>CM070552.1:51892393-54769059 GCA_036346405.1 Phyllostachys edulis | reverse complement strand
ATCTTAAGAGATCCAACAAAGAAAATGAACTACTTAGGCCAACTTCTAGAAGATCTCAAAGGTCTTCTCAAGAATACTCGAGAGAACTATACCCAGACTATGAAAGAAGGCGTGGCCAGTGGAATTAGTTTTGCATTGGCAAAACTGAAGGCTTCCAACCCCTCCATCGATCTCCAAGCTATTGAAGAAGACTTCAACTGCTTGCCCGAAGATGCAAACAAGCTTCTCGAGGAAATAAAACCTCTCGGAAACAAGGTTGTAGAGAAAATGGAAGTCAGATCTCCATCAAGCAGCAATTAGTCTGGAGACATTCTGGAGTAGGACATTGTAATATAAGAATTATGAAATGTATAAAACTTACCTTTTTGCCATCAGCAAGTCTTTTGTTTATCCTTTTGACTTTTAAAGTACTCATATATTCTCTAGCCCCCGACTGATTTATAGTACAAGAACATTACTATATAAGCAGTAAGCCAAGAAAAGAGAACTTGAAGTCTCAACAATTCTTTGTTTTGAAGGCATACACTGATTATATGATAAAACAGATCGTAGCAATACTAGGAAATCAATTTGGTCGGAACCAGTGTATGATTTCAACTAGTTGTAAATCTGTTTTGTAATAATCAGAATACCACAAAGCAGTATATGGTCGGAAGAAAAGACTTGCTTTGATGAAAAAATAAATTATGCAAAAATGTATGCAATGGATGATAAGTAATCTTATTCATATATATAGTATCCAAAACTGGTCGGAAGAACTGCTAAAAACTAAAGACATGAAATACACTTTGTGAAACATGCTCAAGCTCAAGTCCGACTGGCAGCGAGGATCGTAAGAAAAAGCTCCTTCCAGTGGGCAGGACCACGTGCGAAAAAGGAGAGACTTCGACTAGGAGGCTTTCCGTGTCCCGACCAGTAGCCAAACAAGAGTAGAACAAAATTTTGAAATGAGGAAATATAGTCTTCATTATCTCAAGCATAGGAGTCACTACATGAAGTTATTATTATCATGCTCTAGTTACTCGTATATTTCTTTGTGAAAAGAGTTTGGCCGCGCGTGGGAATCATTCAGGGAATCATCACAGCTAGGACCTATACAGCGTGTGACTTAGAAGTCGTTACCAAAGAGTAACAGAGATCCTTGGAAAGGATGTCGGAGAGAAAGTTGTCTTTCTCCGACCAGTGTAAATAACAATAGTAGACGACCAGAGTATAGGTACATATATATAAGCAATATCACTTATCAAATTAAATAAAGGAATGACTACTCTTTATTAAAATGAAATGAATTGAAAGAATGTACGAAATAATTTAAACAAAGAACTTACGCAATTGATCAATGTTCCAAGAATTAGACAAAACTTGGCCGTCAGACATGGCTAGTCGCACAGAACCTGGTCGGGTGATTTCGACCACAGTGTAAGGACCTTCCCACTTAGGAGAAAGCTTGTTGCGATTTTCTTGGTTCTGAATTTTTCTGAGAACTAGATCACCTACAACAAGGCTGCGAGGTTACACCTTACGACTATGGTACCTTCGCATGGCTTGTTGGTAGACCACTAATCGTATCAAGGCTTGGTTTCGACGTTCTTCAAGGAAATTGATGTCGTCAAGTTGTCATTCATTCTGATCGTTTTCGTTGAAACAATCAGTTCGAGCAGAGCCAAGTTTCAGTTCTGGAGAAAGCATGGCTTCAGCACCATAAACCAAGAAGAATGGAGTTTCACGGTCACACGACCGTGGGGTTGAACGACCCATATCTGAAGGAGTTCTTGAGCCCAAGCTCCTGACCGTTTTATTAACTGGTTGAATACTTGGCATTTGATCCCCTGCATAATGATACCATTGGCTCGCTCAACTGCTCCGTTGCTCTGTGGGTGAGCAACAAAAGCAAAATGGACCTTGATACCAAGTTCTTCGCAGAATTCTTGGAATTGACTACTTGAGTACTAGGCACCGTTGTCTATGATTATACGACTGGGTACACCAAATCGTGTGATCATATTTTTTTGTGAGAAACCTCTTAGCGGACTCAGTTGTTGTTCTAACAATAGGCTCGGCTTCGATCCATTTTGTGAACATGTCAATCATGATGAAAGGGAATTCGAAGCCCTCGGGTGTTCTTGGGAAAGGTCCCAGAATGTCCAGTCCTCAGGTTGCAAAAGGCCAAGAAAGAGGAATTGTTTGCAAAGTTTGTGCCGGCTGATGTACTTGTCGGCTATGAAACTGACATTGTACGCACTTCGTCACGAGCTCTTTTGCATCATGAAGGGCAGTTGGCCAGTAGTATCCTTGCCTGAAGGCTTTACCGACTAGTGTTCTGTAGGAATGATGTGCTCCATAGACTCCTTCATGGATTTTGGTTAGCAATTTAGTGCCATCCGTTTGAGATATGCATCTCATCAACACTCCGTGAGATCCTCGTTTATACAAGGTACTTTCGATCAGAGTGCATGATTTGGCTTTCGTGCTATACGATCAGCCTCTACATCATCTTCTGGAATTATGTCATGCTGAAGATAATTGTAGATCGATGTCATCCAATCTGTACCCTGATCGTGACAACGCCAACCGTCAATGACCTGTGGAGTATCCATGTTCTTACGATCGGTTTGTACGACCTATAAAGAAGCATGTATGTTCTCGGAAAGCACGACCACCGAGGGCGAATCGAGTTGCTCGAGAAAAACTCCGGGCAGGATGCTCGACCTTGTGGAGGCCATCCGTGCCAGCTGGTCTGCCAGAAAGTTTTCCTTTCTAGGAATATGTTGGATCTGAAAACCGAAGAAGTTCTTTTCGAGTTTCTGTACTTCTACCAGATAAGATGACATCTTGGTACTCGAGCATTGATACTCTTTCCCTACTTGATTCGCTACTAGTTGAGAATCGCCTTTCACTAGTAATCTACGAATCCCGAGCGAACGAGCTGCTCGGAGTCCTACCAGTAAACCTTCATATTCCGCCACATTGTTTGTAGTAGGAAAATTTATCTGGATGGCGCACTTGATGTGTTCGTTAGTAAAGGATATCAAGACAACTCCAGCCCCTGAGCCCCTGAGCATCAAGGAACCATCAAAGTACATTATCCACTCATCGTGGTTTTTGTACTTGGGCCCTTGGGTGAGTTCAGGGTTTGTCCATTCGGCAATGAATTCTGCTATTGCCTGAGACTTGATTGCTGTTTGTGAGATGAAATGGAGGTCGAACGCCCCTAGCTCAACCGCCCATTTTGCTATTCGTCTTGATGATTCCCTATTTCCAAGGACTTGACCAAGGGGATACCCAATTGGTACGACCACTTTGTGGGCCTGAAAGTAATACCTTAGTTTCCTTGAAGCCATAAGGAGACCATAAAATAACTTTTGTACCTGTGGGTATCTTTCCTTTGGTCCATGTAAGACTTCGCTTACGTAATAAACTGGTCGTTGGACGTTGTCACGTTCTACGACCAGTACACCGCTAACTGTCTGTGGCATTATAGCCACATAAATTAGCGATGTTTCTCCTAATCTTGGAGAAACAAAGACCGGGGGACTCGTAAGGTACTTCTTAAGGTCTTCAAAGGCATCGTTTGCCTCTTTAGTCCACTCGAAACTTCCATGTTTTCGGAGAAGCTTAAAGAAAGGTAATCCTTTTTCCCCTAACCTTGCTATGAAATGACTTAGTGGTGCCATACAGCCGGTTAGTTTCTGGACCTCTTTCTTCGTAGTCGGAGGGCGCATATGGTCAATGGCCGATATTTTTACTAGATTTGTTCCAATACCTCTAGCCGAGACTAGGAAACCGAGCAATTTTCCAACGAAAACTCTAAACACACACTTTTCCGGATTCAACTTGAGGCTATGCCTTCTCAAGTTGTTGAAAGTCTCTTGTAGGTCGGGGATGTGATTGCCAACGTTGATGCTCTTTACGATCAGATCATCAACATAGGCTTCTAAATTTTGACCTATCTATGGGTTAAAGGTTTTTTTTGCATCAACCTTTGAAAAGTCACACCAGCATTTTTTAGACCAAATGGCATCTTAACATAGCAGTAAGTGCTGTATGGGGTGATGAAGGAAGTTTCCTCTTCATCTTCTTTACTCATATTAATCTGGTGGTACCCAGAATATACATCTAAAAAACTTAATAACTCACACCCAAAAGTTGAGTCTACAAGTTGGTCAATGCGTGGAAGGGGAAAATCATCCTTCGGACAAGCTTTGTTAAGATCAGTAAAGTCAATACACATTCGCCATTTCCCATTATTTTTCCTAACCATTACAGGATTGACGAGCCACTAACGGTGGTCAGCTTCACGAATCAATCTAGCCTTGAGGAGCTTATCAATCTCCGACTGGATTGTCTCCTTCCGATCAAGTGCAAAACACTGTAGCTTTTGCTTGATCGATTTCTTGTCAGGCTGGAGAGCTAGCTTGTGCTCGATCACCTCCTGAGGGACTCCAGGCATGTCGGACGCCTGCCAGACGAATACGTCCTGATTTGCTCAGAGGAAGGAGACGAGCGACTCTTCCTATTTGGGGTCGAGTCTTGCCCCGGCTAGTATCTTTCGGGTAGATGAGTCAGTGTTTCCTGACCCAAGTGGCAACTTGGCGCTTTCCGAAGAAGTGCATTTATCGAGCGGTACCTCCTTTGTTTGGTCGGAAGGCTTTGGTGTCATCTTTGGCCTCGAGTGCTTGACCTGGACAGTAGATGGATTAGCCTCTCTGGTCAGAAGTTCATCGACCAGCTCTAAGGATTTCCGATCACATGCGTAAGCCATTTTCTGATCTCCTCGAACCGTGATGACTCCTTTTGGTCCCGGCATTTTCAAACTTTGATAACCGTAATGTGTGGCTATCAAGAATTTTGCTAAAGCAGGACGACCAAGGATTCCATTGTATGCGGATTCGAAATCCACCACATCAAATGGAACCCTTTCTGTTCGGAAATTGTCAGGTCTTCTGAACATAACCAGTAGGGAAATTTGTCCTATCGGTTTGGCGGTGGAGCCAGGAACTATACCATAGAAGGCATATTTCACTGGTTTCACCTTTGACTTGGGAACTTGCATTTCCTCTAAAGCTCCCGCAAATAAAATATTTAAAGAACTACCTCCATCTATTAAGACTTGATTAACTCTACAGTTATTAATAGTAAGCTCAACGACAATTGGAAACCTACCTGGTCGAGTCGAAGGGATGGGGTAGTCCTCATTTCTGAAGGAGATTATGGTGTCCGACCACCATGATGGCTTGAAGATGGTCGGAGTCTCGACAAGGTTGACCTCCCATTCCATGGCCTTCAGATGACGCCTTGATTCGTACGAAGAAGACCCACCAAAGATCATGTTGACCGTATGTTGAGGCTCCTGGTACTCCATTTCTTCGTCGCCATCTTTGTCCTTCTTGGAACTCGTCTCATCGAGTTCTTGTATTGCAGGGAGTGGACCTTTACCTGCATAGTAATCTTCCAACTTTTTCTGCCAAACTCAACAGGTTCGCAAGTCATGCCCTGCTTGCTAGTGAAGTGGACACCACTTCTTGTTTTTCTTGTATCCTTCGGTCGGAGCTTTTGTTTTGCCTTGACCGGTACAGTCTTTCTTACCCTTTGTAAACTTTTCAGGAATCGCAAGGACTTCCTTATCGTTGGGTCTGCGGTTTTTCTTCTTCTTGAGAGCCTTTTTATTTTTCTTCTCTGGTTTATCCAAGCCAGGTTGAGGGATTTTATCCTTCCGATCAATGGCCTCACACCATTCAACTGCTTCGCTAGCAGCTGCATATTTGTCGACCATGTCGAAAAGTTCGACGGTTGTCTTTAGAGGGTGCATTGCTATGTCCTCCGTGAACCGTCGATTCCTTAGACCTGCTTTGAAAGCTTGGATGACAGATGATTCTGCGATCTCTGGTATTGAATTACGAACCTGGCTGAATCTTTTGATGTACCAGCGGAGAGTTTTATTGGATCCTTGCCGGATTCGGTGAAGGTCATCCTCCTTTCCAGGGCAGTCGTATGTGCCTTGGAAATTTACAATTAGGAGGTCGCAAAGTTGCTCCCAAGTGTAGATCGATCCGACTGGTAGGTTAAGTAACCACGACCGGGTAGACCCTTCGAGTACTGTGGGTAGATAATTTTCCATCACATTCTCATCACCACCAGTAGCTCTGATGTTGGTGGTATAGATTTGGAGAAATTACAATGGGTTCTGAGTCCCATTGAACTTGTCCAGGTTGGCCGGTCGGAACCTGTTTGTCCAACGTACAGCTTGGAGCCCTGCAGAAAAGACTCGACAACCTGTAATCGAATCATAGCACCTTCTTTGGAAAGGTGCCAGATTGTAATCGGTCGGAGACCGGTTCCTAAGATTGGAACGTTGGAGCTCCAGTGTACCGATCCGGTCGTAGACATTGGTATGATGTCTTCGACCGCCTGCTTGATTTAGACGATGTCAGAGATCGTTTGGTCCAAGCGGTTGCTCTTCTCGACGAGGTGAGGGAGTGGCTGCTTGAAATAGCCTTCTCCCCTCATGACTCCTTGGTCGGAATCATCAAGGAGGCCTTGTTATCGATTTGTTCTCCAATCCGACCATGTTGCCCTCTGCTGAGGGAGGAACGTTTGGATGAAGTCATGGTTTTGACTTCCTGAATTCCTTTGTTCCCAGTATGCTTCCGTTTGTTGCATGGTCTGTTGCATTATCTCTGATACTTGTCTTACAAGTTGTATAAAACCTGGTGTCTTTGCTAGAGCAGGGTTATAATTATTCAAAATATCCTGAACACGTTGCAAGTTTTGTACTGTTACCGAAGGTCTCGGAGGATTCATGCTGGTAGTAGGTGTTCGAAGATCTGAACCTTCCCCCGACCTCCTGGTCTGTTCCGTCCGATCAGCTATTCTTGGTGGCGCAGAGCCAGGCGAGTTAAACTGATGGACGTCTATCAGTTCTGTTACCTCCGGTATTTGGTGCTTGATGGCCCGTATCATCTCTACCAGCACGTGGTGGTGTGGCAGAGTGTGTAGGACCGTGCAAGACATCTTGATCTGTATCTCCGATCGCATTGACCTCGTGTCTCCAGCAGCGATCTTTCAACGAGCTTCCATCGTAACTAATGGAGAGCCTTCCAATGCTTCTACTAGGAGTTTCCACGATGAAGAGCGGTCAGAGATAAGCACCTCCTGAGGTCTTCATGGTGGGCTCACCTTGATGCGGCGGATTGTCGATTGTATGCTGAGTCTTATCATCCCCACTTGGCCTACGACCAGTGGGGGTCTCATCGACACCATTACCAGATGTCGGTTGGCCTCTGGAATCACCAGAAGCCGTAGGTGAGTACCTTTCAGCCATGATTTCATCGAGAGTATAGTGATTTTCGAGTTGTGGTGCTGAATTTTCGTCACCTTTTTTGTCGGTCGAAAAGACCGAGCTTGGAGAGGTCTTTGGACATTCCGAACTGGTCAGAATTTCTGGTTCCTCTGAAAGCGCCACTTGTCGTAGTGGTGTATCCTCATCTATCCGGTCGATTTCGCTAATGTCAGCGATATGCGAACCGGCGGAGGAAGAGGGTGATGATATTCCGTTTTCTTGCATGACGCAGATGCATCCCTCCATATCGAGGTTAGAGTAGTCCGCCAAGTCGAACCAATTCTCCTCGTCCCAAACTCCTGCCATAGCCGCATGTGCGATTACGAGGAATGGGCGAGGATTTGATGAGCAAAAAGTTTCTTCAGGAAACTTGTGTCTTTGTAATACCCCAAAAAATTAAATCGGGAGAGACTAAATAAATTGGGAGAGAATAATTAAATCGGGAGAATGTTTCTTTTAGCAAAGAGATTGAACAGGAGAAAGAGGGGGTTTTAATGTAATACTCCGATTTATTCTATGAAAGAAAGCGTTCAAAAGAGAAATTAGATATAAATAAGGGGGGTTTCTGCAGTTCTTCGGCAACTTGGGCCTCGGGCCTTGGCCCAGGAGGCCCATGAGGGGCCGGCCACCAATAGAAGGAAGGGGGAAACCCTAGCCACACTGTAGCTACAGTACCGCCGCCGCCACTATAGCATGACTACTGTAGCACGCCCCTCTCCTCCATGGTGGTGCCTCCTTCCTCGCCGTCGGTGCTCCTGCTGCCGATCAAGTGAAGAAAGGAGAGGAGATCACCTTCAGGAGAGAGTTCATCGCCTTCCTGCGATTCTACAAGGGTAACATCGCGTGTTCTTAAGCTTGTTGATGTGTATTAGTTGCAATTGATTTACGTTTGGTAGATCGAGTAATCAGCAGTTAATAGATTGTGTTACTGTCCGGGAGATTGAGCAGCGCTTTCCATGTCTTTAGATGTAGAATCTAGGATCCAACCTCTTAGAGATAAGTTGGGTTATGTCATTAGCTTTCGTGGCGCCAAGAACGCCCAAATCCGATTAACGATCGAGAAAGTTATGAATTGTTTAGTGTCATTGACACGATAATCTCTCAACATCCGACGATCAGAGAAATCAGGTTAATCCATTAGTTAAAGAAGCAATCGGAGGATCTAGTTATAACAAAAAATGTGGGTAATTTCCATACCTTTCCGAAAGCTAAAGAACGTAAGATTTGGACTTTCGTAGCCAGCGTTATGGTGATTTTAGTGTATTGTCCAGAGAACCCGACGTGGCCGATGTCATTTAATTTGGCTTGGTAGGGGTAATAGATGTTAGATTCAGAAGGGCTCCTCAACTAGGTTTAGTTGGGAAATTTAATTATCTTTCCAGAAAGTATTAGAACACCTTATTTGGACCCTGTAGAAAGTTATGTATTTTAGAAGTTGACTATCCGCATGAGGAGGAGATAGATCGGTAGAAATTGGAAAATTGGAAACGCTTGGGAGTTTAGCGAGTTCTTTTGTGTTATTAATTATGCTTTTAGTCGAGTATGATTGTCTTAGCCTGGTTATAATTATGTTCGGTGGGAGTTTGATCGAGGGCGCCCTCTCCGCGTCCACCGTTCTCGCACGGTTGAGGCAAGTATTCGGGTTGTAGTATATTTATGTTTGTTTGCTTGAGATTGTTTGTGTCTTGCTCGTAATAGCCATGCATGGATGATAATGTGATGAGTTTCAATTTAACTTGGTGAATGCAAGTTTATGGTTAAAGTTCCCTATGTATGTTGTTAATGCTTACGTGTTATTATGTACTTGTTGAATTCTTATGCATGAAAGATAGTGTCATAGTACATATGCATGTTGTAAGCATGCTTGAGACTTGGTCATGTGGTGACCAAGTATACATAGTTGAGGTCCCCGTCATGTAAATGACGGCTTGAAATCCCACATTAGTGCAATGTGATCAATTGAATAGAGGTCCCCATCATGAAGATGATGGGCAAAGGTCCCTATACTTGTGGAGTATAGGCTCTTGGTCCCTGTGCGGAGAGGCACGAGCAAGGTATATCATCGTCGGTTGTATACCCGCATTACCGATAAAATGCGAAAAGAGATAAAGTTTAAAAGGTGCATTTCATGGTCGCATTACATAAGCATGAAGGCTATGTTTAGTGTAATGCTTATTTTGGTATATTGATGCTATGACTGTGTACTTAGCTTTAGCCTTGTTGATACTTCTTTGAGTCTTTTGGCTCACTCTTGCTTTGATGTGTTTTAGGTACCACCGGCAAGAATGGCATGCATGGGAGGGAGTAGTTATTTGGATGCACTCACTACCACTCATCCTTAAGGCGACTGTCAATTAGTCTTTATTCTAATAATAAGCAAACTATTTGAGAATCACATATGGATGGTTGAATGTTTTAAATTAATTGTAATGAGGAGAATAGCAAGTTTTGATTATGCTTAATAGATTATCTTGCATGCTTGAATGATCTTGGATATTGAGATTATTGTTAATTGTTATAATTAATTGCTAGAACCTCGGTATAGTTAACTATACAAAGGAGGTTCTGTTGAAAAATTTGGTAAAAAGTCTTAGTAGTATTGTTTAATTTAATTTTAGTAACATTTTAGGCTCAATGTGGAGCTGGGGTGTTACAGTCTTCTACCCCACGGACGGCGCCAACTATCGACGATCGAATCGTCGATCTTACGATATAAAATAGAGGAAAATGACACAGATCTCCTGGGGAATAATGGGGCTGCTCTTTATTGATACGAACTGGATTTATAGGGGTATCTACGAACCGGCTGGGGACTAATCCTAACTACACTAGGTATGATGCTTGCTATGCTAATCAATCAAACTTAAAGCATAAGTCTAAGGTTGATTGCATTGCTCTTAATCTGATGCTGCTGTCTTGCTTGTCTCAGATTGCTCCAAATTGCTTCAGATTGCTCCTTTGTCTTATGCGCTCTATCTTTAAATAACTTCCAAAGAGGTGGTAGTTACTCCTGGAGAAGGCGTTCCTGGTGAAGCATTGTGACTGGTTGGAGCGAGGTGACAGTTGATAATGTATCAACTGCTCTGTGATTGAGTGTCTGTGAGACACTCAACCGTATGGTGGTTACTGTTAGTGTCTTAGGATTATATAACGTCGCATGGTATGGAATATACATCACATGTTCCATCCATCACACGGTAAAAAATATACCTGGAATCATATCCAGATACCAGTTCATAGCTTTTCCGGGCAGCTACTTGGTCGGAGACTAAGCACAGGACCTTGTCCGACCAGGGTACCTATTATGTAACTTTTGGAATCCTTACGACCAGTGAAGTCGTTAGCCTTAGGGGTTACGACCATGAAGACGTATGATCTTTTATTATGTCTTAAAATAATACATAGATGTTTTAATCCTCATCAATTCTGCTTACAAAGTTCTTCAATTAAGAAATTAGTGTGGTGGAGGATAGTGTTATATAGACTCCAAGTCTTAGGGCTTAAGTTATTCTGTACATATTTGAGGAATATGGTGTTTTCTAGCCAAAGTGATCCATTAGAGATCAAGATATGACTAGGCTTGTTCCGGTGCCACTGAGAAAAATAGTTTCTGTTTTGCCATTTGGGCATCAGTGCACTACAAGCTAGTAAATTGAGGCTTATTAGATATCAAGAGCACATGTCCAATATTTTGTTAGCAAGGCATGGCAAAGTATTTTCAATTTTCAGGTATACTATTTACAAAAAAATTATTCCATGCTAGATTAATTATTTTACTACAAGTAAAATATGCTACTAGCAATATATTCTATTAAGCAGATTTAATCAACTATTCAGCATGAGATAAGGCTTTAATAGAACAACTTAGACCATTATTTTAGTTATGGCATCTGGGAAATAACAATCTAATGCATAAGGTTTCAGCCTAAAGCAAAAGATAAGAGATACTCATCATGAGCAAGACCAAACTCGACAAGTGCTGAATCTATACTACTAATGCAACTCGTGTAGGAAAATGACATCTTTACAAAGTTAATGGATAACTAGGAGATTTCAACGGGTCTCCATAGAACATACCATGTGCTTATCGTTGCCTTTGATTGCACATACTTATCAATCAAACCAGCATTTAATAACTTCTAATTACATAATCGTAGTCGATAGATAACACGGTGTAGGGTAGAGTTATACTCGTTTACGGACTTCTAGTCCTAGGTACGTGTGTCTGCAAGAGCACAATTGGACTTTATAGGCGTTCTTCTAGAGAAAACCATAGAGCCAATGGATCACACTTAGTCACCACGTCGTCATTCTTAATGGCAGAGTAGAGGTGGTACCTCATAAACTACAAAAACCTTTGCCTTTTCAGTGGCAGCAGGTTCAGGTGTGCCAATGTCAAGGTCAGCAATGGTATGACATGGAGATAAACCAAAGTGATATAGTTGCTGCCACCTAGGGCAAGCAATTTTCATTTAGGGATGTCTAACATATCTCGCATAATTTATACAATTTTCAATATGTTTACAGCTGGTAAAACATTTTAAATGCATGAAACAAGTGCAAAATAGTAAAGATTACTTTTATCTATCCAGTAGATAATTTTATACATTTCCCAGAATTTTTCTAGTATTTTTTGGATTTTCTAATGATTTTTAAGGCCTGGGAGCAATTTTTAGAATTACTAAACCAATTAATTAATTTCTCAAAACACACAATAACAAGAAAAAATAAACAATAAAAAATATGATACTTCCAAGGTGTACTAGGTCTAAGGTTTCATAATTTATGAAAGCTCATATACCTTAGAAATTTAGTTTCTAGGATTAAGTTAAGGTTATTGCATATAAATAAATATTATTAAAGCAAATAACCATAAGCTGAGAGTCTAGGTTATAAAATAACCAAAAAACATACTGATCCTTAGCAAAAATCGAATTCTCAAAGGGTTATTACGCAAGAATAAATGAAAATCCGAAATCTACCGTAATTTACCAAAACTCTAGGGGTTTTTTCGCAGGATTTCCTCGTGATTTTCAGAATTACCAAGGGTCTTTGTGCTAGATTGTTGGGATTTTTCCAAAAAAAATGCAAATGGGTCAGATCGGTCCAATGCCCCGACCTGGTGGGAGTACAACAGGGGGGGATGCTAGGGTTCCCCCTACTGGCGCGGTGGGCGAGCGTGGCGCGGCGCGGCGGCACAGCTCAGCGGCTCAAGGTGGCACACGACGCACGGTGAAGCAGCCAACGAGAGTACGGCTTCGGGCCGGCGGCGGTACGCCTTTGGGCAGCACACAACAGCGAGTGGCACTACAGCACGATGTCGGGTACATGTGGCGGTTCGGCCATAGCACGATGCGGATGTGCGAAGTCGGCGCCGATTTAACGTCGTCGATTAAGCGAGAGGCGACGTGGAGACACGACGGCAGCCTCGGCAACAAGTGACCTCGATCAGCCTAGAGGTGCTCGACCTCGGCAAAGACGGCAGTGCATGACAACGTGGCCTCGAGCCGGCTTGGTGGCGCTTCGTCTCGGCGACGCGCAAGACCGCCTTCCTCGTCAAGCGTGGCGGTGTTGACCTCGGCGGCATAGCACAGTGCGATGGCGGCGGCAACACGGTGGCGACGTCGCGGCGGCGTGGTGCGGCTCGGCAGCAGCGAAGTCTTGCGCGAAGCGTCTGTTGCTGCCGTGGCATTGTTTTTTCCTCTCTTTGTTACTCCGTCATATGAACAGTAACAATGAATGATGATGAACAGTAACCTCAAATGAATGGCGATGAACATCATAATATTAGGAGATTAGCCGATTAAACATCTAGTATAGGTTTCTAAAATTTAATCTACAAGATTAAATTATAGATCACGGGGATTGGCCAGAAGAACGATTCATACCGATAACGTCTTAGATAATTGATGACGTAGTTGAGAGACAACCAATCCAATCACACAATGAACACCAAAGAGAGACACAGTGTATAGATGAGATCTAAAATCTTTATTTATTCGTCTATCTTATACATGAAGGGTCATCATATTTATAGCTCAAAGGGGTGAAAAACCTCCTGGAACGATTTATACTACCACATAGAGGGTCATCATAGACGGTTTTTGAACTATTTGAATTTATGTGTCTGTAATAACAGGCGGTTATCACAGACGGTTTGTTAGCCATCTGTGATAAGTCACAACATAGACGATTTTTTGTTGAAACCGTCTGTGAAGACCTACTATCACAGACGGTTTCCACCAACAACCGTCTGTGATATGTCGGATATTACAGACAGTTATTTTTACTAACTGTCTGTGATTGGAGACATATCACAGATGATTAGTAAAAATAACAGTCTGTGATATCCGACATATCACAGACAGTTATTGGTGGAAACCATCTGTAATAGTAAGCCTTCACAGACGGCTCAAACAGCTCAAACGGGGTCTATGATAGTGCAAATGTCACAGTTGGCCTTCACAGATGGCTCAAACGGCTTTTTCCATGGGGAGGAGGCAGCAGGGTTGGCGGCTCAAACAGGGAGGGGGTAGAGGCGCCGGTCGGGGTGCTGCTCGGACGCGGCGGGTATTTAATGCAGATTTCACGAGCGGTTCTTATTAAGAACTGCTGCGTGACATTACACTATCACGCAGCGGTTATTGTTAAAAAACCGTCTGTGATAATTTGCATACGGTTTTTAACAATAACCGTTTGTGACGTCTGCGATTATCACAGACGATTTTTCTTAAGAACCATCTGTGAATTATCAGAGACGATTCTATTTACAAACTGTCTATGATAATTACGTATCACAGACGGTTCTTAAGGAACCGTCTGTGATAAGTACAATACAAACGGTTTCAAAGTGATGTGGCATCCAGTATAGTCTATTTTATAGTAGTGTAATCTTTTGCCCATAATTAGGTTTCATAGCAATATCTATAACCATGGCCCCCAAGGGCTATGAAACAGCACGGCCCTGTAACAAACAGTAAGTACCACCCTCTCGTGCATACATACGTACGCACATACATACATACACATATACATGGTATAGTTGTATACCGGGCTGAATTGCGGTGGAATTTCGTTTCTTGTTGGGAGCAGGGAAACAAATTTCGTTTTAAAAAAATTTCGTTTGGGGCCGAATTAACCGAAATGACCGAAATTTCGGTCTGACATTTCGGTGGGTTTTTAAACTGGTTTGAATCAAATTTGAATTTAAAATTTAAAATCATTGCAAAAGATAGTGCGTCAAGTGGGTTTCAATCCCTGGTGGCTTTGATAGCAACAAGAGGGCCTTGCCAACAGGCTAGTTGCAATTTGTTGTCTATTTACTAGTGTTTAGTCCCTTTAACCCTCTACATTCCATCAAATTCCATCCAAATTCAACCAAAATGAAAAAATTTGAACGAATTGAGTTTCTTTCGTTACCCAACGAAAGGAACGAAATTTCGAGAATTTCGGTGAAATTTCATGGAAATTGTGAACCCTGGTTGGGAGATAGATGGATGAAGGAAGAGTCATAGGGTAGAGATAGACATACACATACACACCAGTACATGCGCCACCAGCCCTTCCTTTTGTCCGTGGGGAGCCTGGCCTCCTCCCTCTCTCCCACCCTCTTTCTTTCTTTCTCTCCTTTGGATCCTTTCCAGTTGTCCACGCTCCTATATGTTTCATCTCTCCCATCCCTCCCTCCTCCCCTTGGTCTCCCTCCGGCCCTTGCCTAGCCCCTCTTTTCCAATTTCATCCTCTCCCTCCAATTCTACTCTCTCTCTCTCTCCCTACGCCCACACCACACTCACTCGGTGTGTGGGAGAGAGAGGGGACGAGCTAGGAGGCTGGCTAGTTAGAATTGCCTACAATTCAGTACTACTATTTCCTCCAATTCCTCTACTAGTTGCATATACAGTCATACAAGTACGCGGCTGAAGGTAGCCGGCCAGATCAGTTCTTGCCTTCCTCCTGTGGATGCTACCAAGCTACCCCCTGGTCAGTCGTCTTTCCAAGAAGTGAGCGTTCGAGGCGAAGAGGAGGAGGAGGAGGCCTGGTGGTGGTGGTGCCGTGTGGGCATCCATGCAGCAGCACCAGGGTGGCGGCTCCCAGTTCGGGGTCCCGCCGCCAGACATGGGCCCGTTCTCGCCGCCGCCGGCACCCGGCCCAGTGCCGCTGAGCAGTCGGCCCCCGCCGACGTCTCAGCCGCAGGCGCAGCAGCAGACGAGGCCGAGCTACGAGGAATTGGCCGCCGTGTCCGGCGCCGGCGCCGGCGACTTCCCGGACGACGACATGCTGGGCGACGCCGGCGGCGGGTCGGGGGCGGCCGGCAACCGGTGGCCTCGGGAGGAGACGCTGGCGCTCATCAGGATCCGGTCGGAGATGGACGCCACCTTCCGCGACGCTGCCCTCAAGGGTCCCCTCTGGGAGGAGGTCTCCAGGTAAGAGAGAGAGCGCGCAGGAGCAAAAAAGAAAAAAGAAATAATGAAAAAGAGAGAAATTCCAAACACATTTGCAGTTCACTTCTACAAGCTCTGTCTCCGGCATGGTTTTTCTTTGCAGAAAGCGGCTAACGGTTTGGTGGAATTTTAGTGATCGTCCCACATGAAATGATGGCGAATTATCCTACGTTACTGCGCCCAATTCCCCCAATTCCCTTTTTTTCTCACTCCTGGTCTAATCAAATGCTTCTCGATTTCTGCGAGATGGGGGTGCTAGCGTACGAGTAGTACGTGTAGGATGATAAGAATCTGGGCTCCTGGGGATCGTACCTCGGCGTGGGTGCGAGGGCAGGCAGGCAGCTGCTGTCTGCAGTCTGCCACTGTTTTTTGCTTTCATGGTTCCAATTTTTGGGAAAAGAAGGAAGGCAACCTTTTTGTCCCATCCCAATGCGGCCTCCTCCTCTTAATTTATTTCCCTTCCCCTTCAGTTCACTTCGTTTCACCACTGCTACTATCAACCTCACATCTCCTCTGATCCCTAAAAAGACGAGATGGCCTGTGATTAACAAATTCCCCTTCTGCATACGCTCCCTTTCTTGGTAGCCGCCCTCCCTCCTGGCTCTCCCTCCCTTGTCCTTCCAATTCCTTCCATCTTCTCCAGACAAAAAACCGCATACACACACTTGGTCTTTATGCCATTCTGCTAGATGCTTCTGCCTGTAAACAGTAAACAATGCCATCATTTAATCCTCCATGTTTATCTCAATCTTTGGTTGCACGCAAGTAACGGCTGACATAAAGCTTGGGTCCTTGTCTTTGCTGTGTCTTTCAGCAAGATTGCGGAGTTGGGCTACAAGAGGAGCGCCAAGAAGTGCAAGGAGAAGTTTGAGAACGTGCACAAATACTACAAGCGCACCAAGGAGGGCCGCGCCGGGAGGCAGGACGGCAAGAGCTACCGCTTCTTCTCGCAGCTCGAGGCGCTGCATGCCGCCGCCCCGCAGCAGCAGCAGCAGTTGCCGCCGGCCGTCAGTAGCGCCCCGCCGCCGATGCACTCCTTGGCAGCGCCGGTATCCGCGCCACCGCCGATGAGTACAATGCCGCCGCCGCCGGGGCCGATCCAGCCGGCGCCCATATCTTCGGCGGCTCCGGCAGCGCCCGTGGAGCTGCCTCAGCCGCCGCCCGTCAGCCTGCAAGGCTTCAGCTTCACGTCCATGTCAGATTCGGAGTCGGACGACGAGTCCGAGGACGACGACATGACGGCGGAGACCGGCGGCGGCCAGGACCGCCTCGGCAAGCGCAAGCGCGGCGGCGGCGGCGGCAAAAAGACGATGTCTTTCTTCGAGGGGCTCATGAAGCAAGTAGTCGAGAGGCAGGAGGAGATGCAGCGGCGGTTCCTGGAGACTATGGAGAAGAGGGAGGCGGAGCGTACGGCGCGGGAGGAGGCGTGGCGCAGGCAGGAGGTGGCCCGCCTCAACCGCGAACAGGATCAGCTCGCACAGGAGCGCGCCGCCGTGGCTTCCCGCGATGCCGCCATTATCGCCTTCATCCATCGAATCGGCGGACATTCCGTACAAGTTGTCCCTTCCGGCGTCGTCCCGATACCCACACCGATGCAGGTCCAGACCCCTCCACCGGCAAAGCAGCCTCGACAGCACCAGCAGCAGCCGCCCCAGGCCACACCGCAGCCGCAGCCAATCCCTGCCGCGCCGCTCCAACAGCAACCGCCGCATTCACAGCACAAGGAAACGACGCACCACGAGGCGGGGACGCCGCGCAGCGTCCCCCCGACGTCCGGCTCATCACTCGAGCTGGTGCCCTCCCCTAAGCAGCACGTCGACACTGGGCTCGGAGGAGGGGAGGGCGGGTCGGCGTCCTCGTCACGGTGGCCCAAGACGGAGGTGCACGCGCTTATCCAGCTGCGCATGGACCTGGACATGCGCTACCAGGAGACGGGTCCCAAGGGCCCGCTCTGGGAGGAGATCTCGGCCGGGATGCGGCGGCTGGGGTACAACCGGAGCTCGAAGCGGTGCAAGGAGAAGTGGGAGAACATCAACAAGTACTTCAAGAAGGTGAAGGAGAGCAACAAGATACGGCCCGAGGACTCAAAGACCTGCCCCTACTTCCACCAGCTCGATGCCATTTACCGCAAGAAGCACCCCGGCAGTGGCAGCGGAGGCCCCGCCTCCGCGGTCAATGCCGTCGCCGCTGCCGCGGCCGTCCCCGAGCAGCAGAACCCGAACCGGCACGAGATAGAGGGGAAGAACATCAACGACAACGACAAGCGGAACAACGGTGGAGGCGGAGAGGGACACGTGCCGACCAGCAACGGCGAGGCCGCGCCGACGACGGCCGCGTTCGACCACTTCGACGTCGACAGCGGCATGAAGAAGGTAATAATCACGCCGTACACCCCAACTAATTAATTTCCCTTAGCTTTTTTCGAGCTCGATGCATTTGTTCGACCGGGGTGGAAGCTAACCGGATATGCGCTTGCCGTAAAGCCAGAAGACATTGTGAGGGAGGTAAGCGAGCAGCCGCCCGGGGAGTTCACGACGGACGAGACCGACAGCGACGACATGGGCGACGACTACACCAACGACGGCGAGGAAGGCGAGGACGACGGCAAAATGCAGTACAGGATACAGTTCCAGAGGCGAAACCCGGGCGGCACCAACAACGCACTTCCACCGGCAACTGCTCCGACGACCGCGGTGCCGACCTCGACTCCGTCCAGCACCTTCCTCGCCATGGTTCAATAGGCTCTCGCGCTAGCGCTCGCACGCAACGCAGCAAGCACCCAGTACGTACGTATTCGTTCAAACAAACAGAAAACCTCGAAGCATGACCATCACCCTCCTTGAGTACTCCGTCGTCACCATCATCATGCCACACCATCACCAACGACGATTGTTCTTGTTCATCTTGTATTTCCCTCATCGTGGCATTCCATTATTTATTGATTTGTTTCGTGTAATAAGAACCCCTTCTGTCGACCCCTTAACCGGCCGAGGACGCAGAGGGGTGGCCAGGGTAGATCGAGCAAACGAGTCCCAGAGTAACTTATTTATAGGTGGTCATCGTCGATCCTGTTAAGATCAAAAAACTGTACATCGATGTAACAGTCCCTGATGCCTCTGTTTTTTCCTCCTTCCCCCGCCGGTATACAAATCTGTATACCGGTATACAAGAGAATTACATACATTTCAAGCAACTTGGAGCTAGCAGAGGTCAGAAGGTGTTTTTGCCGTGGGGATTTTTCTCTCTCTTGTTTTTTTTTTTTTGGCTGTGGGTATAAATGTTGTTACCGTGTAGATTTCTGGTTATTCCAGTATTTTTCTCGTGTTTTTCAATGTAGAGATTCTATATGCTCCACCTTCGTTACCTTGCCGTTTGTGGATTTTTTTTAAAGCTCCACATGCATCGCAAAATGTGTGCAACAATGTCGGTACCAGTAGAATAATATAGTAGTACTACTGGTGCTTGGGACTAGAAAATGGAAATGCATTATCGTACTGTAACCCGTATATATCCCCTGAATTTTTAACATTTTTTCTCTTGTATTTTACTGTTAGTAATATTTTCTGGGATTGGTTAACAATCAATAGTTTCATGTCATTTGCCACCGTACGTCTGAGAGCTAAAAGGACTAAAGCAAAACACTGTTGCAGTTAGCTAAATAGACACTAGCACAGCAGTACTAAACTTTCACAACAGATGTATGTTAGCCCAAACAAAAACACGGCATTTTTACTCTCGTGTCAGTGGTAAGCCATCTACTATGCTACCGCTCCTACACGAGAGCAACATTTTGGAAGGATCTCCTCACTGAATGCAAATAAAAACCGCGCTTGGTGTAGAATAAGCGAGAGTTTAATTTTACAGTAAATTCCATGTTGGATAATTTAATATTACCATGGTTTCACTTTACAACATCCTTAACAAATCGTTTTACTTTGCACCACATAAATCTTATTACGTTTTGTTTCACTTTGCACTACGAAGCGTCCTGTCAGCGAGAGTGAAACATAGGAGACGTGTAGAGAACTTGCTAGCAGTGAGGCACGGCTGACGAGGTAGCGACAACCCGAAAGAGAGAGAGAAATGTTTTGTCGTCGCCAGCATTACTATAGCCGCCGCCGACGATGCTCCGGCTATTTTTATCTGTTTTCGATCCATTTTCTAGCTCCATCTATCTCCACTCTTTTCATCCCGGGCCTCGCCGCCGCCTCCCGGGCCGCCATTCACCATCGGCGAGCAACAAAGAAGTTGACTAAATCCTTATTCTAGTGTAAAATGTAACATATAGTAAAAAGAGGTGATGTAAAGTAAAAAAATTCGCTTAAGGTGATACAAAATAAAACCATAATAAAATTACGTAGTCCAAAGTAAAATTTACTCTTAATTTTACCGTCTTTACCGTATACTTACGTCTTGCGGTACTAAAAACTACGGGAAGGAACTGTTCCAGTACACGAGTACTACTGCTATTATTTGCCCATGCCGTCGGCTACATTGAATAACTTCCCTGGACCCAGGACACCGAGGCACCAACGCACCATGTGATGTGCATGTCGGCATGTGTCACGCTGACCCACGTCCCGTTGTGGCGGTTTACACTTGGGCCCGGACGTGCCCTGTTTATTCGAAAAGGACCCATTGGGAGGGACCTTCCTGTAAAGTAAACCTCAAGTTTGTTGCTGAGATGAGAGATCTTGCATGGAACCAACAGAAATCAAATCAAAACTCGCATCAAATCAACAAGCTAGCCTCACAAGTATCATATTCCAAGTACTATTATTTTTATCAGCACTGCTACTGATTTGCATGGAATTCATTTGAGAGGAAAAAAATACCGGAGTACTCTCCTTTGTTGCTAGAAGCCTAGAATTGGGTACTCCCTTTGTTTTACACTATTTGTAATCACCCCTCAAAGATCACTAGAGTTACTTCCATACTCCAGATGAAGTGAAGCGTAATGATCGATACCATCACCTCTCCAATCTAAAGGGAAAAAAAGATAAAGATTCCTCAGTGTGTAGCCAAGCTGTAGGCCAGTAATAACTAAACAATTCAATCATGCAATTCTACCGGATTAGACTGAACTTAGGGAGGCAATTCACCCGCGCCGTAGCACCATACACAAATCAATCAAGGAACAGGAAAAGAGGGCTCGGCCGTGAGCTCCGATTAGATCAGAAGCCCGGAATCATAAGGAGGCGGAAAGTGACGGTAAATTTGGTGGTAAGTGGCCGATAATGACCCCAATGCGGCCTAATAAGATAACATCATCCGTTCACATTGAAGCGTTTATCTATATCTATACTCCATCCTTACTGCTCTTATTGCAGGTTATGTATAATGAACTTACATCAGCTGTCTATAGTCTCTGCCACGTAGAATTTAAGGTGGTGTAGATGAAAGAGAATAAAGAGAGCGAAATGTGCTGTCTACAATCCTGTAGCCGACTATATCACCAGAACCAAGAAAATCATTAAAAAAATTGTGTGTTGTCTACAATCATATAGCCGACTGTAACATCACAACCCATTATATGAGCTATCTTTAGTGCTGCCTACAGATGGCATGGAGAGTTGTTATAGACAGCAGCTGTCTACACCATTGTACATGCCCTTACTTTGCTTCTTTTCTTTTTTTTGCCTTTCTCGGCTAGGAGCAGGGTTCCAAATTTCGTCGAAACTTCGCGAAATTTCAGACATTTCGCTCACAGCCGAATTTTAGACGTTTGGGTCAAAAAAAAATTCGAGCCTGTTTGAATTTTGCCCCCTTTGCCGGTTTGCCCTAGCCACCAAAATCCCCAAATCCTCTGGTCCCAAAAGGCGGCGACGACGTCTTGACGAGGCGGGGCGACATGGCGGTCAGCAGTTCTGCAACTGCAACTGCTGATCTTGAGGCGGTGGGAGTGGGAGCACTTGGGCACAAGCCAGCAGCCAGCGTGACGGTGGGAGTGGGAGCACCAAAGCGGCAGAAGGCGGAGTACGAGTATGGCGGCGACGCAGGGTCAGCGAGCTTGCAACTTGTAGCGTGGGACGACGGGAGTGGGAGCATCAGCGGCGTATGGGCGGCGAGAGTTCGAGCGGCAGCAAGAACAAAGAAATTTCCGAGCCTTGGCGTGAGGCAAGCGGCAGCAGCTTCAACGGCCTTCGAGCCTTCAACGGGGCGGCGAAGAAGAAGCAGCGGCGATGCAGTAACCGGTGGAGAAGCCATGGTGGCGATGTGCGCGTGCGCAAGGCAACAAGCGGCAAGCACCTGTAGAAGGCGGGGTGGCGGCGATGGCATGGATGGCCGCACTGGACGGGGAGTGACGGCGGATTCTTCACCTACTGCTGCCGGAGAAGGTAAAATCCTCGGCCTGCGCCATTTTCGGTCAAATTTACCAAATTTTGAGCAAATTTTAAATGCTGATTTCACCTTTTTGGACGAATTGAAACCGAAATGTTCGAAATTTCGCCAATTTTGGTTGGTCCCGAATTATTTGACGAAACGAAATCCTAAAGCCTGGCTAGGGGTAGTGTGCGAATCTGGAACACCCCAAATCAACGGAGGGAAGTTGCGAGTCTTATCGCGGAAACTGAACGCGCGTGCCAAAAAGCAAAATTTTGGCTAAATTGTGATTGGTAGTAGTACAGGGGGTGTATATGGACAACACCGACACCGCAACCGCCGGCCGCTGAAATTCATTCGGTTCCTCTCCAATTATTATTGTCCAGTTTTTCCCCCTAAGTGATAGTGTTCCAAAACAACCAGAAAAGAGAAGAAAAATTACTGGTTGGTGTTGGTGCTTTTTTATTAGCTCGTTCCAATTTTCGTCATTATGCTCCGCACCAGTAGACGTTGGCTCTATGTCTTTTTAGGACTAGTGGTGGAAAAATAGCTTGTTAGTAGGGCTCGTTAGCTCGTTCAAAATTACTCTAATTACATTCATTAATTAGTTACACATTGAAATGAGTCAATTTCTAATGAAATTGGATTTGGCTTTAGCTCGGCTCATTAGCTTAATTCTAAAAATACTTCCAAACAATAAATAAAATAATATTAAATCAAACTATGTCAACTTTAAAAAAAAACTCGATAAGACGAGGACTTAACTCGATATCCACCCTAATTGGGACCACGCGCCCCACAAATAAAGGCCTTCAACCAGGAAACTGTGTCATATCAGTTGGACTAATCAACAATCTGGGTCTATATATGTTTATATTTTCTGAAGAAATTTACGTTATACCGTTCGACAAAAAGATATTTACATTTTTTTACCTTGCAAATTTGCATCTAGTTCTTACATGTTGATCAGAAAAATACCCGAACCTGAATCCGAAAAATATCTAAATTTTGTCCATATTTATTCGATCGGTCGGGAACTATCCGCTTCATTTGCACCCCTAGTTGTCACAGGCATGCGCTAGCTCAGCTCAGCTAAGCCAAGATAGCTACACATGAGGATTTATGCATGCCACGCTGCCACCCCACCCCATGCATGTCCAACCCATCCATCCATGCATCCACTGATCCAACCCTTTTGCAAATGGGAAAATTAGCTCAGTGACATCGCGTTAAAGTATAATCAGAGGAATGACACTCTGTTCGTGACGCACTAGAAAATAACATCGCGAACACCAAAAAATTAGACGAATGACATCACCGCTAGTTACTTCCGTTTCCAGAATTTTTTAAATATGGAAACTGAGCTAAAAAATTATCAATTTTTTTGTAGAGCCTCCCGACACAGTTTAATTGCTTGTGTATTTTTTCAAAACTTTATACGTTCTGATTTTGTCTCTAAAATTCATTAAATATACTGTTTGTAGGAATTTTCTAATATAGAAAATGAGGTCCAAACATTATGAATTTTTCATGCTCATTACATAGTGGACTTAATTGTGTAATTTTTCTAGAATTTTTACAAAATTAATTAATATAATTTTATAATGTCCTTACATTATGAGATATTAGACTCCTCACACAGTGGATATTATGAAATTGCATTACTTAATTTTGGAAAATTCTAAAAAAATTACACAATCAAGTCTACTGTGTAACGAGCCTGAATTTTTTTCTATAATGTTTGGACCTCATTTTCTATATTAGAAAATTCCTACAAATAGTAAACTTAAATAATTTTTTAGAGACAAAATTAGAACGTATAAAGTTTTGAAAAAAAAATACACAATTAATTAAACCGTGTCGGGAGACTCCACAAAAAAATGATAATTTTTTGAGCTCAGTTTCCATATTTAAAAAATTCTGGAAATGAAAGTAACTCGCGAGAATGTTATTCGTCTAATTTTTTAGTGTTCGCGATGTTATTTTCCAGTACGTCATGAACGGAGTGTCGTTCCTCCGATTACGCTCTAACGCAATATCACTGAGCTAATTTTCCCCTTTGCAAATTGCCATGGTGCTGTCGACTGTAGTAGTAGAAGACGAACTAATTAACCAAGCTCCCATATATGCTAATTTGTATTCTTCCCTCCATTTATTTAATCACCCGATTGATTGCCTGGTTGGTTAGAGGTTGGTGTGGAAGCTAGCTTCATCTCCGTCTTAGGTATCGATGAAATCGATCACGGAATTTGCAAAATAAGCATACAAAGCAACAAATGCGGATTTTGCAAACGACAGCTGCTAGCTATCTCGCAAACAATGCAGCAGGATACAAATTGCGTGACCCCATGATCCGTTGTCGCTAGTCGCTAGTGGTAGCACGCACACGCGGTGCGCGGTCACACACAACATAGTGCCTTACAACCCATGCTTCACTAGCACTAGCTAATTAGCCAAGCTTGCCAGGCGTTACGTACGTCGCCGTTGCTTGGTTTCCTCTCCAAGCTAGCTGCCATGCCAGTCGTCTCAACCGTAATTCTGGAGCATAAGGGCATGTACAGTGGTATAGACAGCTATTATCTGTACTTGCACTCCATGTCATCTATAGATAGCTCTAAAAACACCCTCTACAAATGGGTTGTCTATTTAGTTGTCTATATAGAACTCCACAATTGCATGAAACATGAAAATTTATAGATCAACACTAAATTATATCTTTGTGGTCTATCTTGTTGCTTTTTGCCACAACTTAAACACACTTGCATGAACAATATTATGGACATACTGCGCAAAAATAATAATATTATATATAAAGGGATTAGTTCTCACACATTGGGCAAAGAGTGAATTGCATGTACCACCCCTATTTTATAAGTTGTCTATATAGAATAAAAAATATTCCAGAAGTTTCATTATGAGTGAAATATATAAAATATGATAAATACAATCGCACGAAATTGAATTTGTAGGAACAAGTACATATCGAAATTGTGTACTAATAGAAGAAAAATATTACATAATAAAATTATCGAAACTGGACATAATGATTTTACTTATTCCCAAAGTTGTTCCAAATATGCTGAACTAAATCACTCTTGAGTTGTGTATGTGTTGGCCGAGCGCGAATAGACGAATTCCTTCAGAGCACGTCCATGAAGCAAATGTTAGGGCCATTGTTGACTTAGGTGGTAGAACGAAAGATGTCCTCGAGTCTCGTTTAAGTCCAAAGGAACGGTAACCATTTCTCGTTCGTCTTCAACAATCATATTATGAAGAATGATGCAAGCTTCCATGATTTTCCCGACAGCGACCCATCTCCACAATCGTGCTGGACGCCGCACGATATTAAAACGAGATTGCAATACCCCAAATGCCCTCTCAACATCTTTCCTAACTCCTTCTTGATGTCGTGCAAACAATTTGTCCTTCTCATGCGAGGGAGGGTATAGTTTTCACAAAGACGCCCCATTCAGGTAAATCC
Source organism: Phyllostachys edulis (assembly GCA_036346405.1). Taxonomy (NCBI): domain Eukaryota; kingdom Viridiplantae; phylum Streptophyta; class Magnoliopsida; order Poales; family Poaceae; genus Phyllostachys; species Phyllostachys edulis. Next base: position 54,743,474 of record CM070552.1, on the reverse strand, counting down.
CATCGGCTAGGTAGTAACCCTTGTCATCTCAGGTCCCATTGACAAGAAGCGCACTTGTGGGGCTTCTCCTTTCAGCTCTTCAATGAAAAACGGTGACTGATTAAGCACGTTGATGTCATTATTTGACCCAGCAACACCAAAAAAAGCATGCCATATTCGAAGGTCATGCGAAGCAACCGCTTCAAGTATCATAGTAGGGACACCATGATCACCCCGGGTGAATTGGCCCCTCCATGCAACTGGACATTTCTCCCACTGCCAATGCATACAGTCAATGCTCCCTAACATGCTAAGGAAGCCACGAGACTCACCGATGTGAAGCAAACGCCCACTTCGTCACTTGTGGGTGTCGCAAGTACTCTCCACCAAACATGTCAATCACCCTTATGCGAACTTGCCCAAACACTCCAATGCGGTGCTAGGGCCGATCATTAGTACCTCATCAAGTTGGTCGCCAGGGTGCCATACGCTAACATACGTATTGCGGTTGACACTTCTGCGATGGCGAGAGTCCCATCTATTAGTGGCATCTGTCCTATAAGTGAAATAGGATCCCACTCTTCAAGGGCACCCACAATTGTTGGAAAAGGGTCTTCTCATTCAAACCTTCTACGGAACATTTCGGGTTGTAGAGAGGATGCTCAGAGAAATAGTTGACCACAAGCTCCTTATGGGCGGCTTCATGATCCCTCAGTATGTACCTCCTAGGACCACTTCGGCGTCGTGATGATTCAACACTTTGTTCCTCTAGTTTTGCCATCAACTCTGCACCAATCCGCTCGCCGATTCGGTCCAAGATTTCTTGCTCGGTGATGAAGTCTTCCAACATGTAATCTTCGATTGGGTCAAAAGTGTCGGTGTTGTCGTCATCATCATAACAAGAAGAGCCTGATTCATACGACATGTTTTGTTGATGTTGTCCTACGTGATTGCAATGAGAGCGAAAGTGAGCAAGGATTTATTCATGTACATTAACTTGAAAATTCATATTCTATTCTAATACCTTATTTTAACTAAAAAAGACAGACAAGAACGGAGACCACAAGGTCCACAACGACTATTCCTTGGTAGAGATTTGTTGGGCAAAGGTGAGATTTTACAGACTCCTTCGTGTACTACATAATCTGATAAGCTTTCAGCAAAACCAAATCCATCGATGCACTATCAATAGCAAGCAAATAAGAAGACAAAGAATTACCTCAAAACCAAGAAGGGTAGCACTCAAACACCAAGAAGAAGCGCTTTAAAAAACTCACTCATCGATGATAGCATCGAAACCTTCGGGTTGAAAAGGCAAGGCTTAAGCTACATAAATAGGTGAAGATGTTAGTTCTATATAAACTAATCCCGTGGAATCTCCATCGAGATATTGAATGGAATAGCTAGACCGATTCTCATGCATTAGCTCATGCGTGTCTTGGCTACCAAATGATGCTCAAACTAATTTTGACTCGATCACATACATGCATTAGCTGGACCGATGCTCATGCAAGTCTTGACTTCCAATCACATACATGCAGATTTTGATAGCAGATCTTGACTCCTCAATCCCAGCATCAAGACTGGATGCTCAAACTAATTTTGACTCAATCACATACATGCATTAGCTGGACCGATGCTCATGCAGGTCTTGACTTCCAATCACATACATGCAGATTTTGATGGCAAATCTTGACTCCTCAATCCCAGCATCAAGACTGGAATAGCTGGACCGAGTCCTTCTCCTGTTCTCCATGCAGGTCTTACACATAATCACATAGACTGCTAGCAGACTTACACATAATTGTGCTACACCAGTGAGCATTATTTGCACATGGAAGACACAAATACCAATCACATACATACATGCAGATCTTGACTCAAGAGGAGCAATTCTAATACCAATCACATACATACATCCAGATCTTGTATCAATCACAGCATTCTTCCATCCATAGATACATCCAGATCTTGTATGAATGGGATGTTGTAATAAGCAAGGCTTGACAAGGAAACCAAGCATGCATCAACGCAAAGTACTGAAGTTCACAAGATGAGACCAGTGGGTTTTGTTATCCATCCAACCTTGAGTTCCAGTTAATAACAGAAAGGTTAGTCTAAAATAATCACTAATTAAAACTACTCAGTAACCAGAAGATATCAACTCAAAAGGCTCATCGCCCCTCTTGAGTTCTTGTGTTCTCAGGTTAACATAATACAGAAACATCTGATCCACATATGTGTTCTCAGGACAACAGTTTTGTAATTTGCAAATATGTTATTGAAGCATCACCTTGGCAGGTTCACCTTCATCAAGGCAATTGTTAGTATGTACCACCGAGCTCCTCACTCAAATCGAAATATCTTATCCACATAAAGGGCACATGGAAGACACAAATTCATATGTCCAAGTTGAACTGTGAATATCAAGAGATGACTCGACCTTTTAAACTCTATGACTGCTAGCAGACCTACACATAATTGTGCCTTTCGTCATGTTTCTCCAGTTTACTGAAGAGCATTTCCAAAGTTACAGACCATGTTTAGAAGTGCATGAAAATAAATCAAATGATAAATGACAAGAGCTCGTTCTAATAAGTGAACATTAGCACTAGGGACTCCGAGCGAAGATCACACCATGCGTTAAACTAATGTAACATTAACACGTGGACTCCATAGCAAAGATCACACCATGACTTCTCGGTTCAAGCTGTAACAAGTTATAGAAAGTAATTGACAAGAGAAATAATCGAGAATATTAAGGAAGTTCCGTAACCAATTGAAATTAACACTATGAGTATAAGAGCACATCTTACTTAGCATTTCCATGAAGAATGAAGCGATAAAGCTAATTAACTAGTAGTCAAACCCTTCAAGATGTAAAGAACAAACTTTTAGACTACATTTCAGTAACTTGACAAGGAAGCATAAGGACTAGGAATAGATCTTACTGAGCGTTGCCAAATAATCTCTCTCTCATAGTCTTCAGTGCATTCGCATGCTCATTCTTTATTTTGTCCGTCATCCCAATTGTATCTTGCATAATCAGTGCTCTATACGTTTTCATCATTTCAGACTCTCTCTCAAGCTTTTTGGCCTCCTTGTTGTCCTTTGCTGCAAGAGCTGAGAGCTTTGCTGATTCAAGCTTCTCGGCGGAGAGATGTTGTTGCAGTTCTAGCATCCCGGTACGATTGTTTTTTGCTTCGGCCTGAGCAGCTATATACTTGTCAAGCACTTCCATATCTGCTGTAGCAGCCTTTGACTTTTCTTTCCCATTACGTTCGACCTTGGCTGCTTTTGTTCCCTTTGGGCGTGGGATATCTTCGATATCTATAGGGTCGACGATGCTCACCTTCCTCCCCCTTGCATCTTTCATCTTCTTCTCTCTCTCAAGCCACTCATTGTATGTCACCCACTTGTTGGTCTCGACGACCTTCCAACAATTAATGTGACGAACCGTCCTATTTTATAATCGCCTCATAGAATGCATGGGCCTTGTCCGTCAACCGGTCATCGGATCGCCCACTAGCATAAATGTTGGAGGCCTTGTTCCAAGAGCATTGAAACGATACACTAGCTTGTTAAGACTATGCCGCGTCCTTGGCTTGCTTCGCTAGTCTTCTCCGATTTTTGAGTGGTCTTTGTTGTAGACACTAGTAACATCTCCCCAATATCGCTCATTCTTCTTGTTATTCCCATTGATTGGGTCATTTGAGTTATTTAACCAAGAGCTCATCTACGTTGTGATCAAAGAAGATTAGTCATTGTGGACATATTACCATTTAACACATATAAAAGTACATAAGAAACTTACCAATCTTAGGTCCTCCTCTTTGTCCATGCAATACGCTTGTCGGTCCTAATTTCTCCATCGCTGCCGCCACTATCAACATTGATGGGTGGTCGATTACTAATCGGATGGTGCAAGTGGAGTGCTCGACTTGCAAACCGACGGTGATGGAATCCCTTTGGCGTACCGATGGCGTGTTCCCATGAATGGAGCATAGCGCAAGGACCGCCAATGAAATTGAAGTTTTGTGACATAGGCGATCGATTAGGGACTGATGTGGAAGGGTAAACTCGATGGATTTTGGAAATAGCTTAGGAAACCACCTGGCGGACGAGGATCCTCCCCCCTGAAAAAGAATGAAACAGATTACTGGGTGAGGGAGGTTTCCCCATGTAAACGGCATGCAGTTTTAGACAACATAGTATAGCACCATTCTTTAGTATAAACAGATTGTCTCTTCAGACTTCAGTAATCATTATTAACAGAGTTAGCAAGTATATATTCCTTTATTGGTGTGAGGAACATTGCTGCATAGCATTCTAACAACGGCGGCTTGACTTTATAGGTAGATCAAGCCAAATAGAGCAGCTATTATTGCATTGTTTTGGATAGAAACCTAGGAACTGGAATTACAGTTCCACTACATTGAATAATTTTTAGCTTTCTTAGTACACAAAGCAAGTTACTTGGGTTAAAACAATCTTATATTTTCAAGTAAAACATCTTTTTCGCAGACGACCATTATTTATTGTTGATAAGTCATTTCTTTATTAACACTATGTTCTTCTTTACTTATGCATCTTTAATGATAGCGGCGTGCAGCACTAATGTAACCATGGAAAAAGCCGATGACCATGAGTCATGATAGTCCAATTTGCACTAATACAAAGACGAGGAGTGCTTGATATTGTAATGGATGGTAAAACATCTCAATCGACAATATAACTTGCACTTGCTACCCAAATTTGTACTACATTAAGAATTACTCTATGCATGCTTTGGTTCGTGTTTTTGCACTTCAACGCCAATGGAATGCATTTTTTATCCATGTTAGAAACCCGATCCAGATCTGTACCCTAAATTATTTGCACTTTATCGTAATTAAATTTCATGTGTTCATCATGACCTCACGCTTTGAAAGATAGAGATTAATGATGGTTCAATAATGCCAAGATATCGCATTTGCAAGTGATTTTTAAAATGACAATTTGATTATTACAGAGTTCATTCTATTTCAATTATATAGCACCATTCTTCACCTTATCTGATATTTTTTGGACTATTTTGGAGTCAAGTGCAACAAGCTAAAGGAGCTAATCTTACAACAACAAGATCCATGAGTGGTTGTAGCAATGTACATTAACTCAATTTGTGGTTGAGGTCCTCATGATCAATTTTTTTGCATCAGACTTTGAGCATAGAAATCAATGCTTTACTATTATCTCAAGATTTATCTTAAATAGCAAATCTACTTTCAGTTCAACAGAAAATCTATGAAAAACAGTGCACCATGAAACCACTTAGATATTTCAATAATCATTCAAACAACAGATTAATTAACCACTTCACACAAAAGAAGATCACTGATATCATCAAAGTATATCACTCGGCTAACAGGAGTAATACAACCAATTAACAAAAGAACATCAGGAACTTAGTACCGAATCCGTGAACAATCAATCTCTAGGGAAGAACAAATCTGTACCATTGTTGTGGATCTGAGGTTGGGGATGAGAACTCAGCCGCCGCAGCCTGACCTGCCTGATTGTCCGTGGGTACTGCCTGAGGTGAGGAGGCGGCGGGCTACTACAGGTGTATCCGCCCCACCAAACGGCAAGGCTGAGCGGAGGCGGCGGCATCTTCACTCCCCACGGCGGCGGTGGCGGCGCACCCACCCTTGTTGATCGGCGGGCATCTTCGATTCACCAAAGAACGCGACCAAGGGAGGAGATGGGGACTCCACGAGGCACGCCTTGTGGAGAAGAAGGGCGTGAGAAGAAGTAGATCCGTTTCCTTTCAAGGCAAGGCGGGCGTGGAGGAGAAATCGCTTCACGCGGTGGAGGCGTGGAGAAGAAATCGCGGGCGTGGAGAAGAAATCGCGGGCGTGCACGCGAGGATGTTGGGCGTGCGCGCGAGGATGCCGGGCATGCTGAAGAAATCGCACATGAGGGGTCAAGGCGGGAAAATGCGCTGGAGGGGTCAAGGCAGGAAAATGCGCAGGGGGAAGCCCGGGGGGGGGGATTCATGAGCTGAATTGGAGCAGGGATCGACAGGGGAAGAAACCCGCTGACAACAAAAATGTTGTCGATAGCATCCGGCATTTTTGGAAAGGAGCCGTCATTGCATGTTAGACTACCGTTCTCTCTCTCCTTATTCTCTTTCTTCCAGCTCACTAAAAATCCTAGGTGGCATCTCTTATAGATAGCTGATGGTGGACCACTGTACATGCCCTAATTAGCTGCTACTCATATAACTCGGCCACGACGAAACCGACGGTTAAACCGCCCTACTAAAAACTAAAAAAGATTAATATTGGACGTCTCATTACAAACGATTGATCAAAACCGTCTATATTAAATATAATCACAGATGGTTTTGGTTTAGTGACCGCTCAGGTTATCGTCGCTGCGCTAAAACCGCTCGTGAAGAAATAATATCACAGACGGTTCGTGTTGAAAACCGTACGTGAAATATCACAGACGGTTATGAATAAGAACCGTCTGTGATATTACTAAATATCACAGACGGTTCTTGTTCTATGATAAGTATTTCTGATTTTACCAGAGTGTTCGTGATTTCAAATCATGATAAAATCAGAGAGTAAGAAAAATTCCAAGCCATGGTAAAATCACAGACGGTTTTTGTATGAAACCGTCTGTGAAGTATTACGGTCATTACAGAAAGTTTTTGTATGGAACCGTCTGTGATTCGCAATGCGGGAGGGTGAAAAATTTTGAACGTATGCGCAGGAGGCAAAATGTTTTGGCGATGTTCTTATATATTATAGCCACCCCAGCCTTGCCTTCCATCAGTCTCTCCCTCTCCCCTCCCCACGCCGAGCTCTGGCGACCACCCTCGATTCGGTCGCAATTCAGCAAGGAGACACAGCCGACGACGATGAGGAGGAGGAATGCGGAGGAGCTCCTTGTTTGCTGCAGGAGGTAGATTGCCAGAAGGTACGTGTACATCCCCAAAATATACACAATTTGTTGACTGTTTGTTATAAGAAAATGATCTTAATTTTATGATATATAGGGTCGAAGCGCTGTCGGAGGTTTTCAGTCGTTTCTCCTTGCCGACGAGCTTGAGTCGAACTCAGACGACATGCAAAAACAGCTTGTGATATGCTGGTGGGGTACAGAGAGGAGCTCACAAGACTAATCCAAGAAGCCGATGAGTTCTTCAGGAGCTTAGAGACACAGATGGTTTCTAGCTAGTTTAACCTTGTAACTTTATTATTTTTTTCCCATTCGGAGGAGACGTTGTGAAACCTTTTGGTTTCCCTTTCCTGTAATGTGTTTGCCATCAGAATTTTAATTGGATTTTAATTGTCTTGCTAGAAGGATTTTAGTTGTCTTGCTAGAAGTTGTATATAGAAATTACTGTCTAGTAATTGATTGGTTTAGCTCAAAATCTGTTTTTTTTTTCAATAGAAAAAACTATCACAGACGGTTCTTATTCAGAACCGTCTATGATAGTTTTTTTTCAGACAGTTCAAAAACCGTCTGTGATGATCTCATGTCATTACTGACCTATAAACCCAAACGGCTTACGAAATCGTCTGTGATGACGTTTTTGAACCGTCTGTGAAGACCTTTTCTGTTGTAGTAGTGTCGGTTGGCCAGTAGTAGCGGAACTAGGATTTCGTAAAGCCTCAGGCCTAAAACTAAGGGGCTATAAGTCTATAACTAACGTTGAATACTATCAACACTGAGGTATAACAAAAGTACAGCAGAAATGCACAATCGAAATAAAATTTGAATTCTATGTTTAACGATACGAAAAAATAGATAAACCATAGCAAAAAAAATAAGAATGTAACATTTCATTAGCACGAGGTAATTTTTGCTTAATTAACAAAGATTTAGTCCCATTAGTTGTTATGCTAACCACCTAACAAGATTCTAAAAAATGAAGTGACCAGAAGGATTGCAAATAAGTTACTCGCAGGTACAGTTCCGATTTCTTGTATATGTCACTGAAATCAACACCTAGTGTTTGCTCTTGAGAAGCTATTGTCACTTCCAACATCCATGTTGCTGGATAGTAACCATCTTTAATTTTACGGACTCCTTGGATACGCTGGATAATATGAAACCATATGAGATTTTTAGTAATTGTGAAGAAATTAAATCTACTTCAAATTCTTGTAAAATCACCATACCTCGAAATATTTGATAAGCTCTGAAGAATAATGGCCTAATGGGCCAACATAGATCTCTTCTCCTCCTCGCTTCAAAAGAAAGGCTGCAAGCGTTAATCAGACATTTTTAGAGTTTGCAAGACTGCAAGTCTGCAACATTGTTCAAAGTTTGGAAAACCAATTGCAATCAATTCAGTTTCACCTATCCAGCATAGTAATACAGATTCTAGAAAGTGCCGGGTAGACATCTCACTCACCTCATCAAATGCTTCAAATATGTCAATGCTAGGCTGATGAATCGTACAGACGACAGGTCTACCAGTATCGACAGTGTTCCGCACTGCCCTGAATTCCTCATCACGATTGCAGCAGCTCGAGCATCAAGCCCTGAGGTTGGCTCGTCCATAAAAATGATTGAAGGATTTGCAACCAGCTCCACAGCAATGGTCACTGGTCAGCCTCTTCCTCTGCTCAGTTGACAGGCCATTTACACCAGGAATTCCAACCAAAGCATCTCTTAGTGGCTTGAGTTCCACAAGTTCCATCACCTCCTCAATGAAACACATTGAAGATTCGAACTCACGCGAGCTAGAGCCTGCTGGGGGGGGCTGAGGAGGGTGGAACAGAGGCGCTGGACGCCAAAGACTGGGGGTGGAACAGGCGGAGGAGCTGACTTGTGCCGGTGCTACTCGAGGCTCGAGCAATGAGCCCTAAGGTCTGAGGAGGCGCTGGCCGCTGGCTTGGGGGGGCGCTAGGTGGTGGAGCCGTGGAGAGGAGGTGGAGGTGGCGCCGGCCTCTGGGTGAGCTGGTGAGGAGAGGAGGCGGTGGGGGCGGCGCTGGGCGGTGGAGCCGTGGAGAGGAGGCGGTGGGGGCAGCGTCGCAGTGGAGCAGAGCGCTGGGTGGCGCCATGGCGGAGAGGAGGCGGGGGGACGGCTGTCCGCGGAGAGGAGTGCTAAGAGTAGGGAAGGCCGAAGGCGGCTGCTAGGACTACCGCTGGGGAACAGCGTGAGGCACTGAGGGACTGGGCCGCTCGGTGCTTGGGAGTCAGGCCGCAGTGGGGCTGGGGATGTTTGCCTCGGCCTAATCATCAGATATCTTGATTTTTTATATACATACTAAAAAACCCTACTACTATTTTCTCTGGGCCTCGGGTCATTGCCCAACTGGCCCGAGGCCCATCTCCACCCCTGTTGGCCAGTATAAGGGCATATACAATGCGAAATGCTTATATACGAGTGCTTAAAGAAATAGAATATAGCCACGTTATTATGCACTTATGTAAAAGTCATTTTCTCCAATGCCAGCATCTCTTTTGTAGGTACTTAGATGATTGTATTATCTATTAATCATATATAGTTATATACATAAGCACCTCTTAAGCGGTGTCTAATCAAGCATCAATGCTACAAAATAAGCACCTTATTTGTCCTACGTGGCAAGAAAAATTAGTTTTTCTTTGCTAAGCACCTCTCTAAGCACCTGCATTGTAGATGCTCTAAGCATGTACAATGCAGGTGCTTAGAGATGTGTTCAGCAAAGTAAAACTGATTCTTCTTGCCACGTGGGACAGCTAAGGTGCTTATTTTGTAGCATCGATGCTTGATTAGGCACCGGTGCTTATGTATATGACTATATATAATTAATAGATAATATAATCATCTAAGCACCTACAAAATACACTACTACTAAAGGGGCTATACTAAACGCCTCATCACAGACGATTCCCGGAACCGTCATTATTAAATACAATTAGAGATGATTTTGATTTAGCACACGTCTGTGTTACTGGCTGCGATAAAAAACCATATGTGAAGATGTAATATCATAGACGATCCATGTCTAAACCGTTTGTGAAATATCAAAGACGGTTCTTAACAAGAACCGTCTGTGATATTAATAAATATCACAGACGGGTTTTAAATATAACTGTCTATGATAATTTTGTTTCATAGACAGTTTGTGGTTGGAAGTGTATGTGATATGTTCAATGCCACTTCGGCTCCCGCGCGATGCGTCTCTTCGTCTCCTGCGCCGATGTTACTCTTTGTTTTATAAGAATAATCATGCGCCATCGTACTCCTCACACATCGCTCTACTCTCAAGCACAAATAAGATCATCTGCCACCGTACTCCTCACACATCGCTCTACTCTCAAGCACAAACAAAATGGCTCCCCACTCTTCTCCCCTGACACCAGCATTGATGGCCTACCTGACCATCTTGTATGAGCACCTCGCAGGCTATACGCTGGCGGAAGCTGCTGAAGGACATAACAGTGTCCTCCCTCCTCCGGCAGAGGTTATGCTGTGACACGCGACGGTGACATTGTGCTGTCTAAATGACCTCCTCTGTCATGTCTTCTAGGTGGTATGTAGCTTTCAGCAAGCTAACCTCACCATCGGTGTAGTCCTTGAGCACAACGTTGCATGTCTGTAGGAGGATTACCATCGCTTGGAATGTGACAATGAGGCGGCGAGCGACCGAGTTGACCAAGCCGAGACCCCTCAAGTAAGAGAAGAGGGCCTATTAGCGCTTTTCTACTTGGCTCCTCAGGAGGAGCTTCTTTGGGCAACTATGGAACGGTCACGTCAATAGTTGAAAGTGTTTCAGGCTACCTGCATTGATCCTAAACCCTCCGATGCTGACGACGTCACCTACGAAGCTTTGATAATGGAGATAGCCGGCTACTTAGGCCACTAGAAAAACTTGATCTTTTGTAAAATCTTTTGTAAGAAGAGACTGGCCACGCTGTTTGACCATATGTAAATACAAAAAATGATATAAAAAATCTAGTTTGAAGTTAAGTTATTGTCTATGTTGAACATGTTTACTATCACAGGCGGTTTAATGGAAACCATCTGTGATATATAATTATCACAGATAGTTATTAACAAGAACCGTCTATGATAATGCATACTTCAAAGACGGTTTTTTAAATATAACCATCTGTGATATGTATCATAGACGGTTTGTGGTTGAACCCATCTGTGAAATGTTCAAGCCGTTTTGGTTCCCGCGCGATGCGTCTCTTCGTGTCACACGTCGTCGTTACGATGTGTCTCTTCGTCTCGGTTTGTGATCATGTCTTTCGCACCCTCCATCAAAAACCAGTAGAGTTAAAAAAACCTCAATCACTACGGTATTGAAAACTCACAGACCGTACGTCGCGCGCCATAGTGAGCACACGAAGCATGACGGCGAGGACCAAGGTGAGGACGTTGGCGATCGCCGTCGCTCTTCCTCATGATGTCATCGTCAACATCGTCGGCCTCGTGGCCGTGAGCTCTCCTCAGCTCATGGCTGACCTCTGTAGCCTACGAGCCATGCACGTATAAATATACCTACAAAAATATGTACTACTGTTTGTTGTGGCAACCAATCCATGCATGCATACATGTTAGCCTTTTAATTTGACTAGAGAAACATGTCACTAATCTGACTTGCAACAACGCCCTTAATTTGGCCTTAATTTTAATTTTCTCTTACGAAGTAATTCTGACGTCTTGAATTGTGTACATATATTGAAGTTGCAAGACCATGTACCAGGCGTCCAACGAGCGCACCATGGGGAGGCGCATGGCGCTGGAGCGGGAGGAGGCGATGAAGTGGCTGGACAACGACCGCTACCTCGCCATTATGAACCACCTAGCCGGCGCTGGAAACCAGGAGGCATGCTTTATCATCGGCCTCACGCTTGTCTTCGCGCACTAGGACATACAGCGTGGCCTCGTGTTCCACGAACATGAGGCCATCGTCGGCCACAAGGCCACGCCCTACATGCTCGGCCTCCTCCTCTACCAGGGCAGCGAGGCATGCGATGTTTGGAAGCAATACATCAACCAGGTCGAGGGCGAGCCGGCCGGCAGGTGTGAGACGACTAAGAGGACCAACCGGGAGTGCAAGCGGTGCCGAAGGCTCGCTGTGAACGTGGTCCAAGCGGCAATGTGGAAGATGGCCGGGCCGACGGGCTGGGTGTGGGTGCTATCGGAGGACGGCCATCGGTGCACGAGCACCGGCTGCGGCGTGACGGAAGAGTGGGACGACTATGTCATCTTCTACAGCGACGACTATAGAATTAGGTATGAGTACGCCAAGTTCTTTGCACATGTGTTGAACTACTTGTAAAATTAACGATTTTTAGTGATACTCCTGATGCTAGCAGCCAAAAAACAGAACATTTTTCAGATATGGAAAGAAGTATCATAGACAGTTTAGTGGAACAAACCGCGTGTGATATAATAATTATCACAAACGGTTATTAAAAATAATCGTCTGTGATATGTACTTATCACAGATAGTTTGTGGTTGGAACTGTCTGTGATATCTATTTGCATACTACTACAGGAAACCAGCTACTTCACAAATATGCCATATATTACAACAATAATACACACACACACAATCTTCTTCAGCCACTTGATATGGTCCAGAATGCGCTCCATCTTCAACTCCAGCAAGTTTAGCCTCTGCTCCAGCACAACTTCCATTTTCTGCTCTAGCCCAGAATCCATCCTTTGCACTGTATTGTTGCGCTCCCTTGCTCTGTCCATGGTGTCTGCCCACTAGAAATACTGATATCCTTCAGCCTGCAGAACCATACAAACGCCAAAACAACACACATATTTCATAGTCACTGGAGAAACATCCAAACCACAATAAATCAAACTCAAGTTTACTTACTAAGAAATAAGGACATTTGTAAAACACCCGACCAGTATTTCTCTCGGTGTTGGCGTAGAAGACATTTGCTTGCACACGGTAGTTAGGGCAATCCACTCGCCTAACAGTGGCTAGCGCTAGGGCTCTCCGATTCGGTGAGCTCAACGCCTCAGACATATGGCCCTCACTCAAGAGGAGGAGATGAGGTGAGGTGAGACCAGAAGGCGAAAGAGATGAGCTCAACTACTAGAAGAAGATGAGAAAGCTCAGGATTGGCCCTACTTATGCTGGCATGCGAAAAAAAATTTGGCTATAGAACTATCACAGGCAGTTTAGTGAAATAAACTGTCTGTGATATGTATCACAGACAGTTATAAACTACAACAGTCTGTGATATATAATTATCACAAACGGTTATTAACAAGAACCATATGTGATGTTTATTTATCACAAACGGATTTTAATTAGAACTGTCTGTGATGTGTATCACAGATGGTTATTGAAAAGAACCATCTCTGATAAGCACGGCTATTTTGAAGAAGACGGCGAGTACGCCTAAGAAAACAACTAAGCCCACCATGAAGCATGATTTTTTTCAAGGGGTCGTCCACGCAGCATGAGGATGAGACAGCAGCCATGACCAACCTCATCGAACCTGACACACTCTCCTGGCAGCCATGCTTCTTGAACTCATCGGGGCTGGTCATACTGACCAACCAGAGAATGCTAATGAAGTAAGAGTGTGCCAAGTCGGAATACAATCACGATATGACCAGCCCCTACGAATTCAAGAAGCATGGCTACCAGGAGAGTGTGTTATGTTCGATGAAGTAGGCTATGGCTACCGTCTCATCACCTCATGCTACGTGGACGATAACCGAAAAAAAGATAATGCTTCGTGGTGGGCTTCATTGCTTTCTTAGTCGTACTTGCCATCTTCTTCAAAGCAGCTCCCATTAGAGACAAAGGAATACTAACCTTAGATCAGCAAGAACAAATAGAAATACAAGCCCACTTAAAAATCTACGGTATTTCTTTCACCAAACGCGCCCCAAAGCCGTCGCCTCCTTCAAAGCAGTCGCATATATATCAAAGACATTTCTCACTATAGATATATCAAGATCTGAGGAGATGACCAGATATTTAATGGTGCATATCACAGACGGTTGTTGTTAAGAACAGTCTGTGATACGTATTACAGACGGTTTTGAATAAATATCGTATGTGATAATTCAGAGATCGTCGGTGAGGTCTGTGAATGTCACAGACGGTTCTTAACTAGAACGGTCTATCAGGGTTCTTAACAAGAACCATCTGTGAGGCCTACGATTATCACAGATGGTGGTTATTTAATACCGTCTATGATACATATCACATACGGTTTTTTTAAGAACGGTCTGTAATATGCGCAATTAAATATCTTGTCGTCCTGACTCTAGATAGATCTGTCTATAGTGAGATTTGTCTCTGATATACTGCTGTTTTGAAGGAGACGGCCGGCTCTGGGGCGTTTGGTGAAAGAATTAAATACCATAGACTTGCAAGTGTGCTTGTAGATCTATTTATTATTGGTGATCTAAGGTTAGTATTTACTTCTAATTATATGCATTATAATATAGAGAGATGAATGATAGCTAGGTTTATCATCCAATGAGGTCATTGATAGTTAAGTTTTACAATAGAACAATGAGCAGTATGTATATATACATTCACTTGTCCTGTATTGTGTAAAATAATACTGTTTACATCATAGTGAGTCTCAGTTCTGACTTTGTCAAATGAAATAGGAAGGGAGGAGAAGGAAAGGAGGAAGAAAGAGAGGTTGGTCAATAGGTAGAGATCTCGCGGGATATTTGGGATCTTCATGGTGTGCTCCAAGGGTATTGATCTGTAATCCTTTATATTTGCCCTGGGTTAATCTCTATTCAATTTGTAGTATGTTTGGTCAATAGGAAGAGTAGTTGCGTGCATTACTCTAATTTATTACGTGCGTAGCGCAAATGGACCGAAACTAGATGTACGTTGAGAACCGTGTGAGTGAAGAGTACATTGATGGCGTGTGTGCTATTAGAAGAGTTACTGAGCAGGATATGTTGAATAAGGGGATAAAATTTATGTATTGTCCATGCATTGATTGTGATAATCTGAAGATGTTTACCAACTCGGCGCAGATCGAATGGCACTTGATTCGAAGGAGTTTCAAAAAGGAGTATGCATGTTGGACCAGTCATGGTAAAGAGCAGATTATACCAGAAGATAGTAACATCCTCGAGGGAGACAACGTATGCCGGATGTGGACTGTGCTTTCGATGAGGGTAGATCGCACGATGACAATCTAGATAAGATGCTACGCGATGCAAAAGGGGACTATAGTGAGAGAGAGTTTGGTAGATTTGAGGGCTTAATGGAGGACTTGGGGAAACATTTGTTCCCAGGCTGCAAGCCGGAATATACAAGGTTGTCATCCATGTTTGAACTGCTGAAATTCAAGCCAAGCAATGGTTAGTAGATCTCCTAGCAGACATCCTTCCAGAGGAAAACGTGTTGCCCAGAAGTTCGCCACTCAATCGACGTCATACACGTAGAGAAAAATGTATGTGATAGCCTGATTGGTCTCTTACTGAACATTCGTGACAAACCAAAAGATGGTGTCAACGTACGGCATGACATGGTTGATATGAACATAAGGACTAAGTTAGCACCGAAAGAGACCGATAAAGGACAAACGTACCATCCTCCAGCTTGCTACACTCTGTCCAACGCTGAGAGAAAGAAACTGTGCCAGAGCTTACATGGTGTGAAAGTTCCGTCCGGTTACTCCGCCAGCATGAATAAATTTGTTTCTATGGAAGATTTGAAATTAATTGGTATAAAGTCTCATGATTGTCATGTGCTGATGACAGAAATGCTTCTTGTTGCAATTACAAGTATTAAGCCGAACAAGATCCGAGTGGCAATCATGAGGCTGTGTTATTTATTTAACTCAATTGCTCAAAAGGTCATCGATCCCGAAGGAATAGATGCTCTGCAGGCCAAATGCGTTTGGATCTCTGAGGAAAGTGGTACCTAAGTGACATGCCAGAGGAATATCGAAAATACATGTGGGCTGAATGACCATCACGGCCATCAATACCGCTGGGTCCTTCTGCTTCCTAAGAAAGCAGCGGCAACATTCTAGACCACCTGCGGTATACTTGGAAGGGAACGGATCCCTATCACCACACAGAAATGGAAGGATATCCCAGTAAAAGTCTCCGAACTCGTGCGACGGTAGACGCTCCTCTCGATGGGACACGCTTGGAAGACCTTCAAGAGCAAGCTTGTCATGGACTACGTGAACAAGGATCGGACGCCCTGCACGAAGTATCGTTTCGTGTCGTCGGATACATGGGACGCTTTTGTGCGGATACAGATGACGGATGAATTTCAGCAGCAAAGTGCGACACATAAAGCTATCTAGACACAAAACATTCACCCCCACAGAGTCGGCACCACTGGGTACGCAGGTAAAATCCTGGGATGGATGAGTGAGGATGATGTGGCAATCCAGTCGGAGGTCTCCTTGCCAATTGCCGAGATCACAGACGAGCGCGCCCGAAACTAGTTAAGAGCGAGGGCCTCAATCACGTCGTTGGGCGCCATCTCTTTCACAAACCCGGCAGACGAGGAAGTGTTCCAACGCCTGGTAAGATATGTCGAACTACCTAGTTGTTATTAAGTCCATAACTTTGTAGGGTCTAAAATAACATGATGGCCTCTTGCAGCAAATATTGAGTACCCAATCTTTCCAAAGCTCCTTTGAAGCAGTCAGGGAGAAGGATATACTATCCACGGCCCTGGGAAACAAGGAGAACCCGGGTCGCACGCGAGGCCTTGGGGTTTACGTACCTTGGAGGCAGGGATTCCCTCACGACTCTGAGGCGTATAGGAGTCGAAAGAGATCCAAGGCCGAGCGCGAGGAACAATTGAAAGAGGAGAACAGTGCACAATTTCAAGGATAGATAACATCATTGCAGGAACAAATGAATCAACTCATCAACCAGTCGCAAGCCTCCCTCGTGATTTTGGGAGCCAGTCCCCTCAACATCAGAGTAGCGTCGTGTCCATGCCTGCACTTTCTGAACTTGGCGACGTCCAATTACCTATCGACGTCATTCAGGTAATATACATATCTGGAATGCTCCAAAGATAGGCCTGTAGGATGCTTTAGCTAATTATGTATCGTTTTGTAGATGCTCACGCCCTGTAGGCTCCAAGTGAGGCTGGTTGGGTCCGCTTTTGTTGAGGCTGGGTGGGGGGTGGTGTATCCATGCTAGGAAGGGATAGTGGTGTATGGTGCCCAGCTAGCGCAAGGTTACGCCAAGGTCTAGGTGAACATGATGCATGATAATTTGATGGCTGTCCCGCTGGAGAAGCACCCGAACGAAGAGATCATAACACTAGGGGATGCCTTGTACACTTCTGTCCAGTGGCCCAAGAGGGACATCGCCCTTGACCCTACAGTGCCACAATCTCCACACGACGACCATGCCTCTCCAATAGCACCCTCGATGACTCCACCTCAACCCCCGCTTTAGAAGGCCTCTGTATCGGCTACTTTGGAGACGACGCTGAAAAAACAAGAAAAGCGTGTCGAGTCGTCTTCTAGGAAGACAAATAGCACATGAGGCACTAAGGCCAAATTGAAAAGATTAAGGCGCCTCACAAGTCTGGGACGTTCTCCCTCGGAATGTCGTTGGTCTCCGACACAATATTACGCCACGTTGGTTTGACTTGCGTGACTTTGCATGCCTGGTACATGCGGCAGACCGATGAGGCGAGGGAAGACTGGCCTACTAGATTCACCGTCAGCTACATGGAGAATCATTTCCACCGTAAGCTGGGCTACTTCGCCATGAGCTTCGAAGACTTATTTGATCTATTCAACCTCAACGCCCTCGGTGCCTCACTTCTACGATGCTGGATACTGTAAGTGTGTACAATCAAGTTCTACATTAAACATAATACCGATAAATTTCATAACTCATTGCTTATATATTGATACATGATGCAAGAAGCCCAGCGATCGCGACAATCGGTGGGTTTCCTCGACCCACAGTTGATCTGTGAGCAATGCATCAACCTAGACGTATCCTACGTCGAGAAATACATAACAAAGGAGTCGCTTGCTCATCGCGACAAGGATTACATACTGGTGCCCTACAACCAGGGGTAAGTGCTTCACTACTTGCTATACAAATTTCATTTGTTCTTTATAAGCAACACAAACTTAGGTTTAGTGACTATAGCGACATACATGAGTAGGTTTCATTGGATCTTTTTAGTCATTGTACCAAAGTGGAATAAGGTAATATACCTTTATTCCCTAGTCGACAAAAACTACGACTTCACTATTGTGCAAAAAGTACTCGACAGGTATGCTCATTTCCTCCATAGGTAACTCTATTGTAGTCTTCCTTCGTTTGAAATGTCCGAGGATAACTTTTTGAAATCACGTAGGTCGGTTAACGCCTATGTTGACGAGGGAGTGACTCACAAGGAACCAAACACCACACTGCAACACAGGACGCGATTTTTGGTACCCGCTATAGTATAATAATTCTTTATCACACTTCGTAATCTGGCCTCTCGAACTGACTATACCTATATCCTATATCACACTTCTATTTTTGCAGTGCCACCAGCAACTACTACAAGGCAACGTATGTGCATTCTACGTTTGTCGTCATATGCTGGAAATCATGAGTGCTAAGACGAAGGATCCAGATGTTTGTCAGTCAAACTCACAATAATTATTTCATAATTATGAATTTAAATATATGTGCTTTCTACTTTACTCTTGCTAGCGACAGGGCATGACAATCGAAGAAAGTGCCTTCCATCTGGACTTACTCGTGGACGTTCGAGGACTGCTCGCCGCCTTCATCACGGGGGAGATCATTAACAAGAATGGAGAGTTTCACCCCGGCGACACTGATGTATTGTAATTCACTTTGAATTGTAATTCAAATCACTTTATAATTGATATTGAATTTTTAAATCACTTTGAGTTGTTAGATATCAAATCAATTGTGATATATCTATTTTTTGCTTGCTTGTTTTCAGAGGCTAGCATTACCTGAGGCTGGCAGAAAAACCAAAATGTTTAGGTATAGAACGAATTATCACATACGGTTTTGTGGAATAAACCGTTTGTGAATGCATACTATCATAGACGGCTACCACCAAAAAACCGTCTGTGATATATATAATAACACAAACGGTTATTGTTATTAATAGCCTGTGATATGTATCCAATCACAGACGGCTACAACCAACAACCATCTGTGATATGTCGGATATCACATACTGCTATTTTTACTAACCATCTATGATATATATACTATCACAGACAGCTACTACTTACAATCGTCTGTGATATGTATCCAATCACAAACGGCTACTACTAACACCCGTCTGTAATATGTATCCAATCACAGATAGCTACCACCAACAACCGTCTGTGATATGTCGGATATCATAGACGGCTACTACCGAAAACCGTCTGTAATATTTATGATATCACAGACGGTTATTTTTACTAACTGTCTGTGTTATGTATCTAATGATAGACGGTTGGTACATATAACCGTCTATGATGGTTGGTTTTCACAGACGGTTTATACCAGAAGACCGTATGTGTTGTTGCTTATCACAGATAGCTCAAAAATCGTTTGTGATAACTGACTTTTATCACGGGCACGTAAATTCAGAAGGTTGAGAAAGCGTCTATGATGACTGTTTAGGACCGTCTATGGTGACCATTTCTATACTAGTGATAGATACTTGTATTAGAGAAAACGACTTTTACATAGATATTTAGTGATATGACTATATTCTCTTTTATTTAAACACTTGTATATAAGCAACTCGTATTGTACATGCTCTGAACAGCAGCATATCATCGTGCAGTGGCTAACTCGATCGATACGCGCGGCTCGGTTTTGTTTCTACGGCGCGCGTGTGGTTGGGTTGCGTGGAAGGTGAACTAGCCAACCTGCCTGCAGGTTAGCCCATGGCCGCAGCGATTGCACGTTACTGTACGCGATACGTTAAGGCTAACGGGGCATTATGCGTACGCGCGCGCCCCCCGGCTAGTGTGTCGAGTTGCGTCCGCTTCACCCGTCACATGCGCATCGCCGGTTTCGCTCGCTCGACTCCTCTCTGCATTTTTATATGCCGGGCAGTCGTCCCTTTCTTCATTGGCTATAATCTGTTTACTCCCATTGTTTCAACCCCCCCCCCCCCCCAAAAATACTGTTTACCCCTGGCCTCTTTTGGTGAAAAAGTCAAACTTTTCTGTACTAATTTTGTTGAGGTTTATTCCTTCCTAATCAGGAGAATCAGATACTTCATATATTATGTGCAAACAATATATGTATTAGCATGAAGAGAATTCAAGTTCTTGAGGGAGGGATTTGAAGCTGCGCGTAGTACTCTAGACAGTTGTGGCTTCTAATTACAGTGATAACTAGATGCAGATGAACAACCAAGCTTTACAATCTATATGTGATGTTTTCCATCTTTATGAGAGACACAGGGAATCACCTCCGTATCATGTATCTTCCTTTTGTAGGCAAAAATAAAGCCACGCCACTGTTAGAATTGGACCCATAAGTGCAGAGACCCCTTTCATTTTTGAAATTTCAAAGTACGTATGATTTAGTCCCATATTGCCTAGCTAAGTGGCGGAAGAGCAATTTATAAGGTGAAGTCTTTGCCACCCATCGAAACATGTGACACTTGACATGGGGTGGCATGAGGAGGACTATAGCTAAAGTCACACACTCGTACGTACGCACGTGTGCACGTATATTTGGATGGCAATAGCGTGGCTTGTGACTTGCGACCGTGAACGCACCTTTCTTTTGTTAACCGTGCATTTCTCTCTCTCAGTTGAAATAAAGTAGTCGAAATAACGTGGTCGAAGCCATAGATCAGTGTGGTCGAAACACTATGATCGAAATAAAGTGGTTGAAACACAGCGGTCAAAGCCATAGACCAATGTGGTCGAAACACTGTTATCGAAATAAGTGGTCGAAAAATAGTGGTCAGATCCATAGACCAATGTGATCGAAATACACTGGTCGAACTGTGGGCCAGTGTGTAATTATGATCAATAAATACTGCTTAATTAACATTAATTGGTTTTGAATTAGCAATTACCGGTGGTTTAATATGTGCTTTATTATGCATTTACTAGAGAGTAATGGACTCGTCCTTAAAAAGAACTGGAGACGTCCAGACCTGATATGTTTTTTTAAAAAACACTTCCATTTTTCATCTTCTTCCTCTCTGTTTTACAGTGCTAGAAAGTTGTGTTGTTGAACCAAGCCGTCCCTTCTCCCCGGCATGCACCGGGAAGGAGGGTGAGCGGGTATCTCCAAACCATTGTCGTAGAGTTCACCTGCACAGGGCGACAATAAGGTTTTTGGGCAGCGCACTGCGCGACCACTCACTATGCTACTACCACTCACTATGCTACTACATCTACGATCTGCATTGCTTCGAGTCTACGCTGCTTTCTATTATTCATCAAGCTCGACTGTAAGTTGGTTGTGCAACCAAACTATTCTGCTATAATCCTATTATTGTGTATATTTAGAAGTGCAATGAGTTGTCTGCTGTTAGTATTGCTTTATGCATTGCTAGTTTTTTTTGTGATCAATGCCTCATAATAAAATATGGAATTAAAATCTTGTTCACTTATCTAACAATCCAGAAACCTTATTGCGGACATTTTAGTGATTTGGCAATGGCTAACGCTTCTGATGCTACGAAATCTAAGAGGTTTTCTGGTTAGAACTTTCGTAGATAGCAGACAATGGTCAAGTTTTGGCTCATGTCTTTGGGGCTGTGGTGTGTGATCCATCCATAGTATTCATTTACGATTGAACAGACCATGTGGTTCGACATAGATAACAACACAGCTCTTGGATGCATACTGACCATATTGGCAGATCAGCTCTATGATGTGTACATAGACTTCAAGTTCGCCATAGAGTTGTGGGATGCATTAGAGCACAAATATACAGAAGTTGAGGCTGGTCCCTGGCTCTACATGTGCGAGCAATTCTTCGACTAACAACATGGATGATGTTAAGTCGATAGTTGCATAGGCTCATGAGCTTCAGCTACTGGTCGGCGAGATTGCACATACGGGTTGTATTTTGCCTCCTAAGTTTGTGGCTACGGGCATTATTGCCAAACTTCCTACTTCATGGTGGGATTTTGCCACTAGCTTAAAGTACAAGAGGGAAGAGATATCTATTGAGGATCTCATTGCTGCCCTTGATGTGGAAGAAAAGACAAGAGCAAAAGATGCACCAAGCACTTTGAATAAGAACAATCAGATTAATGCAAATATCATAGAGAAAAGATATGACAAAAAAACAAGGGCTTTAAACCAAACAAGACAACTAGCTTTAAGAAGAAAACTGAGAAGAAGGATATAAGGAACATCACTTGCTTTGTGCGTGAGAAAAACAGTTATATGGCAAAAGACTATCATTTCCGCAAGAGCAATGATGGTGAACAACCAAAGAAAAAGGCTATCAACATGATCATATGTGAGGCCTCAACAGGTGGGTATGGTAATTCACCTGTTGTTTTTTCAGCATGTCAATCCACTGATTGGTGGGTTGATACTAGAGATAATGTTCATGTATGTTCTGATATTTCCTTGTTTTCTTCTTATCAGACAGCCAGGGCTTCCTCTATACTAATGGGGAATTGGTCACATGCTTCTATTTTTGGTGTTGGCATGGTGGATCTGAGGATTACTTCAGGGAAGATTGTCCACTTGAAGAACGTACAGCATACGCCAACAAGAAACAATAACCTCGTTAGTGGTTCTCTCCTATGCAGGGATGGTTATAAGCTAGTATTTGAATCAAATGAAGTTGTAATGTCTAAGTTTGATAACTTTGTTGGTAAAGGCTGTGAGAGCAGAGACTTATTTCGTATAAGTACTTTAGAGTATTATTATAATATGAATATTGCAACAGATTTGAACAAATGTGAGGCCAATATATGGCATTCTCATTTCTGTCATATTGGTTTTGATAGTATTACTCGAATGTCCAGATTAGATTTAATTTCAAAATTTGAAATTGTGAAAGGGTCAAAGTGCCAAACTTGTGTGCAAACAAAATAACCTCGATAACCCTTTAAGGGGTTACAGGAAGAAATGAACTAGGCACCATTAGATCTTGTCCATTCCGACCTATGTGAGATGAATGGATTGTTGGTAAAAGGAGACAAGAGATATTTTCTAACTCTTATTGATGATGCATCTCGATATTGTTATGTGTATCTACTGAAAACAAAAGATGGAGCTTTAAATTACTTTAAAATTTATAAGGCCGAGGTTGAGAACCAACTAGAAAAGAAAATAAAAAGACTAAGGTTTGATTGTGGAGGAGAGTATATCTCTCATGAATTCTCCCAATTCTGTTCTAAACATGCAATAGCCCATGAAGTTACACCACCATACTCACCCCAATCAAACAGGGTGGCTGAGAGAAAAAATCGGACAATAACAGACTTGGTGAATGCCATGTTGGAGAGTGCCGGTATGCCTAAGATGTGGTAGGGGAAGCTATATTGACAACAACTTTTGTTCTAAACAGAGTAATAACTAAAAGGTGTGAGATTACTCAATTTGAGGGATGGAAGGGGAGAAAACTCAATGTTAATTTTCTGCAAACTCGGGGGTGTTTGGTAAAAGTCAATATACCATTTGATGAGGACATCAACCCTAAGGATGCAACCACTACTTAGACCCGCTGCACTGCATCCTCTACTTCAACCGCATCTTCTTCGGTAGGACTTTCAGCTACTGCGCTGCCATATTTCTTAGTTGGACCGAGCTACGTCTACTCATACGAGCCAAGCTTCGTTTACATGCTATGGTGCTACATTTACATGCCATGGTGCTACGTTTACATGTCTTGGTACTGCGTCACCAATTGCTGGCCCATGGGCTTTGTAATAAATGGGCCGATTAGGCCCATATGGCCGGCCACATAGGGTTTTTGGTACTGTTCACATGGCACTATTCACCCATGAACAGTACCCATGGACTCCCTTCTCCTATATATAGTGGTCTCCACCCCTCTAGTTCTTTGGATTTTGTTGATTAAAGTTTAGCTTTGCTACTTTATACTTTGTCCTCTTGTTCGGCGAGATCAATAGCGACATTGTTCTTTGGAACCCCACTTATGAATACAATTTCAATTCCTATTCGCAATTTCAGATTGCTTACCTATCTTGTTCTTGTGTGCTTCTTCGGTGTATGCAAGAATTGATCTTCGTGAACAGGTCATCTAGGTATTCGTGCACGGTTGATAATGACTTGTTGAGCAGTTCAGCGATTACGTGGTTTTGAGCCTTGCGAGTTCGTAGCCAGGATCGTGAGAGTTGAGCGACTACTACCGAATTTTCCTTCTCATCGAAAGATCGGGCCAGAACAGGACCTTCGTGGTTCATCAAGTGGTATCCGAGCAACAGTTCATCGGTGTTTTTTTTCCTACCGTCCACATAGCCACAAAAATAAAAAAAGGTTTCGTTCATCGTCCAAACCGATCTTTGCCTTTGCAATTTTTCTTTTCAGTTTTTTCTTATTGAATTTTTGGTTGCATCGTCGTGTCTAGTTGCTGATATCTAGTTTAGTTGGAGTTTAGTTCATCATTGTCTAGTTGCATCTCGTGCTTCCTTTGCGTAGCTTCATCATTGTTTATTTCACATCTTGTGTTTATTTGTTCCCTGCCGTGCCCACCACCAATCGCTATAGCACCAGCCCAAATCGCTGCCGCGGCAAACCAAAGGCACTGCCGCAGCCACCACTCCCTACTGAGCCGCCACCCATCCCTGCCTCACCACTCCAACGCCAACTAGAGCCTTCCCTGCCACGCAATCCCCCCCCCCCCACAAGATCAGCAAACCCTCTGCCGCAATTGTTTCTTATTGCCACAACAATCCCAGGGCCCCGTCGTCGCCAACAATTGCTGCCGCGGCCACCCACACGATCTGCAACCATTGCCTCTTGCTGCCGCGACAACTCCAGGGCCTTGCCGCGGCACTCGATTGCACTGCCGCCACATCCACCTGCCTTGTCGCGGCAACTGATCACTCGGTTGTCGCTGCCTCTTGTCACCACAGCTACCTCAGTGCCCTGCCGTGGCAACCACACGCTGCCCGCAGAGCCTTGCCGAAGCACCCGATCGCACTGCCGCCGCTGCCTCTTGTCGCCGCGGCAACCGATTCGCCCTGCCGCCATTGATTTCTCGCTTCTACGGCATGCAAATCTTTCTACAGCAGCCACCTTGGCTCCTGCCACCGCCACTCCTTGGGAAGTTAAAGGGGAAACCCTAGAGCCAATTAGATTCGGCTTCAAGTAAAGAGAAAAAAAAAAGGAAAGCAATTTTGGTTGCCAATTCGGTTTGCAAGAGAAGGAAAGAGTTTGATTTGGTTTATCCAGAAGAAGAAAAGAAAAGAGTTGGTTTCGGTTGTTCAGAGAAGAAAAAAAAGAGAGAGCAAAAAAAAAAAACAGAGAGACACAAAAATTGGTAGAGCCCTTTCCGAAAATTGAAAAGCCCATCAAAACTTCGCCAAATCTAGTGAAAATTGGCGAAGCCCTTCTTTATATATCCACAAGATTGCACAAACAAATTCAGTACGTTTGGCCCACGGGATCAAAAGATATAGCAGTTTCAATTTGAGGCCGAAACGAATTCGAGTCCGTTTCCGAGACACCTTCAGTAAAACGGACATAACTTTTGCATACGGTGTAGAAATTTGACGTTTTTAGACTTTTCAGAAAGCTAACGACGATACGCATCCAATAAAAATGGCCATCTTCAGCCCTAAATTTGCGTCACAAGTTTTCGGTTTCTATTTTTGGTGATTCTTTCAGTCTTCCGTTCGGAATTTGTGGTTTGCCTCAACTACAAAGTTGTAGATCTCGTCGAAACCTTTCAAATGAGCATATACAAGCCATATAAAACTTTTATTTTTATCTCTCGAGACTAACTGTTGTTTTCTGCTTGAATTAGAGGGCTGTTTACGCTGCACGTTATTCCGTTTTTGTGCTCTACTTCGCGTGAACAATCTTGTGCCCCTACAAAGAAGTTTGAGTAGTTGGTTAGCGTCTCTCCTAGCACTTATTGTGAGGTTTTCCATTGCTTACATCAAGTCACATTTATCTTTGTGTGTGTGTACATACACATCTCTTAGTAGGGCTTTGATTAGGCTAGGTTCAGCAACATTGACTAGTACCTTGAATAATTTTTCAACTTGCATTAACTGATTTGATTATTATTGACCCTTGCTACCATATTGAAGCCTTCCGAGCTCCACTTCCTACTAACTCAGTAGGTCCCGTTCCTTGCAATCGCTGGGCTAATCACAAGTGAGAGTACCACTTACTTGCTGCATTGGTAAGAACTTGATAAGGCATTGTGAAAGAGCGACTGTTGAAACGCCAGAACCTAGTAGTTGATAGGGACATATACACTGTGATTTGTTCTTTGTTTTCTACTAACGATGGCAGAGTCACATGTATCTACACATGGTGGAAACAACAACGACCCCTCTTTGGAGCATGCGGGTGAGGGATCTCTCACACCTCGCACGAGAGAGCTCGTGCGGCACATTGAGCACTCGTTCGGTGAGAGTGTTCGCGATGCCTTGGATAAGATCAATGATAACCTTGCGGTGCTCCACACATGCGTTGTGCTTCTCGAACATCAGCCAC
The DNA here is from genome assembly GCA_036346405.1 of Phyllostachys edulis. Taxonomy (NCBI): domain Eukaryota; kingdom Viridiplantae; phylum Streptophyta; class Magnoliopsida; order Poales; family Poaceae; genus Phyllostachys; species Phyllostachys edulis. Next base: position 54,716,888 of record CM070552.1, on the reverse strand, counting down.
TTGCTGAAACCACGGCCCAGGGTGAGCCAAGAGTGGAGGTTCCTCCTGCTCACCGCACACCACCAACTACCCGCTCTTGGGCAGATGAGGTGGAAGAAGAAGATGTGAACAACTACACTACTGATACGGAAACAGATGGAGTCAATGTGCACAATGATCATAACCATCGTCGGCTTTGTCATAATCATCAAGGTATGGGAAGAAATCAATGTGAGGTATGTGACCATAATGATGCATTTGGTAAAATTAAATTCACTATGCCTTCTTTTGCTGAAAATATGATCCTAATGCTTATCTCACATGGGAGCTTACCGTAGAACAAAAAATTGCTTCTCATGAATTCCCTGAATATAAGAAAGTTAGGGCTGCTACTGGTGAGTTTTCCGATTTTGCATCTATTTGGTGGAGTGAATATGGTTGTACTCATCAGGACATACCTAGAACATGGAATGCTTTGAAGAGAGCAATGAGACATAGGTTTGTATCTTCATATTATTCACATGATTTGCTTAATAAATTGTAGCACTTAAGACAAGGTAGTAGTTCTGTAGAGGACTATTATCAAGAATTGCAAACTGGTTTGTTGTGTTGTAGTTTAGAAAAAACTGAAAATGCTAAGATGGCTAGATTTTTGGGAGGATTAAATCGCGAAATTCAGAACATACTTGATTATAAAGAATATAATTCTATCACCCATCTATTCCATCTTGCTTGCAAAGCTGAAAGAGAAGTGCATGGTCGACAATCTCGCTCTAGGGGCAATATTGGAGGATCTTTTGTAGGTCAGCCAATTCAGCAACAACACATGGCACCTTCAACCGCTTCTGGCCGTGATGCACCCTCCTCAAGCTGTGCGCCCCCTGCTGCTCCCTTCACTCCTGCATATGTCCTTGATGCAAGCAAATCAACAAAGGTACAAGTCCCTACAAAAAAGTGCTTCTTCCATTGTTTCTACAGGGAGATCCAGAGATGTACAATGTCACTGTTGCAAAGGATTTGTGTCGGGACCCAAAATTACAATTCGGGACCCTCTGTGTTTAATGCACTAGTCCAGGATCACGCTAGTGCACACAGTGTCAACAAAGGTGGATATCGATCCACACAAGCGAATAATAGCATAAACGATAATTTGATTAATAAATAATGGTTTGACCTTACGGTCGGGTTTACATTTACTTAAGCCACGCAGGGCTAACAGAGAAATAAAGCAGCGGAAACAGAAATGGTAGTGGCATCCCATCGATTCACCACAGGCAACCGACTGGGATCAAGACCTCACAATCAGGCACCTTCGATAAACTTGTCCTCAAATGCTGGTGAAGACTCCTCCTCTTCTGCTAATTGATTCGTCAAAACAAGCGTGAGTATACACCGTACTCGCAAGCCACACCACAGAAATGCAATATATACATGTTGGCTTTTTACAAGGGAAAGGCATTCTATGGTTCTTTTGCAGAAATGCAATGTTTGCAATTGAATGCTATTAATAGATTGAAAACAAGTAAAACAAATAGATAACAATAATTTTAACAATTGATTTCACAAAGACACACACACCCTAAGCAGATTATTCACATAGCTAGATGATTTAAATCACATAGCTCCCTTCCCACACGCTTTTATGAAGATCTACCCTAGTGTGAAATCCCGAGCATTGTCCATGACCATGACGCTGCTATTCAATAGATTAAATTACACTCTGCGAGTTTGTACACTTTACCCACAAGATATAATTAGTGTAGCTAGCACTAATCATAACAAAGCATTTCGGATTTCATCTTACTATGCTAGGCCCGTCCCATAACAGGCATGTGTAAATCGCAGATGGGCTCGAGTTCAATGGCGCACATGGTGAGGTCCTTAATTGACCAAGACAAGACTACCATATGCTACTATGCCACATGATTAATTCCCATGCACACAGCTCACACAGTTCACACAAATCCACCATATCACACAGTATCCACCCCCTTGCCTCAGTCCAAATCCTTTTACCACCCAGTTGATTTAAGTGCAACACATGCCACAAAGACACATAGTACACACAGATTATTACAAGATTGCATATTCACTTAGTTAGGTTTAATAATTGTGGCCTCACATAAATAAATGATTCGTGGTATGACTAAGCAATCTAATCGCACTAACCAACCCACGTTGGTGCTAAAATATTACCAACTAAATATCAACTAGGGTGACAAAGGATCAAGGCATACAATTATACAAGGAAGGCATAACAGATTGGAGAAGAAAGCGGCAAAGACGAAGGCACTGACAAGGCGGGTCCACTGGCGTGAAGCGAAGGCGCGACGTCAGACGCTGGTGGCGAAGCTGAAATGGGCATGAGCGAACCTCATGTATGAAAAGAGAATTGGGTTGAAAAGATTCGGCCCAAGAGAGGATTTGAGATTTTAATTATATTTTCCTTTTTAGAAAATACTGAGAATTCAATTAAGCAAAGGAAAATAGCAACTGCACTCATAAAAATTCTAGAAAATTCTAGAAAATATAACTGAGCACATAGAATCCAAATAAAATAGTTTTGACTATTGTTCAAGTTGACTTTAGCCATATTAATTTGTTTTGCTACTCAAAGTCCAATATTAAGCTTTTAAATTAAAATCAAATAAATCCAAATGGTGAATTTTCTCACTACAACTATTTAAAGGATTTTAAAGCTCTAAAAATTGGGATGTTACAATTTGGGCACTTGATGCGCGATTATCCAAGTCAGCGAGCTTTACTTATCAAGGACAATGGTGAGTACACTTTAGCTAGTGATATTGAGGAAGAACAAGCTTTGCTTGCAACTAAGAATGTAGATGATAAAATTGAGGAAGAACAATTAGGCCATGAGACATCAATAAGTACCAAAGCCTAGTTATCCAGCGTGTGCTAAGTGCTCAAATAGAGCTTGCTGAACAAAATCAACACCATACCTTGTTTCAATCAAAGTTCGTCATCAAGGAACGTTCATGCAAAGTCATCATCGATGGCGGAAGTTGTAACAATCTTGCTAGCACCGACATGGTCGAGAAGTTTGACTTGACCACAACTCAATACCCTCATCCTTACTACATTCAATGGCTGAATTCTTGTGGTAAATTGAAGGTGACAAAACTTGTGCGTGTATATTTTTCTATTAGATCATATCATGACTATATTGATTGTGATGTCGTACCTATGCAAGCATGCTCGTTATTGTTAGGTAGACCTTGGCAATATGATAGATATACTAAACATCATGGTAGATCTAATCATTATACTTTCACATATAAAGAAAAGAAAATCACTTTGCTTCCAATGTCTCCTGCTGCCATATTAAAGGATGAATTTGAAAGAACTAAGAGAACAAGTAAGGAGAAAACAAAAGTTGATCATAAGATTATAGCTCCAAGTGAAATTAAATTAAAAGCCCCTGCTCCTGTTATGTTAGCTACAAAATCTGATTGCATTGACATGGAAAAACATGAATATGAAGGCTATACTATGATTTGCAAAGAATCTTTGTGTCCATTAGAAGAAATGTGTGTTTCTTTGCCTCCTGTTGCTACTAACCTTTTACAGAAAAGTGATGACTTGGTGAAAACAATTGAGTTGAGGACGACTCAAATTCAAGAAAGGGAGGATGATGAGGACATCAACCCTAAGGATGCAACCACTACTTCGACCCGCTGCACTGCATCCTCTACTTCAACCGCATCTTCTCTGATAGGACTTTCAGCTACTGCACTGCCATATTCCTCAGTTGGACCGAGCTACGTCTACTCCTACGAGCCGAGCTTCATCTACATGCCATGGTGCTACATTTACATGTCATGGTGCTGCGTCACCAATTGTTGGCCCATAGGCTTTTGTAATAAATGGGTTGATTTGGTCGATTTAGCCCATATGGCCGGCCACCTAAGATTTTTGGTGCTGTTCACATGGCACTATTCATATATGAACAGTACCCATGGTCTCCCTTCTCCTATATATAGTGGCCGCCACCCCTCTAGTTCTTTGGGTTTTGTTGATTAAAGTTTAGCTTTGCTACTTTATACTTTGTCCTCTTGTTCGGCGAGATCAATAGCGACATTGTTCTTCGGAACCCCACTTATCAATACAATTTCAATTCCTATTCGCAATTTCAGATTGCTTATCTATCTTGTTCTTGTGTGCTTCTTCGGTGTATGTAGGAATTGATCTTCGTGATCAGGTTATCCGAGTGTTCATGCACGGTTGATAACGGCTTGTCAAGCAGTTCAGCGATTACGTGGTTTCGAGCCTTGCGAGTTCGTAGCCAGGATTGTGAGAGTTGAGCGACTACTACCGAACTTACCTTCTCATCGAAAGATCAGGTCAGAATAGGACCTTCATGGTTCATCACCATTACAGAAAAAGAGAAAACTTGGACCTAAAACAGTCGATTGTGTCTTGCTGGGATATACTCATAACAACATGGCCTATAGATTTTTAGTAGTGTTGGTATTTTAGAACCGATCTTACGTAATGATTGTTTGTTTCAGGGGGGGTCTCCAAGACTCAAATCACGCAGAGAGAGAGACATAGGGATTTTTATGCAGGTTCGGGCCTTCTCCGGAGAGAATAGCAACCCTACTCCTGTGTGGATGTATTGAGTATGCTGGTTTACAAATCAAAAGAAAGACTCGAGTGTGATGTCTTGTGCTCCTGATTGCCCTGTTGATTGTCTCCCCCTCTTCTCCTGATGATCCCACCTTTTATACAGTCTTCGAAGCAGGCTACAGTTTCTATAGTTCAAAGGGCGCCTTGATGCTTCAGATGATGGAGCCGTTACTGGAGATTATTGTGGGAGTAGTAACATTTCCACGTCGCTAGGCAGTTATCACCAAGACAGAGAGTTAAATCGTGCCATTATTCCAGAGAGTAATAGCATAATTGACTACCCATATCTTTAGATATGGTGTAGAAGATTCTCTGATCGACCAGGCCCACATGTCTGTAAGCCCTATCGACTAGGGACTGGTTGTAGAAGAGCTTACGACCAGGTGGTGGTCGTAGTAAAGCCTATGACTGCAGGCTGGTTGTAGGAGATAGGAGAACTTACGATCAGGGGATAGTCGTAGAAAAGCTTACGACTGGGGGGTTGGTCGTAGAATAACTTAAGACCATGAGCTAGTCGTAGAAGGACTTACGACTATGGGGTGGTCGTAGAAGAACTTACGACTTCCAGCTTCTCCCTTATGAACATTAAGGGGTATACTCAAGAACCATATAACGGTATTGTTATCTATAATAAGAATTATAGATAAATAATTAAATGAGTAATATTAGATCCTCGTCAAGTAGTAAAATTAGAAACTCATGAGATTATTGCTAACACAATGATGGAGTCCGGAGATGCTTCATTTTTTTAGGATATTTATCCTATGAGAACTACAGGCGGTACTTCTCGAATTGAGGATAATCATACTATGAATAATAGTAATTTTGAACCTACCACCATCTATGAACCAATGAGTGATATACCACTACTTTGTGATATTCCTAAGGAAGATAACAATTTAGTCAAAGAGGCTCCTCGCAGGAGCAAGCGACAAAGGGTTGAGAAATCCTTTGGCGAAGACTTTATTATATACCTCGTGGATGATGTGCCAAAAACTCTTTCAGAGGCTTATACATTACCTGATGTTGAGTATTGGAAAGATGCAGTGCATAGCGAGATGGATTCCATTATGGCTAACGAGACTTGGGAGATCACACTGATTGTCCTAGTAGGTGCAAACCTGTTGGATGCAAGTGGATCTATAAAAGAAAATGAGACCTGATGGTACTATTGATAAGTACATGGTAAGACTTATGGCTAAGGGTTATACCCAGAAAGAAGGTAAAGATTATTTTGATACTTACTCTTCTGTTGCTAGATTAACCACTATTCGAGTGCTCATTGCATTAGCTACTTCCCAAAGTCTACACATCCATCAAATGGATGTGAAGACAACTTTCCTTAATGGAGAGTTGAAGGAAGAAATCTATATGGAGCAAGCGGATGGTTTTATGATTTCTAGACAAGAAAATAAGATGTACAAATTAATCAAATGTTTGTATGGCCTCAAGCAAGCACCTAAACAATGGCACAAGAAATTTGATAAAACTTTAACATTTGCTGGTTTCACTGTGAATGAGGTAGATAAGTGTGTATATTATCATTTTGGTGGGGGTACGATCAAGGAGAGATTTTGTGTTTTTATGTCGATGACATACTTGTATTTGGGACAAACACTGTTGTTATTAATGAGGTCAAATCTTTCTTATCTAGATGCTTTGATATGAAAGATCTAGGAGAGGAAGATGTTATTTTGAATATTAAATTGATCAAAAATAAGGATGTGATCACTTTGAACTAATCTCATTATGCTGAGAAAATATTGAGTCGGTTTGGCTTCGAGAACTACAAGATTTCCTCAAATCCTTATGATACTAGTGTTAAGCTTCGAAAGAATAAGGGTTTAGGCAAAGATTAATTGAGATATTCACATATTATTAGGTTCCTTATGTATCTTTCAGGTGCCACAATACCTGGCATATCACACTTGCTGTGAGCAAATTAAGTAGGTCTAGTTTTAACCTAGGAGATGGTCACTAGTAGGCACTTAAGGGAGTGTTACGGTACTTGAGAAGCACAACTTCATATGGAATTCACTATACTGGGTATCCATCTGTATTAGAAAGATATAGTGATTCAAATTGGATCTCTGATGTAGATGAGATCGAAGCTATAAGTGGTTATGTCTTTACCCTAGTAGGTGCTGCAGTTTTATGAAGCATCAGATACTCCATATACTATGTGCAAACAATATATGTATTAGCGTGAAGAGAATTCAAGTTCTTGAGGGAGGGATTTGAAGCTACGCGTAGTACTCTAGACAGTCGTGGCTTCTAATTACAGTGACAACTAGATGCAGATGAACAAGCATGCTTTACAATATATATGCGTTGCTTTCCATCTTTATGAGAGAGAGGGAATCACTTCCCTAGCAAGTATCTTTCTTTTGTAGGCAAAAATAAAGCCACATTATTGATAGAATTGGGCTCATAAGTGTGGAGATTTATTCATTTCTAAAATTCTAAAGTATGCATGGTTTAGTCCCATATTACCTGGTCAAGTGGTGGGAGAGTAATTTATAAGGTGGAGTCCTTGTCACCCATTGAAGCATGTGACACTTGATATGGAGTGACATGAGAACTATAGTTAAAGTCACACACACGAATGTACGCACACATTTGCACGTATTCGTGTGGCAATAGCGTGACTTGTGACTTGCGACTGTGAACGTGTCGTGAACCTAATCCACCTTTCTTTTGTTAACCGTGCATTTATCTCTCGGTCGAAACAAAGTGGTCGAAATAATGTGGTCGAAGCCATAGACCAGTGTGGTTGAAATACAGCGATCAAAAAATAATTGTCAGATTCATAGACTAGTGTGGTCGAAATACACTGGTCGAAGCTGTAGACTAGTGGTCGAAGCTGTAGACCAGTGTGTAATCAAGATCAATAAACACGGCTTAATTATCATTAATTGGTTTTGAATTAGCAATTAACAGTGGTTTAATATATGCTTTATTATGCAGTTACTAGAGAGTAATTGACTCGATCTTAAAAAGATCTAGAGACGACTAGACCTGAGATGATTTTTTTTTTTAAAAAAACACTTCTATTTTTCATCTTCTTCCTCTATGTTCTATTGTGCTGGAAAGTTGTGCTGTTGAACCAAACCATCCTTTCTTCTTGGCGTGCACCGGAAAGGAGGGTGAGCGGCTATCTCTGAGCCATTGTCGCAGAGTTCACCTGCACGGGGCGGTAATAAGGTTTTTGGGCAGTGCATCTGCGCAACCGCTCGCTGTGCTGCTATATCTACGATCTGCACTGCTTCGAATCTATGCTGCTTCATGTTCTTCATCAAGCTCGACTGTAAGTTGGTTGTGCGACCAAACTATTCTGCTATAATTCTATTATTGTGTATGTTTAGAAGTGCAATGAGTTGTCTATTGTTAGTATTGCTTTATGCATCGCTAGTTTTATGTGATCTTTGCCTCGTAATAAAATATGGAATTAAAATCTTATCCACTTATATAACAGTTACAACTCTCTCTCTCCTGCGGATGAGATTGAGATTATGAGAAGATGTAACTTGCAAGTCTAGGTTTAATGGAGTGGGCCAGCATGAGCCTGAATAAGCTATTAGTATTCGATTGCTTCATCACTGCTTGAGTGCTTGTGATACTCTTTCATCCATTTTTACACACCCCAAAAACAAGCTGTGGGCTCCAGGTACGTACATGCCAGGAGGATGGATAACCATGGTGCCGATCTATCTTAGTTTAGCGCTAAAAAGTGTTGTTTAATTTAAAGGAGACGGCTTTTAACATAGATGCATGCACAAACACACCCCACATGTACAAACTTTTATGAGTTGTGACATCACAAACGCTTAAAATTTACAGCTCGGATTTGGGGGGCAGGCCCATGCCCATATCTGGTAGTTTTATAATTCTACATCTCATCAGATGCAGATAGGCTGCTGCTTTGGCATTGGGCTAATAAACTAATGCCTCATGATCTGAGCTTAGCTCCCTCTCTTTTTACAACTGAGGGAAGTCACCATCACATGCGTGCCTATGGAAACGTATTGGCTCGATCCTCTCCTCTGGTGTGTTGCTATCAGTTATCACCACGACAACATAAGCAGCAGGCAGGTTTCAGATTAGACAGACACTAAAGAAAAGGTCAGTGGCGTGGTTTCTTTTTTCCTCTCCTTTCCCCTTCTCTGCTTTATTATTCTTTTAGCAGAGCATGAGCGGTTTGTGACGTTGATGATGCCCAGCAGGAGCCCCCAGCAACATGCAATTGGGGAGGGTTGAGGAACATTTAATTGTTCTCACTTTCAGTGTTAGTCGTTGCATCAGCAATTGAGTTTTATATAGGCTGGTGATTGGGAGCTTGTGGTCACTCGAATATCTAGATGATGTCAAGAGATTGATCCATGGGTTCTTTTGAAGTGGACAGGTTTTCTTCTTCTCCTGCAATTTTCTTTGTGTCTGCCTCTGTATCAGCTGAAAAAAAAAACAGAACATGCTCTTCCTTTTATCATGTTCGATGATTTGATGCATTGGCTTTACTGTGCTATCCTGAGGACAACGAAAATGAGCTTGCTTCACTGTGTCACTGTGACACTGGTCCATGAACTTTACCTGATACTATCATATTGGAGCGCTGTCCAAGAATTGTGACTTTTAACCATCTGACCTGTAAATCCAACCGGATGACCGATTGTTTTCGGCGAGAAATTCCATGATTCGGGTTAATCCAGTTTCGTATGGAGCAAACTTTGAACGACAAGGCCTTGTTTGGTACGGTTCTGCTCCAATTTTTTTACAGCTCCAACTCCAGCTTTATTTTTGGATCTACTCCTATGAGAAGTTGGAGCAGTCTGCAGAGGTGTTTGGTTAGGAAGTTAACTCCAGCTCCAGGAATGAGGAAGATCTTTGTAAAAAGACTGCACTACCTTGTTTTATGACTTCAGTTTTTTTTCGTATTGCTTAACCTATAACAGTTTAATAAGTTGATTTCAATCATACTGTGTGTTTATTTATCGATTTTTTGGTCATGTTGTGCCATATTTTCACCCAAATTCGGAAGTTTTACGCGGTTTTTTACTGTAGCATCCGCACTTGCCTGTAATACTCGTACTTAGAATGTCACGCATAAGGGTAATAAGAATGCTAAATATGCCATACAAGTCCCAAACAATTCATACAACTTCAATCAATTTTTTCTTTTGTTTTGCACTGTAACTTGTATCAATTGCAACGACTAGCAAACAATAGCTTTGGTTACTTTCATTTGGAGGAGCGGATTGACGAACACAATGCTGGCAGTCCGCCGAACTGCGGATGAATCCCTTGTGGAAGCACGATGTGGAGCACGCTGTCCAAAGGAAACTGATAGAGAAGCCTTCACAGAAGGAGGCCGACCGGCAGTATCTTCTGATCCGTGATGACCCGAGTCTCCGGTCACCCTAGAAAACTTAGTAGATAACTTCATCTTCTCAAGATTGACTGTTACCTGACGAATTAATGGAACAGGTACTCAATGTGGAGTATAACACAGCGTAAGCAGCACAACGTTTTCCTGGCTCTTCGTAAGCAGTGGGCCTGACGAGAAATTTCTGCGTCGTTTTATAATTCAGAGGGGAAATCAGAATGAGAAGGCAAGAAATAACGTTTGGACTTTAATCAGGGGTGTTAACTCGCCCAAATGTAAAAGAAGGCCCAGTAGGCACCCCAGATACGTGTAGCAATGATAATCATCTCGGCCCGCCTTGTAATTGTTAACCGGTACTATGACCAGAAGGTCGAGGACCAAGAGATTACAGTACAGGATCTGACGACCCAAAATATGTCCCTATTAATAAATCTTAGTTTAGTAGTGTTATTCCAGACATATACTTCAGTGATATAGACATGACAGCGTATATAATTGATTTCGAATTAAGTTTCCTATCATAAATTGGTCCTTTTAGAATTCGATTTGCCTCTGTATCTTAGATAATCTGACCCGAAATATATCTTTGCCTGCTTGTCAATGCCTACTCTATCTACTGTGCGTTGACGCGTAATGATTCTTATGTTTCATATAAGGAAAGCACATCGTTTTTCTTCGGATTTCGCTTCATGTTTTGTCGTGGATGTTCCTACACGAGCTGAAGGGACACGGACATGCGACCAAACAAGCCTTCGATTTTATAATCAAACCTGCAATTAACATTTTTTTTTTGCTGCATTTGCTCACAGAGTCACTCGTTAGTTGATGAACATCAAGTAGCTTTGCTATCCGGGCACCAAGGACGCAGCAGCATCCCCAGTGGAAGTTTCGTATCGCATCAACCAAACTGTCTCAACTCCGGACAGACAGCAGCGCGATTCCGATTCCGGCAGTGCGTATGAAGCGCGCACGCTTGCACGGGTGTTTTAACCAGGAATCCAATGTCCATGGCCGATTTGTCTCGCCATTTTCTTTTCCTAGCGGAGAATTCACTTGTGACGAGGATATCAACCCTTCGGATATGGCTACTACTCCACGTCATGGTATAAGGAAGATCTCCACGTCATTTTGGTGCCAAGTCAAGCAAGGATTTAAATTTGACACGTTCTAGAATCCAATCCGGCCTCCGGAGATAGTACTGACTTCAAACGTACGTAGAATTCGCATACGGACTCCGTTTGAGGTGCATGCATACTTGATGGAAAGCTTATCTCGGTCTCTTTCTAACGGATCTAGCCCTACCTCTAAATTCCTTTTGTGCACGCCACAATCACCAAAACAATCCGGCGCTGATTCTGAGACTGAGTCAAACAGGTGCTGCACCACCTCCACTTAGGCCCATAGGCCTTGTACCTCCTTCGGCATACGTCCACCCCCTGGCCGCCACCCCCGGTCATCTTCCCCATATATACTCATGTGTGCTACACTTTAGGGTTTGGATTTTGTTTAATTAAAAGTTAGCTACATTGCAACTTCGTGTATTGACTTGTGTCGACTAGACCAATTTAATACCACTTTGGAATCCTACGTTATTGAGTATTTCAATTATATGTCACTACTACAAAAAGACTAATACTGGACGCCTCATTACTGGCTGCGCTAAAAACCGTCTGTGAAGAAGTAACATCACAGACGGTTCATGTTGAAAACCGTTTGTGAAGTATCAGTATCACAGACGGTTCTTGTTTAGAACCGTCTGTGATATTATGATCAACACAGACGGTTTTTGTTTGAAACCGTCTGTGATTCGCAGTGCGGGATGGCAAACAATTTTGGATGCGTCTTGCGGAGAGGCGAAATGTTTTGGGCGCGCGCTTGGAGGCGAAATGTTTTGGTCTTGTCCTATATATTATAGCCACCTGCCTTGTCTTCCACTAGTCTCTCCCTCTGCCCTCCCCACGCCGAGCTCCGACTACCGTCGACTACCGTCGTGAGCTCCTCCGCCTCCGGTTGTGACGCCACGGTGATGCTACCACCGCCTCTCCTTCATTGCCGGTGATATCTCCCATCTGATCCCCTCCTCTCTCTTCCTGGTTGATATCCAATATGCCAGTAAGTGATCAATCGCTTATCGCCTCCCCCTGCCTTGTTGCTTTTGGTGGCTCTCACTTGTGACTATGGTTTTCTTGTGAATGAATAGATCAATATAAGATTGCGGACATCGACAGCGAGCACCTTGGCATCCCTGAGTCCGAGTACCAGGCCATCGTCCGCCTCTTCATCCCGGACTCGTTTTCGCATACTGTTTGGTAAAACAGCCATAACTTTTGCATACGAACTCGGATTGCGGCGTTCTTTAGCTTGTTGGAAAGCTAACGAAAAGCTCAATCCGAAAATTCATAAGTGAAGGTTAGATTCTCTTTGTGAGGTCCCGAAAAAGTAAAAACCCCAAAAAAGGTCGTTTAGGGCCTCAAAATGGCCTCCGAAGTTTCAGAATTCAAATTTTTTTTTGCAATAGAAAATACTATCACAGACGGTTCTAAACAATAACCGTCTGTGATAGTCTATTTTCACAGACGGTTCAACCGTCTATGATAAACAATTATCACAGACGGTTCTTGTTGAGCAAATGCAGTGAAAATAGACTATCCTGACGGTTATTATTTAGAACCGTCTGTATTATCTTTTTGAGCGGTTCCAAAACCGCAGCGTGATGACCTCGTAGTATCACTGACCCATAAACTCAGACAGTTCAAAAAACCGTCTGTGATGACTATTTTGAACCGTCTGTGATTACCTTTTCTGTAGTAGCTGCCATGTTTTTGCATCACATACTATATGTTGTTGAGGCTCGCTTCAGGACCAGATCGCCCAGGGCGATGTGGCGGGCTCTGACCTTTCTGTTGTACTCCCTGGCGACCCCCTCGCTATATCTTTGCATGGTTGAGATGGCCTGCATGCGATGCTCTTCGAGGAGGTTGAGAGAGAGCTCTCGTCCCCGGGCTTATGCTGGCGTGGCTCGATAAGGCGGCGACAAACTCCGCTGGCGTCATGGCCTCATCGCCGAAGAGAAGCTTGAAAGGAGAGAATCATGTGGCCCTGGTGGGCGATGTGCGTATTGACCATAGAGCTTTCTGCAGTTCTTCGGGCCATAGTCCTTTAGGGAGGCCTACGAGGCGCTTCTTCAACCCATAGAGGAGGTTGCCGTTGGCTCGCTCGATGGCTCCGTTGGACTCTGGGTGCCCAACGGAGGCGAAGCATACTGTTATGCCCAGGTCTTTGCAAAACTTTCGGAAGTGCTCGGAGTCGAATTGCATTCCGTTGTCGGTGACGAGGTCCCGTGGTACGCCGTATCGGCAGATGATGTTCTTCCAAGCGAATCGCTGGGTGGCTGCGGCGGTGATCTTGGCGACTGGTTCCGCTTCGACCCATCTAGAGAAGTATTCGATGGTGACGAACGCGAACCGGAGGTTACCCTTGGCCGCAGGGTATGGGCCGATGACGTCCGGCCCAGTAGCGAAGAGCCTGCCACAGTGGCAAGGGTCGCAGAGGAAGCGCAGTGCCTTGGATTCGACCGCCCATCGCACCCCAGCATCGCTAGACGAGGTCTTGTACATCTCGGAGCGCTTTCTTCCCTACAAGGCACTGAGGTGCCTGGTGTGCGCCGCATAAGCCCTCGTGGATGTCCTTGAGGAGTGACTGGCCTTCCTCCTGTGATCTGCAGCAGAGGAGAAGTGCTGATGTCCCCTTATGCTGACTTCATGGGAGACCATGTAGTAGTTCCTTGCCCAGCAGCGAAGGCGCTTTGCTTCGGCTGGGTCCTCTCGTTCTTCGCCGGCGAGGTACTTGATAATGATGTCTCGCTAGTCCCTCACAGACACCGGCTCCGCTGTTTCCAGGGCCAGCACTAGTCGTGATGTCCCCTCTGCTTCGGGCGGAGCCCCTTGTGCTCTAGGCACCGCAGACGGTTTTGTGAGAACTTCGTAAAAGACCTCCACGGGAGGTCCCTCACCAGCGCTTGCCATTTTTGCCAACTTATCCGCCGCCTCATTGTTACATTTGGGGATTGCTTGGACTGTAATACCAAGGAAATGTTTCGCCGCTTCGCGCATCGTGGCTAGGTAACAGCTCATCTCGGGGCACCTCACCACGAAGGTCTTGTCAAAGTGACCTGCCACCAGGCAGGAGTCGCTCTTGATAAGGATGCGCTTCGCTCCGAGGGCTTTCGCCTTACGGAGGCCAAGCAGCAGTGCTTCGTACTCCGAGGCGTTGTTCATGGTCGGAAAGTCGGCGGGCGCATCGCGATCGATTCGTCCATCCGGAAACCAAGATGGCATGGCCGCCCCTGCGACGCACCACGACCCATCCGTGTACATTACCCATGGTGCCTCGACCGCGGCGGTGTTGTCCTCCGTATGCGGGGTCCATTCAGCGATGAAGTCCACGAGGGACTGCGATTTGATGGTCGTTCTTGCAGCGAAGGTGACATTGAAGGGTGCCAGCTCAGCCGCCCATTTGCCTATCCGACCCGAGGCATCTTTGTTTCGCAGCATAAGCGCCAGCGGGTAGGACGTTAGGACTGTGATGGGGTGCGCCAGGAAATAGTGCCGGAGCTTTCTCGAAGCCATGAGCAAAGTGTACGCGAGCTTCTCGAGCTCCGTGTAGCGGGTTTTGGCTCCCTGCAAGGCCTCTGATACGTAATATATTGGGCGTTGACCGTTGCGCTCTTGGACAAGCACCGCGCTCACCGATGACGGGGTAGCGGCAATGTACAGCAGCAGCTCGGCTCCCTGCTCCGGACTGGTCAAGCTTGGTAGCTCCACTAGGTATAACTTGAGGTCCTCGAAGGCCTTCTGGCATTCAGCTGTCTATTGGAACGGCTCTGTGCCTCGGAGTGTTCTGAAAAATGGTAGTGCCCTCTCGGCCGAGCGGGACAAGAAGCGGCTAAGTGCGGCGATGAGACCCGTCAATTTTTGTACCTCGCGAGCATTGTGAGGGGGCTTCATCTCTTGGATGGCCCTGATTTTCTCCGGGTTGGCCTCAATCCCCCTCTTCGAGACGAGGAAACTGAGGAGCTTTCCCGCCTTCACGTCGAATGCACACTTTTCCGGATTAAGCTTTATGCCCTCCGCGCGAAGGTTGGTGAAGGTTTCTTGGAGGTCCTTAGCGTGCGTCCCCGCGAGCTTTCTTTTAATCACTATGTCATCGACGTACGCTTCCACGTTGCGTCCAAGCTGGGTGGCTAAAACCTTCGTGATGAGGCGGGCAAATGTCACCCCTGCATTCTTGAGGCCGAAGGGCATGCGTTTGTAGCAATATGTTCCCATCGGGGTGATGAAGGCGGTCTTCGGTTCGTCCTCCTCTGCCATGTGCACTTGGTGGTAGCCGGAGTAGGCGTCGAGGAAGCTCATGAATTCGCAGCCCAAGGTGGCGTCCACCAGTTGATCGATGCGAGGTAAGGAAAAATCATCCTTAGGGCACGCCTTGTTAAGGTCGGTGAAGTCGACACACATGAGCCATTTGCCCGTCTCCTTCTTGACGAGGACGGGGTTTGCTAGCCATTCGGAGTATTTGATTTCGCGGATGACTCCGCCTTTCAGCAGCTTTAGAATCTCTTTCTTGGCGGCTTGCAGACGGTCGGCTGACATGCGCCGCAGCTTCTGTTTCTTGGGCGTCGCGTCGATTCGAAGGGCTAGCCTGTGCTCGATTGTTGTCCTTGCTACCCCAGGGAGGTCCTCAGGCCCCCAAGCGAAGGCCTCTTCATTGTTGCGAAGCACATCAAGGATTGCATCGTACGCCTCCGAGCGGAGGTCCGAGCCGAGGGCCATCGTCTTCTCTGGTGAGCTGTCCCTTAGCGGGACTCTTCGGAGCTGGCCTTGTGGTTTGTGCTTCGGCGCCCACCTTGCTGAGGGTGGCGCTGCTTGGTCTCGGTTTGGCCCCACGGCGTGGACGTGTCGGGCTGGAGATAGTACTTCAAGTTCTATATGTCTTGCGAGGTCTTGATCTCCTCGAACCGTGACGATGCCTGCTGAGGCGGGGAGCTTCATGCAAAAATAGTTGTGGTGAGCTATCGCGCCGAAGGTGTTTAGCGTGGCTCGGCCGAGGATTGCGTTGTACTGGTAAGCCATGTGGACCACATCAAACGTGACGACCTCCGTTCGGGATGCGAAGTCGTCGCTGAATGTGACAGGGAGGCTGATCTGGCCCAAGGCCATGACAGGCGTTCCTCCGAAGCCCAGCAGGGGGATGCCCGGAGGAGTTAGGCGATCACGGGGGATCATCATCTTATCGAAGGCGTCCACGAAGAGGAGGTCCGCCGAGCTCCCTCCGTCGATGAGGACGCGCCTTACTTCGAAATCCGCAATGTTGGCAGAAATGACGAGGGGGTCTTGGTGCGGAAAATACACCCCGCGGGCATCCTCGGGTCCGAAGGATATGGGTATTTCGGAGTAGCGAGGTGGGCTTGACACGGGGTACGTCGCCAGGTGGTGGATTTGTCGAGCATATGCCCGCCACTGTCTTTTCGAGGGCATACCGAGCGAGGACCCTCCGGTGATCATGTTGATGACCCTCTGGTGGTGCTCGGCCTGGCCTCCTTCTATGCGGGGTCTTGGCGGTGGTGCGGGGAGTTGATTATTGGCTCCCCTCCTGTTATCGGGCTCCGCTGGTTGGTCGCGGCGCATGTAGTCCTGCATAGCGGCAATGGTGCGGCACTCACTGGTGGTGTGCGTTCCCTCACCTTGAGGTCATAAAGCTAGCAGATCCTCCGTAGCGGTTATCGGTGGCGGCTTTGCATTTCAACCATGCGGCCCGCCATGCCCTCGGCTGATGGCCCGCGTCTTCCTCCTTCGTTTAGTGGTGTGCCGTCTACATGGTAGACTCCCCGGCCTTTTTTCCTGTAGTCATTATTTCGCGGCTTGCTGGATGCCCCGACCGAGGTGGTGCTGACCGCGTCTTTCGAAGGGGGACACTCGAGGTAGGAGTTGCAGGCGCTGCCCTTCGAACGCTGTCTTCCTCCGCTCGGGCGTACTCTTCCATTTTGTCAAAGAGTTACATCCTTTCGTGCGCCGCGGGCTTGCGGGCGACCTCTCCGAAAGTGGCGTTCGCGAGGCCACACGTTCTTTGCGTTGATGACGGTGGTTTTGTTGACACCTTATACTTGGCACTTGACCTCCGCAAACTTTCTGAAGAAGCTGCGGTGGGACTCATTTGACGCCTGCTTCACCGCGAACAGATGTCCAGCGTCCTTTGGCTCCGTGTAGTTCCCCTGGAAGTTGTTGCGGAGTAGATCCCGGAGCTGCTCCCACGTGTACACGGAGCGAGGAGGCATGGTGAAGAACCAAGTCAACGCAACGCCTTTGAGCGCAAGGGTGACGCTCTTTGCTTTCGTGGTATCGTCTCCTCCGGCTGCCTCGATGGCAGTCTCGTATACCCAGAGGAATTGTGAGGGGTCTGTGGACCCTTCGAAGGGCGCGACCTCTGGCATCTTGAATCCTGGTGGCCACCTGGCCGCCTCCAGCCTAGCGCTCAATGGTGAGTTTGGGTCGCCTCGGAACACTGGGGTGTGGGTCGCAGGGCGGGGTTCCTCTCCGTTCTGCGGTAGTTGTCGGGCGAAATTTGGGGATGGGGGTGCGAGGTGGCTTGTTCTGCTTCTGCGGCGATTATCGGGCGGGGCGCGAGATTGTCTCTGGTGGTTGCCGAAGGTCTGCCAACTCCCGGCGGAGGGCCGCCAGTTCCTGCTGGAGTGTCTCGTATGATTCCTAGCTTGCGCCCCTGTGCGCTGAGTTGTTTGCTTCTTCCTTCGAGGCTTGGGCGGGGGGCGCGTTCGCCGCTGCTGCTCGGCTCCTTTTGGCCCTCGAGGTCGCTGGGGCCGAGGCCATCGCGGCTGCTTCGGCTGCCGAAGCCTTGGGTCTGGCCCTCGTTTGGGGGCCATCCTGGTATGTCGGGTTAGTGCTTCGTAGCTTACCTGTCGGTCCCCACGGACGGTGCCAACTGTCGTAGTTAAAAGACTAAACAATAGATAAGGGGGACCCCCCGATACCCGAAGGGTCCTCAAGAGGGGACTCGCTGTCAGGCAAATGGACTTATATTTCAAATTAATCTCAATAATACAAAACTCTCTCCCCCTATAATGGGGGGGGGGGGAGGTGGCTACTTATAGCCTTTCTAAGAGGTATACAGAATTACAAGCTTACCCCCTACAAGACCCTACGCTGGTAGGGCTACAAGGACCTTTCCTACCCCTAGGACTAGCTTCCGGCACGTGGTGGACAGCCCTAGTCTTGGTCCACCCTACTGGTGTACCTGGTCTAGGGGTACAGTAACTCTTCCGGACCCCTTGGGTCTCCGAGACCTCCGAGACCCTTCGGGGCCCTTCGCTGGGCCTTCACGCCACCGGGATGCTCCGGACGGCTCGGGGCTAAGCGAACCCTTCGGGACCCTCCGGGATCCTTTCGGAGGCCTCCAGGACCCTTCGGAATGCCTTCGGGACCCTTCGGAGGTTCCGGATGTTGGGGCCTTCGAGAACCTCTGGGAGCCTCCGGGAACCTTCGTTAGCCTCCGAAAGCCTTCGGGAATATTTGTACCATCGGGCCCCTGGGGCGACTTTGGCCACCGGGTCGTGCGCGCTTCGCTCTTCGCCAGGTCGTGGGGGCCGTTGTGCCGGCCCTACGACAAGTAGCTTACAAGCTTGCTTTTCCCAATAACGGCACATCCTTCAATAGTGAACACATAATCAGTAAGAGATCTTCTTCTATCCAAATCTACAGCACAATTTGAATCCACATAACCAACGATTCCATCTTTAGTCTTCCCAAACTTTAAACAAGCATCATATATGCCTAGAAGTATATAAAAATCCATTGTATCTACTAACAACACTCAATGATTGACATAAATCGGGGCGAGAACATACTATGGCATACATAAGTGAACCAACCATGCTAGCATATGGAACTGAGGACATGACGCTGAAGAAAGTTTAAAATATGTAGCTAACGGAGTATTCACCTGTTTAGCCTTATGCATGTTGAAACGATGAAGATTTTACTGATATACCCTTTCTGACTTAGGTATAATTTTCCAAACTGTCTATCTTTGGTAATTTTCACATTATATCATTCATCTCAAATTCATTGCTCAATTATGCCTTCAACTTTGAAATTTCTGCCTTATCTTTTGCAGCAATCAGTATATCATCAACATATAGTAGCAAATAAATAGCCGAGCCATTAACAGTCTTCACATAAACACAACTATCATAATCAGATCTTTTGAAATCCTGAGAAACCAAAAAGGAGTCCAATCTCTTGTACTACTGTGTGGGTGATTGCTTCGGACCATTAATAGGTTTCTTCAAGTTGCAAGCATAATTCTACTTTCTCGGAAAGACAAAACCTTCCGGTTGCTCTATATAAATATCTTCCTCCAATATCCTATGTAAGAACATAGTTTTCACATCCAATTGTTCATGCTCATAATCATGCGTAGCCACTATACTGAGTAAAGTACGAATAGAACTATGCTTCACAATCACAACTGGGGAAAAGACATATATGAAATGAATACATGGAATTTGGTTGTATCTTTTAGAAACGAGCCTTGCCTTGTAGCTAACCTCTTCGGTTGGTGAAATGCTTTTTTTCTTGAAGATTCATTTGTAGTGAATAGTCTTCTTATCAATTGGCAACTTGACCAGCTCCCAAGCGTCATTCTTCTCAAGAGACTACCTCTCATCATGCATGGCATCCATCCATCTATCTGAATCACCAGAAGAGATAGTCTCTGAATAAGTGCAAGGTTCTGTAATACCTTCAATTTCTTCTGCCACATTCAAATAATAAGAAACAACATCAGCTTCTGCAATAAATCTCTTGGGAGCTTAAATATTCCTTTTAAGTCTATCGGCTGTAATGGAACGTTGTGGTAGTTGAAAAACAACAGGAACATTTTCAGTTTCTGGTGTAGACCCTAAATCAATAACAAGCTTCACCTACACGTTTAATTTCTGTGGCTTCTCAATGGAAACATCAATAGATGATTTATCATGGAACATAACATATTCAGCAAAAGTAATACTTCTGCTAATAACAACATTTCTACTTTCAGGATTTCACAATTTATATCATTTCACACCAGGTTTATAACCAAGGAAAATGCATTTAGTGGCTCTAGGCTCCAATTTACCATTTTTAACATGAGTATAAGCAAGACAACAAAATATTATCAAATTTGAACAATTTGCTAGAGAAACAGACCATACCTCAATTTGAGTCTTCTTTTCAATTGCCAAGTTGGGTGACCGATTGATCAAATAACAAGCAGTGGACGTGGCTTCAGCCCAATAACTTCTAGATAAGCCGGAGTTAGATAACATACAACATACCCTCTATATAATGGTTCTATTCATGCGTTCGACCACACCATTTGCAGAGGAGTACTGGAGACAGTGTAATGTCTCACAATGTTGTCTGATTTGAATAAAGCTTCAAATTCTCCAGTGAATAACCTAAAAGGAGGTCAATTTGTTGGATGACATCCTGAAGCAACAAGTTCACATCGGATTTGATGCTGGATAACTTTTTGCTATTTTCTTTCTCGGCTCTGCTCTGGTCACGTGTGTGACAACTTTTCTAGATGGTTGGCAGGCCGAGTGCGCTACGTGACTCTGCTTCGACTTCGGCTCGGACAAGGACTTGGCTTCGGAGTCGGCGCTAAGGAACGTCTGGCCTTCACTTCGAATTCGATGAACAACTGCAGATCAATACGTTGATTTGCCAAGCCGTCGAGACCACGACAAAACGTCCTAATGATGTTGACTGGATGTCGTCTGTGCTGTGATACCGCTTGTTGTAAATAATGCATAGAAAATAGGAACGGGAGACACAAATTTTTACGTGAAAAACACTTTTGGGAAAAACCACGGGCGCATGGAGTTAATATCACTATACGAGGAAATGTTTACCATAATGTTTGTACTCTTTTCTATGGACTACATGGAAATAGTTATTGTGGTACATGAAAGATTTTGTGTAGAGTAGTACTATGAGTTGAAGTAGGAAACGATATTCGTACTAGACTCAAACTCAATTCGTATCTCACTCAAACTCAACACTAATTGATTTATTTCTTTTAGATTCCGAAGATTAAACCATCTCCGGCCTCCGATTTCACGGAAATCAGATAACCAAAGTTCAACAGACATAGTCATAAATTGTTTTATTTATTGGCAGATTTTTCTTGAGAAAATTTTCACCCCTTTCCCTTCCAACATCCCTACTCGGTTGAAATGTCAAAACTTACTTGATCGGATCACGTTAGCATTCTGCTGGTATGTGGAAATTTCTTGTCAAACTAAGGAAGTACGTGTTTGTCTTCAAGGCTTACGCTTCAGATAAGATCATCACATTCTGCTTGCTTCGACAAATATGGATGTGTGTTGCGCTTCTAATTAACCAACGGCACGGATCATGCGAACGGCATGCTCTTGCACACCGAGATCATAACAGAATGATGCGAGTAAATTATAATTTGCTTCCTTCCCTATGTTATCGAGGCATTTCCAAAGCAAGGATCGGAAAACCGGCACTAACCCGACAATTGCTGACAGTTTCTAGGTTTAATCCAGCAGTGTTCCATAGGAGATTTTTGTGACCATTTTCTGAAGAATAGTTTTAGGATCCAGTTCATCATGTACCATTACAAAGTGGATGCAAGTAGCATCTGACGTCCGATGGATTGGACGCTTGCTGCACCAATTTATATGAGATAATAACAACAGCTATATACAAATATTGCATAATTTTTTAATTACGACCTTTTCTCATTGCAAAACATTTTCAAATAGCTACGGCGACATAAAAATTGAATCACTACAACATTTAAAATGAACTAACGCAACAAGCAGAGGATACTTAAAGTACTACTAGCTTGTTTAACCTTGTAAACATTGCCAGCAAGCCCGATCAGTTGGTAGTTAAAGTACTACTAGCTTGTTTAACTTAAGGCCACTTTAATTATCCATGCCCATCATTTGTCTACTTGGAGGTTCACTTTTATAATGCCCCTCACGGGCATCATCAATCATTACCACCTCGAGTAAACATGGATCACGCTGCACAATCACGGAAATACCTGGCGCGCAGGAGATTAGATTCCACACCAACACGCGCATGTATCCCGCTTTTTTAACTTTGCTTTGGCAATGATCAATAACTTATGACTAGTGTATAGAACTACTCACACAGAAGACTGGTAGTAGTGCCCGGGATTAATGATGGACTGGCTGGCAACCAGAACATGCTGCCCCAAGCCTCCAACCATCAAAGGCAATGTTTCTTTAGTCTCTAGTAGATCAACTTCTTGAGTTGTGGAGTACTGTACTCTCACGACTCAATTTAAGTCAGCCTTGCGTATATTGTAAGATACATGTGGCCTACGGCCTATGGGGGTGTGCCTCCAAGCAGTTATGCGCCATTTTCTGAAAGTACGAACCTTAACGCAGGTATACGGCAGATTGAAACAAGAACAAGGGAAAACTGGTATAAACCCCAGCCCCTGCCCTGATCACCACGTTACCTGAAAACCTCATGCTCGGTTTTATTTAGAACTACTTCTCTTTTTGAACTATATATGTTGTTCTGAGTAATGGATCTAAAAGACAGAGAGTATTTGGCACTACTGTTTTCAAACATACAAAACTGGTTAAGAAAAAATAATTAAAAATGGCGAACAAATTACCTTGAAAACGGAAGGCATCAATATACGGGAGAGACATTGTTAGCCCCCATGCATTGAAAAAAAATTAAAGGTCATAAATATCGGTACAATTTACTCGAATTCAAGAAACAACGATATATCCTCACATTGTTGTGTGGCAGTTTGCTAAAAAAACTAAGGGCGTATATGGATTGTGTAGGCTTTAATCGAGATTACGGCCAATTTCCTGAACATGAATATCATGCATGTATGAGTTCCACGACTTACAAGAAAAACGAAGACACAAGACGAGGAGGAAATAAAGGTGGGAAATGCATGATGGGTTCGATCCCAAGTTAATTAAAGCACAGGAGTACAAACAAAGGTAGCTAGAGATTGATTGGGCGGTGGCGTGGTTTTTTGCTTGAGCAAGCATGATGCATGGGTGGTGTGTGCGCCGTGGTGGTATTGCTGTATTGATACATATGCAGCTAGCTAGTACCGTCACGCGCTATGATGAGCACGCGGAGCATGACGACGAGGACCAAGGCGAGGAGGTTGGCGATCACCGTCACTCTTCCCCACGATGTCGTCGTCCACATCATTGGCCTTGTGGCCGCGAATTCTTCTCAGCCCATGGCTGACCTCTGTAGCCTACGAGCCATGTACATATTTAAATACCTACAAAAATGCTTACTACTGTTTGTGGCGACAACCAATCCATGCATGCATATACATGTTACTAATCTGACATGCAACAACGTCCTTAATTTGGACTTTTAATTTTCTCTTATGGAGTAATTCGTGTATTAAGATTCTGACGTTTTGAATTGTGTACGTATATTGAAGTTGCAAGGCTATATACAAGACGTCCAAGGAGCGCGCTGTGGGGAAGCGTGTGGCGCTAGAGCGGGAGAAGGCAATGAAGTGGCTAGACAATGAGCGATACCTCGCCATCATCAACCATCTGGTTGGCACCAGCAACCCGAAGGCCTGCTTCATCGTCAACCTCATGCTCGTCTTCGCGCACCAGGACATACAGTGCGGCCATCGCATGCCTCGATCGGGCGGCCATCGCAGGCCACAAGGCCGCAGTCTACGTGCTCGGCCTCCTCCTCTACATGGCCGGTGAGGCACGCGACGTTGGGAAGCACTACATCAGCTAGGTTGAGGGCGAGCCAGCCGGCGGCAGGTGCGAGACGACCAAGAGGACCAACCGGAAGTACAAGCAGTGCCGGAGGCTCACTGTGAACGCAGTCGAAGAGGCAACGTGGAAGAAGATGGACGGGCCGCGGGACTAGGTGTTGGCGCTGCTGGAGAACGGCCACCATTGCACAAGCACCGGCTACGACGTGACGGAAGGGTGGGGCGACTACGTCATCTTCTGCAACAACGGCTATATGATTAGGCATGAGTACGCCAAGTTCTTTGCACAGGTGTTGAACTACTTGTCGTAAAATTAGCGGTTTTAGCATAGTTTTAGCAAATATTCAGATATAATTCCTTGCCTTTTTTGTCAATATTCTTCACTAATTAAATATGACAACTGCAAATCAGACCTTGAGCTCAAACTAATGCTCTACTAATATGTGAATATGTCATATGTTCTGAATTTGCATTTATGTATATGAGAATGTATATTATCATAGACGGTTCTACTTTAGAACTATCTATTATGTGTATTTATCAAAGACGGTTCTACTCTAGAACCGTCTGTGATGTCCAACCCTATTTATATTCGGACTCTAGGGTTTGCCCATGCTCCTCACTCAAATGATTAAGTTTCTCCTCCCCTTAGCCTGTCGCTGCCGTCCTCGGCGCCGCCTCCCACTACTATAAAACAGGCTATAGTGGGCACTTCATTATAGTCGATTCCAAAGGAACCGTCTGTGTTGTACTTATCACAGACGATTCCTTTGGAACCGTCTGTGATATGTAACTATCATAGATGGTTTATAACTAGAACTGTCTATGATAATTCACAGACGGTTCTAGTTATAAACCGTCTATGATAGTGCAACATCATAGATGGTTTATAACTAGAACTGTCTGTGATATACTGGCATTATAAATATCAGGCCATCCCAACAGACCCCTGCCCCTAGCACCTCCAGCCCTTCCCGTTTGAGTCGCCACCCCTACTGTCTCCTCCCCCATTGCGCCACCTTAGAGAGGAGAAGGAAAGGAGGAAGCTAAAGAGAGGAGGAAGGGAGGAGAAGGAGAGGAGGAAGAAAGAGAGGAGGATCTCGTGGGACATTAATTTGGGATATTTGTCGTGAGCTCCGAGGGTAACGATCTGTAACCCTTTATATTTGTTCTAGGTTAATCGCTAATCAATTTTAGTATGTTTGGTCAATAGCAAGAGTACTTGCTCTAATTTAACACTAATTTGTTACGAGTGTAGTGTAAATGGATCGAAACTAGATGTACGGTGAGAACCTTGTGTGTGAAGAGTACATTAATGGCGTGTTTGCTTTTAGAGGAGCCACCGAGCAGGATATGTTGAAGAAGGGGATAAAATTTATGTAATGTCCATGTATTGATTGCGGTAATCTGAAAATGTTAACAACCCGGCGCAGAACGATGCACACTTGATTCAAAGGGGTTTCAAAAAAAGGGTATACATGTTGGACCAGTCACGATGAAGAGCAGATTATACAGGAAGTTAATAATGACGACATCGATGAGGAAGTCAACGATATGCCAGATGTAGACTGTGCTTTTGATGAGGATTGGTCGCATACGATGACAATCTGGATCGGATGCTACATAATCGCGAAGGAACTACAAATGAGAGAGAGTTTGGTAAATTCGAGGGCTTAATGGAGGACTCGGGGAAACCTTTGTTCCCTAGTTGCAAGCCGGAATACACAAGGTTGTCAACCGTGCTTGAACTGTTGAAATTGAAGACAAGCAATGGTTGGTCTGACAAGAGTTTCACGGTGTTGTTAGGTCTCCTAGCGGACATCCTTCCGGAGGGAAACGTGTTGCCCAGCACCACCTACCAAGCCAAGAAGGTTCTTTGTCCATTGGGAATGGAAGTAGAAAGAATACATGCATTTCCGAACGATTGTATCCTCTACCGTAAAGAGTATGCAGACATGTATGTATGTCTCGTGTGCAAAGCATCCCGATACAAGCGTAAGAATACTGCTAAGGTGAAGTAAGGACCTCCTGCTAAGATGTTGTGGTATTTGCCTACGATCCCACGTTTGAAGCGTTTATTTGCAAACCGAAAGGAGGCAAGATTGCGTTGGCACTCAGATGAGCGTAAGAAAGATGGAAAGCTAAGACACCCTGCTGATTCTGCCCAATGGAGAAACTTCGATCAGAGCTTCGAAGAGTTCGGTGCGAAACTGAGGAAAATAAGGTTAGGGTTGAGTACAGAAGGAATGAATCCTTTCGGTAACATGAGCAGCCGACATAGCACGTGGCTTGTGAACCCATGTATGTACAATCTTTCTCCTTGGTTGTGTATGAAGCGGAAGTACATTTTGATGTCACTACTTATCCAAGGGCCGAAGCAACCCGGGAACGATATTGATGTGTACCTAGCATCATTGCTGGAATATCTTTTGACACTGTGGAATGAAGGTGTACAAGTATGGGATGCGTACAAACGAGAGAACTTCACTTTATGCGTCATGTTGTTCTGCACCATCAATGATTTTTTTGCCCTTGGTAACTTGTCGGGGTTCAGTATAAAAGGAGCCAAAGCATGTCCGCACTGCTTAGATGGTACCGAGAGTGTATGGATGAACAATTCGCGCAAAACTGTGTGTATGCGTCACTGTAGGTTCCTTCCCAGGATTCACCCATACCGCAAGATGAAGAAACAATTTGACAGAAATAAGGAGGACGGATCAGCTCCAAGGGATTTTAGAGGGAAAGAGATCTATGATACGATTAAGGATATCGATGTTATGCTTGGGAAGTGACATAAATTAAGGAATCGTCAGAAGAACATCTAGAAGAAGCGGTTAATTTTTTGGGACTTGCCTTATTGGGAGCACTTAGAAGTTCACCACTGCATGAACGTCATGCACGTGGAGAAGAATGTATGTGATAGCTTGATTGGTCTCTTACTAAACATTAGTGACAAAACAAATGATGGTGTTAATGCACGGCGTGACTTGGTTGATATGAACATAAGGACCGAGTTAGCACCGAAAGAGACCGATAAAGGGCGAACGTACCTTCCCTCAGCTTGCTACACTTTGTCCAAGGCCGAGAGAAATGAACTGTGCTAAAGTTTGCATGGTGTGAAAGTTCCGTCCGGTTACTCTGCTAGTATTAAGAAACTTGTTTCCATGGAAGATTTGAAATTAATTAGTATGAAGTCTCATGATTGTCATGTGCTGATGACACAAATGATTCCTATTGCAATTAGGAGTATCTTGTCGAACAAGGTCCGAGTGGCAATCTTCCAACTGTGTTATTTCTTTAACTCAATTGCTCAGAAGGTCACCGATCCCAAAGAACTAGATGCTCTGCAGGCCGAGGTGGTGACGACTCTATGTCATCTTGAGATGTATTTCCTTCCGTCATTTTTGATATCATGGTTCATCTCATTGTTCACCTTGTGAAAGAGATAAAGATATGCGGCCCTGTGTTCCTACATCATATGTACCCGTTCGAGAGGTACATGGGAATTCTCAAGTCTTACGTATGGAATCGATCTCGACCGAAGGGCAACATCATCAAAGGTTATGCAACTGAAGAGGTCATTGAGTTCTGCGTCGACTACATGGTTTAGGTGGAACTAATAGGTGTATCTCTATCTCATCATGAGGGGAGACTAAAGGGTATCGAGACCATCAAAAGGAAAGCAATCACTCTCGATCTAGATACGTACACGCAAGCCTATTTCACGGTCTTGCAACACATGACTCAAGTGTCCCTGTACATCATCGAGCACAAATACATGGTACACCAACAGAATATAGACTGGTCGGAGGTTTGGATCACGAGAGAGCACAACTATCGGTTCAACGGATGGTTAAAGGTGTGAATCACTAGGAGGTCATCAAGTGATGATACGCTGCTATGGTTGGAAAAAGGGCCAAAATTTACTATTGTGACAAAGCAAGGATACAACATAAATGGGTACATATTTTATATCTGACATTTCGTAATAGGAAGAGCATAGTCGAACAGTAGTGTCGCATAGATCGTTTCACGAAGCGATTCAATACTGGCAGGGCACGTGGGTTGAACTCTTACTATGGGTTCGTAGAGGAGATTTGGGAGCTCGACTACGTACTTTTCAAGATCTCCCTATTTCGATGCCATTGGGTTAAACTTCCGCAGGACGTGAAGGTCGACAAGTACGGCGTCACTACTGTGGACCTCAAATGTGTCGGATACAAGGATGAACCATTTGTACTCGCTAAGAAAATTGTTCAAGTTTTTTATGTGACGGACCCGACAAATAAGGAACCGTCACTTAGTTCTTCATGGAAAAAGAAGGATTGTCAGAGTTGAGAATGTCGTGGATGAGGAAGAGTACAATCAATTTGATTTAGCCGCCTCCTTTCGGAGGCAGTGTCGTGGCTCGATGAAGAACCCAGTGAGGAAGCTAGCTATATGCGCGTCGATCATCATGAAGGGCTATATTTTAATTAAGAATTTATTCCATTGTAATTTATTCCATAACATAAGACATGTCAATGTGGACTTACCATGTGTTATGGACTTGTAATATCTTATTTTGATGTCAACGTGGAATTGTCATGTGTTAATGTGTTATGGACTTGTCATCTCTGACATTGATGTCAATGTGGACTTCATTGTAATGTGGAGTATCAAAATTGGTTTCACTTGATTTGGAGTTGAGTTGAATTATTTATGAATTTTTGAAGTCAAATGACTTTTCAGTGGATAAATTAATTTTCAGTCAAATGATTTGGAGTTGTGTTATGGACTTGTCACCAGGTTCATGTGGATAAATAGAATGAACTATCACATAGTGGCATATCACAAACGGTTCTATTATGGAACTGTCTGTGATATTATATCCCTTTATTAGGAGGGAACCGCTAGGGTTTGTACACTCTTACTCGGCACTCTCCCTTACTCTCGCTCGTTCACCTCCCCCGAGCCTTAGCCCCTTGCTCGTTCGCCTTCGACCTCGATGCCGCCGCCCCTGACCTCGACGCTGCCCAAAGCCTCCTCCCCAACGCCTCCGAAGCCACCTCCCCAACCTCGACACCGCTCGGCCTCCTCCTCCCCCACCACCATCCGAAGCCACCTCCCAAGGTACGTCTTCGCTCCTCGCGCTGGCCACAGCTGCGGACTCACCGCCATTCCAGATATTTTTAAGTTTGCTTTCACTGTCATTATTCCGGTATAAATAAGCTACATGATTAATATCCATATTCCCATCTGTATTGATGATGTATTTATTCATTTCATTTGGCTTAACATGTGCTCACTTAATCACATTCTAACGTAGTAACATTCTATTTTTTATGCCAAAAACAAGCAAGTCACTGAGCCATCACATTAGCACAGCTATGAGCCTATGATAGTCACTTTAGCAATCCTACCATATTGCTTGTGTTTGGCTTGCAAGTGCATTCCTAAGCATGGCTGTGTCCCGATTTGATGAGCATTCATAGTTCAAGCTGCCTTGTACTGGTTTGTTGTTGGTTGGATGTGCATGTGTCTGTTTCAAATTGCCTTGTGCTGGTATCATATGAGTGTGTGTGCTTGATTATATTAGTGGTGCCTGGTTGCGAATTTGTGACTCCCAAAACCTCGGTCTATTACTATTAGTCGTTACAGCATAATTAAATTCAACTGTGTGAGTAGATGCATGTGCTAGTTTAATTGGTTGGTTTTGATTTGTTTGGTTCTAATTGGTTGGTTTTGATTCAGATGTCACGATGCATGTGCTCATATGCTTGGTTGAGTTGGTGATCATGACAACCAAACTGTGTGTGTGTGTGTGTTACCGTCTAATACGTATTGCATGGTTATTCCAAGATTTACATTTTAATGTGTGGTCTACTGAGATATAGAGCTCATCTCTGTTAAGAGGTCCATGGCAAAAGTTATGGCCACTAGAATCTTTCGATACTGAGTGCCACTAGAATCTTTCGATACTGAATGCCTAGTATCCCATGAGTACCTTTTCAGTTTTCAATTTTCTTTACGACGTATTCTATATTTAAGTTCAATGGGTAACTTCTATTTGTTTATATAATTAATGTGTTTACAAGGCAATTTTAGTTAATTGGTTGGGTAGCTTCTATTTTTTCTATATAAAATATGTTTCCAAGAGAAATTATCTTCAAAAATACCCAGTGGATATCAACTTGCAATCCATGAAATTTTAGTTCATTGTGTATGTAACTTATATAGATAGCAAGTAAGCGAGATGGCAGAGGCACCGTCTTCGCCACCGTCATCGACGTCGCCGAATACGTCTAGATCTCTGAGCAAAGTGGTACGTAAACGAGATGGCAGAAGAATATCAAAATTGCCTACGGGTCGAATGACTATCATGGAGGTCAGTGACATTGGGATCCCTCTGAGTCCCAAGAAAGCAGCGGCGAGATTCCGGACCATCTGCGGGATACTTAGAAGGGAACGGATCCCCATCACCACACCAAGCTGGAAGTCTCTGACGGATGTAGAGAGAGGCCAGCTGTGGATTGAAATTTCAGGCTCGTTCACTATCCCAGAAGCAGACCAAGCACACGTGCAACGGCAGACGTTGCTCGCGATGGGACACCGTGGAGGACCTTCAAGAGTACGCTTATCACGAAGTACGTGAACACGGGTCAGACGCCCTTCACAAAGTATCAATTCTTGTTGCGGGATATATGGGACACCTTTGTGCGGATGAAGATAACGACCGAATTTCAGAAGCAAAGTGCGGCGCACAAAGTTCTCCAGGCACAAAACACTCACCCCCACAAACTCGGCACTGCTAGGTGCATGGGTAAAACCACGAAATGGGTGGTGGAGAACGAGAACGCAACTGGTTAAGAGCGAGGGCATCAGCCACGTCTTCGGGCGGCATCTCTTTCGCAAACCCAGCAGACGAGGCAGTGTCCCAACGTTTGATAAATATGTCGAACTACGTAGTTGTTAATAAATCCATAACTTCATAGTGTCTATAATAACATCATGACCTCTTGCCACAAGCAATGACTTCCGCATGTTCCCAAGGCTCCTTCGAAGCAGACAGGGAGAATGATCTACTATCTATGGCCCTGGGAAATAAGGAGCACCCGGGCGTTGGGGTTTACGTACCTTGAAGGGATGGATTCCGACACGACTCCGACACATATAGGAGTAGGAAGAGATCCAAGGCCGAGCACGACGCCCGGTTGGAAGAAGTGCTTGCTACAAAATTTCAAGGACATATAACAAGATTGCAGGATCAAATGAATCAACTCCTCAGCCAGTCGCAAGCCGCCCCCGTTATTTTGGGAGCCAGGCCTCCTCAACATCGGAGTAGCGTCGCGTCCACGCCAAATTCTGAACGTGACGACGTCCAATTACCTATCGACGACATCAAGGTAATGTACATCTCTGGAATGCTCCAAAGATAGACCTATAGGACGTCTTAGCTAATTGCATATCGTTTTATAGGAACCGACACCCTGCAAGCTCCAAGTGAGGATGGTTGGGTCCATTTCTATTGAGACTGGGCGGGGGTTGGTGTACCTATACCAGAAAGGGACAGTGAAGCACGGTGCCCAGCTGGCGCAGGGTTACTCCAGGGTCTAGGTGGACAAGGTACATGACAATTTCATGGCAATCCCGCTGGAGATTCGCCTAAACGAAGACATCAAAACACTAGGGGATGCCATGTACACTTTTATCCAGTGGCCCAAGAAGGACATCACCCTAGACCCTATAGTGCCGCGATCTCGACATGACCATGTCTCTCCAACAGGACCCTCAATGACTCCACCTCAACCTTCGCTTCAGAAGGCCACCTCATCGGTTCTCGTGCAGAAGACGCCGAAGGAACAAGAAAAGCGTGCCTCCGTATCGGTTCCCGAGTCGTCTCATAGGAAGACATATAGCGGGCCAGTCGTTAAGGCCAAATTGAAATCGAAAAACATTAAGGTGCCTCCCAAGCCCTGGAAATACTCCCTCAGAAGTCTGTTGGCCCCCGACACAGTATTAGCCTACGTTGGAGTAGGTTGTCAGGCTTTGCACGTCTGGTACATGCGGAAGACCAAAGAGAAGGGGTGCGATACTGGGATCACCGTCAGATACACGAAGGAGCATTTCTTCCACGAGCCAGGCCACTTTGTCGTGGGCTTCAATGACTTATTCGACCTATTCAACCTTGATGCCCTCGACGCCTCGCTTCTACGATGCTGGACACTGTAAGTGTATACAATCAAGTTCTACATTCATGTAATACTGATAAATATCACAACTCATTGCTTATGTATAGATCCATGACGAAAAATGCCCGGGAATGACAAGAACCGGTGGGTTTCCTCAACCCACACTTGGTCTCTGAGCAAACCATCAACGAAGACGCATCCTACGTCGCGAAATACATAACGACGGGATTGCTAGCTCAGGATGACAAGGACTACATACTGGTGCCCTACAACCAGAAGTAAGTGCTTCACTACTTGCTATACAAACTTCATTTGTACTTTATACGCAGCACGAGTTTAGGTTTAATGACTATAGCGACATACATGAGTAGATACCACTGGATCCTTTTAGTCATTATACCAAAGAGGAACAAGGTAATATACCTTGATTTCCTACTCAACAAAACCCACGACTTCACCCTTGTGAAAGGAATACTCGACAAGTATGCTCATCTCCTCCATACATAACTCTATTGTGGTCTTCCTTTGTTTGAAATGACCGATGATAACTTTTTGGAATCATGTAGGTCGTTCATCGCCTATGTTGCCGAGGGAGGGGCATACAAGGGATCGAGCACCACACTGCAACATAGGACACGATTTTCGGTATGCGCTACAACACAATAATCCTATATCATACTTCGTAATAATGCATCTCGAACTGACTATACCTATATATGTAATTCTATTTTTGCGGTCAGCTAGCAAAAAAAAAACAAGATAACCTATGCATTCTCGTTTGCCATCATATCTGACAAATCATGAGTGCTAAGATGAAGGATCCGGGGTTTGTCAATCTACAATAATTATTTCCTAATTATAAATTTAAATATATATGCTTACTACTTTACTCCTACTAGCGACAGGGCTTGAACATAGATTTAGTTGCACTCGTTGTGAGAGAGATCTCAGAGGTTCGAGGGAAGCTCTACGGCTTCATGAAAATGGAGATCGTTAAAGCCGACGGAGAGTTTCACTCCGTAGACACCTCTGAACCACCTTCAAACAATTGATTCAATTGTAATTCACTTTGAGTAGTTGTAATTCAATTGTAACTCTAGCGACAATACTTGAACATATTCTTTTGTAATTGATTTTGAGTTGTAAATGATCACTTTGAGTTGTCAACAATTGATTCATCTGTGATGTATCTGTTTTCTGCTTGCTTGTTTTCAGAGGGCATGGCTAGCAATTCCTGAGGCTAGCCGAAAATCAAAAAAATATAGTTAGGTATAAAGAACTGTCACAGACGGTTCTATTTACAAACCGTTTGTGATACGTAGGATATCACAGATAGTTTTATTTACAAACCATCTGTGATATGTCTCCAATCACAGACGGTTTGTAAATAGAACCGTCTGTGATATGTAGGACATCACAGATGGTTTTTGGTGGAAACCGTTTGTGATATTAGCCCTTCACAGACAGTTTGAACAAAAAACCGTCTGTGTTGTGCCTTATCACAGATGGTTCAAAAGCATGCATGATAACATATTATCACAGACACACAAATTGAGCGGTTCAAAAACCGTGCAGGATGGCGGTTCCAAATGCTGTGATGACCTATGCATACTAGTGTCCTCCTCGAGCCTGGCGCACCTCCTCCCTGAGCCCGAGCCGCCGCCTCCCCGAACCCGATGCCCCTCCTCTCCCGAGCCCGGCGCGCCTCCTCCCCTCCCCCAAGCACGTGTCACCTCCTCCTTGAGCCTGATGCATCTCTGTGACACCCTGATTTTCAGAATCTTTTTGAAAAAATTTCAAAATAAAAAGAACTATTTTGTTTTGATGAGAATTCAAAGCTTAACCTGAAATTTCATAATGGATTTAAGTTGACTAACTCAAACTTCAACTAAAGTTCCTTGTTGGTTTGTTGAGTTGTTGGAGTTTTGTTGGTCTTTCCTTCTCTGTCCATCTTTTACCCACCTCTGGCCTAGACCTCCCTTTGTCTGGAATCTAATGGCCCAGACCTCATCTTTGTTTGGATCCAAAGGTCCGGACCTCCTTGGTGTTGTCCTCCTCTGGTCCAGACCTCCTTGGGTCTAGACCTCCCAAACGCTTGGACCTCTCCATGTCCTCTAGGACCTCCCCTTACCTTTATTTGACCTCCCTATGTCCTTCAGGACCTCTCCATGTCCTCTAGGACCTCCCATTACCTTTATTGGACCTCCCTGTGTCCTACCGGACCTCCCCGGGTCCTCTAGGACCTCCTCCTTGCCTATTTGCATCTCTATTGATTGTGAGTCGTCCGATTTGCATTGGACGGTTTGATCCTAGTGAGACGTTCGGATGGTCCGAACGTCCCGCTTTCTCTGAGTCCTTAGATCTTCATTGGGCGGTCCGATTTGTTGTGGCGTTCGGGCGGTCCGAACGTCCCAACCATTTTGGACCACCCGATTTAGTTCTAAGGCTGAGATCCAGCGCTAGCTCTGTTGGTCCGAACGTTCCATCTTCTCTGAGCCCTTAGATCTTCATTGGACGGTCCGATTTGTGTGGCGTTCGTGCGGTCCGAACATCCCAACCATTTTGGACAGTCCGATCGAAATCCAGCGGCCCAGACCTCCTCCTTGTGGATCTGGACCGTCAAGACCTCCCCTTTGGAAATCTTGGCCGTCCAGATCTCCCCTTTTTGGCAAATCCGATCGTTAGGACCTCCCCTTGGAAATCCTAACCGTTCAGACCTCCCCTAGATTTGATCCTACGGTTCTAGACCTCCCTTGTGGGTGAGGACCTCCTCCTTGCCCTTGCGGACCTCCTCTGGTGCGCTTAATCTTGACCGTTGGACCTCCCCTTTGGAGATCCAACCGTCAGGACCTCCCTTGCGGGTGAGGACCTCCTCCTTGCCCTTGCGGACCTCCTCTGGTGCGCTTAATCTTGGCCGTTTGGACCTCCCCTTTAGAGATCCAACCGTCAGGACCTCCCGGTGGGTGAGGATCTCCCCTTGTTCACTACAAGACCTCCTCAAGGTCCTTGCAGGACCTCCTCTGCGGGTCTTGGCTGCCCCACTTGGCAGTCACACTCCCAGTTTCTTTACCTTTGACTAAGTCCTTGGGCAAGGAAGTCTCCATAGCATTTAATGCATGTTGTATCACATTAAATGCTCCTACCTTTGTAGTACTTATGTCATACCGATTGTCACATTCCTTGCCTACTCCCATCGTCCTCTTTACCAACTCTTGTTGACCACTATCCTGGGTCATGAACATTGACTCCAGCTATATATAGTTGGGGTAGCCCTCTTTTCTCACTTTCTTCCCCATTTCTCCTCTCTGTCTCAACCGAGCACTTCTTGGACCTCCTCCAAACAGTTCTTGGGCATCCTCTCTAGCCCCAGGACCGCTCCAGCAAGCTCATTGGACCTCCTCTTGACCTTCCAACCTCTCTGTTGGTTTTATCTTTGAGTTTATCTGGAGTTCTTTGGATCTTGCTTGAGCTTCATTTGAATATTTGATTTTTTTCACGTGTAGATTGTCAAGACCGTGGGGAGCCAGAGTTCAGTGAGGGAGAGGGAGCAGCTCAAGACTTTGAGCAAGGCAAGTTACACTCTTGATCATGTTGCATCCAATACTTCAAATTACTTATGTCGTTTTCAAAGTTGTATGCATGCTTAATTCACTAAGATATTTCAATGCCTACCTTTAAGTCCATAGTTATGCCTACTGCTTGGTATGACCTCTATCTATGTTGAATCAACCCCATTGTCACCCTAGATAAAACCTGGTTCTTGCAATAGTGAGGACCCGTAGCTCTTGAAAAATGAATGCTTAGTAATGCTTAGACCAAAATCTTGATTTGGGAGTTTTGGACCAAAACTATCACTTAATCAAATGATTTGAGCCGTGACATTGGTGTGCCATGGAGATGTCGGCCATGACATTGGTATGTCATGGATGTCTTACTTATGGCCATGGCATTGGTGTGCCATGGAGAAATGAAAAGCAAAATAAATAAAAATGGATTTGATTTGGGCGAAGCTGGTTGTTTGGTTGGTGCATGTCTATGCACGGAGGGTCGTGTGATCCGATGCCCCAGGGTTGAGGTTTGTCGCCCAAGTCGATTAAGGACCGGTCTTTGAGACACCACTTGCTAAGCCTATAATGGGCTACGCCAAAATTGTGCAACCACATGTCTCCAGTATGGGGCGTGGGACCTGGCTAACTAATTTGCAAAGCTCCTTCGTGGTTGATCCTGTGGAGGCGGTGGGTTGTCATGTTACGACTGTTGTAGTCCCACCTGGCATAAGAGGAGGCACCCCAATAACCCGGCGGGTTTGTATCCAAAGGGGGGATCTACGAAACCTTAATGTGGGTGGACTGCGG
The DNA here is from genome assembly GCA_036346405.1 of Phyllostachys edulis. NCBI lineage: Eukaryota > Viridiplantae > Streptophyta > Magnoliopsida > Poales > Poaceae > Phyllostachys > Phyllostachys edulis. Next base: position 54,680,514 of record CM070552.1, on the reverse strand, counting down.
TGGAGCAATACATTGTAAAGGCCTTGTCATGTGCTTTAGACCTCTCACCAAAGGAAGTGTGAGGTGGTATCGACGGATGCCAAGCAAACTAGAGAATTCATGTCATGTGGGTAAAGTGTACAACCTCTGCAGAGTGTAAATCTATTCGAATAGCTGTGTCCACGGTCATGGACATGCTGGCAATATCACTCAAAGTTAGCTCTTGGTTTTGGTTTTCAAAAGATTATGAAATTGGTTTTGGTGGTTTAACCAAATTGGGTGTGGGCGGAAAGCCATGTGCAGGAGGGTATCCTTCACCATTTCAATGTTGAATGCTATCCAACTAAAAATGGATTTCACAAAAATGAATTTTATCTATTGTAACCTGCCTTGAAACTTCATACTTGTATTTGAAATAAAATTGGCTTTATGCAAATTAACCTTAATATGCTGTCCTTTGATATATCCCTATGCATGTCATTCTATTAATTGACGGGTGTAACTTGCGAGCACGGTTGTTGTGCTCACTCTTGCTTGATTCATGAATTGAGCAGATGAAGACTCCTTTGATGATGAAGATGATCAGCTCAATTAGGCCGCACCCTCCAGCCAGTCACCTGTGGTGTAATGGGTGGACCATGTCTTTTGTTTTCCGCTGCGTTTGTGTGCTCTCCGTTGCTGGAGCTTGTAAGCAACCTTTGTAATCAAACCTCCTTTTTGCTGTTAATAAAGCTGTTGTGGATGTCTATGTTATCACTTGCTTGCTGTGAGAACTGGTCGACGATCCTTGGGGACAAGTTTGGATCGCAGTGGATTTCAGGCTCATTCTCAAGCCTCACGACCTCCTCGGGTTGGCTCCTTTCGGACCTCCCCAAGTAGCGCGTGGAGTTTGAGGAGGTCTGAGGTCCAACGACCTCCTCATGGTCGGGACCCCAGACCTCCGAGTGGTTCTATCGGACCTCTCGGGAGGTCTGGAGGTCCATCCGGGATGTCCTCTCAGGACGTCCTGGGAAGTCCCTTTACGGACCTCCCAAGAGGTCTTGAGGGACCTCTCGGGACATCCTGGGGGTTCCTTTTTGGACCTCCCAAGAGATCCTAAGGGACCTCCCGGGTGTGCTCTGGGTTGGGTCGTGACAATCTCCTCCCCCGAGCACCTCCCAAGCACCACCAAGGTAAGCTGGCCACCCCCTCCCCCCCCCCCGGGGCCATCCTATTTTTTTCATATCACCTTGCTTATGTGCTGTGCTATTGGATATATTCAATCTATGTGATTTATATGTGCCTAGCATTGGGAGATATTGCAAAGTGATTTTATGTGCGCTCAGTGAATTGCTCTATGATGAATTGATGTCACAAATGCAATTGGATGTGATATTGTATAGATTGTGCCTTGAGCTGTTAAATTACCTGTTGTTATCTATTGTTTCAAGCAATTTATATATTCTGATATACTTGCTGTCCTTTGAGCTTTTTTAGTCAACTAATTAATACTTGTTGTCCTATAGAAGTTTCAGTCTTCCAGTCTGTTTTTCTATGATTATTTACAATCACTGATTTACATCACAGTTGGTAGTATCTTGATAGATTTTGTTCCTGTGTACAACAAAGTTAATTTGGGATGATTTGCTTGAACTAGTCTGAATAGATTAGCAAGTTTTATTTTCAGCTCAAGGCCTAATCTATCAAGTGTCATATTCAATTTGTGATTACATTTGGCATAAGTGCTGTGATGGCCAAGTTTAAATCTTGTGTAACTAGCCTTCTGAGAGCAATAATCAATCTTCTAAATCTTAGCCTTATACTGATTGTTATTGTGCACATATTGTGTGTGTTGAGCATATTATTCCTTTTAAATGACTTGAAGGATTCACATGCTTATATGTTAATTATGTCATTTAATTGGTGCTGGAATATGTTTTATTCATAATTAATTTTGCAATACAAAAGAATATTACAGACGGTTCCTTAGGACAAACCGTCTGTGATATATCAGCTATTACCGACGGTTTCATCTTTTTTTTAGATAATGGAAGAGAAAAACTCTCTCCCGGCCTCTGCATCGAAGATGCACATAGCCCATTTATTAAAAGGACAAAGGTACCAACATAACCAAAGTTGTTAACATTGGCTAGAAGCCTTACAACCATAAACAAGCAATTGAGAAATAAAAGATTATTTGCCAATCCGGTGACTACGCCGCCACCCTTGAGAGTTGAGGAGTTGCTTTGCTACAAACTCCAATCTTAGGCTTCCATCCACCATATACTCCTTCTGGGCAGACTTTTGTAAATTTGCCCAAGCACGCAGCCAGAATCCACACAAGAAGATAACCTGCAAAGGATTAGTGATCATCTTTTTGTTAAAAACAACATCGTTCCGACAACACCAAATAGACCAACATAAGTCACTCGCTCCCAACAGGAGTTGTGACTTTAAATTAGTCGGAATATCGGCTAACCAATTTTTGAACATGTTTGCTATGCTCACAGGGGGAGTTAAATTAAACGCGCATCGAACAACCCACCAGGCAAGACGTGCAACTGGGCAATCAATAAAAAGATGCTGAATTGTTTCATCTTTAATACAGAAACAACACTACTTGTTTCCCCTCCAATTTTGTTTAAGCAAGTTATCTTTAGTTAAAACAACTCCTCTTTTAAGATATCAAAGGAAAATTTGTACTTTTAAGGGAATTTTAATTAGCCAAAAATAAATTCCTAATAGAGATTTGAAAATACCGACGGTTTCATCTACAGACTGTCTGTGATACATCAGCTATCAAAGATGATTTTATCTACAAACCGTCTGTGATGATCTTTTATGCAATAGTGTTTTTTCTAGGCACGCGATAATTCGGCGCCAGACAATAACACAAATGAAGGAATAGCAACATGCATGACTGCTAGACAATGGTACAGCAAGGTCCAGTCAACACAGCACCAAACATTATCTCCTTAATTGGCTTGGAAGGGTTATATTATTGCCCTTTGCCAAGCTGACAAACTATTCTGTCTCATTGGGTCCTCCTTTAATTTCTTCGCTATATATACACCCTGCTTTATTAAATTTTTGTTTAAAGTAGAGGAAATTGATTAGAGCATATGGTTGAAAGGTACATTACTCAACCAATTATGAAGAGATTACTTGATCGATCCTAATAGTATTCTCAAAGAATTAACACGCAAGAATTTGAACTCCATCTGTTCATTCAGTCAGATTAATTAACCTTATACCACATCAATTGAATTACCAATCGGTTAGAGTATATTAATTTCATTATCTTGTTTAGCCACGTAACTGATGGATTAATCAAGGTGGTCACCTCTATTTTATTGCTGTAGTTACCAATGATTAGTAGTGGCGTCCGGGTTGTTTATTGGGTGTGAAATTTTCAACCAAACATGACTTCATATTTTGTAGCTTTATCCAAATTCCTTTATAATTGTTGATCCTACTATCTTGTATATTTACATCCATCGATCCTATTTGATGGATAAATACAAAATACAACTAATTTGATACGTGCCAGATTTGTAAACATGATTAATTGTTGACATGTGAACCCTGCGAGTCTGCGACTGGACGTTTCCAATGGAATCTAGAAAAACGCGATTTGTAGTGGGCCGCAAGTGGTATTTCTACCGAATTATTGGTATACCCGAAGCAGGTGCGCGGCTGCACACTACTGTACACTTCCAATGAAGATACGTACAGATCAAATGCATGTATAAAGGTAGATTTCTGTCGGTAAATTTGCAAATTTAGCCTGTCGAAATACGTACACAGAGAGAGAGAGATGTGTATACAAGTAAAAAAAATGGCCGGTTTTTTACTCCCGCCGTGGGCCTACAAGGTACCGGCCCACCGGCCACCACCAACCACGTTGTACTGAGGTGTCCACCTCATCACAACCGTCCACTTCGCCTGGGACCCATGCATTAGAGAGGTCTCCCGTTTCAAGCCCCCATATTTTTTTTTTAAAAAAAAACGTCCATTTGTTTAAGCCATTAATTATCCCTTCTCGAACAACATACGCTCCATCGATCCCGTCATGCACCGATTTTACAGCCGCACGCACGAGAGTTATGGATCCATGCAAAGGTTCATGCAGCCTTGCGAACCATGCTGTGATGCTCCTCATGCACATACGTAGATCTAGCCAGACATGATTCGTTAAAAAAAAATGCATATCTTGCCAGCTGATTAATGCCAAAATACGTACAGTGCTCTAAATCTTTCTCAAGCAGTGGATGAATGAAACAGCTTTCGCTGCAGCTATTCACCACGCGCGCGAGCATTGCACCTGCCGCCGACACAGGATGATGATCATCTATCTATACATAGCTAACCTGGATATCCATGCACGGTCAGCGCGCGGCAAGTAAATACAAGCCTCCCATTCGGTTCGGAACGGAGACCTGCACACAGACACACAGCACAGCACTATGAATGTGGGGATCGATCCATGCACGCACTTGGCCAGCCGCGCGCGCGCGGCATGCACGCATGCAGAAGCAAATCTTTTTTTTTTACAATATCTCCAAGAACGCAGGCAATCTATCTATCTACTAGTCACTCTATCTCTCCGCCGTGCTGCGAGGGAGATGTACTTCGCACACGGGTTCGTATATGTGGCACGGAGGGCGGGCGCCCATGCAGGCAAGTATGCAACGCACGCGCGCGGCGCGAGAGGGCTGTGCGCGCCGTGTTCCACCGGGGACGACAGCGATGTCAGCGCGGCCCAGTTGTCCCCGCGCGGCCGCGCCACGTCCGCGGGGGCCAGATACGTGTCCGGTTAACTGAGCCGGGCAGGCATTTCCGTTTCACTCTGCCTCACTGCCTGCGCGGTCCACACCCTCCCTGTTTTGTCCTCACGCACGTCTCTAAAATCTCCTCATATCTATCACCATGGCCCCCCAGGGACTATAAAACGGCACGGCCCCTGTAACAAACAGTGAGTACCACCCTCTCCTGCATATGCATGCGTGCGTGCATACATACATACATATATACAAACCTACATACATACATGCATGCATACACAGATACATGGTATACTTGTATACCGGGCTGAATTGCGGTGGAATTTCGTTTCTTGTTGGGAGATAGATGGATGAAGGAAGAGTCATAGGGTAGAGATAGACATACACATACACACCAGTACATGCGCCGCCAGCCCTTCTTTTGTAGGCGCCTCTCTCTCTCTCTCTCATCTTTTTTCCCGTGGGGAGCCTGGCCTGGCCTCCTCCCTCGCTCCCAACCTCTTTCCTTGTTTCTTTCTCCCTTTGGACCCTTTCCAGTTGTCCACGCACCTATCTGTTTCACCATCTCTCCCATCCCTCCCTCCTCCCCATGGTCTCCCTCCGGCCCCTCTTTTCCAATTTCATCCTCTCCGTCCAATTCTACTCTCTCTCTCTCTCCCTCCCTCCCTCCGCCCACACCACACTCACTCCGTCACTCGGTGTGTGGGAGAGAGGGGGCGAGCTAGGAGGCTGGCTAGCTAGAATTGCCTACAATTCAGTACTACTATTTCCTCCAATTGCTCTACTAGTTGCATATACAGTTCTACAAGTACGCGGCTGAAGGTAGCCGGCCAGATCAGTTCTTGCCTTCCTCCTGTGGATGCTAGCAAGCTACCTCCTGGTCAGTCGTCTTTCCAAGAAGTGAGCGTTCGAGGCGGAGAAGGAGGAGGAGGAGGCCTGGTGGCCGGCGGTGGTGCCGTGTGGGCATCCATGCAGCAGCACCAGGGTGGTGGGTCCCAGTTCGGGGCCCCACCTTCGGACATGGGGCCGTTCTCGCTGCCGCCGGCTCCCGGCCCAGTGCCGCTGAGCAGTCGGCCCCCGCCGACGTCTCAGCTGCAGGCGCAGCAGCAGCATCAGCATCAGACGAGGCCGAGCTACGAGGAATTGGCCGCCGTGTCCGGCGCCGGCGGCTTCCCGGATGACGACATGCAGGGCGACGCCGGCGGCAGCGGCAGCGGCGGCGGGTCGGGGTCGGCCGGCAACCGGTGGCCTCGGGAGGAGACGCTAGCGCTCATCAGGATCCGGTCGGAGATGGACGCCACCTTCCGCGACGCCACCCTCAAAGGTCCCCTCTGGGTCGAGATCTCCAGGTAAGAGAGAGAGCGCGCGCGCAGAGGCAAAAAAAATAAATAATGAAAAAGAGTGAAAATTCCAAACACATTTGCAGTTCGCTTCTACAAGCTCTGTCTCCGGCATGATTTTTATTTGCAGAAAGCGGCTAACGGGTTCGTGGAATTTTAGCAATCGTCCCACATGAAATGATGGCGAATCATCCTCCGTTACTGCGCCCAATTCCTTTTTTTTCTTCTCATTCCTGGTCTAATCAAATGCTTCTCGATTTCTGCGGGATAGGGGTGCTAGCGTTGGAGTAGTAGGTGTAGGAGGATAAGAATCTGGGCGCCTGGGGATCGTACCTCGGCGTGAGTGCGAGGGCAGGCAGGCAGCTGCTGCTGCCTGCTGCTGCTGCTGCCGCTGCAGGCTGCCACTGTTTTTTGCTTTCATGGTTCCAATTTTTGGGAAAAGAAGGAAGGCAACCTTTTTCTCCCATCCCAATGCGGCGGCCTCCTCAATTTATTTCCCACCCCCTTCACCTGACTTCGTTTCACTCTGCATACGCTCCCTTTCTTACTAGCCTTCCCCTCCCTCCTGGCCCTCTCCCTCCCTTGTCCTTCCAATTCCTTCCATCTCCTTGTCTCTTTCCTCCAGAGAAACCGCATACACACACTTGGTGTTTATACCACTGTGTTAGATGCTTCTGCCTGTAAACACTGCCATTATTTAATCCTCCATGTTTATCTCAATCTTTGGTTGCACGCAAGTAACGGCTGACATAAAGCTTGGGTCCTTGTCGCTGATGTGTCTTTCAGGAAGCTTGCGGAGTTGGGCTACAAGAGGAGCGCCAAGAAGTGCAAGGAGAAGTTTGAGAACGTGCACAAGTACTACAAGCGCACCAAGGAGGGCCGCGCCGGGAGGCAGGACGGCAAGAGCTACCGCTTCTTCTCGCAGCTCGAGGCACTGCATGCCGCCACCCCGCAGCAGCAGCAGTTGCCGCCGGCCGTCAGTAGCGCTCCGCCGACGATGCACTCCTTGGCAGCGCCGGTATCCGCGCCACCGCCGATGAGTACAATGCCGCCGCCGCCGGGGCCGATCCAGCCGGCGCCCATATCTTCGGCGGCACCGGCGGAGCCCGTGGAGCTGCCTCAGCCGCCGCTCGTCAGCCTGCAAGGCTTCAGCTTCACGTCCATTTCAGATTCGGAGTCGGGCAACGAGTCCGAGGACGATGACATGACGGCGGAGACCGGCGGCTGCCAGGAACGACTCGGCAAGCGCAAGCTCAGCGGCTGCGGCGGCGGCGGCGGCAAAAAGATGATGTCTTTCTTCGAGGGGCTCATGAAGCAAGTCGTCGCGAGGCAGGAGGAGATGCAGCGGCGGTTCCTGGAGACTATGGATAAGAGGGAGGCGGAGCGCACGGCGCGGGAGGAGGCGTGGCGCAGGCAGGAGGTGGTCCGCTTCAACCGCGAACAGGATCAGCTCGCACAGGAGCGCGCCGCCGCGGCTTCCCGCGATGCCGCCATTATCGCCTTCCTCCAGCGCATCGGCGGACATTCCGTACAAGTCCCTCCCGGCGTCATCCCGATGCCCACACCGATGCAGATCCAGATCCTTCCACCGGCAAAGCAACCTCGACAGCACCAGCAGCAGCCACCGCCGGAGCCGCCACAGGCCAGACCGCAGCCGCAGCCAATCCCAGCCACGCCGCTCCAACAGCAACCGCCGCAGCCACAGCACAAGGAGACGACGCACCACGAGGCGGGGACGCCGCGGAGCGCCCCCCCAAAGTTCGGCTCATCACTCGAGCTGGTGTCAGCCCATGAGCAGCACGTCGACACCGGGCTCGGAGGGGAGGGCGGGTCGGCGTCCTCGTCACGGTGGCCCAAGACGGAGGTGCACGCGCTTATCCAGCTGCGCATGGACCTGGACATGCGCTACCCGGAGACGGGTCCCAAGGGCCTCTGGGAGGAGATCTCGGCCGGGATGCGGCGGCTGGGTTACAACCGGAGCTCGAAGCGGTGCAAGGAGAAGTGGGAGAACATCAACAAGTACTTCAAGAAGGTGAAGGAGAGCAACAAGAAGCGGCCCGAGGACTCAAAGACCTGCCCCTACTTCCACCAGCTCGAAGCCATTTACCGCAAGAAGCACCCCGGCAGTAGCGGCGGCGCCCCCGCCCCCGCCTCCGCGGCCAATGCCGTCGCCGCTGCTGCGGCCGTCCCCGAGCAGCAGAACCCGAACCGGCACGAGATAGAGGGGAAGAACATCAACGACAACGACAAGCGGAACAACGGTGGAGGTGGAGCGGGACATGTGCCGACCAGCAACGGTGAGACCACGCCGACGACGGCCGCGTTCGACGTCGACAGCGGCATGAAGAAGGTAATCACGCCGTACACCCCAACTAATTAATTTCCCGTAGCGTTTTTCGAGCTCGATGCAGTTGATCGACCGGAGTGGATGCTAACCGGATATGGGTTTGCCGTGAAGCCAGAAGACATTGTGAGGGAGCTGAGCGAGCAGCCGCCCGGGGAGTTCACGACGGACGAGACCGACAGCGACGACATGGGCGACGACTACACCGACGATGGCGAGGAAGGCGAGGACGACGGCAAAATGCAGTACAGGATACAGTTCCAGAGGCGAAACCCGGGCCGCACCAACAACGCACCTCCACCGGCAACTGCTTCGACGACCGCGGTGCCGACCTCGACTCCGTCCAGCACCTTCCTCGCCATGGTTCAATAGGCGCTCGCGCGCAATGCAGCAAGAACCCAGTACGTACGTATGCGTTCAAACAAACAGAAACCTCGAAGCATCATCATGCTACACCATCACCAACGACGACTGTTCTTGTTCATCTTGTAATTCCCTCATCGTGCCATTCCATTATTTGTTGATTTGTTTCGTGTAATAAGAGCCCCTTCTGTCGACCCCTTAACCGGCCGAGGACGCAGAGGGGTGGCCACGGTAGATCGAGCAAACGAGTCCCAGAGTAACTTATTTATAGGTGGTCATCGTCCATCGTGTTAAGATCAAGAAATTGTACATCGATGTAACAGTCCCTGATGTCTCTGTTTTTTTCTCCTTCCCCTTCCGGCGACGGCGGTATACAAGTCTGTATACGGGTATACAAGAGAATTACATACATTTCAAGCAACTTGGAGCTAGCAGAGATCAGAAGGTGTTTTTGCCGTGGGGATTTTTCTCTCTCTCTCTTGTTTTTTTTTCAGTGGATATAAATGTTGTTACCGTGTAGATTTGTGGTTATTCGAGTATTTTGCTCTTGAATTTTTCAATGCAGAGATTCTATATACTCCACCTTGGTTACCTAGCCGTTTGTGATTTTTTTTTAAAGCTCCACATGCATCGCAAAATGTGGGCAACAATGTCAGTACCAGTATAATAATATAGTAGTACTACTGGTGCATGGGACTAGAAAATGGAAATGCATTATCATACTGTAACCCGTATAAATCGCTTGAATTTTTAACATTTTTCTTTTGTATTTTACTGCTGATGCGGTCTTCAAGACAACCCAATTGGGTGGGATTTTACGGCGATACTGTAGTTGATCTGAGAGCTAAAAGGACTAAAGCAAAACACTGTTGCAGTTAGCTAAATAGACACTAGCACAGCAGTACTAAACTTTCACAACAGATGTATGTTAACCCAAACAAAAACACGGCATTTTTACTCTCGTGTCAGTAGTAAGCTACTGCTCCTACACGAGAGCAACATTTTGGAAGGATCTCCTCACTGAATGCAAATAAAACCGCACTTGGTGTAGAATAAGTAAGAGTTTAATTTTAGAATAAATAATCTTACCATGATTCATTTTAAACCACTCATAGAAAATCTTTTCACTATACATCATCTCTTCTTACATTTTATTTCACTTTGTATCAAGGAACATGTTGTTAGTGAGAAGGAAACATGGGAAGCGTGCAGGGAGGGAGGGGGGGGTGCCCCTAGTGCACAGGCACCCCCAAAAAAATCTGTAAATTTTTTTTTACCTAGGTATGAGGTATCATTAGTATACTAATACCATATTAGTATAGACTAATACTCTGTAATGCACAACTAGTAAGTAGCAACCAGACGTCCAGGCCAACTGGCCAAGCGCTGAAGACTGAAGCCCAATAGTCATCATGTGATCTTTCAACCCAAACTGCCCAGTGGCCCACCAATTACGCCCTCAACTCTCTATCTCAAATTTTCAAGTGGCCTAGTCTCTAATCTTTATTCTTTCAACTCTCAGTCTTTCACAAATAACAAGCGATCGCCGCCCTCACGACTCTACATCTCGGCCGGCAGCAGACGACAAGCGAGAAGGAGGCGGCGGGGCAGTGGCGTGACAAGAGACTCGGTAGTCTGAGTCGGGTCGTCAGCTGAGTAGAGCCGAGAGGCGACCTAGGTCTTGGCGCCAGACGCCACAATGGCCGAGAGTCACAGCAAGTCAGCAGCTAGGGAGCTGAGAGGCGACCAGATTGCCAAAAGCCCAAAAGGTAATAAATCGGTAGTCCTGTGATTTGTATATGTAGGCCGACTCTGATTTCGGCGTTTGGCCATTTAGGGATTGCAAAATTGAATGTTTCCTATGATTTGTATATGTAGGGCTAGAGCAAGTTGAATCCTTAAAATGAAAATGAATAGAGCTATCATTTCTTTCTTTCGAGATGGCAAGGCAGTCAAGCCAAAATATGTTGAAGTGGAAACTACTCAAATTCAAGGAGGAGGAGGAACTGAAGCAAGTAGAATAGGTATGACTCAGTTGACAAGCATGTAGGTAGTATAAAATTTTTCAAGCACGGATTTAATGAGACTTTCTTTTCAACTTGATAACTTCATTGATGATATGCAAAGCGATGATAGATTTAAGGGCCTGAAGAATCTCGGTGAGCTTTCTACTAAGCTTGTTGAAACAAAGAAGCATGATATTTACAAGTTGGTGTACTTGCTTCTCAAATTGGTATTGCTTCTACCGGTGGCAACGGCGAGCATTGAAAGATTATTTTCGGTGATGAATCTTGTGAAGAACAAGTTGAGAAATAGTATAAGCGATCAAGTATTGAATGATTGTTTAGTCACCTTTATAGAGCGAAATATCTTCTCGAATGTTAGTAATGATGATATAATCAAGTGTTTCCAAGGAATGAGATCGTGTCGTGTGGTATTGTGATTTCCATTAGCTATTTATGGCTTTTTTTTATTCATGTAAGATTTTATTTGAACTATTTGTATTGCACTATTAACTAATTTTGAACTCTTTTGTGTAATTATGTTGGACTTATGAAATTACTTATGTGTTGAACAAGAATTTTTTTTCATCCTTAAAGTGTGCACCACCATTGCTAAATTCCTGGCTCCGCCATTGGCAGTGAGGCACAACCGGCAAGGTAGCGGCAACCCGAAAAATAGAGAGACGTTTTGCGGTCACCGCCGTTGCTATAGCCGTTGTCGGCGATGCTTCGGCTATTCTTCTATGCTTTCGATTCATTTTCTAGCTCCATCTACGTTCTCTCTTTTCATCTCATACCTCGTCACCACCTCTCGCGCCGTTATTCACCGTCGGTGAGCACCAAAGAAGTTGACCAAACCCTTACCCGGTGCAAAGTGTAACCCTTGGTAAAAAGATGAAAAAAAATGCTAATAGTAGTACAAAATGAAACGACGATACGATTACATAGTTACCGTATACTTACGTGTTGCAGTAATAAAAACTACGAGAAGGAACTGTTCCAGTACACGAGTACTACTGCTATTATTTGCCCATGCAGTCCGCTACATTGAATGTGACGTGCATGTCGGCACGTGTCACGCTGATCCACGTGCGGTTGTAGTCACCCCTGAAAGATCCCTAGAATTACTTCCATACTCCAGATGAAGGAAAAGAGGGGCTAAGTGAAGCGTAATGATCGATGCCATCACCTCTCCAATCTAAAGGGTAAAAAAGATAAAGAATCCTCAGTGTGTAGCCAAGCTGTAGGCCAGTAATAACTAAACAATTCAATCATGCAATTCTACCCGATTAGACGGCAAACTTAGGGAGGCAAGTCACTCGCGCGGGTGGATAGATGTAGATAAGAGAACTAAAAAATTGCTGGGGGCGTGCAGATGTCGTAGCACCATACACAAATCAATTAAGGAACAGGAAAAGAGGACTTGGCCGTGAGCTCCGATTGGATCAGAAGCTCCGGAATCACAAGGAGACGGAAAGTGACGGTAAATTTGGTGGTAAGTGGCCGATAATGGCCCCCATGCGGCCTAACAAGACGACATCATCCGTTCACATTGAAGCGTTTATCTATATCTGTACTCCATCCTTACTGCTCTTACTCTTACTCTTACTCTTCTTCGTCGTCGTCTAGCTTCTTGCCTTTCACAGCTAGGAGTTGTATGCGAATCTGAAACACCCCAAATCAACGGAGGGAAGTTGCGAGTCTTATCGCGGAAACTGAACGCGCGTGCCAGAAAGCAAAATTTTGGCTAAATTGTGATTGGTAGTAGTACAGGGGGTGTATATGGACAGCACCGACACCGCAACCGCCAGCCGCTGAAATTCATTCGGTTCCTCTCCAATTATTTACTGCCTACTATATTGATAAAGCAGGAATAAAACAGAGGTCTGATCCCAAAGAATCACAGAAGGTTAAAAAGAAAATAAGAAACTCTCAAGTGGCCTAATGCTTGAGGATACAAAGTAACTACTCGTCTAGTAAGATTGCGCTAGGCACTTGTCTCTAGCTAGATCAAACCCTTAATTTCTCCTTGATCTGGGCCACAGTTTGATCCGGGTTGCAGTCCACCCATGGAGTTCTCCACTGTCCAAACAGTACGGTCTTGACAATCATGCTACTCAGCGTCTTCCCTCGCATGCCAGGAATAACAACAAGCATAATAACCAACAGATGCAAAGAAATCTTGGCGTGACTTACTCTAGAGAGGAGTAGCCCGAAAGGTCTGTTTCGCTTCCGCGATAGTGGCATCATCAATAAAAACCACCCGCCCCTAGCCACGAAGCTTAATTTGGGTGTCAAGCTTGTACAATGTATTGATCGCCTCAATCTTGTCAGGAGGCATCGGGCCAACGAAAGTGACCATGTATTCCTTGAGGGTTGTCTTAAGGGGCCCGATAACATCCTATGGGAGACCTAGCTTGCGGCATAGGTTCTGTTGCGCCCTTCTGGCCACCATGATTAGTCGAGACTTGACAACAAGGCGAGCACTATAACGAACGTTGGCCACTCCAAAAGGTCAGCGAGCGCACTTTGGCAGGGCTGGAACCGACATAAATGGTGGCGGTTGCAGCAAGACGGGTGGCAGGGTGCAGAGAAGAGGTCACTGGGACCACTCTTGGTATGATCAACTAGGGTGCTCGCTGAGCTGGTCCCTTGAGCTTCACCAGGCGTGACCTGCATGCTTGCTTGCCCGTCCACCATAGGCGGTGTGGTCGGAGAGGCTTGCGTAGTGTCAGAGATGGCAGTCAACACTTATATAGGTCCATCGCACCGAATAGATTCAACTTGTTTCCGTGGAGGATCTGTACTCGGCTCTATGAGAGAAACCTCATTGTGGACCTCCAAGTTGTTTGATATGATGGCGACTTCTGCAACTGGGGCTACCTAGGTCATGGTAGAGTTGGTTAATGCACACGCCGCCAAAGGCAAAGCATGCACAACCTCGCTAGTGATGTTTTGGATAGTAGCATCGTGGAGCATTCCAAGTAGCGATGGAAAGCTTGCCTGCTTGACTGCTGGCCTCAGGTACTCTTCAACTTTGGAGAGCCAAACTTTGCATGCTTCCTCAAAGGAAAGAACTGCCCTGTCAAGGTTGAAGAATCTAGACCCACCATTATGAGTTAATAGAGTATTTTGGTAATTAATGACAATCATCATATGGAACTAACATTTTTCATTAGTTGGATGAATATGTTTCCATGATGATAGAGACTTTGGATGACATAATGAATTGATCATCATCAAGTTAAGACTTGGGATGAAGGAAATAATCATGTGTTGATGGTGTTCAAGTCAAGATCCCGAAGTGAAGAAAATCATCATATGTTGATGATATTGAAGTCAATAGCTTGGAGTAAAGGATGCATCATGTGTTCATGCGTATCAAGATCTCGAAGAGGAGATGATCATGAGTTGATCATGAAGTCAAGAGAAGACTCATCATGTGTTGATGGAGGTTAAGTGAAAGAGTGCATTACGGGTTGATGCATATTCAAGTCAAAAACTTGAAGTAAAAGAAATCATCATGTGTTGATGATTATCAAGTCAATGACTCGGTCTTGAAGAGAAGATGTGCGTCATCAAGCTTCAAGTGAGTGTACAAGGCAAAGGTATGACTAGCTAGGGCTAAGGATGTGTTCCTAGTCTTTTACCAGGCTTGGTGTTTGGTTGAAAGATCGGATTGCTAGTATAGGTTTCCGTACCAGTCTTGACTAGTATCTTGAGAGTGTCATGTGTTGATAGCTCGTTGTTCTTACTCTAGTTCTCGTTAGCATGTTGCCAATATTTGTGAATGTGTTTTGTAAATAGTTGAGGCTCATGTATAATCCTTGTAGTATGTGACTTTAGTTTGCGAATGTGTTTTACAAATGGTTTAAGTCCATGTACCTTATTCCTTGTGGTGTGATTCTAAAAGTTGGCAAATGTGTTTTGCAACTTGTTGAGAATCTCACATTTAACTCTTGTTTGCATCGCGTATCAATTGGCAAATGTGTTTTGCAAATTGAGTTGAAGCTGAATGCAACATCTGTGTTTCCAAGTCTCTGCAGGTCTAACCTCAGGCTTTTGGACGGTCTGACCGGCCCTTGAAAAATTAACCAGTTGTGTGCCGGTTCCTTGTTTTGGCGGTCTGACCGGTGGAACCCCGGTCTAACCGCCATGTGTTGGCCGGTCTGACCGGACCTCCGAGTCATGTGATCCAGTCAGCTTTTCCTAGAGAATGTGTTTTTCTGGTTTTGGGTGTTGGTCTGTCCATCATGTGTTGGCCGGTCTGACCGGACCTCCTGGTCAAGTGACCCGGTCAGCTTTTTTTCAGAAGATGTGTTTTTCTGGTTTTGAGTTCTGGACTGACTAACATGTGTTGGCCGGTCTGACTGGACCTCCGGGTCTTGTGACCCGGTCAAGTTTTTGTAGAGAGTGTGTTTATCTGGTTTTGGCTTGCTCCTTTGTGGAGCGGTCTGACCGCACCCTTTGCAGTCTGACCAACCATTGGTTGGCGGTCAGATCGGATGTTGTCCAATGACTAGTTTTATAGCCGTTGAAGCCAGGGCGGTCTGACCGGCCATTGGTTGGCGGTTAGACCAGGTTTCCCTATTTTTCTGCAGTTTCTCTTCCAACGGCTAGTTTTTGTGTGTAGGCTATATATACCCACCTTGGCCGGTTGTGAGGAAGGTTGTTGGTGCCATATTCATTTTCTTGAGCAAAGAGCAAGCCCTCTCCGCTCTTATGTGCATGTGTTGCAATTAATGAGCTTAGAGAGCAAACTCTAAGTGTATGTGTTGCATTAGGTAGTGGATTGTGTATCCATTGAACTTAGACACTTGATTAGTTCAAGTAAGCGTCTCTGACTTGTTACTCTTGGTGTTTGCCAACACCTAGACGGCTTGGAGGAGTTGCGCCGGTGATCTTCTACAAAAAGGTTGTGAGAGGACCCGGGGGGTTGTGAGTGGTTTGGTGCTCGCCATCTCCGGAGTGGAGGAAGAGCAATCCTGAGTGGATCGAGGTGCTGGTTCGAGTAGTGAACCGGTCCAAGTGGTTGGACTTACCTCGGAGGTGTTGGCTCAAGTTGTGGAGCCAGTCCAACGTGGTTGGGCTTACCTTAATGTGGATTAGGGGAGACCGGCAAGTCTCTGAACACCACGATAAAACATCATCGTGTCATTATGGTTTACTTTCTTGAGCTTTACTCTATTGCAATTTACATTTATAGAATTAAATTTCTTACATGTATTTGTATATTTGCTATCATTATCAATAGTCTTAGATTGTTAGTGTACTTAGTCAAGATTAGTTTATTTAGGTTTTAAATTGTGCGAAATCAAATTGTCTTTAGCTTCCGCATTAGAAATCGATTTTAGCCTTAGAGATTTTTAGAACCGACTATTCACCCCCGCCTCTCTGGTCGGCCTCCTCGATCTTACAAGTGGTATCAGAGCATAGTCTCTCATTTTATTAGGCTTCACTGTCTGGAGAGTAAAGGATGGTGACTAGTGATATAGTGCACCTTGGTAAGACACCTCTATTCGATGGTACGAATTATGATATTTGGAAAATCCGCATGTCTTGTTATTTTAATGCCACAAGCCCTACAATTTGGCAGATCATAGATGTGGGTTTTTCTCTTTCAAAGGATTCTCTTTCTTCATCTATTGAGGAAGAGAAATGCTCACATCTCAACGCTCAAGCAACTAACGTCTTATTTAGTGCTTTGAGTATAGAGATATTTGATGCCATATGCAATCTCAAGAATGTTCACGAGATGTGGACCTATCTTCAAGATAATTATGAAAGGTCCACCTCAACCAATAATGATTGCATAGAAGAATGAATGTCGGAAGAAGAATGCTCAATCTCTAGCTCTGACAACAATGAGATCTCAACTCCATCTACATCAACTTATTGCTTTATGGCTAAAGGTGATAAAGAGGTAAATAATGATGAACCCTCATATGATGAGTTGATGTATATGCTTGAGGAGCTTAATGAGTATTTAGGAAAGGAGAACTCAAAATTCAAAGTTTTGAAGAAAGAGTATGTCTCGCTTCAAAATAATTATGATGTTCTAAAAGATGAACATGAAAATCTCCTCCTAAATGAGCTCAATATATAAGTTCAAAGTGGATATAGGCATAACATATGATTTATTAGATGATATGCCATGTGTAGTTGCTAACCCTTGTATTTCATCTAAGGTTAGCATATCTACCTCTTGTGATGATTTAATTACTTTATATGCTTTGTTGGTCAAAAATAGATGCTCCTATTTTCTCTATGTCTTGTGATACTAATCTTGTAGAGGAAAATGAAGAGCTTAAGGCCCAAGTCAAGAAATTGACTAATGACTTGGAAAAAAACTTCAAAGGGAAGGCCACTCTCGATGAGATATTGAGAAAGCAAAGATGCTTGCAAGATAAGAGTGGAATTGTCTTCACTCCAAATAAGAAGGAGAATAGCAAGACAAGGCACAATGCAAGACACATGAGAAGGGACATTTTGCCTCGGTGTGCTCAAACAAAATAAATGACAAGCAAATATCATCAAAGAAGAGGCAAGCCGACAAGGAGCAAGTAAAGAAGGCAAAAAGGGGAAGTAAAAACCCAACTTGCTACAATTACCGGAAGAAGGGATATTTTAGTAAGGATTGTCCCAAAGGTATCTCTCCTAAATCTATTATTTATAATAATGATTATTTGCTTAGGAATGATAAAAATGGCAATGTGTTTGCTAGAAATGTTAGCTCACATAAAATTATTGCTAGGGCCATTTGGGTGCCCAAAAGTATTGTGACGAACATTCATGGACCCAACCAAACATTGGGTACCAAAATATGCTTAAATACCTAATAGGTACTTGGAGAGGCATTGGAAGTTTGGCTTACATATGAAGAGGTGGATTCCACCATGTGCAAATTGGAGCCAACCTTGAGGATGATCTTTTCATGTCATAAGCCAATGCCAATTCGATAACAAGTACTTACATTGAAGTATCTAGCCCCTAGCCTTGTATAGGTTGCATTCATGAAAATCTTTTTCAAAATGCGTTCTTGCTCTTGTGCTAAATCTTCTTTATTAAAATCTTGAGCAAGATGGTTAGTGGCACATTAAGAGAGAGTGCTAAATAATAATCATGTATATCACATCCCTAAGTGTGCTCAAATAAATTAAGTGCTAGTAATGTTTTTCAAAATTAAGCCATTGAGCCAAAAGTCAAAAATTTCATAAATATTAGTAATCGTTTGAAAAATTAGTTGCAAAATATATACAAAAGCTATTCAAAGGTTTTGGCTCAAGAAAAACCAATTTTAAATGAAAATGAGTTTTTAGCCAAAATTCTACATCATAACATCTTGTTTTTGACATAAACTAGATTTTTGTATAAAATCTATTCCAAAATGAATTTGAAAATCATCCCAAAAGGAAAATATTAGAGTTGGCCATTCTAAACCTTTTTGGTATTCAAAAGAATTTCAAAATACCAACCTAGCAAAAGTTATCTGATTTCGAAACTCGTCCAAAATATGGTTTTGACCTAAGTGGTCACTTTCTAGCCTAATTTATTCACATGAATATGCCATTTGAGCCTAATTTATTCACATGAATATGTCCATAAAGGTATTAATGACTCATACATAAAATTGGATGCTCTAAATTTCATAATATTCTAAATTTGGCTCTTTTGAAGAAGTTTCATAAAAATAAGATTTCATTTACGAAAACAAAAGTTTAATTCATAAAAACTATTTAAGAATTGGATTTGTAAGGGTTATATAAGTTGGAAATGCTCTAAATATGTTTATTTGATTGATTGTGTGAAAATTTAGAGCAAAATACAACATTGACATCTTTTCTCCAAAATCCAAACTAAAATCTGCTGATAGATTCAGTCTCAACCGGTCTGATCGGTTACCTCCCAGTGGTTTGACCGTTAGACCTCTGGTCTAACCGCCTCTTGAACGCCGGTCTTACCGCAATATCTCCGGTCTAATCGTACTTTGAACGCCGGTCTTACCGATAGTTGTTGTTAGCGACATGAAATGGCATATTTGATTAATTTCTACTTCTTTTGGCCACCTTGATTGTTTCATTTGGTCAAGATATTTATTGATATCCTTGCAAGCTACCTTCTACTATTTTTCCTAGATTACAAATGTAATTTTTTCATTCAAGTGATATTCTTTCAAATGGTAGCTTCTCTTAATCATCTTGACATCGGCATGAGATTCATCCTTACTCGTGATATCATCTTATACTTTCAAAGTGGTATATAATTTCATTCCTTGCCGATCTTACCTCTCTTAACCAAGCTCAAGTACTCTCTGGGTACTAGTGGATTCTCTCTTTCCCTCTTCTCTTTGGATGCTTTCTTTGAAGATCTTTTCGAGAGAAGTTCAAGCACTTTACATTGTCATGTCATGTCGACTTGTGGTATCTACGAGTGATGTTTAAGGATTATCTTTCAAGTGTGATCCACATATAGACATTTTTGGTGCTTAATATCAAAGGAGGAGAATTTAGTTGCAAATAATGGTCAAATGAGAGTTTGAAGTCATCATGAGTTTTGGATGGATATATTTCAAAGAGATGACAAAGAGGAAGATATTAGTTGGATGGAGAAAGCCTTTGTATGTCAAAGGAGTACAACCTTTGTATAAGGGGGAGTTTTTCCAAAAAAGGGTTTCTCTTAGCGAAAATGAAAAATGTTTGGGGATTTTTAGAACCAATTATTCACCCCCTCTCGTCGGCCTCCTTGATCTTACAAAGGTTCCCCGTTGCTTGATTGAGCTTATTGTCAATGAGGTTGAACAAGTCGTTTTTTAGAGAGGTCGCGGAGGCTTTGAACATCTTCTGAAGCTTGGCAATAGTCTCGGCCTTGATCTCTTCGAGGGTTGTTGGTGGCCGGAGAAGCGCTACCTGGTCTAGCAACATGCTGAGGTTGTGATGTGTCGGTTGTCGATGGACTTGAGCTCTTTGGCCACTGTCGTCGTTGCCACCATCGTCCGCGTCTTTTCCTCTGAAGTGGAGATGTCGTCTACTTATGTCAAGTTCGTCAGGCCGACTAGGTGGTGGAGCATGAGGAGCTTCAGCTAGGAGTGGCCTAAGTTGATGAGAGTGACAATCTCTAGCATGGTGACCAGTTCGTAGGCAGAGCATGCATTTGATTGGGTCGCGGCAAGAGCTTGCCCAGTGATCTCTTGCAAGACAATTGAAACACTGGCCTTTGGTTCTGCTTATGAACAAACTCAGGGGCGGGTTGAAACACTTTGCCACTACAGGGAAAGGCCGCCAAGGTTGTCTTGAGAAGCCGTATCGCTGCCAGAAGGAACGTGGCTTGACCTACTGCCAATGAAGCTCTTGGATATCGCCTTGGGCTTTGGGGTTCCACTTTGCCCTCATTGTCTGTGTAGGTACGGAACCCTCCGGTCTGACTCGGAGGTACAACGAGGAGGATCGGCGCCGAAGTAAAGTAGGTCTTGGTGGCGGAGGTTGGACAATTGTGTCCCCTTGGCCAAAGACATGCAAAGCTTAGTCGAGGGCTATCACGATGGATTTGATGCACTTGTAGGGGTCAACAGAGATGAGCTGGTCCTCGCCATGGCATGTCAAATCCGAGATGCCTAGAAGATGGCCTTGTGCTGCTACAGCTTCTGAGGTAGCTTCTACGGAAGTGGGAGGCGGGATTGAGGTTGCCAAGGCTGGGACGGCCGGCGGGTTGAGAGACTCTGTCTTTGCAATTCCAGCCTTGATCTGCTGCTGTGGGGTCTTTAGTTCCACTTCAACTTCCTTGTCAGAGCTCCAGGACAACTTTTCTGGCGAAGAAAACAGGCTTCGAGGAGACAGATCGGGATCTGTACTCATGCGAGGGGGGGGGGGATGAGGTGCATGCGTGGGGGTGTAGAGGAGGGCACTGAGTGGGGCGAATGGGGACGTCGGCCACGGGGAGGGGAGGAGGGCCATCTCACCTCCTATGGACGACGGCGGCGGGCGGCAAAGGCGGAGTGGAGCGGATCTGGTGGATCTCACGTGGAGCTTGAGGCCAGGGGAGGCAGGCGGCGCTGTTGGAGGGGCGGAGGGCGGCAAGGTTGGGCGCTAAGCGCCGGCCACTGGAGTGACGGCCGGCGGCCACGGTGCTAAGAGGATTGGGGGGGAGGCAGGTAGCGGCGAGCACGGGGCTAAGGGGATCACGACACTTGAGATTGGGGGGTTGGGGGGAAGGCAACCGGTGGCGCTAGAGGAGCGGAGGGCGGCGGGGCTGGATGGCGGTCGCTGGAGTAGTGACCAGAGGCGGCGGGCATGGGGCTATGGGGACTTCGCCATGGTCTCCATGGGCGCCCTTGCATGCATCTCTTTTGTTGCTCTTGATACAGATGAGGACTCCTTTGTAATTATTATTGTCCAGTTTTTCCCCCTAAGTGATAGCGTTCCAAAACAACCAGAAAATAGAGAAAAAAAATACTGGCTGATGTTGGTACTTTTTTATTAGCTCTACCGAAACTATCTTCAGTGGGTTTTAGTATTTAAATAGGATCTCTTTGTACTCAGAAAGAGATCAATCTATTAATAAAAAGAAGTTCCCCATATCGTGTTATCTATTCGTCTCTATATTAATTGCCTATTGTATAGTAATTGGTTGATTATTTCCTACAAGTACTACATCCTTCAACAAGCTTGTTCCAATTTTCGTCGTTATGTTCCGCACCAGTACACGTTGGCTCCATATCTTATTGGGACAATGCACCCCACAAATAACATCTCGCTCATGGGCCCCAATGTCTGCTGCTCATGTCAAATTCTCGTTTGTCACTAGGTTCTTCCTCCCCGACACATAGAGCAAATTGCATAGTGTTCTGTCTTTTTTTTTTCCTCTCGAAAGAGGTCAGCTGGTTAACAGAGCTATCTTAAATTCTTAACACTTTGAACCAAGAGCTCAAGGATCAAATTCCAGAAAATTTCGTGCAAATAATTCGCTATTAAAGGCCTTCAACCAGGAAACTGTATGTCATATCTGTCGGACTAATCAATAATCTGGGTCTATGTTTATATTTTCTGAAGAAATTTACGTTATACCGTTCGACAAAAGATATTTACATTTTTTACCTTGCAAATTTGCATCTAGTTCTTACATGTTGATTGCACATGTGCTAGCTAGGTAGTACCAGCAGTACGATTTAACTTTGTTACCGGTAGTAAATAGACCAGCTAGTACTCATATATATACCGGTAAATATATACCACCCATATCTCACGTACGTATTGTCCGAGCATCCCATCGTAACTAGAATTTTTTTTGCTGTAATGGTACTGTTTTCGGTCGTATAAGCGAAACTGGTTCTTGTCACGCCGAATTTGTAGAATTAGAGTCTGGACCACATGGCAATCGCCCGGTCAACTATTGGGCTGAGATGTATCCATGTTCGCACTATCATTGTGAGGGCTAGCAGCAACCGCACAGCTACCGTACAGACGAAGAGCTACCGCATTGCCACCGTGCGGACGAGGTAGCTACCACGGCCACCGTACGGTCGAGACGGTTG
The DNA here is from genome assembly GCA_036346405.1 of Phyllostachys edulis. Lineage (NCBI taxonomy): Eukaryota > Viridiplantae > Streptophyta > Magnoliopsida > Poales > Poaceae > Phyllostachys > Phyllostachys edulis. Next base: position 54,658,195 of record CM070552.1, on the reverse strand, counting down.
CCGCACGGCCACCGTGCGGATGACCCTCCTCCGCACATCTGTCGGCTCGTCGCTGCTGTCCCCCCTTGCCCGTGGTGCTGCGCCTCGACAATGCCTCTGGAATTCCCGAAACCAACGCAGCGCCCCCCTCGCTCGGCTATAAATACCAAACTCTCGCAGTCGCTCATCGCTCATCTCAATTGCGTTTTCGTTCTCGTTCTCGCGTTCGTCGTTGAGAGCTTAGAGAACATAACATAATTTTTTTTTTGAGATTAAAGTTCAGAGCAGTCGTTACTATCGTAGCAGTTTTGATTGCTTCCCCCGAAGGGCAGGTAATTCTTTGTCGGATGATTTTGTCGTTATTACCGTAGTCGTAGTTAATCAGTCTTAATTAGTCAACTAGTCGTAATTAATGCAGCTTGTATTCTGAAGTAAGCAGGTCATAGTAATTTAGCCGTAGTTTTTTACTATTTATAACATTGTCGTAGGCATCGTATCCGTAATTTATTAGTGCATGATACTTTGTGGTGATTAATCAGTCGTAATAAATTAGGCTTTGTTATTTTCAGTATGAATTAGTTAGTGGTTGAAAATGAGTTAAAATTAAATAACCGTAATTAATTAGTTGTAATTAGTTTAATGGTAATTAATCAGTCGTAATTAGTTTAGCGGTAGTCCATCTGGCATATTAAATTAGTGGAAATTAACTACTCATAATTAATTTAGTGGTAATTAATTAGTCATAATTAGTTTACTGGCAATTAGTTTGGCATAACTAATTTAGTGCATATTAGTTAGTCATAATTAATTTAGTGGTAATGAACCTATGGTAATTAACATATCGTGTTACTTTGATTCGTGGTTTAATAGTGGTAAGTACAGTAGTAATGAATTAAAAGTAATTAATTTTTGGAGGAGTAATCAAATTCATGGTAATTAATTAATTATTTCTATTTAATTACACGTATGTAATCGATCACTTGCATGCAATTTATCGTCATTGTTTGTGCCGTAGGTAATTAGTGACGATTAGATTACTTGTAATTATGTACTATTAATTAGTTCAGTTGTATTCAATTTGTGGTTACTACGTACCTTGTTTGTTATATCACGTACCGCGGATTGGGTTGTTGTGGCTTTAGGTAATTTTGAACATGCAAGACTTGGTACTGTTTTATGGCGATGGTCTCGTATGGGCCGGACCCGATGAGTTGGACTTGTTGAGATGCCAGTACAAGATGGTCCGGGCAGAGGGGCTTGATGCGATGAATATTCACGGGCTTCAAAGCTACATCCGGAGGGAGTTCGTCATGGAGGCAATGATGAAGAAACTTGTGATCGAGGGGATCACTTGCACGAATGCTGTGTGGGAGCCGGTCAAGGTGAATGGAAGCGTATCATGGAGCTAGTACATGCAGATTGTCTCTCAGCCCAAGGTGGCCATTTATGAGAGGCCAACGGTGTACGTGAATTTTGTACATAGGGCACCGAGAAACCTTCATTATGCTGGAGCCTCTACAAGCAGGCAACCGCAAGCAGAGCTTGAAGACGGCAACACGAAATGTGCTGTTTTGGAGGGAAGACATGCGCATAACTTTGTACAAAATAAGGGGGGCAGAACTGTGGTGGTCGGCTCGCATTGACTGCCACGAGTATCTCCCAGGCCGGCCTCTCGGGTTGGAGTCCGACGAGGACACCGACTTGGGCTCGAATGGTAGCGAGAAGGCCACATACCAGGCTGGTGGTCGAATCGGCGGAATTGTGTCATCAGAGGTGCCTTATGTGACATCCAAATTTGATGATATCGCGGTGTGCTCGCTTGTACTACCACAAGTAGAAAGGTCCGAGTGGGGGTTCGATGCCGACACCCTCTTAGTAGGCAGCACTTCCCTAGTAAGGCTGCCATGTAATAAGCTATAGCACGGTACGCCTTGTCCATCAGTCGTGTGTACCGGGTGCACCGGTCAAACCCAGGACATTACATAGTGAAGTGCGTAGTGGAACGATGCCCTTGGCAAGGTCAACGCTCACCAAGCAAAGCTCTTCGGCTCCATCTTCGCGGTCAAGGCGATGACCGAACACACTTGCGAGCTAAGTGAGCTGCTCCGGCAGCATTGGAATGTTACCTCCGCATATGTGGCAAGCCTCATCAACCACCTGGTTGCGGCGGACGTCTCCGTCTCCCCCAAGATGCTGATGTCGGAAGTTACCAATCCGGTTCGTTATCCAGTCAGTTATGGCAAGGTTCGACGAGCGAAGCAGAAAGTTATCGAGTCCATGTAAGGCACATACAAAGGGGTGTACAATCTTGTGCTGAGAATGCTTCTACGTGAAGATATTGCAGAAGCACAAGTGGCTTGCGAAAAAGGCCAAACGATACCCAGATTTTTCAATGAATGATGCTTCAGTACCACCAGTGTTTTCGGTTATGCGGTGTGTGTGCAAAGAGCCAACGAATATCATGCAGTCGACACACCTGGACACCTCCGCCCGGGCGTACTACACGTGCAGGCACTGCCCGTAAGTGTTTCTTTCACACACATCGATTTTTCACTCCCTACGTTGATTTCCATAAAATTTTAACTTCATCTGCATGTAGTGGCAGCCCGAGATGCACTGCAACTTTTTCTAGTGGATCGACGGCCCAAATATATATGATAGGGTATTCATCTAGCAGAAGTGCATGCTGAACTATTCGATGCAGGCTGAGACCTTCATGCGATGGAAACCTTACATATCGGACCCTGTTGAGGAGGCACCGGAGGAGCCCAGGACTCACCCGACGGACAAGGGGAAGGCTCCTGCTACTGAGACCGGCGGCCGTCATAGCTTCTCCAGTCGCCCGAGAGCACTCCATATCAAAGAGGTGAGTTACGTACAATTCGCGTCCTGATTTTCCATTTGCCCTTTCGTTCTTATAACAACATGCAATCATCCAGGCCATATCACAAAACATAGGGGACTTCGACACACGACACCAACGTTGGGAGTCCCAAGACAAGGGGAAGGGAAGGCTCCTGCGACTAAGATCAACTGTCGTCGTAGCATTTCCAGTCACCCAGGCGCACTCCATATCGAAGACGTGAGTTATGTACAATTTACACACTGGTTACGTTTTTGACTGTATAGTCCACTTACATCATGGAATCACGGGACATGGATGACTTCGACACTCATCGCCACTGTGGGCAGCCCCGAGACAAGGAGCAAGGGCTATGGTGCCACGAAGACTAGTTTGCATCCTCCTTCATCCCGATTGCAATAAACCCATGCGTGTATCATGTAATTCTTGTAACCGAACCACGCGTGGCATGTAAATCGCAAATCACAATGTCCATTCCAAAATGTCGTCAATTTTATCGATGAAAAGTTACGTTGCAACTCCATTTGAAATGTCGACACTCTTTGTTCTCTATTTGCATGTGGATATAGCGTAGCAGTACACACATAACATACAAAATATGCATATAAATATAGCGAAACAAAATATGCATACAAATATAGCAAAACAAAATCACATAACACGGGATACAATATGGTTCACTCATCTGAGCCACTACTCTCTGCTAGCTGCGTCTGCATCTGCGTGCACATCTTGGTGTTGCGCCAAGCATATCCTATGGGATACGTCAGCCGGTCCAGAGAGCGCGTATCGATTCGGAGGGGGTACTGAGACCGTTTGGTGGCCTGAGGTGCACCAGTAAGCTGACTCTGGCCTAGTTGAGTCTGTCCAGCATCGATGTGGTGCTGTTGAGACATGCCCAAGCAGGGTCCACCTGAAATGATGTCATGAATTATGGACTCCATAAATGCATTCCCGGATTGTCTACCCCCAAAGTACGCTGTCTACATGTCCGGTTGTGTGGAGGAGCTCTGGCCTTGAACGTACGATGTGCCAGCGACTTCGGAGGAGCTCTACCCTGTGTACGGTACTCTGTACTAGTCAACGTATGACAGGGGGTGGGTGCCCTGGGTGCCACGATCCAAACCCTAGCACTGAGTACTGCTCCCTGGCAGGAGCTGGGAGGCCTGTATCGTCATTAGTGGATGGATGGCCGTCACCCCCACGGTCAACTGAAGGCTGTAAGATGGAATGATGTTAGGCAAAATAAATACTCGGGCGTGGCGATAATCCGTGCCTCCGGGATGTACAATGCAAATGACCGAGGAAGTGCTAGCTTTGTGTATGGGTGCGAGCGCCGTAGTGATGCATCCCAACGGACCTGCGATTAGAGAACGACATGATGTTAGCATAACGTAAGGCATAACCCAAAAAAAAAGAATGTACACTTGTACATAACTTACCTCCCCACCAATATGGACCACGGTTGACCGACGGTGATACAGATCAACATGTATTTGATGCGCAATGTGGCCCAATCTTTCACGGTACTTGTATTTCAATCTTGATTAAAGCAAAACCCTAGCTTTCTTCCTTCTTGGTTCAGCAAAAAGGAAGAACAAGTATCTCACCAAAGCAAGTAATACCTGGTTGATGTTGAATCAATCCGAAGAGAGAAACAAAATCAAACCCGAAGAACAACACCAAACCGTGAGCAATTGAGGATGCTACGAATTAGTAAGATGATCCACAAGGAATCATGGATCTTGGAAGAACAACCTCCCTCCAATATTCACGCAATCACAAAACCCTAGATAGGAATTTTCGAAACGCATGTATTCATTATGTGCCACATAAACCTGTGACTTTTCTGTATTTTCTTCAACTCTTACTTGCTTACAAAGGGGGTCTTCCCCTAGATATATAGTCACGATGAACAGTGCGCATGGATGAATAGTAATCTGAGTCGGGTACTCTTCACGTGAACAGTATCCAAACCCTAAACTCCTACTTTAATTAGATATGTAAGCTACTCTAATTGCTAAAAATAGATTAAAGTATCATATTACAAGTAATTCCAAAATCAACTTCTTTTAAAGAATGATTCGAATTGGAATTGCTCCAATCCAAATCCATTTAGGATTCTTAGGCTGAAAATGCATTGAATTCGGATTTAAGTTTGAATTTGGATCCTTTGTCTTTTCTTGGTGAGATTCCCTTGCAAACTTTCCAACATGCAAAGCCCTCGGTCCTTGTGCCTTCCCATGCCCGCTTAAGCTCCCCCTTAGGCCTGCCTCCCTTTCCTTGCTCTTGGCCGAACCTTGTTTTTGTTTCTTTCTCCATTGATGCGTAATAGGTTCAACCTAAGGTTTAACACACACTTGCAACTTAGGGATATTGACCACCGTAGTAGATGCACCTAGGGCCTCATCATCCTCCCCTTCTTTAAGAAAAACTGTCCTCGGTTTTAGTGTGGTATTTACGGCCTTCTTCTTTCTAACCACAACCAAATCACTCTTGATTTCTTCATCAGTCTTTGACAACAAAGCATGGAATTCTCCCTTGTGCATGAAAGTATATCAGTTGGACCGTCCTTGATGTGTAGCATTCAAATCAAATTGCCATGGACGTCCTAATAGAATATGACCAACATACATAGGTACCACATCACACTCCACCTTATCGACATAGCCATCAATTGTAAGTGGCACTCTTACCTTGTGTGTGATCTTGACTTTGTCGACGTTATTGAGCCATTGGATGTAATATGGTTTAGGATGCCTCAATGTGGACAATGAAAGTGATTCCACCACATCCTTGCCAATCATGTTGCTCGAACTCCCGTTATCAATAATCAGCTTACATACCTTCTATTTGATCTTGCAATTGGTTTGAAAGATATGATGTCGCTGTCTCTTCTGCACAATAATGGTGTTATCACACTGCACCGTTTGATCCATCAAGCTAACACCTTATTCTGGATAACAAATGATTGGCTCTAGCTTTTCAGATTCATCAGAAGGTTCAAATTCATCATTGTCGCTCTCCGTTGCATAGTCATCATGTGTAAGCAACATCGTCTTCATGTTTGGACAATCCTTCTTCATATGACCTCGGCCCTTGCACTTGAAGCATTCATTTTTGCTAGTTCTAGCCGTAGAAAATGCACTAGAATTAGCATGTAAGGCTTCTTTGCCCACAGCACTTATAGGCTTCGAAGCTCCTTGAATGTACTTCGAACCGGTGTAGTGGATGCAACCAGTTTTGGAGTTGATCCCGCATCTCCGTCATGCGAAGTTGCACGCCTTCAAGTGCTATGAGTGGTCCAGCCACCCCTTGCTTGAGTGTCCTTCACCCATTGTTCAGCACGCTCTGCTTGATGAAGTAATTCTTGCACGGTATTGTATTGCATTAAATCAACACAGTTCTACACATCTTCATTGAGCCCCTCAACGAAACGTGTCATGGTCGCCTCCGCCGACTTATGCACATTTGTACAAATCATGAGCACTTGCATTTCTTATTAGTACTCACTCACCATCTTAGCACCCTGAGTAAGTCGTCGTAGCTTTGTATGCAACGTCCTTGTATAGTATGACGGCACGAATCATTTCCGCATAGCTTGTTTTATTGCTGCCCAAGTTTTAGGACGTTTCCCTGCGTGATTCAATTGATCCCACCAAATAATAGCGTATTTGATGAACTCAATCGAGGCAACACGAACCTTCTTCTCTTCTGAGTAGTGGTGGTTGTCAAAAATTTGATTGACACGCATCTCCCACTCTAAATAAGCCTCCGGATCAAATCTACCCTTGAACTCCGGTATGGTGATCTTGATTCTCCCGATACCATCATCTTCACATTCACCACCTCCATTATGATATCCACCATGTCCAGCACCTCGACGATCAAAGTAATCACGTCGTGGACGTCATTGATGTCTTCCACGATCATCAAAAATAGTCTCCTCTGAATCAGCAGCGTAGAAGTCATCTCCATCTCAGCGTACAACACGTTGTGCACATCCATGTTGTGGTCGGGGCAACACCGGTACATTAGCTCCTCGTGGTGGTGGTAGCCTCTCCTCCAAGTGACGGATAGCAAGGTTCAGATTGTCGAAACCTTCCATCATGCGCCGTTGATTCGCATTGAGACGATTGTTCAGCGTGTCTTGCACCCCTTGGATTTGAGCTTCAAGTTGATGGCGTAACACCTTCTCACAGCAAAGAAAATAGCCGGTAGTAGCATCAAATTGAGCACGTGCGTCCGGTAATAGTGTATCACCGTACATGGGCTCTTCGTCCGATCCACCATTAGAACCACGCTGACTAGTTCTTGACATGATGATCAACCTCAAAGTATCAAGAAAAAAAATTGCACGTACCATGATCAACCACGCTCTGATACCAAGATGATACGGATCAACGTGTAGTTGATGCGCAATGTGGCCCAATCTTTCACGGTACTTGTATTTCAATCTTGATCGAAGCAAAACCCTAGCTTTCCTCCTTCTTGGTTCAGCAAAAATGAAGAACAAGTATCTCTCTAAAGCAAGTAATAGTTGGTTGATGTTGAATCAATCCGAAGAGAGAAACAAAATCAAATCCGAAGAACAACACCAAACCATGAGCAATTGAGGATGCTATGAATTGGTGAGATGATCCACAAGGAATCACGGATCTTGGAAGAACAACCTCCCTCTAATATTCACACAATCACAAAACCCTAGATGGGAATTTCTGAAACGCATGTATTCATCATGCACCACATAAACCCGTGACTTTTCTGTATTTTTTTCAATTCTAACTTGCTTACAATGGGGGTCTTCCCCTAAATATACAGTCACGATGAACAGTGTGTACAGACGAACAGTAATCCAAGTCAGTTACTGTTCACGTGAACAGTAATCCAAACCCTAAATTCCTATTTTAATTAGATATTTAAGCTACTCTAATTGCTGAAAATAGATTAAACTATCATATTACAAGTAATTTCAAAATTAACTTCTTTTAAAGAACGATCCAAATTGGAATTGCTCCAATCCAAATCCATTTAGGATTCTTAGGCTCAAAATGCATTGAATTCGGATTTAAGTTTGAATTTGGATCCTTTGTCTTTTCTTGGTGAGATTCCCTTGCAAACTTTCCAACATGCAAAGCCCTCAGTCCTAGTGCCTTCCCATGCCCGTTTAAGCTCCCCCTTCGGCCTACCTCCCTCTCCTTGCCCTCGGCTGAACCTTGTTCTTGTTTCTTTCTCCATTGATGCATAATAGGCTCAACCTGAGGTTTAGCACACACTTGCAACTTAGGGATGTTGACCACCGTAGTAGATGCACCTAGGGCCTCATCAGACGAGGAGCGCTACGACGCCCACTAGTCCCACTAGGCCGTGCTGACCTAGCAAGTGAGCACGATCCCCCCACTTGGTGCCCGACGCACAGGACGTCGTCCCTCAAATGACTGCGGCTCATGTTATTTATTATGTTCTCCAACTCTGCGAAGATGTACCTCAAAGCGCTCAAAGAACCACAGTGCTTGTGTGCTCGGGTCATTGATGGCGACCTTCGATCTTGTTGTAGCGCTCAAGCGAAGTGAGAGACATAATTGGTTCAGTAACGAAGAGTACAAATATCATCAATGAAATGACCAGAGGTTGTAAGTGTCTTGCGGTGTCGTCACGACACGAAGCGTTGTGTCAATCGAACGAGTGGCGAAGGCTCTCTTGGTGCGTCACCTGCCCCGGACGCTCTGGCGGAGGATGGCTGAGTCTAGTGCGTGGCCATAGTACGTACCACTCCATGTACTCATGGTATGCCCGTACGTCGTACGGTCGCTGCTTCTACAAGATCTCAATGTGTGTTGTCTCCAACCAGGCCATAATCCACTCGTGCTGGACTACTTGCCAGTCCTCAACATGTCACCTCGACCTTGATTGCCTGCATTCTGAAAGTATTGATGTTAGAACAGAGGATATATGTACGAAGTATAAACATTACTCGGACAGAGTTGGACTCACAAGTGGACGACTCGCTGCAGGATCCTACCGTCTAGGGTGAACTGGCGTCCAACGGAGAGCAGCCTCACAAGGGGCAACAAGCCTGTGTCCCGGAGGATTGGGACGTAGTGATCGTCAAGCTCCCAGTAATCCCTCCCCAACTGAAGCAGCAGGGGCGGAGGGCCATCCGCGTGATCGGTGATCCATAACTTACACCGGTGGTTCTCATCGTAGAAGAGTTCTAGAAGCTTTAGTGGAGACATGGCTTACAACAGATGGAATAGACAGAATATTAGTGAGAAGATTGATAATGACGATAAAATACTACAAATTTAAAATTATGACCAAATAGAGACAACAAATTAATTTACACTAATTTACTAGTACAAAATTAAATACGACAATTTAAACATGACTAAATTAATTATGACTAAATTAATTAGGGCTAACTAATTACCGCAAATGAATCTGTGTTACATACTGATTACAATGAACTAAACAACACTAAAATATTTGCGGCTAATTCATTACTACGGATTAATAAAAAAAATATTAAGCTTTACTAGGGCCACAAAATTAATTACGTCTAATTAAATATGATTAATTTAATTAGCACTAAGTAATGATGGCTAGTTAAGTAAGACTTAATTTCAACTAATTGTTAACAACTAATTAATTCAGCAAAACTAATTAATTACAACTAATTATTTGGTAACTAATTAACGGCGCCTCAAGAATTAAAACTAGTTAATTACGTATCTACAAAAATTTCAAAACAACTAAAATAAGTATGCTTGGAAAATGACAACTAATTAAGTACGTAAATTTCACTACGACTAATTTACTAACAACGCAGTTAATAAAAAATTTAGAAACAAGGAAAAATTACCTACTAATATGGCTGCAGATGACAGCGGTTAATAACGCTAAAACGTCCCCGAAAATAAAATCGACAAAGACCCAAAGAGCGAGAGAGAGAGAGAGAGAGAGAGAGAGAGAGAATCGAACTTCGACTCAAGACGCTACTTATAGCCGCTGCGAGGCAATTCTCGCATGCATGAATGCATGCAAATGCTGTAGACAATGATGGGACGGGGAATAAAACTAAAGGCGACGGCGGCTGATGGAGGTGATGGGAGGGAGGTGAAATGCCGAGCAGTGAAAAGGGGGCCATCCACACTGTGGCCATGTAGATGAGGCTCCACCGCACGATGGCCGTGTGGACGAGGCTCCACCGCGCGGTGGCCGTGCGAAATTCACAGGTGTCGGCCTCTCAACTCATCCGGACGTCCATTTTTGCAAATACGACAAGAATAGTGCTATTTTTGCTAATACGTCCGGGAACAGTGCCATTACGGCCAAAAATTCTCATAACTAACTTAAAGAGTACAAGCATGTATGTATGATGCAATTTTTTTTCATTCATTAACAATACGTTACTCCCTCCGTTCAAAAATGTATGACGTTTTAGAATTTGAGTGGTCAGACTTCCTTTAGTTGGATCGCTAATATGCACAAAACTATTTTGATTTGTCATATGGAACTGTAGCATTAACAATATTTATTATGAGAAATATATAGTCAGAGTAACTTATTGGAGACTATGTCCTGTCCAAAATGTTATACATTCTTGAACATATGGAGTATTATTTTATATGTTTGTTCGTAATAACTAGACTTTTTTCCCCTTATCAATAAATACTGATAGATGATGCATGGAAGTCATTGCTAGCATCTTCTGAGATGAGCTAAAGGGACCATGAAGTCATGAATATATCCTTGCTCGATCCCGGCCAGTCCATGCATTATGCTAGCTAGCTACGGCGGTGCCTGGACCTCCTCTCTTCTCGTGTCATTCCTAATCTAGCTGGATTACTTAGCCCGTTACTGTGCATCTACAAGATAGGGAATAGCTACGGCTACAAGGCCCTGCACCACTGCTGGGATGGGACAATGTTTACCTAACTAGAATCTTAGGTATATGTGGCACACATACAACCCACCTAACAATCGTTTGATAGGTGCCCGGCCTTAGTTGTCACATGCATGCGCTAGCTCAGCTCAGCTAGGCCAAGCTAGCTACACATGAGGATTTATGCATGCCACACTGCCACCCCACCCCACCCCATGCATGTCCCATCATCCATCCACGGATCCAAACCCTTTCCAAATTGCCGTGGTGCTGTAGACTGTAGTAGTAGAAGACGAACTAAGGGTTTGTTTGGATTGAAACCTGAGTTTTATATTTGGAAAAAACTAGTGTCTGTAGGTAGTCTGAAAAGTAAATGATTTTTGCTTCGTCAGGCAAACCTGAAGATGAGTTGTTTGGTTGAAAACCTATGTCTGAAATTGGTGAATGAAATATAGACCATTGGATTGAAATAATCATGGGCTGATTGAGCTGCTTGAGAGGCAAACTCCCACGCGCTCATTTTTGGCGCCTGGCCACCAGGCCCCGAACCATGCAGGTAGCTGGCAGGTCCCAAGGTGCTCTCCCGGGTCAGGCAGGAAGGCACAGGGAGCGATCCAAACAGCCCCTAATTAACCAAGCTCCATTTGTTTAATCACCCGATTGATTGCGTGGTTGGTTAGAGGTTGGTGTGGCCAAGCTAGCTTCAGCTCCGTCTAAGGGATCGATGATATCGATCATGGAATTTGCAAACTAAGCATGCAAAGTAACAAATCAAGAGGCGTACGTACGAGAAGGGAGCCACGGATTTTGCAAACGGCAGCTTGCTAGCTATCTCGCAAAGAATGCAGCAGAATACAAATTGCATGGCCCCATGATCCGTTGTCGCTGGTCGCTAGTGCTAGCACGCACACGTACTGCACGATCACACACAACACAGTGCCTTACAACTAGGATAGAAAATGGTAAAGGATAATCCGTTTTATTCGATATTCATATCTGAGAAAATACAAATGTGATAAGTAAAATCCGTATTCGAATAGTATTCATATCCGTATTTGGTGTTATTCGTATCCGAAAAAAACCCCGGATAGTATCCCAAAAAAACCCGGATATTATCCGAAAAAACAAATACTATCCGGGAAAAACGAATACGAATACTATCCGTTTTTTCCCGGATACGAATACGAATACTATTTGTTCTACCGAGATTTGTCGCAAAAGTTGTAGGATATTCTCATTCGACCGAATTGAGTACATATTCGATTCGAATTCGTATTCGTTACGACATTCGATTCGTATTCGTATTCGTTTTAAAAATAGGGATTCGTATTCGTATTTGTTTTAAAAATATGGATTCATATTCGTATTCGGGATTATTCGATTTGTATTCGATCTGTTTCCATCCCTACTTACAACCCATGCTTCACTAGCACTAGCTAATTAGCTAAGCGCTGTCTCAACCGTAATTCCGGGGCATAATTATTTTTCGCAGTGGTGCGATGCAGACCTAAGGTTCTTTGCACCGTCCGATCGACTCTGGCGCTGTCTCCGCACGTCCGTGGTTTTCGCTGAGCTGTGGGCCGTTGGATGCTGCTTGTGTTTTCCACGTCGTTCGATCATATCAAACGATGCGTTCGCATGCTCTGCCTCCGCCTCGTCGCATGTGTCCTCATTTCATGTGCGCTTTGTCTACTCTTACTTCTCCACGCGCAGCTCATCCACTAAGTTCCGGTCTTATCATCTCCCTCGGTTCCGTCTCCCTTCTTTCGCTCCGTGCGCTTCTTCCTCTTGGTTCTCGCCGCTTCCTCTTTTCCTTCTTTCTTACAATTATGATCTTTTTGGTTTCTCTATTCTCTTTGTTGCTCTCTATTTCTACCATGCGTTCCTTGTCTCTAGTTACGTACATCTGCTTCGGTGTTCCTTTCGCTTTGCTCGTTATCAATCGTCGTCCTTGCGTATTTTGGGCCTACGGATCTCTCCTCTTTGGGGGGGGGGGCTTTCGTTTTCTTGGGGTGTCTGTTACTCTTCCTCTCAAGCGCGCTTAGCGGCTTTCGTTCTCGACATCTTCCTCTTTGTTTGTCCCATTCCGATGGTTGCGAATCGCCGTTATTGTGAATTTATTCCTCATGGTCTCGTTTTTCTTTCGGTTTCCTGTTTTTTTGGTTTTTTATGCTTGTTACTTCTGATGCAGTTATATTTTTGTGTTGCTTGATTTTCGTATTCTCACCTTTCGGGTGTTTCTTGCGCTTCCGGGTCTATGCGCCCAGCTGCTTCCTTTCCGTAGATCTCCCTTTTGCTGCGTTGCAATGTTGTGAATCGCTATTGTTGTGCGTTTCTTCCTTGGTCTCTCTTTTTTTTGGTGTCCTACTTTCTTGGTTCTCTCTGCTTCGGTAGGATGATGCAACTGTGGCCTTGTGTTGTTTTTTTCTTTTGTGCCACGTTCTTGCGCTCTCGTCACATTTGATTCTCCCTTTTTTCTGTTTCCTTTTGGTTTGTGCTGGAGTGGGTCTATTTCTATGAGCCTTCTGGTTAGTTCTTGTTGACTTTGTGTCCTGGGGTTTTTTTTTTGTGCCCACGGCCCTTCATGTTTTTCTTCCCTTTTATTCTATTCGGCTGAATTGCCTCTTTTTACTTCCTCCTCTCTACTTTTTTTTCCTTCGGTTTAGTAGATTTTAACCGATGTTTTATCTTTGTTGACGTCCGTTTCTACCTTATCTGAGTTTATTTTCTTGTTATTGTGGATGTTCTTTCCTTGCTCCTTTCGTCGGTTGCCTAGAGTCTCTTTGTTGTGGATTTGGTAGAGTTTATTTTGTACTATGTTTTTTACTTCTGCCTAGGAGCTTCTTCTTGGTGAGTTTTGTCAGGTCTTTCTCCGTTTTGTGTGCTTCTTACCTATTATGCAAGTGTGGGATTGTGTTGATTTTTTCACTCTTTACTACCGCTGTCTTGTGGCCTCATCATAGCGGATTCCCCCTTTTTTCGTTTCATTTCGCTTTGTGCTGGAGTGGATTTGTTTTCTTGAATCTGCTGTTTTTTTATCCGACTCTGCCTCTTGGGGTTTGGTGTTCTTGCACCAGCGACTTTTCCTTTTTTTCTAGCCTTTTCTTCTGTTCAGGTGCTTTCCCTCTTTTACTTCCTCTTCTCTGTTTTTGGTACTTCAGTTTCGTTGCTTTTCAGTGAATCTCTATTTTTGGCCGACATCTAGTTCTACCTTGCTTAGGTTTATTTGATTGTTATTGGGGATGTCCTTTCCTTGTTCTGTTCTTCTGTTGCCTACAAGGATTTTTTGGTGTCGATATGCTCGGATGTATTTTTACTTTTTTATTCTGTTCTGCCTGGGACTTTCTTCTTTGTAGGTTTGATCGGAACTATTTCCCCTCGCCCTTTTTGTTCTTATTTGTGAATCCAGTCACCTCTATTTTCCTCGACCTTTGGGTGCTCATATGTAGCGGTTTTCTGTGCACTGTTACTTATGTGTCTTGGGATCTTCAGCGTTTTTCGACTACGCTAATTTGTTTTCCTTTCGTCGCAGAACGATTAGCCTGTGCTCGCTCGTGCCCTGTTCCTTCCTGTATTTACTTCTTGTTGGGTATCTTGTATTTGTCCCTTTTGATATACTTTAAATTTACTGTTGGATATGTAGTGTCGTCGTGCGTCTTCATTCATCGTCCTTTTTTTTGTCTGCAGGTTTGCCTATTATTTCCCGGTCTTAGTCAAATGTCAGCGAGTCTTCAGTGCTGTTCTCTGTACCTGTCACATTGTATGTTTTCTTTTTCGTATTTCTTTTGTGCATTCTCTTCATTTCCCCTATTTGTGTGTCCTATGATTTTGTATATATCTTTATTGCATTTATGCTTTTATACAACAGTGGTCTCGTTGCTATGCGTCTGATTAGCATTTCTGATTATGTGCATTGCTTATGCCTATGTGTGGTCTTTTTTGGGTGTGCCCGCTCTACACATAGTCAGAATTGTCTTTATACAACAATATCTATGATGTAGATAGACTGCTTTGGTTTGTCGCGCAATTGAAGCATCATCCGTCCATTCCATCTTCTTACCTATGAGTTCCTTCGTAGTCGTCTGCTCTGTGTTCTGTGCTTCTTATCTTTGCTGCTGGTTTCGAGTTCTTCTGTACATGCTTGTTATGCATGTGGTGTTCTGTTGTGCATGTTCATCTTCCTCAGCCTCTTACGACGTGCCTCATAGATTCTGCTTCCTTTCTTACACGATTTGTTCTGATCCCTATATACGATTTATATAGCTTCATGTTCCGTGTTCTACAGAAATTATGGCTGATACAGGAACATTGTCCACTCCCAACTCCTGGAGAAGATCAAGTATATGTTCATGTGTACTCTTGTTTTTTTCCTTGTTCATCTCTTTCATGTTCCGATTAGAGCTTAAATGTCTCTTTCCTATATATATATATATATATATATATATATATATATATATATATATATATATATATATATATATATATATATATATATATAGTATACATTCTTTACCCCCTTCCTCTCAGAGAAGCAAGACAACATAGAGAAAAGCGTAGGAAGATCCTTACTTATCGCCACCTGCTTCAGCCAGGTGGTTCTTCATGCTTCTTTCTACTGTTGTTGTTTGTATTGCCTTGTGAAGATGCGCCTCCATATGCTTTTACTTTCTGACGCGTCCTCCATTCTAATTGGAATATCTACCGATATCTAGTTGTGTCTTATACCTATAGTCCATTTTGTTCTCATGGATTAGGTCCTTCTATTGGGCATGTCTTCACACCTGATTTCCTTCGCTTGTCTTCAGATTATATTGACGCACTCAAAGGTAGCTTCCTGTGTGCCTATCCATTCTTTTGTTGTTAAGTTCTTTATGGTGCTCGTCTTGATCTCCTTTTCCCCCTCTTTTTCTCCTTTTTTTTGAAAAAAAATCTCTTATCCAGGTAGGTCCTACTGTAGCACCCATGATTACGAATGCTCTCACTGTTGTGATGTCTTCTGGTTTCGTGAATGCATAAAGAGGCATTCCTCAGTGAGAGACCAAAGATTTGCATACAACAATTGCTGCAAAGGAAGTAAGATTGTGCTTCCTGCTTTTAGAGATCCATCTTCTTTGCTAGCAAGCTTGCTGTGGTTTGATGGCGATGCTCGCTACAAAAAATTCCTGCGTAAAATAAGGCAAGACAATCATTTATTTGCTTTTACATCCATAGGTGCTAGGGTAGATCAGGCAATCAGTAGATGTCGAGGGCCATATGTGTTCAGCATTAGTGGTCAGGTACATCATCACATTGGGTCTCTTGCCCCTTCTAGCGGCGAAGCTCCTAAATTCATCGAGCTTTATATATATGACATTGATAATGAGGTTACAATAGGATCTGTGCATTAGATTCGTCCGAGAATACTGAAGAAGATCTAGATCATTGCATTATTTCAGACCTCATGCATATGCTTGATGAACACAACCCTTTGGTTAAGTAGTTTTGTCTTGCGAGAGATCGCTTACGCGAGTCTGGTGGTGACTCTGTAGGCATCAGAATTGTTCAAGCTAGGGTGGGTGATCCAATCCAGTATAATTTACCTACCTGTGATGAACTAGCGTTATTAGTTGTTGGTGATTTTTCCCTAGAAACCTGAAGGTGAGATATTGTGATACATAATAGATCTGGTGCACTACAACAAATATCTCCCTTGCGTCATGCGTTCATGTCTCTGCAATATCCATTATTGTTCCCCTATGGTGAGCGTGGCTTTCAGGTGGCCGTGCCTTATGTTGGCGTTGCCTTAGATGATCCGACCATTCGTTCCAAGATCACGATGCAGGGCTATTTCTGATACTTCTTCCACTATAGAAAGAACAAACATAATCCTTATCTAAAATGTGGTCGTCTATCGTCTCAAATAAAGGTTGACGCTCGTGCATGTATCGATGAATGCATAGTACATTACATACTAGACCACCAAAACGAACTACACGTTGAGAGCTTACAAGGTGTTGTTGACACTGTTACATGCGGATCTATAGATGGTAGTGATGTCGGCAAATGTATAGTGCTACCTGCTACCCATACAGGTGGTAGACAGTATATGGTACGAAACTACCATGATGCTATTGCCATATGTCGAGTCTATGCCCCCCGACTTATTCATTGCTTTCACATGTAATCCTAAGTGGCCAGAAATTACGGACATCCTAAGGTTCGAACCTGGCCAGCGTAGCACTAACAGAGCTGAAATCATTAGTAGAGTCTACAATATGAAACTTGAAGAGCTATTAATCGATATTAAAGATGGAGTTGCATTTGGTCCTATCGATGCATGTACGTGTCTAACCATTTTCCTTTTACGTGTTGTCTTTACACCTTCTGCTATGTTGTTTCGTTCTCTCTTCTTTTCATCCCTTCTGTTCTAACCAATTATTTTTTACTCCACCATAGTGTTTCATGCTGTAGAATTCCAAAAACATGGTCTTCCTCACACTCATATAATTGCTTGGCTTACTAGAGACACAACTGAACCAACACCTTCTCTTATTGATTCTTTTGTCAGTGCTGAGATACCTGATCTAGAGTCAAACCCTCTAGGATATGCTTTAGTTTTTGAGCATATGATGTATGGTCCATGTGGTTCATTGAACACGTATGAAAAATGGTTTCTGCTCCAAATTTTATCCTAAATCATTTCGAAATGAAACAACGATCGATAAAGATGGTTTTGCTCTATATAGACATCCTAATAATGGACAATATATTATGAAAGGGAATGTTCGTCTGGACAATAGATGGGTGGTTCCGTATAATACGTTTATGCTAAAGAAACATTGTGCGCATGTTAACGTTGAGTGGTGCAACAAAACAAAAGGTCTTAAATACATTTTCAAATACGTTACCAAAGGACAGGATTGCGCAAAGATCTATATGCAGAGACTTACACGAGGAGAAGATGCACCATATGATCCTCAAACATCGGTTAGAAATGAAGCAAAAGAATATCTTGAATGTCGGTATATATGCGAGTATGATGTTGTCTAGAGAATTCTTAGTTATGATATTCACAGACACTTTCCTCCTGTCGAGCGCCTAAGTGTACATCTACCTAACGTTAATAGCATTACACTGAACCCAAATGCAAACTTATCAAACGTTGTTTCTAACACTTTTCTTTCAAGAACTCCACTCACTGAGTGGTTCGCTGCAAATATGTCTCATCCTGAGACTCAAACTTTAACTTATTGTGAGTTCCCTTCTAAATGGCGCTGGGATAGCAACACTAGATCTTGGCAAAAAAAAGACGTAGTGGGACAAAGATAGGTCGTTTGTACTTTATACATCCTTCTGTTGGAGTACAATACTTCCTTAGAATGCTTCTCATGATAGTTAAAGGTGCAAAAAGCTATGAGAAAATTCGTATGTTTCAACCCGTTATACATAATACGTTTGAGGAAGCTTGTGCTACTCGTGGCCTATTAGGAGACGATACCGAATGGTGCCACGCTCTTGAAGAGGCGTTGATATGGGCTACTCCATCTCTGCTTAGACATTTGTTTATGACAATGTTGCTCTTCCGCGATATTAATGATGAACGCTCATTATTTGATAGAATTTGGTTACATCTAGCCAATGACTTCCAATATCGGCTACGACATGCTACCCATGATCCATCCTATGTTATGTCTGTCTCTCATCTAAAATATCATTCGCTAGATGAACTTTCTACTCTGTTAACGAGAAATGGTTTTAGAATATCTTCTTTTAACTTGCCTGTGAGAGATAGTCATCATAGATCTTCCTTCGTA
Organism: Phyllostachys edulis; assembly: GCA_036346405.1. Classification (NCBI taxonomy): domain Eukaryota; kingdom Viridiplantae; phylum Streptophyta; class Magnoliopsida; order Poales; family Poaceae; genus Phyllostachys; species Phyllostachys edulis. The sequence goes on along the minus strand of CM070552.1, from coordinate 54,639,675 downwards.
AATACGATGGTAAATGATGAACTGTCGTACAATGTTCATGAACTATCCATTGAATCAGACAGTTTGTATGCTAGACTAAATTCTGACCAAAAGAATGGTTTTGATCATATTGTTTCGAGGGTTACTTGCAAACAACCTAGTTTTTTTTGTATCTCGGTATGGTGGTACTGGCAAAACATTTCTTTAGAGTGCTATTATAACCTATCTAAGGTCTACTAAAACAGTAGTTCTCATAGTTGCTTCTTCTGGTGTTGCTTCTCTACTATTACCTGGAGGCCGTATAGCCCATTCTCGATTTAAAATACCTATTGATGTCGACGAGACAAGTGTTTGCGATATTAGACGAGGAACCATGCTAGCCGAATTAATTAAAATTGTTTCTCTTGTTATTTGGGACGAAGCTCTCATGGCTCATAGAAAAGGTTTTGAAACATTAGACAGGACTTTCCGTGATACTCTAGCGAGCGATGACATTACTACCTGTACGATGCCCTTTGGTGGAAAAATATTTGTCCTTGGGGATGATTTGAGATAGATCTTACCTGTTATCGAAGGAGGTACTAGATCTCAAATAGTTGACGCCGCGATTACTAGATCGCCTTTATGGACCTATGTAGAGGTGCTACCGCTAACTATTAATATGAGACTTGTCGATAATCAAGTCGTCGATCTTACAAAATAAACAAAGAAAAATGGCAAAGATTTCTTAGGAGAGAATGGAACTGCTCTTTATTGCTATGAACTGGATTCTTTATAGGGGGTGGCCTCGATAAGGCAGTGGACTAATCCTAATTACACTGAGCGTAAGGCTTGCTATGCTATTGAATCAAGCTTGAAACATGAATCTAATGTCGATTGTTGTGCTTCAATCTGATGCCCTTGTGCCTCTATGCTCCATATTTAAATAACCATTGAAGAGGTAGCAGTTGTTCTTGGAGAAAGCGCCTGTTGGAAGTGACGTGTCTGGTCGGAGGGTCGGTTATAGTTAATAAAACAGTAACTGATCATTGCTTGAAGTCTGTGAGATACTCAACCATATGGTGGTTGTTGTCAGTGTCTTAGAACTATGAAACATCGCGTGGCATGGAGCAATTATAACATGTGTTCCATTCATCACACAGTAAGGAATATACTTGGAGTTAAATTCAGATGCCAGTTCATCGCTTCTGCGAGCAGTCATTTTGTCGAGGATTGGGTACAGGACCTCATCCGACCAGGGTTCCCATTATGTAACCTCTAGAATCCTTACGACCACAGAGGTCATTAGCCTTAGGGGTTACAACGACCACAAAGACATATGGTCTTTTATTATGTATTAAAGTAATACATAGAGATTTTAATTATCGTCAAGATTCTCTGCTACAGACATAAGCTTATGTAACCATGATGATATTGCCGACTTTAGCCAGTGGATTATACATCTTGGTGATGGCAAGCTGCCTACAACAAGCTATACAAATGATCCTGAGGCGTGTTGGATAGAGATTCCACCTAAATTCCTCATTAATACAGCAGATGATAAAGTGGTTGTCATAGTAGACACTATTTATACAGACTTTTAAGAGAATTTCTCTGCAGCTCTATACCTAAGTAGTCATGCCATATTATCTCCTACCAACAAATTGTAGACGAGATAAATTCATTTGTTCTAACTAGAGTGCCAAGTGCTGAAACTGAATATCTAAGCTGTGATACTATCTCTAAATCTACTGATACAACAAATGATGCTGATCTTCTATACCCCTTAGAACTTTTGAATTCTATTGATGCAAACAACTTCCCTCAACACAGATTATTATTAAAACTAGGTGTGGCCTTATGCCACTTAGAAACCTCAACCAGTCTACTGGTCTATGTAATGGAACACGTCTTATAATTTCGAGGCTTGCTGATATTATAATAGAGGTTGTTATTATTACTGGATATGGTTTGGGTAACACCGCATATATTCCTCGAATAACATTAACTACTACAAATGCAAAATGGCCTTTTAGACTCCAGCGACGCCAGTTCCCAGTTAGGCTATGCTATTCGATGGCCATTAACAAAAGTCAGGTGCAGACTCTAAAAAGTGTAGGTGTCTACCTGAAGAAACCTATTTTTACACATGGACAACTATATGTTGCTGTTTCACGTGTTACATCTCGAAAAGGCCTCAAAATTCTAATTGAAAACGAAGATAGAACAAGTGGATTGAAAATGAAAAATATTGTTTACCATGAGATTCTACAGTCAACGTGATGTATGGATCTACCTTTTTTTTCCCATATTGCACAAATTGTTTGTTCTCTCTTACGTTTTGTCTTGTGCTTTATAGACACATATGTTCGACTCCTCGTTCTATGTTCTACAGTCCTACAGCTGTGAGTTAGATAATACAAAAAAATGAGGCTACCTCTTACTTGCTTCCTTCAGATTTTCCTAAGGTCTAATGTCATGTACTTTCGGCAGATTCCATATACATATTATAGATTGTGTTAGTCATACTCTTTTTTTCTGATTGTCCAGATGGCGTATAACCTATTGTCAGAGATAAACCCAAGCAGTAAGCATTGGACCGTTTGTGTGAGAGTATCTAGATTGTGTGGGAGTATCGTGGCAGTGTAGATGACGCATACATTCAGCACCTAGATCTTGTTTTGGTTGACGAACAGGTGCTGCACTAGCTTTCTTTAACACTACGTCTGATTGCTACAGTTCTTTCCAGTATAATGTATATGCTCTTTATTGTAGGGTGGTGCTATATATGCTGAGGTGCCCGCAGAACAAGATGAGGCGAAGTGACCTCTGTTGCAAGAAGGGCGCGTGTATAATCTTAGCCGGTTCTTGGTCTATGCAAACAAAGGTAAATATAGATGTGTGGATAGTAGCTACATGCTTGAGATCACCTACTATACCAGAATCGACGAATGAGCTGATGTTCCACCCAGCTTTCCACTGTACACATACAATCTTGTGCCATTTGAGAATCTCTCTAGCTATGTAGGCGAAACTAGATCCTTCCTCGGTATGTTGTTGACCACTCGCCTACTTATACGTTTTTTTTTCCGACAGTACGCACTTACACACTGCTCATATGCTATGATGTAGCATATCACATTTCCATTGGATTTTCTCACATATGTTATTGGTGTTGTTGTCAGCGTGTCGAATGCTACTTCTATTCAGGGTGCAAACCAAAATGTACCTATAACAAAAAGACTTATTGTTCTAAAGGATGCTAGGTATAACAACAAGATGTTTATATACATTATACAAAGTTTATCAGCTACCAACTTTTTAGTATGCCCTGCTCTATACTACAGCTCATTCAGTTCTGTTCCATATAGAAACTATGAGGATAATCTCACGCTTTGGGGCCAGCGTGCAACAAACTTATTGTTGATTTTGTCTATGAGGCTAGGCAAAAAAAAAAAAAAAAAAAAACCCTGTGGTGTCTCTCTTCGTTGGTTTTCTCATGAAGAGGTATGGTTGTAAGTCCTTTAAACATATTAGTACTACTATTGTACCTGTGTAGTATATGTCCATAGATCATTTTTATGTCCTAAAACAACACTATCTCCATAGAGCCTACCTTCGCTTCATGCCTAGCATTAGCATTCACTACTATAGAAAGGGTCATCACAAACGGTTCTAAATAATCATCACAGACGGTTTCTCAACCATCTGAATTTATGTGTCTGTGATAACAGGCAGTTATCGCAGATGGTTTTTTAGCCGTCTATGATAAGAAATAACACAGACGGTTTTCTGTTATAAACCATTTGTGAAAACCTACTTATCACAGACAGTTATATGTACCAACCGTCTATGATTAGATACATAACACAGACGGTTAGTAAAAATAACCGTCTGTGATATCATAAATATCACAGACGGTTTTTGGTAGTAGCCATCTGTGATATCCGACATATCACAAACGGTTGTTGGTGAAAGCTATCTGTGATTGGATACATATTACAGACAGGTGTTAGTAGTTGCCATATGTGATTAGATACATATCACAGATGGTTGTTAGTAGTAGCTGTCTGTGATTGTATATATATCATAGACGGATAGTAAAAATAGCCGTCTGTGATATCCTACATATCACAGACGGTTAATAAAAATAACTGTTTGTGATAGTCTATATATCACAGACGGTTTTTTGTGGTAGCCGTCTATAAAAGTATGCATTCACATGTGGTGTTTTGTGGTAGCCGTCTATGATAGTATGCATTCACAAACGGTTTATTCTACAAAACCGTCTGTGATAGTTCCTTCTATACCTAAATATTGTGGTTTTTTGGCTAGCCTCAAGTAATGCTAGCCATGCCCTCTAAAAACAAGCAAGCAAAAAACAAATATATCACAATTGATTTGATATAAAACAACTCAAAGTGATTTAAAAATTCAATATCAATTACAAAGTGATTTGAATTACAACTCAAAGTAAATTACAATAAATCAGTGTCGCCGGGGTGAAACTCTCCATTCTGGTGAATGATCTCCCTCGTCATGAAGGCGGCGAGCAGTCCTCGAACGTCCACGAGTAAGTCCAGATGGAAAGCACTTTTTCGATTGTCATGCCCTGTCGCTAGCAAGAGTAAAGTAGTAAGCATATATATTTAAATTCATAATTACGACATAATTATTGCGAGATTGACTGACAAACCTTTGGATCCTTCGTCTTAGAACTCATGATTTCCAGCATATGACAACAAACATAGAATGCACATACGTTGCCTTGTTGTAGTTGCTGGTGGCACTGCAAAAATAGAAGTGTGATATAGGATAGTCAGTTCGAGAGGCTAGGTTATGAAGTGTGATATAGGATTATTGTGCTGTAGCGGGTACCAGAAAGTGCGTCCTGTGTCGCAGTGTGGCGCTCAGTTCCTTGTGTGTCCCTCCCCCGGTAACATAGGCGCTAAACGATATGCGTGATTCCAAAAAGTTATCATCAGCCATTTCAAACGAAGGAATACTACAATAAAGTTATGTATGGAGGAAATGAGCATACCTGTCGAGTACTTTTTGCACAAAGGTAAAGTCATGGTTTTTTTCGACTAGGGAATCAAGGTATATTACCTTGTTCCACTTTGGTACAATGACTAAAAGGATCCAGTGCCACCTACTCATGTATGTCGCTATAGTCATTAAACCTAAGTTCGTGTTGCGTATAAAATACAAATGAAATTTGTATAGTAAGTAGTGAAGCACTTACCCTTGGTTGTAGGGCACTAGTATGTAGCCCTTGTCGTGGTGAGCAAGTAACCCCTTCGTTATGTATTTCTCGATGTAGGTTGCGTCTAGGTTGATGCATTGCTCAGAGATCAACTATGGGTCGAGGAAACCCACCGGTTGTCGTGATCGTCGGGCTTCTTGTATCATGTATCTATACATAAGCAGTGAGTTATAACATTTATCGGTATTGCGTGAATATAGAACTTGATTGTACACACTTACAGTGTCCAGCATCATAGAAGTGAGGCATCGAGGGCGTCGAGGATGAATAGATCAAATAAGTCTTCGAAGCCTACGACAAAGTAGCCCGGCTTGTGGAGGAAATGGTTCTCTGTGTAGCTGATGGTGAATCTAGTAGGCCGGTCTTCCCTCGCCTCATCGGCCTGCCGCATGCACCAGGCATGTAAAGTCCTGTAAGCCAAACCAATGTGGCGTAATATTGTGTTGGAGACCAACGACATTCCGTGGGAGAACGTCCCAGGCTTGTGAGGCACCTTAATCTTTTTCGATTTGTCCTTAGCACCTCGCGTGCTATTTGTCTTTCTGGAAGATGACTCGACATGCTTTTCTTGTTTCTCTGACACCGTCTCCACAGTAGCCGATACGGAGGCCTTCTGAAGCAGGGGTTGATGTGGAGTCATCGAGGGTACTGTTGGAGAAGCGTGGTCGTCGTGTGAAAATCACAGCACTGTAGGGTCAAGGGTGATGTCCCTCTTACCAGGCACTTATTAACAACTAGGTAGTTCAACCAATCTTAACAGGCATTGGGACACTTTCTCATCTGTCGGGTTTGTAAAAGTAATGGTGCCCGACGACGTGATTGAGACCCTTGCTATTAACCAGTTTATGGCATGCTAGTCTGTGATCCTAACAAATGGCGGGGAGTCCTCCGACAGGATTGCCAGATCGTCCTCACTCATCCATCCCTGGATTTTACTCGCATACCCAGCGGTGCCGAGTCTGTGGGGGTGAATGTTTTGTGCCTGGATAGTCTTGTACGCCACACTTTGCTGCTGAAATTCGTCCATCGTCTTCATCCGCACAAAGGCATCTCATGTGTCCGACGACACAAAATGATACTTCGTGCATGGCGTCCGATCCTTGTTCACGTAGTCCGTGACAAGCTTGCTCTTGAAGGTTTTCCAAGCGTGTCCCATCAAGAGGAACGCCTGTCGTTGCACGAATTCGGAGACTTCTGCTGGGATATCGAACGACGTTGTAATTTCAGTCCACAGCCACGCTTTCTTTACGGCCGTCAGATCCTTCCATTTATGTGTGGTGATGGGGACCCATTCCCTTCCAAGTATACCACAGGTGGTCAGGAATGTTGCCGCTGCTTTCTTGGGAATCAGAGGGACCCCAGAGGTACTCACGGTCGTGATGGTCATTCGGCCCACAGGCATTTCTGATATTCCTCTGGCATGTCGCTTAGGTACCATTTTCCTTAGAGATCCAGACACATTCGGCGACGTCGATGACAGCGGCGAAGACGGTGCGGACACCATCTCGCTTACTTGCTATCTCGCAAGATTAACAAATCGGTACTGCATCAATAAATGATATTACTGCAAGATCAACAAATCAGTACTGCATCAATCAAGATAAAATGCTCAAAAGATAGAACTTCACAACAAAATAAATCATCAATTGAGAGTTCACTGTCAATATTTCAATTGAACCAACTGCACAATATTTCAATTGACAGGAATATAAACAATAAGTGAACAATAAGTGAACAGAAGCTACCAACAGAATGAAGCAAAATGACCATACAGCATCAACATAATGGAACAGAGGGATCTAATGAGCATGAATAACATGACACAATATTAAAGAATCCAAAGTGGTGAGCTCGTACCTCCCACAACGTTACTAAGCAATATCTCCCAGTGCTAGAGTCAATCAAATCAGTATAATTTGAAACTTCTACTAGCACAATCCAAAGCGGTGAGCTCATACCATGACGGGAGGCGCAGACAAAGAGGGAGTCGAGATCGGGGGAGCGAGGTGTCGTCGAGGTTAGGGGCGACGTCATCAAGGTCGGGGATCACAGAGGGAGGATGCCAGTGTGGGGAGGAGGAGGCGCGGGGATGACGGTGGTGTAGGGGAGGAGTACGGCGCGGGGCAACAGTGTGGAGAGAGGAGGCTCGGGGATGATGGCGGCGTAGGGTAGGACGATGGCACGGAGAGAGGAGGCTCGGGAGGAATACGAGAAGTAAGGGCACTGGGGTGGCGGACCGAAGAGTGAGCTTTGAGGAGTAATGACGCAAACCCTAGCAGGACCCTACTTATAAATGCATATCACAGACAGTTCTCATAAATAACCGTCTGTGATATTATATATCACAGACGGTCCTCTTAAAGAACCATTTGTGATAAGAGAGCATATCATAGACAGTTCAATTCCAGGACCATCTGTGATAAGCGAGCATATCATAGACGGTTCTATTCCAGGACCGTCTGCGATAAGCGAGCATATCACAAACGGTTATATTTTAAGAACCGTGTGTGATAAGTATCACAGACAGTTTTATTATGGAACTGTTTGTGATGCTCAGCGCGGGTGGGGGAAATTTTTGGACGCGTGCGCGGGAGGCGAAATGTTTTGGCGCCTTAGGAATCGTTTGTGCTACATATATCACAGATGGTTTATTCTAATAAACTGTTTGTGATAGTTCCTTCTATAGCTAAAAAATATTCTGTTTTTTGGCTAGCCTCAGAAAATACTAGCCATGCCCTCTAAAAACAAGTAAGCAGATACAATCACAGATAGAATAATTTTTTAATTAGTGAATCAATTACAATGGAATAATTCCTTAATTACATGCCAAGTTTCTTAATTAGAATGGAACAATTTTCCAAATAGGTGTTCACCGTGTGGGATCATTCCACTTGCTATTTCATTTTAAAAAATAGCCCTTCACGATGATTGATGCGCATATAGCTAGCTTCCTCATTGGGTTCTTCCTCGAGCCTGATGTCGTCTCCGAAAGGAGGCAACTCGTCAAATTGATTGTACTCTTCCTCATTCACGATATTCTCAACTCCGACAACCCTTCTTTTTTCATGAAGAACTACGTGGTGGTTCTTATTTGCCGGGTCCTTTACATAAAAACTTCAACAACTTGCTTAGCGAGTACGAATGGTTCATCCTTGTATCCGACACATTCGAGGTCCACAGTAGTGACATCGTACTTGTCGACCATCACACCCTGTGGAAGTTTGACCTAATGGCACCGAAATAGGGGGATCTTAAAAAGTACATTGTCGAGCTCCCAAATCTCCTCTATGAACCCATAGTAGGAGCTCAACCCAGCAGTATTGAACTGCTCATGAAACGCATCTATACAGATACCGCTGTTCTGGACAATGCTCTTCCTATCCTGAGTTGTCGTATAAAATATGTACCCATTTATGTCGTATTCTTACCATGTTACAATTGTAAATTTTGGCCATTTTGCCAACCATGGCAGCATATCATCACTTGATGACGGCCTCCTAGTGAATCACACCTTTAACAATTCGTTGAACCGGTGGTTGTGCTCTCTCATGATCCAAACCTCCAACTGGCCTGGATTCTATTGGTGTACCACGTCTTTGTGCTCATCAATGTACGGGGACACCTGGGTCGTGTGTTGCAAGACCGTGAAATGGGCTTCAGCGTATGTGTCGAAATCAGGAGTGATTACTTTCCTTCTGATGGTCCCGATACACTCTAGCCTTCCCTGATGACGATATAGAGGCACACCAATCGGTTCCACCTGAGCCAAACATATGGTCGCATATCTTTATCTCTTTCACAAGGTGAACAATGAGATGGACATATCGTTACCCTTGGAGCTCACCACGAAGATCCCAAATATCCCGCAAGATCTCTTCCTATTGACCAACTTCTCTTTCTTCCTCCTTTCCTTCTCCTCCCTTCCTCCTTCATTTGACATAGTTAGAACTGAGGCTCACTATGATGTAAACAGTATTATTTTACACAATATAGGATAAGTGAATGTATATATACATACTGCTCATTGTTCTATTGTAAATATTAACTACCAATAACCTCCTTGGATGATAAACCTAGCTATCATTCATCTCTCTAGATTATAATGCATATAATTAGAAGCAAATACTAACCTTAGATCACCTAGAATAAATAGATCTCTTCAAAGCAGCTGCATATCAGAGACAGATCTCACTATAGACATATCTATCTGGAGTCGGGACGATAAGATATTTAATTGCGCATATCACAGACCATTCTTAAAAAAAACGTCTGTGATACATATCACAAATGGTATTAAATAACCATCATCTATGATAATTGTAGGCCTCATAGACGGTTCATGTTAAGAACCGTCTGTGATAACCACCGTCTATGATAAGTACTTTGTTCATATCACAGACAGTTTCAACCATAAACCGTCTGCGATAAGTACATATCACAGACGGTTATTTTTAATAACCGTCTATGATAATTATTATATCGCAGACGGTTTGTTCTAATAAACCGCCTGTGATAGTTCCTTCTATATCTAAAAAATGTTCTGTTTTTCGGTTGCTAGCATCAGGAGTATCACTAAAAAACCGCTATTTTACAAGTAGTTCAACACCTGTGCAAAGAACTTATCATACTCATGCCTAATCCTACAGTCGTCGTTGTAGAAGACAACGTAGTCGTCCCACCCTTCCGTCATGCTACAGCCGGTGCTCGTGCACCGGTGGCCGTCCTCCGACAGCACCCACACCCGGCCCGACGGCCCAGCCATCTTCCACATCGCTGTCTAAACCGCGTCCACAGCGAGCCATCGGCACCACTTGCACTCCCGGTTGGTCCTCTTGGTCGTCTCGCACCCACCGACCGGCTTGCCCTCGACCTGGCTGATGTACTGCTTCCAAACATCGTGCACCTCACCAGCCTTGTAGAGGAGGAGGCCGAGCACATAGGCATCAGCCTTATGGCCGGCGATGGCCCCCCATTTGAGGAACACGAGGCCACGCTGCATGTCCTAGTGCGCGAAGACAAGTGTGAGGCTGATGATGAAGCGGGCCTCCAGGTTGCCAACGCCGGCCAGGTGATTGACGACGGCGAGGTAGCGGTCGTTGTTCAGCCACTTCATCGCTTCCTCCCGCTCCAGCGCCACGCGCCTCCCCACGGCGCGCTCCTTGGACGCTTTGTACATGGCCTTGCAACTCCAATATACGTATACAATTCAAGACATCGAAATTACTCTGTAAGAGAAAATTAAAATTCAGGCCAAATTTAAGGCGTTGTTGCTAGTCAGATTAGTGACATATTTCTCTAGTCAAATTAAAAGGCTAACTTGTATGCTTGCATGGATTGGTTGCCACAACAAACGGTAGTACATATTTTTGTAGGTATATAAATACGTACGTGGCTCCTAGGTTACAGAGGTCAGCCATGGGCTGAGGAGAGCTCGCTGCCACGAGGCTGATGATGTTGATGATGACATCGTGAGGAAGAGCGACGGTGATCACCGACCTCCTTGCCTTGGTCCTCACAGTCATGCTCCGTGTGCTCACCAAGGCATGTGATGTACAGTCTATGAGTTTTCAATACGGTAGTGATCGAGTTTTTTTTAACTGTTGATAGAGGGTGCGAAAGACATAATCATTCTTTTAAAATATATCACAAACCAAGATGAAGAGATGCATCGTAACATCGACGCGCGAGACGAAGAGACGCATCGCGCAGGAACCGAAACGGCTTGAACATTTCACACACTGTTCCAACCATAAACCATTGATGATACGTATCACAGATGATTATATTTAAAAAAATATGTGTGAAGTATGCATTATCACAGACGGTTCTTGTAAATAACCATTTGTGATAATTATATATCATAGACGGTTTCCACTAAACTGCCTGTGATAGTTAACATGTTCAACATAGACAGTAACTTAACTTTAAACTAGATTTTTTTATATCATTTTTTGTATTTACATATAGCCAAACAGCATGGCCGGTCGCTTCTTACAAAAGATTTTAAAAATAGAGATAATAAAAGATCAAGTTTTTCTAGTGGCCCAAGTAGCCTGCTATCTCTGTTATCAAAGCTTCGTAGGTGACATCGTTAGCATCGAAGGGTTTAGGGTCAGCACAGGTAGCCTAAAACACTTCCAACCGTTGACGCGATCGTTCCATAGTCGCCCAAAGAAGCTCCTCCAAAGGAGCCAAGTAGAAAAGCGCTCATAGGCCCTCTTCTCTTGCTTGAGGGGTCTCAGCTTCATCGACTCGGTCGCTCGCCACCTCGATGTCGCATTCCAAGCGATGATAATCCTCCTGCAAACGTGCAACGTCGTGCTTGAGGACTACACCGATGGCGATGTTAGCTCGCCGGAAGCTGCAGACCACCCGGAAGACATGGCAAAGGAGGTCGTCTAGACGGCGCAATGTCGTTGTCACGTGTCTCGGCATAACCTCCACTGGAGGAGGGAGGACACTGTTATGTCCTTCCGCAGCTTTTGCCAGCGTACGGTCGGCGAGGTGCTCGTACAGGATGGCCAGTTAGGCCATCAATACCGGTGTCAGAGGAGAAGAGTGGGGAGCCATTTTTTGTGCTTGAGAGTAGAGCGATGTGTGAGGAGTACAGTAGCGGATGATCATTCTTATAGAACAAGGAGTAATGTCGGCGCGAGAGACGAAGAGACGCATCGCGCGGGAGCCGAATCGGCATTGAACATATCATAGACACTTCCAACCACAAACCATCTGTGATGCAAAATTATCACAGACGGTACTTAACAAGAACCGTCTATGAATTATCATAGACGGTTATATTTAAAACCCGTCTGTGATATTTCACAGACGGTTTTAATATGAACTGCCTGTGATATTACATCTTCACAGATAGTTTTTACCGCAGCTAGTAATACAGACGTGCACTAAACCAAAACCATCTGTAATTGTATTTAATACATTTAATACTGACGGTTCCGGGGAATCGTCTGTGATGAGGCATCCAGTATAGCCCCTTTTGTAGTAGTGATTGCCACATCAAATCATATCATTTGCTTGTTTGTCTCGCATTACCACTAGAGTTAATTTAAAACCGCAATATTTAGGCCCATCATCTTTGTGCCATTAACTGCATGTGTCTTCCTCTCCATGTGTTTCTTTATATTAATTAATTCTGAAAGAACATGTCCCATGTGACACCAATCTCTACTTCGTTTATTGCACAACAAATAAACTACTTACATCATAATCTTGTAATGTATGGTATTTATATTGCCCTTCCCTATATATATACACTATCTATAGTAGCTACCATTTCACAGTTTGAACCATTCCTCTCATCCCATGTGTATGTTTCGCATTATTCGCTCTATCATAGAAAATGAAGGTCTATCTGGAAGTGTAGCATACCATTGGTATATCTCACCAGATATTCCTGAGGCAACAGTGATTACATCGAGGTACACACCAAAGTATCTATATGCTATAGCACAACAATGTAGCTTTTCATAAGTGTAGATCTAGACCCATATGATTAAATATATCTCTATCCCGCATATATTTATTTAACTCTTTTTTTCAAAAATACAGCTTCCAATCACGCTTTCAACCAATATCTCATATCATTCTCTGTGATCAGATACCTCATACTAGCACTGTATGCACACAGTCCGAACAAAAGACACTGAGAGAGAATCTTGACATTAACCCTTTTGATTTTCCAGTTAGGTTGTCCTCTTTACTTCCTAAAATTCGTTTCTATTTAGTTTTATTCTAACTTTACTAGGTGCTTCAATGTCGGGACCCCAAGTATGCAACCCCGGGATGCTGAGCTAGTCTCATGATCAGTAGCTAATCCACACAGTTGCAACATAGACGAAATCATATCCATAGAACGAACAGCTAAACAAGCAACTGAAATATTAATATTTAACAGCAAAGGACCTTACAGTCAAGGTTTTACAGAGCTTGCCACGTAGGGCTAAAATTATGACCAGGTCCACGACCAGGGTAAACTTGCAGCGGAACAAAAACAAACTCGTGGAAGCCATCCGACATGTCCACAGGCAATCGAGTGGAGAACGCCTTTGTGTTCACATGGCCTTCGAAGTACTCCTCTTCATAGAATTCGGTGCTCCCCGGGGCTTCTTCGACGATTGATCAACAAAGGGCGTATAGTCGTGACTACATAAAGTACTTAGCAAGTCGTAGGAAACGGTATGCAAATAGTATTCATGCAAGGCTTGACAAGGATAGCTTTATGGCTATTTTGCAGGAAGCAGTGTTGGCAGAAAATACAGTAAGTAGATTACAAAGCACAATTTGAAAGATTAATACATAAGTAATCAAGTTCTTTGAAACAACTCGCGAACACCCTATTCGCTTCCCAACCAACGACCACGACCAGATCGCTTCCCATGACCAGACACTACTACAAAACATGCAATAGCAAACGCCTAATCACAGAAGGTTCAAAAGGAACCATCTGTGTTGGGTCTATCGGGACCGGGCATAGCCTATCACAGACGGTTCTTATTATAAACCGTCTATGATACGCACCTATCACAGATAGTTTTTTAATAGAATCGTCTGTGATCATTCACAAACGGTTCTATTAAAAAAACCGTCTGTGATAATCACCATTATCACAGATGGTTTGTAACTAGAACCGTCTATGAATGATCACAGACGGTTCTATTAAAAAACCGTCTGTGATAATCACCATTATCACATACGGTTCTTGAGAACAACCGTCTGTGAATTAACACAGACGGTTCTAGTTACAAACCGTCTGCGATAGTTACGTATCACAGACAGTTCTTAACAAGAACCGTCTCTAATTGTTGGGCGGGAAACGAAAATTTGGACATAATGGGCGGGCTGCCGAAACTCGCTTTATATAACCTTGCACCTCTGCCGTCTCTCCTCCTCACACCTCATACCTCCATCTCCTCCTCTGCCATCTCTCCTCCTCACACCTTGCGCCCCGGCCTCCCCGAGCTTGTCGCCCGCGGCCTCCTCCAACTCACCCCGGCCTCATCATCACCGGCCTCCTCCGAACCGTCGCCCCTGGCCTCCTCCACCTCGCCCCGGCCTCACCGTCACTGGCCTCCCACGACCTCGTCGCCCTTGGCCTCCTCCACTTCATCGCCCCGGCCTCCCATGACCTCACTCTCTCTACTCCCCCCTTTGCTCTGTGATGTGGATTACTGAGAGCTAGTGTTAGTGCTATGTAAATGGATTGAGTTGATGCTCTTGTGATGTGGGTGATCTTTGTGGTTTATTGTTGGAGGCTCTCTGTGCATGTGTAGTTCATGTTGAGTTATTTGGTTTGGGCAAAAATATAGATGGTAGATCGCACACTGTCTGGTAAAACCGCCATAACTTTTGCATACGAGCTCAGATTGCGACGTTCTTTGGCTCGTTGGAAAGCTAACGAAAAGTTCAATCCGAAAATCCATAAGACCATGTCAGATTCATTCGCGAGGCTTAGGAGACTCCAGACAAAGTGAAAACCCCCAAAAAAGGTCGTTTAGGGCCTCAAAACAGCCTCCTCCTCCGAAGTTTTAGCAGCCGTTTTCGGTTTTTTTTTTGCAACAGAAAAGGCTATCACAGACGGTTCTGAACAAGAACCGTCTGTGATAATTGATTATCACAGACGGTTCTTGTTCAGAACCATCTGTGATGACGTTTTCACAAACGGTTCTTGTTCAGAACCGTCTGTGATAGCTTTTTCACAGATGGTTCAAAAACCGTCCGTGATGACCTCATATCATCACATATGAACAAATTCAAATGGTTCAGAAACCGTCTGTGATGACGGTTCTGAACCGTCTATGATGAGGTTTTCCCTAGTAGTGAGATGACCTACTCGTAACCATCCACGACCACATTTTGAGAAAATCTACCCCTCGTGTGAAATCACCAGGCATTGTCCATAACCCGGGACACGGCCATTCGAATAGTTTTACACTCTGCAGAGGTTGTACAGCTTTACCCACATGACACTACTTCTCTAGTTTTTTTGGCATTTGTCGATACCACCGCTCACTACCTTAGGTAAGCAGTCTAGAGTACATAACAAGGCCTTTACAAAGTTCTGTTTTAACTCAGTTCTGTTCGCTAAGGTTTCACCTCTGACTGGCTCCACAACTCCCAATATCCACCTTACAAAACGACAGCCCAGTCGACCGGCCCCCTCTTGCGCCAAGTGTGAATGTCTATCCCAGGTTTCACACTTCTAGCTACCAAAATAGAACCAAATCAAAGTATTACTAATTAGTTGGCCAGATCCACCCCATCCTAGACATGTGGTTGCACGGTATGGCCCAGATCAATGGCACACAAAGTTAAGTCCTTAGAGACTACTCAAGCGAGGCAACCACATCCTAAAATTCTCCCCTTTACTGCATGATCACTCACCCAAGTATGAAATCATTTTCGGTACAACCTGACCAAATGGCAACCATTGCCATGGCACAACAAATTTTAACAACAGTGACGGCGCCACAATTCCATATATCATTAAGTCAAATTCATCATCATTGAATCGTGAGATCGAGAGACCATCGCATAACTAAAGCATGACTAAGTATACCCATGTTGGTATTACAATAATGTCCAACTAAGATTACCCAACCTATGGTGTCCGAGGGTACATGTCAACATATCATTCACAATTATTCAAGGAGTCATACTACCAAGTAGGTGTTTAACTATCCCCAAAACCATGTTTATACAACTAGCCATGCATGTTGATACAAAAAAATATAATTTTATAAACTGGGTACGACATGATTAAAGGTCTACGACTTACCTTCGTTGAAGAGTTGAGAAGCTTCGGTCATCGGGTCCAAGAACTCTTTCGAAACGCCGGAATCTATACGTGCGAAAAGAGCCAAATAAATAAGACAACTCCAAATAAAATCCAAAAAGATTACCAAACTAGAACCAAAAGGAAGGTACTGAATTTAGATGAATTTAGAAATTGAATCACTCAAATCAGAGCTTGAACGAAGGAGAACGAGCTCACGGAAGGAGGTCGAAGGAAGGCTTCGACTACCAGGTTCAAAGAAGGATACGACTACTCAACGTGGTCGTAAGAAGGATATGACTACTCAACGTGGTCATATGAAGAAAGAAAGATTCGACTGCTCGACACGGTCGGAAGAAGAAAGCAGGATTCGACTGCTCAACACGGTCAAAAGAACACGAGGGAGAACAGGGCACGAAAAACTCACCAGGACCGAGAGAGAGGCTGGAGGAGGACGGCGAACGGCGGTCGAAGAGGTTGAAGACGGCGTGGACTCCTACGAACTCTTCAGCGGCGGTGAAACTCAAAGCACGGCGAAATGGGGAGAGAGGGAGAGTTGAGGTAAAAACAAGAGGAGGGCGAGGGCTCCCTGGTGCTCCATTTATAGAGAAAGGAGGGGCCAGTGAGACGGAGCAGCGGGATTTACGACAGCGTGGCTTGGGCACATGACCAGTAGGTGAGGGAGGGGATAGGGGCAGGTAGAGGAGGAGACAAGAGGGGGAACGGGCATGTTAGAGGGGACGACATTTAATGCGCGGAGACTTTTGCAACAACATTTAATGTGCACAATGCTACGAAAAGAGAGACAGAGGGAAGGACGCACCAAGGCTAGGGTGGTCGAAAATGAGAGGGTGGTCATGACCGAGAGGCGGTCGACACCAAGAGGGTGGTCATGACCAAGAGGGTGGTCATGACTGAGAGGGTGGTCGTGACCAAGAGGCGGTCGACACCAACAGGGTGGTCATGACCAAGAGGATAGTCGCAACTGAGAGGGTGGTCATGACCAAGAGGTGATCAGCACCAAGAGGGTAGTCATGACCGAGAGGATGGTCATGACTAAGAGGGTGGTCATGACCAAGAGGTGGTCGACACCAAGAGACTGGTCGAGACCGAAAGAGTGGTTAACAAAAAGATGTTGGCCCTTTTTATAACCGAGAATGGGAGGGGAAGAGGAAGCAGGAACGGCCGACAGGAATTTGGCCAAAACAGAGAAAGGGAAATTCAAATACCAAAGAACTCCAGTAAACTCAAAATAAACCAAATTTGGATTTAGTTGAAGTTTGATTAATTCATATTAAATTGCTTTTAATTTCTAAAATTGCAAGTTAAGCTTTCGCGATTCAACAAAACCAAATGGTTATTTTTTAAAAAAAAATCAAAAAGTCTTGAAAATTGGAATGTTACATTCAATGATGTCTTTGTGTAGCGTAACGGTCTCAGCTGCACTGTAACAATATCTAGATCAAGCCCTAGCCAAACGTGGTGGTTTTTCTCATGCAACAAATGCAGCAAAAAAAAACTTTTCCAGAAAGCGGATCATATAGATGCTCATCATGTCCTTGTAGAGCAGCCAAGCCAAGGTATTGCTGCTACTGATGCTCACTAAATATCTTTTTCTGATACATTTAGTTCTCTTACTTGTGCTACCCATTTTATAATAGATACAAGCTTTGTGTTATTGCTACCAATGGTACGGCAGATGCAGAATTTATATTGTTTGGAGATATCGGGTAGTTTGTAGTTGGTAAATAGGTAGGTGCAACTCTAAGATCAAACCATGGAGGAGATGACATACCACCTGAGATTGCTCAGGTTGTTTGCAATAAATACACCTAGCACATCAATATAACCGAAAAAAGCTTTCATGGCCCTCAAAAATCATTCCAAGTCAATCGTGTTATAGTAGCCTTAGGAAGACAACCTGATATTTCACGTTTATATCCTTCGGTACATACCTCATCATCGACCTCTAAGATTGCTGCTTTCGTTGAGCAAATTCAAGAACCAGCTACTAAAGTTTGTCATCAAACTGTTGTTGTACCTCAACGTGGCGATAAAACTCCACAAAAAACTGATGCTACCGAAACAGTCTGAACATCTATAGATCTTGAGGTACTAAATATTTCTTCGACAGTTTATCATACAACAGCATGTCAACTTATTTTAGTTACACGTATCAAACCCATAGCGATACCTAGTTTTTTATGCGCATTTCGATACCACTGTCATTAATTTGTACACAAAACATACTCTACTATTTTGCTTTCTAACAATATGTATACCTCTACGTACCTAGATATCAAAACACACACCACCAACTCTAGCTTGCCTGTCTGCTTCTGAAGAACAATCTTCCCAACAATACATTAATGTCTCTACTTTACTACTACTTTCACTATTACAAAAGGGGCTATCCTAGACGCCTCATCACAGAAGGTTCCCCAGAACCGTCTGTATTAAACACAATCACAGACAGTTTTGGTTTAGCGCACGTCTGTGTTACTGGCTACGGTAAAAATCGTCTGTGAAGATGTAATAGCACAGAAGGTTCATGTTTAAAACCGTCTATGAAATTATCACAGACGGTTATATTTAAAACCCGTCTGTGATTTTATTAATATCACAAACAGTTCATGTTTAAAATCGTCTGTGAAATATCACGGATGGTTCTTAAAAAGAACTGTCTGAGATATTAATAAATATCACAGACGGGTTTTAAATATAACCGTCTGTGATAATTTTATATTACAGACAGTTTGTGGTCAGAAGTGTCTGTGATATGTTCAATGCCGCTTCGATGGGTTTTAAATATAATTGTCTATGATAATTTTGTATTACAAACGGTTTGTGGTCGGAAGTGTTTGTGATATGTTCAATGCCGCTTCGCCCCCCGCACAATGCATCTCTTCGTCTCCCACGCCGACGTTACTCCATGCATGTTTTATAAGAATGATCATCTGCTACCGTACTCCTCACACATCGCTCTATTATCAAGCACAAACGAGACATCTGCCACCGTACTCCTCACATATCACTCTACTCTCAAGTACAAACAAAATGGCTCCCCACTCTTCTCCCCTGACACCGGCATTGATGGCCTACCTGGTCATCCTGTACGAGCACCTCACCGCCATCTGTTGGCGAAAGTCTGCGGCTTCTGCTGTGTTCTGATTGCCCTCCCTCCTTCGGTGAAGGTTATGCCAGGACACGCGACGGCAACGTTGCGCCGTCTAGACGACCTCCTCTACTGTGTCTTCCGAGTGGTCTGCAGCTTCCAGCGAGCAAACCTCGCCATCGGTGTAGTCCTCGAGCAAGAGATTGCACGTCTGCATGAGGATTACTGTTGCTTGGAATGCGACATCGAGGCGACGAGCAACCAAGTCAACCAAGCCGAGACCCCTCAAACAAGAGAAGAGGGCCTATAGGCGCTTTTCTACTTGGCTCCTCAGGAAGAGCTTCTTTGGGCGAGTATAGAACGATCACATTAACGGTTGGAAGCGTTTCAGGCTACCTACGCTGATCCTGAACCCTCCGATGTCGATGATGCCGCCTACGAAGCTTTGATAACGGAGATAGCGGGCTACTTGGGCCACTAGAAAATTTTGATCTTTTATTATTTCTACTTTTTTTTAAAATCTTTTGTAAGAAGTGACTGGCCACGCTGTTTGGCCATATGTAAATACAAAAAATGATATAAAAAATCCAGTTTGAAGTTAAGTTACTGTCTATGTTGAACACTATCACCAGTGGTTTAGTAGAAAAACCGTCTATGATATATAATTATCACAGACGGTTATTAAAAAGAACCGTCTGTGATGATGCATATTTCACAGACATTTTTTAAATAAAACCGTCTGTGATATGTATCACAAACGGTTTGTGGTTGGAACCATCTGTGAAACATTCAAGCCACTTCGGTTCATGCGTCGATGTTACGATGCATCTCTTCGTCCAGTTTGTGATACATTTTAAAAGAATGATGATGTCTTTCGCACCCTCCATCAATAACCAGTAGAGTTAAAAAAAACTCGATCACTACGGTATTGAAAACTCACAGACCGTACGTTGCGCGCCATGGTGAGCACACGGAGCATGACGATGAGGACGAAGGCGAGGAGGTCGGCAATCGCCGTCGCTCTTCCTCATGATGTTGTCATCAACATCGTCAGCCTCGTGGCCGTGAGCTCTCCTCAGCCCAAGGCAGACCACTACGGCCTACGAGCCACATACGTATTTATATATATACCTACAAAAATACATACTACTGTTTGTTGTGGCAACCAATCCATGCATGCATATATGTTAGCCTTTTAATTTGACTATATAAACATATCACGAATCTGACTAGCAAGAACACCCTTAATTTTAATTTTCTCTTTCGGAGTAATTCTAACGTCTTAAATTGTGTACGTATATTGGAGTTTTAAGGCCATGTACAAGGCGTCCAAGGAGCGCGCCGTGGGGAGGCGTGTGGCGCTGGAGCGGGAGGAGACGATGAAGTGGCTGGACAACGACCGCTACCTCGCCGTCATCAACCACCTAGCCGACGCTGGCAACCCAGAGGCCTGCTTCATCATCGGCCTCACGCTCGTCTTTGCGCACCAGGACATGCAACACGGCCTCATGTTCCTCGAACAAGGGAATTTTGCCGGCCACAAGGTTGTGGCCTACATGCTTGGCCTCCTCCTCTACAAGGTTGGTGGGGCGCAGGACGTTTGGAAGCAATACATCAGCCAGGTCGAGGGTGAGCCGACTGGCGAGTGCGAGACGACCAAGAGGACCAACAGGAGTGCAAGCAGTGCCGAAGGCACACTGCGGACGCGGTCCAGGTGGCGATGTGGAAGATGGACGGGTCGCCAGGCCGGGTGTGGGCACTATCGGAGGATGGCCACCGGTGCACGAGAACCAGCTGCGGCATGACGGAAGGGTGGGACGACTACGTCGTCTTCTGCGACGACGACTGTAGGATTAGGCATGTGTAAGCCATGTTCTTTGCACAGGTGTTGAACTACTTGTAAAATTAGTGGTTTTTTAGTGATGCTCCTGATGCTAGCAGCCAAAAAACAGAACATTTTTTAATATGGAAGGAACTATCACAGACGGTTTAGTGGAACAAACCGTCTATGATATTATAATTGTCATAGAAGGTTATAACCATCTATGATAATTATAATATCACATACGCTTATTAAAATTAACCGTCTGTGATATGTCTTATCACAAACGGTTTGTGGTTGAAATTGTCTGTGACATTTTGCATACTACTAAAGGAAACCAGCTACTTCACAAATATGCCAAAAATTACAATAATAATACACACACACACACAATCTTCTCCAACCACTTGATATGGTCCAGAATGTACTCCATCTTCAACTCCAGCAAGCTTAGGCTTTTGCTCCAGCACAACTTCCATTCTCTGCTCTAGCCCAGAATCCATCCTTTGCCCTATATTGTTGCGCTCCCTTGCTCTGTCCATGGTGTCTGCCCGCTAGAAATATTGACATCCTCCAGCCTACAGAACTGTACAAACGCCAAAAGAGCACACACATTTCATAGCTACTAGAGAAACATCCAAACCGCAAGAAATCAAACTCAAGTTTACTTACTGAGAAATAAGGACATTTGTAAAACACTCGACCAGTATTTTCCTCAGTGTTGGTGTAGAACACATTTGCTTACACACGGCAGCTAGGGCAATCTACCCTCCTAGCAGTGGTTAGCGCTAGGGCCCTCCGATTCAGTGAACTCGATGCCTCAAACATATGGCCCTCACACGAGAGGAGGAGATGAGGTGAGGTGAAACCACAAGGAGAAAGAACTGAGCTCAACTACTAGAAGAAGATGATAAAGCTTAGGATTGGCCCTACTTATGCTGGCGTGCGAACATTTTTTGATAGAACTATCACAGGCGGTTTTGTGGAATAAACCGTCTGTGATATGTATCACAAACGATTATAAACTACAACAGTCTGTGATATATAATCACAGATGGTTAGTAACATGAACCATTTGTCATGTTTATTTATCACAAACGGTTGTTAATTATAACCATCTATGATGTGTACATAGACGGTTTTTAACAAGAACCGTCTCTGATAAACACGGCTGCTTTGAAGAAGACGACGAGTACACCTAAGAAAGCAACCAAGCCCACCACAAAGCATGATTTTTTTTTGGGGTCGTTCACGCAGCATGAGGAGGATGAGACAACAGCCATGACCAACCTCATCGAACACACACTCTCCTGGCAGCCATGCTTCTTGAACTCGCAGGTGCTGGTCACACCGACCAGCCAGAGAATGCTAATGAATACAATCACGGTATGACCAGCCCCTACAAGTTCAAAAAGCATGGTTGCAAGGAGAGTGTGTCAGCTTCAATGAAGTAGGTCGTGGCTACTGTCTCATCACCTCATGCTGCGTGGAGGACAACCGAAGAAAAGATCATGCTTCGTGGTGGGCTTGGTTGCTTTCTTAGCTGTACTCGCCATCTTCCTCAAAGCAGCCGGACCAAAGACAAATGAATACTAACCTTAGATCACCAAGAACGAATAGAAATACATGCTCACTTGAAAATCTACAGTGTTTCTTTCACCAAATGCACCCCAGAGTTGACCGCCTCCTTCAAAGCAGTCACATATATATCAGAGACATTTCTCACTTCAGATAGATCTAGATCTAAGGGGACGACCAGATATTTAATGGCGAATATCATAGACGATTATTTTTAAGAATCGTCTGTGATACGTATTACCGATGGGTTTGAATAAATACCGTCTGTGATAATTCAGAGACCGTCGGTGAGGTATCTGAATGTCACAGACGGTTCCTGTTAAGAACCTTCTGTGATACTTATCACAGACGGTTCTTAACTAGAACGGTCTATAAAGGTTCTTCACAAGAACTGTGTGAGGCCTACGATTATCACAGACGGTGGTTATTTAAAACCATTTGTGTTACGTATCACAGACGGTTTTTTTAAGAATGGTCTGTGATATGCGCAACTAAATATCTTATCGTCCCGACTCCAGACAGATCTGTCTCTGATATGCGGCTGCTTTGAAGGAGGCTAGGTGGCCTGCTTTGGGGCATTTGGTGAAAGAATTAAATATTGTAGATTTACAAGTGTGCTTGTAGATCTATTTATTATTGGTGATCTAATGTTAGTATTTGCTTCTACTTATATGCATTATAATCTAGAGAGATGGATGATAGCTAGATTTATCATCCAAGGAGGTTATTGGCAGTTAATATTTACAATAGGACAATAAGCAGCATGTATATATACATTCACTTGTCCTGCATTGTGTAAAAAATACTGTTTACATCATAGTGAGCCTCAGTTCTGACTATGTCAAATGAAGGAGGAAGGGAGGAGAAGGAAAGGAGGAAGAAAGAGAGGTTGGTCAATAGGAATAGAACTTGCAGGATATTTGGGATCTTTATGGTGAGCTCCAAGGGTAACGATCTGTAATCCTTAAATTTATATTTGCCCTCGGTTAATCGCTATTCAAATTGTAGTATGTTTGGTCAATAGGAAGAGTAGTTGCGTGCATTAATCTAATTTGTTACGTGCATAGCGCACATGGACCGAAGCTGGATGTACGTTGAGAACCATGTGAGTGGAGAGTACATTGATGACGTGTCTGCTTTTAAAAGAGCTACCGAGCAGGATATGTTGAAGAAGGGGATAAAATTTATATATTGTCCATGCATTGATTGTGATAATCTGAAGATGTTTACCAACCCGGCGCAGATCGAAGGGCACTTGATTTGAAAGGGTTTCAAAAAGGAATATACATGTTGGATCAGCCACGGTAAAGAGCAGATTATACCGGAAGGTAGTAACATTATCGAGGGAGACAACGATATGCCGGATGTGGACTGTGCTTTCAATGAGGGTAGGTCCTACGATGACAATCTGGATCAGATGCTACGCGATGCAGAAGGGGACTATAGTGAGAGAGAGTTTGGTAGATTCGAGGGCTTAATGGAGGACTCGGGGAAACCTTTGTTCCCGGGCTGCAAGCTGGAATATACAAAGTTATCATCCATGCTTGAACTGTTGAAATTAAAGACAAGCAATGGTTAGTCCGACAAGAGTTTCACGGTGTCACTAGGTCTCCTAGCGGACATGCTTCTAGAGGGAAATGTGTTGCCCAGAACCACATACCAAGCCAAGAAGGTTCTTTATCCATTGGGAATGAAAGTAGAAAGAATACATGCATGCCCGAATGATTGTATCCTCTACCGTAAAGAGTATGCAGACATGCATGTATGTACGATGTGCAAAGCATCCCGATACAAGCGTAAGAATCACTCTGATGACGGCAAGGGCATCGAGGTGAAGCAAGGACCTCCTACTAAGGTGTTGTGGTATCTGCCTATAATTCCCCATTTGAAGCATTTATTTGCAAACAGAAAGGAGGCAAGATTGCTGCGTTGGCACTCAGAGGAGCGTAAGAAAGATGGAAAGATAAGACACCCTGCAGATTCTACCCAGTGGAGAAACTTTGATAGGAGCTTCGAAGACTTCGGTGTGAAACCGAGGAATATAAGGTTTGGGTTGAGTACAGATGGAATGAATCCTTTCGGTAACATGAGCAGCCAATATAGCACCTGGCCCGTGAATCTATGTATGTATAACCTTCCTCCTTGGCTATGTATGAAGCGGAAGTACATTTTGATGTCACTACTTATCCAAGGGCCGAAGCAACCTAGGAACGATATTGATGTGTACCTACAACCATTGCTAGAAGGTCTTGTGATACTGTGGAACGAAGGGGTACATGTATGGGATGCGTACAAACGAGAGAACTTCACTTTACACATCATGTTGTTCTGCACCATCAATGATTTTCCTGCCCTTAGTAACCTGTCGGGGTTCCGTACAAAAGGAGCCAAAGCATGTCTGCACTACTTACATAATATCGAGAGTGTGTGGCTAAACAACTCGCGTAAAACTGTGTACATGCGACACCGTCGGTTCCTTCCCAGATATCACCCATACCACAAGATGAAGAAACAATTCAATGGAAACAAGGAGGACGGTTCAACTCCAAGGGCTTTTAGAGGGAAAGAGGTCTATGATGTGGTCAAGGATATCGATGTTGTGCTTGGAAATAGACGTAAATTGAGGACCCATCAGAAGAACATCTGGAAGAAGCGATCAATTTTTTGGGACTTACCTTATTGAGAGCACTTAGAAGTTCGTCACTGCATCGACGTCATGCACGTGGAGAAGAATGTATGTGATAGATTGATTGGTCTCTTACTGAACATTCATGACAAAACAAAGAATGGTGACAATGCATGGCGTGACTTGGTTGATATGAACATAAGGACCAAGTTAGCACCGAAAGAGACTAATAAAGGATGAACGTACCTTCCCCCAGCTTGCTACACTATGTCCAAGGCTGAGAGAAAAGAACTGTGCTAGAGCTTACATGGTGTGAAAGTTCTGTCCGGTTACTCCGCCAGCATGAAGAAACTTGTTTCTATGGAAGATTTGAAATTAATTGGTATGAAGTCTCATGATTGTCATGTGCTGATGACACAAATGCTTCCTGTTGAAATTAGAAATATTTTGCCGAACAAGGTCCGAGTGGCAATCATGAGGCTATGTTATTTCTTTAACACAATTGCTCAGAAGGTCATTGATCCCGAAGGACTAGATGCGCTGTAGGCCGAGGTGGTGACGACTCTATGTCATCTTGAGTTGTATTTTCCTCTGTCATTTTTTGATATCATGGTCCATCTCGCTGTTCACCTTATGAAAGATATAAAGATATGTGGTCTTGTGTTCCTATGTCATATGTACTCGTTCGAGAGGTACATGGGAATTCTCAAGTCCTACGTACAGAATCGATCTCGGCCGGAGGGCAGCATCATCGAAGGTTATGCAAAAGGGCCTAAATTTACAATTGTGACATAGCAAGGATACGATATAAATGGGTACACATTTTATACGACAGCTAAAGATAGGAATGGCACAGTCCAAAATAACGGTGTCCGTATAGATGCGTTTCACAAGCAGTTCAATACCGCTGGATTGAGCTCCTAATATGGGTTTGTAGAGAAGATTTGGGAGCTAGACTACGAACTTTTCAAGATCCCCTAGTTTCGGTGCCATTGGGTCAAACTTCCAAAAGGTATGAAGGTCAACAAGTATGATGTCACTACTGTGGACCTCGAATGTGTCGGATACAAGGACGAACCATTTGTACTTGCTAAGCAAGTTGTTCAAGTTTTTTATGCAAAGGACCCGGTAAATAAGAACCGCCACGTAGTTCTTCATGGAAAAAGAAGGATTATCGAAGTTGAGAATGTCGTGGATGAGGAAGAGTACAATCAATTTGACGAGTTGCCTCCTTTTGGAGATGACATCAGTCTTGAGTAAGAACCCAGTGAGGAATAGCAAGTGCCTCCAATTATATGCGCATCGATCATCGTGAAGGGCTATTTTTTAAAATGAAATAGCAAGTGGAATGATCCCACACGGTGACACCTATTTAGAAAATTGTTCCATTGTAATTAACAAACTCGGCATGTAATTAAGGAATTATTCCATTGTAATTGATTCACTAATTAAGAAATCAGTCCATCTGTGATTGTATCTGCTTTCTTGTTTTTAGAGGGCGTGGCTAGCATTTCCTGAGACTAGCCGAAAAAATATTCTTTTCAAAGGGCATGGTTAGCCTTTCCTGAGGCTAACTAAAAAACAGAATATTTTTTAGCTATAGAAGGAACTATCACAGGCGGTTTAGTGGAATACTCCATCTGTGATATATCACAGACAATCCTAAGGCGCCAAAACATTTCGTCTCTCACGCACGCGTCCAAAAATTTCCCCCGAGCATTTTTATCCTCCCGTCATGGTACGAGCCCACCGCTTTGGATTGTGCTAGTAAAAGTTTCAAATTGTGCTGATTTGATTGACTCTAGCACTGTGAGATATTGCTTACTAATGTTGTGGGAGGTATGAGCTCACTGCTTTGGATTCTTTAATATTGTGTCATGTTATTCATGATCATCAAATCTCTCTGTTTCATTATGTTGATGCTATCTTGTTATTTTGCTCCATTCTGTTGGCAGCTTCTGTTCACTGTGATTGTTGTTCTGCCATTGTTTCTATTCCTATCAATTGAAATATTGTGTAGTTGGTTCAATTGAAATATTGACAGTGAACTCTCAATTGATGATTTATTTTGTTGTGAAGTTCTATCTTTTGAGCATTTTATTTGATTGATGTAGTACTGATTTGTTGATCTTGCAGTAATATCATTTATTGATGCAGTACCGATTTGTTAATCTTGCGAGATAGCAAGTATGCTAGATGGTATCCGCATCGTCTTCGCCGCCGTCATCGACGTCAACGAATGCGTCTGGATCTCCAAGGAAAATGGTACCTAAGCGACATCCCAGAGGAATATCGAAAATGCCTATGGGCCGAATGGCCATCACGGCCGTCAGTACCACTGGGGTCCCTCTGCTTCCCGAGAAAACAGCGATAGCATTCTGGACCACCTACGGTATACTTGGAAGGGAACGTGTCCCCATCACCACATAGAAATGGAAGGATCTAATGGCTATAGAGAAAGCACAGTTGTGGACTGAAATTACAACATCGTTCGATATCCCAACATAAGTCTCCGAACTCGTGCAATGGCTGGCATTCTTCTCGATGGGACACGCTTGAAAGACCTTCAAGAGCAAGCTTGTTACGGAGTACATGAACAAGGATCGGACGCCCTACACAAAGTATAGTTTTGTGTCGTCGGATACATGGGACGCCATTGTGCAGATGAAGACAACGGACGAATTTCAGCAGCAAATTAAGTGCGACGCACAAAGCTATCCAAGAACAAAACATTCACCACCATAGACTCGACACCGATGGGTACGCGGGTAAAATCCAAGGATGGATGAGTGAGTACGATATGGCATTCCAGTCGTAGGTCTCCCCGCCATCTGCCGATATCACAGATGAGCACGCCCGAAACTGGTTAAGAGGGAGGGCCACAATCACGTCGTCGGGCGCTATCTCTTTCACAAACTCAGCAAACGAGGAAGTGTCCCAACGCCTGGTAAGATATATCGAACTACATAGTTGTTAATAAGTCAATAACTTCATATGGTCTAAAATAACATGATGGCCTCTTGCAGTAAATATTGATTACCCAATCTTCCTAATGCTCCTTTGAAGCAGTAAGGGAGAAAGATATACTATCCACGACCCTGGGAAACAAGGAGCACCAGTGCATCACGAACCTTGGGGTTTACGTGCCTTGGAAATTTGGATTTCCACGACTCCGAGGCGTATAGGAGTCGGAAGAGATCCAAGGCCGAACGCGAAGAACAGTTGAAAGAGGAGATTAGTGAACAATTTGAAGGACATATAACATCATTGCAGGAACAAATAAATCAACTCGTCAACCAGTCGCAAACCGCGCCCTGTGATTTTGGGAGCCAGTCCCCCTCAACATCAGAGTAGCATCGCGTCCACGCCTGCAATTTCTGAACTTGGCGACGTCCAATTACCTATCGACGTCATCTAGGAAATGTACATCTCTAGAATGCTTGAAAGATAGACCTATAGGATGCCTTAGCTAATTGTGTATTATTTTGTAGGTGTCCACGCCCTACAGGCTCTATGTGAGGCTGGTTGGATCCATTTCTGTTGAGGCTGGGTGGGGGTGGTGTATCCATGCCAGGAAGGGATAGTGGTGCACGGTGCCCAGCTAGCGCAGGGTTATGCCAAGGTCCAGGTGGACATGGTACATGATAATTTGATGGTCATCCCACTGGAGAAGCGTCCGAACAAAGAGATCATAACATTAGGGGATGCCTTGCACACTTATGTCCAGTGGCCCCAGAGGGACATCGCCCTTGACCCTGCAGTGCTGCGATCTCCACACGACCATGTCTCTCCAACAGTACCCTCGATGACTCCACCTTAACCCCCGCTTCAAAAGGCCTCCGTATCGGCTACCGTGGAGATGGCGATCAAGAAACAAGAAAAACATATTGAGTCGTCTTCTAGGAAGACAAATAGCACGCGTGGCGCTAAGGCCAAATCGAAGAAGATTAAGGCGCATCATAAGCCTGGCACGTACTCCCTCAGAATGTCATTGGTCTTAGACACAATATTACGCCACGCTGGTTTGGCCTGTGGGACTTTGCATGCCTGGTACATGCGGCAGACCGACGTGGCGAGGAAAGATCGGCCTACTGGATTCACCATCAACTATACGGAGAACCATTTTCTCCACAAGGCGGGCTACTTCATCGTAGACTTCGAAAACTTATTTGATCTATTCAACCTCGGCGCCCTCGACGCCTCACTTCTATGATGCTGGACACTATAAGTGTGTACAATCAAGTTCTACATTCACGCAATACCGATAAATGTCATAACTCATTGCTTATGTACAGATACTTGATGCAAGAAGCCCGACGATCACAACAACCGGTGGATTTTCTCAACCCACAGTTGATCTCTGAGCAAAGCATCACCCAAGACACATCCTACGTCGTGAAGTACATAACGAGGGGATTGCTTACTTATCACGACAAGGACTACATATTGGTGCCCTACAGCCAGGGGTAAGTGCTTCACTACTTGCTATACAATTTTCATTTGTTCTTTATACGCAATACGAACTTAGATTTAATGACTATAGCGACATACTCATAAGTACCACTAGATCCTTTTAGTCATTATACCAAAGTGGAACAAGGTAATATACCTTGATTCCCTGGTCGACAAAAACTACGACTTCACCATTGTGCAAAAATTACTCGACAGATATGCTCATTTTCTCCATACGTAACTCTATTGTAGTCTTCCTTCGTTTGAAATGTCTGAGATAAATTTTTGAAATCACGTAGGTCGTTTAGCGCCTATGTTGCCGAGAGAGGGACATACAAGGAACGGAGCGCTACACTGCGACACAGGACTAAATTTCTGGTACCCGCTATAGCACAATAATCCTATATCACACTTCATAATCTAGCCTCTCGAACCGACTATACATATATCCTATATCACACTTCTATATTTGCAGTGCCACCAGCAACTACTACAAGGTAACGTATGTGCATTCTATGTTTGTCGTCATATGCTGAAAATCATGAGTGCTAAGACAAAGGATCTAGAGGTTTGTCAGTCAATCCTATATAATTATGAATTTAAATATATATGCTTACTACTTTACTCTTGCTAGCGACAGGGCATGACAATCGAACAAAGTGCCTACCATCTGGACTTACTCGTGGACATTCGAGGACAACTCACCAACTTCATCACGGGGGAGATCATTCACTTGAATAGAGAGTTTCACCCTGGCGACACCGATTTATTGTAATTCACTTTGAGTTGTAATTCAAATCAAGTTTTTAAATCACTTTGAGTTGTTCTATATCAAATCAATTGTGATATATCTGTTTTCTGCTTGTTTGTTTTCAAAGGGCATGGCTAGCATTACCTGAGGCTAGCCGAAAAACCTATCTGTGAATGCATACTATCATAGACGATTACCACAAAAAACTGTCCGTGAATGCATACTATCACAGACGGCTACCACCAACAAACCGTCTGTGATATGTCGGAAATCACAGATGGGTGTTTTTACTAACCATCTGCGATATATATACAATCACAGACGCCTACTACTAACAACCGTCTATGATATGTATATAATCACAGACAGCTACTCCTAACACCACCCATCTGTAATACGTATCCAATCACAAACGGATATCACCAACAACCGTCTGTGATATGTCGGATATCACAGACATCTACTACCAAAAACCATATGTGATATTTATGATATCACAGACGGTTGTTTTTACTAACTATCTGTGTTATGTATCTAATCACAGATGGTTGTACATATAACTGTCTGTGATAGTTGGTCTTCACATACGGTTTATACCAGAAAACCGTCTGTATTGTTGCTTATCACAGACAGCTCAAAAACCGTCTGTGATAACCGCCTGTTATCACAGACACATAAAGTCAGACGGTTCAAAAACCGTCTATGATGATGGTTTAGAACCGTCTATGATGACCCTTTCTGTAGTAGTATTTCTTTCATTTCGAGCAGACCATTACTGCATGCTTCAACTGTTGCTTGTTATCACCAGCCTAGAAACAGCGAATATCACAGCATATTCTGCTGAAAAAAGACTTTTTGAATCATCAAAAGCTTCAGACCAGGTTATCAGTGTTGCTATCTTGACCTTCTATCTTTACATATAAAACATATCGCACCCATAAACACACGCTAGACTGGTGCGGGTACATGCAAAATACCTGTTTGACGTTCCATCGCACATACTCTCACTATTTACAGTTACATATTTATATATACACTGCCTGCAGACCGTGGAAACCACATATTACGAAGAAAAAAGTGATTTTACCCCTCGCAAACGTAGTCCAGTTGATCCTCCAGAGAAAAAAACACGTTGCTGTAAGTGATTGCTGCTATTAAGCTGCACATTACTACATTCAATGCACCAAGATTTCCCTTGCCTTTTTTACTAATATATACAGGACATTCATGCTTACTCTTATTATCTTAATATAGGTCCTTTGACACTCAAACTATGGATGTGTGCCAGTTGCTCTTCCTGTTCTTTGCTCACACTAATGGACCTCTCCTGCTATATCTACAGGCCACTTCGTATCTGCTTCATATAATAGCTTATAGCATTGTCTTATCCATTTATATATGTAATACCTCTACTACATAGATACTTCACTAAACATCGGCTCCTGTATCTGTAGAATAGGACACATTTGTTTTATATGAAAATTTATACCATCACGTTTATGTTTCTCAATGTGATAGCTTAATTATACTAGAGACCCGTGCGCGCTCTCAGCGCGCGGTGGTATAGAAACGTTATGTTTTTTTCCAGTTCTTTCTGTAAACGATTGCTGTTTAATAAAGGCCGTTACATGTAACAGTTCTTTTTTTTGCTATTTTCTGACTAATCTGAAATCCAATGACAGAATCTTTTCTAATATAGCAGATCAAACTGAAAGTAATCAGTGGCAGCAAACGAGCAAACATAGAGTAGAAAGCGCGCTAGCTTGGTTAGAACACCATCAAAGGTCAGTGGTTACAGGAGCTTATAGGCGCAGTTGCATATAGCTTACAGAAGTTTCCCAAAGACAGGGTGTTTGTAGTATCATAGAGAAAGATTGATTAGACACATACATATAGGCGTAGCTGCATATAGCTTATAGAAGTTTCCAAAAAAGCAGGGTGTTTGCAGTGATGTAGAGAAAGCTGCATCATAAAGGATACAGCACCGATAGAAAGGGCGACATAGATTCATTAGGCTACAAAAGGTGGTGTGTCGATCATAGGATAAACGTGTTGCGGGGAAGCAAAACACATGAACTGTGATAAGCTCGTCGCTGGCAGGCGCAACTGTAAAAAAAAGATCATAGGTAAAGCAGATGCAAAGCTTAATGAAAGATTTTTTTTAGCATAATGAGTGATCGGTGTGAATTGTTGGACATATCAATAAGTGCACACCCGAAATTATTTGCTGATTATACTGGCAGAACTCTTCTGTGCGACATCAGTACAAGTTGATATATCTTCGGCTGTCTGCTGCTCTGGCCTGCTAAGTGCAGTTTATATATAAGGAAACATCTTTGATAGGTCCAAACCAACTATAAACATGTAATATATTATCTCAGAAATAGCGCGGAGCATGCAGACAAATGCGCTGGATGTTGGGTACATACTACTTCGTCTTTGAATTAGCTACTGAGATGATTCTGGAATAGGCAACGTTTAATATGACCGTTGGAAAAGTCAACTTTGTAAATATAATAGGTACTTTGTAAAGATAAAAGATCTATACAATAGACCAAAATAGTATTTTTTGTGTGAATAAATGAAATGTAATAAGATTGTAAAAGGGGTCTGTTTGTTTGGCTTATTCTATAAAAGGTGATTCTGACAGATCTTAAAATGCATATCATTTAACCAGCATGTTGCTATGGTAGCTATAAAAGTAGAATCTATGATACAGTGATAAGAATAAAGATGTCCGATCGAATTGTATAGCTATGAGTAGCAGATGGCCATATGACTTTAGGTTTGTATCTTGTACCAAAGCATCTTCTTAAACAGGCTATATGCACATAGGGTAACTCGAGCGTAGAATCTTTATTAGCGGTATATCTGAGAGAAACGAAGCGGCGATAAGCACTCACATAGACTGCAGCTTAGTGTGAACAAAACCAGGGTGATCTGTTTTGTCGACGACCAAAGCTTTCTTTTTTGAGGAGGGTTCAGCTTGTGTGTGCTGCAGGCAATCTCTAGTTAGACAGTTCTGTAAACATCTTATGTGTTTTTTTCTGTAGGAACTATATATACGAACGAAAATGTAACATGGTATGCAATGAATCACAAGAGGACAATACTATGTGAGCTGTTACCTGTGTGGCGGCTGATTGAATGTCGAAAAGTCTTTTGCGAGTAGAACCAAGTGTACCATATGGTTCTTTGTTGCTGGTAGCATAAGATAGCAGCAAGTCTATGGTAAGCACATTGGTACAGACCAGAAGTATTACACAAGTGATTTAGAAAGTCTGATGAAGAGAACGCACCTTTGCTGTTGTTCTGGCTTGCTGCTACATATCTGCTGTGGAGGGGGTGTTGTCTGCTGTGATGATTTAATGAAAAACAAAATCAGCAGTGCCAGAGAGAGTAAACAATGGAACATGTTGAAGAAGTAATAAATAAAAAAGACAGTTTATTAAAGATAATAGTGTACGTATAGACTCGTGTGAAAGGAAACAATGGATGGAACCATGTGGAATAAGCAATCAATAAGAAAGATAGTTTATTAGAGATAATAGTGTACGTATAGACCTGTGTTAAAGGAAACTATGAAACCATGCTGAATAAGCAACTAAGAAGAAACACAATCTACTACTTAAAAAAATGCACGTATAAATTTGAAGCTATACTAATCATGCATTTTTTTTTCTATACGAACAGATTTAGACTTGTGTTAAAGGAAACAATGAAACCATGCTGAACAAGCAACTAAGAAGAAACATAATCCACTACTTTAAAAAATGCATGTATAAATCTAAAGCTGTACTAGTCATGCATTTTTTTTCTATATGAACAGATTTAGGCTCTTAACAGATAGGCTGTGGTTCGAGTTTTATGCATTTTTTTTGCTAACGCAATGATAATAAATAGCATTGTAGCAAACTTTACTTGGTGGCGTTTTTTCCAGCCGATCAGAACGATAGTACCATATGAACATCATGTAACTTAGGATTTCAAGGGGGCAAAGTACGTTTATACCTCTAAAGGACAGTTTGGTGCAACATCTGAAGTTACGATCTGTAATGGAGATGATATAGGATTCGGAGGACCTGTGATGCGGGGGATTGCAGATTGCCTGCCTAATGCGACTATAATACGGCTAACTTGATAATTTTTTTTTGGACCTTGGAAGCTCTTTTCGGTGATGGTAACATGCCATGTGTATTTCTTGGTAACAATCTGTGCTATGTCCGGTGGTATGTCATCTATTCCACGATTCAATCTAAGTACTGCACCAACTTGTTTTCCTACAACCTGTTGTCCAATATCACCGAATAGCATAAATTCAGCGTTTGCTGTTCCGTTAGTACCAATTACACAGAGCTTATACCTGCAATTAAGCAGTAAAATACAAGCTAAAAAATGTGGTGGACAAGAAACGGGAAGCAGTTAGACATCAATGGACTGATTACCTTGGTTTCGCGGTTCTACAAAGACAAACTGAGAACTTATACGATGTGCCATCTGGAACAGACTTTCTGCTACATTTTTTACAAGAGAAGAACCACCAACTCTGACCAGGGCTGAGTTTAGCAATAGTAACAGCGCACCTGATGCCGGTGGGCTATGTATATACATTACTCAAAAATTCAGTTTTTATGTAAGGACATAATGTAAAAAAGGTAAGACAGACAGGTAGAAAAAAAGACTTAACTGGAAAGTCATAAGGGTTAATTTCAAGAATTTCTTGGATTGTTTTTTCCTCAGCTGAACTAGTAACAATGGTGGCCTGTGGGATCTGATCTCGCAAGACTATGCGTGATATCAGTTCGAAATTTGCATGTATACTGTACGACGAATAAAATTGCTTAGGGTAAAAAATCACAAAGATAAGCCAAACCTACAATCACAGGAAAGAGGGAGGGTAAAAAATCATCAGATCGACAATACAAATGCAGATATAAAAATGGCAGGAGAGTGGGAAAAACAAGGCTCGACCAAACCCATCACCGAACTGGATGGTCCGAAACGAAGTAAAACAAAAAAACTGGGAAGAAATCGGGAACAGAACAATAAAAAGAGGGATCGAGGAGGAGGAATGTGCCGAATAAAAGCTGGATCAGGGAAAAATCACCGAACGTGCAGAGTCCAAATCAACCAAAAGCAAGAAATCGTAAACAGAGATAAAATCTACAGAAATCGGTAGCAGCGGATGGGCATCGCAGAAGTGGGCAAACATAGAGCCGACGAAATCCCGAGAGATAAAATCTACAGAAATCGGTAGCAGCGGATAGGCATTGCAAAAGTGGGAAAATATAGAGCCGACGAAATCCTGAGAGGGAATAAGGCAGCACAACAAGCGTGTTGATCAAGAGCTGAGACAGCACCGTGGGAAGCGAAGCAGAAAAACGAGCACGAAGGAAGGGAAGGAAGCTAAACAACTCGGACTAAAACAGTGACAGCCTCAAGCACTCAGGCATTTTACGGTACGACAGAAACGCTTCGATCTCTGTTTAGACTTTTCTCTCCCCGAAAAATCAGTCGAGCGGACAAACCTAGTAGTAGAGAACCGGCCTGGGTCACTGACGTGGCGGGCCCTTTAGGGGAAGGGAGGACACACGGAGCAAACTCACGGCGAGGCATGCGGGTGTGTCACCAAATGGACCGACGCATCCATGACAAGCGGGCCCGTGGAGCACACGGTGCCCACCCGTCATCGCTGTGGTGTGCACATGTGGTCTAGGAGGGAGAGAGCAAAAAGCAGTCGGAGCAAACTCACGGCGAGGCATGCGGGTGTGTCATCGAATGGACCAACGCATCCATGACAAGCGGGCCCGTGGAGCACACGGTGCCCACCCGTCATCGCTGTGTTGTGTAGATGTGGTCTAGGAGGGAGAGAGCAAAAGGCAGTCCACACCGGCTGGGGAGCGTGCGGTGCACACCGCGACGTGAGCTGTGGCTCTCTCTCAAGCTCCGTGTCTTTGCGAGCGGGTGTGTCATCGACTGGAGCGCCGCATCCATGACAAGCGAGCCTGTGGAACACGCGGTGCCCACTCGTCATCGCTGCGGTGTGCTGGTCCGGTCTAGGAGGGAGAGAGCAAAAAGCAGTGCGCGTCCGTTCGACGTCTCTTCGGTCCACGAGCAATTAAACGTGGAACAGAGGCCGAAGGCGAAAAACGTGGCACCCAAATTTACCGCCCGGCCGATCGAACGGCGTACATGGACCAAAACCCATCCAACGACGCCAGGCCACGCCAGCGAGAAGCAAAAATGACGCAGCGCTATTAAACGCGGCACATCAACCGAAGGGAAAAAAGCGGCATCCGAGCGCACCGTCCAGGAGATAAAACCAAGGCAGCCATTCCAAGCGCATCCATCGGTCCATCGGATAGCGCACAGGAACCAAACCAGATCGAACGACGCAAGACGACGACACCAGCACGGGCCTCACGACGACAACACAAGCTGACGATCAAACGGCGGTCCACAACCGACGACGACATCGAACGAACCAAACAAAAACAGCGACGTAGCCACCCTGAGGGGATCGCAATCTTGCGCCCTTTTATATAGAGAGATAGAGACATGTTTTCAGCGTCGCTTACATATCCATTTTCTTCCTTCGGAAATTTATAAAGACAAAATCTGGAACATATAACAATTGTCTTTTTTTTTAGATAAAATTAGAATGCTTCGTATAGTAATCATCTATCTACCATACAGTACTAATCGGTCATATAGCATCGCTATATATCTTAGACTAAATACGTATTCTGAAACTTGTTCTCACATGTTGTGTATGTTATGCAGCTCACAACATGGACTGTCTACCGATCCAGTGCCCTCCTGTGCTATGAATCAGAGACACCCAGATGACGGCACCTCACACTAAACACTTGGTATAGTCTGTACACTTTTTTTTGGATATGTTATTAGTTTCGGCTGTTCTATACACAGCTAACAGTATTGCACTTACCTTCCATCTTATATACAACAGATCATAGACAATACGATGATGCCGCACGTCACATGTTCAGTCCCTACAGACAGTACCTGCACCGTACTCTACAGCCTAGCAGCAGGATCATGTGTCTTTTGTACTTAGTTTGCGGTAACATCTCCGAGCTATAGACTGTCTCGTGTTAGAGAACATGATGTAACCTTCTGGAAACCAAATGCAATATTTTCTGCGCAGAGCTATGTAATCCAAAACCTATGTAGAACCGATGGTGCCCTCTGATGATAGTCCACAGAACATCTGCTGTTATCTAAGTCTCAATTTGCCCTTACTATTTATGCAGCTTAGAACGCGCTGCGATAAATCTAATGCACGTTATGCGCATCAATAATCCGGCCAATCACCCTGCAATACAATCGACATAGAACCGATACTAACCATATACACAACACCATCAGCATCCATGCATTTTCTCATTCTCTACTGTTGTTCTTTTCCCTTCTCCGTTCCTTTACATCTGTTACTGCCCGCCAAAACACACGCTATTTATTCTCTCGCGCCAGACGGTAGTGGCTTAAGAGCATCTACAACAGTCCATGTCAGCTGTTACTAAGGGATTGTCACATCAGAATTTAGGTGATGTAGAGGAGAGAATGTGAGGTTATTTCTAGATGAAGAAATTAGCAAATTGTTAATACCAAGACACAAGAAACAACTAAATACTCTATTGGAGACTTACTTGTTACCTAAAAACGTGTTTTATGTGTCCCACTGTCTTAAAGCAAAATATCCACTAGATCATTTGTGCAGCCTGACTTCATTATTGATATGATAAATGAGCTAAAACATGTAAGCCACAAAGTTGTACTTCATTATTAATCATCAAGAATCATGCACACTTGTAGTAATTAAAGTCTTTCACACAAGTTCAAGAAACAATCCATTGAAAGACTTATTTCTTTTTATTAGATTGGTGCTCTTTCTCCTCTTAGTAACAAGATAAGAAACAAACTATTGTAGTCGATACGCTAACATGATCGATACGCGTGGCTTGGTTTTGTTTCTACGACGCGCGTGTGGCTGGGTTGCGTGGGAGGTGGACTAGCCAACCTGCTGGCCAGGCTGGCCCATGGCCGCAGCGATTGCACGTTACTGTACGCGATACGTTAAGACTAATGAGGCATTAATGCATTATGCTCGCGCGCGCGCCGGCTAGTGTGTCGAGTTGCGTCCTCTTCACCCATCACATGCGCGTCGCCGGCTTCGCTCGCTCGACTCCTCTCTGCATTTTATATTCCAGGCGGTCGTAACTATCATGAATTTTTTTTATTAATTAATCTTTTTTAAAATTTTATTTTAAAGTTAACTTTCGCGAACTTTATTTCTAATTCTAACTCTTTTGGTCACGCCACCACTCGTGGCGTGACAAAACTCTTCTTATCACGCCGATCTGTATCTGTGCAAGCTCTTGTCATGCCACCACCCGTGTCGTGATAGTGTTGTTTCGTCACGCCACGACCAGTGACATAACAAAAAGTGCTATTTTGCGGACTTATCCTATGACGTGACAATGTTGTTTTATCACGTCACGGGTTGTGGCATGACCAAAAAGGTCAGAATTGGAAATAAAGTTCGCCGAGGGTTAACTTTAAAATAAAATTCAAAAAAGATTAATTAATAAAAAAAAAGTTCCTTCATCATCTATAATCTGTTTACTCCCATTGTTTCAACCAAAAAAATACTGTTTACCCCTGGCCTCTTTTTGGTGAAAAAAGTCAAAACTTTTCTGTACTAATTCTGTTGAGGTTTATTCTTTCCTAATCAGGTGCATCAGATACTCCATATACTATGTGCAAACAATATATGTATTAGCATGAAGAGAATTCAAGTTCTTGAGGGAGGGATTTGAAGCTGCGCGTAGTACTCTAGACAGTTGTGGCTTCTAATTACAGTGATACCTAGATGCAGATGAACAACCAAGCTTTACAATCTATATGTGATGTTTTCCATCTTTACGAGAGGGAATCACCTCCGTATCATGTATCTTCCTTTTGTAGGCAAAAATAAAGCCACGTTACCACGTTACAACTCTCTCTCTCTCCAGCGGATGAGATTGAGATTATAAGTTGTAACTTGCAAGTCTAGGTTTAATGGAGTGGGCCAGCATGAGCCTGAATAAGCTAATACTATTGGGTTGTTTCATCACTGCTTGTGATACGTACTCTGATCTCTCATCCATTTTCACACCCCAAGAACAAGCTGTGGGCTCCAGGTACGTGCATGCCAGGACAGGAGGATGGATAACCATGGTGCCGATCTATCTTAGTTTAGCGCTAAAAAGTGTTGTTTAATTTAAAGGAGACGGCTTTTAACATAGATGCATGCACAAACACACCCCACATGTACAAACTTTTATGAGTTGTGACATCACAAACGCTTAAAATTTACAGTTCGGATTTGGGGGGGGGGGGGGGGTGAGCAATCAAACCGAACCCGTGAGATATTATCATCACTGAGCAATCAAACCGAACCCATTGAATCACTAGCAATATCTCCTAGTACTAGTATCAATCCAATTTCAGAATTTGACTAGTACAACACATATATGCAAACTGATGTGCAAAAAGGAGAACCAGAATACTCATGAGCTGGATGGCACTCAAAGCCACCGAGTAGCAAGGCACGTGAATCGCACTGTCTCACAAAACCAATCGCCCTGCTATACCGTGAATGAACAGACATGGTTATCGGAGACACAATTGGGACACACCAAACGTGAAGTTGAGATACAATGTCGTTATTCACAATTTATGTGTCATTTTTATAATTCAGAGGGGAAATCAGAATGAGATGGCAACAAATAACGTTTGGACTTTACCAGGGGTGTTGGCTCGCCCAAATGTGAAACAAGGCCCAGCAGGTGCCCCCAGATACGTGCAGTGACAATAATAATCTCGGCCAGCCTTGTAATTGTTAACGGGTACTGTGACCAGAAGGTCGAGGACCAAGAGGTTACAGTACAGGATCTGACAACCAAAATATCGTATTAGAGCCTGCCTCGTCTGGAGCCTGCCTTTCATTGGGCCAGAGAAGGAAAAAATCAGAACGGATAGGCTTGGGTTTGGAGTGTTTACAGGCCTTAGTTAGGAAAACTAAGGCCTTTCAAGCGGTATCTTTTTTCCTCTTGGAAGGGAGTATTTGTGCCGTATTTCTTTGAGAGGATATCTACCTTAATAAGCAGTGGTAGTTAAATTTCGCACGGGGAAAGAAAGAAAATTTTTTTAGTATAACCATGATCTAGAAAGACTGCATGAACTAAATGCTTTAATTATATTTTTGGCATTCGTTGTTCCTTTTTTTTTTTTTGAACATGCTGGAGTATTCAGTCTTTTATGCATTATATGAGACAAACACACATATTAATAAATCTTAGTTTAGTAGTGTTATTCCAGAGAACTTTTTTTATTAATTAACTTTTTAAAAAAATTATTTTAAAGCTAACCCCCAGCGAACTTAATTTCCAATTCTGACCCCTTTGGTCACGCCACCACCCGTGGTGTGACAAAAAAACACTGTCACGCTGTAGAATAAATCCGTTAAATAGCACTTTTTGTCTTGCCCAGATATGGGCTGGCGTGACAGTGTTGTTTTGCCACGCCAAGGGTGGTGGTGTGACTAAAGAGGTTAGAATTGGAAATAAAGTTCGTCGGGGGTTAACTTTAAAATAAAATTAAAAAAAGGGTTAATTTGTCCTTCTAGAATTCGATTTGCCTCTGTATCTTTGATAATCTTGTTAAGAAATCGAGCCCAGGCCGGCAGCCTTGGGCCCATGATGGTCTCCTCATCCATCTAGTAGCCTATATAAAGGAGAGGGGACTCCAACATTGTATACAGTTTTCAGAAGAGCAATAAAGAGAAGCCAGAAGTCTCATCATATCTCTATGTTCAATCTATTATTCTGTTCTAATGTTCTTACGATTCTGAGTTTGTCTCTGAGGTGTCGTTGAATTTGAACTTCGCCAATGATGGTTCCTCAACACGTTATCGGCTGTCGACTCTCCTCGGTTAAAGGTAACCATCGGCGACACTTATAGATCAAATCGTTTTTCTAGATTGCTTTCAATTCTGCAAATTTGGCTTTCTAGATTGAATCCTACGGTGCAAATCCGCTCTAATCTACCGCGATCCAACTTGAAGTCGCCGGCACAATGCCGATCAGTAGATTGCATGGAAAAGCGGATGTCAATTGTACAATAGTTTGGAAATTTCAAACACGTTCTAATCTACCGTAAGCCGACTTGAAGTCGACGGCACAATGGCAATCGGTAGATTGCATGAAAAAGTTGATGTCGATTGTACGGTAGATTGGAAATTGCAAACACGCTCTAATCTACTGCGAGCCTACTTGAAGTCGCCGGCACAATGCCGATCGGTAGATTGCATAGAAAAGTGGATGTCGATTGTACCATAGATTGGAAATTGCAAACACGTTCTAATCTACCGTGAGCCGACTTGAAGTCGCCGGCCAAACCGATCGGTAATTGCATGAACGATAATTGCATGAACAGTACACATTGCAAAAACAGTCAGGAAAAATTTTGGCCGACGGCCTAGAGCCACCACCGAGCGGCGCCGCCCCCTCTCGGGTTCCCCACTACCGCCGGCCCGCAGCCAGACCATCGCCTCCCTGGATCCGCATCTCGGTAGGCCTCCGCCGCCTAAAGTCGTTGCCACAACCATGGCAGCGACGGAAGCAAACAGAGAAAAAAGCGGGGGAGGAGGAACCGCCGGCCGCCGCAGCAAGCCTCGTGGCCACCTCCACCCGCCACGGCGCCACACGGCCGACCATCTTGGCCTCTGACCACCGGCCGCCCGCCCAGACCTCCAGCGCACCGCCAAGA
Source organism: Phyllostachys edulis (assembly GCA_036346405.1). Classification (NCBI taxonomy): domain Eukaryota; kingdom Viridiplantae; phylum Streptophyta; class Magnoliopsida; order Poales; family Poaceae; genus Phyllostachys; species Phyllostachys edulis. The sequence goes on along the minus strand of CM070552.1, from coordinate 54,597,486 downwards.
TCTGATACCAATGGCGCGCATCGCCACGACTCGACCTCCTCTGCGGCGTCGCCGTGTCGCTCCTCGTGCCAGCTTGCCGTGCGCCTCGCCCGCCGCCTAAAGCGACTCCCTATGCCCGACTTGCGCGCCCGCCTCTGTTTGCCCTAAGCGGCTCTTTCTTGCCCGACCTCGCATGCCCCGTCTCCACCGCCTCGAAGTGCGCCTCCCTCGTCGGCCTCGCTTTGCCTCCGTGGCCGTCGCCATATGGCGGCACCACCACCACCTTGCTTGAACTTGGGAGCTAGGGAAACCCTAGCTCCCACTTAAGACATGGGAGGGGCAGGCCGGGTTGGGTTTTTGGGCCAAGCCGACCCTTTGGAAATGGGCCGAAAAGTGAATAGGGCTAGCCCATTTTCGGAAAAAGGAAAAAAATCAAGAAAAGAAAAACAAAAAACCTTGAGTTTTGCAAAAAGAACCCTCGGAATTCTAAAAAGCACGAGAATTTTTTCGCGAATAAGGAAATTTTGCAAAAAAACCTCTCGGAGTTTTTGAAAATTGCCGAAAATTTTTCTCATAACTAAAATTTCACGATTTTACCCCTACAAATTGCAAAATTCGCTGAAAATTCGTTTTCCAGCTGAAAAGGGCCTCAGGAATTCAATTTTTGAATCAATTTTGGCATTTGAAGCATGTTTAACTTTGTCATTGTTATTTCTATACAATTTATGTATTGTATTTACTGTTTTGATTATCCGTGGTTGTTTATATTGCTTTTAATAACTGAAAATAGCAGTAAATCATGATAAATGAATAGAAAAATACAGGAACATTATAAGAATCTTTGTAACCATTTTATTCAAATTACCATCAGTGATCTTCTGAACTCTTTGCATAATTATGTAGACAACTAGCATTACGAACCAAGAGTTCGAAGAGCTGGCCCAGCATGGCCGGAATTACTTAACTTGGGCATCAGATGTCGAGATCATACTTAGAGCCAAGAAGCTCCATGCTGCTATCGGACTTGGCACCTCAAAGGATATCACTCCAACTGCTGAGGAAAATGATCAGGCACTTCATTTCGTCGAGACACCATCTCTGCCTAATGCTCAAGAATGAGTATATGGCGGAGAAGAACGCACTAACTTTATGGACCGCCTTGAAGAAGCGGTTCGAGAAGCTGAAGTACACCATTCTTCCTCGTGCAGAGCAGGAATGGAACCGACTACGTTTTGCTGACTACAGGACTGTGGAGGAGTACAACTCTGCTTTGCACAGAGTTTATACCAGTCTTCAGCTCTGTGATAAGGCAATCGCGGGTGAGGATAAGATTGAGAAAAACCTATCTACCTTTCATCCGAATACGGTGCAATCCACACGCAACTATTGTCAAGATGGCTACAAGGAGTATGCCGAACTGATTGACATAATGCAAGTTGTGGAAGCTCAAGATGAGGTTCTAAGGAAGAACTACATCTTACAGCCGCCTATTGGCCATGAAGTCAACGCTAGCAGCTACAAGGTGAGGAAGCCTCACTCGAAGGAAAGAGGCAAGAAGGGTAAGGTCATGGGTCGCAAGAATAAGCAGAATGCTCAAGACAAGAAGGGCGAACAAAAGAAGCATGATGAGAAGTCCTATGGTCAGTAGGACCAAAGTTGCTACAAATATGGCACATGGGGATATTGGTCACGTATTTGCCGTGAGCCACAGCACGTGATTAATGCCTTCAAGGCTAAGAAGAAGGGCAAAGGACAGCATGAGGCACACCTCACCATTGCAGGCACAAGGGATCCATAATCATTAGTTGCACCCATGGATGTGGACAGCCCAGAAGCAGCCCCCATCACACCTTCTTTAGACATCGCAGCGGTAGCAGCTGTAGTTGCCGAAGAAAAGAAGATGGACATGAAGCAGATTCAGGCAGAAGTTTCTTCATACTTCGCTGATTCGATCTAGTGCACATATTGCATTTAGATTTTTATAGTCATTTGCAATTTATAGCTGTGCTAGAACATTGAATTATTGAATAATAGTTGTAAGCTCTAGGAGAGCAAACCTTAAATTCTTATGATGAGTCCTGTGAGACTTTTTCCCATATTAATAGCAAGTTATGTTCTGTTTTGGAGTATTTTATTTATATGTGGTTTGCTTCCTACCCCATATTAATACATACTTTATATATCAGAACGCGTGTGGCGCCCTATGGAGGAAGTGTGCTTAGCGTATAGCGGCACAACGAATACCATCTTAAGATAAACGTAAATTTTTCAGTCAATTAGCAACAATGTTGGTGGTCTTACGACAATCGCAGGAAGCGATACTTGTATAATAGGCTCAAGAAGAGCCACAATTATAATCCTGATGGGCACAACATTGGTCATTGAAGAAGCCTTGTTGTACCCAGAATCAACTAGAACTCTCTTAAGCTTTAAAGATATTCGCACTAATGGTCTCCACACAGAGGCTAAAGAAGAGTATGGTAAGGAATATCTGCTGATTACAAAGCGTGAAGAAAATGAAAAAGGGTATTAGAACGACGTCCTTCATATGAATCTGGGCTATACTACACTAATATTAAGGCACCTGCAGCCTATACTATCTTGAAAACCATGTTTAGAAGCTTTGAACTTTTCTATCTCTAGCATGATAGATTAGGCCACCCCGGTCTTAGGATGATGAGAAATATACTTACCAATTCTCAGGGACATAATATCAATGTAAAGAATTTCCTGAATCAAGACAATTTTGTGTGCCCAGTATATGCCACCGGAAAATTAATTACTAGACCTTCTACCCTAAAGGTGAAGGATGAAATCCCTACTTTCCTAGACCGTATCCAGGGAGACATTTATGGTCCTATACAGCCCTTGTCAAGGTCATTTAGGTACTTTATGGTGCTCATCGATGCTTCCTCGAAATGGTCGCATGTATGTTTATTGTCTACGAGAAATCACACTTTTGCAAAGCTGATCTCGCAAATAATTAAAATTAAGAATAATTTCCTTGATCATCATGTGAAGTCCATCAGAATGGACAACACCGCAGAATTTACTTCAAAGTCATTTGATGATTATTGTATGTCAATGGGAATTACCGTTGAGTATTTAGTACCACATGTCCACACCCAAAATGGACTAGCAGAGGCATTAATTAAAAGAATTAAATTTATTGCTCGACCACTTTTGTAGAATTGTAATTTACAAACTACATGTTGGGGACACACAGTCTTACACGCAGCAACTCTCATCAATTTTAGACCTTCGGCATATAACATCCATTCATCTATGCAACTAGCGCAAGGGTCAGCACCGAAAATCTCTGATCTCCGCAGGTTTGGTTGCAAGGTTTATGTACCTATACCACCGTCGTAGCGAACTGCAATGTGACCTCTCCGAAAGTCAGGGATATACATTGGTTATGAGACAGCATCCATAATCAGGTATCTAGACCCTATGACTGGAGATTTGCATACAGCCTGTTTCGCTGATAGCATATTTGATGATGATAGTTTCTCGTCATTAGGGGAGGAAATCAACCTCTTGATGAAAAATGTTAGGAAATAACGTGGCAAGCCACGGGAATCCATGTGCATGACGCACGCACTAGTGAAGCAAACAGAGAAGTCCAGAAGATAATTGATCTGCATGCATTAGCGAATCAACTACCTGGCCACTTTAATGATTTGAAGAGCGTGACCAAGTCGCATCTGCCTACACACAATGCACCGAAGAGGGTTGAAATACCAAAGAAAATTGAAGGTATCCCTAATCCCGTCCAGAGGCCTCAGAATAAACGGATGAGAACTCCGGCCCCTCGAATCCCAAGTAACCGGAGATGCCTAGCGAAAAAGGATAAGGACTTGACATAGTCGATCACTGAAGTTGCCCAGAATAAGAAGGGGAGCCAGTTGAGACCTGGCACCAGTATGGAACCTTCAATAAAAATCATACCAGATTTGAATATTTCCACGGAGGGAGACATCAGCATGGATGTGTGCGCACACATCGAAGCTGAAAACTAAAGGGACTTGCCCCCGCAAGTAAAAGCAGCGGTGAGCGAGTAGAAGCATTGAAAGAATCGCCCTATGAAGAAATAGCTATAAATTATATGACCACGGGAGAATCTATGAATAGAACAACAGCCAATGTCAATATTTATTTTGCAAAGAAAATTGCCACAATCATCGATCTTGATCCAGAGTCTGCATCGCTCGTTGAATGTAAGAAAAGATCAGATTAGGAAGATTGGAAGAAGGCAATAGAAGTAGAATTATTATCTCTGAATAAAAGAGAAGTGTTTGGGCCTATAAGCCACACACCTCTCCGTGTGCACCCCCGTAGGGTATAAATGGGTATTTGTTCAAAAGAGAAATGAAAACAATGAAGTATTAAGACATAAAGCAAGGCTTGTTGCATAAGGTTTCACTCAACGACCACAAGTTGATTATGAATAAACCTATTCCCCAGTCATGGTAGAACTACCTTTAGATATTTAATCTCAATGGCAATAAACATGAATTTAGAAATGAAATTGATGGGTGTGGTAACTGCATACCTTTGTGGAAACTTGAATTCAAACATTTATATGAAGGTACCTGAAGGTATCCCTGTCCCGAACCAAGACAGAGCAAATAGAAATATGTATAGTGTGCAACTCAGAAAGTTACTGTATGGACTGCAGCAATCAGACAGAATGTGGTATAATCGCTTAAGCGACTTTCTTTGCAAAAAGGGCTACACGAACAATGAGGATTATCCCTGTGTTTTTATACGACGATCCCAGGATGGATTTTGTATAATCTCAGTATATGTAGATGATCTAAATATCATCGGGACCCTTCAAGATATTAAGAAATCAAGCTTTTATCTGGAGTCGGAGTTCGAAATGAAAGATTTGGGTAAAACCAAATATTGCCTAGGCTTCCATCTTGAGCACACCCCTGAAGGGATTTTAGTACATCAGTCAACCTACACTCAGAAAGTGTTAGAAATGTTCGGTTTTGAAAAGACATACCCTTCGAAAGTGCCGATAGTCGGGAGATCCTTGCAGCAAGACAAGGACACGTACAGACCTAAAGAAGAGGGGGAGAAATTCCTTGGACTGGAATTCGCATACTTGAGCGCCGTAGGAGCACTCATGAATTTAGCAAACTATACTAGACCGGATATTGCGTTTGCCGTGAATCTACTAGCAAAGTATAGTGCATAACCTACCAAAAGGTATTGGTAGGGAATAAATGACATCTTCTGATACCTCTAAGGAAGTAAAGATCTTGAACTGTTCTACAGAAAGAACCAAGACATAACTATAACTGGCTATGCAGATGCTAGGTATCTGTCAGACCCACATACAGCTAAGTCGCAAACAGGCTATGTATTCCTATGTGGTGGAACTACAATTTCATGGAAATCGTCTAAACAAAGTCTTGTATCAACTTCGACGAACCACTCGAAAATCATAGCACTATACGAGGCCTCGCGAGAATATTCTTGGCTTCGGTGGATGATTCTCCACATCCAACAGTCAAGTGGATTGAATACCACACAGACTCCCACCATTATATATAAAGATAATGCAGCTTGTGTTGCACAAGTGCAGATGGGTTATGTGAAGAGTTCTCTCACTAAGCGTATCAACCCCAAGTTCTTCTATGCTCATGAATTGCAAAAGATGGACAAAATCAAAGTACCGCATACTAAGTCATGTGAAAATCTAGCAGATTTATTCACTAAGTCACTTCCAGCATCTAGCTTTGAAAGGTGCGTACGTGGAATTGGAATGATGAGACTTAGAGAAGTGTATAATTCAGGGGGAGAATCTTCATGAACTCTTTATTAAAGCTTGATCACGAAGATCGAGTACCCAAAGAACAAATCCTGGAGATTAAATGAAATTGGGTGGATTGTACTCTTTTTCCCTTGACAAGTTTTCCTAAAGTTTCTCAGCTAAGGTTTTTAATGAGGCAATTTGTGCAGCACGACAGAACGTATTTTATGTACTCTTTCTCTAAATTTTTTCCACTGGGTTTTTCTAGAGTTTTGATGAGACATTAATATGACGGATGAGTGCCCAATGGGGAGTGTTAAGAAACCGGGCCCAGGCTGACAACCCTGGGCCCACGGTGGCCTCCTCATCCATCTAGTAGCCTATATAAAGGAGAGGGGACCCTAATATTGTTAACAGTTTTTATAAGAGCAATAAAGAGATGCCAGGAGTCCCCTCATATCTCTGTGTTCAATCTATTATTTTATTCTTGTATTCTTACATTGTTCTTACGATTCTGAGTTTGTCTACGAGGTAATCGCTCGGACTGGACTCGCCAGCGACGGTTCCTCAACAAATCTGACCTGAAATATATCTTTGCCTGCTTGTCAATGCCTACTCTATCTACTGTGCGTTGGCACGTAATGATTCTTATGTTTCTTACAAGGAAAGCACATCGTCTTTCTTTGGATTTTGCTTCATGTTTTGTCATGGATATTCCTACACGAGCTGAAGGGACACAGACGTGCGACCAAACAAGCCTTCGATTTTATAATCAAACATGCAATTAACAAGTTTTTTGCTGCATTTTCTCACTGGCTAGTTGATGAACATCAAGTAACTGTCGGACCTAGATTTCACAAATCGAAATCCCCTGTGATAAATATTGTGCTATCCCTGGATCAGTAGATAGCACTCACAGACACATTGCTGAATCATTTCACACACATGGTGAACTAAACCATTTAATATATTACAAACATCAGAGTGACATAGACCGCGTCGGGTCGAGTTTTACAAAGAGGGCCGAACAGGCCAAACTGATTACATCACAAAAACAGTGGAAACTAAAGCGGAAGCGAAAAGGATAGAGCATATCTCTCCATAGGCAAGCGACTGGGGTAGCTCGTGTACGACTGATATTAACCAAGGACTTGGATAATATCGATTGAACACAAGTACTGAATGAGCTAACTAGACTGAGGCGATACCTAGACTACTCTTCATCATTGCCTTGGTCGTCGACGTCTGGGTCCTCGTAGAACGCATAGTCTCCATGATCTGTGGGTTCTGAAGGTTTTGCATTTTATTAAAGAGAATAATTGTGCAATATTAAATAATAGCAGAGGTTACCTCCACCTTATGCTTTTTTTTTACTACGGTTACATCCACCATTTAACATCACTGAGTACGATGACCCAGGAAAAATCCAAAATCAGGGTTACATCAGCTCAACAAGTTTTTATCCCATCCACAAAGGTTTTTAAAGTAGAACTAACTCTAGTAAGTTCATATGTCCGCCTTTGACCGTATGCACGGTTGTTTAAACAGTTTATACTCTACAGAGACTGTACACTTTACCCACAAGAGATAATCGACTCGTTGCTCCCACATGATTCCTTGGTCATGTGGATGAGAGACCATCATAGTAACCCTTCAAAATACCTCACCCCTCCCGTCACCTCACCCATATGGGCTGCACCCATAAGTTATGCGGGATGTTCACCATAGCGACTAGCGCAGCTGGACTGCCCCACAATGACTAGCGCAGCTGGCAACTTCACCTTGCATCGGTGTCCCATTCAAGCCGGGACACATCCCACGCTTGCACTGCCTCGATCCACTACAGCGAGATGACTTTCAGGGTTCAATAAATTTACTAAGCCAAGTTGTACTTTACAGACTTGTGGTTGTACATATTTTGCAATGGGAGGTCATGACAAGATTAAATCCTTAAGTCATCTGGGTTGTTCATACCACATTCCACACATTCTTGTGCTACGTCAGCATCCACCATCATACCACCCGCCTAGATGGGGTAATAGCAGTTTATTAGGGTTCTGAGGAGTAAAACCATATTTATCTCAAATACTTCAGCCATGTACCTCCAATGACTGCCCAAAATCAATTCATGATTTAAGAGATGATGATTGGGGCATTTAACGCCTTGGTACTTAAGCAAGACTAGCATGTCGCTTAACTACAATGTATAACTAGTAATTACCACATAGTTACTAGGGTGACATGGAATAATGGATTCAATTGTCAAAGGATTGTATAATAATTAGTTAATCATCAAATGGGTATTTAACTACCTTAAGATTTAACATACCTTTGCTTTAAAGAATTAGAGCATGCAATTTTGGTAATTTAAAGAAATATAATTTGCATAAATTGTAGGCTCAAAATGATCAAAATATTGACCCATCTGGATTAAAGGTTAGAGAGTCTTGGAAGTCTTGTGCTTGATCGACATGAAGGTCTCCCGTTTCTTCGAACTCTACGCGGACGAAAGAGCTAGAAAAAGAACAACAGGCAAAGAGAACAAATAAATACATAAAAAATACTAAATGAACTCCAAATTAAATAATACCACTGCCATTAGAAATATCTTGAATTTGGACAAATTTAGAAATAAATTTCACTTAAATCAGAGTTATAGCGGAGGAGAACGGAGCTTTTTGAAGTTTGAATTTGAATTAAATCAAGAAAATAAAGAGAGAGGGAAATGACCCACTGACATCCGGACCCCACTGAACAATGGCATGGCTCACGTGTACAGTGCATGGACCGGTAGGTCAACATGGACTGTGCACCGGTCCACGAGTGCATGGGAACAGCATAGGTGCGGGGCCCACATGTCAGCCGAAGGGGGAGGAAAAATCGGGAGTTAAAGCTGTCATCGCTGTTTCTTGGGCCACGTGGCAGCGAGACCAAACGGCATTAAGGCGGAGCTTAATCAAAGCTAATCATCACTCAACCGTTAAGACATTGATTAGGGGATTAATGATTGAGGAACAATGTTGTCTGATTTTCGGACAGCAGAGGAAGGCCACGGGTGGCTCGCGGCTCCAGCTCGTCGCCGGTGGAGGTGACCATGGCGGCGACGGCCAAAGCCCAAAACAGGTTGCTGTTGGTGAGGTAGAGTCGATGACGGAGGTGGCGCGGCCGGAGGTTCGCTGGAGCGGCAGCGTGGCAAAGGCGCACGGGCTCAAAGCCAAACAAGAAAACTGGCCATGCTTCAAGCGAGAGAGTGATAGCACCGGCTAGGAGTGGACTTAAGGAACTTACCAAGCCCAAGATGAGGACCAGAGGTGTACTGTGGAACAAGATCAGTAGCGGAGAAGAAGGTGGCCGGAGGCGAAGAAGAATGTCGAATCCGGGCGCGACGGTGGACTAAATCCAAAATGGTTTGGGGGGAAGTTTCCTTGGCTCCAAGGGCACTTGGTGACAGGGTTGGCGTGGCAGTGGCGTCGCCAGAGCGGCACAGCTGAAAAATAGGGAGTTTGGGTTTTTCTGGAGAGACTTACCAGGAGAGGGAGAGGGGAAGTGGGGGAGCAAGGGGGAGGCCCTGGGCAGTTATAGCCGGAAGGAGGAGGAAGGGAGAGCTGTTGGCGCAGCTCAAAGACGCACAGTCCTGAGGCGGCCGGCATGGGGATACTCACAGTGCGGCGGTGAAGGAACGACAGGCGGTAGGCGATCGACGACCAGCGAGTCTTGATGGTGGGCAAAGACTAAGAGGGGCGGAGTAGGTGGGAGCTATGAGAGCGCACGTGCGCAAGTGCATCGCTGTCCAAGCGCTCTGGACCAGGAATGGGTAGGTGTCCCAAGGGGGAAAATGGGCCGTGCCCAAGAGGAGGAGAAAGAGATTTTGATACGAGGTTCGAAATCAAATTCAAATCTGAATTTTGAATTGAGGCAGAAGGCTAGAGAATTTTGCAAATACACAATTAGTTTGAAATAAGTTTTTGAACTAAACGACAACGGGAAATGCTATTCATCGACCGATAACAGGGATGTTACAGTAGCTTTGCTATCCAGGCACCAAGCACGCAGCATCCCAGTGGAAGTTTCGCATCACACCAACCAAACTGTGTCAACTCCAGATACAAACAATAGCGCGATTCCGATTCCGGTAGTGCATATGAAACACGCACACTTGCACGGGTTAACCAGGAATCTAATATCCATGGTCGATTTTGTTGAGGAGCCGTCATTGGCGAGTCCAGTCCGAACGATCACCTCGTAAACAAGCGTAGAATCGCTTAGAACAATGCAAGAACACAAGTACAGAATAGTAGATTGAACACAGAGATATGGGGGACTTCTTGCTTCTTTTTATTCCTTCATCAAGCGATCAGCCTTTTACAATGACTAGCACCCCCTATTTATAGTCCAAAGACCTTGCTAGGGTTTGGATGGGGCGCCCACCTATGGGCCGGCTGCTAGGCTGAGCCTAGGGTTTCCCAATACTCCCCCTTGGGTACCCATCCTCACATGTTCATGCCTCATCAAATCTCCATAAAAACTCAGTGGGAAAAATTTAGAGAAAGAGTACATGATACACGTTCGGCTGCGTTGCACGAATTGCCTCATTAAAAACCTTAGCCGAGAAAATTCAGGAAAACTCATCAAGGGAACAAGAGTACAATTCACCCAATTTCATTTAATCTCCAGGATTTACTCTTTGGGTACTCGATCTCCGTGATCAAGTTTCAATAATGAGTTCATGAATATTCTCCCCCTGAATTATGCACTTCTCCAAGTCTCATCACTCCAATTCCACGAATGCACCTTTCAAAGCTAGTTGCTGGAAGTGACTTAGTCTGCAAGATTTTCACATAACTTAGTATGCAGTACTTTGATTTCATCCATCTTTTGCAATTCATGAGCATAGAAGAACTTGGGGTTGATATGCTTTGTGAGATGATTCTTCACATAACCCATCTGCACTTGTACAATACAAGCTACATTACCATCATAGATAATAATGGGTGTTTGCGCGGTATTCAATCCACACGACTGCTAGATATGGAGAATCACCCGCTGAAGCCAAGCACATCCTCATGAGGCATCGTACAGTGCTATTATTTTCGAGTGGTTTGTCGAAGTCGATACAAGATATTGCTTAGACAATTTCCATGGAATTGCAGTTCCATCGCATAGGAATACATAGCCTGTTTGCGACTTGGCTGTATACAGATCCGATAGGTACTCGACATCTATATAGCCAGTCATATTCAGGTTTTGGTTCTTTCTGTAGAACGGACCAAGTTTTTTGCTTCCTTGGAGGTATCAGAAGATGCCCCTTATTCACTGCCAATGCCTTTGGTAGGCTCTGCACTATACCTTGATAACAGGTTTACGGCAAATGCAATTGTCCGGTCTAGTACAGTTTGCTAAATACATGAGTGCTCCTATTGCACTTAAGTATAGGAATTCCGGTCCCAGGACTTTCTCGCCATCTTCTCTAGGTTTGTACGGATCCTTGTCTTGCTGCAAGAATCTCCCAACCATTGGAACTTTCGAAGAGTATGCCTTTTTAAAGCCAAACCTGTCTAACACCTTCTGAGTGTAGGTTGACTGATGCACTAATATTCCCTTAGGGACATGCTCAAACTACAAGCCTAGGCAATATTTGGTTTTACACAAATCTTTCATTTCGAACTCCAACTCCATGTAAGAGCTTGCTTTCTTAATACCTTCCAGGGTTCTGATGATATTCAGATCATCTCCATACACTGAGATTATACAAAAATCCATCCTGGAATCGTCGTATAAATACACAAGGATAATTCTCATTGTTCGTGTAGCCTTTCTTGCATAAAAAGTAAACTTCAGCGATTATATCACATACACTTTGATTGCATAAGTCCTTCGGTGACTTTACGAGTTTCTGCTTGTCTGATTCCTATTTGCTCTGTCTTAGTTTAGGATAGGGATACATTCAAGTATCTTCATATAAATGTCTGAAACCAAATTTTCATAAAGGTATGCAGTTACCACTCCATCAATTTCATTTCTAAATTCAAGTTTACTACCATTGAGATTAAATATCTAAAGGTAGTTCCGCCCATGACCGGGGAATAGGTTTCTTCGTAATCAACTCCTGGACGTTGAGTGAAACCTTGTGCAATGAGTCTTGCTTCTTTTTATTTCTCTTTCGAACAAATACCCACTTATTCCCTACGGGGTGCATATGAGGATTCGTGCGACTTACAGGCCCAAACACCTCTATTTTATTCAGAGATAATAATTCAGTTTCTATTACCTTCTTCCAATCTTCCCAACCTGATCTTTTCTTATATTTAGCGAGCGATGCAGGCTCTGGATCAAGATCGATGATTGTGGCAATTTTATTTGCAAAATAAATGTCGATATTGGTTGTTGTCTTATTCATAGATTCTCCCATGGTCACAAGGTTTATAGCTATTTCTTCATGGGGCGATTCTTCTAATACTTCTACTTGTTCACCGATGCTTCCAATTACAGGCAAGTCCCTTTAGTTTTTCAGCTCCGATGTGTGCGCACACATCCCTGCTGATGTCTCCCTTTATGGGGATGTTCAAATCCGGTATGACTTTTCCTGAAGATTCCATACTAATGCCAGGTCCCAACTGACTCCCCTTTTGGTTCTGAGGAACTTCAGTGATCGGTTGTGTCAAGTTCTTCTTATCCTTTTCACCAGGCGTCCCCGGTTACTTCGGATTCAAGTGGCCGGAGTTCTCATCCTTTCTGAGGCCTTAGGACGGGATTAGGGATACCTTTTTCTTTCTTTGGTATTTCAACCCTCTCCGGTGCATTGCGCACTGGTACATGCGACTTGGTCATGCTCTTCAAATCACTAAAGTGGTCAGGCAGTTGATTCGCTAATGCTTGCAAATCAATTATCTTCTGGACTTCAATTATCTTCTGGACTTCTCTTGTCTTCTGGACTGCTCTATTTGCTTCACTAGTGCGTGGGTCATGTGCATGGATTCCCGTGGCTTTCCACGTTATTTTCCGATATTTTTCATCAAGGGGTTGATTTCCTCCCCATAATAACGGGAAACTATCCTCATCTAATATGCTATCAGCGAAATGGGCAGTATGCAAATCTCCAGTCATATGGTCCAAATATCTTATTATGGATGCTATCTCATAACCAACGTATATCCCAGACTTTCAGAGAGGTCCCATTGCAATTCGTTGCGGTGATAGTATATGTACATAAACCTTGCAACGAAATCTGCGAAGACGAAAAATTTTCGGTGCTGACCCTTGCGCTAGTTGAAAGAACGAATGGATGTTATATGCCGGTGGTCTAAAATTGATGAGAGTTGCTGCATTCAGGACTGTGTGCCCATTCTGCTAATCCATTCTGGGTGTGGACATGCGGTACGAAATACTTAACGTTAAGTCCCATTGCCATGCAATAATCATCAAATGCCTTCAAAATAAATTCTTCCGTGTTGCCCATTTTGGTGGACTGCACATGATAATTAGGGAAATTATTCTTAATGTTAATTATCTATGAGATTTAGCTTTGCAGAAGCGTGATTTCTCGTAGACAATAAACATACGTGCGACCATTTCGAGGAAGCACCGATGAACACCATAAAATACCTAAATGGCCCTGACAGGGGCCGTATAGGACCGCAAATGTCTCTCTGAATACGGTTCAGGAATACAAGGACTTCATCATTCACTTTCAAAGCAGAAAGTTTAGTAATTAATTTCCCGGTGGCACATGCGTGACACGCAAAATCTTCCTGATTCGGGAAATTCTTTACATCGATATTATGTCCGTGTGAATTGTTAATTACCTTTCTCATCATCCTAAGACCTAGGTGACATAATCTATCATGCTAGAGATAGAAAAGTTCAGAGCTTCTAAATACGGTTTTCAGAGCAGTATAGGTTGCAGGTGCCTTAATATTAGTGTAGTATAGCCCAGTTTCATATAAAGGAAGTCATTCTAATTTTTTTACTTCCTTCACGCTTTGTAATGAACAGGTATTACTTACCATACTCTTCTTTAGTCTCTACGTGGAAACCGTTAGCGCGAATATTCTTGAGAGTTCTAGTCGATTATGGGTACAAAAAGGCTTCTTAATGACCAAAGTTGTGCCCATGATCGACTAAAAAAATTTGTCTCTCTCAAGAGGGTATTCATTGTGCCGCTATCCGCTAAGCACACTTTCTCCATAGGGCGCCATACGCGTTCTAAAACTTCAAATACTAGAACATAACTTGCTATTATAAATATGGATAAAATAAGCCTTATAGGACTCATCATAAGAATTTTAATGATTTGCTCTCCTAGAGCTTACAACAATTATCCAAAGTTCCATTACAATCATAAACTGCAAGTGACTGTAAAAATATCTAAGTGCAATGCGTGCACTAGATCGAATCAGCGAAGTATGTAGAAACTTCTGCCTGAATCTGCTCCATGGTGATCTTCTCCTCTTGGGCAAGTACGGCTGCGGTCGCTACGATGTCCAAAAGAGGGGTGATGGGGGCTGCTATTGGATTGTCCACATCCATGAGTGCAACTAATGGTTGTGGATCCTCCATGCATGCAATGGCGAGGTGTGCATCATGTTATTCTTTGCCCTTCTTCTTAGACTGGAAAGCATCAATAACGCGTGACTCATGACATTACCCTTCTTGCCTCCTTTCTGAGAGGCTTTCTCACCTTGTAGCTACTAGCATTGGCATTATGGCCAATATTGCTACTAGGTGGTTGTGAGATGTAGTTCTTCCTTAGAACATCATCTTGAGCTTCCGCAACTTGCATGATGTCAATCAATTCGGTATACTCCTTGTAGCCGTCTTGACGATAGTTGCGTGCGGATTGCACCGCATTCGGGTGAAAGGTAGAGAGAGACTTCTCAATCTTCTGCTCATCTGTGATTACCTTACCACAGAGTTGAAGAATGATACAAATTACGACCATCTTGGGCGACTCTTGAACTCCGGTTAGTGTGCGATCATCTACATATTCATGCAAAAAGTTCATAACATTACTACTGGTATTTTGCGTAAAATGGTTGCAAAATTCTCATAATGCTCTTCGAACTCCCGGTTATTGATCCCATATTTTTTATGCAGTTTTCATGATTCACTATTATTTTCGGTGATTAAAAGCAATATAAACAATCACGAGATAATTAAAGCAATACATACAATACATAAATTACATAGAAATAATAATAACAAAGTTAAACATGCTTTAAATGCTCAAAAAGATTCAAAAATTGAATTCCTGAAGCCCTTTTCTGCTAGAATATGGATTTTTGGAGAATTCTGCATTTTCCAGGGGCCAAAGTGCTAATTTTCAGTTCTGAGAAAAAAATCGCGAAATTTTCCAATTTCTGAGGGGTTATTCTGGAATTTCTTTTCCAAAATATTTCCTCGCAATTTTCAGAACTTCCGAGGGCCTTCTTGCAAAATCGAGATTTTTCTTTTCTTTTTTTTTCTTTTTCCAGCATGGCCATATTTCAAAGGCTTATTGGGCCTCTCCCTGGCCCATAACAGCCGGCTAGCCCACCACGACCAATTGCGCCTAGGTCAAAAAGGGGCAAGGGGGTTTAGGGTTCCCTTGCCCCTGTGCACGGCGGCCATGGGCAGCGAACGCCGTCTGAGGCGGGCGCAC
Source organism: Phyllostachys edulis (assembly GCA_036346405.1). NCBI lineage: Eukaryota > Viridiplantae > Streptophyta > Magnoliopsida > Poales > Poaceae > Phyllostachys > Phyllostachys edulis. Next base: position 54,582,103 of record CM070552.1, on the reverse strand, counting down.
GGCGATGTGGTCGGCTGGCAACAAGCCAGCGTGGGGTGGAGCCATGGTTGGGAAGGACCGTCTTGGCGGCGGCGCTTGAGTGGCACGGTGGTCGGCCGATGGCGTCAATCTTGGCGGATCTGAGTAACCAGCGGCTAGTCTTGTGGCGCCTCTGGCAGTGGTGGTGAGGCGTGGCGGTGGCACCGCCCGTCTGAAAGCTGCTGACCGTCTTGAGGAGCCGAAGAGCGCAGCAGCAGCGTCACCGTCTTGAGCGGCAATTTGGGTGGAAAAGGATGCCGCTTTTGTTTCTATTGTTTTCTTTTCAAGAAACAGTCACAACCCAACACATTTGGTAATGATATATTTACAAAAGTTGGGTTCTCTCGTTAGAAGACGGCTATAGATGCTTTCAATAAACATGTTGGTGGTCCAAATAGATGTATTTTCCATTAGCGAGGTACCTTTATTGTATTTCTCTTCTTCTTTTTTTGTTTTGCTTTTATTCAGGTATGAAACTATGAATTTGATTGCACAAAAATACAAGACTATGTTTGTTACAAATTAGTTTAGTCATTCGAGATTTTGAGCGGTTGAACCTACTCTCATTTTTCATCCTAGATTCGCCACCGCTCCTCACATGTCCGATCGCTAAATATACATTGTGGCACGTATGTAGAGAACATGACATGATCCGACCCATAGAGGAGGGCCTCAGAGAATTTATTTCTCCAATCGAGAGCATGTGTCGTCGGAACCGGCGATACAGGTGCCGGTGCGTATGTATTGTGACTAGTCTACAGACACCGCTACGCGTCGATGATGCCCTGTGCTCGGTCTCCTCACCCACCTGATCGCAAAGTTTTGAGTGCTTGATAATGTGTTTACGGATGGAATGGATAGAGCGCAGCGACCAGCACTACGTACTTGGATTAGATTTGCAACACGAATGGTGCATTGCATGATGTATTGGCAGGGGAGAAGCTATGTTAGGTGAGTCAACATCGATCGCAAGCGCGTGCACAGGCAGGTAGGCGCATGCCGTGTTCATGTTAATGGCATATCTTTCAGGGGATGGCTTCCTCCGACCGTGTGGATTGCATCACTGGCGGATTCACCATTTGGGCGCAAAGGGGCTGGAGCACTGATTCCGTTCGTTGTACCCTTAGTACCCTTCTGATACTTCTGCTATTATTTGCATCATAAATCTTGTTAATTTTGTTATTAAGATTGCTATTTATGAATATTTCTAGAATTTTGAAACACGCTATCCATTATTAATGTACTACATTTAATGTATTTCTCATTTTAACTCTGTTTCTCATAATTTACGTATCAATTTAGATTGCATATAATATTTAAATATGCATTTGCTAACTTACCTTATGATAACTTTATCCCACTAGCATCCCTCTATTTTTCGTACGCCACTGAATTGCATGATCTAACTTTATGGGCATGTTTTCTGTTGCACGTTGCAAACGCGAGGTAGCATTGTGCATGCTCACTGATGATGTGCACTGCGCACCGTGAAACACAAGCCGGGGGGCAACTGTGCTGTGGTAGATGGTGGCTGGTCTCTGCTTCTGTGCTTGGCCTCGGATTCCGGCCGGCCGGAGGAATCTTACTGTGCCTTGTGAACAGCAACGTAAGCCGGTTGCTTCTGTGGCACGCATGATGGAAAGGCGCGTGCGTGGCTGTTACCTAGTAGGTGGCGTTTGTCTCCCGATCGAGCTATTGGTTTAACCATCGCAGATTGGGATCGGGGCGTGTGTTTCTACTTGCCAAGGCCAAGTTTCTTGCTACGAAAAATTGTGGTTGCTTCCATCGGAGTCAGAAGTGTACCAAGGACGTGACAATATTATACCGGACCAGTTCGATCGGCCCAAAAGTCCAACCCTGATGTCTCGCTTGCAATGTCAACATTCGTAGCAGCGCACTTGTGCATTCGATTTTAGAAGATCAACATTATAGTAAGTAAAAAGGAGAGCTATACTTGACTGAATTCGCCCAATCTCGATCTCTTACGAACTGAGGATGATGAACGAAAACCAAGGACATGCAATCTGAACATATATGGTACTCCTAATGCTGATGTGATTTACAAGGTGTGCTTTAACAAATTCCTTGTCAGTACAATGCTTGCGACGCAAGCGAGTCGTCCCATACAGTCCGATTCGAACACAATGCGTTTAATCCAACCCCCTCCCTAAGACTCTACCGGACCGATTTGCCCCAAAAGTCCGACCCTGATGCCTCCCTTCCTATGTTGATATTCGCAACAATGTAACTGTGCTTTTCAGTTATTCAATACCAACATTTTACTCTAGCATAATTCTGGAAAGAAGGGGCAACCGGCCCAGTAAACAGAATCTTTTTTTTTATTTTGGCTCCCTACGCCACTCAATTGCAAAAATGACTTCCGTCCCGTTTTATTTGCAAATCTAGATCCTCTCCATCACCTTCCGCGGTCGAGGAGTGGGAAAGGTCACTATCCCCACTCGGGAAGCGCGGAAAGGTACAGGAGGCTGGTCCAGCGCGGGACCAGCCACTTGCCGCAGTGCGTGAGCGTGAAAAAGGACTTTCTGCGGTGGCCGAGCGCGGAAACTCTCCGGTTCCGCGGTCGCCGTCCATTCCCGCGGAGATTCGCGCTGATCACCCACCTTCCGCGCTCCCCGACCGCGGTAAGAAAGAAAGAGAAGCTAGATTTGCAAATAAAATAGTATGAGAGCTATTTTTATAATTAAGTGGCGTCAGGAGGCAAAACAAAAAAAGATTCCAGTAAACATTAGCAATGCTACGCTAATGTTCTTGGTAACCTGACTGATTTTTCCAGTCTGATCTGTAGGGACTAGGGACCGAGACCCCGACATCAATGAGTCAAAAGCGGAGTTCCATGTAGTCCGGCGGCCGCAACTAGAAAGTAGAAACACGTTTAATCCTCCTCCCCACGGAAAAAGAACACCGAATAATAAAGGACCCAAGCTGCATTTCTCGACATTCTAGAATGATCGTCATTTAATAATCACCTCAAATTCCCAAGCATAGCATGGTCAGGAGCACGTTTGATGACTAACTCAGAAAATAGAAGGAAGAAAGAAAGATATATGACACAAAAGAGAGAAATGCTGATGACGTCCTCACTGACCAAAAGAATCAACTTTTTTTTAGACTACCTCTTTATTAGCTAGGTGGTCTGCGCATTTGTATAAATAGATTTGTTTTGAAGTTTATATAGATGCTCGATAATATATTTACATGTCTTGTAGGCTATTTAGATTTTTAAGATATCCTAAATATTGTAAATGATAATACAAGCTTAAAGAAAATTACAATATAAGGACCGTAATTGAAGTATGAACTTTGATAGAAGAAAAACATTGAGCATAATAAGTTGTTGCGGGTTCTTAGAAACTAATCACTCTCCATCATATATAGATCATATAGTTGCATGCTCCTATTCTTACTCTATTAGTTTTTTTTTCCAAATTGTATGCATGCACATGTACCTCTATTTAATCTGAAGTAATACGTTGATCGTGTGTACGGCAAATTATCTTATTAGTTTATATGTATTAGAGTACTTTGTTCACGCATACACCGATGCACTATGGACGACCAACCTTGAACTTATCTTCCTAAACACGTTGATTGTTCCACCAAAACGTGTGTCTTCTATCTCTTCTCGTTGTCACATTTTTTTTTGCTTCAACCTACAACAATAAGCCCAAAATGCAATACTTTACCATATAATTATCTTCTACTTCTCCATAATTATTGCTTAGTGCTAACTATTGCAATATCAACACAATTACACATGCAAACGTCACCGATCCCGACTGAGGACACGTGACATATTCTCTCTGGTGACCCCGAGCATGTTTCCTATGACTGCGCCATCTATACTCGAAGCTTTTTGCTCATCCGCCTTTGTACGCCTGCACTTCTATTCGTACGGATGCATACATGTACATACGCATCCATGATGTTATGCATGCTCGATGTCCTCTTCTCTCGTGCCAGTCGCTCATATTCTTCGACGTTGGCCAACTCAACGATGTGGCTTCCTCACTAACCACATCGACCTCCCATCTTCAATGATATCGGCATGTCTGTTTTAATCGTTGTCTAACGATATGGAGAATCTTTTCGCCATCGCCGGCGATCACGTGCCCCTCACCAGTGATGACACACTTCTAGCTACCCGATGGCCTCATATCGTCCATTGCTTGTCCTCAGTGCAAAGTTTCATTTCCTCTCTGCCAGGGCTTCCCCATCATCGAGCTTCATTGCCCACTAATTTCTTCAACAACGCCGACGCTCACCACTTGTCATCGTGGCCCTTGGCTCCTTCAACATTAGACTTTCCTTCAATGGCTTCGGTGAGCAGCACGACATTATCCTCATTGAATAGCTAAGGTGAGCAGCACATCATTGTCCTCATATCTGTCGCCGCCCCCTCGCCTCTTCACTTCCCCGTGGGTCAATGTCTTTTTGTAGGATAGATTGATGTCATTGCGCACTTTTGTGGACTCCTTTGACGGTATTCATGTTATCATGGTTATAACTTTGTAATTTTTATTCAAAATTTTAGTTTTTTTTATTTTTATTCCAAACGAAGCAACAATAGAAATACGTGACCTTGAGAGCGAACGTGGTGGCTTCTTTTGTATCTCCTCCGACACCATTTGTGTCATCATCATTATAACTTTTATTTTATTCAATATTTCAATTTATTTTTATTGGAGTTAGTATACAAATCAAATTACTAAATTTATTTAGTTCATTACGAATTTTAGTTATTTAAGGATTTTACTTTGGAATTTGTATGAAAATCAAATTGTAATTTTTTATTTTTATTCTGAATTTCAGGTATTTTTTTCTTTAATTAGTATCCAAATCCAATTGCTATTTTTTAAAAAATATTATTCAATTACGTTATTTTACTTTGGAATTAGTATTGAAATCAAATTTCTAATTTTATTTTATTTTAATTCGAATTTCAATTATTTTTGTTGGATTTTGTATACAAATCTAATTGTCAATTATTGTTTAGTTTTTATTCCAAATTATAATTGTTTGAATTAGTACCAAAATCAACTTAGTAATTTCATTTTGTATCGAATTACTCTTGTTTAATAAGATAATTGATAGATGATTGGTTGTGTGGTCCCCTCTAGCAAGAAGAACACAACATGCCAAGAAGGCAACCACAAGCTACCGCCTTGGCATATATATATACACATACATTCATACATACATACAATTATGCATTTTGTTACGAAACCTAATTGTATGGGCAAAAGACTATACCGCCTGTACCAGAGACATACAGATGAATAAAGATATTGTATCTCTACACATTGTGTCTCTCTTTGGTGTTCATTGTGTGATTAGATTAGTTATCTCCCGACTACGGCATCGATAATTTACCACGTTATTAGCACGAATTGTTCTTCCGGCAAGTCGGTATGTCATTCGAGATCCCGTCTTTTCAATCCCTAGTTTGCTATTAGATTAATCTAGTAGATTAATTTTGTGAACCCAATATTAGATTAGTATGATTACTCCTAATCCTTTTGTTGCTAGATTAATCTCGTCGATTAATTTTGCTAATTATCGAGATCCAATTGGATCGGTTTCTACTAGAGGTTATTGTTCATCGTCATTCATCATTACTGTTCATATGATGGAGAAAAAAACGGTGGCGCCGCATGCGCCCGCACCGCCGCCTCGGCCATAGCTCCGACCTGGCACCACACGCCGTCCATCCAGGCCGCACCGCGCCACACGCTGCCTTCGCGTTGCCACCAGCTCCGCTTGTATTATCCCGTTTTATTAAATTATTAATTAATGAATTAGAAAAGGATTAATAATCTGAATTTAGTGCAAGAAGATGGAAATAGAGGTGGGCCTTCGGCCCATGGCCTAAGAGGTGGGCCGGCCACCGCACATAAGAAGAGGGGGAGGGCTGGTTGCCCCCAAAACCCTAGCCTTTCCCCCTAGACAGCCGCCTCTCCCATCCCTTGCTACTGCCGCCTCTGCCATCTGCCGAATCTGCATGCAAAAGTTCCTCTCTCCAAGCTTGCTATCTGGCGCACAAGGTGCTTACGCTTAACGTGCCTTTGCTTGCGTGCAACCTCGCCGCCTTGCTTGTTGGCTACCTCACGGCCTCTTGCCTGCATGCTAACGTACCTGCTGCTAGATAAGAGCTTCATGCCACTACTAGATAGTTGGGTGCATTGCTTGCTTTGCACATGTTGATGACTTTTGCAACAGTGAGAAGGAGACAGAGAGAGAGAGAGAGAGAGAGAGAGAAGATGCAGTTGCTGGATGGTGTGCTGCCACTACAGAGGAAGGAAAAATAAGCCAGAAGAGGGAAGCGAAAAGGGAGAAGATGGAAAGAAGGGAAGAAGAGAAGTGTTGTGTGGGATTTCGTGATCGTCTTTGTGTTCTTCAAGGGTAACGATCTGAAAACCTTTATATGGCCCTAGTTTAGTCATTTTTCAATTTGTACATCGTTTGGTTAATGGGAAGAGTAGATTTTAGTATGACCTAGTTCATCGAGTTGCGAAGTAGAACCTTGCGGGGGAAATTAGAGATATTTAGAATCTGATATAGAGTTTTGTCCAATTAGATAAGATGTAGAAAATTTTGTTTGCTTTCCAGGAAAGTCTAGAACACTAGAATTGGAGTTATAAGAAAAAAAGTTACCACCTCGGGAAGTCCGCTGTCTAGAAAACGGACGTCGTTGACAGCTGTCGTGAAGATCGGCTATTTTCACCTAGTAAATGAAGTAATTTAATTTTCATGATAACTTGAATAGTCTAGGTAAATTTTAGTAGATTCCATAAAATTATATCTTTCGTAACTTTTTAAGTTTTATAAAAAAAAATATGAAATTGTGAAGTGGTTTGCCCTAACAGATTCTGTGATAGTATTTGAGGTTGGAAATGTGGAAATAAATACCAGATTCAGCAGTTCGTCATAACTAGAAAGTTGTGGATAATTTCATGAGGATTCTAAAAAGTGTATGGTTCACTAGATTTGGGGTCCAGGTGAGAGAGTTAGAGCTTTTTTACTATTAGGACAATGAGTAGTGCGTCCAGTAGAGTTAAGTTTAATATGTTGATTTTGCGACTATATGAGGTCATGATTTGTGTAATGTTTTTGTGTTGTGATGGTATATTTTTTAATGTATGTTAATTATTTGTATAAGGAGTATTGCCTCTAGCACCTTGCCACCCACCTACTACCCAGCTTCTAGAAGTTAAAGAGGCAAGTGCTTGGTATAATGGTGGACAACGGGTGGTTGCCATTATCTTGTTGATTTATTACCATGAGATTTAATTATATTTTGTTAAGTTATTTACTTGCCATAATATTATTGATGAAAAGAGTAAGACTATGATAAAGATGCAACTACCAAGGGGGTGACATGGTGAGATTATTGTTGCTTAATTGTGATTATGATATGTTGACGCAATTACCATGGAGATGGCATGGAAATGTTGTTGAAGATAAATGAATTATTGCATCCACTACTACAGAAAAGGTATTCACAGAGCGGTTCAAAAGCGTTATCACGAGCGGTTTTGTGAGCCGTCTGAGTTTATGGGTCAGTGATGACATGAGGTCATCACGAGCGGTTTTCAACCGTCGTGATGCATACTTTCGCTGACGATTATTAGCGAGAACCGTGCGTGATAAGTAGATATCACCAGACGGTTTGTGGCTGAAACAAATGCGTGATAAGTACTATCACGAGCGGTTTCAGCCACAAACCGTCGTGATATGTACTTATCACAAGCGGTTTGTGGTTTGAAACCGTCAGTGATGACTTTTCTCTATAAAGCTAGCGGTGGTAGCTTGTGCCATTAAATCGACATCATATATATATATATTATATATATATATATATATATATATATATATATTGTTAGTAGTCTCTCAACCACTTTGGGGGTCGTCTCTGACATGAGAAGGATGAGACAGTAGCCACGGGCAACCTCATTGAACCCCTACAAGTTTGAAAAGTATGGATGAAAGGGAGCGTCAGGACATCCAATTACCTGGATGTTGTCGATAGGTAATTGGACCTAGGTTCAGAAAGTGACGTGGACGCGCAGATATTCCGACTGGGAAGTGGCATCATGTATCAGCAACTAACCATTCTTGAGCATGTAATCATCTTTAAACCTAACAAGAACACCAAGCAAACCTAACAAGAACACCAAGCAACCATTCTCATATTTCAAAAGAATTCTCAACTTGTTGCTTGGTGTTCTTGTTGGGTTTAAAGACAATTATATGCTCAACAATTGTTGGTTGGCGATAGATGGTGCCACTTCCCAATCGAGTACCAACATCAACGTCACTTTCTGAACATAGCGACGCCCAATTACCTATCGACAACATCCAAGTAATTTGATGTCCTAACGCTCTCCTTGCATCCATACTTTTTAAACTTGCAAGGGCTCAATGAGGTTGCCCGTGGATACTGTCTCATCCTTCTCATCCTTCTCATGTTATGTGGGCGACCCCCTAAAGTGGTATAGACTATATATATATATATATATATATATATATATATATATATATATATATATATATATATATATATATATATATATATATATATATATATATATATATATATGATGTTGGTTTTAATGGCAATGGCGACCCACCGCTAGAGACTTTATAGAGAAGAGATTATGAATGGAATGGTTGGGCGTGCACGGAATGCAAGAGGTAGGAGAACTTGGCCAAGCATGAACACGATTACACGAGACAAAGGTGAAATGAATGACGAGAGACAAAGATAAGACTATTAACATCATTACATCACGAGAGCAAGGGGACTATTAATATGAACTAATTATCAATTCAATTTCAGCATAAGACTATTGACATCATTACATCACGAGCAAGGGACTATTAATATGAACTAATTATCAATTCAATTTCAGCATAAGACTATTGACATCATTACATCACGAGCAAGGGACTATTAATATGAACTAATTATCAATTCAATTTCAGCATAAGACTATTGACATCATGACATCACGAGCAAGGGACTATTAATATGAACTAATTATCAATTCAATTTCAGCATAAGACTATTAACATCATTGAGCGGTTCATCGGCAAGACAACAAGACCAAGGGTGTCCAAACCCACCACACCAAGAGTAGCCCTCGGCATCCATCACAGAGCACTAGCCATTTTCATCATAGAGCAAGGGGTAGAGACAGAGAGGGGAGTAAGGTAGGGTGATACCTCAAGATGCAACACAACCACGGCATGACCCCACCACCAAAGACAACCCTCATCCATCTCCTTCACCTTGCATAAATCACACAAACATCGAGGACACAACTTAAGGCTCAAGCATAAAAATCAAACTCAATAAAAGACATTAAGCTAACAGATCTAGAGGAGAATAGAGGAGGATGGGAAAGCAAAGCCTCGCCAGGCCCGGCGCGGAGGGTGGCAGAGAACCAAGCCATGGCGGACAAAGGCGACACGCGAGGTGGCGGCGTCACCGTGGTTGTGGCACGACCACGACCTTGCACAAGACACTACGACTATCGTGCGATCTTGTGCAGTGCAGAGTGGTGTCACAACCTGCGGCGACGGCGACGGGGTCGGGCGGCGGTGTCGAGGTGGGGAGGGGAACGGATGAGAGTAAATGCGCTAGAGAGTGACGAGTTAGGGCGAGCGCAAACCCTAGCGGCGCCGGGGAGTGATGATTTATTCTTTTAGGGCTTGATACTCATTGAATAATGTTAGGTGGTTGGTTGGAACCTATTTATTCACTCATTAGACATTTTATGGACTATTTATTACCTATCGAATCTTTATTCAGTATTGCTATCTAGCATGTTGATTATTATGCAGTTTAGTTGCATTTAATATTTTATAATATGACCCGTGGATGGGTTTTTTTCTTTATGTGCTTACTTAAATTTATTGTAATATGTGGTTTCAATTAGCACTTCATGTAGTTGAGTGGCATTCTCGGCTCAGTGTTGGTCCAGGGTGTTACACCGTCTGCCTGCTGTAATCGCTGGCCACAGATGCGGCCCGAGGTCACATGCTGTGTCTTGTACGCCCGGCCTGGCTTACTGAGGCCGACCACCTCCTCGTGCCTACTGTCGCCCCATTGCTACGCTGTTGTGAGCCACCATACCGACGCGCCACACACGCCCGTTTGCCGGTGGCGGCTCCCAAGCCACATAGTCGCGAGCCTGATCTGCGCTGCTGCCTGCCGCCTGGCCGTGATCTTGTGCCATGCGCCCATCCCTCAAGCGCCGCCTCCGCCACTCCATGGGCATTAGGGAAACCCTAGTGCCCCACTCCTTTTGACCCGACCCAAGCAGGCCGGGCGGTGCAATGGGCTAGCTCGGCCCACGAGTTCCTTTTCATGAGAGAAAGAGAGAGAGAGAGAGAGAGAGAGAGAGAAAACAAAAAAGGAAATATCACAATATTTGTGGAAAGGTCCTCGGAGTTCTGAAAATTACGAGGGAACTTTCGCGGATAAGAAATTTTTGCCAAAAAACCCCTAAAGTTTTGGGAAATTACGGCGGCTTTAATATTTTTATCTATTCTCGCAGAATAAACCTTCGGGAATCCGATTTTTGCATCGGCTCAATATGGTCTACGGTTATTTTTAATATAGACCATCGTCTTATAGTTATTTGCTTTAATATTATTCCTTCTATGCAATAACCATAAATTAATCCTAGAAACTGAATTTGTAAGGTATATGAACTTCCATAAATTGTGAAACCTTAGACCTAGTACACCTTGGAAGCATCATATTTTTATGGTTTATTTTTCCCTGGTATTGTGTGTTTTGGAAAATTAATTAATGTGTTTAGTAATTCTGAAAATTGCTCCCAGACCTTACAAATTATTAGAAACTCCCAAAAATATATGTACTTATCACAAACGGTTTGTGGCTGAAACCGTCTGTGATGACTTTTCTCTATAAAGCCCCAAGCAGTGGCTGCTTGTGCCATTAAATCCAGCATCATATATATATATATTATATATATATATATATATATATATATATTGTTCGTAGTCTCTCAACAACTTTGGGGGGTCGTCTACGCAGCATGAGAAGGATGAGACAGTAGCCACGGGCAACCTCATTGAGCCCCTACAAGTTTCAAACGTATGGATGAAAGGGAGCGTCAGGACATCCAATTACCTGGATGTTGTCGATAGGTAATTGGACCTAGGTTCAGAAAGTGACGTGGACGCGCAGATATTCCGACTGGGAAGTGGCATCATGTATCAGCAACTAACCATTCTTGAGCATGTAATCATCTTTAAACCTAACAAGAACACCAAGCAAACCTAACAAGAACACCAAGCAACCATTCTCATATTTCAAAAGAATTCTCAACTTGTTGCTTGGTGTTCTTGTTGGGTTTAAAGACAATTATATGCTCAACAATTGTTGGTTGCTGATAGATGGTGCCACTTCCCAATCGGAGTACCTGCGCATCAACGTCACTTTCTGAACATAGCGGCGTCCAATTACCTATCGACAACATCCAAGTAATTTGATGTCCTAACGCTCTCCTTGCATCCATACTTTTTAAACTTGCAAGGGCTCAATGAGGTTGCCCGTGGATACTGTCTCATCCTTTTCATGTTATGTGACGATAAAGTGGTCAGACTATGATATATATATATATATATATATATATATATATATATATATATATATATATATATATATATATATATATATATATATATATATATATATATATGATGTTGGTTTTAATGGCACAAGTACCAACGCTAGAGACTTTATAGAGAAGAGATTATAAATGGAATGGTAGGACGTGCACTGAATGCAAGAGATAGGAGAACTTGACCAAGCATGAACACGATTCTGCATAACAAAGGTGAAATGAATGGCGAGAGACAAGATAAGACTATTAACATCATTACATCACGAGCAAGGGACTATTAATATGAACTAATTATCAATTCAATTTCAAATAAGACTATTGACATCATTACATCACGAGCAAGGGACTATTAATATGAACTAATTATCAATTCAATTTCAACATAAGACTATTGACATCATTACATCACGAGCAAGGGGACTATTAATATGAACTAATTATCAATTCAATTTCAGCATAAGACTATTGACATCATGACATCACAGAGCAAGGGACTATTAATATGAACTAATTATCAATTCAATTTCAAAGATAAGACTATTAACATCATTGAGCAGTTCATCAGCAAGACAACAAGACCAAGGGTGTCCAAACCCACCACACCAGTAGTAGCCCTCGGCATCCATCACAGAGCACTAGCCATTTTCATCATAGAGCAAGGGGGTAGAGACAGAGAGGGAGTAAGGTAGGGTGATACCTCAATGATAAAGACAACCACGGCATGACCCCACCACCAAAGACAACCCTCATCCATCTCCTTCACCTTGCATAAATCACACAAACATCGAGACACAACTTAAGGCTCAAGCATAAAAATCAAACTCAACAAAAGACATTAAGCTAACAGATCTAGAGGAGAATAGAGGGAGGATGGGGAAAGCAAAGCCTCGCCCGGGGCGAGCGCGGGAGGTGGCGGAGAACCAAGCCATGGCAGCCAGCAGGCGACACGCGGGTGGCGGCGTCACCGTGGTTGTGGCACGACCACGACATCGCACAAGACACTCGACTATCGTGCGATCTTGTGCAAGTCAGAGTGGTGTCACAACCTGCGGCGATGGCGACGAGGTCGGCGGCGGCGTCGAGGTGGGGAGGGGAACGGATGAGAGTAAATGCGCTAGAGAGTGACGAGTTAGGGCGAGCGCAAACCCTAGCGGCGCCGGGGAGTGATGATTTATTCTTTTAGGGCTTGATACTCATTGAATAATTTTAGGTGGTTGGTTGGAACCTATTTATTCACTCATTAGACATTTTATGGACTATTTATTACCTATCGAATCTTTATTCAGTATTGCTATCTAGCATGTTGATTATTATGCAGTTTAGTTGCATTTAATATTTTATAATATGACCCGTGGATGGGTTTTTTTTCTTTATGTGCTTACTTAAATTTATTGTAATATGTGGTTTCAATTAGCACTTCATGTAGTTGAGTGGCATTCTCGGCTCAGTGTTGGTCCAGGGTGTTACACCGCTGTCTGTCGTTACTGTCGCGCACAAGATTTGCCCGAGGTCACAAGCAGGCCCGCCTGACGCCGGGCAGCTTGCTCCTGAGGCCGACTACCTCCTCGTGCCTACCGTCGCCCCATTGCTACGCTGTTGTGAGCCAGCTGCGCTCGATGCGCCACACACGCCCGTTTGTCGGTGGCGGCTCCCAAGCCACGTAGTCGCGAGCCCGATCTGTGCACCCGCCACGCCACCATTGATCGACGACGTTGTGCCATGCACCCATCCCTCAAGCGCCGCCTCCGCCACTCCATGGGCATTAGGGAAACCCTAGTGCCCCACTCCTTTTGACTGACCCAAGCGGTAGGCGGTGCAATGGGCTAGCCCTACCACGAGTTCCTTTTCATGAGAGAAGAGAGAGAGAGAGAGAAAAGAGAGAGAGAGAGAGAGAGAGAGAGAGAGAGAGAGAACAAAAAAGGAAATATCACAATATTTGTGGAAAGGTCCTCGGAGTTTTGAAAATTACGAGGGAACTTTCGCGGATAAGAAATTTTTGCCAAAAAACCCCTAAAGTTGTGGGAAATTACGGCGGCTTTCATATTTTTATCTATTCTCATGAGAATAAACCTTCGAATCCGATTTTTGCATCGGCTCAATATGGTCTACGGTTATTTTTAATATAGACCATCGTCTTATAGTTATTTGCTTTAATATTATTCCTTTTATGCAATAACCATAAATTAATCCTAGAAACTGAATTTGTAAGGTATATGAACTTCCATAAATTGTGAAACCTTAGACCTAGTACACCTTGGAAGCATCATATTTTTATGGTTTATTTTTCCCGGTATTGTGTGTTTTGGAAAATTAATTAATGTGTTTAGTAATTCTGAAAATTGCTCCCAGACCTTAAAAATTATTAGAAACTCCCAAAATACCATGAAAATTCTGGGAAATGTATACAATTATCTACTAAATAGATAAAATTAATATTTACTATTTTGCACTTGTTTCATATATTTAAAATATTTTACCATTTGTAGACATATATAACATTACATAAATTATGTGGGATATGTTAGACATCACTAAATAGAAATTTGCTTGCCCTAGATGGCAACAACTATATCACTTTTGTTTGTATCCATGTCATACCATTCTTTGATCGCTACCGCACACTGAACTTCTTTACCATTTGAAAAGGCAAAGGCTTTGCAGTTTATGCGGCGCCACCTTTGCTCTGCCTTTCAGAATGACTATGTGGTGACTAAGTGCGATCTATTGACTCTATGGTTTTCTCTAAAAGAACGCCTATAAAGGCCAAATTTTTTCCTGCATGGCACACATACCTAGGAATAGAAGTCTGTAAATGGGTGTAACTCTGCCCTGCACCGTGTTATCTCTAGACTAAGGCTATATAATCAGAAGTTACTAATTGTTGGTTTGATTGATAAGTAGCTGCAATCAAAGGCAACGACAAGCCCATGGTATGTTCTATGGAGACTTGTAGAAATCTCCTAGTTATCCATTTGCTTTGTAAAGATGTTGCTTTCCTGCACAAGTCGCATTAATAGTATAGATTTAGCTCCTGTCGAGCTTGGTCCTGCTCATGATGAGTATCTCTTATCTTTTGCTTTAGGCTGAAACATTATGCATTAGATTGGTATTTCCCAAATACCATAAATAAAATAATGGTCTAAGTTGTTCTATTAAAGTCTTTATCTTCTGTTGAATAGTTGATTAAATCTGCTTAATAGAACATATTGCCAGTAGCATACTATACATGTAGTAAACTAATCTTGCATGGAATAAAAAAATTTAAACCATATGCCTAAAAATTGAAAATACGTTGCCATGCCTTGCTAACAAAATATTGAACATGTACTCTTGATATCTAATAAGCCTCGATTCACTAACTTGTAGTGCACGGATGCTCAGATAGCAAAAGGGAAACTATTTTTCTCAGCAGCACCAGAACAAGCCTAGTCATATGTTAATCTCTGATGGACCACTTTGGCTAGAAAACACCATATTCCTCAAATATGTACATAATAACTTACGCCCTAAGACTTGGAGTCTATAGTTGGCGTGAAAAGGGGGAGGAAATTGGACATGTGTGGGATATTAGAAGCTAAGAGACATAGAAAAATATTCAAAACAAGAGTCATAGTAGGCATAGTGGTATATCCTAGGTCAAAACCATAAGCAAATTAGCCCGAAGCAATAAATTAATCTAGTTTATTTTGGGAGAAAATTAAAGTTAATTGCAGGTTTATTATCCTTATCCAGTTGATATAGAAAATGGCATTTACGTCATTGCCGATACCCATGTTGTTGGCAACCACAATCATTGCTGCCCACGAAGGGCAATTGATTTGTGCCTTCAGCAATATGTTAACCGCGAGTATGCGGAAATGCACACGGCAAACTGATGGCCACTTGACGCAATCGCACATATGCCATGTTGGCTATGCACCGAAGCGTGTCATACTCATCGAAAATGATACATACATAAATTGGTAAATGCAGCCTACAACTGCATTACCACCAGAAGTCATATCATTTTCTTGAAGCAAATATAACTCCCGAAATAAAATATAATGACCTATTGGATTTTGTTGATCCTGAATGATTTAAATTTGGCCATAATGATTCTGGCATTACAAATTAAAATCAGACATACAATTTATCACCCTTAATTAAATATGGTGTTCCTGTTGAACAATACATATTTGTGTCGAATAATTATCCTATTCGGGTTATTAAACTAAGAAGAAAATCTAGTATTTCCGTGCAAATTAACTATGGTCAAATATTTTATGTTCCATCATTATATTTATATTTCTGAAGAGCATCCTGTAGTTTTATGCTGTAAGAACATACTACTTATAACCATAAGAAAATATGTTGCATAATTACAAACTTGAAGTTTAATTATCCAATTATTTAAAATATGGTATGAGTAACTGAATCAAAACTTAGGCAAATAATAAAGAAGCTAGTCTATAGAATAAGTCTGCCAACTCTCGGACCCCCGTATGGGACCTTCGTCGTAGATTAATAACCAACGAGAAGTTGGAATATTCTACATAATGTTAGGATTATGCAGTTTTCTTGCCACTGCACTGATAAAAGTCTAGCTCACTGTATATAATTACCAAACCACTTGTTGAAATAAGTATGTATTGGAGGAATCAAATACTTCCCACATGTTATCACCATTGTAGCATACACCTTTGGGCCATCACCAATTTTTGGAGATCATGTTGGATATGAAATTCAATCAATCATGTGTCCATCATAGGGGAATTTTGTGGTATGCTATTAATAAAGATTGCATCTCAACATTAGGGGAGAGAAATGCCAAAAAGTTTGAATGTCGTCGTATTTTCAGAAGGAAAAGATATTTAGTACTAAGATACACACACTATTCAAGCTAAACTTAAGGTTTAGTTTATACTCTTGTACGCTGAAGCGGAGAGCCTGCCAGATACTTTCCAATTATGGAGGAGTTACTACAGTGTTTAATTGCAGTAAATACGTCGCTAATAGTGAAATACCCTGGGTTGAATAGTATATCCACCTATGCAAAATTGACTTATTGGTTCTTGATCTAAAATCTATGGGGACGCCTACAGGTCTAAGATCTAATGACATTAGTCAAAATAATTATTAATCACTCCTTAAACTCTTTTGAAGAGAACTCACCTGGAAGGTGAAATACCTTATGAAGAGGCTCATCATGAATATGAAAACCCCAGCAAGTTGGTGCATGCATATTACAATGTTGGGAATGCGGAACGACCAAGAATATTTTGTTTGGGAAATGACAAAGATCTGGTTAACACTGAGATACCCTCAATTTGGAGGATATGGAAGAAAAGTTGTCTCTACAATTGCTAAAGTTTCTCTTATGAGAACACGGATCCAGAACCAAAATCCATGGCCGAGCGCTTGAAGCGTTCATATTGGGTCACATAATGAAAGTATATGAGGCTGAACCATAATTACTAAATAAAAGTCTTGGAACCAGATAGTTTAGACTTGATGGGTCATTATGAATATAATGAAGTAGTGGAGTTATGGTTCAAAGGTCCCCGTAGAGACTGTTACTCTCCTATTATGAATGAAATGATGTTTCGTTGCATAGTAATTATGGCAAATGGCATGAACGAATAAATAAAATATGCAGTCAATGGGTTCTAGAAATCCTTGTCGAGATCCTCGAAGGACAAAAAATTCCTAGTATGAGAGGAAAAATCGTAATATATATAAAACTCATACCCAACAGCATATTACTTATAGTAAGATCATCTCCCGGAAGAGATAGCATCTCCCTAAAGAAAAAAAAATACCTTACCAGTTGATATCTTAATCACACCAATGATCATATGATCCCTAGAAGCAGACAAGGACTCATCAAGACCCAAAAGAATGTAATGAGAAACCTAAAAACCAGAAGTGCGCCATACAAGCACTTATAAAGTGCATGTTCCACCAGAAGTTAGTGGAATGGTGGTTTCCTCTAGTACCATGAAGGTACGGCATACATTAGTGATCTTGGCAATTAATCATGTAAACGTCAAAACTAAGATTGGTTATATTTTTACTCTAAAGTGGTACAACCATACTTTATAAATCTGCAGAACAGACTATTGGTTGTAACTTTAACCACCCGAAGATAGTTAGAAAATATTAAGACCCTGAAATGTCTGGATAAATCGTATCCAAAAGGCATACGACTTTGTAACTAGTATTACCACATATCCTCTACAAAGATAATCTACTTATGTTGCACAATCAAATAGTGGTGTTTGATAAGTTAAGCATGTTACTCCCAAAATAGTGTTTATCCTAAAATCTTCATATGAGTAATAGGATATTTGTATATAAGACTCCGCATTGTGGTAATCCAGTTGATTTGATCACAATATACTTGCTTATATTCATTTTTGAAAAATGTATGGAATGCATTAGAGCAACAAGACTTCAACGGAAGTTGTCTTTAGGGGGAGCATGATAAACACTGATCATCATACTTGAGATTTTGAAAATCTTAGTCAAGCCTGGAAGGTGTTGATATGATAGTTACTGCTTAAATTCACCTTGAAGGTTTTACTACTTAACAATTTAGATACGGTTGATTGACAATGCAAAGATCATGAAGATTATGCATAGATACTGATGATCATTACTAAATCTTGAAGATATGCTGGCTATATCTTAGTCAAGCCTGGAAGGTGTTGATATAATAGTTACTGCTTAAATTCACCTTGAAGGTTTTACTACTTAACAATTTAGATACGGTTGATTGACAATGCAAAGATCATGAAGATTATCCCTATAGTGCACATCCCGGAATTGATTTATATTACTTTGTAGTGGTGCAGCCATCTCTTGGCGATCATCTAAGCAGACCTCGGTAACTACTTCTACCAACCACTCAAAGATTATAGCACTATATGAAACCTCACTTGATGATGTTTGGCTCAGACATGTGATTAACCACATCCAGAAGTATTGTGGCATGAATACCGTCAATACCCTCTCAATTATCTATGAATATAATGTTGCTTGTATTACACAAATGCAAACGAGTTATGTCAACAACAACATTACGAAGCACATTGCTCCTAAGTTTTCTATCCTCATGAAATCCAGAAGTATAGTGAGATAAAAATCCTGCAAACAAAGTCTTGAGAAAATTCAGTTGATTTATTCACTAAGTCTCTGCCTGCATCGGTTTTCAAAGATGTATTCATTGCATTGGAATGAGACAGTTTAAAGAGTTGTAGAGTTCAGTGAGAGTAAATCCCTAGATCATAATTTTTTATCAAATTCTGATGATTTATTCAAAATCTTGAAGATTAGATCCCGAAGATTAAACGTTGTACTCTTTTATTTAGTGAATTTTCCTGAAATTTTCTCATATGAAGGTTTTTAGTAAGGCAATAAGTATAATGCAACTTACGAATGCAATGTAATCTTTTTTCCATTCCTTTTTTTCTAATGGGTTTTTGAAAGGAGTTTTTGATAGGACATTTGTATATAACTATCTAGAAAGTGTTATAAAACTTAATTGTATGGACAAAAGATAAAACCATCCTAATAAGGATTTCACCCCTATGGACGATAAATAGAGGACTCCCATGTAGACATACGTCCTCTGTCCAACCTGTCCCCAGCTTATCCAGTAAGGCAGAGTCAAAAAAAAAAAACGTCGCAACAACAGCAACAGAGCAAGAGCTAGAGCTAGAGCTAGAGAGAAGGGATAACTTATTCTCCCTCCACTCCGACTCCTCGCCTCACTTACCCTTCTCCTTTTCGCCATTGCCGCAGCCAGCCTTCGGAGCTCGCAGATCTCTCGTTTCAGTGTGCGCACAATGCTCCGCGGGTGCGGCCTCTTCGCGTGCGCCCGCCGGTGCGGCGGCGACGTCAGGAATCGGGGGGAGGCAGCCGCGGCCGGTTCGCGAGTTGCGGCCGAGCCGGCGGGCGCAGTGGAGGATGACAGGGGCAGCAGCAAGAACGGCACCGCAGCGGCGAGGCAGCTCGCTTGGGCGGAGGTGGAGTCCGTCACGGGGGGCTTCTCGTCCCGGGTGATCGGGCACGGCGGGTTCAGCACGGTGTACCTCGCATCGCTGTCCTCCTCCCGCCTAGGCGCTGTCAAGGTTCACTGCAGCAGCGAGCGCCTCCACCGCGCTTTCCGCCAGGAGCTGGACGTGCTCCTCTCCCTCCGCCACCCGCACATCGTCCGCCTCCTCGGCTACTGCGACGAACGAGGTAACCATCAGATCAAACCAGACTCTTCACTCAAATCTCTTGTGATTAAACTGGCTGTGACTTGTCAGAATTAATTAACCAACTACTAACGTTGTTCTTGCGTCTTTGCACAGATGAAGGTGTGCTGGTGTTCGAGTACGCGCCGAACGGTGACCTACACGAAAGGCTCCACGGCGGCGAGGACGTGGACATGGCGGCGGCGCTGCCCTGGGCGCGGCGCGTGGCGATTGCGTTCCAGGTGGCGATGGCGCTGGAGTACCTCCACGAGAGCCGCCACCCGGCGGTCATCCACGGGGACATCAAGGCGTCCAACGTCCTCCTCGACGCCAACCTGGACGCCAAGCTCTGCGACTTCGGCTTCGCGCACGTCGGCTTCTCGGCCACGGTGGGGGGCAGGCCGTCGGCGCGCGCCGTCATGGGTTCCCCAGGCTACGTCGACCCCCACCTCCTCCGCTCCGGCGTGGCCACCAAGAAGAGCGACGTGTACAGCTTCGGCGTGCTGCTGCTCGAGCTCGTTACCGGGAGGGAGGCCGCCTGCCGCGAGACCGGGCGCCGGCTCACCGCAGCGGCGGGGCCGACGGTCGGAGAGGGGAAGGTGAGCGACTTGGTGGACAGGAGGCTGGGAGGTGAACACGACGGCGCAGAAGCAGCGGTCATGGCGAAGCTCGCCATGCAGTGCGTCAGCGACAGCCCCGGGCTCAGGCCGTCCATGGCGGACGTGGTGCGCGTGCTCCAAGAGAAGACCTCCGCGTTGGTTTCCGCCGTTGGATCGAGATTGGACCGCAAGATGATGTTCTAAGTTGCCTGGTGTAGATTGCAAATAGTAATAGCATGTTTAGGGTAGGTAGAAGAAGGATAATGCCTGTAGTGTGACTGTGTGAGTAAGCAGAATAATTAGTTTAAGCTTTTGGGTCAGGTTGAAAATTTTGTGATGTCATGGCATGTTGTAGCACCAGTGATATGTCAGTAGTAGTTCAGTAGTCAAATTGTGGCCTTGTAGATCGCGCGTATTGGTACAAGGAATGGCTTATCTTGTAGATCTAATAACTTTACAGGCACTTTGGTTGGTGGAGGACAAGGAATTTAGTAGTTTGTTGATGACATAGTCAATTTAATCACCTCCAATAATCATCAATTAAATAGGTATCGGTACAGACGTACAGCCCCAATTATGGTACACATGCATGTGAACAAGCAAGTAGGGTTAAAAAGATCAATTATTAGCAAAAAGAAATGCTCAAATTATATTCTGCTTCGCCGATATGCATTCCAAAATGAAGGCCACCAGAAAGCGTTCTCGCCAATCAAAGCTAGATTCCTTTTTCACACTTGTGTTTCCAACTCTTTTTCCCCCTTTTCGTTTAACCAAATGCTGCATGGCAACAGCAAAGTGCGTGATCTGTTGGTTATTTCGATTCATTTGTGCATTGTGTAAAGGTGGCGATCAGCTAAAATTTTCCTCATACAAGGAGAGACTACTATATCTCATTTTGTCTTAATTATATTGCTGGAGATGCTGCCTCTTTTCCCTTTTGTAGACTTGACATTTTTCTTTGTTCTGAAGCGAAGAATTTTCTGCTTGTTTGCATACATATATATTTCAGTTTTCAAGCACGAGAAAGGAGAGCAAACGGCAGGGTAACAACCATTGGCCGTGTGCATGTTGAACGCGAGCTTTATGTGATAATCTTCACTTTAGAAAGAAGTTCTGCGATCAGCAGGTCACGGACGTGAACGAGTCATAAGAAAGAAACACATGAAAATGATAGAGGTTAGGTCAGAACAAATTGGTTGACAGTGATAGAATCCTATTTTTAACGTCTTTAGGGCATGTACAATGGTATAGACAACTGTTGTCTGTAATATCACTCCATATCATCTATAGACAACACTAAAGACAGGATCTACAATAGATTATCTTTTTACATATCTCTATAGACAGCTCTTCCATGTATAATATGTCATGTTTTAACGTATTACAATCATTCTTTGCGTGAGAGCACCCAATTCTCTATACACCCCCTCTCTGCTATACATCATCTTATGTCCTACGTATCAAGACTTACAGACAGCTGACGTCATACTATTGTACATGCTCTTATATTTCCTATGTGGTGTGGCGGCAAGAGGATGCCAAAAAGAAAGAGATAAGAGCTTTTCTCGTTTTTAGCGTAGCATTTGGGAGGCCCCTGCAGCAAGTTATTAGGCTCAAAGGTAGAGTACGCCCCTAATAATTGTGTCGTTGCACCTAGCTGCGGGTCTCTCAGTCACATGGCTAGTTTAAAATGCTCGTCAGCACCTGACAGGAAGAGTGGATCATTAGGCTAAGAGAAACAAAAAAATGTTTGGCTGCGTACTTAATTTGCTAGCTGTGACGCATAAATAAAAGGCATTGCTGTTGCAGACTTGAACTAGTACAATGTGCAGTAGGTGCCTGAGCAACTTACGCCATAGAGAAGTCATAGCTGCTTGTCAGTACTTCAGCTTCTTCGTTCAATGATGATATATTTCACTAATGCGAATGCTTTTGCTGCCATAGTATTTGTGGTGACCGTAGTTGTCTGACCAGCTGAATCTTGGTGATTTGTGATATTCCAATGGGAAGATAATTGAATTAGTATCCAGGAACTTAGTTGCAGAACACCTAGAGAAAAAGAAAACACTGTTCTTCCTAGTTCGTACTGGGCAGGATACACAATATTGAATCGAAAAAGCTTCTATGCTCTCTAGATAGAAACTGTTGGCTTGATACACCTGCAGACCCCGCAGCGATTGTGACGAATAAACTGTTAGTTCAATCATATAAGTAAAAGACAGTGCGATTAATTAAGAGCGGCGAATTGGTTGAGTACAGATATTTTTTCACTGGCAGCCACACGCAAGTCAGATCTAGTTTTTGCACAATCCTTGCCTTGAGCAATCCTACGTACGTGTTCTGATTGGCCCTGAAATTGGTTAGTAAAGGATGTTTTCTTGCTCAGACGTTCCAGGCTGGCCGCTGGCAAGACTGAAGCCTCTCCCATTGTTTATGCATCGCCTCTGTTCTGGTCACATGCAAAATAGATCTTGCTTTGTGCAGGTTTCGTCAATGAACAACGGAAACGGCTAGCAGAGCAGTATCTGCATGCTTGCATTGTTGTTCATTCTTTCCTGTAAAGAAAAGCATATGTGCGTGTGGTGACAATGCGCGTGCCTTGCGTGCACCTGGTATATAATACTTCACGACCATTCATCTCATGTGCGAAAATTCATCGTGAAGCCCAAGATTCAACGCGGACAACAGCAGAGCAGAACGGCTATTGGATTGCTCCTATAGACCTACTCCTACCACCAGTTCGGCCGTTCTCTATCCGATCATATGTATTCGTATGCAGCTTTATGACCAGCTCTGAATTTTGGAGTCTGATCTCTCAGCTCAGAGTAATTGTCTTCTTTTTTTTTTGCTCTCCCAGCTCGGAATAATTGTCTTTTTTTGCTCTGCCAACGCTAACATGTGCTCCCTTCTTTTGCAAACAAACGCTACATTTGTTTGCTGCCGCTGTATTGGCGTCACCGTCGCGCCATCACCAGCTCGCGGCTGCTGGCAGTTAGGCCGCAGCGCCCGCCGTTGTTGCGTACATGCGTTACACGTAGAATTCGGCGGCCGCGCGACTGCCCAACGAGCTGTTGTTGCGGGCCACGATTCTCACGGCGGACCGCGGCAGCCGCTCATCCGGCCCATCTAACGACGGGCTGGGCAACGCAAACGGCTGCGCGTTCGCCCACCGTTGGGTCATGGACTCATGGGTGCGTTGTGGTATAGCAGCAGCGGCCGACGTGACCAGGCAAGAAGGCGTTTTGCCAACCTAGCAGCAGGCCGGGCGGCAAGTTGGCGCGTCTCCTAGCCCACCCTGTTGAGTTCTTGTTTTGGATATTCATGGATTAGAGACCTAATCTCCTTATATTCACGTGGATTTTAGTTCAAATTTTCAGCAATACAAAGGAATTGAATTTAATTCCCATCTATCTAAACAAGCCCTGATAAGGATCTTATGGATGTTTGCTGGGTAGCTGGCCACGTCGACCTACACAACGCGAAACGACCCACGTGGCACGGCCGACGTACAGTTTCGTTGCTTTCCGTCCCACCTTTGCGTGATCCGACACCGGCACACGCACCGTGCCGAGATCGTCCGTGCTTGAAGAGCTGGGTACCTACCGCTACTGGCGCCACGCACGTCCAACTATACCCGAGGCGCTGCCACGGCGAACTTTTTTTTTAAAAAAAAAGGGAAAACCCAGCTTTTTTATAGAAAGCATATAAGAGTCTTACCTGCCATGGCGAACTTCGACGACTCGTTTGGTCCTCTGGACGCGTTGGTTTGGCTAGCTGGCTGCTGCGTAGAGTGCATGGGGCAGAAAGGTTGCACAGCACATGCTCGCCAACCCGAACGGCAGGCTCTGCATGAATGCACGGCAAGAAGATGCAGTCCATAACTTGAGATCGACGCATCGCACACCTGGCCCTTCTGCCTCGTATTTACGTCCTTGCACGTACGACGAACTCTTCAGCTATCCCCTTAGGCATCTTTAATACTGTATTTATTATCATCTCTTAGTTATACCACATCAATAAAATACTACGTAAAGGAGAGAGGAGGAGGAAAAGAGAAGATACGCGTCGTCTCTTCCTCAAAGAGAGCGTAGATGCATCTTGAAACAAGACGTGATCGTTAATGTCTTCTAGTTGACATGTATGGCCGTTTTAAAGAAAAATTATAAAATATAAATGTTGAAGAGTGTGCTAAAGACTATCTATTGAAGATGTTATCTCAAAAGATGATATAGTATATATTAGAGATAAGGCTACCTCTAACTACTGGAGATGCCCTCAGACGTCCTGACTACCTTAGCAAGGCGGAGGCCGGAGGCCACGGCAGATGAATACTGCATCTGTGAGAGCTGTTACTGTTAGGTTGTTATTAGCCCTGTATTTTTCTCGCTCTTCTTGATAAACAGTCCACAGTATTCTTTCCAGAAACGGCTCGACCGTGGCTTTCGCGGAACACTGACCAGCGACCGTTCGACCGAATCTCCGTCGATTGGGATGGACCGGACACTGCCTTGGTTGTTGTCTTTCGTGCCGTTTGCAGTTTTCTGAGGGGAGCTTGCGTGCCGTTTGCAGTTGAACACGGCAGCAGCAGAAATTAATCTGACGCTACGTCTAACATATATATCCATAGGCATGTGCAGATCGATGCCCGTGCCAGGTACTTCGCCCCCATCTCTTTGACGAGAAACAGTTCGATGCTACCATGCTACACGGTGCTCGGTTCATGCACTTGCCACCCGTATGTATAGTGACTCACGAAATATCCAGATAGGAAACACAGGAGGCGGTGGACTAGCTTGCCCTCGCAGGTCGCAGCGACTGGAGTGAATTCTGAACAGGAAGGTCATACATCAATGGATCTGTTGCTCGAAACAGAGACGCCACCGGAGCTGCACTGTTCAGCTGCACGCCGCAGATAAGAAACACAGGAGGCGGTGGACTAGCTTGCCCTCGCAGCGACTGGAGTGAATTCTGAACAGGAAGGTCGTACATCAATGGATCTGTTGCTCGTAACAGAGACGCCACCGGAGCTGCACGCCGCCAAGCAAACAAATACAGGCCACGGCCGAGCCACGACCGTGGCAAGTTTCGGCAAATTTACGAGTGAGCGAGCTGACTAATTAAGTACGCCGGTATGGTAAATTGTGGTTGCCAACTGAACACCATGAGCAATAACTGTAGTCGACACTGTCTTAAACCTGGCCGTACAAAAAAGAATTGACACCAGCCGTTAGCGATCGATCACCTTAATTTCAGCAGTAAAATTGAAAAGACCCAAAATTTCAAAAAATAAAATAAAATTTGTTTGAGTTTGGATTGAGTTTTGAGTTTATGGCCCAATTCGGAAGTCTAGCTCATTTTCTGTTTTCCTCTTTTGACATTCCGTTTTCCTCAACCGAAAACATCTCTCGCGATCACGCTTCTCCCTCTGTTCTTCTTCCTCACGCGTCAAGCCACCAGTCGCTCCATTCTCCACTGCATCATCTATGTCCCCGTCAACCTCTTCCACCACCTTCGGCGCACCGGTGATCGCCACCTCGCCCGCGCAACAGCATCACCGCGCTAGAGCCATCTCGCCTCGAAGCTTCTCTCGCGCCACGTCGTCTGAGCCTGAGCTCTACCGCCACCGCCTTCCCTAGCTATAAAAAGCCCATACTGCAACTCCTTCCTCCTCAGTAGCCTCACCCTAACCCCTCAAACATCCCCTTTCTTCCCTAATGTTGGCCACCTTCTCAAATCATCGTCGTCCTTTCTTTCCCCTTTCAGTGAGCCGCCGCCCAATTCTCCACCTCCCTTCTTCTTCTTCTCCATTGAGCTCACCCCGAACACCCCCCTCACCACAGCGTACCCGTCCCCGAGCTCCAAGCCCACCGTCGCCGCCCCTAGCTCGCCATCGCCACCCACAAGCCACACAGCCACAGGCCACCCCGAGCTCCACCACCACCACCACTGTTGGACTCTCCTTGGCCCGCTGGTGCTCAAACACCGGCCGAAACTTGGCCGGAGCGCTGTCGCACCATCCCCCTGCCTCGGCCATGCGCCTCTGCCTCCACCGACACATCACTGGGCCTCCTCTGACCGGGCAAAAACCCTGAAATGGGTTGCCCACACGTCCCTGATCCTCACTACACCACCTGGTGCCGCCGTCATCCACAGCCAACACCGCCGCCGCCGAACAAAGAGGAGGAGGAAAACAAAGAAGAAACCAGCGAAGAAAAGAAAGAAAAAGGGAGTTGGGCTCCTTTCGATTTAAAAGCCGAATGCCAATTGGGCCATTAAGTGAGCCCAACTGCCAAACTAGCTCAATACTATGCAACACTGTGCATCTCATTTCTATTCAAAGCCCAGCCAGAGACAAGCCAATACTATTCATTTGGCCTAACACTATTCAACCCATTACTATTCATAAGATCCGACCCGCTATGAATAGTGTTGATCCAATAACTATTAATTAAACCATTACTATTCCACCCGAATCCATTAGTGAATAGTACCAGACCCATCATTGTTCATCCCAAACCCAATAGACATACATACGTGCGTGCGTGTGTACATACATACACACACACACACACATACATACATACATACATACATACATACATACATACATACATATATATATATATATATATATATATATATATATATATATATATATATATATACTGCACTCACAGAGTACGTACTCCCACTCTTCCCTACCGTTGATCAACTTTGAGATGTCCATCGTCTAAACGGGGCTTCCCCATTAGCGGGTCATGCATCCGATGGAAATGATTAAAATACTAACTAATTACCGTCTATGCGGAACTACTCCCTTGTAACTAGGGAGGACGCACTGCATGTTGTTTGTTACGTTGTGCATGGGAGTATAGGAGATTTGGCATTTTGGTATGCCGTCGGTGGGAGTATATACTCTTATGTGTTTAAATTTTGAATCGATGACTAATATGCTGTGACCTATAGTTTTCATCTCTAATCATCATATCTAAGAATAACACGAGTGAACCCAAAAAAAAAGTATATGCTATACTAAGTTATCACTGATCTTCCTTCAAAAAAAGATTGTATGGTGATTGAAGAAAAGAGTATCTCGGCTATGCAAAAGAAGTATGTTCTTCTGAACAGAGAATAGAAGTATGTTCTCAACAGAGAAGAAGTATGTTCGATAAAAGAAGTATGTTCTGAACAGATAATAGAAGTATGTTCTCAAGAGAGAAGAAGCATGTTCGATATCAAAAGAGGAAACAAGTATGTTCATTTTAAAAGGACATACGCGTCATACTAGTTAAACTGAATGCTTCATATACTCCCGAAATTTGAATTATATGAATCTCGAGTATCAAGAGCTAAGTGTAGTAGAACTAAATTTTGCTCTATTTTACAAGACCAGCATGACATTTCCATTTTAGATTAGTACAAGGAGGTGCCAAATTTTCTATGGACTATATAATCTCAAGAATCCATAGAAAACAACATGTTCATACTATTTCTGAGGCTTACGTACAATTTCAATTGAACTAGTAACAAAACCGAGTGCTTAGTGTCCCATCAATGTATGTAGTCCTAACATTCAGTGCCTGGTTGCTTGTAGCGCTCTCACTTTTTAGTATGTTGAGCTCCGAAGTATAGTAACCTTGAGCTGCTCCTCGTTACATAAAAAAAAATCAAAGGAGGTATGCAGAAAAATAAGACAGAGGTATATTTCAAATAACAAAAGCAAAGCAAAAGGTGAACCACAATTAGCACATCTCTGACACAAGGACTATGAATTGTTCTGTTTCTTGCCATGGTTGTGCTAAACATATGACAAAAGAAAGGAGATAACTACATCACAATTCATCGGTAAAGAGGTATACTCGGCATACACTCTTCTCTTGCTGAATATACCTATTTTCCAAAGACAACTTCAATCGAAGACACATTTAGTGAATAAAATTTGGTTGGCGGTATGCCTTTTCTATTCGCATATTTTCCAAAAGTCAAATCTCTAATACAAATATTCAGTATAATAACTAGTCAATGATTGTTGGTATCAAATAGTGACCCCACTAAACATACTAGAAAAAGAATACGACAGTATGCACTGAACCAAGTATATACCATGCATAGAGACTGGATGCATTGTATAATTTGATATCAGTTGATTAGATTGCATAAGAGGGACTGCTATTGAACAAGATAGAAGATCAATTCGAAAGGCACGAAAGAACTAGATCCAATCCTACATAGCAACAATGGAATGATTAGTTCATTAAAGGAGTATATTGTATACTTCACAAAAAAAAGCACGAAAGAATGAACCTTCGAACAAAAGCTTCTAGTTGTGTGGTGTTATAGATCCCTATTGCACTGCAGCCGGCGATTGAGTATCTTTATCTGATTATTTTTAACCCTTCATACCCTGACAAAAAAAAGTCAATATAATTAGAGATGAAACACAAATATACTACCACAAGGTTATACTACCTTGTGATTACCATACTACTTTTTTCAACCAAATATAGTACCTAATCAGAGATGAAGTTGAGCCGTCCCTCACACAATGAACTTGTTGGACCGAAAAGGCGACTAGAGGGGGGTGAATAGGAGCACGCTCACTTTTTCACTTTGGTCGGATTCGATACCAATTTCACTCCAGTAGCTACGGAAGCTATGAAGATCGATAAGCAAGTACAGCGGAAGACTTGTACTGAATCCAACCTAGACCCCAAAGCAAAAGACCACGAACCGGAAGGCTCAAACCCTAAGGGCGGTCAGACCGACGTGTATTGTGCGGTCAGACCGACGGGCGGTCGGACCATTGAAGCGATCTGACAGGCGTTGTAAAATCGATCGACCGACTGATATAGAACGAAGGAAAACTTGACCCAAAAATCAAACTCAAATCGGTCTAACTTTTGATCTATGCGGCCAAACTCCACGAAACTTGAGACACACCTTCTAAAAGATATTAGAAACCTATTCCAATCAAGGATCGCATAGATCTATGCCAAAGTTTTCCTATCTTTTTTTAGATTGAACGAAGTGTGCTCCAAAACCGAGCCAAATACAAAATATGATCTAAAGACTTGCTCGTGGGTGATTGATGATCAAGATGATCCTAGATGGGTTTCCACATGTCACAGAAAGTTATATCACGGCAAGAAACCAAACAAAAACTCGTAGATCAAAGAAAGACCCTAAATCACCAAATAGAGAGAAAGAAAGCAAATAGACTCATCTTTGAGAGAACTTTCTTTGGATTGATTTGATATGGTATTAGTTTACAGCCACTCCATCAAGGAGGACAAAGACTCAATACATGAGCACGAAATCATATCCAACTCTCTAGAACCCTAACCTCCACTAATCCTCTCCCTAAGCAAACTAGGGTTTCGAAACAATGAAAGGGTTGAAGGGGGTGCAGCCACCTCCCTCCTCTATTTATAGTGGAGGCTTAGACCTTCTAGAAGCATTAACCATAATAGGCTCCCGTTAAGACCCAACACAAACGGGTTACACATGCACGTATTTTAAAACGCCGTCTTCATCTCCTCTTGACCTAATTCGCTTCATCATGCGCCGTCTTGCACCGCGGGTTGGCAAAAGGTCACCAAGACGGTATGTAGTAAAATTACCAAAATACCCCTTCTCGATCTTTTTGCAAAGACCGAGTCCCATCTTCGTGAAGCACTTCCATGCTTCGCCACGTGTAGGTTGATCCAACGGCTCTCATCATGTCAGGAAGTCTCTCCCATCTGGCTCCCACCGAAACCACCATGGCACTTGCACCAACCCCTGCGCCGCTTGATCCAACCGTCGCACCGAACTGCCCTTTCGGTCACCTTTGTCCCTCTTGTACCATGCTTAACTCCATTGACCTCACCCGGCATCCCCGATCGTTCTGGACCTCAGCTCTCCAAGCTTAGTCCCGATCATCCTCGCCGTTGGCCGTCATTGACCTCCAAGCAACCTGCACAATAATAGACAAAGAAATCAATTCCGGGAACAAGTTCTTCACAACATGACCCACGTTAGTCAAAATATGCATCATGCAACACATATGCCATGAAACCCATGAACTTGACCTAACCCGAAACTCATCGCCACCGATTGGCCGATGAACAGCAAGAAATTGGTCAGCCCACCATTGAATGGCGGTCGACCGCTGACCGCCTCGACTACCATTTACAGTAGGTCGACCCAGCATGTAGCCGCCATCGACCGCCAAGCCCTGACAGCATTTTAACCTTTGATGAAAACGCGTGTTTCGACAAACCAAAAACGACATTGCCAATTGTAACATCATCCTAAGATCATGAGCATATCCCCATGATATCCACAGAACTTGCCAACTAGTAGTGTGAATGCGCATATATGCAGAAAACGAATCAAATGGAAGCATGCAAACGAAATAATTTACAATTAAGGTAATCAGAAATACGACGGCTATGGCGGCCTCCTCCACCTATGCTAACACATTGAGGAATAGATCTTGATCAACACAACCTAACGAACTCAAGAACAGATGTATTCAAGAACACAAGAACACATTTCTCATGTCTAACCTTTAAATGGGATGATAAGCACCATCCAAATCACTCCGAACACCATCCGTCCAATCCAGACATAGCAAAGATTCCCTAGATACAAAAAGCCAAGATGCATGAGATTCAATCGGGCCAGAGGCGAAGGGGACCGGGGGGACCCCGAGGCCGGAGCCATCGCAGCGAGGTGTTGCAGTGCCGAAGGGGGGCTTCGGGCCGAAGGTGAAGGGGGCCGAGGGGACCCCGAGGTCGGAGCCGTCGTGGCGAGGGGGCCCGAGGCCGGAGGTGGGCGAGCCCGATGAGGGCGCACGCGCGAGGGATCCAACAGAGCAGGGGGGTGGCCGAGGGCGCAGTGGGGCGACCGCATGGAGGCCAGGGTGGAGGTGCTCGGGCGGGCGTGGGAGGCTGCAGCGTCGAAGGCATCGCCATCTCTGGGAGGTGGCCGGGCCTAAGGTGTGCTGTGCCAAGCAGAGGAGGCCCCGGGTGGAGGTGCTCCAGAATCTTAAGCGCTTTTACGCCCAAAATCCCAAAGGAATAGCACTGAGCCTAATCCATCCGAGAAAATCAGAGGTCAACAACGATTTGCATATTTACTAGATGATTTGAATTAAAGAAAAATCAAAACGGGTCTTACCTTCGGCACCCAGTAGTAGCGCGCCCCGTGAGCTTGTTTGATCGATGGTGGATGGAGCCGGGAGTATGTACTCCCAGTAGTACTAAGCCATTTTCCTATATATGATATGTATATGTATATGTATATGTATATGTATATGTATATGTATATGTATATGTATATGTATATGTATATGTATATGTATGTATATGCATATGTATATGTATATGTATATGTATGTGTGTGTGTGTATGTATGTATGTATGTATGTGTGTGTGTGTGTGTATATCCATTTCGACAGTTTAGAGCCCGTGAAACCCATTTTCGACTCTGTTTGACCTAATCAAGCACCCAATAAATCCCAACCACCCACACCACCTTTCTTTTCAATTCTTTTCGAATTTATTTGTGGATATCATGGGGATATGCTTGAGATCTTAGGATGATGTTACAATTGGCAATGTCGTTCTCGGTTTGTCGAAACAGCGTTTTCGGAAGTGTCAGGACAATCGGTCGTCACGTGCGTGTAAGTGATGCGAGATGATCTTGATAATCTGTAGTGCCTTGGTTCTTGCGAGTACCAAGATCAAGAATGACCGCATGTGTGCGGTATGGTTTTTCGAGCGAGTGTTTTTGGGAAGTTTTGGTTTTCTCTGGGTAGCGATACAACGCGATTATGGGTGCGATACTACTGCAAGATCTTGATAATCTGCCATAACATCTTTATGGTGATAATCGATTTTGTCTTGATTGTCATTTCAATTGGAGAATTGCTTTTGGGTTAGGTCAAGTTCATGGGTTTCATGGCATATGTGTTGCATGATGCATGTTTTGACTAACGTGGGTCAAGTTGTGAAGAACTTGTTCCGTGATTCGTTTTCTTTGTCTATTGATGTGCGTGGTTGCTTGGAGGCCAACGACGGTCAGCGGCGAAGATGATCGGGACTAGGCTTGGAGAGCCGAGGTCGAAACGATCGGGATGCCAGTGAGGTCAATGGAGTCAAGCATTGCGCAAGAGGGACAAAGGTGACCGAACAGGCGATTCGGTCTGACGGAGTTCGATCAGCGGCGGGGTCGGTGCAAGTGCCATGGTGGTTTCGGTGGGAGCCGGATGGGAGAGACTTTCCGACATGAAGAGAGCCGCCGGATCAACCTACACGTGGCGGCATGGGAGGTGCTTCACGAAGATGGGACTCGGTCTTTGCAAATAGATCGAGAAGGGTATTTTGGTAATTTCACCAAATACGCCTTGGTGACCTAATGCCAACCATGGCGCAAGTCGGTGCGTCAAGAAGTGGATTAGGTCAAGAAAAGTGAAGACGGCGCTTTGAGATGCGTCGTGTGTGACCCGTTTGTTTTGGGCCTTAACGGAGCCCATTAGGGTTACTCTTCTAGAAGGTCTAAGCCTCCACTATAAATAGGGGTGTCTTTGGGCACCACCTCAACCCTTTCATTGTGTTTGAAACCCTAGTTTGCTTAGGGAGAGGATTAGTGGAGGTTAGGGTTCTAGAGAGTTGGATTTGATTTCGTGCTCATGTATTGAGTCTTTGTCCTCCTTGATGGAGTGGTCAAACCAATACTATATCAAATCAATCCAAAGAAAGTTCTCTCCAAGATGAGTCTATTTGCTTTCTTTTCTCTATTTGATGATTTGAGGTGTTTCTTTGATCCGCGAGTTTTGTTTGGTTTCTTCATCGTGATCTAACTTGCTGTGACATGTGGGAACCCATCTAGGATCATCTTGATCATCCATCACCCACGAGCAAGGTTTAGATCATGTTTAGGTTCAAACTTCGGTTTTGAAACCTCTTTCGTTCAATTCAAGAAAGGTAGGAACTTTGACATGGATCTAGTCATTCTTTGCTTGGAATAGGTTTCTAACCTCTTTGGGAAGGTGTGTTTCAAATCTCGTAGCGTTTGGCCAAGTGGATCAAAAGTTGTGCCAATTTTGGTTTTCGCGTCGGGTCGTTCGGGACAATCGATCGACCGCCTTGCTTGCTTACGGTCATCAGCTTTGTCAGATCGACCGCTCATTTGCCTCTGGTCATACCGCACATTGGTACGACCGCCGTTTACTCGCGGTTGTTCGATTTCCACGATTTTTCAAAGACTTCTTCGATTTTGTTTGTTTGAGCTTTGGGGGTTAAGAGGATTCAACACAAGACTTCCTCTGTGGCAATCATTGATCTTCATAGCTCTCATAGCTATTGAAGTGATTTACAAGTTGAATCCATTCAAGTGAAAAAGTTTTTGAGCTCCTATTCACCCCCCCTCTAGTCGCCTTTTCGGTCCAACATTATTTAATTCATTTTGTTCCCAGCTCGCCTCTTGTTGAGCCCAGATTTATCTATTGGATTTTCTTCCACGTTAGAGCCAGAAATTATTGCTCAAGCTACATAAGGAGATGATCGAGTTGTAAGAAAAGTAAGTCTAGTCAAGGACTGCGGATGTGGAGGCAAGTTGCATACATTTAATCATTTTAAGCCTATATTTCATGTACCTATATTATTACTTTCATTGTCGTATTTATGCCAATTACTTCTTTACTAAAATAATACTTTTTGAATGTCATGACGAGTAGATAAATCCTGTCACCCCACATACAAACCCAGCTATTCTCTTGTAGGCCATATTCACCTTAACAAGTTTATTATACATAAAATATTAATAAATGTTCGGCATTGTCACACAATGTGTTTATAAATTCTGGAAAAGAGTATTGGCTATCCGCCAATCGTTTCGGTGGAGAGTTGAGGGTTGTGACCAAGAGGATGGACAATCCAAGATACTTGACAAAAGTGAGTTGAATGTGAGACCAAACTGGTGGACAGCCACGAGTTGGTGTTGGTCCATTTCCTCACTGGAGACAGGTAAGAACAAGAACCTTCTACCAAATAACAGACACATAAATCGCTCAACCATGGGTTTGGTATATCAAACTTGGCTTAGTACACTGCTCTTTCGATTGAATATCTACAGGATGACACCTGCTCTTGTGTACAGAGCAGTCGCGGTTTGGGGGTGGGGCAAGAGTGAAAACGGAGAAACACTCGCTGGTCTACACAACGGTAGGTACCATCAGCATCGGACCGTGCATTCCACTGTTGGCCGGTGTTTTTCCGATTGTTGTATGGTTCAAGAACCTACCGGGTAGAGGCTAGAAAGGTTGAGAAGTGAAAAGGCTTTGTTATCGCAGCTCAGTCGCACGCTAACATTGTAAGTTTGAGGTATCTTGCGGGTAAAGTTAGGCAACTCTGCAGAGTATAATCAATGGTATTCGGATACGTTGTGCTTCCGGTTAATGAAGATGTGTTCATGGGTGATTCCAATATATGAGGCATAAGTAGAGATTTTGGCATGTTAAGATGATAATTTTAAATGTTGAGAAAACATCTGTTGTTATATTAGTATGATTTTACTGTTTTAAAGATAAACTACTTTAAACTCAAAATGCATCCACATATGCTTGATAAGGTAAACCCTCAACAGTCAATTGAATTCCTGGCATGTAGTTAATATTTTTCCCATGTGACTTATTAAGTATGTTATGTACTCAATCTTGCTGAATTTTCATCAGAAGATTGAAGGACACCTTAGAGAACGTGTTAGGGTTGCGACCGTACTCAAGCTTTTTTGTGGAAGCCTTTGGTTCTTCTGAATGTAAGTCAAAGCTTTTGGCTTAAGATGCCAATTTTGTTGCTGCAAAATAGCCGTTATGCCATAATTTAATCAAATTAATACTTTTCAACAGTTCATAGGTAGGTTTCATTCCATTTCGGTTCACAACCTAAATCCTGGACGGTTGCACAAACCGGGTACACCCTATTTGAAAAATAGGGTCGTTTCAAATGGTATCAGAGCAGGCTTGACTGTAGGTTGTAACCCTAAGTATAGATTTGGTTCCGATAGGAATATGATATTTATAAAATGTCAATTTCATGTACAACAGAATTATGAAAACTATAAGTATTATTGCTATCTTGTCCTTCCTTATTCTACCTTATCTTTCTTAGGCATGCATCAAAAACTTTGTTTTGATTTGGTTAAAATCTTAAAAATTCATGTAGTCGAGTAGACTAATTCTTTGTTGTAGGAATTGACGAAATGGAACGAAAACTAACTAGTAGTAGAAGTATTCCGAGAGGAATTGACGAAATCGAACTACAACTAAAGTTCCTTGTTGGTTTTTTGAGTTATCAGAGCTTTGTTGGTCTTTCCTTCTCTGTCCATGTTCTTGTCCATCTCTGGCCTAGACCTCCCTTTGCCTGAGATCTATTGGTCCAGACCTCCTTAGGTCTAGATCTCCCAAACGCTTAGACCTCCCCGAGTCCTATTTCTCCCTCTCGGGTCCTCTCTGGCTTGCAATCTCCCCAAGTTTGTGCCACCCTTGCGTGCATTTATACTCCTTTGGAATCCTGTGTAGCTTTCCATGTTTTCTTGAATATCCTTTGTTACTTGAAGCCTTGAAACCTTCTCTGGAGGTCCCCTTTGGTACCAGTCCAGTAGTACCACTTATACTTGGTGGTACTACCGCTTCCTAGACCTCCTCGTGTCCTTCAGGACCTCTCCATGTCCTCTAGGACCTCCCCTTACCTTTATTGGACCTCCCTGTGTCCCACCGGACCTCCCCAGGTCCTCCAGGACCTCCTCCTTACTCATTTACATCTCAATTGTTTGTGAGTCGTCCGATTTGCATTGGACGGCTTGATCTTGGTGAGGCGTTCGGGTGGTCCGAACGTCCCACCTCCTCTGAGCCTTTGGATCTCCATTAGACGGCCCGATCTGTTGTGGCGTTCGGGCGGTCCGAACGTCCCAACCATTTTGGGCGGTCCGATCGAAATCCAGCGGCCCAGACCTCCTCCTTGCACATCGGGACCGTTAAGACCTCCCCCTTGGAGATCTTAACCGTCTAGACCTCCTCCTTGTGGATCTGGACCGTCAAGACCTCCCCTTTGGAGATCTTGGCCGTCCAGACCTCCCCTCTTTGGCAGATCCGATCGTTAGGACCTCCCCTTGGGAATCCTAACCGTTCAGACCTCCCTTGGATTGGATCCTACGGCTTTAGACCTCCCTTGCGGGTGAGGTTCTCCTTTTACTTTTGTTGACCTCCCCGTTTGCGCTTGATCTTGACCGTTGGACCTCCCCTTTGGAGATCCAACCGTCAGGACCTCCCTTGTGGATAAGGACCTCCTCCTTGCCCTTGCGGACCTCCTCTGGTGCGCTTAATCTTGGCCGTTTGGACCTCCACTTTGGAGATCCAACCGTTTGGACCTCCCCGGTGGATGAGGACCTCCCCTTGTTCACTACAACACCTCCTCGAGGTCCTTGCAGGACCTCCTTGGCGGGTCTTGGCTGCCCCTAATCGGGCGATCAAGAACCCGCTTTTCTTACCTTTGGTGAGTGCAGGGCAAGGAAGTCTCCACAGCCTTTAATGCACGTTGTGTCGCATTAAATGCCCTCGCCTTTTTCAGTACTCCTGTCGTACCAATAGTCACATTCCTTGCCTACTCCGCTGTCCTCTTTACCAACTCTTGTTGACTCCAATCTGGGTCACGTGCCTTTGCTTCCCCTATATATAGTTTGGGAGAGCCCTCCTTTATCACTTTCTTCCTCATTTCTGCTCTCTGTCTCAACCGAGCCACCATAGACCTCCTCTCTCTAGTCTCTAGACCTCCTCCAACTCGAGCTTGGACATTCTCTCTGGAGCTCCAGGACCTCTCCAGCAAGCTCATTGGACCTCCTTTTAACCTTCCAACCCCTCTGTTGGTTTTGTGTCTAAATTTATTTGGAAGTTCTTTGGATTCTTGTTTGAGCTTCATTTGAGTATTTGGTTTTTCACGTGTAGATTGCCTGCACAGTAGGGAACTGAGTTCGATGAGGGAGAGGAAGCAGCTCGAGATCTTGAGCAAGGCAAGTTACACTCTTGAACATGTTGCACCCAATACTTCAAATTATTTATGCTGTTTTCAAAGATGTATGCATGCCTACTTTACTAAGTATTTCAATGCCTATCTTTCAATCCCTAGTTAAACCTACTGCTTGGTATGACCCCCATCCATGTTGAACCAACCACATTGTCACACTAGGTAAATCTGGTTCTTGCATTAGTAAGGACCCGAAACTTTAAAAAAAATGAAATGCTTAGTAATGCTTAAACCAAAATATTGATTTGGGGAGTTTAGACCAAAAACATCAAATAATCAAATGTTTTGAGCCATGGCATTGGTGTGCCATGGGGATTTCAGCCATGACATTGGTGTGTCATGGATGTTTTACTTGGCCTTGGCATTGGTGTGCCATGGAGAATTGTAAAGCATAGTTAATGAAAAATGGTTTTGACTTGGTAATTTGGTTGTATGGTTGGTGCATGTCTATGCACGGGGGTCGTGTGATCCGATGCCCCAGGGTTGAGGTTTGTCGTCCAAGTCGGTTAAGGACCGGTCTTTGAGACACCACTTGCTAAGCCTATAATGGGCTATGCCAAAATTGTGCAACCACATGTCTCCAGTATGGGGCGTGGGACCTGGCTAACTAATTTGCAAAGCTCTATCGTGGTTCATCCCACGGACGCGGTGGGTTTGTCATGTTATGACTAGTTGTAGTCCCACATGGCATAAGAGGGGGCACCCCATTAACCCGGCGGTGTTTCTACCCAAAGGGGAGGATTGCGAAACCTTAATGGGGGTGGGCTGCAGTGGAGCAATGCATTGTAAAGACCTTGTCATGGGCTCTAGACCTCTCACCAAAGGAAGTGTGAGGTGACATCGACGGATGCCAAGCAAACTAGAGAATTCATGTCATGTGGGTAAAGTGTGCAACCTCTGCAGAGTGTAAATCTATTCGAATAGCCGTGTCCACGGTCATGGACATGCTGGCAATGTCACTCAAAGTTAGCTTTTGGTTTCGGTTTTCAAAAGGTTATGAAAATGGTTTTGGTGGCTTAACCAAAATGGGTGTGGGCAGGAAGCCTTGTGCAGGAGGGTATCCTTCACCATTTCTATGTTGAATGCTATCCAACTGAAAATGGTTTTCACAAAAATGAATTTTAATTATGGTAACCTGCCTTGAAACTTAATACTTGTATTTGAAATAAAATTGGCTTTATGCAAATCAACCTTAATATCTTTGTCCTTTGATATATCCCTATGCATGTCATTACATTAATTGATGGGTGTAACTTGCGAGCACGGTTGTTGTGCTCACTCTTGCTGATTCATACATTGAGCGGATGAAGACTCCTATGATGATGAAGATGACCGGCTCAATTAGGCCGCCCTCGGCCACCATCACTGTGGTGTAATGGGTGGACCACACTGTTGTTTTTATTTGCTTTTGTGTGCTCTCTGTTCTTTGGAGCTTATAAGCAACCCTTGTAAACAAACCTCCTTTTCTTTGTTAATAAAGTCTTGTGGATGTTTGTGTTATCACTAGTTTGTTTGTGAGAACGATCGATGATCTCTAGGGCTGGTTTGGATCACGAGAGGACTTGAGCTTGCCCTAAGCCCCACGACCTCCTCGGGGTGGTTCCTCGGACCTCCCTCGGGTGGAGGCGTGGAGTTTTGGGAGGTCTGAGGTCCAGCGACCTCTGGTCAGGACCTCCCGAGACCTCGAGTGGTCCTCTCGGACCTCTCGGGGTCTGTGCGGTCCACCGGGATGTCCTCTCGGGATGTCCTGGGAAGTCCTTTGCGGACCTCCCAGGAGGTCCTGAGGGACCTCTCGGGACATCCTGGAGGCTCCTCTCTGGACCTCCCAGGAGGTCCTGAGGGACCTCCCGGGTGTGCCCTAGGCCGGGTCGTTACACTTACCTATATCTTTTCTATTCTCACCTTATTCCTCCTCTATCTTTGCGATCCCAAAGTACCAAATCCTGATTGCAAGAGATAAATTAGTTAATACCCTTGGAGCTGAAAGTGAAGGAAGTAGATAATCTATAAAAGATTGGTGTAACAAGTAAGGAGTAAAGATAAGTTGATGTACCTATGTTGATTATTTGAAATAGTTAATGGTATTAGACCTGGAAGGATCAATTAGTGAATTTTATTGGAAGAAATTGACTAGAATAAATGAATTAATTGGAATTTTGGAAGATATATGGGATAATGATGGTTTTGGATCATAGAATGTGATTTTATGATTGGTGGATGTTTACTTTGAGGCTTGAATTAATTTAGAGATGATTGGTGAAGAATATAAATGGAGGCTGGATTAGTTAATCATGGTTACAATTCAATGGTGGAAGTGATTGGATTATTATAGCATAGACATAGTTAATATTGAAGATTTAATAATTAATAAATAGATTAAAAAAGATAAGAATATTGGATTATCACTACGATTTGTAGTTGTATACCTAGCAGATAACAATTTTGAGATTGGATTTACCCAATAAATTCTTGGTGGAAAATAAATCTTAGATAGCCATGATTCAATTGATAAAACCCTAAATAAGGTAACAAAAATATATGTTAGATGGATTGGATGAATAATGATACATTACTTGGAGTTTTAGATGGCAATGATACAATGAAGGAATATGACATGTATAGGTGATGAGAAGTAGCAAATATACTGGGTAATAAGGCCATTGGATTTTAAGCCTACTTGTGGAATGGACCAGTTGATATAAAATGATTATTGGAAGAATTTTAGGATACCCTTGTAAGTGTATTGGATTTTCCAAGCCATGGTAAAATCAGAAAGTAAGAAAATTTTCAAGCCATGGTAAAATCAGAGAGTAAAGAAAATTCCAAGTCATAGACAATTCTTAATACGAACCGTCTGTGATAAGATACTTATCACAGACGGTTCATATTAAGAACCGTCTATGATATGTAAATCCTGAGCGATTTTTGTATGAAACCGCTCGTGATTCGCGCATGAAGTTCGAATAATTTTGAATGCGCGCGCGGGAGGCAAAATATTTTGGCGCTGTTCATATATATTATAGCCACCCCAGCCATGTTTTCCATTAGTCTCTCCCTCTCCCCTCCCCACACCGAACTCCGGCGACCACCCTCGATGATTCCCCGTCATGGTTCAATGAGAGACCTGACCGACGCACGGCGATGAGGAGGGATGTGGAGGAGCTCCTTGTCTGTCACAGGAGGTAGACTGCCGAAAGGTATGTGTACATCCCCATAACATATATAATTTGTTGGTTGTTTGTTGTAAAAAAATTATCTTAATTTTGTGTTACCTAAGGTCGGAGTGCCGCTGGAGGTTTTCAGTCGTCTCCCCTTGCCGACGAGCTTGAGTCGAACTCGACGACATGCAAGAACATCTTGTAATATGCTGGTGAGGTACAAAGAGGAGCTCACAAGACCAATCCAAGAAGCCGATGAGTTATTCAGGAGCTTAGAGGCATAGATGGTTTCTAACTAGTTTAACTTTGTAACTTTATTCTTTTTTTCCCATTCGAAGGGGACGTTGTGAAACCTTTTGGTTTCCCTTTCCTATAATGTGTTTGCCATTAGAATTTTAATTGGATTTTAGTTGTCTTGCTAGAGGTTGCATATAGAAACTATTGTCTGGCAATTGATTGGTTTGGCTCAAAATCTGATTTTTTTTTTTTGCAATAGAAAAAACTATCACAGACAGTTTTGAATAAGAACCGTCTGTGATAATTACTTATCACAGAGCGGTTCTTGTTGAACCGTCTGCGTGGTAGTCTATTTTCACAGATGATTCAAAAAGCGATGCGTGATGACCTCATGTCATCACTAACCCATAAACCCAAACGGCTCACGAAACCGTCTGTAATGACGTTTTTGAACCAT
The DNA here is from genome assembly GCA_036346405.1 of Phyllostachys edulis. Taxonomy (NCBI): domain Eukaryota; kingdom Viridiplantae; phylum Streptophyta; class Magnoliopsida; order Poales; family Poaceae; genus Phyllostachys; species Phyllostachys edulis. The sequence continues at coordinate 54,540,671 of CM070552.1, read as the reverse complement.
CTGTGAAGACCTTTTCTGTAGTAGTGGCAGGATTGAAAAATCTTACAATATATGTGAGAAACACAAAGTACCATATTACATGCACAAGAAAATGAAGACAACTTGAGAACCAACGAAACTACTATAGCCACTGTCAGATTTAGAAAGAGAATTAGCAAGAACCCAATAATCAAACTTCGACAACAAAGTTAACTATGACACTATAATGATAGTTATGGAATAATACCCAGAATGGAACACTTTGGTGAGTGAGCCCCAAATTCTAGAGAAGGAAGATTTGTATAACATCACCAAATCAAGACAATGAAGCAGTGCACCACTTTTGGAGAAGTGACATTCAAAGGAAAGTCAAAAATTACATTTCAGTACTAAAAGCCTCAGTGGAACTACAAAAGTATAATCAACATCCGTTCAAACATTCTACTCTTCGGGAAATATCAAGCAGGTTGAACCACCACTTAAAGAAGACAACAGAATTCAGTATATCTCCACATGGAACAGCAAGGGATACTTATTCACTATTTATCAAGAATTTACCTGACAGCAATTACTAAAGAAATTTGGAAGTAACATTAATGATGCCCTTAGAATCAATAAGCACATCCACGTTCTTCATAAATTTAATAGCAAGGTATATGTGTGTGAATGATCGAGTCAAAATTTTCAGAAACACTTAGAAGGTAATACCAAAATATCAGCCGATCAGTGCTGTTGTGAGCAGTAATTGAAAACTTATCTTGAATAGATTGGAACAATGCCCATAGCAAGTCACTTCAGCATGAATTTTGAGATACAATGGACAAAGTTTATAAATTATCTTCAATGAAGAAGAGAACAAAACAAGATCTAGAAAAGTGGAAACATCATATGAACAGGAACAACTTTGATTAGGGATAGTAAACAGAAAATTTTCAAGTTAACAGCTTTACTGGATTCAACAAAAAGATTCAGAAGGAAGTTCAACTTCACAACCAACCTTGACAAAAAAAAATAGTTTATCCCAAGATACTAGCCGAAATAAAGGAAAGGCACAATTCTCAAGACAACATAAAGGGGTCAAGAAAACCAAGACAGTCAGGCATAGACTAAAGAAGGCAACTTCAGATACCCAAATAACTAGCAGAAACATCAAGCCTTTAGACTTAGCAGCAGTGGTACATTCATTGAAGATTTGGAAACATTGCTTGTAAGGATATCATTGCGAGATATTCAGTATCATTCAGGAAAGGAAAATATTGTAGCAAAAGCACTCGGTGGAAAAATGTATCACAGTCTAAATATAATACAGAAATGTCAGTCCTAGCTACAGATCAAAATGCAACAGTTGAACCTAGAGATAGTTGAACAAAGGTCAGTGTCAGCTTTAGAAATGCAAACAAACTTGACAGAACAAGTTAAACACGCACAGCGGGAAGATCAAGAAATTCAACAACTTAAGAAGGACAGTCAGAAGAATAATTCAATGGAATTCAATAAAGATGAGCAAGGAACAATATGATTTCACGGTCGTCTATGTGTTCCAAACAAGAAAGAGTTGAAAGAGTTAATTTTACAAGAAGCTCATTGATCACAATACCCCTCTTATTATAGAGGAGTATATCGACGCCCTATCCGAGTTTCTCGGCTAATTTCTGCCAAACGCGCGTGTACGCGTGTTGTCGAGTTTTCCTTGCCTGCGTCGACAGCGCGCGCTTTCGTTCGTTCGATCGGAAATATAGCACTGGCGTCCCATTCGCTCCCTTTTTCATCCGGCATAGCTTCCCGTGCGTGCACGCTTGCAACATACGCCGTGTTGGCCATTTGCTTTCGGCCCAGTTACAATGGTCGGCGTGGCGTAGTGCGCGTACAGCCTAGCTCTCAATACATCCAAGAGGAACAAAGGTCTTCCAAGACTTGAAAAGGAGATTTTCATGCAAGAATATGAAAAGAGAAATAGCCAAATATATTTGGTAGAATATGTTAAGAAAAAGAATAACAAGGATGATATACGAGTACTGGCAAGAAAGGGAAGGAGTGTTGCAGAAACACAAATGTGGCATAAAAGTACAAACACAAACAGATTTATCAGATATTGACAAACATCAACGGAGTTCCCTTTGAATGAAAGAAAAGACACACGAGAATCAGAACTATAGCAACTTCTACCTTCTTGTTTCCCATTTTCAGTGAATCTCGGGGACGAGATTCCTTTTAAGAGGGGTAGGTTAAAAAGACACAAATTTTCAAAGTTTGTTTGAGTTTGGGTTGAGTTTTGAGTTTCTTGCCCAATTCAGAAAGTCTTGCTCATTTTCCATTTTTCCTCTTTTTCGCATTCTGTTTTCCTCAGCAGAAAGCGTCTCTCGCAGATACGCTTCTCCCTCTATTCTTCTTCCTCACGCGTCAAGCCACCAGTCGCTCCATTCTCCACCGCATCGTCTCCGTCCCCATCAACCTCTTCCACCACCTTCGCCGCACCAGTGTTCGCCAACTCACCCTGCCACCTCGGCCACGCAACAGCGCCGTTGCGCTAGCGCCATCGAGCCTCAAAGCTTCTCTCACGCCACACCGCCCTAGCCCAAGCTCTGCCACCACCGCCTTCCATAGCTATAAAAGCCCACACCACGTATCCTTCCTCCTCAATAACCCCACCGTGACCCTTCAAACCTCCCCTTTCTTCCCCAATGCCGGCCACCTTCTCAAATCACCATCGCACTTTCTTTCCCCTTTCGGTGAACCGCTACCCAATTCTCCACCTTCCTTCTTCTTCTTCTGCACTGAGCCCACCCCTAGCACACCCCCTCACCACCGTGAACCCGTCCCCGAGCTCCAAGCCTGCCACCGCCGCCCCTAGCTCGTTGTGCGTCGTGCGCCGAAGCTCCGCCGCCCACAGTCCACACCGCCATAGTCCACCCCGAGCTCCACCACCACCACCGCCATACTCCCCTTGTCCCGTTGGTGCTCAAGCGCCGGCCGCCTTGGTCGGAGCGCCATCGCACCATCCCACTGCCTCAGCCATGCGCCTTCACCGCCACCAACACATCATCGAGCCTCCTCCGGGTGGGCCAAACCCCAAAATGGGTTGCCCGTGCGTCACTGATCCTCACTACACCACCTGGCGCCGCCACTACCAAACAGAGAAAGGGAGGAAAATAGAGAAGAAACCAACGAACAAAAGAAAGATTATGATTTTTTTTCCGGCTCCTTACACAGTGGACTTGATTGTGTAATTTTTTCATAATTTAAAAAAATTAAATAATGCAATTTCATAATGTCCACTGTATGAGGATTCTAATATTTCATAATGTAAGGACATTATGAAATTGCATTAATTAATGTTTGGACATAATTTTCTATATTAGAAAATTCCTACAAATAGTATAATTAAATGAGTTTTAGAGACAAAATCAGAATGTATAAAGTTTTGAAAGAAAATACATAAGTAATTACATTGTGTCGGGAGGCTCCACAAAAAATGATAATTTTTTTAGCTCTGTTTCTATATTTAAAAAAATTAAAAACGGAAGTAACTGGCGACGTTATCATTCATCTAATTTTTTGGTGTTCGTAATATTATTTTTCAGGACGTTAGGAATGTCGTTCCTTTGATTACGCTCTAACGCGACGTCATCGAGCTAATTATCCCAAAAAAATAAATGATGTCCTTCCACTCTTCCAGCACCAAAATCACGTTTCACGCCCTTGTTGTCCCTCTCAAATTAAGGAAAGTCAGAGAAGCTTATCGAAACAAAAATAATAAATGGTGTCCTTCCACTCTTCCAGCACCAAAATCACGTTTCACGCCCGTGTTGTCCCTCTCAAATTAAGGAAAGTCGGAGAAGCTTATCGAAACAAAAATAAGGAACATAGATGGCTACAGAAACTGCATCGTTTGCCGCGCACCCCGGAAAATGTATACACGTCGGCAATCGCATCACGTCGGCAATCGCATCGGTTCGCATCAGTCAAAACCAAGCTCCAGTTACCGCATTAATGAACTGTTCCAGTGAACTGCCATCGTACCAGCATTGAAGCCCCGTGTGTACACAGAGACGACACAGGCACGGGCACGCCAGTTGCAATAAATAGGCCTCCCTTGGCGAGGCATTCCTGTGTGCCATCGAGTCACTAGCTCATAGTGGAGTAGGATCGTAACTTCACCGGAGTGAGGTCGATCGAGCAGAGCGCGCAAAGGAGCATGGGCACAATGGCGCCTAGTGTTGAGGTGGTTGAACCGGAGCAGCTTGACCTGGGTGGAACGGCCGGCGAGCTGAGAGCTGCGTACGAGAGCGGCAGGACGCGGAGCCTGGCGTGGAGGCAGGCCCAGCTCAGGGGCCTCCTCAGGCTCCTCGCGGAGGAGGAGGAGGCGGCGTTCCGGGCGCTCCACGAGGACCTCGGCAAGCACCGCGTCGAGGCCTACAGAGACGAGGTTTGATTTGCACGGCATATGCGTGTCCATTTGGCATTTCCGTGAGAATTTTGCTTGCAGTGTTTACATGTCCACTGATTGATTTGCCTGCGAACGATTCGGCATTTAGATCGGCGTGCTCATCAAGTCCGCCAACGCCGCGCTGCGAGAGGTCGGGAGATGGGTGGCTCCGGAGAAGGCAAGCTTTTTTTTGTCACGCTTAATTTGCATTTCTACTTCCGCGACGAATGCGGTTTTGACGCCTCCGGGTTGCGCGCTTGTGCGTTTGTTGGCTGTGCGCGATCGAGCGCAGGTCTGGGTGCCGCTGATCGCTTTCCCGGCGAGCGCGCAGGTCGTGCCGGAGCCTCTCGGGGTCGTCCTCGTCTTCTCCTGCTGGAACGTCCCCTTGGGTAAGCAAACCACCTAACCAGCCTCTTAATTTGCTCGTCGTTTCTCTTCTTGTCACATGAATCTCGTAGAGTAGAATAATAGAGTGACTGCCCATGTGCAATCTTGTCAGGGAAGTGGCGCAACATTCATTGATAAACTGGTCCGTTGAATTTTCACCTATACATCCCAACACATCCACCATGCATACTACCAGTTTGTGACCTTACAACTACAAGAAATTAGCATAGCTAGCAGTCTAGCACTATAGCAGCGCTACTGTACTGCATATACAGAAGTGATCGAGCATCTCCAAACAGTTTCGATCTACTGTAGTCATGTTAAGTCCTGCTACTAGTCTTCTCCACTTTGTTTGAATTAATTAATAGGCTCAGCGTGTGGGGGAGCCCAGATCAATTTCCTATCTAGCTGGATAGCCTAGGGTGTGTTTGGATGAGTGTATTAGGTGGTAATAGATGGGATGGTTTAGGATATGGATTGGTTCGTATGCTTGGTTCATATGTTTGGTTGGACAAATGGAACCAAACCGTCCGGGATAAGGTGGTTCAAGTTTGAGGAATATTCCACAAATATTCTAAATCATCTCGTTCACCAAGATCGGTTGAACCACGCCGTCCAGGCTCATCCGGCTCCGTGCGCTCACCTCCCTCTCGCGCTCTCCTCCCGTTCTCGACGCGCCTTGCCGAGCCGCCCCATCGCCGGCCGCCTTCTTTCTCATGCGCGCAAGTCACAGAGCGCCCGAACCCACCGCGCCTCGCCGAGGTGCCGCCCCAGTGAGCTCCGACCGTCCCCTCCATACGCACTACCACCACCTAGGTCCCCTCCGCCCCACGATCATCATCTTTTGCCCTTCCCCGCTCGAAATTGCCTGGAACGGCTGCACCTCCGTTAAGCTCCCCGCATCGGCCGCCGCCTTTGTCCCAATGCTCCGGCCAACCCAGAGATTCTCCCCCACGGTCGACCGCGTCACACCATGTTCAAGAACACCACAAGTCTTCCCCCCTAGTCAATTTTGGGATTCCCTCATAGGATCTCACGGCGCGGTCATCTTCTCTCGCTCCGGTCGAAAACCGTCGCCGCCACCACCGCTTCCACTCCGGTGAGCTTCCCTCCTATTCCTTTCTCCAAGAGCATCCCCTCACCTTCCCCGACCTCCTCCCACTTCCACAGAGCCACCGTCGTGTGAGCTCAGCCGCGCCGCCTTGGTCCATTTCCATCTTCACCAGCGATTGGGCAAGCTCCCTATCACCCATAGATGCTCGTGCGCGCGCTAACTTTCTCGTTTAGCCACCAGTTAATTGTCGTCGCTGGCACGCATGCTGCCGCCGCCATGCGTGTGCGCCTTCCTGCCCCGGACCGTCTTGAGCTGCGACGTCGTCTCCCTGGCTCCGTCATCCCTCACGCAACCCATTTTTGAGGTCAACACAGACTCCCTGCCGTCCTACTGCCACCGGCGAGCACGCCTTGCTGCTGTCGTGCCCCTCCTATGTTCTTCTCTTCTCTATGTTTCTCTTTTCTCTGTTGCGTGTGCAAATGACAAGTGGGCCCCTTTGTTGTTAGGAGGTAATTTCATCAGGACAGGTGTGTGGAGATAACAGGTGAGCCTCTATGTTCATCCTATTCAGACAACCAAATAAAATCACGTATCATATTATCCTACCAACTAAATACATTACTTATATCATCCTATCCGGGATGGTTTCATCGAAAACAACGTATGCTTGCCGAACTTGCTGAATCGCACATGCATGTACACGTTACCTATAGCTGTTCAACGATCACTTTTCCTCAGCTGTTGGATCTTCATCCAACGGCTGAGCTAACGACATCCACATCAGTTGAGTTGACCGAGGAGTAATGGGCTGGGACCCAGTTATTTGTGGTAAAGCAAGCAGACGTGTACTACTGCTTAATCGGCATGCTGATGTTGATTAAGTATTGATAAAGATACATGGAAGTAATACAGGCTTTGAGATGCGTACACACATAGTATGTACATGTCATCTTCTACCTTCTGAATTAAACGAGAGGTTGCACAAAAGTAAGTGGTCAGTTCATGTAGTTTAAGAGCTGTCTTTGTCGACGCCACACGCCGCCTCACATTTATCTTCTCTGTTCTTTCATGACGATGACTTGGAACACGGAACGGAACTACTAATGCTACACTTTTTTTTAGATAATCGAAGAGAATAATCTCTTCTGGTCTCTGTATCAAGAATGCATGTAGCCCAATTTATTAAGAAGATAAGTACCACAATGAACACAAATTGTTAAAAAGTGGCCGAAAGACTTACAATCAAAAGACGGATGGAATGAAACTTAATCATTACAAATTCTGTGACTGAACTGTCATCCATGAAGGTTTAATAATTGCTTCGTCATAAACTCCAACTGGCGCTGTCAGCTATCGTTGCCTCTTTCTGAGACAATTTCTGTAAATTTGCTCAAGTACTCAGCTAATATCCACTCAAGATGATAATCTGCAAGGGATTAGTGATAGTCTTTTTTTTAATCAAAAACTATATCATTTCGACATAACAAAATAAACCAACATAAGGCACTAGCTCCTGTTAGGAGTTGTAACTTTAAATTTTTTGGAATACCGGTTAGCCAATTCCCAAACAAGTGTGTTATACTCACATGAGGTGGTAAATTAAACGCACATTGAGCAATCCACCATATAAGGCGTGCAAAAGGGCAATCAATAAAAAAGATGTTGAATTGTTTCCTCTTTAATACAAAAATAACATTTTTTTGTTTCCCCTCCAATTTCTTTTAAACATGTTATCTGTAGTTAAAACCACCCCTCTTTTGATATACCATAAAAATATTTTCACTATTAATGGGATTTTAATGGACCAAAAAAAATCCCTAAGGGAAACTTGATTGTTTCCTATTAGTGCCCCGTAGAAAGAAGGTACCGAGAAGACCAGACTTATTCATAATCCACCTAAAAACTTCTTTTTGAGGGCTCAATGTTATATTAGCCATTCTCAGAATTAACTCATTCCGAGCATATAACTTAGTTCCAACAATAGGTCTTCGAAACTAGATATGAAGAGGATCCGATCTTATTACATGTGCCACGGTATCATTTTTTCTCCTCACCACATTATAGAGAATTGGATATTGATTTTTCAGATGAGTATCTCCTAACCATATATCTTTCCAAAACCTAGTTTGCATTTCATTTTTAACCTAGAAGGAACCAAAACGAAAAAAATGGTTTTTAATTTTCGTAAGACCCGGCCAAAAATAGGAAGTCCCGGGTTTATTAACCACATGCGAAAGACTCTTATTGCCCAAATATTTCCTTGTTAGTAAGGATTGTCATATTCCTTCTTCATAAAGCAACCTAAACAACCATTTCTCTAATAAACTTTTGTTTTTTGTGTCTAAGTTCTGAATGTCTAAGCCGCCTTGCTCTTTGGGTATACACACTAAACTCTATTTAGCAAGTCTATATTTTCGTTTATGTCTATCACTTTGCCAATAGAATCTAGATCAATAGAAATCAAGTCTTTTAAGAATCTCTCTGGGAGCTTCAAAAAAAGATAGTATAAACATTGACAGGCTGTTGAGTACCGAGTTAATAAGTACTAAACGTCCACCAACAGATATTTTTTTCCTTTCCATCCACTAAGTTTTTTTTCAACTCTATCCTCAACCCCTTTCCAATCATAATTCTTTAATTTTCTGAAGTGAATTGGAATATCTAAGTATCTAAAAGGAAAAGTACCCACTTCACACCCAAATAATTGAGTATAATATGATTCGACTTCTTTGGCATTACCAAAACAGAAAATCGCATTCTTATGGAAATTAATATTTAAACTTGATAATTGTTCAAAGACACATAGAATAAGTTCGAGATTTTTTACCTGATCTAAATCATTATTCAAGAAGAGGATAGAGTCATTAGTATATTGTAAAATTGATAGCCCATCATCAATCAAGTGAGGAACTGCTCTCGAAATCAGACCTTCTTCTTTAGCTTGTGAAATAAAGGTGGTAAGCATGTCCGCAATTGGGGGCATCGGATCACCTTGTCTAAGACCTTTTAAGTTTGAAAAAAAAAAACCAATATCGCCATTAACTTTTATAAAACTATCAAATTTTAAGATGGTGTCGTTACGTGACATGGTCGATATATACAGCTTACACAGGTCTAGGTCATATAGACAGAAGGGTCAGCACATGCAACCAATGAATTATAAATCGTTGACATCCAGAGTACGAACAATCTATTGACCTATAAAACAACCAACCCAAGCAACAAAAAAAAGTGTTAGTGCAACGACATGATTATGAGTTATTATGATCACTCACAAGAAATTATGATCACTGCTCAAATAGTAGAGCTAGCAAATTTAACACATGAACTTAATATTATCACATCACCTATCGATAACTCTAGCTAGTATGAAATACGCAGGGGAAAAAATATAATACTGTACTTATTTTTCCAGATGCCATAGTGTTGCCAATTGTAGTGCCAGCGTCATGTACTCCAACAACAAACTGTAACTAGTATTTCAGTGCGGGACCAACAAACGAGTCACATATTTGTTTGGACCGGATATGGATCAGGGGAGAACAAACTGTAACTAGTATTTCAGTGCGGGACCAACAAAAGAGCATGTAAATAGGTTTATGTTAGCCGTCTATAACTATTGTTACATAGGATTTTTATTGATGTGGATGAAAGAGAATAAAGAGAGAGAAAGATGATGTCTACAATCCTATAGTCGACTATAGCATAAGAAACAAAAAAAGTATTAAAAGATTGTGTGTTCTATAAAGACAACTAAAAAGACATCAGCCATCTATACCACTATATAAGCTGTCTTTAGTGCTGTTTATAAGTAACATAAATAGTTATTATAGACAGCAGCTGTCTATATCATTGTACATGTCCTTAGATGTTACCCTCCAGCCTTAATTTAGGTGGGTTAAGTCCTGCCAATTGTCGGGCTGAGCAACACACTTTTAATGCAAAGGCGTACACCAGTTCGGCGCACATGCCGAGCGACAGTGCTTGCTGTGTAAGAGAGCGATTTTAATGCAGTTCCTGAGTTTAAGTAGTAGCAGCTGTCACCTGTGACCTGTCTGATGGGCATACTGCTGCTACTGGTAGTAGAGCCAATAGCTAACGACAGTGTTAAATTAATTCAAGAAACGGAAACCGTACATGATTGATCTCTTCATCTGATGCCCTGCACATTACTGTCTACGTACTACACTATTGCTACCTGCGCATATGCATGCATCTACCGGAGTCGGAAACACAAGCATGTGCCCCACGCAGCACGCGGGTACAGCCTTTCGAAATGCACCACGCTGCTGTACCGCGTCTCAAATGGCACACTGGCCGGTTTCGCCAAAATCGCTCGCTGGATGCAGCGCATTTACCACCTGGGCAGACAGTGGGCCAAAAAACCAAAAAAAAACCCGTACTCCACTCTGATGGCTTGGCCCAAAGTGATCACTCTCTAGTTACCCTTCTCGGTTTATTTTACAAGTCATAAATTGTTCAGCTAATCACGCACAGAACCATGCTGTACACTGACGGTCGTACACGTCTTTCTAGCATGGCAGATGGGCTAGGTAGTAGCCTAGTACTCACTCATTCACTCGTGCGCATGCTCAATGTATGCAGGTCTCTCTTTGGAGCCGCTCATCGGGGCCGTAGCGGCCGGGAACGCCGTGGCTCTGAAGCCGTCGGAGCTGGCGCCGTCCACTGCCAGGTTCCTGGGCGACAATATTGGCAAGTACATGGATGCCACGGCCGTGAAGGTCATCCAGGGCGGCCCCGAGGTGGGGGAGCAGCTCATGGAGCACAGATGGGACAAGGTCCTATTCACCGGTAAATTAGCCACTGTTAATTCCGCAACCACTACCACGTAACGTTCGGCACGGTCGGGTCACGCGTGCGTACGTAGGCCGCTAATTTCTGGCTTTCTGCCGCGCGCTCAGGGAACCCGCGCATAGCGCGCGTCGTGATGGCCGCGGCCGCCAAGCACCTGACGCCCGTCGCGCTCGAGCTCGGCGGGAAGTGCCCGTGCATCTTCGACTCGATGGGCGGCGCGCGGGACGTGCAGATCGCGGTGAACCGCGTGATTGGGGCTAAGTGGTCGTCGTGCGCCGGGCAGGCCTGCATATCCATCGACTACGTACTGGTCGAGGAGCGCTTCGTGCCCATCCTGGTGCGCTTCGGTTAATTCCGACATCTCTTCTCCGTTGTTGTATCGTGCACGAATCGAGTCATGCGAGGACCGCATAGTACCTGACGTTTCTGGTTATGTTCATGTGTTTATTTCCTCTGAAGATTAAGGTGCTCAAATCGACGCTGGAGAGGTTTTTCCCTGATTTGGACCACATGGCACGGATCGTCAACGCGCGGCACTTCGAGCGGCTGAGCAACCTTCTCAAGGACCCATCGGTGGTGGCGTCCATCCTGCATGGCGGCACCTTGGACGCCAAGAACCTGTAAACTCTGAACACAATCGTGCTTCCCGTGGCTACTAGCTCGGCCTAGTCAGATTTCTCGTCTCGTTCCAAGGTTTGACCTCCTCGCAAAATTTCAACAGGTGCATTGAGCCCACGATACTGCTGAACCCTCCGCTCGACTCCGCGATCATGACCGAGGAGATATTCGGCCCTCTGCTCCCGATCATCACTGTACGTACATGACTGCTGCTGCATGTTTGCAGCAGCATTTTCTTGAGTGAACTGAACCAGACAACCAAACACAGGCAGCAGAATGAAATGCTAGCGACCTCTGGTTACAGGTCAAGAAGATTGAAGACAGCATCGCCTTCGTAAGAGCGCGGCCGAAGCCACTCGCCGTGTACGCGTTCACCAACAGCGCGGCGCTGAGACGCCGGATCGTGGAGGAAACGTCGTCGGGAAGCGTCACGTTCAACGACGCCGTTGTACAAGTATGCAGATCATCTGCCTGCCTCACCCAGAGCACTCCTATATGGCGTAGAAACACTTTTTCTAGGCACGGCTAGAGCATTGCTATGGGTACGAACAGGTTTTGCACCACGTTTTTTTTCTGATGGTTTCTTTTGTTGCAGTATGGGATCGACACGCTGCCGTTCGGCGGCGTCGGGCAGAGCGGATTCGGGCAGTACCACGGCAAGTACTCCTTCGAGATGTTCAGCCACAAGAAGGCGGTTCTGAGGAGAAGCTACCTCGTCGAGCTGATGCTCAGGTACCCGCCGTGGGACGAGAGCAAGATCGCGATGATGCGCCACCTCTTCCGTTTCAATTACCTCGGATTTGTCTTCGCCTTCCTCGGGCTACGGAAATGAATGCTACGCAAGAAATTGGCGATTACACAAAAAAAAAAACGTTTTACAACATTCGTGTTGTTTGCTTTGTTCCCGCTTGGGCTAATTTTATGTACAAGACAGCTATATCCCAGTAACTGCTATATTTACAACAAAACTACAGCAGCACGACGGCCTACCTGCACATTGTTTAGCCATCTTCCCGTCGACCCCGGCTGGTGATAATCACAAAAGTCCCATATCTTGCAATGCGCAAGGCAACCTGCACAAAAATAAATAAATAAAATAAGAAAGGAAAATGCATCCCAACATAACCATTCAATCCACTATACTAAAAAGGGCTTATAGCGCAACTTCTACATATAAGAAGGCAAATTCTTTTGGTGGAAAGAATACCTAGGCACAGGTTAAAATTGAAACAGGAATTTCATGCAGGCTGCAATCATTGAAACATCTTATGTAACACTACACTGCTTGGCTACTGGTGAAGATGCAGTTAAGCTAATACCATTCAACGGATGGCGACCAGCCGATGAGCTTCCTGACAATACACCTCGGCATGTACTCCATTGAACATCGAAATCAGAAACAGGTTCTGGTGAAGTACATTATACGGCAGCTCCTCCACGGAACATGGTCCTGCCTCGCGAAGATGGAACTTTGCCGTGGCGTAGAAAGTCTCATTCCAAGCCTTTTTTGGCAGACGTACTTGCCTTTTCCTTTTCCTTTTCCAATTTCTTTTTCTCAGCTTCCGCACTTCGAGCATTTTCATCACGTGATTTTTTGAACATATTCACAAAAATAACCAAAATAGATGTAACTGAAAATAGAAGAGCAAAAATTTCTCAGGGTAACATCCATAAGCAAATACAGCTGTGCTAAAAATAAGATCGTGTCATTCAGACAGAAGCGTGCTGATCCAATTCATAATAGAACCAAAAGGACACAGACCAATTTCGATAAAATTTACTGTTTGGACAAGCAAAAGTTTTGGACCTTTCGGGAGAATGAAGCCGACAGTACTAGAGAAACTTCCTCAAGGGCCAAGACAATACCTTTTTAGTGTTTTTTCTTATCATTGTGTAATCAGCAGTATAAAAGAAACAGAATTAATCGGAGCCTACACTCGGTGGCAGGTGGCCGCAGCGATTTCGTGGAAATCAGTGGCCTGGGTGGGGAGGCCGCCGTAAAGGCGGTGCTAGGCGCGGCAGTCTCGGCAACCGACACGGCGGGCTGGACGTACAAATAGGAAGTGCGGCTGGGCATTGAGCTATGGCCATGGGGGAAGGGACGGACGGGGAAGGTGGGAGAGAGCAAGGAAGAGAGAGATCCCTGGGAGTAGCAGGGGTGGCAGTGGAAGCTTCATTGCAGGCAGGTCGGGCGAGCAAGTGGGCCGACCTTGCTTGGGCCCATCCGGCCCACTAGTACTCTCCGAAAGGAGGGGGGGCTGATAGGGCATCACTTCCTCCCTGTACTACCCCCACAGAGCTGCTGCAGTGAAGGGAGCAAGCGAGGCGCCACGACAGCCGACAGCGACGGGGCTGCAGCTAGGCTTCCAATGGCGAGGAATCAAGGACGGCGGTCGGATCGGAGATTGTCGGTCGAATCGGTCTTCCCCGCCGTCAAATCTGCCTCCCCCAACTCGCTATCGGCCAAATCGCGCTTCCCCGCTGTTGAATACGCATCCACCAACATCGATTTACCATCCCTGTCGCCAGATTCCATCTCCCCGCCGCCGACATCGACCTCCAAGCTCCCACTCCGCTGTTCCACCCTCCAAGTATTGCTGTTGCTCCCTCTCTCTGCTGCCTCTCCCCCATTTTGCTAGGCGGCGCCTAGACAAGCTAGGCGCTAGTCAGCCCTCCTCTCCCGGGCTAGCGCCTAGCGCCTTGGTGAACACAGCTAATCAGCAGCCTAGGGTTGGGGAAATCGAGAGTTCAAGACTACTCACAGGTGTTTCACTGATCCACTTTCATCACTACATATTCTGAGGGCATAGCATGAGTTACATATATGCATGTAGTTAAGAGAACAATGAGTAGTAAAACGGTGAAATACTACAAAGGCCACATCAAACCTTGCTCAAAAGGGCAGCGCGCTGGATCCTCACCAAAATACTGAGCTAGGGAATCAGCATTTCTTCCCTGCAAAACTAATGCTATCAAGATCTTTCACAAAGACAAGAAACATATGAGAAGTAATTTTAAGGCAAGGACTCACCACTTCCGAATACAAGGAAATGAGGGACCTAACTTCAGCCTCTGCTGCCTCAAGAAAGCTTTTCAATGCCTGTAAAAGCAACTGATCTCAGTTCACTTGTAAAAGAATCATCATTGCTTTTGCACACTTGACACATACAGCCTTATCAGACATAGTTGAGAGGTGAATAATGCATGTAAAGCTGAGGCCGTTGTTTTACATTGGCATTCTATAAAGGAAGAAGTCCATTCTACCCCTTCAAGTATGGATATGCGGACAAGTAACACTCTGTATTAAAAAATCGGCCATTTGACATCCCGAACTTGTAAAACCGGACAACCTACCCCCTGAGGCTGTTTCGTGCGGTGTATTGCGCATGTGGCATCCAATCGGCCTGGTTTCGCCACGTAGGCCGATGTGTGGGCTATGTGAGCTAACAGTCTTTTTTCTTTGTTCTTTTATGGATCTTGCGCCATGAGCCGGGGTAGCACGGATGCGTTCAGCGGTACGTTCTTGGCATTGACGGGCGGGTTCACCTCGGCGGTGGTCGGCGAGGGCGGGTTCAGTGCCATCTACCTCGCCCGCCTCTCAGGCGCCCTCGCCACCATCAAGATCCACCGTAGCATCAAGCGCCTCCACCGCGTCTTCCGCCAAGAGCTCAACGCGCTCCTCCGCGTCCGCCACCCCCACATCGTCCGCCTCCTCGCCCTCTACGACCAGCAAGGTGGGTGATTGATTTGATTACTCATCTTTGGCCTTCACCTCCCAGATTTGCTCGGCGTGTTTTGTACCATGTCGCGTCGTCTTTGAAAGGTTCTTGTTTTTGGTTGATGCAAAGGCGTCTTTGGAGCTAGAGTTCGCGCGACGGAACACCGCACAAGAAGCTCCACAATGGCGGGAAGGCCACGAGGACAATCTGGAGCACGGCGGTGTCGGTGGCTCTGCAAGTGGCGCAGCGCTTCGAGTACTGCCACGACCGGTCTGAGCCGCAGTGGTGCATGGAGACATCAAGGCCTCGAACATGCTCTGAATCGACTATGTCCGCTAAGCTCTGCGACTTGAGTCGGCGCGGATGGGGTTCTCACACTCTGTCATTGCATGAACATCAAGACACCATGCTCGGCTCCCAGAGCTCGTCGACCAAGACTACATCACTCGATGGTCACCAAGAAGAGCGGCGTGTCTGACTTTGGCGTCCTACTCCTCGAGGTCCTCACCGGCATGGAGGACTTGTTGTGTGGGGAATTCCTTATCAGAGACGTACTCGGAAGGAAATACAGTCAGCGCAAAAAAACATGAAGTTCAACTCGACAAGAAGATGAGTCCGAGTCTGTTAAAGAGTCCGAGTCTATTACTTATCGTTGCTGTCTTTTAGCCATAGTTACATACTTGCTTTGAATAGATAAAACTATAAAAGGGAAAGCACTACACATGTATCGGGGCAACAAATCAGTAAAGTCTATTTCCCTAATCTCCCAGTTCTCTGCTCTTCATCTTGTGCTTGTCGACAATATCGTTCGCTGCGGCTCCTGGACGCCGAAGCGTCTGGACGCGATCACCTGTGAAACATCGTTATCCATTGCGATCGCTGAGACATACCAATCTGGTATCAGAGCCAACTACAGTGGATACAATGCCAGCATCCGAAGAAGCGGAGGAGGTAACCATGGCACAGCTCTTTCAATCTCTCCAGATGATAACAGTGCGACTCGACGTTGTCTCCCGCCTCACGGCCGTGGAAAAGCAACCCGCGTCAGAACTGCCTGGTCTCCTGCGACCGCCTCCTGGTTCGCTACACTTCTTGCCATGAACACCACACTGGGCATCCGGCCAGGGGCGGCCAGACGGACCCATCTTCGCACCTTCCACAAACCACCAACCAATGCAGTTTCCATATGATACGGCTACAACCTCTACACTACCATATCAGCCAACCTCATTGCCCTACCACATGCAAGAACGGAACGATGGTTATCAACCGACCACAGGCAACTTGCCCTCTGGGGTTCCACGATACCATAAGTTGGAATTTCCCATATATGATGGCAAGGATGACCCTCTAGTATGGATAAACAAGTGTGAGCAATTTTTTCGGGGGCAAAGGACGGACAAAGCCAACAAGGTCTGGCTAGCCTCGTATCATCTCACGGGGATTGCCCAATATTGGTACTTCCAGTTGGAACGTGATTCTGGGCAACCGACATGGCCTCATCTTAAGAAGTTGTGCAACCTGCGGTTTGGACCACCTCTCCGAAGCAATCCGCTCGGCACCCTGGCTCGCCTTCCGTTCCCCGGCTCAGTTCAAGAGTACATTGATCGATTCCTGGAGCTATTATGCCGAACAGAGGCGTTGCACCCAATTCACCAAACACAACTCTTCACAGCAGGTCTTCCAAAGCAATTACATGTGGATGTCGAGCTCGAAAACCCACCTGACCTCCAGGTGGCCATCAGTTTAGCACGGGCATATGAGCGCTGCAACCAGCCAGCTCCACCGCGCGAAGCGGCGGCGAACAGGGCGTTCTCCGCGCCAGAGGCGGCGTCCATCTACACCCATACCTGCGAACCCACGCCGCCAGCGCCAAGCGATGCCGCAAACTAACTCAACCACCACCAAGACCCGATCGCCCGCTCCGCCTCAATCCGCGAGAGATGGCGAACGACGCAAGCAAGGACTATGTTTTAAGCGTGACGAGCAATTTGTACCACGATCATTTGCCGCCACGGCTTTTCTATATCGAGCCTTCTGCGGCAGAGAGGCCGCCGCCACCACCACCACCACCATTATCCTGATGCCACCACTAGTCACTCCCGGCTCGATCTCTGCGGCAACCCCACCATTGCGGCTTGACTATTAAATCCACTACCAACACTAGTCTTATCACGCCCGAAGTGGGCGCTACCTCTACAGAGCCGCGGTGAACCCTCAATATCCTCCGGCGACTTGGCGGCGTTGTCTTCCCATTCACTACAATAGCGGTTGTCTTTCGCCGACATCGATGCATCATCATCGCATCCGCGCGGGATTGACATTCCCATCCCCATTGCTTTCAATCGCGCGCACTCTAACTCATCTTCTTCTTCTTGAGACTTGATCCGTGCGAGGCCAAAATCTGCGAGGCAAGCACGGAGCTCACCATCCACAACACATTGCTCGGCAGCGTCTCCATGGATCATCGGTGGATGCACAACGGAATGGAGGTAATGGGCGTGGCGGCTACGTCACGGGCGGCCATGGCCGCCGCGGCCACTCGGACACCGGCTCGTGGCACCTCTTCCCCAAAGAAGGCGTCTGCGGCAACCGTTGGGCATGAGCTCGTACACCAAAGCATCATTCGGCGGCGGCGCGGTG
Source organism: Phyllostachys edulis (assembly GCA_036346405.1). Classification (NCBI taxonomy): domain Eukaryota; kingdom Viridiplantae; phylum Streptophyta; class Magnoliopsida; order Poales; family Poaceae; genus Phyllostachys; species Phyllostachys edulis. The sequence continues at coordinate 54,523,030 of CM070552.1, read as the reverse complement.
AACGGGCGGAGAGAGAGGGCGAAGGGCAAGAGGATGGAGGTGTGGTCCGTGGCCGCAGACCAAGGAGGTGGGAGGCGAGAGAGCTCATTGTGGAACTCACGCTTCGCCGAGGAGCCTGCGGCGTCCATGACCTTCACGGCCACGGCCGCCTCGACTGGTAGCGTCTTGCGAAACACGGGCGAACCCACTCTTCTTGCTTGTTTCCATAAGAAAGTCGCCGTCATCATGCAATGCTTTGTCTGACAACCTCCATGACTCGGTATGGTCGCCTCTCTCGCTTCAAGTCTTGCCCCGCCATGCACACAGAGACAAGCAATGAACGCCACTAAGATCAGATCTGCATGGCCAAAAATGGGAACTGCTCGGGTGGAAGAAACGCGAAGGGGAACTGCGCCAAAGAAGTCCTAAACACCCTGCCAGCTCAACTAGCCCACGCAGCGGCCGACATGGCGAAACCGGCCCGACCGGACACCACGTGCACAAAACCGCCACACGAAACAGCCGGAGAGGGTAGGTTCTCCGGTTTTGTAAATTAGAGGTGTCAAATGTCCCATTTTTTAATAAAGGAGGTTACTTGTCCGTATGTCCATACTTGAGGAGATAGAATGGACTTCTTCCTTCTATAAATGATCAGCGCATCGATGGTACGGATACATATGCACTCATACTGCTGTCTGCTATATATGATTACAAATAAGAGAAATACAAAAACCTAGTAAATGCTCACCCAATATCTGGGAACAAGTAATTTGAAATTTTGAATCATTTGGTAATAACTAACAATACAGTTTCAAGTTATTTGTCGTTTCTTGACCTAAATGGGTAACCTGGAAGTTCTTCGATGGAGTGATTGTAAACAGAATTAATATTCTCACCATCCAGCAACTGTTAAAAATGCACAACAGGAGTATATTTCTTACCATACGGAAGCCAACGGATATTGCACCATCGTTCACTGAAGCAGCTAATTCTTGCTCAATCTTCTCAAGACCTTTGTTTATTGCTTGCATTTCTTCCGCAAGCAACTTCAATTGGATCTGGGGGGATTAACAAATGCAGTTTTGGTGTAACATATATGATGAGTAGCTTGATAGTTATACAGAATTGCAATATTTAAGATTATTACAGTACCTTAGAAGCTGCTTCCAAATGAATTAAATCTTTGTCAAAATCAAGAAGCTCAGGCATTTTCTCAGCAAGAAGCTAGCACATAATAGAGACGGAAAGAAATTAGCTAAATTATGTATACAAGCTTGCAAAAACATGTGCCAGACTAACAGACGTAAGGCAGCTGAATGGATTTGACGTTCAAAGTAGATATAGTAGGAAACTGGGCCAAAAAGAGCTAATCTTTCATTAACTTGCAGAGTAAAATGCAGAATACTAGCACATCACCTTTTGCATGTGGGATATTTTATGATGACAAACAAAAGGAGAAGTATAAATGATAATAGTAGACTAGGAGGTGTTCTTCTAGGGTTTACTTAAAAAATTCCCAAGAAAACGTCATGTAGGTATGCTATCGGAGTACAGGAGAAATCTTGTGACATATTAGAGCGCATAATAAGTGGCACAGTTCACCAGAACTGCAGTAAGATATTGAGTTCCAACTTTGAATTATTGCGAGAAATGCTCAGCAGTAAAGATCAAATGGAAGGATTTTATAGCATGTGAAACTGTATGCACTATACAGTGGCGTACGTAGGACGAATACGGAGGGGTGCTAGTGGGACAAAGTTATCACAAAGTGAGCTAGCAAACACACATTTAAATGTCATGTGCAATCCAAATTGATACATAAACGATGAGGAACAAGGTTATAATAGAAAATACATTAAATATAGTATCTTAATAATAGATAGTGCGCTTCGAAAACCCAAAAATATACACAAGTAGAAATCTTAGTAATAAAATTAATTAGATTTGTAGTGCAAATAATGGCAAAGGTATTGGGAGGATACCAAGGGTGCCGCGAGCGGAGCCGGTGCTCCAGCCCCCTCGCGCCCCCATGGTGGATCCCACTGACTATATGTTAATAACACTTCTCACCGCCAAGTACCTTGCATAAATAATGCATTAGTGTCATCTTATTGTTTCTAGCTCGAGTATCTGACAGTTTAAGAAGACTGTCCAATCTGAAGCCAACAGCAGATCCTGTTCAACCGACCACCACATCAGGCAAAGTTATCAGAGAAAAGGTATTACATGGGATTTTTCTACAATTATTTGATACCTCGAGCCGTTCCTTGATTCAATGCATTCCCTAATGTAAGAATGGTCTGCATTATCTGTCGTAATTTCAGAGACTCTTTCACCTGCATAAAGTGAACAATTAAGCCAGTGAAAACATGAGAACATAGCTCAAAATTTTACAGGGTATAACACTGTACCTCCTTAGTTGCATCATTTATGGTGGTTAGGTTAGTTCTTAGCTCATCTACCTGTCAAAAAGTTGGGCATCTCAATCACAAACTGCAAGTCATGGAGAAATAAGATAACCAAGTAATTTGGCTGGGGAAGAGGGGTCAACGGACCTGTGTTGAGAATGTAATTCTAAAAGCAAATACTCTTAGTTTGGACTCCACACGAGGAACTTTCATTAGCTCCAGGAAAAACTGCAGTATACTTTAAAGCTTCCATCAATACTCAAAACGGGGTACTATATGCAACCAAAATATTAAACCAACCTGTTCGCATTTCCCAAGCATATCTTTGTTTCCATTATAGTTCTGAGCTCAGAAACCGCCCCAAAAAAAAGAAAGACAATGTCCATTAGGATAAAGCAACATTAAATATCAAACACTAAGTGAACAAGGAAGTTTAAGTTACACATCCTGAAGTGCAACAAAAAAAAAATCGAGTAAACAGAAGCACCTTCAACATCTCGATTTCTTCCTTTGTAGGGCAAAACTTAATGAGATTTTCCACTTGGTCATTATCAAGAACAGAAGTATCCAAAGCCAAGATTGCACCCTGCCAGACACAACAAGTTAACAAAAACAAATTATATAGGAATGCAAAATAAAGTATCAGGCTGACGGACAATTGTTAATAGCAACATGTTCCGAATTAACAATGTCATCGGCATGATAAATTGCTTAGAAGATTAAAAAAAACATGCATCAAGAAATCCAACACAGCTCAGCAATAACTTGCACAGATAATAATTATGTACAGTAGTATTTTAAGTTATTAATCAAGTGAGATAAGAACCAAATTTTCCAGTACTCTCTAGGCTTAGCCAAAGAAGGCGATACCACTGTATGAATGCAATTCAAACAACAAGAAACATCATAAATATCTTATAGCATACTCATTTTTCTTTGCATTGATATAAATTTATCATGCATGGAAGGTGTTAGAATGATTTTTGTACATCACAAAATCTATCAATGTATGATAACATACAAGCTTATAATTAGGCTATATGACAGCAATCTTTATAAATTAAGATGATCAACAAAGATATATTAACTATATATTGAATTAGGAAATGGCAGAAACTAAAAAAGGAAGGGAAATATGAATAGAAACTTCAGATATTCAGGATGGCGTAAATAATTAAGTCATCAACATAGCACAAAACTCTGAGTTGTCAATATTCCACATGAGGAAATAGACGTGCCTAATTTTTTTTATTACAGGGTAGAGTGGTTGAGCCGCAAAGGATACTCACGATCATATCAGGAAGAGGCATTTTAATTTTAGTAAGCATGATCTCACAATTATTTGCTCTTCGCATATCAACCTGAAATAAAACTAACAGGAACGATTAGTTCGTGATCTAATGAAATGGACAACATAATTTCTTTTAAATGTGAACAGAATGGTGTTGGTTGCAAATAATTTAAGTCATCACATACACATGTATCAATCAAGAAAAACAGAAGTCTGTTATGTGCAGCCAACATACAGGCAAGCAAATGCCAAAGACAACTATTCAAAATTCAATTAAAAAGGACAAAAATTGCAGCAGGGGGTACCATTTATATGACAAACCACAATTCCTTACTTTATTGTGCATTTCTTTAAATGGAACTAAAAGAGCTCGCATAGCATCGGTGTTAATCAGTTGAGCACTTACGTAGAACAAGATAAATATATTTATTGAAGAAAGAGAAGCAATAATGTATATCATAAATTCGTAATCATATTATCATGCAATAGTTCTAATAAAAAAGAAAGGTTGGACAAATTAGACATCCAAACTCCAACATATCATGGAACAACCAAAGAAAAAAGTTATGAAACAAGTGTGAGAGGATGCATGTGCTTCAGTAGAAACACAAGAGTCAGGTCAAAAGCTTTTGATCTCTACAATAGATCAGTGAAATTTCCCCCAGGCAGGGAGAATAAATCAACTGCTAGGGAAGATGTTAAGAAGGGGGAAATAATGTTTTCATACCAGGTGAACAATTTCTGGCTTGCTAACAGCTGAACCACGCTTTGTTCCTCCTTTTTCACTTGCACTGGTTGCAACTGCAGTGGAGAACAAGCTCTCCAACTCAGATAAATCAATATCAGGTGCCCTGAAAAATAGCGCATGAGTAAACAAATAAAAAGGAATTCCAAGCACAGGTTCAAAGTGTTAGGAATATTGTGTGTGTGTATTGCAATAGCCCAATGGGCAATATATAGAGTACAAGGGGACACAAAACTAAACCCTAAAACAATAGGAAATACCACAAATACCTTTAACACCTCCCTCAAATGCAAGGCGTATGCATTTGGAAAGGGTTGACACTACAATAGGGAAAATCTGAAGTCCGAGTCTTGGTAATGTCGTCGTAGCGTGCATCTCTTGGAAAATATGTCGAGTGTCAAAAGATCTCCCATCCGAGGTCTTGCAATAACCCATAAAGCACAAGGTGCAAAGGCTGATAAAGTAGAGGCAGGCGGGGGCAAGATCAACCGCGGCAACACGACGAAGAAGATGATGAAACCGACAGGAGTTGAGAAAGCTGTCAAATCAAGCCGACAAGAAGAAAAAAGATAGAAGCATAGCGACGCACATCGAAACCCGAGACGGCGGCGGCGTAGTGCACAAGAAGTGCAGCGGAAGCGCAGTGCGGAAGAAGCGCGGCGACCTTAGAAGCTCGGGGCAACAGCTCAAAGAGAAGCGACAGCATCATAACGACTTCTACGATCTGCAGCGGCTCAGAGAGAAGAGCGGCGGCTGCTGCCATACAAAAGGGAAAGAAGAGCGCCACTCCCGATCCAAGAGGACAGATTGTGGCTAGCAAAACAATCAGTTGACTGACAATGAATTTGTGGACTCGTATGGCTTAGACGAACTAAAAGATAGAGTGATACGAACTTGGATGGACACAACGGAAGAAAACAACACTAAGAAATAAAAGACTAATTAGCAGGCATTGAAACGAAGCCTGGCTACGCAGTGGGATTTTGGACTGGGTGTAGGCACTAGGCACCAGCCCGTGACCAAGACTCGTGTCGAACGGAGTATGGTGGGCTGGAGGTAGTGTAGGAGCGACGCCGGTTGCGCAGCAGAACTCGCGAACCGAGAATGAACACCGGGTGGACTCGGTCCACGCAATGTGACCATGGAACCATCTCGTGGAGCACAAAGCACACAGCCTCATGCTCTCTCATGGCTCTCAATTCTTGTGAGAGGAGGCTGAACCCGCTGCCACCCTAGCGAGAGGAGGAGCGTGGGCGGCCACCACGGGAGCCGAACTCCCTTCTTTGCCTCGAAAGGCGGAGGGCGCGTCATGGCTATCTGTGGCCATGATGGGAGAGCTTGGATCTGGCCTTGGTGACGAGGAATCGAGGGCCGACGACGTGAAGAAGGACCGGCAACGGCAAAGCGAGCTCCAGAGGTCGGCGACGACCAACGGCCAGGCACGACAGTATGGCTTGGGCCAGATCCAGCCAGATCCGAGTGGATCTAGTTGAGAAGAGGACGGCGAAATGGTGAAGACTGATCTTGGTGGCACTCCTGGGGCTGACCTTATGCATGTCGTCAAATCTGTGCCTCATTCCCTCTCTTCTTCTCTCTTCCTTCCCCCTCTCTTCTACCTCCGGCCGATCTGGATGGGAGGAGCGGCGGCGACAGTCTCGCCGGATCCGACGAGGCGGCTCGAGGATGAAGATGATGTTGTTGCTGCTGCTTTGAGGAGGCGCGGCCAAGGCACTCCTCAGCTCCAACCCCCGCACGGGCAGGAGCTCGAGGCGGCAACAGATCTGGGGGCTTCCAGATGCTAGTGGGCGTCGATGATACCGACTTCGACGACGCTGTGAAGACGACGACTGTCAACGGGCAGCTGGATCCGAGGCAGACACAAACGAGGACGCGTAGCCGAGGCGGGAGGAGGCCGCCCCTGGGAGTGGACATTGCTCCTCCTGGGGGCAGCGGGCGGCAACGGCAAAACCCTAACCCTAACCCTAACGCTAACCTTACTCTGATACCATGTTAGGAATATTGTGTGTGTATTGCAATAGCCCAATGGGCAATATATAGAGTACAAGGGGACACAAAACTAAACCCTAGAACAATAGGAAATATCACAAATACCCTTAACACAAAGAAAAAGATTTTAGGATCAAAGAAGAACAGATACACCAATCCAGTTCATTTAGTCAAGAAAAAAGTTAAATGATTATAGTCCATAAACAATGGATATCAAATTTTATTAACTAGTGCTATGAATGGTGTGAAATCATCAAATTGATGTGCAAAATGAAATGATGACATATTAAGAATAGAAAATTCATGCTATGGTATTTTTCATAGCAGTTACCTAGCCTGATTTCCTTGATTTTGGGCATCAGCCCAGAGACTTCCTTGCATTGCTCGTGTAACTTTCACCCAATGCAAAGGCTTTAACGAAGCTTTCTTTGGGGGGTTACTTTGCTGCGCCAATCCAATGCCGCGACCTTTTGCTGATCCAGTCGCTGCTCTTCCCCTTCCCAATAACGGAGGAGGTGCAGGTGCATTTGAGATCTTTGAGCTTGGGGGATATGGTGGACCTGGTTCAGCAATTCTTCCATGCAAGGGTGGTGGAGGGGGTACAGTCCCAGGAGGTTTTGGTGCTAGAGGTGGCGGGGGCGGTGGTACAGGAGCTTTCTTTCCAGTCATCAGGGGAGGAGGTGGTGGTGCTGGAGGAGCTCTTCGAATAGCAACTGTGGGCAACGGTGGGGGTGGGGGTGGGGACGGAACACCTGGGCCATTGGCTCGACTAGCTGGAGGTGGAGGTGGTCCTTTTGACTGAGTAGCAGCAGCAGTTGTAGGTATTCTGCTAGAAGAGGGTGGGGGAGGGGGTGGGGGAGCGGGAGGGCATTTGTTAGTTATTCCATGAGCTGGAGGTGGTGGGGGTGGAGGTGGTGGTGGTGGGACTGAACGACATGGAACATTTCTCTGTAGCTGAAGAGCTGGTGCAGGTAGAGGCGGTCCTGCCCTAGAATTTGGCAGGGGTGGCGGCGGCGGCGGCGGTGGAGCCTGTGGAGAAGATGCGTTACTAATCTGAGGCAGTGGCGGTGGTGGTGGTGGTGGTGGTGGTGGGGAAAAAACAGGTTTGCTGCCATTTGGTGGTGGTGGTGGTGGTGGTGGTGGTGGTGGCGGCGGCGGCGGTGGTGCCGAGAAAATAGGTTTGCTTCCATTTGCTGGTGGTGGCGGTGGCGGTGGCGGTGGCGGTGGTGGTGCTGAGATAATAGGTTTGCTTCCATTTGCTGCTGCTGCCGCTGTTGGTGGTGGTGGTGGCGACGGCTGCCTGCTACTTGGCAACTCCTGCTGTAATCCTGGTCGCAGCTGACTTTGCTCGGTTGAAAGGCTAGAAAATCCACCATGAGGAGGCGGTGGCGGAGATGAAGTGTTCACCGAGAGAGTAGCTGCAAAAAATGTGATGGGTAATTGGTTATGAATCAGAATTTAATAAAGATGGTGAAGAAAAGAGATATAACAGGAGGAGAGGAGCTCAGTGCTCGGGGAATGGGGAGCACTTAAACACCAGGTGCAGCAACAGTAGACAAAGTTCTTTGAAAGGGCAAATTGCAACAAATTATCGAATGTGGTCATAACTCATAATGTTCAACAAAAAAATGGTTTGTGCGAATAGCTGTACCAATGGAGTCAGAATCTTCAGTGGTAAGATCGCGATCAATGTTCTCTGAGTCAGATGAGTTTCCACCATGCTGAAACTTCTCATGATCAGCTGAAGAAACAGAATCTGAAGCCGCAGAATATTTTTCTTCATCAGAATCCAGCGGAGACATTAGTGGCATTTGCAGACCAACTTTAGGTTGGAACTTTGAAAGCTCTTTCATGTCGCTGAGTATTAGCCTTTGAAATTTCTCTTGCAACGAGTTTGCTGAGAACTCTTTGAGCAACCAAAAAGCAGCATTGTCACTGCTTTCCATCCATTCAACTCCATTGAAGAGTTCTTGAACAGCTGAAAAGGCTTCAATTGGTAAACCACCTTTCATATCACCGTTCAACATTGCTGTTGGAGCTCTTGGAGGTGAGATGCCCCCAATTTCACAAAACAGCACCTGCATTTCCAAATTTGTGTCAGTAATTGATCTCTTTCCTTGGGGAGTTTTAAAAAGTTGGTGTGTCGTTTTTACCTCTGTTCTAAAATTCCTCGGGTACCAATCTTTTGAACCCCAGAGTATGTCTACATCATCACTATTCAGCATTAGTACATTTGAACGAATAAAGGCAGTATTAAACATTATCCGGAACATCATAACTTCCTTTTCCGGATCAAGATCAAGATGTACACACTCCAGAACAACATCTCCCTGGACTAGACATTGTATATCAATTTTTATGACATCGCAATCCTCCTACATGAAAACATTGCAGATTGATGCAAACTCAAAGATCACAACACAACCAATATTTTCATGCTGAATTCCATGTACCACCTACCTGCCGATAGTGGTGCAAAGACTTCTTCTTAGGCATTGAAAAAATCATGTTGGTCATGCTAACATTCTTGCCAAGAAGATTTCGCCCAAAAATTCGGACTAATGGCCTACATCCATTATCAGAATCGAAACTTGGAATGGCTCGAAGAATCAGGCAATCCAAAGAAAGTGCCCGCTCCATTGGAGGCCACTCTGGAGAGATATTTCTTCTGGCTACATACTGCATGTATCGGAGCTGAGAAGGCATTGGGTTGAGTGCAGAAAAGAGCTGTAGGAAGCCTTTAGGGGCTTCTCGGTAAACAATGTCCAGAGTTTTATGTTCTGCATTGTGCAATTTCTTGAAAATAAGAAGACAAGATAACAGAAATGCCAACAATGGCCAGCCCCCTCTCTCACAATGTAGTAGTATAATATTTTGGTTGTTCCCAGTAGATAACCAGTGTTCACAGACACAAAGGAAATGCTGAATACGAGATAAAGGAAGCACAGGGCAGCCTTCAAAATGGCGGGGGTAGTCAATGACTGGAATATCGTATTCACGTAGGATATCAGCAAGCTGGCTCCTCTTATCTCCATCTCTAAAGTTAATTGCCAGAAATGAAGACTCTTCATGTTCTTCATGCAACTCTGTAAGAATCCCATTTAAATAGACTGGGTACATTCCATGCGGCAAAACTTCAGTGCAGAAGCATGAATCAAAAACTGCAGAAATGCAGGTAAGACGTCAAATCAATTGGAATGTCACATAGACAAATAAGGTGATCAATGTAACAATACTTTAGAGACTTACCATAGATCCTGTCAATAAACTCCAGTAATCCATCAGGAGGCCTCTTGTAGAAGAATCTTCTAAGCAGTGACATTTCATAGGAATGAAGCTTTCTTGTGAAATGTGCTCAGGATCGGTCCTCAGTATTTGCTCACTTGGACTGCAAAAGTCAATTGATTTCAGAACAAACAGTAAGATGTGAATACTATCACTTCTGAAAGTAGAACACGGTGCATCAGGTAAGTCACTTGATGGCCCTTTTACAATTGGAGAGTACAGCAACTAGTATAATTCAGATTAGTGAGCAGACCATTTGAGATACAAAAAAAAATCAACAATACTTCTTAAGACTTACATGATAAGCACAACACAAGAACAGCTGATTCAACACAATCTCATAGTGTAAATCTCATTACCACACACTACAACACCACCTATAAGCATGCTACTTTTAAGCAATGATGGAGCCTGCTACAGCTAGATTTTTTTTTTGTTATGACAACAGAATAAAACATTAGATATCAGTCAACTAATGAATCAGACACTTTGAGCGTATACTGTAGCAGCCTAGCGATACCCGTCCTCCCGTTCATGCGCCCCGCACCATTACGAGCCTAACTGCGTGTTGTAAACATCCTAATCGAAGAAACTACAGATGAAAGCCTCAAGCTGTCCTCCTACTGAGGTACAGCAACTGTGTGAGACATTTAGATGTATCATTCCGGCGTGCGGTATCTCTGACATAAACATACGATTTGGGGGCGGTATACTAAACCCTCCACCTGGGGAACCCACTGAGAGCCCAAGCGGAAATAGCAACGCAATGCGACAATCAGCACCGCAAAACAAACGAATCCGAAGGCCTAGCAGCTGCAGCAGCTCCCGCTGAGGCGTAACGCCACGCGTGCAGAGGCCAGGGAGAGCCCCAGCCCCCAAACACACCCACCCCAGTTAGTAGTAGCCTAGCAGAGTCGCCTCCGCGCGATTCGCAGCGCACTGATGCAGAAATTAGAGAGAGGGAGGGCAGACTTACGCTTTTGCGGGACGCTAGGGTTCGACACCGGCGGCGGCACAGACAGCGACCGCAGCGGAGGCGGCGATCCGAGAGGGAGAGAAGGGGAGGGGAGGGGTTAGGGAAGGGGGGAATTTTGAGCTGGGAGCGAGGGGGTGAGTGATTTTCCCCTTTGTTTTCTGTTTTGCGTGTTCTCTCTCTTGTTCTTCTATTGGCTCTGTGCGGCGCTGCGACTTTGAACCAAGTGATGGATGGGGATCTATCTGGCCGTTTCGGTTCAGTTTTTCTTAGGCTTTGCTAGCGTCCGGACGTCCAATGGGAGCGTTTCCCATCGGACGGTTCCAAAAAAAACTCAACAATTCCTTCGAATGTTTGCAACATTTTTTTACACATGTGCAACATTACAAAGTATGAATGGCAACATTGAAAAAGCTTTTTAAAAAATCTCACCTTATCAAGAAATTCAACAAAACCTTGAGTAGCAATGGACATCTTACTCGTTAAAAAACCTAGATAGGCTTGAAAAGTGGTGTAAAAATAAATAAATAAACAATGAATGCAATGCCAGAAAAAGAAGTTACACTGTTGCAACATTCTAAAATATAGATGCAACCGTTGACAATAGTGTTTCCAACATTTCCAAAGAACATGTGCAACAAATCAGCCGTGAAATCCATGGAAAACTTGAAAAAACAATTGCAACATTTTGCAATCAAAGACGCGACCAATCAGGAACACATCCGCAACAAAATTGGAATACACAAAAATCTTGGACGACACGCTATGGCATACTGACATTGCAACAATGAGGAATGCTTCCTGCAACAATGGAAACAAGGGCCTGCAACAAATCAAGAAAAATGGCTAGAACCATTCAACCAACTGAAGGAGGATGCGTGAGGATGGCAATGAGAAGCCAAGCTCAAAACAATAGCAGGAGGTCGGTCTGATGCTTCGCCGGTTAGCCCAAATCTAAGGGGGCGAACCGACCTGATGCTTTATCCCGACATGCCGCTAGTCCTTCGCTCGCCTTCCGCCACCCATCGATCCTTCGCTCACCATCCACCGTCGTCAAGCACGCTGCCCTAACCTCGCTAGCCGAAGAGGAAGGGAGAGGGAGATGGAGCTTGGGAAACCTGGGGATGAGGATGAGGATGAGAAGAAGTATGAGAGAAGGCATGCACGCGGAATTAGAGGACTGGGGAAAGCAGAGTAGGAAGGTGTGAATGGGAGGAGCCGCCGTTGCCCGCGACTGCATGTCTTTAAGAAAGCAAATTCGAGGCAGAGTTTGGGGAAGAAAGCAAGAAGCGGCTAGAAGTGGAAGGAGGCGTAGCGAAGCGGCATGGGTTAGTCACGTGAGCATACAGAGCGTCTGATTTTTTTAATCCCATCAGACGTACGCGTATAAGCATAATCCATTTTTCTTTGGCTTATGGATGGGGTGGAGGCGCTCACGAGCCCTGCATGGCAGTGTGGGGGTCTCACCAAGGTTCAAATAAGGCGAGTTTTTGGTTTATTTGGCACTATTTGGCGCGGCAATAGCAAATATAGCCCTCTCCAAAAATCAAAGCCAAAAAATAGTACCGCAGACTCATCGGGGAGCGACACGTGTACTCGTCCGTGCGCCAGACAACCGGACACGCCTCGTCTGTGTGCCTCATTCGTGCACGAAAGGCACTGAGGCTACGAGTCCGTGCGCCCAATGCATTGCTTCCTGGATGAACAGTGTTTCCACACTGTTTGGCACTATTTAAAACAATATTTGTTGCTATTTGTAAATACTATTTACAAGACTATTTCTCCATTTAAAAATTTCAGCCGAGGACATTTTTCTTTGATTTACCCCCTTTTTCTTGTTTTTTTACCTCGAACTCGCAGCTTCAATCAAACTTGGGTGTTAATCGTCGTCATCGCCACCCCTTGCTGCCCTCGATGGCTCGGTGAGTCGATAGACGTTGGTGGTCTGGTGCCCATGCTACTAAGGTTAGGTTGTCTCCTACTTGAGCATAGCTGCGTCGCAGTCTCGCTCTCGCACATTCGCACATGAGTCGAAGTCTATGGTTACGGTATTATATGATCTAGCATGCCAAGCAGGGAAGGGAACTATTTTCCCCTCACGTCCGGCCGCCTGGAGTATAGACGAGCACACGAGTCACCTCCTGACAAGTACACGGTATCATTTTTTACTTTGATTTTCAGAGGATGCTAGATTAGCTATTGTTGTACTAAATAGTGTCAAATAAGCCAAAAACTCATAAGAAGGCTAGTGGTGGTGGTGCAGTCGCCGGTCGTAGCGGCTTGCACTTTCGCTTTGGCTCGAGTGACACGGCCAAACTGGAAACACTTTGGCCCGTTGGGCATGGTACGGTGGTCATTTCGTTGGTCTTGGACTGGGCTCGTGTGCCTGTCAAACTTGTGTGGTTCACGGCCAAGCCTGGTTCTCTAGCCAAGCGCCTCTCGAGCAATCAAAAATGGAGTGGTTGGTTGCTGCCACACCTATGTATAAAACGTCTACTCTTAAAAGATTCGATGCTTTCTATGAATTTTCCATAGAAGTGTCGCGTTCCAAACAAGGCTTTAGCCATTTACATTCCTAGAAAGAAAAAGTAAGCCGCTTACATCCCCATGATATGCAACGTTATTCAGAACGGGCCCTCTCACTGCCGTCATCCACCAGCATCACCGTATTGCACCACATGTTGCACTTTTTTTGTTCTCCCCCTGCTAATTGTATTTGAGTTGGAAAATTTGATGGATATTGTTCCACTCTATTCTCCTTCTCCGTGATTTTTTTTCTGCAACAACATGCCAAGTAAAAGAAGTGAAGGTTGGTGCTCAAGAAGGAGAGGTAGAAGAAAGGAACAAAGAAGCACCAGTTTTGTGGCTTGAATGAAAAGCATAAATCATCATCTTCTTTTTTCAAATGTCATGTGGCACACTTTTATCTGGAATGTTACCAAATGTGCTTTTGGGTTTGTTAATCAACCTAATTCCATCTCTCAACTGTTTGATAGTTGGTTGAGAAGTTTCAGTGGTAATACAAGAATATTAGTTACAATTGGAATGGTTGCGGTTCTTTGGTATATTTGGAAGGCTTAGAATGTGAGCAAAATGTGTTTTTGACCTCCTACCCACTCGTTTTAGCAGATATAGCCCCCTTTCACTCAAATCTGTAGAAATGGCCTCCTCCTAAACCGCGAAAGGAGCATTAGGCGACACAGGTCTAGTGTAACATCCCGTTTTTCAGTGCCTTTTTGAAGATTTTTAAAACAAAAAGAACCATTTGGTTTTGATGAGAGTTCTAAAGCTTAACTTGGGGTTTTGGAATTTAGAGTGTTTAAAATGACTAATTCCAACTTCAATTAATCCAAAAGTTGGTTCGTTTCGAGTTCGTTGGAGTTCTCTGGTGTTGTTATCCCCTTTTCTGCTCGCTCCGTGCTCCCCTTGGCCCAGCTTTTTCTTCCTCAGACCTCCCTTGCATTTGGACCTCTCCCTCAGTCCAGACATCCCTTGCGTTTGGACCTCTCCCTCAGTCTAGACCTCCCTTGCGTTTGGATCTCTCCCTCGGTCCAGACCTCCCTTGCGTTTGAACCTCTCTCCGCCCAAGACCTCCTAGGTGGTTCTGAGAGACCTCCTAGGCGGTCCTGAGAGACCTTCGGGTGGTCCTGGAGTTAGGTCACGACCACCCCTTGGGTCACGACCTCCCCTTTGGTTTGACCACCCTCCTGAGTGTTGACTGGCCCCACCTGACAGCCCTGCTCACCTTCTCCTTCCTCCAGCCGTGTCACTGCTGACTCAATTGTCTCCTCGCAATAAATGATGTTGTGTCGCATTAAATGATGTCGCTTCAGTAGTACCCTGTTCCCCTGTCTTGTCTTCTCCCCTACCTGCCCATATCTCCTCCTTCACCTACCTTTGACCTCATGTGTACCTCTCTCTGGCTTCCCTGGCTTAAAACCCTAAGCAGCCCTCTTTCGTCACCTTTTTTCGCACCCAATTCCCTTAACCTCCTCAAGACCTCCTCCTCAGGACTTCCTCAGGACCTCCTCCTCAGGACCTCTCTTGACCTCTCTCTCTCAGTTGGACCTCCTCCCGACCTTGCTATTGGTTTTAGTTTGTTTTGTTTTGGAGTTCATTTGGATTTCTTATTTGCTATTTATTTGATTTTGCTTCGTTCTCACGTGTAAATTTCGACGTCTCAGGAGAGCCCGAGTACTTCGAAGAAGAAGACCCTCAAGCTTTCGAGCAAGGCAAGTTACACCCTTGATCATCTTGATCGATATCTCAAATTATTTAAGTTCTGTTTCAAATTATTATTGCATGCTTATTTGAATTTAAGTAATTTAAATCCCTGTTTTAACTTTATAGTTATTCATAATGCCTTTGTACATCCAAACTTGATTATTGATTCGACCACCCCTTGTCACCATAGTAAAGCTCTAGTTGGTACATTAGTATGAACTGGCATGTTTCAAAACTCTATGCTCAGCCGAAGCTTAGACCTAAAACTCCTGATTTGGGAAGTTTTACTGCCAAAAGACCAATGTTGTCAAAATGTTTTAACCATGGCATTGGGTTGCCGTGGAAGTTTACAAATGTTTTTGAAAAGCAAAGAAAAAGGAAAATTGGTTTGGACTTCGGCAAACTGGTTGTTTGGATGGGTGCATGTTCATGCACGGGATCGAGTCATTTCTATGATCAAGGCCCAGGGTTCTGTGGAAGTAGCCCAAGTCAGTTAAGGACCGATCTTCGAGTGTATTTTGCTATGCCTCACCGTGCGACCACTTGTCCTGAATGGGCAGGACCTGGCTGACTAATTTGCAATGTTCCACTGTGGTCGTTCCACCCGGTTGTGTGGGTGTCTTGACGACCTACTTTTATTCATTCCCACCTCGCGCAAGAGGGGGCTAGGAACCATGCGGGTCTCTATCCAAAGGGGCGAAACCTTAGCGAGGGGGGACTGCGGTGGAATGGTGCATTGTAAAAGCCTTGTCACGAGCTCTAGACTACTTAAATTCAGTAGTAAGTGGTGGTATCGACGGGTACCAAACAAACTAGAGAAATCGTGTCTTGTGGGTAAAGCTGTACACCTTTGCAGAGTGTAAAACTATTCGAATAGCCATGTCCACGGTCATGGACAAGCTAGCAAAGGTTCTCCAAGTTAGATCTTGGTTTTATTTTCAAAAGACCTCTTTGAAATGGTTTTGGATGTCTATCCAATGGGATTTCGGGCAGGGAGCCTTGTGATAGGAGGGTATCCTTCACCACTTGTTGATGAATGTTATCCAACTATAAAACTGAGATTTGGAAAATGAATTTTAGTTATTGTATACCTGCTTTGGAACTTAGTACATGTATTTGGAAATAAACATGGCTTTATGCAAAGACAACCCTATAAGACCTCCTTGAGATATCCTTATATGCATTGCATTCTGTTACTTGGCGGGTGTGACTTGCGAGCACGGTTGTTGTGCTCACTCTTGCTTGATTCCGTTGAGCAGGAGAGGACGTCTACGAGGAGGACGAGGACTAGGACGTCTAGGCTGCGACCTCCAGTCGATTGCCTGTGGCGAATTGAGTGGTCTATTGCTTTTGGTCTTCCGCTGTATTTGTTTTTAGTCGGACCTTAAGCCGCTTTTGTAATCAACTCTGTTGTTAATTAATAAAGTTGCGTTGATGGATGTTACCACCTTTGTTACTGTGTGAGCTAGCCGCTGATCCTTGGGACTAGCTCGGTTGTGTACAGGGGACTTCGGGACCTCCCGGTTCCGGTCTCCCAGACCATCCGGTGGTCCTGGGAGACCTCTCGGGGAGGTCCGGTCCGTCGCATCTGGTACCGCATTAGGTGACACGTGTTGCCTCTTAGGCCTGCCGTGGTAGGAGAGAAGGTTGTTTTTTGCAAATTTAAGTGGGAGGGGGCTATTTCTGACAAAAAAAGAATAAAGATGGGGCTAGATGTGGGAGAGACTCTCGAAATGTAGCATGCTTTGACAATCGTTTCCCTACGGACCTTAGTTCTTTAATATTTTCGATTACTCATTGGTTGATGCACTAAGCGTTGATGCAAAAGGAGGAGGGCAACCGAGAGGAATTGTGTCAAGGAGCTAGGCTGTTAGAGAAAATTGTGGATGAAGCTTTCAATACGTGAAGAGGTTGGAAACCGATGGTGCCACATCTTCAAGGAAGTGATAATGGAGTGGTTTAAGGATAAATGTCTTTCGTGTTTTGTCGTTCATGAGGAAGAAGAATGGGCATCCTGAGTAGTGTTTTGTTCTCCTTTGGTAATGTGAAAGGCAGTCTATTTGTTGTTACAATTGTTACATATGTTATCTTATCTAAACTAATAAAAGAAAGGGTTTACCTCCGCGCAGCGAGACGATCATCTCACCCCTCATACTTAAAAAAAATCCAACGAAACCGAACTGCTCACGAGTCTCTCGCCCACCCCAACCGCTCCTCTCCCATTCTAACCACCCACCACTTCCCCTCCCCATCAACCATGCCCCCCATCTCGTTTTCGCTCCACATCTCCAGTCAGCCACCACCATTGATGCGCGGAGGCACCAGTGGAGAAGGGAGATGGAGGCGACGACGTGTTTGGTGGAGAGTGCGAGGGGAGGGGGCGAGGGTGACGGGGGTGGAGAGGACGACGATGGAGGGAGGGGGACGCGTCGGGCCGCATCGGCAATGGCTTGATCCCCGACCTCGCTTCTGCTCCACATCTCTGGTCGGTCACCACCGCCATCATCGACGAGCCCGTTGGAAATTGATATTTACTACATGGTTTAGGATATTATCTGCAGGTATAACTCACCCTCTTTTAGGACTCTGTTGCAACGCACGAACACTCCATTAGTCTTCCTGAGGGGTCGGGTGACTACAAGGGGCTTGTCCCACATCATCTTGGTAGTTTCCCTTATTTATGTTCTTTCCTCTTGGTTTCTCTTTTTTTAACCTTGTAGACACCGGAGGTTTTTTTTTTGATGTTTGGGATATTTTTCCCCTCCAGTCCACATTAAAGAAGAAGCCTCGTGAAGCACCCGCGAGAGCCAGCGCTCAATCGTGGGTGGGCTGGGAGCCTGAATGTGAGGACCCGATATTAACACTCCCAAATCCTCTATGTAATACTAAACTAGTCTCATGATCAATGGCTAGCTCACACAGTAAACAAATATGGTAATATCCATAATACACAAAACTTTATTAATAAATATCAGAGTTTTATTACCAGAAAAGCTTACGAGCCAAGAATAAAGAACACAACGGAAGACGAAGAAAGAAGCAGTAGAGCCCAGCTAATCTGCTACAGGCAATCGACTGGGGTAGCGGCGTAGTCGTCGAGATCTTCAGCAGTTGCAAAGTCATTCTCTTCTGAACAACATTTTATTAAGTAAGAGTGAGCACAAACAACCGTGCCCCGCAAGTTACACCCAATAACAAAATTATAATGCATGCAGGGATATATCAAAGGAAGGCTTATAGTGTTGATTTTGCATAAAGCAATGTTTTCTTTTTAATTATTTGTACTAAGTTCCAAAGCAGTTATTCTATATCAGAAATCGGTTTTAAAAAGACAGTTTTATAGTATGATAACATTCATCCAAGAGTGGTGAAGGATACCTTCCTATCACATGGCAAACTGCCCAAGTTCCCGATTGATAAACTATCCAAAACCATTCGATAAATTCTTTTGAAATCAAAACCAAAGTCTAACTTGGAGTGGCTTTACTAGCATGTCCATGACCGTGGACACGACTATTCGAATAGTTTTACACTCTGCAGAGGTTGTACAACTTTACCCACAAGCGAATATCATCTTATAATGTCCATCTGACACACTTCCATAAGTGTGCGACTAAGTGATATCACATGAACTTTACAATGCACCATCCCACCGTAGTTCCACCTTGCTAAGGTTTCACTTCCTTTAGTTAGAAACCCGCTGGATTTAAGCCCATTCTTGTGCCATGTGAGAATACATAAAAGTAGGTCATAAAGACACCCACGCAATCGGATGGCACAACCATGGTGAAATATTACAAATTATTTAGCCAGGTCCCGTCCACATAGGACATATGGTAGTACGATGGGGCTTAGCAAGATGCGGCTCGAAAACCGGTCCTTAGCTGACTTGGGCGACTTCCAATAAAACCCTAGGCCTCAATCATAGAAATGAATCGATCACGTGTATAAACATGCACCCATCTAAACATCAATTTCGTCCAAGTCTAAACCAATTTTCATTTTTTTTTGCTTTTAAAAAAATCGTTTACAAAAGTTCTATGGTAAAACAATACCATAGGCTCATTTAAATCATAATTGAACATCTGGCTAAATTCTCCTAATTCAATATATTTTGTCTAAGCTTTGTCTAAGCGTAAAGTTTATCAACAAGAATCATCTTGTTAATACTATTGCATTGACTAAAGTTTTATCTAGGGCGACAAGGTACGAGGGATTGATGTCCAAGAATTGTCACTCCAAGATCAGCAAGACAACCATCGATACTAGAATCACAATCTCCAAATCAATATAAATATGTCTATTGATCTACAACATCGTTGTTTACTTTAGTCCACCAACAATTATAGATCATCCAAACACTTTTATTTAATTAACTCCACCCTTTCATCAATTCTCTATAATTCAACCAATGCACCGGAAATCTATTCATAACCTACTATAATAATCTAATTGTGTTCTTTATTCAACACCTACCTAGTTATATTGTCAAACTACATCTCCAACAATCATTAATAATACATCGAAATCCAAATTTATTATTCAACCATAACCAATAAATCCCATATAACCAGATCATCTAATTAATTCCACATAGTTTGTCCATTCTTCATGATTCAACCAATCCACCAAAATTAACATCATGATTTGCTATGAAAATTCATTCTTCTCGTATTTCGATCACTATCTTTACTGGATCAATTTCTCAATACTAATTCTTCAACAACTACTAATAACCTATTTAATTTAATAGAGATTCGTCTAAATCCAAAAGCTACTCTCGGTTGTAGATCAATACTAATTCTCCAACAACCACAAAATCTATTTAAATCCGCCAAGTTATATTTCTATAATCCATCCGAGATTTATTTCTATAATCCAACCAAGATATATATTTCTATAATTCAATCAAAATTTATTCTAAATCCAACTTCATTATTCGATCATATCTGATAAAACCAATATGACCAAAATACCCAATTAATTCCATACTTCTTTATTCAACCTAATCCTCCACAATTAGCATCGTAGATTGGTAATCCTATAATCCAATTTCCAACAATAATCAAATTATATAATCCAATACCCAACAATCGTGTATTTTCTTTAATCCAATAATCATGTATTCATATACTCTAATATCCAAGAATCATGTAATGCTATAATCCAATATCCATCCATAACGTATTCCTACAATCCAATATCCATCAATTATATAATCCTATAATCCAACATCCAACAATAACTATTTCTATAATCCGACATCCATCAATCCAACAATGATATAATCTGAGTATCCCACAAGGATGTAATATTATGATCTAACTAGGATGTAATCCGATAATGATGTATTCCCATAATCAACAATGATACAATCCTAGTATCCAACAATCATGTATTCCTATAATCAAATAATCATGTATTCATATAATCCAATCTTCAACAATAATGCAATCTTGTAGTCCATCATCCATCAATACTATATTCATCGATAATCTATTTCTATAATTTAACATCCATCAATCCAGTAGTAATCTATTTCTATAATTCTTCGTGATCAAATAGTACCCACAATATACCTTTCTTTCCCTCGAATCACGAAAGTATTATCCAATCTTTTCAATCTCTAACTCCAAGTTATATCATACTCGAAATGATTCTCTAATCTACCTATCTTGACAATAAATGACTATACAAGTGTATTGTGATTAACTATAAATTTAAAACAGAGATTTAAATTATATGAATATAAATATGCATGCAATAATAATTTAAAACATCATTTAAATAATTTAAATTACTAGGATTAAAATATGATCAAATGATGTAACTTGCCTTGCTTAATTAGTTGTTGTTCTCAAACGACGTCAAAATCCAGTTCTCCGAAGTCGTCGAAATCTACATGCGAAAACAAGCCAAATTCAAATAAATTCTAAATGAAATTAAAATGAAATCTGAGTTAAACAATTTCAGTATATATACTATATCTCGATTTTAGATAAATTTAGAAATTTGAATCACTCGAATCGGAGCTCGAACGAAGGAGAACGAGCTCTCAGAAGTTTGAAAATCACATAAAATGGGGATTTTCAAAATTTGTGGAATTAATTGTCTAAAGGGAAATCAATTATTGTGTCATGATAACGTTAGCAGGGGAATTATGGATTTTTGGCCGAAATTATTTTTCAAAGGAAAAAGGGAGTGTGTCTCTAACGTGTGGGCCCCACGTTGGTGGACTAGGTCCACGGGAATGCCCAGGTCCGCAATGGACCAGGCGCATAGGAAAAGTGGCTTTGCCATGTGGGCTTGCCACACGGGTGTGCCACGCGGGCGAACACGGAGGCTTTAGCGATGAGGTGGCGGTGATGGGGCATGCCAGGCGGCAGCCACATCGGCACAAGACGATGGTGCGCACGGGCAGCAGAGCTCGCCGGCGATTAGCGACAATGGGCTCAACTAGGAGAGGGGAACGCGGGGAGTCTAGGGCTCACCACAACGGGGGCTAGGGGCAAAGGGTTTGTCGGCGGCGAGAGCAAGGCTGGTGGCGTGATTCGGTTGGAGGTGTCGATGGAGTTCTGGCGGAGCTCTGACGAGGAAAGAGAGAGCAACACGTAGAACGTGGCCGTGCGATGCCGTCGGTGAAGACCACGTCAGCGGAGGACCTTTGCTGGCGGTGCAATCACCGGTGGGGGGAGCTTCGGCCGGCGGGCTTGAAGCTCAAAAATCCAGCAAAGGAAGGCGAGAGAGAGGAGGGGTCAAGGTAGTTAGAATCACGATCCTACTCTTAGAGTCTTACGATTCTACGAACCCACGACAGCCTGTCGATCCAAATCGCACCGTGAATCGGAATCAGGTAGAATCGTGGTAGAGTCGCGATCCAAAGAGTAGAATCACATAGAATCGTGTAGAATCACAGAGTAAAATCGTGGTAGAGTCGTTTGGGCGAAAAAAAAATTTGCATTTTTTTTTATTTTTTAGAGGCTAGTGTTTGCTGATATTTTGTTTTAGAGCAAAATTTGTTGATATTAATTTCTGAGAATAAAACTATAAATATCAGTGTGGTAATGCTAGTACAAATATCTATATTATGACATGAGCAATCTTGAGCTTGATAATGATGAGCTATTTTTATTGCTAGAGTATGTCTAACTGCTTTTAAGGAACATGCAAATGTTGCAATTAGATATTGATTTACAAAAGTTGTGAACATTTCTCATGTAATTGTAGTAAACTAGTCATAGTATTGGCTGTTCTCTTGTAGTTCAGAACTATATCACCCATCATGTCAGTACTATTATGATTTTTTGTTGTGCGATAAAGAGTGCTTTGTCCCTTTTTCGGTTATAAGTAAGTGGTAAACCATATAAAAATCATACAAACTTATAGTATAAATGTTAAATATGTGTATTTTTATAATTCCGTAGAATCGCCGATTCTACGATTCGATATTACCATTTCGATCCTATCGAAGGCAAATCAATCTAACTTAGGATATCGACTCTGACTACCTTGGGAGGGGTGGTTTGCGGGGATGGAAAGAGGAAGGAGAAGGGCTCCGGGGGCTTCCATTTATAGAGGCCGAGGAGGAGTAAGCCGGGAGATTGCGCGGTAAGGGAGCGTGGTGCTCGAGCTTGGCAGGGGATGGGCGGTGGCATGGGCGCCTTGCCGGCCGGCAGGTCTTGATGAAAGCGGTGAGGCGGCAAGCGTGACATTGGCACAACATGGGGGGAGAGGCGGTGATTCTCGTCTTGACACGAATCTGCGACGGGCATGGGCGCTGCAACGAGAAGAAGAGGGTGGGAAAGAAAAGCAGAGGGAGGGGGTGACAAAGGGTTCCACTGGAAGGAGAGGGAGAGAGGAGAGAGGCTAGGGTGGAGCCAGTGGCAAGGGAATGGGTCGGGCGAGATGGGCCAAGCGGAGGGAAACAGGCCAGGCCGAAAGAGGAAAACGGGCCAGGAGAAAAAGGCTTTGGGCCCGAGAGGATTGGGAGGTTTTTAATTGGTTTTTGTTTGACCGAAAATGCAATAAATCAAATAAGTTTCTGGAAAATAGCAAATAGCGATTAAAAAATTAAGAAAAAGTCACATAAATTCTCTGACTTATTTTTAACTTAATAAAATTATTTCTAACTGAAAGTTGGATTTTATTTTTGCTCATAATTTATTTTTATTTTTTTGAAAATAGGAAAAACCTTTTAAAATCCAAAAATTCAAGAAATTAATTAAAATTTTCTTTTAATTTTAAATATAATAAAACTTAGTAAACTCAATAAATTGTATTTTTGACTTTAAAAACTTAGGAAATTCGAGAAAAGCAATAAAACTCTTTTAAATTTTTGGAAAATCAAGAAAACTCTTTTACAACTCAGAAAAATCAATAAAATAATTATTTTATTTTTGATAACAGAATTTTGGGATGTCACACTGAAGCTCTCATTTGCCAACTAAGCCCCCGCTCAGTCCACAACTCCTGAGGTTTCTAATAATGGAAATCGGAATGTTTTCCTCTACTATTTGAAAAAAGAAGTAAAAGAAGCGAAATGAAATTCCACTTGTCGCTAAATTAACCAGCGACTTGCAGTTCCAAGATAATGAGAGCACCTCCATGGGTGGATGCTAGGTGAGTCACAATCATGCTGGGAAGGTACGTGAAGGGGTGGAGGCCGAGCGCGATGCACAAACATCGAAAAACAGAAGGGGAAAAACAGAGATAGCCACATGTATATGAGAAGTGCAAGTCAAATTTTGTTTCTACTTAAAGTAATTAAGTAGTGGGCCCTCTATAAAGTATAATTGTTAAAATGTTGGCTATAGAGATGCTCAGAGAGATAGAATGTGATGTAGCGTATATTAGCATATTTCTGTAGCATAGTCTACTGGTGCGATATCTTGTCTCTCAAGTCAATGATTATAGTACACTCACCCATGGCTTGTGTGGGTTATTTGTGTTTACTTGTCCACTTTAATTGTCCGGGATTTGAATCTGTAACATTTGGGTCTTAAGCCTTAAAATGACTACAATAGTCAGTTATCCTACCCTCTAAAAAAAGATAGATTTTACGGCACATTCTACTAGTAGTATATAGTTGTAGTATAAATCAAATCTGACCATTGCTTTGTTAAGGGTATAATAGACTTTTCTTTGTATTTATAATTTTTCGTAAGGGTGTTATGGACTTTTCCAACTAGAGTTGAAAATATTACCCTTGTGCCATGTGATCCCTACATAGGCAATTACAATTCTACCTATTAGAATTCTACTACTCATACTATATATATAGTATAACTAAATCCTAACCAACAAATTAGATGACATGTATTAAATTGAGTGTACCATAAAGGAACTAAAAAAAGGTTTATACTATCCGACCACTTGGACACAGCGCTTTGGCTACTGCCGCTGATACATACACATTGCATTCCTTTTACCGAGGAGAAACTTCAAGTTTGGAAAAGAAGGATTCGATCTAAATCTTAAAAATTCGTAGAGCAATTCCCTTTTTAAAAGACTTTAGGTTGTTGCATTTCACTCAGTGGCGAAGCTAGGATAAAAATAAAGAGTGGGCTCAAAACCTCGAATGACTAAACTAATATAAAACAAACATATGTCCTCCCCACTTCATCTCTAATTTCATTGGCAAAATCTTCTATTGGTATGCGATGCGTCGGATCGGCAATAATTTCATCCGGATTAAATTCTAGTCGAGACTTCTTTGGTTAAGTTGCGCTCTCATTGGTTGGGGGAGTACTACTTGAATTGCTTGTGAAATAATTACACAAAGTTTGTTTCTCCATTATTACAAACCTACGAACAAATTGCTAATTGAGTGCACACCACGTTACCATACTATATTCTAACAAATTGCTAATGGACTAGTTGAGTTACTTGAATATATTCAAACACTATATGTCTATATACTACATTACTCCACTATATTCTAAGTTTGTAACAAATTGCTATTTGACTAGTGACTATATTGTAACACTATGTAGTATGTTAAATGTACCACATTACCAGCACTCTAGTAGGCAGCAGAGGCTCTCCATCAATTTTCAGTTGATGTCTTGCTGAAATCCTCAATTTTCTTCTACTGAAATCCTCGGTAATCTTCAGTTCCTCAACAGCTCAAGTGCTCAACTCAACCGAACTGACAGGGACTTCCTCGGTTCCTCACTTCCTCTTCCTCCTCAAGAGCTCCTCCTCCCAGTCACAAACTCACAGAGGATAGAGCCTGCCTCCCCCTCCTCACTTCCTAAGCCCTCCAGCTCCCTCTCCTCGCCTCCGGCCCTCCTCCGGCTCCCCCACCTCAAATCCCTCCTCCTCCTCTCCTTCCTGCCCCAGATGGCCAGACCCGGCCGCGTGACCATGTCTGTCCTCTCCTCGCCTCCTCCGGATCGGCGGCTACCCCGGTGCTCGGCTCGCTGCCTCGGCCTCCTTTCCTCGCCTCCTCAGCCTCCTTCGGCTACTGACGGCGTCACGGTAGCTCCCCCACCTCAGATCCGTCCTCATCGAGTCTCCATCCTCGGTCCTCGGTGGCGAAGTGGCACGCCTCGGTCTCCTCCGGGCTCTGGCTATCGGCGGCGCCGCGGTAGCTCCCCCTGCCCCAACTCCCTCCTCAGTGGCTCCACCGAGCCCCGTCGCCATGCAGTGTGTATCCTCTCGGTCTCTCTCGGATTTGGGAATTTTGGAACGGGGGAACAGGAACATGATGTGACCGGGAGAGGTGGGGAACTAGGGACGTGGAGGTGGATGTGGATGTCAGTTGGGCCTTCTGGGTTGTGGCCTTCAACGCTTTGGCAAGGCCCACAGGTTTTTGTTCTCCTTGTTTCTTCTTCTTGTTCTGGTTGAGCAACCAGCCATGGCCGCCGGTGCCGGAGGCTTAGGGGTTAGGGGGGGCTTCCAGCGCTGGAGGGTAGGCTGAAGCCTGTTGAAGCCCCCCTACCAGATTCGCCCCTGGTTTCACTTTCATGTTTCTCACGGTTCATAGGTTTCTGCATTGTACCACCTGCAGCATCCTTACGTGCATGGGCAGATCCAATCATCAGACTGAGTGCGCTATAGTCTGAGGTTTAAAAATTTTATCAGTGTTAAAACCCATGAAAATCTCTTAAAAATTCGCCTAACATGAGTTTGGTATAAGAACAGCTGCCCAACCTGAGGCCTGGACCGTCACTAGCTCCGTCTTTGTTTTGCTTATTTTTACACTTATATCTCTTGTTCTTGTAACTATTTTTGCACCAGATAAAATTAATATGGTAATTATGCCCCTTGTATAAAAGGGGCAAATCGCCCTTTACACGAGAAGAAATCTGAGATAGCGGCAATGAAAAGAGCTTGCGATGAATGACCCTTTACCTGGTGAGACGCAGCGATGTCCGAACTGCGTTAGGCGTGAGGAAATTTTGTGTGCCTAAATGACACTATTTGGAAGCAAATTAGCGTAAATGGTATCGTCGCGGCTGCAAATGCAAAATTAGCGTCCGAATTCGGATCACGGGCGTTCAAACAACCCTCGTCTGCACCACCTTGGTGCGGACAACACTATGCATGCCTTGTCGGCATCTCCCTGGTGCAGATAGGCACTGTTCACCTATCGTCCGCACCTCCCTGGTGAGGTGCGGACGAGCTCCGCTCCTTTGCGTCCGCATGTCTTCGTGTCTAGCTTCTCTCAGAAGTTGATGTCTACTCGCGACATGCTCGCCTTGTATTTGATAATGGACTGAATGCCCGCTGCTTTCCTTCATCTAGCAATTATTGCTCTACCTGGTCTCTTGCTCTCTCTTTCCTCTGTGTCTGCCTTTTTCTCTCTCTCTACCACAGGCGTTTAGACATGAAGGAATGGTGCTCATCCGCACCAGGGAGGTACGGACGAAGTGTCCACAGTGCTGTCCGCACCACGGTGGTGCGAACAAGGGTTGTCCGAACTCCTATGGCGCGAACAAGCCTGAGGTGTCGGCACAACAGGTGCCGCGTGGCCCTGGATTGGATTTGGACACTTAATTTACATTTGCGGGCGTGGTGAGGCCATTTATGCTAATACACTTTCAAACAGTGTTATTTCAGAAGAAAACAAATCAGTGAGGGGTACTGATCCGGCAGTGGCATGACGCACTCGTGGCCATCAAAGTTCATGCTCCTCGGGAACGCCCATCCTCCGGAGAACATGAAGTCGCGCTTGTCCTTCCTCAGTGTCATCTCCGTCTACACATTCCCCTGCTGCAGCAGCATCTGGTTGTCGTACTCAATCCCCCATAACATCCCCATGTCATTCACAAAATACTATTCTTTTTTTTCCTCCTCACATTGTTCGTTCCTGGCGATAATCTGCAGATTATCTTGGGATTTTTTTGGAATAATATTAATTTTTAAAAAATTACAAAAATAAATAGTCAATTGTTTTTTAAAACTAGGCTACTGTCACCATTCACAATGACAAAATTGTCTTGCCACCATTCCAAATAGCAAAATTAGCCTAGAACAGTGCAGAGAGGTCCCTATCGCCACTCCAATTAGCGACAAAGACATCTGTCTGTTTTTTTAATGTCTATTTCGGATCACCTATTTTGTAGACAAATCACAATGATATTACAAAATATCCAGCACAATGTTATCATATTTTTTTTGTCGACAAATCACAATGATATTACAAAACATTCAGCACAACGTCATCATATTTTTTGTCGACAAATTACAATAATATGACAAAACATTTAACGCAATGTTATCACATATTTTGACGATAAATCGCATTGATATTACAAAACATTCAACACAACGTCACACCTAGTTTTTCTACAAATCAAAATGATATTACGAAGCATTGAGCACCACATATTTCAACAAGACGAACCATTCCCGTGGCCGCGACCTCAACATCCGCCACGTCGACCGTCTCGAGTGGGTCGGTCGGATGAGGTCCCCGTGACGTCGTCCGGACTGCCAATGTCCCATTCATCCTGTAGATTTCTCGTAGGGCATTTCTTGAAGGTGTGCCCAGATTCCCTACAGATAGAGCATTATTTCGTACGACGTCCAGCTTCTGTTTCGTCCATGTCATTCCTGATACGTCGTACCTGTCGCCAACCAACCTTTTTTCTTCAGCCTATCAATGTCCGCGACCCAGATAAGTTGTTCCCGGGTCGGATGGCTAGTGAAATGGCCAACCACGCCATAACCATACCGCTCTGCACAAAAGTCTTTATCTTACTCTTTGTTGCTTGCCTTGGAATTGGTGGGGGATTGTTAGAATTGAGCCCTTATTTGTAAAGGCCCATTCATTCTTAAATTCCAAAGCATGCATGGTTTAGTCTCATACTGCCTTGCCAAGTAGTGGGAGAACAATTTATAAGGTGGAGTCCTTGCCACCCCTTGATACACGTGATACATGTCATGGGGTGACATGAGGAAGACTATAACTAAAGTCACGCATGCGCGCGCGTTTATTAGCGTGGCAATCACGTGACTTGTGACTTGCGACGCGCGACCGTGAACATGTCGTGAACCAAGTCCACCTTTCTTTTGCTGACCGTGCATTTCTCTCTCTCAATTCAAGTGTCACATATAACCCGTGAGAGTTTTCCTTAGACCTCCACTTGAACCTCTCTAGGAGATCCTCTTGGACCTCCTTTGGAGATTTCTCTTGGACCTCCCATGGAGGCTTCTCTTGGACCTCTTCGGGAGATCCTCTTGGACACATGGTCAAAGCTGTAGATCAGTGGTCAAAGCTGAAGACCAACCTGTAATCAGGATATGATAAATTCTGCATAATTATCATTAATTGGTTTTTAATTAGCAGTTACTAGTTTTCTAATGTGTGCTTTATTGATCAGTTACTAGAGAGTAATTGACTCGATCCTTAAAAGGTTTTCGAGAGGTCCAGACCAATGGGGATCTTTTTCGATTCCAAGAATTCTTCTTCATCTCTGTCCTCTTGTGCTGGAGGATTGTGCTATTTTGAACCAAGTCGTCCCTTCTCCTCTACGTGCACCGGGAAGAAGGGTGAGCGGTATCTCTGAACCATTGTTGTAGAGTTCACCTGCACGGGGTGACAATAAGGTTTCTAGGCAGCGCATCTGCGCAACCGCTTGCTGCACTGCGACGTCTACGATCTGCATTGCATCGAGTCTGCACTGCTTCATGTTCTTCATCAAGCTCGACTGTAAGTTGGTCTTACGACCAGACTTTTTTGTTATAAATCTTTTATTGAGTATATTTAGAAGTACAATGAGTAGCCTACTGTTAGTATCGATTTATGCATCACTAGTTATTTGTGATCTTTGCCTCATAATAAAATCTGAAATTAAAATATTATCCACATTTCCAACAATCCAGAAACCTTATTGTGGATATTTTTTTGATCTAGCAATGGCTGGTGCTTCTGATGTTACGAAACTTGAGATGTTTTCTGGTCAGAACTTTCGTAGATAGCAGACAAGGGTCAAGTTTTGGCTCATGTCTTTGGGGTTGTGGTGGGTGATCCGTACACAGTATCCAATTACGGATGAAGAGACTAGGCATTTTGACACAGATAACAACACAGCCCGTGGATGCATGCTGACGATACTATCCGACCAGCTCTATGATGTGTACATGGACTTCAAGTTCGTCACAGAGTTGTGGGATGCACTCGAGCACAAATATGCCGAAGCTGAGGCTGGTCGATGGCTCTATATGTGCGAGCAATTCTTCGACTACAGCATGGACAATGCTAAGTCGATAGTTGCACAGGCTCATGAGCTACAATTACTGGTCGGAGAGATTGCACATCTGGGTTGTGTTTTGCCTCCTAAGTTCATGACCGCGGGCATTGTTGCTAAACTTCCTGCTTCATGGCGGGGTTTTGCCACTGGCTTAAAGCACAAGAGGGAAGAGATATCTACTGAGGATCTCATTGCTGCCCTTGATGTGGACGAAAAGGCAAGAGCAAAAGATGTACCAAGCACTTCCAGTCAGAACAATCAGATCAATGCAAATATCATAGAGAAGAGATATAGCAAGAATAACAAAGGCTTTAAACCAAAAAAGACAACTAGCTTTAAGAAGAAAACTGAGAAGAAGGATATGAGGAACATCACCTGCTTTGTGTGTGAGAAAAACGGTCATATGGCGAAAGACTGTCATTTCCGCAAGAGTAAGGATGGTGTACAACCAAAGAAAAAGGTTGTCAACGTGATCATAGGCGAGGCCTCAACAGGAGGGTAGCCGAGGCTTCCTCCGTCCTAATGGGGAACGGGTTGCATACTTCTGTTCTTGGTGTTGGCACGATGGATCTGAGGCTTACTTCAGGGAAGATTGTTCACTTGAAGAACGTGCAGCATGCGCAAACCATAAACAAGAATCTTGATAGTGGTTCCCTCCTATGCAGGGATGTGTATAAGCTAGTATTTGAGTCAAATAAAATTGTATTGTCTAAGTTTGGTAACTTTGTTGGTAAAGGCTATGAGAGCGGAGGCTTGTTCCGCATGAGTACTTTAGAGTATAATCTGAATGTTGCAACTAGTTTGAATAAATGTGAGGCCAATATATGGCATTCTCGTTTTTGTCATATTAGTTTTGATAGTATTACTAGAATGTCCAGATTAGATTTAATTCCAAAATGTGAAATTGTCAAAGGATCAAAGTGCCAAACTTGTGTGCAAGCAAAACAACCTCGAAAACCCTTTAAGGGATTACAGGAGGAAAAGAACTTGGCACCTTTAGATCTTGTCCATTCTGACTTATGTGAGATGAATGAATTGTTGACCAAAGGAGGCAAAAGATATTTTCTAACTCTAATTGATGATGCATCACGATATTGTTATGTGTATCTACTGAAAACAAAAGATGAAGCTTTAAATTACTTTAAAATTTATAAGGCCGAGGTTGAGAACCAACTAGAAAAGAAAATTAAAAGACTAAGGTCTGATCGTGGAGGAGAGTATATCTCTCATGAATTCTCCTAATTCTGTGCTGAACATGGAATAGTCCATGAAGTTACACCACCATACTCACCTCAATCAAACGGGGTGGCTGAGAGGAAAAATCAGACACTAACAGACTTGGTGAATGCCATGTTGGAGAGTGCCGATATGCCTAAGTTATGGTGGGGGAAAGCTATTTTGACAACAACTTTCGTTCTAAACAGAGTAATCACTAAAAGTTGTGATATTACTCCGTATGAGGGATGGAAGGGGAGAAAACCAAATGTTTATTTTCTGTGAACTTGGGGGTGTTTGGCAAAAGTCAATATACCATTACTGAAAAAGAGAAAGCATAGACCTAAAGCAGTTGATTGTGTCTTACTGGGATATGCTCATAGTAGCACGGCCTACAGATTCTTAATAGTAAAATCAGAAACTCCTGAGATTATTATTAACACAATAATGGAGTCCAGAGATGCTTCATTTTTTGAGGATATTTATCCTATGAGAAATGCAGGAAATACTTCTTGAACTGAGGATAATCAAACTTTGAATAATAGTCTTGAACCTACCACCAACTATGAACTAATGAGTGATAATCCTGAAGAAGATAACAATTTAGTCCAAGAGGCTCCTCGCAGGAGCAAGCGACAAAGGATCGAGAAAACCTTTGGTGAGGACTTTATTATATCTCATGGATGATGTGCCAAACACTCTTTCAAAGGCTTATGCATTACCTGATGCTGAGTATTGGAAAGAGGAAGTCCAAAGCGCGATAGATTCCATCATGGCTAATGGGACTTGGGAGATCATTGAACGTCCTATCAGGCATAAACCTGTTGGATGCAAGTGGATCTTTAAAAAGAAAATGAGGCCTGATGGTACTATTGAGAAGTACAAGGCAAGACTTCTAGCCAAGGGTTATACCTAGAAAGAAGGTGAGGATTATTTTGATACTTACTCTCCTGTTGCCAGATTGATCACCATTCGTGTGCTTATTGCATTAGCTTCTTTCCATAGTCTACACATTCATCAAATGGATGTGAAGACAACTTTCCTTAATGGAGAGTTAGAGGAAGAAATATATATGGAGCAACCAGATCGTTTTGTAATTTCTGGACAGGAAAGTAAGGTATGCAAATTAATCAAATCCTTGTATGATCTAAAGGAAGCACCTAAACAACGACATGAGAAATTTGATAAAACTTTAACATCTGCTGGTTTTTCTGTAAATGAGGTAGATAAGTGTGTGTATTATCGTTATGGTGGGGGCCAAGGAGTGATTTTATGTTTGTATATCGATGACATACTTATATTTGAGACAAACACTGCTGTTATTGACGATTTCAAATCTTTCTTATCTAGATGCTTTGATATGAAAGATCTAGAAGAAGCAGATGTTATTCTGAATATTAAATTGATCAGAAATGAGGATGGGGTCACTTTGAACCAATCCCATTATGCTGAGAAAATCTTGAGCTGGTTCGGTTTTGAGAACTGCAAGATTTACCCAACTCCTTAAGACGCTAGTGTTAAGCTTCAAAAGAATAAGGGATTAGGCAAAGATTAATTGAGATATTCACAAATTATTGGGTCCCTTATGTATCTATCTGGTGCCACAAGACTTGACATATCATTTGCTGTAAGCAAATTAAGTCGGTTTACTTCTAACCCAGGAGATGATCACTAGGAGGCATTTGAGAGAGTGTTGCACTACTTGAGAGGCACAACCTCATATGGAATTTACTATACTGGGTATCCATCTGTGTTAGAAGGATATAGTGATTCAAACTGGATCTCTAATGCAGATGAGATCAAAGCTACAAGTGGGTATGTGTTTACCCTTGCAGGTGTTGCAGTTTCATGGAGGTCGTGTAAACAGACCATATTGACAAGGTCAACTATGGAAGCAGAACTTGTAGCACTAGACACAGCTACTGTTGAGGTTGAATGGCTTAGAGAGCTTTTGTTGGACTTACCACTGGTTTAGAAACCAATACCGACAATTCTAATGTACTGTGATAATCAAACAGTGTTGATTAAGGTTACAAGTACTAAGGATAACATGAAGTCCTTCATACATGTGAAGCGTAGGCTTAAATTTATCAAAAAACTAAGGAACTCCGGAGTAATTACTGTGAATTATATACGAACTGAGAAAAATCTGGTAGACCCTTTCACAAAAGGTCTAGCACGGAAGGCGATTTCCGTTGCGTCTACGGACATGGGAATGAGGCCCATTGGAGTTACAACTCAACCTTGACCCATACCTTTTTGATCGGAGATCCCGTGACTTAGGCAATGGGAAAAACAAGTTGATGTTTGAACAAGAGAGTGCATTTTAATAAAATATGTACCCATGTCCTGATAGACAAAGTAGTCTCAACTGTATGGAAGAGGATGGCTTAAAGCCTTAATGTATTCTAGTATCCAATCAGGGAAAAATGTATTAGCCTAAGGATACCTAGAATGAATACACCTACTTGAGCTTAACTGAGATCGTAGTTCACGAGAATATGGGCATTCCCTAGAAAGCTCATGAACAGATAAGGGAACATGACCATATAAAGCTCCGGTTAGGCTTGGTTCTTTGACAGCCTAGTATCAGTTGAGATTTCAAGTGAAATCTAATCACGAAAGACTGTGAATTCAAGGCATAGTCCATTCATCAGTTGTGAGAAAATGAATCTTGTTATTCTAGGTGCAAGTTCAACCCGTACGGGACTTACACTGAAAGACCGATATATTAACAACTCTTCAGCACAAAAATCTTTATCTTACTCTTTGCTGCTTGCCTTGGAATTGGTGGGGGATTGTTAGAATTGAGCCCTTATTTGTAAAGGCCTATTCATTACTAAAATTCCAAAGCCCTCCACCTTCAATGCGCAACGCCGCCCCATGCTCGCCCATGCCGCCACCTCCCCGTCCGGCACCGCCCAAACACCCCCACCCAACCACGTCGCCGCCTCCCTGTGCCGCAGCTCCCACCACCTCTCCCCGGGGGCTATAAAAGCCGCCCCGCTCAGCCTTCATCACCCGCACCAAGACCTTCCCCCTCCCCACCCACCTTTGTCCCCAGAGCCGACCAAGTGCTCCACCGCCGCCGCTGTTCTTCCCCACCCGTAAGTCAACTCCACCCTCAAAAACCCTAGTCCGCATCAAAAACCCCTAAATAGGAGAGGAACTCACCTTGGTCAAGCTCCCGTGTCCTCTCCTCGCCGTGCATGGCCACCACCATCTTGAGCGCTTGCCGGCCCTTTCGCCTTCCCTCCGCCTGCTCGCAAGTGCCGTCCCGCTTTCTCCGCCTTACCGATAGCTGAGGCGCTCGTTTGGCCACCCAAGGCCTTAAAGGCCCAGCGACTTGGTGCTTGGGGCTTTTACCGATGGGGCCAAGTGGGCCGACCCAATGTGGTGGCCCACCACTGCTCATAAGCCTTTTACTATTCATACCGAATTCAACTCAGCATTGTTCATTGCACAGTGGAATCTTCTACTGTTCACCTGAAAAAAATCAAAACACTATTCACAAATCCATAAAAGGCACAGTAAAATATGTTTGCTTTTCATTACCCAAAAACAACAACCCTAATTGTTGTTCATACCCAGTTCTCATATGCGAATAGTAAAATTTGTACTATTCACTATCCGACACTTTTTCGTCCAAAACCCTAATTTGACACTTGATACCCATTCTGACCGTCTCGAGCCCAGAAAACCCATTCTTGACTCCGATCAGCTATACCAAGCTTCCAATGAATCTTTTTACCTCTTTAAGTTGTTTCTTTATTTTTTTTGTTGTAGTTGGATTCATTTTTTAGGCTCATTCCTTGTCGAGCTGGATTTTACTTGGTTTATTTTATTGTATTGCTTCTTGTTAGGTCACGATCTTGACGATCAGACTCCAGAAGACACCGGACAAGACCAGTATCTACAGGACTTTGTGCAAGAAGGCAGGTTGCATTCCTTGAACATTTTGAATCCACATTTCATATATTTATTATTACTTTCATTATTGTATTTGAGCCAATTACTTTAATTATTGAAATAATACTTTTGAATGCCATGATAATTAGATAAATCCTTTTACCCCACATAAAAAGCTACCCAACACTTGTAGGCCATATTCACCTTGACAAGTTCACACAATATATTATCTATATAAGTAGCTTTGTCACACAAATGTGTTTATCAATCAAAAGAGAGTATTGACGGTTCGCCAATGGTTTTGGTGGAGAGTTGAGGGTTGTGTCCAGGAAGTTGGACAACCCAATAGACTGGTGTTAAAAACGAGTCATCAGTGAGATCAAGCGGGTGGACAGCCACGAATTGGTGTTGGTCCATTTCCTTACTGGTGACAAGTAAGGACAAGAACCTTATGCCAAGTGATCGACACAGAAAATCGCTCAACCACAAGCGTGGTCATTACTCCCTGGCTAAGTACACTGCTCATCCAATTGAATATCTACTGGAAAGGTAACTGCTCTTGTGTGATAGAGTAGTTATGAACGGGTGTGACAGAGTGGTCTCAAGGACACTCGGTAGTCTACACACAACGGTAGATGCCGTTAGCATAGGGGTGTAAGATCCACTGGGCTGTGGAGTCTCCTTAGGGCTGTATGGAGTTAAAACCTACCAGGTAGAGGCTAGAAAGGTTGAGTAGTGAAAATGCTTTGTTATCTCATCTCAGTCGCACGCTAACGTGTTGCGTGTATATTATACTGATAGTATGAGTTTGAGATATCTTGTGGGTAAAGTTGGGCAACTCTGCAGAGTGTATAATTAAAGGTATTCGAATACGCCGTGCTTCCGGTTAATGAAGCTGTGTTAATGGGTGATTACGGTACATGAGGCATAAGTAGAGTTTTTGAGATATTAAGTTGGTAATTGTGATTTGTTGAGAAACCCCTGATGTTATTATTTATTATTGTTTTACTGTTTTAAATGTAAATTGCTTTAACTGCAAATTACATCGACATATGCCTGCTAAGGTAAAACCCTAACCATCCTTTGAACTTCTTGCACATAATTATTTAGCTTTTCTATGTGGCTTGTTGAGTACGGAAGTTGTACTCATTCTTGCATAATCTGCAAACAATCTACAAAGGAAACTTGGAAAAATGCAGAGGTTCATGATAAACAGGATTTTGGTGGACCCACGGATGGCAGCGACTACTGTTATTAGGTCTCGACCGCGCTCAAGTGTGCTTGTGGTTTGAAGTTCTTTTGTCTTGTATTATATTAACTTTAGGCTTGGATGCCCGTATCAGTGTCAAAACTGGCTGTTAAGCCTTTCCTTGTGTAATAAAATGTTGGATTTTGTTGTAATCAGAAGTTTGCTTGAGACACTGCTTACTTCACAACTGCACATCCTAGGCGGTTGTAGAGAGTTTAACATTCCTAGAATTTAGGAGCGTTACATATAATGAGTAGCCTGCTGTTAGTATCGATTTATGCATCACTAATTATTTGTAATCTTTGGCTCGTAATAAAATCTGGAATTAAAATATTATCCACATTTTCAACAGGTTATATGTTTCCGTTACACGTAATGGAAATTCGATGTTATCGATTGGAAAAAAAAATGACCATTGCATTTGGGGCGCATAGATCAAAATTTCAATGTGGAAAAGTTGAATCATTAAAAATTGCTAGCAACAAGGGAGAGAGATATGTCTGAATCTTTCGTCAAGTGCATTGACCGGGATGTTTCAGCAGCAAAAATGGTGATCCTAAAATCACAAAGCAGGTATGCGCACCGTGTACACGCTCTCGATGCTCTGAAAATCCCAATTGATCGTGATGTTCCCCTTCGGATTCATTGGGTCATATGCGTCTGCTAAAAACACGATGAAATAATCATCAATTGCAATTGTACACCTTCTCAAAACGGTTGGGTGCGCCTGCAGGTATCAGACCTAAAGATGTGATCGAGCATTGGCAGTTGGCCCATGAGCCTTGAGCCCATTCATGTTTCACTGGAGACGACACTTGAGCGATCCGCCAGCACAGACGTCTCGAGTGACTTCGGCGCTGTGGCGACCGCGGCAGCTCGCGCCCAACTCGCGGCTGCGCGATGCCTAAGCTTCGTCCAACGTGGAATTTTAGCGGCCCACGCAACTTCCGTCGGTCGTGTTGGCATGCCGAACGTTCCTCGTGGCTGTTGGAAAACTATGGACTTGCTCAGAAGCCAGTTCATGTATGGACTCTCTATCTCAAATTTTAGCAGGGTCTGTAGTCTATAAATAGAGAGTGCTATTCATTGTAAGCGATTGATCGATTGATGAAGGAATAAAGAGAAGCAAGAAACCCCCTATATCTCTGTGTTCAATCTATTATTATGTTCTTGTGTTCTTGCATTGTTCTTACGATTCTATACTTGTCTATGAGGTAATCGTTCGGACTGGATTCGCCAGCGATGGTTACTCAACACGTTATCAGCACGATCGACTCCTGCCTACTTCTAGACCTACTTTACTCGGATCGAAAAGTAACTGTCGATGAACGAACACTCGTAGATTGAATCGTATTTTCTAGATCGCATTCAATTCTGCAAATTTACTTTCTAGATTGATTTTCTACGGTGCAAATCCGTTTTAATCTACCGTGAGCCGACTTGAAGTCGCCGACACAATATCGATGGGTAGATTACACAAAAGATCGGATGTCGATTGTACCGTAGATTGGAAGTTGCAAATCCGTTCTAACCTACCGCGAGCCGACTTGAAGTCGCCAGCCAAGCCGATCGGTGGTTGCATAAAAGGACCGATGTTGATTGCACTACATCGCATACTCGCATGAATAGTATGTATCTATGAACAGTAATAGCATGGGAAAAAAAAGGGGGAATTGCGGCCCGAAGCTGTCGGCAATGGAGCCAAGCCACCACTAGTGCCCGCAGCGCCATATGCGAGCCGCCGGCGGCACCGCCATGGTCGGGTGGTCGCCGCCGCCATATCTTGCCGCTTCCCGCCGAAAGCAATCGGCAACAGATGGAGTACGACAGCGCCTCGATGGGGCCGCTCCACTGCACAGAGTCGCCGGCCAGAGTCATCATAGCTTTGTCGGCTAGTTGCGCGTAACAAACCGCCGCACAAGATGCTTGCCGCCGCCACTCGCCCATGGACGCCCGCCACGCATGCCATCCTCGCCTGCCCGCTCGTGCTGCCTTGAAGGCCGCCGCCAGCTTGAACCGCCAAGACGGCCACAAGACCCCGCCCCGCCAGAAGGTGCCGCAAGCCCCATCTTGCGCCTCCAGCCGCACCAAGGCACGGCCCCGCCATCACCTTGCACCCCACCTCCTCACCTTGCACTGCCATCTCTCACCGCTCCCATGGAGGGAGCCGTCGCCGCCTCATGGCCCCCATGGAGGGAGCCGCCGCCACCGGGGTAGGAAAACCTACCCCGTGAGCTCGTATGGGCCAATGCATGAAGGCCCAAAAGAAAAAAAAACGGGGGGCCGGCCGGTGGAATTCCGAAAAAAAAGGAGGGGTGCGGTTGTGAATCCCAAATTTTACAGAAAGGTCCCTCGGATTCTGAAAATTCTAGGGCCTTTTTACGGGAATGAGGAACTTTTGCAAAAAGGGTCTCGGAAATTTGAAAATTACATAAAATTTTTCTCTGAACTGAAACTTCGCATTTTAACCCCTGGAAATAGCAGAATTCGCCGAAAATTTATTTTCCAACAGAAAAGGGTCTCGGGAATTCAAATTTTGAATCAATTTTTGCATTTGAAGCATGTTTAACTTTGTTATTGTTATTTCTATGCAATTTATTTATTGTATTTACTGTTTTGATTATTTGTGATTGTTTAAATTACTTTTAATCACTGAAAATAGCAGTAAATCATGAAAAATGCATAGAAAAGTACGGGAACACGAACAGGGAGTTCAAAGAGCATTATGAGAATTTTACAACTATTTTATGTAAATTACCAGCAGTAATCTTATGAACTATTTGAATGAATATGAAGATGACTGGCATCACGAACCAGGAGTTTGAAGAACTGACCCAGCATGGCCAGAATTTGTATAAGTCTTCAACTCTGTGATAATGTAATCACGGATAAGCAGAAGATTGAGAAGACCATATATACCTTTTACCCAAATGCGGTGCAATCCGCATGCCACTATTGTCAAGACGGCTACACGGAGTATGCCGCATTAATTGACATCATGCAAGTTGCGAAAGCTTGAGATAATGTTCTAAGGAAGAACTACATCTCATAGCCACCTAGTAGCAATGTTGGCCATAAAGTCAATGCTAGTAGCTACAAGGTGATAAAGCCTCTCACGATGGAGAGGGCAAGAAGGGTAAAGTCGTGGGTCGTGACGTTATTGATGTTTTCGATCTAAGAAGAAGGGCATAGGACGAAGATGAGGCACACCTCGCCATTGCGGTAGCGGAAGATCCACACCCATTAGTTGCACTCATGGATGTGGACAGCCTAGTAGTAGCCCCATTATCCCTCCTTTGGACATCGCAGCGGCCGCAGCCGTAGTTGCCCAAAAGGAGAAGATCTCCATGGAGCAGATTGAGGCGTAAGTTTCGAATACTTCACCGATTTGATCTAGTGCACGCATTGCACTTGGATCTTTATAGTAACTTGCGCTTGTAATTGAAGCGTAACATTGAATTACTTTTGAATAATGGTTGTAAGCTCTAGTAGAGCAAAGCATTAAATTCTTATGACGAGTCTTGCAAGACTTATTCCCGTATTTATAATAACAAGTTATGTTCGATATTTGAAGTATTTTATTTATGTGTTGCTTGCTTTACGCTACATATTAATAAAGTACATTATATTAGAACGCGTGTGGCTCCTTTATTGGAGGAAGTGTGCTTAGCCAGAGCAAAGACAATAAATACCATCTTGAGAGAGACGAAAATCTTTGATCGATCGAAGAATGTTGTAGTCTTCGACAATCGCAGCAAAATGATACTTGTATAATAGGCTCAGGAAGGGTCTCAATTATACCCCTAATGGGCACAACTTTGGTCATTAATGAAGCCTCGTTGTACCCAAAATCGACTAGAACTCTCAAGTATATTCGCACAAACGGTTTCCACGTAGAGACTGAAGAAGAGTATGGTAAGAAATACCTGCTCATTATAAAGCGTGAAGAAAGTAGAAAAATGGTATCAGAACGACTTTCTTTATTTGAAACTGGGCTATACTACACTAATATTAAGGCATCTGCAGCCTATACCGCCCTGAAAACCGTATTTAGAAGCTCTGAACCTTTTCTATCTCTGGCACGATAGAGAATGCCACCTAGGTCTTAGAATGGTGAGAAATATAATTAACAATTCACAGGGACATAATGTCAATGTAAAGAATTTTCCGAATCAGGAAGATTTTGTGTGCCCCGCATGTGCCACCGGAATTTAATTACTAAACCTTCGCTCTGGCGAAGGATGAAGTCCCTATATTCTGGATCGATCCGGGAGACCTTTTGCGGTCTATACACCTCGTAAGGGCCATTTAGGTATTTTATGGTGCTCATCGATGCTTCCTCGAAATGGTCGCATGTATGTTTATTATCTACGAGAAACTATGCTTTTGCAGAGCTAGTCTCACAGATAATTAAAATTGAAGAATAATTTCCCTGGTCATCATGTGAAGTCCACCAGAATGGACAACGCTGGAGAATTTACTTCAAAGGTATTTGATGATTATAGTATGGCAATGGGAATTAAAGTTGAGCATTCTGTACCGCATGTCCACACCCAGAATAGACCAGCAGATGCATTAATTACAAGGATTAAATTTATTGCCCGACCACCTTTGAAGAATTGTAATTTACCAACTGCATGTTGGGGACACGCATCTCTTTCGCAAAGAACTCTCATCAATTTTAGACCACCGGCATATAACATCCATTTACCTATGCAACTAGCGCAAGGGTCAGCATAGAAAACTTCTCATCTTTGAAGGTTTGGTTGCAAGGTTTATATACCTGTACCATTACCACAGCGAACTGCAAAGGGCATTCTCCGAAAGTCTGAGATATACGCTGGTTATGTGACAGCATCCATAATCAGATATTTGGAACATATGATGAGAGATTTGCATACTGCCCAATTTGCTGATAGTATATTAGATGAGGCTAGTTTCCCGTCATTAGGGGGAGGAAATCAACCCCTTGATGAAAATGTCGGGAAATAGAAAAGTCCAGAAGATAGTAGAAATCCATGTACATGACCCGCGCACTAGTGAAGTAAATAGAGAAGTCCAGAAGATAATTGATTTACAAGCATTAGCGAATCAACTGCCTAACCACTTTAGTGATATGAAGAGTGTGACCAAGTCGCATATGCCTGTACGTAATGCACCGGAGAGGGTTGAAATACCGATGACGGTATCCCTAATCCCGTCCTAAGGCCTCTGAAAGGACGAGAACTCCGACCCCTCGAATCCCAAGTAACCGGGGACGCCTGGCGAAAAAGGATAAGAAGGACTTGACACAGTCGATCACCGAAGTTCCCCAGAACCAGAAGGGGAGCCAGTTGAGACCTAGCACCAGTATGGAACCTTCAGAAAAGGCATACTAGAATTGAACATCCCCATGAAGGGAGACATCAACATGGATGTGTGTGCACACATCCACACATCGGAGCTGAAACACTAAAGGAACTTGCCCCCGTAATTGAAAGTAGCGGTGAGCAAGTAGAAGCATTAGAAGAATCGCCCCTTGAAGAAATAGCTATAAACTTTGTGACCTCGGAAGAATCTATGAATAAGACAACAGCCAATGTCGACATTGATTTTGCAAAGAAAATTGCCACGATCATCGATCTTGATCTAGAGCCTGTATCGCTCGCTTAATGAAAGAAAAGATCAGATTGGAAAGATTGAAAGAATGCAATAGAAGCAGAATTATTATCTCTGAATAAAAGAAAGGTGCTTGGGCCTATAAGCCGTTCGCCTCCCCATGTGCACCCCGTAGGGCATAAGTGGGTATTTGTTCGAAAGAGAAATGAAAATAATGAAGTAAATAAAGGCTTGTTGCACAAGGTTTCACTCAACATCCAGGAGTTGTTTATGAAGAAACCTATTGTGAGCACCCGGATTTATTAGGCTCATAATACTTAGTCATCCAATTGACCCTAGTATTATCAACCAAATAAACCAGTCTCGAGAGATGTATACTCCCGCATCGCAAGATACATACCTCACAACAAAAGAGTGTATCAATTCCATACAACACATAGTACATAAGCAACAAACCGAAGTTAAGATTAATAAGGAATAGGTTAATACAAAGAGGGCCTTTTGGCCAAATAACAACAAGTACTACAAGATAACAATGAAGCAAAAGTGCCATAAAGATGGCTATAACACAAAGCCAATCGGTGTGCCTTAACCCTAGGCATCTGACCGACCGCCAAGCTAGTCGTCGAAGAAGTCGCAACACGTAGTACGTAAGAGAGGCTCTTGGAGCTCCCTTCTTCCTCTGCAACAAAAGCCACAAAATGCCACAACCTCGGCGATGAGTACATAAAGTACTCGCAAGACTTACGTGTGAGATAACAGAACTATAAATAGCTACATGCAAGCTTTATTTAAGTGGATGAGGCTTTGGACTCATTTTAGCATAAAGCAAGTTTCATTTGCAATAACATAATAGATTGAAGGCAATTTGGCAAAGCATTTTAAATGTTGAAATAACAACGAGATAATAACATGATAACAACAACAAGAACATCCTGGAAGTGACTAACCCATTAGCCACCACAACAATAGCATGAACTCCCCGTTCATACCAACCATGTCAAGTTTTAATTAAAGGTTGTAGTCTAGTTCTCACGGGCGTATCCGGCGTGTCCATAACCTAGGGCGAGGCTATTCAATAGTTTTAACCTCGCAGGGTGTACCAATGTACCCACACGCCGATCGCCTTTCCTTTAAGCACACTACCTTTGGTATGCTTGCAGCAGCTAAGTCCTACGAGACATTTCCAATGGGCGATGCTAATTACGAGTCGCATCCCACGGGACAGGGACACATTAGACAGCCTAACCCAGTATGCTAATGCTCCTCCCACACCACACCAACACATTTTTGTAAAACATACCAACCGACCACTCATAATTAACACCTCCCAAAGTACTTAGTCAAGAGAGGTCCCATATCCCCTCGTGTGGTTAGCACGCACAAATTGCTTTCGTAATGGTGGCGCAAGTAACTCGGTCCTTAATGACTCGGGCATACTACCACATTCCAAAACCGCACCATCCATCCAATATGCCCAAGTCTAAATCAATCTTTTATTTTCAGTTTTTGATTTTACAAATTAACCAAAGCACAAGTGCTGGACATATAGGAGTAATAATCAGTTTTGAGTGATTAAGACCATCGACTAAGTCGATGATCACCCATTACTACCGATAACTAAGCATGGCTAAGCAATTTAAATCGAAACTACTAAGTGATAAGAGCTCATCCAACGAGCTCAAACCACAGCAAATAACCTAGGCTCATGGTAGTAGAGGATAAACAATTCCTCTGATTATGCAACTATAGGCTTGCTAGCTTACATTTAACACAAAGTAGCATGCATACATAGAAGTAAAACAATATATTAAGCTTTAAAGTAATGGGACAATGATGGAAATGATCAAACTGCTTGCCTTGATGTTGCTGGTCAATTTGTTGCGGAGGGTCACTCTCGGGATCACCACAAATGTCGAAACCTAACGGAAAAGATAAAGAACCGATAAGAACGATTTAAAAACAACAAAGACAGCACAACAAACGAACTCCAAATTCTCTGAATTTTCTACAGCAGCAAGAGGTTGATTTTTAGGGAATTTTGCAACAAGAACCAATTGATTTGGATTCTCAATGCAAAAGTTATGAGCAAAACAATTCTGCTTAGCCCCTAAAATACCAAACTGCACTATTCACTAATTTAATTATGAGGCAACATTTTCTAGAACAGAAGTGAAGCTGAAATTTTTACTATAAAACCAGCACCTCATGAGATGAATAACACAATTGAGTTCACCTCATTTGGAGCTATTATGCACTCTCTACAAATTTTCAAAAACAAGAACTTGAACAAAATTATAATGCACAAGTCCTCATTCTCATAACAGCAACATGCTCAAAACTAATGTTCACAGAAGATCATTAATGGAGGAAACCAACAAAGTTGGTCTCACTCAAAAATAATCTACAGAGCATTAGTTATGTATTTTACAAGTTAAGCATTATTTTGAGTGTACTTTTAAAGTTAGTTTTAAAACCTAAAGGCAAAAGCGTGCTCAAGGGGCTGAACTCAACTTACAATCATTTTTGGATTAAAGTTAAGTTCAAGACAGAGCTAACACAATTTGAATGACCTTATTTGGGTTTAGAATGAAAAAGATATGCAATTCTAAAGTTCATACCATTTTTAGTTTATAACTAGAGCTCACTGGAATTTCTAAAACTCACAAGGACATGGGAGGACGTGAGCCACAGATTATAGATCTAACGGCTCAGGACCTCTCAGGAGAACAACGCACACGCTCCACGAGGTCCAGAGGTCTTGGACCTCCTAGCAACGCATCTTGCGCGAGGCGAGGGAGGTCGTGGCCGTAGATGGAGAATCCAACGGACCACAACGATGAGGGAGGTCCGGAC
Source organism: Phyllostachys edulis (assembly GCA_036346405.1). NCBI lineage: Eukaryota > Viridiplantae > Streptophyta > Magnoliopsida > Poales > Poaceae > Phyllostachys > Phyllostachys edulis. The sequence continues at coordinate 54,478,592 of CM070552.1, read as the reverse complement.
GGACCAGATCTAAAGGGAGGTCCTCAACGGTGAGATGACCTCGAGGAGGTCCTACGCAGAGATCTAACGCCACTGCACCTCCGGGGAGGTCCGGGCGGCCACGATCGCGCAAGGGAGGTCTTGGGCGCCTCAGATCTCCTCGGAGGAGGTCTCGACGCCCTGCACTCCAGCAGCGCCGCGCCGCTGACATGGAATAAATGCGCGCGGACACGGCGAGGAGGTCCGCACGCAAAGATCTTAAATGCGCAACAAAGGGCGGATTAAAAGGCATTTAAGACCCACCCAATGATTACAATGATTGAGGTATTAAAGCGGTAAATCTTTGTCCTAAAACGACAATGGCACCTGGCCGGGACGTCCGACAAAAATTTGATGACGCCCCACGGCTTATCACCGGCGATTTAGGGCACGCGGCGCAAGACCGAGGGCACCGCTGACCGCAATAGCCAGCGCATCTGTGGGCCTACTCTCAACTACGGCGGTGGCCTTAAACGCCACGAGCCGGGAGAGGGCAAGAATGACCAAAGACGCCAAGGACAAAATGCAAAATAGAGCTCACGCGACATTCAAGCGTCGCCCTAAATAAAAAGCTCCGCGACATTCATACATGCAGTGCAGCAGCCTAAGGGACTAACAGAAGTACACGGAGGTCCTAAGGTGCTTTGGGAAGTGGAGGAAGGTGAAGACCGAGCCGAGGAAAATGAGGTTGCTCCACTCTGCCTCAGCTCCAAGATCCCTTTGTCCACCTCAGAAATGCCCAAACCAAAACAAGTTAGGTCTTGGTCCCAGAGGAAGGCACAAATGGAAACAAGGAGAGGGAGAAAAATCTCAATGACCCTTGCCCACCGAGGGGCTTCAAGCTCCAAAGAATGGCGGCCAAGGAAACTTTGGTGGTCTAGAGCTCACAAGCACAGAGAGCGAGCAAGGAACAATAGCGTGTAAAGGAAGCCGGGAAACCGTGGGGGTGGTTTTATCCTAAGGGCAAGGAGGTCATGGACCACCGGCTAAGCTCATGGTGAGCTTAGCCCATGGCACGTCTAGGGCATTGGACAAGATGTAAAGTTGACACAAAGGCGTGTCCGAGTGACTGAGAGGCGAAAAGTCGACCGCATTAAATGCGGTCGCTAAGAGCCGTTATAACGCACTCCGTGGACGACATGCATTAATTCACCGCCGTAAGCTCGCAGCATGACCAAGGAAGGAGAAGAACAGGGAGGTTTTATGACCGCTGGATAGGACCATGGGAGGTCCTAACCATCGGATGACAATTTTGAACCAAGAGGTTTTAAGTGGTGGGAGGAGGTCCCACCACACGATCAAGGACGGGAGGTCGTGGCCCTCCGATTTCCTTAATGTGTAAGCGCACGTGGGAAAATGGGACAGAGGGTCCAAGGCGTTGATTTCAATCTAATCAGTGCGGACCTCCCGTGAGGTCTTAACCGCACATGAGCTTAAGAACATGAGGGGAGGTCATGGCCTTAGGATTTAAATCTAAGGGCGCACAACCAAAGGGAGGTCTCGAGGTTTTGCGTGAAGCGCGAGGAGGTCAAGACCTTTGGATTTTGATCCAACGGTGGTGATCAAAAGCAGGGAGGTCTCGAGCCTCGCTGCGTGGCGCAAAGGAGGTCTTGAGCTTGCGAACACACAAGGGAGGTCATGGCCATTAGATTTAGATCTAAGGGCAACGACCTCACGGCGCGGGAGATCTCGATGCGATAAGACAAGGAGGAGGTCGTGACCGTGATTTTAATCCAACGGTGCACAACACGAGATAGGGAGGTTGGAAGCGCTTGATATCGCAGGAGGTCGTGGGTCGTTGGATCCGATCCAACGGCCACGACCTCATTTAAATGGGAGGTTTGTTTAGTTTAACGGTGAGGAGGGAAGGTCGAGGCGGTTGGATGTAAATCCAATGACTATGACCTCGCCAAGGTGGAAGGTGGTTTTTGGGGTTTGATAACAAGGGGAGGTCGGGGTTGGTTGGATCTTAATCCAAGGGCTATGACCTGGACAAGGTGATAGATATCGAAGGGAGGTCTTTGCGGTTTTACACACAGGGGAGGTCATGACCGTGGAGTTTTGATCCAACGGCCACGACCGGTGAGGCGAGGAGGTCTTTACATTGATCATGGAGGAGGTCGTGGCGGTTGGATGTAAATCCAACAGTGCGACCGATCAAGGTGGAGAGGAGGTCTCATGGGGTGCAGAACACGGTTGGCCGACCACTTTGCAAAGGGCTAGCCCAAGGAACAATGTGTAGGCTTTAAATTTAGTTTTTAACAAATGAAACTTAGCGAATTATTTGAGATAGCAAATGAACTCCAAATTTGATGGAATTTTAACTGAGCTTGCTGACACGAGATTAACCTTGCATAAAATTTCCAGAGGTTATTATGCAATGCATTTTTCTCAGGAAATTCATGAAGGTTGTTCAAGGATTTGTTTTACCTCCGAAATTTATCAAACAAGTTTTACATCTTGGGATATTTTTCAGAGGGGTCCCACATCAGTTTTGGGACCAAGGAAAATATATTCCAAATGTTTGGCACAAGATTTAGACAATTGGAAAATGAGTTTGACTTTTGGGTCAACAAGAGCTTTGCGTTTTTGAATTACACAACTCTTGGACAAGAATTACATAAGAGATTAGGGGTTTTCAAGATGTGAGAAAAAGTTTTAATTTCTACACATATAATTATACTTGAATAACCCCTAATTAGACAGTTGGGATGTTACACCTATTCCCTATCATGGGCTTAAACCACCCTTTAGATATTTAATCTCAATGGCAAGAAACTTGAAGTTAAAAGTGAAATTGATGGATGTGGTAATCAGATATCTTTATGAAATATTGATTCAGATATTTATATGAAGATACTGAATGTATCCCCGTCCTAACCAAGACAGAGCAAATAGAAATCAGATAGTGTGAAACTCGTAAAGTCACCGTATGCACATAAGCAATCAGCAGATGTGGTATAATCGCTGAAGCGACTTTCTATGCAAGAAAGACTACACTAACAATGAGAATAATCCTGTGTATTTATATGATGATCCCAGGATGGATTTTGTATAATCTCAGTGTATGAAGATGATCTGAATATCATTAGAACCCCGAAAGGTATTAAGAAAGCAAACTCTCACTTGGAGTCAGAGTTCAAAATGAAAGAATTGGGTAAAACCAAATATTGCCTAGGCTCGCAGCTTGAGCATACCCCTGAAGGGATTTTAGTACATCAGTCAATCTACACTCAGAAGGTGTTAGAAATGTTTGATTTTGAAAGGCATACCTTTTGAAATTGCCAATGGTCGGGAGATATTTGCAGCAAGACAAAGACCCGTCCAGACCTAAAGAAGAGGGGGAGGAAGTCCTGAGACCGGAATTCCTATACTTAAGTGCGATAGGAGCACTCATGTATTTAGTAAATTGTACTAGATCGGCCATTGCATTTGCCGTTAACCTATTAGCAAGGTATAGTGCAGAACCTACCAAAGGCATTGGTAGGGAATGAAGAATATCTTCCGATACCTGTAGAACCCGCATACAGCCAAGTCGCAAACAAGCTATGTTTCCTATGTGGTAGAACTACAATTCCATAGAAATCATCTAAGCAGAGTCTTGTATCGACTCCGACGAACCACTTGGAAATCATAGTATTGTACGAGGCCTCACGAGAATATGTCCGCTTCATGATGATTCACCATATCCAAGAATCGTGTGGATTGAATATCACAAGAAACCCCCACTATTATCTATGAAGATAATACAGCTTGTGTTGCACAAGTGCAGATGGGTTATGTGAAGAGTCATCTCACAAAGCATATCAACCCCAAGTTTTTCTATGCTCATGAATTGCAAAAGATGAACGAAATTAAAGTACTGCATACTAAGTCATGTGAAAATATTGTAGATTTATTCACTAAGTTACTTCCAGCATCTAGCTTTGAAAGGTGCATACGTGAAATTGTAATGACGAGACTCAGAGAAGTACAGAATTCAGGGGGAGAATCTTCACGAACTCATTATTGAAACTTGATCACGAAGATCGAGTACCCAAAGAGTAAATCCTGGAGATTAAATGAAATTGGGTGGATTGTACTCTTTTTCCCTTGACGAGTTTTCCTGAAGTTTCTCGGCTAAGATTTTTAATGAGGCAATTCGTGCAACATAGCAGAACTTGTATCATGTGCTCTTTCTCTAAAATTTTCCCACTGGGTTTTTATGGAGTTTTGACGAGGCATGAACATGTAAGGATGGGTGCCCAAGGGGGAATGTTGGGAAACTATGGGCTTGGCCCAAAAGCCAGCCCATGTATGGGCTCCCCATCCCAAACCCTAGCAGGGTCTGTAGCCTATAAATAGGGGGTGCTATTAATTGTAAGCGATTGATCGATTGATGAAGGAATAAAGAGAAGCAAGAAACCCCTATATCTCTGTTCAATCTATTATTCGCTCTTGTGTTCTTGCATTGTTCTTACGATTCTATACTTGTCTATGAGGTAATCGTCGGACCGACTCGCCAAATGATGGTTACTCAACAGTGGCTACGTCCGTGCCGCTCTCTCGGTGTCCAACTCTTTCCACAAATCAAAGCGCCGCGAAAAAATCCCGAGAATAATCGTGGAGATGCGGAACAGAGTGGCGCAACACGGTGCGAATTTTCAGACTCAACTGAGATCAGAACTTAAAAGGAGAAAATTAGATGAATCAACGGAACTCCTAGAGTCCCCCATCCGTTCAAGCTGCCTACGAATAGTGCCTCGTGAGAGGCATACATAAGCTAGCTAGTATATGGGAGATCAGAAATTTTCGTCAACCTAACTATTGCCTTGCTCTCCGACTCGGGGCTGATCATTAGTGGCGGAGCTAAGATTTTGACAATAAAGACAAACTTTTTTCTTGCGATTTCAAGAAAGACACACCTGCGCACACACACACCACACACGAGTGTATCTCCTTAACACACGTCTATAAAGACGGAGGTTGGGAATAAATCCGCGACCTTACAAAATTTCTACTGAAAGCGCACTCGCGTGCGCACAGACACATTTGAAGTTTTTGGTTGATATGACACTGTTGTTGGGCGTAATAGCAAGTTCAGCGACCTCCTGGCCGTAATGTCAAAAATAGCACCACAGAGCTACCGACGGCCGACACCTATCCAAGTCCGATCCCAGACCGGACTCCCCTACCGCCGTGCCCCAAGAAGCCGGACTTCCTACTGCGCGTCACGTGTTAAATTTGGGCCCTTGGGGGCCGGACCTAGCTTGTTCGTGATGAGTGTTTAGAGTAGTGCTTAGCGGTCGTATTGGTATAAAAAGGTAGACATCAAGAGGATTACGTTTATTAACTGTGTAATTAATTAGCCCTAATTAAAAGATCGTAATTAATTTTGTCGACGTCTGGGACTCTCGTCATAGAACGGACAAACAAGAATATAAAAAAAACAAATGGAGATTATTATCTGTTCGCTAAAAGGCTCGAAATGGTGAATGTGTATTGCAAAGAGTATGCTCTGATTACAGGGAAAGTAGCTATGAATACACACAAATTAGGGCTTGGATGTGAATCTATCTTACAAAGGCACGTAGGCCGGTCTATTTATAGTATTTTAAGTGTCGGCAGTTAGTAACAGTGGTGCCTTTTCGTGCCAATTGTTGCGTCTCTTCACCCAATAGTCGTGTCCCTTCATGATGACCATTGTCGCCGATATCTCCACGTGTAACTATTATTAACCACATATGGGTAACCGCTTTCTAGGACCTCCTCTGCGGGAGAGAGGTTCTGGAGAGGTCCTGGAGGAACCCATAGAGGCGGTCCAACTGGGCCTTCGGTAGAGGTTTCGGGAATGATCAAAGGAAAGATTTTATAGGCCCACCTTCCGACTGCTTGATTGATCTTGGGCCCAGAAGATTAACTCAGGCCCAGTAAAAATCTAGCTTATCTATTAATAAACAAATAAAGATATATACGGATAATTGACTAGTCAACAATCCTCGTCAAATTTAGTCATAGTTGATTAGTTGTAATTAATTTAGTCGTAATTAATTTAGTTATTACTATTTAGTCGTAATTAATTAGTCAAAATTAATTTAGTCGTAGTTAATTAGTAGTAATTAGTTTAGTCATAATTAATTTAGTGACACTTAATTAGTCATAATTGATTAATCACAATTAATTAGGCGTAATTAATTTAGTAATTACTATTTAGTCGTAATTTATTTAGTCTTAGTTAATTAGTCATAATTAATTCAGGTCCTAATTAATTATTCGCATTTAATTGGTCATAATTAATTTAGTCATAGTTAATTAGTCGCATTTAATTAGTCGTAGTTAATTAGTTGTAATTATTTTAGTCATAGTTAATTTAGTCGCATTTTAATTAGTCGTAATTAATTATCATAATTAATTACTCATAATTAATTTAGTCATAGTTAATTAGTCGTTATTAATTTATTAATTATTAATTTGTGTCTTTCGATTTGTTCCGAACCGACTCGTCATTTCATCTGTCGCGATTCATGCCTCTACTGAAGCTACTCGAACCATTCTACGACAAACATCACCGGAGCAAGTTATGGACCACCAGGGACGGGGATGGTCCTCCATCCCTCGAGCTTAGGTCGGAGAAGCATTACTGTGACCTTGACCCTCGCTACGTCGAAATCCTTCGGGATATATGCTTGTTGCCCTTTGCGAGGATACTCCAGGTCGGCCGTTATGTTACCCTGTACGGGAGTCTCATATCGACACTTGTTGACAGATGGAGACCCGAGGCGCACATGTTCTACTTTCGGTGGGGAGAGTTGACGGTCACTCTCCAAGATATCTCCTTCTTAACCGATCTGTCGATCACGGGAGACACACTTGTTCCACCCCATCCGCCAGCGGATTGGAAGGCCCGCTTGGCGCAAAGATTCAACCTACTTATGCTAGACAGGGCCCGTGGTGTCCCTCAGACATGGCTTAGCATTTCGGTCAATGCCCTGCCACCTCATCGCGTACCTTTTGCATCTTTTCGGCTGGGCCTTATTTCCCACTACACATAGTGGTTGGGTGTACCCTAGCTTCATCTGTATCGCTGAATCTTTGGCTGACGCGAAGCCTGGGGGATGCCCCATTACAACTTCGGGTTGCGTGATGCTTCACGGCGTGACACCGGTTTGAAACTGGTCCCTGCTGTCTACTATGTGCCTGTAGCTTTGGAGTTGGGAGCACTTCCCTGTTAGGCGGCCTACCTTCCGGAATGCAACACATCCGTACGCCGAGTTCCACTATCCTATAGACGGACCCACTATGGGCACCCGGTGGACTACTTCCAAGTTACGTTGGGCCAGAGACAGACACGCGAGGTGCTACCCCGTGTTCCACAGCGAGTTCGAGTCATTGCTTGACATTATATGGTCTCCATGGAGCCCACATTTCGTGAACACGGTAACATCGCACGGACTGTCTGTGCAACGCACATAGGACGTTGGATTATGGGCGACGACCTGCCACCTTATGTTTTCCCATATGATAGAGCCTTACAGTTCGATCTCTACCAGGTTGTGCCCCCTCCCGACGTGAGGATGCTCAAGCGAGTTGTCTACTTGTGAGTGAAACTCCATCTGAATAATGTTTATAGTTCATACCTATATCCGCTCTTCTCACATAAATCATTCTCGAATGCAGGCAATCGAGGACAGGCTGACATTCCAAGGACTGGCAGGCAGTCCAACATCAATGGACTATGACTTGGATGGAGTTGGTGCACATTTAGGTTCTACATGAGCAGCGGCCGTATGACGTTCGGACTTACCGTGAGTACATTGAATGATACGTACCACGGTCGCACACCATACTCACCTGTTCTCCGCCAGAGTGTCTGGAGTATGTCACACACGAGGAGAGGATTCATCACTTGTTCGATCAACACAGCACTTCGCGGCGTGATGACACTGTAAAGCACTCACAACCTATGCTCGCTTCATTCATGGAATTTTTATTGTTTGGTACTGAACAACTATTGCCTGTCACTTCAGTTCGGCCGGATCCAGTGGATCTCACACGTATCAGATTTTGCCATTCCCAGCCCAGATCACACCATTCTGGGGCTCCTCGATACTCTCAAGTCTATCTTGGCGGAGTCCAAGCAAATAATCAGGAACATGAGTTGCGGTCGGTCAAGAGACGACGTCCATCAGGCTGCGGACCGAGTGGATTGACCGTGCTCACCTGCTAGGTCAACACGACCTAGTGAGAGTGGCGAACGTCTTAGCGCTCCCCGTCGGTTATCCACACTGCAGATCGGGGAGGTAAGTTATGTTCAATTTAAACCATGGGTATTTATTATGCCTAAGGTTGTGCTAACATCATGCCGTCTTCTAGTCGCACGTCTATCGGGATGCATCACTTCAACGATCAATGTCCGCACGGCCTACTCACACTAGCGGCCGTCCAAGCGCTCCTCGTCGGTCATCCACACTGCATGTCAGGGAGGTACGTGATGTTTAGCTTAGGCCCTGATTATTGATTTCGCCTAACATCATTTCATCTTGTAGCCTTTAGTAGAGCGTGGAGGTGACGACGAATCAACCGATGAGGAGGCAGCCATCCCAGCTACTTCCAGCAAGGAGTACATGACGCTAGGATTTGGAGTGTACCACCTAGGACGCCCACCCCTGGTCTACACTCAACAAGACCTTGACTAGTACGGAGTACCGTACCAAGGCTAGAGCTTCACCTCACCCCAGGTCACTGGTACATTGTACGGCAAAGACTGGAGCTCCTCCGCACCGAGGGCCATTCATACATAGTAATTGGGGAGCCGTGCGTCAGGGGCTCTATTTCTTGATTCGTTCATTACATGTGGTAGCTAGTTTGACATGACTCAGCTGGACGATATTGATGTTGGACAGACTCAGCTGGGCCAGAGTCAGCTTGCTGAACCACCTCTGCCCACTCAACGATCTTCGTATGCCCTCTGAACCGATATGCGCTCTCCGGACCGGTTCACGTATCCCACGGGACATGCTCAACGTAAGACCAGGACGTGCACGCAGACGCAGACACATTGAGTAGAGAGTTGCTCAGACTAGTGAGCCATATTGTAGCCCATGTGTACATTTTATACATTATGTGTGTATGTATCCAGAATGTTGTGTGCTTATGTTGTACTATATTTGTATACATATTTTGCATAATATATTTGTATACATTATGTGTGTATTGTCGGAGTACATTGGTTCTAGAGACGACTGCAACGCCCAAGATTCACATGAAATCATAAAACACCCGAGGTTCACATGAAATTATAAAATCATAAAGCACCTCGTGGGTGAAGAATCTAGGCCCCATTTTAGTGTTTTGTTAATTAAAGACAACCACGTGTTGTGAACTAACTTGTTTTGTCAAGTGATTGAAAAGGTTAATCTCGGATAAAGATAAAGAGCACTGAAGGTATTTAAGTATTGGATATCAACATCGTCTAGCTCAAGGCAAAGGTATCTAGTCGAATATGGTATTTTCATAGTTTTACTGATCTAGGAGCATGAAGGATAAAAGACCGAATTGCTAGTATAGGTAGCCATACTATGAAGAGGGATCAATATCAAGTAGCTTGATAGCGAAGTGTGCCACAATGCTCAAACTCACTTGGTTGAATCTTGGAATTCTTAGTGATCTTTGGGCCTCATTTTATATGTTCTTTATTTTTTGGCCGGACTGACCGCATGTGGAGGTCCGGGCTGACTGGACCCTTGGTTCATCTTTGTGGTCTGCTTTTTTTAGAGAGATCCTGTTGTGCAATTCTACTGACTGGACTGACCGCAAGTGTAAGGCCGGACTGATCGGAACCCCGGTCTGAGTAAGGGCGGTCAGATTTTTCCAGAGACTCTCTTTTGGCTTCAACTCTTCTCCATTTTACTATCCAGACTGACCGTTGTTGGAGTGCCGGACTGACCAGACCTCCGGGTCATTGACGCAGTCAGCTTTTTCCAGAGAATGGTGTTTTTGGGTCTTGCTACTTAATTTTCCATGCCGGACTAATAACAGTGTTTTCACCGATTAGACCGAAACCCCGGACTGGCCGATGCAGTCGGCTTTTTTCAGTAGCATGTATCTTCTGATTTGGAAATCTTTGAACCTAGTCTGACCGGACCTTGATTGGGCGGACTACCTGGACCTGGCATAACGGATAGTTTATGTAGTATTAATTACTGTAGAGTTTACCGTTATACTGTTGCCCAGTCTGACTGGCCCTGTGCATGCAGACTGACCGAACTTGCTGTTTTTGCACAGTCACGAGTGCCATTGGCTAGTAAACTAGGTGGAGGCTATAAATACCTCACGTACTGCCGCAAGGGAGTATTTAGAACCTCAATTGAATACTCTTGAGCCATTTGCTTCTTATTCTACTCTTTGAAAGCAAAAGTTTCAACTTGCAAAGGTTGTAGAGGTTTCTCCAAGTGCACTGAGTTGAGTTTGATTCTTGTGGCACTTGAGCATCTTCAAGCAAAGTGTTATTGGTTTATTACTCTTGGAGTATTGGTTTATTACTCTTGGAGGTTGCCGCCTCCAAGACAGCTTGAAGAAGGTGACTCGGTGATCTTCTCAAGAAGCTTGTGAGAAGACCTGTGTGTTCGTGAAGGTTGGAGCTCGCCTTTCCGGAGTGGAGAAGATCTATCTCCAGTGATCGAGGGGTGTGCTCGTGTGGAGCCGACTTGATTCGTTCAAGCTTCCTCAATGTGGATTAGTGGAGACCGGTGAGTCTCCGAGACCGCGGGAAAACATCGTTTATTTCCATATTGTGGTTTATCTCTTTTACTCTTCTCTTAGTGCATTTATTTATATATCAATATTGTATCTAGATTAGGTTGTTTAGTTTAATTTAGAGTAAGTAGTGCACTTAGAATTACTTAGATTATTTAGGCGTTGAATTGTGAAATTGTATTTCATAGCTTTAAATTGCTAAAAATATGTTTTAGGCTAAAGTTTTAAAAACCACATATTCACCCTCTCTAGTCGGTTATCCTTGATCCTACAACGGGTGGGGGGGGGGAGTTCGGCCCCAAGGGCCACAACATGGCGAAGTCATGCCCCAGGGGCACTTCACTCGTCAACACCGTGCCCTTGGGGTACGGACTATGTAGTTCCGCCCCTTAGGGGTACGAACGAGCTAGGTCCAGTCCTCAGGGGCCCGGATTTCACACGTGGCACAAGAGGGTGGTCCGGTCCCCTAGGGCACGGTGGAGGGGAGTCCGACCCCCTGGGGACTGGACTTGGCTAGGTGTCGACCGTCGGCAGCTCCGTGGTGTAATTTTTAGCATTACGACCGAGAGGGGGCTAAACTTGCTATTACGCCCAACAACAGTGTCATATCAGCCTCTACCTTACACATTTGTAGCCCCACAAAGCGTTAATCGAATCGTTGAAGGCTTATTAAATCTTCGAGTCCTAACGCTGAAGTTTCAATGCCCGAAGAAAATCCTAGGTCAGATACTCCACAAAAAACATATCAGCATAATGCTCTTCTTAGATGTAACAGCCCAAATTTGTGAATAATTTGAAAGTTTTATGAATTTCTTGGATTTCAAAAAATTTTGTTGCATTTCGAGAGTTTCTAAAAGCTTAACTTGTATCTTAAAAGGTAAATCAAATTCCTTGCTCCAAATTGATATTATAAAAAGCTACAAGTTAAATGGTGTGCAAAATCTCCTCAGAATTTGAATTCGAATTTCAAATCTTCCTTTCCCTCCTCTCTCCCACAAGCCGCATCCACCCCGTTAGCCCAGCTCTTCTCCTCTCCCTCGATCGTTCCTACACCACCAAGCAAACCACGCAACAAGACCGTCAGCCGCTTTCCCCTCGTGGCTCCTCATGCCTGGCTCCCTGCCAAGCCAACCCTCTCCCTCCCCCTTTTCTCGTTCTCAGTGAAATGTGGGCCCTGACTCCACATGTCAGGCTACCGTGGATAGCACTATGCTTCTTTTAGTGCACCACTTTCGCCTACAGAATCAGACGCGTCAACGCAGAGTCAGATCACCACCTCGAGCGTTGTAGCCGTACCTCGAGCCTCTCAACCTCTCTTGCGATGCCTTGGCCTCGTCCCATCCGCACACCAGGCCCTGCACGTAGCTCCACTCGTGTGCCTGCGCCATGCCACGTTCGCTCTCACCCGTTCCCACCTCCCCTCATTACTTAAGCCTCGGCCGAGTGCGTCACCATGTGGACATGAATTTGCCGTCTTCCCCAATTTTGGTTGTCGGCTTCGCCGTTGAATCCTGGCCGCCAGGGTGAGTCTTTTTCTTCACCTTCTTGCGCACTATGATCGTCTTGACTCCCTCTTCCTCATGCTCGCCTCCACTATGCTTATTTTATCACAGAGAAGAAGGGAGTCATCATCGTTCGCAGAGCTAGCCGAAGTACACCGTGTTGTCATCGTCTCCTCCTGCATTGCCCGATGAGCTTTTGCCTCCACTGCCTCGCACATCTTGGTCGTCTTGACACCCTCTCTCTAATACGCGCCTCCTTTTTCCATTCTATGCACCAGAGACGTCGACAAGCCCTTCGTCCCCATCGCCAGCCCGGAGCACGCAACGTCGCCGCCGCCGCCGCACCCGATCTCCTTCCTCGCTTTGTTTCCAGGTGAGCTCCCTCGTTCTGGTAGACTTCTTTATCTCGCAAACCTGCAAGGATAGTCACCGCACCGTATAGATGAAGGTAGAGTAGCAACGACGTAGCACCTTCGTTAGGCCACTTCAAGCCACTGTGGAGAGCTTGATTTGTCACCTCCTGTGGAGCACCGAGAGCACCCTTAGTTTTGCTTGAACCCGTAGATGCTTACTTGAGCTCCTATTTGTAGTTTATAGCCTCACTCAGTAGGTGCCAGTGTGCCCAGTAGCAATGTCGATGACTTTGCCGTCACGTCGCCGCCTCGGTCCATCTCCCACTGCATTGTCGTAGCCGTTAGAGTCATCGTAGACCCCGTGTTCCATTTTGCTAGTCACGGGTGCTCGCCGAAGTCCCCTCCGCCGGTATCGAGCTCGCTTGAGAGCTAGCCATGGCGCCTCTGTTCTATCCTTTATTAAGGAGACAACAACGGTGGTGGTTACACGTGTCCTAGGTAACTATATTAATCGATAATTAGTTAACGCTAAGTAATTATGTAATGTCTGCATGACATGTGGGCCCACGGTAATTAGAAAACTAATTAAACCATAAGTTAAAGTTTGAGTCTATGACATGCGGGACCCACCCTACTTTATCTGTGTGTAGACCAAGCCGCTGACACGTGGGCCCCTTGCCCCCATGCACTGTTAGGTGGACCGCGAGCCCACCTGTTAGTCTCTCGGGTTTCTTGAATAAACAATGAATTAAAAATCCAGTGGACCCCACCTGTTAGTCACACAGAATTTTCTTAAGAAAAATAAAATGAAATGAAAATCCAACTAGACCCACTTGTTAGAAATATCATATTTTCTAGAATTTCTCTCGGGTCAAACTTTGGAGAGCTCATTCTCCCTCATTTTAAATCCAAATGATTTGATTTTTGTTTCTAAATTTATACAAATTAAAGATGTTTCCATCCATACTAAAATCATAATTTTTTTGAGTTCATTTGAATTTTATTTGAATTTATTTGAGTTATGTGCATTTATTCGAAGTTGTTATTTTGCGCTTCAATAGATTCCCATGTCGCTGAAGACTTCATCACTACTTCAGGATAAGACCAAGACCCGATAATATCCAAAGTTGAGAAAGACAGTTCTTTGCAATTGATCATGTTGAACCTACTTTCCAAATGCAAATTATGGTGTTCAAAGTATTACTTACATGCTTATTATTATTTATGAAATGCGATGTTAAAGGTTGATACCTAGCTATGCCAAATGTTGAATATTACTATTCCCCTCCTTGATTGTTGATAACTCCTTGTACCTTGTCACCCTAGGTTAATTATTAAATTAGTAAATTGCCCTTGGTTAATCAATAATGACTATTGGTTGTGCTTAGACACTGCTTAGCGGTTGAGTTGAATATGATAGAAACATTTTCATTACAAGAACGTGGGATATCTTGTGAATCGTAGTGTGGTAACATGGGTTATCACAGGAAACATAAAAGCATTATTTAAAATGGTGGAGACTTGGGTGAGTGGTTGATATGAGATTGGTGTAGAGGCATGCACAGGAGTTGGGTTTGTAGATTGCTTCGTCTGAGTTAATTAAGGACCGAATCACGTGCTGCATTTTTCTAAACTAATAAATCGTGCAACCACAAGTCTAGTATGTGATAGACCTGGCCAATTACTTTGCTCAATTTCGGCATAAAACCCCGCACATAATGGTAAGTTTGGAAATCGAGAAGGGCGAGCGACTCCCTAACAACGGAGGGTCCCTCATTGAAAATGTTTTCTGTAACGGAGCATTCTAGGGTTGTCCCCATAATAGCCACTGTCCTAGTGTTGAGTGGTTCCCCACTGGAGCGGATTGAGTGTCGGGACTAGTATTGAAAAACCTTTGTTATGATCGTCTCCGTTGCACACCCATTTAAGCGTGTTATGGCTGACATTATGAGTTGATCATATCTTATGAGTGTATAATCTATTAAAATAGCGTGCCCTCGATTATAGGCATTGTACAGAGAGCCACACTTGGTTAGTTTTAATAAAATGTGAACTCATACATGTCAATGAAAAACTGGTTGTAGCAATGAAATAGGTGGATGGAACCTCATGAGGAACTGTAGGTTGATGGAACCTTAATGAGATAAGAATTTCTTACACAAATGAAATTTTGGTTTGGAAGTTAAAAAGACTAAGTCATATGTTTGGAAAATAATTATAATATTTGAGCAAAACCTGCTTTGTGCTAAAATAACCATAAGACCACTCCTTTGGTAAGCCTTGCATCTATATAATTGTATTTTGGCGTGAGAACTTGTTGAGTATATTCGTGCTCATGGTTGCTCAAATATGTGGATTCAAACTACGAAGCCAAATACCAGATGTATGTATACTTCTATGTATCCGGCTATAAAAACAAGGAATATGATGATAATTAGGTATTAGCCTCAGTCGATTGCATGTGGAAAACTCATGGAGCTCCCTTCCTTTTGGTTTATTTATCTTCCGCTGCTATTTACTCTCTGGACTCGTAGGCACATTGACCTGTTATGTAAACATTTGGCCATAAGGCCTATTTACAATGTTTTTGTAATATTAAGTACTTTTTTTTTTACTTATATGCATGTATACATGTGATATTCGCCGATAATTATACCATACGAGTTAGCTAGTGATCATAGGACTAACTTGGTATATATACAGATGGTCTAAATGTAAATCCGGACTCGGCACTAGACAAGCAGGACAATACTGTCCTATCCTATGTGCCTGAATGCAAGCATGACTTTAGTGCAGTTGCTCTTCAGCCTTCAGTCGTATCAGTTGTTTCGACGATCTGGACGCTGCCGATTGTTTGAAAGGAGGGAATTCTTCATCGAAAACCAGCCCGTATAATTTTACTAGCAAGCTGGCAGGCAGTTGTTCGAAATGCGACATATGTCTCCGACGACTCGACGGTGGAGCCGCTTTCCTCTGTTTCTGTGATCACCGGTCTGCTTTCTGAAGGCTAAGAATGGTGTCCTGGAACTTGATGTTATTATAGGAGAGAGAGGAAAATGTTGTCACAACGACGCGATGATTTATCTGTGTCGTTTTATTTTGCATTGCAGGTTCTTAAGCTGCTAAGGGCTGCAATTGGCTCTTACGGATGCATTGGTTATGATGGTTGAGACGGACAAACGGTGTGATCAAACGTTTAGCATCACGTTCTGCAGAACAAAGTCGACGCGTGACTCTTGCGCTACACTTGCTAGTTGCTGTTAGTAGTTAATCCTACTAGGATGTAGTGTGATCGCAATGGAAGCACTTCAACGGTAGCTATTGTGTCGCTCTCAAGTCTGAACCCTGGCATCGTCGTATGCAGGGACGGACCCACAGGGGGAGCCGGGGCTGGCACCCTGCTTACCGACGGCCGGTTTATGATCTACCCTCTAGCATTCTTAGTCTAGTCGTACTCTGGCAAATCTCTTTGGTGGTCATTTGATCCCACCTTCCCGCGCGAGAGTATGGTATCCGACCTCCTCAGTAGCTCACTGCTCCGAAACAAATAAAAAGATATAAACTACCTGAAACAGCAACCCTATCTCGGCAGGAAAAGATGATGATGACTGGAATTAGCAAAGCATATATGCACCGAGGCGTCAATGCTGGTGGGCAGCTTCTTGCAATGATCTGAACCGCCAACAGATAGCAGAAACCCCATCGAGTAAGTTATTCTCGCACTCTCCTCCTCTCTTCGGAGGTAGAAGAAGACTAGGAGATTTGGGCTGCGTGGGCTGCACCAAAGCACAAACACTCCCATCCGCCAAACGTTAAGAAGTCAGGATTCAGGAAGCGAAAAAATGGCAATATATAGGCTCGAGATCAACATCCACCAATCAAACAAGAAGCCATGGTTCAGTTTTTTTGAGTATGTTTGTTTGGCTCCCTGGTGACCATCCGCCTGGCCGGAGCCCCTCCTGATTGCTGCCTGTACGATGCATGGTGCGCTCCCTGGGAGCCAGGCGTAGAAAATGAACGCCTGGCTCCCAGGCCTGCCAGGTCTCCTGATCTTCGTTGAATATTTGATCTAACGTTCTATTTTTTATTCATTAACTCCAGGCATATACTTTCAACCAAACAACTTATCTCCAGATCTGCCTGGCCAGGCAAAAATCATCTACTTTCCAGGCTACATCCAGGCACCACTTTTTCCCAGACATGAAGTCCAGGACACCAACCAAACAGGCCCTTTGTGTTCCTTTTTCTTTGGTTCCTATCTTCTAGTACTAGTAGTACACATGCTACCGAAAATCGCACGTTTTTTCACCAGTAGGGGTGGGGAGGCGACGCCCTTGGTCGCTTGCTGCCGGCCCACTCCGCGTGCATCTGCGGCACCCACCGCTCCCAGCTGGTCCGCTCGTCGGCGGCGACAACGACGTCACTGAGCAGCTGCTCCCGGTCCTCCCACGCCGGATAGCCTTCTTGCAGCCCACCGATCTGAGATAGCCCTCCTACCTGCTCAGACGCCAGGTTGCCCACATGCATGCCAAATTAGTCCGAGCATAAAAAAATATATGCCTTTTTGTTTGTTTTGTTCTACATGTATACTTGCATCGCATGGTTAAATCTCAAATTCTGAAATGCAAGTGGTAGGAGTAAGTAAATCTGCTTATGGCAAGACTGATGATGTGCAAAGCTGGTTAGGAAGGAAATTCTCTGGGAGAGTGAGACCCTCCCTTGAGCTGTTGATTGGGGGATTAAGAAATGGATGGAGATGGTAGAGACCAGGGACGGAGCATCATGTAGACCAACATGGGCAGTGGCCCCCCAGCCTTTTTGAATTTTTTTTGAACACCATGTATCCATACTTAATATATATCTATACATATACACGTATACTCTCGATGATGGCTACGCTCACCTGTGTTCGTGTATAAATATATATCTATAGGTATGCACGTATACTCTCGATGAATCTGTATACGTAATTCACATGATGGTTACCCTATATATTAGGTTGTAGGCACTGGCTGAGCTTAATTAGTGCAATTTAGATTAGGCGAGGACCCCTATTGTACTGTGCTAAACTCTAAAAAAATTATGCTACTAATATGAGCTCTCTATCGTATTCAGTTTGCAATTCTCTTGAGGCTAACCCCCCTATAATTTCTTTGAAACTCCGTCACTGGTAGAGACTCCAAAAGACCCTCTCCCATAGAATTTTTTTTTCTTTGTATTAGAGCATCATATCTAGGTGGTCTCCAGGAGACATTATCCTGACACCCTGGTCCAGCAGCTCGTTTTCTCTCTCTTAGTGCTAGACTGCTAGTTGTGAGCATGACAACAAACTACCTACATGATTGTCAGCTCAAAATATTGGGGACTGGCGGTAGTGGTTAGAGCGAGCAGATGAACGGCGACGGTCGACACGACGGCGCATTGACTTCCGTGCACACGGCGGCAGGACCAGACCGGAACGTAACGTGCTGTGTTTCCATGATGCTCTCAGGAACGTGTCAAGAAAGGTACAAAGGTTCATGGACCGTACGGGCTCACAAGTAGTGTTATATCCATTCTTTTTTACTTAACGCCATATAATTTGTGTCATCAAATTTTTTAAAATTTGTTTAACACTATTTAGATTGGTTATATGAAAATGATACCATTAGATTGTCGTTAAAAATACTTTTAAAATATTATAATTTTATTTGTAAATTTTAATGTAAGTTGTAAAAAGTAGACAGTAAAGTAAAAAGGAACGGACGGTGAAGTATTTGCATTGCGCTGGAACGGTAGAACTGACCTGATACGGCTCGTCTGGAGAGACGGTGACGGCAGCCGAGGCGGCGGCGTCGTCCATGAGGAAGTCCTCGACGTGCCAACCAGGCAGCGTCTTGGTCAGGTACTCGGAGATGCTGCTGCCGTCGCTCGCGTTCGGCGTGGCGGCGCCGGCGCCGCTGCAGGAGTCGGCGTTGCAGGGGCTGCTGCTGTTCTCCTCCTCCGCCTCCTCTATCGACGGCGCGGGGGAGTCCACCAGCGCCGTCGAGACACGTACGCCGGTGAGCAGGAACCGGCTGTGCCGCCTCGTCAGCTCGCTCGCCGTGTGCACCGGCACGTCGCACTCCCGGCACAGGATCGCCCTGTCCTCCTTGCAGAACAAGAACCCTCTCTTCTCCTGCAGTTCAAGGTTTGACACGAATTTCGCGCTTCAGACTTCAGAGTTCGCTAGCTGTAAGGAAGCAACAACGCAAAGAAGAGCCTTTTCCGTATGGTGTTTGTCTATCCCTCACCTGGCAGATGTCGCAGAGAGGCGGCTTCTGTGCGAACGACGACGAGGGGTAGAGGAGGGAGAAGCGGCGGTGCTTGCCGGCGAGCTTGTTGGCGCGGTGGACGCGGCGGTCGCACGCGTCGCACAGCGCGGCCTCGTCGGCGCAGCAGAAGACGGAGGCCGCCTCGGCCGCGCACACGTCGCACTGCACCTTCATGCCGCCTCCAGTTCGATCGACCGGTCGATCTGCGCGGCGCAGCAGGAGGCGAGATAGCTCAAGCTAATCAAACGCAAAAGATGGTGGGGGAGAGAGAGGTAGATAAGGTAGCTCAGGTCAATGTCTCGGTTAGAGACGTTGCACCCGTGGGCAAGGGATAGTAGTTAGTACACGAGAGGTGTTTATATATTTGGAGGTGGCACTAAGGGTGCAAACGGAGTGGATAATTATCGACCGATCGAATAAATGTGGGTAAAATTTGGAGTATTTTTCTGGATATCTTTTTTTTCTTACCCAGATTCGGATAACACATATCCGATGAATTCGAAACTATCCGGTTCCAAGCGCCAAACATCCATGGACCACCATTTGGCCAATTGGCCTGGCGCCCTGGCCATTCTTCATCCCGCCCGCTCCCACACACTGCATAGCCCCTCCCACGTGCTCCCAAATCCCCTACCCTAACCCTCACCGCCGCCTCCTTTCCTCCCTCATGCCTCCTCGCCTCCCCTCCTCCTGCTTGTTGCCCAGAGACTCCTCTCCTCCTCCATGACCACCTCCGTCATGTAGCCGTGCCTCTCTTCCCTCCCTCGCCATGCATGCCCGGTGGAAGCCCATAGACCACCTCCTCCGCATGACCACCTCCGTCACCGTCGTCGTCGCCTCACTTCCTCTCGCCACGCCCAGTGGAACCGTGGAAGCCAGAAACCACCTCCTCATGCCCACCTCCGTTGTTGTCGCCATGGCTTTGCCAGTGGAAGCCAGAGATGGAGAGACCCTCCACCCCTCCTCATGACCACTCTGTCATGCCGCTCTCTGCTGGGTGTTGGCTCCCAAGTCCCAACCTGCTCCCGGCCTGAGGTAGGTTTACATGATTGATCCAACACATATATATCAGCCACAATGAACAGGCTATTGACTAATTATTCCAGTAATTCCTTGCATCGGTTGAATTGTGCTTTATCGATGTTGCAATACAAATATCGTGGTAAAATAAATCTTGGCAAGGCTCAATAGTTGATACAAGTTGTATGAATAGAAATTGTTATCCATTACTTCCATCGTGTATGTAAGTGTATCAGAATATTTTACTCTACCTGGTAAAGATGCCTTATTACAAATCTTATGTGTTAGGATTTTTGTTTTGGCAAAGACTAAGATGGAATGGATTGTCTGGTTATGTGAAGGAACAATTGTTTCATCTGTCCCATGATTTGCTGGTGGTCTTGAATTTATTGCATGTTCTATCTCACAATTCCGATACCATACTTTTACACAACCTATTAGATTACAGCCATTGGAAATGTTTGAAGCATAGATGCATACTAAATTTTTAGTTACAATATAAAGTCCAAACTCTAATTATTCGTGATTGCTGGGTTGCTTATATTATTTAATTGTAAGATCGAGGAGGCCGACTAGAGGGGGGGTGAATAATCGATTCTAAAAATCTCTAAGGCTAAAACTGATTTCTAATGCGGAAGCTAATAACAATACAGTTTTGCACAATTAAAGCTTAAATCAACTAGGTTCAACTAAGTGTGCACCAACAACAAGTTTAATGATAAATATAACAATTAGCATAGACTTGTAATCTAATCAATTCTAGCAAGGAGAATAGCACAAAGCAAGGCAAGCATTCATACACAATGAACAAGCAATTTAATACAATGAATATAAATTGCAATAGTAAAGCACAAGAATGCAAACCAAGTTTGACACGACGATGTTTTACCGTGGTGTTCGGAGACTTGCCAGTCTCCCCTAATCCACGTTGAGGCAAGCCCAAACCAATTGGACCGGCTCCACAAATTGAGCTCCCGCCTCCAAGGTAAGTCCAACCATTTGGACCGGTTTCAAACCAAACCAACACCTTGCTCCACTAAGGTTGCTCCTTCCTCCACTCCGGAGATGGCGAGCACCACACCACTCACAAACCGCCCGGGTTTTCTCACAATCTTCTTTGAGAAGCTCACCGGCACAATGACGCCACCACGCCGTCTAGGTGTCGGCAAACACCAATAGTAATAGGTCTATGTCCCTCACTTGAACCAATGAAGTGTCTAAGCTCAAGTGGATACATAATCCACTACCTAATGCAACACATGCACTAGAGTTTGCTCTCTAACCTCGCTAAGTGCAACACATGCACAAAAGAAAATGAGAGACTTGCTCTTTGCTCAATGGAATGTCTAGGGGCACCAGCAACCTCCTCTCACATGGCCAATGTGGGTATTTATAGCCTACACACAAAAACTAGCCGTTGGGAGAAGTTGTGCTGAAAAATTAGCAGGGCAGGTCTGACCGCAGGTATGTGGCCGGTCAGACCGCACCTCCTCCAACGGTCAGAAAACTAGCCGTTGGAGACAGCCGGCTTGACCGCTAGCTAATGGCCGGTCAGACCGCAACAGTCCTGTCAGACCACCCGCAACACGTCGGTTAGACCGCTCCACCAAAATCCAGTTTTGGTGCTTCTCTGGAAAAACTTGACCGCTTCAAAGGTCCGGGATTCCGGTCAGACCGCAAGCACACCGTCGGTGGTCCAGTCAGACCGCTCCACAGAACAAAAGATCTTTTTGCATTTGTTTTTCAATCTCAACTTTGCAAAACACATTTGCAAACGATATGAAATGCAAACAAGGCATATAGACAAGATTCTCAACAAGCTGCAGAACATATTTGCCAACTTTTAGAATCACACTACAAATTGCACTCCGCCTCAACTCAATTTGCAAAACATATTTGCCAAATTGACGCGCAATGCTTTTTGGTAGTTTCTTGATTTTTTTCATTTCCGTCTTCTAATTCTCTGGTATATTTGTGATATTTTTGCATATGTCTTAACGGTCAAACACGTTAACTTGATGGAAATTGGACGAAGTGGTAAAAACAAAATGCACACTGATGGAAGAGTGACAAAAATAAAATGAGAAAAGAAAGAGTGGCAAAACCGATATTGCACATAATTTCAGTGGTATGAACAAAATTTTCTATTTTTATTATGTGTTTTAATTGCTATCATGCTTTAATATCAATAAAAAATGTAGAAAAGGAAAAGGCATTCGCTTTCGGGACCACGCGTAGTTGCTATCTAGACCCGATCAACTTCTTCTGCCAAGCTGAAGCTGGCCAAGCTCGTTTCTGCATGCAGTAAAATTTTAATGTAACAATGCACCAGCATATTCAAGCTGCAATCTTTCATAAGCAATGCTGTTGCCAATGCACAAGAACCATGCCAGACAGTCAGGTGATACAAAATTTGATTACAGTTAGTGTACACAATACTTCTTCTCTGCAACTGCGAGCACATGAGTGAATATGTGAACTTGAGCTGAAGTTATTACCATTTTCACATCACATTGTCTCACCGTTTGGTCGATTGGACTGAAGAAAGTTGAAGCCTTTTTGCGGCTCCATGATCAGGCATTCCTGGGTTGCATGGGCATGAAATGGGCTGGCGATGGTGATCAGAGGTCACAGGTCAGACATGGCCCGCATGGGCGCTCTCAGGGTCAGCCTCACAATAAGGACATCGTCCTCCCACTTGACGCCTTCTCTTGTCCTCCTCCCCTGCACTCTGCATTGCCGCGGTAGCGTTTGATAATTACATGCATCCCTCTGAATTTCAGACTAAATTCCGTAATGGAACTCCGAAGATGTGCTCTCTTAACATACTTTGCAAAAGGTATTGTTTTTCTGTAAGGTTTTGTAGTGGAGTAATACTAATGGATATATATGTGGTTGCAAGTCACTCTCAATTTGCTGTACTAGGCATGCAATTCTTCTCTCTTTTTTGCGGAAAAGTAGCAAGCACTTTGCCACTTCCTTGAGTAAAATACTCAGCTAAGCAACTACATGGCGACAGAGCGGCGTTCCTAGTAGATCATGCAGTTTATAATATTCTGCGCGGCACATCGGACCACTGCAAGTGCCGAGTGCTCCCATGGAAGCTGACACAGCTGGAAACTGAAAATTATGATCAGTTTGCCAATAAGAACAATCTAAATTCTGTAGTATGTACGTCTAGAACCATGCTATGGCTACGGTCCCCCGTTGTTGCTTGCTTATATCTCAGATAATCTAATCCCACTGCTTTGCCAAAATACCTTTCCATTGATGTCACAGCCGATCTCAATCTCACCAAATGTCCAAAATTCCTTGAGAAATGTATTGCTCTAGGTTATAGATCCGCTAGAGTTAGGGAGCTAATCCCATCCGTTAGATATCAGGTGGAAATCCATCTTTCGGCCCCGCTCAGTTCAAAATTCAACTTTCGTGGGAGGTACGAGTTTCAAGCCCCGGATATGGACGGATGATTGCAAGCCTTGAATCCTAAAATGAGAACACACGGTTAAGCAAAATTACCAGTTGGAGTTGTTAGGTAACTCTAGGGGCCGGGTCACAAAAACCTTTCATCCTCTCTCTACACCAACACGACACGATATTTAACACTTGCAACAAAAAAAAAAGAAGCAAGCACACAACACTGTAGCACTGGATATGTTCTCCTGGGTATATGTCACTGTCCATGTGCCTAGTTGGCTAGTTGGTGTGGTTACTACGTGCTGTGCAGCATGCTTCAACCTCCATTGGGTGGAGTATATTTGCAGAGCAGTCGTGAAGGTCGGGTCAGGTCAGGTGCAGAACTGCACACACACAAAGGAAAGGAGGGCCGAGCCAGTTGTTCATCCCGGACCAAAAAGGCCAGCTTTGGCCGCATTCGGCTATTCGCCTTCTTGGTTGGCGACACGGCGTGGTGGTTGCTACTTGCAAGAGCCAGCATGGATGGACGAGAAGGAAAAATAATAGACAGAGGGGGGAACGCCTCATCCAAGCATCAAGCCTGTCCTCTCAAGTGCCCTGAAGCTACTAGAGCCCCGCCGCGATCAGGATACGCCCGCATCCGTTCACACCGTGGTCACTTGATTGATTCATTTGGCCGGCCAGATCAACTTCAGATCAGTAGTACAACTTTATGGATTTGATTGATTGATTTGGCCGGCCAGATCAACTTCAGATCAGTGGTACAACTTTATGGATAAGTCGATCGA
This sequence comes from Phyllostachys edulis, assembly GCA_036346405.1. Lineage (NCBI taxonomy): Eukaryota > Viridiplantae > Streptophyta > Magnoliopsida > Poales > Poaceae > Phyllostachys > Phyllostachys edulis. The sequence goes on along the minus strand of CM070552.1, from coordinate 54,454,467 downwards.
TCGATCGATCGATCAGTCAGTCAGTCAGTATGAGAGCGCTGTAGCTCAGTACTCGAGCCAAGGTAACAAAACCTTTTCTCCTTTCCGATGTTGGTACTTCGTTTTTTTCTTCTTTGAAAGCTTCTTGGTAACAGTAATACATGTACCACTTCATCCTAGTCAGAAGGATGAGTACACTGGTAGCTCAGAAAGTCAAGCCGTCATTTGCCGCACTCTAGACCGGTCCACATAGCACGAAAGCAACGTCCCGTAAATGCCGTGACCTCTCAGGCGGCTCTGCGCACAACTTGAGCGGGTTAGGATCGCAGGACCAGCTTCTCAGATGTGATGCCACTGAAAGAGCAGGATTGGTCCTATACACAGCTGGTTATGAATGAAATTGGTCCAGGGATGGATCGACAGCCACCAGGACAACAATCTCTGCCACAAAAGGGGTATATAGCGGCAGGAAAACGAACGCCATTGAAAGAGCAAAGGAAGAGAGGCACTTCGAAGGCGAAGGAAAGCGAGAGGGAGAGAGGCACAGCTCGTGTAAACATAGTAGCAGTACTACATGCCATGTAGACGTGGGCATCGCTTTATTCCACGGCTTTTTCGCAGAGGCATGGGCGGGCGGTAGCTGCGCTTTATTATTGGCGATGGCGATACGGCGGCGTGCCAGCGTGAGCACGAGATGGTGATGCTGCGGTCGCACCCGCTGCAACGGCGATTTCCTACGCGCTGACCGCTACGGGCGGCAGCGCTTTCTCGGCACGACACGAAGAGGCCGTTGATTATTGGTGCGGTGGTGGTGGTGGAGCGCGTGTTCGCCTTTGTCATCTTCCTCTATGATCGATCAGTGCTGCTACTCCATTGCTCTATTATTTTGTCAAGGTATGAGATATCCCTTGATTTCTTAGGATATTGATCTATAGCTCGTGCGATGTTCTACCTGCCTGCTGGCCTCTTGGCTGGCAATGGCAAAGTGGTCGAAACGACAGTCTCTCAAAAGTTTCCTCCGTATGGAGGAGGACATGAGTTTTTCTCTCAGCTGGTGACTGTTTTGTTCTTCGAGGACGAGCTCCTGCCTCTGCTGATTGAGATGGCTCCGAAAGACCTGGGCTAGTAAAGAATTTGCAAACGTGTTATCTTAGAGCTGTAGCCTGTAGGCCATGGCTCCCTTTTTCTCGTTGCCTATCCAGAATGATCTGGCCCACGTTGGTCAGGGCCGGCCCAACTGATAACGACCAAACGTGTGATCCTTTTTTTTTATATAAAAAAAAGGAGCATGCAGTTTTTGCATGTGTTTCTTTCTGTAGAATCTTGTGTAGGATGTCAAACTAGCTTCTACTGCACCTGCTAGGCTGCTAATGCATTGTGTTCTCATTCCTCGGTGTCTTTTTTCTTCTCGCCAGCAAGAAATTCGCAGCATCCGGCCCTACTCCTGTCAAACAGCAACTGAAGCAGTAAACAAATAAGTGTTAAGGAACTCGCTGGCGAGTCTAATTCGAGCGATTACCTCGTAGACAAATTCAGAATCGTAAAGACGATGTAAGAACATAAAAACAAAATAGTAGATTGAACACAGAGATATGAGGACTTCTTGCTTCTCTTTATTTCTTCATCAATTGATTAATCGTTTACAGTGAATAGCACTCCCTATTTATATGCTAGAGATCCTGCTAGGGTTTAAAATAAAAAACCCATACATAGATCGACTTCTAGACCAAACCCATTATTTCTTAACAATAAGCACCATTATTTCGGGGGGAAAACTCAGCTTTTGCTTGCGTTCCTTTCACCTGTTCGAGTGAGATGATATCTGAAGCCCCTGCGCCGACAGGTGGTTGTCATAACTCATAACACGCACACGGACGGAGGCGTCGTCCTCGGCCCAGCCATTACGCCCTACCCGTAGGTGGGCCCAGCACTAACCCCACCCCACCGCCCGGTGGGCCCGGTACGGCAGAGCCGTTTATTATTCCCGGGGCAGCGAGGACGCGGTTCCGGCGGAAGCCTGAAGAGGCCGTGAAGCGAAGCCAACCACCACGAAAGCACTGGAGGAAGCCGCAAGCGGCCGCAGAGGCAGAGCCTACCCATCATCAACCCCTCGTCGTTCGGCCAAAGAAAAAGGAGAGGCCAGAGGCGTATCCACCTATTCGTCTCCGCGCCTTCCCATCCGTCTGCCCGCCTCCCCTCCGCTCGTGAATCCGGTGACCGCAGCGCCAGCCCATGGAGGCGCTGTGGAAGCAGGCCTCCAGGATCAAGGAGCAGGTCGCTCGCCAGGTGACGCCGCCTATCTTGACCGCTCTCGCGATTCTTGGTCGATCTGGGTGGAGTACTCGTACGGGTGGGCTGGACAGTGGACACGCACCGGCCGTGGGTTTGATGTTTGATGATGCGTATCGTTAGCTAGATGCGGCCATTCTCTCAGAAGTCTGTGCTGTTTGATTCTGTCTCCGATCTATGTGCGTTGTGGTAGAGAGGTGCGATGCTTGAATAGGATCTTATGATTCTTGCACGATTGGTTCTTGTCAGGTTATGTTTATATCGATGCCGGTAAGTGGACAAATGGATAGAGAGAGGGTTGACCATTTGGTGGGCCTGATTACAATTTTGAGAGGGGGGGGGGGGGAGTTGTGATCTTTGGGATATAATTATCGAATTGGTCGATTTATAACGATATGTAGGCTTCTGATATAGCCCATCAGTCTTGATTCCTCGTCCAACTAAAGAACCGCATAAGCATGATCTTCCCCAATAGGCCAATACATTGTTTGAGTGATAGCTACTTGATTGTTTTGCGTCCGTCCTTTTCTTTTGAGAAAATTAAGGAGTTACAATGCCTTGGGAACACCCCAAGTTAAGGGTATTAGAGGGTCAGAATCCTAGAAACGCAGATATGATCAGCAGGCCCCACATGGAACAGTAGCGAGTAGGCATTTGGGTGATCGGGTTGTTAGTGTTTGTCTTAGACCTGTGCTGTCCGGAGACGCAGATGGTGGTGCAGTGTTTTGATTCCATAACTGTACTAATTCCTTACTATGAAATTGGTATGCAAATGTTGTTCCTATATAGTTATTAAAAAAATGCTGTTCCTTTATGAAATTATTATCATAAGAACTAGCTGGATAAGGTGATATCAGGATTCTCAGCTGAATTTATAATATGATATACTGTAACTACAAATACCATGTTTTTATGCTTATGCTTGCGATCTGCAAAGTAAAATGGAAACTCTAGGGCGTTAAACGCCAGTTTCAAGTCTGCCTTAAAATGTTCGCGCATTGCTAAAACTGGAGGTACATACCTGGTACCTGTATGGCTGTATACTAACTGGCCCATATCATAAGCGCCCGTATATACTGCATGACATTTACTTGATTTTTTTTAATGTTTTTGGATATATCCCTGATATTTAAATGGCATTCAAAAGTCATTCTTTTCAAACTTGGTATAAGTAACATAGCATTGTACCTATCTATATCATTGCAGGGCGTGTTTAAACAGTTTGGAGCTGGTACATATGGAAATTCAGATAATACATTTACAGATGAATCAGAAGTTAAACTACACCAGAGATTGGAAAAACTTTACTTATCGACTCGTGCTGCTAAAGTATTAACAACACTTGCTGTCTCTTTTCTTTCCGCCCTTCCTTTTTTTAAAATAAAAACATTGGCATCTTTTGCCAGCATTTTCAAAGGGACATTGTACGTGGTGTGGAAGGCTACATAGTTACAGGATCTAAACAAGTGGAAATAGGTATGTTTGTCCAACTACCTATCAGCTGAATAGAGTAATTTTGAGCTTAACATTACTAGTCATTAGTCAGTTATAATGTCAATTCAATATTTACATTAATGTATGCTGATAAGCTCTACAACCAACATTTTTAGGAAATAAATTGTCTGACGATAGCCAGAAATATGACATTGAAAACACATGTACAAGTGGTAATACTTTATCCAAAGCTGCTACATACTATGGAAAGGCTCGTTCTCGGATGGAAAAGGAACGTGCAAACATGTTGAGAGCATTTGGTACACAGGTTCGTGTTCCTATTGCTGGATTTGTTTTTTTACTTTATGATAATATGATATATGTTGGAAAAATGCAAAGCTTTCGTAAATAGCAAAGGATATTTGGGTTCTTATAGATTTTATAATATTTGGAGTATAATTGGATAGTTTTTCATTTTGTATTTTTGCATGTCAGTATAATTTTCTTTTGATTATCTGATAAACTGTGTAATAAATTTGTTGAATTCTAGGTGGCAGAGCCGTTGCGAGCAATGGTAATGGGTGCACCTTTAGAGGATGCTAGACATCTAGCCCAGAGATATGACAGGATGAGGCAAGAAGCTGAAGCTCAGGTGAAAATCTTGGCTAACTTATAAGCTAAGTCTCTTGCAGCGATGAATTTGAATTCTTGAAGGTTAGATATCATCAAAGAATATACTTGGGTCCTTGGGTAGAGTTATTCTCGAAGCTGAGAGTAATATTCATTCATGAGCTCCATAAGTTATATGGTCCATGCTATTACAACCTGTTACTGCAAGTCGTATAAATGCATAGTGGAGAAAATTGTATGCAGAGAGGAAAAATGATGGATATATTTCTCTAGTCTCTGTGAACTGGCACAATCCCATTGAGGTTCTGAACATCACATTGTTATTTTTGAAAATTTTTTTAAAAAACACGACACTATTTTTTTTACGGGAATCATCACACTATTATTGTGTATGAACAGATCTCTTCAGCCTTACTCATCTAAAGGGGGTTTCCATCTCTTGAAATTGTAAAATATAATCATTTGCGAAGCAATGATACCAGTGCAATGTGCCCGTTTCTACCATCCAATGCCCAAATTGAATACTCAAGTGTCAACTGTTCTGATAAGCTTCTGTTGCACTCAAGCTCTTTTATACAAGATCCTATTACCATCTCCGGTCATGTGATTTAGTTTAGTCATTCTGAAATTTGAGCTACATTTCTAGGTTGTTGAAGTGTCAAGACGGCAAAACAGGGTAAGAGAATCACCTGGGAATGGTGAATTGATATCAAAGTTGGAAGCAGCTGAGTACAAACTTGAAGAACTGAAGTCAAGCATGGTGGGGTTAGGGAAGGAAGCTGTTGTCGCAATGTCTGCCGTTGAGGCTCAGCAGCAAAAATTGACGTTACAACGTCTCATTGCAATGGTAACCATCAACTATACCAATTAATGCAACATTTGCTTATGCATCAGGTGTTTGCTTTTTATCAGAAAATTATGTGGTCACTAATCATTCTCGTTTTGGCCCAAAGGTTGAGGCTGAGCGCGCTTACCATCAGAAAGTTCTGGAAATCCTTGACCATTTGGAAGAAGAAGTATGCATACTCTATCATTTGTTACATTTGACCAAATTTATGTCTTGGCCTGTTGGCACATCCCAACTTGTGCAATGTGAAGCATAAATAAATCTTGTGTGTATTTAATTTAATGATTATATTCTGATTAATAGATGGTGCCTGAGCGTCAAAAAATTGAAGCACCTCCAACCCCATCAGCAGAAAATTATATGTCGCCACCACCACCACCATCTTATGAAGAAGTTAATGGCATGTTCGCGTCCTCTTCTGCTGATGAGTCAGTAGCATCTGTCGATTTCTTCCTAGGAGAGGTGTGACATGTTTTTAATAGAAAAAATTATTGTGCCTGCCGTCAAATGTACATGAAGCTGTCAATATCTGGGATTCTTCTTAAATATGTTTATGTATTCTTTGTGATGCAGGCCCTTGATTCCTTCAAGGCAGAAAGTGAGTTTGAGCTGAACTTGTCAACTGGCGACATTGTTATTGTCCGAAAGGTAATACTTTTTCTAGCCATGTTTTGTATGCTTCGTCTGAGTTATTAATCCTGTTTCAAAGGCTTCTCAATGCTTTCTCTTAGCAGCTAAACATATCATCATTTATCTGTCATTAATAATCTGGTGTTGTCTTGTCCGAACGCAGATATCAAGCAATGGTTGGGCAGAAGGTGAATGTAAGGGAAAAGCTGGATGGTTCCCACATGGTTATATCCAAAGACGAGAGCGTGTTCTAGCGAGCAAAGTTCCGCATATTTTCTAGGAGTTTTGAGAGGAATATAGGTGTATCCCGCCGTGTGGTTTTGATTTCAATAGTTGGAACAGTGTCCACGTCTCCTTTTGTTTTTCCTCTTAGGTTCCACGATATACTTACTCTAAGTCATGTGCATAGATTACATTTTCGTCCTATTAGTTAGTTTTGAGAAGATATTGTTGGCCATTAGCTATCTTTATATTGTTGTTTGAAATGGTGAATTACTCACTGGTGCAGTTCATAACCTTCTTTGCATCCTGTATATTTTTTTTTGCGAGGACATCCTGTTTTTTTTGCGAGGACATCCTGTATTTTCTGTCCATGGGAGGGTTATAAATGCATAATAGGCAGTCAAAATAAAAGGCCGGTGTACGGCAAGCATTCAAACAATAATTATTTCGTCCATCGTCAGTGAGGAGACTTGGCTACTCGAGGTGAAATGGTCAACTGAAAGTAACCATACCATCTTATTCTTGGAGGAAAAATCAACAAACCAACCTAGCCTTGTACTGGTTGTTTGGTGTATCAGATCAGTCAGATACTGATGGATAGGCATAGTAAGCCGTCGTCCTGCGGCAAGGTCTCCTTTCCACGGCGGCTACAGCGACTTCATCTACAGTCGGAGCCAGCCGAACGAGACCACCTCCTCGCAACCTTGCGACAGCCAGCTAGCCCGCTGCCGCCGGAGGAAGTAAGCCGTCGTCCTGTGGTTAGGGGTTTGTTTGGATTGAGATCTGGGATCTATGTCTGGAGGTAGTCTGAAAAGTAGATAATTTTTGTCTGACTAAGCAAGTCTGAAGATGTGGTGTTTGATTGCAGACCTGGACCTGGAGAAAATATAAAATTAAAAAATGGCGTATTGAGATAGTTTGAAAATAAGTAGCATGAAAATGGTTCATTAACTAATAAAAACAATTTATTAACTAACTTCTAATCTCATTTAGCTACTTCTAATCTCAATTAGCATAACTCACATGCGAGCCTGGGAGCCAGGTGTTGAAATTTGATGCCTGAGCCTAGCCCCTGTGCTTGCCATGCATTCATGCTCAGACCTCCAAGCAAGCAGTGCACCGACAGCTCCCCGAGAAGCGCTCCGGCCAGGTAATCTTCCACAGGCCTCCATCTAAACACGCCCTAGATCTCTCTAGCATCCTGTTGGATTGATTTATTGCATTATGGTATATGATTTCCCTTTCTACTTGCTGTAGATATCTAGAAACCAAGCAAATGATGCAAAAGTAGAAGGAAACAAGTTTTTTGCTGCTGGATAATAATAGGATGCATTATCACAATATGAGATATTACAGATGGTGCCATTCAAATCATGCGGTGTGCTTCTTGAAGTTGTTTAATGTGTGATGCACTATTGATGATGCGTAAATTGTGATGAACTTGATGTATGCACTGTTCGCGAGTAAAAGGGCATACCCGCGGGCGACGGGCATGGACGAGGTTCTTCGCCCGACGTTCTTCGCGGGCATGCCCGTGGGGGGGGGATTAGGATTGCGGGCATAGGTATGGACGAGCACTACCTATACTCGTCGCGCCCGATTGCCGTCCCTAAGTACGGTATAATGCATCGTGCAAACTGCCATGGCGCCATGTGATTCTGACCGTTCCATGTAATCAACCAGGTGATCTCTGATTCTGACCGTCCCTAAGGAGGGAGCAGACAAAATCCAAGATTATAGACCTATCAGTCTCATTCATGGGATTGGCAAGTGGATTGCCAAAACGCTTGCGCGGTGGTTGGCGCCGTTCCTCAACAACTTGGTCTCGCGGGCCCAGAGCACTTTTGTCAAGACAAGAAGCATTCACGACAACTTCTTCTATGTCTGCAACCTGATCAAGAAGACTTCATCGCTCCAAAACCCCCTCGCTATTCTTCAAGCTAGACATAGCCAAGGCCTTTGATTCTGTCCGTTGGAACTACCTTCTGGATCTGCTGTACAAAAAAGGGTTCCCCCTTAGATGGACAAATTGGATGGTAGCCCTTTTAAAGTCCGTCTCTTCGAGAGTCCTGCTTAATGGCATCCCTGGCAATGCGATTACCCATGGGCAGGGGCTGCGGCAGGGAGACCCCCTTTCGCCCTTCCTCTTCATCTTGGCCATCGACCCCATTCAACGTCTCCTAGAGGTGGCAACGGACTTGGGTTACCTCACTTTACGTGCGATCGGCTCGCCAGAATCAGAACCTCTATCTACGCGGACGATGCGACCATCTTCATCAATCCTACTCCCAGTGAATTATACATAACCACCCAGATCATTCACAACTTTGGGAACGCCACTGGCCTGCATACCAATTTTTCTAAAAAAGCACAGTTCTCCCCATCAGTTGCGACCACCTAGACCCCACCTCGATCCTACAGGACTACCTCGCAATCCGTTCAACTTTCCCGATCAAGTATCTGGGACTGCCGCTTGCCTACAGAAGGCTCCGCAAAGTGGATTTTCAACCGCTTCTCGACAAGGTGGCGGGAAGGTTAGCTGGTTGGCAGAGGCACCTTCTTTCTCCAGCAGGACAGGTTATCCTAGTCAAATCAGTCCTCACCTCAATCCCAGTTTATTTCCTCACAATATTCAAAATTTCCAAAGCAATCCTCAGTACCATTGACAGACTTAGGCGTCGTTTCCTTTGGGCTGGTCACGACATTTTCTCGGGTGCAAAGTGCAGAATCAACTGGGAAAGAGTGTGCCGCCCAACCCAGCTGGGTGGTTTGGGCATCCTTAGTCTGCCGCAATTCTCCTCGGCAATCAGATTGCGCTGCCTTTGGCAAGAGTGGAAGAACCCGTCTAAACCCTGGGTTGGCATGGAAATCCCTTGTCATGACTTGGATCGTAATCTCTTTGCGGCGGCAACAAGGATATCCCTCGGGGATGGTAAAATGGCTAAATTCTGGTATTCGGTTTGGTTGTTCGGAGAGGCCCCCAAAGAAATAGCTCCTTTGATCTTCGCATCTTCTTTCCGCAAAAAAACAGGCTGTCTTCTCGGCCTTACAGAACAGGCGATGGGTACAGGACATCAACGTCTCCATAGGATTCTCAATCCCTCACATCGATCAATTCGTGTGTCTGTGGACCAAAATCAACCAAATCCAATTGATTCAAGGCACCCCGACGAAATTTCATGGAAGCAAAGTCAGACCGGAACTTACTCCTCAAGATCCGCCTATGCCTTAATTTTTTGCGTTCCTTAGCGACCAACTTCAAACCTTTATTCTGGCAAACCCAAGCCCCTCCGAAGGGGAAATTCTTCGCCTGGTTAGCAATTCAAAATAAACTTTGGACCTCAGACAGGCTTGAAGCAAGGGGGTGGCCAAATCATCGTTTCTGCCCCCTCTGCAGACACACCCCAGAATCTGCCTTGCACCTTTTGGCACAATGTCGCTTCTCATATCGTATTTGGAAACACATGGCGGACTGGACAGGATCTGAAAGTCTTCAACCCTCAACTTGGCCACCTTGCACGAACATCCTTGCTTGGTGGTCCAATGTGGCAAAGACGTCAGGTTCCCTTAGGAAGACTAGGACGACGACCATCATCTTAATATCTTGGGAGATTTGGAAGGAAAGAAACATGAGAACTTTTAACAATAGAGTAACAACGTCTCTTGACCTTATAGCTAAGATTAAGGAGGAGGGTAGAGCTTGATTCCTAGCGGGGGCTAAGTCTTTGGAGTGTTTTAGTACTTTGTAATTAAGGGCTTGTGTGTCCTAACTTTGGTTCCTTGCGGATTCGCTCTGCTTCTTCTCTATTAATATAACGGACAACCCTCCTTCCGGTTTCATTAAAAAAAAAACCAGACGATCTCTGAACTGCAGGCGCAGCGCGTAAAAGTCCAATTCCCAAAGATTGGTGTAATTGAAACCTGGGATTTTGGCCTTGGAGATTGACACGGTACAAAATTACAGCAGATAGGAATCCTTTCTGCAATGTCATGTTAGCTGTTATTACTTTACTGATCCATCGGTGCCTATGCAGTAGCGACCAGCGAGCAACGTAACGAAAGCTCAAGCCGTCCAGCTTGCTGGAACTGAAAGTCTGAAACCGAACCCCATAGGCTTGTTCCACCCGTTCAACGAAGCGGGTGTCGAAGTAAAACGACGCGGTTACTCGCGTTGGTGTAAAAGTAAAAGTGAAGATGATTTTTTTTGAAGACTAAAGAAACTGCATAAGATCGTTGACATGCTGCAGTAATGTACATGACAACACAGCGTCACACCTTCTGCAAGCTTAAGCCGTCAGATGGTACATCTGGGCCGGGCACTCAGCCGGGACCTTGATCGAAGTTGCTGGGCTACTGACCGACCAAATTAATGGAAGCAAGGCAACAAAACGGCAAAACTCGATCAGGGGTGTTGCGAGAATCGAACTCGCGACCTCTCGCACCCGAAGCGAGAATCATACCACTAGACCAAACACCCGTCTTGATAATCTTTTCGTATAGTAATACTTTATAATCAATATTATGAACTGCCAGCGAATAACCCAGCCTTCACAGTGCAGCGAAACAAAACGTGGTGTTCACTCTCACCCAGTCACTCCTATTGCAAAATGTGCAAACTGAAGGGAAGATCTGTGAATGTGTTAGGGGTATTTTTCACTTTTCAGCTCCAAAGATAAAAGAGGAAGAAACAAAGAGAAAAAAAATCAGCCCTCAAACAGAAAAAAGAGAGGAAAAAAACAAGGTCAGGTCCTCGCTCCTATCATATCCTCCAGAACACGCTTACTTCCCAAATGGAAAATCTAAAGGTTTTTTTTAAAAAGGAGTTGCATCACCCACAGCAACCACTCAGCGCCAAGGTGGTACGCAGCGTGCATACTTCCAGGCCGCGTGACCTCACCGTTGGTGAGCTACCGATTTCGGTTGCTTATCTCTTTGGTGGGTAAACTGAAATCATTTACGTTATTATTGTACAGCGCGGCATGCGATCGATCGATTGACTTGACCCCTTCAATGGCGCGCGTGCGAGGGGGAGCTAGCTAGCCGCCTTCGCCGCCCGCGTCACTCGCGATCTAGCCGAGCCAGCCGCTGATAGCAACGTCGGCCGGCCGCCCCTCACGTTTGCGCAACGTGCGTGTAATCTGATGGTCTAGCTATGCTTGCTGATTGGGTTAATGTATGTGCGTATGCATGGACTTTTACTGAATTCAGTAATCAGCCCAAGACCTGAACCTGATGGGTGAAGGTTGCCACAGCAAGCTTATACATGGTTCAGCTTGTGGGTCCCGCAAGGGATTGGCCCGCGTGTTACCAGGCAGGAAACAAATGTCGGCACCGCACAGGCAAAGGGTGGACGGAACTGGCAAGTCATTACCAGAATCCGTTCATTTCCCGAGTGTCTGAAACACTCGGGAAAGCCCCAAAACACTCGGGAAATTAATTCCCGAAGGTCGGCCGTCGGGAAAAACCACTCGGGATAGTTTAGTCGGGACAAAAATTAGTTTCCCGAGTGTTTCGAGATTTACACTCGGGAAAAATAAAACACTCGGGAGAATAGTTTGCACAACAGGTTCACCCACTGTAACGGAATCTTTCCCAAGTGTATGTCGACCAAGGACACTCGAGAATAGTAAGTTTTTCTCGAGTGTTTCCATACTGACACTCGGGAATAGTATGTTTTCCCGAGTGTTTCCGTGCTGACACTCGGGAAATAAACAATTTCTGGTACATATATATATTACATAGAAATACCAAAGAAGATACCAACGATCATCTACTTAGGATTCATGTAACTTCATGATTGGACTAAGACACGATACAATTAAGAACAGGAAAAGATTCCGAAATACTAACTCTTCTCGGTGAGAGATCAAAATATATTGAACTATTAAGTAACACTGTGGCACATAAAAGAAGAAGCCTTAGATACAAGAATTCAACGTAATTTTATTCAACTTGATAACCAGAAGTCGGTTCAAGTGATAACATAATGACTCTCATCTCCTCAAGAAGTACTCAAATCTTTAAGGAATGTCACTACACAATGGAAGAAACTCAATAAATACATGGTCAAAAAGATAGGCAGCTCCTGGCCAATAATCTCATCAAAGTTGATATAAAGTTTATAGTGGTATCACATGCCAAAAACATGCTCTTGTTGTCGATCATCATTCCATCACCTTTCGATCATTTTAATAAGGCGTCTATAACTCAGTAAAGACAAACATAGCTAGATCAATTGTCCACAATCTCAAGAAAAAGCAATGATACCTCGATATGCAAAATGTCTCATTAATAGTTGACGAAGTTAATGCGACTATCTTGTGGATTTATTTCAATCGATAAGCCTTGCATCAAAACTTATTGGCATCTACAAGCAACTAGAATGGTTATGCCATGACATTCTATAATATATAATCATTGAATATTAGCTCTTGAGAGCTCTACTTCATGTTCATCTTGAATAGAGGCTCCAATTGATGAAAATAAAGCACCTTTTACACTCCAACAATAACATCTTGACAGAGAGAGAAATGTCAAGGGACATGCAAGATGTACAAGGCTAACCAAGAAGTTGCTAATTAATTTGAGAAGCGAATAGCAAGGAATCAACAATCATGTTCTAGAAGTTAAATAAAAATAAGCCTACTTCTTGTTTTATAGCCTCCAAATGATGCCAAAGTTCTACATCCATCAGCCTCCATTGTTATTTGGGATAGCATTGGAAGCATGAAGACAATAGAATAGAAGGGGTTGTGTGCAAAATTGTAACTTCATATCATCAGTACATTGCATTACAAAAAAAGACATCTACATCTGCGGAGCACAAAATAGAGAAGCAACCTTGATTCATCTTGACCTTCGATAGAAAAGATAAATTCCAATAGATGTCTAGTCTTCTCCTTGCAGGCATATGGCACCTCTGCGAGATAATTGCAACAGAGTAACGCGTAAATGTGGTTTTCTAACAAAAGACAGCATATATTGTACATGAGCTTGTTTTAGACGCTTCACTCTTTAAGAACCACTTGGTTAACAGCTTATGTACATGATGTGCATAAGAAATATGAAGTGACCGAAGTGTAGATGTATTTGTTTCACATGGTCAGAACTAAAAAGTCAAAAACACCTTAGTCTATGTCTATCATGTTAAAATGAGTAAATAGTTCATCATGACGAGCAGCACAAGCAGGTGGAGGAACTAGGGTTTACAAAAGTGACAGCTAATGGACCTTTAACATGATAATAATTGTGTCAAACGAATAACAAGAGCATATAGAGCTTAGCTTAGATGACTAAGTCATGGAACTAATAACCACGATGCTATTGAATGTGCTGCTAAATTAGCACATATGAGGATCCAATAGTATTTGATCCACTCTTTTACACTTCGAGCGATTTCCTTTGTTTAGATATTGTTATGAGTCTTTGCGTTACCATGTAGCAACAGCATGTACATATAACATGGAATGCCCTTGTGAGAAACTAACGATGCACAAATGGAGGGTTACCATCGTATTATTGCATCAACAAACACAATACATCGCCTACAAGCTAGAGAGAGAGAGAGAGGTTTGCAGCCCATGGAGCCAAAATAGCCAAGAAGATGGTAAATATACCTTCACCACTACTGGCATTTGATATCATTTTGATTATTCTTTCTATTAGTGAAAATAATATAGCAAGGTTTATCTGTTTCTGATTGATGGCATCATCTGTCTGAGAATTTTTTTGATGACTCATACTTTAAATAAGCGAGTTCATTTAGAAGGACAACAACTTCAACTCTTGCAGATTCTAGGACAAGCAGTACAAATCTGCAGAAATCACAAATCGTTATACCAATGAAAAAGGTACCTCCACCAGGATACAACACATGATGTCAATAGAGGAGCTTTCAACTTTTCGGAGGATACTGACCAGTGGAGAAAGCTATAATGTCATGGAGTTGACAATAGTAGCCAGATGTAAAAAAAAAAGACAAAGCAAGGTTCAAGTTAGTCATTCACTAATTATACATCAAAAGCACTACAGTAAATTTCACAGGTTGGTTATGAGTTTAGATTCACACCTCAACAAAGCTTTTATATATCGCAACATACAACCGATGAACATCTTCATGGTCCTCATTAAGCTCAAGCTCCTTTGCAATTATCTCCTTACCAAAATGCTGCAATATTAGGCAAAGTTTAAATGATAAACAAAACATTTTTGTCATATGGCACCATGAGTCCACCTAGTTCTGTAGTGCAGTTAGGGACCTAGTTTAGAAGATGTTGCCGAATTTTCTATGAGTAAAAATTAACCAAATGCAAGTTAATTGAGCAATAACATACATAAATATACAGGAAAATGAATAGAAGAATATGTCATAGAAACATACTTTGTTGTTTGATTGAAGAGCTTCAAAGCTAGATACACTGCAAATTAAATTGAAATTAAGCATTGAAAAGGATTAAATGTTGTACTGTAAATATGAAGTACCAATTGGAGAAACAACAGAAGATCAAGGAAGATAATCTTAATTGACTAGAAGCAATATAGTTTCTCCCATTCTTGCATGCATGCATGATAGGTACAATGTACTCACCGTGGGGTACATTGTATCTGGAGCATATCTCATTATCTCTAGTTCGATAGTAAAGAGCATATATTTTTGCACATGGATTAGCCAACAAATCTTGACATCAACTCTGATCAGTAGTTCTGCATTGTAAATTCCTAACCTCATAACATGTTCCAACTCCCAAATGATGCATACAACTAGTTCTAGAATATATATCCCTTTGAGATCTTACAATAACAATAAGTGATAAATTCACCATCCTCATGTGCATATCATCAGACAGCATTGTGATTAAGGTGTTAAAAGAATGGTAGAACCAAATTTATTTTTCAAAGCTCCTAAAATTAATCTCCAAACTCATAGAACTACTCCTATAGCTCAGCCTTCATCTATTCCAAGAAAACACAAGCAAAATTAACAATTCAGAAGTCACATGTGGTTACACTACGTGCATATGATGAACACTGGGGGCAGTAACTCACTTCCCATCCATCTGCCATAGGAGGCGAGCGATCAGGTGGCCGGGCGAGCTGAGCCGAGCAGAGGGCTGGCCATGGCGCGGCGTCGGTGAAGCCCAAGGCTCAGGCGCAGCCCAAAACCGAGGGCCACCCAGGGGAAACTCTGGACGAGGCAGCAGACAAGGGCTTGGGCAGGCGTGGCAGGAGAGCAGGCGATGGCGATCATGACGACAGCCATTCTTCGGTAGCCGGAGGGAGGCGCCGAGTAGGGCGGTGAGAGAGAGAGAGAGAGAGAGAGAGAGAGAGAGAGAGAGAGGGAGGGAGCAAACCAAGCTGCGAGGAGGAGGCGAAGCCGGAGGTGGAGGTCGGAGAAGAGGGCCGGAGGGCTGCCCAAACCGGAGGCCCGTGAACCTGGGCCTGCCGAGGGCCGGGGCGCGGCTTGCCGGAGGAGCAGGGAGGAGCAGCAGGAGGACTAGGCGTGGGGAGGCTGCAGGCGGCCGGGGCCAAGGGGGACCAGGGGGCAAGCCTGATGCCGATGGCGATGTGGCGATGAGGGAGGAGGTGGCGCGTCGTCGGAGGCCAGCCGAAATGATGAGAGACGAAGGCTCTAGGGGAGGCGGGGAAGTGGAGAGGAAGAAGGGGAGATTGGGGGAAGTGGAGGGAGAACGGGAGGCGGTGTCGAGGATGTAGGGTTAAGGGAAAAGCAGTAGCGGTGTTGGAAAAAAAAAGCGCGATCGCAAAAAAAAAAGACGCGTGGAAAAAAAAAAAAAGCCAGTCTCTCTCCCGAGTGTTTCTTTTTTAGGCACTCGGGATTATATTTTAATATCCCGAGTGTTATGGGAAACACTCGGGAAAGTTATTTCTACCGTGGGCTAACTTCATGTCACACTCGGGAAGGTGTTTTCGTCCAAACACTCGGGAAATATATAGGCACTCGGGAATTAAAAGGTTTCTGGTAGTGAGTGTTGTTCAGTATAAGAACATGTAAAATAGGCTTATGTCAGACGTTTATAGTCATTGTCACGTAGGATTTTTGCTGATGTGGATGAAAGAGAATGAAGAGAGAAAGATATTGTCTACAATCCTGTAGCCTACTATAGCGTAAGAAACAAGAAAAACATTAAAAGACTGTGTGTTCTATAAAGACAACTAAAAAGACAAAGAACCGTCTGCATCTATCAGTATGAAATTTGTTTTTAGTCTTTGTTTACGAGTAATATAGAGAGTTGTTATAAGCGATGGTATACCTATCTGGTCAGACATACCCTAAGACACTCTCGGTCTCTCTCTCACCAAGCTGTTTTGAAGATTTAAGATTTTAATCAAAATTGTCATGTGGCTCGTAGGGAAAGATCACCTACTGTAAGGCCCAGTTAGCAATAGACAAGGTACACATCTCTATCTCTCTCTCTCTGTGAAGGGGTAAAAAAACAAGCACATTGGAGAGGACAAGCAGCATGGGACCAAACGGGAAAGAGCAGGCCGGCCGTCACACCACCACACAGACCCCATTGGCCATCAGAGTGATCCAGCCGAGCGCGGGTGTGGAGAGAGAACGGAAAAGGAGGAAGCAATCCGTACCAATCGTTGGGCCATGATCTATCATTGCCTGGCCTTCTTTACCTCTGTACGTAGTTTAAGGAGCACAGAAAAGAATCAGAGCACGGCGTTCCAAATATACCTGGCCGACTCACTCTGTCACTGTGTTAACCCGCCCAATCATTACGACCTTGTAATTACCAAGGGCCGCGCTTTCGGATAACACCTATCATTCCGACGCCCACATGGACAGGGCTCATGGACACACACACACAGAGGATGCAACTCTCTTTCTTGTTTCTGCACGCCTAGCTTGTGTGCAAGCCTATGCCTTTCAATGTTTCTTGGGTTAGCTCATCTTACTTTGTCTCTTAGCCGGAGTAAGGGTTTGTTTGGTTGATGTTTTGGATTCTATGTCTGAGAAAAAGTGATGTCTAGATGTAGCCTAGAAAGTAGATGATTTTTGCCTAGCCAGACAAACCTGAAGATAAGTTGTTTGGTTGGAAGTTTGTGCTTGAAATTGGTGAATAAAAAATAGACCGTTGGATTGAACCAATAGGCGATGGATAAGTACTGCCGAATCTCTGAGCCAGCGCTTGATTCGGCGCTTTGAGCGAGCAACTCGTCCGGCATCATTCAAACAATCGTCAGGAAGATTCCCGGTGCTCTCCAGGCCAGGTAAAACTTCTCCAGGAACGAAAGCAAACAGCCTCTAAGTCTTTAACATGTTGTTACTGGTTTGCAGCTCTTTTATGGACATTATGGAAAATCAGGAACAAGCTGGCAATTGAGGGGGATTTCCCTAAGCATCCTCATGAAGTGATTTTCAAATATTTGTCGTGTTTGCAGCAGTGACAGGTGCTAATCAAAGAGGAGGAGAAGACGAAGCTGGATAGTCTAGTTGTCTCAACAGAAAGCTAGATTATGTTCTTTTGTTCGCTGGATAATGTGTAATACTTAGCTGTTTGTCCTAGTGTTTTGGTCTTGTTGCCCTGGTCAGGTTGCTGCGGTTTGGTTTAGAATTCCTTGGTTTAGGCCTTAGTGTTAGCTGGTTTTCTTAGCTGTTTGGCTTTTTTTGCGTTTTGTATGTGTATCTTTTGGACATCAACTTTCTATAAAAGCTGGAAAATTTCCTTTCTAAAAAAAAACATGCTGTTACTGGGTTGGTTAGTCCAGCTCGAATGAATTGCGCCAAGGAATAAACGGAAAGGAAAGCCAGAAAAGCCAGCCATCTATACATATATGATATATGCAGGGTAGTACTGGAGCGCTTATATATGGTTGAGTTTGATGGTTGGATGGACACTGGAATGAGCAAGAGGTGTGTTGACTTGGTTGGAAGGTATCATCAGAATGGAGCACAGCACATGATGTTCTCCAATAGCCCAAACCTTTCAGCATATGTATTGGATGAAACGGTGAATAGAGGAATGTGAATAGGAGCACGATCTTTTTTCATCTTGATTGGATTTAACACATTTTTCACTCTAATAGCTAAAAGAGCTATAAAGATTAATGTACAAGCATAGCGGAATAATAGTATTGAATCCAATCAAAAACCCGAAGCAAAACAACTAAAAACACCAAAAACTCAATTCACAATGAGTTGGACAGTCAGACCTCTCAACATGGGCGGTCTGACCTTTAGCCAAGCGTTCTAATCTCTCCAAGGGGCGGTCTAACCTCCAGCTCGCTGAACAATAAAATCAGCACGAACTAAAAATCACAAATAGGCTTAACTTTTGATTCGGTGATCCAAATCCCCTCAAATTTTAACGATAGCTCATCAAGAAGGTTATGAACCTATTCCAATCGACGATCAGGAAGATCAAACCTAAGGTTCCACAAATTTTAAGGATGAGGAAAGTAGGGCACAAGAACCGAGCAAAACCTAAGATTGATCGCAAAACTTGCTCGTGGGTAGAAGATGATCAAGATAATCTTAAATACATTCTCACATATCACAGCAAGCAAGATCACGGCCAGAAACCGAAGGATCAACGAAAACCCCAAAATCACAAAAGAGATAGCAAGAATAAGAATAGATACATCTTGAGGAAATCTTGTTTGGATTGATTTGAGATTGATGTTGGTTTACAGTCACTCCAGTATGGAAGACAAAAACTCAATACTTGAACACACAATCAATCCAACTCTCAAAGAACCCTACCTCCTCCATTTTCCCCTCCTAACCCTAAAACACAAATTAGGGTTTCTAGGCTACAAGAGTTGGGAGGTACACAATCAGCACCCTCCCCTTTTATAGTTGAGGCTAGACTATGAGAGGAAACCCTAATGAGCACTTGTTAAGCCCCCCACACAAACAGGTCTAACTCACGCACGCTTCTCAAAGTGCCGTCTTCATCTTTAATTGACTTAAATCACCTCTCCTTGCGCCGCGGTTTAGCCAAAGGCCATCAATGCGGTATTTTGGTGAAGTTACCAAAATATCTCTTCTCGATCCTTCTTCAAATACCGAGTCCAATCTTCATGAAGCAATCGCATGCTTCGCCGCGTGCAGGTTGATCAAAGACTCTCTTCATGTCAGCAAGTCCCTCGCATCCTGCTCCCACCGAAACCACCATGGCACTTGCACCGCCCCCCGCGCTGCTTGATGCAACCCGTCGTATCGAACTTCCCGTTCGGTCATCCTTGTCTATTTTGCGCTATGCTTGAGTCAATTGACTTCACCTGGCATCCTCGATCGTTCTGAACCTTAGGTCTCCAAGCTTAGCCCCGATCATCCTCGCCGTTGACCGTTGTTGACCTCCAAGCTTCTTGCACAACAATAGACAAAGAAATCGATTCCGAGAACAAATTCTTTGCAACTTAACCCACGTTAGTCAAAACATGAATCATGCAACACATATGCACTGAAACCCATGAACTTAACCTAACTTACAAACATCGCCACCAAACTGGCCAGCGAAACAGGGCAAAACCGGTCAGACCGCCACCTGACCGGTCTAACCGCCCGGCAAAGGGACTTAGACAAATTTCCTCACTGGTAATCCGAAACCTTTCTGGAAATTTCAAACAAATAGAACTTTTGAGTCGAAGCTCCAAAAATTATGAGACCAAGTGTAGGAGAATCCCCTCTCTTGCTTATACCCTCTATTTTTGGTTCGGCTTAAAATTCAACAACACATTTCTGACCGATTAGACCGTCGCTTCTTGGCCGGTCTGACTGCCAGCCATTTAGCCTGAGCCTTGGCCGGTCTAATCGCCAGTGGTGGCCGGTAAGACCACCACATAGACCAGTCTGACCGTCTATTGCCTGACAGCAACTGAACTTTGCTGAAAACACGTGTTTCGACAAACCCTCGATACCATTGCTAACTGTAACATCATCCTATGATCATGAACATATCCTAGATATCCACAATATCTTATGGACTGTATGGAACTAGAGTTCGTTGCTTTATATGTTCAGTAGTTGTTTGGCTGATTCAGTAGCTGGAAGCGCTGGATATGTATAATGTCGTCTCATTTTTGAAGAAGTTCGTACTGTGTAATGGGGATTATTGAGTCTCCATGACCATTGAGTCTCCATGCCACGTGGTGGGCATTACGGCGCAAACAATTATGGGTCGCAAGCTAGCCCCAGTATAATTCAAGTGCTACACTGCAGGCTAAAGCTTTTCTTCGCTTTGTGTGGGCTCGATGTTTCTTTTTGTGCCCCTGTACTTTGGATTTTCCTTTATTGCCGAATAAGACTTGGATGGCTGAGATGAAAAGCAAGTCGAACGGCTATTTAGCAAATCTTCTACAAGGAGCTTCTTTGCTTCCATCTCAAAATTCATGTGCTGTAATCAGAGGATATACTACGCAATGTGTGAACAAGAGCACTGAAATCTATATATTATCTTATTAAAACAAAGTAAAAAAAAAGTCATCACGTTTGTCCGTAACCGCTAGAATTACCTATTAATCAGTAGGAAAAAAAATAGTCCATCTATACAAGATTCGGCTGTTTTCTTAGCTTAAAACAACCAAATTTTAGTTCATTTACAACTTCATTATACATAAATTACAGTAATTTATGTATGTAATTTTTGTTCTTGGTCACTGTAATTATTCTCGAAAGTATTAATAACTCATATTTCCATCACATGATTCAAAATATGATATATACTTTGAGATATTGAGAAAAAATAAAGACAAAAAAATAAAATTATATACCAACAAAATACGGTATGGTGGTGAACCCGTTATATTCCGAAAAAAATCATAATAAATTCGGACCCAATTCATCCTATGAGAAGAAGTGCAAATCTCAAAGCATATCGGACGGGTGAAAAATCGACTATTTTGATCAAAGAAAACAAATCGAATGTTGTTTATCAACTCTCTCTCTCTCTCTCTCTCTCTATATATATATATATATATATATATATATATATATATATATATATATACACACGCCTTCGAGTTTTGGTGAGTCTAGATTATAACGCTATAGATTTAACGTTAACCTTAAGATCTCATGTAGAAATCCGGTCATATTAATTTCTCACGTGTTCAGATGTCATCATTTAGTAAGTATCCGTATCCTATATGGCTATTTGGTGAAGCTATATGCGTTCAAAACGAAAACACCATGTACGTTTGGATATTGAAACGTCAGAGTTCAACTCTAATTAGTAAATGAAATGTAGGTCTGGAATATCAAATCCTAAGTCTAATTAGAATCTGGATGCCTGAACGTGGATACCATGGCCAAATGTTAGATCGAAGAAAATGTTAGATTGAAGAAATTGTTTCAGTGTCACGGGGAACTCGAGGCGGAAGCGCGTGCCCGCCTACGGCCTGCCCGGTGGTCGTGGCCGCAGCGGTTTCTCGGACGATGACCCGACCCTGAGCACCGGCAGGTTAATGATGACCAACACGACAACTTTGGCTGAGAACGGTGTGAATCGGAACCCAGTAGAAAGGTGAACCCAACTGTAAAGGCATATTGTATCGCCAAGATCAGCTATGATGTGGATAGCAGTGGTGTCTGCGACCCCAGTGCATCGACGAAGAACGACTCTTCGAGGACAGCGGTACAGTCAGATAGACAAATATCATCACCTTATAGGCACGTCCGCTCTTGATAGTTAAAAATTATACCATGTAAAGAGAAAAATTAGGCCTCGCCTACTGTTTTTCCGAACGATTACCCAACCGCGAGCACCACCGAGCCGATGATGGCCGATGACAGCATTGGCTAAGAACGGTGTGAGTCGTAGCCCGACGAACAGGAATGTGAACCCAATTGTAAACACAAGTTGAGTCGCCAACACTAGCGATGATATGAATTGACGCGGTGCCTGTGACCCAAGTGCGTTGACAAAGCACAGCATGACATGGATCCCGCCGAGGACAGTGGCATGGCCAGATAGACATTTATCTTTTTTACATATACTTCATGTGAGCTTTCAAGGACTAAAAAAGATCCACGCCGTTTATTTTGGTGGGTTCAAATTAAAGCATTGTAAATTTATTGATTTTTTTTATAGCTCCGCGTTACTCTTATCAATTTGCTTATTCGGTGGACAGTAAGAAACATATTTGAATTGCCGCTCACGGTCCTTACGAAATAAGCCAGGCGCTGCAAACCGATCTTAGTAAGTATTATTTAGATGATGCGAACTCGATGGACCCTCTACTCTGCTACGTGGTTCATCGTCTTTCTAGCATGATTCCCAACTACGTGGTTCAAACAGCAGTCGCTTACGATGCCAGCGAAGCGAGTGATCGATGTAGAGCAGATTAATACGGGGGGCAATCATGCCGAAGGCTTGCCACCGGATCAACCGAAACTACTGCTTACTGGTCTCACTTTTTTGTTGGCCGACGACGAAGTATAGAACTTAACTCTTATCTTTTTCTTTGAGATTAAAAGGAAGACGTACACAAGCGCACACACGAGTGCGCCTATTTAGCACACGCTTAGATAGATTGAGGCCGGAGACAAATCCGCGACCTCACAAAAATTCTACTGAAATGCACTCACGTGTGCATAATAGGTGGACACCAGAATTTGAACCGTGGTGGTTAGAGTCTTATATCTACAACTCTACCACCCTAACAAGAGGTAACACTAATATACCATTGGCAATTGTATATTTAGTCTTAAAGAGTTGGTTTTCCTGAAATTAGAATAAATGTTGATTAATTAAAAAGGCTGTAGGAGAGACATTGATTGTTTATTGAAAAAGAGTTGTCGGTGTTTTAGAACCGATCTTACGTAAAGATTGTTTGATTCGGGGGTCTCCAAGACTGAAATCACGCAGAGAGATTGACACGGGGATTTTTATACAGGTTCAGGCCTTCTCTGGAGAGAATAACAACCATACTCATGTGTGTATGTATTGAGTATACTGGTTACAATCAGTAGAAAATACTATGATTTTCCCTGCTATTCAGTATGTATGTCCGATTGTATGTTTCTCATCCGCCCTCCCTCATTATCTCTGGCCATAGCCCTTTATAGTGTTCGTAGAAGTAGCCGTTTCTCCAAGCCAAGAGGCGCCTCAGCATTCCAAGTAATAGGCGCATTGTTGGTAGTAATTGCCGGGGTATTAACTCCTCCACGTCGTCTGGCAGTTTCTAATAAAAGATAATGGTGTGTAACGTGCAGTTATTCCAGAGAATAACAACATATATTGTCTGCTTAGATTCCCTAATCAATTGGGCCTACTTGTCCGCAGGTTTTATTGATCATAGGGTGGTCGTAGCTGACTTAATCGTAAAAGGGCTTACGACCATGAAGTAGTCGTGGAATAACTTACGACTTGGGGCTGGTCGTAGAAGAACTTACGACTAGATGGTGATCGTAACAGTACTTACGATCATGAAACAGTCGTAGAAAGACTTACGACTATGAGGATGGTCGTAGAAGAGCTTACGACCAATTGGTTGGCTTCTCCCTTATGATTATAAGGGGTATACTCAAGAACTGTATGACGTCATATTCACCCATAATAAGAATTATGGATAAATAATAAAATGAGGTTTATTAGATCCTTGTCAAGAGTATATTAATTTAAAATATAGTGCAAAATATCGAAACAAGTTCTAATGTCTAATGAGAAAGAAAATAGTATAACTGCCCATGCAAAACAAATTATGTGCAAGCTTCATAGCTAGATCCCGCGAAGAAGACTTGCAAAATAACTACTCCCTCCGTTCACATAAACTTGACGCTCCTCAATTCAAAATAATACTAGCCAACGTCATGTATATAAAATTGGAGGGAGTATGTCTCTAGCGTGGATTAATTTTAGACGAAGCCATATATCTAATAGAGACGGCTCATGGTCAATATCGAGCTTATAGAGCGTGAATCGAGCTATCTTTCTATGAAGGCATATTTCAATGCTACGTTCCTATGGTCTATACATCATTATTTTCTCAAATTGATTTTTTTCAATCAAATATTATCATTCAAATTTATTTCCTCGAGATGCGCTTCGGCTTCAAAAGTTCATTATTTTTCAACTAAGTACATCTGAAACAAAATATATATCCCAAATATTTTATAAAAAGATATTCTAAACCACTGTGTTGTATTTTGACGCTAAAAAATTGTAACTCATCTAGCCGGCAAATGCATGGGACACCTTAGTAGTTGCTATGAAGTCACTGCTGATAAAATACGACAAAATTTAGGAACTCTGCGAGTTTTTCACTACCAGAAAACACGTATTTCTCGAGTGCCTATGTATTTCTCGAGTGTCCGAACGAAAACACTTGGGTTGATCCCGAGTGTTTCATAGGATACTCGGGACAAGAAGTAAACACTCGGTAAAAGAAAATTTCCCGAGTGTTTCCCATAACACTCGGGAAATAATATATAATCCCGAGTGCATCGGAACGCAAACACTCGGGACCTTTTTTTTCCGTTGCGCCTTTTTTTCCGCCCGCGCTTAATTTTCTTTCCGTCGCGCCTCTTTTTTTCCATCCGCACCACTTTTTTTTTCCGGCCGCGCCTCTTTTCCTCTAACCCTAATCTCGCAGCCGCCTCCCCCTCCTACTCATTGCCGCCGCCATCCGCCTCCTCCCCCTTCCCCTTCTCCCGAGCACCGCCCGCCTCCTCCCTCCTCCGGCACCGCCGGCCTCCCTTCGGCAAGCCCGCCACCGCCACTGGCGCCACCTCTCTGGCGCCACCGCCACCTCTGCTCCACCCCTCGGTGTGACACAGGGCGATCTTGCCTCGGCTTTGAGGGCTCGGCCCACCCACCACCTCTCGGCGCGATCGCCGCCTCCTCCCAGCTCCCCTTGTCGCCACATGCCTTGCTTCCCGTGCACACTTGATGTCATTGCTCGGCCGTCATTGCCCGGCTCGGCCCAAGCTATCGTCGACTCCTCCCCCAGCTCCTCGTAGCTTCCCACGGCCTCCTCCTCCCTTTGGCGCAGCCGGTAGGCCGGCGCCGCCTCTGGCTCGGCTCGGCCTCTGACCGCCTCGCCCGCTCGCCAAGCTCGGCCTCACGCTCATTGCTCCTCGAGCAAAGACTCCCTTTCATTTTTGTTTTGCTTTCATTGGTATCTGATTTCCCTTCTTGATGTGGCTTACGGTTGTTTATGCATGAAGAGGCGATGGATGTGGGTTGCTAGGTGATATGCATGGTGAATGTTTGTGTTGGATGCGGGCTACCACCGCCATGGTTCTTGATGTTTGCACCGAGGTGAACCTCGCTCTATTCTCTCCATTTCCTCGTGCTCTGTGATGCATATGTGATGAATCGAGAGATATATGTATAGATGCTACTTGTGAGATGATCTATGGGTGAATGATGAATATGTGACAAGGTTGTCTATTATCCATGTACAACTTTTCTTTTGGATCACAAGGTTATTAAATGACTAATCTAGAGATACATAGGCACCGCCAATGAGAGGAGAATCTGATTCTCTTTTATCCCTTTATTGCTTGTTTCTAATTTCTCATGTTGGATCCCCATGCTTTTATGATTGGATGAACTTCGCCATCGACTTAATGTTGTATTGGCCACCAAGGAATTGATGATATGTAATTGAAGGTATGTTTTCATAACTCAAGCGAAGCAATTTCATTACCTATTTTTAATATGTTTCTAAATATAGTTTCCAAGAAGAAACTATTTACACATTTTGTTGAACTGAACAACTTTGCTCTTGTATGACCTATTTTGCTTAATTATCATATCGCTAATTTTGGTTGAATATTTGCATATAGAATTTTCTCGCATATATTTTATAATTTTTAAACTATCCATGGTAGAAATTATTTGATCCTTCATCGTCATCTTGCATGTCCATTCCACGATGCTTCATGTGACTTTTTAGTCCTCGGAAGAAAGCTTCGCTTCATGATTGAATTGATTTGATGAATTCAAAAGAGTGATTGATTTTTGTGATGTTTGCATGTTAATCTTTATATATAGATTAATAGATGTCTCTTCCTGTTGATTGTCACTAAATCTGCTTTTTTCTTTTTGTGTGTGTGATGAAACTTCATTTTAGTATTTTGTTGAGGCCGGAGCAATTGCGATAAAGGCGTGTACGTAGGAGGATTTGCGTCATGTTGCCAAGGCCATTTGGTGCAACTATGGTATGCATCATTTCTTAATCTTTTATATACATGGTTATGAGTTATGACCAAGCGAAGATTTCAACATTGTATATTACATTAATTTGTTTAATCCCATTCATGACTTATTGACTTGATAGTCCCGTGATTTACTTTTGTCGAAACTCTCTACCGAAGGTACGATTTGTGATAAGATTACGAGGCAATGTGGGAATGCATTATTTGAAATCGATGCCCTTGCAAAATTAGAATATATTTATATAATGCTCTTCTGTTTCTGATTTTGCTTCGCAATTCTAGCATAAGAACAATGAGGTGCTGATGATGATGTGATTCTAGTGAAAGGCACAAAGAACACTAGCGCGGTTTGTATTTTTCCGTGCCAATCTTGAGCTAGTGTTTGTTGTGATAATTGATGGTAACAGCAATAGTTTTGAAGATAGGGGCATCACACATGAATTTCATTTACGCAGGTCT
The DNA here is from genome assembly GCA_036346405.1 of Phyllostachys edulis. Taxonomy (NCBI): domain Eukaryota; kingdom Viridiplantae; phylum Streptophyta; class Magnoliopsida; order Poales; family Poaceae; genus Phyllostachys; species Phyllostachys edulis. The sequence goes on along the minus strand of CM070552.1, from coordinate 54,427,843 downwards.
CAATTATACTTAGAGGTGCAAATGACTTTTAGTGAAACACATGGTATAGTTGTTAGTTTTATAACATGTCAAAGTTAGCATTTAGTGCTAGCGCAATGAGGATTATTCATTGTGGTCAAATGCACATAGCGTTAAAGAGATGATGGGTTCATAAGTGTCTTTTCGTGTTCAGCATTATGGGTTCATAAGTAATCTTTTTGTTCTCTTTTAAGGCAAACATATGCTCAATTGAAATCACCTTTTGACGAGGTTATCTTTATTGTTTTCTTACATGAGCTTGATAATGCTTATCTTGAGCCTTCCTACATGAGTTTTGTTTCTGAACTGCTGTCCAGCCTTCCTACGACAATTGCTGATCTTGAGCCACACCAGATTCATACTTTTTATGAATCAAGATGTTGAACCAAACTTGAGCATAATGTGGTTTCAATTAATATAACCCATTATTAATATTACCTTTTGTGCTATCTCGTGCTTGTCGCTCAATTCAAGAACATGATTCAAGTTTAATCGATAATACTAAGAGGATGAATACCTCAAGAGATTGATGAGCCTCCTAATCGGGTTCCATGTTTTGCATTCTAGTATGCACTTTTGCTTTTTGTCATGTTTTCTCTTGATGATAGTTTTGACATGGTTATCTTATGCTTTGGCGCGTAAATGGGCTAAAATAATTGGACAGCAAGTCAAAGCATTGCTACTCAAGAACCAAGATGTTATTAGATCTATTTTAACATCTTACGGTGTAATAAAATGGATGTCAAGAGCTTCATTTGACTACTATTGCTTAACCGCCGTGTAAATTGCAATATTTTGGTTGTTTATTGCTTTGAAGTTCTTTATTTTACTTGTAGAGTTCCTTGTTAGATTGTGTTGGGAACTTCAAAGAATAAAGGGGTAAATTGTTCAATAGCACTACAAAGATCATGCAAGCTGGAAAATAACATCAATATGTCACTGCCAAATGGTCCCAAGGTCTACTTGTCGGCCTCAGATGGGATGTTATTTCCTAATGTATACATCTTTGCAGTGTTTATTGAGCTAATTTCTCCAAAAATTAAATAAAAGGGATGTCAGCGATCAAATTCGGTTGCAAGGTCAGTCTCTGAAACACTTACAAATTTGTTGCTAGCCAAAGCCAACAAATATTTTCCATGTTTCGTTAGTGTAACCTCCAGCTGTTGGGCCAGCAACTGCATTTACTTGCTTTGGGTTGTTCATTTATGTTTTGATGCATGGTGTTTTGCTGGTATCATGTACTTGAACACCACATTTTTTATTAATGTAGTTTGTAGGAATTTTCATTTGTCAGTAATTTGGGTTGTTAGTAGTAACTGTTGATCACTATTTTCATATTCTTTGTGTTCGATTCTTTCTTGTTAAACTCATTGCATACTTGCATTTATATATCATTTCTAATGGTTGAAAATTGACCGCAGTACAAAGGTGAAACGCTTGAGGATGTGCCTCGTATATTTGAGGCTGTTTTCCAGTGTACTCTTGAGGTAGAAATACTATCTACTAAGTCATTTTTGTTGTCTTGCCAGATGATTACTAAAAACTTCAAAGATTATCCTAAGCATCGCCTTAAATTTTTCTCTTTGCTTTGTGCTATTGGCACCCATTGCTTCCAAGCGTTAATTCACTATCAAGTCGATTAGTATCGGCCTTTTTCAATTATTGATTTGCCTTGTTGATGTTATTTATCGATAAAAGACCCGGATTTCTTCTCTTTTATCTCGCTTATTATTGGACTTTCTGCTTCAAAGAATTGAAGCTTGTGATTGATTCGATCAATTGGGCATTTAGACATACAGAGAGAAACATAGCCGAGACCGGCCTTAGTCTATTGTTGAAATTCTAAAGAATTTTCGGTAGAAAATATGGTCCATCCTTTTTGCTAGTATATAATTATTTGGAAGCTTCTCGCTTGATGTGATTGTCTTACGTGCTTGAGATTCCAAAATCAGTTCTACAAAACCTATTTTTTGAATATTGAGCAAGAGATTTTTGCAGTTCTCACAGATACATTCCACAAGCCCGGTTTCAAGCTTCATGTTTTGGTGTTTGCAAGACTTGTTTTGTGTGGTATGTTTTATGTTCATTATTTTTTCTCATACCTAATGTTTGTATGTGTGCATCTAATTATTATATTTGCTAATATGTAGGTTGATGGTTTAACTAAGCCTCTATGGATGCTTCCTCAATTACCATATCAATATACCGATAATGCTATGTTTGTTCGAGATTACATCAGTAAAATTTCTTGGAGCATCATTTCCCAACATGACGCCAACCGAGGTATGATCCTCCTAATGCAATTATCCCATGCTTGACTTGGCCATCACAAACTGAAAAATTTTCTTGCACAGTGACTAAGTTTGTTAACGAGCTTCTTAGTTCAAACATGATCTCCCAAGCTTCAAAAACCATATAAGAGACTTCTGGTGCAATCAAAGGAGTTCTCACCAGTGACTTGCCCTTCCACTTGCCACCAAAGATTACACCAGTTGTCATAGGAGTGAGGAAAACTAGAACTTCAAGAAAAATGCCTAAAAAATTCAAGAAAGCATTTAAAACGAGGGGAAATGGAGTTCACTAAAAACAGAACGAGTGATTTACGCACTAGATAGGGCTAGGGTTTTAGGAAAATCGAGAAATGGAACCCCCCTCTAATGGGCCCTTAATGTCGAGGATTTGGGCTGCATTACTTGTTTATTGCTTTGTTTATAACTTACTTCTTCCCAATTATCTTGTGATGAGTTGCTGTGGCTTCTTTGTGCTTAGGATAATAAGGATCTGTACGCCGAAGAGGTTGCTGCACAGAGAGAAAGGGAACGCCAACGGATGCCCCACTTGATGAAATTAAGCCAGCATGGTGACTTTGTTGCTTTGGTTCATGATAGAATGACAGTGTGTTTATCATCATTTCAGTCAGTGTTGTTCCAGTCATTGAAAGGGGAAGGGAAGCTTTGGAAGAAATAAATGTGAAGCTGGGGCTTGCTTTTGATGAACAAGATATCAACTACTATACCCACCTCTTCAGTGAATGTAACATCCTGTTTTCCGAAGAAAATGGTTATATATGTAATGAAATTACTACTTGGAACTGTTATATGTGTCAAATTTGAACTCGAATGTTGTGGATGTTTGATCTATATATATATTGTGAGTTTGGGAATTATGTCAATGTTGTTCAATCTATATATGTAATGATCTGTGCTTTTTATTCTTGCTGTGGAATTTTGGTTTATTTGATTGCAAAATCGATGCGAAATTAAATGCAAAATTAAATTGGAGAATACCCTGTTCAGGTAAGTGCCAAGTGCCTTGTTTGACACACACTTGGGTAAAAAATTTGCACTCACCGGGGAGGAAAGCTTTCCCGAGTGTGGTTTAAAATATCCCCGAACTTTCGGGGCTCAACGGGAAAGTTTATTTCCTGAGTGCCAATTTTCTTTCCTTCCCGAGTGTTAACACTCGGTAAACATTTCCGTTACGGTGGTCTAAGCCGTCGAGATATTTTTTTCTCCCGAGGGTTTTATGTTTCCCGAGTGTTTAGTCGTACATTCGGGAAAACCATTTTTCCGGAGTGTAAATCTCGGGAACACTCGGGAAACCATTTTTTCCCCGACTAAACTTTTCCGAGTGGTGTTTCCCGACGGCTGACCTTCGGGAAATTTTTTCCCGAGTGTTTTGGCGACTTTCCCGAGTGTTTAGGGCACTCGGGAAATAACCTGTTTCTGGTAGTGATTGGAATCTTTTCCCAGTTTCAGCCTAACTCAGCGTACCTGGCATTGTCAATTTGTCATTTCTACAGGGGAAAAAAAAAACAAAGTGCTTAGCGCTGTGCCGTCCTTCAAGGGGCGGACCCACGCTAGTTCATGGGGAACTTTTTTTATTAATTAATCCTTTTTAAAATTTTATTTTAAAGTTAACCTCCCACGAAGTTTATTTCCAATTCTGACCCCTTTGGTCACGCCACCGCCAAACAACATTGTCACGCCGTAGGATAAGCCCGCTAAATAACACTTTTTGTCACGCCACTAGTCGTAGTGTGACCAGCGTGACAAGAGCTTGCCCAGATACAGACTAGCGTAACAGTGTTGTTTTGTCATGTCACGGGTGGTGGCGTGACCAAATGGGACAGAATTGGAAATAAAGTTCGCCAAGGTTAACTTTAAAATAAAATTTAAAAAAGAGTTAATTAATTAAAAAAATTCGTTCATGGGTCTGTTCAATTGAACACCCAAATATTTGGCAAATTCATTAGAATCCTGAAACCAAAGTAGTTCTACCTAGTTGGTTAGTGGTCCTTTCTCTCATTCACTATGTCGTGAGTACGTTTCCCAGTGGCCTTGCAGTTTTTTTTTTCTGTTTTCTTCTCTATTTTGATTGCTTTGACCTCATAGTTTTTTGCCCTGTTTTCTTCTCTCTATTTTTGATTGTTGTGACCTCGTAGTTTTTTTTCCTGTTTTGATTGTTGTGAGTTATTGAGATCTTTTTGTTGTTGTTTATTATGATTTGAATAACTTTACATCTCATTTCAAAAATTAATATATATGAATGCACTGTATTTCATAAATTGCAAGGCCAATAAGATTAGTAATTCCCACTTTTCCATCTCCTCTATCAAAATTTTCTAAACTAATATTTGCATCTTCTAGTGATACCACCTTTTACACCTAATATTTCTCTAAATTATTTGTGACATTTTCTCTAGCGTGAACAATTTGTACTTTGAATTTTTGCTATTGTGTACCTTGGCCTTTTTCATTGAATAATACTCTCTGTTGATAAGGCACCCACGAATTTTGAGATTCAAACTTTGTAATGTTTGACGAATAATGAGCTCAAGAGCATCTAGGTTTAGTTGCACAAAAGTGGTATTGTTAGATTCGTATTTGAAAGTACTTTCATACAAGTTTGATTTTATAATTGTTCACAATATAACCTAAAAGAAATTAACGGTCATCATTTAATTTTGGAGACCGCGCAAAGTCAAACCGTGTCATATAAAAATCAACGGAGGAAGTATTTTGTTAACTCCAAACATCTATTCTAGAAATCCTGATCCGCTGCTACCGTCCTTGGCTCCACCAAAGGCGGCGTAGTCGTGAGGGTGTCAAGAATAGAAGAACTTTTTTTATTAATTAATCTTTTTTTGAATTTTATTTTAAAGTTAACCCCCGACGCACTTTATTTCCAATTCTGACCCCTTTGGTCACGCCATGGGTAGTGGCGTGACAAAACAACACTGTCACGTGCCAGGATAAGTCCCCAAAATAGCACTTTTTGTCACGCCACTGGTTGTGGCGTGACCAATTAACACTGTCACGCCATTTCTAGTGGCGTGACAAGAGTTTGACCAAAAATGGGCTAGCGTGATAGTGTTCTTTTGTCACGCCACAACCAGTGACGTGACCAAAAGGGTCAGAATTAGAAATAAAATGCGTCGGAGGTTAACTTTAAAATAAAATTTTAAAAAAGGTTAATTAATAAAAAAAAATTCAGAATAGAACGGATGGCGCATTGTTCAGCCTTCCTGGCTAAAAAACCAGACAGATTTGGGCACTTCTATACAAGTCAAATGAAATCATGTAATCCTGGGCGGATTTACGCATGACTCCAATAGGTGGTTCCAGTACTAGAGTTGCTCAATATTCTACATGGCCGTACTGCCAAGGAGGGAACGACTTCAGCGTGAAGGATTTGAATGCCCAAAACCGCCGCGCCGACGCGGCGGGCCCAGTGGGCTCACGTGACGAACTGTGCGTATGGAAAAGAAATTCTTAGAAAAAAAATACGAGCTGATGGCTGATGGACTCGGTGCGCTGCATTTGCATGATTCCATCCGTCGTCTTATCCGCGCCGACCCGAGTCTGACCACTGATAATCCGTCCAAACCCCAAACCCGCCTGGCTTCCTTCCTCGTAACGAAATTCCCGGGCACTCCAGTTTAAACAAACCAACACGCGGCTACCCTTCTCCATACTGCTAGTGTTACATTACTATCGCCACCACTGCAGCATGCAAGCTCATTGCAAAATTTGAACCGTCGTGGCTCTCGATTGATTGTCCTGGGTAAAAAATAGTGCCGCGAGTGAATTGCAAGAGCTGCACATTCCGTAGGGATGTTATCTTCACCACAGGAATCTCATGTGATCAACTGGTGAGACACAGGTCATCTGGGCATCTTTCGTGCCTGAATTTCTAGCCTCGGTAGTGAGCACTGGAGTGCACAGCACACGCAACTTCCCATCCTTATCAAAGCAGGTACTGGTCTGGTCACACGCCCCTGTTGTTTGTACAGGCACAAACCAGAGACACGCAGCTCAGTTGAGAACGGAACAGTAGGGAGCAGAAAACGCGAGAATTCAAGGAAAAGGAAAGAATCCAACCGAGGGTAGACGGAGCAGAAAGAAAGGAACAAAAGAAAAAAGAAAACAATTGCGTACCTGTTTAAGATAAGACATGAGGTTAGTGTGTGTGCGCGAGGGGGCGCCAGGCGCGGACCAAGTGGGAGGCGGCCGGGCGCCCAGTGCAGCGCAAAGCGAGGCAGCAAATAGAAGAAAGGCGCGGGTCGCGGTCACCGCCTCGGTGCCCCACCATCGCCGTTACCATTCTGGTTAGGTCGGAAATAAGTTGGAGCTGGGTCCAAATGAGCGTGTCACCACTCAACACACCATCACAAACAATGCAGCCGAGGACTGCACACTAAGGGGGAAAATCTCAGGGCTAGCTAGCTCCATGGAAATTCCAGACCTGACACCAGAGTTGCACACGCGAACCATGGACATATGGTGTTGTGGTACTCAATCACGAGGGAGAAGCATCTCAATTCTAAGCTCTGCTGCTGCTGCTGCTGCACCAAAGGTCGTGTTGTGTGTAAGCAATAAAACTGAGCAAGCGCGGATGCCGATGTACCTGGCCACAAGAACCAGGAGAGCTCCAAGAGCTAAATGTTCATTTTTTTTTAAAACAGTTGTGTTCCAGGTAGAGACCAATACACCAGATGGGCGAAGGCCCACAGACACAGTGGCATAACCCATTGTAAGAGCAAATTAACAGGATAAGGGCCCGACTTCCCAGTTCCATTCCTCCCTCACAAACACACTCTAGCGTGGCAAGATAGCAACAACTCCATCTATCCATTTCTGCTTGCTTCTATCCCTCGCTATCTCAACTTCTCAACTCTTCGTTCGTTCCTATTACTACGCGGATCATACAGATACTGTTACAGATGACACCATCAAGTGATGTAACCAAGGGTGCACGCAACAAGCACCTCTTCTCGGTTCTCATCTCCTGGCTCATCTCCTTCACACCGACGGCACGGTTAATCCTCAGTTTCTTCTTGCCTGATCAGAACTAAGCACCGCCATTGATGGACCCAAACAAGCTACTTGCTAGCACATAGAAGAAAAACTCCTTTGGAAAAAGCTAGAAGAAATAATGTTCTGCGTCAGTGCCGCTCTGCTGCTGTAGCAGTAGTACCCTAAAGCTGGAGTTGGAACACCAGAACCAAAGCTGAATTCCTAGACCTAACACCTAAAGCTCCTAAACTCTAATTAATCCAACCGGAAACTAGGATGATACTAGAAGAGAGAGGGAAAAAGTTTTAAGTACGGTACAAGACTAACACGGCTGGGAAAATGTACAGCCACCGCGAGCGGGTGGCCAGCAGCTAGCTAGAACGACGCGACGGCCGGCGCGGCGGTGGTGATGAGGTCGGCATCCTTCTTGCGGCGCATCTCGAGCACCTTGCGGTGGGAGTTGGAGTGGATGCTGCCCACGAAGGTCGGACTGCAGGCCGGGCGGTACTCGGGGAGGAGCCGGCCGGACTTGTAGCGGACGCCGCAGGCGTTGCACAGCGTCTTGGCGCCCTCCGGCCCCGCGCGCCACTGTGGGGTCTTCTGGACGCCGCAGTGGCTGCAGCAGCGGTCGCCCGGGGCGGCCGGGGAGGCGGCCGCCGCGCTGAACGGGTGGGGAGGGAGCTGCTTTGGCTTACGGCCGCGCTTCTTGGGCTTGTGCTTGTGCTTGTACTTCTTCGCCGGCGGCGGGAGGTGGTGGTAGTCCTCTGGGAGATCCGAGACGCCGAGGGGGGGCGAGTCCAGCAGGAAGAACGGCGAGAACGAGGCGGACGAGGAGCACGAGGATGTGGTGGTGGTCGAAGACGATGACGTCGAGTCAGAGAAGGGCGGCGCACCCGAGAGCGACCACCCCGAGGCCCGAGAGCGCTTGCTGCGCTTCGCCTTGATCGGCACCAGAGCCTCCGTTGACAGCGCGCAGATGGTCGGGCTCCGCGACGGGTCGGATGCCAACGGCAGCGCGCGGTACGCGCCGTCCTGCGGCCGCCGCTGCAGCAGCCGGGGCTGTGGCGGGCGCGCTGCTAACGACGCCACCACCGACACAGGAGGCTGCGGCGGTGGGGGCAGCTCGGAGAGCGAGTCGTCCATGATACGGGACACCCACTCCAGCTCTTCGACGTCATGCGCCTGCAGAAACGCACAGCACAAATTAATTCACAGGAGAAGACATGAAGCCTCCCGAAAGCCGCCGTCCTTCCGGCGAAAGAAGCGGCCGAAAGTTTCCGGAAACCTCACCGGCAGGTCAACAATCTCCGGCGGCGGAGGCGGGGGCGGCACGAGCTCGTACGACACGACCGACGACTGCTGAGAGTCGTCGTTCGACTTCTCCTGGTCCGCGGCGGCCGGTGGCGCTTCCTCCCCCTCGTGCTCCTCGGCGCCGTCCTTGTCCGCCTCGCAGAACTCCTCAAGGTCCAGCAGGTCTTCCACCGAGAAGCCCTCCCTCTCCGCCATCCCCCACGCCGCAGGCGCCGCAGCGGCGGCCACCTCCTCGGCCGTCTCCTCCGGCCGGCAACTGCTCTTGAGCGCCTCCGTCTTCCCGTCCTTCCCCGCCCAAAAGGCGCACACACATACACACAGCAAAATCATAAATTCCCAAATTCCAGAAACCAAGCAACACAAAAGTTCAAGAAACGCTGGTTTTCTTTTCCACAAAACAAAGAAGAATAAAAAAAAAATCTCTTTCTTTCCCGCTATCATCTCCACCCCCCCTCCTTCCTTCCTTACCAGAGAGTTGTGGTGGTGCGCGTAGGACGGCATGTCTGATGAGCGAAGGAAAGGGGAAGCCGAGGAGGCTGTGGCGGCGGTGGCGTTGGAGGCGAAGAGAAGAGGCGAGGAAGAGGCAGAGGAGGGGAAGGAAGGGGTGGAAGAAGGGATGAGCGTTTGGAGGAGCATTGAATGGCTGCCAAATCCGTGGACACAACAAATGCACTGTTTTCCCTCGCCCCTCCGGCCCGCCCCTTTCTCCCATTTTACACCTCCCCCTCCTTACGTCCTCACTTTCTCTCTCTCCAAATCTGCTTCCTTATTTTCTTCTTTGGCCTTTGTGCATTCTCCATTCCTTTTTTAAATTATGTTTTATTTCACCACTTCGTTAAGGCATCTATAATAGAACATTTATTATTGTCTTTTAGGTATGCCATATCAACAAAATCCTATATTAAGAAGAGAGGGAGAGAGATAGCACAGGTCATCTCTTTTTGAAGAGACTGTCGTGCACGTAAAATAAGATATGATACATTAATCTATTATAATTGACATGTAGGCCCGTTTTATAGAAAAATTATAAAATATAAATGTTAAAGAGTGTGCTAAAGACTATCTATTGAAGATGGTGTCTCTAAAGATGATATAGTATATATTAGAGATAAAGCTATCTTTAACTATTGGAGATGCCTTTATCTGATATCATTCGACTTGACTACCCTTCTGCATTGACACTGCCCTCTTTTTAAGCCACCTGCGATGTAATATGGGCTAGATTTTCTATTTTTTTCTCGTACAATATTTAACACCTCATTCTATCTCCAAACAGTTTTGGTATAACTACGTAGGGTTGTAAACCAAACAAACCCTAAACCTTTCTCTCTACCACACACTCTCTCCTTATTTCACTTGCAACTGGCCCACATAAAATATCTATTCGCTTGGCATCGGTTCCAGGCTCTCTACCACCGATTGCTGCAATCTGCTAGCAGTGATTTCTCGTACCCTCCCTTTTCTTCTAGCACCCCGTTTGAAGCAACATTGTGCATGGCCTCGGGAGAGAGAGACAGGGGGTGGGAAGTGTGAGATGAAATGGCTGCAGTAACAGAAGTCTTGTGGAGACGCGCGGCGCGAGCGTTTATTCAATTTCCACCGGCCGCGCGTCGTGATTACTGTGCGCGAGGCGGGGTGGGTTTGGACTTTAGGTTTTGCCGGACGGACGGGTTAAGAAGATAAAGCGGGCGAGGGACCGGAAGAGCGATTAGTGGCGTGTTTTTAAATGCGGGCTGCGGAAGTTTGAGTTTATGGCATATCATCATCTCTTCATCGTGTATTTATAGATCTAGCTACGTGTGTGTGTGTGTCTATATATATAGATAGATAGATAGATAGATAGATTTAGCATCTTACCGCACAGCGTCACCATCGGCCACCACGCGCCGCTTTTGCACGGCTGTCGTGCGGTGGTGCCCATGACCCGCCACATGTCCCCCCTTCGGAAATTAGGGTTAGGGTTAAACAGGTTTCGTCGATTTTGTTTGAATTTTAAAATATAAAAATGACTTCAAAAAATTATAAAATTTTAAGTGGAGCCTCCCGACACAGTATACTTGCTTGTGTATAGATTTGTAAATGTAGAAAATGAGCTCAAAAAATTAAGAATTTTTCATAATTCCCGCCTTGGCCCCGGCATCCATTTCCCTCTTTTTCTCGTGCTCCCTCTTACGAGCCTCATGCTCCCTGCGCCTGCACGCCTCAAAATGGGCCTGCATCTCCCGCCGAATACACTTATTGTGCTCTTCGGTGCGGCACTCCTCCTCCCTCCTCTCGCGGTCCCTGTTGGCATCCCACTTCTCACAGTCAAGAGTCCACTGGTCGTGTGGGTGGATCTCTAGGTCGATCCACTTGCGGTAGCCACATAGCGGATCCGGGGACTACGGATAGACGAGAGAGTTTGTTAGTGTGTACTTTGAAAGAAAAATTGTAGGGGAACATACTACAACATGTCCTTATCGACTGCCGGTAGTGGCTCATGTCCTAACGGCGGTCGGGATAGTCTTAGGAGTAGTTCGTGCAACCCTAGTAACGCATGCCCGGGTTTAGCCGGTGCTTGGACTTGAAGAACTTGCATATGTCCTTGCACCAACAGAGGGACGGCGTCTCCCCTTCAGGCGGGTGTTGCGACGAATGCTCGGTTGGGATGTTGTGGTAGAGGTTGCTACTAGGGGGGCAGCGTCATTACGAGGAGGTGGCCTCCTGACACGCTCCCTTGTTCCTAGGGCGCATACTCCCTTTGCATTTCGCGGATCTCCTCCTAGCGCTTGTCCATCTGAGCGAGATTGTGTTGAAGTCTGGATGCAGGAGAACCCGGCGTGTAAAGGGTGGTACTTATATGCCGAGCCGGTGCTGCGTACGCGGTTGAATTGTAATTCGGCTAAAGGAAATTTGTGTCCGCGAGGCAACGGCTCTGAGGAGACTCGTCGGGTCACGTCGCACGCAAAGTCGACTCATCGTCACGTCGTCATTGCAAAAAAGTGACTCGTCGTCATGTCATCATGGGAAGTCGACTCGTTGAGTCATGTCGTCCATAAAAGCTGGGGAGATAGAGTTGTCATTTCCCTCTGAATTGTGTGGCCTTGTCGTTCGGAAAAGTTAGCATCGTAGTATGTTGTCTTGTCGTTCTGAAAATTCGAAGACGTTTTGATACATAATATTTGAAGCATTACAATATGGCTAACTTGTTTGAGGATTTACAATCATTACATGAACCAAATTAAGAACTTTTCATACATAAAATTAGAAGCTCGAGTTCACATGATACAATATGGCTCACTCGTCTGAATCTGAACCACTACCCTCTGCTCGTTGCGGCGGCCTCTGTGTGCACCTGGATGTCTTGCATTGGGCATGCCCCATGGAGTACGTGAAGCGGTCGGGTGAGCGTGTGTCCGTTCAGAGGGGGTATGGAGACCGTTGAGCTGGTGGAGGTGCACCGGTAGGCTTAGTATGGCCCAAGAGAGTCTGGTAAGTGTACATATCGCCGTGAAGGGCATGCCGGCCTGGGGGACACCTCCGAAGAAATCATGAGCGACGAGCTCGAAAAATTCACTCCTGGGGTACGATACCTGCGACTCCGGTTGCGTGGATGAGCTCTGCCCTTGGAGGTACAGGGTGCCAGCCAACTCGGATGAGCTCTACCCTTGGATGTACGGTGGGACAACGAACCCAAAGGAGCTCTGCCCTTGAACGTACGGTGGGACAACGAACCCAAAGGAGCTCTGCCCTGCATACGCTCTAAACCCTGGCTGCCATGATCTATACCCTGACGGCGTGTACTGCTCCCTGGTAGGAGCTAGGAGGCCCGTGTCATCATCATCAGTCGTCGTGAACTGGCTGTCACCCCTATGGTCAACTGAACGCTCCAAGAGGGAACAATGTTAGTACAGATAAACACTCAGGACGTGAACTGAGAATCTTGTGTCTCCCGGATGTGCAGTGCAGATGACCGACGGGGAGCGCTAGTCTGTGTATCGAACGCGGCCGGTAGAAGTAATTCATCCCGACGAACCTACGACAAGAGAATGACATGATGTTAGCGCAACGTAAGGTATAACCAAAAAAACTGAACGTAGATTTATACATAACTTACCTCCCTGCCGACCTAGCCCGCGTTTGACCAATGGGGAACGCTACGACGCTGGTCGGACTCGCTAGGCCGTGGTGACCCAGCGAGTGAGCACGGCCCCCACTTGGTTCTCGATGCGCTGGATGTCGTCTGTCGAACGACTACAATTCAAGTTCTTTACTATCTTCTTCAACTCCGCGGCGACGTACCTCAAAGTTTTAAGCATCCACACCGGTGTTCTGTCTGGGTTGCCGATTGCGACCTCCGATGCGCCCAAGATGCGCAGCACCCGCTCCAATTGTAGCGACGTATATAACATGTTCATTAACGAAGAACACAAATATCGTCGATGAAACGACCGAAGGTTGTGGGTGTCCCACGCCGCCGCCACGCCGCGGGCAATCGCGGATAATCGTGACACGCCATAAAGGCTCTCCCGCGCGCGTCTCCTCGACACCGACTCCGCACTCCGGTGAAGGAATGGTGAGTCTTCGCGCTGCGTCGTCGCGCGCACCACTCAGCACGCACCGTCGCGCTCGTGGTCGTCTGGACGCTGCTTAGTTAAGACATCCATGTGCGCCTCCTCCGTCCATACCATAGTCCACTCCCGCTGGACCGGGCGCCAGTCCTTTATATGCCCACCCACCCTCGATTGCCTGCATTTTCGGAAGGATTGATGTTAGAAAAAGAAGGCGTAAGAACTGTAAACATTACTCGGATGAAGTTGCATTGACTCACAGGTGTGTGGTTCGCTGCAGGAGCCTGCCGTCCGGGGGGCACGACCTGGTACGAACCAAACTGGCGCATTACGCGCAGCAATGCGCAAGGCTCCACCGTATATGTGAACACCAGGTGGCAAGTCGTCCTCCATAACCCCATGTCCTAGATACATTGCACGGACAGCCCGTGCGACGCTACCGTGCGCACGAACTATAGATACCATGGATTCCATATAATATCGCTCTCGTGCATGGACTCGAACTCATTGTGGTACAACGAGGAGCACCTCACTGGCCTGTCCTTGGCCCAGCACAAACAGCCAGTAGTCCACCGTGAGCCCATGGTGGGCCCGTCTATTGCGTCGATTGGGGGGCCGTACGGGTGCACCGCTATCTCGATGGACGACCGCCCAACCGGGAAGTGCTCCCAACTCCACAGCTGCAGGAGCACATAACAGAGGGCTGTGTTAGGAGTACCACCGGCAGCCACAAGGAAGCGCCACACAACCACCGGTATGTGGCGCAAGGACTACCGACCCCACCAGATCGAGAGCATCGGCCCACTGGCGTCAACTCGCGACTCGGCGAGGCGAACGTAGCTGGGGTAGCACCAATCGACCTGTGTGGTTGGAAACAGGATCCAACCAAAGAGTCGAAAAAGGTAAGCTACGAGGTGCGTCTTAATGACCTCGTCAGGTGCACCCTGCGGGCAATCATTAAACTGCCTCAGCCAAACCCGGGGGACGCCACGTGCACCCTCCGAGAGAGGTTGGCCGAACCACTGCTCCGACATGGCTTTCCAATGCGCTGGCGGAGGGCCCGAAACAAGCGGCTCACCCCGGATCGGGAGACCGATCAAGAGCGAGACGTCCTGCAGGATGACTGTCATCTCACCCCACCGAAAGTGGAACGTGTGCGTCTCGAGCCTCCACCTGTCGACAAGTGCCAACAGCAGGCTAACGTCTAGGAGGAACCGGCGTCCAAGGGACACCAGCCTCGCAAGGGGCAACAAGCCCGTGCCCCAGAGGATTGGGGCGTAGCGACCGTCCAGCTCCCAGGAATGACTTCCCGCCCGAAGCTGCAGGGGCGAAGGGCCATCGGTGTCACCGACGATCCACAGCTTGCACCGGTGGTCCTCATCGTAGAAGTGTTCGAGAAACGCCGGTAGAGAGAAGGCTTGCAACACATGGAATAGACGGAATATTAGTGAGAAGATTGATAATGACCATAAAATAACTAGCACGAAATAATTAGCTGCATGAATAACTAGCAATGCATGTTATCGTTATTTTTCTATTTTCTAATTGTTTAAAACTAATTAATTAAGACAAACTAATTATTTCGTGACTAATCAACATCGCCTCGATAATTACACACGTTAATCCCTGCTCTTTCCCTTTGCTAAAAAATATTAATTGCATCTGTGTGTGTTCGTTGCATGGTGCAAGCATACTTGAGTACGTAGCAACTAATTGCTTGCATGGTAACTAGCAGTGCATGCTATCATTATTTTGGCCGGCATGTGCATGCATGCTAGAATAACTTGCATGTCATTATGAACTACCACGAAATAATTAGTTGTATGAATAACTAGCAGTGTATGCTTTCATTATTTTCGTATTTTCTAATTATTTAAAACTAATTAATTAAGACAAACTAATTATTTTCTAACTAATTAACCTCGCCAGTAGTAAGTGCATCGCATGATATTTTCTTAACTACAAATTACGGATTTAGAACTAATTATTTACGTAACATTAGGTAAATTGGCTTCTAATGAAGAATTTACGAACAACAAAAAATTGCTACACGGTCAATAAATAATTTATGAATTATCAAGTCTGTGGCCAAGAAATTGGCTTCTTGATACATTGCTAAACCTAGCAAACCTAATAATTTACGAAGAACATAAAATTGACAGAGATAAAAATTACCTGCTAAATTGGCTTATAATGACGGAGGTTAATAAGGCTAAAATATCCTCAAAAATATAATCAACACAGAGAGCAACCAAAAGAGAGAGTGAGCGAAAGAGCGAGCGACTGCAAAATGAAATCGCGCTCGTGGCTTGCTAATTTATAGCTAGGAGGGAAGGAGGTTTTAATTTGCATGCGGCAGACAAGATTACAGCAAATATATTGATGAGATGGGATGACAAGACGGATGACAAAGAATTTTTCTTTCGGTGGAAAAGAAAAGCACATGGAGGAGGGGTGTTTGCTTACACAACACAGTACATGTTTATGAAAATGCGATAAAAATCTATAACGAATAAAATTATGACAAATCTACACAAGCAAGTACACAGTGTTAGAAGGCTCGACGTAAAATTTCATATTTTTTTCAAGTCGTTTGCTATATTTGCGACGTACCTCTTGGTTCCAATGACCTTCGGCATCGTCTGAACCAAGTAGGTGGTCAAAGACGCAACACTAACGTCCACGACCGAATTGGGACGTCGGATACTAGGTATGTAAATCTAAGGAACCGGTCCCTGACCTACTATAACTCGGCTCCTTTTCAGAAAAGGCGTCACAACTCCATTACGGGCTGTCGAACATTCTCGGTAGGACTCCAAGCTGTTCGCTGGCCGGACAGGTTCTGACCAGCCAACATAGAGAAGTTCAATAGGACTCAGAACCCATTAGAATTTCTTCAAATCTATACCACCGCCATCAAAACTGCCGGTGGTAATGACAATGTGATGGCAAATTATTTGCTCACGGTCCTTGAAGGATCTGCCCGGTCGTGGTTGCTTAACCGATCGGTCGGATCTATCTACACTTGGGAGCAGCTATGCGACACTTTGATCACCAACTTTCAGGGGACGTATGATCGTCCTGGGAAGGAGGATGATCTTCACTGGATGAGGCAAAAAAACCAATAAAACTCTTCGACAATATATCAAGAGGTTTAGCCAGGTTTGAAACTCTATTGGAATGTACTTCTTGTTCAACTACCCAGTTGGAATAATTATTTCAATAGGAATATTTACTGTTCACCCGGACAATATTTAATTAAGTGGTGGTAATCTATATGCCAGATGTAATGCCAAAACAAATATGACCAAAATTTAGATCTTTTACGACCACCTTAATCCAATTGGTCATCATCTTGTATTTTGGGAGTTATATTCGCTTCAAGCAAATGATTTGAACACTACATATTTGATTTGTACTAGGGGCAGGGACGTGGTGAGCTCGAGATTTATAAGATGGACCGGGTTTTGGGCCGGCTCACTGCCTGACATAAAGCGGTTTTTAAAGGCAAGGTGACGACCACGCGTCGGTTCGATTTGGGTTCGAGCTGGTCATGTGGACCGTGGATTAGGGCCTATTTGGTTTACGACCCCAGGTGGCCATACCAAAATTTTGGTAATGCCAAAACCCAGGCAATGCCAAAACCTAGGGAAAAAATGTTGTTTGGATCGTAGCCGTACCAATTCACGGGTAATACTGAAATTGATGTATTTGGATTGTAACCATACCAAATTTTGCTTTTTTGCCCCACATGACACGTGGGTCACCCATGACATATATTCTTTTTTGCCCCAAAATATGCCAACATTGATCTTGTTTTGTTGATAAAATAACAAGGAACACAACGGTTCAAACGGATTACAAATCGGATACTCGGTTTAGGAAATATGATCATTTGAAACTTACTATCAAACTTATCTTGCAATTAATGCATCACTGTGTTGCCAAGCCAAATATTAGGCGTCGGATTTTGGAACCAAAATTCTACCAAAGAATTGGCTAGGCAAAGATTGACAATACCAAATTTTTTGGGGCAAAGCCAAATTTTGGCATTAAACCAAATGATGGCCAAATTTTATGGGCATTACCAAAATTTGATTTGGTTTATTTGGGATGCAATCCAAACAGCCCCTTAGTCTTCTCAAGGTTGCCATAAATGCAGGGTAAAACATAAAACAAAACGAAAAAGCTATTTGGTGCGTGCGACCCATCTTGTGTCTGTCAGATCAACCGGCTACCGCATAGACATGTGGATGTGTTTCGGTGCGAGCATCAATAGTTAGATGGTGATGCCCCACCAGTCAGCGGTGCTAGCAACGAACCCATCATGTATGGCGAGCTGCGTCCACCGGCGGGCTCTGCGAGTTCTTCTCCAGCGACCATGTCCACTGGCGGCGTGGGACTAGGATTAGGGTTGCCCACATTATGGTGAGAATCCACCGGGACCCCGGGTATAGAGGGAGGAGGGGGTTGGGGCGGCAGTGATGGCGGTGCGGCGAGACGGCTGCGGACGGCACGACGAAGGCAGCAATGGAGGAGTTAGGTTGGGTGGGGGCTGCAGCGGGAGACGGGCAGTGGGTCTGTAGAAGGGCGGTGGGTGGCGGTCATGGGCGGCATGACAAAGACAAGAATGGAGGTGTTAGGTTGGGTGGGGGCTATGGCGACAACGGATAGGAGTAAAGGCAGTACGGCGAGACGGTGAGGTGTCAACATGTTGTGATAGGGGAGGCGCAGCGGGCAGCGCTAGAAGCCGCGGCGACAGACGGGCCGGTGGACGAGGGCAGTAATCGAGGAGGAGATGTAGACCGGAGGCGGATAAGCTGGACTGCAAGAGTGGTGTTGGATTGGAGGTGGAGGAGGGGTCGCCCTGTAAGAGAAAACAACGACCGCACACTCGTTAGTCACATCCAAAACAAAAACACAGGCATGAAGTGGAAGACGGTAAGCATAGCGACATAGTGTCATGCTCGCACTTAGGTTATGTACAATGGGATTACATCAGCTGTCTATAGCCTCTGCCACGTAAGATTTAAGCTGACGTGGATGAAAGAGAATGAAGAGAGAGATAAATGTGCTGTCTACAATCCTGTAGCCGAGTGTATCACTAGAACCAAGGAAAACATTAAAAGATTATGTGTTATTTACAATCCTGTAGCCGACTGTATCCAGGGGCGGAGCCAATTGGGCCCACCTGGTGTCACAGGACACCGCCCCCCTCCAAAAAAGTAGATATTGTCATGTATATACTATGCGTACACCTCCTAACCCAAAAGTTGTGCACCCCGGTTCAACCCAACCTCCGATCTCTTGCAGTCTTTTGCCGCATAAATAACTATTTAGTACAGTGTTGCTTGAAAATTATATATGTTGTTATATGTATGATGAAGTGGTGGACTCCGGTCATTTTCGTTCTAGTTCCGCCCCTGACTGTATCACCACAACCCATATGAGCTGTCTTTAGTGCTTTTTACAGGTGACATAAAAAATTGCTATAGATAGCAACTGTCTATATTATTGTATATGCCCTTATGAGTACATCATGCATCTACCACAGCGGTTAGTTCGATACTTTCGATGCACGTCAACATAGATGCTTCCGTCGAGGTTGGTCATCCACCATCATCTTGAGAATTCTCGATTTTATTTGACTCGTTAACTCCAGATAACTAGTCCAAAATAAAACGGCTTGATTTTGTACATTTTATGGTGAATCCCTTTTTTTTACGGGATGAAGATGAGTATTTAATTTTACATGCTACCACCTACCGTATGATAATTTGTTCGTTGGTAAATGAAATGTGGTACGAATAAAGGTATGTTCATAAGAGGAAAACAAAGTGTTTAAAGTTTAAACTAGGAGCCTGCTCGGTTGGGCTTTGCCTCGAACCTTTGGTTTCTAAAAGGTGTAGGCTAGAGCTGCAAACAAGAAGGTAAAATCGGAGTTTTGATCGTTTGGCTGCATTTTGGGCGCCTTCATTTATTTTATTTATTTTTTGCACTCGAACGTTTTGCCTTTCACACCTCCCCCATTTCGTTGTGCGACAACATCGGGTTAGCGGTTTCGAGTTGATAAAAATATGTTTGCCCACAAGCTAAGGTCTTTGGGAGCTTTGAGGCATGGACACGGCCGCCCCGGCCCAGCCATGCCCATGCACGCACGCACCCGCCCGCAGCCGACGTCATATATGCATCTGCATGCACGCCGTGTGAGAGCCCTGATCATGGTCTCATGCATGGACCCTTCGGCTCCTTGCCGCGGACTAGACGCCTTCATATAGCAGTAACACTAGTGTTCGTGTTATTATGGAGAGGGCCTGCGTGTCAGTGAGTATTGGTTCCATTCAACATCGATCTGTCTCTTCTACGCGGTCGCCCTCGTGCTAGCTATTTGGAGCTCGGGAGAGACGCCCGTCGAGAGCTGCAGGTCTGGAGGCTTTTCAGCATCTCTTGTCTGTCGATCGAATCCCGTGAGGTGCACCAGTGACCTTCTAATTCGATGCCAAATGGATGCGTACATATCCACTTACGTACGTGCACCCGTCGTTTTCTACCTACCGTGCTGTAGGCATACTCCGCCGATGGTACTAGTACGTTCACAGTATGACATATGAGTCCTGCTGCAGTTACATTGGTACGTTCGTGCTGGCAGTTCAGTTCGCAGGAAGCACTTATTGCCGTGTTTCCATCAGTACGTTGGAGACTTCGAGCAGAGGGCGTGTACAGCCAGCCCGAGACGTCATCGAGAGCGAGATGATCTGAATCGGTGGTCTTCAACTATTTTCCGGTACGTACTGTGCTGTGTAGAGTGCAACTGAACTCGGGAGTTTTGTCTGAAACTCTGAATCCTATTTACAGAGCAAAATATGGAGCTACTTTTGTGCGGAAAATCACCTTACCTGGCAATTCTATGCCGTTTTTTTGCTCGGTTGCTGCCAGATAGTGAGAGATCGTAGAAATACGCCGGATGCATGGTGCGGCGCATCAGCGCGTGGGAGTGGGATGGAGGACGAGGGCGGGACCGTTGCGTTGGCATGCACTGCACTTGCCGTCTTGCTCCACTCGGCGAGGGTCGGATCGTCCACTGAACCCAGCAGCAGCAACACCTAAAAAGCCACTCAGCTCCCCCACTTGGCTTCTGGTTTTGTTGCTTGCAGCTGCAGGACACATCATCGATCGCCTCGTTGTACGCTGCTGCAGCTCTCGCTCTCGGTGGAGAACGGCTAGTGGTGACAGTTCACGGCGGCTCTTTTGCTCCGTTGCGGTGATGCGTGCTTTCCGCAGAGGGATCGTGCTAATGGGCGATCGGTGCCATCAAAATCTGCCGTTTGACTTGCCGTTCACATCAAGCAAAGGCCAAAGAGGCCAGGAATACGTACGGCTTGTAAGCAATCAAACGGTCAGAAAATCTTGGTTAAAGAGCAACAAGGACCAGGGCGTGGAGCGGTTAGTTCTTTATAACTACTCACTCCCGTTAGAAAAGAAAGTTGTTCTAGAATGCGTGTGTAGCCAGATCGTATCAATTTTGACCAAAGAAATTATCTAAAATATATAGTTTGGATATACGAAAATAGTATGAGTAAATTTGTTAGGGAAAATATTTTCATAACATTACACTTTATAACTATTTTAAAAGTATAATGATAATTTTTTGTGACTAAAATGACATCTCGTTGACTTTAAGAAGTAAAAAAAAACAACTTTCTTTTGTGAGTGACCGAAGGCCCGGAGGGAGCAGTAGTTAGTAGTTTTTTAAGGCCAGTAGTCAGTGGTTACTAGTACCGATCGGTAACGTTGAATTATTCGAGAAAGTGAAACAGAACCATGTTCCTCTGGCCAAGATAAGTATGGATAGGCAGAGTCGGTAGCCCAGTGCTGGCAGAGCCTACAGAAAGCAGTACCGTGGGCAGGTAATTTAGGTCATTTGGGCCAGTTTACGCACGCCGTGGAGCCATGTGTCGATATGTTGGATTCTGCGACAAATAGATATGGCCTAGTCATTCCGAAAGCCAACGATTTTGCAACTGATTTCATGAACGACTTACCAGGGTTGGCCCATAAAGAACTCTACCACTCTCGAGTTTCTTCTAGCCCTCATCGTCGCCTTCTGCCGAATTTTTTAAAAAAGATAATTACAAAAATAATAAGTCACTCCAAAAAATTACAAAAATGTGTTCATGTCGCCAGTTGAACTGACGACAAGCACCTATCGCTAGTTGAATTGGTGACAGGGACCCCTGATTTGTCTATTTGTGATTTTCATAAATTTTGAATGGTACGAAATCTATTAGACTTACAATAGCATTTTATGATTATCGTATGTTGTTCTAGTGCGGTCAATTTTTGTAGAATTTTGCGAGGACAATTGAGGTATCAATGATTCGTAAGTAGAAAGGTAAGTGATATTGCGATGCACTAAGGAATTCATACACTTGGTCATGTACATGCACGGCATATTATTGCTACATGTTGCCACTTCAACCGGCGATAGGGAGATATCGCTAGTTGAACAGGCCACATGACTCTATGCTGGTTGGTGTGTTTGGTATTTATGTAGTTTCGGAACGGTACGAAATATGTTAGCGATGTGTCAGCTGGAAGGTGAGTTATATTGTGATGCGCTAGAGAATTTTGTGAGGACGATTGGGGTATTAATGATTCGTAAATAGGAAGGTAAGTTATATTGCGATGCGCTAGAGAATTCACACACGGTGTACAATATTGGAGAAATGACGTAATGATAAGAACACGACAGTTGATCCGACAAGAGGGGTTACATTGCACGCAGGCTAACGAACAAAGGAAGGTACACACATGCCTTTAGGGAATTAGAAATACATGGGACATATGGACGAAGAGGGTCGGACTACTGCGTCGGCTCACGTTGTCCTGAAAAGCTGACTTGTCGGGTCACGTCGTCCTCAAAAGCTGACTCGTCGGGTCACGTCGTCCTGAAAAGTTAACTCGTCGAGTCTCGTCGTTGCGCAAAGCTGACTCATCGGGTCACGTTGTCCTAAAAAGCTAACTCGTCGGGTCACGTCGCTGTGCAAAGCTGACTCATTGGGCCACGTCACTGCGTAAAGTAAGGGGGACTGAAGCGCATAGAAAGAGGGTGCTGTGGGGTGTCCCAATGTAGAATCTTACACGTGGTTGCGGTTTTCAAGCAAAAAAGAGATATCAAAACACGAGACTACATAACAATAGTTGTACAGAAATTAATATTTACATTGCATGACTCATATTTCGAGGAACAAATATCTACTGGTGGCCCCTCTTGGGGCGCACCCCGCGTGTCGCTCCTGTCCTCGCTCGACGATGGTCCGAGTACGTCAGAGGATCAGGCTGCCTGACTACCCGACCAATGCGAGTAGCCTGAGGTGGTGTCGCAAAGGGGGGGGTCCTGCGTCGGTTGGGTCGATCCCGGCGCACCATGCAGCTGAGAAGCCTCCAAGGATAACGGAGTGTCACGCGAGTCCGTGAAGAAGTCCTCGAAAGGTGCCGATAGGTGTGCCTCGTCGTGCGACAATGAATCATCCTCCCAAGGCATTTGTAATACCCTGGTTTTTGAAGCTTGTTTGAAAATTTTAAAATAAAAAGAACCATTTGGTTTTGATGAGAGTTCAAAGCTTAACTTAAGAATTTCAGAATGGATTTCAATTGACTAAATCAAACTTCAACTAAAACTCTCTTTTGGTTTGTTGGGTTTGTTGGAGCTTTGGCGATCCCTCCCCTTCTGTGCTTGTTTTGTCCTTTTCTGGTCCAGACCTCCTTAGGTCTAGACCTCCCAGGTGCTTGGACCTCCCCTAGTCCAGACCTTTTCTCTTTGATGCTTCTCTGGCTTAGACCTCCCTAGACCTAAGTCTCCTCTCATATTCATTTGAGCTCCTTCTGTGTTCTTTGGAACCCTTCGGTGTTCACTTGGACTCCCTTTTCGCCTTGATATCTGTAATCTTCTCTTTGAAAATTCCTTCTCGTGCCAACCTAGTATTGTCGCCATCCAACTCGCGGTATTACCGTTTCTCGAGATCTCTCAAAACCGTGATGGGACCTCCCCGAGCTCCTTAAACATGCATCAGTTCATTTGGACCTCCCTATGCCCTCTAGGACCTCCCCTACGTTCACTTGGACCTCCCTCGCGTCCATTCAAGCCTCCCGCTTGGTCCAGACCTCTTCTTTGTTAGATCTAAAGGTCCAGACCTCCCCTTTGAGAATCTGACCGTTAGGACCTCCCCTTTGAGGATCTGATCGTCCCTTGGACCTCTTAGTCCTTTGGACCTCCTTATAAGACCTTCCTAATAGGTCACGACCTCCTTTGTCCGGCTATGACCTTCCCTTTGGCCGTGACCACTTCCTTTTGACCAAACTGTTCCCAAATTTGACAGGTCCCACTTGCCAGCCTTGTTATTCTTTGTCATCTCCGTCACATAAGTATCTTGTGCATTTAATGCATGTCATGTCGCATTAAATGCAGCCATATACGTGGTTCTTACACTCAATGTGGTCACTTAGTGGCACCATTGTTATATTTTCTTATCCCCTCCCTTAGCAGCATACATTGTCCTCTTCTTTTGTCCTTAACCAAACTGGTGGTGACATCTGCCTTGTCACTCACCTACTTTTGACCTATTCTTCACACTCATCTTGACACGTATGCTTCTAGTGTTTTCTTTCTCTACTTGGCTATAATTAGCCCAAGTAGCCTTTCTTCCATACCTTTTTCCACACTTAGTATTTTGTTTCTTGCTCAGTTGCTTCGTGGTGGAACTTCGCTGTCAAGAACTTCACCAAGGACCTCCATTGCCGTGTTTCCACCATTGAAGGCTCCATAGGAGCTTTGGCTCTGGCCTCAACCGCCACTGCTGTCCCACGACCTCCCATTCATCCATCATTTCTTCCTTTTCCCTGGTAAGTCTCTCGGTGTACTGCTCTATCCTTGTTCTTACCGCCACAATGAGTGATTGTATCCTTCCAGGACCTCCTCTCCTGGATTTCCTTCGGACCGCTATGACTTTTCGGTGAAGATCATTCCTCTGGTCCCTGCGCATAGAGCATCCCCTTGGCTCCTTTTTGCTAAAGATCATCTCTCTGGTCGTTTGTAAGAATAACTCTCATTGAACCTCCTCCCAGTGAGTTGAAATCTCTCCCAAAGAACCTATTCTAAGTATAATATTCTTCTCTAGGTTGAGTTTTGAGGTTCCTTTGGAGTCCTTTTGGTGCTTTATTTGAGTTTTGTTTGAATTTGTTCTTTTACCCGTGTAGATTGCGAAGACTCCAAGGAGTTTGAGTACACTGAAGAGGAAGACTCCCAAGTCAGTGAGCAAGGCAATTCATGCTCTTGATCATATTGAACCCAATATTTCAAGGTATTTATGTCAGTTTTAACTAAATGTTGCATGCATATTTTGATGCAAATAATTTAATCCCTGTTTTTAAGCTTTTAATTATGCCTACACTCTTTTGTACAACCAAATTTATTATTGTCCTGTCATCTTTGACTCCATAGATGAAAACCTAGTTGATACAATAGTATGAACTAGAGATATTGCAAATTTAATGCTTAGCCAAGCCTAGATCAAATCTTATTTTGGGAGATTTCACTGCCAAAGACCAATGTGTCAAATGTTTTAAGCCATGGTATTTGGGTTGTCATGGAGTTTTGCCAAATGGTTTATTAAAAGCAATTAAATGGAAAAATTAGTTTGGACTGGGGCGAATTGGTTGCTTGGTTGGTGTATGTCCATGCACGAGCTTAACTTGGGTAGAGTTGAGGCTCAGGGGTTCTGTGGTTGTCGCTCTAGTCATTTGAGGACCGGCATTTGAGCGTCCATTTGCTATGCCTATAATGGGCTATGTCTCACCGTACAACCACATGTCTCCAGAATGGGGCACGGGACCTGGCCAATTAATTTGCAAAGTTCCACCGCGGTTGTTCCACTTTGATGTGTGGGAGGTCTTTTATGGTCAATGGTCTTTTATAACCTATGTTTTCCACTGGCGCAAGAGGGGGCTTTTCCGACGGATTTCTATCCAATGGAAGCGAAACCTTAGCGAGGAGGGGCTGTGGTGGAATGATGCATTGTAAAGACCTTGTCATGAACTCTAAACCTCTTACCTTCGGCAGTAAGAGGTGGCATTGACGAATGCCGGACAAACTAGAGGAATCATGTCATGTGGGTAAAGTGTACAACCTCTGCAGAGTGAAAACTATTCGAATAGCCGTGTCCACGGTCATGGACGTGCTGGCAAAGACCACTCAAAGTTAGATATTGGTTTTGTTTTCAATAGGTTTTGGATAAACTGGTTTTGGGATTTTTATCCCCTGGATTTGGGCGTGGAGCCTTGCGACAGGAGGATATCCTTCACCATGAGATGATGAATGTTATCCAACTGTAAAATTGATTTGCAAAAATGAATTTTAGTTATTGTTTAACTTCCTTGGAACTTAATATATGTAAATGAAAGAAACTTGGCTTTACGCAAATCAACCATATTATGCCTTCCTTTGATTATCTATGTATGCATGTCATCTTGGTTATTCCACGGATGTGACTTGCGAGCACAGTAGTTGTGCTCACTCTTACTCAATATAACTTTTGGCAGGAGAAGACCTTAACAGTGAGGAAGATTAATCCGACTAGGTTGTGCCTCCAGTCAGATGCCTGTGGTGTGCTGATGGACTATCGCTCTTTTGTTATTTTGTATTTTATGTTCGGCCCAAGGCCGCTTTTGTAAGGAACTCTGTTGATTATATTGTTAATAAAACTCACGTTGTGGATGTTACCACTCTTGTTTTGCTCTGAAGAGGTAGCGGTTGATCTTGGGACTAGCTCTTTACATAGAGGCCAGACCTCCAGGAGGTCTTTGAGATCCCCTAGGAGGCCTTGGCGGACCCTCTCTCGGGACACGCTGGGTGGTTGTAACGGACCTCCGGGCGGTCCTACCGGACCACCCTAGGAGGTCCTGTCGTGATCCTTCCTGGTGTATTCCGCAGGGAGTGTGTCATGACCACATCTCTCGGTTCTTCTGAAAGCCTCTTAAGCCCTTCGAGAGTCCTCAGTGGACCTCTCGGGTAGCCTTAGTGGCTCTCCTAGTAGTACCATGGGACTTCTTGGGAGGTCCTAAGGATCATTCGAGTGGTCTGGACCTTTTGGGAGGTCCTGGCATACCTCCTGAGTGGGCTGGACTACTCAGTTGACCTAAAGACCTCCTAGGTTGTCCTGGGAGTTTTGGTCGCCACAGCGTTCATGTGAAGCATTACGTTACAAACGCAATCATGACAAAAAACCACGAAAAAGAACGTTATGCAAGCAAGCAAGGTGGTCATACCTGCTGGCCCGAAGACGTGCCCCGACGACTCCGTCGCACTCTCGCTTCGCATGCGCGAAGCTCAGACTCAGAAGAGAAGATTGTCATTAGTACCTATCGAGGTTCGAAATAAAGAGGCATTATGTTACGCACGTAATCACGGCGAAAACCACAAAAAATGACGTTACACAAGCAAGCATGGTGGTCATACCTGGTGGCACAAAGCCATTCCCCGATGACTCCGCGTACTCCTGCTCCGCGTGCCGATGGAGCACCAGACCTGCAAGAGAAGATTGTTGTTAGTAACTTGTGCGGTTCGGAATAAAGAAACGGAAGTGAATGTCTCATGCTCACCTCCAAAATGTCCCGTGGTGCTCCCACCACAGTGCCACGACGACACACCTGCCACGTCTGGGGCAGGAGCCCGTGGCTGTGAACCACCTCGGCTGACCCCTCGTCCTCGCACTGCTCGGTCCACCGGGTCCCTCGGCATGCGATAAGTCGCGATCTGGATGCCTCATCTCAAGGCCTCCATGATCCGCTGCAGGACCCCTCTAGTGTTCCCCAGCGTCATGTGCTGCACGAAGGCTGCCAACTCGAGAACCTCCAAGTGTAGATCCGTCTGCACAAGTAATGAACAAGTTGAAAACCTAAATCTGGCAAATTAAATATGAATCAAGGATCGTTCAATACGCACGGAGCGGTGGAAAGTGGAGTCCGGCTGGGTTGGGTACGTGTTGGACGTCGCAACCTCCTGTCGTGGTGGGTTGACCACGAGCCAGACGTAGCGAAGCCTCGTCCGACCAGCGTACCACCCCATGTACTCCCCGTACGTCTCAGGGTCTTAGGGATCATCCCCACACTGGATGGGGTCCTCGTGCGCGCCACTCCAAGCCTCAACCCAAGGCCTCATCCTATCTAACCAGGACATCATGCCATGTACTCCCTTCCTAGTGTACCTGTGGATGGCAAGACAATTATTTGATCGGCACGTAACGCATATTGTACGAAAGAAGTAAAGAGTGAACTTACGCGTGGGCGTCTTGCCAAGACCGCACTTCTAAGGGCCGGGACCTCTGTCAAAACCGAATCGGGCGCAGACTATCTCGCACTGGTACTCCTCCACGAAGACATCATGCACCAAGGCCCTCCACGTGTACCAGTACTCGTAGTCTCGCGTGCACAGGATCGACAGTCCTTCGGTCGCTTGCGCGTTCACCCTCTCCTGAGTGTACGGTGTCCAGATGACGCAGTCATCGGTCAACTGATCAAACATCGAAACGTACTCCGGGTAGGACCCCTGCGAAGTGATCGGCGTGTAGGTGACGTGTGCAATAGAACACCGCAAACATAGCAGACGAAATTGTGATTACAATACGAAAAATAATAAATGATCATGAAACTAACCCGTCGGCGGCACCACACCGTGCCCATAGTCGGCTGGTCCACGTCGTCGCCCTGAGCATACAAGCTGACCGTGTACACTCCCAAGTCCAGCTGTGGTCGTCCGATCTGGAAGCGCTTGAAGGACCACAGCTGCAGAAGTAGCGGGCATCTGGAGAGAATGGAGTTGTCCTGGGCGTGGTGGCACGCGTTGCATAGTACGCAGTACGTCGCGCACAGTACGGCTGGACCCTAAGCGTAGGAGGGGATCTCGTCCACCGGCAAGTCTGCCACCTCACGTGCGTACCGGACGTAGTGCTTGTCGACGCTATCGTCGTGGGACCCCAAGAACATGACCCACCCAAACAACCATAGCAGGTAGGCCTCGAAGTGCCTCCTAACAACGACGTCCCCTGCGTTCTGCGTCATACGCTCGGGCTGCAAGAAGATATGTACACGTCTGCAAGGTTCACATATGAATTGAAGCGAGATGACAATAGTTACAAATACTTACGTAGAACTAGCAAATCCACCTCAACGTCGGCTCGTGCGAAGCCTTGAACTCGGTACCCCGTTCGACGAAGAAGACATCGTGGAACCTCGCTAGGAGGTCCGTGCGCCACATGGCCGAGATGTCGTACGCCACCAAGGGGAGCCTGTGCATGGCAACCCCGTCAGGAAGGTCACGTCCTGGAGCATCGGCACATCTCCCGCATTTAAAGGTGGAACGTAGCGTCTCTAGCCTTCGCCGATCAACCAAAGGCTGCCGGCGGCCCAGTCGTATGGAAAACGCATAGACGTACGACCAACACTGCGGTCCTGGTCGTCCTCCCACGTCACCTCCACCATCCTCGCTAGTGGAAGGAGGTCTGCCGCTCTCAACCTGCGTCGAAACGATTAAGAACAAACATGACTGCACGCAAAGTAGTCAGACCGCGATTAAGTGCATTAAGGTCATAACTATACGCATTTCGGAACCCAGTGGGGCGCGGCCTCCATGCCACGATGGGTGTGCTTGTGCTAAAGCGCCAAGCTCAATCGGCGCCTCGCCGCCGCACAAGATCGAGGCGGCTATGGTGACGCGCGTCAATCACTAGGTTAAGCAACTCGTACTGGCCTCCGTCCGCCATATCTACAAATTAAGTGCATACATTGTAAAGACTACGAAACATGTACAAAAACAAAAATTCCTACTTTAAAAATAATTTTCGGCATTAACTGTATAATTATCACACAAAAATATAAACCTAATTTATGCTAGTCAGCAATTTAAACAGATTTGTGATAGGGTCTTCTAATTTAGAGGATATTTTTAAATATTTTTTTAAGTGCAAATATAAACAATAAACAAAGTTCTTCCTATTTTACTAACTAGTTTCGTAGTTTAAAATTAATTTTTGATATTACCAACATAATTACCACACACAAATGGGAAGCTAAATAAAGCTGGCATTATTTTTTTACATATTTTTAATAGTCGTCTTCCTATTTCTGCTGATTTATCCTAAATCGTTCGACTACTGTAACATTCATAACATGTGTACGGCGAACTACATTATATACATCTCAAATAATGTAGTATATAATTTGACTACAATTATCTAATCTACTTAATTCTATGTCGCTATTCTACTTAATTCTAGTCGCTCTACTTAATTCTATATCGCTATTCTACTTAATTATATGTCGCTATTTTATTTAAATCTATGTCGCTATTCTACTTAATTCTATGTACTTAATTCTACCTGGTATTCTACTCGCTACAGCTCAAATGATGTACTTCATTCTACATAATTTGACATAATGTACAAGGTTGAAAAAAATGTACCTGCAAAATAGCCGGTCTACTGGATCTGATGCTCTGTCAATCTCTCTCCTTCGCGACGAACTAGCAGAGCTTCGCTACCTTTCTTCTCTTCCTCTCCTCCTCTCTTTTGTTTTTTTTTTCTGGAATTAAAATGAGTTTTGGAGGAATTTTTTGGGGCTTTTATAGATGTCATCCTGTCGCCAGCTTGAATCGGCGATTGAAGCCGACAGAAGATCTGATTCTTGTCGCTGCTCAATGGCGGCATGTAGTTAGACCGATGACAGGGGGGAAGAGGGTCCCTGTCGCCAGTTCAACTGGCGGCATGAACATATTTTTGTAATTTTTTAAGGCAACTATTTATTTTGTAATTATCTTTTAAAAAATATTATTAAAAAATCACCTTCTGCCTGTATAACACTCTTTCAGAATGAATTTTAGATTTTTTTTTTAAAAAAGTAATCTAGTTTTTATTCCAAAATACAGTAATAATACTACCTTTTTTTTGTTTTACAGGAATAATCATCTGTCGCTCAACCGTTGGACGACTAGTCTAAGTCCCTCAACAGTTGAGCGACAAGTGTCCAAATAGCCCAACGGTTGAGCGACTTGGACACCTGTCACCTAACAGTTGGTTCTAGTGTACATGTCGCTCAGCTAGCAGGATATGCATGTACACATTTGGGCGACAAGTGTAAAAAGGAGTAGTATTATCATTGTATTTCAGAATAAAAACTAGATTATTTATTAAAAAAATCATGAATTTTACCAGAGTAAGTTCTGAATTTTTAAGTTAAAAAAACCGGTGTAGTAGCTTGCATAGATGCTACAGTGGTTACAGAAACCCTTTCTGTGAATCCGTTAACACTGGACTATTGTTGAAAACAAGTACATCCGTAGAAACAGAAGAAGTGAAATCAAAGGAACATACAGCAAACAGTACTGGAAAGAGGGGACATATAGACGTGTTGTCAATTATTAATAGCTCTATCTTGTAGATTTGGTTTGATGGTATTGGGACAATTTTCACTGGTTCCATGCCGACCAAAGAATCTTTTGGGCCTAAACAGATGAATTTTCTGAGACAGACACTCGTGCTGAAAGCTGATATAATAGGATATCTTATCAGTCCAGAGAGTTCCACGTAGAATTTTATATCTTATCTTTTTGAGAAAGAGGGGACATATAGACGTGTTGTCAATTATTAATAGCTCTATCTTGTAGATATGGTTTGAAGGTATTTTCATAAGAACGAGATGGCCAACGCTGCAGCTTGCCCAGCATCACGGGTCACACCATTTGCATGTGGGATGGGATCATCCTAATTATCAGACAAGAAGATACCAGAGGGTTGGTTAGCACTACAGCTGGTGAGCTAGTTAACATGGATTCAAATCTTCTCTTCTTAAATACTCGAGTCAGGATGAAAGTAGGATGTGTTGCAGGTAACGCGCGATTGCCTGCACCAAACGCAAAATTTTATATAAACTAATACGATGACCCGCCAAAAATTTATGCGGGACATGAGACACCCGTCAACCCACGACTCAACCTGAATTCTTTCTTTTTCTTCTTTACCACATCGGCATCCCCTCTCTCTCTCTCTCTCTCTCTCTCTCTCCTCTGCTGTTTTGCTTTCAATACGCCGCGGCGTCTTCGTCG
The DNA here is from genome assembly GCA_036346405.1 of Phyllostachys edulis. Classification (NCBI taxonomy): domain Eukaryota; kingdom Viridiplantae; phylum Streptophyta; class Magnoliopsida; order Poales; family Poaceae; genus Phyllostachys; species Phyllostachys edulis. The sequence goes on along the minus strand of CM070552.1, from coordinate 54,396,515 downwards.
GCCCCGACGGCGCTACCTACCGCGACGCCTGGGCCGCCGACCGCAGCCATGGCCATGACGCCAAGCGCTACGCCAACAGCTGCTGCTACGAGGGGATCTGGGAGAACGGCGCGCCCAAGGGCCCTGGCACGGTTGCGCCTTCACTTGGCCGAACGGCACCCACCACGTCGATCCCTGGCTGCAGCGCCACGTCGATCCCTGGCTGCAACACCACGTTGACTTCCCGGACATTGCCGCTGGCTGCAAGTGCTCCTCGTCCTTGCTAGAGAAAGCGCCCGCCTTGCCGCGGATCTGAAAAGTCCGAGTTCTCTCTGTCTTCTTACTCCCATCATCCAGGTTAATTTTTCAGGACCAAATTGGGCATCGATTTTTATTTTTCTTTTGACGAATTGGCATCAGATTGTTCCTGAACTTTTGGTGATTCTGAACTTTGGTTATCCGATTGATATCGGAGGACGGAGATGTAAGATGGTGATCTCTGGTATCTAAAAAAATCAGTTGTTCCTTTCTTTACATCAGAGTTTCAGACAACTGTCTGATTCGACAACTCTGAACCCAGGGAAGCAAGAACTGAATAGGTTCATACATGTAGTATACATCGGTTGCATTTCCGATGCTCGTATATGATTCAGTCATTAATTTGATCCAACCATCGCAACGCACTTAGATCACAACTCGTTCGCTACCAATCAGTAGGTGTCACAATTCCTTTAAGCCTTCCTTTCCAAGCAAAGCCTTCCAACTCTCCATCAGATTCTGTGCACTTCCTTCCTTAGGAATATCAGCCTGCTTATCCATTTATCCTATGCTAACATCTAGAGTTATTAATTCACTTTACTACATTGTAATTGTAAAAAAGAACAAAAAAATCTTTTACAGAATTTTTTCTGTAAAGAATGTGTTTATGTGACATTGTTCATGGCACCTCCAGTATGCTTCTTCGCACTCAAGTCATGGAACGCGCAGCAGGCCGGCGCGGCAGCCGTGTTCATCGCGGATAACATCGACGAGCAGCTGCTCACCATGGACACCCCCAAGGAGTCGCCGAACATGGTGTACATCGACAAGATCAACATCCCGTCCGCGCTCGTGAACCACACATTCATCTGCCGCCGGAAGATCCTCACGAGAAGTTTCTGGACAAGGTTCCCACCAGAGGGATTGAAGCTGACGGGCCAAATTGTGGGCTAGGTAGGCTAAATTGTGGGCTACGGGGACTGCCACTTAAGTCCATTTAAAATGGAAGCTAGTCTGCAGGTGTTCGTTTACTGTTTATTGTGAGACGGATTTAGTAGACTCATGAATAACCTGCACCACTTGCACCCTACTATTGAGGCAACGTGCACGTGAACCGTACAGCTGATCGATGCACATATATGGAGGGAAAGGCCAATTAAGCTAAGCAATAACAAGCAATGGAGAGTTGGTGGCTGCAATGCCGGCCTCACCTGCTGCTTCTTCTAACAATGCTTCTCCTCTATCGCGTTGTCTCGTCATGGCGTTGTCGCCGTCGACAACTCCCGCTCCCGCCGGGGCCGAGGGGGCTGCCGTTCGTCGGCAACATCCTGCACACTAGCGACATGACCCACCGTGGCCTGGCGCAACTGGCCGCGCGCTACGGCGGTCTCCTACACCTCCGCCTTGGCCGCCTCCGCACCGTGGTCGTGTCGACGCCAGAGATGGCCCGGCTGGTCCTACAGGTCAACGACCTCGTCTTCGCCAACCGGCCGACCACCGCGGCGATCGACTACCTCTCATACCACCGCGCCGACATGGTTTTCGCGCCCTACGGGCCCTTCTGGCGCCAGCTGCGGAAGCTGTGCATCCACAAGCTCTTCAACCGCCGCCGGGTCGCGTCGTGGGCCGCCGTCCACGACGAGGTCAACAACCTCATCCGCGATGTTGCCAGGAACAGCTGCTCGGTCGTCAACCTCGGCGAGCTCGTGTTCGGCATGTCGATGAACATCACGCTCCGGGCAGCGCTAGGGATGAGGAACGAGGGCGAAGACGCCGCCGAGTTAGTCGCTATACTGAAGGAGTTCTCCGAGCTGTTCGGGGTGTCCAACCTTGCGGACTACGTGCCGTGGGTGGGGTGGCTGGACGTGCAGGGGATCAACCGGAGGATGGTGGCGGCCCGAGCGGCGCTGGACCGCTTCATCGACCGGGCCATCGACGAGCACCTCGCGCACCTGAAGCTGGCCGATGCCGCGGACGCCGACATGGTGGATGACATGCTGGATTTCCTCGTGGACGTGCCCGGGGCTGGCGGCGCGGTGAGCACCGATTGCAAAGACGGCGCCCGTGCGCAGGGGACGCTACGTCTATCCAGGGATAACATCAAGGCCACTATTATGGTACAGTACAATGGTAGCAAAAATTTACCGTGGCCGACGGCACCGCATGCCACGTATATATGTGCATTGCTATTTTCTTACATCGCTATCACCTGCTGCAATTGCAAACGCAGGATGTGGTGTTCGGCGGGACGGAGACAACAGCGACGACGATCGAGTGGGTAATGTCGGAGCTGATGAGGAACCCGGAGGAAAGGAAGCGGGTGCAGGACGAGCTAGCCGAGGTGGTCGGCCTGCACCGCCAGATCGAGGAGGGCGACCTCGGCAAGCTCGCCTACTTCAAGTGCGCCGTAAAGGAGACCCTCCGCGTGCACCCGCCCACGCCGCTCCTCCACCACGAGGCCGCCGAGGACTGCGACGTCGCGGGGTACCACATTCCCAAGGGGACGCGCGTGCTGGTCAACGTGTGGGCGATCGGGCGCGATGCGTCGGCGTGGCCCAACCCGGACGCGTTCATGCCATCCCGGTTCGGCCCCGGCACGGACAACGTCGAGACGGACTACCGAGGCGGCCACTTCCACCTGCTGCCGTTCGGCACGGGCCGGAGGTCGTGCCCCGGCATGCAGCTGGGGATGCACGCGGTGGAGCTGGCACTGGCGCGGCTGCTGCACGGCTTCGACTGGAGCCTGCCCTGCGGGACGGCGCCGGGGGACCTTGACATGGGAGACGTGTACGGACTCACCGCGCCGAGGGCGGTGCGGCTGTCCGCCGTGCCAGTGCCGCGGCTTAGCTGCCCGGCGGTCTGAGGAATGAGGCGGAATTGGACTCCGGGAGTCCATGGGGCTTATTAGACTTGTTTAGTGTTGGAGCTCAATGGATTGGATTTTATTGGACTTGGATGGATCATGGGCTATCCAATAGACATCGCCCTTAAATCAAGCTTTCGTAAAAGTTCAATATTTTGATATTCTAACTCACATTCACATAATAAAAGTTTTAAAAAATCAACTAAAATTTATTGAAGATATTCAACGTGTAGGAGTTACTCTGTGCAAATGGCGGGGCCAAGTTGGACACCAGGGGCTTTTATAAGAACCTTTTGTAAAAAAAATAATTGCTATTAGGAATTTCTAACTCGTGTTCACACCGTAAAAGTTTCACGAAATCGACAAAAATTTACTAAAGTTGACTTGGCGAGTAGAGGAGCTACTTTGTGCAAATTGGCGTGCCCAACCATACAAGTGGGCCCATAGGTTTTTATAGGAAGATATTTGAAATTCTAATTCGCATTCACACCGGTACGGGGCAGACGTGTACGTGCAGGTAGGGGGTGCAAATAGAACGAATAATTTCCGACCGACCGATTGAAGGCTTGCAGAGCGAATATGAAAGAGAGAAATAGGTATCTGACACTGTTCGTGTTCTACTCCGAGAACAAAATGTAGAATAGAATATGTGATGAGTGATATATGTATGTATCTACTTTTATTTTACCTATATTGACTAATATCCTGTGTAGGGGTTTAAAAGGAGCCAATAATTTCCTCCATTGTGGTTTTGTGACCCCAGCGACCGTGACATAATCAAAGGTAACGCTATATATATGCAGGATGTGACCCTAACTGTCCAAGTGAGATCAGCATGTGGTGATACCGATGACCCAATTTCTTGGATTCGTTTATGTTTCCGTCCATCTGGCCGATCGAAGGTTTGTGAAGCGAATACGAAAGAGGGAAATATGTATCCGTCACTATCCGTGTTCGATTCTAACTCTAAAAAAAAATACAAAATATTATATAGGATATATGATATCCGTTCGCATCCGTTCTAGTTGCTCCCAGGGGAGGGCCGGGCAGTGCGGAGCGGATCTATGATTCCCTCGATTCACAAAAGTGTGATGCACTCCATACATCGACACATGTACTGGCAATAAAATGAACTTGCTCGATTCTGTTCCACGATCGGTGAAACCCATGCAACTCATTTTCTGAAAGGGTCTCGTTTGTCTTAACTCACATGGGAGCTCGACACGTTGAACTGATGTCAGAGACATATTTATATAATTTTTTAAGACGATTATATATTTTTATAATTATTTTTTAAAAATATTATTTAAAAAAAAAATTCGGAACTCGATCCGTGGGTGCTGGGGGCTCGTGAACCCAGTAATTCGGCCTCCCTCCGTTCATTCACGTAGGGCGTATTTGACGTTACACAGAGAGTAAGGATATGATAAAATTGAGAGAGCTACGAGAGAAAATGTCTCAAAATAAGAAAAATGCCTCATAATTGAATTTTAAAAAGATGGCAAAGGATACTTTGTGTGGGTGGTAATGAACATACGAAAGCTAATAAATAGGGCATGCTGGAAAAATATCATTAAATTGACATGTATGCCATGTGGCTTTGTGTATCGACAAAGATTCAAAATTTATGCAATACATTAATATACGGAGGTAGTAGTATACAAGTTTTCCTGTCGGACTGATTTTTCATGAAGGTGAGGTCAAAATTTAACTTCCAGGGCCTCTTTGATTCGTAGGAAAAACACAGGAATAGGATAAATACAGAAATATGAAAGGAATGCCTATGCAAAACAGATAATTGGTAAAAACATGAATTTTGCAGGATTAGACGTTTGGAACGCAAGAAGAGGAAGAATACATGAATTTTGGAGTGAATAGTAAACTCATTTGCTTTTAGTGACGCAGATGGCATGTTTTGCCTTATCCTAGTGCGAGCTGTAACATCCTAAATTTTGCTTTTCCAAAATTTTATTTCAAAGTGTTTGTCTTCTTTTGGAGTTTTTACATTTAATTAAATTCCAAATCCAAAATCCAAAATTCAAATTCAAATGCCATCGCCTCAATTCAAATCTCTTCACCAAATTCCAAATTTGAATTTTCCTGGCCCTTTCTTTTCTTCCCTTTCCCTTTCCCTTTTTCCTTCCCTTCCTTTTTCCTTCATTTCTTCTTTCCTCTCTTTCCTTTCTCTTTTCCATGTCCTGCCTAGTTCTGCTCTTCCCGAGCCGTTGGTGTGGCCTTTCTGTCTGTCTTGTCAAGACGAATCTCGCTCACGCCAGTTCCCGAGTCTCTGTCTATAAAAGAAAGTCCCGAGCACCTCCTCCACCTATTTGCCTTCTCCTTCAAGTTCCATTGTCCTGTGGAGCCAGTCGGCGTCGGAATCACATCTTCCCCGTCACTGGCCGCCACCCCTTCTCACTGTTCCCGTCACTCCAGTGAAGTCCTCGAGTCTCCAAGCGTGTCACATTGTGTTCCCAAGGCCGTGGATCCTTTCCCCTAAATCAATTTCGCGTTTGCTCGCAGTTCGCCGCCGGATTTCGTCGTCCACCCAATTTCGGCCGTCGCACCTTCCTCGCCTAATCTTCCTCTCTAGTGTGCCCCAAGCCAAACCTTACGCATCATCTCGTGTTCCCGGAGATTACCCACCTCCCCCTCTATTTGTCTTCTTCACCACTGAGGAGCTCTCCCACCGTCGCTGCCGTCTTCACCGCTGCCGCCGCCACGCCGTCTCGGCCGCCCCTCCGGTCACCCAACCCACCCGGTGCGTTCCCCTTGGTCGCACCATGCTCGTGTGCATGTCGCCCTCCCCGGTGCACCCGGCCCTATGCCTCTCTAGCCGCGCCGCCACCCAAATAAAAATGTATAAGTCGTGTACAGATAAATATCAGTAGATCGACCGGTAGAAAAAAATAAAAACGGAAAAGAATGCAATATTAATTCGAGACCTTATATAACTAAAATAATCACCAATAGCACTCACAAAAATTAGACAAATAATCTGGTGTGTTAGAACTGATTTAATCAAGATAAAATAATTAAAACATCACCAACGTAAAATCGATTAGGCATTTATGCGCATGCATAAAATTTATCATAGAATATTTAGCGAAATTAATTGCCAATAAAAATCACTAGATTAGACAAGTAGCCTGATGCATTAGAATTAATTTAATCGCGATAGAGTAATTAAAATAAACAACCCCGAGTTTATTAAGAAAAATAATTAAATGCGTACACGCCTAAGTAAAACCAATTAGGAATTTTTGCATGAATAAAATTAAATAAACATAGTTGCATGCGAGTACGGGTAGTGATTTATTTTCATACGATAAAACGCGAGTTTGTGCAACCGCGATTCTAGAGCCAGTAGACCGTAGAGCAACCGCAGTTGGGGAGTTCTAACTTAACGGGGATCCAAAAAACTGTTATTAAATTAAAATCGACTGACAAAGAAAAGCAACCGACTAATGTACGCGTAATAGCACCAAAATCAACTATGTATTTATTTACATATTATTCACGTCCGCTATATATTTGTAGAGGACGAACCCACATAGTTAGGTGTATCTTATTCCGTATCCGTCGACGACGATCTTTTCTACAATTTCGAAGGCAAACTTATCTCTTGAACATCAATATAGTTATACTAAATGTAAATTGTATATTGTTGTATCATATATGTACATGCATCAAAACTATATCTCAAAACCAAATCGGATGAACGTGTTAATGAGAAATGAGAAAGAGATGATGAATGAAATAAGAGATGAGAAAATAGAGTTATTATGGCTGGTAAAGGGGGCCTGGGGCACGAAAAATAGATGAGAAAAAGATAATGATGATGATGAGGCAAGAGGTGGGACCCTTTACATATGAATAGTATATAAGGACCAACAAAACTCTTACTCGAATATGAGGTCGTATTTACGTGCCAACCATTTTCCTGTTTCGATGGACAGAAAATACTACCATGTTGCGTAATTATGTTCTCCACAATGGGTAAGATAGTAGCGCAAGGTGGAGTGTTGGATGCCGGGCAGAGCCAACCCAACCAACATTACGGGAACTCGGTGGATGACGGGGGTCACCCGGACACCGATGGAAAGTAATGGGTAGAGACTTAATCACGTAACTTGGAAAGCGTTCTGTATTATGAACTCGAAGTCACATCAAAGAAAATACGGTGGACCTAGCTCAGAGAGAGCTTAGAATAGTTATGGGTAAAGTGGTACAAGCCTGCGCTGTGCTATACAAAATCATGAATTCATACCAGTCTCCTGGATTGGAGTCTACAGGAACCGCTAGGGGTCTATCTTCTCTCCGAATGACAAGTAATCTTTTCTGTACTAAAACTTGCCACCTAAATCATGATGAGTTATTTTTAGAAAAAGAGATGATCTAGAAAAATGTGATAACGAACAGAGATGAGTCATCCAGTGCATTTTTTTTTGCTATTAATGTTTGATAAGTACACTAGTACTCAACCTTGCTATTATTCTCCTTTGTTAGATCCTAGCCTAGCCAGGAACTATCCCGAGTGGGATAAAGGATACGTAGGTACTGAGGAGGCCGTAGGAGGCGACGACGCTGACTACGAGGAGCATGGTGAGGTAGACGCCTTATTTGGCGCGTGGGACTAGTAGACAATCGGTGGAGTAGAGTAGGCAAGCGAGGGGAGGCCTTCCCCATTGTAATTAAATAATTGTATTAAAGATCATAGCCTTGCGTTGCTAACTGTGTAATAAAGTACAATTTCTATCTTATTGTTCTGTTGCGTAGACTTTGATAAGGCTTATTATTCGTTAGAGTGATGTCCTACTGAGCAGACGAATAGTAATCTGTATGCTTAAGTGTGATTACCCTCTGGAGTAATGACACGGGGCGTCGCATCGGCAGTGTCACCGCAGTCCGCAAGGCAAAATTTCAACTCAAGCTACTTCCAGGAGGCTCCTCGGCGACAAGTGGGAGAACAAATGGCCTATGGGTAGCTCCAATCGGGGTTCAAAAACCGTAGGTAATCGCCGGTTCACCGGCGATTCTCGCTCTGCCCCTCTCCGAAGATTTAAAACCGAGCTACAACGTCCGGTTTAGCAACTTCAAAATTCAAATTTAATTTGGATGAATTTTAAGCAAATTTTGCCAATTTCGTCAAATTCGAAAATCCGCAGAATCGCCGGTTACATCGACGACGAGGGGGCCGGATGCAACCTGTTCCGCTTTTCTAACCTTGGCTCCAATTGGTGAGGAATACTTTTTGGTGCAGAAATTGGAAAAAAGAAAGGACAATACAATACGATACGTAATTGTCAGTTAAACAAATGCGTAAGATGTTAAACTCGGGCAGGAGATGCTAATTGCAATATGATTTGTAAGGGCTGGTCCCTCATGAGGATTAAAGTTTTTTTTTCTGGGTATTAAGTAGGAGCTATATTCTGAATTTTTGATGAGAGATAACTTGATACGCACAGGGTGGACATGCTCTGAATTTTTGTGACTTTGTGGAGAGAAAGAAACTATTTTATACCTGTTGCCTATCTGACCCCATAGCAAATTATACCTATAGTATGATTTGAGGTGAGAAAACAAATATCAAGATAGTATGTTCAGCTCAGGTTAAGCATCAGTTAGAAGGAAACTTCATATGTAAATATAAAGCTTGTTTTCAGAGATAAACAAATTCTGAATGTTGTTACAGTAGCACAACACAATAGGTTATTACTTTTGCATATGTAGGGGTATAACCTGAATTTGCTAATTTGCTATACTTTTTGGAAGATTCGTTGCATTTGTAGAAGCATGCTTGATGCTTACTAGGGCCTTTTTTTTGTAGTATGCTTAATAACATTGCATTATTAGAGTTTAGCAATACGAAGAAATTACAAGGTCTGACGTTTACCCAAATAATGTACGCCCAATTTCAAAAGAGTATTCACATAGCTTCCGCGGTTGCCAATTTTATGTCATACTAACATGTGGCTAGAGTTGCTAGCATGAGTTTCTTGTTTAAGTGCCACTTTTGTTCTTGTGTTCATATTTCAATCATGTGCCACTTTAGTTCCTGCTTTCAGCTTTTAATCAAATTAGTTCCTTTCTAATCCTGGTGCCGAATACTTTCAAATTTGTTCATTCTATACATTGATTTAATCTTGAACGTGCTTAACATTAGTGGTTTGAAACAGTGCGGATGCCTGGACTATGTTTTGTGTTAGATATAAATCAAGGATACCTAAGAAATGATTCAATAATGATCTGGGCTAGATTATGCTACTGCGACACTACAACGACGTTTGATATATAGCAATACAAGTACCGTTTTGTTTGCTTGACCATTATTATGTTAACTTACCATGGAAAAAAATCTGCCATGCATAATTCATGTGTTGATTTACACAATGTAGAGATGTCAACGGATGTTCTTTTTAGCTTTTCGACTAAATAGATCACATTATTGGTCGCATTTCTGTAACATGGACATATGAACATGTTATCTAATCAATGATTATAGCACGTTTGCATAACAGAAATGATGTCAATGTTATTTATTGTTTTGAGTTTTCATTTTGTGCAATATTTTTCTATCCACCTTGATTAATGAACATACTGAATACTTGCAAAGGTTCCGATGATGAGATGAGAGTAGTTGTTGCAAGAAACCTAGAGGGAAGGGGAATCAGATTGCATCCAGGGACAATCTATCTAAGGTGAATTAAGCTAAAGTCGTAATGTGCATTTTGATTTCCTCATGTTCATTCTACCATGTGTTTTGATCAATTTCATTTTGTGGAGTCCGCTAATCATCTCTTTTGAGGCTAATGATAGTGTTCGAACACTGAACTACAAAGGGAATATAGCTGTGAAACACCTGTGTTATGTTATTCATTAACTCAAGGGTTTCAAGTTTAATAAGTACAATTTATCACTTTCCATATTTTTCATGAAGCAATTATATATCTTACATAGATTCACTAAAATATGATGATATTGCATTAATTTATGTCTCAGATGACCAGATAAATTTATTGGGTGAATTAAGTACATTGACTTACCTTAAGAGGTCTTTGGGTTGTGGATTGTTAAGCAGCCAAACAAGTCTTATTTATAGTTAAGAACCAATTTGAATATAACAAAATCTTCTTTTGCTAAGACTTGATGTTCAATCAACCACTAAAGTTTTAAACCTATATGATAAAACATGCATTGATTAGCGATGTTGTTTCTGTAGCTAAGATGATGTGCTTTGCAACATATTTGCTTTTTTTTTTTGCATGATGTATTCAACACAGTGAAAATTAAGAGGTGACAAAAACATTGTCTATTAGCTACCTTACCCAGTGGATTTGATCTTTGAATGCAACTTTTTTTCTTGCAGCTGTGGTAAAAACTGTGGCTCAACAAGGAGGTGACCATGATAGTTCTTTAGTGCTGCAGCAGGAGTGCAGGAGTCCTTGCTATTGAGCCATCGCTTTGGTGGTGGCAAGAATCAAGGATAGATAGAGTGTGGAAGAAGAATCAAATTAAGTTGTTTCTCTTTACTAGGATTCATGGGATACAAGATTGACATGTTGTGATGCATCTTCACTACTTGGTAACTACTAGCCATGGGTGAATCTAACATAATGATTTTTTTTAAAAGATTTTTTTGTGTATGGAAACATATGACCAGGTATTCGTTGGGTACTTTCAGTTGTATACAATTTTCATATATTTTTTAAAATGTGTAATCATTACAATGTTTGCATGGTTTTCAGAACAGTGTGGATATTTTTGTTTTTCTTCCGGTTAATTATAGGCACGATAATTGTTCTATCTGTGCAAAAGTGTATTACCTCTATCAATGCAAAAGTATATGACTCGATTGGAAATAGAAAGGGTAGAGTGTCAAAGCATTGTTGTGTATGTTAGAATGAGGTTTTATGCTATGATTATCGTGAAAATTTCTACTTGTAGTTTAAGAAAAACAAAATGTTCTACCAGATATGAACAATTGTTATAATAAAAATATAATCTTTACCTCAATTAAATAGGATAAAGTTTGAATTTCTATTGCAACGCACGGACAGCTGACCAGTTACTCACCGTCCATTCACCTCTCACTTCAGTAAAACCCGTGTATTGGTCGAGGAGTCTCTTCGCGGCGTACACTTCTCAGAGGCGAGCCTCGAAATAATCACTTCGGTTACTAGTTCCCTCTATCTAGACGAAGAGTCTCTTCGCAGTCTTGATCTTGAGCCTCCAAACCAGGCGCAAAACCCCAGCCATGCCGGAGCCAGACCCTCCCAACCCCTTCACCGCCGCCGGCGGCGGCGGCGGCGGCGAATTTCCCGCCGATAAGGTCGACCCCGACTGGCTCTACTTCCTCCAGCACGTCCGCCCCGACGGCCATTCCTACGTCCTCGAGGTCCCGGCCCACGGCGCCTCCCCTGCCGTCTCCCTCAAGTACGAGAAGCCACCCGTCACCTGCTCCGGTGGCGATGCCCAAAGCGCCTCTGGCCCCTCCCCGGGCCGGGCAAGGAGAAACCACCGGACGGCGGAGAAGGAGAAAGCGGAGGACTCGTCTGCGGACCCCCCGTGGTACAAGTCCGACGGCATCGACGAGGATTACCGCATATTCTTGCGGCACATGCGCGTGGTGAATGACCGCATGGTGCTCGAGATTGGGGGCCATGTGGTCACCTACGATGAGAAAGTAGCACGGTCTGGAGGCAGTAGCGAGGCTGAAGGGGAGAAGAAGGATGGGGAGGAAGACGCTGCCGTTACTGCTTCGGGGGAGGATGGTGTTGGGGAGGAGGAGGTGATCGGCTCGGATGGGCCTGGGGGAAATAATTCGGAGCCCGCTGTGCGCGATTGCCGTGCGCCTGGGCAAAAGGTAACCTCTCGTTCCAGTTTCCATCTCTCGTTAAATGTTGCCGCGCCTCTGACGCACATGCTGCGTGTAACGACCCCGAAACTAGGATCGCTAGAATCTTTCTGTTGTCCGGGATGTACGATCGTGAAAGCGCGTGGTTTCACAAGCAATTAAACGTTACAACAAAAGATGACTTTTATTACGGCGCAGATAGGGCTTAACGGCCAGGTTTAAAAGCGAAGCGGCGTCCCGAGCCCGAAAGTAATATAATACACTTGCAAAAGAATTGCTAGAACCACGGGGAAGCTTGAGCGTAACGAGACCCTAGTACCGGTGAGTCGTCAAGTCTCACGGTTCTTCTTGTTCGTGAGAGAACACCGGATCTTCCCAAAACTCTTACGTTGATTGATTTAAGCAAGAATGAGTACAACTACCGTACTCAACAAATCGCATAGGAAAAGCTATTTAACTATATCTTTGGAAATATCAAGGAAATGGTGCGGCTTTACCAAACGGTATATGTGGAATGCAAAGTTGACTTTAAAAGCTTTACAATAGTACAGACGATAAAAGCGAGAATAAATATAGCCACGGGGGTTTAACAACCGACATTACCAATTAACATCTCAAATTCTACTTATGCTTTGTATGTTGGAATCACCCATGAACACAAATCTTCATTAACCTAAGCACGGTGTATTGAATAACATTGATTACACTCTGCAGAGTTGCCCAACTTTACCCACACGATATCACAGACTCATATTGCCACGCAACATGTTTGCGCTGGCCGAGTAAGGATAACAAAGCCTTTTCACTTTGCTTATCCTTTTTAGTCTCTACCCTAGATCTTAATCCATCTGACCCTCTGGAGACCACCGGCCAATAGTGGACTCTGCACCCCGAGGTCGACGGCCCATATCTGCTTGCAAGGATCGTGAGTGTCCTTAGGGGTCCACCCCGACTTGCCTTTGATGCTATAGATATTCAATTGGATGAGCGATGTACTAAGCTAGGGAGTAATGACCACGCATGTGGTTGGCGGTTCTTGTGGTGCATTACTTAGCACAAGGTTCTTGTCCTTACTTGTCATCCAGTGGGCGATGGCCCAACCATGGTTGCCCACCTCTTGATCTCACCGATGACCCATTTTACCAAGTATATTGGGTTGCCCAACTCAATGGACTGACCCTCAACTTACACCCAAAATCCTATTGGCCTAAAGCCAACATTCATATGATATTTTAGAATGAGGTTTTCATGACTTAGCGTAATATTTACTAATATTTTATGTGAACCAAGGTTGTCAAGGTAAATATGGCTTACAAGAATAGGTGGTTTAATATGTGGGGTTAAGGACTTATATCTAATCAACATGGCATTCCAAAGTATTATTTCTTTGTTGAAATACTTGGCTAAAATATTTTAATGAAGATAATAATATGAATATATGACATGTGGGTTCAATATGTTCAAGGTATGCAACTTGCCTCCTGGTTCAACGTCCTCGAATCGTCTGCGATGTCGGTGTCTGTCAAGTGAAGTCTGGTGGCTCGTCGGCGTCGAAACCTAGCATAAGACACAAAACCAATAAACCACTTTGGCTCGACAAGGATTGAGCCTAGCAAACTAATCCAAGTACAACAAAAATACGAAAAGAAAAGAAAATTAAATGAAATTTGGATCATTTGAGCGGAGTTAGGATTAGACTTTACGGTTTGAGGCGGTAGGAAGGCTATACTAACTCAAGTTAGGAGTTTTCGACAATTAATAATCATTTCTTTGTTTATATCTATTATTTAGACACAAACAATAAATAATCATTAATCTAGGCTTAGGAATAGGAATTTTGGCTTAAAAGCAATTTCGGAATTTTTGGAATAAAACCAAATTTTCTTGTGCAAGAACAGTGTTGGGCGGTTTTAGGATGAACGATCTTGGGCTTTTCTTGTCTGACCTAAAAGCAAACGGGAAGCAGTAAACGCCCACGCCCTGCCCACTCATCATGACCAAAAGGTGGGAGGACTCATGGTGGCTTGCTTAAAAGCGCCCATGGCCTTCTTAGCGATGGCGGAAGCGAGGCGGCTCGGGAGCAAGCGGCCAGGCTTGACACACTTGGCCAAGCCCAGCACAACAGCAGCGGCAACCAAGCGGAGACAGGGAGGACAGCAGGAGGCGCCGCCAGTAGGTCTCAAAACCCTAGGGTTTCTTGGCGTGTGGGCTCGGGTTTTCTAGGGTTAGGGTTTTGGGGTCTTGAGGCGGCGCAGCCGGCATAGATCCGGCGGTCTTGCGTGGCCGGAGAAATAGGGAGGCTCTGGGTTTGCACCCAAAGGGATTTGCAAGGGTGGGGTGTTTTGCTCTTCTGGTGGGGAAACCGGCGGTGGGGCTTCTTCTTGGGTCGGGGAAGAAGGGAGGGAATGGCAGTGGTGTGAGCTTAGGAGGCTGGCCAGGCGGACTATTTATAGCCCATGAGGCGATGGGAGCAGAGGAGGGCATGGGGGCGGCGTGGGTCGCCTCTGCCGGGGGTGAGTGGTTGGCATGAGGTTTGGGCGGTCTTGCGTGGTCAGCGGCAGCAGGGGCGTCTGGTGGTCTGAGGCCTTAATGGCGCAAGAGGTGTGGCGACCCCTCACCGGAGCAATCCGGAGGTGGCGCCCTTGCTTGGGGCGCGGGTGGCAGTGCATTGAAGGCGAGGCGAGGTGGGCGCACAATGGCGGCTCGAGACTGGCAAGGCGGCAAAGCGGGTGGAGGAGACAGACCTTGGCGCGACCATGACCGCGTGGAGTGGCGGCGAGGGCCGGGGCCTTGGCCAGTGAAAGCAGGAAGGAGAGGAGAAAGCGTTAGGGTTAGGGTTTGGGATTTGGGCGAGATTTGACCGAAATTTGATTTTGATTTGAATTTTGAAATTCGATTTTGAATTCAAACCGATTTTCAAACTTTGAAATTTTTGGTGTTTCAACCTACCCCATAAAGGAATCTCGACCTCGAGATTCACGCAGGTCGGGAACAGTTTGGGAAAATCTCATTGCATTTTCAATTCCTTTTCCCATGTTGCTTCTTCCTCGAGATGATTCTTCGAAGAACCTTGCAAAACTTAACATTCTTGCCTCTCAAGCGCCTTTACAGAGTGTCAAGTACCATCGGGGTTCCTCTTCATAAGTCGATCATTCTGCAGCTTCTATCTCTTCAAGTGGTACACATTACATTGGTGCCTCAAACACTTTCGGTGAGAAACATGGAACCGTCATGTATGCGATTGGGTTGGATGTCGATGTAACTTGTATGCCACTTCTCCAATTCTTTTCACAATTTTATAAGGACCAATATACCTTGGGGCCAATTTTCCTTTTACTTGAAATCTTGAACTGTTTTTGAATGGTGTAACCTTCAAATATACGAGATCTCAATTTCAAAACTTAAATCCTTCTGCGTTTATCGCATACTCCTTCGACGGCTTTGAGCAATCTTCATCTTGTCTCTTATCGGTCTAACTTGATCTTGAGTCTTGGGCTATCGAGGACCTAACAAGCGCCTTTCTCCGGTGTCCGTCAATTCAATGGTGTTCGCACTCTACGCCATCTGAGGGCTTCAAAAGGTGCCATCTTGATACTAGCTTGATAACTATTATTGTAAGAGAACTCGCAAAAGGCAAACACTTATCCCAAGTTGCTCCATAAGCTAAAGCACATGCTCTCAACATATCCTCCAATACCGATTGACTCTCTCTGTCATCCCCGGTTTGTGGATGGTAAGTGTCTTTGAAAGCTAAATCCGTTCCCATGGCTTCTGTAGTTTCTTCCAAAACTTAGATGTAAACCGTGCTCTCTATCGATACTATTCTCTTTGGAATCCCATGTAAAGATATTATCTTGGTCATATACAATTACGCCAACTTATTCTTTCCATATGTTTGTTTGAATTGGTATGAAATGTGCCACCTTAGTTAATCTGTCTACTATCACCCATATTGCATCAAATCCTTTTTGTGTCCTTGGTAATCTGTGATTGAAATCCATGCCGATTTCTTCCCATTTCCAATCTGCACTTTGGTAAGGGTTGTAACAACCTACGAGTTTCGATGGTTTATCTTGATCTTCGACAAATGTCGCACTTGGCTATATATTGACTATCTCTCTTTTCATCTTTTTCCACCAAAACCTCTTCTTCAAGTCTTGATACATTTTGTTCCCCGGATGTATTGAGAATTGAGATGAGTGAAACTTCTTCTTGAATCAAGCTGTTTCAGTTCTTCTTTGTTTGGTACACACAAACGGTTTTTGAACTTTATCATTCCTTGATCATCTTTCTTGAATTCCTTTATTTTTCCACCTTGATTTTCTGCCAAGAGTTGCTGAATTTCTTGATCTTCCTGTTGTGCTTGTTTGATTTGGTCGACCAACTCTGACTGTATCTCCAAAGCTGATATTAACCCTTGTTCAACAATTTCCAAGTTTAGCTGCTGCATTTCCAACACTAACTCTGACTGACATTCCTGCAATGCATTCAGACTATGATGTGCCTTTCTGCTAAGTGCATCTGCGACAACATTTGCTTTACCTGGGTGATACTGAATATCCAAATCATAATCTTTTATTAATTCTAGCCATCTTCTCTGTCTGAGATTCAAATCTGGCTGGGTAAAAATATATTTCAGACTCTTATGGTCCGAAAACACTTCACAATGATTCCCCAGTAGATAGTGCCTCCAAATTTTTAATGAGTGCACAACTGCTGCTAACTCCAAATCATGTGTGGGGTAATTCTCTTCATGAGTTCTTAACTGCCTTGAGGCGTAAGCCACAACTTTGCCATCTTGCATTAGCACACAACCTAATCCTTGCTTTGAAGCGTCACAATAAATCTGAAAGTCCTTCTCAGGGTTTGGTAGTATGAGCACTTTGGGTAGTGGTTAATCGACCTTCAATTCTGAAAGTTTTCTTCGACTTATCCGTCCATTTAAAAGGAATATCCTTTACGAGAAGTGAGTAAGTGGGCGGGCTATTCTCGAGAAATTTTCTATAAATCTGCGGTAATATCATGAGACCTAAGAAACTTCTTATCTCGATCCACCGTCTTTGGTCGCTTCCACTCTTACCTTTCTCGACTTTTTCTCGGGTCAACTTTTACTCCTTCTTCCGTGATGATGTGCCCCAAAATGACACTTCTTTCATCCAAAATTAGCACTTGGAGAATTTTGCATACAACCGATGCTCTCTCAACTTGGTTAGGGCCAAATGAAGATGCTCCTTATGCTCTTCTTCACTTTTGAATAAATCAAAATATCATCCACAAATACTACCACAAAGCGATCCAAGAATTCCATATAGACTTGGTTCATCAAATTCATGAAATATCTTAGAGCATTGGTTAATCCAAAAGGTACTCTGTGAACTCATAAAGTCCATATCTTGTAGTAAATGCGATCTTCTCTCTATCTTGTTCTCTAATCTTGAGTCGGTGATATCCTCGATCTGAGATCAATTTTGAGAATACCTTAGCTCCTTTTAGTTGATCGAACAAATCATCTATTCTTGGCAAAGGATACTTGTTCTTAATGGTTCTTGCATTCAAAGCTCTATAATCCACACACAATCTCAAAGTTCCATCCTTTTCTTAACAAATAAGACTAGTGCATTTCAAGGTGAGACACTAGGTCTTATGAAACCTTTTCTTCCAACTCATCCAAGCTGTTTCTTAAGCTCCTTTAACTCATTTGGTTGCCATTACATCTTGTGCCTTAGTTCTGTGCTTGGTCTCGTGTACTAACTCTATAGTAAGCTCAATCATTCTATCTGGAGGTCTTAGGGTAGTTTCTCTGGGAACACATCCGGTATTCATCAATTCTCGCATCTGTATAGTGACTTACGAGATGGTGCTATTGACCTTTCGTCTCTGTTTCCTTATCAAAGACCGATCTGTCATGACTGTCACTTCTTGCCCTTCGCATTCTTCAAGGTTCTTGTCTTCTTCTCACAAATCAAGCTGTGGCTTTATATTTTGATAACCAATCCATTCCCAAGATGACATCTATGCCTCTCATCTGGATCACCAATAACTCGTTTCAAATGCACCCTTGAACTTCTAGGTTCGAGTTCTTGCACTTATCTTGAGATTTCAATATAGTCCGGTGTTTGCAACACATAGGGATTTGGCAAAACAATAAAAGGCAAACAACTCTCCACAAAGAAAATCCAAGGAAATAACCGAATGTGTAGCTCCTGAATCAAAAAGCACTAAAGCTGATCTTGCATTGAGTAGGAACATACCGACGATGATATCAGTGGCCTCCGCTGCATCCTGAGTGGTGATATGATTGATCTTCCCTTGCGATGGTCTTTGGTGCGGTATCCTCCTCCGAGAATTGACTGATTGCCTCGGTTGGTTTACGGGTCAGAGCATTCCTCCTCTATTGGCACGGAAGGTGGGAGGATTAGGTTACTCGTGGCTGGTTTCTTGCTTGAGCTTTGGTTGCATCTGATGACATGTTCTTCAATGGGCACTGTCCCTTGAAGTGACCAGGTTGTCCACAATGAAAGCAATTGGAGGATTTCTGAGGACAATCCTTCAAATAATGGTTTCCTCCACAGTTATAGCATTGAACTGCGGCGGCTCTGTTTCCACTAAAAGCTGATCTTGCTGCTGGGTTCATTGATGGTCTTGGCGCTGTATTCATAGAGGGTCTTGGCTGAAATCTGGAAGATGGGTGGGGCGTCATTCTCCCCCTTGGTGCACTTGTGGCTGGAGTTATTTGCTTCATTTTCCTCTTTCGGGTTTCTTCCATATCAGTTCTGGCTTCTTCTGAGATTATCAATTTATTCACCATGGAAGCTAGGTCAGGGAAGTCAAGAGCTGAAATGTGAAATTTCAGTGACTTTTGCAGACCTTGTGAAAACTTCTCCATCTTCTTAGCTTCAGTATCCACCTCATGTGGAGCATACCGCGCCAATTGGTTAAATTGGTGCAAGTATTCTGTTGATTGTCGGCCTCCTTGCTTAAGAGCAAGAAATTCCCTGCACTTGGCTGCAACTATGCCCTCAGGGACATGGGCTTTATGAAATGCTTCCTTGAATTCTGCCCATGGTATATCTCTGCCTGGATGAAGAGTCTGATAATTCATCCACCACGCTGCTGCTTGACCTTGTAGTTGATGAGAAGCAAACAAAGTCTTCTCTTTGTCACTACACTGGATAGTGTCCAACTTTCTCTCAATATCCCTTATCCAGTCATCAGCTACTAACGGCTCTGGTGACACTGTGAAAGTTGGTGGCCTTGTTTTCTGAAAATCTGCCCATCTGAAGCCTGGAGTCACTCCTCCATTGTTGCCTCCAGGAGTATGTCCAGCTGTAGGTCTTGCGGCAATTTGTTCGAGGAGTTGAGTATGTTGCTCCATTAACTGCTTTGATTCATTACTCGCTCGAATCTATTTCTCTCCATCATAGCCATGACCTCTGCCAAGCTTGGTGGTTGCCCCGTTGATTCAGCTTCAGTTTCATTGTTGTTATTTCCAGACATCTTTGTGAATTTACTTCTGCAGCGGTTTTGACCAAACACAGTGAGATAAGTAAGACTCAGATTCTTAGATAAGCGGTGAAAGCAATAGGTAAGTGATTAAGACGAACAGAAGGAAATGACTTTTGACAAGATGATATACAGATATGGATAGGGAAAACAACTTATTTATTATATTTTACACAAAGTAGACAAATTAATTTACAAAAGCTGGATGTATACTACTTAGAGTACAATACACAACTTTTCTTACAATCAAAAGTCGTTCTACTACTAAGGTAGGTGGATCTACAATACTCTATCGTAATCTAACACCTTGCGGAGGACTCTACCACCCACTGGACGGAGGGTTGCTGGTGGTGTAGTGGATCAGCATCTCTGGGTCTTCCTCCTCTTCAGAATCCTCCTTCTTTTCTTCTTTAGCGATTTTAGTCACTGTTTGGTGGGTGTTGCCTCTTCCATCTTCTCCTTTCCTTGTTGGATCCTCGGAAGCGGCGACGGTAGAAGTGTGCTATGCCCGTTGGATGAGGGCGAGCGCCTGGAGGTGACTCTGGAGTAATAACTGGAGACAAAGGAGTGTAATCCGGTGATCTCAGTGTATATTCCACTGTTGGATCTTGAGAACGTCGGGGCTCTCATCACAGATTGATCTGTCCCCCGATCCGTTCATTATAACGATCTAACTCCTTCGCATGTTCTTGATTCCGTGCTTGGCCAAGTGATACTACGGTGCACCTTACGGTATTCCTTTAGGACCCCGGTATATAGAATCTCCGGCTAGCACGCGGGTGGCAACTTCACGGATCGCGGGGTCTTCATCATCACCGGGCAAGGAATTTGGAAGTGGATCCATCGCTTCCCTCTCGTGGAATCGGTGATATTGAGTGTTCAAACTCGAATCATAATCTTGACGCAGTGTAGCATCGCTGCCTTTGCGGCATCTGAGACGCTTCTCTCTCTCAGAAGCGTTGACCCACAAACCGACATTCGATGTCGGGTTTGTAAGCTAACGGAACGAGTTTTATCCATGCCTTCGGTGGTACCTTTTTCCATCACAGATCTGCTCCTCGTGTGGAAGGCAGTAATCGCTTTCTGTTTGTGGGCGCCGATAAAGCTGCATCATCTCGAGTAGTCTTTTGCTCCATCCTCTAAACTCGAGTGGTGGGAGTAGGATTTACGCATTTTCCCGACAAGCGGAAAGTTTGAAAGGTTAGTTAAGAGGAGATAAATCTTTTAGAAGAACAACACAAGTTTTTCAAGTCTCAAGTAAGGTAAGGTAGCAAGAGAGGAAAAGAGACAAACAATTTAATACTTATATTTTTGTTTTGAGAATTCTTTTGTAGTTTTTGAAATTATTAGTTTTAAAGGTCTTCAACCTATAACCAAGCTAAGGTCTCAACTTACGGGCAAGTGGCTCGATACCACTTTTGTAACGACCGAAACTAGGGATCGCTAGAATCTTTACAACCGTCCGGGATGTACAATTAAAGGCCGTGGTTTCACAAGCAAGCAAACGTTACAACAAAAGATGACTTTTATTACAACAGATAGGGCTTAATGCCCGGTTTAAAAGCGAGCGGCGTCGAGTCAAAAGTAATATAATACACTTGCAAAAGAATTGCTAGAACCACGGGAAGCTTGGCGTGAACGAGACCCTAGTACCAATGAGTCGTCGAAGTCTCTAGGTTCTTCTTGTTCGTGAGAGAACACGGATCTTCCCAAAACTCTTACATTGATTGATTTAAGCAAGAATGAGTACAACTACCGTACTCAACAAATCGCATAGGAAAAGCTATTTAACTATATCTTTGGAAATATCAAGGAAATGGTGCGGCTTTACCAAGCGGTATATGTGGAATGCAAAAGTTGACTTTAAAAGCTTTACAATAGTGCAGACGATAAAAGCGATAATAAATATAGCCACGGGGGTTTAACAACCGACATTACCAATTAACATCTCAAATTCTACTTATGCTTTGTATGTTGGAATCACCCATGAACACGGCTTCATTAACCTAAAGCACGGTGTATTGAATAACATTGATTACACTCTGCAGAGTTGCCCAACTTTACCCACACGATATCACAGACTCATATTGCCACGCAACATGTTTGCGCTGGCCGAGTAAGGATAACAAAGCCTTTTCACCGCTTATCCTTTTAGTCTCTACCCCAGATCTTAATCCATCTGACCCTCGGAGACCACCTACCAATAGTGGACTCTGCACCCGAGGTCGACGGCCCATCTGGTTGCAAGGATCGTGAGTGTCCTTAGGGGTCCACCGACTTGCCTTTGATGCTATAGATATTCAATTGGATGAAGCGATTGTACTAAGCTAGGGAGTAATGACCACGCATGTGGTTGAGCGATTCTTGTATCATTACTTAGCACAAGGTTCTTGTCCTTACTTGTCATCCAAATGAGGCGATGGCCCAACCCGCGATTGCCCACCTCTTGATCTCACCGATGACCCATTTTACCAAGTATATTGGGTTGCCCAACTCAATGGACTGACCTCAACTTACACCCAAAATCCTATTGGCCTAAAGCCAACATTCATATGATATTTAGAACGAGAGGTTTTCATGACTTAGCGAAATATTTACTAATATTTTATGTGAACCAAGGTTGTCAAGGTAAATATGGCTTACAAGAATAGGTGGTTTAATATGTGGGGTTAAGGACTTATATCTAATCAACATGGCATTCCAAAGTATTATTTCTTTGTTGAAATACTTGGCTAAAATATTTTAATGAAGATAATAATATGAATATATGACATGTGGGTTCAATATGTTCAAGGTATGCAACTTGCCTCTGGTTCAACGTCCTCGAATCATCTGCGATGTCGGTGTCTGTCAAGTGAAGTCTGAAATGGCTCGTCGACGTCGAAACCTAGCCTGAACACAAAAACCAATAAACCACTTTGGCTCGACAAGGATTGAGCCTAGCAAACGAATCCAAGTACAACAAAAATACGAAAAGAGAAAGAAAATTAAATGAAGTGGATATTTTGAGCGGAGTTAGGATTAGACTTTACGGTTTGAGGCTAGGAAGGCTATACTAACTCAAGTTAGGAGTTTTCGACAATTAATAATCATTTTACTGTTTATATCTATTATTTAGACACAAACAATAAATAATCATTAATCTAGGCTTAGGAATAGGAATTTTGGCTTAAAAGCAATTTCTGGAATTTTGGAATAAAACCAAATTTTACTGTGCAAGGAACAGTGTTGGGCCGGTTTTAGGATGAACAGTACTGGGCTTTTACTGTGCGGCCTAAAAGAAAACGGGCCGAGCAGGCCGAAACGGCCCACGGCCGGCCCACTCGCGCGGCCAAAGGCCGGAGGGACTCGCGGGGCGCTGGCTTGCAGCCAAAGCGCCCCGCGGCGCTGCGCGTGGGCGGAGCGAGCGAGGCGGCTCGGGAGCAGCGGCGCGGGCGCGACGGCGCGGCCGCAACGGCGACAGCGGCGACGGCCAAGGCGGGACAGGGAGGACAGCGCGAGGAGGCGCCGCCCAGGTAGGTCTCAAAACCCTAGGGTTTTGCGCGTGTGGGGCTCGGGTTTTCTAGGGTTAGGGTTTTGGGGTGCAGGGCGGCGGCGCCGGCATAGATCCGGCGGTGCCGTGACCGGGGAGGGTAGGGAGGGCTCTGGGTTTGCACCGGGTGGGGATTTGCAAGGGGTGGGGTGTTTTGCTCTTACGGGTGGGGAAACCGGGGCGGTGGGGCTTCTTGCCGGGGTCGGGGAAGAAGGGGAGGGTAGCGGCGAGCTGGTGTGAGCTTGGGAGGCTGAGCAGGGCGGCTATTTATAGCCCCGCGAGGCGGTGGGAGCAGGGAGGGCATGGGGGACGGCGTGGGTCGCCTCTGCCAGGGGGTGAGGTGGTTGGCCGCGAGGGTTTGGGCGGTGCCGGCGGGTCAGGCGGCGGCAGGGAGGGGCGTACGGGCGGTGCAGGGCCTTAATGGCGCAAGGGGAGGTGGCGGCGACCCCTCACTGGAGCAATCCGGGAGGTGGCGCCGCCCTTGCTTGGGGCGCGGGGTGGCAGGGGTGCATTGAAGGCGAGGGCGAGGTGGAGGCGGCGCGCTGTAGCGGCTCAGTACGGGGCGGCGGCCAAGGCGGGTGGAGACGGACGCGGGCGCGACCGCGACCGCGTGGGTGAAGGCGGCGAGGGCTGGAGGCGCGGCCGTGAGGGGAAAGCAGGAAGGAGAGGGAGAAGGCGGGTTAGGGTTAGGGTTTGGGATTTGGGCGAGATTTGACCGAAATTTGATTTTTGATTTGAATTTTGAAATTCGATTTTGAATTCAAACTGATTTTCAAACTTTGAAATTTTTCAGGTGTTTCACTGCGCCTGGGCAAAAGGTGCAGGAGGATCAGGAGGCGAATGATGAGGAGGAGGTTGTCGTTCCTGCTTCGGGGAAAGATGATGCCGGGAAGGATAGGCCGATGGCAGCTGTTTCGGAGCGTGATGTGTGTGGTTGGCGCGCGGATCCCGTGCCTGGGCAAAAGATCAAGGTGGAGGAGGAGGAAGAGCAGCTGTTGAATACGCCGGCCGTGGGAACTCCGAAGATTTTGAACCGGGAGCCAAACGCCGAGCCTCACATTGCTGCGGTGAGAATTTCCTATGCTTGTTATTTTTCACCAATCAGCGCTGTTGGTTAAAGGAGCACATGTGCGCTTTCAGTAGTGTGCAAAGAATTTCTGTGGTTTATACTTGTTCTTGTCCTTGGCGCCTAGTGCTGTGGATATGTTTAATAAGAGTATAAAAATATGCTGATATGTTTGGTGGCAGAGCATGCGCCTTTCAACCTTATTGGTTTGCACAACATATCTGAAACATACATTTTAAATCACATTAGTTCTGAAGAAATGAATCTCGTTCTACTCTTGTTAAAGATGTAGGAGCATTCTCTGCATAGACATCATCCAGTTTGATCCTTCCCCCACTTTGTGCTTTTGATTGGTGCTTCCTTGTCAATCACAATATCGGAAAGAACATGATAAAGTAGTATATCTACCATCTACCTGTGTAACTCTTTAGGAACATGAAAGTCTACTTTTTACGATTGAAAATTGATAAACTAGTGTGCGTTGTGAAAATTTAGATTTTGTCAATTAATATGAATCACTTACTACGAACTTCACTGTAACTAGCCTAATAGCCCTCACAATTGCATGGTAGCTTTTTGTTTCTTTTCAATTGATTCTAAGGAGAAAAAATGCCATTTACCCCCCTGAACTATCACAAAACTCTAGTCTTTAGCCTCAACTGTGAAACCTGACAAACAATCCTCAAACTCTTAGTTCCGGTACAGATAAGCCCCGACCCAATACCACCTTGTTTCCTCGCTGATGTGGCATTCCAGTTATCAAATTTGCCGAGTGAGCTCGACACATCATTACTCATCACCATAAGTTAGCAAATAAAATAAGAATCAGCATCTTTTCCTTCTCCCCCAATCTCTCAGTTCTGTCTCCATCTGCCAGCAGTTGCACTGAACACACACTGATCCATGCCACCAAGTGAGCTTGGGACTCTCTCTGGAGGAGGGCTCGAAATCGGCGCAGAATGACCAGTCGTTGTGTTGAGCCAGTTTGGGGTTGACTGTTGAGTAATGTAGTAGTGACAAATTGTGTTTTTTTTTTGGTTTTTTTTTGGGGGGGGGGATGGACTTTTCCTATAGTACTTTTCTAGTTAATGGTTTAAAACTATTCCTTGCACAAATTTCTGTTCGTTGTAGATTTTTTTTTCCAACTTAGTAATGAATAGGAACATGAAATTAATCTTCCTTGAAAATTAATCTGGTTGTTAGTGGTGCCAATTACCCAAAAATATATACACCTATGTAGTTCATACACCTTGGTTCAATGAGTAGTTGGGTTAGGGTTCTAAATATAATTAAGAGATGTAATCCAAACCGAAAGAATATTTTTTTTGGCTAAATAGAACTTAACTGATTTTATTTTTTCCTCCTTTCTTTCTTTCTTTTGTAGATGTTTTCGCTTATACACACACACACACACAATAGGATCCTTTCCTACCGTTTTTCCTCAAAAAAATAAAAGAAAGAAATCTTGGAGTCAAGGATCTGTTGAGTTTTTCTTTTTGGCTCGCCGGCTTTGCAGCAATCACGATCGGTTGTTGTGGCCTCAAGGAGCTAGTGCAGCCTGTTGGGTTAGCTGCAGCCTGCAGACTCTAAAGAAGAGGATTTCATGGTTTGAGATCACGCTTCGATCTGCCTCCAACGATTAGCATGTAATCACTTATGTGCTAATTTGGTTGGAGGAGAGTAGCTAATATAAAGAATGACATAACCAAGCTCAATGAAGCTCGCACGCTCGCTTTCATCACCTCTTGCTGTGCGTAGATCCAACATGGGATCTCTCTTCTGGCCTAGCAAACATCTTGGATTCATGGCGCTTTGCTTGTTTTGTTTCTTTTGAGAACACTTTGACTAGACTAATACTACTAGGAGGATTAGTGAGAAAATCTAAAGATAGAGTTTTATTTCTTATGGAATTCTGAAACATATCTGTATCTGATTAATCTGCATTTATATAACATGGGCCCACCAAATAAGTTGTGTAGTTTATTTTCTTCTTCTTTTAATTATTGAATTAATGTGGCATCCTGCTTTTTGTCACACCTCCAGCCCGACAACAAAAAGGCACAACTTCGGAGATCTGCTCGACTTATACCCCGTTCGCCCCAAAATGATCACGAGCAGTCTCTAGAGTCTAGAGTAACGTCTACTCTGGAGAATAGAAAAGCTCTCGATTTCACAATATTTTCTTTAATATTGCTCTGTAAATTCTGGATATACATACCATGAATTTGGCAGCGTTTTGATTTTTACAATGTTACACTGGGTCGAACTATCTAGCAGTTTCATGCATATGCTAATTTTCTCTTTTGCTTTTTTGGTATTGAATTGCCAATGCAATTTTATAGACCGACTTTGGTCTTGATCTCCAGTTTAAAACAATGTATTGCAAGAAACAACACCATAGTAGTTTTGGACGTATATGTGTCTGAAATTGTTGCTTTCAGATTCTGGTGTTTGCATGGTCCAATTGAGATGATGTCCTTGACCTAGACTTTGTTTTTCTTCTCGTTCAACTTCCTTGAGGGCCCCAGTATGCCATCCATTGCTTGAGTTTGATAACCAGACACAATGGTTGGATAATGCTGGGTGTTGGGATTCTTATTTTGTGCAGACTTGTTGACAAATAATTCTTATTTTGTGCATGACTTATGCCCCTTCATGATGATTGTGCATTCCACCTATATTGATCCCAGACAATGTCATATGCCTTTTGCTGTCTATAACTCAATCCTTTGTTTCCGTTGTTGTTATGCGTGCAATTTAAGGGGTTTTCATTATCTGATAAATATTTGTGACCGTATTCGTATTCGTATACGGGGGAAAATGAAAACAAATATGGTAAAGCCATTATCCCATCCGTATTTGATCAGTTTTCAGTTTTCACCCCTAGATCCAGCACATGCAGATCCTCCAGTTGCACATCGTAGTTCACAATGCAATCGCTTGTCTCTAGATCAAAGAGCACCGACATAAACGCAGTGTTAAGTTGCTAGGAAGCACGGATTGTGTGGCAGTATACTTCAATTTCTGTGACGTTGCCGGTATCAGACCCTCCCACAGCAGCTGGGACAATTCCCCAATGTGAAAAACTGAAAACTCTACTAGAACCATTTGATCAATCAACATGGGATCATTTTGTTGAAGACATAATGAACTGGCACTACTAATTCATATGGAGCTATGGTTGCAACCAAACAAGAAACAAAATTCATTTTCATCTGTAGTGTCTTAGAAATCGGTCAACGAAATGCCACGTGCGTTTGATGGACACGTGCAAACACCAATGAGATTGCCGGCTAATGCACCTGCATGCAGTGGGCGGTGCAGTAGCATGAACGCTTGGTGGGCTGGGTTGGATAAACGAGTGAATTTGACTGGGGTCACTTGGGCTTGGCCACATATATATGATGGGCATATCTTTAGGCTGGTTTGGGCTACACTAGGGACAAAGAGGGCTAATGACTTTTACCCTTTTTCTGCTTCCTTTCAACATGCATTTTCTTTTCTGGCATTGTATTCTTAGCTGGCAACATTTAACGTACCACATTATTCGCAGCAGAATTGCTCAAAGCTCTCTCTATTTATAGAGACCGAGATTGATCTATATATATATAGGAAAAATACCTTCTACTCCCGGGTGTAGTTACTCCCACCTCTGATAGTTTATGTAGATTTTTCATTAAGAAAACAGATGTAGATTGCATCCTCTTGCACTATGCTTCTTATTGCACGGGCTCTTTTTAGAAGAATAAGTATCAACCACTATAATTGGGTTGTATCATTTAAGCTACAGTTTAAATTCTTTAATTTTTAACCGATAGTGTGAATATGTTAGTTTTTTCTTTTTTTCTGATTATGTGAGAATTTATAGGAGTTTTCTCATAATCTGGTTAATGTGGTCCTTTCAATCTCACCAGTTGTTTTTATATATTAAGATTAAGATCATTGCTAAAGATCTTGATGCATTTCTCTTGTTTAATACAAATTTGTTTTCATAGGGATTACATGGTGATGGTGTTATATGGCCCACACATATCATTGAGAGGCCAGAATCAGGCTTCAAGCAAAGGTTGATGCATGTTCTCGGCAAACCATTTGGCCAGGGAGAATATGAGGAGCTTTATGGCATGGCTACTATTCGCAAAATGGCGTTGAAGGAACGGCGGACGCGCAGTGGTGTGAAGTACTACGACTCTATACATGAGAAGAGCAAATCATATTATGATCGTTACCCAGGTATGCTTGCTTTTGTATCATGTTCACACATTTTTTCTTCTTTACCTCCTCTGTTATGAAATATTTTACTTTTTATTTTTTTTTAGAAATATCTTTTAGATAATTATTGTAATCACCTGACTAAAGTAAATCCCCTGTATAATGTGTACTGTGCTGTATCAGACAGTTTTTTTCCTTGTGCTTAATGAATGGTTTTGTCTTTGTCATTTGTGGAACACTTTGTGGTTGTCTTTGTTCGTAATTGTCATTTTCATTTTGAACCTTGAGGGCAAGCACTGCGCTGTTTCATATTTGTTTTATCAATTATATATATATATATATATTCTCAATTTTTTACAGCCTTGTTAAATTAGTATATGCCCAAAATAGGTTATTGATTGTTTGTTTGAATCTCTGGAGTGTATTTTGAAACATACTCTTTCCAAAACCACACCTGGAATCCTTATGTTATCCCTTTTAAACCTGTAAGCTTAGCAGAACGAGTTCAAAAGGAAAAGGCGCTGTGTTATTTCAACAATTGTCATTGCACAAATTATCCTGGAACGTTGAAATTCCAATGTCAAATGTTGTCTGTATTCGTCTATGCGCAAAGACTTTTTACGGTGCTTGGGAGGTATGGAAGGTACTATAAAAAAAAAGACTGTTGATCAAGAAAAGGGTGGTGTAGGTATAGGGTTTTTTTTAACATGACCAATTTAATAATTGTTAACTGCCTTAATTCATTGTCATGCCCTTCCGCCATTCAGATCGATTGAGTTGTTTAATTGTTCTTCTTCCTCCAACTTCGTCCATCGGTCGCCAAGGTTTCATGTGTTTTCCCCACCATTGACAGCCATGATTGATCAACCACATGAGAAATGATGAGATATTTTATCGGAGCAGTGACCGTGTAGATTATTCGGTTACTATGTATGCAGACATGCAGTGGTCTAAAAACGGGTCTACTAGGTCGTATACTCGGCTGTATACAAGTAACGGGTGTCCTACCTGTTACCGTATAATTGCCGGTTATGCCACATAATCGGACCGATTATGCCATATAATCACTACTAGGTGGGTGACCTGTCGAGTACCGGTTACCGATTTTTAGAACCTTGCAAACATGTGATTCATGCATGGCTGCGAGCATGTGTGTCTGCCATTGCCATGGATGTTGCCATTAATAATCTTGCCTTCTGTTTTACTTTAATTTCACCGTCAATGAGAATAAGCACCAGGGTAATGGAAAAGATAACAACTTTCTTGTATCCTTATCTCTCTATTTTATTATTCAGTGTATGAAATTACCTATATAACCCTCTACCCTATTTCTAAGTTGGTACGTGGCCCACAATTTAAGTACCTCCCCTGGATATCTTTAATTGTAGATCATCGGATTCCAAGGACCATAAAAAGTCTCATATGTGCAAGATATGTGTGGAATGTTGAGCATTTTATATGGCATTGCAAATGCCTGAAACAGTTTGCTGTGGACTGAGTACTATATACTGATAATGGGCTGTGTTGGCTTAACAATTGATTCGCTTGAACTTTCAGCACATATGCAGAGGTCAGTACCATGATGGGAATGGTGGAATGCTAAAATAAAATACCAATGGTAGATTTATCCTATTCGGTATAATAATGATTACTGATTTTGTTTTGCTTGAGAAGTTTTCTTTCCCTCCAATAGGTGACTTAGCTGGCCTTGGTATCACTGTGAAGTTAGACAAGAAACTAGTAGCAAAGCACATTGATATATGGTTTTAAGTAATGCAATTTATTACTATTTGGGAAAGAATGCTATTTTTCTCCACCTGTTCTAATTTGCATGTTGTTGTAGCACTATACTACTAATTAACACGTTTTTTCTTTATTTAACTTCAGATCTTGCCAAACAAGTCGAAGGCACCAGCTATCCCAATCGCATAGCTCTGTTGCGTGGGTTTTTCTTCTGGTTGAAGGTAGCCTCTTTTTCTTTGATTTCTTAATAATAATAATAATATTGGCAAATCAAGTTGTTGTCACGCTTCTAAGCTCATGGTTCCATCTCTTGTTAAAGCACCAAATGTTTTTACGGTTATTTGCACAAATTGCCCTCAATTTGAGCAAATGTATTCTTTTGGTAGAGTTAGAAAATGTATTTTTTAGTGGAGGTAGAAAGTTTGTCTGGCTTGCCTCTCAATATTGCCCTGTTAAAGATCAGGCTGGGAATGATACCAATCGTAATTAATGAGTTCTTTTGCAGCATTAGTGTATAGTATCTTCTTACTGGCATGCAGTTGCATACTACTAGGCTACAGCATAGCATGATGGGATTTTTGTTGTTGTTGCCAATTTTGAATATTTACTCTATTCTTTTGTAGAATGTTGGACAAGAGGACCAATTCAGGCCATGGAGAGATGATTACAAACATTACAAAGTTATTTATTCGACGGAACAAGATTACCCACACTAGTGGCTACTCTGGTCCGAAAAGAAAATTCCTTTTTGATTTAGTGCGGCCCCTTAAGTGCAAGCTTTGACCGGTAACAATCGTTAATTTATATTAGCAAAAATTATAGAACTATAATGCCATGAAACTAGCACCCTATGCCTAGAAACAAATGTGGCATTCTTTGTAGACAGCAGTATACCCTTAGGCCCTGTTTGGTAGTATACCCTTAGGCCCTGCTTGGTAGAGCTTTAGTTCTTATTTTTCAGATTTTGCTTATGATTATCTGAGAATTCACTTTTCTGATAATCTGGATCTGTCTGTTGAAAGCGTTTGGTTGGTAGGTTGGCTTCAAAAACCATATGAGGGAGGATTAGAGACAAATAAACCATGTTACGCCTGGTTGTAATACTTCAATTGTATTTGTGTTTTTCTTCTATGTTTTTGTGCACAAATTATATAATTTTCCCACAAATTTATTTAGACCATATGAATGTATATATGTTGTATTTGTACACAATGATAGGTTACATTGCATTTATACTTCATGATTACATTGCATTTATACTTCATGATAGAGTACAACCGTTGACAAATAACGAATTGACGTACAATCATTGATTGTGTATAAGTAAATTTTGTACTGTTCACATTGCAATAGATGAAGCTAGAGATATTGCATTCATATCATATAAGTGTTCAAATGATAATTAAATGCTATTACGCACGAGTATTGGAATGTTAAATGAGTGATAGCAAAAGACCACAAAGTATCATAAGTAGTGTGTTCATCATCCTGATTGGACAATTGCACTTGCAAGACCATCACGGAAACTATCTATGGATGTAGCACTCGTTTGCGACGTTGACACATCTGATACAGAGTACTCCTGAAGTGTATACAAGGATATGGCTTGCTCTCATACCCATAAGAAATACAGAGTCCCCAGGCTCTTAGAAAAACAAAGTCCTCAGGCTTGCTCTCAGCTTGAGACAAAGTACTCATCCTAAGGAACTTTTTCCTAAGCAGTAGCTGTCAGAGGGTTATATCTAGATCCAGCACTAAGTCCACAAAAGACGTTCAATTTTTAATGACAACCACTTGTACACTGCATAAACCAAAATTTGATAAACAAGCAGATAAATCATGTTTGTTGAAGGCATTAAGATCAACACGCAAGCACATATTGGTGACTTTAAAAGAAAGGAGCCTTAGCATGAGCTGTGACACATTGGTGCGGTGATGACGATAGGGTTTGCTGCCAAGATCATGTTCACATAATGAAAATTCTAACAACTCCAGCCGCCAACACAGAAGCATGAAAAAAAATGTACAGAGCCAATGTGATATGAATCTAGGAGGACATCTTTTATCTTTGAATTATATATTTGCAGCAGCATCATCAATCACAGTAGCATGAAAAAAAAAACACAAATTCATCCATACAAATCATCAATCACAGAAGCAAGATTTAGCATCCTTCAATCACAAATTCATCCAAACAAATCATCAATCATATAAGCATGATTTAGCATCCTTCAATCACAAATTCACATAAGCATGAAAAAAAAAATCATCAATCTCTTACATCACGAAAGCACTCGTATATGCTTGTAACTCAAATTTATCAAGATAATAAGGAAGGAGACTAAGGGAGGAGTAGGGAGGGCAAAGGGGATTGCCGGATGCCGACCTTTTCAACAGGAGCCGGCCGGTGGTGCTCGGGAAACGGCGGCGACGAAGAAGGTGGGGAACGAGGGACTTGGTGCACCAGGTGCCGAAGGTAGCGCACGAGGGGCCGGAGGCGGCGTGCGGCAGAAATCGCCCATCGCGAGAGCTCTTGGAGATGACGACGACGCGAGGGGATTGTGAAACGGTTCGCTCGGGGGGGGGGGTCACGCGCTGGGACGAGCCGGGTAGTTCGATGGCATTTGTGGGTAAATACTAGGAACTTCAAGGGGTATTTTTGTTTCGCAAGGTTGGATTCTCACGAGAATCTGCGGGAATGCTACTTCTCCTTGTCAGTTTATTTTTGGGACAGCTCCTCGCGAGAATTAGAATCATGTGGTTTTGAGAAGCTGTATGTTTGGTACTGTTCCACAAGATCCAGACAAAAAAGCTAGAATTTGGAGCTGTATGGTATGTCTCAGCGAACGCAATGGATATCGATGTTTCACAGGTGATCGTGTCCGGGCGGATCGGCGTCCAGGAGTCGTGGCGAACGGAATTGGCGGCAAGCACAAGATGAGGAACAGAGAACAGGGTGATCAGGGGAATAGACTTTACTACTTTGTTGTACCGATACATGAGTAGTGCTTCCCCTTTATAGTTTTTATCTATTCAAAGCAAGTATGTAACTATGGCTAAAAGACAAAGAACAATAAGTAATAGACTGGGACTCAGAATGCACTCAGATTCATCTTCTTGTTGAGTTGTACTTCATGTTGTTTATGTTGATTGTATTTCCTTCCAGTCTCAAGTCTCGATAAGGAATTCCCCACACAACATCTCTCCGGCCTCGAAAGAAATGTTCGTCCTTGAGTGAAATGATGGATCGTCGCTTTGAATTCTTCCACTGGTTCTCAAGTAGCATCCGCAGCTGGTAATCCCACCCATTGAACCAGCACATGCCAAACATCACGACGCAGATTTGCCTTCAAAATTTTTGCAGGAACTTGAATTGCTCGTCCGCTATCAATGTGTGGTAGAACCGGTATGGATGTAGGTGGAGTTCCATGAAATTTCTTCAGAAGACCAACATGGAACACATTGTGTAAACGACTTCCAGCGGGTAATTGGAGGCGATACGCCACGGTAGCAATGCGAGCTAACACCTGTACGGGCCATAGAACCGTGGACTGAGTTTGCCTGTGCGACGTCCCGGTAATGAGACTGCTGAGCGATGAAGTAGACGCAGCCATACCCAAGCATGCACCTCAAAAGTTATCTCACGATGGTGTTTATCGTAGTATAGTTTGGCGTACCATTGGGCTTGAAGTAATCGTTCACGGACCTCACAGATAAAGTCATCACGGTCCTGAAGTTGAGCTTCAACTGCTGCCACCTTTGCCGTCCAGGCATCATAAGTCGTCAAGGAGGGAGGAGCACGCCCATAAACCACCTTGAAAGGAGTATCACGCTAAGCTGTGTGATATGAAGTGTTATAATAGTATTCCGCCCATGGTAGCCAATCAACCCAAGTATGTGGACGATCTCCTGTTAAGCACCGAAGGTACATAGCAATGGCTTTGTTAACCGCTTCTGTTTGGCCATCGGATTGTGGGTGAAATGCCGAGCTCATGTGAAGCTTAGTTCCTGTTAAACGGAACAAGTCTTGCCAAAAAATCGGTGAAAACCGGTCACGGCCATCGACAATCGATCGTGGAATCCGTGAGGCGCACAATATCTGAAAAAATACACTACGTATCGTGTGGTCAGATATGGATGGCCCAATGGAATAAAGTGAGCATACTTAGAAAAATGGTCGATAACCGAAAGGATAACCGATTTGCCATGTACACAAGGTAACCCTTCGACGAAGTCCATTGAAATATTAGCCCATATGGAATTCGGAACGACCAGTGGTTGTAGTAGACCGACCGGATGCAAGTGCTCCGTTTTATTTCGTTGGCATATCACACATGCTCTGACAAAGTCCTGTACTGCCTTCCGTGCATGCGGTATATGGAAATCCAAACGTAGACGTTGAATGGTTTTCTGAAAACCTTCATGACCAACATGAGCAGCAGCCAATATGGATGGTAACGCAGGTGAAGAAGGTGATACATACACACGTCCTCCATGGAGTACTAGTCCTTCGGACCAAGCCCACGGTGCTCCTAACTCTCCTGATTGAATTTTCAATTGTATGGCCTGTAACTCAGAGGATGATGCCACCTCCTGACGTAGCTCATCAAATAGAGAAAAAGATGGTCCTAACAAGGCATATGTAACAGCAGTGTCTCCTTCACGGCGAGAAAGAGCATCGACGACGATGTTGAGACGCCCTGGACGATATTCAACCGTGAAGCTGTATCCAAACAATTTGCTGACCCATTGATGTTGTGGTATAGTGGAGAGGCGTTGATCTAGCAAGAATTTCAGGCTGTAATGGTCAGTGCATACAATGAAGGAACGACCCCAGAGGTATGGCCGCTAGTGTCGGATTGCATGCACCAACCCGATGAGCTCCCGTTCATATGCGGCCAGTTTTGTGTGACGAGCGGCAACAGGTTTACTGAAGAAGGCTAAGGGTCCCATGCCCTGGTGCAAGACGGCGCCGAAACCAGTACCTGATGCATCGCATTCCACAATAAAATCAGCAGAGAAGTCGGGTAGGTGAAGAACTGGTGCCGTGGATAGAGCCCGTTTGAGTGTTTGAAAAGCCTGATCCGCGGCCTCGGATCACTGAAATGACTCCTTTTTGAGTAATTTGGTGAGAGGAGCTGTTATTGTGTCGAAATCCAGGATAAATTTACGGTAGTAGCCGGCGAGGCCAAGGAACCCACGTAACCCTCGTGTTGACAGTGGTTGTGGCCATGTTTGGACTGCGATCACCTTGTCTTCGTCCATGGCTACCCCCTGAGCCGAGATCACATGGCCAAGGTAGGTGACGGACGTTGTGCCAAAGTTGCATTTGGAGCGCTTCAAGTGAAGGCAGTGGACACGTATGACTTGGAGGATTGCCCGTAGGTGTTGTAAATGTTCTGACCAAGACGAGCTGTAGATCAAAATATCATCAAAAAAGACGGGCACAAAACGACGAAGATAGGGTCTCAACACCTCATTCATTAACGCCTGAAATGTAGACGACGCGTTTGTTAGGCCGAACGACATCACCAAAAACTCGAAGTGGCCATGATGTGTTCGGAAAGCGGTCTTCTCCACATCGTCCGGATGCATACGCACTTGATGATACCCGGAGTGAAGGTCAAGCTTGGTGAAGAAGCGAGCACCCCGCAATTCATCTAGGAGCTCATCAACGACCAGAATAGGAAATTTGTCGCGGACCATCAGTTCATTAAGTGCACGGTAATCAATACAAAAGCGCCAAGAATTGTCCGCTTTCTTGACTAGGAGTACTGGTGAGGAAAATGCCGAGGTGCTTGGCCTTATCGTGCCTAGTTGTAACATAGCGTTGCATTGTCATTCGAGTTCATCTTTTTGCAACTGAGGATACCTGTACGGTCGCACTGCCACCGGTTCTACCCCCTGTCGAAGACGAATGCGGTGATCGAAGGAGCGTGCGGGTGGTAATCCCTTTGGTTCAGCAAAATGATCCTCAAACTCGGTCAATAGGGCAGAGTGAGGAGATCCTCCTTGGATCCTGTGACTGCGCGAACTGCTGTCGTTGGCGCTACAATGCCGTCCCAAGATATGTGTCATCCTTCTCACCAAAATGAAATGCGTAAATTGTTGAAATCCCAGAGAATCAGCCCGAGACTGCGAAGCCATTGAACGCCAAGAACGATGTCGAAACCTCCCAATGGAATAGCGAGAGCATCCATTGTAAATGTCTCGCCTGCAACCTGGATGTGGAGGTTTCGTGCTAAGCCCCCACTGGATACCTTGTCCCCATTGGCAACCTCCACGCGAAGACCCGGTCGGGCTTCTAGCTTCACCCCCATGTGTGGAACAAGATTGGCATTGAGGAAGTTGTGCGTGGACCCTGTGTCCAAGAGCGCAATGAAGGTCTTCGTGCCCACTGTGACGTGGACTTGCATTGTTTCCGTTGCTCGGATGCTCCACAACCCTGTCAAAGCATGAAGAGACACTGTGGGTGCCGGTTCCTAGTATGCGGGTGCTTCGTCCCATGTGGTCTCGTCGTCATCTGCTACCTCAATATAAAATAACACGACAATGATGACCACGTACGTATTGCTCATCACAGTTAAAACATAATCCCTGTTTGCGTCGCTCGGCCATTTCGGTTGGGTTGAGGCGGCGTAAGGGGCGACCTGGCTGAGCCGTTGTGGTTGGGTTGGCCGTCGGTGCATTGCTCGGCGCTGGTTGTCGTGGTACAACCGGTATGGGTATAGAGGGGCGCTGGCCACCTGGGTTCCGTGGAACCGTCCGGTTGGTGTTTGCCGTTGCCGGCGTTGGTGTGGACTGGTTGCGTCGCTCATATGCCCGTGCAAGGCTGATGGTCACCTGGAGGTCAGGTGGGTCTTGGAGTTCAACATCCACGCCGGTTGCTTGGGAAGGCTCTTTGTGAATAGTGAGTCTCAGTGGAACGGATGCAAGGCTTCTGTTCTGCATAAGAGCTCCAAAAATTGATCAATGTAGTCTTGCACTGTGCCCGGGAACGAAAGTCGAGCCAGGGCTCCAAGTGGATTGCTTCGGACAGGTGGCCCAAATCGTAGATTGCATAGCTCCTTGAGGCGATGCCATGTTGGTTGACCATAATCTCATTCCAACTGGAAGTACCAATATTGGGCGATCCCCGTGAGGCGATAGGAAGCTAGCCAGACCTTATCGGCCTTGTCCGTCCTTTGCCCACGAAAAAATTGCTCGCACCGATTTATCCATACTAGAGGATCATCCATGCCATCATATACGGGAAATTCTAGTTTGTGATAGCGTGGAACCCCTAAGGATGGGTTACCTGTGGTCGGAAGATAACCTCCGTTTGTTTCTCGTGTCTGATGTGGCAATGGATTCGGTTGATATGGCAGCGTGGACGTTGCGGTTGCCGCTGTGCCATATGGAAACTGCACTGGATGATGGGTTGCGGCGGAAGAAAATAGGGCTCTTGCAGTGGCCCTGAAAATTGTTGTCCTAGGTGAGTCGGCGGATTCGGAAGTTGCGCTCCCGGTGGTGGTTGCAGTAGACCTGGCAACTCGGCTGCAGATTGCTTTTCAACGGCCGTGAGTCGGGTGACCACATCACCCATCTG
This sequence comes from Phyllostachys edulis, assembly GCA_036346405.1. NCBI lineage: Eukaryota > Viridiplantae > Streptophyta > Magnoliopsida > Poales > Poaceae > Phyllostachys > Phyllostachys edulis. Next base: position 54,358,917 of record CM070552.1, on the reverse strand, counting down.
TTGGTTCATGCCTTCGATTCTGATCGTTAGCATCTGTAGCAATTTGAAGACCTGCGCCATAGTCACCTCTTCTGCTTCTTCACTTGCAGACATTGTGTCCACCGAATCTAGCTCTGATACCAGATTGGTATGTCTCAGCGAATGCAATGGATATCGATGTTTCACAGGTGATCGTGTCCGGGTGGATCGGCGTGCAGGAGCCGTGGCGAACGGAATTGGCGGCAAGCACAAGATGAGGAACAGAGAACAGGGAGATCAGGGAAATAGACTTTACTGCTTTGTTGTACCGATACATGAGTAGTGCTTCCCCTTTTATAGTTTTTATCTATTCAAAGCAAGTATGTAACTACGGCTAAAAGACAGCAACAATAAGTAATAGACTCGGACTCTGTAACAGACTCGGATTCATCTTCTTGTTGAGTTGTACTTCATGTTGTTTGCGCTGATTGTATTTCCTGCCGAGTACTGCGTCTATGATAAGGAATTCCCCACACAACACTCTACCAAATAGGACCTTAGTTTGCTCAGCTTCTCTTTATATAGACAACCGTGCAGGGGTAACAAAAAGTTGGCAACTGAGAATGTATGTTCTGTATATGCGCAATCTTAATTCTGGAATGCTGTGGCTCGTGGCTCTTTCTTTTGGAAGAGCAAATGTACACATTGCTCAGTTTTTTAATGGAGCTAGAAATAATTCTCTAACGGAGTTACACTCTATTTTACATCTGGGATCTGGCTGCTGTTGAATTTGACACGGGGTTTGCCCATGCTGAAATTGAGCACTCTGGACCTCATGTTGTACTTGATCTCCCCGTCATAGAGCAGTTTGCGGATGTAGTGCTCGAGATCAGATCCGATTAAACGAAGTGTATACTCTGACAGTGGAGCTCCCTGTACATAACATCAAAAATCAATCCAGGTTAGTCCTACACACTCCTATTTCAATCTTACTCCAAAAAGCCATGACTATACCCAGCATTTCTTTTTATTATGCTTGTGAATTTTATACATGAAGCAGAAGCAGAAAATGATGAAAAATTCCAGTTTTTCATGTGGTTACTGGTAATATGCAGGCACATCTCTTAGGTAGCACGGTTTCTCATATGGAAGCAGTGAGATTTTGCATGCATGCCATGCATGGTAATTTACCTCGTAGTGATCAACGAGGTCCTGGAACTCGTTGTAGACCTTCTGGCATGTCTCGTCGGTCCAGACGAACTCGTCGGTGGGGTCGAGCATGAGCGTGAGCTTGTCCATCTGCGTCTGGTCGAAGGCGTTGGTATCCGGGTCGATGTACGCGGCGTAGATGCGTATGTGCCGCGTCGTGCTGCTCAGCCACTGCCCGCCGTACTCCCTGCTCAGGTTCTTGCTCTCAGCCAGCGGCTGCAGCGGCAGCGACTGCGCGGGGCCCTTCGCCGCCTTCTTCTCCTCCTGCGGTGGCGGCACGTCCGGCTCGGCGGTCTCCTCCTCTTTCACCTGCTGCTGGGCTCGCGCCGGGAGGAGCCTGACGCTACGCGCCGTCCTCGCGTTCGGGAGCCGGCTTTGGAACGCGAACTTGGCCGGGGAGAGGAATGTCGAGGCCGTGGTTGCCATGCTGTGGTGGACTCTGCTGCAGCGGTTCGCTTTGCTTGGCTTGGGTGGTGGTTGTTTTCTCTCAGGCTGCTGTGCCTGTGAATGCAGCTAAGCTGCCGTGCCTTGGGAGGCTTGGAGCCACAAGCGCACCGCATGTTTGTATGTGGCTTGTGTGGATAAGGGCTATTTCTGCCACTGGCTTTCGGCAAGAAAATACTTGTGCTTTGGGCTAGTCGAACGGGACGTAAATTTGGGCCTACTAGGCTTGCCGGGCTCAAACATATTCCACCGTGGATGTCGACTCGATGAATTACAACACAAAGTCCTGTTGGTTTAGGTTTTTTCTTTGGTTTAAAAGCAAAATGGCCTAAGCCTAAACAAAGAAGTAACCTTTTCACCTAGCTTATAAAAAGCTTAAGCTATTTTAAGCCTAAAAGTCATAAGAGAGGTGTTTTTTTTTGCTTTTGCAGAATAAAATATCCCTTTGTCACTGAACTTCGTTGAAATTACCCTCAAAATGTCATTCGTATATAAGTGCAAACTTGTTCATTTTTTTCCTCTCCACCTGTTCTTTTCCTCTCCCCTTCAGCTCCCACACCCGACGCATCCTCTCCCCAGTTGCCCCCAACACCGCCGCCTCCCCTCTCCTCCCCCCACCGACGCCTCCTCCCTCTCTCTTCCCCAACGCCTCCTCCTCCTCCTCGAACGATGACGCCGCCTCCCCTGCACCAACATCGTCTCCTCTACCCCGACACCGCCTCCCTTGCACCGACATCCAAGAATTTAGCCCTCATTCCTCTTCTCTCCCATAATCTAACATTGTGTAATGTATTATTTTCCTTTACTAGAAAGACATCATCCAAATTCTTGGTTGACCCTGAGAGCATCCTCCTTTTGTTTTCTCAATAGTATCTTAATAGCTAAGCCAGTGCAGTTGTTACACATGATATATTCTTTTCTTCAATGTTTTCCCTGATTGGCCTTAGACTTTGCTCGTGGGTTCTATTTCAAGTAAACAACTAAAGAGAGAACCGCCCTTACTTTCCAATTGTTTATGTCCAGGTAAAAATTTGTTGTAATCACGTGCAATTTCAAGATGAGATAAATCAGGTAGCTACTTCATGAATTAATATACGCTTATGATTAGAGGTGTTCATGGGTGGCCTGGCCCGAGCCCGATCCAGTCCGGGCCGGGGACTCCATTTCCGGTCTGAAGGCCCAGCCCGAAAGTCCGTAGGCCCGACAAAAAACAATAAAAAATAATAAAAACCCTGTTTTTATTCTAAAAATGAATTAAATATTACTTTTTATTCTAAAAAACATTAAAATATCAGTTTTTTTTATCCAAAAAACAAATTTCTGGCCGGGCTGGCCCGTTTGCGGCTGGCCTTTTCAAGCCCGGCCCGGCCCGGTTTTTTGAACAGGTCTACTTATGATGACTGCTTTGGCAAGAACTTAGACTGGAAGAACTGCACTCACCATGCTTGCTCTGAGGTAAGAAAGTACTTATCATGTAAACTAGAGTTATTGGCATGTTATCGTGACACAAAAACTTATGCTCAGTTGTGAGTTGCAGTGATAATTGACTTACTGTTTATTTTTCTATTCTTAGATTCGAGCTAACCACCTTAGTGGCGATTGCCATTACAGACGTGAATTGTTACGTGGCTTCATGAAGATAAGGGGGCATGAATAAGCATGTCTTTTTTTAGTGAAAGCAAATGAGTCTTTTTTGTTTTCTTGTTATTGAGCTCATACCACATATTGCTTTGGTTCTTTGCTACATGAAACGGGAAACCTAATCTTGTCTGGTGTTCTTTTTATGTTCCATACATGCACATCTTTGCATATGAACTATCCAGATTCATTGAACTTCTGTTGGCAAGAAAATAGTTGGTTAAAAACTTACAATAGTTAAATATAGGGAGCCACTAATGGTATTAGCTATTGAGATTTGTTTTAAGCTTCCAGTGGTTCCCTTAGTACTTGTAGCTAATGAATGTGCTTTCCCAATTAAAAAAATGTTGCTAACTTCAGTCATTTTTTTAGGTCTATTGTGACATTTTCTGCATTTCTGAAGGAATGTGTCAAAAGACGCACTACTAGGGAAAATCTCATCACAGACGGTTTGGAACCGTTATCACAGATAGTTTTCGAACCGTCTGAATTTGTTCGTCTGTGATGATATGAGGTCATCACAGACGGTTTTTGAACCATCTGTGAAAACTCATTATAGACGGTTTTGAACAAGAACTGTCTGTGAAAACGTCATCACAGACGGTTCTGAACAAGAACCGTATGTGATAGAACCGTCTGTGAAACCGTCTGTGATAATCAAATTATCACAGACAGTTCTTGTTTAGAACCGTCTGTGATACCTTTTCTGTTGCAAAAAAAAAACCGAAAACGGATGCTAAAACTTCAGAGGCCGTTTTGAGGCCTTAAACGACCTTTTTTTTGGGGGGGGGGGTTCACTTTGTCTGGAGTCTCCTAAGCCTCACGAATGAATTTGATAATGGATTTTCGGATTGAACTTTTCGTTAGCTTTCCAACAAGCCAAAGAACGTCGCAATCCGAGTTCACATGCAAAAGTTATAGCGGTTTTACCGGACAGTGCGCGATCTACCATCTATATTTTTACCTAAACCAAATAACTCAACATGAACTACACATGCACAGGGAGCCTCCAAGACTCAGCCTCATCCTCGCCGGATCCGGAGGCCAGGCGGCGCCCCTCATCTCCCCAACCGTCATACGCATAGCTGTCCTCGGCGCCCCGCGCGTCTCGACGTAGCTCTCCTCCTCCACGAATGACGAGGAGGGCGAGGTCTTAGACGACGCCACGAACTACGTGGAGAAGGACGACGTGAGGGAGGAGGGATCCAACGGAGTGACGATCTGCGCCGGATCCGACGACATCAAGCTTGGTCTTCACCGCGTCGCTGTCGACCCTCGATTCCTCCTCACCGAGGCCAGATCCGAGCTCCCCGATTGCGCCCATTGGAGCTTCTGCAAGGAAGGGAGGAGAAGAAGAGAGCAGCAATCGCGATGGGAGGCAGAGCCGACGTCCAAATAGAGGCTTGCTTTATCTTTTGCGGTATTCCTGTTCTGTCCTCGTGCAAGGCGCCTATTCACCGTTCTGCCACCGCTTCTGCGTTGCCCAAAACTGCCGCGTGGGTCGTGGCAGTTTGCAGATTGCCAGTTATCCTCGAGTTTTTTTTTTCTTCGTGCCATTTCTTCCGTTGCGTCTATCCAAGTCCGTACCACTCTATCTTTGAGTTCGTCTAAACCATACGAATCCAAAAATTTATTACCAGTCATAGAAGTATAGGAATTCCTTTTGCATGGCAGCAGCTATCGCTCTTCTCTCCGAGCCGCTGTAGATCGTAGAAGTCACTATGATGCTGCCGCTCTCTCTGAGCCGCCGCCTTGAGCTTCTAAGGCAGTCACGCTCCTTCCGCACCACGCCTCTGTTGCGCTTCTTGTGCACTGCGCGCCGCCGTCTTGGGTTTTGATCTGCTGCCGTCATGCTTCTATCTATTTCTCTTCGGCTTGATTTGACAGCTTTCTTTATTCCTGTCGGTTTCATCATCTTCTTCGTCGTGTTGTTGCGATCGACTTTGCTTTCGCCTGGCTATACTTTCTCAGCCCATGTACCTTGTGCTTTATGGGTTGTCGCACGACCCCAGATGGGAGGAGATCTTTTGATACTCGACATAGCTGCACGCTACGACGACATTATCAAGACTCAGACTTTGGATTTTTTCTAGTTTAGTGTCAACCATTTCCAAATGCAATGCTATTGCATATGTCTTGCATTTGAGGGGGTGTTAGAATAGGAATCTGTTTGTATTTTCTTATATGTCTTTTGTATTTGCTTATACATGTTTGGTATATATATCCCCTTGTACTCTCTATATACATTGCCCATTAGGCCTCTTGAATACATACACGATATTCATAACAACTGATACGTACTTTTGCAATGTTTTGCCACTTTGCCTTCATTGCTGCAAGCGCCAAAGAAGTCTTGTACAGAACTCATATAAAGTACAGGCATGATCACAATTCACATGTTTACCAATGAAGGAGTCACTGTTGTGATTAGGGATGGCTACACAAATGGGGAGGACCACAGCATCATCCACATCACAGTAGCATCAACTCAATCCATTTACAAAGCCCTAACACTAGCTCTCAGTAATCCACATCACAGAGCAAAGGGGGGAGTAGAGAGAGTGAGGTCGTGGGAGGTCGGGGCGGCGAAGTGGAGGAGGCCGAGGACGACGAGGTCGTGGGAGGCCAGTGACGACAAGGCCGGGGCGAGGTGGAGGAGGTCGGGGGCGACGGTTCGAAGGAGGCCGGTGACGATGAGGCCGGGGCGAGTTGGAGAAGGCCGCGGGCGACAAGCTCGGGGGAGGCCAGGGCGCAAGGTGTGAGGAGGAGAGACGGCAGAGGCACAAGGTTAATATAAAGCGAGTTTCGGCAGCCCGCCTATTATGTCCAAATTTTCATTTCCCACCCAACAATCAGAGACGATTCTTGTTAAGAACTGTCTGTGATACGTAACTATCACAGGCGATTTGTAACTAGAACCGTCTGTGTTAATTCACAGACGGTTGTTCTCAAGAACCGTCTGTGATAACGGTGATTATCACAGACGGTTTGTGACGGTTCTAGTTACAAACCGTCTGTGATAACGGTGATTATCACAAACGGTTTTTTAATAGAACTGTCTATGATCACAGACGGTTCTATTAAAAAATCGTCTATGATAGGTGCGTATCACAGACGGTTCATAATAAGAACCGCCTGTGATAGGCTATGCCCGGTCCCGATAGACCCAACACATACAATTTCTTTTGAACCGTCTGTGATGAGGCGTCTGCTATTGCATGTTTTGTAGTAGTGACGGGCTCTAATGTATGTCAAGAACATACCCTCCTGCTCGGAGACAGCCGCAAAAGATGCAATTGAGGTTGTGGGATATATGCTACAATGACACTCGATCATTTGACAGGGCTCCATGAAGTATGTTCATAACAGCAATAAAGTGAACCAAGTCTGTGCACGCCTGCTGGGATAGTTTTCGTTCCCTTCATAAGATTGTAGTTCAGCAAACTATGACAACAAAATCCAGAAATTTGTGCTAGAGCAAAGCTGTGTTCGTCACGATACGAGTCCGCGAACAATGTAACAAATTATTTCATGTAATTCAATTCTTTTATATGACAAATGTACACGTTACAGTGACAAGATAATTGCATCATATATGATCGAATAATATTTTCTCTTTGGTATTTTGTTTGGTCGGCTAATATTTGTCTTTCTATATTAATTTCTTTCATTATGCAATGTCCAAAATTTATACATGCATGCACATTTAGTTTGAAATTTATTTAGTTAGACCTTGGTACGCACATGCATGCACGTACGAGCAATATCTATTTTGTTTTATATGTACACTTGTATCTATTGTCGCATTTTCAATTCCCATACAATAATAAGTTTAAATACATACATAAACATGTTCTCTAAACACTCAAGGGTAATTTAGACTTTTTCCTTCACAAACAACTCAAGAAGCCAATAACCTATAAAAAAAACTAGATTACCGAACACTTTAGTTTGCCTTAAAAGTTGAGGGGTTTATAAGTTGATTAAGCCTAAAAAATTAGCTTTAAACTATAAACCAAAAAACCTAAATCTAAACAAACAGACCAAAAACATACGTTTTCGTGTCATACGGATGACCAACATTACGCGACACGGTCGTCAGGGCTGTGCATGTGGTTTTTCAGACTCCTTGTGAGCCAGTATATGGTGATATGCTCTATAGCTTCACAAGTTGGGGGATACTTGAAGAAGTAAACCACTTTTTATCAGCACTGCAAAAGCAGGTGATACGCAACAGTCTTTAGAAAATCGAAGAGTAGTTTTATCTCTTTGTGATGATCGCGTCGCATGGAAGGCAAAGCAAAAGCAGCTGTGGGCTTAGCTTTCTCAAGAGGGAAACATCTCTGTTCAACTCAGCCTCAAACTCAGCCGTAAATCTAGCTTGTAAGACGCGTACCGGAGACTTCCCTATTTCAGCGATAACTCTTGGAAACAATATATAATTTAGTGCAATAGCATGTAGAATCTATCTATCTATTATATTATAGTATTAAGTCACCACGTTTGCTCTCAAGGTTAGAAATTACCATATTAATCGAAGAAAAAGAGAATGATCTACACCGTCGATTGTGATAGGTCCAAATTATAATGATACAGATTAATTAGATGCATACGTGAGCTATTAAAGTAGTGTAAAATATAAGTATTGGAGTTGGATAGCAAATACAATATTACTTTTTAGAGGTATTGTAATAGCTAGCCACACAGATTCCAGCTAGTTATATTATATTATTAAGTCAGAGGGAAAAGAAGTTTCGCTCTCAAAGGCTAGAAATTATCATGTTAATCGAAGGAAATAGAGAAAGATCTACACTGTCAGTTGTGGTGGACCCAAATTATAACGGTGTAGATTAATAAGATGTATATGTGAGCTATTAAAGCAGTATGAAAAATACAATTATATTTTCAGTCATATATAAGTGTTGAAATTGGATAACAAATACAACATTATTTTTAGAGTTATTGTAATAGCTAGCCACACAATTGCATGGATAATTCGGCTAGTTCCTTATTACAATATATACAACTTACAAATAAAACAAAAACCAAATCATGCTTACTGATCATGTACGCGGGCACACTTTTTTCCCCAGCAAGAGCATCCCTACAAGGTACGAGCAAGCTATGCATGTTCATCCGCACCGGCAGCTTGGGAAGGATATCATGCAGCTGTCAGGCTGCAGAGGTGTCACTGGGAGGTTCTCGCAGTTGCAGATCTCGATCAAATTGCCATCCGGATCGTGGAAGAAGAGTTGGTCCACCACCGTTTCGCCGTCCCGTACTCTCGTCGTGACGAACTCCAGGTTCATGTCTCGTAGCCTCGTCGTCATAAGCGCCATGTCCGTGCACTGCATATCTCCAAATGACATTCCACCAGTTAAGACTCACAATCGAGCTCGGATGGTAGTGCGTACGTATATATATATATATATATATATATATACTACGTAGCATGCAACTCTGTGCTGGAACTGCATGCACTGACGTACCTGAAAGGAAATGTGGTTGCCTTTCGGGTTGATCGCCGGCAGTTTTGCCACTGGAGAGCCATTGCAGTCGGAGCTCCGTTGCAGCAAATGTATTCCCATACCGTATCTGTGTAGCCTGCAAGAAGCTTAACACACCTCAGCTCACGTTGATCAGACTTTGCAGCACGAGTGTACGTAGTTGCAGATAATATATCTCGGGGTTGTGTTAATGCATGTCTAGTTTTGCGCGAAGACACCTGTGGCAAGTAGATGCATGCTCACCATGCCCCTTTGAAGTCTAGGGACGCCGGCCGTTTGATCAGCTCGAAGCCGAGCACCCGTCGGTAGAAGTCGACGGATTCTTCGACGGACGTGCACAGGAACGAAACGTGGTTCAGGCGGACGAGAGGCACGGCTGCAGGCTCAGGCTCAGAGCGCTTCTCCTGATGATGGAAGCAGCAACCCATGCTTCACGATAGAGTTAAAGTGCGCAGTCAAATGGCAAACGGAGTTTCGGTGAATCAATCGCGCTTCTGGTCAGGAGATAGAGTTCATCTATGTATATATATACTGCATGATGCATTGCATGTTAAGTATCGTGCACACGGAAATGAGGAAATCGATCTTGCCAGTTGCTACAAGCTACCTAATAAGAATTTAAGGGTAGCAAGCTAGCTAGAAGCCAGCAAATTCAGGAAATGAGAAGACTTTGACCGGCATCCACGATCTCAATCTCCCTAGTACCCGTCGATCGACCTAATGCTGAGCTGGGTATTATCCAGAGATCAAGGCGTGTAAGGTATTGTAGTTACGGCGAGATCCACGAAACTGAAAGTCAATGCTTGGAAGCTTCTTAATTGGTTTCATTGGTACGATCAAGCAGTGGATTACTTGTTTTAATTTCTGAGAGGAAATTATGTGGTACTTCACGGCAACTGTCCAGAAAAGAAGCCTCCTTCCATATCTTCTGCTTATGGAATCTGGATTGGGATGTCGACTGGACTAAAGAAAGCTTACACCGCTACACGTTTTGCAAGCTAATGCTATGTTTAAGGATTAGTATTTTGGCAGGAGCAAGGAAACAGGATTGACTGCAGCGCATGGCTAATTGCAATGTGTTCTTTTGGATGTCCGATTAAGCAGTAGGCGGTTCAGACCTTCAGATCACTGCTGCTCTGAGAAATTAAAACAGGAAAAAAATCTGGATATATTATCACTAGGAATAGTAAATCAGGTATTATGGTGTGTGTCCAACCCGTAACCGGGAAAAAAACATGTATTATGGTGTAAAACCCACGACACAAGTACACAACCAAGAAGTAGTTTGAGCACGTTGCTGCAATCTGAAGTCAGCTGCTAGATACTGTAGTCACTAACATTGTCCTTTCTACGTAGGCATATGCAAGGCAGATGTGCTGAAAGAAATATGACAAATGTACGTGGAGAGAGCAGTCACATGGCACACCATGGACGGTACTGGGCATGTGGATGTACTGATGTGTTTGGTTGCCTGTATCAAGGGTGCCAACACATATAATTTTTCACATGTTTGGTTGGCTATACCTAGTTTCCAGCAAGACTAAGCTCGTGCAAGATTCTCTCCCAAGCCTGGCCCTTCGCTCGTGGGCTAGACTCCATTGCATCCACTCGTGTGCAAGGATGCACGGGGACGATGCGAGAGGTCGCAAGGTGAGTTAGGGTCACCTCCTTCCCCGCGGCGCCACCGCCACGCCCGCCCCACCGCAACCCCCACGCCGCCCCTCCTGCACCGCGTCGCCCCTCCTTCGACTCCGTGCCGCCACCTTCTCCGGCCTCGCCCTGCCTTCTTTGCCGCATTCCCCTTCCCGAAGCTCGATTTGAGCCCACAACCGCGTCGCACCCACATGACCGCCGTCTGAACCTTCTTGTTCCCGTCAATCCAACGAGCTTCACCCATTCCCTTGCGCGTCACGTTGTGTTTCCAACAGTCATGATCAAACCCCCCCAACCAATTTCGGTTTTCGTTCACGGGAGCTCGCGCCACGGTCTTCTTTTCCAACTCCGGCCCGAAACCGCCACCCTCTCCCCGGTAAGTCATTCCTCAATTACTTTCTACCGAAGCATCGCCTCACCTCCCTCTTCCTTCCCCCACCACCCGCTCCGGCTCCCCCTCCCCGTAGCGCCGCCACCACGACTAACCCACCGCGCCGCCTCGGTCTCACGCCGCCGGCCTTCCTCGGCCACTCCCCGCCTCCACCAACCAGTCTGGTGAGCTTCCTTTGTCTCCCTGGTGCTCGTGCTCACCTCCTTCTTCCCCCTCTTCCCCTCCAGCGCTGCCGTCGCTTCTTCCTTCCCCGGTTCCGGCCGCCGCACACTGCCGCTCGACCGCCACCGTCCACCTCCGGTCGCGACACCACCTCCAATGGGACCGCCTCCCCCTAGGCATTCCATTTTAGCCCTCACCGGCCATCGCCGGTGCCGAGCCTGTCGCCGCGCCTCGGTTGCCCTCCCCTGTTCTGTGTTCCCTCTGTGTGTGTGTGTGTGTGTGTGTGTTTAGATGTGAGGACTGACAATGGGGCCCACCTATAAGTGCCCCAATGATAGCGTTCATGCTGTAATGTCTGATTAGCAAGATTGTTAGCATGCAACTGACAGTGAGCCCATTCAAAATTGTAGAAATGGGACTGTTAGTGTTTAGATAAGAGCATTTCTACCATTTTGCAATACATCATTTGAATCAAATCTGCAATAAGGTGATAATTAATTAAGGAATTTCTTATCAAATTGAAGCCTTATGCCAATTAGTAATTAATTGAAACACATCATTTGAATCAAGTTAGTTAGCAGGATAATTATTTAAATGAGTATTCTACCAAGGGGTATTCTTACCGTCCACTAGAAGAGGTGAGCACACTCTGTAACATGTAGATAACCAAACAACCCAACTTACATCCAGACATGCATCCACTCTCCTGATGCAACCAACTAAACAACATCTCAACACAATATGACCAGGGGTGAATCCACCGGGTGGGCTTCATCAGGCTGAAGCCCACCCCCACCCATGAACCCCCCACCAACCTCCGGTTGCCACCATGGTCAGGCGCTTGCCAAATGCCAAACAAGAAGAAGAAGCGACGACGGGAAGAACCGAAGAAGAAGCGACGGCGGGAAGAACCGAAGAAGAAGATGCTTGCTGGAGTGGAGGCCCGAAGCAGCGAAGCCTAGCGGCCAGACCCAACCCACGTCCCCCACCGCCACCGGTCCCACACGGCAGTCCCTGTTCAATCAAGCAATCAATCGAGTGAATCCCGAAATCCCCAACCCGAAATCCCAAAAATCCCCAACCCGAAATCCCCAATCGAGTGACTCAAGCAATCAATCGAGCACTTGAGGGGAGGGCGCAGAGGAGGGAGCGCCACGACGGGAAGCGCCACCATGACGCCACAGCGCCGCCGCTCCACCAAGCCCGAGCGAGGAGGCGAGGCGGGCACGCTGCTCCAGCGAGGAGTGGAGCTGCGGAGGAGGAGGAGGCCACGGAGGAGGCGAGGGTGGGCGTGAGCCGACGCCGTCGGCGGTCGGCCGAGGAGCGGAGGCCGCAGAGTCATGGCTCATGGAGGAGGCCGAGGCCGAGCCGAGGAGGAGGAGGCTACCGAGGAGGCGAGGGCGGGCGCAGGCCGGAACCGGAGGAGGAGCCACACCACCACGTCGTTGCTGGGCCGGCCGCCGCCACCGAGGAGGCTCGGCTGGATCTAGGCGCCTTTGGAGCTGCTCCACTCTTAAGACTTCAAGTCTTCAGCAGTTCAGCTATATTAATTGATTTGTTGACTGCTGCCAAGTCCCAACTGGTATATACTAGTTACTTGTTAGTTATTAGTCAGTTACCCATTTGTTATTTGTTAATTGTTAGTAAGTTTGATATAGTGTGGTACTCCATTCGGTTTTATTTACTTGACGTTGGTGCTGTTTTACATAGAGAAGGAAACGTCAACTAAAACCAACCGGAGGGAGTAATATGGTATATATATATACTCAATTAGCCATTAATTCATTATTCATAGGTTTGCAATAATGGAGAAATGAACTTTGCGTAATTATTTCACAAACAATTCAAGCTATAAGATCCATTGATGATGATGCAATTATAAGATCTTTCCGAGGCATGAAAAATCGTAGAATGAATTTGCCTAGTGACAGTCGTGATTCAAGCTAGCGTCTTAGTGGTATGGTTCTTTTATAGTTTTATTTTGAATGTTCATAATCATTTAAGTACAACTTGCTATTGTATCACTCATTTTTCTAATTTTAATGTACATGTTACCTACTAGAAACATATTTACATGTTTTGGGAGATGCATTTTCCTTTAGCGAGGTACCTTTATTGTATTTCTCATTTTTTTTTTTTTGCTTTTATTCATATATGAAATTATGAATTTGATTGTACAAGAATATAAGATTATGTTTTTTACAAATTAGTTTAGTCATTCGAGACTTTGAGCGGTTGAGCCCACCCTCATTTTTTTATCCTAGATTCGCCACTGAGTATGACCCAACAGAAATATACAACCAAACAACTCAATATTGCATCCACTCAGTCTGGCTAGGTTCAGCTTGGATGACCCGTACGGACCAGGCTAAAAGCATACAGGCAAACAAACAGGCTCTACATGTACTCTAGCTAGAGCTGTTGCCAATTGTCTTTGTACCATTTCACTTGCGGGACAATAGATTCTTTGAGGATGGGTTCTGTGAATTTTGATTCCCTGATTGGACTACAATGCCATGCTAGCCTATAAGGTCATGTACAATGTTGCAGGTGTCAGATTCGTCACGTTATTGTTATACCATACTGGTTTTAGATTTGTCTTTCTATTACAGTGTTTAGCATCTCATTCCCTTTTCAAAATAGAATCTACAACTAAATAAAATATCACTTCTTTTTCTCTCAACTCACTCCCCCTCATTTCATTTACAAGTGGAGGCTGCAAATATATTTTTTGGACCGGTGACAGACATCTTTCGGCTGCCATCGCTTGACTCAGCACCTTGCAATGGCCGGCACCGGAGCCGGAGGCGAAAAGTTTGCTAGCACCGACGCACTACTCATGGCCTAAGAGCCCTTCAACAATCTGCACTGACCTTTTTGGCCCAATACTGCATACCCGCCAAATGTACTGCAGTAGATTGGACTTACGGACATGTAGTACTACTGGTTCGATTACCACATGACTTGTGTTCAGAATGCTGAAACCAATCCCTAATCAGCATATACTTGAAAGCGAAGCTATTGGTTTGCACTGACCTTTACTGCAAAGTGCAAACCCACCAAATGTACTGCAATAGATTGGACTTACGGACATGTACTACTACTGGTTCGATTACCACATGACTGGTGTTCAGAATGCTGAAACCAATCCCTAATCAGCATATACTTGAAAGCGAAGCTATTGGTTGTTCATGACCAATTAATCTATCAATCAACACTATTGGTTGTTCATGACCAATTAATCTATCAATCAACTTCCTTCTTTTAAAAAAAACTCAATAACCTTTTTAGCTGCGTCAAAATCAAACATGCTCAGAACTCAAAAGAGTAAGCAAGAAAGAAGCACGTACGTGATGTTTGCTCGTGATATAGTAGACACCAGACAAGCCACTTTGATTAGAGTCGAAGGTAAGCATGCACTCCACATCAATCTGTTGCGCCATCTCCACTTTTACCCGTAGCTTTCGCCATCAACCACAAGGCCGTAAAAGACTTACAGCCTCAGTTCTGACAAGTAGGCAAATTGATGATACACAAATTTGGCTGCAAGAATGTGACCTGGATGGTGTTTGGTTCGGGTTTTTCGGCTGTAATCCGATTACATGCAAATGGTTTACGTTATCAACTGTTTGGTTTAACTGCTCTGTTATCGGAATCCAGCGCAATCCAACCCAGTACATCTCGTGATACAGCACGATTTTGGCGCATTTGCATTCCATTACGGCGGTGATCCCATGGCACATTGCGATACCCAAGTACCGATATGATCCTCTTCCTTCCCCATGAGCTCGCGTTGCGGCCGGTGGATGCCACGATCCCGTGCCGTTGATGGCGAGGTCGTCTTCCTCGACGATGGAGAGAGGCTCCCACCCTCGTTGGACCACCGCGTCTCCCATGGTGGCGATGGTGAGGTCGGCTGTGCAGCGGGTGGAGTCGTGTTGTGGCCAGACATTGTGCAGATCAGCTAGGTGATGGCTAGTGCGGAGCCCTACAATCAACGCCGCGACGACAAGGTCTGACGAAGCAGTGGTTCCCACCACGCTAGCGGTGAGATCAAGGGACTGTTTGGTTTGTGATCCAAGAGCCATATCAAAATTTTGGTTTTACCTAGAAATTTGGTTAGTGTTTGATTCAATTCCAATATTTTGATTTGTCCTGAAAAATTTGGTTGTGCCTATGTTTTCCTTCCCAATTTTCTGGGGTGGCGCGGGTGGCCAAGTACACTCGAACACGTGGCGGATAGTGATTGACTATAGCTAAGTGCATTAATTGCATGACTAGTTTGATTATCAAGTTTGAAATGATCATATTTCCTAAACCGAGTATCCGTTTGAACCGTCGTGTTCCTTGTCATTTTATCAACAAAACAAGACCCATGTTGACATATTTTAGGGCAAAAAAATAGATGTCATACGGAACCTACGTGTCATACTAACAATTTTGGTATGGCTGCAATCCAAACGCATTAATTTCGGCAGTGCACGTGAATTGGTATAATTACGATCCAAACATTATTTTTTTGCTCAGATTTTAGTATTGCCTAGGTTTTAGCATTGCTAAAATTTTAATATAGCTAATTGAGGTGGTAAACCAAACCGGCTCTTGCTCTCGGTAGATGTTGATGGGTATTGAAGATTGGGGATTTCGGTGTAGTTCATCTTGTATGTTGAATGATGATACCACTGATTAGAGCCAAACGCTGGATTGAATTTCCATTCTATTCCCATTCCTTGCTTCAACCAAACATAGTCATTTTTTTTTGTTGGCTTAATCCATTTCCAATTCCAGCGTTTTCCAATACCGTTTACGATTGCGTTTACACCTCGAACCAAACACCACCTCGGTGGAATGATAGTACGTTGCACAATTCTGGTTCAGCAAATATTGACTTCATTTCGCTAAAAAAGCAATGTTTATTTCATTCTGGATGTACGAATTACAATCGACTGACAGGTAGCACCTGCCAGAACTAAAACAAATCGAAAGTTTTTGAAGTCCTTTGGAGGGCAGGGCACACACGATTGGACCACAATGGTTCGACAAAAAAAAATTCCTGTCACATGTTTACTGGCAAAGTACGCCCACTGCCCACTGGACACCGACCTGAAAGGGGACATGTTGATCCGTGGAGAATTGCATCAAGCAAGCGTGCAGCTTCTCGACTGCCTTCTCGCCTCTTCCAAAATGACACACGAACCCTCCAAGTACAGCATTCAATGCTATTCAGTCTCCAAGTTAGGATGAGAAGCTATAGAGCATGTTTGGTTTAATGCCAAAATAAATCATAGGACATGTTTGGTACAGTGTCAAAATTTTGATAATACCTTAAAGTTTTGGCTTGGCTAGCGTTTGATTTGATTCTAAATTTTGGTAATACTTGAAAATTTGGCAATGCCAACTTTCAATCGAGCAAATCCATCGCCAATTTTTTTTGGCTAGGCAGTGTGCACTTGCCAAGACAGGTGCAAAAGGTGTTGGTTGATTCCAATGCATTAATTGCTAGTTTAATTTGATTAATCAGTTTCAAATGATCATATTTTCTAAACCGAGTATCCGATTTGTGATTCGATTGAACCGTTGTGTTCCTTGTCATTTTATCAACAAAACAAGACCATTGTTAGCATATTTTGGTGCAAAAAAGAATATATATTATGCGGGCCCCACGTGTCATAGGGTAACATGTCAAAGTTACATTACCAAAATAAAAATTAATAAAATTATTATTTTATTAGATTTAAAGTTGAAAAAGCAAATTTTAATTAATTTTTGAATTTTCTTTTATTTAAAAAGGTTTTTCCTATTTTTGTAAAATAAAATTAATTGCTGTAAATAAACCAACTTTAAGTTGAAATTATTTTTATTAAGTTCAAAATAATTCTAGGATTTTTGTGATTTTTTCTAGAATTTTTGAACTCAATTTGCTATTTTCTAAAAATCTATTTGATTTATTTTTTTTTTCTGAAATTCGAAAAATCAAAATTCATTTCGGACCAGTCCGAACATCAACTTTGAGCTGATCGGATCGTCCAAACGTAATTTTTCCACTAAAAAAATTCTTTTGACTTCAAAAATTCATATCTAATTCAATTCAACTCCAAATCAAGTGAAACCAATTTTGATTTTTTTTATTTTAAATGAACTTTATTTTAAAATAGGTTTCAAACTTGTCTCTAGCCCAAAAATATAGTTTTTGGAAATTGATCCTTAACCGAATTATTTTTACACTAGAAAATGCTTTTAACTTTGCAAATTTTGGTATTGTTACAATCCAAACACATCAATTTCGGTATTGCCCGTTAATTGGTATGGCTACGATCTAAACAACATTTTTTTGCTCAGGTTTTAGCATTGCTTGGGTTTTGGCATTACAAATTTTTTTGGTATGGCTATCTAGGGTCAAGAACCAAATAGGCCCTATATTTACTCCATACTTAGGGGGTGTTTGGGATGTCTTTAGGTTCAGGTTTTCATCCGGACAAGCAAGTTAAGATGAGAAGCTATATTTACTTCATACTTAGGGGGTGTTTGGGACGTCTTTAGCTTCAGGCTTTCATCTGGAAAAGCCGGAAACCGTCCCAAATGACCGGCTTTCTTCCCCAGCTTTTCCTCAAAGCCGAAAGCCGTTACAATGTGTGGAAGCCAAAAGCTGACCGTGAGGTGCTTCCCGCGGCTTCCTTAGTTCCTCGTTCTGGAAATGCCCTTGAAGTTCAATGCAAATTACCCGCCTCATACCCGGTATAAAATCCGCCCACATCCCTCCCGCCTGCCCCTAACCCTAGCAAGACTCGCCAGGTTCGCTCGCCGCCCAGCAGCTCCTTCCCTAGCCGCCCGACCACGCCTCTGGTCTACCGCGCCCCTGAGCTTTGCCTCCGACTAAGACCGTGCGCCTTCTCCCTCCTATGGTGGGCCGCACCTCCGCCCTGCCGCACGCTCGAGGTCTGCCTCCGACCGGGACCGCGCGTCGTCTCCCTCCTGCGGGCGACCGTGCGCTGCCTCTCCTCCAACTAGGCCCTCCCCCTCGCCCTCCGACCACCTTCGCCTGACTAGATCTGCCCTTTGATGTTTGGGACTCCAATCGGTGCGAGCATGAGGGTCTGGGAGCTACAGGATGGTGTCGGAGTATTGGAGGAGGAGGTTGACGAGGAGGAGCGGCGGGAGGTAAGGGGTGGCGAGGAGGTGGTCGCCATCATGCAGATGAAGGCAAAGCGTGCACTCGTCGGCGCCGGCGCGAGGGTCCTGTTCTACCCAACACTACTCTTCAACGTTCTCCACAGCCGGTTCGAGGCTGAGTTCTGGTGGTAGCATCACGTCAACCAGGTTCTAGCCTTATACCCATCTCTATTTCCTTGGTTTGTAATATACAGGAGCTTTATTTTGTCTCATGGCATAGGGGACGGTTAATGTGGCTATTATTCTGTGATTAATTAATTCAGGTGCTTGTTTTTGTTCCCCTTGATTCATGGATATGTGGAATTTCCATTATGGGGGATTAGGGAGGTTTATTTTGGGGTTCGATACTTTAATTGTAGGATTAAAACTTTCGAAATTGTGCTAATGTTGATTCTCTGTAGTGTCGCTTATTTTTTGTTTAGACTTTAGATTGCCTATGCTTGTGGTTACTCTTGATGAATGGCCGAATGGTTGTCCAGAATTTGAGTACTGATCATTTGGGTGGTCCTCTATAAGTTAGTAGTTCTGTTTTGCCTCTTAATATGGTAATGTTTTCCTGTTTTAGTTGATCTGTGATGCTTTGTCTGGCAATGGTGCATGGATATATGCACTGATTCAGGTATTTGGGGAGGTTTATCAATTAAATTGGGGATGAAAGAATAGTAGCAATTCCTTTTTAATGTGTCAACTTTTGATACATTTACAGAACAAACTTGGGTAGTTGAATCAAGTAATATTGTGAGCTTGTATTCTATGCATCACAATCTCTGAACCTACCTATCGCTCAGTTTCTACTTGTCTATATCTTTGAACAACTGAACATAATGCTGTAGAATATGTTGTGATCATTTCCTTACCTCATTGTGCATCATGCAATCAGCAAAACACTTGGGCACAAGCAGACATGTATTCACTGTTGTGCTGAATAATAATGGGTTTTCTTTCTTTTCCAGGCTCATGGGATCAATCATATTTAGATTCCCACAAGGGACTGTCTTTTTTTGCCAAATCCCCTAGAACTACATCTCTGTTCGGGTATGAAGTATGCCAAATCGAGTCTTTTGCATTGCACTGCACTTCCCCTAGAACTACTTACTTTCCCATAATTTAATTTTTGATATCTGTGTCCGAGTATGGAGTATGCCAAATCGAGTCTTTTGCTGATTATAGAATATAACTTGACCCTACGTCAAACAAGAGTTACAAGACATTGTAGTGTTACATCAAACGTTCAATGAGCACCTTTCATTTATTGTATTTCAAAGATGTTTCGATTAGTTGAGATGTCCATTTCCGGACACTTTTATTTTTTTTCTTAATCTTTGTTATTTCTTTATTTTTGGGGGTACGTGTGAGGGTGAGGGTGCCTAACACGGCCGATGCCGTTCCCAAACCCGAAAAAAGTGGAGGGGACATGAATTATTCAAAGTTTGTGACAAACAAACAATTGCGATAGTTAATTATTTGTGTAATAATTGTTTATCTTAATAATTATTTATTGTAATATTTATTCATTGTAATAATTATTTTTAGTAATTATTTGTTGTCATAAATATTTATTATAATAATTATCGTTAAATACGCTAATTGCGGTTTATTGCGTTGATTGTCGTAATTATGGTATATTGCGTTGTTTGCAGTATATTGTCGTCAATCGTCATTGAATGTGATCAATTGCGGTAGTCATCGTTCATTGCAGTCAATTGTGTTAATCGTCGTTAATTACATATAATTGTCGGTAGTGATCGTTAAAAGTTGTTAATTGCGTTGAACGACATCAAACAAGCCATTACTGTCGTTAGTCATCGTTAATTGCGTTAATTGTTGTTAAGTGTGGTAGTCATCGTAATTGTAGTCAATTACGGTAAATATCGTTAATTGTGGTAATTGGAGCGTTAATTGTCGTTAATTGCATTAGTTTGTTCTTAATTATTGGCAATTGCCATTAGTTCTCGTTAAATACCATCGGTTGTGTTAATTGGAGTGTCAGTTGCCGTAAATTGTCGTTAAATATTGTTAATTGCCGTTAAACAGCATCAAACAAGTCATTATTTTTCTTAAGGGTATTTCAGATATTTTTCATCTCAGAATCTGCAGTCAACCTACTTAAAAAGCAGACAGCAAATCAATAAATCTCTTTAGCCCTGCAACCCAGCCGAAAACCGTTTTTCAGAAAAGCCACTGTTCCAAACAGACCTTTAATCTTTCGTCTGTGTACTGTGAGCTCTCCAGCCTAGTCCTGTACTGCTAATATGGCTCAGTTCCAGCAATCTGGAAGCTCCGAGTCGGGAAGAAGCCGCGCGCGGCACGACGACGGGAGGATGAAATGCCGTTTTTTAACCGAAATGACGGGGAAAAGCGCCGTGTTTCTGGCTTTCTGAAGTGCCGCCGAATCGGCTTGTCGCCTCACACGTCCGCATACGCGATACGGCCCGCGGCTACCGACAAAGCCGTACGTGCACCTGAGGCCCCTGCCGCTCCTCCATCCCCGGCCGGGCGATTAAACTACGCCGCGCGCGGTTCGCTCCAATCCAAGCGGTAGAAAACGCGCGGCTCTCGTCGGCCTGACGCGCGCTCTGCCTCCGCTCTGCTCTCGGCGCAGCAAAATTTAACCGAACCGTCCTGTGGTGTTGTCAGATCTGACGCTTCTTTCCCTCGTCGCGCGTTCGAAAGAAACGCGACGCGAACTGGTATATCCATACGCGAACGACTCGTCGAAAAATTTGAAAGGCTTGGCCGCTTGGGACTTGGGAGTGAGTCAGCAACAGCAGAGTACTACTGTGGCTTGGTGTTTCTGCGTGACTGTTTCATCAGCCGGTTGCGTCCCTCTGAAAGGTTCAGTCGCTGTTGAAGAATTCAGAGGCGAAAGTTGCTGGGCTGGGGTTGGCCTTGGCCACGCTATTGGCTTTGCGAGTTGCATTCATGTATACGTACTACGTAGGCACGTACAGTTTGTTACGGAGTTTCCCCCCCTTAGAATTGAAGTTTTTCTGACTCGATCATTGCGCACTGTTTTGTCTAGTACCAGTAACACTAACAGTATGATAGTTTTGTCGACAAATCGCTTGCCCAAGTTTCGAGAGAAAATGAGTGCATGTTCACCCAAAAGGTTGGTCAGCGATCTTTTTCCCTGGACACGAGTTCAACTTTACACGACGCAGTAACCGCCACGGTAAAAGGTGAAACATCTACACATCGCATCATTCATCTTGTCAAGCGACAAAACACAAAGATCCAAGGCTAGATTATCTCCTCTCCTCTCTAGGTGTCAGTGCGCCACCAGAAACGGGACGTTGATCTACTCAAATAATTTAGT
The DNA here is from genome assembly GCA_036346405.1 of Phyllostachys edulis. NCBI lineage: Eukaryota > Viridiplantae > Streptophyta > Magnoliopsida > Poales > Poaceae > Phyllostachys > Phyllostachys edulis. The sequence goes on along the minus strand of CM070552.1, from coordinate 54,337,469 downwards.
CATGTTAATGACGAAATCTACACTGGCTCTTGTGTATTTGTCATGTAAATATACAGCCAGGCAGAACGGCCAAAAAAAATTGAGTCGTGTTCTAAATCTAAAAAAAATATTTGAGTTGTTAATTGAAATGGTTACCCGTAGTACATTCTACCTGATAGAAGGAACCCGTTCATCCTGGTCGATAGAAAACTAGCTCCGATCTGTCCAGCTTAATGCTTTTTTAACGGAAAATGATCTACTTCTCTCCGATGAGAATGATGGTTTGACAGTTTGGCGAAGCATTCCATTTTTCCAAACCAGTTTTCTACGCATAGAACAGAAGAACGATGGACAACCTGCCATCATGTCGAGACAACTAATCCAAGATTAAAAAAAACGACTGTGCAAAGAGGAATTGCCAATGATACACTAGAACAGCGGTGGTGACACCCGCAATACATCCAAAAGCCGAGGTCCTGCACGCAAAACCGCGCGGCGAGGGAGTCGAAAAACCGCAGAGGAAGAGAGGTGGGGACAAAGGAATCAACGGTCCCTTCTTCCCTTCGTGTGGGAAAAGGAAAACGAGAAAAGGAGGGAGGGGGGCAAACAGGAAAGGCACCGTCCGCTACGATGCCCCCAAAACGACCAGATCGTGGGGAGGGGTGGCCGCGAGGTTGTTGCTGCTGCCCACAAAACTCCCACGCTCCTCAGGGGTAGCCAGTAGTACTGCTACCTTGCCATGGCCGCCGCCAAGCCCGGACCCTGCACCATGGCGGATGCTGCAGGGCGGTTGGCCCTTTCAGCGGCACGCGTCTATCTCTAGGCTTGGTAAATTCCTCGCCTTCATTACCTGCTTTTTGTCGCTGTTGCTTGAGCATTACAGCTTGTGCTTCTAATTTCTTGGTTGTTACTTGTTGGTGTCTTAGTGATGTGATCTAGCTTGGTGGCACAGTGATGAGATGTAGGTAAATTAGGAGTAGGGAGCTTGCCATGTGACCCTGGTGCTGTCTTTGCCGTCGGTGGGATAATAAAATATGTCTCTAGGAGAGCTCTTGGGAAGTAGGATGGTCAACATTGCCATGGGTAGCGCTGGGCGGTGCTCGATCTGGCCTAGTTAGTGTGACTTCTACTGTAGTAGGCGACACCCTAACCACCATCCTAACCTTCTGCGTTACTGGGACCCCACAAGAAATTCTTGCCTTCTCCACCTACTAGAGCAACAACTCAACGCCCTTGCTCCCGGCCCAATTCACAGGAGTAGGACGGCTTCTTGGATTGCCTTTTGCTTTCATTGATTTGTTTGTTTTGGATGCGCGTGCTTTTTCTCGTGGCTTATAATGGTGTGATCTCGGCAGATGGTGTAGGAGCACGGGCCGGAGAGGAGGGAGTGAGAGAGGATAGAGATGAGGGCGATTGGAGGCGATGAGATGGTGCAGTGGGACAAGGTGGATGGGGGTGAGGTGGTCAATGGTGGCGGAGGTGGTGTGCGGAAGCTGGAGAAGATACTGGTCTCGGTGAGGCTGAGGCCACTGAGCGAGAAGGAGATTGCGAGAGGGGACCCGGCGGAGTGGGAGTGCATCAATGACACTACCATCATCTCCCGGAGCACCTTCCCGGACCGGCCCACGGCTCCGACTGCATACTCCTTTGGTTAGTGCATCACAAGCCTGGTCTTTCAGTGCATCACAAGCCTGGTCTTTCTGCTGATACATTAATGTTGTGCATGGTTTTTGTCTTTCTGAATGTACAGTTCATTAGTTCTGCAACTTCTATTAGGATTAGTGCATCAGAAGCCTGGTCTTTCTGCTGATATATTAATGTTGTGCATGGTTTTTGTCTTTCTGAATGTACAGTTCATTAGTTCTGCAACTTCTGTTAGGGATTTGGTTATCTGATCAGTACTTATGTACTACATTTCAGTTGTATTTCAAAAAAGAGAAAGTTCAAACTTTATATACACTTTTACATTGCTCAGAATTTCAAAACCTGTCTGGAGTCTAATCCCAGACCAACGGTAATTTATATGGATACCATTATTTGTTACTGGAAATTAAGACATCTTGAGTAAGCTGATTACCACTCATGGTCTGACATGAACAACTTGGCTCTTTAGTGTAGCGAGATGGTTCCATAAGACGTTATTTATCATAAAAGAAACTCTTTTGAAAGTAAAAGGTTTACATTTTAGTATTTTACAAATTGACTTGGACAATATTATTGTAGTGGACAAATTTCATCTTGATAGAATACAGATAGTCAGTGGGACTTTAGTTTGCTCCTTTCACAAGTATGCTCGACAAAGTTCTCTCACTTTCCAGCTGTGCTACTGTTTGTATCATCTTTGACACAACTCTATTCCAATTGCAGATAGGGTATTCCGTTCTGACTGCAATACCAAAGAAGTATATGAGGAAGGGGCCAAGGAGGTTGCCCTCTCTGTAGTTAGTGGCATTAACTGTTAAGTGCAAACTTACTGCCTACCTTTCTCCAATTTTTTTGAATCAAAGCATTCCATGAACTCACTGAATGTGTTTTCTTCTCTTTTTGTTTTATCTGTAACAGCAAGTATTTTTGCATATGGTCAAACAAGTAGTGGAAAGACATACACCATGACTGGAATAACAGAATTTACAGTAGCAGATATTTATGATTACATTGGCAAGGTAATTGAATACCTATCCTTTCTAAGGTTTTAAGGTCGCAGTTTTGATCCTGAATTCCTAACTAGTAACTATTAGTTCGTAGCAAGTCTTGAAATGGCACCCTTTCGAATGTCCACTGATAAGCACGTCATTTCTTTTGCAGCATGGGGAGAGAGCATTTGTGTTGAAATTCTCAGCTATAGAAATATATAACGAAGTTGTAAGGGATCTTCTTAGTGCAGAAAACACTTCTCTTAGACTTTGGGATGATGCAGAGGTCAAAACAACTCCTACTTGCTTTTTATTTAAAAAATTACTGCTGTGCCCCTGCATTCTTAATGTTTAGTGCTGCTCATTTTACAGAAGGGGACCTATGTAGAGAACCTTAAAGAGGTGATATTGAGGGACTGGGACCACCTCAAGGAACTGATTTCTGTCTGTGAAGGTAGGATGTTGTTTGTGGTATCTTACTTAATTTCTAAGTGGTGATTACTGCCATCTCATTTGTGCATTGTGTACTTATACCAGCTCAAAGGAGAACTGGAGAGACATACTTAAATGAAAACAGCTCCAGATCGCATCAAATACTTAAACTGGTTTGCCCACTACCTGGTTGCATGTAGAAAAGAAAAGGCTTTGGTAGAATTTTGTAAAATCAATGCAGCATAAGTTCATTATTTCTGACTTGTTTATTGATTATTTCAGACAATAGAAAGTTCTGCTCGTGAGTTCTTGGGTAAGGACAAGTCTACGACACTTGTGGCTAGCGTGGTAAGAAAACATTTTAATAATTTGGTCATATTTCCTTTCTGACAAAAATGGGGAAGTGTGATCACCTTTTGTTGTGCCATGCAGAACTTTGTTGATTTGGCAGGAAGTGAACGTGCATCTCAGGCACTATCAGCTGGTGCTAGGCTGAAGGAAGGCTGTCATATTAATAGAAGTTTACTTACCCTAGGAACTGTCATTCGAAAACTAAGGTTGCAACCTTAACTCAATATTTTGTATAGTGTTGAGTTCCAATTCAAAGTTCCTCATAGGATTAGTTTTTGTTTCTTTTACAGCATTAAATCATAGATGTTCTAGCATCCAATTACATTATTTGCTTGTTTTCATTTATGTAGCAAGGTAAGAAATGGGCACATACCATATCGAGATTCAAAGCTCACACGCATATTACAACCTTCTCTGGGAGGTAATGCAAGAACTGCAATTATTTGTACAATGAGCCCAGCCCAAACACATATGGAGCAATCAAGAAATACCCTGCTGTTTGCAAGTTGTGCAAAGGAAGTAGTCACAAATGCCCAGGTTAATGTAGTCATGTCTGATAAAGCACTAGTTAAGCATTTGCAAAGAGAACTTGCTAGGTTGGAGAGTGAATTGCGATGTCCAGCTCCTTATTCCAGTCTTGAATCATTGGTGAAGGAAAAAGATTACCAAATTCGGAAGGTAAATGCTACCTCTGACCTTTATGTGTATTCCTTCTCTTTTACCATGCCAGTTGTCTTCAATGCCAAAAATTTGTAACTTTCTTGCCATGGTGTAAACGTTTCATGTATTCTTCCTTGCAGATGGAGAAAGAAATTAAGGAATTGAAGTTACAGCGTGATCTGTCTCAATCTAGGCTGCAGGATTTGCTCCAGGCTGTTGGAGATAACCATGTTTCAAAGCATTCCCTGGTATGCGCACTTCCTTACTTCCTAATTAATTAGTCTAACTGTTGTTTCATCAGCACAAAAAGTTATATACTCTCTCTCTATATACATGTAGGCTTCTGGGAGGAACTTTACCTTCGATGTACCTCAGCCATGTGAAGATGAGCAATCAACCACTGAGTCATCAGAAGTTGTTAACAGTGTCCAAAATTTTAGGTTTCAAGGACGCCATGCAGCACAAAGGGAACATAGGTCTCAGCAGTCTGAAAATAATGTGCAGTTTGCTACCCCATCTAGGTATTCAGTCAGCAGTCCTCCGTTCACCGGGATGCCCCCAACTAACAGCAGAGATGATGTCTCTGAGATCTCTAATGAAGATTCAGATGATCTTTGCAAAGAAGTACGGTGTATAGAGACCAATGAAACTGGAGGAAATGAAGGTTTGGACTCGTCAGCTGTGGGGAGCAATACTTTGCAAGATTCGAATGTGGGTTCTAGTTTGCATGGAAATAATGATTCAAATCCTTCTGTGAATTCTAGACACCATGATGTATCTGCTATTACCCTGGAGCAACATTTGGAGAATGTCAGAAAACCTTTTGCCAATCTCGTCGAAGATCTAGGATCTTCAACACGGAACTCATCAAGCTTTAAAGTAATTGGTAGAAGCAAGAGCTGTAGGTCTCTGGTGTGTTCTACTTTGTTTGAAGATTTGGAGAAGGATGATTGCACACCACCAAGCAGAAGTTTTATGGATTTCCCAGGTAGACCTGAAGGGTGTCAAAGAAGGGGATCTGCACTGAACTATGATGCAGAGAGTGAAACTCTATCAAGGGCAGGGTCAATGCTTTCTGAAATTACTACTACAAGGGATGGAGTCCAGGCAAACAGTTCTGTTGCAGGTGACACGGAATTTACCGGCATAGGTGAATTTGTTGCTGAACTGAAAGAAATGGCTCAGGTTCAGTATCAGAAGCAACTCGGTGGTCAGGTGTGAAACTATCTTATTATCATGCAAATGTTACTGTGCTCCTGCCGGCACTGCTCATTTTTCTATTCTAACTTACAAAAAAAAGTCAGTACACAAATGTGGTGCTATATATATATATATATATATATATATATATATATATATATATATATATATATATATATAATATATATATATATGATACTCACAGAGTACGTACTCCCACCTCTCATACATCATTTAAATCGTATGATTTATACCTCTTTATCTATCTGAGCATACTCCAATAATGATTATAAGATACCCTAAAGTGAGTTCCATGAAAAATTTCATTAAATTTCACTTTTTATAGCAAAATTTGTGTATATACTTCTTTTATATATAAAAAGGGTATATAGCAAAAAACAAAGGGATCCAATGATTTTTTTTTTCAATTAAGTCGTATTGGAGTATCTTAGAATTAGTATTTAAGTATACTGAAAATGATAAAGAAGTATAATATATGCGTTTAAGTGGTCTATTGGAAATGGGAGTACATACTCTCAGGAGTACTAAAATTAATAGCACTTGTGTGCTTACTATAAACTGAAAAATTACACACACTCCCATGTTAGGATATTGTAATGTGCAAAATTTTAGTTACCATTTTTCTTTGTTATGATTGTCAGAGTGGAAATGGAGACTTAGCAGAAGGAACCATCAGGAGCGTAGGCCTGGATCCGATTATGGAAGCCTTGCAATCGCCTTCGCGATGGCCACTGGAATTTGAGAAGAAACAGCAAGATATTATTGACCTTTGGCATGCATGCAATGTCTCCTTGGTTCATAGGACTTACTTTTTCTTGCTATTTAAAGGAGATCCAGCTGATTCTATTTACATGGAAGTTGAGCTGAGGAGGCTATCATTTCTTAAAGTTACCTACACCAGTGGTAGCATGGAAAGCAAAGTGGTAGCAGGTAGCCTGAATACTTCTCTGGTTTCAAGGTAAGCCATGTTCACCACATTTCTCACAACTTCTATGCATTGCAAATTTACAGTACTTGAATGCCTCCTGACGAAAATTATTTGCTATGCAGTGCCAAGAAGTTGCAACGCGAAAGGGAGATGCTCTGCAGGCAAATGCAAAAGCGGCTCTCGGTTGAGGAAAGGGAGAGCATGTACACCAAGTGGGGAGTTTCACTGGTCTCCAAGAGGAGAAGGCTACAGGTCGCTCGTCGCCTTTGGACTGAAACCAAAGACCTTGAGCATGTCAGGGAGAGTGCATCCCTTGTTGCCAGATTGATCGGACTCCTAGAGCCAGGGAAGGCCCTGAGGGAGATGTTTGGACTGAGCTTCGCACCACAGCATTTCACTCGGCGATCCTACAATAGCTGGAGATATGGTCGTTCTTCTCTGAACTGATTAAGCCTTACAAGATGCAACTGACCAAAGGATGTTTCCCTTTCCCCCACTTTTTGTTCCTCCCCAGCCTGACGTTGCCTTCTTGGCTATATAATTTTAGGAACATTTGTTGTAGTTGTAAGCCCTTCAATGTGTTTATGTATGATCTGTGGCCCAACTGATGTTTTCATGCAGGGAGTGGTCTATGGATCGATCTTACTCTAACTGAACGTTGAGTTCGTTTTGGAAGCTATGTCTACCGAACTGGAAGATTAAACATGCAAGATTTCTGTAAGTTGATAAAGGTGTTCCTCCGTTTCCAAAGAGATACAAGATGTTATTTAATGTATGTGCAATTCCGGGACGAATAATGCCATGGATTGCAAAGAAATTTCATAGCTCTGACACACAAAAAGGTTTACGACCCTCGGCAAGAACTCGAGGAAACCGACAATACAACTTTATCGTGATAGGCTGATAGGCCAACGCCGCGAAAGCGGCATCAATGTGATTATGTGACCTAGTTAAATGCCAGCCAAGGCTCTATCTCGTCTTCAACGGCCTGTCGTCGACGTAGCCATCCTCGACCGCGAGCCCGAGCCTCCACCACTCCCAGCCGTCATGGACAACCGGAAGAGGTTCCGACGGGGCGCCGATCGTCGTGCTCACCATGGCGTCCAAAACGTCCTTGAGCTTGCCCGGGATGGCGATGACGTCCCCCTGCTGGACGCCGTACGCCTTCTCGGCCGTGGCCATCAGCGGCGCGAAGTGCTGGCTGCTGAGGTGCGTCGCCGGCATCGGGACCTCGTGGGTGCTGTACCCCGGGCGCTCGACCCGCACAGTCACCTGTGGCTCGGCCGCCGGGCGCTCGACCGGCACCGTCGCTTCTGGCTCGACCGCCAGTTCTTGGCGCCGCTCCCGCTTCTGCGTCTGCTTCTTCTTGAAGAACGGCATCGTGGCGGCGGACGTACGCTCTCAGAAAGCCAAGAACCCCCGCGGCGGCGGCGGCGGCGGCGAATCGGAGCGAGGTCTCGAAACTCGGAAACGCAAGGCTAGTCCGGTGCAGTATGGGCTGGCTGGTGCGGCTTGCAGGCTTGCGAGCACACTCGGCTGCGCGGGCCTCTCGGGCGGAAGCAAACACGCAGCCCGCACGGCGCGGCCGTCGACGCCTAGGCCCCGGCCCCGGGCCCTACGTCCCCGGGATAGAGCCAGATCCACGGCCGGCCGGTACGTGCCATCGTGCGCAACGAAGAGCATGAAACAGGAAGCTAGGCCCAGGCGTATCCGTGGCCCGACTGGAGGACCTGTCAGCTCCACACCAAATAACATCTCGTATCTGTGGGTCGTAGGGGCCGGCCGTTCCTAAAGGCCTACCGCGAAGCTACATGAGCCATTACTCTGTCCCACACTCCAACTGGCCCAGCCTATTATAGCACAATGCTCCGTGATTCTCTCTCATATATCTCTTTGCTTTGAGAAAGGCATGTCCTTTTTTTTTATTCCTTTGACCGTGCCAACTTGATAATTATTTAAGTAACAAAAGTATAAGCGTATTTGAGGCAATGTTTATAGACTTGGACACTTTACTCGTTTACTTCCATCGTTATATCGAATTACTCAACAGAGAAGGAATGGAGATAAATCCAGTATTCTACTCAACTTGTTGATTTTTAGGACGTATTTTGTTTGATCTTGCATAAATATCAAGAAGGTGATAGAATTAGAACCGATAGATCTATTAGGATAAATGACCTTAGTCCCTTTTATAATTGTCTTCGAAGATAATAGAGGATAGATTGTGTAGTAGTAATGCATGGACATGGTAGCAAAGCTCATTAGACCAGAAGCGTTGCTCAGCTTTGTTTTTTATTTTTATTAAGAGGGTGTATGGTATAGCTACAGCTTCTGAGAAGCAGCTTTCAGCTGGACTAAAAGGTTGAATGATTATATGCCTAAAAAGTTGAGCTAAAGATGTTTGTTGTTTGACAGTCTAACTTTTAGGTAGGCTAACTAAAGCTTGTGAGTTAGAAAATGTCGGTACCCGGATTTACACATCCGAAACTCTCTGTGTATTCTGAACTAGTCCCGGATCAGTAGCTAGATTACACAGCGAAACATTCATACAGTATCATCCATCTAATGATTTAACTAAAAAGAACTCAAAATAACAAATAGTAATAATAACTGGACCTTATGGTCAGCATTTACTTAACTTGCCACACATGGCTTAAGATACAAATAAAACTCTTGCAGTAGAATGAAAACTTGGAAAGGTCAATCAACATGCCCACAGACAATCGAGTGGAAAACACATTCTAATTCACAAAGCCTTCAAGGAACTCCTCTTCGTAGCACTCTTGAGTAACTTGACCTTCTTCAACTGAGCAACAAAGTTTAAAACTGTGAGTACAAAAAAATGCTCAGTAAGTCGTAGGGAACAGTATGCAATTAATATTCATGCAAGGCTTTATCAAACGAATAGTTGTATGGTTCTGTTGCAGAAAGCAAGTATTGACAGTAAATAGATTGTAAAACGTAATTTAAAAGACAATAAATAAATAAGTAAACAGTTTCTTTGAAACAACCAGTGAACTTCCCATTCACTTTCCAATCAAACCACCAAGTGAATTCCCCATCCACCAAGCGAACAACATATCAACCAAGTGAACTTCCCATTCATCTTCTAACCAAATTTTATAAAAACTCTATCTCTCGTGTGAAATCTCCGATCATTGTCCATAAGAAGGGTGAGACGCCTTGTGTCATTACCTCAGAGGGTAATCACACTTAAGCATACAGATTACTATTCGTCTGCCCAGTAGGACACTGCTCCGACGAATAGTAAGCCTTACCAGAGTCAACGCAGCAGAACAGTAAGATAGAAACTGTACTTTTTGTTCTAGTTAGTCACGAAAGGCTATGGTTCTTACGAATAGTAATTTATAACTGCAAAATGGGACTAAGTCCCTTCGCTTGCCTTCCTTGCTCCACCAGTCTTCTACTCGTCCCCCGCGCCGAATATGGTGCCCACCTTGCCCTGCTCCTCGTGGTAAGTGCCCTCGTGTCCTGCCGTCTCATCGGTACCTATGTGTCCATCGTCCTACTCGGGATATTTCTCCGGCCGGACTAGGATCTAACAAAGGAGAATACTAACAAGGTTGAGTACAAATGTACTCAGCAAGTATTAATAGCAAAAGATGCACTGTATGACTTATCTCTGTTTGTTATCACAATTTTTATATCATCTCTTTTCTAAAAATAGATAACTCGTTAAAACATTGAGTGGCAAATTTTAATACTGAAAACACTACTTGTCACTCGGAGAGAAGATAGATCCCCAGTGGTGCCCGTAGACTCCAATCTAGTAGACTTGCATGAATTCATGATTTTATTTAACACCGCGCAGGATTGTACCACTTTACCCATCGCTACTCTGAACTCTCTTTGAACTGGGTCCACCGCATTTCCTTTGATGCGACTTCGAGTTCAGAATATAGGACGTTTTCAAGTTACATGATTAAGTCTCCACCCATGACTTTCCGTCAGTGTTGACCTTGTCATGGTGTTGACCTAGTCATCCACCGAGTTCCAGTAATGTTGGTTGGTGCGGCTCTCTGCCCCTGCACCCAACACTCCACCTTGGTGCGGCTCACTTCCTACTCCCAACACTCTCACGTGACCCGTTGTGGAGAACATAATTACGTAACAAGGTAGCTTTTTTTGCCTGTCGAAACGGAAAAATAGTTGGCACTTAAATACAGTCTCTGACCGAGTAGGAGTTTTGTTGGTCCTTAAATATTAACCATACGTAAAAGGGGCCCCACCTCTTACCTTGTCATCATCGTCGTTGTCGCGTTCCCCTGCCCGGGCCCCCTTTACCAACCTAGTAATTCCCTTTCCTCAACTCATTATCATTTCTTATCTTCCCATTTTCATCTTAATCCGATTTAATTTTGAGACATAGTTTTGATGCATATATGTATAATAATACAGCAAGATGCAGTTCACATTTAATATAACTATGTTTGTGATCAAGAGATAAGCTTGCTTTTAAAATTGTAGAAGAGATTGTCGTCGATGGTTATTGAATCAAGTAATCCTACCTATATTGGTTTGCCCTCTGCAATTATACGATGGACGCAAAATATGCAAATAAATACTTAGTTGATTTTGGTGCTAATAGGAGTACATAAGTTAGTGGATTTTATTTCGTTAGCATATTTTAATTTAATAACATATTTTGGACCCCCACTAAGTTAGCACTCTCCAAGTGTGGTCGTTCTACGGTCTATTCGCTCTAGGGTCGAGTTGTCGAAACAAGCGTTTTAATGTACAAAAAATAAAATATTACTCATACTATCATGCCACTAAGTCTATTAAATTTTAGTCATGCAAATACGCCTAATTGATGTTATTTAACTGCGTACGGATTTATTTAATTCTCTAAATAGACTCAGGGTAGATTTATTTAATTATTTTTATCCTAATTAAATTATTTATAACGCATCAGGCTATCTATTTAATTTAGCGGTTCATACCGTTGATTAATTTATTTTAAAAGTCTCAGATTAATTTTTGCACATTTTTCCTATTTTTATTTTAGACCGGTCTATCTACTGCTATTTAATCTTACGCGGCTTACCAAATTTCTGGTCCAACACTTATACGGTGTTGATATCTATAAATACTGGTGTTTGAACTTACAGTTATACCAGCTACCATTAATCTGTACCAGGAATTACCTTTTTACCCCCCTTTTTTCTTCTAAATCCTAATTTTTCTACACCTAATTTCCTAATCTCTTTACCTAACTTCCCACTTTTCTTAATTCTTTCTCTCTCCTACCCTATCCATTCGGCTAAGACAAGCTTGGCCACTCATTCTTGCCTTGCTTTCCCTAATCTCTCTCTTGCCTTTCCCTTCAGAGCTGAAACAACCCCCTGGTTCTTCTTGCTTCTTCTTCTCTTTTTCTTTTCCCCGTTGCTTCACCTCCTGAAGCTTCCTGGTCCCATGGTGTTGCCTCCTCCTCCTCACTCGGCCGAGCCACCATCTCCGCTCCTCATGCTGACGCCGCCGCCATTTTATTCTCAGGCGCCTGCGTCAGCCTCTAGAGCACCCGCGCCCAGCCTAGTGGCCCTACCCATGGCACCGCCTCAAGGCGTCACCCTCGGCCAAAGAACCTACTCCTCCCTCGCCTCCTTTGCTTACGGCTGCAGCCACGATGGTGTGCTGTCGTAGCCTCGACCCCATGGCGCCATGCGGTGCCCGCCATCAGTGCTGTCGCTAGCGCTGGCCTCCCGTCTTGACGATGTGACCCGACTCGGCTCCCCCCTTTCTACACTTTCTTGCTATTTTGCTTTACCTACTGTGATTTTGGTTTTAAAGCTTAGCTTGAGTTCTTCCTGATGTGTTGTTGGTTGATATCCATGCACATGAGAATGATGCTTTGATGTGGGTTGATGTTGCCTATGCATGAAAATGATGGAGGTGGGCTTTTGGATGCTTGGTGAAGGTGCTACCGCCGTGCTACTGAGGTATACTACCCATCCCCCATTTACCTCTCCCTGCCCTTTCCCCCCTTGTGCTCTGAGAGCTATTGTTATGTATATGGGCTGCTGTGGGTTCAACTTGTCAACAAAGAATGGGCAAAGTGGTGGGTTTGGGTGATGGGGTGATTTTTTTGGAAGTGCTCTCTGTGCATGTGTAGCTCATCTTAGGGTATGAATGGCAAAATGGCAGTGGGGTCATGAATATGGTTTACCTGATGGATTGGGTTTGGTTGGTTTTGGGGTAGTGGCAGAGTGATGAGGACATGGCCCCTATGGATACAATCATATTTGCTATGCTTACTGTTCCAATTACAAGAGCTCGTACGCTTCACTTAAATTATCAGGTGAGCTCATTTTTAGGAGTATATTTATATTACATGAACTATATGATATTGCCTAATAAATATGTTGTTATTTTCAGAAATAAAAGACAGAGAGTGGTTGATTTGCAAGAGTTCAAGCTGGACATGTTCTGGAATCCAATTCGGCCTCCAGAGATAGCACAGACCACTCCAGGAAAGCAAGAGTTCAAGCTGGACACGTTCTGAAATCCAAATCGGCCTCCAGAGATAGCACGGTCCCTCCAGGACCTCCTCCTGGATCTCCTCGCCAGGACCTCCTCATCAGGACCTCCTCCAGGACCACCTCCCTCCAGGACCTCCTCCAGGACCTCCTCGACAGGACCTCCTCTAGGACCTCCTCGCGAGGACCTTCTCCAGGACCACTTCCCTTCAGGACCTCCCTAGGATCTCCTTAGGACCTCCCTCCAGGACCACTCCAGGACCTCCTCGGGGCTTCCTCAAGACCACTCCAGGACCAGTCCTACGACCAGGTCTTTGACCAGTCCTAAGACACTCGATACTCGATATGAATAGTATTGGTTGTAGATAAGTTGTAGTATATATCTTTTGGATGGAGTCGGTTGTAATCTTTTCATAACTGTATTAGGAAAGAATCTTTGTATGATACGGGAGTTAGAGATAGAATTGACATTAGGTCATGTGTGTGTTGGCCGCACCCTTAGGTGCCAATATAAGGCCAAGCATCCCCATCTAGTTCGGTGGGTTTTGTTAGATTGATTTCAGCTTAGGCTAGAAACACCATCGTTTTGCTTGTACGGCTAGTGCAACTAGACGTTATCTTCAAGACCCCAAATTATCCAATACATCTTTGTTCTTCAATTCCTATTCAGCAAGTTCGTTGCTTCATCTATTTTTCTTGCTTGATTCTTGATTGCATGCGTAAAAAGACCTTCGTGGTCGTCGATCTCATTTAAGAAGGTCGATAACGAACGTGAAGTTGGTTCAGCGATTGCGGGTGCAACGGCCGTCGCACGGTTGTAACCTGGATTGTGAGAGTCAGCTCCCACCAATCAAGTTGTATCATCCTCATCGAAAGATCGGGATAACGTCCCCATTATTTGGTATCAGATTTCCGAGTTGATCGGTGAGGAATTTCCACTTTACCATAGATTAGATTGCTTTTATTTACCTACAACACACAAAAACAAAAAAAAATAGTAGTAGATCATCCTGTCCAAACCGGTCTTAGTCTCGCAATTTTTTCTTTTCAGTGCATTACTTTGTTGAAATTTCAGTTGCATCGTCGTGTCGTTTGCTGGTCTTAGTGTCTAGTTCTTTTAGAGTTTCGAGTTCTGCTCACGTTTGGTCTCACTGTTGCGGTTGGGTTCGATCTGCCACGGCAAGGGGAGAAAAGGAGGAGGAGGACACCAACTTCAGCAAGGAATCGGACTCATCATCTAGGAAGGCTTTGCCCTAGTTGGTCTCGGACATGGTTTCTGCCCCAAGGATCCAATTCAGAGACAGCCAAAATAGCGTGTGTTCAGAAAAGAACAGGAGAGCTCCCTGAACAATTCGGGGTAAAAAAAACGTCGCTTAGGGCCTCAAAACGGGCCCGTAAATTGAGAAAAAAAATCAAGTTTCTCGGAATTTGTTCAAAATTGGTAGAGCCACTTTACAAGTGATTCTAAGGTACCCCATGAAGACGGCGAGAGGTCTTCCATGACCACCCAGGAGGTCTTCCAGAACCACCCAGGAGGTCTTCCAGAACCACCCAGGAGGTCTTCTGAACTCCATGTGTGACTTTCTCTAGCTCTGCCGCGCTGTGTTTTCGTTTGTATTCTAGGCTCATGTCTCTAGTACGGTCTAGTCTAGGACCAGCACTAACTGGCGTTGAACGATTTTCAGCTTGCATTCTCTGATTTGATTATTGCTACTCCTTGCTACTATACTTAAGTCTGCCCAGCTCCACAACATTACTACACCTGTGCAGGCTACCTTCACTTACAATCGCTCCATTCAATCTTTGACGACTAGTTTGACATCGACACCGGTGTGCTGATCACCACCTGTTTGCATTGGTGAGAAGTTGCAAGAGCTTGGTGAGAGCTTGAGCGTATGTGACTTGATAAACTTCACATCCTAGTAGTTGATAGGAACATATACTTGTGATTTGTTTCCTTGTTTTCTACTAACTATGGCAGGTTCACGGGATGATTTCCAGCTAGATCCACATCTTCTTCGAGCCATTGAACGGGAGCGCAAGAAAGTCCGCGAGGAAAATGCACGCTTGAGACAAGATCGTCAACCACGGGACGTATATGATCATGACAGTACTTCTGGTAAAACTAAACTCACTGTGCCATCCTTTGCTGGTAAATTTGATCATGATGCCCATGTTGACTAGGAGATAGCTTTAGACAAAGAATTTGAATATTATGAATGGTCTGATAGGCAAAAGATTAGAGCTGCCACTAGTGTTTTTGTTGAGGATGCCATACTTTGGTGGAAGTACTTACGTAGACACGGAAGAGTGCCTCAAATGTGGCATGCTTTAAAGAAACTTTTGAGAGATGAATTTGTTCCTAAATATCATGTTGATTATTTGTTAGCTAGATTATAACGTTTCAAACAAGGTAGTAGAACTGTAAGGGAATCCTATCATGAATTGAAAACTCGTTTGTTGCGTTGTGGCTTAGAGGAACATACTGAAGCTACAGAGAATAGATTCTTAAGTGGGCTTAATCAACCAATTCAGGACCTTCTTGTTCACAAAGAATATGGTTCTCTCCCTCATTTGTTTATACTTTCCTGTAAGGTTGAATTTCAGATTGAGGAGAAATTGAGAATGCTTGATGATAGGAAACATGAGAACAAACATGTGTTTGTGTCTTTTTCTATGGCTAACAACTTGCAGGAAGTTGAGAACCATACCGAAGAGGAGAATGAGCTGATTGAGACACCAACTCCATTAGTTGAGAAGGAAGATGAGGAGATGGATGCACCTACATCATCTGAGGGGAGCCAAAAAGGTAAAGATAATGGTGCTATCATCACTCAAGGTGAGTATGTTTGTGATGAACTACAATTGTCCACTATTCATGCTATTTTAGAGCAAAAATTAGTGGAAAATAATTCTGATATGCACATGTTTCAAGTAGAGAATTCATACTGCATTGACTTGAGTGCACCATGTGATAAAATAATTGAATTGCTCTTTGCTTTTGAGTGTTTCTGTGATGAGTTAATCACATCTAATGATCATGTGGAATTTGTTAGACATAAAGAAGTTTTGACTAGAATTTCTCCTACTAATTCTTTATGTTACATTATGTTGGATTCATCTATGAAATTGTCACATGCTATGGAGAAAGTTTCTGAAATTGCATGTAATACCCCAGCCTACTCGTAGTGCAGCCCATGTGGTCCATGAGGAGTCATGTGGTGGGACTAGTCCCATATTGCTTGTCTAAAGTGAGTTGTAGTAGTATATAATGCATGTTGGGTCCAAATATAGCACCTCTGGGTTAACCCTTTTACACAAAGCGAGGACGAAAGTGTAAGTGGGGTGCTATGTGTGCGCGGGTCCGCCCCATGGTGGGCTCGGCATTGAGCGGATTTTGGACCAGGGTGTTACAGATGGTATCAGAGCATCAACCTTATTTGCAGCACGCGTCATGAAACGGGCGCGGGCATATGGTGCATGGCGCGTGTGGTCCCATAGTGGACACACGGCATGGCATATGTGCCGGCACTAGACGCATGGACATGTACTGAGGGGTGGTTCCGGGCATTTGCCGCGTATGCGGTGTGCTGCCGAGGGTGTCAGCCCTTGAGGGGGGTGAATGTAATACCCTAGCCTACTAGTAGTGCGGCCCATGTAGTCCATGAGAAGTCATGTGGTGGGACTAGTCCCATATTACTTGTCTAAAGTGAGTTGCAATAGTATATAATGCCTGTTGGATCCAAACTTAGCACCTCTGGGTTAACCCTTTTACACGAAGCGAGGACGAAAGTGTAAGTGGGGTGTTATGTGTGCGCGGGTCTTTACAGCGTAGTTTACTGCCCATATCTTTAAATATGGTGCGGAAGATTCCCTTATCGATTAGGCCCACATGTCTGTAAGCCACATCGACTAGGGACTGATCGTAGAAGAGCTTACGACCAGGTGGTGGTCGTAGAAGAGTGACCATATACTGATCGTAGGAGAGCTTACGATCAGG
Organism: Phyllostachys edulis; assembly: GCA_036346405.1. Taxonomy (NCBI): domain Eukaryota; kingdom Viridiplantae; phylum Streptophyta; class Magnoliopsida; order Poales; family Poaceae; genus Phyllostachys; species Phyllostachys edulis. The sequence continues at coordinate 54,320,768 of CM070552.1, read as the reverse complement.
GCATAGTCATAGAAAGACTTACGACTATGAGGTAGTCGTGGAAGGACTTACAACTATGGGGTGATCGTATAAGAACTTACAACCTCCAGCTTCTCCCTTATGAATATTAAGGGGTATACTTAAGAACCATATGATATCATTATTATCCATAATATGAATTATAGATAAATAATTAAATGAGGATTATTATATCCTCGTCACCTTTAATCCGATATTCAACAATCATGCTATCTTTCGTTAGGTGGTGTCCTCTACACTTCGCACATCTACGGCTGTGGCAACAGGCTGCTGCTAGGCTATGGGTCTCTGGAAGGATAGGTTGAAGATTCTTGGCCCGGGTGGTCCATATCGGGGTGGTGGTTGTGATCCTTGAGCTTCGGCCTGAGGGTGACGGTGGATGTGGTTTCTGAGTACTAGGAGGGTTTCGATTACTGTGGCTTCGGCCTCAGCTGCGGCTCCTAATCCAAATTACTCCCCTTTCTCCTTTTTTCTTATTCTGCAATATCTAGTTTGTAATGGTATGGGATTTGCTTAACTTGGGGGTTTACCTAAGGTCAGTGGGTCGGGGAAGGTTCGTTGACTGGTGGTTTTCGGCTGGTTGAAGAGGGAGTAATGTGGCTTGACTGAGCTGTAAATGAGGGCTTGCTCTCTGCTCTCTACTCTCTGTTGTTGCATTCGATTGTGAATGGGATATGTAAGGGATGGTTTTGTGAAGGGAAGGTGCTGAAGGCAGGGGCTTTTGGCTTCCCTCTCTTTCCTTTTGCCCTGTGCATGTCTTCGTTGCCCCTCCCTTATCTTATTGATTCTCGCATTGGGCTATTTGGTGGTTATTTGTTGGTCCATGGAGGGTTCTCTGCACTGTGCTTCGATGGGTGGGTGGGTGGCTGTTGGTATTGTGAATTTTTTGGATTGGTCAGGTACTGTCTCATTAAGGTCTGCTGGTAGATTTTCTGTTGGTGTGTACTACGGCAATGGTCCCAATTTTAATTCTGAATCTCAGTCACCATGTCTTTGACCTTCCATCCTATGGGGGTGGTGTTAAGAATTTTGTGTGCATGGTTAGTTGAGCTGGTAGCATTTTATTTGGAGAGGTCTCTTTGTTGGGTATATTGATTTCTTACTTCTTCAGCAATAATTTGTGGTAGTGAAGATGTTGTCGCCTTTATCTAGTTGAGGTTATCTCTCGGGTGAGTTGTGTTAATCATACATACAGTAAGCAAATAACACTAAGAAACAATGAGATGCAAAAAGATCTAAATACTATACTACCTGTGTCTCTCGTGCTCAGTCACGCTTGAGATCCTGTTCTCAAGACCGCCCAAACCACGTGTTTGGGATCGCTCAAAGCTTGCCTCTGAGTGCGAACCTACACTACCTTGGATACACGTGCCCAGGTACGCTCGAGATCTCATTCTCGAAACCGCCCAACTACGTGTTGGGGAACGCTCAGAGTTCATTCCTGAGTACGCCCAGGACTTTGCTCCTAGGAACGCCAGAGCTATACGCTCGGAGTGCCACGAATCACTTGTTCGGGAAAATTTGATATGCAGAAATGGGATAAGTCACATTGCTACATCGTCAACCTTTCTTTGTTTTCTTTAAGTATACTTGTTTTCTTTTAGAATGCTAACGGATCAATTTAGTGATACAGATGAAGAAGGTAAGGAAGGCTATGGGTATGGTTCATACTTCTCTTGAAGTGGAAAAGCGAGTCCATACAAGAATTCTACTACATGCCTCTAGTCCAGGCACTAAAGTTTATAATCTTATGATGAGACACCTCTGCTTATATTTTTGAATAATCTATCCTAGGTTGAATTGTAAATTTGACCGACTTACTAGCAGGTGATAACAACGCGAAACTTAATACAACCTATTCTAGGTCGTACTATCTCAGATTAAATACGGAACCTAGTCGTTCTGCAAAACAGAATGGTTCTATGTTAGTTGGAATGTCACTCTAAGGAGGATGAGTTTTTTAACGTAATATTTTTGAAACGAGACAGGAATAGAAATTGATGTAGAGGCAAGGATTAATAAAGTACTTAGTGCCATATAGCAGGAGAGACAAACATTCTTAGGTTCTGCAACAGTTTCTATTTTATTAGTGCGGCCCTAACCGATTGCTTGATACCACCTGAGACGGCCCGTGTCATTACCCTGGAGGGTAATAACACTTAAGCATATGTATTACTATTCGTCTGCCCGGTAGGACACCGCTCTGACGAATAGTAGGCCTTACCAGAGTCAACGCAGTAGAAGAATAAGATAGAAACTGTACTTTTTATTCTAGTTAGCCACGCAAGACTATGGTTCTTACGAATAGTAATTTATAACTGCAAAATGGGGCCAAGTCCCTTCGCTTGCCTTCCTTACTCCACCAGTCTTCTACTCGTCCCCCGCGTCTAATATGGTGTCTATCTTGCCCTGCTCCTCGTGGTAAATGCCCTCGTCTCCTGTGGTCTCATCGGTATCTGTGTGTTCTTTGTCCCACTCGGGATATTTCCCTAGCCGGACTAGGATCTAACAAAGGAGAATACTAACAAGGTTGAGTACAAATGTACTCAGCAAGCATTAATAGCAAAAGATGCACCACATGACTTATCTCTGTTTGTTATCACAATTTCTATATCATCTCTTTTCTAAAAATAGACAACTCGTTAAAACATTGAGTGGCAGATTTTAATACTAAAAATACTACTTGTCACTTAGAGAGAAGATAGACCCCCAGTGGTCCCCGTATACTCCAATCCAGGAGACTGGCATGAATTTATGATTTTATTTAGCACCGCGCAATCTTATACCACTTTACCCATAGCTACTCTGAACTCTCTTTGAACTGGGTCCGCCGCATTTTCTTTGATGTGACTTCGAGTTCCCCTGCCCGGGCCCCCTTTACCAACATAGTAATTCTCTTTTCTCAACTCATTCTCATTTCTTATCTTCCCATTTTCATATTAATCCGATTTAATTTTGAGACATAGTTTTGATGCACATATGTATAATAATACAACAAGATATGGTTTACATTTAATATAACTATGTTGGTGATCAAAAGATAAGCTTGCATTCGGAATTGTAGAAGAGATTGTCATCGATGGTTACTGAATCTAGTAATCCTGCCTATATCGGTTCGCCCTATGCAATTATACGGCAGACGCAAAATATGTAAATAAATACTTAGTTGCTTTTGGTGCTAATAGGAGTACATAAGTTAGTGGATTTTATTTCGTCAGCATATTTTAATTTAATAATATTTTTCGGACCCCCGCTAAATTAACACTCCCCAAGTGTGGTCGTTCTACAGTCTATTTGCTTTAGGGTCGAGTTGTCGAAACAAGCGTTTTAATGTACATAAAATAAAACACTACTCATACTGTCATGCTACTAAGTCTATTAATTTTTTGTCGTGCAAATACGCCTAATTGATTTTATTTAAGTGCGTACGTATTTATTTAATTCTCTAAATAGACTCGGGGTAGATTTATTTAATTATTTTTTAACCTAATTAAAATATTTCTAATGCATCAGGCTATCTATTTAATTTAGGGGTTCATATAGTTAATTAATTAATTTTAAAAGTCATAGATTAATTTTTACACATTTGTCCTATTTTTATTTTAGACCAGTCTATCTACTGCTATTTAATCTTACACGGCTTACCAAGTTTCTGGTCCAACATTTATGCCGCATTGATATCTATTAATACTGGTGTTCAAACTTACGGTTATACCAGCTACCATTATCTGTACCAGGAATTACCTTTTTACCCTCTTTTTTGTACACCTAATTTCCTAATCTCTTTACCTAACTTCCCTTTTTTTTCTAAATTCTTTCTCTCTCCTACCCTATCCATTCAGCTGAGACAAGCTTGGCCACTCATTCTTGCCTTGCTTTCCCTAAGCTCTCTCTTGCCTTTCCTTTCACAACCGAAACAACCCCTAGTTCTTCTTGCTTCTTCTTCTCTTTTTCTTTCCCCCATTGGTTCACCTCCTGAAGCTTCCTGGTCCCATGGTGCCGCCTCCTCTTGCCCCCAACTTAGCCCGGCGCCACCACCTCTAGCTCCCTACGCCCCGACGCCGCAGGGTCGCCCTTGCACCTGTGCGCCCATGCTACCTCTAGAGAGCCTGCGCCCGGCCTGGTGGCCCGGCCCATGGCAACCCCTCTCCCCCTGGTGTCACCCTCCAATGACTGCTCCTCCCTTGTCTCATTGCTCGGCCCTTTCACGACGATGGTGCGCTGTCTGTTTCCAGCCCCATGGTGTCGTTGGTGCCGCCGCCGCTGGTGCCTGGTCGCCAGCGCCCTGCCCTCCCGTGCGCCAATGTGGCCCGACTCGTCTCCCGCCTTTTCTACACTTTCTTGCTAATTTGCTTTACCTACTGTGACTTCGGTTTTAAAGCTTAGCTTGAGTTCTTCCTGATGTGTTGTTGGTTGATATCCATGCACATGAGAATGATGCTTTGATGTGGGTAGATGCTGCCTATGCATGAAAATGATGGAGGTGGGCTTCTAGATGGTTGGTGAAGGTGCTACCGCCGTGCTACTGAGGTATACTACCCATCCCCCTTTTACCTCTCCCTACCCTTTTTCCCTTTGTGCTCTGTGATGAATACCTGCTCTGAGAGCTATTGTTATGTATGTGGGCTGCTGTGGGTTCGGCTTGACAACAATGAATGGGCAAAGTGGTGGGTTTGCGCGACCTATTGTTGTAAAACATTCTTGTAAAGGACTTTGAGGTTGAATGGATGATTTATCCCTACGACAATAATTTATATTGTGAACTTTGTTGATGGACTCTGGATAATATTATTTTATATGAAATTTGTTTGGCGATGCGATTAATATTAATATGAAGTTATGCTTTGTTTGCGTTTAGAAAGTTTTATTTTACTACTAATTAGCGATTAGCGTTGTTTAAATTAGTTTAAATTTTCCGAGTTCTCACACAGGGACATGACTATTTAAATAGTTTTTACTCTGTAGAGGTTGTACAGCTTTACCCACAAGAGATAAATCAACTTATAATGTCCGACCACACTTCCATAGGTGCTTGACTAAGTGATTATCATAAGGCTTTTACAAAGCTCCTTCTTAACCCATTTATGCCTGCTAAGGTTTTAACACTGAATGTCTTTTCGATCAGACAAGGGCCTGCTCTTGTGCCATTGTGGGTATACGTCCATCTCGTAGCTCATGCTTTCAAGACAACTGAAATTGAGTCATTGCTAATTAGTTAGCCAGGTTCAACCCATACTAGGCATGTGGTTGTACGATATAGCCCAATTCAATGACGCACAAGATTAAATCCTTAACAATTACTCGGACGAATCTTCCACAACCCAACAATGTGCTACCTGCACCCCTTTTACTGCACGATCGCTCGCCTAAGCGGAAATCATTTTGTTCAATCAAGACCAATGACATACTATGCTATCGCACAACAAATTTTAACAACAGTAGCTACCCGCCATAATTCCATATCTCATTAAGTCAAATGAACATTATTGAACTTGTGACATGAGGCCATCATACAACTAAGCATGACTAAGCATCTTTACGATACTCATGTTGGTGTTACAAATATGTCCAACTAATAACGACTATCATATGGTGACAAATGATTTATGATATTCAAATAATCAATAGAGGTATAATGACAAATAAGTGATTAACTATTCCCAAAAGCAGTTGATATAAAGATAGCATGCAATTTAATATAAAACAAGATACTTTTGGAAACATAGGTTCAATATGATCAATGGATTACAACTTGCCTTGGCTTTGCTCAGTTACCATACTTGGATATTCAAAACTTGCTTCTACTCTTGCTCCTTGAAACATATCGTTTAAACGAGAGAGAAAACAATATACGAAGCATAAATAAAAAAAATCAAATAAAAACCAAAAACCAACTTTAAAAGAAATAGCTCAATTTTAGATGAATTTAGGAACTCGAACTGACTGAATCGGAGTTCAGATGAAAGAGAACGAACTTTCGGAAGATTTACCCAAAAAGAAGAGAGAGAGAGAAGAATATTATTGGGAATATCCCTTCAAGTGAAAAAGAAAAAAGAACAAGAAAAAGAAAAAACACACTGACAAGTGGGACCCACCTGTAAGTGAAAGAGAGAGAGAAAGAGAGATTGACATGTGGGGCCGAAGAGAGAGAGAAAGGAAGAGAGAGAGACTAATGATGTGGACCCACATGACAAAGTGAGAGAAAGAGAGAGAGAGAGCCAGGGAGCAAAACAGAGGAAGGAGGAGGCGGTGCTGGTGCTCGGCGGTGATGGACAGCGGCAAGAGAGCGGACAGCGACGGGCAAAACAAAACCCCGAGCTCACGACGATCCTTTAGGTGGCGGTGGTGCAACGAGGACAACAGCAGGGCGGCATTGGCGGAAATGACGGCTCGGTGGTGCCCGGAGGAAGCGAAGATGCGCACAGTGACGGCAATGGCAAGGGGAACTCGATAGTAAGCTCGGGACGACCAGACAGAGACGGGAGCGACGAAGACCGGCGACGGAGACGAACGACGATGATGACGGGGCACCACGGCGACAGAGAGACGGCGAGGGGAACAAGGTGAAGCGCATAGGAAGGCGAGAAGACTCACCGACGGTGAGATTGGGGACGGTGGCGGCAACCGGAGTTGAGGAAGAAGATGGAGACGACGACTCAAGGATGCTCGGGCGACGAGGAGGGAAGCACTGACTAGAACGCGACGAGACGACTCCAACTACGGTGATGACATGGGCGGAGAGGCGCGGACGACTACGAAATTGACGGCGAGGTGCTTGCGGCGGCGATGACTTCTTCGGTGAAATCGGGCGCAATGAAGATGGAACCAACGATGGCACTTCGGGGTTTCGGGAGAGGAGGATGAGGCACGACGTTTGACGCGAATGGCACACTTTTAAAGGGCCCAGGAGGGAGACTTTGAGAGGAGGTCGATGGCACAACCGTGTCGGACATGGACACGAAGCCGGGCGCAAGAAGGAAGAAGGAGGGAGGCATTGAGAAGGCGGGCCCGCAAGCTAGAGAGAGAGAAGAGAATGGTGGAGGTGGGCCGAAAGGGGGAAAGAAGGGAGTGGATCGGGTCAACATCGGCGAAGGAAGTTGGGCCAGGAAAAAGAAAAGCGGCCCGAGAAGGAAAAAGAGATTGGGCCCAAAGGAAAAATCTGGAAAAGATAATTTCTGAATTTTAGAAAAAGGAATAAAGAAACTTGGGCTCAAAGAAATAGCAAATAAACTCCAAAACTTCCTAGAATATTCTAGAAAATTCTCTGGAATTCAAGGAACCCAAATAAAACGGTTTTGAATTTAATTGAAGTTTAGATTAATCACATTAAATGATTTTGATTTCTGAAAACTCAAGCTTGAACTTAACCAAGAAAATTCAAATGGTTATTTTTATTTTTAAAGGCTTCAAAAAGACTCCAAATTTGGGATGCTACAGAAAATGTCTGAAATGCCCTCGAGGCAAATGATGGTTTGTTTGATGCCGTTTAACGACATTTGACGCCAATTAACGACAATTGATGGCAATTAACGACAACTAACAACAATTGATATAATTCTATGATTACACAAGTAATCAATTAAGTGATTACATAAATAATTCATTTATATCAGAAAAAAGAAAAACAAACAAGTAAAAAAAGAAGTCGGTGGCGGGGGAGGAGAAGGAGGGTGGCGGCTGTGTCGACGCGGGAAGAGGATGGTGACATCGGCGATGGAGGAGGAGGAGGCGGGCAGCTAGGGTTAGGGTTCGAAGGAGGTGTTTTGTTTAGTGGCAAGAGACGGATAAATAACCTCTAACTCTAGATGCAATCTTGAAAGACAATCCCGCCGAACCGCGGGAAGTTACACCCAGACGGCTTTCGGCTTCCGTATGTTATAAACGGCTTTCAGCTTCGACAAAAACTGCAGGAAAAGACAACTTATGACTCTTCGGAGCGTGAAAAGCCGAAGTTTAAGCCGTCACATAGAGCCCCTATCTCGTTAGCCCTATACATCCTACCAAAGCTTCAAAAACAAGTGCATTATATTAATAGGAGGGAGTAAATGCGTTGTCATGTCATACAGTGTGCTCATCGTTCATTCAAGCAGGCGTGAGCTGTTGTGAACTCCTCAAAACAGATAAGGATGGGGGTAAAAGTATAACACGACTCGATTCGATTCGAATGCTGTCCTAAGAAGTAACGCTCGGAGTTCTCTCGGTAGAGAGAAATCAGATGGCCAAATGTGCTGATGGATAAGGGTGTTGGAACATCGCATAATCATCTGCTATTATTCGTCAGTGCATCGCATCCTCTTTTCTCTCACTCTCAACAGGTAGAAGTGAACGATGACTGTGACAGCAGTTTTAAGCTGTCCTCTCAACGAGAGAGAAAAAAAAACAGAGGAAAAGAAGCGCCGACGGATCGAAACGTAAACGCAAAAGTACAGAATTGTAATACAGGTCTTCCAGTTCATTGGCACGCATTTGCTTCTGCGAAGTTTCAGGGCAATTTAAGATGTTGCGTCTGTTAAGCAGCAATGATCATCTTCGCAAAAAAAAGAGCAGCAACCATTCCTCAGGGTGCGAGAAGAGATAACAAAATCCTTCACAAATAAAGAAAAGATTACGCTATTGAAAAGCTAAATTAAACGTCTGCAGAATCTAAGAACACCCCACAAAGTACTCAAATTTTATCTGCAACAACTCTTTTTTTGTGTCGCATAATAAAGCACACAACACCGGCAGACAACATAAGCCGCAAAAATAGACCCACGTCTGTCTTATGGTACTAAAAGAAAAGAGTGAAAAGACATCCAACACATCTTTTCTATTTTCTTTTTAATGAACATTGCTTCTGTTCTGCAGTTCCTCCTTGCTCTTACGCACCAAAGAAATAGATATGGAGCAAAAGAAAGGTTAAATTTGACAATTTTCCTGCATTTCTAGTCAAGATTCCTTGGCAGATCCATCAAACCGGCCCAAAAACACATTAAAAAAAAGAGAAGAATGGTTGACACGGACCTATATTCGCGGACCCGAAGGCTCATACTAATCCAAGAGAAAAACTAAGCTAAATCTCCGTCATATAGTAACAACTCAACTCTTGGGGGAAAAGCAAATTAATGATAGCTTAACAGCTTATTTTCTCTACTAATCACCATGGAAATCATTAGTTTCGTCGTGAGCAACATAATAATCCCATCACCAACAGCGACCCATTAACCCAAACCAAAAACCAAACCAGCGATCCTTAATCCTCACAGATAAATAACCAAGGTTACCCAACTCAACCCCCACTCCACCTCCCCCCTGCATTCCAAATCTCCCGACTCCAACCTCCCCTCTCCCTCCCCATTAGCGCGCAGATCTAATCCGCCCACCCGGGCCTCCGATTTGAATCGCTCGCCTCCGATCGCAAGCAGATCGGATTTATGCAGTCTTACTGCTGCGAGCGCCAGCCATGCCGTGCAGCTTGGGAGCAGAGAGCTTGAGCAGGCGTCGTGACGAGGAGCCGGGCACCGCTGGGGCTGAGGTTCGGCGGCAATGTCCAGCATGTCGGACTCCGGGGCGGGCGGCCGCGCGGGCGCGGAGTTGATGGTGGAGCAGTTCCACCTCAAGGTGGTCCACGCCGTACTCGCCGTGCGCGCGCCGCGGCCGCTCGCTGCCGCGCCACCGCCGGCCGCGTCGGCTTCGTTCCGGCGGCGGGACAGGTGGTTCCACCTCCCGCTCCACGACCCGCCGCCGCCCGCGGCCGAGCGCATGGAGGCGCCGGCCCCGGGGGAGCAGCTCGTGGTGGACATCCACCTGGCCCCCGCCGGCGGCGGGGGAGCGGGAGGGGAGGTGGTGGAGAGGTGGACGGTGGCGTGCGAGCCCTGGCCGGACGCCGCGGCGGCGGGCGAGGGGATGGCCGTGAACCGGGCGTACAAGCGATGCATGACGCTGCTGAGGTCGGTGTACGCCACACTCCGTCTCCTCCCGGCTTACCGCGTCTTCCGCCTCCTCTGCGCCAATCAGTCGTACAACTACGAGATGGGCCACCGCGTCGGCTCCTTCGCCGTGCCCTTCTCCCGCGCTGAGGAGGCCGCCATGCGCTCCCATCGCTTCGTCCCAGTCGAGACCCAGCCCGGCCGTCTTGTCGTCTCCGTCCAGTACCTCCCCTGCCTCGCCTCCTTCAACCTCGAGATCTCCTCCCTCTCTCCCTCCATGTTAATCACCGACTACGTGGGCAGCCCAGCCGCCGAGCCAATGCGCGCCTTCCCGGCTTCGCTCACTGAAGCCACGGGCTCCGCTTTCCCACCGTCCTATCAGCAGCAGCGTCCGCACAGCTGGGCGCCGCCTGCGCTCTGGCCGCACGCGCCGACGCAGCAAGCGAGATTTTCGCCGCCGCCAGTGTTTTACGCTTCACCGACGCCCTCGCCCCCCACCTTTCATGGTGTTACCCTGCAGTCGCGTCTGAGGGGGGAGTCTGCCCCGGTCACCATACCTCAGGTGGGGGAGAGAAGGAGCCCCGTGCACCGTCCTAACGTGCTGGACCCCACCAGAGGGTTCATGCTGCCACCGCCATCTCCGAGGAGAGGAGACACGGGAGCAGCAAGCGCACAAGAGTCTCCATCAGAGAGCAACCGGTCATTCGGGAGGGCGGAAGGACTTCGGATGGTGGAACCCTATGCGAGCTCGTCACCAGGACCCAAGGTGATTCATGGCTTTTGGCACTTGCTCAACTGATGTTTAGTAATTATGCTTACACTTGACAGTTAAAGATTGGATTTTGCTGTATGAAACAATGTTGAAACTGTCAGACGATAAGTTGATCTAGTATATGTGAAGTAGAATAAGCTGTTTTCAGATTCTCCTGATATGTTGATGAGTTTGAGAGTAGGGAACAACTGTTAACTTGAATAGTCTTTGCTTGATAGTCTAGTGGAGAAATACATCTAACAAATTAAGTGCATTTGGCAACTTTACTCGTACACAAATTCTATTTGTAACCTAAATTTTAGCTTCATGTTTGCTGCGAAATTACAGTTAACGTACTTTTGCTCAACTGCCATGTCTGACGGAGATGGCGCAGTGCATTCCAAGATTATACTGGTGTCGGAACTGCTGTAAGCAGAACTGAATGTAGCTCCTGTTTTTCAGAAAAAAAAGGAGTGGTTTAGAGATTACAAATTATGCCCTTTTTAAAGTTATGAAAACATCATTTTCTTGTAAGAAATACATTTTTATCCAAAGCCAGCTCTAGGTATTAAGATAGTTTGGAACTTTGGGTTAACTCTTTCCACTACAATATTTGTCTGCCCTTGTATTTTTATTTAGTATCTTGACTTTAAGGGAAGTAAATTTGACCCTCTGCATTAGCTACTGAAATCTTATTTATCAATTAAAATGGCTCTCCCCCAGTTATGAGAGCTGACAAGTTTCATGTTAATCGAGTTGATCTGCCTTGACATTATTTGGCTTCCCATGTGCAGGGCAAGGATAGTAAGGATGAATCTGGCAGGTTTTCTGCACTCTCCTCTTGTGATTCCCCTAGGCAAGATGATCTAGATGATGCAGAATATCCTTTTGCTGTGGATGATGTTGATACACCACTCTCCCAACCTGGGTATGTATAAATAACTTACTTTATTTTGTCAGATCATTTTGCTCTGTGGTTTTTGCAAATTCAACTCCAGCATCATCTGGTTCTGACTAAAGGCAAATATGTTATCTATGGAGAGATCTACTATTGTCATTTGGTAGTGCAGTAGTGCATCTGAGAAATGAGTTACATAAAGTCTTCTTTGTTCGTAGTTTTTACACAATGGAGTAGAATCTGATTAGTTAGTCATTGATCTATTTGTTAAAGAATGTTACGCTATCTGCTTACTTAGATTATTTAATTATTGGAGCTTGCAGTCCTTTTGTGTAGACGGATTGTTGATCTTGTTAAAATTTTATACATGGTGAGGGGAGTAGTTTACTGTAGGACTTACAAACATTGACAGGAGCAAACTGTGTGTAGTTATAAGTTCTGTTAAGCCAGTCTTTTCATTATAGTACAAAATAGTGTTAGAAATTACTGGTCAGAGATGGCAAACAATGTAAAGAGTAATTAACTTGGAGTCAGCAGTTGAAAGGAAGATCCCTTACCATACCTCTGAAAAGATGAATGTAAGCAGTTCCACGTTGCAGACAAAGATGACTTAATCTATAACTTCTTCAATATGTAGTTCAGTGTGAAGTTTTAAAAGCGTTGGCCATGAGCAAAATTTGCATAATTGGCCATGTAGTATAAAATTGAATGAAGGGAATTGCTTATCAGAGGTCATACTGGTAAATGTACAAAGCGCAATTTTGAGCTTGATTCGGCAGCTGATTTTTTCTTTTCTTTTTTTGCTACTTTAATCTCTATGCTACATGCCTACCTGCATGATAGAACATATAGTGTCATCCTGCGATGCACGGGTATGAGATACCGGTACACCGGTGTGGGTACGCCGGTACGGCGATACGGCATTTCCCAAAAAAACTCCGGTACGTCAGTAAGGTAGTATATATATATAATAAAAAGGATAACTGATAACTGGGGAAGCACCGAAGCAGTGAATTAGTGAAACAAGAAGGGAACAAGATAAACCAAGAAGGGAAACAGAAGGGAACAAGAGAAACCAACAAGAGAAATCGGTGGGATGAAGAAGGTACCGGCCGGAGGGAGCAACAGGAAGAAGCCAAGAAGGGAACAAGAAGAGGGGAGAAGAGGAAGTATCTCGCCGGAGCCTTGCTAGAGCCTCTCCTTCGTCGTGCTCGCTGCTCACTGGGAGTTGCGGTTGGCGGCTGGGGAGAGAAATGAGGAGTGGCTTTTGCTGTTTTGCACTGCTAGGGTTTCACTTAACAGCATCTTCGTGGGCTTCATGGGCTGGGCTTCCAGTTCTTTTTATTGGGCCGTACTAGCACCCAAACATACCGAGCAGTACCCGATTTTTTTTGTTTTGTTTTAATTTATAAAAATCCCGATACCTTTGGGTATCGTCTCAAGACTTACACCGAGCCGCACTGACATCCTGCGTCTGAGGACCATGAGCAGTACTACAAGATCGAGGTGCCATCTGTCATGGGCTAGGGTACTGTTTTCGTGCGTGAACAGTACCATAGGTACTGTAGCACCAGGATTATGAAGGGATTACCTTCCCCAGTAAGAATATCTATTTCCCTAAATAGTTGATTAGTTTCCTTGTATAGGATTAGTTAATCGGAAAAATATTATCTATTAGTTAGGAAGGTTATCTATTAGTTAAGAAGGTTATCATTTAGATTGATTTTATCCATAATTGTTACAAGAGCTCTCTATATAAGGAGACTTATTGTAATTGTTGGCATTAAGCAAGAAAGATGAATTAATATAATCTCCCTCCTAAGGTTCTATCATCCTAGTCTATAGCCTAATCTCTCATCCCACTAAGCCGACGCCGCCCGACCGTCCTACCGGCGGTGTTTACCCTGTTATGAACTAAAGTTCATGACATTTGGTATCAGAGCAGTCGATCCTTTCCATGACTTCTTCTACCATGGTTATGGCGACATATTATACCATCAGACCTGTCGCCGAGTCGTTGGCCATAATAAAGGCTAACACCAACAAGGTGACCATGAGTAACAACGACAACGACATGAAGATGGCGGCCATCTTCCTCGACATGCATGCTACTTTAGAGAAGATCGCAGATCAGAAGGAGAAGAAGGCGCAACAAGAGGCTGCTCCGATTCATGAACGATATTAATGTTGTTTTAGCTATAACTTTTGATTGGCAGCTCCGATTCACAAACGGTTTTCTCTGGTAGCTTAGTGATGATGAGAATAACAGAATGATATAAGTCTCGCCAATAAACGATAAATGCATTTGCGCTACAAGAGATTTACTGCGATCTCCTTGTGCTTTTACTGCAACACTACACGAGATTTAGTACGATCTTCTTGTGGTTTTACTGCATCACTACAAGTGATTTACTGAGATCTTGTGCTTTTACTGTAGCATTATAAGAGTTTTGTTGCTATCTTCTTGTGCTTTTGCTGCAGCACTACAAGAGATTTGTTGCACCTTACAAGACAGACACTATCACGTTTAGTATTATTGCACTCCTTATGCCTCTACTGCGTCTTTATCGGAGATTTACTGTCACGCTGATCGTAGAGGGTCGGGTAGAGAGAGCAGCGTGGATTGATTGCATACTTTGAACGTATCTCCTAAACCATTTATTCTATTTATAATCCGTTTGAAGCGTTTTGTTGGAAAAAAATATGCTTAACCAAAAGAGATCCATAATAAATATGTTTTAACGCTGTAAAAAACGATTATTGCAACGGAAGTTATGATTTGTTGTATTTAAGCCAGTCAATTACTGCATCTTTTGAGCACGAAAAAAGTGGGTGGAGAGCGACATAGGGGTGGTAGAGGTGGGAGGTGGTGTGTTTTCTTTGACCAGCTTGTGACCAAGGTGGGATGTGGGTTTTGACCCACGGAAGGTGGTGGTGCGTATAATAACTTATTTTACGCTCAGGTGTAGAATAGTGTATATATTATGATCTAACTTGGTTCCCCAATCTTTGGAAGGGTATAGCACCATGGTCTACTAATTAATTTGAAAATCGCTCCTCTCATCCTTTCCCCCCTTTATCTGAGATTGCACTCAGCTGGTTTTCATTTCACAAGTCTGCCATGAACCATATTCCCTTTTTGAGGTAGTTTTATGAAAGCCGATGAAGTGCATCCATGTTTTTCATGCCATATTTCATGTAGGGTGCTATAAATTGTACATAAATGGTATATTCCACTTATATTATTGCCCTTTTTTTAGTGGTCTTGATCATCCATGTTTGGTCCTTTTTCATGCCATATTTCATGTAAGGTGCTATAAATTGTACATAAATGGTATATTCCACTTATATTATTGCCCTTTTTTAGTGGTCTTGATTATGTAGTGGCAATTCGCAAGGAAATTCTATTCAGTGTACAGGGCAACATTTATTGCTTGATAATCTGTATTATTTCTTAGCAAGGTTACCGAGTCTGATGATCTTCCGACTGCCATTAGAAATTCCCTTTTGCGCAGCTCTGTACATTTGTTTTGCAATAAATAATACGACCGTTTCTTGATATTTCTGCTGCTCTGAATCACCTAATAGTCTAATACAAGCTTATCCAATTTGGCAGTTAAGCAGTAGACGTTACCCTTAATAAAATTTCACGGTTGTCTGTCTGTCTGTTGTCAGTTTATTTCCAGTTTTCCACTATTGAGTTCCTAAGGAGTCTAATGTTGTTCTGTATGCATTATACAGGAGCGGTGATGGAAAGGAAGCTGGCGATCAGGCAGGTTCGTCGTCCCATAAATCACAAGATGCAGCAGTTGGCTCTCTGGTCCACCTGCTGAGAACTGCACGCCCACTGCGAGAGTCTAGCTATTCATCTCAGACATCAAGGGCCGAGTCTAACGTAGCAGCCTCAACCAGTTCTGTCATGTCTCGTAGGACATCTGATGCACTTGAGGATCTCCAATCGTTCAAGCAGATCAGGGAGAGGCTGCTGTCCCGGAGTAGAGCAACGCAGCAAGAGTCACCGGAAAAACCATAGCGCCATTCTTTCCTTCGTTTCTCGTAACTTCATCGCTGAAGATCCCCATCCGCAAAACAGGCTATACGGTGAGCTCAGTGATGTTTTGTTGAGGTATTCGTGTATATATAACTGATGAATTGATGCTTTTAGTCGAAGAGAAGATATCAGCTTCAATTGATTTCTGCAAGAGAATCGCTCGTCATTCTTAAAACTCTCGAAGTATTGTGATCTGCCACTGTTTATACGCTTTTGTATACTTGGAAAGTAAAACCAATACACGTAGGTGGGAGCCTGAGATGAACGTAGTGCGCTAGTGTGTGCGTGTGTAATTATGTAACTGTACTGAACCCCAACTGCCCATTGACCATCAATCTTTAAAGTATTGCTCGCACTTCAGAAGATTAATGTTCTCTGCTCTTGCTATTTTGACCTTGAAAGGTGTGGATTGGCAGTCTGTAGAAACAAAAGCAGATGCTTCGTGCTTGTCATTACTTTTGCCACTGGTGGAAAGCCTTTGTAGCTTGCACGACCTTCAGATTTGATTAGAACAAGCGAAGACGAAATTAGCTTTCGAGTGTGCTACACATTATCTCTTGCATCGTTAGTCTGGAATTTGCTGGTGCAGCGGTGTTTGTTCTATGTTATGAAAGGCCTTATATTTGCTAACACGAGGAATTTGCGAAAGATTGCCTTGTATTCATTTTTGTCAGATTAATCTCCAGATCTGAGGCCCGACTCGTGCAGCCAGTTTCCGGCATCCTTTGTGCGGGCATGCTCAACACAAAAGAGATAGCGTTGTCAGGCCTTCAAAATCTAGTCTTGGGGCTCAAGCTGGGCCGCAAGACCATGCGATCGGCTTCTCCTGAAAAGATCCGTTATAAAGGGCCAGTTCCAGCTGCAGATCAGTGGAAAGGTGATAGCCCAATACTTCAGTATTTCTACTGCTTAAAAATTAGTTTAGTGGTCGTCCGTCCTCTCCACCCCCACTCATGTTCCTTTTTACTGATATGTGTGTCATGTTATCAGTAAACTATCTTCTCGCATCGTGTGCTCCCTACTCTTCCTCTCCCAGCATCACTTGCGACGCCGTCTGCGCTTCCCCCTCCTCTTCGCCCTCGCCTTCACCCCCGCTCTTCTGCTCTGCTCCACGCGCCCCTCCCCCTCCCTTGTTGCTGCTTCCATCATCTGGATCTGGACAGGCCTCACCTCCTCCTCTCCGCCCCACTCTTCTGCTCTGCTCCGTGTGCATAGACAAATTGAGATATATTATATCTACTTTAATTAATAAACTATTACACTCGCGAGATGTTTCGTAGCAACGCACGTGCACTTAACTAGTGAGTGTTAAATCTTTGGTACACAATAGAATGGACTTTTTGTTGGACCTAGGAGGCGTCTAGAAGTGTTGAATAGGCGTCACATACATAATGGTCTCTTCAAAATCTTTTTGCATTAAGGAGTTCAAGATTCTTTCACTCCAATAGCTATACGGAGCTATGAAGATTAGATATTAAACCCTCACAATGAAATCTCCAAGAAGAACCGAACAAAATGCAACAAAACTTGCCTGGGAGGTTTGGCCTCCAACTAGTGGGCGGTCTGATATCTCTTGGATGGCCTGACCTCTCCTTCGGGTGGTCTGACCTCTCCCTCAGGACATAACTGAAAATCAGCACGATTTCAAATCCAAGAATCGATGTAACTTTCAATCCACAGTTCTAAATTACTTGAAACTTTGCATGCACCTTGCCTATGATATTATGAACCTAATCCATGAAGAGATCGAAGTTAATCTTTCCAAATATTTTATACTTTTCGATCTAAAGGCAAGTTGCACGAAAATCGAGTAAAATACGAAAATGATGATAGAGAGGATCTCGTGAGAGGAATCAATCCAAGATGTCTAAGGATGGTTTCACACACATCCTAGTAATCTCAATCACATCAAGAATCAAGTTAAAATCCCTCAAGAGCAAAATCCCCAAAATCACCCTTTCTTCAATCAAAATCGGGCAAACTCAATAACTTGCAATATAAAGTGTTCAGATAGATGAGATCTAGTCTTCAAGAGATATCTCCATCACTTACACGTCCTAGGTATAAGGCAAGATCAAGAGGGGAGGAAGAAGCACAAAAAACCAAGCCAAAAAAAAAATCAATACTTGAGCATATGAGAGTAAGACTTAGACAAATTTGGATATTTGATTTCTACTTGGAGATGAATGTTTACAGTCACTCCCTTAGGAGGACAAAGCAACTAGGATAGCACACACACAAATGCTCTCATCTCTCTCAATACATCTCTCAAACACTAGCATCCTCCTCTTCCCACTTAACTCAAATTTTCACATTAGGGTTCCTTAGCTTCGTTGGATGTGCAAATCCCGCACCACCCCTTATATAATGGAGGATAGGTTTAGAGAGAAACCCTAACGAGCACTCATTAAGCCCACACACAAACATGTTTCTCACTCACACACGCTTCTCTAAGAGCTGGCCAAATCCATCATGCCTTGCCCTCCACGGAGTATCCTTGACCTAATCCACTTAGGCCACCGCCGTGGTTTCGCACACCACCACTTTTTCGGTATTGAGCAATTAACCAAAGTGCCTTTTATCGACTTTTCTCGATTCCTTTATATCCATGTGGCTCCAATGACTTCCCGCTAAGTCTATCATGCGTCCGGATCCCCACAGGATCGTCCTTGCTTGCAAACGGACCCAAGTCACTTGGCGCACCACATGCCTTACCATGCACCATGACTGCACCCGTCTTCCCTGACCGTTCTGGACCTCAACTCCTCCTTGAGCTTAGTCCCAATCCACCTTATCATTTCCCATCATGTCCATCACTGGTAGCTCATGCTCTGGTTCCTTGTCTTCTTGGCTTGTAACCACCCTGGTAGCCTCGGTCATCTTTCGGTGGCACCTTGATCGTTTTGGACCTCATCTCTCCTAGCTTAGTCTCGATCCCGTTTGCCTCACCATGACGTAGCTCTAGAGTCCTACAACCAACACCGACAACCAAACCATTATGTAGCACCGCACGACACACACAATCATCAATTAACACAATTGATGAGTCAAGAACACATACCTTCAAAACTTCGCTCCCGGAAGCATCAGTTTACCTGAAAAGGTATTTGCTCAAACTTTGCTTTCTATGGTTCTTGTCCATCTTGCACCTTGCCTGAGTCCAACTATCTCACCCGACATCTATAACTGTTCAGAACCTTGGTTCTCCTAAGCAAGCCCTAGTTCTCCTCGCCGTTGACTATAGTTGACTCCAAGCTACATGCACAACAATAGACCAAGCAACTATTTTCGGGCACAAGTTGTTCACAACTTGACCCACGTTAGCCAAAACATGTATCATACAACACATGTGCAACAATTCCATGACCCTAGGTTAATTCCCAAATTTTAGCACAACCTCCGTCTATTTGAACCACCAAGGTCGATTTGATCGCCGTCAAGACAAATGGTCCGACTGGCAACCAACGTCTGATGTGATTGCGCTGGCTGGTCTAACTGTGCACACCGGTAACAAGATAGTGGTCTGACCGCATGGAGTGGTGGGTCAGACCTCTTCCCAAAACCAGAAAATACCCTTCTCTGAACTTTTCAGTTAATCTTTATATAGTTTCATGTTTAGTTTCTATTTCCAATGGCACATAGTGCAAACACATCCCTTAACACTTCCACACAAGTGTTTGGTATCCATTTGGATAACTTTTGCACTGCCGGTCAGACCGCCTGATGCCTGATAGCAATCTAACAATTTGCAAAACTGAGAGTTCACTCACCAAACTCCTCAACAACGATGTTAATTGTTCATCACCTAGACTAGGACCAAACCACATGGTCACTACACTATTTTTATAAAACAACAACAAATGGACTTAAACCAAGCTCCATTTAGAACACACAAATTCTTTTATATTCTCACGAGAATTGAACTATTTATGTAGAATTTGGCTCTAGAATGGCCATTTGTGACCGGTGATTTGTCGAGTAGCTGGTCCACTAGTTTTGTCTTCAAAACACTCCTTGATGAAAATGCTGTCCATCTTAATGAAAGTTTGGTCTTTTCTTGTAATGTCTTGTACCTTTTCTCCAAACTAGCTAGAATGCTCATGCAGTTAAGCGCAATTACAGGCAGATCTCCTTGATGAAAGTTATGGATTGGTAGCTTAGTCAAGAATTAGGACCCTCCCAGATGAGGACATCTCTACCACAAGTACATCTTCTCCATCTCAAGTTGCTGCATTAAAGTTGTGTGCACTTTTTGGTGCATGTAGCCTCAACCGCCACGTGAAGATAAGATGAACCACTTCACATCAACATGACATCAGCGGATGTCATCGCTCATATTACCAAATATATGATATCATTACACATGTCAACATCATGATGAGGTTATCGCACATGTCAACATACTTAGCCAAGAAATATATGATGTCATCTCACGTGTCAGCATACTTAGCTAAGAAGTATATGATATCATCGCTTATGTCAACAAATATACGATGTCAGCGCATAGGTGATCGTCTTTCTTGGATATCAAGTAATGAGTTGTAAAGTTAATTGAGTTATAACTCTAGTTGCAAACAACTTACCGTGTGGACATCCCTAGAATGCACACACATTGTCCCCTTCCCCAAATACCACTCCAACACCAACCGGGCCAATCACCAGAGCTAGAGCCAAGCAAATTAATCAAGAAGTGAATCTTTTTCTCAATGAGTTGTGCATTGGTTTCCATAAGAATGAATTGCTACCTAATGCCTCTACATTACTTTTTATAAGGTTTCATGAAGAAGAAGCTTTGGAGGCAAAGGGAAATATGCTACTACAACTTCAAGAACAATGGAACCAAGAGAAAGCAGATAGTTGAGAATCAACATAGGAAGGATCAAATAGAAGCCGGTCTGGCCGGTGTACAAAACACTGGTCTGACCGAGAGGAAATCAATCCCAATTTGATTGTTGTCAAAAGGCGTGCTACTAACTAGCTTGCTTGCTACACAAAGAATACATTGTATTTAGTCTGAACACTGCAGCAACTGGCGCAATGTAGCAAGCGACGTACTGTGGCACTGGCTCAAAAAGCTATATATGGAAGGGTACACCCTCCCATGTAAATTTGAGTTGAAATTTCAGAAATAAACATAACACCCCAGCCGAACACTGAGCCTGGAATGTCACTAAACTACTCTAACAAATTAATTTACATCAACTTACACTAAAATTACAGCAATCAATACATTATCAAAACCCGTCCACGGGTCACAATAAAATATGGATAAAGATTTGACAAACATAAATAATCAAACTCTAGAAGCATAGCAAGATAATAAACCAAAATTGGTGCATAACCAATCGAATAAACTCTATGGATTGAATAAACAAGACCTAATCAATCATCTAGGATCATTCAATATCTAACATGTCCTAAAAAATATTCCATCAAAGTGAAGTGAAGGTTTCTCATGACAAATGAATCAAGTTTGAGAGTATGTAATTATTCCACGTGCGCTAATCCCTCCAAGCGAAATGCCATCAATGGTCACCTAAAAGCAATAGTAGAGCAAGAGTGAGTCCACGACTCAGCAAATACATCAATAAACAATAAACAATGCCTAATCAACGGTAATCAATAACACCATTATCATCACTTGTTCTCTTATCTTTATTTTCACGCTCATTCATACAATCCTCTTCTCTTTATTCTCACACACAACCATCAAATATATTTTTTTTCAATGCATCTCTACACTATATGTCCACATGCACTTCTTTTGCGTATACCGGTATAGCGTGAGTGAACACTCGCGGCAATGTTTACTCTCAAGCCCGTCCTCTTCAAGGATCGGAGAACTCCTCTACTCCCGTGGAGTTGTGATCAATATGATCACTTTCTCATATGCAATGATGCTTATGAATGCACAATGTTTCATAGTTTCATCATGATCATCATCGACCATCATTCTCATATCCAACAATACGAAATTATCCATAGCCATTCACATTGCTTGCAATTAAAATAAAATATAAGCACAACAATAATGGTAATGAGTGATAAAGAAATACAATGATCAACCATTGATCACTGTCTACCATACACTTGCCTTTCCTAGTAGCGAGGAACAATTTGATTAGAGGATGACCACAAACCCGACGCCACTCCTCCTACAGTAAACATCCAATCTCAAAATAAGCTACAACAGTACAATAACAACAATTAAACAACATTGTTCCTACACATTTCTCCAAAATTTGCCACACTCCTCCTTTACCGGATAGTCACCTCTTACTGACCTGGTACTAAAAATGGCATAACTTTTGACTCCCAAGTCTTAACAAAGCAAACCACACCAGTTCTGGAATCTACACAAAATTTCCCACAATTTCTTAGATGGTCACGATTCCTAATTAAATCATTTAACCTAGAAGATAGTTCTATCATCTTCTTAACAACAGGTTTACTATTTTAATATCTTCTGTTCTACCCAACCAAAATTCATGTTCTTGTACTCTCTAGAATCCTTAGACAGATATATACACTTTTCATGTAGAGCAAAAACCTTAATTAGTCCGTTTACTAATTTTAATCTATAATTTACCAAGATGCTGCAAAAAGACGACAACTTTCTAGGTAGCAGGCTTACAAAATTCGTAACTCGAAATTTAATCGTCTGATCGACATGATTAAATATTCTACAGAAAGCTATCAAAATTTTCTACAATTATCTATTAGATGATATTTTCATATTATGCCCATATGATACCCGAAATAATAGTACAACAAAATAGCAGACTAAACCAATCTAATGTTCGAACCCGACTAGAAACATGCTAATTTTTTCTTCTAATCTCGTTTTAAATATCTAGATAAAATAAACAATAAAGGTGAAAACTTAATCGTTACCTCGGAGACCGCGACGAGGAACACCAATCTCCCGCACGATTCTCCTCTATTTCTCTTTCCTCTTTTTCTTCCTCTTTCTTTCTACTGTTGATTTCAGCATGCTTCCATGTAAATCATGCAGAGAGATTTGCTAGCAGATACACCACGCATGCAGCCATGCAAAGCAATGAGCAACTAGCGATCAGCAAGCACTAACTCAGCAGACTTTCGCTGGCTTGGCGTGTGGCGATGTGCTGGCAGCAAAATTTGCATTGGAGCGGCGGCGATGCTGGCGATCCACGCGCCGGCTGAACGGGCAACCAAGCGATGGCTCCACATGATGGGCGAACGGCAACCGGGCGCTCCACGCACGCGCTGGCAGGCAACGCTCTCAAGCGCGGTGAACAGCTGGCGCGAGGAAGCGATACGGGCTGGCGCGGGCGACGGCGCATGGAGGAAAAGAAAGATCACGCGGCTAGGGTTTCCGGTTTTTAGATCCTCCTTTCCCCCACGTCTATTCTTAACACTACAGATTTAACTTTCCCGTATGACTCCTTTCAGGAAACAACTCTCTCTAAAAATTTCCCAATACAATCTGTTTTCACGTACCCTTTTCTGCCAAATTACGCACAGGTCCTCAAAAGGGTTATGCTCAGAAAACCCTACTAACCCTTTTCGTTTTCTCTCTAAAGTTATTCGGGATATTACATTCTACCCTCTTTAAACAGAATTCGATCCCGAATTCTACTCACCTCTCTACTCGAAAGAACAACCACAACAGAAATAAACGACAGTTAACATGTACCCGACGTGAACAATTCTGGATATCGCTCATGCATGCGAGACTACAGCTCTCAAGTCGCTTTCCGCTCGGTTTGATGCGACCACCGCACCTTAACGTAACGGACGTATTTCGTCTCAACACTCGTCCCGACCTTTCCAGGTACACTCAACGGACATGACTCGAAGGTACGAACTTACTCGTTAGTCAATGGCTCTAACAAAACCTCACACTCCAGATCTCTCAGGTACTCACTTAACATCAGAATATACACGATGTTGCGTACCTCGCACATGACTTGAGACAACCTTATCGATACGCCGACTTCCAAACCCTTGCAACTAACGGAAACAAATCAACATATCATGGGCCAACCTTCCCTTTGGTACCAAACCACACAACCTGCATAAAACACACAGAACTCTTGTTATCACTCCCAATCGACCACTTCACCTTTGTAAGGAGCAACTCCTTTAACAATAAGATAGAAACCATACTTTTTATTACAGTTAGCCACGCAAGGCTATGATTCTTTATTACAAGTAGTAATTTACAACTACAAAATGGGACTAAGTCCCCTCGCTTGCCCGCCATGCTTCACTGGTCTTCTACTCGTCCCACACGCCGAATAGGGTGTCCACCTCACCTGGCTCCTCGTAGTAAGAGCCCTCGTGTCCTTCGTCCCACTCGGGATAGTTCCCGGTCAAACTAGGATCTAACAAAGGAGAATACTAGCAATTTTAAGTACTAGTGTAGTCAGCAAGCATTAATAGCAAAAATACACTCGATGACTCATCTCTGTTCGTTATCACATTTTCTAAATCATCTCTTTTTCTGAAAATAAACAACTCGTCAAAACTTTAAGTGGTAAGTTTTAGTACTGAAAAGACTACTTGTTACTCGATAAGAAGATAAACCCCCCAGTGGTCACTATAGCCTCCAATTCAGGAGACATGCATGAATTCATGATTTTTATTTAGCACTGCTGTCAATGATCTTACGAAATAAATAGAGAAAAATGGCAAAGAGTTCTTGGGAGAGAATAAGACTGCTCTTTATTACTATGAACTGGCTATTACAGGGGGTGCCCTTGACAAGGCATTGGACTAATCCTAATTACACTGAGCGTAATGCTTGCTATGCTGTTGAATCAGACTTGATCATCAACCTAATGCCGATTATTGTGCTTCAATCTGATGCCATTCGATCCCCTCGTTCCTCCGTGCTCTATCTTTAAATAACCGTCAAAGAGGTGACAATTGTTCCTAGGGAAGGTGTCTGTTGGAAGTAACGCGACTGGCCGGAGTGAGGCAACGGTTGATGTTTCATCAACCGTTCGGCGGTTGAATGTCTGCGAGACACAACAACCGCATAGTGGTTGTTGTCAGTGTCTTAGAACCATGAAACGTCGCATGGTATGGAACAAATATAACATGTGTTCCATTCATCACACGACAAGGAATATACTCAGAGTTAGATCTGGATGCTAGTTCATTGTTTCTTACGAGCAGTCATCTGGTTGGGGACTGGGTACAGAACCTGATCCGACCAAGATACTTATTATGTAATCTTTGGAATCCTTACGACCATATGGGTCGTTAGCCTCAGGGGTTATGACCATGAAGACATATGGCCTTTTATTATGTATTAAAGTAATACATAGATATTTTAATCCTCGTCAGCTAGCCCTCGAACTTCAAGTGAATTGGTTGTGTGAACACTTTCTCCCAATGAAGTCGTATCGGGCAGACCCTTACTTAATCCCGTAATATACGAGATGGTCTATATTCACTTTAAAGTTGAGAAATTGCCTTAGGACTCAAAGATTTTTTTTTCTGTCCGTTAGACTTTGGGTAACACCTCGATGCAGTTAAAGAATTGCGGCTATAAAACCTCTTCAGCGCTGGGCTTTAGGGTTTTTACGCCTCTTGCTTTCCTTTTTCATCTCCTGAGAGAAAAATTGCCTCCGACCTCCTCTTGTCTACAACTTTCTATGACCTCCTTTCTTTCTTCATCCAAAACTCAACTATGTCAGATCTTATCACCAACTGGTTGGTTTCTGATTTGAGTGAGAAGAAACTTGAGAGCCTGGAGAAGGTCGGGTTGCTTCCTAACAAGGATTTGATTTCTTAGAGATCAGCAGCCAGAGAGCATTCTCTGAGCAACGAAGATGGGGAAATTCCTATTTTTCTCATATATTGAATGCGGATTCAAGTTGCCAGTTCACTCCTTCCTTCTTAAGATTTTGGAGCACTACGGAGTTGAATTGGTGAACCTTGCCCCCAATGCCATCGCCAACCTCAGCGTCTTCGTATATCTCTGTGAAGCGTACTTGAGGATTGCCGCAGATCTGGATCTCTTCAAGTACTACTATAGGATGGCGAAGTCGGGGAAGATGACCGGGACGCCTAGAGAGTGCACCTTGCGCCTCCATGACGGAAAGGCCGATGAGTACATTCGTATGTACTCAAAGTCTTCGTGGTTGCCATGGAAGAAAACTGGTTTTACATGACGGCCACTCAAAAAGACAACCTTTATTATACTGGTAAAAAGAAGGTCGAGAATCCAGAGTGGCGCTCCTCCGTGAAGGAGGGAAAAGTGGGGAGATGGGTTGAAGCCATCCAACTCCTTAGTGTCAGGGATTTAACCTCCTGGCACGTGGTAAGGGATTTCTCCATGCGCTGGATTAACTCCTGAAGGCCCGAGCACATTCGATGCTCTGGTACATTGGTCATGACGATACGACCAAAGATTCTAAGGAGGGTAAGTCCTGAAAGATTCTGACCAATTTGCTTATCTTGGTTGATTACTTTCGTAATCCTAAAGTCTCTCGTTTATTCTTTCAGCTCTTTCTCCTGATGAGATTAGAAGCCAGATCAAAATGATCTGCGCCGGGGAGTCTGGCGATAAGGCTGATTTCCCTCGAATTTTAGTAGTTGTTTCTGCACAAGAGAGGGCTGAGAGAATGAAGGTAAAAATATCAACCATCTTTCATCATTTATATGTTTTTCAATCGGTTTACTGTAGATCCTGTTTGATGCGCAGTCAGTCGGAATGAGGATCAATGAGGCCACCGAAAGTTGTGAGCCGATTGACGCTCCGACCACTCCTACGACCACCCGAGATGATGGTTTTATAGATGTAGGTAGCCGAACATAAATGTATATTCTAGATGAAGGATTTTCACCACCGAACAGAAAAGTAAATGCTTGTTATGTTACAAAAAATGATCTAAGTATCACTAGGAAATCAATGTGGTTAGAACCATCGTATGATTTCGACTAGTTTCAGATCTTTTCCATAATCGAAATACTGTATAGTATCGTATATGGTTGGCAGATGTATAAGACTTGTACTGATGATAAGGAATTATGCAAAAATGTATGCAAAAACGACAAGTGAACTTGTTTATATATATTATCCAAAACTGGTCATAAGGGTTGCTAAGGACCATAGACTAAAAAAACACTTCGCGAAATGTGCTCTTGCTCAAGTTCCGACTAGCAGCGAGGATCGTAAGAAAAGGTGGCACTAGGAAGCTCCTTCCAGTGAGCAGGACCACGTGTGGAGAAGGAGAGACTTCGACTAGCAGGCTTTCTGTGTCCCGACCAGTAGCCAAAATGAGAGTGGAACAGAATGTTGAAGGTAAGAAATGTAGTCTCTGAAAGCTTAAGCATGTAAAGTACTATATGTAGTTGCCTGTGTGATGCTCCTTTTACTCGTATATTTCTTTAAGAAAAGAGTATTGGTCACGCGTGAGAACCATTGACTGAATGGTCACGACTAGGACTCGTACGACGTTTGACTTATATGTCGTAGCCATAGAGTAATATAGATCCTTGAAAAAGGATATCAGAGATAATTTGGTCTTCTCTAACCAATTAGACAACAATAGTATGTAAACCAGATTATGAGACAGTCATATAAACAATATCATTTGTCGGAAAGTAAAGAAAATGCATCTTTATTAAGAAATGAAAAATTGGAAAAATACAATTATACAAAGAACTTACGCAATTGGTCAATATTCCAAGAATCTGACAAAACACGCCCGTCTGACATAGCTAGTCGTACCGAACCAGGTTTGGTGACTTCAACCACAGTGTATGGACCTTCCCATTTTGGAGGAAGTTTATTGCGATTAGCCTAGTTCTGAATTTTGCGTAGGTAAACCTTCGCATGGCTTATTGGTAAACTGCTGATGGTATGAGGGCTTGGTTTCGTCTTTCTTCAAGGAAATTGATGTCGTCGAGTCTTCGTTGTATCTAATCATTCTCATTGAAACAATCAGTTTGAGCAGAGCCGATTTTCAGTTCTAGAGGAAGCATGATTTCAGCACCGTAAACTAGAAAAAAATAGAGTTTCACTGGTCGTACGACTGGTCGTGGTTCGAACGGCCCATAGGACAGAAGGTAGTTCTTGAACCCCAAGCTCTTGACCGTTTTGTTAACTGGTCAAACACTCGGCGTTTCACCCCTTGCATTATGATGCCATTAGCTCGCTGAACTGCTCCATTGCTCTGCGGATGAGTGACAGAAGCGAAATGTATCTTGATACCTAGATTGTCGCAGAATTCCTGAAAATTTCCGCTAGAGAACTGGGTACCGTTATCTGTGATTATACGACTGGGTATACCAAATCATGCGATCACGTTTTTTTGTGAGGAACCTCTTAGCGACTTCAGTCGTTGTTTTAAGAACTAGTTTAGCTTCTATCCATTTTGTAAACGTGTCAATCATGACAAAAAAGAATTCGAAACCCTCGGGTGCTCTTGGGAAAGGTCCTAGAATGTCTAGTCCCTAGGTTGCAAAAGACCAAGAAAGATGTATGGTTTGCAAAGCTTATACCGGTTGATGTACTTGTCGACTATGAAATTGACATTGTACGCACTTCGTCATGAGCTCTTTTGCAACATGAAGGGCAGTTGACCAGTAGTATCCTTGCCTGAAGACTTTACCGATCAGTGTTCTGTAAGAATGATGTGCTCCACAGACTCCTCCATGAATGTCAGATAGCAACTTCATGCTATCCGTTTGAGATATGCATCTCATCAACACTCCGTGAGATCCTCGTTTATACAAGGTACTTTCGATCAGAGTGTATGATTTGGCTTTTTGAGCTATACGATCAGCCTCTACATCATCTTCAGGAATAATACCATGCTGAAGATAATTGTAGATCGACGTCATCCAATCTCTACTATGATCGTGCTATACGACCTGTGGAGTATCCATGTTCTCAGGATTGATTTGTACGACCTCCAATGGAACATCTATGTCCTCGGAAAGCTCGACCACCGAGGGTGAATCGAGTTACTCGAGAAAACTCTGGGCGGGACAGGTGACCTTCTAGAGGCCATCCATGCCAACTGGCCTGCCAGAAAGTTTTTCTTTCTAGGAATGTGTTAGATCTAGAAACCAAAGAAGTGCTTTTCGAGTTTCTGTAGTTCCACCAAATAAGATGACATCTTGGTACTTCAACATTGATACTCTTTCCCGACTTGATTCGCTACTAGTTGAGAATTGCCTTTCACTAGTAATCTGCGAATCCCGAGCACACGAGCTACTTGGAGTCCTTCCAGTAAACCCTCATATTTTGCCACATTGTTTGTAGCAAAAAAGTTTAGCTGGATGACGTACTTGATGTGTTCGCCAGTAGGGGATATCAAGACAACTCCAGCCCCCGAGCCTTTGAGCATCAAGGAATCGTCAAAGTACATTGTTCACTCGTCATGGTGTTCTTATTCGGGCTCTTGGGTGGGTTCAGGGATTGTCCATTTGATAATGAATTCTGCTATTGTCTGGGACTTGATTGTTGTTTGTGAGATGAAATGGAGGTCAAACGCCCCAAGCTCGACCGCCCATTTTGCTATTTGTCCTGATGATTTCCTATTTCCAAGGACTTGACCTAGGAGATATCCAATTGGTACGACCACTTTGTGAACCTGAAAGTAATGCCTTAGTTTCCTTGAAGCTATAAGGAGACCATAGAGCAACTTTTGTACCTGTGTGTATCTTTCCTTTGGTCCATGTAAGACTTTGCACACGTAATATACCGGTTGTTGGACGTTGTCACATTCTATGACCAGTACACCGCTGACTGTTTGTGGTGTTGCGTCTATGTAAATCAGTAATGTTTCTCCCGATCTCGGAGAGACTAAGATCGGGGCACTCGTAAGGTACTTCTTAAGTTCTTCAAAGAAATCGTCTGCCTCTTTAGTCTACTCGAAACTTCCGTGTTTCCGAAGGAGTTTGAAGAAAGGTAATCATTTTTCTCCTAACCGTGCTATGAAATGACTTAGCACTGCCATACAACTAGTTAGTTTTTAGACTTCTTTCTTTGTGGTCGGAGGGCGCGTCTGATCGATGGCCAAAATTTTTGCTAGGTTTGCTTCAATCCCTCTAGCCGAAACTAGGAACCCAAGAAGCTTTCCAGAAGAAGCTCCGAACACACACTTCTCTGGATTTAACTTAAGGTTATGTCTTCTTAAGTTATTGAAAGTATCATGTAGGCCGAAAATATGGTCACCAGCGTTGATGCTTTTCACGACCAAGTCATCAACGTAGGCTTCTAGATTTTGACTTATTTGAGGATTAAAGGTTTTCTGCATCAACCTTTGAAAAGTTGCACCAGCGTTTTTGAGACTAAATGACATCTTAACATAGCCGTAAGTGCCATATGGAGTGATGAAGAAAGTTTTCTCTTCATCGTCTTTTACTCATATTAATCTGGTGGTACCCTGAGTATGCATTTAAAAAACTTAACAACTCACACCCGGAAGTAGAATCTACAAGTTGATCAATGTGTGGAAGGGTAAAGTCATCATTCGGACAATATTTATTAAGATCTATGAAGTCAATACACATTCACCATTTCCCATTGCTTTTTCTAACCATTACAGGGCTAACGAGCCACTCTGGGTGGTCGACTTCACGGATAAACCCAGCCTTGAGGAGCCTGTCGACCTTCGACTGGATTGCCTCCTTCTGATCAGGTGCAAAACATCTTAGCTTCTGCTTGACCGGTTTCTTGTCAGGCTAGAGAGCTAGCCTGTGCTCGATCTGCTCCCTGGGGACTCCGTGCATGTCGGATGCCTGCGAGGCGAATACGTCCTGATTTGCTCGGAGGAAGGAGATGAGCGACTCTTCCTATTTGAGGTCGAGTCCTACCCCGACCAGTACCTTTTGGGCAGACACATTAGCGTTTCTTAACCCAGACGGTGTGTTGATGCTTTCCAAAGGAGCATCTTTGCCGAGTGGTACCTCCTTGGTCTGGTCAGAAGGCTTTGGCACCATCTTGGGCCTTGAGTGCTTGACCTGCATGGTAGGCAGATTAGTTTCTCTGGTCGAAAGTTCATCGACCAGTTCTAAGGACTTCCGATCACATGCATAAGATATTTTTCGATCTCCTCGAACCGTGATGACTCTTTTCAGTCCTAGCATTTTTGAACTCTAATAACTGTAATGCGTGGCTATCAGGAATTTTGCTAAAGCCGGACGACCGAGGATTCCATTGTATGCGGTTTTAAAATCCACCACATCAAATGGAACCTTTTCTGTTCGAAAGTTGTCGGGCTTTCCGAACGTAATCAGTAGGGACAGCTGTCCTATCGGTTTAGTGGTAGAACCAAGAACTATGCCGTGGAAGACATATTTCACGGGTTTTACCTTTGACCTGGGGATCTTCATCTCTTCCAAAGCTCCTGTAAATAAAATATTTAAAGAACTACCTCCATCTATTAAGACTCAATTAACTTTACAATTGTTAATAGTAGGTTCAACCACGATAAGAAACCTACCCGTCGAAGTCGACGGATGGGGCGATCTTCTTTCTTTGAAGGAGATTACGCCGACCACTGGATGACTTGACAGTGATCAGAGACTCGGCAAGGTTGACCTCCCGCTCCACGGCCTTCAGATGACGTCTTGATTCGTACGAGAAGGATCCTCCAAAGATCATATCCACTGTGTGCTATGGCTCCTGGTATTCCATCTCTTCATCGCCATCTTTGTCCTTCCTGGAGCTTGGTTCTCTGAGTTCTGTTATGGAGGGGAAATGTCATTTACCTGAGCAGTAATCCTCCAGTTTATTTTTCTAGGCCCGGCAGGTGCGCAGATCATGCCCTGCTACCTAGTGAAGTGGACACCACTTCTCACTTTTCTTGAAGTCATTGGTCGGAGCCTTAGCTTTGTTCGGACCAGTGAAATCTTTCTTGTCCTTGGTAAACTTTTATGGAATCGTAAGAATTTCTTTGTTGTCGGGCTTGCGATTCTTCTTGTTTTTGAGAGACTTTTTGGCTTTTCTTCTCTTGCTTCTCCAGACCTAACTGAGGATTTTTATCTTTTCGATCGATAGCTTCATACCATTCGATCGCTTCACTAGCGGTTGCATATTTGTCTACCATGTAGAAAAGTTTGACGGTTGTTCGTGGAGGATTTATTGGAATATCCTCCGTAAACCGGCGATTCCTCGATCCTGCTTTAAAAGCCTGGATGACAGAAGATTCTACAATATTTGGGATGGAATTTCGAACCTGACTGAATCTTTTGATATATTGTCGAAGAGTTTCATTGGTTTTCTGCTTCATACGATGAATATCATCCTCTTTCCTGGGACGGTCGTACGTCCCTTGAAAATTGGCGATCAGAGTATCGCAAAGCTGCTCCCAAGTATGGATAGATCCGACTGATAGGTTAAGCAACCACGACCAGGCAAACCCTTCAAGGACCGTGGGCAAGTAATTTGCCATCACGTTATCGTTACCACCGCCAGCCTTGATGGCGGTAGAATAAATTTGAAGAAATTCCAATGGGTTCTAAGTTCCATTGAACTTCTCTATGTTGGTTGGTCGGAACCTGTCCAGCCAACGAACAGCTTGGAGACCTGTCGAAAACGCTCGGCAACCCGTAATGGAGTCGTGGCACCTTCTTTGAAAAGGAGCTGGATTATAATCAGTTGGGGATCGGTTCCTCAGATTTGCATATCTAGGATCCGGTGTCCCAATCTGGTCATTGATATTATGATAACGTCTTTGACCACCCACTTGGTTCAGATGATGCCTGAGATCGTCTGAATCAAGTGGCCATTCCTCTTGACGACGAGGAGGAGTGGCTGCTGTGAAGAGCTGTCTTCCCTCGTGATTCCGTGGTCGGAACCTACGAGGCGGTCTTGGTGTTGATCAATCCTTTGCTCGACCATGTTGTCCCCTACCGAGGGAGGAGTGCTGGGACGAAGCCATCGTGTGACTTTGCGAATTCCTCTGTTCCCGGTACTTTTACAGACAACAGATGATTTGTTGGAGGATCTCCGACACGACACAAAAGTTTGAACATAACCTGGAGTTCCTGCTAAAGCAGGGTCTAGATTATTCAAAATATCCTGAACTCGTTACAGGTTTTGTATAGTTATCGAAGGTCGTGGAAGATTCCAGCTTGCAGTGGCCGTTCGATGAGTTGAGTTTTCCCTTGACCTACTGGTTGGCGCTGCCTGATTCCTTACTCGCGGTGGGGTAGGAACAAGTGAATTAACTGATGCACGTCCATCAACTCGATTTCCGCCGGTAGTTGGTGCTTTAGTGTCCGTACCATTTCCACTAGCAAGTGGTGGCGAGTTAACCCGTGGAGGATCGTGCATGGCATTCAGATTGGTATCTCCGATTGTGTTAACTTCGTGGCGCTAACATTGATCTTCCGATGAACTCCCATCATAGCTAAGGGAGAGCCTTCCAGTACTTCTGCAAGGAGCCTCCACGATGGGGAGTGATCGGAGATTACTGCCTCTGGTGGGCTTTGTGGTGGACTCGGCCTAATCCGGCGGACTGCAGATCGTATGCTGAGTTTCACTATGCCCACTTGGCCTACGACCGGTGATAACTTCATAGATACCCTTACCAGATGCCGCTTGGCCCCTAGAATACGTAGGAGCCGTTGGCGAATACTGGTCGCCCATGACAATATCGAGAGTACATGGACTCTCTAATTGCAGCGTTGGGCTTTCATTGCCTCTTCTGCCGGTTGGATCGACCGGGCTTGTAGAGGCATTTCGTCGATTTCGCTAATCTCTGAGAGCGGTTCCTTTGAGAGCGCCATTGTTGGTGGCAGTGTATCCTCATCCATCCGGTCGATTTCGCTAATCTCTGCGACTAGCGAGCCGGCGGAGGAGGAGGATGATGACATCCTGTTTTCTTCCATGGTGCGGATGCATGTGTCTATGTTGAGGTTGGAGTAGTCCACCAGGCCGAACCAGTTTTTCTCATCCCAAGTCTCTGCCATGTTCGCATGAGCGATGATGGAGCAAAGGAAGTGGATGAGGAATGCTTGAGCGAAGTAATCTTCAAGAACTCAACGCCTTCTTCCCCACGGACGACGCCGGCTGTTGGTGATTGAGTCACCGATCTTATGAAATAAATAGAGGAAAATGGCAAAGAGTTCTTGGGAGAGAATGTGACTGCTCTTTATTACTATGAACTGGCTATTACAGGAGGTGTCCTCGATAAGGCAGTGGACTAATCCTAATTACACTGAGCGTAATTCTTGCTATGCTACTGAATTAGACTTGAAATATCAACCTAATACCGATTGTTGTGCTTCAATATGATGTTGTTCGATCCCCTCGTTCCTCCGTGCTCCATCTTTAAATAACTCGAAGAGGTGGCAGTTGTTCCTGGAGAAGGCACCTGTTGGAAGTGGCGTGACTGGTCGGATCGAGGCAACGGTTGATGAAACATCAACCGTTCGGCGGTTGAATGTCTGCGAGACACAACAACCGCATGGTGGTTGTTGTCAGTGTCTTAGAACCATGAAACATCACGTGGTATGGAACAAATATAACATGTGTTCTATTCATCACACGGTAAGGAATATACTCGGAGTTAGATCCGGATGCCAGTTCATTGCTTCTTATGAGCAGTCATCTGGATGGGGACTGGGTACAAGACCTCATCTGACAAGGATACTTATTATGTAACCTCTGGAATCCTTACGACTACAGGGGTCGTTAGCCTTAGGGGTTACGATCATGAAGACATGTGGTCTTTTATTATGTATTAAAGTAATACATATAGATTTTAATCCTCGTCAATTGTGTAGGCTTTTTACCACTTTACCCATAGCTAGTCTGAGCCCTCTCTCTGAGCTAGGTCCTATGCATTTCCTTTGATGCGGGTTCAAGTTCAGAATACAGAACGTTTTCTAGGTTATGTGATTAATTCTCCACCCATTACTTTCCGTCAGTGTCCTAGGGCACTCACCCAGTCCTCCACTAAGTTTTCGTAATGTTGGTTGGGCCGAACTCCCCGCACCCAACACTCCACCTAGCGCTATAGTGCCTTGGATCCCCACACTTTCGGACTCTCATACCGGCTCTGGGTTCCTCCATCACACTCACACATATTACTTACCCGATGTGGAGAGTATGACCATGTAACAAGGTAACATTTTCTGCCCATCGAAACATGAAAATGTTTGGCACTTAAATACTACCTCTTATCCAAGTGAGAGTTTTGTTGATCCTTATATATTAACCATATGTAAAGGGTCCTACCTCTTCCCTCATCTCTTTCCTGCCACGGGCCCCCTTTACCAGCCATAATATTAACTCTTGCAGTACAGCGGTGAAATATCCCGTCTAAATATAAAACAAATAAGTGATTACTACTGAATTTAAATAGAATTAGAAAAAAATCAGAATTTTGGGAGAGAAATGGGCCGCCAACCCATAATCTAGTGGGGGGAGTCGACCATCGTGGTCCAAGGCCCATGAGTGGGCCTGCTGCCCACTAGAACACCAAACCCTAGAGACACTGGTACTGTAGCATGCCGTGGTTACTGTAGTGCTACCTCCCCCTGCGCCTTCGCTCCGTCCCCCTACAGCCCCTCCACCTGCAGCTACTTCTCCCTACGCCTCTCCCTACTGAGCCCCTCCAGTGTCGCCCCTCTGCCTTGGTGGTGGTGCTGCTATCTAGCAAGGAGGAGAAGATCCAGCAAGGAAAAAGAAAGGAGGAAGAGAGCAGAAGGGAAGAGAAGAGAAGAGGAAAGGAGGAGGATCTCGCGGGAATTTGCAATCTTCATCGTGATCTCTTAGGGTAATGATCTGGAACTCTTTAGTTGTCCCAAAGATAGTCGTGGTTCGGTTTGTAGAACGATAGATCAATGGGAAGGGTAGATGAATTTCTGTTCAAGTTGTAGAATTAAAAATATAAAATTTTGGAACAGACTGTTCAGACAGAATCTGGAACGGTCTTCGGGTAGAGAAACATAGTAGAAAACGGTAGAATCAGAGTTTCGCCATAACTAGAAAAATGTAGGTTGTTTCGTGAGGATTCCAGAAAATCTTGGATGGATGAATTTGAAGTTAAAATGAGTAAGATAGGGCCGTTTTATTACTGGACGACGCTTGCTGAGTCGTGGACTCACCCTTGCTCTACTGTTGTTTTTAGGTGATCGTTGACGACGCTTCGCTTGGGAAGGGTTAGCAATTGGAATACTGCTCACACTCAATTACTTGATCACTTGCCATGATAAAACTCTACCTTAGCATAATGGTTTAATCTCTTAGACTATGATAGACATTGATTTATTCTAGATGATTAATTGGAACTAGTTTATTCATTCGATAGACTCTATTTGATTGATTTTTGCTTAAGTCTTGGATTTCTATTCTGCTTTGCTATCTAGAGTTTAAATATCTGTGCTTGCCATGTCGTTATTTATACATTATTGTGACCCGTGGACGGGTGTTAGTATTGGATTGCTTACTGGAATTTATTGTTTATGGTTGTTAAAATTAGTAGTTAGGGTACTTTGGTGGCATTCCGAGCTCATTGTTGGGCTGGGGTGTTATAGTTGGTATCAGAGTGGGCTTTAGGTCTGTGGTGAATAGATTAACAACTTAGATAACCTAAAATTGCTAAAATTTATTTTAGGACTAGTGAAATCAACTAAAATTTGCTAATGGTTAATTAGCTTAAAATTTGACACACTAGTGCACAGTAGGATGGGTATGGGACAAGTATCTCTTTTACGCTTCTGATATGTTGTACTATAGATGTATGAGTTGATATTGGTTCTTTGAACCTATTGTGTGTTGTTGATTGTGGATGATAGTTGATGACAATAGGTAGAGATCTTGGTTGTGGCCATGGTATGGCCAGGTTATACCAACGTTCATGGTATGTGGATAGTGAAGTGTTTATCTCGGGTAAACTAGTTAAAGGTGTTGAGGATGGGTTTCTTTGGGAGTGTTGTTGTCTTACTTGAGTTTGCATTGGTTATTCTTGTTACAGTTGTGGTTGATGAATTTTCTTGGGTTAGTGGTTAGAATGCAGTTGATGGATTTCCATTGATTTTATTTGTTCCTTAAAGCAATTATTGTTTTCCTGAGTCTAAGTTGTTTTTGCTTCTTATGAACGCTGTTAATTTGCAAGATTTGTCATTTCACAAGAGTTCTGTCTTTTTGTTGGAAAACATGACCTGGTTGTTTTGCTGTGTATTTTGAATAACAGAATTAATCATTTGCAAGTTTTTGATTAGGTACAAGCGTTGATCTTACATAGTTTTTGGAGTAATTTGAGCGTTGAGGTTTAATGCCACACTTTTATGAAAGAAAATGTTAAAACTCTTTAGGGGTGTCTTGCAATGCCTAAGTGAGAGGTTATAATTAAAGGAATTAATTGATATGGTATGAGTTATCAAGTTGGGTTTCTGGCATGATGCTAAAATTACTCTTAACTAACATCCATGGAAGTGAAATTGATTAATTTGATGTTGTCTCGTATTTGTTACATGATGAGTTTTAAATGAGTGTCTGTCCATACTTGTTTAAAATCTATGAGTTGTTAAGAAGTGTGGAATGT
Organism: Phyllostachys edulis; assembly: GCA_036346405.1. Classification (NCBI taxonomy): domain Eukaryota; kingdom Viridiplantae; phylum Streptophyta; class Magnoliopsida; order Poales; family Poaceae; genus Phyllostachys; species Phyllostachys edulis. The sequence continues at coordinate 54,283,636 of CM070552.1, read as the reverse complement.
TGATGAACTGATTTGATTATTAGGATCGGTAATTTGCTAACTTTGTTAGATAAATTATATTATAATTTGGTCTATTGTATTAATCTAGCCATTCGTGAAGGTTAAGTTAAGGATGTGTACGAGCGTTTCCTTAGTGGATATTAATCTGGAAATTATCTTTAATTGGATACTTGATGATCTTATATAATTGCTAGATTTACCTAATTCTTGACATGCTAAAATTGTTGAAACATGTATAAAGAACTAGATAGATGTTGGTGTATCGATTTGTGAAACCTTGTTTTTATAGAAAAAGTATGTTATTAAATCTTTAATCATATTTTGCCCAAATTTCTGAACATAAGGTGAACTATTGAATCTGTGTTTATAAATGATTATGTTATTGCAAATAGAAGTAGGACCATAATTGCTTACATAATCAATACAAGTGTCAATTGTTAATGATAGTATTTGGAGTACAATTGGTGTGTGTTAAAATTGGAATTGAGATCTAAAATTGGAATTAAGATCACTAAGAGTTGAATGAATGAAATTTAATAAGTGATTTATAATTGTGTGTGTTGTAAGATTATCGGGTGCTAGTATATCATTGTTAAGGGAGTTTTGTTTTTGGTATTGTGGCATGCGCACTAGGTTTTCACTAGATCAAGTTGATTGTCGCAATTTTATTGAGATAACAAAAAACATACTATGAAATAATTTATTGTGTCTTTAGAGAGTTTTATGATGGGATAGTAGGCTAGGATGATTCATGCTAAGAGTGTATAATGATGAGGTTAGTAAGACCGTGAGTAAGGGATTGTGAGGCAGTGTCGATTCTTTTAGAAGTAAAAGAATTTGATCATATTTTGTGATATCATTTAAATGGAAGAAAAAAATGTTTTGAGTTTTGCACTCGTGATCTTTTGGAGTTCGTGATCTATGTGGTAGCTGAAATTTTGTTGAGCAAAGCGACGTGTTGAAAAGTTCTATTGGTTCTTAACTGATTAATGTGTTTTGGTCTTAAAAGCTCTTCTTGTTTGAGGTAGCGAAGTGATGTTGAAATCAAAGAAAATTGTTTTCTTTGGTAAAGGAAAAAGTGAAGTGGAAGTATTTGAGGTTGAAGTTAATTTTTGTAACTTGCAGTTTAATTGAAGTGTGCCTAACCATTCTGTTTTTGCCCCATAAAAGTTTCTCAATTTTCAAAAGCAATGCTTTATTCTTATTTGAGGTTTGATATTATCTTCTGGTGGGACTTGTTCCCTCACCTGTGGTCTCCTCTTTTGCTTTTCTGAGATTCTTGTTAGTTGACTATTTCTCTTGATTTTGTGCTTACTGCAAAGTTAAACGTTTTTCTGTGTGTTGAAAATTCTTTTTATTTGCCTCTTCTTTTGAAAAAAAAGAATAATCGATTTGTTTTACAAAACCTTATAGAGTATATAGTGACAACTGGGTAGTAGTGGTCAAGTAGGTGATTTTGTGAAGCATTGGTATCAAGTTATTTGAGGTGTAATAAAGGGTGAATTGATTTCATGATATAATTTTTGGAGGGAATTTTATTTAAATGGAATGATTGTCGTTGAAATAAAGTTGATTATTGCTACAACTAGTAGAACCTATAGTAAATTGTAATCCAAAAAAACCTTTGTTCGTGTTGGTGGAATATTGGAACTGTCAAAAGTTTGAATCTTGGTCAAATAGTTAAAGTATTGCAATTGTGTTTTTGCAAGGTTGTGTAGGTGAAACTAAATGGGTTTGTTTAGTGACAGTCCAAGATTGATGAAGTAATTTCATTGTTTTGGGCAATTAATTGATTATTGAGGATATTGTTTGGATCATTGGATCTGTAGTCGTCGAATATGAGGATTTCCTTGTTAGTTATACCAGAAGTTCATTGTAGAAGACTTGGATGTTGAGATTGGGCTTGTGTTTTATATGCGAGAACCTTGGTTGCCCAATGAATATGTGTAGAAGTAGTAGAATAAAAGTGAATTTCGAATAGTGTGATAGTCATTGATAGAACCCTTTGGGCGTAGTAAATGAGTGCGTGTGTTGAGAATTTCAAGTTGATTATCCTTAAAGGATTGAGGTGATGTGATTGTAGGTGACAATCGTTATTGAGGTGTTGGGAACCATCTGATAAAATAATTCCTTTGGTAGAGGAGTGGAGTAGAGAATTTTTTTTGTGGGTTAGTAGAGTCCCTCTAGATGAGTGTGGTTGTTGCTCTCGGGTTGAGCATCACTTTGAGTTGGCCGGTTAAGAGGAAGGAGTTAGTGTGATGATTTGGAATCCCAGAATTTAAAAGAAAGTTTATTCCAAAAATGAAGATCGAGGAAAAAATGGTGGTTTCTCGAGCAGTGAAATACTCTCTTGGGTCTTGTTTGAGCTTTGTGTTTATGGCGGATGCCAGTTGCAAATTGAGTTGCTTTATGTTGGTGCGTTGTCTTTTCCAGTTAAGAAAAAGAGAGAGAAGGGAATGGTTGTTTTGGGTGCTGGAGTGATTTTCGCATTTGGCTTATGTGGTGTTTATTTACAAACTGCCTACTTGGAAAGTGGAAAATATTTTCATGATGAAACTTCGATTTTGGATTTAACTCTTTTGGAGGGGAGTTGGAAATGAGTGATTGCGATGGGAATCCTTTGTTTTTCAGTTGGGTTCTTTTGTAAGAGGGTTGGTTTAAGGCGAGTTGTTTGTGTGTCCCTTGTTAAAGGAGGTGCCCTTGTAAAAGTGAAGTGATTGATTTAGAGAAGGGAACCAGAGTTCCATGTGTCTTGTGCAGGTGGTGTGGTTTGGTACCAAAGGGAAAGTTGGCCCAAGGTACATCGGTTTGTTTCTGAAAGTTGTGGGGATTTTGGAAGGTAGCGTATCGATAGGACTGTCTCGAGTCCAGGCATGGGGTACACAACGTTTTGTATGACCCGATGTCGCCGGAGTACTTGAGATATATCGAGTTTGAGGTTTCGTTAGAGCCATTGATTAACGAGTAAGATCTTATCTTCGAGTCCCATCCGATGCGTATTCTGGAGAGGTCGGAGCAAGTGTTGAGGCACTAGACGTTGGTATATGTCATGATGTTGTGCTCATGTTAGTCCGAGAGAGAGAGAGAGAGAGAGAGAGAGAGAGAAGACTTGGGAGTTGGAGTCTCGCATGCGCGAGCAATTTCTAGAGTTGTTCACGTCAGGTACATGTTATTTGTTGTTCAGTTTCAGTTGTGGTGTTCTTGCGAATAGAACGACAAGTAGAATTTGGGGTCGAATTCTGTTTAGGGGGGGGGAGGGGGTAGAATGTAATATCCTGTCTAAACATAAAACAAATAAGTGATTACTACTAAATTTAAATAGAATTAGAAAGGAAAAATTCAGAATTTTGGTAGAGAAATGGGCCACCAACCCATAATCTAGTGGGGGAGTCGACCATAGTGGTCCAAGGCCCATGAGTGGGCCGGCTGCCCACTAGAACACCAAACCCTAGGCATCTTTGGTCTTGCACAACGCCACAGGTTTACGTAGTCGACGCCTTGATTCTTGTAGCTTGCCTCCCCTTGCGCCTTCGCTCCCTCCCCCTGCAGCCCTTCCACCTGCAGCCGCTCCTCCCTACACCTCTCCCTGCCAAGCCCCTCTAGTGCTGCCCCTCTGCCTTGGTGGTGCTGCTGCTGTCCAGCAAGGAGGAGAAGATTCTGCAAGGAAAAAAGAAAGGAGCAAGAGAGGAGAAGGGAAGAGAAGAGAAAAGGAGGAGGATCTCGCGAGATTTGCGATCTTCATCGTGATCTCTTAGGGTAACGATCTGGAACTCTTTAGTTGTCCCAAAGATAGTTGTGGTTCAGTTTGTAGAATGATAGATCAATGGGAAGGGTAGATGAATTTCTGTTCAAGTTGTAGAATTAAAAATATAAAATTTTGGAACGGACTCATCTGACAGAATCTGGAACGGTCTTCGGGTAAAGAAACGGAGTAGAAAGCGGTAGAATCAGAGTTTCATCATAACTAGGAAAATGTAGGTGTTTTCATAAGGATTCTAGAAAATCTTGGATGGATGAATTTGGAGTTAAAATGAGTAAGATAGGGCCATTTTACTACTGGGACAGCGGGTAGTACGTTCGGTAGTTTTGGGTTAAAACGAGTCAGTTTGGCGTATACATACGAGGGCTGTTAGAATAAAGTATCGGTGCTGTAATGTATGATTTTGCGTTGTGTTTTAGATTATTTGTCCAGGTAGTGTGGTCTCGTGTGCATTGTCGCTGTTTCGCTCTCCGGCGTCACAAGGGTAAACATGCAAGTGCATGGTAAACGGTGGTCCTTGGTTGATCACTGTATGCTTTACCATTTATTACCATTATATTGCTATGCTTTTACTCATTCATTTGCAAGTAACGTTAAAGGTCATTATTTATTCCTTATTCTTGGATATGATTTTGTTGGACAATGGTAATGTTGAAGAAACTATGAATATTTGTGCATTCATAACATCATTGCATATGAAAAGGTGATAATGTTGATCACAACTCCACGGGAGTGGAGGAGGTGTCAGGACTGGAGGTTCAGAAGAACTGAAGTTAACTGAAGTCCAGAGAGGAAATCGCGATGGGAGGTAAAGTCTGCAGCTAGCATACCGCTTCGTCGACTTCGTTTAAGTCAAGACGGAGGGCGAGGATGTGAACTTGGCTGTCGGGAGGAGAATCCAACGAACCAAATTACTTTCAATAATTACTGTAGCGTCATCACTTGGTCGTTTCATCCGAATGCTGTAATTTTCAATCTTTAACTTCAGACTTTAAACTTTCACGCTGTAAATTTGTTCGGTTGAATCCCTGGCTTTATGTCCAGCGGAGATGGAATGGGAAAATCATCGAACATCATATTCCCTACTTTAGTTTGTTAGCTTGTAGAACCCTAGTTACTTTCCCTTCTTGATTCCCGTCCCGATTTCTGAATCTGCTGCACAGGTTCTGAACTGGCGGAACCTGTCAATGGTATCAGAGCATACAAAATCCTTGGCCAAGAGTCTGCACTAGTGAAGGTTGGAGCGATCAAACTAGTCGCATTCGTGAAATCCCTGAGCTTAGCCAGATCCGCGATTTGATGGTGGCGAAGACCAGATCGCACGGTTCGGTTGAAGAAGCGGCGCTCGAAATGGAGAATCGAACAGAGATTCTCAAGATTCAAGAGAAGCTGATGGAGCTGGATTCGTTGAAGTCGGATGTGGCGGAGATCAAGAGTTTATTGTTCGCTCACTTTGCTAAATCGTCGAGGGTGGAGGCGGAAGTTCCGGCGACCGTGTTCAGAGAAGAAGGGCGGAGACCACCAGATCTGGGAGCGAGCACATCCTGGAATCCGGAGCAGATCAGGAGGATTGGAGCACCAACGACGTTCTTTGTCGAGCCAAATACGGTAATACCCAATTCCCTACCCGTTTTCGTCTCTACAATTAGAACCACATCTCAACCGGACCTGGGTGAAAGGGGAGGTGAATGGCATAGGAGAACATTTCAGCAGAATGTAGCAGCTCACATGATGAGTAGTTCAGGGTTTCATCAAGGGCCGGGAATACCTACGGCTCCACCGTGGAACTAGCAAATGAATGTCTCAAATACAACAGCTCCAACATATTACCACCTAGCGATGGGTACTAACCCGAACAATGAAACTTCTGTACCAGTTCTAGGAGGAATGTTTACTTCAAATTACCCCGGTATGAACTTGATAGGCCCGACTGGAGGAATTAACCGGAACTCCAACAATGGGGGTCACCAATATGCAGATGCTGTTATAAGGGGACCGAAGCTGGAACTACCCTTGTTCTCTGGAGAAGAACCGAGAGGGTGGCTGGAGCAGTGCGAAAAATTCTTTGAGATGGCGGGAACGCCGAGGGATCAGTGGGTGAATCTTGCCACTGGACACTTTACAGGGAAGGCTCATACATGGTTTAAGGGAATTGGCATTCCGTGGCAAGTTTTGAATTGGCAATAGTTAGAAGCGATGTTGGCAGATCGCTTTTCAGAAGCTAGTACACATGAGGCAGTGGAGAAATTGCAAAACATGAAACATATGGGCAGTGTCAGCAAATATATTGATTATTATGAGAAGTGTGTGGAGTTAGTGAGAAGAGATCATCCGTACTTGCAAGAGGCTTTCCTTTTGAGCTGTTTCATTGGAGGTTTGAAGGAAGAAATCAAATACGGGGTCAGTATGCATCAACCCAAGGGATTGCTAGAGGCATATTGGTTTGCTAAATTGGAGGAAAAGACAGTTCATGCAAGGAGATCCAGTCACACGGGTGCACCTAATAGAAACAGAAGTAATCCCTCAAATGTCAGGGCTGTTCAAGCAAGAGGCATAGGTGCTGAAGGTAATGATAAAGGAAAACTGCAGACTCAAGAAGGAAACAAGAGGACTTGTTGGCATTGTAATGAGCCATGGGTTCCCGGACATAACTTGAAGTGCAAAGTCAAGAAGGCATTGCATGTTATTTTGATGCAAGGTGAAGAGGAGGAAGCTGAACTTACTGAGGAGAGTGAGTCAGTTAAAGAACCAGAGTTGGTTACAGCTCCTGGAAGCCCGGAAATTGCTGAAGAAAGACAAGAGGGTGAACAATTGTTGGTAATCTCTAGCACTGCTATGAGTGGGGTCTCGGGTCCTACGACTTTCTCCTTGAGGATAGTGATTGGGGGAAAACCTGCCATGATGTTGGTAGACAGCGGCAGCACAAACTCTTTTATGGATTATGAGTTTGCAGTCAGATGTGATTGTAAGATTATAATTCAAGCATCCAAAAAGATAACAATGGCCGGAGGGGGCGAATTGTTCACTGATGCTAAGACTGAGAAAGTTTCCTACCGGGTGCAAGGCTGCTCCTTTACTACTTCGTTTCAGCTTTTGAAACTTGGGAAGTATGATGTTATCCTGGGAGTGGACTGGATCTATGAGCATAGCCCGATTGGGATGAACTTAAAGACTAGAGAGCTATCAATTTACAAAGGGGGCAAGACAGAGATCTTTAAAGACCACACCATCTCTAAGAAGCATCAGTTAGTGGGTGTTCCTAAGCTAAAAAAATTGCTGAGGACAGAATTGTTGGGTTATATGATCCATGTTAATTGGGTACAAGAAACTGAACCGCAGGAGTCAAATGAGATGCCAAAAGAGGTGCAGGGTATAATACAGTCATATGCTGATGTTTTTGATGAGCCAAAGGGCTTACCACCAAAGAGAAAGTGTGATCATTCTATTCCATTAAAAGGCAATGAAGATCCTCCAAATATTAGACCATATAGAACCCCACATCATCAAAGGGATGCTATGGAGGGTATCATTCGGCAACTCCTAGAATCCGAGGAAATTCGTGCCAGTGTGAGTCCATATTCCTCTCCAGCAATAATGGTTAGAAAGAAGGATGGTTCTTGGAGGTTGTGTGTAGACTACCGGCAACTCAACTCGATGACAGTTAAGAACAAATTTCCCATGCCCATCATAGAGGATTTACTTGATGAGCTTTATGGTGCCACCATCTTTTCCAAGCTAGACCTCAGATCAGGGTACCACCAAATCAGAATGGAGGAGAAGGACATTCCTAAAATGGCCTTTAGGACTCACTTGGGTCATTATGAGTATATTATCATGCCGTTTGGGCTAACTAACGCACCAGCTACCTTTCAGTCACTCATGAACCAAATATTATGTGATCAACTGAGGAAGTTCATATTGGTATTCTTTGATGATATATTGGTGTATAGTAAGAATTTGACAGAACATGTTGAGCATTTATGGAAGGTTCTTCTAATACTGAGACAGAATCAACTGAAGGCAAGAAGAAATAAATGTTGCTTTGCCATGACTAAAATAGGGTATCTGGGGCATGTTATCACTGGATCCGGAGTGGCTACCGATCCTAGGAAGATAGCAGATGTGTTGAATTGGCCTACTCCCAATACAGTAACCAAGTTGAGAGGGTTTTTGGGGCTAACTGGTTATTATAGAAGGTTTGTGAGAGGGTATGGGAAGATTTGTAAACCACTTTTTGAAATTCTGAAGAAAGATGCTTTTAATTGGGGAGAAGCACAATCTATAGCCTTTGATACTCTAAAGAGAGTTATGACCACATGCCCAGTGTTAGCATTGCCTGATTTTTCTAAACCATTCATATTAGAGACTGATGCTTGCGGGACTGGATTGGGAGCAGTCTTAATGCAAGAGGGTAGACCCATTGCGTTTTATAGCAAGACATTGGGGTCGAGAGTAGCAGCCCAGTCAATTTATGAGAAGGAGGCCATGGCTATTCTCGAGGCATTGAAAAAATGGAGACATTATCTATTGGGCAATAGGGTGATGATTAGGACTGATCAAAAGAGTCTAAAGTACATTACAACACAGAGGTTAGTGGAAGGTATACAACACAAATTATTACTCAAGTTATTAGAGTTTGATTATGTGGTGGAATATAAGAAAGGGAAAGAAAATGTTGCAGCTGATGCTCTATCGAGGAAGGATAGTAGTCCACTGGAAAGTGAAGGAAATTGCCAAGCCATAGTTACAATTGTACATGAATGGGTGGAAGATGTGAAAAATATCTATGTGGGGGATCCTCTATGTGAAAAGATGGTCATAAACAATCAGCTGCTAGCCAAATTGGAAGGCCACTATACCTTAGAATCTGGTTTGGTCAAATATAAAGGGAGATTATATGTGGGAGTTGGAAATGCTAGCAGGAAACATATTATGGATTCCTTCCATTCGTCAGCTTTGGGGGGACATTCAGGAAGGAGGGCTACTTACCATAGGCTTAAAAGGCTATTTTATTGGCCTAGACTCAAAAAGGAGATCGAAATGCTAGTTGCCGAATGCCCGGTTTGTTAGATTACGAAAGCTGAACACATACATATTCCAGGATTACTCAATCCACTAGAGATACCCGATATGGCTTGGTCACACATCAGCATGGATTTCATAGAAGGCTTGCCTAAATCCAAAGGAAAAGAGGTAATTTTGGTAGTGGTAGACCAATTCACGAAATATGCTCACTTCCTATCATTATCTCACCCATATACTGTACCACAAGTCGTTCAAATCTTCATGGACAACATATTTAAATTGCATGGAATGCCCATTGCAATAGTGACAGATAGAGATAGAATATTTACTAGCCATTTATTTCAAGAGATATTCAATTTGATGAGAGTCTCTTTAAGATTGAGTAGTGCATACCATCCACAGACGGACGGGCAAACAGAAAGGGTGAACCAATGCCTAGAATCATATATGAGAAGACATGACATTTCAAGAACCAAGAGAGTGGATGAATTGGTTAACTTTGGCCGAATGGTGGTATAACACTTCGTATCACACTTCATTGAAGATTACTCCCTTCCATGCTTTATATGGTTACCCACCTCCTCAAGTGGGGGAGTTCAGCATACCATGTACATCATTTGAAGAAGCCCGAGTAACCCTACAGCAAAAGGAAAAAATTGTTGAGCAGTTAAAGGAGAATTTGCGCAAAGCACAAGAACGGATGAAGTACTTTGCGGATAAATCTAGATCCGAGAGGGAATTACAAGTGGGAGACATGGTATATCTCAAGATGCAGCCACATCGACAGTCGGCATTTGGTATTCGAGGGTCATTGAAGCTCCGGTCTAAGTTTTATGGGCCGTTTCGAGTGGTTGAAAGAATTGGGGCTGTCGCCTATCGATTACAGCTACCAGCTCATACCATGATTCATCCAGTATTCCACGTGAGTCAGTTGAAGAAACATCTGGGTCCTCGTGCTGTTCCAATTCTGAGATTACCTCTGGTGGGGGAGAACGACAAAATCAAAACAGAGCCTGTTGCAGTCTTGGACAGGAGAATAGTGCCTCGCCGAAACGAGCCGATAGCACAATGGCTCATACAATGGTTGAACCTGGGACCTGAAGATGCTACCTGGGAGGATGTCACATTCATCCAGACCCTGTTTCCCGACTTTACTCCTTGAGGACAAGTCGTTTTTCAAAAGGGGGGCAATGTCAGGACTGGAGGTTCAGAAGAACTGAAGTTAACTGAAGTCCAGAGAGGAAATCGCGATGGGAGGTAAAGTCTGCAGCTAGCATACCGCTTCGTTGACTTCGTTTAAGTTAAGACGGAGGGTGAGGATGTGAACTTGGCTGTCGGGAGGAGAATCCAACGAACCAAATTACTTTCAATAATTATTGTAGCGTCATCACTTGGTCGTTTTCGTCAGAATGTCTGTAATTTTCGATCTTTAACTTCGGACTTTAAACTTTCACGTAAATTTGTTCGGTTGAATCACGGCTTTATGTCCAGCGGAGATGGAATGGGAAAATCATCGAACGACATATTCCTACTTTAGTTTGTTAGCTTGTAGAACCCTAGTTACTTTCCTTCTTGCTTCTGTCCCGATTTACGATCGCATACGAGTTACGAACTCATGAACTGTCAGAGGTCCCCAATCCTTAAGGAGGATGGGCTTGAGAGTGTGTCATCGATGGGTGAACACTCATACTATCTGCATATATATAATGAAGTGCATGTGGACATGTAGTGTAGAGATGCATGGAATGAAAGATGGTTGATGATTGTGTATGTGAATAAACAAAGAGAATTGAATAATTGAGCATGAGAATAAAGAAAAGAGAAGAATTAATGTTGATGATGATATTGTGTATTGCTGATTAAGCATTGTTCATTTCTTACTTTTATGCTTGCTGAGTCGTGGACTCACTATTGCTCTACTGTTGTTTTTAGGTGATCGCTGACATCATCGTGACACAGTAATTGATTTTCCTTTAGAAAATTAATTCCATAAATTCTGAAAATCCCAATTTCATCATTTCATGTTATTTTCAAACTTCCAAGAACTCGTTCTCCTTCGTTCGAGCTCCGATTTAAGTGATTCAAATTTCTAAAGTCATATAAATTCAATATCTTTCTTTAGAACCAAAATTATTTAATTTGAAGTTTATTTGAATTGATAGAGTTAATTGATTAGCAGTGTTTGGTTGACCTACAATTGTTGGTGGATTAATATATACCATAATGTGGTGGATCAATAGGCTTAAAAGATTGATTTGGAGATTATGATTCTAGTATTGATGGTTGTCTTGGTGACCTTGAAATTGATAATTCTTGGATATCAATCCCTCATACCTTGTCGCCCTAGATAAAACTCTAGTCAATACAATAGTATTGACAAGATGCTTCTTGTTAATAAACGTTACGCTTAGACAAAGCTTAGACCAAAAATATTGAATTTGGGGAATATAGCCAAATGTTCAATTATGACTTAAATGAGCCTATAGTATTGTTTTACCATAGAACTTTTGCAAATGATTTTTGAAAAGCAAAACAAAATGAAACTTGGTTTGGACTTGGGCAAAATGGATGTTTGGATGAGTGCATGTTTATGCACGGGATCGATTCATTTATATGATCGAGGCCCAAGGTTTTATATGAAGTCACCAACGTCAGTTAAGGACCGGTCTTCGAGCCGCATCTTACTAAGCCCCATCGTACTACCACAAGTCTGAAGTGGGTAGGACTTGGCTAAATAATTTACAACATTCCACTGTTGTTATGCTATTTGGTTGCATGGGTGTCTGAGTGACCTACTTTTATGTATTCCCACATGGTGCAAGAGGGGGCTTAAATCAGACGGGTTTCTATCCAAAGGAAGCAAAACCTTAGCGAGGCGAGACTATGGTGGGATGGCGTATTGTAAAGGCCTTGTGATATCACTTAGACACACCTACGAAAGTGTGTTAGACAGACATTATAATATGATTATCTCTTGTGGGTAAAGTTGTACAACCTCTGCAGAGTGTAAAACTATTCAAATAGCCGTGTCCACGGTCATGGACATGCTAGTAAAGCCACTCAAAGTTAGACTTTGGTTTTGTTTTTAAAAAAGACTTTATTAAATGAGTTTGGATAGTTTATCCAATTAGAAAATTGGGCGGTTTTCTATGTGATAGGAATGTATCCTTCACCACTTTTGGATAAATGTTATCATACTATAAAACTATCTTTTTAAAACTGATTTCTGATATAGAATAACTGCTTTGGAACTTAGTACATACAATTAAAAAGAAAACAATGCTTTATGCAAAGTCAACACTATAACCCTTCCTTTGATATATCCCTACATGCATTATAATTATGTTATTGGGTGTAACTTGTGGGGCACGGTTTTTTGTGCTCACTCTTGCTTAATAAAATGTTGTTCAGAGGAGAAGAACTTTGCAACTGCTGAAGATCTCGACGAATAGGTCACTACCCCAATCGATTGCCTGTGGCAGATTAGCTAGGCTCTACTACTTCTTCTTTGTCTTTCGTTGTGTTCTTTGTTTTTGGCTCGTAAGCCTTTCTGGTAGTCAACTCTGATATTTATTAATAAAGCTTTGCGATTATGGATATTACCATATTTGTTTACTGTGTGAGCTAGCCACTGATCATGGGACTAGTTCAGTAATACATAGGGGATTTAGGAGTGTTAATATTAGGTCCTTACAGTTTGGCTCTTTATCTCTCCCTACTAATATTTCGGTTTTGCAAGTTGAGCTTGTTTCATTCTTTTTGCTGTGTGATGCTTGATGCGAGTTATGTGTGTTGGTTGATGCATGTACATGGTGAAGGTGATGGGGTGGGTTGCTGCCAGTGGTGGTGTTTTGTCGCTGATGCACTGAGGTATACTACCCCCTTCCTCTCTTTCCCTTTCCCTCCCCTTGCTCTGTGAGGCCATGGATGAATGATGGTGCTACTGTGGTGGGTTCGGTTAATGCTTTGTGATGTATACCGAGGGCTATTGATATTGTGGGCTTATTGTGGCATGAGCACCCTCTGTGCATTTCTTGTTCATACTGTGAGTTCATTTTTAGACAAGAATGACAGTGGGGTGCAATGGGGAGCTACCTTGGGTGATCTTGGTCTTTTTTTGGGGATGGTAGTGCTTGGTTGATGTTGCTGGTTATGTGGTGGTGCTGATACTTCTTGGTTCTTCATTTGGTCCTTCTTGTCTTTGTCGGTTGGCGTGGTCCCGGTGGTCGATGACGGGTCGAAGCCGATGCCGATGCCATTCCCGCTTGGTCGTCTTCCCCGTCTGTAACATCCCGTTTTCTTTAAAGTCCTTGCCAAAGTTTTCAAAATAAAAGTAACCATTTGGCTTTATTGAGAATCCAAAGCTTAACCTGAGATTTTGAAATCTGGAGAGTTCAATTGGAATTAATCAAACCTTAACTAAGTTCTTTGTTGGTGTTCCTTGCCGTTTGAGGCTCTCTGCGGTGTCTTTGTTGCCCTCGAGCTGTTGGTTCTCCGAAGCCTCTCTGTGTGCCCCTGGTTTGTCTCTTCTCTCTTAACTTCCTTTGTTGGTTTGAATCTCTTTGAGATCCAGACCTCTCTCTTATCTCCCCTCTGCTCAACCTCTCCTTGCTTGGGGTTTTCCTGTCAAGGACCCGGCTCGGGTTTGTGTTTCAAAACCTCTTTGGTCCCTCCAAGCCACGCTTGGCTTTGCTTCTTCTGGACCTCCCCGTGGACCTTTCCACGCTCTCTTGGAACCTCTGAGTTCTCTTGGGTGCTCCAGAGTTTCTCTGGACCTCCCAGTGCTCTTTTGGGACCTTTTTAGACCTCCTCGTGGCTATTTGGACCTCCCGTGTGTTCAAATAGACCTCCCTCTGTCCCTGCGGACTTTTCTGTGTCCTTCGGACCTCCTCCGCGTCCTTTAAGACCTCCCCTTGTTGAGATCTAGCCGCTCAGACCTCCCCTTGTTGAGATCTAGCCGCTCAGACCTCCCCTTGTTGAGATCTAGCCGCTCGAGACCTCCCTTGTTGAGATCTAGCCACTCGGACCTCCCTTGTTAGGATTTGGCCATTAGGACCTCCTCTCTCAAGATCTTAGCCGTCCGTGTCCTTCCTTAGTTGGATCCAAAGGTTCCGATCTCCTTAGGTCCAAGACGTCCTTAGCGCTTGGACCCATCTTTGATTCTTGTGGTCAGACGCTTGAGGCTTTTCCTTCATTACCTTAGGACCGTCCGTCTTTGTTAGGATGGCGATCCTAAGAACACGTTTGGATGGTCGAACGTTCCTTTCCTTCTGGACCGCCCGATTCCAATCGAGCGGTTCGCTTTGATGCGTGCTTTCCTTTGTTTCCCAGGACCCTTCCCTGGTTGTTTTGCAAGGACCACCTCCTCGGTCCTTGCTGGTCTTTTGTAAGGACCACCCTCCTAAATCAGAATATCCCTGTTGGTCAGGACCTCCCCTGCACCCTTTGATCTGGACCGTTGAGGTCCTCCCCTTTGAGATCTTGACCCTTAGACCTCCCTTGTGCAGTCTGAGCGTCAGGACCTCCTTGTTGTGAGCTTTGAGGACCTCTTGTTGGGACCTCCTCTTGAGTCCTTGGACCTCTGTCTAGGACCTCCCCTCGAAAGTGTCTTGGACCTCTTGCCCAGACCTCACAAGAGTCTTTTTGGGAGCGACCCTTGCGGTGGGACCATACCCTTGACCAGCTGTACACCCTTTTGGTGGCCCCACTTGCCACCCTCTTCACCTTGTAATTATTGCTCTTGCCTCGAGAACTCATGCGCATTTAATAGGTGTCGGGTCACATTAAATGCAAATCACATCTGAGGTACTTTATTCAATTCTTTTAGGGCAAGCCACCCCCTAGTTGTCCCGATTGCTGCGTCACTTGAGTTTTCCTTATGGTGCACACTACCAACTCGGCTATATATAGCACAGGGAAGGCGAGCCTTTGTAACCTTTTTGCTCATTTCTTCCTTCCTGCCTCATCTGCTCGGTTCTTCCTTGCGCAAGACCTTCCCAGAGCTCTTTGAGGCGTGTTAAGCCTCTTGGTTTCCTTTTTCTTTGAGTTGGTTTGAGTTCCTTTTGGTTCTTTTGAAGTTCTCGGCTTAGTGTGGTTTTGCTTATCGGGTTTCTTGCGAGCGTGTAGATCACGAGTTCGAGGAGATCTTGGACCCACTCTCTCTCTACTGAAGGCTCTCCGCTACTTGACCAAGGCAAGCCACAGACCTCCTTTTGATCATCTTGAACCAAGTTTTGCAAATGTATTTCGGTTTTACTTTATCATGCATGGCTATGTTTATAAGAAAATGGTTTGGGCAGTAGTTACTTGCCTACTTGTCGTTATGCCTCCTTCATACCTTGTCTCCATCATGTTGTCATGTTCACCTTGTGAGTCTTAGGGTGGATATTTAGTTGGTATTCTTTGTTATTTGCCAACATGGGGCCGTAGGTCTTATATAGCCTTGCTTAGAATCGTGGTTCGGTCATATCATGCTTCATCTCTAATAATCTTGACTAATGACTTATGAAATGTGTGGTTGGTGCCCTTTGTTGAGCGACTATGGCGGGATGCCTTAGGCTGTGTTGACTATAATGTGAGACCACTTGGTTAAAATTGTTGTGCCAAGACCGGGTGGTCTTTTGGCATGGGTTAATACAAATTATTTATTTGAGGCAAGAAGGCGGGGAGTGAGTAGTGGGTCTTTGTGCACACTTGGTTGTGGAAGTCTTGCCTTAGCACAATTAAGGACTTTACTTTGTGTCATTGAGCTGGGCCAAATAGTGCAACCACAAGATCATTTTATGGGAATGGTGCAGGCTGAATAATTAGCAATGAGATGGCTTGGGGCTGTTGTGGTTGGCGTGTGATTAGTTGGCGCAAGAGGGCACCCCATAACCCCTGTGGATTTCTAGACCCTTTGGAGGATTATGAAACCTTAGCGGGCGGCCTTAGTCGGTTCAAAGCTTTGTAAAGGCCTTGCCGCTCTCTAGGCTGCTCACCTAAGGAAGTGAGCAAGGGTGGCCGGAACCCGCCCCGCTAGAGATCGTGGATTGTGGGTAAGTTGTACACCTCTGCGAGTGTAAAATCTATTCAATAGCCAAGTCCTTGGTCATGGACATGCTTTCGGTGAAATGGTGCAAGGGGTAGATGTTTCAAAAGCTTGTGCCACTGGACACTTCCACGAGATGCCTTGGCCTTGCCTCGAAGAGACCTTGGCCGGCTTCAGAGGGGTCAAGGTTGGCTCATCGTCTCCCTTGCTCATCTCCTCCTTCTACTACTTCTCTATGGGTGTATGGTTGGATGGTGATGGTGGTTGGGGATGTGGCTTATTCTTTGTCTTGGTAGTCGCCATGGTGGTATTGATGAGGCTTGGCCTTCTTGCTATGCCTTCCTTGTGGAGGCAGAGGTGGTGTAAGGCTTGGCTTGCTTTGGGTTGCCTTCGGTTTGGGAATGGTAGAGGGGAGTGGTGGTGCTGGCTTTGTGAGGAAGCTTGGTTTGCTCTTGTGGTGCTCTGTGAGTGTGGCTGGTGAATAGGAAATAGGCTTTGTGAGGGGAAGGCTTTGTGAAGGAAAGAGCTTAAGAGAGAGGGGAGGCATTCGGTTCTGGCTCTCTCCTGCCCTGTGCATTACCATTTTACCCTTCCCTTATCTCATTTGCTCTCACATGGCACTATTTGGCTATTGCCCGATGATCCAAAGGTCACTATTTGCTGGATTTTCTGCAGTTTAGGTAAGTTGATATAATGTGTGTGCCAGATTCTAATAAACGCCGAGTGATGAAACCTGCGGAAGTGAGACGGTGCCGACTAACCTAGGTTGGTTTGAGAACCTTACTGATCTTCCCGCGATTTGACGGCGATCCCTTCTTTCCTTCTAATTTCTATTTATAGCTTTTGGTTTTGTTGTGGTTCTATTGGTTTCTTTGGCGGTTGATGGAATATGTGCAGGGCTTCAGATCGTCTGAGGAAAGGATTTGACTGGCTGGTGATGAATGGACAAGGAAAGGCTTCAGTGACATGCGATGTAAGATTTTATTATTTTCTTTTGTAATGTACTCAAGTTGTAATTTATATTCTGATCTGATGTAATTAATTTTTGTAATTAATTTGAGATTGTAACCTTGTTGTATTATTATTGCAAAATTCATTTTGCAATTTCTGGAGATGGATTCTTGTAATTTAATGTGGCGTTCGTAATTAATGTTTTACATTCGATTGTAATGGATATTTATAATGGACTCTGAGTTGAATCGATGTTGTATATTTGATTTTATGAAGCCTGTTGTAACCTTTTAATGATATAACATTGTATTGAATCGTGTTGCGAGGAGTTTAATATCAATCTGACATTACGGTTTGCTTATTGTTACGATGGAATTAAATTACCGCTAATTACTATTTTATCGTTGCTTAACTTAAATTAATTGTTCGGGTTCTCACACCTGAGTACACAACTGTACTCGCGAGCTAACACATAATGCAATTATTATATATGCAAGGCTAATCAAGGGAGGTTCATGGTTCTTTTATTTGCACAAAGCTAAGTTTGAATTAGTTTATGTAGTAGCAATTCCTGAGACTTAGCATTTTAACTAACACAAGTTTTCATAAACTGAGTTTTGTTGTAAAATACTAGTGGAGGCTTCAACCTCCTATACCATTGAGTGGCTCCATCCACCCAATGCTCGGGTCACATCCCGTACTTATCACTGTTTCTCAACCCGGCCATCTCAACTCTCCGAGCTTCAACCCAACTTTTTATTCCAACCACAAATTGTTTTATACAATGAAAGCTACTTCACGCAAGTTCTCGACACCGCTCATGACCATGAGCACGGCTCTGTAGATAGTTTTCTTACTCTGTAGAGTTTGTACACTTTACCCACAAGAGATAATCATCTTATAATGTCCTTGACACACTTCTATAGGTGTGCGACTAAGTTGATTATCAGAAGGCCTTTACAATACCCCATCTCAACAAAACCCTACTCCACTAGGTATCACCTCCTTGTGCCTCGCCCCCGAGAGGTCTCCCATTTGCATCGTGCAGTTCCCATGGCTTCATTACTCTCTATCCATACCGCATTCCCACCAACGGCGGAGCCACGCCGAGGCGAACAAATTAGTTAGGCAGGTCGCACCCAATATAGACTTATGGTTGCACTGTTTTTACATGAGAGGTCATTACAAGATCCGGGTCCTTAATTGACTCGGGAGGTACATCCACATACCTACTCTATCGTGGCCCCCAGAACCAGCCATTTTTCCAGCCACCTGAGTCTAAATCTGATTTTGGGTTTTCACTTTTGTTTAGAAAATAGTTTTCTAGTCCAACATACTAGCAAGGACACAACCTCGACTGCTCAATCTCATTTTCAAATGTTTTTCATGATGTTGGGGCAAATCATTGCCCACATGTCAATGTATCTAAGCAAGGCTAAGCATGACACTTAGATACTGACTTATTAACTAGTATGTAAACCATTAATTCTAGGGTGACAAAGGATAGTGTCCAAGTTCAAGGATGGAAGGTTATATTCAATTATCATTAAGGTATTAACTATGAGTTAGACTAACATAGTTGTATAAATCATAGCAATGCAACTTCATAATTGAATCGATATAATTTGCATAATCTTACATGCAAAATGATCAAAGTGTTGACTCGCCTTGCTCTAGGTATTGCAGATCTTGATCTTAATCAACTTGAGGTTCTTCGGGAGCTTCGACATCTATATATGCGAAAATAACCAAAGTTCGAATAAGCACATAAAGATTCAAATTGCAATAAAAAATTCAAATGAACTCCAAAATGGGTGTTTTTGGTTTGGTTGGGTAGGGTTTGAATTTAGACAAATTTAGAAACAAAAATCGTTCGATTTGGAGTTGAAACGAGTGAGAACGGACTGTCCAAAGTTCAAACCCTAGTTTAATCCTGGAAAATAAAAAGAGAGAGAGAATCCTCTCTCTGACAGGTGGGGCCACGGCCCTTTTCTTTTCTTCTGTTTTATTTTCTAACAGAAAAATGTCTCGGTGAATGATAGGTGGGCCTAAGTATTTTGTTTTCTTTTTTCCTTTACTTTTCTAAATAAAATCTATTCACTAACAGATGGGACCCATCTGTCAGTGACATGGCTCACATGAATAGCGTATGGACTAGAGGTCCATATGCACTATGTTGGTCTGTGGACCTGAGCCACCTGTGCAGTTAATGTGGTGGGACTTGATCGTCGTTGACTCACCGCGAGAATCCAGACTTTATTACTCCTCGATTCCTATTCGCGGACCCACAAGTCAGCCGAACAGAGCTATACTTAACTCAATCTTAATTACCGCTTTGCCCTAATGACCTAGATTCGGTCATAATGATCGAGCTATAGTCCTTGTCTGCTTCAGACCGAAGCAGATGAGTTCCAGGGCACTTCTCGGCTGTGTTTGCCGTCGGCGAGCGGAGCTACGGGGGTGTCTAATGAAGCCAAAAATGGAACCCCCACCGGCAGTCGGTCCCATCGGTGTAGGCGGCGAGGACCATGGTGGTTCACCGTGGCGGCGCGACGACGTTGAGCGGCGGCGGCTTTTGGGGCTACCGGCTGCGACAACTATGGTGTTCCGGCGATACACTTGGCTATCTAGTGTGCGCACGAGTAGCCACAGGGGGTGGGGAACCTACTGGTGCATCGAGAGATGACAGAGGTGATCGGAGTAGAGCCGGCAACATGGTACCAAGGCGATGGAAGTAGCTTCACATGGCGGCGGCAACCTAGAGGGTAAAAGGCATCGTTAACCACCAGAGAAGTTCAAGGGGGGGGGTGGTGAGGTGTTCGAGGGGTAATCAATTGGAGAGGGGCTCACTGAGCGAGGCGTGGTGGTGGAATGGGCGGTTTTGACCAGAGTTAGAGAAGAAGAGGGCTCCAGCATGCTCCTGAGGACCAAACAGAAAATTAGCAGGGGAAGAATCCTTGTGCTTCGAAATGCATGGTGACACGGGTGGCGAGACGTGGAGATCACCGGAGCGGTGAGAATGGTGATGGCGGCGCGGCGGCAGATATGGGGGCTCGCTCCCTTCGGTTGTGTTTGGCGGAATAGAGGGAGAGGAAGAGAATGGCGATGATGGGGGAAGTAAGGGCTTCGGGTGACCATCCTTTTATAGGCAGGGGAGGGATGGAGGGGGCTCGGCGATGCTCTCGACGACGGATGAGCGAGGTGATGTGGCAGCGGTTGGGCGACAGAGAGCGCTATGGTGGCAACGTGGCGCCAAGAGTTGTGCCACTCGCGGGCAGGGTGCCAGCGCCGGGCGACGTGTCACTGGGAGAAAGGAGCAAGAATGGGCGTGTGTCGCCTGAGAGAGAGAGAGAGAGAGAGAGAGAGAGAGAGAGAGTAGGAAGGGAGCGTATCGCCCGGGAGAGAGAGAGAGCAGGAAGGTAAAACTAGAGAGGGGATGGAGAGAAGAAACACTGGTGAACTGGGGTTGACCGAGGGGAAATGGTTGGGTTGCAACAGCCATGGCCCAACTGGCTCGGTCAAAGAAACAAGAGGAAGAGAAAGAAAGGAGAGAAAGGGGGGAAAAATTTCATGACTTGATTTTCTTAGAGTGTACTCTCACTTGAAAATTTTGACTTTTAGAATTGCTCAAATGATTTACTTACCTACGATACTACTATTAGTTTAGTTTTTAAAATTTCGGTTTTTAGGGTCTTGGCTTTTCTAGACCTGCTAGATAAACAATGCGACCAATAAATCTTCAAAAAGGCACGCAATTAAGGCAACAACGGACAACACACAATTTTTTTTTAAAAAAACCCCCGTATTTTCATTCCTAGGATATCTTACAAAATTTTTAGGCTGTTACAGCAGCACAGCTTCTCCTTTCAGTTCGCGCATTCTTCTCCGGCTAGAAGAGGGGAGCAGGAATGGCCATGGAAGCCAAGTGCGACCGATCGAGAGCGCAAAAGACAGAGAGGGACGCATCAATCGTGCATCGTATTCGTGCGTGCGTCGCCGGATCGGATGGCAACTCCTAGCTGGAATCGGAGGTGCTATAATTCTTATTAGTTGGACGATGACTCATCAAAATCCAATCCAGGGCCTCATCGCCTCGCTGGATATTTATAAAAACTACCGTCCAGATCGCGATTGGCACCGTGCATAAGTAATGGGGGATGGAGTACGCAACAATTTCTCGGTAACAGCACGCGACGCACTATACGCACTATAAAAATCTTATCTAGGTTACGACGCTTCAAACGTACTGGTGTATGCTCGTTTGCTCAACTGAATATTTCTTTTACCAAATCCGATGCCGTAGTGGCGTCGTGTTTGACTTAGAACTCAATTAGAGTTCCTCAACCTTGTGGTATTAGCGGAATTAGCCCCTTGAGTGAATTGAGCAATGTCTGGGAAAAGCAGTACTTACCAGGAGTAGCGTTTGACTTAGAATTCAATTAGAGTTCCTCAACCTTATGGTATTAGCGGAATTAGCCCCTTGAGTGCATTGAGCAATGTCTGGGAAAAGCAGTACTTACCAGTAGTAGGTTGCATTGCATCAGGTATTCAGGTGTACACGTGTACAGGCACTTGAACCATTTTTAATGCGCATTCTTCGTTGCGCACTTGTGGCTAGCTGACGATGGCTACTTCTTCCGTCGTTTACTCCACAAAGAACGCACTACTCGTGGTAGCCACGCGCCCGTCAAATCTTTTGATGCCAGTGGCCGCACCACATAATATTCCACAGTTTAATAAAATGCTCTCGTCTCGATCGAATCTTTTATGTCTCCCACTCGCCACTTGCGCCATAAAAAAAGCTTCCAAATCAGGCCTCTTCCGTCATCCCGAGTTCCGACGGTTGCCATACCCAAAAGTCCAAAACCATCGCGCATGCTGTACGTGCTGATCACCTGCTTATTCCTTAATCGTGAAGTTGTAGTAGTACTAATGTACTATCACTAGATCAATGCTAACCTGGTTAATGCCTTCGGGCCTTGTTTGGGAAGGCTACAATTTGCACCGAGATTTTAGTTTAAAATCCTGACCCATTCATCGAGATTGACCGGGTATTTAGACTTTACAAACAAAGCCTTAGACCATCTCCAATGTGTGTTTTAGCCGGTTCAAATGAGGAGAGAGAAAACATTAGATCGATTCAATATATTAGAGGGATCGATTTCAACAAAAAAAATACATGAAACCGGACTCTACTTAGAGCATCTTTAGTGTATTGAACCAATGTCGATTCAAAGTCATACCACGTAAGCATTCTAGGAACTGAGTTTGTTTTTCTCCAATGTATTGAACCAATTCCTACTAATAACTGAGACCCACGTTACATTAAAAAACCACACAATAATAATATCATCTCTCAATCGCACTCTCTCCTATGTAGTTGTTTAATGCTCATATGAGTTGTTTAATACTTTGAATCGATTCCTAAGACCATCTCCAATGTTGTGTTTTAGCCAGTTCAAATGAGGAGAGAGAAGACATTGAATCGATTCAATATATTGGATCGATTCAATACATTAGAGGGGTCGATTCCAACAAAAAAAATATATGGAACCGGACTCTACTTAGGAGTCGATTCAAAGCATTAAACAACTCATATGAGCATTAAACAACTACATAGAAGAGAGTGCGGTTAAGAGAGAATATTATTATTTTGTGGTTTTTTAATGTAAAGTGGGTCCCAGTTATTAGTAGGAATCGGTTCAATACATTAGAGAAAAACAAACTCAGTTCCTACAATGCTTACATGGCATGACTTTGAATCGACATTGGTTCAATACACTAAAGATGCGGGCTCTAAGTAGAGTCCGGTTCCATGCATTTTTTGTTGTTGGAATCGACCCCTCCAATATATTGAATCGATTCAATGCCTTCTCTCTCCTCATTTGAACTGGCTAAAACACAACATTGGAGATAGTCTTAGGGGTCGATTCAAAGCATTAAACAACTACAAAGGAGAGAGCGCGGTTGTCGATGATCGAGTCGTCGATCTTACAAAATAAAAAAGAGGAAAATGACACAGATTTCTTGGGAGAGAATGAGACTGCTCTTTATTGATATGAACTGGCTATTACAGGGGGTGCCGACGATCAGGCGGTGGACTAATCCTAATTACATTGAGTATGATGTTGCTACATGATTCAATCAGACTTGAAGCGTGAATCTAATGCTGCTTTGATCAGATGCAAGGTGATCCTCTAATCTAATGCCAGATGATCTTTTCGCCCGTGCTACTCCTGGAGAAGACGCTCGTTGTGAAGCGTCACGACTAGTCGGAACGAGGCGATGGTTGATAAAGTATTAACCGCTCTGCGGTTGAGCGTTTGTGAGACACTCAATCGTACGGTGGTTGTTTCAGTGTCTTAGGATTATGTAACGTCGCGTGGTATGGAGTATACAACACGTGTTCCATTCATCACATGGTAAAGAATATACTTAGAATCAAATCCAGATACCAGTTCATAGCTCCTACGAACAACTACCTGGTCGGAGACTAGGTACAGGACCTTGTCCGACCAGGGTACCCATTATGTAACCTCTGGAATCCTTACGACAAGTGAGGTCATTAGCCTTAGGGGTTACGACCGCGAAGACGTATGGTCTTTTATTATGTATTAAAGTAATACATAGAGATTTTAATCCTCATCAGCTAGCCCCCGAACTTTAAATGAATATGTCGTGTGAACACCTTTTTCCGACGAAGTTGTATCGGACAGACCCTCATTTAATGCCGTGACATACGAGGTGGTATGTATTTACTTTAAAGTTGAGAACCTGCCTTGGGAACCAAAGAGTTTTTCTGTCCGTTGGACAAAAAGGTTTTGTCTGTTGGACTCTAAATAACTCCCGATTAAAGTTAAAGATCTAAAACTATAAAATCTCCATTGTTGGGTTTTAGAGCTCCTACGCTTCCAGATTTTCCTCAATCCTCTTGCTAAGAATCTTTTCTGATCTCCGCTCTCTTTCCTATCAAAAGCTTCTTCCGACCTCTATTCATCTCCTCGCGAGAGCTCACCATGTCAGACTCGATTACTAAGTGGGTGGTTTCAGATCTGAGCGAGAGGAAACTTGAGGCGCTGGAAGGAATCAGAATGCTTCCGGACAAGAACTTGATCAAATGGAGGTCAGCGGTCGGAGAACACTTTCCGAGCCGTGAGGAAGGGGAAATCCCTATTTTCTTTGCCAATATCGAGTGTGGGTTAAGGCTGCCAGCGCACAAATTCCTCTCCCAAGTTCTGGAGTACTACGGGGTAGAGTTGATGAATTTGGCTCCGAATTCCATCACTAACATCAGCATTTTTGTTTATCTATGCGAGGCATATCTGGGAGTGCGACTAAATTTGAAGCTCTTCAGGTACTTTTACCGGATAGCAATGTCAGAGAGATCCACGGCGGGTCTTGGAGAATGCACGCTACGCCTCCACGACGGGAAGGCCGATGAGTACATCCCAATGTACTCGAAATCCTTGTGGTCGTTATGGAAAAAAAACTGGTTTTACATGACGGTCACAAAGGATGACGACCTCTACTTCGCCGAAAAAAGGGCGAGCGAGAATCCAAAGTGGAGGGAGATCGCGGAGAAGACAGGGATGGTCGGAAGATGGGCGGAGGTTGTTCAAGACTTAAGGAAAAAGGGCTTGACTTCCTGGCATGTAGTGAGGGATTTCACTATGCGCCAAATTAGTCATCTGAAGCTCCGAGACCATTCCCTGCTCTGGTACATTGGTTGAGATGAAGCAATCGAGGACTCAAGAGATGGTAAGTCTTTGAATAAGCTTCGACCAGTATAACCTATTAGTAGATTATCATATAACCTTAAAATCACTTTTATCTTTTTTGAAGTCCTTTCCTCTAATGAGGTCAGAGAGCGGATCAAAATGATCTCGTAATAAAGAACTGATGAGAAGGCCGCATTTTCCTAATTTTTTGCGATCATCTCCGATGAAGAGAGACTGAGGAGACTTAAGGTAGATAACCAATTTTTCATCTTTTATATATCCTTCGATCGGTTTCTAAGTTTGCTTTTAATATGTAGGCGGTCGGATGAAGGTTATTCAATCCAAAGAGGGATTTTAATCCTAGTGGTTCCGACCGGTTCTCGCCCGAGGCTATGAAAGAAGATGGTCTCTTGAGGTAAAAATGCATTTGAAAGAAGATATATATATATATATATATATATATATATATATATATATATATATATATATATATATATATATATATATATATATATAGATGGTAAATTTCATCACCTAATCAAATTTGATTTTTGGCTTAGGTGGAAAAGATGGAAGGCCCGCAGAACAAAGCTACGGAAGTTGTAAACCCTAAAGTGGTCACTCATGACCTGACAGTTGTTACTGAAACAACTGCTCTGGAGGTCGATGAAACCACACCTTCCGACCCGATGATCATGAATGCTATCCTCGACTAGCTGGTTGAGAATATCGCTTCCGGCCTCATGTTGGAGGATGTGGGGGGCACAACCTGCCCTGCAGGTTTAGAACCGGTGAAATTAGTTGAAAAAAAAAGAAAGGCGAGCGCTACGGAATTTAATCCAGCGCGTTTCAAGGTCAAGACCAAAAAATTGACCAGGTATGTACAAATGAAAAAGTTGTATGAGTGCATACCTTAAGAGTCTTTGATATATCGAATTCTTGAACTTCCTTTCTTCTTTTTGTGCAGATCTTCTGGTGTTCCGGTTGTTTTCGACCAGAACATTCATGAGAATTAAGAAACCGAGGAAGTCCTCATCTAGAACACTATTCAGGCTAAATTTCCTGAAGACAAAGTAGTCGAGAAAGCCCCCGACCAGACGTCGATGCCAGCGCTTGTTCAGGATCCAATGGTGATTCTAACTCCGTTTGTGGAGGTAGATATCCCTGAAGGTCCTCAACAGGTTCCAACCCCTGTTGGTAATTCCTCTCAATCTAACAAGTTTCCTTTTTGCCTTCGATTTATCGAGGATAAGGAGCTTGATGAGGTTTGGGGAAAGATATCGGACCGTCAAGCCGAGACGAGTCCTGATACAATTTTTGCTGAATATAATGACGTGGCAATTCGAGTAAATATCTACGACCATTTTCATAGTTTCTCCTCTAAAAATTTATCAGAAACTTAAAGAAGAATGCTATTTGTGTAGCACATGGTCGAGAATTTTGCTGTGGTCGGAGGACTAACCCAGCGAATAAAGAACCTAGAGCAGAAACATTCCGAATTAAAAAGTAAGGACTTTCTTCTTGACTTGTCTTCTTCTTTGCTACCTTGTTCTTCTTCTGTTAATCAATTATTCTCCCTTATCATATTTGATATATTTGGATAAAATAAAAGAAGAAGTCGCGGCTAAAGAAGCTAGAATAACAAAGCTTGAAAAAGAATGCCAAGCTAAGGATCGGTCGATCGCATACATGATGACCAGGCTCAAGGGAGTCACTGAGACTTTCAAAAAGCAGATTGAAGGTAACTAGTCGTAAACTTGACCAATATATTATCTCTTTTTAACCATAGATATTTACCACTTGATTTACTTGCAGAGCGAACTCAAGCAGTAACAAGAGCAGAAAAAGCTCTAGAGTTTGAGCAAGATAAAGGGGCATCCCTCGTGTAGAGCCTTGATGAAAAAATCATGGCGCTTAACAAGATGATCTTTGATATGGGATTAGGATCAAGTCTGCCTACCTTAAGAGATTCAACGGAGAATATGAACTATTTTGGCCAACTCCTGAAAGATCTCAAGGGCCTGCTCAAAACTACTCGAGAAAACTATACCAGACGATGAAAGAAGCTGTGACCAGTGGAATTAGCTTTGCTTTGGCAAAGCTGAAGGCTTCTGACCTCTCCATTAATCTCCAAGCTGTTGAAGAAGACTTCAACTGCTTGCCTGAAGATGCGACCAAGTTTCTCAAGGAAGAAGGCCTCTCGGAGACAAGGTTACAGAGGAAATGGAGGTCGAATCTCCATCAAACAACAATTAGTCTGGAGATCTCCAGGAGTAGACAATTGTAATTTAAGAATTATGAAATATATAAAACTTACCTTTCTGTCATCAACAAGTCTTTTGTTTATCCTGTCGACTTATGAAGTACTCATATATTCTCTAGCCCCCGACTGCTTTATAGTAGATAGACTTTACTAAATAAGCAGTAAGCCAAGGAGTACTAAAATCTCTACCATTGTTTGAAAGCATATTCTGATTATATGATAAAACTGATCGCAGTAATACTAGGAAACCAATTTGATCGGAACCGATTAATGCGATTTCGACTAGTTATAGATCTGTTTGTCATAACCGAAATGCCAAACAAAATATTATATGGCTCAAGAAAAGACTTGCTTTGATGAGAAAGAAAATATGTAAGAATGTATGCAAAAAAACAATAAGTGATCTTATTTATATGTAGTATCAAAAAGCTGGTCGGAGAACTGTTAGGCGAAGACATGAAAAACACTTCGCGAAACGTGCTCAAGCTCAAGTCCGACTGGCAGCGAGGATCGTAGGAAAAGAACCGTCGCTAGGAAGCTCCTTCCAGTGGGCAGGACCACGTGCGGAGAAGGAGAGACTTCGACTAGGAGGCTTTCCGTGTCCCGACTAGTAGCCAAATGAGAGTGGAACCGAATGTTGAAATGAAGAAATATAGTCTCCACAATCTTAAGCATATGAGTAACTACATGAAGTTGTTTGTGTTATGCTCTGGTTACTCGTATATTTCCTTGAGAAAAGAGTGTGGTCGCGCATGGGAATCATTCGTGTAATGATCACGAGTAGGACCCATACAACGTATGACTTAGAAGTTGTTGCCAAAGAGTAACAGAGATACTTGTAAAGGATGTCAGAGAGAAAGAGGTCGATCTTCTCCGATCAACTTAAACAATAATAGTAGACGACCAGAATATAGGTACAGATATATAAATAGTATCACTCATCGAAAGAAATAAAGGAATGACTAATCTTTATTAAAAAAAGAATGTAAAGGATAATTAAACAAAGAACTTACGAGTTGATCAATGTTCCAAGAATTAGACAAAACACGCCCATCAGACATGGCTAGTCACACTGAACCTGGTCGGGTGACTTCGACAACAGTGTAGGGGCCTTCTCATTTAGGAGAAAGTTTGTTGCAATTTGCTTGGTTCTGAATTTTTTCTAGGAACCAGATCACCTACAGCGAGGCTGCGAGGTTGCACCTTACGGCTGTGGTACCTTCGCATGGCTTGTTGGTAGACTGCTGATCGTATCAGTGCTTAGTTTCATCGTTCTTTAAGAAGATTGATGTCAAGTCGTCGTTCATTTTGATCATTTTCGTTGAAACAATCAGTTCGAACAGAGCCGAGTTTTAGTTCTAGAGGAAGCATAGCTTCAACACCATAAACCAAGAAGAATGACATTTCACCAGTCGCACGACTAGTCGTGGTTCGAACAGCCCATAATATAGAAGGAAGTTCTTGAACCCAAGCTCCTGACTGTTTTATTAACTAGTCGAATACTCAGCATTTAATCCACTGCATTATGACACCATTGGCTCGCTCAACTGCTCTATTGCTCTGCGGATGAGCGATAGAAGCAAAATGTATCTTGATACCAAGGTCTTCGCAGAATTCTTGGAATTTACCGCTTGAGAACTGGGTACCGTTGTCTGTGATTATACGACTGGGTAGACCAAATCATGTGATCACATTTTTTGTCAGAAACTTCTTAGCGGCTTCAGTTGTTGTTCTAACAACAGGCTCGGTTTCGATCCATTTTGTGAATGTGTCATGACGAAAAGGAATTCGAAGCCCCTCGGGTGCTCTTGGGAAAGGTCCCAGAATGTCCAGTCCCTTGGTTGCAAAAGGACAAAAAAGAGGAATGGTTTGCAAAACTTGTACCAGCTGATGTACTTGTCGGCTATGAAACTGACATTGTACGCACTTCGTCACGAGCTCTTTTGTATCATGAAGGGCAGTTGACCAATAGTATCCTTACCTAAAGGCTTTACCGACTAGCGTTCTGTAGGAATGATGTGCTCCACAGACTCCTCCATGAATTTCGGTCAGCAATTTAATGTCATCCGTTTGAGATATGCATCTCATCAACACTCCATGAGATCCTCATTTATACAAGGTACTTTCAATCAGATTGTATGATTTGGCTTTTCGAGCTATACGATCAGCCTCTACATAATCTTCTGGAATTATGTCATGTTGAAGATAATTGTAGATCGATGTCATCCAATCTCTACATTGATCGTGATAGTGCCAACCATCAACGACCTGTGGAGCATCCATGTTCTTCGGATCGGTTTGTACGACCTATAGGGTAACATGTATGTCCTCGGAATGCTCGACCACCGAGGGTGAATCAAGTTGCTCGAGGAAAACTCCGAGCGGGACGGGTAACCTGGTGGAGGCTATCTGCGCCAACTGGTCTGCCAGAAAGTTTTCCTTTCTAGGAATGTGTTGGATCTAGAAATCGAAGAAGTGTTTTTCAAGTTTCCGTACTTCCGCCAGATAAGATGACATCTTGGTACTCGAGCAGTGATACTCTTTCCCGACTTGATTCGCTACTAGTTGAGAATCGCCTTTCACTAGTAATCTGCGAATCCTAAGCGAACGAATTGCTCAGAGTCCTACCAGTAAACCCTCATATTCTGCTACATTGTTTGTAGCAGGAAAATTTAACTAGATGGCGTACTTGATGTGTTCGCCAGTAGGAGATATCAAGACAACTCCAGCCCCCGAGCCTTTGAGCATCAAGGAGCCGTCAAAGTACATTGTCTACTCGTTGTGGTGTTCGTACTCGGGCCCTTGGGTGGGTTCAGGGTTTGTCTATTCAGCAATAAATTCTGCTATTTCCTGGGACTTGATCGCTGTTCGTGAGATGAAATGGAGGTCGAACACCCCTAGCTCAACCTCCCATTTTGCTATTCGTCCTGATGATTCCTTCTTTCCAAGGACTTGACCGAGGGGATATCCGGTTGGTACGACCACTTTGTAGGCCTGAAAGTAATGACTTAGTTTCCTTGAAGCCATAAGGAGACCATAGAGCAGTTTTTGTACCTGTGGGTATCTTTCCTTTGTTCCATGTAAGACTTTGCTTACATAATATACTAGTCGTTAGACGTTATCGCGTTCCACGACCAGTATACCGCTGACTGTTTGTGGCGTTGCAGCCACGTAAATCATCAATATTTCTCCCGATCTTGGAGAAACTAAGACTGGAGTACTCGTAAGGCACTTCTTAATTTCTTCAAAGGCATCGTTTGCCTCTTTAGTCCACTCGAAGCTTCCATGTTTCCGGAGAAGCTTAAAGAAAGGTAATCCTTTTTCATCCAACCGTGCTATGAAACGACTTAGCGCTGCCATACAGCCAGTTAGTTTTTGGACTTCTTTCTTCGTGGTTGGAGGGCGCATCTGGTCGATGGCCGATATCTTTACTAGATTTGCTTCGATACCTCTAGTCGATACTAGGAAACCGAGAAGTTTTCCAGCGAAAACTCCGAACACACACTTTTCTGGATTTAACTTGAGGTTATGCCTTCTGAAGTTATTGAAGGTTTCTTGTAGGTCGGGAATGTGATCGCCAACATTGATGCTCTTTACGACCAGATCATCAACATAGGTTTTTAGATTTCGACCTATCTGTGGATTAAAGGTTTTCTGCATCAACCTTTGAAAAGTTACACCAGCATTTTTTAGACCAAATGACATCTTAACATAACAGTAAGTGTCATATGGGGTGATGAAGGAAGTTTTCTCTTTATCTTATTTACTTATATTAATCTGGTGGTACACTGAATACGCATCTAAAAAACTTAACAACTCGCACCCGGAAGTAGAGTCTACAAATTGGTCAATGCGTGGAAAGAAAAAGTCATCATTCGAACAAGCTTTATTAAGATCTGTAAAGTCAATACACATCCACCACTTCCCATTATTTTTTCTCACTATTACAAGATTGGCGAGCCACTCAGGGTGGTTGACTTCACGAATAAATCCAGCCTTCAGGAGCTTGTCAATTTCCGACTGGATTGCTTCCTTTCGATCAGGTGCGAAACGCTGGAGCTTCTGCTTGACCGGTTTTTATCAGGCTGGAGAACTAGCCTGTGCTCGATCACCTCCCTAGGGACTCCGGACATGTCGGACGCCTGCCAGGCGTATACGTACTGATTTGCTCGGAGGAAGGAGACGAGTGACACTACCTATTTGTGGTCTAGTCTTGCCCCAACCAGTATTTTTTGGGTAGATGCATAAGTGTTTCCTGACCCAGATGACAATTTGGCACTTTCCTGAGAAGCGCCCTTGTCGAGTAGTACCTCCTTTGTCTGGTCAGAAAGCTTTGGTGTCATCTTTGGCCTCGAGTGCTTGACCTGCATGGTAGGTGGATTAGCTTCTTTGGTCGAAAGTTCACCGACCAGTTCTAATGATTTCCGATCACATACGTAAGCTATTTTTTGATCTCCTCGAACCGTGATGACCCCCTTTGGTCCTGGCATTTTTAAACTCTGATAACCGTAGTGTGTGGCTATCAAGAATTTCGCTAAAGCCAGACGACCAATGATTCCATTGTATGCGGATTCGAAATCCACCACATCAAATGGAATCTTTTCTATTTGGAAGTTGTCGGGTCTTTCGAACGTAATCGGTAGGGAAAGTTGTCCTATCGGTTTGGCAGTAGAACCAGGAACTATACCGTGAAAGACATATTTCACAGGTTTCACCTTTGACTTGGGAATTTGCATTTCTTCCAATGCTCCTGCAAATAGAATATTTAGAGAACTACCCCCATCTATTAAGACTCGATTAACCTTACAGTTATTAATAGTAGGTTCAACGACAATAGGAAACCTATCTGGTCGAGTCGAAGGGATGGAACAGTCTTCGTTGCTGAAAGATATTACAGTTTTCGACCACCTGGACGGCTTGATGGCGATCGGAGGCTCGACAGGGTTGACCTCCCGCTCCATGGCCTTCAGATGATGCCCTAATTTGTACGAAGAAGATCCACCAAAGATCATGTCGACTGTATGTTGAGGCTCCTGGTACTCCATCTCTTCGTCGCCATCTTTATCCTTCTTAGAGCTTGTTTCCCCGAGTTCCTGTATTGAGGGGAGTGGACCTTTGCCTGCATAGTAATTCTCCAACTTCTTTTGTCAGGCTCGGCAGGTGCGCAAATCATGACCTGTCTGCTGGTGAAGTGGACACCACTTCTTATTCCTCTTGTATCCTTCTGTGGATATCATGGGGATATGCTCATGATCTTAGGATGATGTTACAATTGGCAATGTCATTGAAGGTTTGTCGAATTGTGCGTTTTCATGGTTAAAAGTTCTGCGAGCAGTGCGGTCGATCGCGCGGCTTTGAGCGGTGAGGCGGCTTGGTGTGGTCTGACCGGCCAATGAATGGCAGTCTGACCGAATTTGTACTGTTCATCGGCCGAAAGGTGGCGACCATTTTTGGGATAGGTCAAGTTCATGGGATTCAGTGCTTATGTGTTGCATGATGCATGTTTTCATTAACGTGGGTCAAGTTGTGAAGAACTTATTCTCGGAATCGATTTCTTTGTTTATTGTTGTGTAGGATGCTTGGAGGTCAACGACGGTCAACGGCGAGGATGATCGGGACTAAGCTTGGAGAGCTAAGGTCCAGAACGATTGAGGATGCCGGGTGAGGTCACTGGAATCAAGCATGGTGCAAATTGGACAAAGGTGACCGAACGGGCAGCTCGGTGCGACAGGTTGGATCAAGTGGCGCGGGGGTCGGTGCAAGTGCCATGGTGGTTTCAGTGGGAGTCGGACGGGAGAGACTTGCCGACATGATGAGAGCCGTTGATCAACCTCCTGCGTGGCGAAGCGGCGTTTGTTTCACCAAGATTGGACTCGTCTTGGAGAAGGATCGAGAAGGGTATTTTGGTAATTTTACCAAAATACCGCCTTAATAACCTTTGGCTAAACCACGGCGAGAGCGGCGCATGGAGAAGTGGTTTAGGTCAAGAGGAGTTGAAGACGACGCTTTAAAATGCATGCGTGTGTGACCCGTTTGTGTGTGGGCTTAACGGGAGCCTATTAGGATTTACTCTTCTAGAAGCTAGGCCTCCACTATAAATAGGGGTGGCTGCTGTCCAGCACCCTTAAGGACTTCATTTGGAAAACCCTAGTTTGGTTTAGTGACTTAGAGAGGAAAGGAGAGGCTTAGGGTTATAGAGAGATGAGTTGATGGTGTGCTCATAGATTGAGCTCTTGTCCTCCTGGATGAAGTGGTTATAAACCCTCCCAATCACAAATCAATCTATGCATGATTTCTCAAAGATGAGTCTCCTTGTGTTCTTTCTCTCTATTTGGTGATTTTGAGTCATTCTTTGATCCGCAAGTTTTCTATTGGTTTCTTGCCGAGATCTAGCTTGCTGTGACATGTGGGAACGCATCTAAGATCATCTTGATCATCAATCACCCACGAGCAAGTCTTTAGATCATATTTCGATTTTGACTCAGTTTTGGAGCACTCTTCGTTCAAACTGAAAAAGGTGGGAACTTTGGCATAGATCTTCACGATGCTTGATTGGAATAGGTTCCTAATATCTTAGAGAAGGTGTGTCTCAAGTTTGGTAGAGTTTGGTCGTGTAGATTAAAAATTAGATCGATTTGAGTTTCGGTTTTCGGGCTGTCTGTTCTGTTTATCGTGCGGCCGGTCAAACCGAAATTTATATGTTGGTTAGTCCGGACCCCGGTCAAACCGCGCTTCGGTCAGACCGCGCCACATACGTCGGTCAGACCACTCCCGAGGGTTTTGATCTCCAGTTTTGGTTTTTCGCTTGGGGTTTTGATTTGGGTTCAACACAAGTCCTCTGCAGTTCTTGTATGTTGATCTTCATAGCTTCTATAGCTAATGGAGTGATATTTGTGTTGAACCTAATCAAGGTAAAAAATTGAGCGTGCTCCTATTCACCCCCCTCTAGTCGACTATTCGGTCCTACACCTTCAGTTGGAGCTTTTGCTTTGTCTCGACCGGTATAATCTTTCTTACCCTTAGTAAACTTCTCAGGAACAACAAGGACCTCCTTATCGTCGGGTTTGCGTTTTTTCTTTTTCTTGAGAGCCTTCTTGTGCTCTTTTCTGATTTATCCAAGCCAAGTTGTGGGATCTTATCCTTCTGATCAATGGCTTCACACCATTCGACCGCCTCGCTAGCGGCTGCGTATTTGTCGGCCATGTCGAAAAGTTCGACGGTCGTTTGTGGAGGGTTCATTGCGATGTCCTTCATAAACCGTCGATTCCTTAGACCTGCTTTGAAAGCTTAGATAACAGAAGATTCTTCCCTCTTGACTCCTTGGTTGGAATCGTCGAGGAGGTCTCGGTATCGATTGGCTTCCAATCCGACCATGCTGCCTCCTACTATGGGAGGAACGTTGGGATGAAGTTATGGTTTGACTTCGTGAATTCCTTTGCTCCCGGTACGCTTCCGTTCGTTGCATGGTCTGCTGGAAAATTTTTGATACCTGGCCTATAAGTTGGACAAAACCTGGAGTCTCTGCTAGAACAGGGTCAGAATTATTTAAAATATTTTGAACGGGTTGCAGATTTTGTACCGTTACAGTAGGTCTCGGAGGGTTCATGCCAGCAGTGGGTGTTCAAAGATCTAACTTTCCCCCGACCTTCTGGTTGGTTTCGTCTGATCCGTCACCCTAGGTGGGGCAGAACCAGGTGAATTAACTGATGGACGTCTATCAGTTCTGTTACCGCTCGCATTTGGTGCTTGATAGCCCGTACCATTTCCACTAGCACGTTGTGGCGTGGCGGATTGTGTAGGACCATATATGACATTTTTATCTGTATCTCCGATCGCATTGACCTCGTGCCTCCAGCAGCGATCTTCCGACGAGCTTCCATCGTAACTAATGGAGAGCCTTCCGATGTTTTTGCAAGGAGTTTCCACGATGGAGAGTGGTCAGAAATTAGCACCTCCTGAGGTTTTTGTGGTGGGCTCAGCCAGATCCGATGGACTGCTGATCGTATGCTGAGCCTTATCGTTCCCACTTGGCCCACGACCAATGGGAGCTTCATCGACACTGTTACCAGATGTCGGTTGGCTCCTGGTATCGCCAGAAGCTATTAGTGAGTACCTGTTAGCCATGATTGCATCGAGAGTACACTGATCCTCGGGTTGTAGTGCTAAACTTTTGTCACCTTTTTCGCCGATCGAAAGGACCGAGCTTGGAGAGGTCCTTGGATATTCCGAGCTGGTTGGAACGGCTGGTTCCTCTGAAAGCGTCACTTGTCGTAGTGGTATATCCTCATCCATCCGGTCGATTTCGCCAATGTCTGCAACATGCGAGCCGGCGGAGGAGGAGGATGATGACATCCCATTTTCTTGCATCGCGCGGATGCATTCATCCATATCGAGGTTGGAGTAGTCCGCTAAGTCGATCCAGTTCTTCTCGTCCCAACTTCCTACCATAGTCGCATGAGCGATTATGAGGAGTGAGCGAGGATTTGATGAGCGAAGAATTTTTTCAGGAAATTTGGAATTTTTTTTTTGATTTGGCCCTATAGCGCCACGTAATTGCAAAAATGACCCCCCCTTCCACCGTATTTTCAAAATTAGCCCCCTTACGAGCGCGGAATCGCCGGGCGGCCGACGCGTGTCCCCTTCCGTGGTCGCGGAACGCGGCAAGGGACGCGGGTATGGCACCAACGACGCGGGTGTGGCACCAACGACGCGGGCACGGTACTGAGGTGAAGAGCCACCTTCCGCAGTAGAGGAGCGCGGAAGGGGTGGCGATCTCCTGCGGTGGCCGAGCACGGAAAGTCAGCCACATACCACGGTGGCCGACAGTGGAAAGAAGCCGGCGCCGATTAGGGTTTCAAGTGGATTGGCAGCGCGCTGATTAGGGTTTCCAGCTGCGAAATTAGGGTTTCACAGCGCGTTGATTAGGGTTTCCAGCAGATTGGCAGCGATTAGGGTTTCCAACGGGACGAGATTAGGGTTTCCAACGGTCTAGGGTTTTGTTCGGGTTAGCTCTTTTACGGATACGAAATTTTTCAGTCATTTCAGTTAGTGTTTCAACGAGCACTGATATTTGTAAAAAAATATTCATTAAGAAATATGGGCACCGAGGTTTGTAAATTAGGGTTTTCTTTTCTCCAAAATCAGGGTTTTGTTGCAGTTTTAGCGCTGTTTGTAGTAATTTCAAAATGTAGCAAATGAGTTTAGAAAATTACAAAACTTTTTGTGAAGCCTCCCGTCACAGTGTTGTTGCTTCTGTAATTTTTCTATTATTTTATTCGTTCAGAGAAAGGATGATTGATAAGCATATCAAACGAGGTGTAAAAGGCACCAAGATTATTGCGCCTCCTCGATGAAGTTGTGCGAACGATACGCCAGATATAGCCGAGCAATCGATGAAGTACTTTATGAAACTTATACAAAATATGATTGAAGGGGCTGAGAACATTCGTTGTGATTATGAAGATGCCCTAAAACATGGAGGATTCGATGTCGGTGCGAATGGTTATTTTTGGGATTCCACTAGAAGGGGCATACTTGCAATATAGGCTTGCTTTAATGGCTTAGCGGAGGCACGGAACCAGAACTACATTAAAGTCCGCAGATAGAAGCACGTTACACGTAGTCACATGGCATGATGGTTCGGCTAATTGCTTTAGTCATCTCACTGCTACTACGGTACACTGCGACATAAGCATCCGGACCATGTAAGTATACATGCCTTTAGGGGATAGTAAAAAACATAGTGGGTAGGACGGGGGACTACTACGGAATGACCTGACCTACTGTGTGGACCGGGGCCATTTTCCCTTCCTTGCTAGCTCGGCGTTGAACTCCTCGCCAGCCTCTTTGGCCTTGGCTGCAATTTCCCCCTTTCTCCCGCGCTCCCTCTCGCGAGCCTCACGCTCCCTGCACTTGCACGCCTCCAGATGAGCTTGCATCTCCTAACGTATGCGCTTGTTGTGCTCGTCATTGCGGCGTCGCTCCTTTAGGATCTCGCGGTCTCTTTGGTCGTGCCACTCGTCCATGTCGAGAGACCACTGGTCATGTGGGTGGATCTCATGGTCAATCCACTTGCGGTAGCCACATAGCAGATCCAGGGACTACAGGTAGATGGGAGAGGTTGTTAGTGCGTACTTTGAAAGAGAAATAGTACGGGAACACACTGTAACTAGTCCTTACCGGCTGCTGATAGCTGCTCGTGTCCCGACATTGGTCGGGATAGTCACTGGAGTAGTTTGCGCAACCCCAGTAACGTATGCCCAGGCTGAGCGGGTGCTTGGACTTGAAGAACTTGCATCTGTCCCTGCAAACACAGAGGGGCGGCGTCTCCCCTCGGGCGGGTGTTGCGGCGAACGTTCGGTTGGAATGTTCGGTATGGGGTTGCTGCTAGGGGGGCTTCATTACGAAAAGATGTCGTGTAGGCACGCGTCTCTTGTTCAACCCGGGCCCTAGCAGCCCTTGCTCAGTCATCTCGCTCCCCAGCAGCCCTTGCTAGTTCACGGATTCGGTCCCATTGCCTTTGCCTATCGTCCATCTCAGCGTGGTGAAGGAAGCTCTGGTGTAGTGTTGGGTTTGGTTGTGTAGTGTTGTGTAGTGTTTGGTTTGGTTCAACCCCCTTTTATAAGCCCAGGGTTAGCATGGTGTGGTTAATTTCATGCAGAGTCCGGTCTTTTAGTTCTGAAAAGTTGAGTAGGTAGAGTGTTGTCATGTTGATCTAAAAAGCTGGCGAGGCATAATGTTGTCACGTCTTACTTTGTAGAGAGAGTCTTGTATTTTCGGTCTGAAAAGCTGGCGAGGCGGTCAGGGTTGTCAAGTCGATCTGAAAAGCCTAACCCTAAACTGTGCAAAGCTGTCTCCTTTGGTCTTATCACTGCGCAAAACTGGCCCGTGTGGTCTTGTCACTGCGCAAAGCTGACTCGTCTAGTCTTGTTATTGCGTAAGGCTGTCTCCTTTGGTCTTATCACTGTGCAAAGCTGCCCCGTGTGGTCTTGTCACTGTGCAGAGCTATCTCCTTTGGTCTTATCACTGTGCAAAGTTGTTCCGTTTGGTCTTGTCACTGTGCAAAGCTGTCTCCTTTGATCTTATCATCGCATAAAGTCTGCCCGCTTGGTCTTGTCATCGCAAGAAGCTACCTCCTTTGGTCTTGTCCTTTGCACAAAGTCGCCTGCTTGGTCTTATCTCTGTGTACAAAGCAACCAAAATTTCGTCTAGTCTTATCATCTACAAGCTAATACATTACCCACTTTGTTAGCCCTCATGGGCTATAAAATGCACGCCCCACGCTCCGAAAGTAGGACCACCACTCGACCATTGAAACCGTAGGAACAAGAACCTTCTCCGTCATACAGTAACATACGATGGTAGATGCCCAGGGACTAGTCCAACCGGAGTCGCCGAAGCAAGACCTTCCCCTGAAAAGGAGGGAGGACTTCGGCCCTAACTACTGGTTGATGTTGAACAAGCGTGCTCAACCGGTATGGCGAAATCTAAATGCGCATAGGGAGGAGGACGCCGCTGCGTGTCATGGACGACCCTTTCGATGGCGGACGACGTTTCTTCCGATGCCCACACTCTGGGGTACAATTAGCAAATAGTTTGTTTCATGTTACTGCTAATACAGCCTCTATGCTAACCGTCCCTTGCAGCAGATGGCAAAATGCGGCTTTGTCAGCTGGATCGATCCTCCCCATGAACGACATGTTGTGATGTACGTGGATAGATTGTGGGACTGAATCTTTTAGCTGGAGGAGCGGATTGACAATCTCAATGAGCAAAATGATGACCTCCGCCAACAGATGCAGCGCGAGAGGGGCAACGAGGAGGTCGTGAATATAGGAAGTTCCTATGATCCCACATGCTGTTGCGCGAACCCTAGCTGCATATGTGCTTGCCACTACAACGACGGCCAGCCACGTCCGAGGCGCCCCCTATAGAACACTCTATGTGGGTAGTGCGAGGCACCTTCTGTCATTAGGCACCTTCTATACGCAATTATGTTCAATCTCATAAAGCATGTAACTCGTAGTGCGAGGCACCTTCTATGCGGTTGCCTTTTATCGAGTTGACTGTTGCATCGATGTGTCGTGTGCATTAACCACAAACCTAAACCCTAAACCCAAACCCTAACTCATGTAATGCAAGGATACATGGCAGTTAATCCATTCATGAAGGACTGCGATGCATAAGTAAATAGTGGACATTGCAATCTCATTATAACTGAACTTCTAATTGGCAGGAACAAGAAATAATAGTAGAATACATTAAAACTAATGGTCCTCGCCTCCCGCCGCCTAACGCCAGAGTCGCTCAAAGGAATGTGAACCTGTCAAGGGAGTGGCATGCCTCTCGAAAGTCGTAGTGGGACTGCTGCGTGGGAGGCGGTGTCACATAGAACTCATTGTAGGGAGTCGGGCAAGACTCGAGCATATCGTCCACCCACTCGTCCTGCAGAAACGGCACTGCTGTGTTAGGGCAGAGGTTATGACCTTTGCAATCGTAGTCATGTTGGAAAGGATGTACCTACGGAGTTGGAAGTGTGGACTGCGATCCTTGGCCTTCATGTCCCAATTGGTCACTCCAGACTTGCAAATTCGGTGGGCTACGTGAGTTTACTGTAGCATGCAATGGGAAGCTTGAATTAAGTACGTTACAGTGTACCTGTGTATGTGACTGTGCAGACGATGATTCTCCGGGGCAATCGGCGCCGAAAATAGTGCACAGTGCTTGCTCCAAACGACTGCCCGAACCACGGGCTGCCCTCATACAGGTTTGACTGGACGTCGTGTGCAAACGTGGGCAACGCCTCATCTCGGCGTTGGGGCTGTGGCGAGTTAGGGTCGCTGTCTGAAGTCGCACCCCATGGACCTGGCGACGAAGTCCGGTCCTGTGTCCCCCCCCCCGTGACGACGGCAGTGGTAGCAGAGTGCTGTCACGTCGCAAGTGCTGAAAGAACAAACGGAAGTGAGATATATGTTACAAATAAGGGCACGGGCAAACAGTTAGGACAACAAATCATAATTGACATACCGCTTGCCCGAGGCCGAGGCACGTGGAGGAAGAGCGACTGTAGCTACGTCGACTCCCGGAGTGCGACGGACGTGTAGACAGTGGTGCGGAGGGAGGTGCTGAGGGCGGTGGGCAAGGAGGCCGTCCTCGGTGTCCGTGCATCGTCCACCTACGTCACTGTGCCGACCACAAGTCATGGTCCTAATTGCCGCTGCCTAGTCGTCATAGATGTTGCGCAGCATACCTAGGAACTGAGAGGAGGTGCTGGTCCTCCCACGTCGTAGAGCGTGGGCAGCCTCAGTGTTGATACTCTGAAGGCGGTCATACTGCAAGGAAACCAAGAATAAGTTAGACGCATTTCCGTGCAAAAAAAACTGCGAAGAATATTTTATCGTCTCGTCTTGGCATGCTGCCCGATGAGTGTTAGGACCTACTCGTACAACGGCATCGTGTGTGACCTCCGTAGGGCGCTGTGGCGCCGCACCAGTAAGGCTGCTCCTGGTGCGTGGAACGTACCATCTCAAGTACGTAGTGTGTGTCTCGACGTCGTACAATCGTGCCTCCTGCACGACGTCGATCGCCACCCTCTCGGCCCATAGCGTCGTCCACAGTAGCTGTGTCTCCCTCCAGTCGTCGCTCTTCCACCCTTGCCTCGTTTGTCTGCAGGTGAATTTGGATGTTAGGCAATCGAAAAAAGAGATGCAGCCAACAGGTAAACCAAGTAACAACATACATGTGGGCCTTCACTACAAGAGTTCATCCCGGAGGCGGTGGCACCTGCTGATAAAGCCCAAATTGTCTCATGACCCACTGTGGTGAGTACGGCTCGACCATGTGGGAGAACACTAGATGACAGGTCGTCATCCAGTATGCATAGTCCTGACTACACTGAGAGGACAAGTCGTACGGGGTCGTCTCCACAATGAACAGTGTAGACCATGGGAAGCATATGAACTCCGCCTCGTGCAGAGTCTCAAACTGGTTATGGAACTTAGGGTAGACGCGCCTCGGCCTCTCCCTAGCCCACCCTAGCTGAGCATGTGTCCAGCGAGTGCCCATTGTCGGCCCCTCAACGGGGTCGGCACCATCTCCCTCACCATAAAACTCGGGGATGCGTTCGAAAGGGTGCACGGCCATGAGGAAGTATGGGCGGCCAACCGAGAAGTGCTCCCATGACCACAGTTGCAAGAGGATGTAGCATACTGCGAGGATTGGCTCCCCGGCCGTACTGCGCTGTGAGGCATCACACAAGCCTCGGTATGTGGCGCAAAGCACTGCGGAGCCCCAACTGTACTGCGGCACCTCGTCGGACCAGGTGTCCGCCAACGCCCCAGCAAGATGGATGTAGGTAGGGTGCACCCAATCTCCCTGAGTCGTAGGAAACAAGACCCACCCAAAGAGGAAGAGCAGGTACGCAAGGAAGTGTGTCCGTACAACCTGCTGGATCGTGTGCACGGAGTAGACCATGTACCGTCGTAGCCAGGAATGTGGCACACCTGATATGTTCTCCGGGATCGGGTCGCCGAACCTCTCAGCCATCCGCACCTTTCAGTCTGATCGCCTGGGAGGTGGCACTACTGCATGACCCCGCAGTGGTAGTCATGTAAGCATAGCAACGTCCTGCAGAGTAACGGTCATCTCCCCCCACCGGAAGTGGAAGGTGTACATCTCCGGTCTCCAACGGTCCACGAGCGCAGACAACAGTGGCGCGTCAAACTGAAATGCGTGCTCCAGGTCCAACAGGCGGGCAATGGGCAAAAGCCTGGCTTCCCGTAGTAGTGGGACGTACGGCTGGTCCAAAGGCTAGTGCTCTCTGGGACTCCTGAGGACAAAGCTCGGAGGGCCCACGCCGGATGACCACGCGTGGCATCGGTGTCCCCGATCTCACCGTGGGTCGAAAGCGGCCAGACGCTACGCCGCTCGCAGTTGCGCCATCTCCTGAGGTACGTACAACAACAAGTTAGTGTGTAAATAAAACAGGACGTACAAATAAGCAAAACGAAAGCGAAACATATAGCATACATACACAACAGACAAATGACAAGAACCATTATCCGACACATCCCAACATATAGAACACGATATGACAACAGCCATTGTCCGACACATTCCAACACATACAACATGATAACGCCTAACGTATTACAACAAACATATAGCATACATAGGCAACAAACAAATGACAACAGTCATTGTCCGACACATTCCAACACGTACAACACGATAACGCCTAACGTATTACAACAAATATATAGCATACATATATAGGCGATGAAACTTCGTCACTACGGTGCGTTGCTTGACCCGGGCCTGTTCGGGCAGGTGGCGAATGAGTGGCCAATCGTCTTGCAGAGTCTGCATCTCGAGTGCCTAGCCTGTTGCCCATGCTGGCTATCATCCATGTCGTTACGGATGTGGCGGGACTGTCATCTTCCATGGCCAGCCTATTTGAGTGTGTCGTTCGGCACCCACTTCACGTGCCCAGGCCAGAGGTCCCTATAATGTATGTCCAGCCCGTACAAATTGAACTCGGCACTCCAAGTGCCGTACATGTGGTGAATGTCGTAGAACTCAAAGACGTCTTGCGTCGAGGACTGGCGCCACGCTGCGCACACTGCGTATACATGGGAGCAGGGCTTGTGAAGAAGCTGCGGCTTATTGCAGGTGCAGGATGCTTTCGCATCGATTGAGTAGACTTATTTTCGATCACCCCTAGCATGACCCGTGACATACTTCTACCTTAGACGGATCTCAAACTTCTTCCTGATGCCATCCATGGTCCTAGCAGTGTGTGAACGAGCCTTTTTTTATCTTCTTGCCCATGTAGGCCTGCGCCACCTCCGAAAATTGATTGCCTTCGTCCATATGCTTCTTCGCCATCATGGCTCTGTTGACGAAGTACCCCATGGTACGATTCCAGCTCTCCTCAACAATTGCGGTGATCGGGAGGGATCGGACACCCTTCAGAACACCATTGTACACCTCCGACATGTTGGTCATCATGATTCCGTACCGTACACCACCGGTGTCATGCAGCAGAGACTATTTCTCTAAGTCGAGTGCGTGCGAGTTTACCCACTGTGTGAACGCCCCAACTCTGATGGAGCCTCCGGCCGCTGCCCCTGCCTCCGCGTCCTGGGAATTCCTTACATGCTTGCTAGTATCCTCGTCCAACTGTCTCCACACGGCGTCGAACTTCCGCCTTTGGTTCTGCATGCATAGCTTCTTGAAGGTCTTCATCAGGTCCTTGTTTCGGAACCTTGTGTGGAAGTTCGCCACGAGATGCCTCATGCACCATCGATTTGTCAGGTCGTTCCACTAGAAGGGAGGCTGTGTCCCATTTTGCATCGTGGTAAACGCGGACAGCAACCCAGCATTGCGGTCCAAGATGACGCACACACCTGGGCG
Source organism: Phyllostachys edulis (assembly GCA_036346405.1). Classification (NCBI taxonomy): domain Eukaryota; kingdom Viridiplantae; phylum Streptophyta; class Magnoliopsida; order Poales; family Poaceae; genus Phyllostachys; species Phyllostachys edulis. The sequence goes on along the minus strand of CM070552.1, from coordinate 54,240,476 downwards.
GTCTTGAACCACCGCCCGCTTCACATTTGCAAGGAACCACAGCCAACTATCTGTGTTATCGCTCTCAACAATCACGAAGGCCACGGGGAGTAACTGGTCGTTCGTATTGGCTGCTACCGCGGTGAGGATGGTGCCCTTGTACTTGCTAGTGAAGAAGGTGCCGTCCATCGACAGCACAAGACGACAATACTTGAACCCTCCGCTCGCTTGGGGGAAGGCCCGGAATACCCTGTCAAGGATAAAACAATTCGGCCCCTTCGTAGGATGCACCCGGTCCAGCTTGTCAATGTATGTCCCGAGATTCGACTTTGCAATCTGATGGAGCATTCTTGGGACAAAGTCATAGGCCTCTTTGTATGTGCCGAACATACGCTCTAGGACCTTCTGTTTCGCCTGCCACACCTTGCTGTAGCCAACCGGGAAGCCCACCGTATTGATAACATCTGCCAAAAGTAGCTTCGGTGAGACAGATACATCAGCTACGACGAGGTGGCTTATCAGCTCCGCAATATATGACGACGTTAGGTTGCGGTGCCTATGAAGTGGCTCTGCAAGCTCGCATGTGTGATCCTTCAGCACCGTTATGCAGAAGTCCGTGGCGGCACTCCTGAACCGTTGCGCACGAACCTTGCCAGGGAAAGATCCATCCACACACTTGATAATGTAGGTGTCAGGCTTGGACCTGTGCCCCCAATACGTCCAGCTAATGTTGACGGCGTATCTGGCAATAGCCTGCTGGGCAGCGCTCTTGTTGGGGAAGCGCTGCCCTAAGAGCAGAGTATCTTCATTGAACCTCCACTCCGCCTCCTCTGGCTGCGGCAGAACCAGGGATGTCGCTGCGATGTCGTCCAATCTAGACGAGACATACGCAACGTCGGTGGTCACAACACCACCAAATACACCTCGCGTAGCAACTTCTCCATCAAACTCATCTCCAGAACTAGCTGTATCCACAGCCTCCTCCTCGCTTTCAACCTGCTCGGCAAGGTATTTGTGGCAGTCAATACAGGCTGCCCACCACCTTTCCACGCCTTCGTTCGGCTCGAAAGCCTTCGCACGCCTCCTCAAGTCTCCATCACCCACTTCCTCGCCCACATATCTGCCAACAGCAGCGTCCACATCAACTCCACCAGAACCACCCATGGCCGATGATTCTGTCCTCTCTACAAACTGGACATACACCATCGGCCTGGCGTATATTGCAGCGGTGGGGTTGCACACAACCTCCATGTAGTTGGTCCACGAAGCGTCACTGCTCACCTTCATAAATTGCCAAAAGGTCTGACCTTCACCACCCACCACCGAGGCATACAATGCCTCGATGCGTAACTTCTTCCTTCCAGTGTCCAGATCGAATGCGGAACGCACACACCTCTTTAGCTCGCATAGACTCATATCCTTCAGGCCTGGTGCCCAGATCTGGGTCCGGTCACAATTTGACATGTCCGCTCCGTACGGCCCGTCGCGTACGAGACCATCGTCATAGAACACGAACAAGTCTTGAATCAACATGTTCAGGGAAGACGGCATTGGGTTCTACGCGCAAAACGACAAACATAAATAAATAAATACACTTGACTACGTGAGTATTAACCAATAGACAAAAATAGCAGAAAGGACTCTACTGTATCAAGAAACCATGTGATGTTAGTATCAAATAACAGATTGGATTAATTTTGCTCCTACTAATTCACATTTAATTGAGTATTACATGATTCAATTCTATATATGGAATTGTAAATAAAAACACAGGACTTAAATGGGTAATCAAGTAACAAAAATTATTAATATATTCTGCAGTTTGGCTATGTGACTTCTTTTGCTCTTGATTAATCTTTCCTAAATGTATTTCATACTTCTATTTTAATACTAAATAATATCCCACTAGGTCGAATGGTTTGCATAACTACACAATGTTATTTTATTTTTTTTCAAAAAACAATTCAAATAATTCGTATATTTACATGGTTTCAAAATAGAGATTTTTCACCCCTAAAAAAATATGCTATCAACCAAATAATACACGCAGCATCAGATAACTACAACATAGTTATATGCTGTCGCATTAGACCTTTCTATACATGTGTCTTAGTCTTGGTCTACCTATTTAGATTAGCTTCCCCTCAAACAATACAATGCATGTGCCTACAAGCTCTACCTCTTCTATTCCACACAACATCAACTATCTATGCCATAGTTACAGACTGTCTGTTACTCATATTAGGCCTTTCTATACTCGTTCTCTACATTCTCGAGCGGTTCACTTGTTTCACCATTAGGGCAATAATGCACACCATCCTCGGTTCTAATAATTTGTCAATTAACATGATTTCTACTGTATGAAGGACTACTATATTTACGTGCTAATTAACTAACAATGATATCCACATAAACAAAACATTTACGTCAACTAAGCACGGTTACTTAACACATTCTACACAATCAAGAAGCCATTACGGTAATAAAAAATAACTATGCTACTTGCATGTGTACTTGCGTAATAATGACATGACCACTAAGCTAATTACATGCTAATCAACTAGCTAAAAATATACTCGCATGTCCATGAAAAATACCTTTTCTTGACGCTCGCAAGCCGATCTACAACTTATACAATTGCGAAACTTCCAGATTCAAATTGAAAACCTCCCAAAATGCAACTCAAAATCACTTTCTTTTCTTCCTCTCGGTCTCTCCTTCGTGGCTGAAAGAAATTCAAATGACGGAATGACGAAGCGACAACGAATGCTGTTTTCTTATCTCCACCAGTCCGAGGAGCGGCGACGCTGCACAGAAGTGACGGCCGTGTCAGGGGCCCCGGCGGTGCGGGAGCACGCAGAGGGCGCATGTAATGGGGCCGCCTCATCCTGCGCTCGGCGATCATGAAGCGCTAGCACAGGGTGGCCATGCTGCTGATGCTCCTGCGCTCGCCCACCACGGAAGGAGCAGATGCTCCCGCGCTCGGCGACCGCGGAATGTCACCGGGCATGCCACCTCCCACACCAAACATTCGCTCACGCTCGGAACCGCGAATGGGACACGCTGCCGCTTCGGCGATTCAGCGCCAGATGGGGCTAATTTTGCAAATACGGCGGAAAGGGGGTCATTTTTGCAATTACATGGCGTTACAGGGCCAAATAAAAAAAATCAAAAATCCGTGCCTTCCTCCCCACGGACGGCGCCAGCTATCGACGATCGAGTCGCCGATCTTACGAAATAAAAAAGAGGAAAATGACACAGATTTCTTGGGAGAGAATGGGACTGCTCTTTATTGATATAAACTGGCTGTTACAGGGGGTGCCTACGATCAGGCGGTGGACTAATCCTAATTACACTGAGTATGATGCTTGCTACACGATTCAATCAGACTTGAAGCGTGGATCTAATGCTGCTTTGGTCAAATGCAAGGCGATCCTCTAATCTGATGCCAGATGATCTTTTCGCCCGCGCTCCATCCTTAAATAACTTTTGAAGAGATGACAGTTACTCCTGGAGAAGGCGTCCGTTGTTAAGCGTCGTAATTGGTCGGAACGAGGCGATGGTTGATAAATTATCAACCGCTCTGTAGTTAAGCGTCTGTGAGACACTCAACCGTACGGTGGTTGTTTGTCAGTGTCTTAGGATTATGTAACGTCGCATGGTATGGAGTATACAACACGTGTTTCATTCATCATATGGTAAAGAATATACTTGGAATCAAATCCAGATACTAGTTCATAGCTCCTACGAGCAACTACCTGGTCGGAGACTAGGTACAGGACCTTTTTCGACCAGGATACCCATTATGTAATCTCTGGAATCCTTACGACCAGTGAAGTCGTTAGTCTTAAGGGTTACAACCACGAAGATGTATGATCTTTTATTATGTATTAAAGTAATACATAGAGATTTTAATCCTCATCAGCGGTTGAGATAGGATATTATTATTTTTGTGGTTTTTTAATGTAAAGTGGGTCCCAGTTATTAGTATGAATCGGTTTAATACATTGGAGAAAAACAAGCTTAGTTCCTCGAATACTTACGTGACATAATTTTGAATTGATATTAGTTCAATACATTGAAGATACTCTTAGTCTAGATCGGTGTTAACATAGGCGAACTATGTTCTGTGAATTTTTGGATCCATGTATTGACTGTGCATTTGTTTTGATAAATTAAACGGATACGTGTGCATTGCACGTTATTAATGTAATCAAAACGATGGCATCGAATGAGACGATCGAGCAGCCAACGAGACGCGTGTCACATCATATCGTTGGATATCTCTCCACGTATCTCATGTACATGTGTGCCTGCCACACGACCATGCGATCAGGGCCCTCCATTTCTCAAACTCTAGCGAATTCTCCTATAAATACCCTTGACGAGGCGTGTGGCCGCCACACACCGGTAGTCCCATCCCCTTCTGCTTCGCACACACCACTCCCATCTCGACCAATCCTTCTTGGCTTGCTTGCATCCATGGACCCTCACCTCAGATCCCACGTCCACGCGGGGGCGGCGGCCGCTCCTAACGGCGCGTGCAAGGCAAATGATGAAGATGTAGTAGTCATCGTCGGCGTCGATGTCGAGGCGTTTCATTCGTCGAAGCCAGCCGAGGCCGACCCGAGCGGCGGCGGCGGCGACGACGGCGTGAACTACATGGCCCGCGCGCAGTGGCTCCGCGCCGCGGTCCTCGGCGCCAACGACGGCCTCGTCTCCGTGGCCTCCCTCATGATCGGCGTCGGTGCCGTCAACGCCACCGCCAAGGCCATGCTCGTGTCCGGCCTCGCCGGGCTCGTGGCCGGCGCGTGCAGCATGGCCATTGGCGAGTTCGTGTCCGTGTACGCGCAGTACGACATCGAGGTGTCGCAGATCAAGCGCGACGGCAAGGACCGCGCCGCGGCCGACGACGACAGCGCCAAGGAGAACCTCCCGAGCCCGATGCTGGCCGCGTTCGCGTCGGCGCTGGCGTTCGCGATCGGCGCTGTCCTGCCGCTGCTTGCCGGGGGGTTCATACAGTCGTGGGGCGTCAGGGTCGGCGCGGTGTGCGCGGCGAGCACCGCCGGCCTGGCCGGGTTCGGCGTGGCGGGCGCGTACCTGGGCGGCGCAAACGTGGTGAGGTCCGGGCTCAGGGTCCTCCTAGGCGGGTGGCTCGCCATGCTCGTCACCTACGGCGTGCTCCGGCTGTTCGGGACGATGTTCCACACGCAGATCTCGTCGTCGGGCTGATGTGATCCGTGATCGTTCTGGTTTGGCAGGTCGCGCGCGCAGGCTTGCAGGAATAATGAAGGGGCCTAGCTGTTAATTACTCGGTTTGTTGTTGATCAGTATAGCAGTTTGGCATGGGCGCATGGCTGATGGCTATCCATGTCTTGAGTAGTATCCATCCCCCTGATAGCGAAAGGGCAATCAGGGGATGTGTAATGGTTGTAATGTAAGGCCAGGTTAATGGTTTCTAATTAAAATTGTTGTTATATGTAGTGCTATTATACTCTCGTCACCATTTGCCGCATGTTTAGTTTGCACTTGTCTGTGAACGTTCGCAAACTAGCTGATGATGTGGTTTGTGAAGGACTGAAGACCCAAGTAGCGTGCCATGATACATGCATGTTTCAAACTTGACAAATTGAACTATTTTGGTTAGTAGACGCACAAATGTTAAACAAACAGTTGCCCAAGCAAACAGATATTTGATCAGATACAGATAAAGGTTCAGCAAGGGGCGATCCACAGTTCCGGGACCAAAATAACGAAGAACTCAGTGGCAATAAAATGAACAGAACTAATCTATTGACCTGTGGTAATCACAATCAGACGACTTACGAGTCCTGAGACTATTTTGCTTCTAAGAATAAATTCCGTCCCGGTTGAACAAACGTTGGATCAATTTGAAAAAAAAAATCTAACTAGGAGGGCCAGAAATACTACTGCTGTACCTGGAAATTGGGGCAAATATCTTGATGGAGGCTGATTATTTTGCACCTTGGAATACATGCAAGCAGCTTCTTTAGGTCGGTACACAAGTTTTCTTTTAGGATGATACATGAATTAACATTGCCAAACAAGATTCTAGTAAACAAAAGAGATCTGATCATCTGAACCTTTTGTTTAAACGAAACCAGGATCGATCGGTTAGTTGATCCTCTTGACTGGAAACAGTGGCGGATCCAGGATTAGATTTTAGCTAGGGCGGAGTCGTAGCACCGTTACCGTCTTCTCCGACGTCGGCCTGAGGTCTTAGGTGCTCGGCATCTCACCGAATGTTCTATATATATACTTGCATTCTTGATCTCTTAAGTTCGTTGTGAAATCGAAGTCATTCTTAATCTGAAGTATGATATACATGATTATATAAGAACGGCGTAATTACCATTTTAAAGGATGTGTGTGCATTTAATTTGAGTACCCAAAGGCCCAGGGCAAGGCAACCACCCAGAGAGCCAACAACATATTATATGTCATCCTCATCTAATTACCATCTGTATTTTAGTTCTGCCTAGGTATCAAGTAGTAACTAGTAACAATGCATATACTGCTGTGCTTTTACCTTGGTCGTCTTGTGGTTTCATTTTCTTATTGTTATTGAAATCAACAAATGAAGCACCAAGAACTTGAAAAGGAAAACATGAAGGAAGAAATATGTACCTTGACAATAACTCTCATGCCAATGAGATATAGTGAATAGATTTCATCTTCCTCCATATTTGGCCTATCCCCAGCTTTCACAAATATAGCAGAACCAACTATTTGCCTAGCCTGAAAACAGTTATGAGTGAATTGTGTTAGAAGCTAAGCATATGACACATCCATTCATTTGCTTCCGCGGTATTCATCATTCAGGCATTCACAAATCACAATCCAATTCTTACCTTTTTCTTTAGACTTAGGAGGAGCCATCTTCAATTTCTATCTTTAATTTCTATTTCTATTTTCAATTTCTATTTCTATTTCACCAATCACCCTTATCACCGGACCGAGCACCTCCTGGCAGACCTGGCTCCAACCTCCTCACCTCACGTCCCTCGGCCGGCTCCTCCTGCAGTTGGCAGTCCTGCTGTCCTCCCCTCCCTGCCGCCTCCGGGCTCCTCCCTCCCCCCGCCTCGGCCCGCACCGCCTCGGGCTCCTCCCCTCCTGCCGGCGCCACCTCCGGCTCCTCCCCTCTGCCGCCTCGGCCCGGCGCCTCCTCGGGCTCCTTCCTCCTGCCGCCTCGGCCCGCGCGCCTCGGGCTCCTCCCCTCCCTGCTGCCTCGGCCCGGCGCCTCCTCCTCCCGGTGCCGCTCGGCCAGCCCGCCTCGGCCCGGCCGCCGCCTCCTCGCTCCCGCCTCCTCCCGGCGACCCGTCGGCCCGTGGCCACTGGAGCTCCTCCCGTGGGCGCCGCCTCGGCTCAGCGCGGCTCGCTCCTCCCGGCTCCCAAGCAGCCGCCGCACTACCGCCGCCGCCGCCTAGGTAGGTTGGAGATTTGCTGATTTGGAGATTTTGAGTTTTTGCGATTTGGGGATTTGGGGGAACCAGGGAGAGGTTGAGCATATGAGATGCACATGGGCTTAACTGGGCCGGGCGTGGGCTGTAGGCGCTCTGGGCTGTGACCGCTTCCTCCTCCTCTTGACGCTGGACGCCTGGACCTCACCCTCACCTCACCTCTTGCAGAGTGGCTGCAGTGGCCGGCCGCCGGGGCGGCTGGGGCGGGGCGGGGGGTCGCCATGCCGACCTCGGTGGCCGCCCAGCCTTGCCCTATTGTCATTACCGCCTCGACTGGAAATGAAATGGTACCACTAAACATGAAAGTATAGCTACGATTGTGCACCAGGCGTAGCCAGAAGGATAAATTATTTTTTGCGTTAAAAAAAACAGAATTCTACTCGGAGGAATTGTGCATCACGCATAGCCAGGAGTACTTCAATCGATCTCTCGTTTCTCTCTCGGAGGAAGTCAACAACAGATGCCTGGGAAGACGGATCCACGAGCTGGTGGTTTTGCCATGCAGGGGGCTACAGTCCCCAGATATATCCCTCGTCAGCTCCAACCCCCCGTTGGATTCTACCGGCCGAACAGCCTCGCAAAGTCGCGTGTGCCACGACATTGTCTGGCTAGTTTAAGGGTATGTACAATGGTACAGACAACTGCTGTCTATAACAACTCTCTATGTCATCTATAGACAACACTCAAGATAATTCATATAATGATACAGACAACTATTGTTTTTTTAGTTGTCTTTATAGAATATACAATCTTTTAATGCTTTTCTTGTTTCTAGTGCTATAATCGGCTACAAGATTGTAGACAACAACTTTCTCTCTCCTCATTCTCTTTCATCCACGTTAACAAAAATCATACGTGACAATAACTATAGACAACTGACATAAATCCATTGTACATGCTCTAAGCTCAACTTGCACGTAAGATTCGTACTGGCCTGCACGAATTCATTGCTTTTCGGCATGGCGGCTCAGGATGCAAGTAAGACAAGTTGCAGCTAGCCCGCACTTGCCCGCACCGGCCACCAGACGTTACGCGGATAGATGCAGCAGCCCACCAAGCATTACGCGGGTAGATGCAGTAGCCGCTAGCCTACAACTAATGTTTTCGCTGTTTAGAGGTCATGAAACTCGCAAATCAGCATCCGGGTTCTACAGCACTGGACTCTTCTTAAAGAACTGGCATGCTTTTTTATGCGAGAGAAACTGACATGCCTTTCCCGATTGGATTCAGCTCGTCAGGAACTGTCCACACGAACGAGTAACGACCAAGCATATCACAGATTCATACGTAGTTTCAACATAACGAACAGCAACATCCCGGCATTACAGAACATTTCATTGCTTAATAGTCAATATACAATTAAACATAGCTAACAGCTCCAGCATCCGGGCTAGAACTCCACAGTGCAACACACAAGGTGAACGTTACAGGCAACAAGCCTCTCCGGCAAGCAGCTGCATCCACATCCACATGACATTGATAAATTCCGCACCACCGCTGCAGGTTGAAGGCAAGAATTGCTGTAGTGACAGGCTGGGGACAGGAGTTCAATAGTCATAGTACCACTCAGAATAGGTTATCTGGTTGTGGCTGGGGTCGTCATAAACTGCAGGCTCACCCACACTTCCCTTATACGGGTAGTAAGAACTGGAATTGGAACTCGACGAGCCAAATGGCCAGAGAAAAGAGAAAGAGCAGCCCTTTTCCAGGCTTCCGCCGTCATTGTCTCTCGTGACAGGCCCAAGATCAGCTCCGGTGACCCCATCACTAACAGTTTCGCTCGGAGCCATGGGCGTCCGCAAATGACCACTTAATTTTTCAACTAGTCCGCGAGTATTCACTTAGTGTTTTGCACAGGACAGGTTAAGTGGGTTTGGGGCACTTACACCCCTAATGGCGGCCACGCGCCCCTCGCTTAATTTATTCCCATCCTGGCGAATGTTGCGGCCAGTTTGGGCCTCGGAGCACGTAATCCGGACGCTCTAGGTGAACTGCTCCACTAGCTCGCACTATCGTTTACCTGCAAGCCTATCTCTGAAGAACAGATAATTATATGCTCGGTTCTGGAGCGCGTCAGGTAAGTACTAGTAGTAAGGTTTAAAGACTTGGTCATTGGTCAGCTTATGCTTATATAAGCACAACCTTAGATGGGTTCTCCCCATATGTTCAGATTGATCGCTCCTAGGTTTCTTCGTCGCATCAACAGGAATGCACGAGCACATATATTTTCCGGTCCTCTGCTTTAGGTTGGGGTAAGCGGCAATCGAGAATCCGTCGTGAAAGGCCACGCGTTTGCAACCATGGCAATACTCTGTTGCTAAATATCCATGTTTTTTTTCTTCTATTGCACCGTTTCCTATTTTTCAGGCTGTGCCTTGTGAGTGATTACTTAGTAAAGTAGGGTTAATCTGTTTCGGTTAAACACTAAGCTAGCTGGAATAATCATACCTTGTGTCTCAGGGTGGACTACTACAAAATGGACTGAAAACTTTAAAGTCATTACATTGTGCAATTCGCAGGGGATTAGAATTAGTTTGGTTGCAATGTGCACTTGCTTATAATTTATGCTCAGAAGAATAAAGCCGCATTCGTCAACGCACCTATTTCCTTTCAGATCTCAGCTAGGTACCATGGAACGTTGGCCAAAGATTGGTATGCTAATCTTCTCAAAGCCTTCCTCGGAGTATGAATCATACTGGTAAGAACGGCAGCATATATGTGCACATGTTCCATTTTGTGGATATGCAGTGGCGGATCTAGGATTAGATCACGCTTCGGGCTAAATTCTAATAGGCTAACATCTTAAAACTAAGGGAAATTATAGCGAGCGTGCGTACGGTGCGCCGGACGCCAAACCCACTCTCCACTCCACTCATCTTCTCACGCCCATCTCAGCGCCACTCATTCCTTATCCGTTCGCTTCACTTTCCCCATCCCCCATCTCGCTCATCCCCTATCCCAGTATCACTCTAGCCTCTTCCTCCCCGGTCCCCAACTCCCCACCGGGAGGTTCACCCATCTCTTCTCCCTCTAGATCCAATCCACCAGCCACCACAACCGTGCCACCACAACCGGACTCTAATGGTGCCGCCACAACCGGCCTCCATCCCCCATCTCGCTCATCCCCCACCCCAGTCGGCCTCCATCCCCGTCGCTCATCCCCCTCCCCCTCCCTTGGCCACTTCCGAGCTCCGCCTTGCGGAGCTCTCCTCGCGGCGCCGGCGACCCCGATGCCACGACCGGCCCAACGAGCGAGAGGAGACCAACCTGAGCGCAAGCGTCACACGTGCGAGCTCGCCAGCTAGCCGCCGCCGCTGCGTGATTCGCCCGGCTGCCTCGACGCGACGGCCCTCACCCTCGGCGTCCACACCTACTCTCCACGGCGATGTCGCTGCATCATCCCTTTCGGTCGTCGGAGTCGCCACCTCTCTCCCGCTAGGGCTCCTCTTCTTGGCGCTTCCTCCCCTTCCTCTCACCTCAGCCCCGTCAGGGCTCTGTAGCTGCCTGGACCGCCTCCAAACATGAGGTGGGAGGAGCCGTCGAGTCGAGGCGGGTGATGATCCTCCGCTGCTCTGGCCTCCACCTTCGAGCCGATCCTGCCACTCGACCACTCCAGAGTGCATCCTCTCTGTAATTATGATCCGTAGTTGTGTTTGTTTGATGTTGCGACCTTGGTAAAATTTTGTTGCAACCGTGGAGAAAAATTGTTGTACACAAGGGGAACATTTGTTGCATAATTTTTTATATGTTGCAGCAAGTCAAAAAAAATGTTGCATCTGTTGTTTCTCTATGTTGCAATGGGGGCATTAGGAGTGCATCCTCTCTGTAATTATGATCCGTAGTTGTGTTTGTTTGATGTTGCGACCTTGGTAAAATTTTGTTGCAACCGTGGAGAAAAATTGTTGCATATAAGGGGAAAATTTGTTGCATAATTTTTTATATGAAATGTTGCATCTGTTGTTTCTCTATGTTGCAATGGGGGCATTAGGACCGTACGGTGGGAAGGCTCCCACCGTACGTTCGACCCGTAGTCGTGCCCTAAAACTAACATTAATTTCTACCAACAGCAAGACGTAACAAAAAATAAGCCACAAATATTTCATTGATATGAAACTTTATCAAAAATGCTTCAACATAAAATATAATAACAAAAACATGACAAAACATAAATAATATAGCATCTTATGACTAGCTCCAGTTCCAACTGTTTCTGGAAGAGATTGGTTGGACTGTTGTGTTTGTATTGAAAAATAAGATGACAATGTCTTGCTCCTCTTCATTTTGTATCTCTAATTCCTAAATAAGAAATACACTTATTAACAATATGCAGGCAACAAGTTAATTTTGCACCAAGGAAGTAAGGAACCAAAGCAGTATAAGTCGAGCAACTACTGAACTATGAGTCTACAACCATATGATCCATTACTCCATTATCCGTACACGACACACTGCACAATGCCCCCGAGTCCTGAACAGAAGAACTACAAGTATACACTCTACATTCTACAAGACTACAAGTCTACAACTAATCAAGTAATCAAGTAATCAACCATAGTCCATATGACCTTATCATATCCAACATTGATTCATTGAACATCTTCATATAGACAAATCATATTTATTTAGACATCACATAACACCACCAGTCATCACCATTCACCACATCTCATTAGTCATTACCTCAAATCCTAATTTTAACACGCCGGCGTCGAGGGAGCCAGTAGGTTGGCGGTGATGCAGCAAAGAGGGGCCAAACCGGGGCGCAGGAGCGGGCCAGAGGCAAGAGCGGGACGGCGGGAGCGCAGGCCGGCACAGCTAGCAAGGGCGATCGGGTGAGTCAAGCACGGGAGCAGGGCGCGATGCCAGCGGTGAGCGCACGGGGCTGGGTGGAGCAGGGAGGCTGCCACCAAGTCAGAGCACGGGCGCGGCCGCACGGGGCCAAGAGCGAGGGACAGGTGGAGCAGGCCTGGAGCCTGGAGGCGCTTCTGCCGCTACATCGAGGGAGGCAGGAGCCTCACCGCTCACCCCGAGCTGGAGGCGCCAGGTCACGGCTGCCGGCGGTCGAGAAGAGCCAGAGCCGAATGCTGGCCGAGCCATCGAGGATGGCATGGGCACTGCGTCGGGCGGGGACGGACCGACAGAGGGTGCGCAGGTACAGCGCCGGATGTGAGGGAGGGCACGGAGGGAGCCGGGAGGGGCGGCCGGTAGGCGAGGTCGCGAGGACCGAGGGCGCTGCGTCGAGCCGTCGAGGATGGCACGGGGACGGACCGATAGAGGGCGCGGAGGGAGCCGGGAGGGGCGGTCGGTGGCGGCGGCTAGCGGGTGAGGTCGTGAGGGCGGCGAGCAATCCCGGAGCTGTCGATGGAGTGGGGGAAGGGGATTAGGTCTGGATGTGGAATTGTGGATGGAGTGGGTCAATGGGGGAACCGAGAAGGAGGCTTCAGCATGTCTGCTGGGCTGGCTCAGACGGCTGGGCCTCAGGCTAAAAGGCTGTGTCCATTTTTTTCAGCCTATATGTAAAAAAAATTTGTACTACTATTTTTTCTGGGCCTCGGGCTATAGCCCACCCTACCCAAGGCCCAGATCTGCCCCTGTGGACATGTGCACATAGACCATCTCAGCCCTTCTTTCTGAAATCCACGGCTAAGCCACCTCCCACCTCCTACTTGTGGCTTCTTTACGAGAACCCCCAAACGCTTTCTTCGTTCAAGACTAGCTCGAGCTACTCCTTCACTCCCCATCCCCCCACGAGCTAGCTCCTTCGCTCCCCCATTCCCTTGCACCACCCGCTTGTGCCGAGTCGAAGCTGTGCTAGCCCCTGCGTCGCCCGCCCGCCTGAGCCCCTGCGCCGAGCCGAACCCTGCACCACGGCGAGGCCCCCCTGCGCCACGGCTAGGGTTTGGAATATGCAGGCAAATCAAGTCCTTAACAATGTGACTGCAAGAATGGAAAGCTTCATGTCCTTGACAATGTGACTGTAAGAATGGAAAACCTCGTGTCCTTCAGAACAGAGCAAGTCATGAGACAGCATTCGGAGAACAAGCAGAAGAGGTCGAATGTCCTTCAGAATTGTTGATGTTGTCACTGTTGCAGTTGATGTTATTTGCACACTATTTGTCATGTAACTCAGCTACTGTGTGATCTTAATGTTACAGGCAAAAATATTGAAGCTTGAAATGTATTTTGTTCTTGAAATATTGAAGCCGAATGTAGTATTTTGTTCTTGAAATGTTGATGATAATTCTATTCTTGAATATAGTATTCTGTTCTTGCAATGTAATAGATCTTGTATGCACTATTCTGTTGTAATGAAGAAAATATAAGATCTGTCTAACATCAATTTCTGGGGTGATGTCTTTATTTAGAAAATAAGGCTACTTTGTCCATGAAAACAACAATTTCTGGGATAAGATAGCCCTTGACATGATTATTCAATTTCTGGGATAAGCTAGCCTTGCAAGTCATATTGTCGCTATATAAATGGAAATAGTTGGCTCATTCTATAGATGCATGGACCTTGTGATACTTGCGAAGTTGATCAAGCCTTGATGATTTTCAGGACAGTATCTGGCTAGTATCTTTGCTCATAAGCAGGTTAGTCTTTCATGATATTTTTGGAGGAAGGGTGGAGGGTGTATAAACTACTAATTTACTGAGTTACTGTGGGAACGACCAATTTCCAACAGTAACATACCAAGTCAGTACTTACTGCTCTAATGGCACAAGGTCTTGTTTTGTACTAGATGATTACCATCTCTAATTGACTAGAAACGACCAATTAAAGTATTCCAATTCCATTGGAACAACAATGAGATGACAACATATGCAAGAGTATTCCAGTTCCAGTAGGCATCCTTTTCTATCAGTACCCAGTGTTGCATACAACTAGCCCTAAAGCTTACATGTTTATTCCACCTTGAGCCCAAGTGTAGTGTAACAAATGGTCATTCACAGATCAGATGAAATACACAATGTGCATGAAGGCACTACTAACATCTACAACTCTGGTCATTCATAGATTGTCATTCACAGCAAAATGCAGTGAGAGGATGGAAACTGGTTAGATGGTCATTCACAAATCAGGAGAACAAGAATTGAAATCGTACATTATTTTTCAGTCAATACTACATGGATACATGACACATTACAGTTCACGGATACAAGAACCGGAATTACTCATGCCCCCTCTTGCCTCCTAAATCGAAGTGGGAAATCAAGCACGGGGAGAGGGGCGCTCAGGAGGGGACTCGGCGCAGCGCAGCCCCTCCAAACCCTAGCGGGGCGCAGGGGGGGCCTCGCCGTGGCGCAGAGCTCGGCTCGGCGTAGGGGGCAACGACGGAGGGGCTCGGGCGGGTGGGCGGCGAGCCGGCTTAGTGCGTGCAAAGGTCAAGGCAGGGAATAAGGGGAGCGAAGGGAGCTAGCTCGTGCGGGTGGAATGGGGGGAGTGAAGGGAGTAGCTCGAGCTGGTACGGGGGGCGAATGAAGAAAGCGCTGGGGAGGGGGGTTCTTGCAAAGAAGCCACAAGTGGGAAGTGGCTCAGCCGTGGATTTCGGAAGGAAGGGCTGAGATGGCCTATGAGCACATGTCTACCGAATGGGACATGTGCACAAGATATGCCGCCGGCAAGAACAGCAAGCAGATGGCACATCGAAAGGAGCCAACAGAGGCCACAATTCAAAGGACCATAGCCAAATGCAGAGAAATATTACTAGGATGAAGAAAGAATGGACCAAGGTGAAAGAGGAGATGGGCAATGCAAGGCTTCTTGGTGAACATCTGAATGAATCAGTACATGAGACTGATAGAAAGGTCAGCGCGATGCATGAAGAGCTCGAACGCACCCTCAAGTATCTCTGGGAACTTCTTAGCCAAAAATGAGTATCTAATTTGCTACAGTGCTATCATCAGATGCTAGAATTCGACGGCTGAATGGCCGCGCTGTGCATCGCTCAAGCCATCCCATTGGGCCTCTAGTCACATCATCAGGGACCGGTGGACAAAAACTTGTAATCTGGGACACCTTTCAAAGAGGGCGTCGGCCACGATGGTCATCCTAACCACTTGAGAGATATGGAATGAACGCAATACCAGAATTTTCAATAGCAGGTCTTACTCTCCTCTGGATCTGTTTGCAAAGATAAGGGAGGAATGAAGAGTTTGGACCCTAGCAGGGGCAAAGTGGTTGGAGCAAATAATTCATGTGTAACTAAACCCTAAGCTATATACTAGGCCTTTGGCCTCTTGTCTTTTGTGCTACCTTCTTTATTAATATAACAGACAGTGCTTGTTTCTTCAAAAATAGACATATATGACAGTAGATGGTGTGTATGCAACAAGGATACCAACTTGACTACATTTTCCATGGCACTTCTCAATCCTCCTCTCCTTGTATAAATGTATGTATGCAGAGAAGCTGCACAAGTCTATGCATGTAGTACGTAGCTTGGTTAAAATTGACAGCTTTAGTCAATAAATGGTTTCCCCAAATCCAACGATGAGGCTGTTGCAGAAAAATAGGTATTACAGCACCATAACAAATCGGATAGACAATTAGTGTTATGTTGTTCCAATGGCTACAGTCAGCATGCACAATTGCTGAATAATTGGTATGAACTTGCTACTATATTTATGGGCTATAGCCCAAATGTTTCACAGAAAATATTGTAGGGTGTTCCCTCAGAAAAAAAAATATCCAAGGAAAACAACCAGCGAAACACAACCACTTGGATTGAATTCTTTGCTATCTTTCATACTTCTGAAGGAAGAATGTGGAGACGTAACATACCGCTTGAATAAAAGGGAATAAGAATACTATACAAATATCTTTGTTCATCGGTAGTTATCCATATAGCCTGCTGTAATAGCATATCAAGAATTCTACTTCTGTATACGTAATGTTACTCATGTCACTTACACGTCTGCCAATAAGGGTTTATTATATACTTCCTTTGGTCACAAAAAGATGCCATCTTTTGTTTTTCAAAGTCAACAAGATGCCATTTTGACTATTGAATTTTGTCATAATTTTTTTATAAAAAGTTATAAAAGCGTAATGATATGAAAGTATTTTTCGTGACATATTTATTTGTACCATTTTCGTATATTCAAACGCTACATATTTTAGATAACATATTTTATCAAAATTGATGTGATTTGATTGCACGTATTCTAGTACAACTTTCATTTGTGACCGAAGGGAGTATGCACCAATTAAATAAAGTGTGCTTCTAGTTCAGGTTCTCCTTTTCCCTTTTCCTTCCTTGTGCTCACACCTGTGTTGTCTACTTTTCTTCAACAAATTCTTGTGGTTGCCACATGCCTCGCGAGTAATTTAGAGGCTAAGATTCTTGCTACGCATCAAACCATTCAAACCTTCCCGTGTCAGCCACACGCTCGGGATGAATCTAGTGCTAATGTGGCCATCACACGAGCTGGATACATCTAACTTGGCTGTAACATCCCATTTTCGGATGTTGGATTGTATCTTTCCATTTGTCTTCTTGGTTTTTAAAACCTATTTTAAATTATTGTGTATTTGTAAAATCCTCTTGTTTCTGCCTCATTTCAAAATTCGGGTTTCAAGTTTCAGTTTGAATCTCGGTTTCAAATTCAATCTCCTATTTGGGCCTGGCCCATTTCTTCTCTTGGGCTCAGCGCCAAACTGTCGTGGCACGCTTGTGCCCGCCTGCTTGCACTCTCGGCGCCACCTGCCGCCAAAGATCTTGTCGCGTCTCTCACGCTTCCTCTGGTGCCTCCTCGAGGACCGTGTGCCTCTGGGTCTCAGTGGCTCTCTCCTCCTCTCCCTTGGGCTATAAAGAGCCAGAGCAGCCCCCCCCCCCTCCTTCATCTCCTTCCCCCATCCAACTCTCCATCTCTCGCTTTTGGTTGCTGTGGTTTGTCCGAAGCCCCGAGCTCTGAGTTCATGCCCCGCACCTCCTCTTGGTCCTTGCTGCACCATTTTGTTTCGCAGGAGCCGCCATTTTTTCCTCTGCTCTTTCAGTCCCAGTTGACCCCTTCATCGGCATCCTCCTTTGCCTTCGACCGCGAGCTTCCCCGCCGCCGTTCGTCGCCTACCGACCTTCTCTGGCCTCTCTCTCAGTCATGGTAAGTTTCCCGTGCCCTTTTCTCTATCATTTTCTTTCGACTGCGTTGAGTAGTCGAGTCCTTCTTTCGAGTTCTTCTTTTCTTTCGATCGCATCGAGCAGTCGAATCATTCTTTTTCTTTCGACCACGTCGAGCAATTGAATCCTTCTTTTCCTTCGACCACGTCGAGCAGTCGAACCCTTCCTTTGATCAAATCGTAGTCGAGACCCCTTTTCGACCACGACGAGTAGTCGAAACCTTCTTTCGACTAGGCAGTCGAATCCTTCCTTCAACCTGATAGTCGAAACCTTCTGTCGACTAGATAGTCGAATCTTTTCTTTCCTTCGACCACGTCGCGTAGTCGAATTCTTTCATTCTTTCGACCACATTGAGTAGTCGAATCCCCTCCTTCTTTCGACCACTTTGAGTAGTCGAATCCTTTCCTTCTTTCGACCACTTTGAGTAGTTGAATCCTGTCCTTCTTTCTTCGACCACGTTGAGTAGTCGAATCCTTCTTTTCCTTTGACCACGTTGAATAGTCGAATCATTCTTTCTTCGAGCACGTTGAGTAGTCGAATCCTTCTTTCTTCGACCATGTTGAGTAGTCGAATCCTTCTTTTCCTTCGACCACGTTGAGTAGTTGAATCCTTCTTTCTTCGACCACTTTGAGTACTCGAATCATTTCCTTCTTTCGACCACTTTGAGTAGTCGAATCATTTCCTTCTTTTCGACCACGTCTTGTAGTCGAAACCTCCTTTCGACCACGTTGAGTACTCAAATTCTTCTTTCTTCGACCACGCTGCGTAGTCGAATCCTTCTTTCTTCGACCACTTTGAGTAGTCGAATCATTTGCTTCTTTTGACTACTTTGAGTAGTCGAATCATTTGCTTCTTTTGACTACTTTGAGTAGTCGAATCATTTCCTTCTTTTTTACCACATCCTGTAGTCGAAACCTTCTTTCGACCACGTTGAGTAGTCAAATCCTTCTTTCTTCGACCACGTTAAGTAGTCGAATCCTTCTTTCTTTCACCACTTTGAGTAGTCGAATCACTTCCTTCTTTCGACCATGTCCTGTAGTCGAACCCTTTCTGACCACGTGGTGTAGTCGAACCTCTCTCCTACCTCGTGAAATCGTTGATCTGTGCTCGAAACTAAAACTTCAAGGACTCCGTTCTGCTCCATTGTAACTACGATTGCAGTGTTCTTTGTTTATAAATTTGTCTAAATTCAGGATATTGCTTTTGGCACCGGTCTTATTTATTTTGGAGTTCATTTGTTATTGCTCGTGTATTTATTTGTTCTCTCTACTTATTGATCGTTTTCGATATGTTCGTCCGAGTAGAGTTCTAGGAAGTAGGAGATCTCCAGCTTGATCAAGCACAAGACTGCCAAAGCTCTCTTGCCTTTAGCTTAGGCGAGTCAATACTTTGATCATTTTGAGCCCAAAGTATATGCAAATTATATTCCTTTAAATTACCAAATTTGTTTTATTTCTTTAAGCAAATGTATGTTAACTCTTATGGTAGTTAAATGTCCACTTATTGGTTAATTAATTATTACCCCATTCTTTGGCAATTGAATCCATTATTCCATGTCACCCTAGTAACTATATGGTAAATTACTAGCTATCGGTTGTACTTAAGCGACATGCTAGTCTTCCTTAAGTACCGGGGCATTAAAATGTCCCAACCATCATCTCTTAAATCATAATATGGTTTTGGGCGGTCATGGGATGTACATGACTGAAGTATTTGAGATAAATTGGTTTTCCTCTGTTGAACCCGGGAACGAAGGATCTCGAATTCTCTGTGTTTCATACATTAGTTCAGGAATAACTAGTGTACACAGTCAAACAAAAGTGATAGCAAAATCATATCACACATTTATTAACTGATAATTAGAGTTTATTACAGCCTTTGGCATAAGGCCAACATAAAGAAATAGCAGAAGAAAGATAAATAAGTAGGCCACATGATTCGCCACAGGCAATGGTCTGGGGGCATAGCCTATTCGTCCTGATCCTCACCGTCTTGATAAAATTCTTCACCTGAATAAATATTATTCAGTAAGAGTGAGCACAACTTCCGTGCTCGCAAGTTACACCTAGTAACATAATATAATGCATGCAAGTGTAATCAAATACTCATAGGGTTCTTTTGCATGAAGCAGCATTTTCAATTTTAAATACTCATACTAAGTTTTAAGGCAATTTTTAATCTATAACTAAAATCAATTTTAAAATGTCACTTTTATAGTGGATAACCTTCATACATGAATGGTGAAGGATACCGTCCTATCACATGGCTTACCGCCCAATTTTATCACAAGGATTAACCATCCTGAAATCATGTGCTAAATTCATTTTTAAAAACAAAACCAAATTCTAACTTGAGTGGCTTTGCTTAGCATGTCCATGATCGTGGATACGGTTATTCGAATAGTTTTACACTTTGCAGAGGTTGTACAACTTTGCTCACAAGTGATAATTTGCTTTAATGTTGGCCAATACACGCTTCTAAAGGCGTGCGACTAAACAATTATCACTAAGCTAGCTTTTACAATGTTCTACCCCAAAGTATTTATGCCCGCTAAGGTTTCACTTCCATTTGGTTAACCACCCTCTGGAAGCCCCCTCTTGCGCCAAGTAGGACTACTGTCTAACCGACACCCACACAATAACATGGCACAAATAATAATAAGGTATCACAAATTATTAAGTCTAGTCCTGCCCACTCAGAACATGTGGTAGTACAGTGGAGCTTAGCAAGATGTGGCTCGAAGACCGGTCCTTAACTGACTTAGGCAACATTCCACAACCCTAGACTCGATCATAGAAATAAATCAATCATGCGCATCAACTTGCACCATACCAGCATCCATTATGCCTAAGTCTAAACCATTTTACTTTATTTTACCATCAAAAGCATTTTCTAAACCTTCTATGGTAAGACAATATCATAGACTCAATTTAAATCAAATTCGAATATTTTGGCTAAAGTCCCTAAATACAAGATTTTGGTCTAGCATGTTCTAAGCATATAATCTTTCAATTTTTTTTAACTAGGGTGATAAGGAAATGACAATTCAACATTAACATTGGCCATACAAAGGAATTTTATTAACTAGGAATTTAATAACAGGGATTTAAAATAACTAAATAAAATTATGGATGCAATAATAATTTAGAACAGAATTAAATAATTTAAAATAATAGGATCAAAATGGTCAAAGGTACAACTTGCCTTGCTCGAAGGGCTCTTCTTCTTCTAATTCGAATTCTCCTGAGTCGTCAAATAAATTCAAAAGAAAATACAAATAAACTGAAAAATTCAAAATAAATTTGAAAAATGCAAAAAATTCAAATAAATTCAAAATAAAATACAAATAAACTCAAAATTAAATAATTTTAGTTTTGGGAGGTAGATATTGAATTTAAATATATTTAGAAACAAGAATCGACGAAATCAGAGTTCGTATGAAGGAGAACAAACGTCCGGAAGTTATGATAGGATTCCGAAAACACTATTCACTTTCCGAGTACTGTTCATCTTCGAGTACTGTTCATCTTTTCAACTTCGCGTGGTCGAAAGGAGCTACGACTACTCGGTCGAAGGAAGATTCGACTACACTGGTCGAAGGGATTACGACCACGCTGGTCGAAGGAACTTCAACTATATTGGTCGAAAAGAGCTACGACCACCTAGTCAAAAAGAAGTTTTGACTACCTAGGGTAGCAGCGATGGCGCTCGGGTACAAGCTTGCTAGCGCTACGTGCCACAGTGAGCTACGCGAAGGTGCACAAATGGAAGGGGAGATGATGCTAAACCTTATGCGATACCTTACGGCGGCGGAGCACAACGGAGTGGCCGGCAGCGAGAGGTCTTGCGGCGGCAGAGCACAAGTTCCGGTGGTGATGGTGCTCCGATGGTCCTCCAGCGAAGAAGAAGTGCACCTGGGGTAGAACACGATGCAGCGAAGCTCCATGTGTAGATGACGACACTAGAGATCAACGGACGGCGACACAATCAGTGGTGCTAGCGCTGGTCGCGAAGGAGCTTCGGCTTTGATTCCGGCGGATAGAAACATGTAGAGTGGTCGTGGTTACAGGGAATGGAGTGAGGGGTGAAATGTGAAGGCCGTGCCCCTTTTATAGGGCAAGGGAGAAGCCGGAATGTTGAGGACGTGCATGGGCGTTAATGGTCGATGCGGTAGTGATGAGTAAAGCGAGTAAAGAAGGAGAAACGGTCGATTGAGTGCGACAGTGAGTGAAAGGTGATCGTGGTAATTATTGGGCATGATCTCGAGTGGAAACGGACACATCAATGCGCTTTACGACTAGGATTGGCGGCACTCTGGCAGGGGCAGAGGAAGTCGAAGGAGAGGTCGAAGATGATAGGTAGGGTCCGGGCGAGCAAGTGAGAGAGGAGCGTTCTAACCTTCCGAACGGGCATGGTGGGACCCACCTAGTAGCGATGCAGCAAGGTGGTTCGAACTGTCCAAGAAGAGAACAGACCAGAAAAGAGTCGGCCCAAAGGGTTTTTCCGAATTTAAAAGATTTTAGTGACTTTTAATAATCATGTTAATTCATTTATGCTTTAGGGAATAGCAAATAAAGTCCAAAAATCCTAAAAAAAATACATAGAAATTCCCTTAATTGTTTGGAACCTAAATAAAATAATTCCAACTTATAATTGGTAATTAATTTTGCAATTAATTTATTTTGGATTTGAAATAATTAGGAAAAAGCTTTTAAATTCCCAAAAAAAATCCAATAAAATATTTTAATTTTAATTTTGATTGGAAATTGAAAAAAATGGGCTATTACTAACCTATCCCCCTTAAGGGTGCGTTTGGTTGGCAGAATTCACCGAGGATTACCAGGAATCATCTAGTAATCCTATGAGATTACCTTGTTTGGTCAAACAAACAGGAATATGAACCAGGGATCTAAGATTACCTTGGAAAACATATTACCATCAATTCTAGGAATCTTTTTCCCATAGAAAAGGGTGTCTATCTTAGATTACCAAGGAAAGTAATCTTTGTTATTGCATTTTTTTATCATGTGATTTTGATTCATCACAGTCAAATTTTGAACTTTCAGAATTCAAAATCCAAATTATGATTTATTTTAACAATAGAATATCTGAATTATGGAATTAAAGATCATTTTTTCAAAATATGAATTTCGAAACCAAAATATCAAAATTTTGAATCCTAAATTTTGGAATCTTAAATTCAGACAATTTAAATTTGAAAATTCAAAATTTCAAGGTAGGATTTCAAAAATCTTTTTCTTTCTTTCAAATTTCAATTCTAGATTTTAGATATTCAAATTCGAGAATTAAATTTTATAAATTTGAATTTTGAAAGTTTCAATTTTGAGTTTCAAAATTTGAAATCTTGAGAATTTAAACTCCAAAACTCAAATTTTGAAATTTAAATTTTCATGATCCAAAAATTGAACTTTTGAATCGTAAAAATGAAATTCAAAATTTTTGAATTTTAAATTGTAAAATTCAAAATTTATAGATGTTAACCTTCATTGTTTGAAATTATGATAAAGACTAATATGTAGTTTCCTTCAAATCAACCAAACGTTGGAATCTTAAATTACTGGTAATGTGTTCACCAATAACCAGATTGAGGGGAATATTAGATTACAGGGGAATATGAGATTACATGTACCAAACGCACCCTAAAGGGAATCTCGACCCCGAGATTCAGATTTGGCCAGCAAAAAGGTTGGGGTACTCGGCTTTCAAATCTTGTTCTCGCTCCTAGGTGGCTTCTTCTTCTCAATGATTACTCCACTGAACCTTGCATGAACGGATGACTTTACTTCTAGTCATACATTCTGCCACATCAAGGATCTTGATTGGTTGCTCCACATAGGTGAGATATTCCTGGATATCGATGCCCTCAAGCGGTGTTTCCTCTGTTGGAACTCGAAGACATTTCTTTAGTTGCGATACATGGAAGACGTCATGCACTGCAGACAGAGATGCTAATAGCTCTAACTGGTAAGCAACTTCACCCCTTCTTGCCAAAATCTTATATGGTCCAACGAATCTGGGTGCGAGTTTTCCTTTAGTCTGAAATCTTCTTACTCCCTTGAGCGGAGTAACTTTGAGATAGACAAAGTCTCCAACCTCAAAATATAAGTCCCTTCGACGATTATCGGCATAGCTTTTCTATCGAGACTGAGCAACTTTCAACCGTTCTCTTATTGCCTTTACCTTACTTTTGGCTTCTTTTATTAATTTAGATCCAAAGAACTGATGTTCTCCCACTTAATCCTAAAGGAAAGGAGTTCTACACTTCCTGCTGTATAATGCCTCAAATGGCGACATCTGCAAGCTAGCTTGATAGCTGTTGTTGTATGAAAATTCTGCATAGGGTAGATTCTGATCCCATCTCTTCCCATAATCAATAGCACAGTCTTGAAGCATGTCTTCTAGAATTTGATTTACACGTTCAGTCTGGCCATCTGTTTGGGGATGATATGCTGTGCTGAAGTTGAGTCGGGTTCCCAATGCTTCATGCAGGCTCTGCCAAAATCTTGATGTGAACTGTGAACCTCTGTTGGATACGATCTTCTTGGGTACTCCATACAGACAGACGATCCTGGCCATATACAATTCTTCTCGCTTGCTGCTCCTGTAAGTGGTTTTGACTGGAATAAAGTGTGCGACTTTATTCAATCGGTCAATTATCACCCAAATAGAATCACATCTCAATTGGGTCCTAGGAAGTCTAGTGATAAAGTCCATACCAATTTCCTCCTATTTCCATTCGGGAATTGGTAATAGTTGCAACAAATTAACCAGCGGGTCTTTGATGTTCAGCCGCGGGTCTTTGGCATACATCACAACGTGCAACAAACTCAGCAATTTCTCACTTCATATTGACCCAGCAATATCTTTCTTTTAGATCCTGGTACATCTTGGTACTTCTAGGATGAATAGAGTAAGGCGATTCGTATCCTTCCTTCAAAATCGACTGTTTTGTTTCTTGATGATTAGGTACACAAATACGGTTTCCAAACTAAATTGTACCCTGCTCATCCTCGAAAAATCCTAGGGCTCTGCCTCTTCTCATATTCTTCTTGATTTCTTTGATATCTGCATCTTCTTTTTGTTGTTCTCTAATTTGACTCTGAATGGTTGGTTGAAATTCCAAAGCATTTATAGAGCCCTGGCTGACAATCTCTAAGTTCAACTGCTTCAATTCCTCATACAACTTTGGCTGATTCTCCTGAACTAACGTAGCGCTGCAATACGCCTTTCTACTAAGGGCATCTGCTACTACATTCACTTTGCCCGGATGATAATGGATTCCAAGATCATAATCCTTTATTAGCTCTAACCATCTTTTTTGCTCGAGGTTGAGTTCTAACTAAGTGAAGATATACTTCAGGCTTTTGTGATCTATGAAAATGTCACAACGGTTGCCGATGAGGTAATGCTGCTAGATTTTCAAAGCATGCACAATTGCTGCTAACTCCAAATCATGAGTCGAATAGTTTCCTTCATGCGGCCTCAACTGACGAGATGCATAAGCCACGACTTTTCCTTCCTGCATCAGCACACATCTAAGTCCCTGACGAGATGCGTCACAAAAAATCTCAAAGTCCTTATGAATATCCGATAAGACTAAGGCCCTGTTTGGTACAGCTTCTACTCCCAACTTCTCAATCGATTCTCGTGGAGCCGTACCAAATGCCCCGATTCTCAAAACCACCAGATTCTGCTTCTCGTGAGGAGCTGTCTCAAAAATGAACTAGCAACGAGAAGCAGCCCTCCTGCAGATTCTTGTGAGAATCCAACCTTTAGAAACGAAAATACTCCTAGAAGTTTGATGTATTTACCTGAAAATGCCCTTGAACTACCCCACGGGAAATCCCACCACGCGCAACCCCAGCCTTACCCCTTCGCCTATGACGCCTCCGCTGCCCCCTCTTCCCCTTCTCCTGCGCCACCCCCTCCTCCCCCAGCTGCCACACCCCACCGCCTCCCTCCTCCCCTTTGGCCTGTGCCACCCCCGCCACTCCTTCCTCCCCTAGCCGCGATGCCTCCACTACCCCCTCTCCCGATGCGCATGGATCTAGACCCAACAGGTAAGTAGCTAAGGGTCCACGGCGGTCGCGAACGGTTCAGCCACGATGGCGACTCGGAGGTGGTGGGCGGCTCGGAAACCACAAATGGATGCATAGTTCCATAGCCCAACACACAGGCCGCTGCGCGCCCACAAGGTTCGTATTTTAGTTCTTGAATTGTAATGCATGCTTCCTTTGTACAATGGGAATTTTGCATTTGGATTTTAACTTTTCATAGTTTAATTGGTTTCTTGTTACCCTGAAAGGCGAACTGAATTTTTTTACAGCTCTCTTGTGGTACTAGTTACCTTATCACCTAGAAGATTCTGTGTTGTCTGTGTATCTTGAGAGCATCTTCAGAGGCCTCCAGGAATGCCAACATCCAATTTTGTGCCGCTGGATGATGAGAAGATTGTTTGTTACACAATTAGTGAAGCCTCATGATGCAGTCCTGGAAGGAAGGATTGTTTGGCCTACCATCAGTGAGCTTATTCCAGTCTTGTTCTGGGTACTTCTAACTTGCCTACCATCGCGCTGCTAATTATCATTTTAATTCATCGCTGAGCTCCATTTAGCTGCCATACCTATAAATTTAAAATTGAAAATTTCTTATTCTTACAGTAAGCAAATTTTAGGTGGTACCGTGGTTCTGTGATCAATAACTCCTCATGTGTTAAGTTTGATGTGCTGGATGAAAAGTTGAATAAAATCTCAGATATATTTTGGTGGACACAACATTTTTTTAAGCAACCATTGGTAAGAGGAAAACCGAGAGGTTGTGGTGTGAAGAAAGAAATATTTAATGTGATTATCAGGGGTCAGGATTGAATGTTCCCATTTCATACATTATGCTTTCATAGTCCTCTAAAGAATTATAAAAATTTCTCAGAAAAAATAATGTTAAGTAATAGGCAGTGAGGCAATCGATTCTACTAAGTTTCAACTTTGGTCTAACCAGTTGAAGAACGAGCAGCTCTGACTGCATCTATGCGTCCATTTTTAATTTTTAAGATTTAGATATTGCATGACATTACATTTATCCTCACAATACAAGCAGACCCAACATGAAGTTTAAACCCTAAGGAAACTAAATTTTTGTGTATTGCACTTCATGAAAGTTTACCTGAAGATACGTACACAATTTTTTGGAGATTGTTTGTTATGATAATTTGGAGGCCATCATATCAACTGGAGGCATGGTAGCATTGTACGTATAGTATCACAAGTAAGAGAAGTTTTTGCGGATATATGGCTTAAGTGTTTCAGTTTCACTACTGAACTGAGGCTTCATGCTTGCATGAGCTGCTACGGTGCATGAGCTGCTGCGATGCATGATCGTATACCGCTGGTTTGCCTAGGGCCTGACCAAGACAAATGAAGATTGGTCAACTTGTACAATGATTCATGGCCAATCATATCAAGTATTTTGGCATTGTTAGAATTAGCAATTTGATCAAGCCTTAACTCTTGATTGCTATAGCCCTTTGATCAAGCCTTTACTCTTGATTGCTATAGCCCTGGAGAATGACTTAATCTTGGCTCACTTATGAGTTATGACGTCCATCATTGTCATACCACTAATTACCGTTGGTTACCGGCACACATAATTCTCCTCAAAATGAATGGGTTGCAATTTGCCCAGCTCGATCGTTTGTTCGTTGGTACCATACGTGCGTTTGACAGAGGAGTATCTATCGAGCTCTGATTCGTCAATAAGGAACGTATATATACATTAATATGGTCTTAAAAAATTTGGAAAAAATTCTATAATGTGAGAACCCGCATAATTAACCTAAACTAAATAATAGTAATCGGTAATTAGCGATAATTAACATTCTCTAAATCCGGAGCAAAGTGTAATTTCAGAGTTGATATTAAGCGCATAATTGTTACAACCTTGAGAGTGTTGCATCAATCTAATAGCAAAATAGAAGTAATACATTGCGAACCCATTGCTTGTTCCAAAATTAATTTTGCAATCAACTGCATTGTTCATAACAACAATTAATTAAAACATGATCCATTTCTTGCATTCGTGTAGCAGCAGCCATCCTTGACACCTTGTCCCTTGAGCGCCAGTCCATAGAGCCATCTCGCGATCCATTTCCATCACCTGTTAGAAAAATCAGAAAAACTTTTAGCAAGCTGAGTTGAAAGTAGTATTTGTGAGCAGTAGAATTTAGGGAGTGGCCATCAGATTTCTCAAAGTGTAGTAGGATAACCGGAACTACCTGAGCAGTCGGTCCCTTGACCATCAAGATACCCAGACCAACTGAAAGGAGTCGGCACTTGATCGTCAAGATGTCCAGACCACCCGAGGTCATCTAGTACCTGTCACTTCCGTCGATCTCCTTATCCGGCATTATTAAAACCCAACATCCACATTTACCATTTTAGCATCCGAAACACCTTTTGGACCAACATGTCCCTGGCCCAATAGTGTCATGTGAGAAACTTTTTGCATATGGCAAGGGTATAGTGGTAATATGCATACCATTGGGCAGCCAGTCGATGCATCCCCCCTTGATAAGCCATCCTCCCCACAAAGCAACACATCAAGCCACATTTCACAGCCAAAGAGAGGAGAAGCAGCCAGGAGCATTCCCCCTCCCACACTCCTACCTCAAGGCCAAGAGCAAGCCAAGCAGCTAGGAGCAAGAACCACTGAAGGCAAGCTCAAATTTCATCTCATCATTGCCTGCAAGCCATCCATAGCAAGGGAGAAGAGGAGAGCACCAGCACGAGGCCGGCGCTGCCATCCATTTCCCCATCTCAATTCCGAACAAGAGGTAAATCTAGTTATACCTCAGCATACTCTACTCATGCCGGTTCATGTTGAAAACCGTCTGTGAAGTATCACAGACGGTTCTCACAAAAAACCATTTGTGATATTGGGTAATATCACAGATGGTTTTTGGTCAGAACCGTCTGTGATACTTCACAGAAGGTTTTCAACATGAACCGTCTGTGATATGACCTCTTCACAGATGGTTTTTAGCACAGAAAATAACACAGACGATCAGTAAACAAAAGCCGTCTATGATTGTGTTTAATACAAACGGTTTCGATGAACCGTCTGTGATTAGGCGTCCAGTATTAGAATTTTTGTAGTAGTGACAATTTGCTAGAGAAGCTCAAGTGAGTTGAGTCGCTGCCAACACGGTTCGACTACCCTTTCCCGGGTGCGGGGGAGGTGTTTTGGGCACTGACCATAGCCAAGGGAGAGGCCGTGGACGCAGCGATGCTGCCCACATTAAGAACTTCGGCGATGACATTTGGTTACATTGCAATGATAACTATCAACGCCATGGCCGTCATCATGATGAGTAGCATGTGGAGGAAAAATTTGGGAAGCTCAAGTTTAATATGCCCAAATTTGAAGGTGCTTCTGATCGAGATGCATATCTCACATGGGAGCTCAAGGTAGGGAAGATATTCCGGATGCACAATTATTCGGAAGAGAAGAAGCTACACATGGCGTCACTTGAGTTTGATGGGTATGCGTTGATTTGGTGGGAGCAAGTGCTGAACCAAAAAAAAGATAATGGGGAACCTCCAATTGCATCATGGGCTAAAATAAAGCAAGAGCTGATAGCACGTTTTGTTCATAACACTTATAAACGTGATCTTTTTGATAAATTATAGAATTTGAGGCAGGGAGGTCACTCGGTGGAGGAATACTATAAGGAGATTGAGCAAGCTATGATTAGGGCACATGTGCGCGAAGATGAAGAACAAACCCTTGCACTTTTTCTGTTTGGTCTAAATAAAAATATTAAACACATAGTGCAATATCAGCCCTACAATACTGTTGTTGATTTGGTGCATCAAGCAACAAAAGCGGAGAAGCAGTTACTAGAAGATATAAAACCATCACCAAGGACAACATCTTTCAACTTGAAAGCTCCATCATCCTCATCTAATGCCACCAAAGCACGCTTCAGTTTGGGACGAGGTACATCTTCAGCTAGTACTAGTTCAAATACTAATGCTCGTTCTTCCTCGATTGCAAAATCAGCACCTACATCAAGTGAGAAGAAGGTGGCTCCATCCTCTACATCTTCAATTGATGCTACAACAAAGAGTAGAGAAATTCAATGCTTCAAGTGTTTAGGGCGTGGACACATAGCTAGGGAGTGTCCCAACAACTAAGTTATGCTTGTGACGGAAGATGGAGAGTATCAATCCGCAAGTGAAGATGAGGTTGAGCTCAGTCATGAAAAGGAGAGATATGAAAATGCATCGAATGGCAATGATGGGATTGATGTGTTTAGTTATGAAACGGGAGAGGCACTAGTAGTCACTAAAAATTTAAGCATGCTTGCGCAAGAAGGAGATGCACATCCGCAGCGATTCAACTTGTTTCAAACACAAGCCAAGGTAAACAACAAGGTAATCAAACTTATTATTGATGGAGGTAGTTGTCATAACTTGGCTAGCGTTGAATTGTGTGAGAAGCTTGGTTTAAATATGCTAAAACATCCACATCCATATCATGTGCAATGGTTTAGCAAATGTGGGGATGTGAAGGTTCCGTTTGTAGTTCATGTTACTTTCAAGATTGGTGATTATGAGGACACCGTTGAGTGTGATGTGGTGTCTATAACCGTGTGCCATTTGCTGTTGGGAAGGCCATGGCAATATAACAGAAGTGTGCAATATGATGGCCGTTCCAATAGATATGCTTTTAAGTAGAAGGGGAAAACAAATGAGCTTAATACAATGACTCCTAGTCAAATACATGCTGAATTTCAGCAAAAGAAGCTTGCTGAAAATGAGAGTAAAAAGAAAAAATGAGTGATCTTCACATATCGGTGAGTGAGAGCCACAAGCCAAATATGAGAGGAAAAAGGAAGAGTGAGGGATGGTTGGTTATGTTAGCCACAAAATCAGATTTGAGAGATGTGAGTAATAACCCATCAAAGATACATTTTGTGCTTGTGTACAAAGATGCAACTATTTTGCTTTCAACTAACGACTTAACCTCTCTTCCTAGTGGCGTTTCCTCTCTTTTGCAGGCATTTGAGGATGTGTTTCCGGAGGAAATACCAGCGGGACTTCCACCGTTACACGGAATAGAGCATCAAATTGATCTAGTTCCCAGCGCATTACTTCCAAACCGTCCACCATACCGTACCAATCTGGAGGAGACCAAAGTAATTCAGCGCCAAGTGCAAGGGCTACTTGAGAAAGGGTATGTACGCGAAAGTCTTAGTCCTTGCGTTGTTCCTGTAATTCTTGTTCCTAAGAAAGATGGTACTTGGAGAATATGTGTTGATTGTCGTGCCATTAACAATATCACTGTTAGATATCGTCATCCTATTCCTAGGTTAGATGATATGCTAGATGAGCTTAGTGGTGCTGTTATATTCTCCAAAATTGATTTGAGGAGTGGATACCATCAGATTAGGATGAAACTTGGTGATGAATGGAAGACTGTTTTTAAGACTAAATTTGGATTGTATGAGTAGTTAGTCATGCCTTTTCGTTTATCTAATGCACCTAGTACATTCATGCGATTGATGAATCATGTTTTAAGAACATTCATTGGTAAATTTGTTGTGGTATACTTTGATGTCATTTTGATCTATAGCAAAACGATGGATGAACACATTGATCATACTAGACAAGTGCTAGAAGTGCTTAGAAATGAGAAACTGTATGCTAATCTTGATAAATGCACTTTTTATACTGATAAAGTTGTGTTCTTAGGCTATGTTGTTTCTAGACAAGGTATTGAGGTAGATGAATCAAAAACTGAAGCAATTAAGAATTGACCTACCCCTGTGAATGTTAGTCAAATTAGAAGCTTTCATGGTCTTACTAGTTTTTATCGTCGTTTTATTAAAGATTTCAGCACAATTGCTACCCCATTAAATAAGTTAACTAAAAAGGGTGTTGTGTTTGAATGGGGTGCACCACATAAAAAAGCTTTTCAAGAGCTAAAGAAATATTTAATTAAAGCACCATTGCTTATTTTGCCTGACTTCACTAAGACTTTTAAAATTGAATGTGATGCTAGTGGAATAGGTATTGGTGGTGTTTTGATGTAAGAAGGGAAACCCATAGCATACTTTAGTGAGAAACTAGAAGGTGCTCAATTGAACTATCCTATGTATGATAAAGAATTGTATGCTTTGGTATGCGTGCTTGAAACTTAACAACATTATCTTTGGCCTAGAGAATTTTTTATCCACTCTGATCATGAAGCTTTGAAATATTTGAAAAGCCAAGCTAAATTGAACCGTAGACATGATAAGTGGGTAGAATTTATTGAAACTTTTCCATATGTTGTTAAGTATAAGAAAGGAAAAGAGAATGTGGTAGCTGATGCTTTATCTAGAAAGCATGTGCTTTTAACTCAATTGGAAGTAAAGGTACCTGGATTAGAGAGTTTGAAAGATTTATATACTTCTAACCATGAATTTTTAGAACCATATTCTAAATGCAAAGATGGGAAAGGATGGGACAAGTTTCATGTTCATGATGGGTTCTTATTTCGTGCTAACAAATTATGTGTTCCAGATTCATCCATGCGTTTGCTTTTATTGCAGGAATCTCATGTAGGTGGATTGATGAGACACTTTGGGTGAGAAAAGACCTTCATGATGCTAAGCGATCACTTTTATTGGCCTAAAATGAGGCGTGATGTCGAAAGGTTTGTACAATGATTTGTGACATGCCACAAAGCGAAATCTAAACTTAATCCACATGATTTATATACCCCACTTCCTGCTCCTAGTGTACCTTGGGAGGATATTAGTATGGACTTTGTTTTAGGACCGCACAGGACTAAAAGGGAAGGATTCGCTTTTGTAATTGTGCATAGGTTCTCTAAAATGACACATTTTATTCCCTGTCACAAAAGCGACGATGCGTCGCATGTAGCTGACTTGTTTTTCAGGGAAATTGTAAAATTGCATGGCATGCCAAGGACGATTGTTTCAGATCGTGACGTCAAGTTCATAAGCTACTTTTGGAAGACTTTGTGGGCCAAACTTGGGACAAAGCTGTTATTCTCTACAACTTGTCACCCACAAACGGATGGACAAACGGAGGTGATGAATAGAACACTCTCAATGCTACTACGAACAATGATCAAGAAGAATCTAAAAGAGTGGGAAGATTGTTTGCCGTATGTGGAGTTTGCGTACAATAGGGCGGTACATTCTACTACTCAATTGTGCCCGTTTGAAGTGGTGTATGGTTTTAAACCAATCACGCCACTTGATTTGCTGCCACTTCCGCTACATGAACATGCTAATATGGAGGCGTCAAAGTGTGTTGAATATATGAAGCAATTTAATGTCAAGACTAAAAAGAAAATTGAAAAGAAGACTCACTACTATGTTGAGAAGGCGAACAAGTCAAGAAAGAAGATGTTATTTGAACCAGGTGACTTGGTTTGGGTGCATCTACGCAAAGAACGCTTTCCAAAGAAGTGTAAGTCCAAGTTGATGCCTCGAGGAGATGGTCCATTCAAAGTACTTGAGAAGATCAATAACAATGCATATAAGATAGAGCTTCCGGGTGATGATTATGCTGTGAGTTCTATATTCAATGTTGTTGATTTGTCACCGTCCTTTGGATCGGAAGAATCAAAGTCGAGGACGACTCCTTTTCAAGAGGGGAAGGATGATGAGGACATCTCGATTGGACCGATTACACGAGTAAGGGCTAAATTAATTAATCAGCAAGTGAACTCGCTCCTAATTAATTTTAATCTTGATTCTAATGAATATATGTTACTGCCTAATAATCTCATATTATGTGTGCGCAGTTTTATAAGTATAGAAGCATGGGAGACTGTATCAGGCTAGAGGGGAGAAGATGCTGCTGCTAATGTAAACCTATGTTTGATTGCGTGCACAAATGTCACCCATGAAGTCATGAGCTGCAATTCATCTCACAAATGCACATCCAAGTGCTACAATGCAAGCCTCAGTTGGTTTATTGATCGACATGGAGAGAAGACCAATACTATTCCATCCTTCCTTTATTAAGGATGCATGTAGCGTGGAACCACATGGTGCAATTAGATGCATGCAGCGTGGAACCACATGGTGCAATTATGATGATGCCTAGCCAAGCATGATTAATTTGGTAGATTGCCAACATGTCTCCTCGTGCATGACAATAGAGGGAGTAGTACACGCATCGGTGTTCTGATTCCTATTCCTTCTGTGGGCCCGCACAAGATGTCACGCACAGGAGTTGGATGATCTCTGTTTTGGTGTGCGAATCGACCGAAGAGCAACTAGCAATATTTTTTTTGGTTGATTTGTTTCCGTTTGTTTCTGTTTGCCTTATGTCGGCTGCATTAGAGCCAGTTATAAATAGTCATGTATTCACACATTGTAAAGGGAGACCACGGATATGAATCTATTATTTTGAGAGAGAGTTATACGGTTGTTCTTCCTAGGGTTTAACATACAGTTGCAACCTAGAGGGGAATTGGGCGTTCTCAACCCCGTTGTTCTTGTGATTCCTTGTGTTTTGCAGGAGCAGCGACACATCTACTTTGTGTGGTCGGGTAGACGGGATCACGAGCGTGTGATTGGATGAATTCTTTTGTCGTAGGTTGCTGTTTTGACAGTGGTTGGCGCCATCGGTTCGCCAGGTTACACGGATCCAAAATTATCATCGATCCTACATCGTGAAGATCGGGCATCCCCCGTATCACCCGCCGACCTCCTCCGGCCTCTCTCTCAGTCGTGGTAAGTTTCCCGTGCCCTGTTCTCGATCGTTTTTTTTCGACCGCGTTGAGTAGTTGAGTCCTTCTTTCAAGTTCTTCTTTTCTTTCGACCGCATCGAGCAGTCGAATCCTTCTTTTTCTTTCCACCGCGTCGAGCAGTCGAAGCCTTCTTTTCCTTTGACCGCGTTGAGTAGTCGAACCCTTCCTTCGACCAGTTCATAGTCGAGACCCCTTTTCGACCACGACGAGTAGTCAAAACCTTCTTTCAACCAAGCAGTCGAATCCTTCCTTCAATCTGATAGTCGAAAGCTTTTGTCGACTAGGTAGTCGAATCTTTTCTTTCCTTCGACCACGTCGCGTAATCAAATCCTTTCCTTCTTTTGACCACGTTGAGTAGTCAAATCCTCTCCTTCTTTCGACCACTTTGAGTAGTCGAATCCTTCTTTCTTCGACCACGTTAAGTAGTCGAATCCTTCTTTTTCTTTGACCACATTGAGTAGTCGAATCTTTCTTTCTTCGACCGCATTGAGTAGTCAAATCCTTCTTTTCTTTTGACCACGTTGAGTAGTCGAATCCTTCTTTCTTCGATCACGTTGAGTAGTCGAATCCTTCTTTTCCTTTGACCACGTTGAGTAGTTGAATCCTTCTTTCTTCGACCACGTTGAGTAGTCAAATCCTTATTTTCCTTCGACCACGTTGAGTAGTCGAATCCTTCTTTCTTCGACCACTTTGAGTAGTCGAATCCTTTCCTTCTTTCGACCACTTTGAATAGTCGAATCCTTTCCTTATTTTCAACCACGTCCTGTAGTCGAAACCTCCTTTCGATCACGTTGAGTAGTCAAATCCTTCTTTCTTCGACCACTTTGAGTAGTCGAATCATTTTCTTCTTTCGACCACTTTGAGTAATCGAATCATTTCCTTCTTTTTGATCACATCCCGTAGTCGAAACCTCCTTTCAACCACGTTGAGTAGCCGAATCCTTCTTTCTTCGACCACATTGAGTAGTCGAATCCTTCTTTCTTCTACCACTTTGAGTAGTCAAATCATTTCCTTCTTTCAACCACGTCCTGTAGTCAAACCCCTTTCGACCATGTGGTGTAGTCGAACCTCCCTCCGACCTCATGAAGTCGTTGATTTGTGCTCGAAACCAAAACTTCGAGGACTCCGTTCTACTCCGTTGTAACTCCGATTACAACATTCTTTGTTTCTAAATTTGTCTAAATTCAAGATCTTGCTGTTGGCACTGGTCTTATTTATTTTGGAGTTCATTTGTTATTTCTCATGTATTTATTTGTTCTCTTTGTTTGTTGATCTTTTTCGGTACGTTCATCCAAGTAGAGTTCGAGGAAGCAGGAGATCTCCAGCTTGATCAAGCACAAGACTACCAAGACTCTCTTGCCTTTAGCTCAGACGAGTCAATACTTTGATCATTTTGAGCCTACAGTTTATGCAAATTATATTCCTTTAAATTACCAAAATTTCATGCTTTATGTCTTTAAGCAAATGTATGTTAACTCTTAAGATAGTTAAATATCCAATTGTTGGTTAATTAATTATTACCCCATCCTTTGGCAATTGAATCCATTATTCCATGTCACCCTAGTGACTATGTGGTAAATTACTAGCTATAGGTTGTACTTAAGTGACATGCTAGTCTTGCTTAAGTACTGGGGCATTAAAATGTCCCAACCATCATCTCTTAAATCATAATATGGATTTGGGCAGTCATGGGAGGTACATGACTAAAGTATTTGAGATAAATTGGTTTTCCTCCTCAAAACCCCAAACTACTTTTACCACATCTGGGCGGATGATATGATGGTGGGTGCGGATGTTGCACGAGAATGTGTGGAATGTGGTTTGAACCGCCCAGATGACATTAAGGACTTAATCTGGTGATGACCTCCCATCGTAAAACATATGCAATCACGAGTCTGCAAAGTGCAACTTAGCTTAGTAAAGTTATTGATCCCTGAAAGTCATCTCGCTGGAGAGGATCGAGGTAGTGTAAGCGGCGGATGCGTTCTGGCTTGAATGGGACACCGTGGTAAGGTGAAGTTGACAGCTGCGCTAGTCGTTGTGGTTGGGACTAGCTGCGCTAGTCGTTGTGGTGAACATCCCGCACAACTTATGAGTGCAGCCCATATGGGTGAGATGACGGAAAGGGCGAGATAATTTGAAAATTTACTACGATGGTCTCTCGACCACATGACAAAGGAAACGTGTGGAGCTATGAGTTTATTATCTCTTGTGGGTACAGTATACAAACCTCTGCAGAGTATAAACTGTTTAAACAGTAGCGTCTACGGTCAAAGGCGGATATGAGATCTTACTAGAGTTAGTTCTATTTCAAAAACCTTTGTGTGTGGGATGAAAACTGGTCGGGTGGATGTAACCCTGATCTTGGTTTGTTCCTGGGTGATCGTACCCAGTGTTGTAAAGTGGTGGATGTAACCACGAGTAAAAATAAGCATAAGGTGGAGGTAACCTTCGTTGTATTTTAATATTGCACAATTATTCTCTTTAAAGAAATGCAATTTGGTTTAAATGCTAAGTGATAGGAATTTTCTAATATTGCTATTTGAAAACATTGCTTTAGCAAATAAAAGAACCCGAGTCAATCCTTGCATGTATATTATTGCATCTTGTGTGTTGGCTCGCGAGCACGGAAGTTATGCTCATTCTCGCTCTTTCCCCCAATCCTTCAGATCCTGCGGACCATGGAGACTACGACTACTCCGAGAACCCCGAAGTCAACGGACAAGGCAACGACGAAGAATAGTCTAGTTCTGCTAGTTCTGGTCTCGTCTCAGTCTAGCTAGCTCGTCGGTACTCGCGTACGACTGGTATTATACAAGTCCTTAGTTAATACCAGTCGTACACGAGCTGCCCCAGTCGCTTGCCTGTGGAGAGATGTGCTCTACCCCTCCTTTTGCTTCCGCTGTAGTTTCCACTATTTTCATAGTGTAATCATTTTGTCATGTTCGGCCCTTTTGTAAAACTCGATCCGATGTGGCCTATATCACTCTGATGTTTGTAATATAATGAATGGTATGGTTTTCATCGTGTATGAGATGATTCAGTGATGTATCTGTGGATGCTATCTACTGATCTAAGGAATAGCACAATATTTTCACAGAGGATTTGGATTTGTGAAATCCGGATCCAACATTGGCCATCCTCTTTTAATGCCTGGTTACTAATTTGTCCATCCTTGATTTGGAAGTGATCGTATTTTCATAGCTAAATGCTAGACGGTCCAGATGGATTAGGTGAAAAATTTTCCTTAGTGTCTTGATTATAAATAGCTGAGCTCCTAGATTTGTCCTCTACGTACCCATTTCATAGACGCAGGTCTTTCTCAGGAAGAGAACAGCCGAGTTGCTTATCTTGCAGGTTTTATCAGGTAAGCTGCATATATGGCGCACCTCTCTTGAGCTCTTCATTTTGTTTGGTTTTCTAATTTTCTTTTGGTTTGTGGCATTTTTTCTGCATCGAGCAAATGGAACATAATTATGAATGTCGTTCTGCAAGATAAGCATTTCGGCTTTTCAGTATTGCATGATCAAGCTATCAATTAATATTTCAAGTGTTTGTACTGTTTTCTAACAAGTAATGAGTTCGGGTAGCTTTGATCTGCTGCAAATTTGTGAGCTCTACTGTTACAAGTTGTTGATCATTGGACATTGCTTCCATCTTATTCCATGGCATTTATCTTGCTGTCAAGTTTGCGGAACTGAAGAAATTATTGTCCATTTCATTTATCAGACACTATCAGTGTTTCTACCGCCAGCACAAAACCAGAATGTTCTAATAGTCTCCATAAGCTGAAAGATGTTCCCAAATCATAAAACCAAGAACCACTGGACATCAAATTTTTCAATACCGTGTATTTAGTAAAACAAATGCAATGTTGTTCATGTGTATTTTCTTGTATGTTATATGAAGCATGCACTTTCCTAATGTCTAGTGCAGCAGAATTTTTTTGACACTTGACATTACCTGATGCAGTTATTGACGCAAGGAATTAACATCTGAAATTAACACTCGAATCGTCGACGCTAGGCTCTTCAGACAGAGGCATCATGCAGCGGTGGACTTGCAACAGGATGCTGAACTTCTCGCAGCCGGCGTCGTCGCCCTTCGGATTCTACGACGTTGGCCATGGAGCGTCAAGCAGCGGCAGCCGGTCGCACAGCTGCAGAAGCCAGAACAAAGACCAGCGCAACCTGGAGAGGAACCTGACCAAGGTGAGGAAGGAGTGGATGAAGGTGAAGGAGGAGATAGGCTACGCGAGGCTCCTCGGCGAGCACCTCAACGAGACCGTGACGGAGACAGACCGGAAGGTGGCGGCCATGCTCGAGGAGCTCGACCGGACTGACAAGTATATGCAGGATACACTGTCCCAGCAGAAGTGAGCCATGGCAGATGCATATAGTTCGCTGGGTTATTTACCTAGCTAGAGCTTCTTCTTGTGCATTTGGCCATTTTGGTATTTAGATTTTTTTTTACTATGTTTAGATTTTTTTCATGTGTCATATGTTGATATGTAATCGATATGTTCTGATTTGTTACTCTTCAATCTTCAGCTTCGCGTATGCCTTTCTTTCAGTTGCTTTACAGGCTAAGCATTGCTTATTCATTTTTATGCATGTTACCGGAAAATGTAGAGTTTCATGTCATTAATTCGGAAAAGACTAGGAAAACAGCATAATGTCATCTTTAGTTTTGGATCACAAGGGCAAATTAATTTGGAAGTAACCATGGCATTATAAGATGGGCTTGCCTTGGAGTATACATCCTTATGTACGGAATAATTAGCTCCGGTCACTGGATATGCACGATGTGCCAATCTGTACTACACACGGTACTATGTGCCAATCTGTACTACACACGGTACTCGTAGTACAAGTGTAGCATTGCAGATTTGCAGTGGAGTAGCAGCTTTGCCTTGACCACCAAACTGCAAAAGCAAACAAGGGAAACTTTTGTTCTTCTCTTTATCTTATCGTGCAGACTAGCCCAGGACGGTCTGGTGATTAGCTCATAGCTGACGAATGGGGTAGCCTCACCCAGCAAAAGATCAAATTGTCATACATAGGAGTAGACAACAAAATCTTGTGCCTCCTGACCTTAATTTAGTGGATGCATCTTACCCACTTGGGAAGGCACCTGCAATATGAAATCAAAACCCAGCAAAACCGGTTTAAGGTGTGCAATACGGTGGGCGGTCTGAATCTGATGCCTGGCGAGTGACGACTGACGTTCCCCGTCTCTCTCGCACCATATTCATGTGCAAATGGCAAGCCCACAGCATTGACGAGAAAAATACAGAGGATTTACGCTGGCTAGTATTAGGGTATTGTTTCTACAATACGATCCAACCTAAATGGGCAATTATGAGTGCTACCATACCGGACAACAGTAAAATCGCTACAGTATTCCCCACACACCACACGCACGTCAACACACATACACACGTCAGATGCACATGTACTATTCCTAAAGAAATACCCGAAAGATGAGATAATCTAGGATCGATCCTAGACCGACTGCAACGCACACCTGCGTTACGAGCCAACCGAGCAAGAGCCCTGTCCTCATTATTACTGTCCCTAACTAGCCTGGAAACGGTCCGTGGACTGGGTGCGGCCCAACAGATATGATAGCTCTGTTCTTCCGGGTAGGCTCAAAATTATCTTTTGGACTAGTGAGAGCCTTCAAAGCCGTTTTTCAGAGGCGATGGCAAAACTTGGCTTGGCATCGCAATCAAGTAGACAAGTACAAACTTATGCAAACTCGCATGGAAATTAACAGAACCCCCACAAAAGAATCCGAAAAATGCGTCTCTGCGATGCTTCAAATTTCCTGCTCTCTACTAAATGGTATCTTGTTTGGTACATCTCCGTAGAGCGGAGCGCCCTGTAGTACATCCTTGTACACGTCGCGCGTGAAAGTGCCATCTCTCGGGTTGAACGACAGACACACGGCTTGTCCAATATCTACCATGCTAACACAGGCAAACCTGAGAAGTACGCGGCCTAGTAGCAGGCCATCAAAATGCATACTCAGAACTGCGTTCAAGGAAGAACAGTATCTGGCCGCAGGCTGTAAGAACAGGCAGCTGTTCTGCCAGGAGAAAATACGGCAAAAGCGGATAAAAATGGGGGAATTAGCAGTGGGCGCGCGAGAGTGGGTCGTTCGTTGTATGCATGGGCCTCCAGGTCGGAGCTGTAGGATGCTTTGTGTGGTGAGCTCTGGAAGACGTGTTGCGTTACTGTATAAATTAATAATTGCTAATTTATTAAAGTAATAATAGTTGGTGTTAGCTTTGCTCTTTGAACTGCTCTTTTTCTCGGAAGAATCCGCGGTGAAGTTACCCCGGAGCTTATATGATAGCTCAGCACAGCTGTTAACAGTTTAACACTGCTCAATGTTTCATCGTTATGCGATAGATAGATCATTTTCTAATGATTATGTGAGTGACCATACACCGACTCTTCACTCGGTTTATATTAGTAATTCAAATTTCTACAATAGCTAGCTCCAATTATATTCCTCAAAATTCTTAAAATAAGCAGGATTAGAAATTTTGGTTATTCTAAAATGGAAAAAATGATTAGGTAGACAAGCCATTAGCCGTACAGAAATAAAGTGCCAATCCAAAACGTGAGACGGGAACGGAGCTAGCCAAATGGACGGTCCGACACGGGCACAATGCGGCTCGACCCATCTCGGCACGGCTCATCGTGGCCTGGCTAATAGGTGGGTCATGTTGTGTCAGCCCGCGTGCTGAGGAGAGGCGGCCCAAGCACGGCCCGATGGCCTGTCTTGCCAGGCCGGGCCGGGTCGAGCCTATTTAGCCTGACGGGCCGTTTCGGCCTACTTAGCCCGCTATGCCTTAAAAATCGAAAAAAA
This sequence comes from Phyllostachys edulis, assembly GCA_036346405.1. Lineage (NCBI taxonomy): Eukaryota > Viridiplantae > Streptophyta > Magnoliopsida > Poales > Poaceae > Phyllostachys > Phyllostachys edulis. Next base: position 54,199,222 of record CM070552.1, on the reverse strand, counting down.
ATCAGAAAAATGTGTAGAATTCAGAAATAGATATAAAAATTATATAAAAAAATGAGACAAGCATATTGAAAATAAAATAAAGAGCTTTATTAATGTTCAAATAGTTGTCTCGTTAAAACCTTTGCCAAGTAAAAACTCAACATGGGAAAATCGTGGCAAAGAAAAAAGAGTACAACATATAGCTCTACATACATCATTATTCTACGCGTCGTTGTCTAGGTACAGATTTTTGAACACCTTCGATAACTCTGGATTTTCCACAGAGTGTTGTGTCCATGAATCAGCTTGTTCTCGGTCCTTTACAGTTAGAAGTACCTCCACCATCTCACTTGTGAAACTTATTCTTCTCTCCTCCAATATTGCTTCTAGAAAGACTAAAAGCAGACTCGGAAGAAACCGTCGAGGCAAGAACAGTTAACACATCACGTGCAAGTATGGATAGCACGGAATATGTTAACTTATGGGCTTGCCACCATTGTAAAAATTCGAAGCCTTCTGAGTTGAAATCCACCGTATCGTTGTCCAGGTAGGTGGATAGTTCCCCACTCATTCGAGTTCTTGGCTGAGCAGGTGGCGTTGTAGAAGAAGAAGACCTGGACCTGAAGGAAGAGGCACCGAAGATCTTGCGCCACATATTTATCTTGCTACTTAAGGCGGGGGCTACTGGAGGTCGTTGCAAGCGAACTCTCCGGAACTTATTTTGATACCTTTGGTAAACCTCGTGTAATCGAGAATGAACTTCAACAAAAATAGTTAGTATAGTCTAGCCATGTAGCATCACTAAGAAGATCAAGTACACTACCAAATGCTTCAATTTTAGCTCTAGGATCTAAAACAAATACAAATGCATATAGGTAAGGGTTTCTCTCCAATTGATTGAGAATGCAAATCCATGGCCCTAAAGTTCGAAGCGGCATTGTCTAAAGTAATTGAGAATATTTTTTCTGTAAGACCAAAGTCTTCAACAACTTTGATAATACAATCCGCGATATTCTCACCCGTGTGTGCTACATCAATTAATTTCAAACATATAGTTCTTTTCTCCATTACCCAGTCGTCATTAACATAATGAGCAACTACACTACGATAATCCTCCATAGCCCGACCACTCCATATGTTCGAGGTCAGAGCTACCGAAAATGTGCACGTACTAAATAGTTCCTTTATTTTATTACGACGTTCATTGTAGTATTTTACAACATCTCTAGTTGTTGTTTGTCTAGAAACGGCAGAAAATCTAGGATTATGTACATTCCTAATGTAATTTTGGAAAGCAGCAGACTCCCCAAAGCCTAATGGTAAATCCGCAGAAGCAATTAAACGGCAGAGAGATTGACGGATTACCCCAGGATCGTAGTCCCGACTATGTACCGTACCGTCGGGGTTGTACTGCAGTTGCATCTACCTCATCACCAATCCTTGCTTGGCCTTACATCTTGTAGCATGTCTAAGCAAATGCCCCCATTCCACCTGTAGACCTTGCAGACAATTCATTGCGATAAATTTTGCAAATAGCATATGTACCTGATTTCCCTGTGCGTCTTGCTTGATTGTTCTATCAAAATTCTCCCACACTCCCGATGTAGACGACATCGACCTCTTTGCTCCGGTAGTCGCCGACGTAGATGCTGCTGTGGAGCCTGATGACGGAACTCTGGCTTGCCCTTCCAGTTGGCTTGACATAGCTGTAGCCACCTCCATGGACACAACTTCCTCTCGTGAAAGTCCGTAATCACTAAGAGTAAAGCTGTCGTAATTGTCCATAACGAAAACTGCAAAATCGAAACCAACACTATTATTACTTTCATCTTAGCATAACAAGTACTAACAATAAAAGTATGCAAAAAATAGAATTGTACCTCTTTTACTGATTTGCTGCCAAAAATTGAATTTTCCAAAATTTTACAAAGTTTTTTTTTAAAATTTTGCCAAATTATCTCACAACGAATTTGAATTTGCACAACAAAATTTCAAAGAGAGATTGAGGAATGGATGGGTGTTGAATGAGGGGGTATGGTGGCTATTTATAGAAAAAAAATTAGGATTTATTTTATTTTATTTTTTGCTATTTTTAAAGGACCAAACGGTCAAAAATGGTCAAAAAAACGTCAATGGTCAGATTGTCCCGGGCCGTCCCGCCTGCCCGCGCTGCCCCTCCCCTATCCTCCCCTATGTGTGCCCCTGCCCGTGTGCGACAATGCGCCTGAGTGTGGCACTGCCGCTGTCGCAGTGCCGCCCTCCACGCCCTCGGGCTTGCTTTCCGCCGCCGCCCTCCATGCTTGCGCCGACCCCTACCGACCTCCGCCCTCCACGTCGGCATCGACCCCTCCTCCTCCTCCTCCTCCTCCTCCTCCTCCTCACGGCTCCCTCCTTCCCGAGCCGGGCACGCCCCCTCCCGGCCTCCTTCCTCCACGCCGGCACCGTCTCCTCCTCTTGGCTCCTTCCCTCCCTCGCCGACTTGCCGCGCCGCTCCTCCTCCCTCCTTCCTGAGCTGGTCTCCTCCCTCCTTCCTCCACGCTGCCCCTTCCCGGCCTCCTTCCTCCACGCCGGGGCCGCCGCCTCCTCCCTTCCTCCCTCCCTCCCTCGCCGACTCGCCGCTCCTCCTCCCTCCCTCCTAGCCCCGGCACTCCCTCTCGACTCTCTCTGCACCTGCGGCTTGCACGGGTTGTACCTCCCTCGGGCCACATGGGCTGTGCTGGCATTAGGCTGTGTCGGGCCGGCCCACCATGTCTGAGTGACTGTCCAAGTACAGCACGGGTCGTCGTGCTGGGTCGGCACGGCCCATGAACAACATAGACCGTGTTGTGCCTGGGCCAGGCCAACAGTGCTGTGCCTCGGGCCGGCCAGGCCCATTTGGCCCGCTCTAGACAAGAAACAATCCTCGCAGCCCCGCGTTTGACGTTATCTGCATGCTCCCCTCCTCTCAGCATTGGCAGCTCACACGACACACATATAAAAAGCCATCGCCACATCCACGACACCCCTCACAGCGCAGGCGGCAGGCAAGCAAGGCAAGGAGAGAGTTCGCGGCAAAAGCCAAGAAAACCACAGAGAGACACCGCCACCGCCACCGCCCGTGGCAACCGAGGCGCCGTCAGAACTCTCTGCGCCACCAGACGCCGGGCCGTCTCCAACGCGTCCGCCTCCCACCTCCTCCTCGGCCACCGCCCTGTCCTCACACCATCGTCGCTAGCCTCCAGGGTTAACAAATTCGACGAAATTTCGTCCCCATCCGAAAGGAATTGATTTCATTCAAAAAAATTCGTTTGGTTTGAATTTTGAGGGAATTTTGAGGGTTAAATACACTAAAAGTAGTGCATACACCATAAGGCCATAGATAGCCACTGGTGTGGCCGCACTTGTGCATCCTTCTTGGTCTGAGTTCGACTCCTAGCCAAGGCGCTGGTTTTTTTTTTATTTTTTTGGAAATTTTTGAATTTTAAAATTCAAATTTGATCAAACCGTTTGGCTGAAAATCACCGAAATTTCATCCGAAATAAACGAAATTTCGCTCATTTCATCCATTTCGCCTCCAAATGAAATAATATCCAAACCGAAATAGTGAACCCTGCTAGCCTCTCGCTTCGCCGCGGGGCGCGCCATGGTGGCTGGGCCCACTGCCGGTCTCCGCGTGCGCCGCCATGCCTCTTGGTCATCGCCATGGGCGGCAACGGTGAGTGAGCCACGGTTTGGCATTCCTTTTGGGTTCGTTCATTTTCTGGACCTGACGTTGCTGTAGTGTAAGCCTAGGAGAGGGTGTAGAGGTGTTCAATGCATTAACGGTGTTTGATGAAATGACCAGGAGAGTGTCTAACGTTCTTTCTCAGAATTGCAGTGGATTGCAATTGAGAATGGTCAAATTTAGGATTGTTCTGTTGGATAGTTCATTAATTGCTCTGCTACATTGGCAAAGACAGCAGGGTAGAGCAGTATGCATGCGGTGGTGCTTATGATTGTTACTGGGCTGTTGCTTTGCTGGATAAACAATTAAGGAAGTAGTTTCTATAAAATGGACGAACTACTATTGTGCTTAGTAGTTGGTGTAAAAGCAATGCTGAATTTCATAATTTCTTGTTGGAATCGGTTTCTGTAAAAGGTCACTGGAGTAATTGAATTTGGTGTTCTCTGTAAAACAAACTAGAAGGAAGATAATAAGCTAGAGAGCTGCAAGTATAACATCATTGTATTGTGCTGTTGATATCATTTATACTAGACACTTCTTTGTATGTAACTTATCATTTTGATGGGATATCTGAATAAGTGTTTTTGAAAGTACTTACAGTTGTTCTCAACAAACTAAGTATCTTAATGATGTTCATTTTCTTCTGAATGACTAAATGAACAAAAAAATTGAAATAGTTACCATGGTTATTAAGGTAGTAAGGTGACGCGAGGCAACTCACCCCCTCACACCTTTTAAGCGCTAAGGCGCGAGACGAGGCGATGCCTTACACACAACCTAAGACGCTAAGGCATCAGTCCAAGCAAGCGGGATGAACACAGAATAGAAGCATCAGTCCAAGCTTATGTATATGTTATATGTATGTGTAATTATGTAAGAAGAGATGTTACCTTGGTGGCTTGGTGATGCAAATATATTTGAAGACTTGATGTAATGACCTTTATAACCATAATTGCTAACATGCTACTTGCTAATTGCCTAATTGAGTAATTGCTGCAATGATAATTCCTAATTGCCGGTCTGCCACTGTTACTACTATTTATTAATCACACTGTCACTGCTACACTGCTACTAATATTAATACTAATTAGTAATTACTAAATCTCGTTGTGCCACTGGCCACTGCTACTACTAATTAGTAATTACTAAATCGGCAAATCGCATAGGGCTTCTACTTCTACAGTTCTACTAGTACTACACTACCAGTCTACTACTACATCGGCATCGACATCGCACTGGCCACTGGGCTACTAGTACTACTGCGCACAAATCACAAGAGCAAAAAGCAGAGAGGAAGTGAGACACAGAGAACTGGAGGGAGAGACTCCCGAGGGAGGCGATTAGAGGCTGAGTAGAGAGGGCCAGGGGAAGGCGAGGGCCAGAGGGAGGCGGCTGACCTAGGGGCTGACTGGACGAGGTGTGGCGACGGGGAGGGTTGGAGGCGCGATGGCAACGGGGAGCCGAGGAGGAGCTGCACGAGACGGTGACAGAGCCGGGGAGGAGCTGTGCGACGGTGATGGAGAGTCGGGAGGAGGAGCCGTGCAACGGGGAACTGCGGGGATGAGGCGCCGAGGCGGTGCACAACTGGGAACCACCGAACCAGAGGAGGCGGTGGCGCGTGACGGATGCCATAGGCATGCGTGGCAAGGTGAGGGCGACGCCTTGACCCACAGCATCGCCTTACCGCTTAGGCGACGCCTTAATAACCACGATAGTTACAATTAGATTAAAAGGATGTTCAACTGACTTAGGGTGATATAATATCATACCATGCATAAAAGTTCATTTAAAATACATGCTTGTTCTTATTCATAACACCATAAAACAATATTCTATCAAGAAAAATACGAGTATATAACGAAGGGAAATGAACATGGAAAATCTGGAGGTAAATGAATGGTCCAGATGACGAACTAACACCTAGGAGGATTTTTCCGTTAGTCGTTGGAAACCTGTTATCATCACTTGTCACTAGCTTTAGCCGCACAAAAATTCTGACTATAGATTGGCAGCCATAGAGCCTACCCTTTGTTCACTGCAGAGTGTTATGGACTTGTATTGGAGAATGACGTATGGGCGTCGCAACAAGTCTCGCCGACTCAGCAGCAGCGCGCAGATCGGCAGCAGCGCAGGTGAGGTCGAGTCCGAGTCGAACTGAAAGTCAGAGTTTGTGTCGGTAACAATGAATAGTTTCCTTTATGATGAATAGTTTCCTTTTACAATTAGTTCTGAATTTAGATACAGATTGTTAGGGGATGTCTCCATATATAAGAGAGGCAACTATATTTGAGAATCATCAATAAACAATATCTTAAGCAAACATGCGCAGCTCAGAGCCTCTGTCACGGCGGCCGAACAGCCTCGTCGCGATTAGGAGGGCGACTGCTCGCCTATGCCTGTACCCCTCGCGCACCACCGGAAATCTAGCCACATCATATCATTGACTCTCTAAAGCCTTTAGGTGAGCTAATTTTCTTAAGTGATCTTACCTATTAGGACACTGTACAAACATAAGAAACATGATATTGCGTAAGAAAGTTTCTCATGAAAGTTGACTATGTGGGTTATTTAGCATTCAACCTGCACAGTAGATGAGAAATACTAATCCTTTTCTCATGTCGTATAGTTCTGTGAGACCATGACCAAATAAAGTTCTGAAAACTGCAAGTCACTCAGATTCTTTTTTACTCTTTTTTTTTTTGCCACACCACCATTTTCACCAAAAGAAATCATATTACTTTGATCAGCTTAATTACATATTAACTTCCTTTCATTCTATATCCAGATCGGCAAGTGCCTTTGAACGATTACCGCAATATTGGTATTATAGCCCATATAGATGCTGGGAAGACAACTACAGAACGCATTCTCTATTACACTGGAAGGAACTACAAAATTGGTGAGGTTCATGAGGGAACAGCTACGATGGACTGGATGGAGCAAGAACAGGAGAGAGGAATAACCATTACATCTGCAGCAACCACTGCCTTCTGGAACAAACATAGAATCAACATTATTGATACTCCTGGACACGTCGACTTCACTCTTGAGGTTGAACGTGCTCTCAGAGTGTTGGATGGTGCTATATGTCTCTTCGACAGCGTTGCTGGGGTAGAACCACGATCTGAAACCGTGTGGCGCCAAGCAGATAAATATGGGGTTCCAAGAATATGTTTTGTGAACAAAATGTGTTAGACCATGTGGCTAGGTCTAGTATATTTTAGTTGATGAATAATTGACAATGTTATGTACTGATGTTATTTGAGACGTGAGATGTGTGTGGACTTATGTCGGTCAAATTAGGAAGAACTTGTGCTGGAAAAATATGTTAGTTTGGTCTTTGCATATGCAGAGTAATTCGGAGGCGATCGTGGTCTACGACAGTTACCGGGAGATGGCTTGGTACGAAGTCATGGTCCAGAGGGTCGAGGATGCTGGAGGAGACGATCGGACTCGAGTTGGGGCGCGTGGAGATCAAAGATGGATAATGCGTGTTGGAGCTACGGAGGTGCGGTCCGGAGACTACAACATGTGATAATTTTGGAGTGTCCAAAATTGGTTTTGTAATCTTGGTGTAAAAGCCCACGTATTAGTCCTAAGATTTTAGTGGACCATACGTGGGTGTTTGGGTGCCAATACTAAAAGGTTTTTAGGATTGGTGGCTATCGTATAAAAGGATCCAGAGTTGGGACGTCTGATGTTGGCTCTAAAGAAAGCTTTGGTGCGGGGCCGAACAGAACGCATTAAGGCTGTTTTGGTACCGGCGGCAGCATTGCGTGTGATCTGAAGAGAAGAAAAAAGGTGAAGCCGTTGTTGCGTCGTCTGTGACCAGGAGACATAGGAAAGAGGAATTGGATTATAGGTATGTGCCTTCTGACATGAACGCGATCTTGTAAAAGAGAGAGGAGTCAGATGGCTTTTTGATGTCAAGTCATCAAGTGTGTTGAAGAGAAACACTTTATGCATTGAGTTAATTAAGAAGATTGATGGTGGCTGCACATGTGTGCTTGTTGCGGCTGTGACATGGGGACTTGACGTTGAGGGTTGGTGGCGGCTTGATTACTTCGGCAATGCCTTGTGCTAGCGGTAGCAACTACAGTTTTTTCGGCTGTACACGAGATTAGCTAGCGGCAGCTGTGAGGTGCTTGTTGCGGCTGGTAATTTGCCAGGGGCTTGATCTTTTCGGCAGAGCCGCTGCCTGCTGCAAGTATACGTGTGGTGTTTGGCGGTTGTGCGTGATCACCGGCTATTTATGATTCCTCACATAAGAGATAGTAGCTATTGATTGATTTCCGGTGAGAAAAATCGTCTACAATCATTCACCCCTCTCTGATTATCATTAACGTTCCTACAAAATGGATCGTCTTGCAGCTAATTTCTTCAGAACTAGAGACATGATAGTCACAAACTTGGGTGCAAAACCTTTGGTGATACAATGGCCGATTGGTTCAGAGGACAGTTTCCAAGGAGTTATTGATCTAGTCAAAATGAAGGCTATTGTATGGACAGGAGAGGAACTTGGTGCAAAATTTACATATCAAGACATACCTGCTGATCTCCAAGAGATGGCTCAAGACTATAGAGTTCAGATGGTGGAAACTATTGTTGAATTGGACGATAAAGTTATAGAGAGCTATCTAGAAGGAAAACCAGATGAGGAAACTGTGAAGAAATTAATCAGAAAGGGCACAATATCTGCCAGCTTTATCCCTGTTTTATGTGGTTCAGCCTTCAAAAACAAGGGTGTCCAATCATTGCTTGATGCTGTTGTTGATTACTTGCCATCACCACTTAACCTGCCGCCAATGAAGGGTACTGACCCAGAGGACCCTGAAGTGATCCTTGTAAGACATCCCAGTGACGAAGAGCCATTTTCGGGGTTAGCTTTCAAGATCATGACTGATCCATTTGTGGGGTCACTAACATTTGTTCGCATATACTTAGGGAAGCTGATTGCTGGTTCATATGTTCTCCGTGAATATCATGAAGATATACTCACGATTTTAGGAGGATGATACAATTGGCAATAGCGTTTAAGGTTTATCGAAACACTCGTTTTTAGCGAATTTCGGGTTCTGATAGGCTCTAGGTGGTCAGACCTACCAAGGTTTTGGTCTAACGGCTGGCGGTCAGACCGGCCATAAAGGGTTTTTTGAGTTTGGAGCTGGATCAAAAATAAAGGGTGTAGGTAAGAGAGGGGATTCTCCTACACTTTGTCTCATAATTTTTGGAGTTTCGAGTCAAAAGTTATATTTGTTTGAAATTTCCAAAGAGGTTTCGGATTTCCAGGAAAGAAATTTGGCTAAGTCCTTTGTTGACGGGTCGACCGCCAGTGGCGGTCGAGCCGGTCGAGAAGGTCGACCCAGACCATGGGTGGCGGTCTGATCGATTTTGACTTCTTCGTCGGCCAACTTGGCGGCGATGTTTGTAAGTTAGGTCAAGTTCATGGGTTTCAATGCATATGTGTTGCATGATGCATGTTTTGACTAACATGGGTCAAGTTACGAAGAACTTATTCCCGGAATCGATTTCTTGGTCTATTGCTATACAAGACGCTTGGAGGTCCACGACGGTCAACGGCGAGGATGATCGGGACTAGGCTTAGAGAGCTAAGATTCAAATTGATCGAGGATGTCGGGTGAAGTCCGAAGACTCAAGTATGGAGCAAAATGGACAAGGATGACCGAACGGGAAGTTCGGTGCAACGGGTTGCATCAAGTGACGCGGGGGACGGTGCAAGTGTCATGGTGGTTTTGGTGGGAGCCAGATGGGAAAGACTTGCCGACATGAAGAGAGCCGTTGATCAACCTATACGTGGCGAAGTATGAGATTGTTTCATGAAGATTGAACTCGGTCTTTGGAGAAGGATCGAGAAGGGTATTGTGGTAACTTCACCAAAATACCGCTTTGATGGCTTTTGGCTAAACCGTGGCGCAAGACGATGTAAGAAGTGGCTTAGATCAAGAAAAGATAGAGAGAGCGCTTTGAAATACGTGCATGAGTGAAACCCGTTTGTGTGTGAGCTTAACGGGTGCTCATTAGGGATGTCCTTCTAGAAGCTAGCCTCCACTATAAAAGGGGAGGGTGCTGGTTGTGCACCTCTCCAACCCTTGTATTTGAAGAAACCCTAGTTTTTGTTTAGGGAGAGGTCAGGGTTCTAGAGAGTTGGATTGATTGTGTGCTCAAGTGTTGAGTTTTTGTCCTCCGTGCTGGAGTGGCTGTAAACCAACATCAATCTCGAATCAATCCAAATAAAATTTTCTCAAGATGCATCTATTCTTGTTCTTGCTCTCTCTTTTGTGATTTTGGGGTTTTCGTTGATCCTTTGGTTTTCCTTTGGTTTCTGATCGTGATCTTATTTGCTGTGATGTGTGGGAATGTATTTAGGATCATCTTCTACCCACGAGCAAGTTTTGGGATCAATATTAGGTTTTACACGGTTCTTGTGCCCTCCTTCCCTCATACTTGAAATTTGTGGAACCTTGGCCTTGATCTTCCCGATCATCGATTGGAATAGGTTCCTAAGCTTCTTGATGAGCTATGGTTGAAATTTGAGGGGATTTGGATCACCGAATCAAAAGTTGAGCCGATTTGTGATTTCAAGTTTGTGTTGATTTTACTGTTCATCGGGCTGGAGGTCAAACCGCCCCTTGGAGAGGTCAGACCGCTAGGCTGAGTGGTCTAACTGCCCAACTCATTGTGAATTGAGTTTTTGGTGATTTTAGTTGTTTTGCTTCGGAGTTTCGATTGGATTTAATACAAGTCTTCCACTATACTTGTATATTGATCTTCATAGCTCTCATAGCTATTGGAGTGAAAATCGTGTTGAATTCGATCAAGGTGAAAAAGAGACAGTGCTCCTACTCAACCCCCCCCCCCTCTAGTCGCCTTTTCGGTCCAACATTCTCAATGCAAACAAAGATAAGATAGAAAGAATTGGAAGGCTTCTAGAGATGCATGCAAACGGTAAGGATGATATAACAGTTGCTATGACAGGTGACATAGTAGCTTTTGCTGGTCTGAAAGATACAATTACCGGTGAAACACTCTGACCCAGATAAGCCTGTAGTGCTTGAACGTATGGAATTTCCTGATCCTGTCATTAAGGTTGCTATTGAACCAAAGACCAAAGCTGATGCTAACAAAATGGCAAGTGGATTAATCAAGCTTGCTCAAGACCCTTCATTCCACTTCTCTAGAGAAGAGGAAACCAACTAGACTGTTATTGAAGGAATGGGAGAATTACACCTTGACATCATTGTGGACAGTGTAAAGAGAGAGTTCAAGGTTAGTATTATGACTAGTTATTTATATACAATTTTATCATTTTTTCATGCTTATATATGTCATGTGGGGCCGCGTGTATGGCCGGCGCCGCAAGGAGAAGGCGCAGTCGGCCCAGGAGGAGGTGCAGCCGGCCCTAGCAGCAGATTAGGCGTCCTTTGTATCGCATTAGGAAGTTGCAATTAGGAAAGTTTAATACTGGCAAGTATAAATTAGAAAGTTTGCATTAGGAAGGATAATACCTTCCAAGTCAGTTTGTATTCCTTTATATATGCATCATATGCCATCAATGAAAATCAGCAAAAGGATTGGGTTGTTACCCCAACTCTTTGCGCCATCCCTCTCGTTCCTTGCAAGACCCCCCCCCTGTAATTTGCTCATCTGTGCCATCCTTTCGCCCTATTCACTACCGGTGGCTAGGGTTCCTCCTGGCCGCCGCCCACCACGGTGTCTCGACGTAATCCTCATCCACCTGAACTAATCCTTCTCTTCTGCCTTCGCTCCCAACGTTCATCACCTGACATCTTGGTATCAGAGCCATGCGTTGCTTCATCCACCATGTCAAGCAACGGTGGTAACGAGGAGTTCCAACAGGTGATGCGCCAATTCGCCGAGGACACGGCGAAATCCCTTGCAAGTATCGATGACCAATTCGCTCAGCATACCAAATTGATTGAGACCAACATCAATCGGCTAGCTCGGCATGATCAACGTCTGGCGCGTATGGAAGGACAGCCTTCCAACGAGGAGGGCGGCGATATGAGAAGCCGCCAGCAGACGAGAGCCGGTGGAGTCTGCCTTGAGTCAAGATCGCCTCAACAGAGGCTTGGGCATCGCCTCCACGACGTTGCCTCCTCACCCCCCGCCATCTCACTTCGCTGCCCCTGGAGCGGGACATCCTCGGAACCCACCACACTACGTCAGACTCAACTTTTCCTCCTTCGATGGCAAGGAGGATCCACTGCCCTGGATCAACCGCTGCGAGCAATTTTTTTGCACACAGCAAACACCCATGAAAGATATGGTGTGGCTCGCTACGTACCACATGACAAGCGTGGCACATTTGTGGTACATGCAAGTGGAGCGCATGGATGGTATGCCTAACTGGCGGCAATTTACCGACCTCGGCCATCATTGGTTCAGCATAACCACACGCCACAATCCACTAGGTGCCCTGACGAGCCCAGCGTACATCATCGGTGGCAGACTTCACAAAAAAATTTCTGACCCTCCTCGCTCGTTGCGGCCACTTGGACGAGGAACAACAGGTGATGCTCTTCACGATTGGACTTGGTGAGCCCCTGCAGACGAACGTCGAGCTCCAGCGGCCGACCAACTTGGAGGTCGCCATGGACCTCGCCAAAGCCTACGAACGTCTAGCATTACTACCCCAGCCGCTGATGGCATCCCCGACAATCTCTGAGACGGTGAGCTCTCGATTTTTCCAACCGCAGCCTGCCGCAGCAGGTGCGTCGGGGGCCAGCTCAATGGCACCATTGGTGATGACCACGGGGGCGTCAGGCTCGGCTAAGTCATTCAGGTGCCTCACACCAATCGAGACAGAGGAACGTTATGGCAAGGGACTTTGCTACAACTACAATGAGAAGTTCGTGCCATGCCACCAGTGTTTTTGTAAACGCATCTTTATGTTGCAGGTTGAGCCGAACGATGAAGACCTCGAGGAGGCGGACGCGAATGCCACCATCTCCCTCCTCGCCCTCACTGGGATTCGCAAGTCCCAAACGATGCAGCTCCTGGTGATGATCCACGGCGCCCAATTGATGGCCCTAATCGACATTGGCTCCACCCATAATTTCATCGCCGTGGAGCTCGTCGATCAGGTCAGGCTACGCTAGTGCCACGCACGGGCCTCTCCGTAGTCGTGGCAACGGTAACAAGGTGGCGAGCGGTGAGGTGTGCTATACGACACCCCTCTCCATCAACCAGGATCAATTTATCCTTGACTTGCTCACCATACCACTGGGTGGCTTCGACATTGTCCTTGGGGTCCAGTGGCTCTGCTCCTTGGGACCGATTGTCTGGGATTTCAACCTCCTGGAGATGCGCTTCCAACGCCAGGACCGGGAGATCATCTAGCGCGGCGTGGCCCCATCCCGTCCAGCACCGCATCTCTACTCCGCCTCGGCCACAGGAGATCTCACGGAGGAGCTACTCGTAGAATTCGCACCGATTTTCGACACGCCTCATGGCCTTCCACCTCCACGTGGTCGTGACCACCGCATCCACCTCCTCCTCGACATCAGTGCGGTGGTGGTTCGGCCATACTGATACCCGGCTACTCAAAAGGACGAGCTGGAGTGGCAATGCACCGCAATGTTGGAGCAGGGCATCATCCGGCGTAGCAACTCGGCTTTTTCGGCGCCCATGCTTCTGGTCAAGAAGAAGGATGCATCTTGGTGTTTCTGCGTCGACTACCGCGCCTTTAATGATAAAACCATCAAGGATAAATTCCTCATCCTGGTGGTCGAGGAGCTCCTGGATGAGCTCAAGGGAGCTCGGTTCTTCACCAAGCTGGATCTCTGCTCAGGTTATCACCAAGTTCGGATGGCTCCGAAGTACGTGGAGAAGACCACTTTTCGCACTCATGAGGGCTTATTTGAATTCTTGGTTATGGCTTTCGGGTTAACCAACGCCCCGACAACCTTTCAAGCTCTCATGAACGAGGTTCTTCGGCCATACCTACGCTGTTTTGTACTTGTGTTTTTTGATGATATCTTGATTTACAGTTCATCATGGGTGGATCATCTGCGGCATGTGCTGGCGGTGCTCCAATGTCTCCAACAACAACAGCTTTTCCTCAAAAAGTCTACGTGCCTTTTTTGGGATACCTCAGTGACATACCTCGGCCATGTCATCTGGGCTAAGGGCATCACCATGGATTCTTCCAAGGTGGCCGACGTCAGGGACTGGCCGCGCCCCCATTCTGTGCGCACTCTCCGCAGGTTCTTGGGGCTGTCCGGTTACTATCGGTGCTTCATCAAGGACTTCGGCACCATTGCGGCGCCTCTGACACGCCTCCTTCACAAGGAGGGCTTCATTTGGGCTGCCGAGGCCGACTCAGCATTCACCGCACTCAAGGTGGCACTAACCACATCACCGGTACTCTAGTTGCTGGACTTTGCTACCTAGTTCGTGGTGGAGTGCGACGCCTTGGGCACGAGTTTCGGTGCCATGCTGCATCAAGGCACATGCGCCATCGCCTTCTTCAGTCGCCTGATTGCTACATGCCATGCCAAGCTAGCGACATTGGCGGTCATACCTGTGGGGGCGTCCATTCAAGGTCTGCACGGATCATTACGTCCTCAAGTTCCTGCTCAACCAGCGGCTGTCCACTATACCTCAACACCAGTGGGTGAGCAAATTATTTGGATTTGACTTTGCTATTGAGTTCAAACCAGGGCGCCTTAACGTCGTGCCCAATGCTCTCTCCCGGAAGGAAGTTGAACTGGTGGCCGCGTGCGCCATTACTTCTCCCCGGTTCGACTTCTTTGAAGAGCTCTGCCAGGCCGCACTCATAGAACCAGCGCTATCTTCCCTATGGACGTGCATCGAGGCCGGCGAGCTCACAGCCTCGTGGTCCCTGCTCGACGACATCGTGTGCTTCAACTGACGTGCACACATGCCGACCGCGTCGCCTCTCCACTCGACGGTCCTGGCAGCTATCCACGATGGCTCCCATGAGGGTATTCAGAAGACATTGCACCGACTATGTAAGAACTTTCATATCCCTTAGGATTAGGCAGTGGTGCAAGCATTTGTCCGGGCATGTGCAGTGTGTCAACGCAACAAGACTGAACAGCTTCAGCCGGCTGGGTTATTGTTTTCTTTGGAGGTTCCCAATCGTGTTTGGTCTGACATCTCTATGGACTTCATCGAAGGATTGCCAAAGGTTGGTGGGAAGTTGGTTATTCTGACCATTTTGGACCACTTCTCGAAGTATGCTCACTTCCTTCCATTGGCACATCCTTAATCCGCTTCTTCAGTCGCCCACCACATTGAATATGAGCACAGCCTTTCATCCCCAAGCTGATGGGCAATCCGAGGTGGTCAATAAGGTCATCATTATGTATCTTCGTTGCATGACGGGCGATCGTCCTCGACAGTGGATCTGTCGATTGCCCTGGGCTGAATTTACTTATAATACATCCTACCATTTATCACTGCATACTACTCCATTCCGGGTCGTGTATGGGCGCGATCCACCATCTTTTCAGGATTATGAGCCCGGTGAGGCACGCACTTTAGCCGTGGATCAGGTGCTCCAGGACTGTGACCTATTTTTTTGTCTGATGTTCGTGGTCGCTTACAACATGCTCAAGAGTTTTACAAAAAATTCTATGTCTGCAAGCATCGAAGCGTACACTTTGCCGTAGGGCGAATTTGCATGGCTGCGCCTTCATCATCGGGTGGCCGCAACTCTACCGGGCGCACAGCGCAGGAAGCTGGGGCTTAGGTACTATGGCCCGTATCGCGTTCTCTCTAAGATCAATGAGGTTGCTTACCAATTAGACTTGCCCGCGTCTGCACGCTTACATGATGTCTTTCATGTGAATCTACTTAAGAAGTATGAAGGTCTCCCTCCTGACGAGCCACCACCATTTTCGCCCCTCCTTCACAACCGAGTTATTCCAACGCCAGCCAAGGTGCTCCGTGCCCGCCTGTTGCAAGATAAGTGGCAAATTCTGGTTCAATGGGAAGGACTTCACGCTGCTGATGCATCATGGAAAGATGTTGTCGCGTTTCAGGCGTCTTATCCCTCTTTTCAGCTCGAGAACGAGCTGTTTATCAACGGAGGGAGAGATGTCATGTAGGGCCGCGTGTATGGCCAGCGCCGCAAGGAGCAAGCGCAATCGGCCCAGGAGGAGGCGCAGCCGGCCCTAGTAGCAGATTAGGCAACCTTTGTATCGCATTAGGAAGTTGCAATTAGGGAAGTTTAATACTGGCAAGTCAAAATTAGGGAAGTATGCATTAGGAAGGATAATATCTTCCAAGTTATCAATTAGGGAAGTTTGCATTAGGAAGGATATTACCTTCCAAGTCAGTTTGTATTCCTTTATATACGCAGCAATCAATGAAAATCAGCAGAAGGATTGGGTTATTACCCCAATCCCCTTGCGCCATCCCTACTGTTCCCGTGCGCACTGTTCCTGTGCGCACTGTTCATCTGCGCCATTCTTTCCCCCTGTTCACTATCGGCAGCTAGGGTTTCTCCTGGCCACCGCCCATCACGGCGTTCCGACGTAATTCTCATCCACTTGAACTAATCCTTCCCTTTGGCCTTTGCTCCCAACGTTCATCACCTGACAATATACATTTTTTTCATTTTGGTCATTAACCATTGTAATCTAGGTACTCCACCAAACTTACGAAGCACATCATTTCCTCTGTGTGCTTGCACTATACCTTTGCCTCAGCTAAGAGAAGCTACATAATAAGATAGTTATAAAATGTTCACTTGGCTAGCTTATTGTTTACCATGTAAATTCTGATATTAATCCCACTCTATGTTATCTTATTGGACACTTTTGAATTTCATACCCTGAGTTTTGGGGGTCAAAATTGCCCGATCCTGAAAAGAATTCTGCACTCTCTTATTTTAGCTTAAACTCTTAAATATGCAAATTGTCTGGACAGGTTGATGCAAGTGTTGGCGCTCGACAAGTTAACTACAGTGAAAGTATTTCCAAAGTTGCAGAGGTACAGTATGTCCATAAAAAACAGTCTGGTGGATCAGGGCAGTTTGCAGACATTATTGTGCGCTTTGAACCTTTGGAGGCTGGAAGTGGTTATGAATTCAAGAGTGAAATAAAGGGAGGGGCAGTTCCAAAAGAATACGTACCAGGAGTGATGAAGGGATTGGAAGAAAGCTTACCCAATGGTGTCCTTGCTGGTTACCCAGTCGTGGACTTCCGGGCAGTGCTGGTTGATGGCTCATACCATGATGTTGATTCAAGTGTCCTGGCATTCCAAATTGCAGCCAGAGGAGCAATTCCGTGAGGGAATGAGGAAAGCTGGTCCAAGGCTCCTGGAACCTATAATGAGAGTTGAAGTGATTACCCCTGAAGAGCATTTGGGCGATGTTATTGGTGATTTGAACTCTAGAAGAGGAAATGTTAATAGCTTCGGGGATAAGCCAGGTGGACTGAAGGTATTAAACAGTACATTCTCTCCATTTATGGCCTTCTAGTACTATTTTGACTGAAAAAACAATGTGTGTAATTTTGAACGAATTGGGGCTACCTATACACAGAAGACCTCCTAAACCATAAGCTCTTGCTGATAGGTTATACAGTCAATATCATTTCTTGTATGACCCTTTCAGAGGTACTAATTTTGAGTAGCTTTCAACTAGCCCACCAAATCTTCCTGCTTCACTTCTCATCCATTGTCAGCTATAGTCTATAGCCGAGCATCTGGCATTCAATAACCCTTTTTTTTCTCTTAGTTATTTCTCCAATTAGACTTTAGGCAGGAAAGAGCTGTAGTTTATCAGAATGTGCTGTCTGAAATGTGGCCTGAAACTTTTAGCTTGCTATGCTGTTGAATGCAGGTTGTTGATGCTTTTGTGCCGCTTGCCGAGATGTTCCAGTATGTCAGCACTCTGAGGGGAATGACCAAGGGGCGCGCATCGTACACGATGCAGCTTGCCAAGTTCGACGTTGTCCCACAACATATTCAGAACCAGCTCTCTGCGGCGAAACAAGAGGAAGCTGCAGCTTAAAATTTCCAGTTTTCATAGATATGCGGCGACGGCAGAGCAGGTGGATAGGACATCAACGTGTATGTAGCTTTGTAGTGTCGAATCGAACCCCGCGGGGGATATTATTTGCCATTGTTTTTGGACCTGATAAATGACCTTGTCAAGTTTTCACAAACGAGATAACAGTCATTATAAGTTTTGCTTCGTTGCTCCAGTTGAGAATTACCTCCTGCAAGGCTTAGCCGTCCCTGAAGACCTTTGTACATTGTCATTGTTGATTGAAAGTTAAAACTGTTGGGATTTCCCAGGAGAAACTCACGCCTACACAAAGAAGAGAAACTTAAACAAACACAACTCAGTTTTGGTGCTACTCTGCCGCACATTTTCTCTTGTCTATATTGCTCCTTATATAGCTATGCTTTTACATACTAGCATGTAACACACGTACAGCCAACTTAATGGCCGGTTCTCACGCCACTAAGCTAGTGCTCCACTACTTATGTATGCATGCAATTAAATGACTTAATCAACTATCCTGCATGCCATGTAAACAGTCCCATACACACATGCAAGACTGATTCTTTGGTCATGCAAATATATACTCACACATACATTTAACTACTTTGCATGTAGACTCCTCATCTTCCTGAGCTGAAGGTTCCTCATCTTCCTACGCTGAAGGCTTCTCATCTCCACTCGCGTAGTCTAGCACTCACCACCAAAGACTCGGCCAACTACTAGGCCAACAAATAACATGTATGGCTAATTCCAAGTAACACATACGTGCACTCAACTCCCGGTCAGCTGATCACTCACTCACGACTTGCTAATCACCCGCTACGCCATGCTACACGTTTCAACTAACTTGGACTCTAGCCACTATACATGTCACACTCAATCAAAATAAACAAAGAACACATAAACAACAAGATTAGTTCCAACAATCACCCCTCTAATCTTGTTGTTGTTATTATTATTATTTTTAAAACACCTCCTCGTCGGTCTTCAAAGTAGCGTTGGCTCATCGTCGGCGTCCGCCGTAATGAGATGCGCCTCATTCTCCTTCTTCGACTCATGGCATTTCTTCTCCCAAGAATAGTGCCCGTACTCTTGGCAGTTATAGCAACGCACCTTCGCCTTGTCAAAAGTGCTCTTCTTCTTGCGGTGTTCTTGCGGTTCTTCATGCGCACTAGCCACTCCTCCTCCAGGAGAAGTAGGCGGCCACTTTCACGCCCACCTTCACCTCTATTGTCATCAAGCTCGTACCGCTCTTCCACTGACTTGAGTCTTCCGGTGAGCTCCTCGACGGACAATGTCTTCAGATCGATCAGTTGCTCGATTGAAATGGCCACCTGTGTGTACTTGGAGGGAACAACACGAAGAAATTTTTTTACCACCTTTTCCTCTTCTAGCGTGTCCCCAAGAGTACGGATGTTGTTGACAAGGCCCGTCAGTCGCATGGCAAAATCGTCAATGGACTCGCCGTCACTCATGCGGATCGTCTCGAACTCCTTGCGTAGAGTTCTGCGCTTTTGCCTCGCAAGACGCGCTCGACACCCATGCGCATCATGCGCACGGTCTCCCACGCCAGTTTGGCGGAGTCTTTCGCCGCCAGCGTCGCCAACATCTCCGGTGGTACCGCTTGGAGGATGGCTGACAACGCCATCCTGTCGAGCCGGTACCCCGCATCGCTGGGCTCGATGGCCTCCCAAACTCCTTGAGCCTGCAGGTTGACTCTCATCAAGAGAGCCCATTCGGTGTAGTTTGTCCGCGTGAGCATGGGATAGCGCACCGCCACCCCCGTCTCCTTGACTTGCTGCACCACTAGCTGCCGGTCGCCACTGCTGCCGGAGTCGTCCCCATGGCCTCCATTGCCACCAAGGTTGATCCCATCGCTTCCGGACATCTCTGATACCAATTGTTGGGATTTCCCAGGAGAAACTCACGCCTACACAAGGAAGAGAAACCGGTGTATATCAAATGTGCTGGCTACAAGGGGCCTGTTCCTGATCAGCGCTGGACTCTCACGGAGGATAAGCACTAAGCATATTCCTGATGTTTTCACCCTTGGGCTGTAGACTGTAGTACAAAATTACAGCTCCACTTCTATGAAGCAAATATACTTGCCTTTCAATGACTCATGCTGCATATGTGGTGTCACACTGTCACCCGGCTGCAAATTCTTGCCCGCGACCAGCGTTGACGAAATTCGCAGTTCAATGCGCCGGGCAGGCCGGGTTGCCTCATTCGAAGATGTTTTCTCTTTCGTGCGCCCCCTGGCTGGTTAAAGTAAGCTAGCCGTCTAGTCAAGTAAGAGATTGAACCTGCGCACGCGCACGTAAGTACACAGGGGTGGAGCAGCACAAGAGGAAGGTGACGGTGCAGACGACCGGACGGCAAATGAAGCAGGGAGGCGTCTTCTCGGGGATTTGCCGGGAAGCGCGGCACCGAGGAGAGCCGCGCGGACATAAAAAGTGCATCGAGACCGACTCCGCCCCCCCGGGTACAACGAGGCTAATAGTAAAGAGCGAGGGTCTGTTTGGTTGGTGCCCTGGATTGTATGTCTAAGAAAAAATAGTGTCTGGAGGTAGCCTAGAAAGTAGATGATTTTTGCCTGGCCAGGCAAACCGAAGATGAGTTGTTCGGTTGGAAATCTGTGCCTGGAATTGGTAAATAAAAAATAGACCGTTGGATTGAAGGAATCAAAGGTGGATGATTTTGCTGATCTTGCCTGGCAGGCAGCTTTCCCAGACGTTTGTCAAGCAACAGCCCAGCAAACCTCCGGAGCGCTCCCGCCCAGGCATCAAGCGACCAGGTAGTGAACCAAACTAGCCCTGAGTACTTTTTCACTGTTTCACAGCGTCAGACAAGACCAGGGACCTTTTTCTTCCCTACTCGGCGACGTTTTCCCGAGAGTAAAGAATAAAACACACATTTTTTTTAAAAAAAAAAGGTAGGCTGCGACGTCCATTAAGGTAGAGAAAAGAAACAAGATCAGGGTTCAGGGATCAGGAGGAGAGAGAAGCGCCACAACTAAAAACCAAAAGAGAGCCAAAAGCTCGCGACTGACAATCGCGAAGCTTCGGCTAGAAAAACAGGGGGGACTAATGAAGAAAAGCTTGCTCCCACAATTGGAGGTCCATTCTGATCTTGAAAGCGAGCTCCTGCGAGCTCAAAGCCATATTTTGAAAAATCCTCCGATTTCTTTCCTTCCAAATGTTTCAGTCTATATAGATGACAATACCGTTGAAACTTTTTCTATCTCCTTTGAACGTCTGTTGACTAGCTTGATGCCACCAAGCCATTAAGCTACTGAAATTCAGAGGGGGAACATGGCTCAGTATGTTACAGTTTGAGAGGCTGAGCACCCTAATTCAAGTCTTAAGAGCGTAGGGGCACAGCAAGCATAAGTGCGATGACGTTTCGGGGGCTTGATTGCACAGGCTACATAGAGGTTGATGTGGTCATCCTCTCTTTGCAAGGTTGTCAGCCGTTAGGATCTTGTCGAGGCTTAATGTCTAAGCGAAAAACTTGCATTTGTTCTCCGTCTTAGCTTTCCAGATCAGCTTTCCAAAGGAGCACAGAGTGCTGCCCTGGAATTGCATTAAGTAGGCTTATTTATAGGAGTATTCGCCATTCATTGTGCCTGTCTAGACAATGTCATCTTGGGTGTTCGGATTGAGGTTGATTTGCTGAATTTTGGTCCAAAGAGCTATGAATTCCTGAAGTTGTTGGGAAGTGTTGAGAGATCTCACCGAGCAGATCCAGTTGTTTTGATACAGTTCCTTGAAGACCGATTTGTTCTTTCTTGTGGCAATTTTGAAAAGGTTAGGTGCTGAGTATTTTGATGTCGTGCTTGCGAGCCAATGATCATGCCAGAACTTCACCTTTTGACCGTTCCCAAGCAACACTACAGTAGCCACCCGGAACAGTTGTTTATCAGTTTCGTCGCATGGCACCTCTGTTCTGGCCCAGGGTTTAGAGTTATTCTTCCATTCATGCCACAATCGTCTTAGCCTTAGGGCTCGGCCAAATTTTTCGAGATCAGAGATTCCTAAGCCGCCCAACTTCTTTGGACGACAAACTCTCTCCCATTTGACTAAGGAATGCCCTCCTTTAGCATGATCAGAGCCCTTCTAGAGGAACGATCGTCTAATTCTGTCCAGTTTCTTCCTTGCCCACTTTGCTAATGGAAAAATGGTGAGATGGTAGGTCGGAAGCGAAGATAACACTGAGTTGACGAGTGTTAGCCTGCCTGCTTTGGAAAGGAGCTTTCCTTTCCAGCTCGGTAGCCTTGATGCTATCTTGTCTATGATCGGCATGATGTGAATTTTCCTTAGCTTGCGCGTGTGAAGCGGCAAGCCTAGATATTTGCAGGGGAATTCATTGCACTCTCCCGGGAATGGCTATAAAATTTCTTGGAGGTCAAGCTCAGCACATCTAATTGGGTAGACTGCGCTTTTCTAAAGGTTTGTTACTAGGCCCATTGCTTCCCCCAAAAACCTGCAATTTTTGCTGAATGGCTTGGATTTTTGTCTTTATTGGGTTTAGAAAGATAGAAGCGTCATCCACATAAAGCGAGGTTCTCATCCGAATTGCCCTTGATTGAATCGGGGAGAGGATACCCTGATAGGTTGCACGATCAATGATTTTTGCAAGCGGGTCAATAGCTATGATGAAAAGCATCGGTGCAAGAGGGTCTCTTTGGCGAACCCCTCTGCAATGGTGAAAGCTTTTCCCCGGCTTGCCATTAATAAGGACCTTGGATGTCAAGGTAGCAAACAGGATCGATATCCACTCCCTCCATCTAAGGCTGAACCCAAATTGATCCAACACTTCTAAGAGGTACCCCAATGTATGGAGTCAAACGCTTTTGTGATGTCCAACTTTAAGAACAAGGAGTGCGTGTTGGTTGTGTGTATGCTACGGATCACATTTTGAGTGTATAAGAAATTATCCTGAATACATCTTTTCTTGATGAAGGCACTTTGGTAGGGAGAGATTATTGAATCCAGATGAGGGGCCAAACGGTTTGCTAATAATTTGTAGAAAATTTTGCTGACACTGTGAATCAGGTTGATTGGCCGGAAATCAGTAATCTGGGATGAATCTTGTTTTTTGGCAGGAGAACGATGTTCGCCGAATTTGTGAGGTCGAAGTGTTGAGCATGCGGATCGTACAGTTGTTGGAAGGATGCCACCAAGTCATTCTTGAGTATGTCCCAGCACACCCTATAGAAGAGGCCTGTGAAGCCATAAGGACCTGGGGCTTTGTCTGGTGGCATGGAGAAGATAGTTTCTTTGATCTCATCTATGCCGAATGGGGATTCCAGCTGGTGAAGGTCCTGCTGTTGGTAACCTAGGCTGGTCCAATCCAAGGATCTTGTCCTTGGAACGGCCGTTCCAAAATGCGAGCTGAAAAACCTAAAGGTTTCATCCACCTTTCCTTGCTGTGTGGTGATAGGCCCACTGTCGGTTTGCGACATTTGGATGTGGTTCTTCCTTCTTCTATTGTTTGCTCGGATTTGGAATAATTTAGTGTTGGCTTCCCCCTGCTTGATCTAGGTTAGCCGGGACCTTTGCTTTATTCTTGCCTTTTCTATGGTCGCAAGACCTAGGCACCTCGCTTTTAGACTACGACGCAGGAGGAATTCTTGCTGTGAGAGGGTTCGACGCTCTTGAGCTTTGTCTAGTTGGAAGATCACTTCTTTGGCAATAGCCAACTGCACCTTGGTATTGCCAACTTTGAGTCTCACCCAATTCTTGAGAGCTTTTGTCGTGCGAGATAGTTTTATATGAAGCCTTTTGATGGCGATGTGTGATGATACAAGCATGCTCCATGCTTCTTGAACCATCCGGAGGAACCCATTCATCCTGGTCTAGTGGTTTTCAAAACGGAATCCTTTGAAGCGTTGTCATTCTGCTTCACCAAGGAGGAGCAGTGGGGCAAGGTCCGAGACAAGAGTCGGCAGGGTTTGAAGGAAGGCTGAGGGGAAGAGGAGGTCCTAGCTGGTAGTGCAAAACATGTGATCAATTCTTGTATGTGTGGGGTTAGATCTCTCATTACACCAAGTGAATCTTCTGCCAGAAAGGTTGATTTCTTTCAGGTCAAGATGATTTATGGCCGATCTGAAGCACCCCATGAGCCTCCGATTTAGGTTTTGGTTACTTTTGTTTGAGGCTTGGTAGATGAGGTTGAAGTCTCCGAGAACGAGCCACTCCTGACGAGAGATGGTCGGTGCTATGGAACGTAGATCTTGGAGAAAGTTAATCTTGTCGTCATCCTCTTGTGGCCCATAAACCCACGTTATGAACCAAGCTGTGCCATCTTCTTTCGCAGTCACACGGGCGCTAACAAAGTTGGTTGCGAGGACTGGCTGAGATAGGTCGTAGTGGTCGTTCGAGACAGCCAGAAGGATGTTGCCCCGAACACCAATTGCCAGTACGTAATAGAAGGAATATGCAAAATTGGTGCCCAAGGTATCAGCGACTACTTACCTGTCAAATGATGCGAGCTTAGTTTCTTGAAGGCACACAATGGTGCTTCTTGTGCTTCGGGCTAGGTCTTGCACAACGTTTCACCTAGCGGGAGTGTTAAGTCCTCTCACGTTCTAGTTAAGGATTATGCAGTTTGAACGAGACATGAGTATGACCAAGCAACTCTGAGCAAACAGAAGCAAAAGAACAGATCAGCCTAGTCCTCTTCATTAACCCAAGGATCCACCAACTGACACAAACAGTAGGACAAAGCAAACAGAAGATAGTCCGGCCCCTGGGAAGTAGCGGTAGTAGGCGCAGCGAAACTTGGAGTGCAAGCAGGTCGGTGGAAACCACATACAGAGAGTGCTACAACGTAGATGACGATACAAGACACGAGCTTGACGGCGACACCAGGCGACACAACTACGAGAAAAGAAAACAGTAGTAGACAGGGGGAAGGCACAGCCCCGATGTTGACAGGGGAGGACAAAAGCAGCTTGAAACCAGAGCCTAGGGTAGGAACACTTCATGAGGGTAGGGGCAGCTTGCCGAGCCACAGCCGCCTAGTTGCGTGCATGGGAGGCATCACCCACCGGTAGGGCGGACGCAATGATGGGGAGGCGGTAGTCCTCTACGCCGAGACCAACCAGCGTGGAGATGGCTTTGATCGCATCCTCCATGAGTGGCCCTTCGAACAGCTGCAGGTACCCATGGGCGTTGTTAGCCATCACACCCAACCTTCTCTTGAGCAAGGCTTGAGCCTTTTCTTCCATGGTGAGCCTGCTGGTACCTTTGCAGGCTAGACGTGCATTGCGGCGCAGGTTCATCCCCCTCTTCGTGGCTCCTACCGTGGAAATTGGTCTCCTCTTGTAAGAGTGCAGCAGTGGGGGGACTAGCCCCTTGGTGACCTCTGAGATGAACTAGGCCAACTTGACTATGTGGCTCTGGTCAGCTGTCCCCAGGAGGAGGCTAGATGTTGGTGTTGCCAATGGACTGGGCTCCCGCAGCTTGGGTGGGAACGGGCTCCAAAGGTGGCAGATCAGCGTTGACTTCAGCATGGGCTAAGGGCTGCAAAGGGACCAGCTCTAGAGGGGCAATAGCATAAGAAGCAACAAGCTGGGCAGCAGCAGGCGCGGCTGGGGGCAACATCAGATGGTGAGGGCCCAAGGCAGTGAGCTCCAGGCCTGCGAGCTTGCCGGCAGGGTGTTGCGGGCGGTCAGAGAGGCGGGCGGGCCAGGCAAATGAAGCTGCTCTCCCTCCTGCTAGATCCGACAAGACACGAGGTCCCTCGGGCGCTTGAAGTGCAGACAAGATCGGCGTCTCAACAGTGACCGCCGGACCGGAGGCAAGAAGGACCACCTCTTGGGACTGATGCGATGAAGCCTGAGGAGAGCCTCCAAGGTCAATCGGATTGACCACGGAGTTGCTGCACGCTTGGTCAGAGGCGCCCTTTGGAGAGGGAGGGGCGGTGAGGTGACCCGCTGCTTCCAGTAAGGTTGACCAGGTCGGTGAGGGCATCACGGCTGCCGAGGCTCCTGGAGGTAGGCCTAGCTTGTCTGCAATAGCAGACGAAGCCCTGATGAAGTCCTCTGCTCTGCGCAGCCAATCGGTCTGCACATCCTGGGAGGGAGGGGGCGGCTGCGTAGAGGTCTGAGAGGGGTTGTTGTTGAAGACCTCAAGGAGAGCTTCCCACAATTTTTTTTTTTGCATAGGAGGCGAAGATGTCCTGAAGATTGCGGTCAACGACAGACTTGACTCGATCGGACGACGACTTGGGGGAGGTGAAACAAACTAGACTAGGCACTGAAGCGCTGGGGGGGGGGGAGGCTGATTAGAGGGGGTGAATATGCGGTTTTTAAAATCTTTTGGCTAAAACCGAGTTTTATGCGGAATTGTAAATCAATTCGGTTTTGCTCAATTAAAACCTAAATCAAGTAGTCTTGACTAAGTGCACCAACAATATAAGACTATTGATAATGATAGCAATAGTACAAAGACATAAAAGCAATTTAATTCTAGGAATATAAATTGCACAAAGTAAATCACTAGCGAGCAAACCACAATGACACAATGACGTTTTGCCATAGTGTTCGGACACTTGTCGGTCTCCCCTAATTCACGTTGAGGTAAGCCCAAACTAATTGGACCGGCTCCACGAATTAAGCCAAACACCACAATTCCACTAGTGGTAGCTCTTTCCCGCTCCGGGTAGGTGAGCTCCAACTCTCACAACACGCTGGGTCTTCTCACAAGCTTCTTGAGAAGATCATCAGTCCACAACGCCTCCATGCTGTCTAGGTGTCGGCAAACACCAAGAGTAACAAGCCAAACCCCTTGCTTGACTCTCACCACGTGCAACGAATGCACAACCTCAAGTGGATACAAAATCCACCTCTAGATGCAACACATGCAACTAGAGATCTCTCTCCTTACTCACAAGGTGCAACACATGCACAATTGAGAGGAGAAGCTCACATTAGCTCAAGAGAGTGAAATGGGCTGCCAAAAAGTTGTCTCTCAACCTGCCAAGGTGGGTATTTATAGCCCACACATAAAAACTAGCCGTTGGGAGCAGAAATCCCTAAAAATCAGGATTTGCGGTAGTACCGCCATGCAAACTCCGGTACTACCCTTTTTTACTGTTCACGGGTCGAACGGGTGCATTAACGGCTCAAAAACTAGCCGTTGAAAGTTTGGTGCGGTAGTACCGCAGTACAATGGGCGGTCCTACCATTCTGCGGTAGTACCTCTCTTCTCGTATGTAGTTCCGCACTTCAATTTCAGCATGCATTTACACTCGGTAAAAAGGTCATAACTTTGACTCTGATATCGGAATTGAGTGATCTTGGACTCTATGGAAAGATTATTCAGAGGGCTACACAACCCACCTATTTGATTGATATTAAACACATTTGATCAAATCAAAAAGCACAACTCCAAAGAACCACTATCATGGTCTAAGTCCAAAGAAATAGCAATAAGCAATCTTAGACCATGCCAAGGGAAAATGCATGAATCCCAACAATTTGTAAAACACATTTGAAAACTTAGATCATGCCACAAGGAGTAGGTACATAGACTTCAACCATTTGCAAAACACATTTGTAAAGTATAGTCATATGCTACAAGGATTAGATGCATAAGCCTCGACTATTTGCAAAACACATTTGCAAATAATAGCATCATGCCATGGTGAGCTAGAGTAAGCAAGATTGAGCTATCAACACATGATGAGACTCAAGCTACTAGACAAGACCCCTCTTAATAGTACGGCAACCTATACTAGCAATCTGGTCTTCCAACCAAACATCAAAACCGATAAAAGACTAGGAACACATCCTTAGCCCTAGCTAGTTATACCTTTGCCTTGAGCATCTTCTTGAAGCTTGATGATGCACATATTCACTTTAAGTCCGGGTCATTGTCTTGACATGCATCAACCTATGATGCATCTTTTACTTGACCTCCATCAACACATGATTGGTCTTCTCTTGACTTGATGATCAACTCATGATCATCTCCTCTTCGAGATCTTGATATGCATTAACACATAATGCATCCTCTTCTTGAACCTTGACTTGATGACGATCAACTCATGATGTCATCTGAAGTTTCCATTACCCTAGAACATAACCTATTTATCCAACTCATGGAAAATGTTAGTCCCACAATGATTAACATTAATTACCAAGATATACCTGCAATAAATGCTTCTTAACAAGCCATTGCTGACAGGTGTGGTACCACCGCCGTTGATCATGCGGTAGTTCCGCTCACCGGTACTTCCGATCACAAGGGTGGTACGACCGCTTTCCTTTGAAGTCCAAAACAGGTATTCACTGGAAATAACGTACTGCCAACAAATATACGGAAGAACCGGGATGTGGTATTTCTACTTAGGAAATGCGGCACTACCGTGATGCGGTAGTTCCGCCAAATAAACTCTGGTACTACCGCACATCGGTAGTACCGCTTACCAAATGCGGTCATACTGATTTCCACTGAAATGCTTCCAGAAGCTTTTCGAAATGCAATGCATGACTACTTTGTCTTGAACCATGTCAATCTTTTATCATCTTTGCATTTTCTTTTCATGTCATCATTCAAACTCCGAGACTAAGCCTTGAAAACATCTTAGCACACACATTAGCCCCACAACACAATTGCAAATAATTGAATATAAAGCAATACGAGTATATATGAACTACACAAGTTTTATATACTCAAATGATATGCTTCAAAGTAGAGATCCCCAATATATGTGGATAAAGAAATATGGATCAATACTAATGAAACCACAAAACATAGAGTGAACTCCCCTTAAATGTGTGCATATATGAATGTGTAATAAAAATATATGCACATATTCAAGTTAGACTTTTTAGTGGAGTTCAACCTATATTTTAGATCATTTAGGTACTTTATGGTGCTCATCGATGCTTCCTCAAAATGGTCGTATGTATGCTTATTGTCTACGAGAAACTACGCTTTTGCAAAGTTGATCTCGTAGATAATTAAAATTAAGAATAATTTCCCTGTTAATCATGTGAAGTCCATCAAAATGGACAATACCAAAAAATTTACTTTAAAGGTATTTAATTATTATTGCATGGCAATGAGAATTACCGTTGAGCATTCTGTACCGCATGTTTATATCCAGAAATGAACTAGCAGATGTATTAATTAAACAAATTAAATTTATTACCCGACCGCTCTTGCAGAATTGTAATTTACCAACGACATGTTGGGGACATACAGTCCTGCACACAGCAACTCTCATTAATTTTAGACAATCGGCATATAACATCTATTCACCTATGCAACTAGCGCAAGAGTCAGCACCGAAAATCTCTATCTCTGCAGGTTTGGTTGCAAGGTTTATGTACCTATACCACCACCACAACGAACTGCAATGGGACCTCTTCAAAAGTCTGGGATATATGTTGGTTATGAGACAACATCCATAATCAGGTATCTGGACCCTATGACTGGATATTTGCATACAGCCCGCTTCACTGATAGCATATTTGATGAGGATAGTTTCCCGTCATTAGGGGGAGGAAATCAACCACTTGATGAAAAATGTCGGGAAATAACATGGCAAGCCACGGGAATCCATGCACATGACCTGCGCACTAGTGAAGCAAATAGAGAAGTTCAGAAGATAATTGATTTGCAAGCATTAGTGAATCAACTACCTGACCACTTCAGAGATTTGAAGAGCGTGACCAAGTCGCATGTGCCTGCACACAATGCACCGGAGAGGGTTGAAATACCAAAGAAAATTGAACATATCCCTCATCCCGTCCAGAGGCCTCAGAATAAATGGACGAGAACTCCGACCCCTCGAATCCCAAGTAACCGGGGACGTCTAGCAAAAAAGGATACGAAGGACTTGACACAACCAATCATTGAAGTTCCCTAGAACCAGAATGGGGGCCAATTGAGACCTGACACCAGTATGAAACCTTCAATAAAAGACATGCCTGATTTGAATATTCTTACGGAGGGAGACATTAGCATAGATGTGTACGCATACATCGGAGCTGAAAAACTAAAGAGACTTGCCTCCACAATTGGAAGCAGCGGTAAGCAAGTAGAAGCATTGAAAGAATCACCCCATGAAGAAATAGCTATAAATTATATGACTACCAGATAATCTATTAATAGAACAATAGCCAATGTCGACTTTATTTTGCAAAGAAAATTGTCACAATTATCGATCTTGATCCAGAGCCTGCATCGCTCGCTAAATGTAAGAAAAGATCAGATTGGGAAGATTAGAAGAAGGCAATAAAAGCATAATTATTATCTCTGAATAAAAGAGAAGTGTTTGGGTCTGTAAGCCGCACACCTCCCTATGTGCACCCCGTAGGGCATAAATGAGTATTTGTTCGAAAGAGAAATGAAAACAATGAAGTTGTAAGACATAAAGCAAGGCTCGTTACACAAGGTTTCACTCAACGACTAGGAGTTGATTATGAAGAAACCTATTTCCCGGTCATGGGCGAAACCACCTTTAGATATTTAATCTTAATAGCAGTAAACCTGAATTTAGAAATGAAATTGATGGATGTGGTAACTGCATACCTTTATGGGAACTTGGATTCATACATTTATATGAAGGTACCTGAAGGTATTCCTATCCCGAACCAAGACAGAGCAAATAGAAATCTGTACAGTGTGTAACTCAGAAAGTCACTGTATGGATTAAAACAATTAGGCAAAATGTGGTATAATCGCTTAAACGACTTTCTCTGCAAGAAAGGCTACACGAACAATGGGGATTGTCCTTGTGTATTTATACGATGATTCCAGGATGGATTTTGTATAATCTCAATATATGTAGATGATCTGAATATCATCGGGACCTGGAAGCTATTAAGAAAGTAAGCTCTTACTTAGAGTCGGAGTTTGAAATGAAGGATTTGGGTAAAACCAAATATTGCTTAGACTTGCAACTTGAGCATGCCCCTGAAGGGATTTTAGTGCATCAATCAACCTACAATCAGAAGGTGTTAGAAAGGTTCGGTTTTGAAAAGGTATATCCTTCGAAAGTGCCGTTGGTCGGGAGATCCCTGCAGCAAGACAAGGACACGTATAAACCTAAAGAGGAAGAGGAGAAAGTCCTGGGAACGGAATTCCCATACTTGAGCGTAGTAGGAGAACTCATGTATTTAGCAAACTATACTAGACCAGACATTGCATTTGTAGTAAACCTATTAGCAAGGTATAGTGCAGAACCTACCAAAAGACATTGGCAGGGAATAAAAGACATCTTTCGATACCTCCAAGGAAGCAAAGAGCTCGGTCTGTTTTACAGAAAGAACCAAGACCTAACTATGATTGGCTATGTAGATGCTGGGTACCTGTCAGACCCGTATACAACTAAGTCGCAAACATGCTATGTATTTCTATGTGGTGGAACTGCAATTTCATAAAAATCGTCTAAGCAAAGTCTTGTATCAACTTCGACGAACCACTCGAAAATCATAGCACTGTACGAGGCCTCGTGAGAATGTTCTTAGCTTCGGCGGATGATTCACTACATCCAGCAGTTATGTGGATTGAATACCACGTAA
Source organism: Phyllostachys edulis (assembly GCA_036346405.1). Taxonomy (NCBI): domain Eukaryota; kingdom Viridiplantae; phylum Streptophyta; class Magnoliopsida; order Poales; family Poaceae; genus Phyllostachys; species Phyllostachys edulis. Next base: position 54,167,974 of record CM070552.1, on the reverse strand, counting down.
ACCGCACTATTATCTATGAAGATAATGCAACTTGTGTTTTCCAAGTGCAGATAGGTTATGTGAAGAGTCAACTCACAAAGCATATCATCCCCAAGTTCTTCTATGCTCATGAATGGTAAAAGATGAACGAAATTAAAGTACTATATACTAAGTTATGTGAAAATCTTGTAGATTTATTCACTAAGTCACTTCCAGCGTCTAGCTTAGAAAGATGCATACGTGGAATTGGAATGATGAGACTTAGAGAAGTGCATAATTCAGGGGGGGGGATCTTCACGAACTCTTTATTAAACCTTGATCACGAAGATCGAGTACCCAAAAAATAAATCCTAGAGATTAAATGAAATTGGGTGGATTGTACTCTTTTTCCCTTGACAAGTTTTTCTAGAAGTTTATCGGCTAAGGTTTTTAATGAGACAATTCGTGCAGTACATCAGAACGTGTTTTATGTACTTTTTATCTAAATTTTTCCTACTGAGTTTTTATGGAATTTTGATGAGACATGAACACGACGGATGAGTGCCCAAGGGGGAGTGTTAAGAAACTGCACCTGCATCAAAGAATCCCGATCCAAGGTGGGCTCCTTATCCATCTAAGAATTTATATAAACGAGGAGACTCCAATCATCAGATACCGCTTACGTAAGTTAATAAATGTACATGTAAATCTCTTTATATCTCTATATTCAACCTACTATTCTGTTATTATGTTATTATATTATTTTTATAATTCTAAATTTACCTATAAAGTAATCGTTCGGACTACCGACCGGGACCGGCGAAGCCGAGCTATTCTTCGCAAAAGTGGCATAAAAATGTCGGTTTGCTCCAGAAGAGACGGTAACGTACGAAGGTTACCTACCACAATTCCAGAGCCCTCGCTCGCTAGTCGCTCCACTCCACCCAGAAAAGCGTCAGTTCCTCTCCTCTTTCGCCTTTCCCTTTCGTGGCGATAGCAAAAAGCTACACGAACCACGGAGCCATCAGTCATCGTCAACTAATAAAGGCACCAAAGCACGTGCTACCCGCCTCCACCAGTGCTTAGGAGTGCGACTTTGTGATTATGTGCGCACTGCATTCTGAAGCCAGGCTTGGAATTCCATCACTCTGACAAGGTGAGTTAAGAAACGGCCGAGAGTACAGCCGCGCCGCCCGTCTATTCCCCCAGCTGCGCGTTGAAGGCGCGAGCAAACTGCCCCGTCGCAAGGCGACGCGACCCGCACCAGTGCACCACGGCTACCTTGCGGACCACGTGTCCGCATGGCTTTACTTATTGTGTCCCCCACCGTCCCCGCCTCATACTAACTCGGCTCTCCCCCTCACACTGTTCTCGCGGACGGCGATGGCTGCGTGGTGGCTGTGTGGATTCCTCTCGCTCTTGGCGGTGGCCGCGGCAGCGGCGGATGGGGCGGAGGGGAAGTGGGAGCCGCTGATTCGGATGCCGACGGAGAAGGGGGGTGGCGCTGCCGCTGCTCCTGCGGCGGCGGCGGACGACGGGGGGACGAGGTGGGCCGTGCTCGTCGCGGGATCCTCCGGCTACGGGAACTACCGGCACCAGGTGAGCCCGCGGCGGCCTCGGGTGCGGTGCGGGTAGGAGTGTTAAGAGTCTACGGGGATTGCGAACTAAAATTCGAAACTTTTGGTCAGTTTCCCCCTTCCCTGTGTACGTTTTGTAGCTTGTTTGTGCTGGGACTTTCGGATTCGGGGTGCTTGGAGTCTCGCTACCTCGAATTTGTGGGAGTTCTAAAAGCTAATCGTTGCTCCGAAGTTCTCGGTTGTTCCATTGAGCTCGTTGCTCTTCGAGTTTTGAAATTGACTGTGGAGATGTATGTTCTGTTTTCCTAGGGGACATAGGAGTTAAGGGGCCTGGCTAGTGGCTACCCAATCCGTAGTTGCTTGCTTTGTTAGAAAGCTTCAGATAGGATGGTTTAGTGGGAGACATATTTAATTGGTAACAGAAATTTAGTTCGGAAGACATTTAATTGGTAACAGAAATTTAGTTTGGATGAAGGTCATGTGGGATGATTTATTTTGTAGATTGGTTCTAATGATTGTGCCAGGCTGTATATGAAAATTTGGCTGACTATGACATCAGAAACCATTTTTTATTGTTGCTGTATAATTGTGTTTCTTTAGTGTGTGCTTGGCCGAAATATGGATGGTATTGAAAGTCACTGAACAATTCTGTGAGTGCTTGCTTAAGGGATGGTGGTGTTCTTGATGCATGGCAGGCCGATGTGTGCCATGCGTACCAGATTCTGCGGAAGGGGGGAGTAAAGGAGGAGAACATTGTGGTGTTTATGTATGACGACATCGCCAAAAACATTCTCAACCCAAGGCCTGGGGTCATCATCAACCATCCTAAAGGCGAAAACGTTTATGCCGGTGTTCCAAAGGTACTGCTTGGTTGTGTTTTCCCTTTAATTTTAGTTTCAAACAAGAGTGTGCAAGTAATTATATCTTCAAACTTCAAAATCGGTTGCACTTTCTAATCACTTATGGATTGGTAGTTTTAGTTTTGTTTAATGTTAGAATGCATGCTGTTGTATTCCTGCAAGACTGATAAACTTAACATGCATTACAGGATTACACCGGTGACCAGGTCACTACTGAGAACTTCTTTGCAGTCCTCTTGGGTAACAAAACTGCGGTTACTGGAGGGAGTAGGAAAGTGATAGACAGCAAACCAAAGGATCACATCTTCATATATTACTCGGATCATGGGGGTCCTGGAGTTCTTGGTGCGTATTCCCACATAAGCGCTGCCCTTTAGTTGATTTTGTGTGGAGCTTAGCTTAACCTTAGCAAGTTTTTAGGTATGCCCAACCTGCCATACCTTTATGCTGGTGACTTCATTAAGGTGTTACAAAAGAAACATGCTTCCAACAGCTATTCAAAAATGGTATAAGGTTCTTTCTTTTCTTTTCTTTTCCCCTCCCCCCATAGAAGATCTTTTTAGTCTGAAACGATACACTTAGAGTGTAATCAAATTACTATTTTGGCAGGTTATATATGTTGAAGCGTGTGAAAGTGGTAGTATCTTTGAGGGTTTAATGCCAGAAGATCTTAATATTTATGTCACAACAGCATCAAATGCGGTCGAAAGTAGTTGGGGAACATATTGCCCTGGGATGGAACCATCGCCTCCTCCTGAATACATTACCTGTTTAGGTGACTTGTACAGTGTTTCTTGGATGGAGGACAGGTAACCTTCATTTAATATAAATTATGCGCGACTCCTGATTTGATTTGTGAAATTTGTTTTGTTTTATATCATATAACCTGCATCTTTTTTACATTTGTCAAAGGCATGTCTCATAGGGATTATTTATTTGAGTTTTGAGTTTACTCTTTTTCTTTCTGTAATGTGATATAACCAAGGATCAGCTAACCGGAGGGGGGTAGAATCCCGGCCCCCCTCCGGTACCGGTAACCGGCCCGGTTACCGGTCAAATTCGGGCAAATTCGTTTGAATTCAACTGAAATTCATTTGAAAATGGAAAAAACCGCCGGTAATTCATCTCCCGGCCACCCTCCGGTATCCGGTAACCGGCGGTTACCGGCCGGGATTTTGATCCTTGGATATAACTGCATTATTTACAATAGTTATATTAGGTATGGTTTCGTTTGAACTATTGCCCATATTGAAACTGTTTTTGTCATTGTTGGCCCACCGTATTTTATCTTGATCAGTTTTTTCTATGCACTGGAAATTTGTATCTGCAAACTAATTTTTGAACCCTATTCAAAAGGAATTCTTACTTCAACTTATGTGATTAAAGAAGTATAATCACATTAGAAGACATAAAATGGGCGCTTATTAGCACCTGAGTAACACAAGTAATTCACGAGTCAACACTGCATTCGTAAGTGGTAATAACAGAGATGTGTAAAAACAACAGATAAGTGAATAGGATGGGGGAAGTATCAACTGGTAGAGTAGCCAGATATGTTACAAGCAAATTCATATTGCTTCGGTGCTTTTTATTATCATTAATTACTACAGTCTGAAAGTACAGTGTTGTTGTAGCAATTATTTATAACCCTGGCGCTTGCTGTTTTGAACCGTTTGATCGTACTTGGCAGTGAAACTCACAATCTAATGAAGGAAACAATCAAGGATCAGTACGAGGTGGTAAGTCTCGAGTACACTTTCTCCATATTGGTTAATGGCATCTAGTCACTGCTTTCTTGGGCAGGTTAAAGTGAGAACGTCAAACTCAAATAAGTCCAATGATGGTTCTCATGTCATGGAGTATGGTGACAAGACATTCAAGGATGAGAAGCTTTTCCTTTATCAAGGTTTTGATCCTTCAAATGCCAACATCACAAACAGGCTGCTTTGGCCAGGCCGGAAGGCTGCAGTCAATCAAAGGGATGCTGATCTTCTTTTCATGTGGAAGAGGGTAAATTCCATTTATTTCTTCAGTCTTCCAATTAGCTTGCTCTGCATCTCTCTCTCTCTCTCTCTCTTTTTAAGAGAGAGCAAATGCTATATACTTTTGAATAGTAGTAAAAGAGGGTTGTTGCACTATGAAAAGTAATACCACGAAATATAACACTAAGAGCACCATGCTTAACTAGTGATTTTTCATTCTCAGATGAAATATTTACATTATAAAATGATCCATCCTTTGCTGTCGAAAGGTATGAGACGGTCCTTTGAAGCTTTCGTTGGCATATATTACATTATAACATTATGTTGTTAGGATAATAAACTCGTAGAATTTTGGGAATTTTGTGTGTATCCCGTAGGATCCCCACACCCTTTATTTATAGTCTAAAAGTTGAATCCGGCTCTATTACAAAGTCAGATCCAACTCTAACACGATTTGTTATTTAGATCCTAATAATAACTCACCAACACTCTCTCTCAAGATGGGTCAAAGATATCAATCATGTTCATCTTGTTACATATTGTAGCACCCTCACTAGGACCTAACCCTTTAGTGAAACAGTCAGCAACTGTTCACCAAACTTGATATACTCCAACTTCAATATCCTGCCATCGAGTTTTTCCTTGATGAAAAACCTATCAATCTCATCGTGCTTGGTACGATCATGTTGAACTGGATTGTTAGCAATGTTGATTGTAGATTTATTGTCACAATGCAACACACGAGATTATTCCTTCATACCCGAAGTTCGGACAATAAACCCTTCATCCATATCATTTCACTCACACTCAACGTTATTGCTCTGTACTCCGCCTCTGTAGTAGATCGAGCCACAATCTCTTGTTTCTTGCTCCTCCATGACACAAGGTTACCTCTCACAAAAATGTAATATCCAGAGGTAGACCTCCTGCCATTCACACCGCTCGCCCAATCAGCATCACAACACCCTTCCACATTCAGGTGTTGATTCTTCCTAAACCAAAGGCCTTTTCTAAGGCTACTCTTCAAATACCGTAGGATTCGATAGATAGCATCCATGTGTCCTGTTCTGGGATCATACATATATCGACTAACCACACTCACTGCATATGAAATATCAGGTCTTGTACAACATAAATAGTGAAATAGATAAGACACCCAACAAGCTTTTGATAAGCTTCCTTATCAACTGGATCTCCCGACTCAGAACATAGCTTGTGATTCCTATCAATAGGTGAAGCACTAGGGCGACACCCAAGCATACCTGTTTCTGCCAGCAGATCAAGGACATATTTCCTAGAAGAGAACTATACTCTTCAAAGAACGGGCTATCTCGATCCCAAGAAAGTATCGAAGAGCTCCAAAATCTTTCACCTGAAATGCCTCTCCCAGTCTTTTCTTCAAGGACTTGATTTCTTCGGCATCATCTCCAGTGATCACAATATCAACATAGGCTGCCAATATAGTGATATGTGATCCTCTATGCTTATAAAACACAGTATGATCTCCATTGCATTGAGAATAGCTAATACTACAGACTACACGTCTGAATCTATTAAACCACGCCTTTGGAGACTGCTTCAGACTATATAAAGACTTCTTGAGTTTACACACCTTCCCATCAGTCTGCATGTTCTCAAAGCCAGGAGGAATCTCCATGTATACCTCTTGTAAATCACCATGTAGAAAATCATTCTTCACATCCAACTGATGTAGGGGCCATCTAAAGTTAGTTGCACAGGATATCAACGTTCTTACCATGCCCATCTTTGCTATTGGTGCAAATGTCTTATCATAGTTTATCTCATATGTTTGACTATAACCTTTTTTGCAACTAACCGTGCCTTATATCTCTCTATCTTGCCTTCAGGAGTTTGCTTAATCGTAAACACACATTTGCATCCTATTGCCATTTTTCCTGCTGGAAGTGGAACAAGATCCTATGTCTTGTTCTTCTGAAGTGCAGTAAGCTCCTCCTTCATAGCATCTTTCCACTTAGAATCTTGCTTAGCAGTTCGCCAATCCTTTGGAACATGCACTGTCTGAAGAGATGTAATGAATGCTTTGTATGCAAGTGAGATATGAGAATATGAGATGAAATTTGCAATGTCATGCTCAAAGCCATACCGAACTGGAGGCTTTCCGACATTAGCTCTAGTTTCCCTACGTTGTGCAAGTGGTAACTCTAGATGGGAGTGATTAGAAGAAACATTACCACTCGCCCCAAGGGGAGGCAAGGAATTTGATGGAGAGAGACTCGGGGAGGGATTTGGGACTGGATCAACTGGCAAGGCTGGCTGTTCAGGTTGTGGCTATTCAGGTTGTGGCTGTTCTGGTTGTGCCTCTGCCAACTACGTTGGTGGCTCATGTGCTGACTGCTTGTCCCTCTGCTTCTCGCCCTGTTTCCCAAAGCGTCTTCGCTGATAAACCTTCAATTCTTTTGGGGCTATCATTTCTCTCGCATATTCTGTTAGGCTCGGGCGCGGAATTGTCCCCACAATGACGACTTCTTCTCGTTGATTATCACTATACCCCTCTTGATTGTCACCCTTAGTGATAGGAGAGAACTTAAAAAATTGACCAAGAGTACCTCCACTCGTGAAGTATCCCCTCCTCTGAGAGATACACTGCAAATTCTTTATTAACATACTCAGTTCCATTCTCTGTTCGAAGAATCCGAACCTTTGCATCAAACTGAGTAGCAACCATCCTATGGAAGTCCTGGAAATACTGAAGGACCTCGCTCTTGTGCTTCATCATATAAATCCAAGTCATACGAGTATGAATGTAACTGAGCACGGACCCCAAACATCAGAATGTATGAATATAAAAGGTTCATAACTCTGAAGACCAATGCTACTATATGTAGACTGTGTATGCTTTCCAAACTCACAAGCATCACACACAAGTTTACTCTTGTCTACCTTTTTGAACAAAATAAGGTATAACTGACTTAAACTCTCAAATGACAGATGTCCCAAGCGACGATGATGTAATAAAACCTCTCCCTCAACTCCTTCTGCAGCCACAGCCAATGCCGCATTAACCTGATCAATGTACCACAGCCCATTACGCCTTATTCCAGTCACAATCCTCTTCCCAGTTCTCCTCTTGGAACAAACATGAATCCTCATCAAATGTAACAGTGCATTTGAATTGGTCAATGATAGAACTAACTGAAAGAAGGTTGACTGGAAAGGAGGGAACATGCAAAACGAAAGATAAAGTAATGGATGGTGTGCACTCTACAGATCCTACACTCTGAATAAGCTGGGAGGTTCTATCAGCTGTTTGGACAATTTCAGAATGAGTATATGGGGTGTAAGATGCAAATGCACTAAGTGAACCTGTGACATGCTTGGATGCCACTGAATCTATAATCCAATCAATATGAGAGTGCTTATATGTGGATACAAGTGCATGTGCCTGAGTACCTTCGCCCATGTGGGCGTAATTGACAAAGTTACCAAAGGCGATGGAATCACGAGAAGTCGCCAATGCCTTTCCCTGCTGCTACTTCTCCCACTGCATAGTTTGTTCGCTTGTTAGAGTAACAGACATGATCTCCTCTGTCAGGGCCATATTAGCCTTGGGGCCAACTCGGCCCCTTCCTCGACCTCCACCTATACAACCACCACGATCTCTCCACCTTGGCCTCGATAATCTCCAACTCGGCCTCCACGACAACCACGACCTCCACCTCGTCCTTCATACCGTGGAGAAGGACAAGCATGGCTCAGATGTCTTCTCATCCCATAGTTGTAGCATTCCCTATCATCTGGTATGGCGTATGCGGATCTGATAGGGTTGCCCCTCATTACTCGTAGTCGAATCTCTTCCTACACCATAGTCGAAATAACCTCCTCCATAGTAGGCAAGTTTGACAAGTGAAACATGGCAGCCCTTCTACTCTCAAACTTTAGCCGAGTGGAGGAAAACATGTTTCATGCTTCAATTTCGGTCAGAGTAGGGAACGACAAGAATTGCTTGTTCTGGGAGGACCGATGGCTGGACGATCGATCCATCCATTGCCTTGCACCTTCCATTATCAAGTTGCTAAAGCTATCAATTAGGAGAAGTCGAACGGTTGCCCAGGCCCTTGCAAATAACGCCTAGATTCTAGACATCTCGGGACAGCCACACCCTAGCATCATCTTCGAATTCCTTCGTCTATGGGATACCTTGCATCGGATGCAGTTAGTTTAGGGAGAGGTCGACTCGATTCTCTGGTGCTGGGAGAGCTCGGGTTGCTACTCCTCTAAGTCAGCTTACCAGGCTTTCTTCTCGGGCTCCATTAGGTTCCCATGTGCAGAGGCCATTTGGAGAACCAAGGCTCCCCTAAGATGCAAAATCTTTATTTGGCTAGCGATCCGTCGACGTTGTTGGACGGCTGATCGTCTCCAACGTCGAGGATTGCCAAACCAAGGAGTTTGCGTCTTCTGTGGCCACGAGCAAGAGACCATCGATCACCTTCTAGTCGGTTGTGCGGTGACGGCACAAGTTTGGGCGCGTTTCTTAATTCAGGTCGGATTGCTATGTGCAATTCCTGTGGGTCAGCCCTCTCTTCAAGATCATTGGATTGCCGTCAGAAACTATGTTCCTAAACAGAGTAGGAAAGACTTGGATTCATGCATAATACTAGTCTGTTGGATGATCTGGAAGGAGCGCAATCAAAGGATTTTCAATAATATAACCACTTCTATCGAGCAGCTGCTCTTATGCATTCTTAGCGAGTGCCGCATTTGGCGCATGGGGCCGGCATCGAATCTGGAGACGTCTGCTGAGGAGTCGTAGTAATCTCTTTGTGTTGTGTTTTGGTTTCTAGAGGGTCTCACAACCTTTTGGTTGTTGTTTGTACCTCCTGTTTCTCTTTTGGTCGTTTCTGTACTCTTATCGTCTTAATGAAATGATGTGCAAAGCTTTTGCACTTCCTTGAAAAAAAAGATTCAATCACTTCAGAAAGTGTGTAACTCGTTTGCGTTGTAGCCACACCCTACCAGCCTCAATATCACCAGCACATATTAACTGCAGTGGATCATAGTGATATAATTCTGCCCACAGCTGATGTAGTTCACTAGCATACTCCTGGACAATCTTCTCCTCCTGTTTCAGGGCTTCCACCTTGCCCTGGACCTCAACTATCATCACATTTCCTATCCCGGAGTACATGTTGCTCAACGACTTCCATATCTCCAGTGCACTCTGCATCATCTCCACCATTTGAGCGATGGATAGAGATATCGAAGTTATCAACCAAGCCATCACCACAGAGTTGGTGGTGTTCCACACCCTTCAATCCATGCTTGTCTTGTCTACAGGTTCAACACAAGTCTCCTACAGGTAGTGCTCCACCCTCTTTATCCTCACAATTAGCTGAACCCTTCTGTACCAAGGTAATTCTTGCTTCCTTCCTATTTTACATCATCTGGCATCAGCTTCAGCTTTAATTCAGATAACCCTGCACCAATTCTCGGACCTATCATATACCGCGAAGAGGTCCTGTAACATGCTTCTCATATCACCTTGCGTGACCAGCGAGGAAGTAGTCTCAACAACTGTCTTCCTCTTTTCTTCTACCGCCCTCATTGCGGCTTCCTCCTCCTTCCTCACAGCCTCAATCTCCTCAGGGGCTATCTTCTCAAACAACTGGAACAATACAAATCACTACCAAGATATGCCACGCGTATCTCTCACGATCACGACAATCCTTCACGCATCAACGTTCTGCTGACCCTCGATGACTACCTTCACGGTTACCCAAATCATGCAGAATCGTAACATCAATATTATTTGTTTCTTAAAATCCTTCCTTTTTTTATTCCCCACTTCGGTCAGATGCTGATTGAACCTTTCTCTGTTTTTTTCCCCTTCGGTCAGATCCTGATCTGAATTGGCTTCCTCTTCTTCGTTCCCGTTTCTCCTCTGCCCCCCTTCTTCGAATCGATCCTGATCTGAATTGGGGCTTCCTCCCTTCTTCTTCGGCCTCTCTTCTTCTCCTATCCTCCCTCTCTTCTCCGGCCAGCTCCCGCGTGCGGCACGGTGGCAACCACCGAGGCTCACAAGTGGTCCGTGGCGGCGGTGGTGGCCTGGCAGCAGTGGCTTGGTCTCTTGGCGACATCCCAGCGATCTGAGGCGGCTACGGCTTGCCGTGGTGGCGCACCCGCGACGATCAGCAACGGCGGCGGCGGTGGATGGCGGTGTCGGTGGTGGATGCCGGCGTCGAGTGTTGGCAATGAAGACGGTTGTGGATCGGATAAGCTCTGATACCATATAGAATTTCGGGAATTTTGTGTGTATCCCGTAAGATCCCCACACCCTTTATTTATAATCTAAAAGTTGAATCCGACTCTAATACAAGGTTAGATCCGACTATAACATGACTCGTTATTTAGATCCTAATACTAACTCACCAACAAAACTTGAGTAATCCTTGAGCTTTTGTCTATGGGTTGACTTTGCTAGAATTGTTTCCTTTCTGTTGATTTGGGTGTCAACTCCTGTAAGTGTTGATATCATAAAAAAAGGGTTAACTGGGGCTATCTTGCTTAGTTCATATCTTTTCTGTTATTGGCTATTACCAATTACCTTAGACCTTCAGTTCTATGACCATTTCACATTTTCAGTTGCTACATGTAGAATCAAGTTCTAGAATGGTTATTGTATGGGATTTATTTCCTATCTGGAAATCCATTGTATGGAGTAACAGCTGACACTGTGAAGACTTATATTTTAGAGAATAGGACTAGGACAGTAGGACATTTTTTGGAGAGTTATTCTCGGCAGTCTGTGCTATCACTGAAGAAAATTATTATGGTTTTTCCTACTTAATTTTCACATTGACCAATCATAGTTACTATACTATATGGTCTATCTGGCGGGGCTTAACTAGAAGCCTCATAATATGGGATTATGGGCATCTTAGAGAAAATAAGAGGAGCTTAAGCTTCTGAATACAAATGTGGCTTCATATTGTTGAGAAGCTATGGCGATAGTTCTTTGAACAGACCCCATTGCAATAGCACCCAATTTAAGAGGGTTTGAGCTCATATAGTAACTTTCAGCATAAGCCCAAGTTTTGCAAATCACTTTTTGTTGTCATCTTCTGTTTGCCAAATTTGTTTACTAATGTTTATATTCTTGCTTTCAGTATGAGCAGTTGAATGGGGGATCTGAAGAGAAGCTGAGAGTTCTCAGGGAGATCAAAGAAACTGTGGTACACAGGAAGCATCTCGACAGCAGTATCAATTTCATCGGGAAGCTTGTCTTTGGATTTGAGAATGGGCCTTCAATGCTTGAGGCTGCTAGAAGCTCTGGTAAACCATTAGTCGATGATTGGCATTGTTTGAAGAGGATGGTGAGTATAAGACATTCTTATTAAATCTCTTATACATGCAATGCATGAAGGTACTGTTGTTGCACGTCTTTACTACTTGCACATCTGCATTCTTTGTGTGTCCTGTTGAACTTATTATGTGTTGATGGCCCTTGCCAGGTGCGAATTTTTGAATCCCAATGTGGATCACTTACACAGTATGGCATGAAATACATGAGGGCATTTGCAAACATATGCAACAATGGTGTTGAGGCCAAAATGTCGGAAGCAAGCATCATCGCTTGCAGCAGTTACAACTCGGTAAGATGGAGCCCAATGACTCGAGGACACAGCGCTTGATCTGCTGCAGCATATTGGAGCAATAGCAAAGGCCCCAGAGGTTTCCTGACCTCATCTGTGTGAATTTGTATATAGTAGCATGGCGACAAGAAGCCACCCTACAATGTGCCCCTTGGGCTAATCAGTAGTTCATGGCATATGGTTGTACCTGTCACTTGTGTAAATCAAAGTTTGATTTGCAATCAACCGAAGGCAATGATTAAGACCAATATGTGGATGTTGTTGCAGGACGATGCCCTCAGACTTGATAATGAACAAGTAGGCCATTATTAGTGGACCAAAAATGATGTCCCAAAGTGAGGCAGTGATCCTCCGATCGCCCTACCGAGATCACTTACATATCTATTGCTAACAAAACGAGATTACAAGCTTTATGAAGCTCTTGCGGGCCATGCTAGTGGATCTCTCTCTCTACAAAGTCATTTGGTCTCACGCCACGCCAGTATGCGAGAATTGGAGGTCCTTCCAGGGCCCAAGCTAGCCTGCAATGATACACCATTTTTCATCAGGTTAATCAGTGCCTTTGCTCAGGCTCTGAGCTTGTACTGAATTTTCCAAGTCAGTAGCTTACATGATTTTGTGAGGAAGGAGATGAACACCACAATGAGCGCCAGTCCTGCCAAGATGCCTATTATTATTGCCACAGTCCTTCCGACGTCATCTTTCGAATAATCTGTCACCAAAGGAGATCAGGTGCAGGATTAGAATAGCACACGCAAAGTTGCGCACTTGCAGTCTTGCTGCAGAGTGCTTCTTTTGTTTATGGGGAATATATTCAGCATGGAGGAGTGGTTGACTGGTTGCCGCCGGCTGGTCCTAATCCCACAATGTGCGTGCCTATTGCGGCCGCGCAGTCCTAAATCCGATATGCTTAGAGATAGGCACTTTGCTTAGTGGTCGTCACTGGATCAGAGAGAACCCATTGTATCGGTATATCCTGCAAAAGAAAGCAGTCGACGGCTAGCTCACGGCTCAGGCACCGGCTGTCTTGTAGAATCTAGGATTCTTAGTGAGTCGCCTTTAGTCCCTTTTTTTGGGGATCAGAGAGAATAGTTTGCTTTGTTACTGTCACTTCAAATCATCTTGTTAGTACTGTTGTCTCGCCTAATTGAGTCCAATGATACTGCGTCCCGCGTGCGGTCCACTAAAAAAGGCCGGGATGATTAGCGTAACTTATTTTATGTGACTGAATTGTGTCGTTGGAGCTTAGCGGCTGATTTGGCTGACCAAGCGGACAAGTAATATTGCCTACCCTGTAACTTATATGGGTTGTTACGCTACACGCGGTGGCACTAGGCAAGCGTATGCTCTGGTAGCGCGGCTGCCTGCAGTCAAGTGATTGCTCTCTTGTCTCTTTCTCTTTCTCTTTCGCTAATCTGGACACGCCTTTTAAATCGATTGGTGGCTAAACTTTTAACTTTCGAGGCTATAGATACGTTTGGCCGTGGACAATTGGATTACTGTGATTTCTTCTTCATCTATGTTGCATGCCCATAAGGAGAAAAAGGTTGTCAGAGGAGAGGACATATTCTGGCTGCCCGATCTCTTTATCAGCTTTGGAAAGTTTACCCATTGCCCATCGGAATCAATACCTACAGTACAACGATCTCGCCAGCTGCAGCTTGCAGGCAAGGACTCGCAAATTGGGAATTTATTAAGCGGTAACATCACTAGGTTGCACCGTTGCAGAGAATCAATTCGCGTTTTTGCTGTCTCAAACGAACGCAGGGACGGAAGTGCATGTCGCGTACCTTGTGACGGGCGAAAGTAGTAGCCGTTGGCCCAATACCTGACGTAGCACTGCGCCAGGTACACGTCGGCGGCCAGCGCCGTGCCGCAGGTTCCTTTGAGCTGCCCAACCGCCTGCGCCAGGCACGTCGTGCAGTCGGCCGCGGCGAGGTCGCCCAGGCACTGCGCGACCCCCTGCACGCTGCCGGAGCTGCTCACCTTGTACCCGTTCGTCACGCCCTGCAGGGCGCCAAGGACGGCGTCCCGGTTCTTTAGGAAGTCGCCGTTGCTGCTGGTGCTGGTGCTGCACTTGCGGTACACCATGGTGGTGTCCGGCTGGCCGATGAAGTTGCTGCTGTCGTAGCGCACGTAGCAGCCGTCCAGCTGCAGCGACGCCGCGGACGCGCTCGCGCACACCTGGTTGAGCTGCGCCACGGCGTCCCGCACGCACGCCGCGCAGTCGTCGTTGCCCAGGTCGCCGCGGCACTGGTACAGCCCGTACGCGGCCGCGCCGTCCCCCGTGCCGTTGCTCCCGGCCGTGAAGCTGTTGTACAAGCCGTTGGGCGCGGCGTTGGCGATGGAGGTGAGGAGCGAGTTGAGGTTGCCCTCGAAGGGGGTGCCGGGCTGGTACTTGGACGGCGAGCACCCGGCGTAGATGAACGTGCCGGTGGCCGCCTCGGCGACCGTCGCGCCGAGCCCGACACCGAGGAAGACGACGACGACGGCAGCGACGCACGAACAGCAAAGTTGGTTGCGTTGATGCATGACCGATGAGACAGAAGTGTACATGCGTGCTCGTGTGTTTGTGGCCGGAATTCTTGAGCTAGCTGTTGGTGTGAAGGGTGGTTTCGATGGCTGTGACGGTGTGATCGGGAGAGTGGCGAATGCCTTTCCGAGTCCCTGTCCTGGGAGTGAAGGGAAGGTGGTGGGGAGCACACGAATAAATGCGAGCTTTTGGTTAAGCTTGCGAGGATTTGTGTTGCGTGTGGCGTCTCTAGAATTTGTACGTAGACTCCACACGATGATGCTTCCTTGGACGGTTGGACCTCGTAAAGGTTGGTCATGTGAGACTGGTCTGATTTCTTCAATTATTACGCTCTGTTTTCAAAGCATGACACAAAGACAATACACAGGACAGAGACAGGGAACGTTCAACGTTCGGTTTTCTTGATTTTTTTGAAATAATATTATTTTAAAAAGAAAGACGTCTATTTTACTCCTCAAGTATTAATATGCGAACATATAACCCCCTAAACTAAAAAACCGGATCTTTGACACTCCGAAGTTGCAAAACCGAACAACTTACCCCTAGAGCTGTTTCGTGCGGTGGTATTGCGGATGTGGCGTCCGTTTAGCCTGGTTTCGCCAGGTCGGCCGCTGACTCAGCTCGCCTAGCTGGCGGGGGGTTTTATGAGTGCTACCATTCTTCTTCCCCAATCTCTGTCCCGTCGCTCTCCCTTCCATGTCCTCTCTCTCCTACTTCTACCGAGGCAACCTCGCGCTCGCCGCCGTCGCCCACCTCCACCACCTCCCCTCGCTCCTCTGTACTCCCTCCAAACCTACATCCACCTAGACGCCGTCTCCTCCTCCACCCTCCTGCCCTCCGCCCGCCCAACTCCGCCCCGGACCTCCAAGCAAGCGCCCGGCCCGCCCGCCGACGAGGGCTCCAACTCAGCAGCTCTATCGCCTCCGCCTCTCCCACGGACTCTCACCTCCCATCCCCACTTCGATGGCGAATCCACCGTCCTCGTGACCGGCGCTTGTCCGGCTTCATGGCGACGCGCCGCTCCAACGCGAACGCAGCCGCGGCGTGGCGATGGGGCGTTGGAGTGTAGTGTGTGCCTCATTGCCTCGTGCCCGTTGTGGCTCGGGAGATTTTGACGGGCGTGCTCACATCAAGGAGTCTGAAATCAATGTCTTTGTAGTTAACTAGCTAGTTGTCTTTGGTCAATAAAAAGTTGTGAATTGTGATCTTGCTTACTTTGCTATCCGTATCTCACGCTTCCTCATCATGTTGCGTGCATACACGTATAACCTAATAGAGCTTTCTGATGTCTGTGTATATATATAGCAGTCCACTGACCACTTTCTGCTTAATTATGTGTTCTAGCATCCGAATGACACATGACTAGTTTAATCCAGTGCATCACAGGAATAGCATGCAGTAGGAATACGCCAACCGCCTTGTTAAACATACATGCCCATGTAAAAGGAACACATTGTAAGTTGAGCCTTGAAATTGAGATGATCGAATTGTTAAAATTTCAGAAATGAACACAATCTAGTGAGTTGTTTGTTATCGCATCTCATTTTTATTTCCATCTATGAACCTTTACATGTGTGATGTATCGTATCCATTCTTTTACTTTAAAACAGTTGTGGATTTGTGTAATTGTGTATCCGAATACCCGATGCTTGCGGTTCTCAATATACCATAATTAGATACTTAGCTTGCGGCTTGCCTAGGCTTTGAAAAAATCCTGGTTCCGCCACTGCCCACTTCGCCGACTTCCACCTCGCCCTCCTCCTCCCGCTCGCACTCCTGCCCACCGTGCTCCTCCTCCTGGCCTCCGCAGCCTCCCCGCTCACGCCTCTGATTCTGGCCGCCTTCCTCTTCGTCGCGCTCCTCCACCTCATCATGCTCCCCTCCATGCGTCACGCCCACCTTGTCTCCGCGCGCCAGGCACTTGACCTCCTCCACTTGCTGCAGCGTGCAGAGGCGCCACGGGTTCGACAACGTCCTCCCATCAGGACCGAGCTTGTCCTGAGGGGTGAGCACGACGGCCTCGTCGAGGTAGAGGAATTGGTCCGTGTAGGCGATCTTGGAGATGAGCTTGCTCTAGTGCGGTGGGTCAAAGAGGTCGGCAGGCATTTCGGGCAGGCGGAGGCGGCGCTTGCGGGTGGCGGTGATGAGGACCTACGCGAAGCTAGTAAATGGGCTGCCCTCAGGCCGGACACAGACGTAGAGGCGCGTGCCCATGATGAAGAGCGTGCAGGAGAGGCCCATGAGCGCGGCGGGGACGGTGAGGCCAAGCGCCCAGTTGACGTTGTTCTAGAGGTAGATGATGAGGGTGGCCGAGAGCATCATGGCGATGGTGAAGGTGAAGTAGTACCAGTTGAAGAAGCTTGCGATGCGTTCAGCAGCAGATTCTTGGCATTGACGGGAGCCCCACGGAAGCAACTACCGCACGACACGCACTAGCACATCAGGTCAGCGATGAGGGGGGGGGGGGGCGGGTGCCGACCGGTGGTGAGCGACCACTTGGAGGAGCAATGGAGGAGAAATCGGGCTTGGGATAGAATCACCTCCAATGTTTCACCGGCGGCGACGGAGAGCGAGGGCGAGAAGCACACGGCGTGGTCGAGCGCGGCGGCGTAGTCGAAGGATGGGAGGGGAGGAAGGGAGAGGTGGGAGGCGAGGTCAGCCAACGAGGCCATGGGGCAGGACGCGGTCTCGACGACCTTGGCGATGGAGAGCGGGATACGATGGGATCGCACGACAAGCAAGGTGCAGGTGGCGGCGAGGGCAGGGACGAAGGAGGAGATGCGGAAGTTGGGTCGGCCCTCTTCGGTGAAGGAGGCCTGGTGGACGAACTCCGTGGCACCAGTGTTGTGGACGCGGCTGCAAGAGATGCAGATGAGCGCGCCCGAGTTGGGGTCCAACATCACCGCACCCTCGCCGCACGATCAACACGTCGACTCCATCGTGCGCATGGCCGGCGGCGCGGCAGCGGAGGCCAGTGGGAAGGGCAGAGATGTTAGGATTAACTACAGCTTGAAGATGGGGAGGCGGCGCCCGGGCGGGATGGGATGGGGAGGCGGTGTCGAGCAGGATGGGGAGGTGGTGCCAAAGAACAAATAAAAAAGACTGCCAGCTCACCTAGCCCACACATCGGCCTACGTGGCGAAACCGGGCCGACCGGACGCCACATATGCAATACCACCACACGAAACAGTTTCAGGGGGTAGGTTGTCCGGTTTTGCAAGTTCGAAGTGTCAAATGGTCGATTTTTTAATACAAAGGGTTACTTATCCTCATGTCCATACTTGAGGTGGTAGAAGGGAATGTGGTGGGGAGTACACGAATAAATGCAAGCTTTTGGTTAAGCTTGCAAGGATTTGTGGTGCGTGTGGTGTCTCTAGAATTTATACGTAGATTCGACACGACGATGCTTCCTTGGACGGTTGGACCTCGTCAAGGTTGGTCTTGTGAGGCTGGTATGATTTATTCAATTATTAAGCTCTATTTTTCAAAGCATCAAGCATGACACAAAGACAATACACAGGACAGAGACAGGGAACGTTCGATTTCCTTGAATTTTTTTTGAAATAATATTATTTTTTAAAAAATACAAAAATAATAGTCATTTTTTTTACAAAACTAGACTACTGTCGCCATTCGAAATGGCGAAATAGCATTGTCGCCATTCCAAATGACGACATCAGCCTAGAGAATGATGACAGGGACTTGAACAGTGTAGAGATGTCACTGTCGCCACTCCAACAAGCGATACGGATCCCACAAGTCCCTAAATTTTTTTAATATTAAAATTTTGGAAAACCGTCATTTCAAATGGCAATAGGGATCCCGCAAGTCTCTGTCGCCATTCTAAATGGCAGCACAATCTACCCTATAAAAGATCCCAAAATTCCGGCATAACTCACTTTTATTCAGAAAAAAGAGAAGGAAAAAGTCTAGTTTACTCCATCGAACTATTAGAACAGTCTGGTTTCCCCCATGATCTTTAAAACCAGTTATTTGACCCCCTAAAGTTGTGCAATCCAGTCACTAAACCCCTCACGCCGGTTTGGATGGGTGGTTTTGCACACGTGGCCTAATTTGTCCCAGTCAGCATGTCAGCCGTCGTCCTGTGTGGCAGAGGGGCCATGTAATTGTCACCAAGTCAGCATGTTCACCGAAGAAATATATCCTTCCTTCCTTCCTCAACACTTTTCATCCCCTTCGTGCGGGTCGGACCCAATGGTGAGCAGCATGGAGAGCTCGAGGTCTTCTTCTCGCATGCGCTCTTCTTCTTCTTCCCAATCCCAAGTGCCATACAAGGAAAACCCCATCGATTACGCGCCTCCTCGGCTCTGCTCATGCAATGTGAAGGCGCCAAGGTGGGTTTCATGGAGCGATGCCAACCCTGGACACCGGTATTACACGTGCGAAAGAGCTCGGGTACACATTATTTTTCCCATTTGAGATGCTTTTTGGCTATATTGGATCGGCTCGAGATTGATTTGGATTATATTTTTTGGTTGGATTTATAGGTTGGGGGTTGTCTCTTTTGGGCTTGGCACGATCCAGAAAATCCCCCATTTGTTAGGCAGTTGCTGTTGGATTTGCGCGATACCGTTCGGGGATTGAAGAAGGACAACAATGAGTTGAAGGTAGGAATCGAAGATTCAAGGATAGAGGATAAAGAATTGAGAGTTGCGTACAAATCCGAAGTGGCTGCTTTGGAGAAGAGGCTGAAAGAGAAAGATGATCATATTGAAGAATTATGCTGCGCTGTGAAGCAGCAGAGATTTCAGTACCTAGTTTTTGCAATTGTGACATCCTTTGTTGTTGTAATTGTTGTATGCATCCTGTTTTAACGACTTGTGAGACATGTTTGCATGTAATACTTTATGAATCAATGATGTATGTATGCAGTTCTATCACAATGATGTCAGACATGTTTCTTTGAATGTAATGTTTGATTTTGAGATGTCAACCTGGTTCTCTGATTCTTCACAGAAGTATCTAAACTGACAGTCAATAAGTAGACATATGTTCCAGTAAATAGAAGTTCCAGTGGAACATGACAGATAGAGTATCATACAAGCTTTGTTCTCATTTCAGTTAGGATGTAAATAGAGTAGGATTCCAATAGAGTACCATACAAGATTTGGTCTCATTTTATTCACAGATTACATCCAGTAGAACATGATAAGCAGAGTAGCATACAAGTTTTGGTCTCATTTCATTCAGGATCTAAACAGAGTACCAAGAAAAACAAGTCATCCCACATGCTTCATTCAGAGCCTTTGTCTCTTGTCAGGAGCAGCTTTTTGCAGAACGTTAAAAGATGTGCTCTGCTGGGTATTGTGAATCTTAGTCTGCAACACTCCATGCTCAGCTGCAGTATTCGGTTTTGAGCTTTGACCCCTTACTGGCCACTGCAGTCATGACAAGTTAAAAAAAATATGTAATACGGCAAGGATTCCATACTGT
This sequence comes from Phyllostachys edulis, assembly GCA_036346405.1. Lineage (NCBI taxonomy): Eukaryota > Viridiplantae > Streptophyta > Magnoliopsida > Poales > Poaceae > Phyllostachys > Phyllostachys edulis. The sequence continues at coordinate 54,147,979 of CM070552.1, read as the reverse complement.
AATGTACAATTACATACTTACATTATCTTTTATTGGCTTCTTCCTTCTGACAGCATTGTTTGCCTTCCTAGCAGTGTTTGGATTTAATGGGCAGCTCCTGGTATTGTGCCCAGTGTTTCTGCAAAGCTTGCATATGATGACAGTGCCTACCTTGGACATTTTTATTGCTTTCCTTGGCTCTAAGCCATCTCTCCTCCTTTCTTTCTCTGGTCTTCCAGGCATCTTCACATGATGTGATCGTGCAGGTTTTGGATTAGTTGAGATGGGCCAGCTTTCCATTCCCTCAACAGGCATAAGATAGTGTTGATATGTCTTCTTGTACTCCTCTATGGAATAGCAGTTGAAAATGAACCCTTCTAACTACGGACCAGTGTTGTACATAGAAGCAATTGCATGGTAGTATGGAAGCCCTGCCAGTTGCCAATACCCATAGGAGCAAGTTCTTTTGGCCAAATCAACTATGTACCTTCTCTTCTCCTTTTCCTTCACTTCATACTGATCTGCACCATTACATATAACATGGCACCATCCAGATTGTTTGATGCTTATCTTGAGCTTCTTGAAACTGTGAGGACAGATAGTACCTTGCCATGCAACACACTTGCTTCTGTTGACTTGTATCCTTTCGATCACCTTCCTCCTGATGCCTTCAAGCATAGTTATTACTGGATGAAACCTTCAGTCAATAATCCAAGTGTTGAATGACTCGCACATATTGTTGTCAACACTGTCACAGTTGGAGCCAATACTAAACCATGCCCTGCTCCAGTGAATGGGATTAGTGTTCATCAAATTCCTTGCACCTTGGGGTGTCATCTGGGCCAACTTAGCTCTGTTGTAGTTGAACATAGTCCTACAAGATGACATCGCACACCTCTAGAATCTCTTCTGATACGTCTGATCTTTATGCTTCTTCCTCCAGTTGGCATATATGTGTCGACCACACATCCTATGCTCTGCCCTAGGGATTAGTGTGGAAACAACATTGAGCAATCCCTGCACAACAAACATTGCATCTTGTTATTATGAAGGAATCAATTTATCTTTTTGTAATCATAAGAATATCACTTTAGGATTTACCTTTTGTTGATCTGATATAATAACCCAGTCTTTTCCATCGGTGATGCCAATATCTTTTCACAGAAGACCCAAAAACCACTCCCAAGATTCCATAGTTTCTTTCTCAATCACTGCCTAGGCATTTGAATACATTTGATTGTTTGCATCCCTCCCAACGGCACAAAAAAGCTCACCATTGCAAGCACCCTTAAAGAAACATCCATCTATGCCAATCACCTTCCTACAACCAGCTAGAAAACCCTTCTTGCAAGCATCAAAACAAATGTAGAATCTCTTGAATGCTACCACATCACCACTATAATCAAGAATAATAGAACAAGTTGTCCCAGGATTGCTCCTCATCAACTCAAGTTGGTAATCAAATACCTTAGAATACTCCCCATTGGTTGCATCCAGTAGCCTCTCCATGACTATTGCCTTTGCCCTTTTGCACTTAGATACACTAACATCTGCAAACATCTCCTCTAGAACCGTCTGCTTGAGACCCTGAACTTTCCAGGTTGGGTGTGCTTTCATGAACCTCTCAAACCGGTCAACAATCATCCTTGCAGTCACAAACTTGTTATCCCTTCTTTCTGGGCATATGTGCACATTGTTGAATGTAACAAGTTGGAACCAATCACTTCTGCTGTTCTTCGAGCCATATATCATCCATGGACAGTTCCTCCATGAACACTTCGCCCTAATCCTATCCCTCTCATCCTTGAGGAATAAGAGATGTCTATGTGTTGCCAACCCATACTTTATCAGAGCTTTCTTGAATTGGTCTCTTCCTCTAAATGTCATGCCTAGGGTAAACACAGGAACAACACCTTTCCCATCATACCTAGGGAACCTACTCCTCCTCCTCTCCACATTACTGCCATCAAGCTTATCATATAATGCTTCCTCACTCGAGTCCATTGTAATATCCCGCTTAAACATCAATAATTGGGAATTAAGAAATTTGAGTGTAGTAGCTAAAATTCAGAATTTTGAGAGACTTTTAGGCCGCCAACCCATAGTCAAGGGGGAAAGAGCCGACCTTAGAGGCCCATGGCCCATGGGGGGCTGGTAGCCCAGTTGAAGGCAAGGGAGGGGGAGCAAGCCACAAAAACCCTAGGATGCTACATGTAATACCCCGAATATCAAATAGAGAGAATATTATTCGAGAGAGGGAATTTATTCAATTTCGAATTTCTCCTAACAAAGAAATTATCCAACAGCGGTTATGTAATATCCTGTTTAACATTAGAGAATTAATTGAAATGAGAAAGATATTTAACAGGAATTAAAAAGAGAAATCAGATTTTTAGAGGAGAAATAATCTTGGGCCTTCGGCCCACGTTGTTTGGCCCAAGTGGGAAGTTGGTTTAAGAAGAGGGCAACCAAACCCTAGGCACTTCTACTGTAGCACGGGTACTGTAGCGCCACCGCCACTGTAGCACGGCGCTACTGTAGCACGCCCCTCCCCTCCGGTGCTTCTCCATTGTTGCCGGCCATAAGGAAGAGGAAGGAGAAGGAAGAAGAGAGGAGAGGAAGAAGAAGAAGGTGGGGTAATCTTCGCGAGGACTTCGCGAAGGTTTCAGCGGCATCTCGCGTCGTTCTTGTGGGTAAATTCGTGATCCCAATTAGTTTTGATAGATAATTCGTATACGATTCGTATTCATTAGATGTTCTGAGATTTCTGTAGTAGATCGGTTGAATCTGTCTTCCTGTTGACGCGCGGTTTTGGGTTAGATCTGAGCAGATTCAGGGATTAGTGTCTCCTGGAGATAGATGAGAATTTTTGTTATCTTTCCAGAAAGTCATAATTCATAATTTTTGGATAAACGGCTAATTAATTATGAATTTCGCAAGACAGAGTGCTAAATCAGTCTCAGGACTTGTGCAGCGAACATAGATCTGTAAATTTGATATGGGAGACGGCCAAATTGGATCAGTTGGTCTCCTTGAGAGTTGTAGGTATTTTCATTATGATTCCAGAAAGGTAAATTTCATAATTTTTGGATTTATAGATAAAAATTTATGAATTTTAGAAGCTCAGGCTATAATCTGCCTCTCTGTTGTGGACAGAAGAGTTTTACTTGACTATTTACAACATTTGTTGCACAATAGAAATATTTGAGATAATTTTATTGAGATAGTTGGTTTCCTGTAGTTTCCAGAGAGTATTAGAACAATGTGTTTGGTTGAGCCAAACAAAAGTTATGAAATTCACAATTTAGTAGTACCGGAGATGGTAGATCGGTTTTCAGGATTAAAAACAAAGACTTAGATGAACTAGTTTGATCTTTTGGTCACCTGAGAAGTTGTATCTAGGCTTGTGTAGGTTCTAGGAAAATTGGATTCATGGCTTTTGGAGTTTTGACTCAAAAGTTAAGAATTTTTCCTTAACAGCTGTTCGTTTGGACAGATTTGAGAATTTGAGAGAGTTTTGATTAATTGTTGGGATTGCGATTAGGGATGGTTGTTCTCTTTCTGTTTCATTGCATTGTTGTACACTTTTGGTTGGTGTACTTAGTATATTATTTTACGGCTGCCAGGTGGTGGTGAACCCCGGGGCTAGAGCTTTCTATCGTTGACTTCCGAATCACGGTTGAGGCAAGTACAATTGATTTGTCTTGTTTGTTGTTTGTTCCACTTGATTGATGAATATGACATGGGTAATTTCGGTATTCTGGTTTCCTTCATAGTTGATATACCATGATTCTTCAATAATAAGACTATGTTCCTTACATTCATTCGTTCCTTCGCTCCTGTTCACCCACTGGAGTGGGTAGTGAAGTCCCATTATTCCAATATGGGCAAGTACATTGTGTGATGTCTTCTTTGTCGATTGTTCATAATGTTTTAAGCTCATGCCATGACTGAGTACTATGGTATGTGAGTAGTTTTGTTGACTTCTACTTCGTTTCTTGTATGTGAATCATGCTTCTTGAGTTTTCTTCTTACAAATTCATATATATTCATTCATTCATTCATTCATGGTTCATGATTCACCCACGGAGTGGGATGTAAAGACCCATCAATTCCAAGATGGGCACGTAAGACCCACCATTCCAATGTGGGCGGTTTGGGACACCCGTATGAAACGTTCTTCATACGGGACTTGGGTCCCCGCATTTTATTAAATGCGGGCTTAGGTGAACACCGACGGTGTGTCACCACTATACCGTATATGCATGTGTGTAGTCCATTCATTTCATTCAATTCATTCATTCCATTCATTCAAATATTCGTTCGTGATTTATTCATATTCTTCAATGATGTTGTCATGATCATGTTTGTTGTATATCCCATTTATTTTACAGACTTCTTGAGTCTCGCACTCATTCTTGCGTTGTTTGTTTTTTAGGTGATCATTGATGTTGGCTCTATTGGGAGGGAGTAGACACGCACTACTCATTCACTTCACCTTAATCAAGTCCAAGATTACGATTTAGTTCTATTTTTCATTCGTTATTGATGAACTGTAATAAATAAATTTAGATGGTGAATGATACCTAGTGCTATGTTATGGTTGATTAAGTATTACTTGTGATCTTTGATCATTCCTTCGATATAATTGCTTGGATTCAGACTATATTCATGCCATGGTTCTAGTGAATATTGATATCTTTATGTCATTAGATGAAATAGTGTTCAAATTCTTCCGCATTATGGCTGTATGTTAGATTATTTAGGTGGCATCTTGGCTTCCGAATAGCCAGGGTGTTACACTACAGTGCCGCCGCCGCTGCTACAGTGCCCGTGTGCTACAGTAGCTGCACCTTGGCCTTTGCTACCATCTCCTCCCAGGCGTAGCCCTACTGTTCTTGTGTGCTGCCAGCCAAGCAAGAAGAGGGAGGAATGGAGAAGAAGAAAGGAGGAAAGGGAAGAAGGAAGAAGAGGGGGTTGATCTCGTAGAGAATTTTAGGGGCTCTCGTCACGGTCTTCAAGGGTGACAATTTGTTTCTTCTCTATTTGGATTATTAGTTCTTTGATTGGTAGAAATCATTAGCAGATCGGTTTTGTGTGCTGTTTGTGTTATTTTGTAGTTTTGGATAATTTTAGTACATAATATGAGGATGTCATATCCTAGAGATTTGTAGATAATTTTAATATCTTTCCATGGAGTATTTGTTCATGATAATTGGATGGGTAGATAATTAGTTATGATTTTTACAATCCGACTATCTATTCAGTTCCTCAGTTTCTGGCAGCACACATAGATATATAGATTAAATTGAGTAAATGGGTTAATTTAGGATTTTGATCTCAATGAAATAGATAGATAACTTTGTGATAATTTTAGAGAGACCAAGAACACAATTTTTTGGACAAGTAAAATAGGAGTTATGAAATTTTGAAGTACGCATTTCAGTTCTAACTGTCTGTTGGGAACAGTTGTGGAAAATGCTAAATTAGCAAGGTTAGTGCAGAATAGAAAAATTTGCATAATTTTTTTTATGAAAGCTAATTCCACGTGGATTCCAGAATGTCTTAGATCACTGTTTTTGGATGAACCAATTAAAAGATATGGAATTTCTAAGTCGATATTACCGAAGATGATAGATCAGTTTTCGGAGTTAAAAACAAGGTTTTTGATGAAATAATCTGAACTTTAGATCACCTGAGAAATTGTGGATATAGTTGTGTAGATTCCAGAAAGTTTGAGTTTATGACTTTTGGAGCTAAATACCAAAAGTTATGATTTTTCTAAGGTGATTATTCTATTTTGGACAGAATGGTGTTCTGGAAGGAATGGTATAGTTGTGGGTTGTGATTAGGAGCGGTTATGTCTATTTAGTTTTATTGCAATGTTGTATGCTTCTGGAAGGTATTCTTAGTATATTGTACGATTGTCAGGTGGTGGTGTGAATCCGGGGTTAGAGCACTCTACTCATCGTTATCCATATCACGGTTGAGGCAAGTACATTTTGGGGCTTCTTGGATGTTTATTTGTACAAATTGGTTGAATTACTATGATATTGATAATCTTATTAAGTATGAGTATTTTTCCGTTGATTGCTTGTTTCCGTTAAATGCTTATAACAATTGGAAAGTATAGAAGTGTTTATTTCGTTTCATTACATTCATTCCAAGTTTTCATGTTTAGCCTACAGGAGTGGGTATTGAGATTCATTTCATTTCATTCATTCATGCCTCACCCACGGGAGTAGGTATTGAAAGTCCCATCATTCCAATATAGGCAAATAAGTCCCATCATTCCAATATGGGCAAATAGATCCCCGTATTAAAGATTCTTCATACGGGCCTTGGATCCCTGCATTTTGATAATGCGGGTCTGAGTGAACACCGACGGGTGTTATACTGGCTATACCGGTATATGCAGAAGAGAAGTAGAAACATATGCATCTTGCATCGTATTTATAGTATATTCATATGTATGGGATAATTTGAGAATGATTTGTATTCGATTCAATGTTTCTGTTTTGTATTCGCTTCAATGTTTCTTATGTCGTTCGTTCGTACTTGTTGAGTCTTGGACTCACTCTTGCCAATTTTGTTTTTAGGTGATCGTTTAGGACGACACGTCCTGGGAGGGAGTAGATCACATGAAGAAATCCACATTATTACATACTTCACCAATTAAATAATATTTCTATTGCTACCTTTCATTTGGAAATTATTGAATGTAATAATTGGATTCATGGTACTTCTATTGTTCATCCTTAAAGTTTATTCATGCTAGTTGATGGTTTAAAATTATCCGGACATATTCATAATATTGTTCCTCTTGATTGAATTGTTATAAACTGAAATTTAGTGCTTAAATCCTTGCTGAATTTTATGTTAGTTAAGGTATCAGAATTGTTGTGTGATGAAGTTTAGCTGTTATTAGTTGTTGATTTGTTAAGAAAAATGTATAGAGTTGGTTGATGTTAGTAGTTTAGGTTGCATCTTGGCTTCCGCATAGGCAGGGTGTTACAGTCCATATAGGGAGTTTCATTGCCATCTTCAAGATTACCTTCATCCATATGCAAGTCATGCTCCATGGCATTCAGCTCTGCTTTACATATTGGGATCTTCAATTTCTTTTTGAAAACCCTACACTGCCTTCTGATCTCTTGCACTTCCTCATCCTCACTTGAGCTATTATCATCTCTAGGTAAGTACTCACTACAATCACTACCAGACACATCACCATCTAGAACAACAAGAGCCAGAGAATTATCTTTGCTTGTGCCTGCACCTTGGCCTGTAGAAGGGGACTTGTAAAAAGCCCTAAATGCACTCAAATCTTTCTCAGCCTGTTGGGGTGATGGAGTCAATATAAACCTTTCATTGCTCTTGCCTGACACTTGGGATTTCACAAGTTCATCATCTATACACTCTTATTCCTCATCTTCATAACTGGACTCAGCTATTGTGATGGCCTCCACATACACATCAGCTACACCACCTTCAGTAATACAATCAGACATGAAACTGCATGCTTGGTCATCCACCAATACTCTAAGACCCTTGTTCAATTCCTTCCTAGGAAAAAGCCAATGAAGATTAACTTCGTCTATTTCTCCGATATGATCTCTCAGATGTCCTTTTAGCTTGGGAAGGGGCACTTTATCACGCTTAATGTATGCCATCACCTCATATCCCCCCAAGTAATGCACATTTCTTCCATAATTGATGAACTCCCCGTTAATGTGAAATTTGACAATGAGCATATCAAGATTGTCCATACTTGAACACCTACAACACACGAAGAATCAGACCAAAACCCGAATCTCAGCCCTAAAGAAAAGTAAAGATCCAGCATAGTGCGTCCAAAATTGAAGTAAAAAAGGCTCTCGATCATCAGATTTCGATCAATTTTTCAACTAACACCAAAACCCTATCGAACACCCAAAGCATTGAACACCCGAAGAATCAAACCAAAAAACGAATCTCGGCCCTAAAGAAAACTAAAGATCCAGCATAGTGTGTCTTAAATTGAAGTGAAAATGTCCCTCCATCATCACACATTACCATCAAACGTTCAACTTCACCAAAACCCTAACAAACACCCAAGCCGTTCGTGGAATTGAGGTATCACAAGACACTACACTAAGAGAGGAAGGGGCCAACAGACCTCAAATACGACGTGGATTACCGAATTCCTCCCATAAGCATCGCCTCACACACACCGGATCGTCGGAGTCACCGCCGCCTATTCTACGATGAGTCCAAGCGAGAGGCCACGGGAGGAGAACCAAAGCAATACGGGGTTCAACTGACGTTTATTTCACTCGGGTGGACCAGGTGCGCCACGTCTACCACGTAGGACGACAGCTGACATGTTGATTGGGAAAAATTAGGCCACGTATGCAAAACCACCCATCCAAACCGACGTGAGGGGTTTAGTAACCAAATTGCACAATTTTAGGGGGTCAAATAACCGTTTTAAAGATCAGGGGTTAAACCAGACTTTTCTAATAGTTCGAGGGAGTAAACTGGACTTTTTCCAAAAGAGAAAGAGGAGAGAGAATGGAAATGAGCAGAGAGGAGTAGAGGGGGAGGAGAGAAGCTAGCGAAGTGCTGTCCGTCCGGTCGTCCACCTTTTAGGTAATTATTTTTAACCAAATGGATTACATAGTTTTATATGTATAGTGACGTAGTGTAGTGTGTTGTACATAATCCTTTTCCGTGGGTAGTTTAGTTTTAGATATATGGTTAATCGTGGAAATATTGTTTATGGTGTAATACGTCAAATATGTCGGACGCCACTAATTTCAAAATTTACTACGGTCAGGGGACCATTCTTGAGGGTCCCCAGGGGATTGATTTGCACTATTTTCAATCAGCGACCATGACCCTAATAAGACCATAGCAGCGTACATGGAGCGCTATGATGCAGTGGTTGTTCCACATATTCGATTTGGACTATGCTGTGTATGATATGAGATTGAGATGTCTTGCCAACCGAGCACCATAGGGCACATATTGGGAGTTAGTGCAGCTCAAGGGAACAAGGTCATGGTAGTCATATATACACAGTGCGATGGAGGAACGTTGGGATTTGATTCTTCTGGCCCAGGCATATGCCAAGCCCACTCCTGCATCGGTGGCTAAACAAGAAGGGAGTCGTGATGCCAAAGAAGAAGTCAGGGACTCTAGCCATAGCGCGGCACACACAATGGTCGAAGGTCTAGGAGTTACTAATGTTGTCGATGAAGACCGTGTGGAAGGAGCTCCTTCAGTTAGGCAAGCTAGTGGGCTTGATAACGAGGGTGAGGAGCTGAAAGCCCTAGTCCAAAGGATGGATCTGGAAGACCAAGACTACGTAGCATTGTCAAAAGATAAAGGATCTGATGACGAGAATGCTGTGGAACAGCAAGCGGTTCCATCCGAGTAGAACACATATTAGTTCGACAACCCCGTCGTTAACGAAGGCTCCTATGTGCCATGGGAGTACGAGCAAAGCAAGGTCAGACAGGGAGCTATGTAGAAATGCAAGTGGGACGTGCAGGAGACGGTAAAATTCCGGGCCTTGTTTATGAGGCGTACATTCACAGTCGTCAAGTCTAACCCAAGATGCTACGATGTGAAGTTTGATATACAGGGATGCCCTTGGCGAGTGCACGTATTTCAGCCTAAGTGGGACACCTTCTAGAAATACTCTATAGTGGTCCCTCACACATGTGTCGTTGTTGAGTTAGTGCAGTCCCACAAGAACCTGTCATCAGGCTTCACCGCGAACATCATGTACGGTGAGATCATGGATAATCTAGATTTTGAGTCACGATCCATCATTCGGGCAATTGAGGCAAGGTTCCAATACACAATCAGCTATACCAAGGCGTGGAGGGCAAAACAGAAGGTATTAGAATCAATGTTCGGTACGCTCGAATACTCCAACCACAACCTCCCCAGCAAACTCCGAGTCATACAAGACAGGAATCCCGGCACTCATGTCGACATTCAATATTCCACGCATCCGAAGTGGGGCAAAAAGAGGGTACTGAAGCGAGCATTCTTCGTCTTTGGTCCATGCATCAATGCATTCTGGCACTACCATGCAATCTTGTGCGTGGATGGCACATTCCTGATTAGAAAGTATAAGGGCTAGATACTAACTGCAATAGTGATGGATGGGAACAATCAAGTTCTTACTGTGGCATTTGCATTCGTCGAAAGCAAAAACACGAACAACTGGTTGTGGTTCCTAAGGAATTTGAGGATTTCTGTTGTACAATACCATCCTAACGTATGGGCCATACATGATTGGCATGCAGGCCTACTAAGTGTAATAACTCAGCTACAACAAAGAGAGAATGAACCACTTTCATGGGTGGATCTGTAGAGAGGTGGTGCATGAGGCATTTGGGTGCAAACTTCTATAAGCAGTTCCACAACAAGGACTTGATGAACCTATTCAAGCGGTTGTGCAACTAGAACCAGCAGCGTAAGTTTGATGCACTCTGGAAGATTCTGAATGAGCGGACCCAGACGCACAAAAAAGAGGCAGCGAAAAAGGCCGCTACAAGCGCTGACTAGCCCCCCCCCCCGAAGCATTGCCACAGCTACCCACAGATGGCCCTAATGTGGCGAGAAAGATGGGGGCATAGGTGAAATGCTTCTAGGACTGGATTGATAGAGTACTATACTCCGCCATGATCACTCGAAGCATTACCACAAATTACTTTGTTGACAGAAGCAACAATGTGTCGCTCGCCATGGCAAATGATAGAGTACTATACTCCGCCATGATCACCAAGTACATAGAGGAGAAGAGCAAGAAGGGTGAGATGCTCCGAGCATTCAAGATGGGCACAAGGGAGCTTTGCTTCGAGATACTATGCAGAGATAAAGGACACAGCGGGACGAATCGCAAGAGGATCACCCACGAGTGCAAGCTACGCCGCGCTAGTTGCGTATGCACTTGCAACAAGCCTCTTCTTCTGCATAGGCCCTGCTCACATGTCATGGTCGCATGTTTGACGGTGGCACAACATCCCGGCCAGTACCTCTCTGATTATTTCAACAAGGAGGAGGTGATACAAACCTGGAGTGCATAGCTATATGGTTACAACGTGGTTGGCCATTTCACTGGCCATCCGATCTGGGAGCAACTTATCTAGGCTGCAGACATTGATAGGCTGAAGAAAAGGTTGGCTAGCGACAGGTACATTATATCAGGAACGACATAGGCAAAGTAGAAGACGGGCGTCGTACGAAAAAGTGCTCTATTTGTAGGGATTCTGGGCACACCTTCAAGAAATACCCTATGAGAAATCCATAGGATGAAGGAGACATCGGCAGTCTGGTCGACGCCGCGGGGACCTCATTTGACCACCCCACTCGAGGTGGTCGACAGGGCGAACGTTGAGGTCGCGACCACGTGAAAGGTTCGTCTTGTTGAAATATGTGATGCTCAATGCTTTGTAATCTCATTTTGATTTGTCAAAAAACTAGGTGATGACATTGTGTTGAATGTTTTGTAATATCAGTGTGATTTGTCGACAAAATATATGAGGACGTTGTGCTCAATGTTCTGTAATATCATTGTGATTTGTTGACAAAAAATGTGATGAAGTTGTGTTGAATGTTTCGTAATATCATTGTGATTTGTCCACAGAATATATGGTCAGAAATAGTCAGTAAAAAATAGGCTGATATCCCTTTTGCCATTTCAGTTGGTGACAGTCACCTAGTATTGTAAAAAAATCGAATATTTATTTTTGTAAATTTCTTTTAAAATAATTTTATTTCAAAAAAAAATCTGGTTTCCTTCTCCTTTACTAGCTAAGGGGGTAAGATGGTATGGGTAGTGGCATGGCGCAACTATTTTGATCTATGGTACGTGTTATAAATAAATGAATAGAAAAATAGGAACGAGAGACATGAATTTTACATGAAAAATCATTTTGGTAAAACCAAAGACGCACTAAGGCAATATCACTATATAAGGAGATGTTTACAACGAAGCTATTGATCTTCCCTATGGTCTACAGTGATATATTTATAGGGGTATATGAAAGACTCCTGTAGAAGTAGAACTATGAGTTGGAGTAAGAAACAAAAATTTTATCTCACTCAAACTCAATTTGTACCACACTCAAACTCAACAATCTTCACCTTAAGACTAATTCCTCATGTATCCAAATAAAAACGTGATCTTGAAACATATTAGCATGAACACAATGTGCACCGAATGTCCATAGAACTATTGAATGATACCCACTAAGTCTGAGCAAAGCTTACACTTAGCAGCAGAAACTGACTTTGTCATCATATGAGCTAGATTATCATGAGTATTTATCTTGTTAACTTTAATGTCACCTTGAGCAATAATATCTCGAATGTAATGATATCTGATGTCAATGTGCTTTATTCTCTCATGAAACATATGACCCTTCATAAGACAAATAGTGTTTTGACTGTCGCAGAATATTGTAGTGCAAGGCATACTTCCACAAAGCTCAGTAAACAAACCTTTTAGTCAAATGACTTCTTTGCAAGCTTCAGAAATAACTATATACTCGGCTTCTGTAGTGAACAAGACAATAATAGCTTGTAGGCTCACTTTCTAACTAACGTCATATCCTCCAACAATGAACATATAAACGGTAAGAGATCTTCTCTTATCCAAATCTCTAGCAAAATCTGAGTTTACATAACCAATGATTCCATCTTTAGTCTTCCTAAACTGTAAACAAGCATCAGATGTGCTCTACAAGTATACGGAAATCCATTGAACCATTTTCCAATGCTCTTTGCCGAGATTAGCCATGTATCTACTAACAACACTAAATGATCGAGATAAATCGGGGTGAGAACACACTATGGCATGCATAAGTGAACTAATTGCACTCAGTGGTGGAGGGTCATTGGGGCCAAAGATGGTTGTGGCCCTCCCTTGCCATTGATATACACCCTTAACTAACAGATGTAGTCAGCATTTTGTTTACCATTGATGGCACTATCTATTGGATGATGATACATCATTCTTCCTTCTAGAGCTCCTATTTTAGATATTTTTCTGATATCTTTTAGAGAAATACTCATTCCCTGCCAATTTAAGCCAAACTAGTGAACAATTAGCACCAATCCTCTTTGACCAAATTAAAATTCTTGCCACCAAATTGATAGAGTTCTATTATCAATAGTGCCATCATGTACCTAGAAAATTAGCACCAAATGAAAATGAACTAGTTCCTTTTCTTAAGCACAAATTTAATATTGTAATTGAAATGTGATTATTGATTGGTCATGATCTGGCCATCCCTAATTTTGACTCTAGCTCTGCCACTGACTGCGCTGGCATATGGAACTCTAGACATGTACTCAACTTTATCATCTGACTGTGGACATGACGCTAAAGAAAATTTAAAATGTGTAGCTAACGGAGTATTTTCTGGTTTGGTCTTATGCATATTGAAATGATGAAGAATTTTATCAATATACCCTTTCTGACTTAGGTATAATTTTGTAAACCATCTATCTCTAGTAATTTGCATGCCAAGAATCTTCTTTGCTGCACTAAGATCCTTCAGCTCAAATTCATTGCTCAATTATACCTTCACCGCTTAAATTTCTACCTTGTCTTTTGTAGCGGTCAACATATCATCAACATATATGAACAAATAAATAGATGAGCCATTAACAGTCTTCAAATAAACACAGCTATCATAATTGGATCTTTTGAAATCCTTAGATATCATAAAAGAGCCAAATCTCTTGTACCACTATCTAAGTGATTGCTTCAGACCATAAATATATTTCTTCAACTTGCAAGCATAATTCTCATTTCCTGGAAAGACAAACCTTCTGGTTGCTCCATATAAATATTTTCCTCCAATTCCCCATGTAAGAACATAGTTTTCACGTCCAATTGTTCAACCTCATAATCATGCATACACACTATACTGAGTATAAAAAGTTTAAGAAAGTTTATCAACTTTATCATCTGACTGTGTACATGACGCTGAAGAAAGTTTAAAATGTGCAGCTAACAGAGTATTCACCAGTTTGGTCTTATGCATGTTGAAACAATGAAGAACTTTATCAATATACCCTTTCTGACTTAGGTATAATTTTCTAAACCGTCTATCTCTAGTAATTTCCATACCAAGAATCTTCTTTGCTGCACTGAGATCCTTTAGCTCAAATTCACTGCTCAATTGTACCTTCACCGTTGAAATTTTTACCTTGTCTTTTGCAGTGGTCAACATATCATCAACATATATGAGAAAAAAATAGCTAAGCCATTAACAGTCTTCAAATAAACACAACTATCATAATCGGATCTTTTGAAATCCTTATATATCATAAAGGAGTCAAATCTCTTGTACCACGATCTAGGTGATTGCTTTAGACCATAAATATATTTCTTCAACTTGCAAGCATAATTCTCATTTCCCGGAAAAACAAACCTTCTGGTTGCTCCATATAAATGTCTTTGTCCAATTCTCCATGTAAGAACACAGTTTTCACGCCCAATTGTTCAACCTCATAATCATGCATACACACTATGCTGAGTAAAGAACGAATGAAACTATGCTTCACAACTGGGAAAACACATATGTGAAATCAATACCTGGAATTTGGTTGTATCCTTTAGCAACGAGCATTGCCTTGTACCTAACCTCTTCGATTGGTGAAATGTCTTCTTTCTTCTTGAAGATCCATTTGCACGAATAGTCTTCCTATCAATTGGCAACTTGACCAGCTCCCAAGTGACATTTTTCTCAAGAGATTGCGTGTCATCATGCATGACAACTATCCATCCCTCTAAATCACTAGAAGATGTAGCCTCTAAATAAGTGGAAGATTTTACAGTACCTTCAATTTCTTCTACCACATTCAAAACATAAGCAACAACATCAGCTTTTGCAATCAATCTTTTGGGAGCTTAAATATCCCTTTTAGATCTATCGCTGCAATGAAATGTTGTGGTGATTGAAAGACAACGGGAACATCTTGTATGTTTTCTTTTTCAACTTCTAGTGTGGCTCCTGAATCAATAGCATGCTCCACATGCACGCTTGATTTCTGCGGCTTCTCAATAGGAACATCAATAGATTGTTTATCATGCAACATAGCAGATTCATCAAAAGTATCACTTCTGGTAATAACCACCTTTTCAGTTTCAGGATTCCATAATTTATATCCTTTCACACTAGGTTTATAGCCAAAGAAAATGCACTTAGCGGCTTTAGCCTCCAATTTACCATCATTAACATGAGCATAAGTAGGACAACCAAATGTTCTCAAATTTGAATAATTTACTGGAGAACTAGACCATACCTCAATTGGACTCGTCTTATCAGTTGCCAAGTTGGGTGTCCAATTGATCAAATAACAAGCAGTGGACACGGCTTCAGCCTAATAACTACTAGATAAGCTGGAGTTAGATAACATGCAACATACCTTCTCCATAATGGTTATGTTCATACATTCAGCCACATCATTTTGCTGAGGAGTACCTGGGACAGTGTAATGTCTCACAATGCCCTCTGATCTGTAGAAAGCTTTAAATTCTCCAGAACAGAACTCCAAAACATTATCAGTACGTAGCTTCTTGACATGTTTGCAAATTTGCTTTTCAATCATAATCTTCCACTCCTTAAATATCTTAAACATATCCGATTTGTGCTTCATGAAATATGCCAAACTCTTCTTAAATAATCATCAATGATGGTCAACATGTAGCCAGCACCTCCAAGGGACGGAACGTGGGATTCTCCCCCACAAATCAAAGTGAACATAATCCAATATGATTTTTGTAGAGTGAATTGTTTTGCTAAACTTCACCCTCTTTTGCTTGCCGAAGATATTGTTCACAAAACTTTAACTTGTTGATGCTTCGACCATCAAATAGTCCTTTTTTTTTGCATAATTCCATCATGTCAATTTCACTCATATGCCCTAGACGCATATGCCAAAAATTAGTAGCATCAGAATCGAATGATTTATTTGAGGCAACAACAAAATTAGCTGAAATTGTAGTACCCTACATATGATATAAGTTAACAACTTTCATATCATATTTCATCACAACAAGAGAGGCTTTGGATACCTTTAGAACTCCACCTCCACCTAAATACATGTATCCTTTAGCATCAAAAGTACTTAGGGAGATAAGATTTCTCTTCAAACTTGAAATGTGTCGAATATCTAACAAAGTTCTGATGGTACCATCAAACATCTTGATCTGGATAGAACCAATACCTGCAATCTTGCATGATGAATTATCACCCATCAACACATAACCATTTGTTGTAGCTTCATAATCCACAAACCAATCTCGGTTCAAACTCGTGCGGAAAGTACAGGTCGTATCAAGAATCCACTCATCACCAGTTTTAGAATTACTGGCAAAACCAACGAGAACATCTCCATCAGAATCTTGCTTAGTAACAATGGTGGCTTTAGCATCAATCTCTTGTTGATCCTTCTTGAAATTATTATTCATTTTCTCATTTTTATTTACCCACCAGTACTCTGATATGTTGTGTCTATCTTTCTTGCAATACTTGCACGACTTGTATCTACCTATGTTGTGTCCATCTTTCTTACAATACTTGCACGAATTGTATATGCGTCTGGATTTTGATCTACCTTTGTAATTTCTACTCGAGCTTTTACCTCTTGCATTGTCGTTTGAACTCCTCTCCTGTTGTCTACCGTAGACAACCATGCCTTTTAAAAGTGAATTTGAACTTTAGTTCGGAACCATAAGCTTCATCTTTTCCTTCGCATGCAGTGCTTCATAGAATTTATTAAGTGCAAGAGTATCTCGGCTATATAGAATAATATCTCCAAATGTAGAGTATGAACTAGGCAGCAAACATAAAAGAACAAGACTCAAATATTCATCATCATATTTTACAACCATAGACACGAGATCTGAGACTATTTCTTTGAACACTGTCAGGTGGTTCAATAATGATCTATCTTCCACCATCTTGTGCGAATAAAGCTTCTGCTTCAAATGCATCTTACTGGTCAAATCTTTAGTCATGCAAATCTGCTCTAGTTTCAACCATAATGCAGCAACGGTCTTCTCATTCAAAGTCTCCTGCAGGATATTATTTGTTATATGAAGATGAATCTGAGATAAGGCCTTGTGGTCTTTTCTTTGCTTCTCCTCAAATGACCATGCAACAGGCATCTTGTCGATCCCTAATAAAGTGTTATCCGGATCGAACTGTGCAAGAACATTCACATCTTGACTTGCCATAGAGAAAACCCCGTGTCTCGATTCAGCAGCGGAAAATCATACTTCAATGTCCTCATGTAGAAGAAACTATAGTTTTGTTGGTATAATATTGTGTGAATGTAGCAATGCTTGTCAGGATCCCTGGTACACTTTGTGTGTACTCGAAGAAAGCGATACCAATTTGCTAGATGAAATCCCGAAGCAACAAGTTCGCCTCGGGTTTGATGTTGGACAATGTTTTGTTATTTTCTTTCGCGGCTTTGAACTCGGTGTGAAGGATGACCTGAAGAACACCTTGACCTCTTCAGATTCAACGACAGGACGAGACATAAGTTAGTCGATTTTTTTCCTGGTCGTATCCTATGCTCTGATACCACTTGTTTCTTAAGTTGATTGACATGAAATATAGGATGAATCCCTACTCCTTCAGGTAACTGCAATTTGTATGCCACTTTGCCAATTTTATGCATAACCCTGAAGGGTCCACAAAATTTACTAGTGAGCTTTAAAGTGTTTTTGAACCCCGAATGCAGTAGTTCTATAAGGCTGCATCTTCAAATAAACTATGTCTCCCACTAAAAATTTCCTCACATTTCTGTTTTTGTCAGCATACTTCTTCATCCTTGATTGAGCTTGAGCCAGGTTCTCTCTCAGCCTGTTAAGCATAGTTTGTTTCTCTTCCAGAAAATCCCTAGCCTCATCATCATTAGGACCAGGTACTACTACTTCATTTATCAAAGGGGGTGGAAACCCATAAAGATCCTGAAAGGGAGATATCTTGAGGAATGTGTGAAATGTGGTATTATACCACCATTCAGATAGAGATAGCCAAGATAGTCATTTCCTAGGTTCCTAGAATGCCATGCACCTTAAGTAGGACTCCACACACTGATTAACCCTCTCGGTTTGCCCATCAAATTGAGGATGATAAGCCGTGCTAAACCTCAATTGAACTTTTAGAGTTTTGAAAATTTTCTGCCACAATTTGCTAGTGAAGATTCTATCTCTATCTCGTATTATAGCTACTGGAAAACCATGCAATTTGAATATATTATCAATGAAAGCTTCAGTGGCTAATTGGACAGTGTAGGGATGTGACTGAAGGGATACGGGTAGGTTACGATAGCAACAATTCAAAAATTCTACCACGTAAACCAGGAAGCCAAGCAAGAAGATGATCACAGATCGTTACCACCAAACGCGCAGAGCAGCGGAAGAAGAGTTGGAGCAGCCTGGTCCAACGTAGAGCGCATCAATGTAGTGGTCGTAGTCGATCGTCCAGTGTCCTCGCGAGTCGATCGTCTCCTCCAGCAAATTTTGCAGTTCCTTATGAAGATCGCGGGTCGTTCTCAAGCGCAATAGCAACCGCAGTAGTGCCTCTACGATATCCACATGTCTAGGGAAGGAACAACTGTACGCCGGTGTGCTAGCACCAAGTTGCACAGCAGAGCTCTCAGGAAGATGGCGGCTAGGGTTTCGATAGAGCAACTCACGTCAATCACCTACAGCACGATAGCCTCAAGCATCTCCTTATATAGTGCCCATGACGGATCCTATCCAAACATGTTTTGTTCCAACCCGTTAAGTGTGTGACCCGTTAGGTTTATGTGTAGTCGGTTGTGACTCGGAAACAATTTTCTATCACAAGTCGTTAGCGGTTCCTAACAGGACATAACAATTCCCGAATACACACAAATTATATCGGACGAACCTTAATGCAATATGATCTATGACCAGGTCCTTATCACTTACGACCAGGTCATATATCTATACGACTAGTTCGTATCTGATCACAACTAGTTCGTAACTCCTTACGACCAGGTTTCGACCACTCTGTGATTACGTTCGACTAGTCTACGACCAGCTCGTATCTCCATACGACCAGTCCATAACTGATTGAACTAAGTGACCTACTCGTGTATTCTCCCTTTGCCTCACAATATCTCCATACGACCAATCCATAACTAATCGAACTAAGCAACCTACTCGTGTATTCTCCCTTTGCCTCACAATGTCTGGTTGAACTCTAGGTGAGATATTATGTTATCTATGGACTGTTCAATACTTTCTCGATTGAGTGTCGGATAACCTTATGCGGTCTAACACTTCGACCACCAGTGGCATGGCCATGTACTTTCTTTATCCGACCACTTTGAGGGGCCCAGAGACATCTCTCCTGTTATGTTAGGAGGGGCAAATCCCATATCTGACCAGTCACATCCCTCCACATGTTTCATAACATACTCGAAAGCTACCTTTATAACTACCTAATTACGAGTAGCGTTTGGCAACCCCTAAGAGTGCTATTACACATATAGGGAACCATGCTGATCTCAGGTCTAAGGATTATACATCATTATTGCTTAAGACCAACTAATGACACATAGAATCATAACAATCTCTATAGTGTCTCAAGGTGGGTCTATCCAACCCCATATTCTCTAACATGTGTTCACATTATCGATTCGATATCCCTATATCCATGACCGGTGAAACATGGTCATCAATCAATATATGTGCTTTGTCGAGAGTAATGGCGGTGTTCGATCGGTGACATCCCACTGTGGATTCATTTAGAACGACATCATATAAGTTAAAGAGTTTCACCAACAAGTCACATACTTATTAATCTTTATAACCAATGATTCATTCAAGGAACAGAATAATATTTATTCAATAACTCATCAACATAGACATGATACAATCATCTCTATGATTGCCTCTAGGGCATATCACCAACAGTCTCCCACTCGCACTAGAGTTAATCATACAGGTATTTAATACCCATAGCTCCTGTGTGCGCCTCATGCTTAGGTTGCGGGAGAGGCTTTGTCAACGGATCAGCAATATTCAAATCCATGTGCACTTTGCATATCTTCACATCACCTCTCTCAACGATCTCACGAATAATGTGATATCGTCGAAGTATGTGTTTGGACTTTTGATGTGATCTAGGCTCCTTAGCTTGTGCAATGGCTCCACTATTATCACAATAGAGATCTATTGGACTGAAAGCACGTGAAACCACACCCAATTCATTAATGAACTTTCTAATCCACACGACCTCTTTTGCAGCTTCCGAAGCTGCAATGTACTCAGCCTCTGTTGTAGAATCAGCAACCGTTCCTTGCTTGGAACTTTTCCAGCTCACTGCTCCTCCATTCAAACAAAACACAAACCCTGACTGCGATCTGAAATCATCCTTGTCGGTTTGGAAGCTAGCATCGGTGTAACCATTTACAACCAGCTCTTCCTCACCTCCATAAATAAGGAATGCATCCTTAGTCCTTCTCAAGTACTTAAGGATATTCATGACTGCTATCCAGTGACCTTCACCTGGATCTGATTGATATCTGCTCGTAACACTTAGAGCATACGACACATCTGGTCGTGTACAGAGCATGGCATACATGATAGATCCTATAGCCGAAGCATATGGGATTCTACTCATTTTGTCTTGCTCATTAGTGGTCGTAGAACACTGACTTTTGCTAAGATTAATACCATGTGACATGGGCAAGAAACCTTTCTTGGAATCTTGCAAGTTGAACCATTTCAACACCATGTCAATGTATACATCTTGGCTTAATCCAATTAGCCTCTTATATCTATCTCTATAGATCCTTATACCAAGAATATATGCTGCATCTCCTAAATCTTTCATCGAGAAACTATTTCTTAATAAAGTTTTAACAGATTCAAGCATTGGAATATCATTTCCGACCAGTAGTATGTCATCCACATACAAGATCAGAAACACAAGCTTGCTCCCACTAACCCTTTTTTAAACACAAGGTTCTTTTTCGTTCTTGATGAAGACAAACCCTTTGACCACTTCATCAAAACGAATGTTCCAACTCCGAGATGCTTGCTTTAATCCATAGATGGATTTATTAAGCTTGCATACCTTTCTAGCTTCCTTTGGATCGACAAAACCCCCAGGTTGTGTCATGTACACATCCTCACTTAGGTTTCTATTTAGGAAAGCCGTTTTGACATCCATTTGCCATATCTTATAATCGAAATATGCAACAATAGCTAGAATGATCTGGATAGACTTAAGTATAGCAACAGGCGATAAGGTTTCATCATAATCAACACCTTGAATTTGTTTGAAACCCTTTGTGACCAGTCGTGCTTTATAAATGTAAACATTTTCATCTATATCTATCTTTTTCTTAAAAGTTCATTTTTACTCAATAGTTTTAACACCATCAGATGCATCAATCAAGTTCCAAACTTGATTATCATACATGTACTTTATCTCGGATCTCATGGCTTCAAGCCAAGACTCAAAGTCTGGGTCCACCATCGCTTCCTCATAAGTTTTAGGCTCATCATTATCCAATAATAAAACATCATGCCCATACCTTATAGGCAATTAACGTGGCCTTTTGGATCTTCGTGGGGCTGATACCTCATCTACAGGTTCAACAACATTTTGTTCATCTTGTAGAGGTTCAGTAGAAGTTGAAACATTTTCAAATGCTTCCCGAATTTCTTTGAGTTGCACCTTGCTCCCACTGACTCCTTTGCAAAGAAACTCCTTCTCCAAGAAGACACTATTACGGGCAACAAACACTTTATTATCAACCCGATTATAAAAAATAATCTCCTTTAGTTTCCTTAGGATACCACACAAAGAAACACTTATCAGACTTGAGTGTGAGTTTATCAGACGTCAAACATTTTACATAAGCCTCACAACCCCATATCTTTAGAAAAGACAATCCATGACATTTCCTGGTCCATATCTCATATGGTGTCTTCGCTACTGTTTTTGATAGAACCCTATTTAAAGTGAAAGCTATTGTTTCTAGAGCGTATCCACAGAATTGCAATGGAAGGTCAGATTGGCTCATCATTGGCTGAACCATATCCAACAATGTTCGGTTTTCCCGGCGGAGTGAGTTGTGGAACAATTCCATATTTCTTTAGATGATCACCAAACTCATGGCTCAAATATTCACCTCCACGATTAGATCGTAGACATTTGATTGTCTTGTCAAGTTGATTATGTACTTCATTCTGAAATTCTTTGAACTTTTCAAAAGATTTAGACTTATGCCTCATTAAGTAGATATAGCCATATCTACTAAAATCATCAGTAAAAGTTATGAAATACTGAAAACCATCTCTGGCCGAAGTGCTCATTGGTCCACATACATCCGTATGTACAAGGGCCAACAGGTCACTCGCCCTTTCACCTCTGGTCATGAAAAGTGTCTTTGTCATCTTGCCAAGTAAACATGATTCACATGTTAAAAATGATTCAAAATCAAATGAGTTTAGAAGACCACCTTTATGGAGCTTCACCATGCGCTTCTCATTTTATGACCTAGACGACAATGCCAAATAAAAGTGGAATTCATTTCATTAGGTCGAAGTCTCTTAGCATTAACGTTATAGACAGACATATCCTCAAGATTCAAAACATACAATCCATTCACTAATGGAGCATGGCCATAAAGCATATCTTCAAAATAAATTGAACAACAATTATTCTTTATTCTGAACTCATAACCTTCTGTTTCTAAACATGAAGTAGAAATAATGTTTTTGGTTAAGGCTGGAACATAATAATAATAATTTAATTCCATAACCAATCTTGAAGGTAAAGCTTATGGTAAAGTGTCAATAGCTAATGCAGCAACTCTTGCTCCATGACGGATCTGAGTGGGAAGAAATTCAAGGCGCTGGAGGAGGTCGAGATGCTCCCTGACAAGGATCTAATCAAATAGAGGTTTGCGGCCGACGAAGAGATTACCAGTGCATCTATTTCTTCCAAGAGTCTTGGAGTATTACAGAGTTGAGCTGGTGAATTTGGCCCCTAATTCTATTGACAACCTCAGTATTTTTATCTATCTTTGTGAGGCATACCTAGGGATCAAGCCAAATCTGAAGATATTCAAGTATTTTTAAAAGATGGCGAGATCAGGGAAGTCGGCGGCCGGGCTAGGGGAGTGCTTGTTGCGACTCCACGACAGGAAGACCGACGAGTACATTTGGATGTATCCGAAGTTCTCATGGTCTTCATGGAAGAAAAACTAGCTCTACATGATGGTCATGAAAGAGGACGGCCTCTACTTCACCGGAAAGGTGCCGAGCGAGAATCTCAACTGGCGGTCTACCGAGAAGAAAGAAGGAAGGGTCAGAAGGGTGGTCGACACCATCCAAGATCTTAGTGCCAAGGGATTGACTACTTGGCACGTGGTGAGGGACTTTTCCATGCGACAGATAAGTCCCTTGAGGCTTCGATCGCGTTCTCTGCTCTGGTACATTAGTCGTGACGAGACGATCAAGGATACCAGGGAAGGTAAGTCATGAAAACTTTTCCAACCAGTATGGTTTATTTAGTTGTTTTATTTCCTAACCTTAGGACCTATTTGTTCTTTTGAAGCCTTTTCTTCTGATGAGATCAGGGAACGGGTCAAAATGATCTGCGTTGGGGAGCCTGATGCCAAGGTTGCTTTTTCACAGCATTTTGGCAATCATCTCTGAAGAAGAGAGACTTGGGAGACTCAAGGTAGATAACAATTTTTTTCTTCATCTTTTATATATTATCCGATATGTATATGATTATGATCTGATATGCAAGCGGTCGGGTTGAGGATGAAAGAGTCCATGGAGGGCTCCGACCCAACTATTGTTCTAACCGACACCTGCTCTGCGGCTACGCAAGATGATGGCCTTTAGGTAAGAAGATTGTTTGTGATGGAGAAAATATATTAGATGGAAGTTTCATCACCTAATCAAATTATATTTATGTTTTAGGTGGGAGAAAAAGAAAACCCACAGCGAGAAGCTACGGAGATCGTAGGCCTCAAAGTTGTCATTCATGACCTGTCAGTTGCTACCGGAGCAACTGTTCTAGGGGTCGATGAGACCATATCCTCCGACCCGATGGTCCGGGATCTTATTCTCGACCAGTTGGTCGAGAATATTTCTTCCAACCTCCAGTCAGTGGATGTGACGGATCTAACTAGGCCTACCGGTTCAGCACCGGTGAAGTCGGTTGAGAAGAAAAAAAGGAAGGCGAGGGCGACGAACTTTGCTCCAGGGTTCTTCAAGCTCAAGACCAAGAAGACGGCCAAGTACATATACATGAAAGGAAAACTTATGTAAGTACTTACCTCTGGTGTTTTGAGGTCTTAAGCTTCTTTTCTTCTTTCTCTATAGGTCCTCCAGTATTCCGGTCGCTTTCGACCAGAGCACCCCTCAGGAAAAGGCTTCTGAGGAAAAAAAGGTCGAGCCACCCCAGGCGGTGGCAAGGCGCTACCTTTCAGAACCCGTGGCGGCTCCAACCCCACCTATGGAGGTGGAGGTCCCTGAGGAATCTTAGTAGGTTCTGATCCCTGCTGGGAATTGTCCTCTCTGTGTCGCCTTTCCTCATCGCCGTCGGATCTTCAATGATGAAGATCTTGATGAGGCTTGGGGAAGGATTTCGGACCGTCAAGCAAAGATGAGTCCCAACTCTATTTTTGCCTAATATAACAATATGGCAATCAAGGTAAGCTTCCACAACCACTTTTAATAGCCTTTCCCTTAAACTTTATTAAAAACTTAAAGGAGTATGCTATTTTGTAGCATTTGGTGGAAAATTTCAATGTGGTTGGAGGACTGACCCCGCAAATAAAACTCTTAGAGAAAATCATTTTGAATTAGAAAGTAAGTACTCTCTTAGTGTCTTTCTTTCTCTTTTACCATTTGGCTCTTTTTCTGTTAACCAATTTCTCCATTTATTGTATTTGATATATTCGGGGAAACTTAAGGAAGAAGTTGTGGCTAAGGAAGCCATAATAGCCAAGCTCAAAGAAGAATGCCAAAATAAGGACCGGTCGATCAAATACCTGACGACCAGGCACAAGGAAGTCCTTGAGACTATCGAGAAGAAGAGCGAAGATAATCGGTCGTAGACTCGACCAGTGTACTATCTTTTTGTTGTCGTATGTACTCATTCTTTGGTCTACTCATGCAGACCAAAATCAAGCATTGAAGAGAATAGAAAAAGCTCTTGAGTTTGAGCGTGGTAAGGAGGTAGCCTTTGGACATAATCTTGAAGAGAAGGTCAAGGCTTTCAACAAGATGCTCTTCAATATGGGATCGAGAACGCAACCGCCCAACTTAGGAGATCCCATGGAGAAGATCAACTTCCTTGGACAATAACTCGAAGACCTCAGGAGCTTGCTCAAGACTACTCAGGAGAACCATGCACAGACTTTGTTTGAAGCTGTCAAAAATAGAGTCAGTTTTGCTTTGGCAAAGCTGAAGGCCTCCGACCCCACCATAAATCTCCAAGTTGTTAAGGAAGATTTCAACTACTTGGGAGATGAAGCAACCAAACTTTTCAAGGAAATGGCACCTCTCGGAAACAAGGTCGCAGAAGAAATAGAGGTTGGATCTCCGACACACAGCGATCAGTCTGGTGATCCTAAGGAGTAGGCTATTATAATATAAGAAGTATGAATGTAAAAAACTTGCCTTTAATCATCAGTAAAGTATATGTTTTGTCTTCTCAAATTCGCTGAGTACTCATATATTTGCTAGCCCCCGACTGCTTGTATTAGTAGAAGAACTTACTAAGTAAGCAGTAGACCAAGAACAAGAGCAAAAGCTATGACCACAGTGCAAAGTACGTGCTAATTATGTTATAAAAATAATCTAATTAACACTAGAAAATCAATTTGGTCGGAACCAGTGTATGATTTCGACTAGTTTAGATCTTTTCCATAATCGAAATACTGTATCGTACACTAAGTGGTCGGAACATGGTATTAGACTTGGCTTGATGATAAAAAACCATGCAAAAAATGTATGCAAAAAACGATAAGTGGCCTTGTTTATATATATTATCCAAAACTGGTTGTAAGGGTTGCTAAGAACTGAAGACATGAAAAACACATCGCGACACATGCTCATGCTCAAGTTCGACTGGCAGCGAGGATCGTAAGAAAAGAATCGTCACTAGGAAGCTCCTTGCAGTGGGAAGGACCACATGCGAAGAGGAGAGACTTCGACTAGGAGACTTTCCGTGTCCCGACCAGTAGCCAAACAAGAGTAGAACAGAATGTTGAAAAGAAGAAAGTTAGCCTTCGAACTCTTAAGTAGACAAGAAATTATATGAAGTTGTTTGTGTTATGCTGCTTTTACTCGCATGCTTCTTTGAGAAAAGAGTGTGGTTGCGCGTGAGAATCGTTGACGTAATGATCACGACTAGGACCTTTATAGCGTTTAACTAATATGTCTGAGCCAAGGAGTAAAAGAGACCCTTTAGAAGGACATCAACGAGAATTAGACTCTTCTCCAACCAGACAAACAACAATGATATGTAACCAAATAACAGATAACAAACATATAAACAATAACACACATCGGAAAGTAAAGGAAATGCGTCTTTACGGAAATTGAAAGAATGTAAAATACATTTATACAAAGAACTTACGCAATTGGGCAATATTCCAAGAATTTGACAAAACATGCCCATCTAACATAGCTAGTCGTACCAAACCAAGTCTGGTGACTTCGACCACAGTGTATGGACCTTCCCATTTGGGAGAAAGCTTGTTGTGATTAGCCTGGCTCTGAATTTTTCTGAGAACCAGATTACCTCTGACTAAGTCATGAGGTTGCACCTTCTGTTGTGATACCTTTGCATGGCTTGTTGGTAAACCGCCAATCGTATAAGGGCTTGGTTTCGTCGTTCTTCAAGGAAATTGATGTCGTCAAGTCTTCATTCTATCTGATCGTTCTCATTGAAACAATCAATTTGAATGGTGTTTCAACGGTAGCACGACTGGTCGTGGTTCGAACGGCCCATAATACATAAGGAAGTTCTTGAATCCAAACTCCTGACCATTTTGTTAACTGGTCAAACATTCGGCATTTCACCCCTTGCATTATGATACCATTGGCTCGCTCAACTGCTCCATTGCTCTATGGATTAGTGAAATGTATCTTGATACCTAGATCTTTGCAGAATTCCTAAAAATTTCTGCTAGAAAATTGGGTACCGTTATCTATGATTATACGACTGAGTATACCAAATCGTGTGATCATATTTTTTTGTGAGAAACCTTTTAGCAGCTTCAGTTGCTGTTTTAACAACTAGCTCGGCTTCTATCCATTCTGTAAATGTGTCAAACATGACGAAAAGGAATTCGAATCCCCAGGGTGCTCTTGGGAAAGGTCCCAGAATGTCTAGTCCCTAGGTTGCAAAAGGCCAAGAAAGAGGTATGGTTTGCAAAGCCTGTATCGACTGATGTACTTGTCAACTATGAAATTGATATTGTATGCACTTCGTCACGAGCTCTTTTGCATCATAAAGGACAGTTGGCCAGTAGTATCCTTGCCTGAAGGCTTTACCAATCAGTGTTCTGTAGGAATGATGTGCTCCACAGACTTCTCCATGAATGTCGGATAGAAACTTAATGTCATCCGTTTGAGATATGCATCTCATCAACACTCCGTAATATCCCCGTTTATAAAGGGTACTTTCGATCAGAGTGTATGATTTGGCTTTTCGAGTTATACGATCAGCCTCTACATCACCTTCAGGAATAATGCCATGCTGAAGATCATTGTAGATCGACGTCATCAAATCTCTACTGGGATCGTTCTTGACGACCTCCCGTGGAGCATCCATGTTCACAGGATCGATTTGTATGACCTCTAGTAGAACATCTATGTCCTCGGAATGCTCGACCACCGAGGGTGAATCGAGTTGCTCGAGAAAAACTCCGGGCGGGACAGGTGACCTTGTGGAGGCCATCCGTGCCAACTGGTCTGCCAAAAAGTTTTCTTTTCTAGAAATGTGTTTGATCTAGAAACCAAATAAGTGCTTTTCAAGTTTCCGTACTTCCACCAGATAAGATGACATCTTGGTACTTGAGCATTGATACTATTTTTTGACTTGATTCGCTACTAGTTGAGAATCGCCTTTCACTAGTAATCTGCGAATCCCGAGCTCTGGCTACTCGAAGTCCTGCCAGTAAACCTTCGTATTCTGCCACATTGTTTGTTGTAGGAAAGTTTAGCTGAATGGTGTATTTGATGTGTTCTCTTGTAGGGTATATGAGGACAACACCAGCCCCCAATCCTTTGAGCATCAAGGAACCATCAAAATACATTATCCACTCATCGTGGTGTTCGTACTCGGCCCCTTGGGTGGGTTTAGGGTTTGTCCATTCGACAATGAATTATGCTATTGCCTGGGACTTGATTGTTGTACATGAGATGAAATGGAGGTCGAATGCCCCAAGCTCGACCACCCATTTTGCTATCCGTCCTAATGATTCCCTGTTTCCAAGAACTTAACCTAGGGGATATCCGGTTGGTACGACCACTTTGTGGGCCTGAAAGTAATACCTTAGTTTTCTTGAAGCCATAAGGAGACCATAGAACAACTTTTGTACCTATGGATATCGTTCCTTTGGTCCATGAAAGACTTTGCTTACGTAATATACCGATCGTTGAATGCTGTCATGTTCTACAACCAGTACACCATTGTAGGATTCAGGCTACCAACGCATGTGATCTCCTGTGGACACACACACGCGAACACTGAGTAAACGCGATGAACATTGAGAGAAAATATTTACGTCGCCTGAACCACCTGTGACTTGCATGTTTCTTTTCCTTTTATTCAACAACTACCCAACGACTACACAGGCCACGATCCAAAAGAATTGGGCAACCAAAACAAAGCTCTAATGACATGCTAAAATGACTAGCATTTAATGCGCTTAGGGTGTGTGCAATGGTATAGACAATCGTTGTCTGTAATACTTTCCATGTCATCTATAGACAAAATTAAAGACAACCCATACAATGAGTTGTCTTTAAGTTATGTATATATGACCCCACAAACTGTACAGACAGCAAGGATACAACAGCAAAACAATCGTTTATAAAGGTCTTATAGACTGTCTGTTGCATGCCAGACAACTTCATTCTCTCTCCTTGTTCTCTGGCATCCACATCATTAAAAATCTTATGTGGCAAAGATTATAGACTGCTGATGTCATCCCACTATACATGCCCTTACATGCAGTAGTTCTATTCTGCATGCAAACACACATAAACTAAACAAACTAACAACTCCCTGCGTGAGACTAGGACTCGCATGCATCATCCCACACAGCGCCCACGCACGCGACTCGCTCTAGCCGGACTCCACGACTCAATGCGCACGTTGCCAAGTAGGGGTGAAAATGGATCGGATAGTTTCCGACCGATCCGGATGGAAACGGATTCGGATTATCTCGGATCGGATTTTTCTCGGATAATTTTCGGATCGGAAACGAAATCGGATTTTTTTTGTCGGAAACGGAAAAGAATATGGTAGGCATGCTATCCGGCGGATACAAATACGGATACGGATTATCCGGATAAGACGAAGTCCGGATATCCAGATTTTGGCCCAAAAGAGAAAATGGGTTTTTAACTAATTTTTGAATTTCAGAAAATGCAACAAATCAAATAGCCTTTTAGAAAATAGCAAATAGAGTTAAAAAATTCTAGAAAAAATCACAGAAATTCTTTGAATAATTTTGAACTTAATAAAATTAATTCCAACTTAAAGTTGGTTTTATTTTTGCACATAAATTATTTTAAATTTCTAAAAATAGGAAAAACCTTTTAAAATCCGTAAAATTCAAGAAATTAATTAAAATATCCTTTTTTCACTTTAAATCTAATAAAATCATAGAAAACTCAATAAATTTTATTTTGACATTAAAAACTAAGAAATTAAATAATTGACTTTTTAATTTTTCTTTTAACCAAGAAAACTCTTTTAAATCTTAGAAAATCTAATAAAATAATAACTTTATTAATTTTATTTTTGGTAACATACTTTGGAATGTTATAGTCATTTGCGTATAGATTAACCAGCCAGCCTGATCAATATTAGTGTGAACTAAGTTTTATATATGTATGTGATGAACTAAGTATGAACTAAGTTTTATATATGTATGTGATGAACTAAGTGTGAATGCGTGATGACTTGTGACTTTGTGAGTTATGACTTATGATATAAATATGGTAAACTAAGTGCCAATATTATGTGTGGTTACTAAAAATATGAACAATTCATGAATGTTTGCATCAAATAAACTAGTTATATGTTTTCGTTAATTTCTGGCATACAATTTAAGGGGTTTTCATGTTCCAAAAAATATCCGCGACCGTATTCGTTTCGATTTGTATTCGCTCTGTATTTGTATTCTATATCATTCGTATCCGTATTCATATCCGGGGTATTCGTATTCGTATCCGGGAAAAAATATGAAAACAAATATGATAGAGCCATTATCCGTCCGTATCCGATCCGTTTTCACCCCTATTGCCAAGCCACCCGACTCGGTCATTGCCACCTAAACACGACCTGATCAAAATACAAATGAACGACTCCAATCATGCACCATGCACACAAGCATGCATATGCACAAAAGCTGAAACAACACTAACGTGCACAGACTCAACATACTAATGCATAACTAGACACATGCAACAAGATTAACCCAACAATTGACTGTTTGTGGCGTTGCAGCCACATAAAGCAGCAATGTTTCTCCCGATCTTAGAGATACTTGGATCGGGGTACTCATAAGGTACTTTTTAAGCTCTTCAAAGCCGTCGTTTGCCTCTTTAGTCCACTCAAAACTTTCGTATTTTCGAAGAAGTTTGAAGAAATAGAGTCCTTTCTCATCTAACCGTGCTATAAAATGACTTAGCGCTGCCATACAGTTGGTTAGTTTTTGGACTTCCTTTTTGTGGTCAGAGGGCGCATCTGATCGATGGTCGTAATCTTTACTAGGTTTGCTTCAATCCCTCTAGCCGAAACTAGGAATCTAAGTAGCTTTCCCCAAAAAACTCCAAACACATACTTCTCTAGATTTAAATTAAGGTTATGCCTTCTTAAGTTATTAAAAGTCTCGTGTAGGTCGAAAATATGGTCGCCAACGTTGATGCTTTTCACAACCAAGTCAACAACGTAGGCTTCTAGATTTAAAGATTTTTTGCATCAACCTTTGAAAAGTTGCACAAGCGTTTTTTAGACCAACTGGCATCTTAACATAGCAGTAAGTGCCATATGGAATGATGAAGGAAGTTTTCTCTTCATCATCTTTACTCATATTAATCTGGTGATACCCTGAGTACGCATCTAAAAAACTTAACAACCCACACCCGGAAGTAGAGTCTACAAGTTGATCAATGCGTGGAAGGGAAAAGTCATCATTCAGATAAGCTTTATTAAGATCTGTGAAGTCAATACACATTCTCCATTTTCTATTGCTTTTTCTAACCATTACAGAGTTGGCGAGCCACTCTGGGTGGTCGACTTCACGAATAAATCCAGTCTTGAGGAGCTTATCGATCTCCGACTGGATTGCTTACTTCCGATCAGGTGCGAAACATCTTAGCTTCTACTTGGCTGATTTTTTGTCAAGCTGGAGAGCTAGCATGTTCCCGATCACCTCTCTGGAGACTCTGGGCATGTCGGATGCCTGCCAGGGGAATATGTCCTGGTTTGCTCGGAGGAAGGGGACAAGTAACTCTTCCTATTTAGGATTGAGTCCTGCCCCGACCAGTACCTTTTGGGCAGATGCATTAGTGTTTTCGGACCCAAACGGCGTGTTGGTGCTTTCTAGATAAGCGCCTTTGCTGAGTGGTACCTCCTTGGTCTGGTCGAAAGGTTTTGGCATCATCTTTGGTCTCGAGTGCTTGACCTGCATGGTAGGCGGATTAGTTTCCCTGGTCGGAAACTCATCGACCAGTCCTAAGAACTTCTGATCACATGCATGAGCCATTTTTCGATCTCCTCAAACCGTGATGACTCCTTTCGGTCCTGGTATTTTTAAACTCTGATAACCGTAATACGTGGCTATCAGGAATTTTGCTAAAACCGGACGACCGAGGATTCCATTGTATGCGGTTTCAAAATCCACCACATCAAATGAAACTTTTTCTGTTCGAAAATTGTTGGGTCTTTCGAACGTAACCGATAGGGACAACTGTCCTATCGGTTTTGCAGTAGAACCAAGAACTATGCTGTGGAAGGTATATTTCACGAGTTTTACCTTAGACTTGGGAATATGCATCTCTTCTAATGCACCTGTAAATAAAATATTTAAAGAGCTATCTCCATCTATTAAGACTCGATTAAATTTACAATTGTTAATAGTAGGTTCAACTACGATAGGAAACCTACCTGATCGAGTCGACGGGATGGGAAAGTCTTCTTTGCTAAAGGAGATTACAGTTTTCGACCACCTGGATGGCTTGACGGTGATCGGAGACTCGTCAAGGTTCACCTCCCGTTCCACAGACTTCAAATGACGTCTTGACTCATACGAGGAGGATCCACCAAAAATTGTATCGACTGTGTGCTGCGGCTCCTGGTACTCCATCTCTTCATCGCCATCTTTGTCCTTCTTGGAGCTTGATTCTCCGAGTTCTATTATGGAGGGAAAGGGACCTTTACCTGAGTAGTAATCCTCTAGTTTCTTTTGCTAGGCTTGGCAGGTGCACAGATCATGCCCTGCTGCCTGGTGAAGTGGACACCACTTCTTATTTTTCTTGTAATCATCGGTCAGAGCTTTTGCCTTATTCCAACCGAAAAAGTCTTTCTTGCCCTTGGTAAATTTTTCTTGAATTGCAAGGACTTCTTTGCTGTCAGGCTTGCGATTCTTCTTATTCTTGAGAGACTTCTTGCTTTTCTTCTCTTGCTTCTCCAGGCCTGATTGGGGATTTTCATCTTTTCAATCAATAGCTTCGTACCATTCGACCGCTTCACTAGCGGTTGCAAACTTGTCTGCCTTATCGAAAAGTTCGACGGTCATTCGTGGAGGATTTATTGCAATATCCTCCATAAACTAGCGATTCCTTAGCCCTGCTTTAAAAGCCTGGATGACTGAAGACTCTGCGATCTCTGGGATAGAGTTTCGAACCTGACTGAATCTCTTAATATATTGTCGAAGAGTTTCATTGGTTTTCTGCTTCATCTGATGAAGATCATCCTCCTTCCTGGGATGGTCATACATCCCTTGAAAGTTGACAATCAGAGTATCGTAGAGCTGCTCCCAAGTGTAGATAGATCCGACCGGTAAATTGAGCAACCGCGACCAGGCAGACCCTTCAAGGACCATTGGCAAGTAATTTGCCATCACGTTGTCATTACCACCAGCAGCCTTGATGGCGGTAGAATAAATTTGAAGAAATTCTAGTGGGTTCTGAGTCCCGTTGAACTTCTGTATGTTGGCTGTTCGGAACCTGTCCGGCCAACGAACAGCTTGGAGACCTATCGAAAACGCTCGGTAGCCCATAATAGAGTCGTGGCGCCTTCTCTGAAAAGGAGCCGGATTATAGTCAGTTGGGGATCGGTTCCTCATATATGCATACCTAGGATCCGGTGTCCCAATTTGGTCATGGACGTTATGATAACGTCTTTGACCACATGCTTGGTTCAGATGATGCCTGAGATCACCTGAATCAAGTGGTCGTTCCTCTTGACGAGAAGGATGAGTGGCTACTGCGAAGAGCCGTCTTCCCTCATGATTTCCTGATCGGAACCGACGAGAGGGTCTTGGTGTTGATCGGTCCTCCGCTCGACCATGTTGTCCCCTACTGAGAGAGGAGCGCTGGGACGAAGTCATCATGTGACTTTGCGAGTTCCTTTGCTCTCGGTACATTTCTGTATGCTACATGGTTTGTTGGAGGATCTTCGACACTTGACCTACAAGCTAAGCATAATCTGGTGTTCCTGCTAAAGCAGGATCTAGATTATTCAGAACATCCTAGACTCGTTGCAGGTTTTGTATTGTTACCTAAGGTCGTGGAAGATTCCCGCTTGCAATGTGCGTTCGATGAGTTGAGTTTTCCCTCGACCTTCCGGTTGGCCCTATTTGACCCCTTACTTCTGGTCTGGTAGGAACATGTGAATTAATTGATGCACGTCCATCAGTTCAGTTGCCTCCGGTAGTTGGTGCTTGAGCACCTGTACCATTTCTACCAGCAAGCGGTGGCGAGTTAACTCATGGAGGATCGTGCATGGCATCCGAACTGATATCTCTGGCTGTGTTAACTTCGTGGCGCCAACAGTGATCTTCCGATGAGCTCCCGTCGTCGCTAAGGGAGAGCCTTTCAGAGCTTTGGCAAGGAGCCTCCACGACGGGAAGCGGTTGGAGATTATCGCCTCTGGTGGGCTTAATGGTGGACTCAGCCTGATCCGGCGGATTGTCGATCATATGCTGAGTTTCACCATGCCCACTTGGCCTACGATCAATGATAACTTCATTGACGTAGGAGTCGTTGGTGAATACTAGTCACGCATGACAATATCAAGACTACATGGACTCTCTAATTGCAACGCTGGGCTTCCGTTGTCGCTTTTGCCGGTCGGATTGACCGGGCTTGTAGAGACGTTCGGGCATTCCGAACTGGTTAGAACGAGTGGTTCCTCTGAGAGCGCCATTGTTGGTGGCGATGAATCCTCATCTATCCGGTTGATTTCGCTAATCTCTGCGAATGGCGAGCTGGTGGAGGAGGATGATGATGACATCCCGTTTTATTTCATGGCGTGGATGCATGTGTCTATGTCGAGGTTGGACTAGTCCACCAGGTCAAACTAGTTTTCCTCATCCCAAGTCCCTGCCATGTTCGCATGAGCGATGATGGGGCAAAGGAAGTGGATGAGAAATGCTTGAGTGAAGTAATCTTCAAGAACTCAACGCCTTCTTCTCCACGGACGACGCCAGCTGTCGACGATCGAGTCGCCGATCTTACGAAATAAAAAGAGAAAAATAGCAAAGAGTTCTTGGGAGAGAATGAGATTACTCTTTATTGCTATGAACTGGATCCTTTATAGGGGGTGCCTTTGACAAGGTAGTGGACTAGCTCTAATTACACTGGGTGTACTGATTGTTGTGCTAATACTTCAGATGAAAACCCAATCGTCTATTAATCTTTCGAATTGGATTGCCTTCTACTACTTGTGTTCTCCTTTAAATAGTCGACGAAGTGGTGGCAGTTACTTCTTGAAGAGACGTTTCTTGGAAGTGTCGCGACTGGTCGAAATGAGGCAGCAGTTAGTAAAGTATCAACCATTCAGTGGTTGTGTGCTTATGAGACACTCAACCGTATGGTGGTTGTTGTCAGTGTCTTAGGACCATGAAACGTCACATGGTATGGAGCAAATATGACATGTGTACTATTCATCATACGGTAAGGAATATACTTGGAGTTAGATCCAGATGCCAGTTCATTGCTTCTACGAGCAGTCATCTGGTCAAGGACTAGGTACAGGACCTCATCCGACCAACGTTCCCATTATGTAACCTCTGGTATCCTTACGACCACAGGGGTCGTTAGCCTTAGGGGTTATGACCACGAAGACATATGGTCTTTTAGTTATGTATTAAAGTAATACATAGAAATTTTAATCCTCATCAAAAATCCATATATATGTGTGTCCAGGCCACATCTGGAATTAGCAATGGTTCAAGTAATCCTGGAAAATGGCAATGCTCAGATTTAGAGCGCTGGCATACTACACACTCTTGGACACAGATGTGAATCTCCCCTTTCATTCCTGGCCAGAAGAAGAGACTTTTGATTCTTTGATAAGTAGCAACTCTTCCTGAATGATCTCCTACCATTGAAGCATGCAAAGATCCAATAATGTTTTACCTTAGCTCAGTATCTCTTCCCACATAGATTATGCCTTTCTATCTAAGAACTCCAGAGTGGTAAGTATACCCAGATTCAGGATTTGGGGTTATTGCCAATTGCTCTCTCAGTTCCCTACAGTGAGCATCATTAAGGTAGCTACTCTCAACTACTTCCATCCAAATAGGAACAGCCAAGGAAATGGCCATCACAGTGGAAACATCCCTTCTTGACAAGGCATCTACTACCTTATTCTCTTTACCCTTCTTGTACTCAATGACATAATCAAACTCCAACAACCTCAACATCAGTTTGTGTTGAATTCCCTCAGATATTTTATGTCCGGCCATGAACTTTAATCTCTGCTGATTTGTTTTAATCACCAACTGATTACCCAAAAAGTAATGTTTCCATCTCTTCAAGGATTCAGTTATAACCATTGCCTCTTTATCATAAGTTGAGAGAGCTGCTGACCTCACTCCCAAAGTTTTGCTGAAATATGCAATGGGCCTCCCTTTTTGCATTAGGACTCCTCCAATCCCTACTCCACTAGCATTAGTTTCTGCTGTGAATGCTTCAGTGAAATCAGGCAAGGCCATCACTAGGGTGGTAATCAGAACCTTCTTTAAATTCTCAAAGGCTTCATCTTGTGGCTTCTTCCATTCAAATCCCCCCCTTTTTCAACATGTTATACAGTGGCCTGCATATGAGTTCATAATTCTTCACAAATATCCTATAATAGCCTGTCATCCCTAAGAAACTTCTTAATTGGGACACATCTTTGGGTTTGGGCCAATCTCTTATTGCACTGATTTTGTTTGGGTTAGTGGCTACTCGTCCAAAGATCACATGCCCTAAATACTCCACTTGGGATGTAGCAATTACACATTTACTTAACTTTGCAAAGAGCTTATGCTGTCTCAGCAATTCCAGAACTATGGCCAAATGACTCAAGTGATCATTTTCATTTCTGCTATAGATCAAGATGTCATAAAAAAACACTAGAACAAACCTCCTCAAATATTTAGCAAAGATGTCATTCATTAAGGACTGAAAAATAGCAGGGGCATTAGTTAGGCCAAAAGGCATGACTAAATATTCATAATGACCCAAATATGTTCTGAATGCAGTTTTACTAACATCCCCACTGCTCACTCTGATTTGATGGTACCCAGATCTCAAATCCAGCTTACTAAAGATGGTAGCACCATGCAGCTCATCAAGTAAATCCTCCATTACTGGAATTGGGTATTTGTTCTTGACAGTTTGTGCATTCAACTTCCTGTAATCAATACATAGCCTCCAAGTCCCATTTTTCTTTTTAAGAAGGATTGCAGGAGATGCATAAGGGATGACACTTGGTCTGATAATGGAGGTTTCCAACATTCTTTGTATTTGTTGTTCCATCTCATCTTTTTGTTGATGAGGCACTCTATAAGGCCTGACATTTGGGGGTTCCATCCCTCCCTTGAGAGGAATAGAATGGTCACAGGTCCTCTCTGGTGTTAACCCTTGGGGCTCGTGGAGGACATCACTATAATTATGAATCAGTTCTTGATAAGGTTACTGGATTTTACGGGTGTCTTCTCCTTCTTTCACTGATTGTAGTTCCACCACATACCTTAGAGATTCCCTTCATTAATAATTTGTCAAGGGCTTGAGAGTTTAGTAGTCCTAGAGAGCTAGAGTAGGACTAATCCTCCAAAACCATCTCTGTTAATCCCTCCTTCTTAATGACTAGTCTCCTAGTTTTAAGGTCCAAATTGATAGGACTGTGCTGATATATCCAATCACAACCCAGCTGACGAGGATTAAAACCTCTATGTATTATTTTAATACATAATAAAAGACCATACGTCTTCATGGTCGTAACCCCTAAGGCTAACGACCTCACTGGTCGTAAGGATTCCAGAGGTTACATAATGGGTACCTTGGTCGGACAAGATCCTGTGCCTAGTCTCCGACCAGGTAACTGCTCGAAAGAGCTACGAACTGGTATCTTAAGCGTGTGATGAATGGAACACGTGTTGTATATTCTAAACCACGCGATGTTACATAGTCCTAAGATACTGACAACAACCACCAGACGGTTGAGTGTCTCACAGACACTTAACCGCAAAACAGTTGTCACATTATCAACTAACACCTCGCTCCGACCAGTCACGACGCTTCACCAGGGACGCCTTCTCCAGGAGTAACTGTCACCTCTTCGGAAGTTATTTAAAGGTGGAGCGCAGAAGACAAAGAAAGGGCTAGAAGACAAGCAAGACAGCAACATCAGATTAGAGCAACGCAATTAGCCTTAGATTCATGCTTTAAGTATGATTGATTAGCATAGTAGGTGTGAGATTCAGTGTAATTATGATTAGTCCCCATCCGGGTCGTAAAGCACTCCCTTTGTAAATCCAGTTCATATCAATAAAGAGCAGTCCCATTATCTCCCAGGATATATCGCATCATTTTTCTCTTTTATTTCGTAAGATCGGCGACTCGATCGTCGACACTAGCACTACATCATATCCTCTTAACTGAAGTATCTTAATATAATTATGGAATATCTATCCATTAATGAAGTACTCGGTGCTAAGAATATGGGATCTAGACAGTATTACCCCTCCTCCAGCAACTGTAACTTTATGCAAAGCATTATGCAAGAAATCTTAAGGGCAAACCTCAAGTCAATGAATGTATGTGTACTGCCACTATCCCCAAGGGCTACTCCTCTTTTCCCTTTCATGCATACGGTCAGGGTGTAAGTGGTTGCTTGGTTCAAGCATTGTACAGCATGAATTAAGATATGCATGAGTTGATCTTCTGCTTATGGACTAGGAGATGACTCTTCTTTTGTTTATGGAGGATTCTCTTCCTCTTCTTCCTCATGTTGGGGGCTTTCATCTTCTTCTGAGACCATTAAATTCACATTTTGCTATTGTTTACATTTATGCCCAAAGAACCATTTGCCCCCCCCCCCCCAGTATCTGCAAATTCCTAGAGTAAAAGGAGCTTGAGTCCTGCCTCCCAGGTCCTTGTTCTGAACATTTTGGCCATTATGGGTCTTACCCTTGTTCATATTAGCTGGGTAACCCCCTTTCTGACGACCAACTTCAGTGTTATGCACTCCCTTTCTTGCCACTGCTCCAGCTCCTTTTTCCATATCTTTAGCCATCCAATATGCTTCATATACGGCTTGAGGTTTCAGTGGCTTGAGGTAGTGTTTGATTTCTTGTCTCAGCCCATTCACAAAATATTTTACAAAGAAATGTTCAGTCTGCAGAGGGTTTTCACTCTTGTATATTGCCATCAACTCCTCAAACTTATCAATGTACTCTGAGTTGTTCATGTTCTATTGTTTAACTGAGTGAAAGTTCTCCAATACTTCATATCCACTGTACTGGGCAAACCTGTCATAGATCATTCTGTGGAAATTAGGCCAGGGTGGTGGATTCCAGAGCAGTTCGGTACTCCTTAGCCAATTATTTGTCCTACCAATCATGTATATTTGTGCCAAATCAAACTTAGCTTTATCAGGAACATTAGCCATTGCAAAGTATGTTTCACTTTGTCTAATCCACTCTAGAGGATTACTGCCATTGAACTCTGAAAAATCTATCTTGGGTCCTCTGGCAATGGTCTTGTAAAAAGCGTTCACCCTTTCATTGCTGGGATTAAGGTTCCACTGTCTAGCGTAGTATTGATCTTTTTCAGGATTCCTATTGTTAAGAGAGTGTGGATATCATGGGGATATGCCTGAGATCTTAGGATGATGTTACAATTGGCAATGTCGTTTTTGGTTTGTTGAAACAAATAAGCTTCTCGCAAAGTGTCGATTTTCGGTCATCTGCGTGTAACGCGCGATGCGATCGCATCACTATGACAACCGCAAGATACTTGGCGGTATGACCGAGTCCGGTCGTTCGTGTTTTAGGTGGCGGTTTGATATTTCGAAATGAGTGTAATTTGAGTTTTGGTTTCTCGGGTAGCGGTACGATCAAGATTATGGGTCTTGATTACATGAAGCGGTAGTCTGAAGCCATAACATGGCAGATAATACCGATTTTGTCTTGATTGTCATTTCTATTGGAGAATTGCTTTTGGGTTAGGTCAAGTTCATGGGTGTCATGGCATATGTGTTGCATGATGCATGTTTTGACTAACGTGGGTCAAGTTGTGAAGAACTTGTTCCTGATTCGATTTCTTTGTCTATTGATGTGCGAGTTGCTTGGAGGTCAATGACGGTCAATCGGCGAGATGATCGGGACTAAGCTTGAGAGCCGAGGTCCGAACGATCGGGGATGCGGGTGAGGTCAATGGAGTCAAGCATGGCGCAAGAGGGACAAAAGGTGACCGAATCAGGCGATTCGGTGCGACGGAGTTCGATCAAGCGGCGAAGTCGGTGCAAGTGCTATGGTGGTTTCGGTGGGGCCGGATGGGAGAGACTTGCCGACATGAAGAGAGCCGCCGGATCAACCTACACGTGGCGAAGCATGGGAGGTGCTTCACGAAGATGGGACTCGGTCTTTGCAAAAGATCGAGAAGGGTATTTTGGTAATTTCACCAAATACGCCTTGGTGACCTAATACCAACCAGCGCGCAAGTCGATCGTCAAGAAGTGGATTAGGTCAAGAAAAGTGAAGACGGCGCTTTGATATGCGTGCGTGTGTGACCCGTTTGTTTTGGGCCTTAACGGAGCCCATTAGGGTTACTCTTCTAGAAGGTCTAAGCCTCCACTATAAATAGGGGTGTGTCTTTGGACACCACCCCAACCCTTTCATTGTGTTTGAAACCCTAGTTTGCTTAGGGAGAGGATTAGTGGAGGTTAGGGTTCTAGAGAGTTGGATTTGATTTCGTGCTCATGTATTGAGTCTTTGTCCTCCATTGATGGAGTGGTCAGAAACCAATACCATATCAAATCAATCCAAAGAAAGTTCTATCCAAGATGAGTCTATTTGCTTTCTTTCTCTCTATTTGATGATTTGAGGTGTTTCTTTAATCCGTGAGTTTTTGCTTGGTTTCTTGCCGTGTTCTAGCTTGCTGTGACATGTGGGAGTGCATCTAAGATCATCTTGATCATCCATCACCCACGAGCAAGGTTTAGATCATGTTTAGGTTCGAAACTCGGTTTTGAAACCTCCTTCGTTCAATTCAAGAAAGGTAGGAACTTTGACGTGGATCTAGTCATTCTTTGCTTGGAATAGGTTCCTAACCTCCTTGGGAAGGTGTGTTTCAAATCTCGTAGCGTTTGGCCAAGTGGATCAAAAGTTGTGCCAATTTTGGTTTTCGCGTCGCTTGTTGTTCCAGACAATCGAGACGACCGCCTTGCTTGCCCTACGGTCATATATTTGTCAGTCGACCGCTCGTTTGCTCTCGGTCATACCGCACATCGGTCTGACCGCCCGCTTTTACTAATGGTTGTTCCGATTTCCGATTTTTCGAACTTCTTGAGGATTTTGCTTCGTGCCTTTGGGGGTTTAGGAGTGGATTCATTACAAGTCTTCCAATTGTGCTTAAGCATTCATCTTCATAGCTCTCATAGCTATTGGAGTGATTTACGATTTGAGTTGAATCCATTCAAAGTGAAAAGATTTGGTGCTCCTATTCACCCCCTCTAGTCGCCTTTTCGGTCCAACAAGTGGTATCGAGCCCTGTTAGTTCAATCTTGATCTTAACCGTCACCAACTTGGCGATGGATAAGTACTCGACCAAGCCGCATGTCTTTGATGGGCTCGACTATGCCTATTGGAAGAATCGCATGCGAGTTTTCCTTGAGAGTGAAGGACAAGCTATATGGGAGGTTGTTCGAGCCCATTGCGTTTGCCGGTTGCTCTGGGCCAAAGACCCTCTTGGCTAACAACAACAAGGCAAAGAACCTTTTATATCTTTGGGCTTGGTAGGCAAGAGTACGATAGGATTTGCAATCTTGCGACCGCACATGAGATTTGGCACACCTCGAAACTTACCATGAGGGATCGTCCCGGATCAAGCAAGTGTGTCGAATGTCTACAAGCGAGAGTACAACAAATTGAGATGCGTCTGGTGAGAGCATCGATGGCGTCTTTACTCGTTTTAACAAGGTGATCAATCGGATGAAAGTCATTGACATTGAGTACTCTCAATCGAGAATGCCACCCACCTCTTAGGTGCAATCAACACCAAGGAGTGGGAGATGAAGGCAAGCGCCATAGAGGAGAACGTCGATCTCTCTAATCTCACTTTGGAGCTGCTTTATAGCAAGCTAAAACTCATGAGATCAAGAGAGCGGTAATCCTAAGAAGGATAATATGGCTTTGGTGGTGATCCTCTCAAAGGACTCGAGACGGTTTTTCCGAGTCTTCTTACGGTTTTTCTCTTGCGTGTTTATCTGCTATTCAAGAAGAAGAGTTTGAGAGTCTTCTGAGGCCGATTTAGCTCTTTTAGCCAAGAAAGTCACACGGGCATATAACAATGTCGAAACAGAAGAGAGGTGGCCCCGTGACATGCTATGAGTGTGGAGAGCTATATCACATCCGAGCCAACCGCCTCAAGCCGAAAGGTAAGGGAAATCATGAGAAGGTTGCGGAAGAAGCCTCAAGGGGCAAGCCCAAGTATGATCTTGCCAAGCTCATGAAGGCCGCCACCGAAGTTCTTGCCGCTTTGGAGATCAATCCATGAGCGATGTGGACTCGGGGCGAGGAGGACAAGGAGGAGGAGTTTCCTCAAGACAAGAAAGGGAAGGCCAAGGATTTTACCTAAGCATGTGCTTCATGGCCGACTCGTCGGCGCCGATAACGATGATGAGGTACCTCTCTCCTATGATGTTCTTTACGCTAGATGCGATAACATGTATGAGCAATTGCTTAGTCAAGATAAAGCTTTAAAGTTCACCATGGCTAGGAACAAGGATCTAGAGTCACAAGTCGAGAGTTTGAAATTAGAGCTTGTGAATGCTAAAAGTCTAGATGTTGATGAATGTTCATCCCGCCATGCTTTGCACTCGAATCGCCTAAACGCAATCTGCTCATGATATTGCTTTGCATCAACTTGAAAATGCTAGAACCGAGCTAATTGATGTTAAATCTGCTCCATGTGAAAAATGCTTAGAGTCTAGCAAGTTGGATGCTTCGGTAATGTGAAATCTAGCTTTTGCTCTTTACGCTTAGAACGCGAACATGAAGTTAAGGATATTCTAGAAGCGATTAGAGCTAAATTTGCTGCTTAAGGACACAATTGATTCTACATCTTGTGCCTCTTGTGCGCCTATAAGCTTGAAGTTGCGATCTTAAGGAGAAACATGCTAGAGCCATTAAGGGCAAGACTTGTGAATCATGTGTTAATATTGGAAAAGAGAATGCATATCTCAAGGATACTTTAGAAAGATTCTCTAATGGTGAAAAATAATTGAACATGATTCTAGATAAATCTAAAACTCCTTTTAAGAAGCAAGGCTTAGGATACAACTCGCCAGACATGTCCAAGCCTAATGTCATTCGTGTCTTGGAAAATGGCTTAGTTGAATTTAAAACCCAACCCGCAAAAAACTGTCTTTAAATCTGCGGGTTTGTCCAACCTTCTTTGAGGCAAAAGGTGCTTCTCCCAAAGTACAAAATACCATTGCACCTATTGCAAGAAGAGTGGACATTTGGTTGAGTTCTCACATGAGGTTGAAGAACGCTAAGAGAAATATTGCTAGAATGTCATCTAATCAACCTAGAGCTTTTATGAGACATGGTCACGTCCAAAAGAAGAAACCCAGTCTAGGATTTGTTGCACATGCTCATCACCATGTTCCTAGACGGGATGCATCTCATGTTCTTGTTACCATTGCTCATAATAGAACTGCTAATAAAGTCAAGGATAGCACATCTGCTTTGCATACTACTCGCAGACGAAAGTGTCTCAATCTCGGATTCCCATGTCGCTTTTAACTAACCCCATGTTGAGACACATCGCTCTTTCCGTTCCTTGATTTTCGTGATTGGCGCGAAGGGGAAGAACACATGGTTAAATCGCTCGACCGTGTTCACGCCACATGACCGGAGACTCAAGATGGTTCACCTCCTTCACGCGATCAACCGGTGATGACTTCATCACCTTTGGAGATGATACACAAGGCGCATTGAAGGAACTGAATGATTAGGGTGAACGACAAGTTCATTCTCAAGGACGCCGCGCTTGTGTCTAAGCTAAGGTACAATCTCCTTTACGTCTCCGACTTCTCGATGATGGCTATGAGACTCGTTTTAAGAAGAATGTCCGTC
Source organism: Phyllostachys edulis (assembly GCA_036346405.1). Taxonomy (NCBI): domain Eukaryota; kingdom Viridiplantae; phylum Streptophyta; class Magnoliopsida; order Poales; family Poaceae; genus Phyllostachys; species Phyllostachys edulis. Next base: position 54,103,870 of record CM070552.1, on the reverse strand, counting down.
GTGGTGCTTGATTCTTTTGGTGAGCTCGTTTTGGGATTTCTAGAGTTGGTAGAATTTTTGGAGCTGATTTTTCCGAGTCTCTTCTTGGATCCCTTAAGTGCTTAATTGCTTCTTCTTCGATATCCGCTTTGGCACCGACGTTTGGGGCACATTGGTTTTGATCATCGACACGAAGTTAGCGGCCTTGATCTCATGAGAGGTTTGCCTAAACTCAAAGTCATCAAGGATGTCAGTATATGCGCTCAGAGGCATGGCAAACAAGTTGCCGCCTCACACCGCATTGACTATGGTTATGACCGACGGACGGGATAGTTGCTTCATATGGATACTTGCTGGTCCCGCTAGGGTTCGATCGATCGGTGGCAATTGGTACATTCTTGTCATAGTCGATGATTTTTCGAGATACTCTTGGGTGTTCTTTCTTGCTTGAAGGATGAGGCTTTTGATCATTTTCATGATCTTGTTCTTCGCTTGGCTTCGAACTTCCGGTGCCTTGAGAGCGATCCGCATGACAATGGCACGGAGTTCAAGAATGCTTCTTTGCCTCTTTTGTCTTGCGCCAGATTGAGCATCGAGGCTCTTCTCCACACGCCCCTCAAAGAAATGGCGCTGTGGAAAGGAAGAACAGACTCTAGTTGAGATGGCTAGAACGATCTTTGGATGAGTATAGCACACCGAGGAGGTTTTGGGCGAAGCTATTACTCTGACTTGCCATATTTCAAACCGTGTCTTTTTGAGACCGTCTTTGGGCAAGACTTCATATGAGCTTCGTTTTGGTAGAAAACCCTCTGTCTCTCACTTTCGAGTCTTTGGATCGAAGTGTTTTATTCTCAAGACAGGGAACCTAGATAAATTTGAATCAAGGACTTGTGATGGTTTATTTCTGGGTTATCCTGCTCATTCGAGGGATTTTCGGGTTTTTAATGTTGAAACTAACATTGTTCAGGAGACATGCAATGTCACTTTTGATGAGACTAGCCCTGGAGCTAGATCCGATGTTTCAGGTGACTTACAGGTGACAGAGAGCATTTTTGTTGAAGAAGATGAGGATGAACTTGATTTTGCTTCTTCACCTGTTGCTGATGTTCCTGTGCAAGCTGCCCAAGCTCCGAACTCACCACGATCGCTTCACCTCCAATTGAGGCTCTCGTGCGACTTCTTCATCGCCAGCTGCATGAGGTTGAGGAGATGCTATCTCCCCAGCGCCCTTTGCACATTCGAAGCAACACCCCCGGATCGATGATTGGTAATCTCCATGAGCGAGTCACTCGCTCCAGGTATCATGATCCGAGTCTTTTCTCTCACTCTGCATTTGTAGCTTCTTTTGAACCCAAAGATATATCACACGCTTTATCTGATGCTAGTTGGGTCAATGCCATGCATGAGGAGTTAGAGAATTTTGAAAGAAATAAAGTTTGGAATCTTGTAGATCCTCCTAGTGGACATAATGTTATAGGAACCCGTTGGGTATTCAAAAATAAACAAAATGAGGATGGTTCTGTGGTTAGAAACAAGGCTAGATTGGTAGCTCAGGGCTTTAGCCAAGTTGAGGGGTTAGATTTTGATGAGACCTTCGCTCCTGTTGCTAGATTAGAAGCTATTCGCATCTTGCTTGCATTTGCTGCATCTAAAGGTTTTAGGTTGCATCAAATGGATGTTAAGAGTGCCTTTCTGAATGGTTTTATAGAGGAGGAAGTGTATGTTAGGCAACCCCCTGGCTTTGAGGATCCCAAGCACCCTGATCGTGTCTTTAAGCTATCCAAAGCCTTGTATGGTCTTAAGCAAGCCCCTAGAGCCTGGTATGATAGACTTAAGACCTTCTTGCTTAAGAATGATTTTGAAATAGGAAAAGTTGATAAGACTCTTTTCATTCTTAGGCATGGCAATGACTTCCTGCTTGTTCAGATATATGTTGATGATATTATCTTTGGTGGTTCCTCTAATGCTCTTGTTTCCAGTTTTTCTGAGACCATGTCCAGGGAATTTGAGATGAGCATGATGGGAGAACTCAATTACTTTCTGGGGCTACAAATCAAGCAATGCAAGGAAGGGATCTTCATCCATCAAACGAAGTACACCAAGGATTTGCTCAAGCGTTTTGATATGGGTGACTGCAAGCCGATCGCCACTCCCATGGCGACTTCGACTGCTTTGGATCCAGATGAGGAAGGAGAAGCCGTGGATCAACGCGAGTACCGCAAAGATGATTGGCTCCTTCAGACTGACGGCCTCAAGACCGACATCCACTTCGATGCGCCTCTGCGAGAGGTTTCAGCGTCCACCGAGGACTTCACATCGCCAAGCCGTTAAGCGCATCTTCAGTATTTATACTCTACCCTTCAAGATGGCATTTGGTATTCTTGTTCTTCTTCGCTATCCATTCGGGGTTTTCGATTCGATTTTATGGGTCAGAGGCTAGATAGGAAGAGCACATCGGCACATGTCATTTCTTAGGCACTTCTCTTGTCTCTTGGTCATCTAGGAAGCGATCTTCATTGCACAATCCATTCTTTGAAGTTGAATTTGTAGTCTTTGCTAGTTCTCAGAGTCGATTTTGTGGATGGTCTCCACTCTTAAGGATTTTGGGTTAACTTTTGCTAGTGTTCCTCTCTTCTGTGACAACACTTCTGCTATTAACATTGCTAAAAACCCAGTGCAACATTCTAGGACCAAACACATAGACATTCGCTATCACTTCCTTAGAGACCATGTTGAGAAGGGTGATATTGTGCTGCATTTTGTGGAGTCCGAGGCTCAGTTAGCCGATATCCTCACCAAGCCTTTAGACCCAACAAGGTTTGCCACCTTGAGGAGTGAGTTAGGGGTAATTTATCCCTATGGGTTGGTTTGAGGGGGAATTGGATCTTTTCTGATCTTTCCTTGTTCATTTGATCTTTTCTTGATTTTCTTTTTGAACTTGTTGATCTTTTTTTGATCTTTTAGGCTGTTTGAGTTTTTTTTGCATCTCATTGTATCATATTGCATTCATATGAAAAATCCAAAAAGATGCATTGTAATATAAGCTTTTCTGCTTATCTTTTAAAATTGATGAAGCTTTGCTTATTACCCTTTGGAGCTTTAGTGTTTCAAATTCTTGCTCAATGCCATGTCTAGTTCTTTGACTTGCTAGAATTATCATGCTTTCACATGTGTAGCTAAGTCTTTCTTTGTATGAGCTAGAACTTGAAAACAACTTGAACTAAGAAATTAGCAATTTGTGAATTGTTTAGCCGATTCATGCTAATTAGTGCTCCTTTTATGACATTGGCCTGTCAAAATTGCTTTGTTAGCTCTTGAATCTAGCTTTGATCATTACTTGAGCTTCTTGTGTTCTTGAGAATCTAAAACTGCTCTTGTGCAAAATAAAAATGATCTCTTTTGTGCGAAAGAACCGATCTCACCAATTCTTTCTCATGAGATCGCTTGTCATTGCACTAGGCATGAACTCGGGGGAGTTTTGGATGACCTAGACCACTCTCTTAAGCTTTTGTTGCTTGGGATGGTCGAGTGAGGCTTGAGATCTAGCACAATGCTAAAAATACAAATTGTCAACTTCGGTCAAGCTTAGGATGAGTTTGTGGATGGCTCCTAGTCCAGATCTTGTCACTAAGTTAGACCATTAGTCAACTTCAATATTTATTGCAAATGAAAACAGTTGAAAAATGGGCTTTTGAGAAATTTGAGCAAAATGATTCAATTCAGACCTATTTGTCTCTTAATATGATCATTGTTAGCTTTTGGATCTAACTTTGACATTATGACATGGCCACTATCATTTTAGGATCCTGTTGATGAACTTGTTAGATTTGAAGCTTTGCTTAAAATGCTAAAATTCATTGCTTTATATTGAGCCTTCTTGCTTAGCTTTGTTATATATGTCTTATCATGATCTTGCTAGCATTGTTAGGCTTGATATGTTGTTTGTGCAACTTTAGAAATGCTAGCTTGTTCTTTTGGGTAATCTCCAAAGCTTCTTGTATTCAAAAATTGAAAAATACAAAAATTGAAGCCACTCCATTGCATTTCATGCATGCTCCATCTTATGCTTTTTCCTCATTCTCGCATTTGTCATCTCTCGGCGAGAGGAAGGCGTGATTCCTTGATGACTCCATTGTCAAAGGGAGAAGATATTTCAAAATTTTGTGTTAAAGGGGAGAAGTTGTTTGAAAAAGGGGAGTTTTGAAAAAGGGGGAGCTACTTGGAGAAAATTTAAAATTCTGAGGATCATAGTGAGGGGGAGTTTCTTATTTGCATTCTTATGGTTTTATTGCTACTTCTGAACTTGAATTGCAATTCTTGATCCTCACAATGATCAAAGGTCATATCGAACAATTGTTCTTTCATATGGACCTTAAGTGAGATTTTGACTCGTTTCTGGTAAATGAAGCTTTTTCGCTTTCTTTTGCAGATCTCACTTGTCGATACTATTCTCGAGCCAACTTGGTCATTTCCTTGCTTTTTCTTGCATTTGGATCAAGTTGTGCCTTTGAGCGAAAAAGCCGAGTTTTTACTTTTCAAACCTTAAAATTTGCATTTAGGGAAATTGCCAATGTGTTCATCAAGGGGAGATTGTGGATATCATGGGGATATGCCCGAGATCTTAGGATGATGTTACAATTGGCAATGTCGTTTTGGTTTGTTGAAACAACGTTTTACGCAAAGTGTCGAGATTTTCGGTCATACTGCGGTAACGTACGCGATGCGACAAGATCACTAAGACTGACCGAAGATACTTGGCGGTATGACCGAGTCCCATTGTCGTTCGAGTTTTAGGTGGCGGTTTGATATTTCGAACGAGTGTAATTTGAGTTTTGGTTTCTTCTGGTAGCGATGACGATCAAGAATTATGGGGCTTGATACTACTGCGATCTTGTAATCTGCCATAACATGGCGGTAATACCGATTTTGTGCTGATTGTCATTTCTATTGGAGAATTGCTTTTGGGTTAGGTCAAGTTCATGGGTGTCATGGCATATGTGTTGCATGATGCATGTTTTGACTAACGTGGGTCAAGTTGTGAAGAACTTGTTCCCGGATTCGATTTCTTTGTCTATTGATGTGCGAGGTTGCTTGGAGGTCAATGACGGTCAATCGGCGAGATGATCGGGACTAAGCTTGGAGAGCCGAGGTCCGAACGATCGAGGATGCCGGGTGAGGTCAATGGAGTCAAGCATGGCGCAAGAGGACAAAGGTGACCGAATCCAGCGATTCGGTCGACGGGTTCGATCAAGCGGCGCGGGGTCGGTGCAAGTGCCATGGTGGTTTTGGTGGGAGCCGGATGGGAGAGACTTGCCGACATGAAGAGAGCCACCGATCAACCTACACGTGGCGAAGCATGGGAGGTGCTTCACGAAGATGGGACTCGGTCTTTGCAAAAGATCAAGAAGGGGTATTTTGGTAATTTCACCAAATACCGCCTTGGTGACCTAATGCCAACCAGCGCAAGTCGTCGGTGCCAAGAAGTGGATTAGGTCAAGAAAAGTGAAGACGGCGCTTTGAGATGCGTGCGCAGTGACCTGCTTGTTTTGGGCCTTAACGGGAGCCCATTAGGGTTACTCTTCTAGAAGGTCTAAGCCTCCACTATAAATAGGGGTGTCTTTGGACACCACCCCAACCCTTTCATTGTGTTTGAAACCCTAGTTTGCTTAGGGAGAGGATTAGTGGAGGTTAGGGTTCTAGAGAGTTGGATTTGATTTCGTGCTCATGTATTGAGTCTTTGTCCTCCATTGATGGAGTGGTCAGAAACCAATACCATATCAAATCAATCCAAAGAAAGTTCTATCCAAGATGAGTCTATTTGCTTTCTTTCTCTCTATTTGATGATTTGAGGTGTTTCTTTAATCCGCGAGTTTTGCTTGGTTTCTTGTCGTGTTCTAGCTTGTCGTGACATGTGGGAGTGCATCTAAGATCATCTTGATCATCCATCACCCACGAGCAAGGTTTAGATCATGTTTAGGTTCGAACTTCGGTTTTGAAACCTCCTTCGCTCAATTCAAGAAAGGTAGGAACTTTGACGTGGATCTAGTCATTCTTTGCTTGGAATAGGTTCCTAACCTCCTTGGGAAGGTGTGTTTCAAATCTCGTAGCGTTTGGCCAAGTGGATCAAAAGTTGTGCCAATTTTGGTTTTCGTCGTCGGTCGTTTCCAGACAATCGGTGACGACCGCTTGCTTGCCCTACGGTCATATCAAGACATCGGTACGACCGCTCGCTTGCTTCACGGTCATATCAAGACATCGATCGACCGCCCGCTTGCTCATGGTTGTTCCGATTTCCCTGATTTTTCAGAACTTCTTCAGGGATTTTGCTTCTGTGCCTTTGGGGGTTTAGGAGTGGATTCATTACAAGTCTTCCACTGTGCTTAAGCATTCATCTTCATAGCTCTCATAGCTATTGGAGTGATTTGCGATTTGCGAGTTGAATCCATTCAAAGTGAAAAAGATTTGGTGCTCCTATTCACCCCCCCCCCTCTAGTCGCCTTTTCGGTCCAACAGAGAGGGATAATGGGGAGTAGCTGGGAGCGTGGTGTTATGTCCCCAATATGCAAGTGCAGCAGATTGTCCTGTAGAAGGCTGGTAGTAATTAACCTATAGGGTGGCGTTGAACTGAACTCCCTGAGTACTACTCACTCGCACTGGATTAAGGGCCTTAAATCTCCTCATAACTTCCAATTCAATCTCCTGGGCGACCGCAGGGTCAGTGGATTTCTTGCCATATCTTCCTTTCTCCCGAGATATACATTGCCTCCTATAGTTGGCTCGGGAATACGACTTGGTGTACCTAATAGTCCTTGCAGCAATGACTCCATCCTATTCATTTGAGTCTACATGCTGGATACTTGAGTCTGCAACTCTCCCAGATGCTGCTGAACAGACTCTGTCTTGCCTTTTGCCTCCATCGTATCTTGCCTTACAACAATTAGCTTTGAGGTTTCACCCTCAGATATCATCATCGATTTAGTCATTTCTTCCCATCGAATATCAAGAATAAGGCTAAGGAACTTTACCCAGAGAACTAGTCCCGATCTCTCACCTCTTTCTCAATCTATACCACCGTCTAGATTCAATTGGCTAGGGATTTTACGGTGGCCAGAATCCACCAGCCCAGCTTCTTGACCGTGTTGAAGTGCCGAGAGCACGAATGATTTTGCGTTACCGTCAATAAGCACACAAAAAGTTGACATAAGGGGGGACGGAGCTACAGCCATGGCGGATGCTTCTCGAAGCTGCCTTGCTGGCAGGCAAATTCCCCGTTCGTCTTCTCCAGGCGACGTGTCGCGAAGAGATCGATTTGGGGAGACATCGACGCCGTCGCTTGCTGAGGAGTTAGGGTTACTGCAGCCCGAGGAAACGCGTCTCAGGAGGAATAGCGATGGGCCGGCCCATCCTTACGGTACTTCTCTCGCTGATATTCTCTCCCACTCCTGGAGGCGCATTCCTCGCTCGTCGTGGCGTTGGATCCCCAGGAAAGCGTGTGTTGGCGAACTAGGGTTCGTCGCTCGTCGTAGTGAAGTGCGGCGACTAGGGTTTCAGGCCCGTGTTGTTCGGCGGGTACGAGATCCTTCTCCTCTTAGCCGCTCCTTCGGAAGTGGTTCGAGGGGAGGAAATGGAGCGTGGAAGAGGTCGTTATCCCCGGCGCACGGGAGGGGGAGGTCGTTCCTGGGCTGGAGGCAAGAGATCCGCTCCAGATGAGTGGATGGATGAAGACGATCTACTTGTGGAAGGCGATTTGAGAGAGAAGCTACATCGCAACACAGAGCAGAAATGGGGAAACACATTGAAATCACAAGGGGTTTCTTATGGGTCAGGTACTCAATCTGGCTCTCAGTTTCCAGATCGTTCTCGTTCCGATTCAAAATTTTTTGGGGGTGATAGTAGGGATGATTTTCATCAAGCTCAGGGGGGGCAGTCGGGTTTACATTCTGATGCTCATGGTAGAGAAAGGGGTTTTCATCGTGATGATTCACATCGTGGAGATTTTAGGGGTGGTTATGGCCGAAGAGGAGATTTTCCTAGATCTGATATTTCTTGTCCGGATGCTCCATGGGTGCAATCAGGGTCGACCAACAAAGGGGAAGAACCTTCTAAATCTTGGGGGTGATATTGGGCAGAATATAGGGGTTTTAAGGTTTGAAGATCGAGGTACTTGTTTCAGATGCTTGCAGTCGGGCCATCATCAGGCTAGATGTACTAATCCCCCCGCTTGTTATAAATGCAAAAAGGTTGGTCACTGGACTTCAAGTTTCCCAGAGGATAAGAAACAACAAGGCCTGAAATTACGGGGTTTCGGGATTCCTGGACAAGGTTTTTACAGTTTGCAGATGATTGGTCTTTTGCCTCCAGGACAACAGGTTGCATCGGGTGTGATTAATATTCAAGAAGGTTTAGCTTCTGTTAAGAAGATTGAGGAGGAATTGAAACATCTAATTCATTCAAAATGGGATTGGAAAGTTCGTCAGATTTCAGAATCTGAGTTTGCTGTTGTTTTCCCTTCAGTTGAGAGTCTTGAAACTTGGTCTAAAGTGGGAAGTGTTGAATTGGCTCTTCATTCTATCAAAGCTAAGATTGAGAAATCTAATATTGACCCTGAAGCCTCGTCAATACTCACTGCTGCTTGGGTTAAAATTTATGGGGTCCCTTCACAAGCAAGAACAGTGGAAGCGATGAAAGAGATTGCTAGTACTGTTGGAGATCCATTGGAAGTGGATGAGCTCAGTCTAGTACGAGTGGACCCTGTTAGAGTCAAAGTGTTAAGCAGAGATCCTTCCAGTATAAATTGCTTTGTGGAGATCTTCATAGATAAAATGGGTTATGAGTTGAAGTTTGAAGTTGAAGGGGGTGGTCAAGATAAGAAAAAAGGACCTGTTTATGATCATTTTCATAAATTTCATGCTCGTAGAAAAGATGAGGATGACGACTATGATGATGAGGACTCGAATAGCAGTAATCACAGAACTGAATGGGAGAAATTGGCAGGAAAATTGGAAAGAGAATCTAAGAAATCTGTTGATCTTAAGAAAGAGGTTGTTACAACAAAAGATACTCATAAACAACAGCAGGTTTTGGCTTCTGAAGGAAGTATGCGGTGCACTGACATTACTCTGTTTTCTACTCATTGTCAACAGACATCTGGGGTTACTTTAGTTGATACCTCACAAAAAGAATCTACCCAAGTTGAACAGACAAGAAACCAAACCACAGAAGCTTTACAAATAGTGCCTCTCAATTTCAGCTATCCTGAACATTATGATGCAGAAATCTCTTTGGCTGAAGATGTTGAGGGTCAAAGCCCTTTGAGAGCCACAAAGGACACTATTACACATGTAGATAACACCGTAAAGAAGAGCAGACTGTTAAAGATTTAGTAGTTCATACTGAAGGGGGCACTGCTCTTCTAGCTGCAGCTCTTTGGCCTTGTTTAAAGTCTCCTAGTAAAAGCAAAACTGTGGATTGTCAGGAGAACATATCTACAGAGGAGGTACTTGATCCTAACAAGATTAAACATATGCCTTTAAACTATGAGGGAAAAAGTATCATTTCTGAGGAATTCGTAGATAAGGCTTTAGAGTTGGAGGATGGAGAAGGGGGGCAGACACTTCACAATTGTTTGAAGAAATCCTGAAGTCTCAAGAAGGAGACCATTCTGGAGAGGTTGCTGGGGGGTGGTTAACTACTAAGAAAAAAGGGAGGAAACCCAGAATTGTGGAGCTTCCTCTGGCTACTAGGAAGAGTTTGAGGATCCAGGATAAAGGCATTTCCATGGAGAAGAAGGCATCTAAACTCAAATCTGTTCAGAATCTAGAAGATCCAGGTACTCCATCTAATTCTTTTAATGTTCTTAATCATGCTTCCTTTGAGTATTTAGAAAATGTTGCTAATTCTTGTAATATAAAACTTGGGGAGAATACTCAAAATGCAAAAGAAATTATCTCAGCCATGCAAGCTCATGAGCTTGTCAGGGCTGCTGTGGCCAAAGCCGAAAAAGAGAAAGCAGATTCTTTGAACCAAGAACCTCAGGGGGTGGAAAATGAGATTCTGGAAAGGGGTGAATCTTTGGTTGGTAATCTATCTGATAAAAGGGGTGATGAAGTTGCTAAGGGGAGCAGAAATAAGAAAAAGGATGAGCACAAGAATGGAGATGATCTCCAAAAAACTTGTGTTACATGAGAGTTTTGTTTTGGTATATTCGCGGTCTAGGTAAGGCTGCCAGAAGGAGACAGCTAAGAGAACTTATATTGTCCTCAAGGGTGGATGTTATTGGTATTCGAAACTCTTAAAACCGCTTTTTTTGACAGAGATCTCACTTATTTAGTTGGGAATTTACCTTTCAAATGGAACCGGATACTCTTTGTGGGTCACTTTGGAGGTATTCGATGGGGGCAAAGAAGATATGGTAGAGCTGGAAGCTGGTGACTCTGGGAGTTTTTTTGTAAGCATGGTCATCAGAGATAGGAGGACCAACTTTCGATGGGAGATGATGACTGTTTATGGCCCTACTAATCATGACTCCTCTCCTATCTTTTTGGAAGAACTGGACAGAAAATGCAAGAATACTGTTCTGCCTGTGGTCATAGGGGGTGATTTTAATTTGATTCGAGAAATGGGAGATAAGAATTCGTCTAATTATAATTGGAAACTTATTGATATGTTCAATGAATTCATTCATGAGAATGATTTAATAGAGATTAAGAAGGGGGGTGGCAAATACACTTGGACAAACAAACAGAAATACCCTATTTTGGTGAATCTTGACAGAGTTTTTGTGTCTCCTGATTGGGAGGCAAAATTTCCTCTTTGTCATGTCCAATGCCTCTTAAGAGTTGGGTCTGATCATTGCCCCATTCTGCTCACTTCTGGGGATACAGATAAAGTTAAGACTGGGAGATTCTTTTATGAACAGAAATGGATGTGCCAAGATAACTTCAGAAATGTGGTTCAAAACAAATGGACTGAAATTGAGAACAGATCTTCTGGGGATTTTTATTCTTTGGACACTTGGAATGGTATTATAGCTGCCTTAAGGTGTTTTCTAAGAGGTTAAAAGTAATATTAATGGAGCTTATAGGAAAAGTAAAGATAGCATTTTAAATCAGCTTAAGATCTTGGACTCTTTAGTAGATGATAATGATAGCAACCCAGAGATTTGGTCGCAGAGATATGCTTTGGAAAGTGAACTTGAGAAAGTATATGACTTGGAAGAGAAACATTGGCAGCAAAGAGGTAAAAGTGATTGGTTAACTAAGGGAGATGCCAACACTGGCTATTTTCACACCTGTGCCAATGGTAGAAAGAGAAAGAATTTTATCTTCAGCCTGGAACATGAGGGGATTATCATAAGAGATAATGAGGAACTTTGAAAGCATATTTATGACTTCTACAAAGATTTGTTTGGGGCTGATAAAAATCATAATGTGGGACTGACTTCTGAATTCTAGAATAATAATCTGAGAGTGTCTGAGGAGGATAATATCTTGTTGCTTCAAGATTTTTCTGAGATGGAGGTTGAGAAGATCATTAAAGAACTGAAAGTGAACTCAGCTCCGGGCCCTGATGGTTTTCCAAATAGTTTTTATAAAGATTTCTGGGGTGTGATCAAAAGCTCTTTTCTTAGACTGGTTAAAGATTTTAGTCAGGGGTTGTTGGATATTCAGAGATTAAACTTTGGAGTTATCACCCTTATTCCCAAGATAGCTGAGGCTAATAATATCCGTCAGTATAGACCTATATGCCTCCTCAATGTTAGCTTCAAAATCTTGACTAAATTGTTAGCCAACAGGTTAGGGGTGGTTGCAGATAAGATTACTCATGAAAGCCAATCGGCTTTTATCAAGGGGAGACATATTCTTGATGGGGTAGTGGTGCTTCATGAGATTGTGCATGAGATTCGAACCACTAAAAGGAAAGGGGTGATTCTGAAATTGGATTTTGAGAAAGCGTATGATAAGGTCAGATGGGATTTTCTGGAGGAAGTTATGATGCGGAAAGGTTTTTCTAGTGATTGGATTAGGTTGGTTTTAAGCTCTGTTAAGGGAGGTAAAGTCAGTATTAACATTAACGGAGAAGTGGGGCCTTATTTCAAGACTTCGAGGGGTTTGAGACAAGGGGATCCTCTATCCCCTCTTCTCTTTAATCTTGTGGCGGATGCGCTTGCCGAGATCATTTACGTAGCTCAAGATAAGGGTCTTTTCAAAGGTTTAGTACATAATCTAATCCCTGGAGGGGTACCCATCCTTCAATACGCGGATGACACTGTGCTTATGGTGGAGCTTGAGGATGAATATTTGCTGCATCTTAAGTTTCTCCTTTATTGTTTTGAATGGATGTCTGGTCTGAAAATTAACTATCACAAAAGCGAAGTCTTTGTTCTGGGGGTGGATGAGGGAGTTGCTTCCAATGTTGCTAATATCTTTGATTGCAAATTAGCCAAACTGCCTATGACTTATTTGGGCATTCTTGTGGGAGACAGACATGTAGGTATCAAAGCAGCTGATAAAATCTTTGATAAATTGAATAAGAGACTGAACAATTGGAAAAACAGGTTCCTCTCTTTTGGAGGTAGGTTAATTTTGGTCAATAGTACTTTGAGCAGCCTGCCAGTTTATACCATGGGGTTTTATAGACTTAGTGAGGTGACTCATGGCAAATTGGATACTATTCGCTCTAATTTCTTTTGGAGGGGTGCTAGGGGTCATTTCAAGTATCATATGGTCAAATGGGATGCATTATGTCGTCCTAAAGACTTTGGGGGGTTGGGGATTTTAAATACCAGAACTTTAAATGATTGTCTTTTAGCTAAATGGTTATGGAAATTACACATCGCTACTTCAACTTTGGTTTCAATCCTTAAATCCAAATACTTCCCGTGGGTGTTTTTAAAGAGATGAATACCTTTAATTGTTCTCAATTTTGGAAAAATGTGATGAAAGTTAGTTGCATGTTCAACAGGGGTGTTAAATATAGGATTGGTAATGGTTGTGGCACTTCCTTTTGGAATGATGTTTGGTTGGGCAATTGCCCTTTTAAGATTCGTTTTAATGCTTTATACTCCATCTGTCAGGATTCTGATATTTGTATTGACAAGTGCATGACTAGGGGTGGGTGGGATATCAAGTTTAACAGAACTTTTGGAGTTTTAGAATTGGACCAGTGGGAAGATCTTAAAAATCTGCTGGAGGACACAGTGCTTACGGGTGAGAATGACAATGTATCTTGGTGCTTAGAGCAATCTGGTATTTTTTCTGTCAGGTCTCTTTACCGTTTTAATGTTTTTGGGGGAGTTATTTGTAGAGACAAACAGAAGATCTGGAAGAGCAAACTTCCTCTGAAAATTAAAATTTTCTTATGGCTTTGTTTCAACAATAGCATTCAAACTTTAGACCAACTGAAAAAAAGAGGTTGGAAAGGTAACAACAGATGTGCTCTTTGTGGTGCTGAAGAGAATTTGGACCATGTCTTGTTTTCTTGCATTTTAGCTAGATTCTTTTGGTGCTGTGTGAAGGAGGCCTTAAGTTGGAGTTATAGTCCCAGTTCTTTGAATGATTTCAGATTAAACTGGTTGGAGAAGAATAGAGCTAATGACTATGTTATTGTTCTCTTTAGTTTTGCAGCCTCAGCTTGGACTCTTTGGAATTGTAGAAACAAAATGGCGCTTTGACAAGAGTTTCCCTAAGAATCCTCCGGCTGTAATTTTCAGATTTTTATCTTCTTTGCAAAGAAGGAAACTACTCATCAAACCCGATGTCATTGAAAAATGGAGGTTTTCATTACAAATGGAAAGTCAGGTGAAAGTCTTTGTGAATTCGGACAGGGGTGATCATTTTGGGACAGTGTTCACTTGTTGATATTTTCGCTGTTTTTCTGGGCTTATTACTTGTTAGATGTAATCGACTTTTTTGCCGAAGCTCGTCTTGCCCCTTACATGTCTTCTCAGTGGACAATCCTCATCTTACCAGACTGTTGAAAAGACGGAAGACTTCATTTTGCAAATCGGAAATCTGGGTGGAAGATCTTTTTGATGTATGGACAGAGGTGGCACTTTTGGTAGCAATGCCTTCTTACCGCTACTTCGCTGTTTTTTGGGTTTGTCACTTGTTTGTTGTTTCCGGCTGTGAATGTTGCCGTAGCTTATTTTGCTACTTGCTCGCTGCATGTAAGCTGGAATCCCCAGCAACTCTCTGTTCGTTACTTTGTAAGACTGTTATATGTGCTTTATAAAAGCTGGGTATCCCCTTCTCAAAAAAAAAAAGTTGACATACGGGGATTCTTTTGCTGCACACAAACACAACGTGGCAGCGAACTCCGCTGCTGTACTTTCCATTAGTCCTTGACGAAATGGAGTACGTTTCGCGGTTCCGAACCCATACGAAGATGTCTGCTTCCACCGTGAATGCTAGATTTCTCGAGATAAAGAGGAGCGCGTTAAAACTGAAAAGCTCGGACGTTACGCGTCGAGGATTCAGACGCGCAACAGCTGGGCCGAGACCGGACTGGAGTCTCGCGGGTGGCGGCAGACAGCGACCACGGACCACTCCCGCCTTTTGAGCGCATCACTCCGTTCCTGAACGTTCTAACACTGTAACACACGGGTCCACCTATGCAAATGCCCAGCATACGCTGCGGCCATGCGCATGAGAACACGCGAATTCTGGCCTCGTTTCGGCTCTCCCGCGTCGCGTTGCGTCGCGTCCATCGTCCGTACGTGGGCGCCATTACTGATACAGTGATACTGCCGTCCGTGCCACCCGACCGGCTGGTGCGAGTGCAACCCCGCGGGCGATGCTGCGACGAACGGTTTCGTCAACCGGTCGGGACGTGTTGGTCGGTACGATGATCGGTTCCGGGAGAGACAGAGAGTACTTGAGCCCCCACCTGGGCGTGTTATTAGCTGGCATGTCCGTCTTCATACGTTAATGGAAAGGACCCCTGGACTGTTGCACTTTGTTGGAAGTGGACACGGTCACAATTTCGGGCTGACTGGGCTTTTCGGGCCTGAAGTCACAGGGTTCTCCAATATTTTCCGCAGGGCCTAAAAGCGCCTGCCGGCATGCCCGAATTGGGCGTCGGCATGGATTCCCTTCGTGGGGCTGGGCGCAACTCGGCAAATCTTCTTAAGGCCTTGCAAAGCCCATCTCGAACAAAGATCCTCTTGGGCATGGATTCTCCTTTCTCGACCTGGTGCCTGATGCTGGGGTCATGACGGGATTTTGTGGACCTGGCATAGTAGCTAGTTTACGTAAACCCTTGTGGGCACATGGGCCCTAAAACTGTTCGGTTGGGCTATATCGGGTCTTGGGGGAGGCTAGGCTTAAGTAACATGTTCTTTCAGAATCTCTCTCTCTCATTTCAGAGTTTCTATGGATGTCTCTCGCCCCATCTTTCTTCTCCTGTGCTCGATTCAGTGATGACTCTTTGCTGACTGCCTTCATGCTGTCATTAGTTACTGATAGTGTTTGATACAAATCGGATCGGACCTTGTTAAATGCCTAAGAATATATTTATAGACTATTTAGATTTTTAAGGCATCCTAAATATTGAAAATGACAGTGAAAGCTTGAAGAAAAATACAACCTAAAGAATGTAATTGAAGTATGAGCTTCGATAGAGCAAAATTATTGAGCATAATAAGTTGTTGAGGTTCTTAAAAACGTAACCACTCTTCATGTATAGATCATGTAGTTGCATGTCTTTATTCTTACTCATTAGTTTTTTTCAAACTGTATGCATGCACATGTATCTCTATTTAATCTCAAGCAATATGTTTATGTGTGCGGTAAATTATCTTATTAGTTTGTATGGTATTAGAGTACCTTGCTCATGTATACACCGATGCAACATGTGCGACCTACCTTGAACTTATCTTCCCTCACACACTGGCTGTCCCACCGAACCGTATCTTCTATCTCTTCTAGTCGTCACAACTTTTTTGCTTTAACCTCCAACAGCAAGCTCAAATCTTGATCGATTACTCTCAGCTGCTACCCCTTCTAATGCAAAATGCAACACTTTATGACATAGTTATATTCTACTTCTCTCTAATTATTGCTTAATGTTGTCTGTTGCGATATCAACACACATCCATATGCAACCGTCGCGATCGCTACCAAGGATACCTGCCACGCTCTTTCTGGTGGCCCCGAACCTATTCCCTAGTCTGTGCCATCTCTACTTCAAACTTTTTGCTCATTCGCCTATGTACGTCCATGCTTCTATTCGTATGGATGCATGCATGTATTTACACATGCATGATGTTATACATGCTCGATGTTCTCTTCTCTCGTGTCAGTCACTCCTCTTCTTCGGCATTAGCCAACTCAACGTTGTGGCTTCCTCACTAACCGCGGTGACCTCCCATCTTCATGGATGACAGCATGTCTGCTTTAGTCGTTATCCTAGCTCCTAGATACCCGATGGCCAAGTATCGTCTATAGCTCTTCTTCAATACAAAACTTTATCTCCACTCTGTCAGGGCTTCCCCATCATCGAGCTTCTTTGGCCACTAACTTCTTCAAGAACACCGACATTCACCGCTTGTCATCGCGGCCCTTAGCTCCTTCAACTCACGACCGTTGTGACTTCTTTTGCATCTCGTTCGATACCACTCGTGTTATCCTTGCAATAACTTTTATTTTTATTCAACATTAATTTTAGTTATTTTTATTGTAATTCCTATACAAATCATATTACTAATTTTATTTAAATTTTATTTATTTAGGATTTTACTTTGGGATTTGTATGGAAATCAAAAGGCAAATTTGATTTATTTTTATTTCAAATTTTAATTTTTGAATTCATATATGAATCCAATTATTAATTTGTCTTCATCTCAATTACAGTCATTTAGTATTTTACTATGGAATTAGTATTGAAATCAAACCGATAATCTTATTTTATTTTATTCTCAATTTCAATTATTTTTTGGTTGGATTTCGCTCTACAAATATAATTGCCAATTATTGTTTATTTTTATTCTCAATCATAGTTATTGGAATTCATATCGAAATTACATTGCTAATTTTATTTTATCTTTTATTCTGAATTTTAGGTTTTTTTGTTGGATTGCGTATACAAATCTAATTGCCAATTTTGACGATAATTTTTTATCAGGTCAACATTTTCTGTCAAAGTCAGAGTCTCTATTCAAGTTGGCCCACACATCACAGGCTCACTTTATGATGGTTAATTACGAACCTAGGCTTGTGTTTAAAGGCAGTCTAATCTCATTTACTACAGCCAAACTAGTCGCGGGCCAGTTGGAGTCATGAGACGTTCAGTCATGGACACTACACGACTAGCTATATAGTTTTGGGCCATCCCCGACTAGCAAATTGGTCGGGAGACATGACAGTTTCTCATGTGACTAACGTGAGAGCGGTTATTATCGCATCTAGCAACTTACACTAGTTGGTTAAGAGACGTGGCGTTTCAAAACTCAATAGAGGACGTGAGTGAAGATAAGAGGCTCCTTTAATAGCATTAACTGCCACCCCTTCCATAGTTGTAAAGGGGTAGCACACGTATTCTGTAAAAATATCTATAAGTTATAAGTTCCACGATAACTCTATTATATAACACATCCTCATTGTATTCTTATACATTCATTGTGACCACAACAATAATAGTCTTCGCTTAGATTGTGCTCTCATATTATTTTTTCGGTAAGCTCGATAGGGGACCCCGTGTCTCGATCATTGACAAAAAAATTGTTTATTTTTATTTCGAACTGTAATTATTTAGGGATTTAACTTAGGAATTTGTATGAAATTAAATTGCTAATTTTATTTTATTTTTATTCTGAATTTCAGTTTTATTATACTTGACATGGAGACATCTTTTAACCTATATCATTATAATTTAGACCCACCATGATCAATGATGTAGATCTTTCCTTTTCCGCTTGATTAACGCGGGAATTTCTAGCCCTTAAGATCGAACGTGGTGGCTTCGTTTGCATCTCCTCCAACACCATTTTTGTTATTCTCGTTATAATTTTTATTTTTATTGAAGTTTGTATACAAATCAAATTGCTAAATTTATTTAATTCATTCTAAATTTTAGTTATTTAGGTATTTTACTTTAGAATTCGTATGTAAATCAAATTGCTTTTTTTCTGAATTTCGATTATTTTTTCTTTGAATTCATATATGAATCCAATTGTTATTTTTCTTTAATTTTTGTTCTAAATTATAGTTATTTAGGATTTTACTTTGAATTTGTATTGAAATAAAATTGCTAATTTTATTTTATTTTTATTCTGAATTTCAATTATTGTTTGGTTGGATTTCGTATACAAATCTAATTGTCAATTATTGTGTAATTTTTATTCCGTAATTATAATTATTGGAATTCGTATTGAAATCAAGTTGCTAATTTTATTTTATATATTGTTTATTCATAATTTCCTTTTTTGTTGGATTTTGTATACAAATCTAATTGCCATTTTTTGTTTATTTCTATTCTGAATTTGTTATTATTTAGGATTTTACTTAGAATTGTGATGGAAATCAAATTGCGAATTTTTTTCTTATATTTCGAATTTCAGTTCTATTGTGCCTTACATGGACTCTTTTACTTAGGAATTAGTATGAAAATCAAATTGTTGATTTTATTTTAGTTTTTATTCTAGATTTCAGTTTTATTGTACTTGACATGTACGCTTTCTTTTTAATCTACACTGTTGTAATATGGACCCCCTCATGATCGACTGTAGATCTTTCTCTTTTCCTACCAATTATCATGGGAATTTCTAGCCCTTGAGAGCGAATGTGATGGTTTTTTTACTCTGCTTTAACAAGATAACTAGTAGGGTGGCCCGTGCATTTGCGTGGCTAGATTTGTTTTGAAGTTTGTATAAATGCTCAAGAATATATTTACGTATCTTGTAGGCTATTTAGACTCTTAAGATATCCGAAACTTTGGAAATGACAATAGAAGTTCGAAGAAAATTACAACATGAGAAACATAATTGAAGTATGTGCTTTGATGGAAGAACATCATTGAGTATAGTAAGTTGTTCGGGTTCTTAGAAACTAACACTCTTCATCATGCATAGATCATGTAGTTGCATACCCCTATTCTTATTCTATTAGTTTTTTTTTCAAATTGTATGCATACACATGTACCTCTATTTAATCTCAAGCAATATGTAGATTATGTGTGCGACAAATTGTCTTATTAGTTTACATGATATAATGTATTAGAGTACATTGCTCACATATACACTAATGCACCATGAACGACCTACCTTGAACTTATTTTCCCTCACACATCGGCTACCCCACCAAACAGTGTGGCTTCTATATATCTCTTCATGTCATCACAACTTTTTTGCTTCAACCTCCAACAATAAGCCCAAATCTTGATCGATCACTCCAATGTAATACTATAACACATAGTTATCTTCTACGTCTCTCCAATTATTGCTTAATGCTAACCATTGCGACATCAACGTGCATACACATGCAATCATCAACATTGTGACTTCCTCACTAATCATGGCGACCTCCCGTCTTAACTTATGTTGGCATGTCTACTTCAGTCGCTGTCTAACGATATGGAGAATCTTTTCGCCATCGCCGGCGACAATGTGCCCCTCACTAGTGATGGCACGCTCCTAGCTACTCGATGGCCCCATATCGTCCATAGCTCATCGTTAATGCAACTTTATCTCCTCTCAGCCAGGGCTTCTCTATCATCGAGTTTAATTTGTTTGGCAACTAACTGCTTCAACAACGTCAACGCTCACCACTTGTCATCACGGCCTTTGGCTCCTTCAACATTGGACTTTCTTTTCAATGGCTCCAGCGAGCAGCACGACATTGTCCTCATCTCTGTCATCGTCACCTCGGCCCTTCACTTCCCTATGGGTCAATGTCTTCTTGCAGAACATGTCGATGACATTGCATTCTTTCGTAGTCTCCTCCGACAGTACCATTCGTGCTATCCTTGTTATAACTTGTATTATTTTAATCAAAATTTTAGTTATTTTTTATTTTTATTCCATATGAAGCAACAATAGAAACATATAACCTTGAGAGTAAATGTGGTGGCTTCTTTTGTGTCTCCTCCGACACCATTCGTGTCATCCTCGTTATATTTTTTATATTCAACATTTTGAATATTTTTATTGGAGTTCGTATACAAATCAAATTGCTAAATTTGTTTAATTTATTCTGAATTTTAGTTATCTTGGGATTTTATTTTGGAATAGTATGGAAATAAAATTGTAAATTTTATTTTATTTTTCATTCTGAATTTCAGTTCTTTTTCCTTGGAATTTTTATCCGAATCCAATTGCTAATTTGTCTTAAATTTTTATTCTGAATTACGCTTATTTAGGTATTTTACTTTGGAATTAGTATTGAAATCTAATTACTAATTTTATTCCTAATTTTAGTTTTTTGGGTTGGATTTCGTATACATATCTAATTGCTAATTATTGTTTAATTTTTATTTTGAATTATAATTATTGGAATTTGTATCAAAATCGAATTGCTATTTTTTTCCCAAATTTCACTTTTTGTTGCATTTCTAATACAAATCTAATTTCCTATTTTTATTTATTTTTAATTCGAATTATAATTATTGGAATTTGTATCAAAATCTAATTGCTATTTTTTATTTTTATTCCAAATTTCACTTTTTGTTGGATTTCATATACAAATCTAATTTCCTGATTTTTAAATTTTTATTCAATTATAATTATTTAGGTATGTTACTTAGAAATTCATATGAAAATCAAATTGCTAATTTTATTTTATTTCTATATTGAATTTCAGTTTTATTGTACTTGACATGAGCCGAGTTTATTTTATTTTTTATTCTAATTTTAGTTTTTATTGTACTTGACTTGAACTCTTTTTTTTAATCCAGACCATTATAATCTAGCCCCACCATGATCGACGATGTAGATCTTCTTGCCCTTGAGATCCAATTATTTAAGGATTTTACTTTGGAATTCGTATTGAAATCAAATTGTTAATTTATTTTATTTTTAATCTGAATTTCTGTTATTTTTTTGTTGGATTTAGTATACAAATATAATTGCCATATATTGTTTAATTTTTATTCCAAATTATAATTATGGGAAGTCGATCGAAATCTAATTGCTGATTTTATTTTATTTTTACTATGGATTTCATTTTTTGTTGGATTTCAGATACTAATCTAATTTCCATTTTTGTTTGTTTTTATTCGTAATTATAATTATTTAGGTATTTTACTTAGAAATTCATATGGAAATGAAATTGCTTATTTTATTTTATTTTTATTCTGAATTTATGTTTATTGTATTTGACTTGGACTCTTTTACTAATGAATTCATATGGAAACAAATTGCTGATTTTATTTTATTTTTTATTCTCAATCTCAATTTTATTGTACTTAACATGGACTCTTTCTTTTTAATCTAGATCGTTATAATCTGGGCCTGTCATGATCGACGGTGTAGATCTTTCTCTTTTCCACCGATTAATGTGGGAATTTATAGGCATTGAGGGCGAACGTGATGGTTTTCTTTTAACTCTGCTTTAATAAGATAATAGATAGATAGATAGATAGATAGATAGATAGATAGATAGATAGATAGATAGACACATAGATTTGGAGTTCAGACTAGGAGTTCTACAAGTAAAGCCTGAAGTGCCCTTCTCCCTATAAGAAAAGTTGAG
Organism: Phyllostachys edulis; assembly: GCA_036346405.1. Lineage (NCBI taxonomy): Eukaryota > Viridiplantae > Streptophyta > Magnoliopsida > Poales > Poaceae > Phyllostachys > Phyllostachys edulis. Next base: position 54,082,208 of record CM070552.1, on the reverse strand, counting down.
ATTCTTTAATTTGGAGTAACTAGCTACGCATTACGCGCGCACCTACTAGTTTTCTAAGCAGCTGGGAAACATTTGCAACATAACCATGCAAATTTCTCTCATCCGATAATACGTACATGAGATTAGGAATCTGCAATTAATCCCACTGTTTGTCACGTTTAGATTAGCATCTCAGATGAAGCAGCGGTACTAGGGTTCTTCTGCCGAACTTCAACTTGAGTACCTCGTGTAGTAGTTTATTAACGGACAGGGACCTTGCTCCCTTCCGATGAAGAAAAGGGTAGAAATCTTTCTTACCCCCTAGTTGCAAAGTTTTGTCATTTTGCAGTAAGGTTGCGTGATCCTACCTGGATATTCCTACATACCTCATAGTAAAAGTGTCCAAGCATTTCTGGCTTTTGCGCTTTAAGAGTTCAAGTTGCACTGATACTGCAAGCTAGGATCGGTTATTTCTGGTTCGGTCATTCCTACATCACATCAGACTGAACCGGTCTTAGACTGTAACTACGCAATGATGCACTGAATGTACTCTGAATCTATGGTTATGTTTCCGTCTACCTATCTTTAGGCTTTAACTTCCTCCTGACGATTCGATTCCCGGAGCCGCAGGGGCAAAGTAGCCGGGTCAAACTACACAGTGCACGATTCCGTTGCCATCTGAAAAGGGCGTGTTTTGACTTGATCCGCAGCGAAGACAACTACACTGTTAAGAAACCAGGCCAGTCCTAGCTCACGATAGCTTCTTCAACCATCCAGTAGCATATATAAATGAGGGAGAACCTAAACCATTGAACTACTATTTATAGAAGAGCAATAAAGAGAAACCAGAAGTCCTCTCACATCTCTGTGTTCAATCTACTATTCTGTTCTTATATTCTTACATTATTCTTACGATTATGAGTTTATCTACGAGATAATCGCTCGGACTAGACTCGCCAGCGATGGTTCCTTAACACGTTATCAGCACGATCGAATCTTCTTGGATCGAAAGGTAACCATCGAAGAACGACGCTTGTAGATTGAATCATTTTTTTAGATCGCTTTCAATTCCGCAATTGTTGTTTTCTAGATTGTTTTATCCTATGGAGTAAATCCGCTCTAATCTACCGCGAGCCGACTTGAAGTCACCGGCGCAATACCAATTGGTAGATTGGATGAAAGAGTAGATGATGATTGTACTGTGAATTGCAAATACGTTCCAATCTACCGCGAGTGGATTTGAAGTCGTCGGCCAAGCCGATCGGTAATTGCATGAACGGTAATTGCACGAACAGTAATTGCGCATGAACAGAAATTACGCATGAAAACAGTAACGAAAAAAAGAGGAAAATTTGGCCGACGGCCCGTCAGACATACTGGAGCCGCCACGGCTAGCACCACCCCAAAGATGGGCTCCCCATCGTCGTCCGCCATCGCCGCCATCGCGCCCGAGTCAGATTCCACTGCCGCTCACGCTTGAGCCGCCACCTGTGCAGCCAAGACACCACAAAGATCGCCCAAAAAAAGGAGAAGGAAGGAGGATAGCGTCGGTGCAGCAGACGGGCGCCACCACCTCGCCGACCCGGCCGTGCGCCCGCTTAGCCTCCCGCATGGTCGCGCCGCCACTCAAATTTCAGATGGTCACACCCAAGACCGATCGCTTACGCCGACCAAATTTTGCGCCACCACCTGCACGTGGCCCCACGCATGGTCGTGCCACCCTCGCCCGCCGAGCGCCAGCGCTCGCCCATCCTTCGGCAATTTCACACATGGTCGCCTGTCGCGAACCAGCCTAGCCCGGAGCCGTGTTTCCCGTCGCATAGTACCGGCCGATGTCGTTGAAGCCGTTGTCACCAAGACGAGGTCAAGACTGTCTCCATCGCGTCGCCCACGAGCCGCCTCAAGAAGACCACCAACGCCACAAGATGGAAACGCACGGCGCCACCGGTGCCACCCACCTCCGGCAAAGGCCCCATATGGACGCCGTGTTGGTGACATGCCCTAGAGGCAATTATAGAGATGATTGTATCACGTCTATGTTTATGAGTTATTGAATAAATGTTATTCTGTTCCTTGAATAAATCATTAGTTTTGAAGATTAACAAGTATGTGACTTGTTGGTGAAACTCTTTAACTTACATGATGTCGTTTAATGTATCCTCGGTGGGATGTCACCGGGTCGAAACACCAAGGACTTCACGATCAAAGACATGTATTGATTGATGACCATGTTTCACCGGTCATGATATAGGGATATCGAATCAATAATGTGAGCACATGTTGGAGAACATGGTGTTGGATTGACCCACCTTGAGACACTATTGAGATTGTTATGATTCTAAGTATCATTAGTTGGTCTCAAGCAATGATGATGTATAATCCTTAGACCTGAGATCAACATGGTTCCCTACATGTGTAATAGCACTCTTAGGGGTTGCCAAACGCTACTCATAACTGGGTAGTTATAAAGGTAGCTTTCGGGTATGTTATGAAACATGCGGAGGGATGTGACTGGTCGAATATGGGATTTGCTCCTCCTAACATAACAGGAGAGATGTCTCGCCCTCAAGTGGTCGGATAAAGAAAGTGCATGGCCATGCATCGTGGTCAAGAGTTCACCACATAAGGTTATCCGACACTCGATCGAGAAAGTATTGAACAAGACATGGATGACATAATATCTCACTTGGAGTTCAACCAGACATCGTGAGGCAAAGGGAGAATACACGAGTAGGTCGCTTAGTTCGATCAGTTATGGACTGGTCGTATGGAGATACGAGCTGGTCGTAGACTAGTCGAACGTAATCACAGAATGGTCAAACCTGGTCGCAAGAAGTTACGAACTGGTTGTGACCAAATACGAATTGGTCATATAGAGATATGACCTGGTCGTAAGTGATGAGGATTTGGTCGTAGATCGCATTGCATTAAGATTCGTCCGATAAATCTTGTGTGTATTCAAGAATCGTTATGTCGTGCCAGGAACCGCTACACATAAATCTAACAGGTCACACACTTAACGGGTTGGAACAAAACGTGTTCAGATAGGATCTGTCATAGGCACTAAATAAGGAGATGCTTGAGGCTATTGGGAATAGGAGATTAACGTGAGTTGCTCCACCGAAACCTTAGCCGCCATCTTCCTAAAAGCTATGTCGTGCAACTTGGTGCTAGCACACCGGCGTACGGTTGTTCCTTCCCTAAACGTATGAATACCGTAGAGGCGCTACTGCGGTTGCTGTTGTGCTTGAGGATGATCCACAATTTTCATAAGGAACTATAGAGGCGGCTGGAGAAGACGATTGACTTGAGAGGACGCTGGCTGATCGACTACAACCACTACATCGATGTGCTCTATGTTGGACCAGGCTGCTCCAACTCCTCTTCTACTGCTCTGTGCATCTGGTGGTAATGATCTGTGATCATTTTCTTGCTTGGCTTCCTGGTTTACGTGATAGAATTTTTGAATTGTAGCTGCCTGTGCATGCGAACCCGTCGTGCTCGAATCCACCTCGTGTCGCGCCAGACATGCAACATCGACCTTCCCGCACGTCGCGCCCTCACTCCCGCACCAGTTCGCTAGCTAGCCCGCCGTTTCTTTCTTGCAATGCACTAAGGAGGCCGGGCGACTAGGGTTAAAGAAAAACACTAGCCGTCGATTGGGCCGAAGTGGGCCGACGCTTTAGGCCAGGAAAGGCCAAATGGGTCGTAGGAACAGGCCCAGAAATCGAGTCGGAAAAGGAAGGGTCCGACTGAAAAAAGGGAAATTTGCAAAAAGGCCCTCATAGTTATGAAATTTACGGGAATTTTCGTGGATTAGGAAATTTTGCGAAAACCCCCTGGAGTTTGGAAATTTACGGGATTTTGTATATTCTTGCAGAATAACCCCTTAGAAATTAAAAATTATTATGTGAAAATTTTCTCAGAACTGAAAATTTAGCGGTTTAGCCCCTAGAAATTACAGAATTCCCTGAAAATACATATTCCATCAGAAAAGGGCATCAAGAATTCAAATTTTGAATCATTTTGAGCATTTGAAGCATGTTTAACTTTGTTATTATTATTTCTATGAAATTTATAACATATATTTGTTGTTTTGATTATCTGTGATTGTTTATATTGCTTTTAATCATCGAAAATGGTAGTAAATCATGAAAAATGCATAGAAAAATACAGGATCACGAACCAGGAGTTCAAAGAGCATTATGGAAATTTTGCAATCATTTTATATAAATTGCCAGTAGTAATCTTATGAAATTTTTGAATAAATATGTAGGGGACTCGCATCACGAACCAGAAGTTCGAAAGAGAGAGCCCAGCATGGCCAGAATTTGTATGTATAGAGTTTGTACTAGTCTTTCCAAAGACCTCCTGGAGGTCCGGCCTCTGTATACTGAGGCAGTCCCAGGAGAACCGATGCTAGCTCACACAGAACACTTAGGTATAATCACAACCACAAGGTCAAACAAAAGATGAAGCAGACAAATTAAACCTTGCATTAAACAAGACCTTATGGTCAAAGCTTGCTTACAGGAGTTTGCCAACTTGAGCTCACAAAAATCGACAAAAGGAGAACCTTTACAGCAGAAACACAAAACGCTTCCAAGCCATCCGGCAAGCCCACAGGCTGTCGAGTGGAGGACGTCCTAGGCAGTCGGGTCATCAAAAAATTCTTGTATTGTTTTTACGATTCTAAATTTATCTACGAAGTAATCACTCGAACTAAACTCGTCACCTATAATTCCTCAGCAAGTACTTAATACGCACGCCGTGGCGCCCTCCATTTCTTGTTGTCCTCTTTTCTCAATACAGAAAGATACAATCTAGAACTTTACGGCGCCCTCATTTCTTGTTGTCCTCTTTTCTCAATAATACAGAAAGATACAATCTAGAACTAGATAACACCATGTACAACAGTCCAGATATAGATCACATCAAGTACAATTATGTAATGACGCACTTCCACATAAGTCGTAACGAGGATCTCAATGTTAGATATGTACTTGCCATGATAGTTCCTAACATCGGTATATATCTAAGCAGGCTTAGCTTGTCTGTTCCCCTACCATGCTTTTTAACTCTGGTGTGATGACTCACAAATGCTGGCCAGGTTGCAATTGCATTCGCCTCGATCAATCCCCACAGAGGAGAACCGAACAGAAAAGGACCCTAGCTAGTCGTACGTCGATCCTGACTTCATAGATTTTAGTTCAGATTTCTTGGTCGTGATAATTTGTTTTTTGTGAAGAAAAAAAACAACTCTACGGTGGGAACACTAAAGACATATACAATACAATATGCTTACCTATATAAAAGTTATTTCCTTCAATATAAACATTTTTTTTGTAAGTGCTTAGATGATTATATTATATATAGTTATATATACATATATATAAGCACATCTTAAACACTGATGTCTAATAAAGCATCGATGCTACAAAATAAGCATTTTATCTATCCTTCGTGTCAAAAAAAAATCAGTTTTTCTTTGCTAAATATCTCTCTAAGCATCTGTATTGTAATACATGCTCTAATATACTCTTGTTCAGGAGTGCTACTCTTGGGACCCAGGCAGAGAAACACCGATGAAATAAGCCGGGAGAAACGAAAACGAAAAGATGCGACCATTTCTGGGACGCCCGGCGGCTCCATCTCCCGCTTGCGTAGCGTAGTGGCGCAAGTGCAGCCAAAAGCCAGGAGATTCCGGGGATGCGGCACCATCCCCCGCTTGCGTAGCGTAGTGGCGCAAGTGCAGCCCCCCAGTCCCGCGCGCGCGCCGGGACGGTGAACACGTCCATTTCTCGCTGAATCTATCTTCACGCACGGACAGGGAGAGTAAAAGCCAGCGAGTGATGCGTATGCTCCGTAAAATGGACAGCGGCGCCCACGAATCCACCATTGTTGCTGTGGAATTCCGCTGGAAAAAATGGGCACCGGGAGTCCCTGTCGGCAGCTAGCACGCCAAAATCTCGTCGCTGCGGTAGCAGCGACGTAGCCACGTAAGAGTACTAGCGAGCAGATAGAACACAATAATGCGGGGGAGATGAGGTTGTGTTGGTGCTGTTTGTGCCATCACGCCTACTGAGCTCAAGAGCTGCCGCGGGCAAACGGGGGCACGGTCACAGTACTGGCGTGCCGAAGTGGCTGGGCCAAAACGGCATGCCCCAACCGCCGAATCAAGCGTGAAGGTACGGATCAGGGTGTACGGCTCGTACAGTATAGTCGTACCATTCCCATCCCACCTACCATGGAACCTGAATGGCACGGTTCCCAAGCATTCGATTCACATGTAGGCTGTCAGGATAGGCATGAAAGAAATTAAACAGAGTGGTTGCTCAGGAGAGATCTCCAAACAAACGAGACGCTCAAGAGTCCACTGCAGGGGATAGTCATATTACGAAACGAAGCATCTACTGGTACTTGCATTTACATCGTATACGTTCTTTGCGAATTGCGATAATTTCTAAATTCTAATGTGAATTTTACGGTGATGACTATAGTGGTCCATCTCGACTCATCCGGAAAAAAACAAGAAACTCATCACAAAATTCGCTGGGTCCACTCCGTCCAAGTTAGATTCGTATACAGAAAAGCGCCGAAGAATGAGTGATTCCAAGATGATCTCGCATATGCGGAACAAAAGAAGCCTCTATAATCCATAGAAAAACAAAGAACCGCATCCAACAGTCAAACGGAAAGAAGAATCAATAGAACAAAATTAACCACTTTTGATGGAAACACGTATGTACACCATCCACCACACGGTGGAGGCGGCGGTCGGGGGTCTCCTACGGATTGATGCTACCACCTGCCGAACACCTTCCTCCCGGCACCGGCTACGGCGGCGGCTTGCTCGAACCTCGAGGCGGCGCAGGGGATGGTGATGCCGCCTGGATGCTGGAAGCCGAACTCCTCCTCCGCCTCCTTGAGCAGCTCCCCGAACATGGGGTGGTTGAAGTACACCACCGGCACCACGTACCTCAGCAACTCGCCGGGCGCGCCGCCGCCGACGTACACCGCCACCTGCCCCTTGGGCGTCATCACCGCCTCGCCGCCGTCCAGCATCCGCTGCCCGCCGCCGTCCCTCCGCCCGAAGCTCATCCGCCGCGCCAGCGTCCGCCCCCACCGCAGCACCGGCGCGAGCTTCTTGGCGCCCTGGCCCTCCTTGCAGGCGCCGCCGCTCGGGCACGTCTGGAGGCGGAGGTAGCCTCCCCGGCGCCGGCGCCGGCCACAGAGCGCCCACCGCCAGAGACTGAGCAGCTTCCGGCCGAGCCGGAACCCTCCATGCGACCTCCTTAGCATAGCAAGAGCTCAAGAAATCGCCGAAAGCTCCCTCCTTTCTTTCCCCTTCCTAAACGAGGAGTTAATAAATGAGAGGAGACGGAACGGAACGGAAGGAAGAGACGTGGTAAGGTAGAGAAAGGAGTGTAATTAGTGGGGAAACTGGGCTGTTTTATAGGCCACTGTACGGCGTGCGCGCGTGCCTGCGAGCGAGCTGTGTGCGTTTCTGAGATTAAAATTTTGACGTTGTTCTGTTGCGCTCCTGGCTTGGCTTGGCTTGGCTTTGGCTTTTGGCCACTGGCTAGATTCGTGCGAGGATTTGGCTAGGATTTACCGGGTTTTGGTGGTGGTGAGGCGGCGTTTGTTCGGTATTGGCTGGCGTGCATCGGACGGGCGTGGTTCATGATTCCTTCGGCTGAAGATGGAGAGAGAGGTCACCGTTCCCGACCCCTTCCGCTAGGCTGCTTTGTTCGCTTTCTGCGAGGTCACCGTACCCGACCCATTCCGCTAGGCTGCTTTGTTCGCTTTCCGCGACATCTACGAGATAGACTCACGTACTAGCTTCTGTGTTTTTTTCATACATTGAGGAAAGAAATACTTTGCACCTGTATCTCTCTTGCAATCTAGGAAACGTTTGGCACCCAGATCAAAAGCATTGCGATAATTGTTCTACTACTAGGATGTGGTACATTGTTCTGCATTGGTATTGTACTATTCTAGTATGTTATTCGGATGAATGTTTTTTATGTGAAATCGTTGTTTCTTTACTCAAGCTAAAATTTGAATGTAACCCCGCCAAGATAATATGGTTTCTGTAATTGTTTAGTTCCTTTCATAATTTCTAGCCGCTCCAATAAACTTCTTTCCTCTTAATTGATTTGCAGAGCTCCTGGCCGTTTCTTCGGAAATACTGAAGTCGCTTTTTCCTTGCATGGAAATATCTACACACTAGAAAGTTCCGTACGTTAGATACTTGATTGGCCGTTTTTCTAATCACCGCGGTAGAAATAGAACACACACATCGTGGAATAAAGCCCGGACGTCCAAATGGATATCATTTTCGTACGACTCGTCAAAAAAGATGCCTGCTTGCTTGCCTGCACTGTCATTTTTCTTCAAGCTGACTACGGACTACCTTTGGTCGCATATGGAAATTTCCATCTCTTCAGATAATTACTGATTTGAGAACTGAAACTATTGAGTTGGATCAGATCGAATGCAAAAGGAAACTATGACGCTTTGCTGGGACACACACACACGGATACACCTTATCTGACACACGTGTGGTCAGCCACGCAAGAAAGTTCCAGTGAAGCACTAGACCAGTCAATCGGTTCGGTTGATGATCCATTAAACTACAGAACTGACAGAAACCACGAAATTAAGTATCCCGGGAGCAAATCTGAAGTGCTGCCAGAAACTTATCCGATCGACATCCTGTGTGTGCCTGTAAGATTTTAAAATCGGAACCTTGTTGGTCACACCTAGGACAGAAACACAAGATGTGGATCTTGTCCAGTTGCTCTCTCCTAGGCCAGTAATAAGCTGCGCCAGTTAGACCCGCTTCGGTGCCTCCAAAACACAATTTCGTCGAAGGCTGTTCGACACTTCGATCTCAGGAGAGCTAAAAGAGAACTTTTTTTATTAGTTAATTCTTTTTTAATTTTTATTTTAAAGTTAACCTCCAACAAACTTTATTTCCAATTTTAACTCTTTTGGTTACGCCACCACTCGTGACATGACCAAACAACATTGTCACGCCACAGGATAAATCCCTAAAATAGCACTTTTGGTCACGCCATTGCCTGTGACGTGATAAAACAACACTGTCACGCCACTGGTCATGGTGTGACAAGAGCTTCGCCCGTGATACGGTGGCGAATAACGTTGTTTTGTCACGCCACGAATGCAGAAGCGACCAAAGGAGTCGTAATTGAAATAAAGTCACGGAAGTTAACTTTAAAATAAAATTAAAAAATGGTTTATGAATAATAAAAAAATTCGCTAAAAGATCTTCTGATTTGTTAATGGATTCTGATCACTTCGGATTCTTTTTTGGTTTTGCGAGGATGTCTTCGGATAATCAAATGTACCTTTCATGCCAACGTTAAACCAAACGAAAGAAAAAGAGAACACCTGATACGATGTTTAGGCACGAGCTAGTGCGAAGATACGAGTCTGATGTGTGCATCAGTCCGTGCCTCCGTGGTGGGTTATCCTACGTCCGGCTGTGCATGTTGAACCTTCGCAGCAGCTTGACTCACCAACCCAGTGCAGAGTTGCACACGACAGTGAAGACACAGTTATCTTGTCAACAAAGTAAAAGCAGGAAATAAAGTAAAAGCTGGAAATAAATGTGTGTGTGTGTGTTGGGGGGGGGGGGGCAAATTTTTTTTATTAATTAACCTTTTTTGAATTTTATTTTAAAGTTAATCCTCGACGCACTTTATTTCCAATTCTGACTTAGTGTGACAAAATAACACTGTCACGCTAGCCTATTTCTGGTTAAACTCTTGTCACGCCACTGTGACAAAAAGTGCTATTTTGGGGACTTATCCTGGCGTGTGACAGTGTTGTTTTGTCGCGCCACCACTCATGACGTGACCAAAGGGATCAGAATTGGAAATAAAGTGCGTCAAGGATAACTTTAAAATAAAATTCAAAAAAAGGTTAATTAATAAAAAAAGTTCGGGGAGGGCTGGGCCGGAGAATTTCCTTCTGTAAAAGCACGCCTCGCTAATTGCGGAGATTGTTGGGCTCTTCAATTTCTCGCGAGATAATGTGATTTTCTCTTCTTCTTCAATCCAGCCCATCCAAAGTTGAATCGGATGGTTCCTAATTGCCAACGGCAACTCTCTACCTTTCCCCAAAGGCAGAGGATACACTTCCGATTTACTAACGGCGAATGTACTGAGTAGTATAGTTCATTTTTCGAAGGCTAACATGCGCATGTGATGTGCATGCTGGTGCAGATGTTAGGTTACTCTTAAAATAGTAGTAGTGAACTGGGTGATACGCCACGTCGCCACCAGGCCCGTGGGTGTCCTGATTAACTGCTCTCTTTTTTAAGTACACGATGGGCGCACTTGCGCGCATACACCATACGTACGTCCTCATACATACACTGAAAGATTACGGGTAGGCTACGATAGCACAAAACAAAAATCTACTGCGCAAACAAGGAACCTCTTTTAATAATAGATCACGGGATTACCACTAGACGCAATGACTCGTAGCGGAAGTAGAGCCGATATAGCGAGTGTGGAATAACTTCATGTGGTCGACACTTTAACCACTAATAGCATGGCCATGCACTTTCTTTACCCAACCACAACGAGAGGCTCAGAAATATCTCTCCTGTTATGATAGGAGGGGCAAATTATATAACCGACTAGTCATATTCCTCCGTATGCTTTATAGTATACCCAAAAGCTAACTTTATAACTACCTAGTTACGGAGTAGTGTTTGGCAATCCCTAAGTGTACTATTACATATGTAGAAAACTATGCTGATCTCAAGTCTAAGGATTATACATTATTATTGCTTGAGACCAACTGACGACACATGAAATTATAACAATCTCAATAGTATCTCAAGGTGGGTCAAACCAACACCATGTTCGATAACATGTGTCCATATTATTGGTTTGATATCTCTATATCTATGACCTGTGAAACATAGTCATCAACCAATACATATGCTAGTCTATTCATATGTGTTCTCATATGTTTTTGACTAAGGAACGTTTAAGAATAATCATCGCAGAAATACAGAGTTTTACAATCAAGTCACATACTTGATAATAAATATTAATAATATTATTCTAGGAACAACATAACATATTATCCAATATTATGAACATAATGAAATATAATAATCTTGATGATTGCCTCTAGGGCATATTTCCAACAATCTCCCACTTGCACTAGAGTCAATCATTTAGATATCTAATACTAATAGCTCTTGTGTGCGTCTCATGCTTTGGCTGTGTGAGAGGCTTTGTCAACGGATCAACAACATTTAAATCTGTATGAACTTTGTATATTTTAGCATCTCCTCTATTCACCAATTCGCGAATAAAATGATAACGTCTGAGTATATGCTTGGACTTCTGATGGGATCTAGGCTCCTTAGCCTGCGTACTGGCTCCATTATTGTCACAATAGAGATCCATTGGGCTCGAGGCACTCGGAACCATACCCAACCCAGCAATAAAAATCCTTATCTAAACACCTTCCTTCGTAGCTTCAGAAGCCGCAATGTACTCGGCCACCGTCGTAGAATCAGCAACCGTCTCTTGCTTGGAACTTTTCTAGCTCACTGCTCCTCCATTCAAAATGAATACAAAACTAGATTGCGAACGATAATCATCTTTGTCGGTTTGGAAGCTTGCATCAATGTAACCATTTACAATGAGCTCTTCATCACTGCCATAAACTAGGAACGCATACTTAGTCTTTCTCAAGTACTTAAGAATATTTTTCACAGCTATCCAGTAACCTTCACTAGGATCAGTTTGGTATCTGCTTGTAACACTTAGAGTATATGATACATCTGGTCGAGTACATATCATGGCATACATGATAGATCCAATAGATGAAGCATATGGAATATCATTCATACGGTCTCGCTCATCAGCTGTCGAAGGACACTGACTCTTGCTAAGACTTATGCCATGTGACATAGGTAAGAACCCCTTCTTGGCATCTTGCATGTTGAACCGAATCAACACTTTGTCAATATAAGTACTTTGTCTTAATCCAATTAGCTTTCTTGATCTATCTCTGTAGATCTTTATCCCTAAGATATATGTTGCCTCTCCTAGGTCCTTCATAGAAAAACTATTTTTCAATGATGCCTTAACGGATTCCAGCATAGGAATATCATTCTCAATCAATAATATGTCATCCCCATATAAGATTAGAATTACAAGTGCGCTCCTACTAACCTTTATGTAAACACAAGGTTCTTCTTTGTTCTTGACGAAACCAAACCTTTTGATCTCCTCACCAAAACATATATTCCAACTCCGAGATGCTTGCTTCAACCCATAAATGGATTTATGAAGTTTGCACACTTTACTAGCATTCTTTGGTCGACAAAACCTTCAAACTGTGTCATGTACACATCCTCACTTAGATTTCCATTAAGAAAAGTTGTTTTAACATCCATTTTTCATATCTCATAGTTGAAATATGCAGCAATAGCTAGAATGATCCGTACAGATTTAAGCATCGCTACAAGCGAGAAAGTCTCATCGTAGTCGACTCCTTGAACTTGTCGAAACCCTTTTGCAACTAGTTGAGCTTTATGAATGTGAACATTTCCATCTATGCCAATCTTTTTCTTATAGATCCATTTGCACTCAATGGTTTTAACACCATTAAGAGAATCAACTAGGTTCCAAACCTAATTGTCTCTCATGAAGTCTATCTCAAATTTCATGGCTCCAAGCCATTTCTTAAAGTCTGGGTCCATCATCGCTTCCTCATAAGTCTTAGGCTCATCATTATTCAATAATAATACATCGTGTCCATATCTTATAGGCAACTGATGTGGCCTTTTAGATCTACGTGGGGCTGATGCCCCATCTACAGGTTCAACAATATTTTGTTCATCCTGTAGAGGTTCAGTATGAGTTGAAACACTTTCAGACGTTTCCTAAATTTCTTCGAGTTGCACCTTTCTCCAACTGACTCCTTTTGAAAGAAACTCTTTCTCCAAAAAGATACCATTTCGAGCAACAAAAACGTTGCCCTCTTCTCGGTTGTAGAAGTAATATCTTTTGGTTTCCCTAGGATGTCCTATAAAGAAGCATCTATCTGACTTGGGTGTGAGTTTATCAGACATCAAATGTTTAACATAGACATCACATCTCTAAATCTTTAGAAAAGACAAACTAGAACTCCTCCCAGTCCACATCTCATATGGTGTCTTACCTACTGATTTAGATGGTGCCCTATTTAAAGTGAAAGCGACAGTTTTTAGAGTTTGACCCCAAAACGATAATGGCAGATCCGATTGGCTCATCATCGACCGAACCATGTCCAACAAGGTCCGATTATGCCGCTCGGACACCCCATTCCATTGTGGAGTGCCAGGTGGTGTAAGATGTAAAACAATTCCATATTGCTTCAAATGATCACCAAATTCATGGCTCAAAAATTCACCTCCACGATGAGATCGTTAAAATTTGATTGTCTTGCTAAGTTGATTCTGTACCTCACTTTGGAAATCTTTGAACTTTTCAAAGTATTCTGACTTGTGCCTCATTAAATAGATATATCCATATCTACTAAAGTCATCAGTGAAAGCAATGAAGTAATGAAAACCACCTCTAGCTGTCGTGCTCATTGGTCCACACACATCAGCATGTATGAGTGCCAGCAAGTCAGATGCCCTCTCAGTTCGACTAGTAAAAGGTGCCTTAGTCATCTTCCTAAGTAGTCAAGATTTGCATGTTTCAAATGATTCCAAATCAAATGAGTTTAGAATTCCATCATCATGGAGCTTCTTCACACGTTTCTCACTTATGTGACCCAAACGATAATACCAAATAAAAGTGGAATTCATATCATTAGGCCAAAGCCTCTTCGCATTAATATTATAGATGGGTGCATCATCAAGATTTAAAATAAACAACCCATTCAAAACAGGAGCATAGCCATAAAACATTTCATTCAAAAATATAGAACAATCATTGTCCTCAATAATGAATTTATAACCCTCTACCAACAAACATGAGGCAGAGATAATGTTTCTACTCATGGCTGGAACGTAATAACAATTATTTAATTCCGTAATAAATTCTGAGGGAAAAAGTAATAGCAAAGTCCCGACGACTAATGCAGTAACCCTTGCTTTATTCCCGACGAGAAGATCCATCTCGCCTCTTGCAACTCTCCTACTCCTTGTTAGACTCTACATTGAATTGCAAATATGAGCAATCGATCCGGTATCAAATATCCAAGAGTTAACAGAAGAATCAACAAGAAAAACATCTATAACATTAATACCTGAAGTGGAACGTTTAGTCCCACCATTCTTTTTCAGATCAGCTAGGTATTTCTTGCAATTCATCTTCCAATGGCCTAGCTCTTTGTAGTAAAAGTATTCATTCTCTTGAATCGGGCCGGACTTGGTCTTGGGCTTAGGCTTGGTAGTCTGGATCCCATCCGAAGCTTTAGCCTTGCCCTTCCCTTTGACTCAAGTCTTAGCCCTCTTCTTGAAGCTATACTCTTTTGCACCATCATCACATGACTGTTGCTTTTCTTAACATTGTCCTCTGTAGTCTTGAGTATCATATGCAACTCGGTGAGATTCTTGTCTAAGTCATTCATATGGATGTTCAGAATGAACTGTCCATAGCTTCCAGGAAGCGAAGTAAGAATCAAATCAGTAGCCAACTCTTGACTAAGGGGAAACCAAGTTTTTTTAAGCTCTATGTGTAACCAACCATCTTGATCACATGTAGGCTCATCGGACTACCCTCAGCTGGCTTACTCCCAAACAATTTCTTTGAGATCTCATATCTCTCAGTTCTTGCTTGTGTTTCAAACATGCCTTTGAAAGCCACAATCATATCGCAGACCTCTATGTCCTCAAACTGCTTCTGAAGGTCTGAGTTCATAGCAACAAGCATGAGACAACTAACATCAAGAGACTCATCACATGCCTTTTTATAGGCGTTTTTAAGAGTAGCAGCAGTATTTTCAGCACGCACATCTAGAATCGGTTCCTCTAGAATATGTTCCTTTTTATCTTGCCTAAGAACAATTCCTAGGTTGCGGGACCAATCCACAAAATTTATTCCATTCATTTTTTCCTTATGAAGTATCGAATGTAAAGCAAAACTGGAGGTATGTACAGCAATTGGTGTCACGATCTACAACATAAAATATGCAAAACTAAGACATATGTTCAAGAAAAGTAACTTCTATTAAACAATTTAAAAAAGATACTCCGACTAAAAACCATATCTTTCTTATGACATTTAGTGATTCAAGATCCATAATCAATTTATCTGCTAGTGAGCTTTGGCATCACTGCTAGAAGATAAGTGAATTTGGTAAGTAATCATTTGCTAATCATATCTCTATATAACTCTTGTTGTTGGGCAGCATCTCTATGCTCCGGCCCCCAACCCTATACCCCAAGGTCCATAACCGTTGTGATGACCTTGTCAAGTTAAACCAATGCTATGCGTGTAAGTGTCCGACACAAACCCATCTAGTCAAGGAAAATTAATAGCACTCTGCTTTAGCAAGACCTACCATTAAAATACATGATTTTGGATGGTGCAGCTAATTTGGGAGGGCATCAATTTAACTTAATTTTATATGCGGGAATTTTACTTCTACCATGTTAAAAACATTCAAAGCGACTAAATAACATGCAAAGAAATAAATGAACAGAAAAGAAAGGCATTCACAGATAATCATATTGCATTGTGATATAGTATGACCATTCCATATGGTGATCTCCATCGCCTTGCTTTCTATTTGCTATGCCTCCAAGTGGCCAATTCCTCCAAGTACTCCCACTAAGCTATTACTCCTAATAGCATTAGTAATAAATTATAAGGAGTGAAGAAGCATCGCAAGTCGACACGCAGGCCGTTATACAAATATTGACAGCCTTGGGCTGCAATAAGCATGACACGCAGGTCATGGACATTACACACATACATGCATCTCATACATTATGGGCCATACTATTCATAAAATCCTTAAAAAACAACTTATGCATAGAATCACATTCTATCTAACGGATGGTGTGAACTAGCAATACCAAAAATGAAGTTAAGATCCTAGTCCACAGGGGTGGCAACCCGCACCAGAAGGGCGGTAGCCCTATCCATATACAATCTATTGTTCTGTTCATGTAAATCACATTAACCCTTTCCGATCGCAACTTCGATTCGATCAACCAGATTGATCTTTGCGTGCTATATGGATTTACCATCACTGTCCGCCCCGATGGCGAAAACTGACCGATAGAGGCAAGTTGTGATTCGACCATGAAAACATGATCACGGAATAACGATCATGAACCCATCTTGAGACCACCGTGCATGGACGATCATATCGACCATTGCCAAAAACAATCTATCACATAGAACGACCAACAGAAAATAGAAAATAGATCATATCTATGACTCCCACATATCACAATATGCATATAATCCGAATCTAAAACTAGACGGGATGACTCTCTCTGATACCACTGAAGGAGTATGGGTAGGCTACGATAGCACAAAACAAAAATCTACCACGCAACCAAGGAACCTTCGCTAGTAATAGATCACAGGATTACCACTAGACGCGCCGACTCGTTGCGGAAGTAGAGTCAATGTAGCGAGTTCATGCAGTAGTAGTCGTACTCACCGCATGTCTTCACCTACTGCTCCTGTGATTGTCACAAGTTACGGATCGTCCTAGTACTGATGCTTCGCGACAACACCTCCAAGGCATCCACACATATAGGGAAGGGACACCACACGCTGGAGTGTTAGCGTCAGCGGCGTGGTACTGGATAAGGAAGGCGTGGCTATTATGGTTTTGGGAATACTTCAACAAGGATTCTCCCAATCCATGCCACCACCCCTCTATATATAAGCATCCATGATGGGTCTCTAACTTGAGGCACATTAGGAACTCATGGCCTACAAGAATTCGGATCACCATCCAAATGTTCATGTGTTGTAACATCCCAACTGTATAAACAGGGTTTGTTCAAGTATAATTATATGTGTAGAAATTAAAACTTTTTCTCACACCTTGAAAACCCCTAAACACTCATGTAATTCTTGTCCAAGAGTTGTGTAATCCAAAAACACAAAGCTCTTGTTGACCAAAAGTCAAACTCATTTTCCAATTGTCTAAATCTTGTGCCAAACAATTGGAAATATTTTTCCTTGGTACTAAAGTTGTTGTGGGACCCCTCTGAAAAATATCATGAGTTATAACACTTGTTTGATAAATTTTGGAGGTAAACCAAGTCCTTGAACAACCTTCGTGAATTTCCTGAGAAAAATGCATTGCATAATAACCCCTGGAAATTTTATGCAAGGTTAATCTTAATGTCAGCAAGCTCCAGTTAAAATTGCATAATTTTTGGAGTTGTTTTGCTATCCCAAACAGTGTTTCAAAGTCTCAGCTATTTTATAACTCATTTCAACATGCACTGCTGCTTGGCCGAGCCACCTTTTCATTTTGGGTTGAACCCAACCAAGTCCTGCTCAACAGACCTCCATTTCATTTGTTGAGGTCGTGGCCGTTGGATTCAATCCAAAGGCCACGACCTCCTCCTCAAACATTCACAAGAGGTCCTCCCACCTACTTGAGGTCACACTCTTGGATCAACGATCCATGGCCATGACCTCCTCGCGCTCAAACTACTCGCACCTCCCTTTTTTTCACTCACTTGAGGTCGAGCCGTTGGATCCAATCCAAAGGCCACGACCTCCTCTCGCAAACCATCGCCACAGGATCTTCCATTTGTTGAGGTCATCGCCTTGGATCAAAAATCCATGGCCATGACCTCCCTCACCGTTAAACTAAGCAAACCTCCCACTTAACCGAGGTCGAGTCGTTGGATTCAGATCCAAAGGCCACGACCTCCGCCTAATTCATCGCAGCCCAGACCTCCCATCTCATGTTGTGCACCGTTGATTCAAAATCCACGGTCACGACCTCCTCCTTACCTCGTGCGATCGAGACCTCACAAGACGTGAGGTCGCTGTTCTTAGATCTAAATCTAATGGCCATGACCTCCTCGCCTCTCATCGCCACTAGACCTTGATCCGATGGCCATAACCTCTCGAAAGGCCACAAGCAGCAGCTAAGACTTCCCTTTGGTTGTGTGCCCTTGGATTTGAATCCTAAGGCCATGACCTCCCCTCATGTTCTTAAGCTCATGTGCGGTTAAGACCTCACAGAGGTCCAAGACTGCTGGATGGAGATCCAACGCCTTGGACCTCCTAATCCCATTTTCCCACGTGCGCATACACATTAAGGAAATCGGAGGGCTACGACCTCCCCATCCTTGATCGTGTGGCTGGTACCTCCTCCCAGTCATTTAGGCGTAACGGTTCAAAAATTACATCCGAGGGCCAGGACCTCCCCATCCACTCGATCCAACGGTGGATGTGAGGTCCTGTTCTTCTTCTACCTTGGGCACGCGTGCGGCCGTGGCGATGGGCAAAGTCGAGCCTTGTCATTTCCAACGCTCTCGCCTCGCAAGCATTAAATGCATGTCACCTTTTCGCACCTAGGCCACGCCTGTCGCAATCTACCTGTCCCATCAATCGTGTCCAAGCTCAGACCTCCCATGGACCTCCCATGGGCTAAGCTCACCATGAGCTTAACCTGTGGTCTGAGACCTCTGTGCCATTGGTATAAGTTTCCCTCGAGCTCCCCTTTGGCTTCTTTTACACACTTGGAGCTTGCCATGCCCGTGCTTGGCTGAGCTCCTACCTCCACTGACCTCCACTCTTGGCCGCCATTGTTGAGAAGCTCGGAGCCCTCGGTGGCACAGTGTTCCAGTGGCTCCCTCTCAACCTCTAGCTCATTTTAAGCTCCCCCAAAATCTCCTGAGTTGAACATAACTCGTTGTTAGGTTGACATTTTCAGGAGTGGGCTAGTGGAGCTTGAAGCGTGGAGTTAGAGCTTGGGCTTGAAGCAGCGGAGCTTCCCATCTTCTCCAACTCGTGCCATCACCATCCTCGACCTCCCGGACCTTCAGACCTCCGGTACTTCCCGATAGTCCTTAGCGCTGGGCACCCGCGTGTATGAGGTTGCGGAGCTTTTATTTGGGCACACGCTTGAATGTCGCGTGAGCTTCCTTTGCATTTTGGATTTTGGCCGTGCTTGCCTTCGTTGTCCTCTCGGCTCGCACGGCGTTCAAGGCCGTCATTGCCGAGAGGAGGTCCATTGGGTGCGCGATGGTTATTGCGGACCAACGGTACCATTGATGTCGCCGGTGAGGTCTCAGATCGCGGCGATGACCACGCTTTGAACCCGGTCGTTGTCGGACAAAACGGCAGCCGCCAAGCTGCGTTTTAGGACAGATTTGTCGCGTTAAATGCACTAATCAAGTGCTCAAATCATTGAAATCATTGGCATGTCTTAACTGCATTTAATCCTCCCCTGCGCGCAATTAAGACCTCCGCAGCGGACCTCCTCGTTGTCCCGCGCATTTATCCTTTGTCCAAGCACGCGTGCGCGCAAGCACGTGGTCGCGAGCTCGGGGCGCCCATGACCTCCTCTCGAGGAGATCCGGAGCGCCCAAGACCTCCCTTGCGCAATCTTGGCCGCCTGCACCTCCCTGGAGGTCTGTGGACGTTAGACCTCCCTTAGGACCTCCCTAGGTCATCTCACCTGCTCATGACCTCCCGGGTAGATCTTGACCGTCAAGGTCCTCTCTGACGATCTCAACCATCGAGGACCTCCTTGAACATCTGGACCGTCCCAGACCTCCCCGTGAGGTCTTGACGATGTAGATCTTCCTTGGGAGATCTTGGTAGTTTAGATCTTCCTTGGAAGATCTCAACCGCTGAGGACCTCCTCGTTAGATCTGGTCTGTCCCGACCTCCCCCATCGCTGTGGTCCGCTGGATGTGCCATCAACGGCCACGACCTCCCTCACTCGCACATGCGCTACTGCTAGGAGGTCCATGACCTCTGGACCTCTTGAGCACGTGTGTGTTGTTCACTGGGAGGTCTCGAGCCGTTAGATCTAAGATCTGTGGCTCACGCCCTCCCTTGTATTTCGGTTTTAGAAATTCCAATGAACTCTTAAGTATAAACTGAAATAAGGTATAAACTTTAGAATTCCATATCTTTTTCATTTTAAATCCAATTGAGGTCATTCAAATTGTGTTAGCTCTGTCTTGGACTTGACTTTAATCTAAAAATGATTGTAAGTCGGGTTCAGCTCCAGAGCACAGTTTTGCCTTTAGGTTTGAAAACTCACTTTAAATATACACTCAAAATAATGTCTAACTTGTAAAATACATAACTAATGCTCTGTAGATTATTTTTGAGTGAGACCAACTTTGTTGGTTTCCTCCATTAATGAACTCCCTGTGAAAATTAGTTTTGAGCATGTTGCTGTTAGGAAAATGAGGACTTGTGCATTATAATTTTGTTCAAGTTCTTGTTTTTGAAAAATTGTAGAAAGTGCAATATAGCTCTAAATGGGATGAACTCAATTGTGTTATTCATCTCATGAGGTGCTGGTTTTGCTGTAAAAATCTCAGCATCACCACTTTTCTAGAAAATGTTGCCTCATAATTAAATTAGTGAATAGTGCAGTTTGGTGTTTTAGGGGCTGAGCAGAATTGTTTTGCTCATAACTTTTGCATTGAGAATCCAAATCAATTGGTTCTTGTTGCAAAATTCCTAAAAATCATCCTCCTGCTGCTGTAGAAATTTCAGAGTATTTGGAGTTCGTTTGCTGTGCTGTCCTTGATTACTTTCGCCGTTCTTATCGGTTCTTTATCGCTTTTCCGTTAGGGTTTCGACATTTGTGGTAATCCCGAGAGTGACCCTCTGCCACAACTTGAGCAAGATCAGCAAGGCAAGCAGTTTGATCATATCCTCTAACGTCCCATTACTTTAAAGGTTAATATATTGTTTTACTTCTATGTATGCATGCTACTTTGTGTTAAATGTCGCTAGTAATCCTATAGTTGCATAATCTGTAGGAATTGTTTATCCTCTACTACCATGAGCCTAGGTTATTTGCTGTGGTTTGAGCTCGTTGGATGAGCTCTTATCACTTAGTAGTTATGCTTTCTCTTGCTTAGACATGCTTAGTAACGGTAGTAATGGGCGATCATCGACTTAGTCGATGGTCTTGATCACTCAAAACCGATTATTACTCCTATATGTCCAGCACTTGTGCTTTGATTAATTTGTAAAATCAAAACTGAAAATAAAAGATTGAATTAGACTTGGGCATATTGGATGGATGGTGCGGTTTTTGGAATGTGGTGGTATGCCCGGGTCCCTAAGGACCAAGTACTTGGGTCACTAAGCCAAGTGCTTTTATGCTAACCACACGAGGGGGATATGGGACCTCTCTTGACTAAGTACTTTGGAAGGTGTTAATTATGAGCTGGTCGGTGGGTATGTTTTAATAATGTGTGTGTGTGGTGTTGGGAGGGAGCATTAGTAGACTGGTTAGGCTGTCTAATGTGTCCTTGTCCCCGTGGGAAGCGGCTCGTAATTAGCATAGTCCATTGGAAATGTCTCGTAGGACTTAGCTGCGTGCAAGCATACCAAAGGTAGTGTGCTTAAAGGAAAGGCGGTCGGCGTGTGGGTACATTGGTACACCCCTGCAGGGTTAAAACTATTCGAATAGCCTCGTCCTAGGTTATGGACATGCTTGGTAAGGTCGTTCAAGAACTAGTCTCAACCATTTAATTAAAACTTGATGGGTTGGTATGAATGGATGTTCATGCTATTGTTGTGGTGACTTGGGTTAGTCACTTCCAGGTTGATCTTGTTGTTGTTACTATGTTACTATCTCGTTGTTATTTCAACAATTAAAATGCTTTGCCAAATTGCCTTCAATCTATTATGTTATTGCAAATGAAACTTGCTTTATGCTAAAATGAGTCCAAAGCCTCATCCACTTAAATAAAGCTTGCATGTAGCTATTTATAGTTCTGTTATCTCACACGTAAGTCTTATGGAATACTTTATGTACTCATCTCGCCCGTGGTTGTGGCATTTTGTGGCTTTTGTTGCAGAGGAAGAGGTGAGCTCCAAGAGCCTCTCTTTTGTGCTATGTGTTGCGCCTTCTTCGACGCCTAGCTTGGCGGTCCTCAGATGCCTAGGGTTAAGGCACACCGATTGGCTTTTGTGTTATAGCCATCTTTATGGCACTTTTGCTTCATTGTTATCTTAGTTGTACTTGTTGTTATTTGGCCGTAAGGCCCTCTTTTGTAATAACCTATTCCTTATTAATATTAACTTCGGTTTGTTGCTTATGTACTATGTGTTGTATGGATTTGATACATTCTTTTGTTGTGAGGTATGTATACTTGCATTCGGGAGTATACATCTCTCGAGACTGGGTTTATTTGGTTGATAATACTAGGGTCAATTGGATGACTAAGTATTATGAGCTTAATAAATCCGGGTGCTCACATGTGTAATCGGTTGTGACTCGAAAACACTTTTCTAACCACGAGTCGTTAGCGGTACCTAGTAGAACATAACGATTCCCGAACACACATAGAATATATCGGAAGAACCTTAATGCAATATGATCTATGACCAGGTCTTCATCACTTACAACCAGCTCATATCTAGTCACGACCAGTCCATATTTAGTTATAACCAGTTCATAACTCCTTACGACCAGTTAATACTTAATTACGACCAATTCATTACTCCTTACGACCAGTTAGTGATTATGTTCAACCAATCTATGACCAGCTCGTATCTGGTCGAACTGAATGACTTGCTTGTGTATTCTCCCTTTGCCTCACAACATCTGGTTGAACTCTAGGTGAGATAATTTGTGATCCATGGACTATTCAATACTTTCTCGATGAAGTGTCGAATAACTTCATGTGGTCAACACTTCGACCACTAGTGGCATGGCCATGCACTTTCTTTATCCGACCATAATGAGGGGCACAGAGATATCTCTCTTGTTATGATAGAGGGGCAAATCCTATATCCGACCAGTTATATTCCTCTGTATGTTTTATAGTATACCCGAAAGCTACCTTTATAACTACCCAATTACAGAGTAGCGTTTGGTAACCCCTAAGTGTACTATTACACATGTAGAAAACCATGTTGATCTCAGGTCTAAGGATTATACATCATTATTGCTTGAGACCAACTGATGACACATGAAATCCCAGCTAATACCTATCTGATTATTTCAACAAGGAGGTGGTGATGTGAACCTGGAGTGCAGAGCTATATGGTTACGACGTGGTTGAGCATTTCATTGGACATCCGACCTGGGAGCAACTTATCTGGGCCACGGACATTACAAAGGTTGGCCGGTGAAAGGTATGACGCATTAGGAACGACATGGACGAAGTAGAAGTCAGGCGTCGTACGAAGAAGTGCTCCATTTGCATGGTGTCTGAGCACACCTTCAAGAAATGCTGTAACGTCCCAATTTTTTTGAGTTTCTGATATTTTCGAAAATAAAAAAAACCATTTGTTTTTGTTGATTTGCTCAAGCTTAACCAGAAGATTTCGGAAATTTGCAGCAATTTAAGATGAATTAATCCAACTTCAACTATTTCAAGTTTGGTTTTCTGGAGTTGCTGGAGCTCTCAAGTGTTGAATTCCCTTCCTCTGTTCGCTCCCACCTCCCTCTCAGTCCAGACCTCTCTCTCGTTTGGACCTCCCTCTAAGTCCAGACCTCCCTCTCGTTTGGACCTCCCCTCATCCGACCTCCTCTCGCTTGGAACTCCCCTCGGTCAGACCTCCTCTCGGTCCCGCACCTCTAGGTGGTGTTGAAGACTTGCCGCGACCACCCCTTGTGCCGCGACCACCCTCTTGGTTTTTTTTTTGCAAAGACCACCCTCTTGGTATTTTTTGCAAAGACCACCCTTTGGGTCACGACCTCCCCTTGGATCACGACCTCCCCTGGGGTCACAACCTCCTCCTTGGTCTTGACCTCCCCTTTGGTTGGACCACCTTTCTGAGTTGACTGGTGACGAGGATTGAAACCTCTATGTATTAATTTAAATACATAGAAAGACCATACGTCTCCATGGTCGTAACCCATAAAAGCTAGTGACCTCACTGGTTGTAAGGATTCCAGAGGTTACACGATGGGTATCCTGGTCGGACTAGGTTCCGACCAGGTGGCTGCTCGGAAATGCTATGAACAGGTACCAATAACCGTATGATGAATGGAACACGTGCTAAACGTTCCATAACTTACGATGACATACAAGACTCTGACGATAAACCACCTTGCGGTTAAATGTCTCACAAATACTTAACCGCAAGGCAGTTAGCACATTGTTAACTACCTTGAACCTCCGACCAGTTGTAACGTTTCATCAGGGACGTCTTCTCCAGGGGTAACTGCCGTCTCTTCGGGAGTTATTTAAATGGTGAAGCGCAGAAGACGAGGAGGGACATATACGCAACAAAGAACAATGTAAGGCAACACGAAGTCAAGCGGTAGTATTCAAGACATTGATGTAATTGGAGATAGTCCCTAGTCAGGTCTTGTAAACCCATTTCATATAAATAAAGAGCAGCCCCCATTCTCTTCGAGGATACTCTACGTCATTTTCCTCCTTCTATTTTCATAAGATCGGCGATTAGATCGTCGACAGCTGGCGCCGTCCGTGGGGAAGAAGACGTAATTTTTCAAGAAACTTTTGTCGTACAAATCCTCACCCAAATTCCAAAGAATCGCCAATGCGAGTATGCCCGAGATTGGGACGAGGAGAATTGTTTCGACTTGGCGGACTACGCCGACCTCGACATGGAAGGATGCATTCGTGCCATGGAGGAAAATGGCAGATCATCCTCATCTTCCTCCTCCGCCGGCTCGCATATCGCCGATGATAGCGAGATCACCGGATGGATGAGGATGCGCCACCGCTATTCGTGGCGCATCGAGGAACCCGCCATTCCGATCGATTCGAATGTCAGATCTCTTCAAGCCCGCCTTCTGACCGCAAAAACAGTGAAGAAATTTCAGCACCTTCACTCGAGAATCTCTATACCCTCGATGAAATTATGGCTGAAAGATACTCTCCTACAACTTCTGGCGCTTCCAGGAGTCAACCGACATCTGGTAACAGTGTCGATGAAGCCTCCACTGGTCATAAACCACGTGGGGATAATCACGCTCAGCATACGATCGGCAGTACGCCGAATCAGGCTGAGGAAACTTCAGGGTGTGCTCATCTCCGATCGCTCTCCGTCGTAGAAACTTCTGGTAGAAGCCCTGATAAGCTCTCCATTAGTTACGATGGAAGCTCATCGGAAGATCAATGCTGGAGGCACGAGGTCAACGCGATCGGAGATGAGAATCAAGATGCCTTGCACGGTCCTACACTCTCTACCACGCCATCACCGTTATTAGAGATGATCCGCCGTCAAGCACCAATCACGGAGGCCAAGGAACCGATCGACGCCCATCAACTAATTCGCTTAGCACCGCCCCACCTAGAATAGTTGATAGGCGATCAAATCCGAGGGTCAGTGAGGGTTCAGTTTGCGTACACCTAATACCATCTGAACCTCCCGAGACCTTCGAATCGCTATACAAAACTTGCAACGCGCTCAAGATATATTAAATAATTACGATCTGCTTTAGCGAAACCTGTGTTTTGTGCAGCTTGTAGGCCAAGTATCCGAAATTCTCCAGGCAGACCATGCAGCGTACTGAGGCATATCGGGAAGAAAGGATTTCAGGGAGTCAAACTATGACTTCATCTCAACGTTCCTCCCTCAGCAGGGGACAGCATGGTCATACTCAGGAACAATCGATGCCAAGGCTTCCTCGACGATTCCGACCAAGGGGTCATGAGGGGAGAAGGTTATTTCACGAAGCCACTCCCCATCACGCCAAGAAGAACCATCGCCGGACCGGATGATCTTCGCATCGCCTCAATCAAGTAGGCGGTCGAGACATCATACCAATGTCCACGACCGGATCAAGACACCGGAGTTCCAGCGCTCCAACCTTAGGAACCGGTCTCCGACCGACATAATCCGCACCTTCCTGAGAAGGCGCCATGAATCAATCACAGGTTGTAGGGCTTTCTCTGCAGGGCTCCAAGCTGTGCATTGGCCTAACCGGTTCCGACCGGCCAATTTGGACAAGTTTAACGGAACTCAAAATCCGTTGGAATTTCTCCAAATCTATACCACCGCCATCGAGTCTGAGGCGCGGCGAGAATGTGATGGCCAACTATTTACCCACCGTGCTCGAAGGATCTGCCCGGTCGTGGTTGTTGAACCAACCGGTCGGAACAATCTATACTTGGGAGCAACTCTGTGACCTTCTGATTGCGAATTTCCAGGGTACGTACGATCGCCCTGGAAAGGAGGATGATCTCCACCGAATTCGGCAAGGCTCTGATGAGACTCTACGTCAATACATCAAGAGGTTTAGCCAAGTTCGCAACTCTATTCCCGAGGTCGCAGAATCTTCTGTTATTCAGGCCTTCAAAACAGGTCTGAGGAATCGACGGTTTACGGAGGACATAGCAATGAACCCCCCAAGGACAACCGTTGAGCTTTTTGATATAGCTGATAAGTATGCCACCGCCAGCGAAGCAATCGAGTGGTGCGAAGCCATTGATCGGAAAGACAAGATTACTCAGCCCGGCCTGGACAAATCAGAGAAAAAGAACAAGAAATCTCTCAAGAAAAAGAAGAACCGCAGATCCGACGACAAGGAGGTCCTAGCCGCTCTGATAAATTCATGAAGGGCAAAAGGACTACTCGGTCCGGGCAAAACGAAGCTCGACCAAGGATTCGAGAAAAAAAGAAGTGGTGTCCACTTCACCAAGACGAGGGCATGATCTACGACTTGTCGAGTTTGGCAAAAGAAATCGAAGATTATTATGCGGTGATGGACCATTTCCCGCAATACCAGAACCCGGAGAAACGAGCTCCAAAAAGAACAAGGATGGCGACGAAGAGATGGAGTACCAGGATCCCCAACACACAGTCAACATGATTTTTGGAGGATCTTCTTCATACGAATCCAAGCGTCATCTGAAAGCCGTGGAGCGGGAGAGCAACCTCGTCGAATCCCCGAACACTATCAAGCCATCGAAGTGGTCAGACATTGCAATTTCCTTCAGCAAAGATGACTGCCCCATTCCTTCGACTCGACCAGGAAGGTTCCCTATTGTTGTTGAACCAACCATTAATAATTGTAGGGTTAATCGAGTCTTGGTAGATGGAGGTAGTTCTTTGAATATATTATTTTCGGGAGCTTTAGAAGAAATGCAGGTCCCCATGTCAAAGGTGAAACCAGTGAAATATGCTTTTCACGGCATAGTTCCTGGCTCCACCGCTAAGCCGATAGGACAAGTTTCCTTACCGGTTACGTTCGGAAGGCCGGATAACTTTCGAACGGAAAAAATTTCGTTTGATGTGGTAAACTTTGAATCCGCATACAACGGAATTCTTGGTCGACCGGCATTAGCGAAGTTCCTGATAACCACGCATTACGGTTATCAAAGTTTGAAAATGTCGGGGCCTAAAGGAGTCATCACTATTCGGGGTGATCGTAAAATGGCTTATGCATGTGATCGAAAATCCTTAGAACTGGTCGATGAACTCCCGACCGAGAGGCTAATTCATCTACCATGCGAAGCCAAGCACACAAGACCGAAGATGACACCAAAACCCTCCGACTGCACAAAAGAGGTATACCTCGACAAAGGCACTTCTCCCACAGCGCCAAGTCGTTACGGACCAAGATCCCGCCCACCGGCCGCAAGATTACGCCTGAGCAAGGCTCGATCCTAAATAGGAAGAGTCGCCGCCTCCTTCCTCCGAGCAAATCAAGACGTGTTCTTTGGTAGGCGTCCGATATGCCCGAGTCCCCGAGGTGATCGAGCACAAGCTAGCTCTCCACCGATAAAAACCGATCAAGCGAAGTGCGGTGTTTTTGCGCTGACCGACCGAAGGAGGCAATCCAGTCAGAGATTGACAAGCTCCTCAAAGCTGGATTCATTCGTGAAGTCAACCACCCTCAGTGGCTTGCTAATCCTGTAATGGTTAAAAAGAATAATGGGAAATGGCGAATGTGTATTGACTTTACAGATCTTAATAAAGCTTGTCCGAAGGACGATTTTTCCCTTCCACGCATTGATCAACTAGTAGATTCTACATCTGGGAGCGAATTACTAAGTTTTTTAGATGCGTATTCAGGGTACCACCAGATTAGTATGTGTAAAAAGGATGAAGAGAAAACTTCCTTCATCACTCCATATGGCACTTATTGTTATGTTAAGATGCCGTTTGGTCTCAAAAACGCTGGTGCAACTTTTCAAAGGTTAATGCAAAAAACCTTTAGTCCGCAAATAGGTCGGAATTTA
Organism: Phyllostachys edulis; assembly: GCA_036346405.1. Lineage (NCBI taxonomy): Eukaryota > Viridiplantae > Streptophyta > Magnoliopsida > Poales > Poaceae > Phyllostachys > Phyllostachys edulis. The sequence continues at coordinate 54,053,881 of CM070552.1, read as the reverse complement.
GAAGCTTACGTTGATGATTTGGTCGTAAAGACCACCAACGCTAGCAATCACATCTCTGACTTACAAGAAACTTTCAAAGAACTTTGAAGGCATAACCTCAGTCAATCCTAAAAAGTGTGTGTTCGAGTTTCACTTTGGAAAATTGCTTGGTTTCCTAGTCTCGGCTAGAGGTATCGGGTTTAATCCAAGAAAGATAGCGACCATCGACGGATGCGACCTCCGACCACAAAGAGGGAAGTCCAAAACTAACCTATCAGTATGGCGCTAAGTCGTTTCATAGCAAGGTTAAGAGAAAAAGGGTTACCTTTCTTTAAGCTTCTCCGGAAACACGGGAGTTTTGAATGGACTAGAGAGGCAAACGATGCCTTTGAAGAACTTAAAAAGTACCTTACAAGTGCTCCGGTTTTAGTCTCTCCGAGATCGGGAGAAACACTGCTAATGTATGTAGCAGCAACTCCACAAACAGTGAGCGGTGTACTGGTCGTGGAAAGGGATAACATCCAACGACCAGTTTATTATGTAAGCGAGGTCTTACATGGACCAAAGGAAAGATACCCACAGGTACAAAAGTTGCTCTATGGTCTCCTTATGTCTTCAAGGAAGCTAAGGCATTACTTTCAGGGCCCACAAAGTGGTCGTACGCGATGGGATATCCCTTGGTCAAGTCCTTGGAAACAGGGAATCATCAGGACGAATAGCAAAATGGGCGGTTGAGCTAGGGGCGTTCGACCTCCATTTCATTTCACGAACAGCGATAAAATCCCAGGCAATAGCAAAATTCATTGCCGAATGGACAAACCCTGAACCCACCCAAGGGCCCGTCTATGAGCACTACGAGGAGTGGACAATGTACTTTGACGGTTCTTTGATGTTAAAAGGGTCTTGGTCGAGATCTCGATATCCCTCATCGCGAACACATCAAGCACGCCATCCAAGAAATTTTCCGCCACAAATAATATGGCAGAATATGAAGGTTTACTGCAGGACTTCGAGCCGCTCGTTTCGCTCGGGATTCGCAGATTGCTAGTGAAAGGCGATTCTCAACTAGTAGCGAATCAAGTAGGGAAAGAGTATCAATGCTCAAGTACCAAGATGTCATCTTATCTGGCGGAAGTACTGAAAACTCAAAAGCACTTCTTCGGTTTTCAGATCCAACATATTCCTAGAAAGGAAAACTTTCTGGCAGACCAGTTGGCACGGATGGCCTCCACAAGGTCAACCGTCCCGCCCGGAGTTTTTTTCGAGCAACTCGATTCACCCTCGGTAGTCGAGCCTTCCGAGAACATACATGATTCTTTACAGATCGAACAAACCGATCAAAAGGACATGGATGCTCCACAGGTCATTGACGGTTGGCGCTGTCACGATCAAGGTAGAGATTGGATGACATCGATCTACAATTATCTTCAGCATGACATAATTCCAGAAGATGATGTAGAGGCTGATCGTATAGCACGAAAAGCCAAATCATACACTCTAATCGAACGTACCTTGTACAAACGAGGATCTCACGGAGTGTTGATGAGATGCATATCTCAAATGGATGGCATTAAGTTGCTAACCAAATCCATGAAGAAGTGCGTGGAGCACATCATTCCTACGAACTCGGTCAATAAAGCCTTCGAGCAAGGATACTCTTGCCAATCGCCTTCATGATGCAAAAGAGCTTGTGACGGCGCGTATAATGTCGGTTTCATAGCAGATTAGTACATCACCAAGACAAGCCTTACAAACAATTCCTCTTTCTTGGCCTTTTGCAACACAGGGACTAGACATTCGGGACCTTTCCCAGAGCACCGGGCTTCAATTCCTTTTCGTCATGATTGACACGTTTACAAAATGGATCGAGGCCGAGCCGGTTGTTAAAATAACAACCGAGGCCGCTAAGAGATTCCTAATGAAAAATGTGATCACACGATTTGGTGTACCTAGTCGATAATCACGAGATAATGGCGCCCGATTCACTAGCAAATAATTTCAAGAATTACGTGATGAACTTGGTGTAAAGTTCATTTTGCTTCATTGCTCATCCACGAGCAACGGGCGATTGAGCGGCTAATGGTATCATTATGCAAGGGATCAAACGCCGAGTATTCGACCGATTAATCAAACGGTCGAGCTTGGGTTCAAGAACTCCCATCAGATATGGGTCGTTCGAACCACGACCCGACCGTGCGACCGGTGAAACACCATTCTTTTTGGTTTACTGGGTGAAGCCATGCTTCCTCCGAACTCAAAATTGGCTCTGCTCAAATTGATCGCTTTAACGAAAACGATCAGAATGAACGAAGACTCGACGACGTCAATTTTCTTGAAGAACGACAAAACCAAGCCCTTGTACGATCAGCAGTCTACCAACAAGCCATGCGAAGGTACCATAGTCGTAAGGTGCAACCTCGCGACCTTACTCAGAGGTGATCCGGTTCTCGAGAAAATTCAGAGCCGTGCAAATCGCAATAAACTTTCCCCAAATGGGAAGGTCCTTACACTGTGGTCGAAGTTACCCGACCAGGTTCCGTACGACTGGCTATGTCTGATGGGCAAATTTTGTCAAATTCTTGGAACATTGATCAATTGTGTAAGTTTTATGTTTAATTATTGCTTTCATTTCTTTCAAATTCAATAAAATCATTTACTTCCTACAAATAATAATAAGTAACATTTCTTATATATATATATATATATATATATATATATATATATATATATATATATATATATATATATATATATAAATAGGTCGGTCGCCTATGGTTGTCAATTTAAACTGTTAGAGAAGACCATTTTTCTCTCTAATATCCTTCCTAAAGGATCTCTATTACTCTCGCAACGATTTCTAAGTCAATGCGCAGTATTTGTCCTAGACGTGAGCATTTTACCACGCACGACAACATTCTTTTCTTAAAGAAATATAAGAGTAATAAGAGCATTGTACAAATAACTTTCCATACTGAACGATATGCTTAAGATTTTGGAGGTTATATTTCACTATTTCAAGATTCATTACGCTCGCTTATGTCCTGCTCATCGTGGGACACGGAAAGCCTCCTAGTCGAAGTCTCTCCTTTTTCGCACGTGGTCACCTTGCTGGAAGGAGCTTCCTAGCGACGGTCCTTTTCTTCGATCCTCGCTACCAGTCGGATAGAGAGTTTGAACACGTTTCGCGCATTGTGATATATGAATTTAGATCTAAAGCTTTCCTTCCGACCAGACTTTAGGATAATAGATATGAACAAAGTTCACTTATAATATTTGTTGCATTCATTTTTGCATTCCTCCTTATGTCGCAATACAAGGTCTTTTTATCCAACCATATATAACTTTTTGCTTGGTATTTCGATCATGGCAAACAAGGATCTCTAACTAAGCGAAGTCTTGTCGGTTCCGACCACAATGATTTCTGAATGTTGGTACGATCGCTTTTGACTTCATATCGGTACATACCTTCAAAATTATGGTTTCAACTTTTTTCTTTTCTTCCTTGGCTACCTGCTTGCATAGTAATGTTCTTCTACTATAAAGCAGTCGGGGGCTAGGAGGTATGTGAGAATTTACAAAATAATCAAACAGGATAAAACAAAGACATTGTTAACTGACATAAAAGGTAAGTCTTACACATATTCAATATTTTTACACCCTTTTTGCAGGAATCTACTCTAGAAATATTCCAGACTAATTACTGCTTGATGGAGATCCGATTTCCATTTCCTCTACTACTTTATCTCCAAGTGGCTTGAGTTCTTCCATGAACTTGGTTGCCTCCTCAGAGGGCGCGATTGAAGTCATCTTCGACAACTTGGAAATCAATAGAGGGTCGGAGCTTTCAGTTTTGCCAAAGCAAAACTAACTCCACTAACAACGCCTGCTTTGTTTTCATGGCTCGAGCATAGTTCTTCCGAGTAGTCTTGAGCAAAGTTGTTAAGATCCTCTAGAAGTTGACCAAAATAATTCATTTTCTCTCTTGGATCTCTTAAGGTAGGCGGGCTTGATCCTCGATCTCATATCAAAAATCATCTTGTTCAAAAATATAGTCTTTTCATCTAGACTTTGAATGAGAGCGCCTCCTTATCTTGCTCAAATTTCGAGTTTTCTACTCTATCCAAAATTTATTTTTTCTCTGCAAGAGTAAAACAGTGATAAGTAAAAAATATAATTGGAGGAAAATAATAAGTCAAGTCTCGACCTATTACCTTCAATTCTTTTGTTAAGATTTTCCTTCTCGATCGTAGCCTCGGCGATCGACCGGTCCTTAGCTTTGATTTCTTCTTCAAGCGAGGCGCCTTGGCTCTCTCGGCCAAGATCTCTTCTTTATTTTCTCCAAATCTATCAAATACGATAATAGAGAATAATTAACAAAGGACGAAGCATTGAAGAAAAAAAAAGGCTAAGGGGAAAATTCTTACTTTCTAATTCGAGTGTTTCGCTCCAAATCTTTAATCCATTGGTCATCCTCCGACCACAAAGAAAGTTCTCGACCATGTCTTTGTTCAAATAGCATTTTCCTCTTTAAAAATTCTGCCTAAAAGATTTTTTAGAGATTATGAAGCGGTCGTATAGACTTACTCGGATTGCCAAATCATTGTATCCACAAAAAATGGAGTCAGGATGCATTTTGATTTGATGGTCCGATATCTTTCCCCACGCCTCGTCAAGCTCCTTATCCTCGATGAATCGGGGGCGAAAAGGGAACTTGTCAGGTTGAGGAGAGTTACCAACAATGGTCGGAACCTGTTGAGGGCCTTTAGGGACATCTACCTCTGTAGAAGGAGTTAGGACCACCAATGGATCCAACTCAACTGTTGGCCTTGACGCCTGCTCGGGGGCTTTTCCGACCACCTTTTCCTCAGGAACTTTTTCCTGGGAAGTGGTCTGCTCATGGACCTCTTCAGGTATTGGGTCCTCAGAAGGAATCTAGTCGGAAACGACCGGAATTCCAGAGGACTTATACCAAGCAAATAAGGGAAGTTAAAAAAGAGGGGGGAGAGATGCATCAAATCAAAGAAATTATTAAAGGTATGTTCTTATCGACCACTTTCATTTGGGCGTACCTAGTTAATTTCGGATTTAACTTTGAAACGCGCAGAGTAAAATCTGCATCTCCTTTCCTTTTCTTTTCTTACGCCCTGGATTCTAAACCAAACAGATTGGCCAAGTCTGTTGCATTATCCAACGTAAGATCGATATCGATGTTTTCGATCATCTCGTCAAAAGCAACGCCTTGATGATCCGGTCGGACGGAGTAATTTGACTGCCTCCGTGCAGCTTGTTCTAGCAACAATCGTTCGTCGCGACGATGCAGGGGTTAACAACCTCCGTGGTCGCGTGCTGGTGGCCTTCAGCCTTCTCCACCTAAACCAACAAATGAATTTGGTTAAGTGATGAAATCTTTTATCTAAACTATATATATATATATCTTTTGAAATGTTCTGTTACCTCGGGAGATCCATCCTCTTCCAGTGCATCTGGGCACGAGTCGGTTGGAACAACGGTGGGATGTTTATCCTCACCAAGGTGTGCAATTCAAACCCGACCGGCTACAAAAAGCGAGCATGATCAAAAACCCGATCGGAGAATATATATATATATATATATATATATATATATATATATATATATATATATATATATATATATATATATATATATATATATATATATATATATATATATATATATATATGCATGATAAAAGATTTTTACCTTAAGCCTTGTTATTCTCTCACAGAGACTATGGCCAAGATCTCAGAAATCCAAATTTTCTCCGGGCTCTCTGCAGATCACCTGATCCTTTCTCTAACTTCCTCGGAGGAAAGAACTTCAAAAGAAGAGAAAAATAAGACAAGAACATGTTTTAAGGTAATACATTAATCCAATGAAAATGCTGATTGGAGTTATCTCAAAGACTTACCACCTCTGAGATAGCTTCATCACGACCAATGGACGGATCGGGGAGTGGGTCCGAAGCTTTAATGGGCTTATTTGGCGTTTGGTGAAATCCCTCACCATATGCTAAGAGGTCAAGCCCTTGACTCGTAGGTCATAGATGGCATCCACCCATCGCCCGACCACTCCTGTCTTCTCCACGGTCTTTCTCCATTTGGGATTTTTCGTTGCTCTCATCCGTGAAATAGAGGTCATGTCGTCCTCAGAATCGTCATATAGAACCGTTCTTCTTCCATGACGACCACGAGGATTTTGAGTACATATGAATGTACTCATCGGCCTTTCCGTCATGAAGGCGCAATGTACATTCCCCGAGTCTCCGTAGATCTCCCCATCACCATTCGGTAAAAATACGAAGAGCCTCAAACTTGAGGCAATCCTGTATGCTTCACACAAATATGTGAAGATCTTGATGTTGGCGATGGAATTTGGGGCCAAATTCACTAATTCCACTCCATAGAATTCAAGAACACGGAGAAGGAATTTGTGTACAAGCAATCTCAAATTTCACATTCGATGTAGGCGAGGAAAACGGAATTTCCTCATCTTAGCGACTTGGGACATATTCTCCAAAGTCGATCTCCATCGATCAAGTTCATGTCCTAAGCATCCCGATTTTCTCCAAAGCTTCAAGCTTTTTCTTGCTCAACTCCGACGGCAACCACTTTGAGATTTGCTCGACATGATGAAAATTCTTGAGGATGAGCGAAACTTCGCAGGAGATTTTGTGGTCGGAAGAATAAGAAAAGAAGGGCGAAGATTTTTGTGCAGATGAAAGAGATCGAGAAAGGAGATCTGGCGGATAAAGAATCCAAAAGGTCTAGTGATGGGGATTTTATAGCCTTGAGTTTTTGAATTACGATTGGAGTTTATCCATAAAAGTCCGAGCGGCAAAAAGCTTCTTTTTGCCCAACGAACAGAGAAGTTCTTGGTTCCCAAGGCAAGTTCTCAACTTTGAAATGAACACAAAATCACCTCGGATGTCACGACATTAAATGGTGGTGCCTGATATAAATTCATCGGGAAAGGCGTTCACACGACCTGTTCATTTAAAGTTCGGGGGCTAGCTGACGAGGATTGAAACCTCTATGTATTAATTTAAATACATAGAAAGACCATACGTCTCCATGGTCGTAACCCATAAAAGCTAGTGACCTCACTGGTTGTAAGGATTCCAGAGGTTACACGATGGGTATCTGGTCGGACTAGGTTCACCAGTGGTCGCTTCGAAATGCTATGAGCAGTACCAATAATCAGATGATGAATGGAACACGTGCTAAACGCTCCATAACTTATGATGACATACAAGACTCGACGATAAACCACCTTGCGGTTAAATGTCTCACAAATACTTAACCGCAAGGCGATTAGCACATTGTTAACTACCTTGAACCTCCGACCGCTTGTAACGTTTCATCGGGGCGTCTTCTCCGGGGGTAATCGCCGCCTCTCTTGGGAGTTATTTAAATGGTGAAGTCGCGAAGGCGAGGAGACATATCGCAACAAAGACAAACAATGTAAGGCAACACGGTCAAGTAGTAGTATTCAAGACATTGATGTAATTGGAGATAGTCCCTAGTCGGTCTTGTAAACCCATTTCATATAAATAAAGAGCAAATTTCATTCTCTTGAGGATACTCTATGTCATTTTTCTCCTTCTATTTTCATAAGATCGGCGATTAGATCGTCGACAACTGGTCCCACTTGTCAGCTCTGTTCACCTTCTCCTTCCTCCCGACATGTCACTACTGACGCAAAGGTCCTTAAGCATTAAATGTTGTTGTGTCGCATTAAATGTCACTTGCCTTTTGCAAGACTGCTTCCCTCTTGTCTCTCACCCCTTCTTTGGGATGAGGAGGTCTCACTTGAGCATCCACTGAGGACTTAACTTTGTAAGCCATTGATCCGGGCCATACCGTGCAACCACAAGACCATTATGGGGTGGTCCTGGCCAACTAATTGGCAATGCTTTGCTTCGGTTCTATTTTGGTGGAAGTGTGTAAGACATGGGATAGACACGCACACTTGGCGCAAGAGGGGGCCAGGAGGGCGAAACCTTAGCTAGTGGAACCGAGTCAAAGCAGAACCTTGTAAAGGCTTTGTCACGTGCTCTAGCCTACTTACCTAAGGTAGTGAGCAAGGGCATCGACGGGTGCCAAAAAAACTAGAGAACTCGTGTCTTGTGGGTAAAATTGTGCAACCTCTACAGAGTGTAAATCTACTCGAATAGCTGTGTCCCCGGTTATGGACATGCTTGGTGATTTCACACATGGGGTAGACTTTCTCAAAATTTGTTGGTCTTGGTTGGTTCCGAGTGGTCTAGGCCGTGACCAGGGTAGTCACGGGAGGTCTGGGCAGTGACCAGGGTGGTCATGTATTGTTTTCAAAGAAACTTGTTTACTTATGTATTGATCTTTCAACTTGTGCTTTGCAATCTACTTACTGCATTTCAAGTCAATATTGCTTTCTGTAAAGTAATTATAAAGACCTCCTTGTCAAGCCTTGCATGAAAAATATTTCCATACATTCCCTACTGCTTGCTGAGTACATTCAAAATACTCACGGCTTGTGCCCTCTAGTTAATCAACAGCTGAAGAAGCGTCCCAGGGAGCTCCGACCTCTTTGAAGAGGAGGTCTTTGAAGACCTTGCGTGCTAGGACGTCCTCCACTCGATTACTTGTGGGCATGTCGAATGGCCTCCACGTGTTCTTTTATTTTCGCTGTGAGCTCTTTTGTTGTAGCCCTGTGCGGCAGATCTCTGTAAAAAGCTTGACCATTTTGCTGTTATTGTTGTTGATTTGTCTGCTTCTTCAATAGTTTGTTGTATGGCTGTGATCACATTGTTGTTGAACTATGCAGACTAGCGACTGATCATGGGACTAGTCTAATTTGCACAGTGGATCCCGGGGGTTGTTTACCCGGGGCGTGACAAATGTCCTACGAGAAATTCACAAGACTAAGGAGACATCGGTAGTTCGGACATCGCTGCGGGGACCTCATCCGACCGCCCTACTCGAGGCGGTCCACATGGCGGACGTTGAGGTCGCGGCCACGGGAAATGTTCGTCCTGTTGAAATATGTGTTGCCCAATGATTTGTAATGTCAGTGTGATTTGTCGAAAAACTAGGTCATGACGTTGCGGTGAATGATTTGTAATGTCAGTGTGATTTGTCGACAAAATATGTGACGACGTTGTGCTGAATGTTTTGTAATATCATTATGATTTATCGACAAAACATGTTATGACGTTGTGCTGAATGTTATGTAATATCATTGTGATTTGTCGATAAAATATGTGCTCGAAAATAATCAATAAAAAAGCAGTGCAGAGAGGTCACTATCGCTAGTTAGAGTGGTGACAGGGTCCGAGTCCTGTCTCCATTTGGAGTGACGATAGGGACCGCTCTATACTATTCAAACCCCTAACGCTACTGCTTAGACTACTATCGCCATTTAAAAATCGACTATTTGTTTTTGTATTTTTTTAAAATAATATTATTTCAAGAAAAATCCGTTACTTTTCAGCGTGTGTAGAAGGATTAGGCGACACAGACAGCTCAACGTACATGCCAGAAAGAATGTCATGTCCAAATGCATCGTGATGTGAGCTTAAACGTCCCGGAATGCAGGTGTTCCTATTGGATTGGGCGGCAGATGATCGATAGATAGATGGTGTTTCGTTCTGTGCACAAAAGGCTTAATTTGCTGAACTACGTTTTGATGTAACAGAGCCTCGAAAACCATTGGGTAGCCCGTCTAATCAATCACTAGCTACTATACCACTTAGTACGTTTTCCATCTGCAGCACTGAAAATATCTCCGAGAGTTTCGTGCATCTTTCACGGCATTACGTACATGGACAGCTTAAGCGCACGAATAGGAGAACGAAGGAACGAATCCCCTTTTCCCGAGGCCGCCGGTGCCTGCCTGCGCAAACACAAGTTGTACGTTGAACGTTCAGCCTACAGCTACAGGTCGCAGAAGATTTTACGGAGGGCCACACAAATCCGTCCAGATTCCGGAAGCACTAGCAATAACGACGAGAGACTCGTCGTCGTGCTTTGAGCCTGCGGGGTCGGTAGAAAGGGACAAAGTGACGGGAGGTAACAACCGAGGGAGGCAGGTAGTACAGCCGTTCTTCCGTGCCGGTACTCCATTTGCACTTGCAAGTGACGGCCGCATGCCGGGAATGCGAAACCATTACCAAAAAAACAAGTGAAAAACGATCGTTGGACAACGGGAGGCTATCACAACGGCGTCCTGGCTCGGCTGGAGGCAGGACCGCAGGATCAACAGAGCTGCCGTGTCGACCAGTAAGCCCTTCGGCGTACGGCATGCAGCTGACAAGTCGACAAACTCCATTATTTTTCGATCGTTACCGCTGGATCTTGCTTACCTGTCTGCTGCTCGTGTGCAGTGTACTAGGTAGCATTAGAAATTCCCTAGGATGCAAGTTTGGAAGTAACAGGCAAGACACCTTACTGCTGGATCTTGCTTACCTGTCTGCTGCTCGTGTGCAGTAAGGTAGCAATAGAAATTTCCTAGGATGCAAGTTTGGAAGTAACAGGCAACACACCTGGGGGATTGTAGATGACATCTGGACATACGTACTATCTTTTTTTTAATGCAGAAAAAGGGCAGAAGACACCAAACATGGCGAAGGTTCAGAGTAGGTACGGAGCCTGGGCAACCCGGATGCACAATGCAGAAGAATTGTCTGGTTTCTGTCTTTTCTGCGGAGGTCACGCGGTCGTTGTTTAAGTTAATTAATGAAGATTGGTGAAAGTATTGAAACTTCTGTTTGGGCATATCACTATACCAGTATGGCAGTATCGGATGATGTACATTAGGTACCAGCGTTGTCAGTCCAGTCCGGTGATTTGAAAATTCAGTTTGTGTCTTGCTATGACGAAACTTATCGATTCCTCGAGCTATACCGAAAGGTAGAGTTGGACACATCAAACATCGGTTACTCCTAACAATGTTATGTTTGAAAAACTGGATATGACGCGCTGAATAATCACGCATACATACATAATGGATGCAATGTCAGTTCCTCCTAGATTTATCTTTAGCTTAGCTACAGCACATATAACATTTCTCAAATGTGCATTATATATCTAGTAGCCCACAATATTCAGAGGTCCAAGGTTGATTAATTTTGTCATAACTTGGAGCTATATAAGACTTTCGAATTTCGATACAAAATACCGGATTAGTCAATCCTATTGTCCTAGAAGCAGCCAACCCAGCCATGTCCCAGATATGCCGCTGCATATGTCTCCAGTACCCCTGCGGAACGAAAAAAAATTCAAAGCACTTGTTAATATGTGATCCGAATTCAAAGCACTTGTCGACAGACTTGGCCCATATGAAGACCCACGACGTAGCCCGGGGGCGGAGCCCTCCGCTGTACGGATTCTTCTTCTTTTTCAGATTTGTTTCCGTCTTCGACTCGAGTCAGTTTTATGCCACTATATATACCTCTTGTAAGCCGCACGGGAAGTGTTGACGACTCTTGAAAATCTCTACGTTTTGTAAACACTTTTTCTGATATAGTGAAGATCGCCATCGTGCGCCCGTTGTTTTTTTCCCGAAAGGGTTTTCCATATAAAAATTGGTGTCTTCCTGTTCTTGATCTACTTTGTTATTGTCTATCGATTTCTAACCAGTGGTATCAGAACCACGTTCGTTGCCCGTTTCAATATAGGGTTTGTTCAACATGGCGTCATTGAAGTATGATCTTCTGCTGCTGGACCAGGACACGCGATTCTCTCTGTGGCAAGTCAAGATGCGGGCGTTATTGGCGCAATCCGATCTGGATGAGGCGCTGGATGGCTTCGGGAAGAAGGCAATCAGTACTTGGTCCGATGAAGAGAAGAGAAAGGACCGTAAGGCACTATCCCAACTTCAACTTCACCTGCATAATAATATCCTACAAGAGATGCTGAAAATCATGTCGGCCGGTGCTCTTTGGCTGAAGCTGGAAGAGATATGCATGACAAAGGATCTCACCAGCAAGATACATCTCAAGCAGAAATTGTTCTTACACAAGCTGCCAGAGGGAGGTAATGTGTTGAATCATCTTTCGGAATTTAAAGAGATCGTCTCTGACCTAGAGTCAATGGAGGTAAAATATGACAAGGAATATTTGGGTTTAATTCTTTTGTGTTATCTGCCTAGTTCATACTCAAATTTCAGAGATACCATACTGTATAGTCGTGATACACTGACCCTCAATGAGGTTTATGAAGCCTTGCATGAGAAGGAAAAGTTGAAACAGATGGTGCCTTCTGAAGGTTCAGGTTCACAAGCAAAAGACTTGTTTGTTCGTGGCAGACAAAAGGAGAACTCAAACAATGGATCTCAAGGCAAAAGTTCGAACGGCTACAAGGACCGGTCGAAACCCAGAGGCAGGTACAAGTCGTGTAAATATTGCAAGAAAAGTGGGCACGACATATTTGAATGCTACAAGTTGCAGAACAAAGAAAAGAGGAACGACACATACAAACCGAAGGTAAAGCAGAAGATGAAGGTACGACAAATATAACTCGTGATAGTAGTTCTGATGGTGAGATGCTTGTTGTTTCTGTTTTTACTGGATGTGCTGAAACTAATGATGAATAGATTCTTGATACTACCTGCACTTTTCGTATGTGTCCGAATAGAGATTGGTTTACCGCTTATGAGCTAGTCAAAAGTGATGGTTCTGTTTTGATGGGTGATGATTCAGCATGTAAGGTAGCAGACATTGGCTCTATTCGGATCAAGAAGTTTGACGACACCATCAGAACCTTATCGAATGTTCGATACATTCTGGATATGAAGAGAAATCTTATTTCGTTGAGTGCTCTTGATGATAAAGGTTACAAGTATTTAGGTGGAGGTAGAGTCCTCAAGGTCACTAATGGTTCTCTTGTTGTAATGAAAGGTGATAGAAAGGCTTCTAATGGCCTATATTATCTCCGAGGCACGACAGTTACAGGTAATGCTACTATTGTTTCAAAAAGGTTATCAGATTATGATGCTACTAATCTTTGGCATATGCGTCTTGGGCATATGAGTGAACTTGGCTTGGAAAAATTAAGCAAGAGAGGACTTTTGGAAGGATATAGCATCAACGACCTAAACTTTTGTGAGCATGGCATCTTCGGCAAGCACAAGAGTGTGAAGTTCAATACTTCGATTCATACTACAGAAGGTATTTTGTATTATGTGCATTCTGATTTATGGGGACCATCTCGCAAGCCATCGCTAGGAGGTGCTCGTTATATGTTAATAATTATTGATGGTTACTCTGGAAGAGTGTGGCCTTATTTCTTGAAGCATAAATCAGAAGCACTTTTAGTATTTAAAGAGTGGAAGACTATGGTTGAAAGGCAAACTGAAAAGAAGGTAAAGAAGCTTCGCACTGATAATGGGATGGAATTTTGTTCTTGAATTTGAATTATATTGCAAGACTGAAGGCATTGTTAGGCACTACACCGTTCCCCATACTCATCAACAAAATGGTGTAGCTGAGCGTATGAATAGGACCATCATTTCTAAGGCCCGTTGCATGTTGTCAAATGCAGATTTGCATAGCCCTTTTTTTGGCTGAAACCGCTTCCACTGCTTGCTATCTTATTAATCGGCCACCCTCTATTGCAATTGAAAAAAATACTCCAATTGAGGTATGGCCTGGTTCCTCAACAAATTATTCAGAATTGAGAGTTTTTGGTTGCACTGCTTATGCTCATGTTGATAATGGAAAATTAGAGCTTAGAGCTATTAAGCGCACCTTTCTTGGTTATAAATCTGATATTAAAGGATATAAGTTGTGGAATCCTAAAACAAATAAGGTTGTGATTAGCAGAAATATTGTCTTTAATGAATCTGCTATGCTTCATGATAAACTGCCTACTAATGTTCTCGTTGAGAGTGAGTAGAATTCAAGTGTTCAGGTAGAGCACTCTGTTGGTTCAGGTGACACATCAGATAAGAAAAATATTATTGTTCATGATACACCTATTGTTGAGGATCCTCCTATTGTTGAGTAGCCACCACAACGGTTCATTGCAGTTGACATGCCTAGGAGGGAGATTAATCCACCCAAGAGGTTGATTGAAGAAGCTAATATTGTTGCTTATGCTTTGAGTGTGGCAAAAGAAATTGAAGGTAATACAGAACATTCATTATACTCCGAGGCTATTAACTCCACTGATTGCAACAAATGGATAACTGCTATGCATGATGAGATGAAGTCACTTGAAAAGAAAGGCACTTGGGAATTCGTAAAGTTACCAAAAGAGAAGAAGCCTATCCGTTGTAAGTATGTTTTCAAGATAAAAGAATGTATTTCTTCAAACGATGAGACAAGGTATAAAACAAGGTTAGTTGCCAAAGGTTATAGCTAGATTCTAGATATTGACTTTAATGAGGTTTTTTCGCCTGTTGTTAAACATGGCTCAATTCGCACTTTGTTTAGTATAGTTGCTATGCATGATTATGAGCTTCAGCAATTAGATGTTAAAACTGTATTTTTACATGGGGAGTTAGAAGAAGATATATATATGGATCAACCTGAAGGTTTCATTTTTTCCTGGAAAAGATAACCTTGTTTGTAAGTTAAAGAAGTATCTTTATGGATTGAAACAATCTCCTAGGCAATGGTATAAGAGATTTAACACCTTCATGCTTTCTCAAGGTTTTAAGAGGTCTGATTATGATAGTTGTGTTTTTTTGAAAATTGTCAATGGTTCAGCTATATATTTGCTCCTATATGTTGATGACATGCTGATTGCAGTAAAAGATAAAAACATAGATAGCAAAGTTAAAGGCGCAATTGAGTGGTGACTTTGAGCTGAAGGATTTAGGTGCAGCAAAGAAAATTCTTGGCATGGAGATATCCAGAGACAGGCCCTCTGTAAAATTATACCTAAGTCAGAAAGGGTATATTGATAAGGTCATTCGTCGCTTTAATATGCATGAGGCTAAACCAGTGAGTACTCCATTAGCTGCACATTTCCGATTATCTTCAGCTTTATGTCCACAATCAGATGATGATGTTGAGTACATGTCTAGAGTTCAATATTCTAGTGCAGTTGGTTCTCTTATGTATGTCATGGTATGTTCTCGTCCTGATTTATCACATGCACTAAGTGTTGTTAGTAGATTCATGGCTAATCCTGGTAAAGAGCATTGGAAAACAGTTCAGTGGATTTTCAGATACTTGCGTGGTACATCTAATGCTTGTTTACAGTTTGAAAAATCTAGAGATGGACTTATTGGTTATGTGGATTCTCATTATGCTGGTGATTTGGACAAGAGAATGTCACTTACATGTTATGTGTTCACCATTGGTGGTTGTGCTGTGAGTTGGAAAGCAAGTTTGCAGGCACTGTAGCTTTATCTACCACTAAAGCAGAGTATATGGCTATTACTGAAGCATGCAAAGAAGCTACATGGTTGAGAGGTTTTATACACTGAGCTTTGTGGAGATACTTGTTGCATTACTATGTTTTGCGATAGTCAAAGTACTATATGCCTTACAAAGGATCAGATGTTTAATGAAAGAACAAAGCACATTGATGTCCGATATCATTATATTCGAGATGTCATCGCTCAAGGTAATGTTAATATATGTAAGATAAGTACTCATAATAATCATACTGATATGAGGACAAAGCCAGTTCCAGTTACTAAGTTTGAGCTTTGCTCAAGCTTGGTTGGTGTTAAAGTTTAGTCCCAGAGACTTTCGGTGCACAGTGGTTATTTATTTGTTGGAGAAGTTTTTTCATATGCTATAAGGAGGGAATTCGTCTAAAGGTGGAGATTGTTAATATGTGATCCGAATTCTAAAGAGCCCAAGGTCTGGAGATGTGGAGCGTTGCGTCGATAGACTTGGTCCATATGAAGGCCTGGCGTAGCCGAGGTCTTGAAGGAGCCCGTAATCTGATTCTTTTTTTTTTTTTCAGATTTGTTTCCGTCTTTGACTTGAGTCAGTTTTATACCACCATATATACCTCTTGTAAGTCGCACGGGAATAGTTGACGACTCGTGAAAATCCCTACGTTTTGTAAACACTTTTTCTATAGTTTTTCTATAAAAAAAATTTCACATAAAAATCGGTACCTCCTATCCTTAATTACTTTGTTATTTACCGGTCGATTTTCTAACAGCACAAAAAGGAAGTATGCCGTTGTTCGGTGCCGTACGCAGAAGAGGACTCTGAAATTACTATCATCCGTTATTGTTGCACGGAACCGTACTGTTCGCCATGCTTGGCTAAAGTCTAAAGATGATTGGATTCCGTCATTAGTCAACAAAGCATGCGCGTACTATGTGTACGTGCTTTGATTAGAAGCATGCATACTACCTAAAATCCGAAATGTAAAATAACCAAATGCGCAAAGTCTTCGCGTTGCTAAGTCATCTCCTGTGATGATGGTTTTCTTTTCCTTTGGATGAAAGTCAGCTCCTGTAGACTAACTCAAAACAAAAACGCGTCACAGCAGAAGGATGCGTTTAGGTGATTCATGACCACATCCCGGGGATCTCTCTTCTGGGTTATCTAAGTATATGACGTTATATTGGCTCCTTCCATATTTTCGTCCAATTTCCGTCATTGACAACATCATCGTATATTGGTAGAACCGTAGGACGACTCATAAATGAAAGACAGAGATTTTACAATAATTTTGTATGAATTTTGCATGAAAGTATATAAAATCCTTTGAGAACCCTTTGCAATTCCTCCCCATCCAACCAGGAGCTGTTATGCTATAGTGCATCAGCGGCAAGGGCCAAGGGGTACCGTGCTTGTCAAGAAGAACAGCCAAACTACAACGCAGGAGTGCACGCCACGCATTGCCGCACTGGACCACCAACCAAGCTACTCATCTAGCCGATAGAGAACCACCAGATTCTGCGGAGCCGTACACTGACCGTACTCTCCACCTACATGCAATCATCATCGACACGAATGTAACGCCCCGGGTTATTACCTCGGTGGGTAATAACACTTAAGCAAATGGACTACTATTCGTCTGTCCGGTAGAATACCGCTTCAACGAATAGTAAGTAATACCAGAGTCAACGTAGCAGAACAATAAGATAGAAACTGTACTTTTTATTATAGTTAACTGTTAAACTTTTTGAGGGTTTTTTTTGAGAATTTCCCAATTAGAGAAAAGAAAAGGGAAAAGGAAAAGATTTTGGAGGGGCCCACCTATCATAAAGATGAGGGATGAGATAAGGTTTGGAGATGTGATCTCCAAACTGAGGAAGGTGGCTTCTCGCTGGCTTGGCCTTTGGGCTGACGCATGACGCGGGCAACTCGGCGGCTCTGTCGGCGTGGGCAAGCTAGGCACTAGCAGTTGAGGAAGCGGCCGGGTCCTCTTCCTCCTTTTTTTTCTAAGAGTGGAGTCTTCTTCTCCTTAGAGGCTGATCCGAAATTTTGGGTGAGCAACTTTTCCCTTCAACTCCCAGGTCTGAAATTTTTCAGGTAATGACCTCCTAAATCGAGTGTTCTTCTCCTACCGAGTTGGGCTTTGATCTTTGGGGCCTGAGACTTCGCTGGCCGCCGGGTTTTGCTTCGGTGTTGTCTGGTGTGAGGTCAGCACCTCCTGTTTGTGCTCTTTCGGCTGGATCCAATTTTGCTCTACACTTTGGTGGGCATTCCGTTTGGAAACCAGTGATTGGTGCATTTGGGTTTGGTGTGTTTGCCCTTGTCTTGGCTTCGGTGACAGAGAAGAACTTCGGTTTGGTCCTTGTTAACTGATGTTCTTGGAGTGCACTAGGCCGGTGCATTCTCTGTGGGTCTTGAGCGGCACTTCCGTGTACCTCAGCTTCGTATTTTCGGTGTGTCCCGGATTGCGAAGAGTGGCATTGTATCTCCATCAATCTTGTCTGGTGATTCGCGGCACAGCGAGGCAATAGGTTTTTTGAGACAGTGCCTCTTGGCGTGCCTTGCCGGTTCTTCCCAGTGGCTTTATTTGTCACTGGTTTGTGAGTATCTCTGTTACTCATTGTGTATTCACTTTGCATATATGAGCTGCTCTTATCAAAGTCTTGATTCGATTTGATAGTTGTTCTGGGAGACATTGCAAGTGTACCTGTTGGTGGATGTTAATTGCTCTATGATGCTTGATGCCATATTATGAAATTGAATTGTTAACTAGGATCAGACTTGAGCTTATTTAGAATTGCTTACTATTGTTTTTTTGTTTATGTCAGTATTGTGATATACTCTGCTATTATGTCTATTTGTGTTTTCGGTTGTGACTAGACAGAACTTGATCCTCTGTTGTGCACTGAGATATTGTTGCTGCTTTGCTTTCGGTTTGCACTAACTGCAAGCAATTTTGCTTCTCGTGCTATGTCATTTGCTCAATTCTCTGTTAGCTGAAATTTCAATATGCTGAAATAGTATCTTTATGGACTGTTAATCTCAAGATCTTTAATTGACTGAGAGTTTAATCTGTGGTATTGAGATAAAATTTGTCATATTAGTAAAACATTAATTTTGAGCTCAAAGTCTAATTTAGAGTTATCATATTCAATTGATGAAGAATATTGGCATAAGTGTTGTGATGGCCAAGATTATGTCTTGTGCAACTAGCCGTCTGAGTACAATCATTAATCTTTTAAATCTTAGCTTTATGCTGATTTCTTTAATATATATGTGGTATATGCAAAGCATATTATTCCTTTTAAATGACTTGAAGAAACTTTATATGTATATGTTGATTTGGCCATTTAAATGCATGTTGAATTATGCTTCACTGTCATTTATTTTTGCTAGAATAAATGATGATTATTTGCTAAAACCGCATTTTGTACAACAATTCAGAAAACCTATTATTCAAGAAATGGCTTCATCTTCAGATGTCGTTAAGCCGAAAATGTTTGACGGTGCCAACTTCAAACGTTGGCAGGCTAAAACTAAACTATGGTTGACTGACCTTAGACTTTTTTTTTGGGTCATTTCAAATCCTCTGATGTTCCCATTGGAAACTGCTGAAATGACGCGGTGGGAGGATGCGAACAATTCAGTTTTAGCTCGTTAGTTAGCCATCTTATCCAACCGGCTGTTCGACGTATATGTCAATTTCACCAATGCCAAATAACTCTGGGACGAATTAGATGAGAAGTATTTCGAAGGGGATAATGGTAACAAGTCCTTTATTACTGCTACATACTTGAACTACAAGATGGTAGAGGGACGGTTGGTGATGGAGCAGCTCCATGAGCTTCAACTCCATGTACGTGATCTTAATCAGTACGACTGTCTCCTACTTGAGAGTTTTCAAGTTAATGTCATCTTGGCTAAGTTACCGTCTTTGTGGCGCAACTTTGTGACCGCCCGACGACATACAAAAGAGCGTGTGACACTCCATGAGTTGTCAACAGCTATCAATGTCGAGGAGCAAGCAAGAGCAGGTGATAGTAGAGGTAAGGCTCAAGTCCAGGCTCATCAAGTGGAGGTCAAGAGTGCTAGAGGCCCTGCGAAGCAGAAATTCAAGAATCAGCCCAAAATCAAGCTTCATGAAATAAAGCTTGTTTTTTAGTCTAATAAGGTCGTGTTGACCAAATTTAGTACTTTTGTGGGCAAAGGCTGTGATAGCGGAGGCTTGTTACGCTTATTCATTCTTGATTTTAATAATGTAAACATTTTTTTAATGTTTCCCATTGCAATAAATTACCTGATATTTGGCATTCACGATTGTGTCATGTTAACTTTGAAGCTATTGTGCGATTAAGCAAAATGGATTTAACTCCCAGCTACAATTATGAGAAGGGTTCAAAGTGCGAAGTGTGTGTGCAAGCTAAGCAACCCCGAAAACCTTTTCATAGCGTTGAAGGGCGAAGCACGTCTCCACTTGAGCTAATCCAATTTGATCTTTGTGAGATGAATGGAATATTAACTAAAGGTGGCAAAAGATATCTCTTAACTCTCATAGATGATGTGACTAAGTATTGTTAAATCTACCTACTTAAGTTGAAAGATGAAGCACTAGAATACTTTAACATCTTTAAAGTTGAAGTGGAAAACCAACTAGAAAAGAAAATCAAACGGTTAAGGTCGGACCGATGTGGTGAATACGTATCTTATGATTTCTCTCAATTTTGTGAAGAAAGTGGAATAATTCATGAAGTTACTTCACCATACTCACCCCAATCGAATGGAATATCCGAAAGAAAGAACCGAACTTTATGTGACCTGGTTAATGCCATGTTACAAAGTTCAGGTATGTCGGACTATTGGTGGGGTGAAGCAGTTCTCACAGCTAATTATGTCCTAAATAGGGCGCCACCTCACAATCAGGAGGAAACACCTTATGAAGGATGGAAGGGGAGAGAACCCAACTTGTCTTTTCTCCGGACCTGGGGATGCCT
Organism: Phyllostachys edulis; assembly: GCA_036346405.1. Taxonomy (NCBI): domain Eukaryota; kingdom Viridiplantae; phylum Streptophyta; class Magnoliopsida; order Poales; family Poaceae; genus Phyllostachys; species Phyllostachys edulis. The sequence goes on along the minus strand of CM070552.1, from coordinate 54,033,559 downwards.
TGCAAAAGTGCATGTGCCATTACCGAAGAAAAGGAAGCTTGGACCCAAGACCGTTGATTGCATTTTTTAGGGTATGCTAAAAATAGCACAGCTTATAGATTTTTAGTGGTCAAATCCGAGGTAAGTGACATCGCTACGAATATAGTGATGGAATCTCGTGATGCGATATTTTTTGAGCATGTGTTTCCTATGAGACCAAATGAAGTCATTGATCCTAATGATTTAAATGAACACTCTATTCTTCATAGTGTGAACAACACTGCTCCAGAATTGGAGTTGAGGAGGAGTAAGAGGCAGAGGACTGGAAAATCCTTATGCGATGACTTTGTCACCTATGTCGTGGATGATGAACCATGAACCCTTTCAAAAGCATACGCATCCCCAGATGTGGATTACTGGAAGGAAGCAGTCCGTAGTGAGATGGATTCCATCATAGCTAACGAAACATGGGAGGTTACGGACCTTCCATATGGATTCAAGCCAGTGGGCTACAAATGGATCTTTAAAACAAAGCGTAGACTTGATGGTGCTATTGAAAAGTACAAGGACCGTTTAGTGGCTAAGGGTTTCACACAAAAAGCGGGTGAAGACTATTTTGATACATACTCTCCAGTGGCTCGTTTACCCACAATTCGAGTTCTTTTAGCACTAGCTGCCGCGTATAAACTCCAAGTACATCAAATGGATGTAAAGATCGCTTTCCTAAATGGAGAGTTGGATGAGGAGATTTATATGCAACAACTAGATGGTTTTGCGGTTGAAGGGCAAGAGAAGAAAGTATGTCGATTGATTAAATCCTTGTATGGTCTAAAGCAAGCTCCTTAATGTATTTAGCTAGTGCAACGAGGCCTGACATCTCATATGCTGTAAGCATATTGAGACGTTATACGTTCAATCAAGGAGATGATCATTGGATAGCACTAGAAAGGGTACTTCGATACAGAAGGGGACCTCTAACTTGGGAATACATTATTCTGGCCATCCGATAGTCTTGGAAGGATTCAGTGACTCTAACTGGATCAGTGACTCGGATGACATGAAGGCTACGAGTGGCTATGTATTCACTCTAGCTGGTGAGGCTGTTTTGTGGAAATTTTCTAAACAGACTATCCTTACACGGTCCACCATGGATTAGAGAACTCCTTTTTGACTTACCTGTGCTGGAAAAACCAATTCTAGCCGTTTTAACCTACTGTGATAACCAAACCATTCTGGTTAAGGCTAAGAGTAGGAAGGACAATATGAAGTCCTCAAAACATATTAAAAGATGACTTAATTTGGTAAGGCATGCCAGAGAGACGGGTGTTATTACTGTATAATACATCTAGTCTGAAAGGAACTTAGCAGATCCTTTCACCAAAGGATTGGCGCGGGAGGCTATCCTTGCAGCATCAAAGGGAATGAGGCCTATACCCATGTAAAGGCTCACATTGGTGGAAACCTATCCTAGGAGATCGGAGATCCCGTGAACTAGGCTCTAGGACAACAAACTGTGTGGGATTATAGAGCACATCTAAAGGGTCCCATTAGCTGCAGTGCGCTTTCTGTATGGGAGGTTGAGCAATAGCTCTTAATGAATTCAAGACCTATATGGTATCAGGAATCATCCTACAGGATTCCCTGAAGAATTCACCTACTTGAGTATGATCGTGAGGTCGCGATCAAAGGAAGATAAGGGTATACTTTCTTAAGTACTCATGAGCTAGATACGGGGACATGACCGTAACGTCCCAACCCGAGAGGGAAAAGGGCAAGCCGCCCAATACAGAATGTAACTTGGGCAAAAATTCTCACACCAAGGCATTGGATCAAGGCGTAGTCCTCCTTTGTCTGTGCAGAGTCGTAGTCCTTGTTGCTAGGCTTTGGGTTCAAACCCGCAAGGTACCCATTGTCGAACAGCTGTATATTAAACAAGACTTTTAGCATCTTTTATCAAATTGATAAATTGGTGGGGACTGTTGAACTTTTTGAGGGTTTTTTTGGGAATTTCCCAATTAGAGAAAATAAAATGGAAAAGGAACATATTTTGGAGGGGCCCACCTGTCATAAAGAAGAGGGATGAGATAAGGTGTGATCTCCAAACTGAAGAAGGTGGCTTCTCGCTGGCTTGGTCTTTGGGCTGGCGCACGACAAGGACAACTCGGCGGCTCCGTCGGCGTGGCCAAGCTAGGCGCTAGCAGTTGAGGAAGCGGCCGAGTCCTCCTCCTCCTTTTTTTTCTAAGAGTGGAGTCTTCTTCTCCTTAGAGGCCGATCTGAAAATTTGGGTGTGCAACTTTTCCCTTCAACTCCCAGATTTGAAATTTTTCAGGTAGTGACCTCTCCTAAATCGAGTGTTCTTCTTCTCCTACCGAGTTGGGCTTTGATCTTTAGGGCCTGAGACTTCGCTGGCCGCTAGGTTTTGCTTCAGTGTTGTCAGGTGTGAGGTCAGCACCTCCTGTTTGTGCTCTTTCGGCTGGATCCAATTTTGCTCTACACTTTGGTGGGCATTTCGTTTGGAAACCAGTGATTGGTGCATTTGGTTTTGGTGTGTTTGCCCTTGTCTTGGCTTCGGTGACAGAGAAGAACTTCGGTTTGGTCCTTGTTGACTTATGTTCTTGGAGTGCACTAGGCCGGTGCATTCTCCGTGGTTCTTGAGCGGCATTTCCGTGTACCTCAGCTTCATATTTTCGGTGTGTCCCGAATTGCGAAGAGTGGCATTGTATCTCCGTCAACCTTGTCTGGTGATTCGCGGCACAACGAGGGAATAGGTTTTCTGAGACAGCGCCTCTTGGTGTGCCTTGCTAGTTCTTCCCAGTGGCTTTATTTGTCACTGGTTTGTGAGTATCTCTGTTACTCATTGTATATTCACTTTGCATATATGAGCTGCTCTTATCAAAGTCTTGATTTGATTTGATAGTTGTGCTGGGAGACATTGCAAGTGTACCTGTTGGTGGATGTTAATTGCTCTATGATGCTTGATGCCATATTATGAAATTGAATTGTTAACTAGGATTAGACTTGAGCTTATTTAGAATTGCTTATTATTGTTCTTTTGTTTATGCTGGTATTGTGATATACTCTGCTATTATGTCTATTGGTGTTTTCGGTTGTGACTAGACAGAACTTGATCCTCTGTTGTGCACTGAGATATTGCTGCTGCTTTGCTTTCGGTTTGCACTAACTGCAAGCAATTCTGCTTCCTATGCTATGTCATTTGCTCAATTCTCTGTTAGCTGAAATTTCAATATGATGAAACAGTATCTTTATGGACGGTTAATCTCAAGTTCTTTAATTGACTGAGTGTTTAATATGTGGTATTGTGATAAAATTTGACATGTTAGTAAAGCATTAATTTTGAGCTCAAAGTCTGATTTAGAGTTATCATATTCAATTGATGAAGAATATTGGCATAAGTGTTGTGATGACCAAGATTATGTCTTGTGCAACTATCCGTCTGAGAGCAATCATTAATCTTTTAAATATTAGCTTTATGCTGATTTCTTTAATATATATGTTGTATATGCAAAGCATATTATTCCTTTTAAATGACTTGAAGAAACTTCATTTGTATATGTTGATTTGGCTATTTAAATGCATGTTGAATTATGCTTCACTATCATTTATTTTTGCTAGAATAAATGATGATTATTTGCTAAAACCGCATTTTGTACAACAATAACCACGCAAGGCTATGATTTTTATTGCAGATATTAATTTACAACAACAAAAGTCGGACTAAGTCCCCTCGCTTGCCTGCCCCCTGCGCTAATAGTCGTCTATTCGTCCCACGCGTTGCATACGATGTCCACCTCGCCCTGCTCCTCGTCACAAGCACCATCGTCTCCTGCGGTCTTATCGGTACCTGCATGTCCTTCGCTCCACTCGGGATAGTTCTCGACCGGACTAGCATCTAACATAGGAAAATAATAGCATGTTTGAGCACTGGTGTACTCAGCAAGCATTAATAGCGAAAGATGCACTGGATGACTCTTTTCTATTGGTTATTTTTTTTTTCTAATTCATCTCTCTTTCTGAAAATAAACAACTCGTTAAAACTTTAAGTGGCAGATTTTAATACTGAAAAGACTACTTGTCACTCAGAGAGAAGATAGACCCACAGTGGTTCCCGTAGACTCCAATCTAGGAGACTGGCATGAATTCATGATTTTATTTAGCACTACGTAGGCTTTGTATCACTTTACCCATAGCTACTCTAAGCTCTCTTTGAACTGGGTTCCCTTATATTTCCTTTTATGCGAGTTCGAGATTTGAATACAGAACGTTTTCTAAGTTACGTGATTAAGTCTCCACCCATTACTTTATGTCGGTGCTAACCTCGTCACGGTGCTGACCTAGTCATCCACCGAGTTTTAGTAATTTTGGTTGGGCTGGCTATCCCTCCACACCCACACCACTCACCCATATTACTTATCCAATGTGGAGAGCATAATTACGTAACAAATTAGCATTTTCTGCCCGCCGAAACGGGAAAATGGTTGACACTTAAATACGGCCTCAAATCCGGGTGAGAGTTTTGTTGGTCCTTATATATTAACCATATGTAAAGAGATCCCACCTCTTCTGATGAACCACAGAGGTCCTGATTTGGTCCGATCTTTCGATGAGAAGATAAATTCGGTAGTAGTCACTCAACTCTCACGATCCTGGCTACGAACTCTCAAGGCTCGAAACCACACAATCGCTGAGCTGCTCGACAAGTCGTTATCAACCGTGCATGAATACCCGGATGACCTGATCACGAAGATCAACTCCTGCATACACCGAAGAAGCACGCAAGAACGAGATAAAACACAATCTGAAATTGTAAATAGGAATTGAACTATTTGATTTGAGTTGGGATTTTGAAGCGGTATTATGGTTGGTCTAGTCGATACAAGCTAATACATGAAGTTGTAATGAAGCTAACTTTTAACTATACAAAATCCAAGAAAACTAGAGGGGTGCAGCCTTCTTAAATAGGGGAGGAGGAGCCACACATAGCTAAGAAAATAGGGGTTGGTACTATTGATGGCACTATTCATGTATGAATAGTGACACGTGAACAGTATGGGCCACCTAGGGTGGCGCCTTCCCTTGGGCCCAATCATTAAAAAGTCCAATTGGGCCCAAACAGGTGATAGCACATTTTTTTTATGATTGTGGTGCGCATAAAAGGAATTTGGAGGTGAAGCCAGATCCATTGGAAAGAGGACGAGATAAGCTTTCCATCAAATACTCGTGGACCTCAAACGGACTCTGTATGTGAAAGTTATGCACATTTGAAGTCGGTGCTATCTCCGGAGGCCGAATTGGATTCCAAAATAGGTCCAACTCGAACTCTTGAAATCAAGCACTCTCTATCTTTTATTCCTGAAAATAATAACATATTTATTAGGCAATATCATATAGTTCATTTAATATAAATGCACTCGTAGAAACGAGCTCACCTGATAATTTAAGTGAAATGTACGAGCTCTTATAATTGGAACAGTAAGCATAACAAATATGGTTATATCCATAGGGGTCGTGTCCTCATCATCCTCCCCTTCCTAAAAACAAAGCCACCCTCAGCTTTTGATAATATGAAAATAGGGTAACAAAGAAGCCAAGGTGTATGAATGGTATATGTATATGTCATCTGTTTTAACAGTTCTTCATTGTTGCGCAATTAATATTATAAAACAACAGTGATCATAAAAGCTCATTGTATTATTACCCCAAGAATAATCATATATGTTAATAATCAAAAAAAAAATTATCAAACAACAATTATTGCAACTAGTTTTACAAATGTAAGTGAAGCGTTTATACAATTCAAATCTCTGAAGTTGTAAACTTACAGTGGTAGCACATATGGGCAAATCTAAAACTTTTGGAATCAAACAGAGTTCATCCATATAATTAGATTTCAATTGAGCAATAGCAAATTCATCTAGCAAGGATGAAAAAAATTGTAAGTTCTTCCATACTTCAACATCATTGTTGTAATACCCCGAATATCTACTAGAGAGGATATATTATTCGGGAGAGAAAGTATTCAATTTCGAGTGCAATCTAGTTCAGAGAGGGATTTGTCCTAACAAAGAAAGTATCCAATAGATATTTCTAGACCAATTAAGGGGTTTTCCGCAGTTGTTCGCCAACCTGGGCCTAGGCTTTTGGGCTAGGAGGCCCATGAGGGGCCGGCCAAGGGGAAACCCTAGGGCCTTTTCCCCCTTGCACCCCCTCCTCTCCCCTCCAAGCCGTCACCCCTCCTCCTCCCTACCCTGGTCGCCACCCCCTCCCCCATTCCTCCCTTGGCTACCTCTTCCCCTCCTAACCAGACCTCCATGGCGCCCCTACCTCCTCCCTGCTGCTGCCCAAGGCCGACGCCTCCTCCCTGCTGCTGTCAAGAGATCAATGGGAAGGAGACGAAGAGGGAGAAAGGAGGAGGAGAAGAAGATCTTCTTCATGGGTTTTTGTTCAGCGTCTTCTTGGGTTCTTCAAGGGTAACGAGATGTTTTCCTTGCTGATTGATGATGATTAGATGTGAATTAGATTAATTGGATTGGATCAAATTCTTTCTGTTATAGTTCAGTTCTGTCCAGTAGATTGCATGGCCAATTTCCGGTTCTTAGAGATCTAATTGGAGATGTCCATCTCCTAGAGATGTTTAGGATTTGTTCTTAGCTTTCCGTAGCCACCAAGAACACCTAATTTTGATATACGGATCAAAAGTTATGATAGTTTCATTCCTGCTGTCCAGAATTCTGACGTGATTGATATGTCAATTTGTCTTTTAATATATGTTTAAGTTAAAGGAAAATTCAGGGTTTTCACCCAACTAGGTTGTTTTATAATTTTTTATAACCTTTTCATAATGATAAAGAATGCCCTAATTAGAGTTGTAGATCAAAAGTTGTGATTCGTTATTTACTGCTATTCTGTTTGTCTAGGCAGAATCTGTTTTGTTCTTTCACCCACCTTTTAGTATTTTATTTTGGCCGAATTGGGAGATCTCATCAACTAAGATTTTGTAGTTATGTTTGTTAAGTTTCCATAGGATCTGGGCTCACCTCGTTCTGAGTCCCAGATCAATAATTATGAGTTTTTCCGTGCTGCTGTCCAGATTCGTTTCTATGATCGAGTTGTCTGTTTTCAGAATAGGTTTAATAGTTAATTCTTGGGTTGTCGGGAAGGTGTGGTGGAACGTTGTTGGTAGTGTCCTGTGCCATGTTGTTCTTATTTCGAGTACTTACTTGTGTAGGCGGAGAGGCTTCGGGTTTATGGGCACCTTCGTTGCCTACTAACATGTCGCAACGCGAAAGGTAAGTACATTAATATTCTTGAGATTTGTGAATGCTGAATGCCTAATGTTCGTATTGTGTTCTTCTATGATCCATGAGAAGGTTCAATGTTTATGTTCCTTTGCTATGTGTTGTTTCCATGTTTAGAGATGATGTCTTTCATTGTTCATATTTCATTCCATGCATCTATTATTCATGTTTCATCCACGGGAGTGGATTATAAGACCCATCAATTCCAGTATGGGCACGTAAGACCCACTATTCCAATGTGGACAGATTTGGACACCCGTATGAAACGTTCTTCATACGGGATTTGGATCCTCGTATTTTGTAAAATGCGGGCTTAAGTGAACACCGACGGTGTGTCACTAGCTATACCGGTATAAGCATGTGTGCAGTCCTTTCATTTCATTCAATCCATTCATTCAGATATTCATTCGGTGTTATGTTTATATTCTTTAAAGATATTGTCTTGTTCATATTTGTTGTATGTTTAATTATTCACTGTACTTGCTGAGTCTCGGACTCATTCTTGCTTTGTTTGTTTATTTTAGGTGAACGTTGTTGATGGCTCTATTGGGAGGGAGTAGACATGCACTAATCATTCACTTCACCATATTCCAGTTTCAATAATAGAACTTGGTTATGTCTTTCATTCGTTAAGAGATGAACTATAATAATTAAAGTTAGATGTGGTTGATATCTATCTCTATGTTATGGTTGATTAAGTACGGCTTGTGATCATCGATCACCCCTTTGATATACTTATTTGGATTCAGACTATATTACTGCCATTGTTCTATTTAATTTTGATCTCTTTATGTCATTAGATGAGATAATGTTCAAATTCTTCCGCTTTATGGTTGTATGTTAGATTATTTAGGTAACATCTTAGCTTCTGGATAGCCAGGGTGTTACAATTATTCAGATTGTCAATACTAGATGGTGCAATAAGAGACGAACACATAGGGACTGAATGATCACTAAATTTTTTTTCTCTCATAATGAACAAGATTCAGCACACATGAATTGTTGTTCAAAATAGCAAGCTTCAATTCATCCACGTGATCACAAGTTATGCATATTCGATAAACAAGAAATTGATTGTCTACACCATAATCTCTAATCAAATTAAACTTATACCCAGGGGTGTAGACACTAGACAAGGATTTCGAACATGCAATTTCAGAAACTTTCTCCATAGCATGTGATAATTTCATAGGTTAATCCAATATAATGTAACATAAAGAATCTATAGGAGAAATTCTAGTCAAAACTTCTTTATGTCTAACCAATTTCACATGATCATTAGATGTGATTAACTCATCACAGGAAACACTCAAAACAGCTGGCAATTTAATAATTTTATCACATAGTGCACTCCAGTCAATGCAATCTGAATTCTCTACTTGAAACATGTGTATATTAGAATTGTTTTCCACTAATTTTTGCTCTAAAATAGCATGAACAATGGATAATTGTAGTTCTTTACAAGCATACTCACCTTGAGTGATGATAGCACCATGATCTTTACCTTTTTGGCTCTCCTTAGATGATGTAGGTGCATCCATCTCCTCATCTTCCTTCTCAACCAATGGAGTCGGTGGCTCAATCTGCTCATTCTCCTCTTCGATATGGTTCTCAACTTCCTGCAAGTTGTTAGTCACAGAAAAAGACACAAACACAGGTTTGTTCTCGTGTTTCCTATCATCAAGCATTTTCAATTTTTTTCTCAATATGACTTTCAACCTTATAGGCAAGTATAAACAAATGAGGGAGAGAACCATATTCTTTGTGAACAAGAAGGTCCTAAATTGGTTGATTAAGCCCACTTAAGAATCTATTCTCTGTAGCTTCAGCATGTTCCTCTAAGCCACAACACAACAAACGAGTTTCCAATTCATGATAGTATTCTCTTACAGTTCTACGACCTTATTTGAAACGTTGTAATCTAGCTAACAAATAATCAACATGAAATTTAGGAACAAATTCATCTACCAAAAGTTTCTTTAATGCATGCTAAGTTTGAGGCACTCTTCCATGTCTACATAAATACTTCCACTAAAGTATTGCATCCTCAACAAAAACACTAGTGGCAGCTCTAATCTTTTGCCTATCAGACCATTCATAATATTCAAATTCTTTATCTAAAGCTATCTCCCAGTCAACATAGACATCAGGATCAAATTTACCAGCAAAGGATGGCAAAGTGATATTAGTTTTACTGGACGTACTATCATGATCATGTACCTTCTGTGGTGGAGAAACTTGGCTCAAGTTTGCATCTTTCTCGCGGACTTTCTTGCACTCCCATTCAATGGCTCAAAGAAGACATGGATCTATCTCGTAATCATCCCGAGAACCTGCCATAGTTAGTAGAAAACAAAGAACAAATCATAGTATATATGTCCCTATCAACTACTAGGTTATGGCATTTCAACAGTCGCTTTCTCACAACGCCTTACCAAGTTCTTACCAATGCAGTAAGGAAGTGGTACAACCGGTGGCTGGTTCGTGATACTCTCACTTGCGATTAGCCCAACGATTGTAAGGAACGGAACCTGCTGAGTTAGTAGGAAGTGGAGCTCGGAAGGCCTCAATATAGTAGCAAGGATTAGCAATAACCAAATTAGTTAATGCAAGTTGAAAAATTATTCAAAGTACTAGTCAATGTTGCTGATCCTAGCCTAATCAAAGCCCTACTAATATATGTGTATGTACGCACACGCAAAGATAAATGTGACTTGATGTAAGCAATGGAAAACCTCACAACAAGTGCTAGGAGAGACACTAACCAATCTACTCAAACTTCCTTGTAGGGGCACAAGATTATTCAGGCGATGTAGAGCACAAAAACAGAATAACGTGCAACGTAAACAGCCCTCGAGTTTAAGTAGAAACAACAGTTAGTCTCAAGCGATGAAACAACAAAGTTTTATATGGCTCATATATACTCGTTTGAAAGTTTTCGACGAGATCTACAACTTTGCAGTTGAGGCGAACCCCAAATTCCGAAGGGAAGATTGAAAGAATCGGAAAAAACAGAAACCGAAAACTTGCGACGCGAATTCGGAGCTGAAGATGGCCGATTTTGGGGACCCTAGAGGGAAACTTGTTGCTTAGGTGGAAAGGATACACCTCGTCGTTAGCTTTCCAATGAGTGCAAGAACACCAAAAACGGGCACCGTATGCAAAAGTTATACCCGTTTTACTGAAGGTGTCTCGGAAACGGAATCCTACTCGGACTCGAAACCGACTCGGGTTCAATCTTGAAACTGCTATATCTTTTAATTCCTTGGGCCAAACTTGCTGAATTTTTTTTATGGAAGCTTGTGGCTATATATAGAAGTGGTTCACCAATTTTCACTGGTTTTGGCAAAAGTTTGATGCGCTTTTGTTTTCTTTCCTTTTGTTCTTTTTTTTTCTCTACCGTGACTTTTGTTCTTGTGGTTGCTTCTTTCTCCTTCTACTATCAGGCCAGCCCTAGGGTTTGCCACAAGTCGCAAATAACATCAACTCTCCCAAAAGATCATAGCAATCCTCTCGGGTTTTTCTTTTGGATTAATAACAGCACGAAATTTCTATTTTTGGTGCGGACTAGAGGAGTTCTAACCTCCAAATTTTCTGTTTTAGATGCAAAAACTAAGAACCCTAAAAAAACGATCATACGATGCAAAGGAAAAATACGAGAAGCAATATAGACAATGACCAACTAGATAATAACTAGAACTAAAGATCAACAACTAGACACGACGATGCAACCAATGATTCAACAAGCAAAACCAAAAAGTAAAATTGCAAGGGCTCAAAGGGCTCGGTATGGATGATAGATGCAAAAAAATTTGGGGTAATTTTCTGGACTCTAGGTATGAAGAAAGAATCTATTACTAGAATACTAGAAACTCTCACCGATGATCTATAGCTCTGATTCCACTTGATGAACCACGGAGGTCCTGATTTGGCCCGATCTTTCGATGAGAAGATAAATTCGGCAGTAGTCGCTCAACTCTCACGATCCTGGCTACGAACTCGCAAGGCTCGAAACCACACAATCACTGAACTACTCGATAAGTCATTATCAACCGTGCACGAATACCCGGATGACCTGATCACGGAGATCAATTCCTGCATACACCCAAGAAGCACGTAAGAACGAGATAAAACACAATATGAAATTGCAAATAGGAATTAAAATATTTGATTTAAGTTGAGATTTTGAAGCAGTATTATGGTTAGTCTAGTCGACACAAGACAATACACGAAGTTGCAATGAAGCTAACTTTTAACTAAATAAAATCCAAGAAAAGTAGAGGGGTGCGGCCTCCTTAAATAGGGAAGGGGGAGCCGCACATAGCTAGGAAAATAGGGGTTGATACTATTTATGGCACTGTTCACATATGAATAGTGACAAGTGAACAGTATGGGCTACCTAGGGTGGCGTCTTCCCTTGGGCCCAATCATTACAAAGTCTAATTTAGCCCAAACAGGTGACACAACACCTTATTTTGATGATTGTGGTGTGCACAGAAGGAATTTAGAGGTGAGGCTAGATCCATTGGAAAGAGAACGAGATAAGCTTTCTATCAAGTACTCGTGGACCTCAAACGGACTTCGTATGTGAAAGTTATGCACATTTGAAGTCGGTGCTGTCTCCGGAGGCCGAATTGGATTCCAAAATAGGTCTAGCTCGAACTCTTGTAAATCAAGCACTCTCTGTCTTTTATTCCTAAAAATAATAAAATATTTATTAGGCAATATCATATAGTTCATGTAATATAAATGCACTCCTAAAAACGAGCTCACCTGATAATTTAAGTGAAATGTACAAGCTCTTGTAATTGTAACAGTAAGCATAACAAATATGGTTGTATCCATATGGGTCATGCCCTCATCATCTTCCCTTATCTCTATCCTGCCACGGGCCCCCTTTACCATCCTAATAGCTCTATTTCTTCATCTCATTCTCATTTCTTATCTTCATCTCATTTTCATCTTAATTCGATTTGATTTTGAGACATAGTTTTGATGCATGTACTTATATGATACAACAATATGCAGTTTACATTTAATATAACTATATTTATGTTCAAGAGATAAGCTTGCCTTCGTAGTAGTAGAAATGATCGTCGGCAACAAAATTGGTATCAGCTACTCCTGTCTGCGTTGGTTCGTCTGCTGCAATTATACGACGGCACAAATAATAAATACTTAATTAAATACTTAGTGGCATTTGGGTGCTACTAGGTGTACAATAATTAGTGGATTGGCTTCGTTAGCTGCTTTTAATTTAATAACACTTTTCGGATCCCCCGTTAAGTTAGCACTCCCCAACTGCGGTCGTTCTAGTCTGACGGCTCTAGGATCGGGGTTGTTCAATTTAATTATTCTAACCTGATTAAATTATTTTTATTGCACCAAATTATTCGTCTAATTCAGTGAGTGCTACTAGTGAATATTTTAGTCACATACGGTCTCAGGTTAATATTGCAATTTTTTTTCTGATTTTATTTTTTCTACCGGTCTGGCTATTGTTATTTATTCTGACGCGGCGTAAAAATCCCTACTTCCGGCGATTCGTCTGAAACTTGCAAGTTTGCTACGTACGCATTCTCTCATTTTATTAATAATTTTTTTTATCTTATCTTATTTTATTATTTATCGGTCTGGTCTATAACTATTTATCCGTACACAGTTCGCAAAATTTATTTGGTCCAACAATTACGCGGTGTCAACACCTAGTAGGACTGGTATTTAATTCTGCTGCTCATCTAATATCATTTATCTGCACTAGAAAATTACCTTCTTATCTGAAATCTTAATTTTCTAAACCCACTTTCCTAATCTCCCTCACCAAATCCCCTTTTCACTTAATTACCCACATTCTCTCACTTCATTCACTTGGTTCAGCTGAATCACTCTTAGCCACCCATTTCTTTCCCCTTCTTTACTTTACTAGAACGTTTTTGTGCGCTCCGCCACGCTGCGGTCGCCAACGTGATAGCATGGGAAAAATCTTTTTTTTTTGCACGGTAGTTATATATATGTGTTAATGACTCATGGTATCGGGGTCAGGTCGATTTACAACGCAATATAATTAGATCTTGACAGCAAACAGTGGTACGTAATGATGTGCACAGAAAGGCAATGTAGTGTTTGTGACAAAATGATATTTATGTAAAGCTAAGACATTGTGTAACATAGTGGTGTGCATGGACAATAATGTGATGTCTGGTATTGATCTATAGAATTTGTAGATATGGAAACATAGTAATCTATAGAATCCGTAGGTATAGAAGCATACGACATGTATAAACAATACTAAGTAGTGATAATAAGTGCACTAACACAACAGGAAAAGGAATACATACATACAACATCAGGTGGAATGTCTTAGAAACATACATGAGCAGTAAGGTTAGTTTAAGAAACAGACAACATGTTTAGCGAGCATTAGCCTACATGTTTATACTTTTTTTTTTCCAGAAATGCTTGGCTTGACGTAGTTTACCAAAAGGTGTAGCTTTTCGTTGTGAAGTCATTGTTTATAGACAAGTCTCCTGGGGTTGATCCGAGTAATAGATTTGGTTAGCATATTTTCGGAATGTTGAGAAGAAAAGCTGCTTCGACAATATTAGAAAACACATGATGCAGAATAAAATACTAAGGCGCTAGTCATATGATCACGTCTAGCACAAGCTGGTCCTTGACGGCACAAACATTTTGTGCATATGACCAAAATTTCCGAAAATATGATATATGTATGACATAAAGATAAAAGTACAAAATAGTTTTTAAAAAGAGATCATACACAAAGCAATAGGCACACAAATTCAGCAAGGAATGCACTTGTTATATAATTTCATTTGGCATCCATGCACCATTTGGCATCCATACTGCTTTCTCTTGGTCCTGCATCAACACCCACACCCATCAGTAATTTAGTCATATGATCTACATTGGTATCAGCATGAGACCTCCAATGCTACATCTATCATGAACAATGTGAAAAGCAACATTGTTCATAAACAATGTGAAAACTAACATTTAGTCATATGATCTACATTAGCATCTTGCTGTTTTTTCAATTCATGTATCAATGATTTCTGCTAGCTGATTTCTCATGGGTTTATAGGTTACATAGCTGCACCATGAAACAATATGTTGGTAGCCTTTGGACTATGTTGATCATATCTAAAGATAGGACATACAAATTGTACACCACAGGAACTACTATGGAAATGCCATTTGCAAGAAGAGCAATTGTGCAGAGTGGATATTGCTTATTCTTGGAGCATGCCAATGCCCTGATGACTATGATGAAAAGAACAATGGTGCTAGCGAAAAGTCCAGACCAGGTATATTCTTGATGCACTGCATAAAGAAGGTACATCTTATAAGCTACAATGATGACAACAAGGCAAAAGGCAATATTCCTAAAGCATATACAAGCATTATTTGAAGAAGTGCCTTTTTTTTAGTTCATCAAAGTCAGTACCTTTCATCACCTTTACAGTTGGACAATCAGCTATATCCAAATATGCATGCTTCAAGTTTGTGCTGCACTTATCCAACAGAAACAATATTAAATTCGATCAAATGATTTGATTAGGAAGGAAAATTGAGGCAAGAGGTAACAAAGAAACGACTAACATGATTTAGCGGTATGGTCCAACCCTACAGATAATAAATCATTAAATGAACGAAAGTGAAACTCACAGAGGCATTATTATTTGTTAGGAATGGTGCAATTAGAACCATAATAACTATCTAGACCACAAATGAGAGCTAACGCACAATATAGAAGTTTCATTCTGTGGTAAAGGTCCAACCATATATATATATATATATATATATATATATATATATATATATATATATATATATATATATATATATATATATATATATATATCATAAACTAAGAAAGATTAGCGGTGAGTAGAGTAGGGTATGTTTAACGTAAAAGCAACAGTGGCAAAATATACTAAGGTTTGATGCATAAATAAACATTATCGGTTGAGGAATTCAATCTCTTTTTTTAAAAAAAAAATATGATGAACTCAGTAACCATGTAAGTAAATTTATAGTTTGTACTCTTAACCAAAAGGAATTACAGTTCGCACAACATGAGGAGCAAGTTGTTCGAATTAGTACCTAGCCTAGCACAAATTTTTAAACATGTCTTCTATCATAACACAAATAAAGGACATCGTAGGAGAAGAATGTAAAATATGCTAAGGTATCAATTGTAGGCATATCTATGGAACTGAAGGCCACATGAATCATCATGTAAATACATACACCAAACGAATTAAGTAGTAAATAAAATGAACCTACCCCATTGATAAGAAAGTTTTTTTTGGAGCTGATAACCAATGCACAGGCCATCACATTTGTTTGGAGCTCCCTGGCAACATAGGCATTGCTCAGACACGGCTTTGTATGGCTTTGTTCATGTACTTATTAATATGGATTGATTATGAAAGTAATATTAGTATATTGCAATTCTTTGAAAAAGCAATAAAATTTTCTTGGTAGTTCATCAAAATCATCATTTTTCATGACTTCTATACGTGGACAATCAAGTATATCCAGATGTGCATGCTTCAACAGTACGTGTTGCGCTCGCCCAACAGAAATAATATTTAATTCGATTAAATGATCTGATCAGGTAGGAAGCTGCTCAAATTAGCACCTAGCCTAGCACAAATTTGTAAGCCTTTCTTCTATCATAACACAAATAAAGGACATCGTAGGAGAAGAATGTAAACTATGCTAAGGTATGAACTGTGGGCATATCTATGGAACCGAAGGCACATGAATCATCATGCAAATACATACATCAAATGAACTAAGCAGTAAATAAAATAAACCTACCCCATTGATAAGCAAATTTTTTTTATCTGACAAGCAATGGATAGGTCAGCCCATTTGTTTGGAGCAACGTGGCAACATAGACATTGCTCAGATATGGCTTTGTTCATGTACTTATTAATATGAACCGATTACGAAAGAATTTTGTATATTACAATTCTTTGAAGAAGCAACCATTTTTTGTTGGTAGTTTGTCAAAATCAGCATTTTTCATCACCTTTATACATGGACAATGAAATAAATCCAGGCATAAATGCTTCAACAGTCCGTGTTGCACTTGCCCAATAGGAACAATAATTAATTCGATGAAATGATCTGATCAGGAAGGGAAATCGAGGCAAAAGATAACAAAGAAATGATTTAGATGATTTAGCGGTATGGTCCAATCCTACAGACAATAAATCATACATGACCGAAATTTAAGCAAACAACTATAACTTGTTTGACTACCAATGGGAGTTAAGGCACAACATAGAAGACTATTTTGTGGGCAAGGTCCTAGGCAAGAGCTATAGATATATCATAAACTAAGAAAGATTAGCTGTTAGCAGAGTAGGTTATGCTTAGCTTAAAAGCACCATTAGGAAAATATACTAAGGTTTAATGCATAGATGCACATCACCAGCTGAGGAACTTCAGTCTCTTTTTTTTAAAAAAAAATTGAGGAACTCAGTAACCACGCAAGTAAATTTCTAGTTTGCACTCCTTACCAAAAGTAATTATAGCTATGGAAAAGTGGATCTAGGAAAGAGGCAATCATTTTTTCGTGAGCAAGCTGTCCACATTAGCACGTAGCCTAGCACCAATTTGGAAACATGTCTTTTATCATAAATATGGTAAGATATCAACTGTAGGCATATGTATGGAATCGAAGGCGTGTGAATATTTGTGTAATACTTGCTATAAATAGCCGATCATAACGATGAACATCTACATGCTAATAGCAACATAACCCAACAAAGAAATTAGCACAGGGAACCATGAGTCCATGACAACATTTACGCCAACCAATGTCGTCTGCTACGTAGCAGCGTTATTGGGAAGAGAACACTAAAACGTATACCAAAAACAGCTTCTAAGAAGAATAAGTAAGAAACATTGAGAACATCTAAGAAGTGTACATCTGTGAACATATCAAAGAACTACAAAAACAGTAGAAAGAATCCAACTAATACGTAGTTTCTACTTCATCAAGATTACTCAAGAAAGAACACCAGGGTGGTACCTAAATAAAGCTATTTAAAAACCTAGGAGCCTAGGTTTTAGCTAGGCTGTTCCAAGTGACATAAATATAACACCAAGAAAGGGCAATGTTCGCAGAAAAAAAGGAAACTACGAAAAAGCGGGTCTAGCAAAGAGGCAATTGTTTTGCGTGATTAGTGTCTCCGTCGCCTCACAGGTAGGGTTAGGAGCAGAACACGGCGCGCGGCGTTACCATGCATTGTGTGTGCATACACTGTATCCGCATATATCCTATGTCAATTTCTCCACACATGTCCACATGCATATGCAGCAACAGAACGACAAGGAAACAACACATTCTTATGTGGTGTGATTTTTCAAACAAAGAAAATGGTACATAAGCATATTAACAAACTACATAATGAATTGTAAAAATTAGGGGAATATGTTACCTGCCTATCCCATGAAATTCGCAAATTTCCACAATAGAACGACGTCAAAATTCACCTGAGAATCGTAGAAAGACATGCAACATCAATTAGGCATCTCAAAAGTGCAAAAGCGCAACTGAAATGGCTCATATTTTTTCAGACGACATCCACATGTAATGTATGAAATCTAAAACTTTTGTAGTCACCTTTAACATAGCATGAATTAGGAATTAGCTTTTCATGTATGAACTAACAAAAGATGGTAATTCCCTAGGGATCATACTCTCAGACGACATCCATACTGATTGCAATCGAAGGACTGGGGGAGGAGGCTGTAATGTTAAGAAACATAATCATCCATTACCTACTCAAACAACAACGAACTAATAATTTGATTGGCCATGCTTGATGATTGTAATCTTCAGTAAGCTCGCTAGAACATAGTATTTGATCCATACAAATTCAAAGAATTCCAACAGGAACTCACCAGTAATCAAAAAGTTTTTTTGCAGACGACATCCATACGTAATGTATGAAATCTAAAACTTTTGTAGTCACCTGCAACATAGAATGAATTAGGAATTAACTTTTCATGTATGACTAACAGAAGATAGAAAAAACGTATACGTAAGCATATTAACATACTCTGTAATAAAATATTGAAAATAGGGGCAATGTGGTAATTGCCTAGGGAACATACTCTTAGATGACATCCATACTGATTGCAATCGAAGGACTGAGGGAGGAGGCTATAATGTTCAGAAACGTAGCCAGCCATTACCTACTCAAACAACAATGGACTAATAATTTGATTGGCCATTCTTAATGATGTAATCTTTGGTAAGCTCGCTAGAACATAGTATTTGATCCATACAGATTCGAAGAATTCCAACTGGAACTCACCAGTTATCAGAAAGTTTTTTTCAGACGGCATCCATACTTGATGTATGAAATCTAAAACTTTTGTAGTCACCTGCGGCAAAGCATGAATAAGGAATTAGCTTTTCATGTATCAATTAACAAAAGATGCACAAAAAACGTATATGTAAGCATATTAACATACTCTGTAATAAAAAATGAAAATAGGGCATATTAACATAATTGAAAATAGGGCATATTAACACACTCTATAATAAAAAATTGAAAATAGGGGAATGTGGTAATTGCCTAGGGATCGTATTTTCAGACGCCATCCATACAGACTACAATCGAAGGACTGGGGAGGAGGCTGTAATGTTCAGAAACATAACCATCCATTACCTACTCAAACAAGAACGGAACACTAATTTGGTTGGCCATGCTTGATGGCTGTAATATTCAGTTAGCTCAGTAGAACATAGTACTTGATCCATACAGATTCAAAGAATTCCAACAGAAACACACATGATTTGGATTGCTCAATTGAGCTAGATGTGCAGGAATCACCTATTCACCTCCCAACAAAAACGGCGATGGTCTGGATGTAGCACTGGATTAGCTAGTTCGTTGTGGTGCCGTCACCGCCAGGCTTGTCCATGATGATGAGGATGTGCTCATAGTCCCGTCCGGAAAATAGCATAGATGAACAGGCTGCCTCATCTCAGGAGAGGAGCCACGAGCGGTGATGGGGACGGAGCGCAGGCACCTCACCACCAATCCTTCAACCGAATCATGATTCTGTTGGGGGTTGTAGGCATACGAGCGATGGAGGCAAGGAAGCGGCAACGCGGCCGAGTATTGCAGACCGAAGAGGCCTCAGGATGTAGCTAGAGGAGGAGGGCGTGCAGGCGAAGGGGAGATGTAGCTAGAGGAGGAGGGGGTGCAGGCGAAAGGGAGGAGGTGGGGCACAGGCGAACGGGAGGAGAGGAGTGGGGCGCAGGCGAAGTGGAGGAGGGAGGGCGCAGGCGAAGGGCAGGATGGGCGTAGTGCGGGCGAAGGTGAGGAGGCGGCGCAAGCGAAGGGGAGGATGGGTTTGACGCGGGCGAAGGGGAGGAGGCGGTTGGGGCCATGGGCGAACGGGAGGAGGAGGGCGCCGCGGGCAAGAGGGGAAGGGCAGCAACGCGGGTGATGGTGAACGAGGAGGACAGGGTGGTGGGGGCGAGGCGAGCGAACGGAAGGAGGGAGGCGGCTGGGGCGGCGGAGAGGGATGTTTGGAGGAAGCAGGAAGGGACAGGAAGGTTCGCGTGACAGCTTCGTGGATGGGAGTCATTGGCTCTCGCAGCGATAACAAAGCCCTTGGAACCGGACGAAGGCGTCGCGCGATTGGGAAACCGGCTAGCAGCGCCGTTGGACCACGTCCACGATAAACCAGGGCGTGAAGTGGACGCGTGTGCACACCAGAACACTAGAAGGCCCATACGGCAGCGCTCTCGAGGTAGCATTCTCACCGCAATTAGTAAATATATAGATTCCACTCTCTCTCTCTTCCATCTTGTTTATTCGGTTCAGCCAAAGGCAGCAAGCTTCATTTCTTTGCTTATCTTCTTTCCAGTTCTTGTTCCTCCTTGCTCCTGGTGATTTCTCCATGGCACCACCTTACTTGTTCTCAGCTGAAATTTTCTTCATGGAGTCTCCTCCCTCCGGTCTCTCCCTCTCCCTAGCGCCGCACCGCCCTGGCGCCGCCAGTGCGCCACCGCTCGACCCAGCGCACGATCCTTCCTTGCATAAGTGCATAACCTTGGTTCGGTTGTGGCCAACACAATGGTGGGTGGGGAAAGGTGGTGGATACCTTGGTGTTTTGGTTGGTGTAGGATCGTTGATGACAATCAGAAGAGGTGAATGATTGTGGAAGATTTTTAAACTCTAACTCTCTAAACAACTAGTGCTATTTCTTTTTATTTCACACCTCGCAACACACGGTGAAAAGAAATACAGGAAGAAAGACTGCCAGCCAAAACAACTTGGCAGAGTGCTCGCCTGATCGAAAAGAAATCATGTTGGGCAAGACTCGCTCGACAGAGCGTTCGTCAGAGACGCTGCGAGATTTGATTTGAATCCGGTCGAAGAAGGTAACTCACGCATGCATGCATACATACGCTACAAGACGCATGCACGCATACGCTACAAGAACCTAAACCACGCACTGGAACTCACATGAAAAAGGACGACTAGAAGATGCACTCACGTGAAAAGAGGATGACTAGAAGATGCAATCTCACATAATGCAAAAGCACCAACAGTTGACATCACATAATGCAAAAGCACCAACAGTTGATATCAATGCTGCCGCCACACCAAACAAAAAGTCAAGCCGCTGCCTGCTACCGAAGCACCTTATCTCCTCCTTAGAGCATCTACAATAGTTTGTTTCTTAGCTTATTACTAAGAGGAGAGAAAGTACTCAATCTAATAAAAAGAAACAAGTCTTCCAATAGATTGTTTCTTGAGCTTGTATCTAAGACTTTAATTGCTACAAGTGTGTATGATTCTTGATGATCAATAATGAAGTACAACTTTGTGGCCTACATGTTTTAGCTCATTTATCATATCAATAATGAAGTCGAGCTGCACAAATAATCTGGTGGATATTATGCTTTAAGACAGTGGGACCCACAAAACGCGTTTTTAAGTAACAAGTAAGTCTTCAATAGAGTATTTGGTTATTTCTTGTGTCTTGGTATTAACAATTTGCTAGTTTCTTAATCTAGAAACAACCTCACCTTCTCTCCTCCACATCACCTAAATGCTGATGTGGTAACCTCTTAGTAACAGCTGACGTGGACTATTGTAGATGCTCTTAATCAAAAGCCCTCCCCTAGATCGGTTTTTTGCTCCCCCCCAACCAACAGCCGTCGGCTAGCAATTTATCACGTCTAATACAGATGTCACGTACAACACCTGCTCTCTTTTCACCTCATCACATCTACAGCTGTCGGGACATCTCACGTCATGCAGCCACACACACTAAAGCCTTATAGCCCGCCCATCATACATGCATCAATTAGCACCAAATCACTTAATACACGTCAGCACATCTACTACATACATCTTCAGCCCATATGCATGCAGCGTCAATTCCTCACGCCGCGAATTCTTCAGCCTTCCAATTTTGGTGTTGTAGCTTTCGGACCGCACCTCCATAGCTCCAACACATATCATCCAACTTTAATCTCCACGCCCCCCAACTCGAGCTCGACCGTCTCCTCCAGCATCCTCGACTCTCTGGACCATGACTTCACACCAAGCCATCTCTCGGTCACCACCGTAGACCACGATCGCCTTCGAGTTACCTTGCACATGCAAAGACCATTGTTCCCAACTTGACCAACATAAGTCCACACACACCACACACCTCAAATAACATTAGTATCCAACATTGTCAATTATTCATCAACTAAAATATACTAGACCTAGCCACATGGTCTAACAGTTGGTTTAGGAATGGCCAGCAGTGGTGCTCATCGGTCGTGGTGCTGGTGCTCCCTTGTCCCTTGGTCCTTGTCGTCTTGGAGCTAGTCCTAGTGGTCATCGATGGTTCAACGTCGTCGCTGGTGCCATGGACACTCTTCGGGCTTCCCCTTCTCCCTTGCTTCCTTCCTCCTTCTCTATGATTCTTGTGGATGTGTAATGGTGGCAGCGCTTTGCTTGGCTTGTGTTCTTGCTATTAGCTTGTGTACTTGTGGAATGCCTTGTGAGGGTGGCTTGTGATTGAGGGAGGAGACTTATGGGAAAGGGGGTTGTTTGGCTGTGCTCTCCTGTGTAGGCAGACTCGACCTTATCTATTGCCTGTGCCCTCCTGTATAGGCAGTGGCTTCATTGTGCATAGTGAGGGGTTGGCTTTGGATATTTTTGCTTGGTTGTGTTGGCTGTGAAGGAAATGAACTAGTGGTGTTGGTTTTGTGAGGCCCTGTGATGTTTTGAATGAGGGTGAGGCTTATGGGGAGGCGCATTTTGGGATTTGATACGGCTAGGGGAGGTGTTCTCGGCTACTATTTTTTGGATTCTCTACGGTTCGGTAAGTTAGTATAACCGTGGGTATTGGGCGAGGTAAAAGGAATGGGCCATTGGTCCATTTGGCATTGTCGGGTTCTTTTACGGTCGAGGTAAGTTAGTGTACGTGAGTGTCGGACTTTTAAAACTGCCGGGTGATGAAACTCACTAATCGAGACGGTGCCGACTGACCTAGGGTAGTCAGGGAACCTCGTTGAGCTTCAATTATTCTGATGATAGTCCTTCTCTACTCTAATTTCATTTTATTGATTTAGATTTGCTACTGATCTTTTGGGTTGTTGGTGATCGATGAAAAAGTGGATCGATGAAGGGTTCGACAACTGGCAATAGATGGGCGAGATTGCAAGGAGAGCTTCGAACATGTAATGTAGTATTTTTATTTTAATCTTTTGTACTCGAAGCTTATAATTTATATTGTGGTCCGATGTAAATAATTCTTGTAATTACTTTAGCGGTTGGATTATTATTTTATTCCGCTTGTAAAGAATCTTTGTAAATGACTCTGAAATTAATAGATGATTTATTCTTGTTGCTATAATTCGTGCTGTCAATTGTGCTGATTAATTCTTGCTTAAAATCGTCTAGCGATGTGATTGATATAATTTTGAGCTTATGCTTTGATCTTGTTTAAAAGAATTTTATTTTACTGCTAACTACCACTTATCGACGATTTGATTAGTTTTAATTTCTCGGGTTCTCACAGCAAGCATCTGACTTTGAATGATCCATTGCCCACCATCTTGTCTTAGTTTAGGTGTGAATACCGGGAGGTAAGGGCTTAATAAACTTCAGACACGAAGCGTGGAGAGCACAAGCACAACCAACATGAGGAGTTCCGCTGTTCCGGCCGCCTAACCCAGTCCTAGTGTCCGGCCTAGTCATTTGATGGAACCCCAAAAGAAAGAAGGTGATTTTAGATCCGATCTAAAAAAAATAGATACCATCTGGAACACATATTTTTTTATTATCAATTTCTACTGTCACTGGTCAATTTTGTATGAAAATATTGTGTTCGAAACGGCCCATAAGTGGCATGGCAACCCATGTTATACGTAAGTTAATGTGAAGAGAGCAGAGGATATCCTGCTGACACAGAGGAAAATTTATGGAGGACCAGCAGTTATTGTTCCAAGGAAAAAAATGGAGGACCTAATCATCCTGTAGTTATGTGTAATTCGTTCCTTATCTTTTGGGAAAGGACGACCTTTTATGTAGGCATGAACTTCCACATTCATGACAATGAATTCTTCTGACTTTATCAGGCTACACAGTCCTTTGCCACATATGTTCAGCGATGTGCGCAGATTTCCTGATCTCAAAGAAAAATACAGTGCAAATTTCCTTGGTCGCCAAATTTCGTAGGGAAACCCTTTTCCTCGAGCAAAGATGGGGACATTGTTGAATGTGACAAATACCAGTATCTCACCTGCATGACGCACACCACGTTAGTTCCTCCTCTATTTTCCGTCACACCTTATAGCTGCATTCCAAGTATTTAGCAAGGTGACCAATTACCCGACCTCTATCATGATTTTTTTCCCATCATTATGCATGGTACGTAGGTGTGAGTGAGCGAGCTGCCCTTTTCGCCCAAACATGATCCTGACCCGTCTACACACACACACAAAAAGCACTGTATACAGTCGAGCAAAATTAATGGATATATACTAGACATGACTGCATGGACGTGAAGGTTAGTACAAGTGCTAACAATTTGGTTGCACCTTATCCAGAGCTCTGCAGCTTCTGCTCATCCAAAGAAGTGCTAACAGTTTGGCTGCGCCTTATCCAGAGTTTTCCAATTCGTGTTGCCTACTCCTGGCAGAAGTACCCGTTCTCTTGGGTCTTGAACGGATAAGGAACTCTTGGGCAGACGGCCCGATGAAGACAGCATCTGGGGGCCTGGTGCCTGTGGCCCGTTCAGGTCTTGCCGCGCGGTGGAACCCGACGTCCAAGGCAGGAAGTGATATGGGCCCAGCATGCGCTACGTTGGGGAGATTGGATGACTAGCCGCCGGTTTGGTCTCGGCCCAGATGCTCGGCATGGTGGGGAACGCGTGCCGCGGACGAGATCTTCAGCGGCTGAGGCAAAATTGTAAGGCCAGGCCAGCACGGGGGGAGCTGCGTCAGCGCGCCGGCCATCCAAATGTTGCGCCACCCAGGCGGACGGAATCGCCCGGCTCAGGGTAGTATTGGAGCGCGGCGGCCAGCCGCCGCAGTGCATGGCACACGCCATACTAAAGGAAAGGTACATATGGGCCTAGGAAATTTCAACTTCATCTCACGTAGTTCTAGCTAGCACATGCATGTGAGCGTGACGCAGTAACAATAATAGAAATCCAAGAAAGAATTTGCAAAAAAATGAGATCTCGCACATCAAAGAATTTTACATTATCGTAGATAGGACATTACATTATCATAGATAAGATCGCAGTGCAAATGTCTTATGTCCCCTCATCTACCAAATCAAGAATCAACAGAGAACAAGAAGCAGGCAACTACTACAGAGACTCCTCATTACCAACTGTCAAGCACATGCTGCACAACTCTCAGAAGCAGGCAACTCCTGCTGGTACCGTAGCCTTTCCACCGTCTTCCAACTTCATCAGTTTCGCGCGGTGATCATCGAACGCGTCGGCAGCCACAGGGGGGCAGGCGCTCGCCCGCCTCTTCCTCCTCATCTCCTCGGCGAAGTCATCCGCGGCCGCCATGTCGAGCAGATGCTGCACCTGCACCATCGCGGTGGCCAGCCCGGGGACATGCTCCTTGTCAGAGTTAATCTTGTTTCTTGGTATTTTTACTAGTTTCCTTTTTGGTTTCTATTCCATATCCAAGTAGAAGAAGAATAGAGTCCAAGTCGGCTGAGATGTTGCGTGTGTGCGTGAGTATGTAAAGGATCCTATACTTGATGTAAACATTAAGAGAAGAGGAGCTGAAGAAATAAAGAAAACACAAAAAAGGAGCAGGTGCTCCTGAGAAACAAAAGCTTGTTGTCTCATTTTTGTGTTGTCGTCGTTCTCTCCAGAAGAAATCCAAGGCGAAGTGCTGTGCTGTTTTTTTTGCTGCATCTAGTACAGACTACATCACGGAAGGATAGCAGGAGCAAAGACGTTTTCACGACGTGCTGTTCTTTCGTGCGAAGGAACCAGGACAGCAGGACCCACGAGGATAAGCACATCCGTGCACATCAAGCCAAGAGCAAATCAGTCAGGACAAAGCCGAGTGAAACTTCTTTGCAAGCAGCAGGAAGAGAACACAGGAGCAAAGAAAAATTCTAACAAGTGGTATCAGAGCGTTCTGATCTTGGCGGTGATCGAAGATCATGGATGACAAGACGAAGACCCGGAATGGGCCAATCTCCCTCCTATATCCTGTCCTGACGACCGACAATTATCCGATGTGGGCTATGAAGATGAAGGCGAACATGCGCGCCCAGGGAGTCTGGGGTGCAGTCAATCCGAAGGCAAAGGACAAGGAGGTGGACGACAAGGTAGACCTAACAGCTTTGGCCATCATCTACCAGGCGGTGCCAGACTCCATGATGCGGCAGCTCATCGGCAAGGAGACGGCACGGGAGGCGTGGTGGCGCTTCAAAAGATACACGAGAGAGTTGATCGTGTGAAGGAGGTCTTGACTTCGAATTTGCATACCGAAGTTCGAGAATCTCTAGATGGGGAAACCGAAGTCGGTGGACGAGTTCGCCGATGAAGTCGTCTTCATTGTATAATCATATTGCCTCTCTCGCGACAAGATGGAGGAATCTGTGATGATGAAGAAGTACTGCGCGTGCTACCGAGAAAAGTTTGTACTGTCGTCACCACGCCATCTACTCCCCGGATCTGGAGGAAAAGAAGATCGAGGAGATCACCGGTTCCCTCAAGGCGCATGAGGAGCTACTGAAGGGGTATTAATTCCGTAACGAGAAAAGGTATCAATCCAATAACGAGCAGGCGTTGCTGGTAAAGAGAGATACAAGAAACGATGACAGACGATTTGGCAGAGGTGGCCATGAAGACAAGGTTGGGCAAGGCGATGGTGACAGATCCAGTGATAAGTTACATATCAAATGTTTCAAATGTGATAAGTATTGTCACTACGCATCGGAGTGCCGCAGCCACATAAAGTACTTCAACTGTGACAAGTATGGGTACTATGCTTCGAATTGCCGAAACAAGAAGAAGAACGAGGAGGTAAACCTCATCCGGTCGTGTGAAAATGAAGACGACGATCCTACCTCGCTTCTCTCCTTATGTGTCAACAAGGCGCTGGTCATGGTGATGTTGAACGAGGAGAACGTACTTCCTAAACTACGCACGGAGGGAGGAAATCACAATCATACTGATGAGTCGTACTTGGATAGTGGAGCAAGCAATCATATGATGGGAGATCGCTCCATGTTCCATGAGCCCGACGAGAAGATTTCGGGAGAAATCAAGTTTGGCAACGGCTCCACGGTACAAATAAAAGGCAAATGTACAATGTTGTTGCGATGCAAGAACGGTGCTCAGAAGATGCTGCCTGATATTTACTTTATACCAAGTTTGTGCAACAACATACTCGATCGAGCGGTTAGCGAATCGGGTGCGAGGTGGAGTCAAGATGGTGAGTTCTTGCGTGTTTACGACAAGAATAAAGATCTGTTGATGAAGGTAAAAAGATTCCTAAACCTGTTGTACAAAATTTCTCTGAAAACTTGTAAATCGGTTTGTGTGAAGGACAGTCTGGAGGAGCCAGAGTTGAATTTTAGTATTAAACAAGAACATGGCTGGACCGAGGAGTGGTACGCAGTTCGCGCAGGACGTACAGCAGGCGGAACCTTGGGAGGTCCAAATGGCGTGCAGCAAGGCACACAAAGGCACTAGGGGGGGGCAAGTCCCATGCGCATAAAGGGCGCGATGTACATGAAATTGATGCAAGAGGGAGAGGCGGTGTAGCCTCAGCTAAGATGTATGCGGGAAAGCGGACAGACTTGGTCCAAGAGAGAGAAGCGGGAGGCTCAGGTAATGGCGAAGCTCAGACGGTAGTGGGAGCAGGTGCTCCAGCCCAGGTGGACGTGGGAGCAGGTGCTCCAGCCCAGGCGATCGTGGGAGCAGGTGTTCCAGCCCAGACAGATGTGCAAGGAAGGACGAGTTCAGTCTAGGTGTGAGGCGCGGCAAGCGTTGGTTTGTGCATGGCTCAGGATAGAGCAAGAGCAGGCGGTAAGGCGGTATCAGCCCAGGAAGGAATGGTGCACAGGAGTGCAGATAAAAGAGGAAGATTTGGAAGTTCAGATAAGAGAGAAGATCAATGGGATCAAGGTGAAGAAACAAGATTAAGGGGGTGATTGTTAGAGTTAATCTTGTTTCTTGGTATTTTTACTAGTTTCCTTTTTGGTTTCTATTCCATATCCGAGTAGAAGAAGAATGGAGTCCGAGTCGACTGAGATGTTCCGTGTGTGCGTGAGTATATAAGGGGTCCTATACTTGATGTAAACATCAAGAGAAGAGGAGTTGAAGAAATAAAGAAAACACAAAAAAGAAGGAGCAGGTGCTCCTGAGAAACAAAAGCTTGTTGTCTCGTTTTTGTGTCGTGGTCGTTCTCTCTAGAAGAAATCCAAGGTGAAGTGTCTTTGTGCTGTTTTTTGTCGCATCTAGTCATGCACTACATCACGGAAGGACAGCAGAGCAAAGACGTTTTCACGACGTCTTTGTTCTTTCGTCTTGAAGGAACCGACAAGAGGGACCCACGAGGATAAGCACATCAGTGCACATCAAGCCAAGAGCAAATCAGTCAGGACAAAGCCGAGTGAAACTTCTTTGCAAGCAGCAGTAAGAGAACACAGGAGCAAAGAAAAATTCTAACACTCCTTGAGCGCCTTGCCAACCTCGGGACCATTGCTCTTGAACTCGGTCATCATCTCCCGCAGCTGGTGCCTGGACGCGGCAGCCAAGTACCGCGTGACGGAGGCAGTGAGAGGGCGCCCGGAGACGAGAGACGCGGCGTGGATGAGTTTTCGAATTCGTTTGAGCAAAAATTTCAGGGGTGAGCGAAATTGCCGAAATCTCGGTAATTTCGAATTCAATTCAGGCAAATGGCCGAAATTGGCATTCAAATTTGACTGAATTTCATAAAACAAATTGTCGAATTTTGACCAAATTTTGAATTCAGTTTGAATTTAGCCTGAATTCATGTGCAACCAAATTTTTTTTGACCGAACGGGAAAAAATTCGAGCTCCAGCGAAATAGCCGAAATTTCTTCGAAATTTGAAACCCTTCCACGCCGACGGGCTCGTAGTCGCCTTTGCGCCTGCGCGCCCTGTCGGCGAGGCCGACCCGCAGCTGGCGACCGCGTAGGAAGTGGCCGTGCATGTTGCGGTAGGCGCTCTGTGCCGCCGCGTCGTCTGGGTACTCGACGAAGGCGTAGCCCTTGTGCTTGCTGGTGTCGCCGTCGGCGGCGAGGCGGAGGGAGAGGACAGGGCCGATGAGCTCGAAGGCGTGGAAGGGGATGTTGCCGACGTAGACGACTCGGCTGCAACGGCAATTGGCGGCGGTGGCGTCGAAGGGCACGTCCATCTCTGGGTCGAGACGGGCACATAGTCGTGAGGGAATGCGATCGAGGCGGGGTGGAGGAATGCACGGCTCCCTATGCTCAATTTATAGAGCGGAATTCTCCGTCTGCAGCTCGGACTCGGAGTCCATTTCGAAGTCGGACTCGTCGCCTTTTCGCACCAGCGAGGGGAGTCGAACGACGTATGGGAGCAGCTTGCGGATTGGTAAATATGGTAATGGGTCGTCGTATAATTGTATTGCCTTTGGGGGTATACGAATACCATATACGATGCGATACGCGCGAGTTGGGCCGTATAATGTAGTAGTCAGTTGTAATAGACGTGGGCCGATTGGGAAACCAGAATCCAAACAGAGCTCAGAATTTATAATTTTTCGCTACTGGACTTTAATGGGCTGATTTGAAATAGATCTGGGCCAATAAAAATAGCAGAAGTATATATACTAGGGGCATGCGCGCCTTGGCACGTGGGGGAAGCGAAATAGTTGACTATAATATTGTATTTATGGACGCCAATTTTAATGAGGTAATGTTCCCAATTAATTAAATTATTTATCTATAATATTCATTATAGATAACATCCTTTATACAACTTTCAAGGGTACCCCTCGGGCCTCGGTATCAACAATGAGGGAAATTATAAACACATAGTGGTCGTAAGCTATTCTACGACCACCCTATATGGTCGTAAGTCATTCTACTACCACTTCATGGTCATAAGCTATTCTACGACCACCCTAAATGGACGCAAGTCATCCCACTACCACTTCATGATCGTAAGTTCTTCTACGACCACCTATTGATCGTAAGTCCTATTACGATCACCTCATAGTCGTAAGCTTTACCACAACCAAGTCATTTACGACCATCCTATAGTCGATAAGAACCATAGACATGTGGGCCCAATCGACAAGGGACATTTATATACCGTATTTAATACACACAGCAGTTAATATGTGATGTTATTCCCTGAGATAATTGCTCGTATTAAACCTTTATCCCTGACATAACTTCAAGGCGACGTGAGGGGATATGTCTCTGACAATAACCGCCATTGAACGCACGCATTGCATCAAACGTTAAGACGCCTCTTGACATGGATAACTATCACCCTTTCATGCGCTATATAAGGAGTAAAGTCGGTAGACAAAGGAAGGTGATCAAGAGATTCGACAAGGACAACAAGAGACATAAGTCATCAAGCCCTAGTTTGAGTGACTTCCTCCCTGTTGTAAACACAATAAATACAACAATACATGAGTAGGGTTATTATTCTCTCAAGAGAATGTCTAATCCTATATAAAATTCACGTATCCTTTTCTGTGTGGTTTTTGCTCTAGGAGAGTCACATTCATTCATAAGATCGATATTAAACCATCGATAAGCTACAAATAAATGTAAATATAAAATGAGAAGGTAATGACCAATTTTTGAAATTTAGCATCAATAGACATGTAGTAGTTACACGGGTAAACAACAGTTATTCAATTTGATAGAAAACATACTTCATGCTTATGACAAATGGTAATATACATTAAACTTGAGTAGAAAATAGGCAAAATTGAGCAAAATGGAAAACCAAGCAGATAAAGGACCAAGCAACCGCGGTCCCACCCAACAAAACTGATGTTACTAACAAGGTATTCCTAAAAATCAAAATAGGAGAGAAACTTAAAACTTACAGGAAACAATAATACTTACAGGAAGCAACAAACTTTGCCACTGGAATGGCCTTATCATTAGTATAACTAACAAAACAATTGTTGATAGTACACCCTGCAGTCAAGCATTTTAGAGAGGTGCTAGAATCAACAGAAACAGGGGCAGGGTGGCCGTTATTTCAGTTAACGTAGGCAGTGAGCTGCAAAATAGTTGTGTAATATGTAAGAAGCGACAACACACAAGGACAAGGAGACTATAAATCAGGGCTAGCTGATCTGATCAAGATATATACATTTTTTGTGGCATTTTCCCCCAAAGAACCAACGGGACTATCATTGGTGCGGGAAAAGGTATTGTCCTAAGAACGATGTTCATTTTCCATGTCCTGTAAGTAAACCATATGGAAAACAGTTGAATGCAAATGGACGTGCAGCATGTATATACAGGCTGATAACATAGAGGGGATTTGTTTTTGTTTGTTTAGTCCTAAATGTGGTATCATTAGTACAAAAATAGCAAAGAAAAAGATGACGAAATTGTTGACCTGTTTTGTCGGCGGCTTCGAAAAGCCTCTTTCGAGTAGAATGCAGTGTCACATGTGGTTCCTTGGTCATGATAATATGAAACAACAACAGCAGTATACGAAACACGAGAAATAGGAATCTGAAACATTAGAGTACTAACAAGCTGAGCAATTTCTATGGTTCATTATTTACAGTAAAAAAATATTTTAGTTTGTGGAAACTTTCTAAATCCTGAAAATTACCATGTTCACAACAGAACACTGAAATTATAGCCAACAAAACACTTCTAGGTACTAACTTTTCTGCGCTAACCATAATATGACAAAATTGTGAGAAAACATAAGAGATTGGCATGCTCTTGAGACATGTCCAAAATAAGTCCATGCTCCACAATATAGGAATCTGGTGATATTTTCATATTTAATAGGGGCAACAGGTTTGGTCCATGCATCAGTCTTCATCATGAAAGTAATAAGTTCAATTGTCCATGCATAACAACATAGAAATGAACAAAAGACACGATAGAGGCAATCAAGCCTAGTTGTTGCTCTTCTTTTTTGGAGTCAACTTCTTGGTTTGGGATTTTTGAGACATCCCCATGCATGTTTGAATGGGAAAATAAACAATAATTCTCATTAAATATAACAATTCTCTAGCAGATGAGCAGGTCTTGTTTGATATGCAGCCAACTTCTGTTTTAGCTTTCAGGGAAAATTGGTGGAGCAACAGGAAATGCTAGCGATCAAGATCAGGAAATGGATTGGATCGCATTTTGCATAATATAGTTTATCTGATTGATAGCAATCAGATATCAAACCCAGATGTGTATTTATAAAGGCAGGAACACATAATCATATTGCACTTCTCACTAATGTATTATAATTCTTCTAGGAGATGATGGCTATGATAAAAAGTACCTCTGGTCACCGATTAGAATCAAACGAATCTAGAAGAACACAGGAGACTAGTCCAAACACTGCTCCAGATAGCCCTTTTCGCGTCAGTGTAAAACCGTCAGTAAAAAGTGAATAACCGTTGCGAATAATTTTCCCGACGGGTAACCGTCAGGCATTCGCCGTGAGGAGTCCTCCGATGCGGATGTCTGAAATGCCTGACGGCCACCCGACAGGAAAATTATTCGCGACGGGAATTCCCGACGGTGACTGACAGGGAACTTACCCCGTCGTCGGGGTTGGCCGTTAGTCCTGACCAGTAATCCGTGTCAGTAACCCGACGGGAAAATACCGTCACAGAAATAATTCGCGACAGGCTTTGAAACCGACAGTACAAATTCAATGTTTAGTGACAGTCTAAACCGACAGGAAAAATTTTAAACAGTAATCGCTGCTTTGCATAGCCAGTGGTTGCATCAGCGTCCGGAAAAAAAAAAATTAAACCGCCAGGAAAATTGGTGAACAGTATCGCTGGTTAGCATTGCCAGTAGTTGTGTCAGCGTCCGAAAAAATATGAATCTGTCAGGAAAAATGGAAATGCTGAAAATAGTAAATTCTATATCAGAAGCAAACCTCTAGCATTCACAATACACATAACCAATCTCACACAATGAAATATAAATCAACCAGGCACATAACACATTCACAATTCAATATAAACCATTCTTCCATCAGAACCAAATTTTATCATACAATCAACTAGTAATAGTACCAAATTAACAATCACCGAAACTGCTAGCAAATTACAAAGCAGCCATGCGTCGATAAGTTTGCATGCATAAGTAGGTTCACAGTACAAGCTAGGTTGCATAATAGGCCTCATGTTGAGCCAAGAGACAAGTCTTTCAT
The DNA here is from genome assembly GCA_036346405.1 of Phyllostachys edulis. Lineage (NCBI taxonomy): Eukaryota > Viridiplantae > Streptophyta > Magnoliopsida > Poales > Poaceae > Phyllostachys > Phyllostachys edulis. The sequence goes on along the minus strand of CM070552.1, from coordinate 54,000,344 downwards.
CTACAAAGTTGCTGCCATATTAAAAGACCAAAAGATAAGTCCAAAAGCCACAAAGCAAAAAGAGAGTCAAGTTGTGGCTGCAAGTCTGATGGCACCAGTGGCATGTTTCTTAGGAAGTTCCATTGTTAGCTTGGTCTGCACCCGCATTGTCGGCTGCGTCGTTTTTGGGCACATGAGAGATGGTGTTGCCATTGTCCTCACCGCCCACATTGGCATCAACTACTTGTGTGCCCCTAATCTCCTCATCGAGGATTTCATGGGCTACTTGTGAGCGCACATGCGAAGAACCAGTTCCCTGTAGCAAGCCATATGTACAATTAGTAAAAAGCTACCATGCATGACTCTTGTCCTTATGAAATGACAAAAACCGAAAACAAGTAGAAGAATCCACCATCCCTTTTTTTCATTTATATCCCCTCTTCTTTCTGATGTCTCCAATCATAGCTCTTAAGCATTAAATGTAAACAAACAGTGATGAATTGTCAATAATAATAGTGATGTAAACAAAAATATATTTTTTATGTAATTGTCAAGTTTACACTTAATATATTTCTTCATATAATTGTCCAATTCCTATAAGCTAGGAGGTTATGCCTAGGTGGCATTCCTTGGTACCTTACCATCAACATAGAACTAAGAATGTGGTTATGCCCAGGTGTTACATTAATCAATACGAAGCTTGTGAACTGCTGCACTGCTTGGTGGCATTATGCCATACCAAAAATAATTAGTTCTCTAGATGAACATTTCATCCAAACGACAAAAGATGGAAGATTGTTTGTTGGAATATTGGTCTGGAGATAATAAAATATTCTTGCAATGTAGTAAGTCTTCTAACCTGAACTTGACTTAGTGATTGACGACACATAATCTTGGCGGGTGGTTCTTATCCGAGCTTCTCGAAAAGCATCAGCATTTCGAAGACAACAAATTGAAGATTGATTATACATGACAAATTCATTTATATATCTTCAGTTAAAGTTGTTACCATTATCATCCGCCCTTGCATTTCTTGTCACTGGTGAAGCTGTGCGTTCTCTTGGAGCAAAGCTCGATAAGATGGGGTGTTGGATGGCCTAATGTTTCTTCCTTTAGTAGCTGCTATAACGTCAGCCTTCTTCACAGCACCATTACCTATAGGTAGGTGGCCATGGGGTAGGCCCTCACCAATAGTGTACAGAACTTTTCCATCCAAGTTGTGCTGCTCTGAATCTTCTGGGTGTTCAGAGCTATTTAGTGCTGCTTGGTAGTTATCCTACAAGTCAATTGAAATATTTAAGTTTGTCGAAACACAATGGAAATAAACCAGTCAATGCATATCTGAAACTACTTAGGAGAATAGCAATAAGAAAATCAACAATACATGCTCTTACCATAAATAAGGACTTGCAGTTATAACTTATAAGTATTGCTTAAATAAACAATGGTAAGTACAAAAGAGTAGGTATCTTAACAAAAACACACAACCAGAAGCAGACCACATGCATTCTACCAATAGCAAACAGGCTAGCACAGGGTAAAATTCACGTCATCAGGGCAAGGATGGGCCAGGCCACAGACAGCCATAGCTAGAATAATGATTACCATGTGTTGTTGTGCTTTTTGGCTTCTGACTGTAGCACTACTTCTGCTGCTATCCATATTTTTTATTCCTGACTTCATTACGACATATGTGTTTAATCCAGTAGCCTTCTCAGGGCCAAACTTCTGTTCCTACAAGAATTAGGAATTCATTAAGCACATTGTATTTCACTAGTGGATTATATTCCAATTCTAGGATATAGTGGGTTGTTAGGCTGAGATGAAAAGATTTGATTTGGTGGTGGAATCTATGGTTTGCATATTGTGTTGTACCCAACAAAATAACACATGGTTGCCAGTGACCAGTTTAGGTGCATCTAATATTAGAAATCACATCTGTGTTGAGCTAGAGAGTTTAGCAAAACATGATATATATATTTATTTATTTGATCTCTGTAGAGGACAGTTGATTCCAGTAGTCAAGGCCATGGTATGAGCTTTGAACTATACAACTTTGAATGGCTGCATAAACTAACATGACTTGTGATGTCATTTTGTTTTGTAATAGTTTAGAAAATTTACCTCAAATGAAGAAAAAAAGGTTAATCACTTAATCTTGCCATCATTGTCAATATTAGTTGCAAAATTGATATATCATGTGTTTGCTTTTCAGTGGAGTACTGAATCTAGTGTTTTCCGTCTTCTAGAGCATTATTATTCACCCAATTTTGGAGAGAGAAAAAAGGTGCAAGTAAACATACTAGAGGGAGGAAGGCTGCTAGTACCAGAGGAATAATAGTTGAGAAAGTGATGGTCCAGTATCAAAATTTTTTCGTGAGGTCAAAGCATTGTCTCATTTCAATTTAGGAGAATATTGAATATTCTATGAGAATTCTACCCAGGCCTAGTTTATAGCTCTCTGCATAAAATATGATAAACGTGTAATAAATGCTTAAGTAATGTATAGATTTCATACTAGAAATTGTTGTGTCTCTGCAAATGGTCGTGACCCTCCTCTATTTTGAGCAACATCTTCGGATTCCAACCGTGATTGTTGGCCTTTCCTTCGCTTTTCCTTGAAATACTCGGTGACCCAATAATGGCAGAGGTTAGGCCAATCTTCCTCTTTGCACCAGTCAAGCCTGGCCTGCAAGTATAGTTCTTCTAAAAGCTCTCTTCGGCGGGCTAGAGCGTCATCAAGTTTCTCTCCATGGTTCTCGTAGTACTTCTTGACTGTATCCACATGAACCTGGTACATCATATCTCGTACTCATTTTGCTGCATACCGTTCGAAAACACGGTCAGCCTCTTCCTTGTCCTCATCACCCACAGAAAACAAAGCCTGCATATTTATGTAGAAAATGCATAGTTAGATAAAAAAAATGTAACAGTCGACTATATGTAAACTAGGAGTACCAATCTTACCCAGAACTCTTGCTTCACTCAATCTGCATTTGTCTCTCCAATGTCATTTTCATCCAGATAATAATCTGCCCACGTGGTCACCGGGCGGATATTAATGAGATCACCTTCGTGATCCAAGTCCTTCACGGTGCCCGGGTATTCTTGTTTGAGAATAACTCCAAGGTGTGTGTTGTACTTGTAGTCTTTGGGGTGGTAATTTACATACTTGAATTGCCTATACATAATTAAAACAAAATGAGCAAGCAGTACACAAGTATATTAGTGTATTGCAAGGAAAATGTGCCCACTAATGGTGAGGTAATATCACTTTTGCAAACTGAAAATCCTTAATTAAAAACCTAGCATCAATTGCAGCTTAGTATGTACATACTATGAATCAGACAACACATATGTACCTCTCTATCTATCTATCTTGGAGGCTACATTTCCATTTAAACCATTTTAAAGTTGCTAAGATATCTAGTTCAAAATGCATATCATGCACTAGCTTGCCACTGCTCTTATCATATGTATAAATTGTTCAATGGGTGTACGAATGATATATCGATCCCAGCATTTAGCCTTGATCTTATTTTCTTTTGAGGGGAGAAAGTCACCTGTAGGATCACAAGTCATCCCATTGATGCATTATATGAAAATGGGCCAACACATTAAATGGAAGGTACTATCCATTTTTCTGCAACTGTACTGCTTGCATCACTATACATATGTCTACATCAAACCTTTACTCGACATGAATGATTGTAAGGTGAAAAATTATACCACAGGTGAAGTTGATTCTCTGTTGGTGTAATTCAGCTCTTCTATTGTTCTATATCAAATTTTCTAAAAGAAGAGAATAAATTAGTCAACAGACTCAAAGAGAATTTATGGAAAATGACTTAGAGTTTTTAAATTGAACACATACTCAATAAAATCACCCATCTCCGATATGTTCGTCAATATGTACAAGTAAGCAGCCTTGTACTCCTCATTTGTGAGATTACGACAACCCTGATGGCTCATGCATCTACCAGTGAATTGAAAAATTTCAAGGTTGCATGAACTTTCGAAGGTACAGGCACCGTCGTCGTATCGAGGAATATTGTTTCCAACTGATCTCACATTGGGATTAAAATAAAGTGAGAGGAAATTTGTGGCCTCCTCTACTAGGTACACCTCAACTATGGACCCCTCAATACGAGCCTTATTTTGTACCTTCTTTCTTAGCTTTCCAATACACCTGCAAGGACAAGCCCATGACTTTAGGAAGAGCCAATATAAAGTTAGAAGGCTATTGAAGACATACTAATTTTACCTCTCGTATGGATACATCCAGTGGTTCTAGACAGGACCTCCGAGTCGTGCCTCATAAGGAAGATGTATAATTAGATGTTGCATAGGATTGAAGAAACCCAGAGGAAATATCTTCTCTAATTTGCATAGAAGAACGCAATGTTCTCTTCAAGTGAACATATGACATCCTTGCTCGCTTCTTTAGCACACAATTGTCTCAGAAAAAACTAAGCTCAACCAAACACACCCATATATTTTCCGGAACGAATCCACGGAATGCAACTGGGAGTAAGCGTTTCATAAAGATATGGTAGTCATGGTTTTTTAGGCCAAAGATCTTCCTTTGCAAGAGGTTTACCCCCTCCTAATGTTGGCTGCATACCCATCGGGGAACTTGAGTTCTTGAAACCATTTAAGTATTGTTGTCTTGTCATTTCTGTCAATGCAAAATGCTGCCCTTGGCTTGTGCCACTTCCCATTGTACTTCAACTCCAAGTGCAATGATGGTCGGTTGCAAATTTGTGCTAAATCTTGCCTCGCCTTCACATTATCTTTAGACTTATCGGGTATATCAAAGCATGTGTTCCATATAGCCTTAGCTACATTTTTCTCATTGTGCATGGCATCAATGGTATGTCGAAGAAGTAATTTGTTAAAGTATAGAAGTTGCCAAAAGCAGCTTACGTGGGTCCAATTGTGTGTTTTACCCAAGTTTTTTTTGTATCAAGTACTAATGCATTCATTTGGGCTTGGACTTCCTCTCCCGTTAAATGCTTAGGAGCTTCATCCAACACCTTTGTGTTCTTTCGAAATGCATTAGCTTGGGTTCTGCATGCATGGTCCCTAGGTAGGAAACGCCTATGACAATCAAACCAGCAAGCCTTGCGACCACTACGAAGTTGAAATGCTTTGCAATCACACAGACATTGAGGACACGCTAACACACCGTGGGTGCTCCATCCAGCAAAGTTACCATAAGCAGGGAAATCATGAGTGGGCCATGAATAGGCTGCCCTCATTGTAAAGTTTTCCTTCAGTGAAGCATCCCATATTTCTACCCCCTCCCACAACTTGAGTAGCTCATCAACTAACGGTTGCATTAGAATATTCAATTTCTTTCTTGGTTGTCCAGGACCAGGGATAATAAGGGCAAGGAATATGTATTCTGCCCTCATGAGCTTGCCTACCGGAAGATTTAATGGAGTGACAAAGACAGGCCAACATGAGTAAGGAGCAGCACCCAGACTGAAGGGCGTGAAACCATCAGTTGCAACAACGAGTCGCACATTTCTAAGATCTCTAGCAAAGTCAGGAATGTCTCTGTTGAACTGTTGCCATGCTAAACCATTACAAGGGTGCACCATATTACCAGATGTGGATTGTTTGTCGACTGCATTAGCTTTGATGTCTCCTCATGTGCATCCAACCTTTCTAGCCTATTAGTAATGGGTAGATACCGCAAGACTTTACGTGGGATTTTATTATGGCCTTCCTCATAGCGAGAGGTACCACAAAAGTCACACTTATTTTTATGCTCATTATCTTTATAGTAAAGCATGCAATTATTATAACAAACATCAATTTTCACATATGGCATACCAAAGCCCTCTAAAAACTTCTTTGAACGGTAGAAATCCTCATCCAAATTAGAGTTGAGAGGCAGTAGTTCATGGATTAGAGGGAGCACTACCACGATGCCAATCGGTATACATCCATTCACGATCGGCCATTAAATTTTTCTGTGTGTATAACAGAATTAACGTGTCAGTTCTACATATGTGTCATCCCTATGAGAAGTTGTGATAAGAAGAGCATCGAACACAATCCTATTGTAATGATCATGTTGGATTAACCTAAAGAAACAAAGCAATCCTAGCTAGTAGCTACACAACAATTATGTACAAACGACGCAGAGACAACGATTCAAACATTGCAAGTGCTTCAGCACAAGAAATAAAATACATTTGCAAGTAGCTTAAATTTATATCACAACTGTCATTCCAAAAATAGCACAACATGCAGACAAGCAAATAATTATTACATCACAAAAGGTAGCATCACATTGAACATAAAGATATCAAGGGGATCTACTAACCGAATAATGTATCCACAGAGCCACGAGGAGACTTCACCAGACTTCACCAGGATTCGGACTTCACCAAGCTTCGTCGAGAAGAGTTCGACAACACTACATCATTCAGGATCCACATTAAACTCTAGCTTCCCATTCCTTATCTCATAAAAAAGCCAAGAAATCGACTACCATCAGGAGCATACTCATAGAGCTGCGGCGGAGGTAGGGCTTGATTTCAGGATTTTGACCAAGGTGGGCGTCCGAGAGAGGGAGGAGGGTGACGACGCCTGGAGAGGTGGAGGCGATGGGGAGGGGTGGCGACGTTTGGAGGAGGCGGGGGGTGTTCGGGAGGGTGTGGACGGGCGGCAGCGTCTAGAGGAGGCGGAGGGGGGCGTCGTCTGGCGGAGATGGAGGGGGGTGTCCGGGACGAGGCGGGGGAGCGTAGATCTAGAGGAGGTGGAGGCGGATAGGGGGTGGGGGCGAGATCTAGAGGAGACGGAGGGGGGTGTCCGGGAGGGGGCGGAAAAGGGGGCGTCCGCCGGGAGGGGGCAGAGGGGGGCCGCGTCTGGAGGAGGCGAAGTGGTGGCCAGACTAGAGAATGGAGATTGGAGAAACATGAGATAGCGATTTGGGGATTTTGGGGCTGTTTGGTTTGGAGCCAAACCAAAATTTGGGTAGTGCCAAAGCGGCAAAGCCAATTTGTTGGCAAAATAATGGTGTTTGGTTTGTGGCCAACAAGAGCCAAATATTTGGCAAAATTGCATGGGCTACTATTTGGTTTGTGACCAAATATATTATCAAAAATTTGGAAGAGTTGATTTTTGTTGTTTGGTTTAGAGCCAAGGTTGAATGTAGATACTCGAATTTTTTTTAAATAATATTTTTTAAAAAGATAATTACAAAAATATATAGTCGTCCCAAAAAATTACAAAAATGTGTCACTGTCGCTAGTTCAACTGGCGACAGGAACCTATCACCAGTTGAACTGGCGACAGGGACCCTCTCCCCCTCCTGTCACCGGTCTAGGTACCTGTCGCTAGTTCAACTGATATTACATAACATTCAGCAAAACATCATAACACTTATATCAAAATGATAATTCAGAACATTGGTAATAACATATTACTACTGTCCATGCAATAACATAATTTAGAACATTGGCAATAACATTGGTCGCAGCATCAACGTCCCCCATGTGGACTGTCTCTAGTTGGGTGACTGGATGAGGTCCCCCGCGGCGACGTTCGGAGTGCCGATGTCTCCTTCATCCTGAGGATTTCTCGTGGGATATTTCTTGAAGGTGTGCCCAGACTCCCTGCAAATGGAGCACTTCTTCGTACGATGTCCGGTTTCTGCTTCGTCCATGTCGTTCCTGTTGCGCCGTACCTGTCACCGACCAACCTTTCCCTTGAGCCTATCAATGTCCGCGCCCAGATTAGTTGCTTCCAGGTCGGATGGCCAGTGAAATGGCCAATCACAGCGTAACCATACATCTCCACGGTCCAGGTTTGCATCACCGCCTCCTTGGTGAAATAGTCTCAGAGGTACTGACCAGGATGCTGCGCCACCGTCGAACATAAGGCTATGACATGGGAGCAGGGCCTGTGCAGAAGAAGGGGCTTGTTGCAAGTGCATGTGCAACTACCGCGGCGTAGCGTGCACTCGTAGGTGACCCTCTTGCGGTTCGTCCCACGGCATCCTTTATCCCTACACATTATCTCGAAGCGAAGCTCCCGTGTGCCCATCTTGAATGCCCGGTGCATCTCACCCTTCTTGCTCTTCTCCTCCATGTACTTGGTGATCATGGCAGAGTAGAGTATTCTGTCATTTGCCATGGCGAGCGACGCGTTGTTGCTTCTGTCAACAAAGCACTTCCAGTAGGTGTCCCACTTTGGCTGGAATGTGTGCGCTCGCCAAGGGCATCCCTCTATGCCGCATTTCACATCGTAGAATCTTGGGGTAGACTTGACGACTTTGAATATGCGCCACACCAACATGGCCCAGAATTTGACCGCGTCCTGCATGGCCTCCTTGAATTTGTACATACCTCCTAGCCTGACCTCACTCTGGTTGTACTCCCACGGCACATGAGAGCATTCGTTGACGACGAGGTTGTCAAACTGGTATGTGTTCCAGTCGGATGGAACCACCTGCTGGTCCACATCATCCTCATCTTCTGACAATGCCATGTAGCCTTGGTCTTCGAGATCCATCCTTTGCACTACGGCTTCCACCTCCTCACCCTCGTCAGCAAGACCACTAGCTTGTCTGACCGTAGGGAGCTACTTCCGCAGGTCTTCATCGACAACATCAAGAACTCCGTGAGCTTGACCATTGTGTGCGCCACTGCTGTAGCTCTGATCCCCGACTTCCTCTTCGGCCTCAGCACCCCCTTCTTGTTAAGCCGCGGGTGGAGGAGTGGGTTTGGCATATGCTTGGACCAGAAGGACCAATTTCCACCCTCCATTACGTAACCGTACATCTAAAACTATGTAATCCATTCGGTTAAAAAAATTACCAGAGATGTAGGCAATCGGACGGGCAACGCTTCGCTAGCTTCTCTCCTCCCCTCTACTCTTCTCTCCTTCTCTTTTTTCTGAATAAAAATGAGTCATGCGCTAAATTTTAGGGTTTCAAGAGATTTTATAGGGACAGTCTTCGTGTCGCCAGTTCAACTGGCGACAGGAACCTGGCCCGGCAGCGGAGTGGCAAGAGGGTCCCTGTCACCAGCTGAACTGGCGACACGAACACATTTTTGTAATTATCTTTTTAAAAAAATTCGTAGATACTCTACCAATATAGAGGTGAGATTACCTTCTGTGACATGCAAAACAGCAAGCACTTTGGTCGATGATAACACATTGCAAATTTTCTAGAATTTTAAAAGCTTTTCTCTAATTATTTTAAAGCCAAAATAAATTATGTGCAAAAACTATTACCAATTTTAAGTTGAAAATATTTTATTTAAGTCCAAAATAACTCTAGGAATTTCTATAAATTCTTCTAAAATTTTTGGATTTTATGTGCTATTTTCTAAAGCCAATTTGAATTAACAAGATTATTTTAAATTGCTAAATCAAATTAAAATCTCAAACAGTCTTCGGGCTGAAAGCTTCTCAGCCCAAACCTATTCCAACGTGTGTGCGGCCTACTCGGCCGCTTCTCCCCCGCGCGTTTCACTCCAACTCGTTTCGGCCGTTGGATTAAGATTAGACAGTCCGATCAGGTCGACACGTTCGGAGCGGTCCGAACATCCCACCATGTAACACCCCAGCCCAACACGGAGCCCAGAATGCCACTAACTACACTAACTATCAATTTTTTTAACAACACTTTATAATAAATTACAGCAAGCAACTCAACAATAAAACCCATCCATGGGTCACATGAGAACAAGTATAATGAAATAACAATCATAGATAATTAATCTCTAAGAAGCACAGCAAGACATAATTCAAGAACAACGTAAAACCAAACGAATAAAGTTTATTGAATAAATGTTCAACTCCAACCAATCATCTAAGGTTATTCAACACCATCATGTCCTAAATATAAATCACCATGCTATAATAAATTTTCTCATATCTAATTAATAAATAATTAGGTGTAGGTTGTGATTCCAAGTGCGCTAGCCCTTCCTGAGTGAAACGTCAGCAACAATCATCTAAAAACAATAATAGAGCAAGAATGAGTCCAAGACTTAGCAAATACATAATAAGTCATTAACAATAGTTTATCAACCATAATCAAGGTTATCATCATCATATATCTATTTAATGCCATTCTCATACTCAAACAATCAAGCCATATTCCATATAGATAAAGTTGCACAATTTAACAATTTACTCACATATGCGAATGCATCATCATGTTCATTCTCATATGCATCTCATCAGCTGATACCGGTATAGCGAAGTGTTCACCCATCGATGAACCACTCTATCCTTCACTCCCGTGAAGTCCCCACCGAAGTAGATTTTATCTAGAGCACTCCGGATTAGTCATGTATCTTTTTCACCGACCTCAACGGATTAGTTACATGACTTTCTCACCGACCTGGCCCGTGCAACTCCTATCATGATGAATGTAAGTGATGCAACATCTTTAGTTATTCATCAACATAATTCATCTTATTAACTCAATATCTCATTCTCATTAACCCAATATCGTAATCTCATTCACTCAATGTCATCAATATCATACATAAGAATAAGCTTAATGAAAGCATAACAAATAGCATGATAAGTAATATCAATGATAGTGGCGAATAACTCATTGTTCACCACTCTACTATGTACTTGCCTCTTAGCCCTTTGAAGCCGGATGACGAAATTATGGCACGGCGCATAATGCCACAGTCCCTGAACAAGCAAGTAATAACACACTCAAAAACTTCATCAAAATCACATCATCACAGCACCAACCCGTCACACTAATCGATCTCTCATGCTTACGCCAAACCTACCAAATTAACTCAAATCTACCGGACGCACCACCCGCTGTCCCAGCACTAAAATTATCATAACTTCTGTTGTACTCACCCAACAATTAAGTTCTTGGGCTCTCTGGAATGATTAAGAAATTATCTACACTTTTCATGTAGAGAAAATACACTAATTATCTCATTTACCCATTTTAATTTATAGATTAACACGTACTGCCAAAAGACGATAGTTCCTTCGGACAGCAGGCTTACAAAATTCATAACTCGCAATCTAGTCATCCGATCGAGATGATTAAATATTCTACAAAAAGCTAACAAAATTCTCTACAATTATCTAGTAGATAACATCCTCGAATTATGCCCTTACGGTACCTGAAATAGTACAACAAGACAGCATACTAAACCAATCTACTGTTTGAATTCCCCGACCAGAAGCATACTAATTCTCTCTCTAATGTCCTTTTTAATCTCTAAATAAAATAAACAACCAGAGGAGGAATTCTTGATCGTTACCTTGGAGACCGCAATGAGAATCACTGATTTCTCCTGCGAGGTTTCCCTCTCTTTCTTCCTCTTTTCTTCTTCTTTTTCCTGGTTCTCCTTTTCGTTTTTCCTTCACTTTGGTAGCACACAAGATCCAGTAGCAATATCCAATGCCACACCAACCTGCTTCTTTTCCTTAATCTCTCTCTCTCTCTCTCTCTCTCTCTCTCTCATATGCAATCGGCAACAATCCACACATGTAGCCAATTGTATGCATGCATGCAAGCATGGGCTGCATGTAGCAGCTAGCAAATTCAGCAGCAGATGGAAACTAGCACACGGGAACAACGATGTCAGGCATGCGTTCGGGCGCTCACGCGCTGGCCAACGGCTGCGGTAGGAAAAGCAGCTAACCTACATGGGAATCGGCATAAAAAAAAGCAGCGGTAGGAAAAGGAGCTAGCCTACATGGGAATCGACAGAACAAGCAGCGGCAGGAAAAACATCAGGAGGCAAAGCTACAATAGTAGGCATGCATGATGCAGCAGAGGTTTGCAATTTTGCGCAGGAGGCAGGGCTGGAGTGCTGGCGGCGCAAGTGTTGGAGGCAGCAGAGCGATGGGGGTGCGGCTAGGGCTGGGACTCGGCTATCCCTCCCCTCTTTTATGCGGTTGCCCGACCCTCTTCTTGGGCTTGGGCCGAAGGCCCACTACTCTTCCCAATTCAATAAGTTTTGAAATTATCTTTTTAATTACTTTCTCTAATTTATTAAGCACTCAAATAATTAAGTGGGATATCACACAACCAATGTGGACCGTCCCATCTTGATCCAACGGCCAAAACGAGTAGGAGTGATACGCACGCGGGAGAAGTGGGTCGAGTGGGCCACGCGCGTGTTGGAATAGGTTTGGGATGAGAAGCTTTCGGCCCAAAGACTGTTTGAGAGTTTAATTTGATTTAGCAATTTAAAATAATCTCGTTAATTCAAATTGGCTTTAGAAAATAGCACATAAAATCCAAAAATTCTAGAAAAATTCACAAAAATTCCTAGAGTTATTTTGGACTTAAATAAAATATTTCCAACTTAAAATTGGTAATATTTTTTGTACATAATTTATTTTGGCTTTAAAATAATTAGGGAAAACCTTTTAAAATTTCAGAAAATTTGCAATGTGTTATCATCGACCAAAGTGCTTGCTGTTTTGCATGTCACTAGAGGTAATCTCACCTCTGTATTGGTAGAGTATCTACATTCAACTTTGGCTCTAAACCAAACAAAAGAAATTAACTCTTTCAAAATTTTGGTAATATATTTGGTCCCAAACCAAATAGTAGCCCATGCAATTTTGCCAAATATTTGGCTCTTGTTGGCCACAAACCAAACGCCATTATTTTGCCAACAAATTGGCTTTGCCCAGGCTTTGGCACTACCCAAATTTTGGTTTGGCTAAGCAGGGCTCCAAACCAAATAGCCCCAAGGAACCAAAATTTTGCCAACAAAATCGCTTGGCAAAGCCGAGCAAGCCAAAAAAAATTTAGGGCAAAGCCAAATTTTGGTATTAAACCAAATGATGGCTAAATTTTCAGAGTAATGCCAAAATTTTGGTATGGTTATGTGGGGCACCGAACCAAACAGCCCCTTTGACTAATGTTTTGTTCTCTAGTCGGTTTGGGTGAAGATTGACCAGAAAAATGCAGTGACCAATATGTGGCGTGGCAACGAAAATGGGGCGCGGCAACGAAATTCTTGTGGGTACGTGTAAACCGACGCAAATGATAGCAACCAAATATGTGGCGCGGCAACGAAATTCCTGTGGGTACGCGTAAACCGACGCGAATAATAATTTTCCTGGCGGTTATATATTAAACCGTCACCAAAACTTCTTGCATCCTTGTCGGTACATCCAAACCGACGGTAGCTAAATCATTCCTGTCGGTTCGCTACATGCCCGTCGGGAAAATAAAACCCTGACATGAAAGATCGGTTCTCCAGTAGTGAAAATTAGCAAACCATAATCTAGAAAAGCTATTCCATCTATTGCAAGAATAGGAGAGGTCTCACCTTTTTCTTCAGTAACTTTGAGAGGATCGGGTGCTCAGGTTAGTGTGTCCAGATAGACTCCTGAAACCATGGCTGCAGGAAAGTTGCATCTTGTGTGGCTTAGAGTTAATGGTGTCCCGGATACAATGAAAAACTATCATGCATTATGCGAGATTGGTTCTTCTATGGGACTAGTTCAAGAAGTGGGTATGGACCTGCTTGAATCTCATGATCTGGTCAGAATCAATGTGGGGGTTAAGGATCCCTTTAAGATTCCTTGTAAATCAGAAGTAATCACTCCTAAGTTGTTGTTGTATGATGTTTACTTCAAGGTGGAATCAGTAGTTGAAATAGGCTGATGTAGAGAGGAGTCTAAGAAGAATGTTGAATTATGTGTTGAGGATAAAGACCTTGGGGATGAGAGCGAGAAGTTGACAATTAGAGATGCTAAAAGGCAGAAGAGTTTGAGCAATGAGCTTTTGTTCAAAAAGGACTTAGGAAAAGTGATAATGGTGGAGAAAGACAATGTCTCTTTACAAGAAGGCACAGATCATGCAGTAGACACTTCCTTATCCGCCAAAGAGGTGCCTATTCACCATAATGTGGAGCTAAACATAGATCAGAATCTGCTATCACAGGAAGATGTTGTTCTTGTGCAAATAGACAAGGATGGGACTAAGGTGGATGTTCAAGAGGATAATACAATGCTGGGGAGTCAAGAGAAGGTTCAGCTATCAGGAAGTGAAGGCATAAAAGGATATGGAACTCATGAATTAGATCCTGATTATTTTGCTAAACAAGTTGGTGTGGTGGTGGCAGATAGTCAAGAGACTGATAGTTTTGAGGAAGGTACTGGTCAGCAACAAGGAAGTCTTCACTTTAACAATCCAAGAAGAAGCTCCAGACTTAAAGATAGTGAGGAGGTGAATGTTCTTGACAAAGCTAAAGAAAGAGCCAAAGTTAAAGATTTAGAAAAGGGGAAAGGTACTGACTCATTCTTTCCTACTGTTATTAATTCTTCGAATGATTCACTATTTCAAATTGCCTCTTCTTTAGGCATTGGTTTGGGTTGTTCTTTGGAGATGATAGATTATAACTTGGATCTATTAAAATCTCAAGAACAAGCTAGAATCGATATTTTGCTAGAGAGTAGGAAAAAAAGGACAAAAACATAATAAGGTTGATGCAAATCAGGAGGATCCTGATTCTGCAGTACTTCAAGGTATTTTGTCTGATGAAGAGGAAGGTGAGAATGAAACTTTTGAACCCAATTTGAACTTGTTTCAGTTGGCTTCTGTTGGGAGGAAGAAAAAGAAAGGAGGGTCTTCTGGTCCATTTTCTATTAAACCTTCCTTAAAAAGTAGGGAGTGGATATAAAATGAAGGTTAAATAATGAAGGGCTTAGTATGGAATTGTAGAGGTTTAGGAAGCTTGGAAAAGAAGAGGTTTCTTAAAGAAAAAATCTTCGATATGCAATTAGATTTTATTGGTATTCAAGAAACTATGAAAAAAAAGAATTCTCTCAAATTGAGTTGAACTCTATGTGTGGTGGTAAGGATTTTTTTTTGGACGTGGGCTCCCCCTAGAAGAAGATCAGGAGGTATTCTGGTGGGGGTTGCCTTGGCTACTTTTGATGTTGTATGTTCTAATTGGGATGACTTTTTTGTGAATTTGACAATTCAAAATAAAAATGACATGTTCAAGTGGAACTTGATCATTGTTTATGGGGCTACTCAACAGGAAGGCAAGGAGGCTTTCTTGGTAAATCTGGCTCAGTTGCTAAATGTGTCCACTTCACCATTATTCCTGGCTAGAGATTTCAATATTATTAGGAAAATTTTTGAAAAAAACAAGCCTAGAAGGTGTGGTAGATGGAGCTCACTTTTTAATGCTATCATAGATACTGCAGGGCTGAGAGAAATCCAGCTTAGTGGTAGAAAATACACTTGGAGTAATAATCAGGAAGACCCTACATATGAATTGCTAGAAAGGATCTTGGTGAGTACTTCTTGGGAGCAGAAATATCCTTTAGTTAATATCAAAGCTTTATCTCGAGTACTTTCACATCATCTTCCTCTTTTTGTGAATACAGGGGAGAATGTTATCAAACCCTCACTTTTCATATTTGAAATCTATTGGTTTTTTAGAGATGATTTGTATCAGATTGTGCAAAAAAAAACTGGGAACAATCCACTAATAGGGGTTCTTCCTTGGATATTTGGCAATCCAAAATGAGGAAGCTTAGAAAGGTTCTGAGGGGGTTGGAATAGGAATGTTGAAAGTTATTATACAAAGAAGAAAGAACATTTACTGGATCAGATAGACATGTTGGATAAGGAGTGTGAAACTAATGGTTTGGACAAAGCTAAAAGGGATTACAAGTATCTTTTAGAAAACCATTTGAGGAGTATATTGAAAGAGGAAGAACTCAAATGGTTCCAAAGATATATCACTAATTTCTACAAAATAAAACTTTTTGGTCAATCAGGTTCTACTCTTTTTCAATTTGAACTGGAAGGTGTTCCTCAACTAGAAGAACATGATAAAATTTTCCTGGTTTAGGATGTTAGTATGATTGAGCTTAAAGAAGCTGTTTTTCTATGGAATTGAATAAAGCTCCAGGGCTAGATGGATTTCTAGTTGAGTTTTATCAAAAATTTTGGCATTTCATCAAAAATGATCTGAAAAATATTCTAGATGCTGTTTTGGATGGAAAAGGGGATATAGCAAGACTCAATTATGGGATTATACTTTGTTGCCTAAAGGATTAAATGAAGACAGTATTCAAAAGTATAGACCTATTTGTTTGTTGAATGTTAGTTACAAGATTTTGACTAAAGTGCTTACTAATAGGTTGGCTAAGGTGATTGATAACGTAGTTCTGCTGTCACAAACTGCTTTTCTTAAAGGGAGATACATCACGGAAGGAGTGATAACTTTGCATGAAACTTTGCATGAGCTTCACAGAAAGAACACAGTCTGGTGTTTTGCTTAAGGTTGACTTTGAGAAAGCTTATGACAAAGTTAAGTGACATTTTCTTTTTAAAACCCTGGTTTTGAAAGGTTTTCCAACTAAATGGATTGATTGGATAATGCATGTAGTAAGTGGAGGTAGTGTTTGTGTGAAGGTGAATGATGAACTAGGTCCTTATTTTAGAACCTTTCAAGGTCTCAAACAAGGGGATCATTTGTCCCCATTGTTGTTTGACCTTGTTGCAGATGTGCTAGCCATTCTTATTAACAAAGCTCTACAATTGGGACTGATCAAAGGCCTAAATTCTCATTTAGTGAAAGGGGGGACTGCTATTTTACAATATGTTGATGATACAATCTTTTTGATTCGGGATGATGAGGAGAGTGCAAAAAACTTGAAATTTATTCTCTATTTGTTTGAACATTTGTCAGGTCTTAAAATCAATTTTCATAAAAGTGAGGTTTTTTGTGTTGGTTTAGCAAGAGAGAAATAGAATATTTATGAGGAAATCTTCACATGTAAAGGGGGTGAATTCCCTCTAAGGTATTTGGGGATTCCAGTTGATAAAAAGAAGGTGAAGAATGTGGACTAGAAATTTGTGGAGGATAAGTTTGAACATAAGTTGAGTGGTTGGCAAGGAAAGATGCTCACTTGGGGGGGGGCACTACTACAGAAATGCTAATACTGGACGCCTGATCACAGACGGTTCATCGAAACCGCTCAGATAAACACAATCTCGAGCGGTTTTTGTTACCCACCGCCTCGTGTTATTCTCCGCGCTAAAAACCGCTCAGGAAGATGTCATATCACGACGGTTCATGTTTGGAACCGTCAGGATACTTCACGACGGTTCCAAACATGAACCGTCTGTGATATTACACAATATCACGAGCGGTTTGTTTTAGAACCGTCAGGATACTTCACGAGCGGTTCCAAACATGAACCGCTCGTGATATTGCCCAATATCACGAGCGGTTTTGTTAAAACCGTCGTGATAATTAACTCACCACGACGATATATATATAGCTCCGCCTCCCGCCAAAACAGATATAGTCTTCTTGATCTCCATATCTCTAGGCGCCACGATAGGTCCATCGCCGCCTGCGTGCGGCTTGAGTACATCGCCTCACCTCACCGAGCCGGCTGGTCCATTTCGGCTTGTATATTGTCGCCGGGAGCTTGCCGCCGTCGCCTCTTCACCGACGACGACCCACCAGCGCTTGGACCTTCCCGACTTTCATTGACACCTTCCTCGTGATCGAGGTGAGATATCAAGCATAAGCATCCTTTAATTTGAGTAGTTTCAGCGCACGCCAAATCGCTAGTTTCAGCGCCCATGGGACATCGTCACGCTCGGTTCACCTCGGTGAGACCTTAGGCCGAGAGCCACGACTATATAGCAATGCGATGTCACCCCAAAGCCCGCTTTGAGCTTCAAATTAATTAATCCTCTGCTTTTTAATCATTTAGTTAATAAACTAACGAGTCTATGACATGTGGGATCGCCATAGATTTTATAAATAAAATCATGAAATAAAAATGAGTCACCGACAAGTAGGGCCCACATGTAAGTTAATAAAATCCAAAAATGTAAAAATGAAAAAATCATAATTAAGCCTCGTAAAATACGCTTTGAAAGTCATCACCCTTTTATTTATTTTCGTGGTTTTCAATACGAACCGTGTGATGGACCGGTCGGATGTACACCGAGAACCGTGTGAGTGAAGAGTACATTAATGGCGTGTCTGCTTACAAGAGCCGCCGAGGAGGATATGTTGAATAAGGGGCGGAATATATGTATCGTCCATGCATTGATCGCGAGAATCAAGATGTTTAACAACCGAGCGCAGATCGAAGCACACTTGATTCAAGGGTTTCAAAAGGGTTATACATGTTGGACCATCCACGGTAAAGAGCATATTATACAGAAGTCAACGATATGCATATTATACAGGAAGTCAACGATATGCCGCCGAATGTCGATTGTGGTTCCGATTCGGATAGGCTGCACGATGACAATCTAGATCAGATGCTTCGCGATGCAGAAGGGAACTGTGATGAGAGGGAGTATGTTCAATTCCGGGGCGTGATGGAGGACTCAGAGAAACCTTTGTTCCCGGGCTGCAAGTCGGAATACACAAGGTTGTCATCCGTGCTTAAACTACTGAAATTGAAGGCAAGCAACGGTTGGTCCGACAAGAGTTTCACTTGAGTCATAGGTCTCTTAGCGGACATGCTTCCTGAGGGAAATGAGTTGCCCAAAACCACCTACAAAGCCAAAAGGTTCTTTGTCCATTGGGAATGGAAGTAGAAAGAATACATGCATGTCCGAACGATCAGATCCTCTACCGTAACGAGTATACAAACATGCATGTATGTCCGTGTGCAACGATCCCGATACAAGCGTAAGAAGCAATCGATGACGACGAGGAATCGAGGTGAAGAAAGGACCTCCGCTAAGGTGGCGTGGTATCTTCCTGTAATTCCCGCTTGAAGCGGTTTTGCGAACCCAAAGAATGCAAAATCACAGATTGGCACTCGAGAGGAGCGTAAGAATGACGGAAAGTTAAGACACCTGCCGATTCCGCCCGGTGGAGAAACATCGATAGGAGGTTTGCGAGACTTGGTGCGGAACCGAGGAATATAAGGTTTGGATTGAGTACAGATGGAATGAATCCTTTCGGTAATATGAGCAAATGACATAGCACTTGGCCCGTGACGCTCAGATCTACAACCTTCCTCCTTGGTTGTGTATGAAGCGGAAGTATATTTTGTTGTCGATACTTATCCAAGGGCCAAGCAACCAGGAATGATATTGATGTGTACCTAGCACCATTGATGGAAGATCTAAAAATACCGTGGATTGAAGGGTGCAGTATGGGATGCGTAAACGAGAGAACTTCACTTTACGCTCCTTGTTGTTCTACACCATAAATGATTATCCCGCCTTGCTAATCTGTCGCCGAGTACAAAAGGGCCAAAGCCCAGACTCACCGCTAGATGATACCCAGAGTGTGTGGTGAATCACTCGCAAGAAACCGTGTACATGCGTCATCGTAGGTTCCTTCGAGGGCTCACCCATACCGCAGATGAAGAAACAATTGACGGAGAGAAGGAGGACAATTCACTCCAAGGCATTTAAGCGAAAAGAGGTCTATGATATGGTTAAGGATTTAGATGTTGTGCTTGGAAAGGGATGTAAATCGAGGACAAGTAAGAAGAACATGTGGAAGAAGAGATCAATATTTTGGGACTTACCTTATTGGGAGCACCTAGAAGTTCGCCATCGCATGACGACGTCATGCATGTAGAAAAGAATGTATGTGATGACTTGATTGGTCTCTTCTTGAACATTCGTGACAAAACAAAAGATGGTGTCAACGCACGGCTTGACTTGGTTGATATGGACATCGACTGAGTTAGCACCAACAAGGACCGATAAAGGACGAACGTATTTTCCCACCTTGTTACACTCGTCCAAGGCCGAGAGAACCGAATCGCGGTTGCTTGCATGGCGTGAAAGTTCCGTCCTTACTTCGCCAACATGAAGAAACTTGTTTCGATAAAAGATTTGAAGTTAATTGGCATGAAGTCTCATGATTGTCATGTGTTGATGACACAAATGCTCCTGTTGTAATTAGAAGTATTTTGCCGATCAAGGTCCGAGAGACAATCATGAGGTCGTGTTATTTTTTAACACAATTGCTCGAAGGTCATCGATCTCGGCGGACTAGATGCTCGCAGACGAGGTGGTGACGACACTATGTGATCTTGAGATGTATTTCCTCCGCCGTTTTTCGATATCATGGTCCATCTCATTGTTCATATTGTGAGGGAGATAAAGATGTGCGGGCCGTGTTCCTCGTAGCATGTACCCGCTCGAGAGGTTCATGGGAATTCTCAAGTCATATGTACGAAATCGATCTCGCCAGAGGGCAAGATCGCCGAAGGTTATGCAACCAAGAGGTCATTGAGTTCGCCTCGATTACATGGCTCAGTCGAACCGATAGGTGTGCCTCGATCTCGCCATGAGGGGAGGCTCGAGGGTATCGGACCATCGGAAGGAAAGCAATCACTCCAAATATGGATGCGTATGCTCAAGCCCATTTCACGTCTTGCAACACATGACCGGTGTCCTCAGATATCGACCAAAGACAAGGACGTGCTTGACGCAATGTAATCCGCGGCGGATGTTTGGATCACGAGACAACACAATGAGCGGTTCAACCAATGGTTGAAGGAGCGACTTGCTAGGAGCTCGTCAAGTGATATGTCGACATGGTTGGCAAAAGGGCCAACATTTACAGCTTGTAACATGGCGAGGATACGACATAAATGGGTACACATTCTATACGCAGCTCGTGATATAAAAAGCACTAACCGTAGCAGCGGTGTCCGTGATAGATGCATTCAAGATGCCGATGGGTGAGGAGCTCCTACTATGGGCAAATAGAGGAGATATGGGAGCTCGACTACGTGCTTTTCAAGATCCCCCTATTTCGGTGCCGTTGGGTCCATCTCCCACAGGTGAAGGTCGACAAGTACGGCGTCACTACCGTGGACCTCGAACGTGTCGGATACAAAGACGAACCGTTCAGATCAAGCAACCAAGTTGTTCAAGTCTTCTATGTTACCGACCGGCAAATAAGAAGCGCCACGTAGTTCTTCATGGAAAAGGAGGATTGTCGGAGTTGAGAATGTAGTGGGCGAGGAAGAATACAATCAATTTGACGAGTTGCCTCCTTTCGAAAGCGGATAAGGGTCGAGGAAGAAGAACATGACTAAACTAGCTACATACGCGTCGATCATCATGAAGGGCTAATTTTTAAAGATTAATTGAACAATGTGTGTATATGTACTATATACATTCTGATGATCATGGTTAATTTTAGTTCATTTGAGTTAATTAATTGAGATTTGTACTGTGAAATGGATGTGATTGTTTCTCAAATGAATGTGAATTGGATGTATATACATGTACTTGTTGTATTTTCTGCTTGTTTCAGAGGGCATGGCTAGCATTTCCTGAGGCTAGCCAATAAACACAACGATCTAGATATTAACCAATACAAAATAATATCACAGACGGTTTGAACTACGCATCGTCTCACATGTGTATCATGACGGTTGTTTATCAAACCGCTCATGCTTACATGTATATCACGACGCTTGTTTATTAACACCGCTCGTGATACATCATATATCACGACGGTTCTAACTTAGAACCGCTCGTTATTATTACTATCACGAGCGGTTCTAAATTAGAACCGCTCGTGATAATCATATATCACGCGGTTGTTTATTAAAACCGTGCGCGATTCATCAATATCACAGACGGTTGTTTATTAAAACCGCTCAGGATACATCACATATCACGACGGTTCTAAGTTAGAACCGGCCGTGATAGGTATATCACTGACAGTTCTAATTTAGAACCGCTCGTGATGTCCATCCCTATTTACATTCGGACTCTAGCTAGGGTTTGCCGCTACCGCCACTCTCAAACGATTAAGTTTCTCAACTCCTCTCGCTCCTCCTCCCGAGCCTGTCGCCACCTCCTCGACGCCTCCTCGAGCCCGGCGCTTCCTCCCGATCCTGTCGGCGCCTCCTCCTCCTCGGCCGTGCCCTCCCCGAGCCCGCCGAGCCTCCTCCTCTGACCGCCGAGCCCGCCGCCTCCTCCCCTCCCGAGCAGTGCGCCTCCCCTTCGACGCCGCCTGTTTGCTCAGTCGCTCCTGCTCGTCCTTCTCCTCGACGCCTAAAGGTAACCAATGCCGAAGTTACCGATCGACCCCATGCCCCTTTCCCTAACTATTTCTATCAATAATCTGTCATGGTCCTTCATGATAATTGTACTTGTTTTAGGAATTTGTATTTGTTCTAGTCGATTATTCATATGGTATTTGTTTTGATATCGCTTTCGAATACATTGCAATGTGGTGTGTTGGGCTTGAGATGAATGCTCTGTGATGATAATAGTCTTGTACTGAAATTGTTTTAATAATCGGGTTTGTACTTGAGCTCTAATTGGAATGCTTACTCTACATCTGATAGCAATATCAAAATGTTAAATCTTAGCTTTATGCTGATTTCATTTGTTCACATGATGTTCTATTTCTTGTGAAGATGTCTTCCGCTCATTCTGAGTCAGCGCCGCCTCATGTGTCTGATGATGCACCATCCTTTGGAACAATATCCAACCGCGGTAGAAGAAGAGGAATATAGAAAAGGCCCACGGGCCGATTTACCATCACGAGGTCGATCGATGCAGGACCCTATCAATCCTCGCCGAAATGTCCGATTCCGAGAATGGTCGGAATAGTTGCACGGAACGGGTCAAGATCACCTACGATTCGTGGAAGGTGGTGCCCGACCATTGAAAATCTAACAGGCCGACGAAAATTCTTGCATCGCTCGAGATCCCAGAGAACTCCCGGACTCAGGCGACGACACGCGCTTGCTACAAGCGTGCAAAGCGTGGAAGAACTTCAAGAGCACGCTTGTCAAGAACTACGTGGAGAAGGATCCGCCACCCTTCTACAAGTATCTATTATTGGAAGAGTCTGGGCCGAAGTTTGTGGCGAAGAAGACGACAGATGAATTTAAGAGTGAAAGTGCGGCGCACGGCCCTCGAGCAAAAACAAGCACCCCACGCACTCGGCACCACTGGGTATGCGGGTAAAGCCCCGATATGGAGGGATCAGAACAAAGAGCAAGCGGTTTGAATCTCTCCTGCTATTTCGAGATCACCGATGTCTTGCTACCGACAGCGGGGTTATTTGCGAGGTTAGCTATTCGCCCACGGGAAGTGTACTTTCCAAACCCGAAGACCGTGAAGTGTCCCAACGCTGTAAGATATCGAACTACCTAGTTTGTAATTACTTCATAACTTCATAGGAAGTGAAATGACATGTCGGGCTATATTGCGATAACGCCGAGTGCACAATCTTCCCAAGGCTCATTCCAGCAGATAGGGAGAAAGATATACTCTCTGCGGCCCTAGGAAACAATGAGCATCCGGTCGCACGAGAGGCGCCGGTGTTTTTGTTACATGGGAACAATGGTTCCAAGCGACAAAGGATCGCATCGAGTAGGAGGAGAGCCAAAGCCGAGCACGATGCAAAGCTACGAGAGGATCTTCGTGCATCCTCGAGAGATGAGCTCACCGAAAAAATCAGAGCGAGGTCGGTGAAAAAGTCACCAATCCTTTGAGGAAAGGATTCGTATGCGTTCGAGCAAAAGCAAAGAAGAGACTTTTGAGGAAAGGATTAGGGATTGCAAATGCCAAGTCGGTTGGAAGCCCTCGCCTCTATACCGCTAGCTAGCCCCCAAACATCCGAGTAGTCTGGCGTCCAACCCTAACCCTACCACAATAGGTGATGACAGATTTTCGTCGATGACATCCGGTAATAATTATTATCTCCGAATGCTCAATCCATTCATAAGCTTTGTTGGAGTAGCTAATTTTGTACCGCTATGTACGTGGGTGGCTACGGCGCAAGCTCCAAGTGAGATATGTCTCTGTTGCCTAGATCTTTGCTTGGGGCCGTGTATCCATCCAAGATGTCGAGCTTTGGTACACGGTGCAAATCTAGCTCCGGTTTCGCAAAAGTGAATGTGGACGGTGTTTGTGCCAATTTCGAGGCCGTCCCGCCAAAATTCCCCAAACGATGAGGTCATGACTCTAGGGCAAGCCGTTGGAACATTCATCCAAAGGCCCAAGGAGGACATCCGCTCGAGCTACTGCTCCCTGTCAACTTCACGGAATGTCTGCAGAACGGCATCAAGTCCACGGACTTGACCGCACCGGCTAC
Organism: Phyllostachys edulis; assembly: GCA_036346405.1. Classification (NCBI taxonomy): domain Eukaryota; kingdom Viridiplantae; phylum Streptophyta; class Magnoliopsida; order Poales; family Poaceae; genus Phyllostachys; species Phyllostachys edulis. The sequence continues at coordinate 53,976,297 of CM070552.1, read as the reverse complement.
TGACCGACATGGCAAGGGCCCGCCATCACATGCATCTACACTCGTGCTCGATCGACTCTTGTGAAGTCGACCTATACAAAGCGAGGCGGCAAGGGCAAGGGCAAATCAAGACGATCGAGTCTTCTCGATATCCCTTCTTGCCGTTGGCGGAAATACAAGCTAGGCGAGCCGTTGCTCGAGAAGTTAGACGACCCTACCCTAGGACCGGATTGCACGGAATTGCATGCATGGTACATGGAATACCCAACAAGCCGTTGATCAACGATGCTCGGGTGTCACCGTCAAGTTCAAGGAGCATCATTTTAACCACGTGTATCAAGACGCTGTCTTCACGGTGACCTTCGACGACTTGTTCTGTCTCTTCAACCTCGACGAGCTCGACGTCTCAATCATACGATGCTGGACACTATAAGTGTGTACAATCACGGTCAATGTTCGTGTAATATCGATAAATGTTATATATAACTCCTAGCTTTTGTATAATAGATACATGATCTGTGAAGCCGAAAGAAGGAAATCACCGGTAGGTTTCCTCGACCCACACGTTGTCTCCGAGCAAAAGCATCACGGCGAATGCAACATTCGTCGAGAATTACGTTATAGATTTTTTCATGGCTCACCGCAACAAGGAATTCATACTTTTGCCCTACAACCAGAAGTAAGTAGTGTTGCACTACTGGCTATACTTAATGTTGATTTGTACTTTATAAGCAACACGAACTTAGGTTTAATGACCATGCTGACATACCTGTGTAGGTTCCATTGGATTCTAATTGTAATTATACCAAAACGAAATACGTAATATACCTAGATTCCCTACAGAGGGCCACCACAACTTCACAACTATCCGGAGTTTAATCATCGTAAACACATTTCTCCATAGAAACTCTATTGTAGTCTTTCCTTCCTTTGCAATGGCTAAGGCTAACTTCTTGGAGTCACGAGGGTGTTCGACGTGTTACATGCTAGAGGATGGAATATCAAGGAAGGACGCCGCAACATGATCAAACATTCCGGTACTTGCTAGCTAGTACACATTAATCCTATATAACACTTCGTAGCAATGCCTCTTGAACTAACCAATTCTATTTTTGCAAAGGTACCACCGGCGATCGCCGTCGCAACGTCTGTGGATACTATGTTTGCCACAACATGCAACTACTAAATGGTTCGCGATCACCAATGATCCTCGTGTTTGTCAATCTTTCAACAATTATTTCATATATACTTACCAATTTATATAAGCCCGAATTTAACCTTCATATCGACAAAGTTGCAAACATCATGAAATCGTTGGAACAGAGCGAGCTCATAAAAATTCGATCACACCTTGCGGCATTCCCGAATGCAGACGTGTCATAAATCCAAATGGGAGTTTCCACAATGTAGCGATTGAACTTGATTGAGATAGATTGAACATAATGGTACATGTGTGTAAATTAATGTACATTAATGGTTAATTTTAGTTAATTGATTTGTGAATTGGATGTGTGCTTGTTTACGAAATGAATGCAATTTTGATGTGCTTCGAAATGAATGAGAATTGGATGTGCTTGTTTCAGAGGGCATGGCTAGCATTTCTGAGGCTAGCCAATAAATGTAAATAGATTAAGCAATGCAAAGACTACCACGAGCGATGCAGAGATGAAACCGTGCGTGATAGTCGACTACCACAGACGATCAGATATGAAACCGCTCGATGATAGAACTATCACGCACGGTTTCATATACGCACCGCTCGCGGGTAGTCGATCATCACGACGGTTTTATCTACGGACCGTCTGTGGTAGTCGAATATCACAGACGGTTTTATCTACGGACCGTCTGTGGTAGTCGATCATCACGCAGCGGTTTATCTACGGACCGTCTGCGTGGTAGTCGAATATCACATACGGTTTTATCTACGGGCGTCATGGTAGTCGATATCACGAGCGGTTTTATCTGAACCGTCGCGTGGTAGTCGACTATCACAGACGGTTGCATCTGAACCATCTCGTGATAGTATGTATTACGAGCGCCGAGAACCGCCTGTGATGACCATTAGCATTATCGACCCATAAACTCGCATTTGCTCACGGAACCGTCTGTGATGGCGTTTTTGAACCGTCTGTAAAGGCCTTTTCTGTAGTAGTGGGGGGAGGGGGGAGGTTGGTTCTTGTTAACTCCTCCTTAAGTAGTTTACCCGTATATATGTTGTATTTTTACAAAGTACCTGTGGGGGTTAGGAAAAAATTGGATTCTTTCAGATCTAATTTCCTTTGGAATTCTTCTAAGGGTAATAAAAAATATCACTTGGTTAGCTGGCCAGTGCTATACCAAGGGGGTTTAGGTGTTCTGGACTTAAAGGCTATGAATTTAGCACTTTTGGGTAAGTGGTTGTGGAAATTGGAAAATGGTGAACATACTCTATCACAAGTGAAAGTCAAAAAATGGAGATTCTTACTTTTGGAAAGGAGTAATGGATGTTAAAGATAATTTTCTTTTCTTGCTATAGAAGGAAGTTGGGTGCTAGTACCAAAACTAGGTTTTGGGAAGATTTATGGTTAGGAGACTCTCCTTTTGCTAAAAAGTATGCCAGGTTGTACAATTTGGCGTATAATAAACAAGTCTTAGTGGCAGCTATTTTTGATAAAGGAGTAAGTTCGATTAGGTTTAGAAGAGTATTGTTGTGAGATTGCTTAGCCTTATGGAAGCATTTATTAAAGGGAAAATTAGCTCAGTGACATCGTGTTAGAGCTTAATCGGAGAAATGACACTCCGTTCGTGACGCACTAGAAAATGACATCGCGAACACCAAAAAATTAGACGAATGACATCGCCGCCAGTTACTTCCGTTTCCAGAATTTTTTTAAATATAGAAACTGAGCTCAAAAAATTATCAATTTTTTTGTGGAGCCTCCTGACATAGTTTAATTGCTTGTTTATTTTTTTCAAAGCTTTATATGTTCTTATTTTGTCTCTAAAATTCATTTAAATATATTGTTTGTAGGAATTTTATAATATATAAAATGAGGTCCAAACATTATGAATTTTTTTTGCAGGCTCCTTACATAATGAACTTGATTGTGTAATTTTTCTAGAATTTTTAAAAATTAATTAATACAATTTCATAATGTCCTTACATTATGAAATATTAGACTCTCACACATGGACATTATGAAATTTTATTACTTAATTTTGTAAAATTTTAAAAAATTACACAATCAAGTCCACTGTGTAAGAGTCTGAAAAAAATTTATAATGTTTGGACCTCATTTTCTATATTAGAAAATTCCTACAAACAGTATAATTAAATGAATTTTAGAGACAAAATCAGAATGTATAAAGTTTTGAAAAAAATACACAAGCAATTAAACTATGTTGGAAAACTTCACAAAAAAAATTAATAATTTTTTAGCTCATTTTCTATATTTAAAAAATTCTGGAAACGGAAGTAACTAGCGGCGATGTCATTTGTCTAATTTTTTGGTGTTCGCGATGTCATTTTCCAGTGCATCAGGAACGGAGTGGCATTCCTCCGATTACGCTCTAACGCGATGTCACTGAGCTAATTTCCCCTTTATTAAAAGATCGTGAAGGGGTGAAGTTAAGTGATGAAAGTGACCAATTGGTGTGGATGCCTTCTAAATCTTGAATGTTTTCTGTGAAATCTTTTTACCTTGCTTTAAGAAATCAGCATTTTGTCTTCCCTTATCATTTCATTTGGAGATTGAAACTGCCCCTTAGGATTAAGATCTTCATGTGGTTAATTCTTAAACAAAGGATATTGACTAAAGACAACCTTATCCATAGAGGATGATTTGGGGATAAAAGTTGTGTTTTCTGTGGAATGAATGAGAGTATCAATCATTTATTCTTATCTTGTCCTTTATCAAGATTCATCTGGAATGTAGTAGCCTGTGCTTTTGGTTTGCCTTGCCCTCCTAACAATATCCGCCTGGTGATGACCAACTGGATTGGATTATTTGCTAGGAAGACAAGAAAACTGGTTTTAGTTGGCTTAGCAGTGATTTTTTGGTGTATTTGGAGACCACGCAATGTGGCTTGTTTCAACAAGAAATGGCCTTCAGAACTAATGTTGGTGGTCTTAGACATTTGCAAAAATATTGATCTTTGGGCCAAATTGTAGAAGGAGGTCGATCAGGATTTGCTCATCAAGGGTGCTAAGGTGCTGAATCAGGTAGCAGTGGAGATTTTTGGGGCAAGAAGACAATGGACACCATGGATTATGAAGCTGGATGCTGGGTGTGGCTCTGGTGCTAGTTGATCTAGGAGTCGCTTGTTGTTTTTTTGTCATTAGTTGGCTAGTTGTCCTGTTGTTTAGTTTGATGTTGCCCAGAAAAACTCTGTCTGTAATCACTTGTTAGTTTGTTTTGTTTTCCTTTTGGATTGGTTGTGAACTTCTGTAAGCTGGTTTCTTTTAATAGAAACAGGGGGAACCTTCTTTTCTAAAAAAAATATCCTTTTTTGATGATAGAGGGTAGAGATATCAGTGATAGTCGTCCATTTTCCTTGCGTTAACTTCGCCCAGCTTGCTGGCCTGGTACAGTTTTGAAGGCATGATACAGTTCGAATTATGGACCTGGATGCATTAATTGTAAAATGCAATTGTATCCAGGTCAAGAAGGGTTCATAATTAGCTTGGACATGTATGGTACAAGGTAAGGATTAGGTATAAAAGCACATCTAGTTGTATTCGAGAATGTAGATTTCATTATCGGATTTGTGATCTAGAGAGCAATGATTTTGAGGAGGTACGATTTGCACCATACAAGACTCCACCAACAATCGGTTCCTCGCAGTTGTCTTAAGTGGTGGTTTCAACCTTCACCTAAGCACAAATCACTAAAGACACCATTCAAGGCACCCACATACCCAATGAGTGGTGGCTTTATTGGACCCACAATAAAATTTCATTTCAGCCCAAAAATACCTATCTTAGTCCTCTAATTATAATTTTATTCGAAAGTTAACATTTGATACCCTACAAGCATAAAACATAACACCCTAGGTCCACCTGTCAGCCCTAATGCAACAATATTTTCCCGCTGGCCCCACTCTCTCCTCCCTCCCTCACTTTCCCTTCCTCCACTCTCCCCGCCCGATTTCTGTTGTTGCCACCGTCTCCGCCCGCAGCCAGCCACCCCTGTCGCCTGCAGCTGCCTCCCATCGCCACTCTTCACCAGCAACAGCTGCAGCACGCTAGATCCTGATGTTGTTTGCCGCGCTCCTCCACCCCCGTTCTCCTCTGTGCCGGTGCCGCCCTCCTTGCCCTCGGATTAGGCTACCGATGACCTGGCCTTGCTGGAGAAGCTCCTCTGACACCCTGCAAGCACCCGTCTCTCCTCTATGCTGGCATCTGAGCCTAGCTGGCCGACGAGGCACCTAACATGAAGCTGCTTTGTACATGCTCTGAGTCACTAAATGGGAGTATCCGCGATATATATTGCAGGCTCAAGCTACCCTGTATGGTGTAGTAACTTTTTTATTTTTGAGATGACGTATGGTGTAGTAACTAGTAACATGCATGTTTGATCACACACACTTAAATTGTAATGCTAAGCGTTTGTCAACAGAACTCCCGCGCACCCAGCATGGGTCACTTTAGCCCTCCCTCCTCTTTCCTTCTTTCATGCAGAGCTAAGGTCTCGTGACTCATGAGCAGGGATTAAAATATCGTCCGATTATCAGAAATTATCATTTCTACCCCCCTCCCCCCCTCAGCTATTCAAACCGGTTCCGAAATTTAAAGTTTGGATGAAATTTATCCCAAAAAAATCAAATTTGCTTGAATTTTATTCACTTGATGAATGAGTGAAGTAATACAAGCCCATCTAAATCTTGCTACCATGCTAACTAGCTCAGTTGATGATTTTTGTTCAAATTTGACTTTTTTTGAATTTAAAATCCAAAAAATTCAAAAAAAATTGAAATTTTTGGCCAAAAATTTCCGATTATCGGCTGTATCAGCTGGGTCCGGTAAAAAAAACGTCCGATAAAAAAAACCCTGCTCATGAGCTGCTAGTATATTTTCAAGTGACCAATAAATGACTACTCGCAGAATATTTCCAGTCAGTATATTTGTATCTAGCCGGCTCCTGTTTCTGGGGACTGCATGCATAACTGCAGCGGTCACTTTGCTCACTGGCTGCACAGGGCAATCCCATCAGAATACACGACACCATACCTCTCAGAAAGTCGCAAAGTTACATGTAGTGCATGTATTGCGATTCATCTCGAGTTCTCGATGGCATTGGTGGAGGTGAAGTAAGAAAGCTGCAAAATTACTGCCCGGCCGGAAAGACCCGTACACACATCTGCGGCCAGCGCTTGAGCGCTTTTTACGGTTGCTCGTCTACGATCTATCCTTGTATTGAACACCGGCCGTATGATAATCGTCGGTTGGTGGCGACAGAAACGCTAGCCATGATGGTGTACGCACGCATGTAGCGCAGGTGGGCTGGTGCTCGACGGGGCCCGAGGAGTATTGCCGAGCCCGCAACGTCCCATTGGCTCCTTGACCCTACTGCAGTTAGTTCGGTGACGCCACGTCAGACGGAAAAGGAACCCTGCCACGTAGGCGCCAACGATTTGTGTGGCGAGCCGGCATGGGCCGACCAAATTTGGATGGTTACTAGGGTGTGTTTGGCCGGGTGAACCAAAGTAAATAGTATGTGATGTTACAGATGGATATGATGATCTTGGATGGGATGGTACAACTTATATGTTTGGTTAGTGGAATGAGATCATTCATGATTTTGTTTGGTTGTATGGATAGGTTGGTACCAAATGGTTCAAGATAGTGTTTGGTTTGAGTACTGAAGTTGAATGAGTTGTATACACAAAGGAGTATTAGCACGATTAATAGTTGAAATATTAGCATGATTATTAAATTTACCTTAATTACAAAAAGAGTATTTAACTAAATTAATTATTTTAACTATCCACTAATTGGCATGGCCCACTGATCAGTGACGTATACACTGAGGGTAGGGTGGTAATAGAGGGGGGACACTCGTCGCTGTACTGCGTGGTTCGATCATTTTTATGGAACCGCTCTGTACAACATATTTGGGGGAATGTTATTAGATCTGTATGACCCCATCCAGAACGAGTTTGTTTGGTTCACTCAACCAAACACAGGGACAGTGGTATATTCAGAACCATCTCGTACATATATGCCCTAATTCACCGAACCAAACACACCCTAACTTACCAAGGACATGTACAATAGTATATACCATATATCGTTGTTTGTAATACTCTTCATGTTATCTATAGACAAAATAAAAGACAATTCATACAATGTGTTGTCTTTAAGTTATGTATATATGACCTCTCCACAAACTGTACAAACAGCATGGATACAACATGTTGTAGGTGTAAAAACCAAACACGAGTGAGGGGGTGGACGTCGGCCGTCTAACGGGCCCTCGTCCACAAGAGTAAAAAATGACACGAGGATTTATCTGAGTTCGGGGTCCGAGAGGACCGCCTACTCTGTCGGTGAGCCAACGGGGTTACCTCCGGAGAGGAGCCCCCGAGGCTCACCAGCTTCGCTTACATGTTTCTTTATTGCTCAAGAGAGCCATCCCTTGAAAGGAGGGATACATGGGGTATTTATAGGCTCCAGGGCAGCCTGCAAAATGACGGAATACCCCTTGGGGGGATAGCTAGCCTATGAGTACAAGCGAGGGGTATTACAGTATTTTAGGAGCGTTACGGCACTTCTTGGACCTGTACGCAAGTCTTCTGCAAGGTGGGCCCCATACTCGGGAGTGATGAATTATTCTTCCAACAGTAGCCCCCTGTCCCTTGGCGCTTCGGGAGGAACGCCGAAAGGGGCACTCTGTAATTGCGCCTTTTATGCGGAGGCCGATACTTCAGAAGAATTCCGGTGGATTTGAACGGTGGCTATTGTTGTTGTGTTTGTTTAAGAAAATTGCTTCAATTTGATCGGCTGTTGTGCTGACTGAACGAATCATTAGAAGACCCGAAAACTTCCGATCTTGGGGCTTAGTCATGTTGTGACACCACTTTTTTATTGATGCGTACCCAAAAACAATCGGCTTGATGCCTATCACATTTCGTAGCGGTGCTAATTAACAAGTCGTGCCTAGCGTGCGTTGCAGCACAAGAACTTGGGCTGCCCAATGTGACGGCCATTCAGGTGAGCATAGCCCCAAGCCCCCAACTGGTCTCTTTTTTTGTTCTAGTGAATTTTTGGCTGTCCTGTCACACTCGGCTGCACATGGGCACATGGGAGCCAAGTTGCTTCTCAGTGGCCCCCACTAGTCACATGGGAGCCTCAGCTTGTTCACTGGTTCCTTCCCCACGAAGCTTTAAACAGGGAGATGAGCCATTTGCTTTGCCTTTTTGACCCAACCAACTCCGGGCTTGGGAGCTCCTGCGGGCGGACACCGGGTCTCGAGGGCGCCACCACAAACGCGAGCTCCGGGGAGCGCAGGCGTGCGGGAGAGGTGAGCCTCCACCGAGCAAGATGCAGGGCGTCGTGGGAGCACTTGAGTGCTCCGGGGAGCCAAGTTGGGAGAGCGAGGCGGCGTGTGGCGGCCCACAGTGCCGCGCTGGCGCCAGAGCACGACTACTGGGCGCTTCGCAGCTGGGTCGCCAGGCGCTTCGTAGCATGGTCGACAGGCGCTAGCACTGCCGCCAGGCGCCGCAAATAGGTCGCCAGGCGCCGCAGAAGATCGCCAGGCGCCGTGAGGGTCGCCAGGCGCTTCATGCACGGCCGCTGTATGCCGCAGCAGATCGCTGCAGGCGCTAGCAGGGCTGCCAGGGTGCTCGTAGTAGCTGTTTCCTGCTGTTTTAACATGATGCTAGTAGCCAGCACCTTTGCTTTTCTCATATGGGATACACCTTATCACGTGATGTTGGCCAGCACAAATCCACCAAGTGATCTTCTCATGAATAAGTGCCAGAACAAGATGCTCTAGGTTTTGTTTTTTCCACGTGAGTTCCTTTGGCTGAGTGTCGATTCTTCTTTTCTTTCTCACGGTTTTTTCTCCTCTCTAGTTTGACCAGCAGCTTCTTCCGTCAAAAGCCGTGCCTCATCTCGGTTGTTCGGTGATAAAGAGCAAGCCTCTCGGCCTCCTCCAGGCGAGCAGGGGAGAGGAAACACCGTGACGAGGAGGCGAGGCGTTGCCGCAGCCGCCACCACTGGCGTTCCCCTAATACTCCCGCCTCATCGGCGCCAAGAAGGCTGGTGGGGGGCAACACGACCACCGGCTCTCTACCTCTGCGCCGCGCCCAGCCCCGCTGGTCCACATCACCATCGACTGCGCCGGCCGTAGCTCCGCCGACGCGGCCGACCCGTCCCTCCTCATCCCGCTCGACGCGGACGCCAAGGAGGTGGAGAGACGGCTCACAGAGACTGGGCTGCAGTACGAGACCGGCAAGTGCCCACCGTCCTCGCCATTTGCCGCGGTGCCTCTGCCGTCGCTGCCGCTGGTGGAGAGGTGGAAGGAGCGACCCAGTAGCCACAGGCTCTTGACCTACACCTCGCGTAGGCTCGTGGGTAGCTCGTCCTCCGACGACGAGTACAACGAGGACCCACGAAACCTCTTTTCTTCAAGAAATTTCTCCAGTCTCTGGCTCAAGACCACCATTTTAGTCAGGTTATGAAGAAACAGTCCAGTACGAGTTCAGAGTGCTTGTAAACGTGCAATTCAGCACATCAGTAAATAGTAGGAACATGAAAATTGCCCCAGTGTTGTTGGCTTCATTTCCTCCACTGTTCGATCCTTCGATTGGGTTATTCAGTACCCTGTGCTTTCAATCTCGGGTGTGTTCACGAGTCCAGCACTGATTTCCACATGCGCATCTAGCAGGGCGCCATGCTCCCTGCATGCCCAGTGCCCTGTCCAAGCACCCTGTGGCCCTGTCCGCTGGCCTTGAGGCCGGCCGGGGGAGGGAGGTAGCTGGATGAGGACGAAGGCGCAGGAAATGCAAACGAAGCTGGTTAAGGCATTCAAGCCCGACGGTGGCTGCAGGAAGAACTTCGACAAGTTTGTTAAGATCGTGTGTGGACTGTGATACACTGATGCTACTGTTTGCTCAGACATTTCCAAGTGCCCTTAAGTATCTGAGTTTGCTTGTTGATGATGAAAAATAAGGCTCGGGTGCGAGGGCGCATGCAAGGGTGCGCAGGGCTTCGGGCGTGAGGGCGCATGCGAGGGTACGCAAGGGCTTCGGGCGTGAGGGCACGCGAGGGTCTGAGAGGCTTGGGCGCGAGGCATCTGCGAAATCTGCGAGGGCGGGCACCACGGTGCCGCGAGGGTGGGCGTGAGAGGGCGCGAGGCCCCGAGGGCATGGTGGGCGCGAGGCCCCGAGGCTCCGGGCCCCGAGGGCGCGAGGGCACCAAGAAGGCGCGCGAGGCCCTGAGGACCCGAGGGCACCACGGGCGCGCGAGGGCGCGAGGCCCCGAGGCCGCGAGGCGCCAAGGTGCGAGGCCCCGAGGGCTGGAGGGCGCGAGGCCCCAAGGCACGAGGCCCTGATTGGCGTGAGGCCCCGAGGGCACGAGGCCTTGAGACCTGAGGGCTCGGTACCGCGAGGGCACGAGAACACAAGGCGACCGCGGGGCGTGAGGGCGCTGCGAGGGCGCAAGGATGCGAGGCCATCGTGGGGGCACAAGGGCACCGAGAGGCCCTGAGGCCTTGAAGCCCCGAGGCTACGAGGGCGCGATGCCGCGAAGCCCTGAGGCCGTGAGGCCCCGATGCCCTGAGGGTGCGAGGGCACCGCGAGGCGCAGGGTATTGGCGAGGTCGGAGGTGGAGTAGGCAAGGTGGTGGCCCTTCGGCGGCTGCATGGAGTCGCTCCGGAGGGATTGGAGCCGCACGCCTCTCTCCGAAGGGTGTCACTCATCCCATGCCATGTGGGATGAGCTTCGGTAGGGATGATTTGATATTGCTGTCGAAAAACACTTCTCTGTTTTGGGTATTCTTCAGATGTATGAGTGCTTGTGAATAGCGTGTGTGACTTGTTCTGTTCTTCTGAACTTCTCTAAAGCTGCTCTTCTGAATTGCTTTGACGACTCACTGTAACTTGTACGAAACGATTCTAAAGTCTGAAATTCTCTCCAGTTCAATAGGGCTCTGTTAGTAGCGAGGTCGAGGCTCGGGCGGAGGCGAGGTGGCCCTGCGCGCTGAGCATGGTAGGGCGCGTAGAACCTTAGGAGCCCTACACGAGGATTGAATGCACTTTACCGAGATGAGCTGGGCACTTGGAGCGGTGAGGTGTCAGGGCGTGAGCCTTAGAGTGGCGACGGGACACGCGGGGTGTCGAGGCACAGGGTCCAGCAGGCCCCAAATCACTTCCAGTGGGCTTGTGGCCAAGCGACTGGGGCAAGGGGCTTACGTACGCCCCTTGCATAGACTTGTCGAAGTATAGAGCGTTTTAGACGGGAGGTAGTAGGATTCCTTAACACTACTAGCCCCCCTGTCCCTTAGGCGCCTGCAAGAGCGCCCGAGGGACAAAGAAGAGTGCTGAGGTCTTGTATCCTGTTGAATAACCTTTTTGATGTGCACTTAGCAGGGCGTTTTTCCAGGGCGCCAAAGACTTGGCCAAATTCCGGCTTGACGGGAATGTAGATGCTTGAGATTTAGCCAAATTTTGGCTCGACGCAACGCGAGGCACGGGGGCTGAGGAATACGTCCTGAAGACTTATGCTCAAATCCCGGCCTCGTAGAGCTTCGATCGTCAAGACCAGAGGCATAGTGCTATATCCACTGGGCTATCTTCATTTTGTGCTTCATATAGCGTGAGTTCTTCACACGAGGGCGGGTACCAGATTGCCGCTTCTCGTTGGCCCTTCGTGTGGGGTAGTTTTTGTTGCTCCATTCCTGAAGGCGAAGTATTGGATGCAGAGCCACCCCACCAAGTCACAACCTTCAAGGTAGGGGGTGCGTCCGAACGAAGCCTGTGCAAGCAAAGTCATGGACGCGAGGCTGGCTCACCGAAACACAACATTCTAGGCGGGCGGCGCATCGGCGTAGTGCCTGTGTAGGCGAAGTCGCGGACGCGGAGCCGCCCTGTCAAGGCATAGCCTTCAAGGTGGAAGGAATGTTGGAGTGAAGCCTATGTAGGCGAAATCTTGGACGCGAGGCCGCTGAGCCGAGGCATAGCCTTCGAGGCGGGCGGCATGTCGGAGTGAGGCCTATGTAGGCGAAGCCTTGGCCGCGAGGCTGTCGAGCCGAGCCATAGCCTTCGAGGCGGGCGGCGCGTCGAAGTAAGGCCTATGTAGGCGAAGCCTTGAGCGCGAGGCCACCGAGCCGAGGCGTAGCCTTCGAGGCGGGCAGCGCGCCGAAGTGAAGCCTGTGGTCGAAGTCGTCCTCTTCTTGCTCCACGGTTTGATGAAAGTTGTCAAAGTAGAACCCCTCAGAATCGTCGCGGTTCGAGCTAGAAACGTTGCAGTGATAGGTAGATAACACGAGCGTCTCTGCGGGAAAGAGAGAATGATCAACACTTATTTCTTGTAGCAAGATAACATTCGTTTGACATGAGTATTGATCGAAGTGTTGCCGAGGGACTAGTAGAGTCCCATCACTTTCGATACTAAGATCTCCGATATGCGAGCATGATGGTCCTTGATCAATATTCGAGCCAAGTCGACGGTACATGATTCGAGCTGCCAATGAGACTGAGTCATGGACATATCAGAGGGGTGGCCACGAGACTAAGTCGTGGGGCACCAGATGGCCCATAGGGGTGGTAGCCCCCCAGTAGACTTGGAGGCACCCATGAGGCTAACTCATGTGTATCTTGAAGGTGTGTCCACAACACTAAATCATAGGCACACCGGAGGGGCGTCCACGAGACTAAGTCATGGGACACCGAATGGCCACTAGGGGTGGTAGCCCCCAGTGGACTTGGAGGTGCCCATGAGGCTAACTCATGGGCACCTTGGACGTGTGCCCCTGACAGTAAGTCACTGGCACATCTGTGCCGCCCACGAGGCTAAGTCGTGGGGCACTGAATGGCCACTTGGGGTGATAGCCCCTAGTAGTCTTTGGGGTGCCCATGAGGCTAATTCATGGGCACCACGTGTGCCCCTGACAGTAAGCCACGGGCGCACAGGTGGTGCCCACGAGGCTAAGTCGTGGGGCACCGAATGACCACTAGGGGATGTAGCCCCCAGTGGACTTGGAGGTGCCTATGAGGCTAACTCATGGGCACCTGGATGTGTGCCCTCAACAGTAAGTCACGGGCATACCGATGGCGTCCACGGGGCTAAATCGCCCTCATCGACACGAACCGTCGTGATGGAGGCGACGGACGCCCAAGCCACCATGGACTTTTGTTAGGGGAGACCGCGGAGGTCGTACGCCCTACGCACCATGAGGGTGATCGCTCATGCCCTAGGGCCAGTAGGACACGAACCGCCATGATGGAGGCGACGGATGCCCAAGCCACTATGGACTTTTGTTAGGGGAGACCGCGGAGGTCGTACGCCCTATGCACCACGAGGGTGGTCGCTCATGCCGTAGGGCCAGTAGGACACGAACCGCCATGGTGGAGGCGACGGTTGCCCAAGCCACCATGGACTTTTGTTAGGGGAGACCGCGGAGGTCGTACGCCCTATGCACCATGAGGGTGAAATCTGTTGGAGGGAAAGTGTCTTGAGAGCCCATACAAGATTTATATGTCGGGAATGTCCCCTAACAATAGCGCGTTAGGGGGCAGTCCTCGTAGCGAGCCTTCATCGCTCGTGCCGCATGGACGTCATGCGTCCCGGGGGTGATGGTTGGCCTCGTAATCCTTAGCCTTCGCTGCGAGGGTGCCTTGAATGCCGCCTTGGCCGGGCCTCGCATCGACTTCGCACAAGGGAGGAGGACGCGCATGGGAGCCCTGTGGCATGTAGGACGTTGCCATCCCGAGGTGGATAGCTCCGATCTCCGACGAGGGTGCTCGGCTGGGGCTCCTTCAAAGAGCGGATGGGTCGTCCACGAGATCATTGCCCTCCGGAGCCAGAGGAGGTTTCATGGACTTAGAGTATTTTTTGGTAGGAGACATAGCCTTTCATCGATTAGCTACGTTCCCCACGGTCGGCGCCAATGTTGTAGGTGTAAAAACCAAACACGAGTGAGGGGGTGGACGTCGGCCGTCTAACGGGCCCTCGTCCACGAGAGTAAAAAATGACACGAGGATTTATCTGAGTTCGGGGTCCGAGAGGACCGCCTACTCTGTCGGTGAGCCAACGGGGTTACCTCAGGAGAGGGAGCCCCGAGGGCTCACCAGTTTGAACATGTTTCTTTATTGCTCAAGAGAGCCATCCCCTTGAAAGGAGGGATACATGAGGTATTTATAGGCTCCCGAGCCTGTACAAATGACGGGAATACCCCTTGGGGGATAGCTAGCCTATGAGTACAAGCGAGGGGTATTACAGTATTTCAGGAGCGTTACGGCACTTCTTGGACCTATACGCAAGTCTTCTGCAAGGTGGGCCCCATACTCGGGAGTGATGAATTATTCTTCCAACACAACAGCAAAACAATTGTCTATAAGGGCCTTATAGACTGTTTATTGCATGCCGGACAGTTTTATTCTCTATCCTTATTCTCTCTCATCTACATCATTAAAAATCTTACGTAGCAAAGATTAGATACTGCTAATATCACCCCACTATACATATCCTAATACTCGGTTTGGGCTTTACCGTCATTTAACTTAACCACATCCCCACCGTCGGAGGCAGAGGGACGTGACGTACGTACGTACTCCTTTTCACGACGCTGAAGTTTTAACCGTGCACAAGTAAGATGACGTTGACTCGGTTGCAGGCTCAAAGCTTTATGGTATTAGGATGACGTTAACCGGAAGTTTTAATCTGCAACTCGGGATAACAAGTGTCCGGCAAAAACTTAGGAATTAGGATGCTAGCCGTGCAACGGCGTGTGCATCTTTTTTGTAATCGAAAAGAAACTTGGTGTATAATGGGAAAACAAGTGTCCGGCAAAAGCTTAGGATTGCGATTGCGTTGCATTGCGATTGACGTACGCCGGCTCGCGTTGCATTGCGATTGCGTGGTTGTCGTTGCGGCGGTGCCACATTTCTGGATCGACCCGCACTTGCTGACTCGGGAAAGTTACAGTTACTGAGGGCATCTCCAATAGTTTGTCTCTTAATTTGTCTTTAATACCCTCTATGTCATCTTGAGACAATATTAGAGACAACTATTCCAATAGTTTATCTTTTAGCTTGTCTCTAACACCTTCACAAGCATTTAAGATTTGCATGAATCAAATAACCATACTGATCAACACTAACTTCAATCTTTGTGACCTAAATATGTTGTTTGGTTACATCTACGAAGAAAAGCTTCCCAAAGAGAGGCCCCCATGGCTCATATCCATTATTGATCGCATTAGAAACTCCAGCTACAACCCCGATAAAGTTCAACAATAGCAGTGGTATCAACAAGTGGTATCAACAAGGTAGTCCACTTGAACGTTTATAGCTATGAGAAGTCTTCATCATCTCCAGCCTTTGATGTCACAGTGAAACTGGTATCAACACCGGCAAGGACCTTCAGAAGTCCTTGGAATACAACAAAGAGATGTGCAGAAACGCCTCCAATGACCCAAAACTGCTCATTTCTCCACCAAGCATCAATGGCCACACCATTCCATGTCATTTCAATTATGCTTGTGGCAAAAATACAGATGAAAAGTGACATGGACCAGAGACTGGCAACATTGTTAAGCTGCAAGTTGAAATACCAATGGTGGTAAGATTTAAAAAGAAAATCGCAAGATTCCTAAAGTTTATAGCTAAATAAAGTTTACCTCTAGAGTGATAAATTTCCCCGTGAGCAAGCATGTGGCAGGCAAGGTACAATAAGCCAAGAGCGGAATGGATGGAATGGATGTCCAAAATTTTTAGCCCACCACCATACCCATACCAAAGTGGGCAATGATTGCTGAAGAAAATTTCAACACATCCAAGAGCCCAACGTAGGACCTGGTGAAGGCGGTCAGAAGAAATAGTTTAGTAGCATTTCAGCCATGATTCTGGCAAGTCTGAATGTGTCAGGTCAAGCAAACACTAACTCCAGCATGTCAGGAAATAGCTTGGAGGAGAATTGCCACAAGAGTAAGGTTATGCACCAAGTGACAGGATGTATCTAAATTCTAAAGTTCTTAATCAGTCATTTGCTTGTCAGTTGAGTTCACTGCTAGATACTCTCAACATAAATGGTGGTCATTACAGAAATAATGGTTAAATGTAGACAAATGCATCATTATAGAAAGCACAATCTCCTCTAAAAAAAAGAAAGAAAGAAAGCTCAATCAATTAGAATGATATATCTCAAAGAAAGCTCAATCAATTAGAATGATATATCTCAACGGTGAATAATTCTGCATGAGGAAATAGTTGCCACACATTGATGATTAGTGTTTCAAGCTTTCAGTCATGGTTATACACCAAAGAAGTCAGATGTTTAGCATAAACTACGATAACAAGTTTCAGCAGGATGCAATCCATGACTAGAGTTCCTGACTCTAAGTATACTCTTGAATCGAAGTAAATGCAAACTAGTTACAAGATCAGGTTTCTTCTATAGTTGAGATCCCTCATCCATGATATGCTCCCAGTCCTTATCACTGACTACGGAATTGGGGACCTGAACCAGGATAAACTAAATAAACTATTGATCATGAGGCAGACTACACATGACTGTCAAAATTTCATAAGGGCGCAATGCATGGCTGTCAAAATTCATAGCACATACAAGCTAAAATGTCATGTACTTGATATGTACAAAGGCTAAACGCAACCAACTGAACCAATCAAGTAATACCATTTCTCGCTCATACCCACCCACTCGAATCGACAGCTACTGCATACCCCATCTCATCGGAGAAGCATCCTCTCCTCCGCGGCCGAAAGTCAGAACGATGGTACCTCACTGATTCGGTGATCCTTTACGCGACCAACGACATGTGTGGCGAAGGCGTTGTGTCCTCAGTCCCCACGCGCCCCATCTGATCCGACGACATTTGGTTACGAATCAAAGGGAAATCGCCGCCGAAGGGGGAAACCCAAACAAGTTCCTGAAAACGAGACTGGGGATCAAATTCAGCGGAGGGGGAATGGATTGCGTACCGAGGAGGAGATTGAGCTCCTCCTCGCGGAGGCTGAGGTCTTGCGCTCCTGCTCTCTGGCGAGGGAGGAGAAGGGGAGTGAGATGGTGGAGCCATGGGCTTAGGGTTGGGGAACTTGCGTTGCTGGTAGAGGAGGCGGGGCAAGGATTGCGACGGATGCCTCTCAAATTAAGTGGCGGCGACGGCAAGGTGGGCGATGCGGCGGACGCGCAAGAGCGGGACGGGGAGAGAGAGTGGGGAAGGAAAATCTTGCGCGGGCGCGGGGAAGGAAAAGGAAAGACTCGGGCGAGCTGGATCCGCCTACAGGAACGAAAGCGCATGAGCAAACGACGATGCAAACGACGACGCGCTCCAACGGATAAACCAATCGTCCCTTCTATCTTGGTTCGCGTTAAGCGATCGTCCTTTACTAAGAAGACGATCTGATTCTCTTTCTTTTTTTACTCTTCGTCGTATCATCAAAAAATCTATGTGATATCTCTTAGAGACAAGTAAAATAGACTATTGGAGATACCCTAAACTGAACTACCGAGTAATTGATCAGAGGAAGGAAAGGTGGAAAAGTTACAGCTCGATTGCATAATTCTGCATGCAGGTGGATAAGGGTGTGGGGCCGAGTGGGTATACATTTCCAGGATGAAAAAGGAAACGGAGCGCTGGAGTAGTGATGGTGCCGTGTGTCATGTCGATGCATATATGCAGCAGACATGTGTGCGCCAAAGGTGCCGCGCGCTTGTTCACACTGGACCCGGATGGTGCGATTTGATAAGACCACCAAGAGTTCATTCCATGATGGACGTTTCAAGGTTACTGTATAATGTTTCTCTTTGTCTAAAAAGAAATAAAATCTAACAGGAAAATGCAAGAATGCACATGCACAACCATCACTTTTGCCTTGCCTGCTATTCGTGTGCCCAATCCTCTTTCTGGTCCTCCGGCAACTCTTTCTCTTCGTGCCGCCGCGTCAAACTCGGCTCAAATCAGGCAACGACGAGCCGGATACGCCGGCCGTGGCTCGCGGCTTAGCTGCAGCGGCTCGATTTCGGCGACGGCACGATGTGGCTTCGAGATGGCAGCGGTGGTGCAGCTCCAACGCCGTGGTGGCGAGCCAGGAGAGAGAGGGGAGAGAGGAGGATAGATGACGCGAATCTCAAAGCAAAATGGAGGGGAGGATAGTGGGTGCACGTGCAGGTTCATGGAGAATGTCCACTTTCAATCTAAAAACATGGCTCCTCTCGTGCTAGGAAGCGGATCCCTACCGTAAGCAACTAGCTACGGTAGAGGTGTACGGTTAGGTGGTATTAGGCCTCTTTCGCACCGTTCGATCGTCATAGAACAGATTAGGTCAATAGTGTACAGTGAAATACGCTACATTGTCATAAGGTCCTATTAATTTACCTGCTACAGTGCCTCCTCTCGGTGCTGTAGAGGACCCCGATACCTCATGCACATTGTTGAGCAAGCTGCAGCTTTCTTCAGAGTTCAGACTTAAAGTATGCCTCGTGCGTCAGAATTCAACGACCTTATCAAGGTTTCGTTCTGGAAAGTGGATTTTTGATCTACAGGTGCTTGGTACTACAAGCACTGTCCTGTTCATCCATTTGCCTCAAGATCCGTGTCTCTCTCTTCCTCCTCTCCTCTTTCCCTCTCTCGGGGTTTCATCTCTCTCTCTCTCTCTCTCCGCCTCCTCCTCCTGTGAGACTCGAAGCCTCTCTCTCTGCTCGCGGCGACGACAGTGACCGAGAGAGAGAGAGAGAGAAGGGGGGAGTGTGCAAGAATCTCGAAGTAAATTGATGGTTTGGATAGTGTTTGTAGCTACAAGCACATGTAGAAACACATTTTCATTCTGGAGTGTTTTGTAACAATGGAACACCCAGGCAGTGCCTGTGCTCTCTATTGACAGTGTCACAGTAGTAAAGTGTTCTGGGCTTGATCGAGTGTGCAAGCTAGAGGAAGCAGGTTAATTAATGGAACCTTTTGAGTTTTGACCAATGCCTCACGCTTGCTTGCCACCTTTTGGCAATGTACTACCCGTCAGTCGTTGCCTAGCTAGCCATGGATCACCACATTCCGTTCAACCGTGTGAATTAGCTAGGCTTCGTTTGAGTTAATCAGAATTATTAGATAGCATTATATGTGCATGTGCGCTCGCTGAGTATATGTAAGCTAGTAGGATACACACTAGCTGTTGGAATTAATATGGGCTAGGTCCAAATGTTATATTCTAATTAATTCTTGGTAAATCTCAAAGGCCCATGTGCATATGCTAAACTGTTTAGTCCCATATGGACATATGAAGGGGAGTTACACCAGTTTATAAGGTGGAACATGGTAGCCCCTCTTGTAGAATTGAAGAGAAGCCAACACACGTGTGCGCTCGCTCGCCGAGCCGAGCCGAGCCGTGCCGTGCGGTGCGTGTCGCGTGTCGCGTGTCTTGCTACGTCTGCCGAGCATGTCAGTCATGTCAAAAGCGATTTTCTTTATCTATTCGAAAATCGAAACGCACCGACTCGTAACTGATGGCGAATCAATGGCAACTGTTGGCCTTTAGACTCCTCGAAGGCTTGCACGAGCGAGGACGAATAAGGAGCGTTCACGCGACTGCTCGCTGCTACGTCTACATCAACTGCACGACTACAACCTTCTGCTACGTTCTACACCAGCTGCACGACTACTACCACTACGTCATGACGAACGACGTCCTCGTCAAGAATACTGTTGCATCTTCTTCTTCTACAGAATATAGGTATGCCTATATCTCTCTTATTACTTGGTTTGCTTTACTATTTGTTGTTGTGATGAAAGCTGAGATAGTTATGCCTATAGTGTTCATACATACCTGCTTTCTATTTGTGAAAATAGCCAGAGTATTTTTTCTGTTTTATCTAGTTTATTTCTGAATTAAAGTAATTCGAAAAATAGTTATGCACTCAACACTAGCAAGCTAGAATATACACAACAAATCGATCTATACGGAGCGTAATACACACATCTCGGCACTCGTGCATCTATATATGCTCACTGATCCCATCGGAAAAAAAAAACTCACTGATCCGCAAACAAAATTCTGAAAAGGAAAAGGAGGAACAGTGAGGTCGGCAGCTGAGCAAGATGATGCACCACATGGCGATGGCGCGTAGTCCTTTTGCTTCACTTCTCCCCCAAAGACACCAGTTGCAATACAGTGAAACAAACCATCGAAGCAAAAGCACCGGTGTCTATTCTATCCACTTGTGTTGCTGTTCTTTGAGTTGTAAATTTAGCGGTTTTAGTAAATATTCAGAAAATATTTCAGCACTAGTTATGATAATTGAGGCATATATTCAGCAGCATATAAAAGACAAAAATGACATATAAACATTCAATTTAACATATAATCTTGTCATGTCAATTAAACAGGATAATATGCTCAAAAGATATAACATGTAAACTACTAAAATCATCATATTGCTCAGATTTTAAGTATTTATTTATTGCTCTCCGATGCCGAGCTGCTCAAAAATTAATTCTTGGCCTTCTCACCACTTTTGTCTAGCCTTTTTACTAATTAGATATGACAATTTTCAAGAAATAAATCAGACCTTAAGTTAAACTAAATGCCTTACCAAGGTGACAAGAACATAAGTCAAATTATCTCATAAGTCATAATAACAACACTTAACACTTTCGCTCAACAGAATGATCAAACAAATAAATGCAAGATCAAAATTTAAGCTTAATCAAATTCGGTCAGCAATGAAGCAATCGAACCACGGTGTAAACAAACAGAGCTATGTGACACTCTCAATAGAGATAAATAAACAACTTGACAATAGTATGCAATTAACAAGCTCAAGTCTGATTTATAACATCAATTGTCACTCCAATCTCACTAGGAACAATAATCCTCATCGAGCAATTCACAAGCCCATAAAATTACCATGCAAAGTCACCCTGTGCTAGATATGGATAAAACACAGTATAATCTAAAATATACTAGCACGGCACACTCTGCAAAGTAAAACGATAAAACTGAAAATGCAAACTCACCGAGTGAATGGCACTCAAAGCCACCGAGTCGGTCGGCAAGGCACGCCGAGGCGCTGTCTCAAAAAACCAATCGCCCCGCTATGCCGCAGTGAAAGAACGTGGTCATCGGAGATACAATGCCGCTCTTCACAATTCGGGGCACACCAAACGTGAAGTCGAGGTACCGGGAATAATGCCGCACAAGAATCAACAATGAAATGCACCGGCCGAATGCACCAAGGAGCAAATCCACCACACCGAAGCCTTTCTTCTCACCCAAATCAAGAATAGAGCTGATTGGAACCAACCACAGTGGCGGATTGTCCCGGCTTCCTTGGTGACCTCAACAAAGAGGTGGCGCAAGGAGCCAGGGGGAGGAAGAACCTCACCACTAGCGGCACAGCGCACGCATGGCCCGGACATGAGATCAAATCGGGAGAGATAGGAGAGGAGTAATAAAAAAAGGGGAAACCGAAGTACCGCACGGGAGCAAGAAGGAGGAGGAGCAACCCCTTAAGAAAAGGAGGAGGAAGATCACGGCGTCGCCAACGGCTGGCGGAAATTCTGCCCAAGATGCGCTTGCGCCGCCGCCAGCGATGGGAAAACCCATCCTGAATGCTGCTCGGTTTCGAGACTAGGTCTCAAAACCTTATCTCCTCACTCCCTAATGACAGGTGGGCCCCACCATTTTGTTTTCTTTTTCCATTTCTCCTTTTCTCTAATTGAGAAATTACCAAATGACCATCAGCATACAACACTTTGTGTATTCCTTAAGGATAGCCAAGCCCCTTCCAGGTGCAACGGCGTCTGCTCCGGGCATCGCCATCATCATCGATACGTCTCACGCACGGCCACACCCTAGCTCATATATATACCCCCTAGCTCATATATATACCAAGTACATACGTGTCGACTGCTAAAAGCTCCGGCACAAGACCAAGCTCCTAATATGGAGGAGAGCTAGCGAAAACAGCTAGCTTAATTGGAACAGATCGATCTAGCTAAAAGGATATGCTAGATTGTCTGGTTGTGATGAGAGTTTTGTTCCATGCGCACGTGAACTATGTGTAGACATTCGATCGGCCGTCACTACCAGAAGCAAGATTTTTCCCGAGTACTAAAAACACTCAGGAAAAGGAGCCAAACACTCGGGAAAAAAACACTCGGGACAGATTAGTCGGGATAAAAACAGTTTCCCGAGTGTTACACTCGGGAAATGTTACTTTCCCGAGTGCTTCCGATTACACTCAGGAAACTCACACACTCGGAGAAAATCCAATTGACGGCCTCGCGACCAGAACGGAACCTTTACCGAGTGTTAACACTCGGTAATATGCTGAACAAACACTCAGGAATATTTCCAACGTTTGACCGACGAAACTAGGAAAAATTGACACGTGGCCATTTTTCCCAAGTGCTTAGCGAAAATGACATTCGGGAAAGCTTCCGACGAATCCGACAGGAAATTGCCACGGGTCACATTTTCCCGAGTGTGGACACTCGGAAAAAATTTTGTCGGTTACCCGAGTGTCGATTCCCGAGTGTCGACACTCGGGAAATATTTGGTTGATTTCCCGAGTGTCGACACTCGGGAAATATTTGGTCAATTTACCGAGTGCCAAAACACTCGGGAAATGTACAAAACACTCGGGAAATCGACAAAACAACAGAACCCTATTTTTCACAAATTCATTTAAAATCCATTCCACAGCAATCAAATAATCTATCCATCCATTCCACAATATGTGTGTCTGTGTGTGTGTGTATGTATGTATGTATAGATCGAACAAAAGACATCATAACAGTTCCCGAGCTCACAACATTCAAGTTCAAGTTCGAAAATGTAAGCATAAGGCATTATACATATGACAGTTCCAAATAGTAATTTCATACTCTTATATACATAAAACAAAAGCAAGTATCACTACAACCATTTGCATGCACGAAATTTCTGCTTCAATCTTACAGGCACAAAAGCATCATTTTGGGAGTTACGTAGATAGAGCAAAACTTAATATTAATGCCATCTTACAACAAAAGTTAGGAATTGATATTACATGAAAAGATAATTAACCAAACTATTGACAAAGCAAAAAAATTCCTTTAAATCATGATGAACAACCTAATAACATGGCAAATCAGCTAAGAACATGAAAAGTACAGGTGCTAAAAATGTTAAATTCCAACTCTCAATATTTTGTCATTGTGAACTACTGATCAACATTTATGTCTCAAGCACTTATCATCAAATTCATAGAAAGCAGTGTACATACAAATTATTATATGTTGACACATTTCAAAAGAATTTATGATATAGATATAGAGAATTAGTTATATATGTAGCCATTTTATCCATTTTTAGCAATCACCGATTGTGAATGTTTTCTAATATTGGTATCCTTTTAGTATATCATGAAAATAGTAAGCACCTGGTGGTGGCCTCTCGGCGATGGACGCATTCACATGATCTTCATTAACATTAGCACGGGATCTTCACCAAAGATTAGCAGAGAAGCAAGCGATCCCGCTGTTCCTTACATTTTCATAAAAATTGCATTATAAGAAATTTGCAAGAGCGACCAATAATTACATTGCATATCATTTCAATGTCTTCGAATCAAGTCATAAGAGACTAACAATATAATAATCAGATGCGCTACTAACCGAGCAGATAAGTGAGGCAAGTTGGTTCCCCGACGGAGGGACATTAAGTCGAGTCCCGGTCCCGAGTGCTCGTGATACTTGTTTGCACATTGCCATACATTAGCCAAGTATGAATATATATATATATATATATATATATATATATATATATATATATATATTGCATATTACTTTGTTATTGTACTACCACGCCCAACTAACTTGCAGGAGCATTTGCTTGTGCCGAATCGAGACTTGATGACAAGTAGTTGTGTGATGGCATCTAGTTGGGACACTGTGTTTGCCCATGAAGTGGTTGACTCATTGCGGACAACATATCAAAGAAAGCACTTGTTGCGAGCTCGGTTCTTCCTCGTAGTGGCCCATATGCATGACGACATCATCTAGCATGTCTTCTATCCTACTCTCATTGTGGCCGCCATCGTCTGCTTTCTTCCCTTAGCACATCCGATCGCTATGTTGTGACTTGCCGTGATACACCCACACGGTATAGCCTGCCCTAAATCCGTGATTTCTGCACAAAAAAGCGATCATTGTTGCCCTCATTTGTGGCCGTGTGTTCGAACAACGAGAACAAGGGCACAACACACCCCGTCCATTACTCCTAGCAAATGCTCGATCCACAAAATCTATCGACTTTTCCATCCATTCTTGGGTATAGTCACCCATCGCTCTACGCCCAGTGTACATCCAACTACGATCCTCAGCCATCATAGTGTGCAAAACATAACGCATATTTTAATGCAAAACATAATGCAAAACAAAAATTACAACTACAGAGCTAGCTAGAAGCTACCCTAGGATGCATGTCCTATATATGTACACTACAACAGATTGACATGAAATGAAGACAATATACATGATCAACGGAGCATAAAAATACTTTCTTTAAATATATATGAATAACATTATTTATTAACACGTTAATGTAGCATTGTAATGACAGCATATCAATTCACTTATCCACTACCTTACAGTACTTCTTGGAGCTGAAGGAGCCGAGGGAGTTGCGGTGGGGAAGATGGTCGCAATTGTAGGTTTGCGATTGAGGCGATCGAGGGAAGCGCCAAGTGAATTGAGATCTCTGGCGACAATGGCTGGCGAGGAGGCGGCGACAGAGGCAAGTACCGAAAAACAATCGAAATGAATCGTAGTATGTAATGACTAGGGACGTATTGAAAACAAAGTAAGCAACAATATCCATAGAGGATAGCAACTTAAATGTCATGGCAACATGCCAACAAATGGTACATATATCCATAGAATCAGAGAAGCATGCAAGGCAAGTTCATTTAATGTAATGGTACAGTCATATGTATGAAAAGTAATAACAGATAAGTGCACAAAGTATGAAACCAAATTAAATGAAGCCATGAAAGACAACAATATCCTTGTTTTGTTTTTTAAAAGGACAGCAATATCTACAAGTTGCATGCCTAGTTATATGATGTAAACAAACTTTGATGTATATAATAGTAACGTAAAGCAGATATCGCTCAAGTAGTAAATAACCTCGGCGTAAATTAATGAAAACAAAATGAAATCAATATAAGCGATCAATCACCAATATCATTGCTCATAACCCATATGGATATCGGGGCTAAAGCCAAAGAAATATTCTCAAGGAACATTAGTGTCCTCCCTCTCTAATTGCTTGTTGCCATTGTGAACACTCAAGAGGCCTATATATGTAT
Source organism: Phyllostachys edulis (assembly GCA_036346405.1). Lineage (NCBI taxonomy): Eukaryota > Viridiplantae > Streptophyta > Magnoliopsida > Poales > Poaceae > Phyllostachys > Phyllostachys edulis. The sequence continues at coordinate 53,950,812 of CM070552.1, read as the reverse complement.
ATTCATGTCCAGAATTAAAAGAGGCTAAAATGCTATCGATTACATTCAATTTTATCCTTGAACAAATTAAAGGATCAAGTGCATATTACTATTTTTTTTAAGAACTAACTACTAAATGTTGTTATTTTTCTCCACATCTCTTGAGTTTAGTGACATGCATGATCAAGAACGACCTTCTTTCCCCAACAAACTATTCTCAGATATTGACCACGCACTATTGAGTATGTTAGAAGCTACTACCACATGCACTAAAGTTAACGACTTGGAGGTCTTGAACTTGAAAGTCTCACGTGTAATTGATATCATGTGGCTTTCACACAGTAGTAATGTATGCCTTTAGAAATATTTTATGATCTGAGTGCAAATGCTTTTGACGATGAAATATTTGCACAATAATGCTAATGATTTTGCACTAGAAGGTAGGAATTAATTCTGTAGTTTACAAAAGAAAATTATTCCACAAGTTCATAATCAATTGCACCAAACCATTACTGTCATTAACAATATTTATTTTAAAGTTTTTAGTTTGGTATAGTTTTTTCTTGATGAAAAGCATAGGACTCCAAAACCCGAATCTCCAATAAATTTTTTATTAGTATAAATGGTGAGCGTATCTTCATATATACGCCAATAGTATGAGGAGAATTAGAAAACATGGCACTGCCTGAGCGAGTGGCTAAACTATATAATAAATAGGCTTTGCAACTTTGACAGAAATGAATGTATGTACATACGCTTGCATTCATACTCTACTTTTCTACGTGCACACCATGTTATGCATGTCCATGGTTTCATACCACCCCTTCTCTGCATGCCATGATGTATGCTATGACACGCATTTACATAATTAGAGAACCCATTTAATAGAACTAATCCTGATGAAGCAAGCAAGCACTAGCATTACGCATGATGCATCATTCAGAGTTGGTCTAGTGGATTCTGGCTTCTACACCCCTCTCACATGCGCTCTGAATATATACATGCAGGGCATCAATACCCTTCCTACAGGATAAGCAAAGCAAATCAAGCAAACCAAAGCAGCTACACCTGCACTGCACCCCATCATGCCTCTCTTTTCAGATGCAAAACATTTCATATCAACATTTTCTTGATCTGAGTGTGCCTTAATATATTTTTCCCATTTAATCCCCCTGATGTTAAAAATCTTGGTTGCAACAAATATATCAACATTTTGTTTAAGGTTTAAAATTACTACAATGGATGCTCACCGGAGGGGGCGGCGTCGGTCGGAGGAGGGAGCCGGGGGAGGCGGAGTCGGGCGGGCTGGGAAGTGAGTCGGGCCAAGGAGGAAAGAAGCCTGGGAGGCGAGTCAAGGCACAAGGAGGAGGGAGCGAGGAGCCGGGGAGGCGGAGTCGAGGCGGCGGTGAGAGGAGGAGTCGGGAGAGGCGGAGTCTGGGCGGCCGGCGGAGGAGGGAGCCGAGGGAGCCGGAGGCGGAGTCGAGGCGGCGTCGACGGGCGGCGGCATGGGCGGTGGAGGCGGAGGACGAGGAGGACGGGAGGGAGCGTCTGGCGCCGGTCGTGGGGAGATCGACAGTGCTGGGGATTAGGGGAGCAAAGGCCAGGGGATTTGGGGAACGGGATAGAAACGGGCGCGCGGGGGAGGAAATGGCGCGGCCTGTTCTTTTTAGCTCCCGAGTGTCTGTAACGAATGACACTCGGGAGATCATTTTTCCCCATTACTCCAGTCAAAGTTTCCCGAGTGTCCGATCGGACACTCGGAAAATTTTAATTTCCCGAGTGTTTTACTCTCTCCCCGAGTGTTTCATGAGGCACTCGGGAAGTTCCCGAGTGTATTATTCAAAACACTTGGGAAACTTTCGAGCACTCGGGAAATTAGACGATACTGGTAGTGTGTTCGAAGAGACGAAATGTGCATGTGCAAATTGATCTTACAAGACATTCGATCGGCCGTTCGAAGAGACGAAATGTGCATGTGCAAAGTGATCTTACAACAGCTTGCATGATCAAAGGCCAAACGCTATATCGCTTTCATTTTTGCGTGCGAAGAAAGGGCGTGCATACCACACTGAGGACCACCACTCGATCGATTGAGCCTGTGCTAGAATGCATGCCATCGATCGATCGCTTGTTGAAAATAAGGTAGCTAGCCAAGGCTTTGCCAGGTGGGTTTGGATGTTGCTACAGTCAATTGTTGCTGTCAGCAATCGATCCGATATAGATCTGAGGTTTACCTTCCTATTTGTTATTTTCAGGTTACTTTTTGAACTAGTTAGAGCATGTACAATGTTCCACGCAGGGTTATGAGGATCACGGTCCTAGGTAGGATCGTTTTTTGTTTGACAGGATCGGATCGCAGAATCACGATTCTATCATATTTTTAAAAGCATGTATATTTTGTATAAAAAAATGAATTATGTTATCAAATATGCAAGTCTATTGTAGAATTTTGAATAATTGGAATTTAATTTTGCAAATTTGGGTACACTTGTTCATGTTACATTCTATTAAGATTGTTTTTTTGAACCTTATTTGATTATTTTTAAAATAAAATAATCATTTAAAACTCTAATATGTTAATGAAAATGTCTTTTTACCTTAGAACAACATTTAAATAGCACAAACAAAGCAAAATAAACAATTGCAACTTCAAATAGCAATAGATGATATCAAATTTTATATGTTGATATAGTTTGTTTTCAAGATAATGATCCTACCTATTCCTGAGCACGATCCTAACAATCCTACCTGATTCTATGCTGTCCTACCTTCAGGATCACAATTCTATGAAATTTTGATCTACATACCAATTTGTGTCATTTTGACTCCGTAGGATCATACGATCCCACGATACGTATTGCGATCCTGACAACCTTGGTTCCATGTAGGTCGTCTATAGCCTATGCCACTTTGGATTTGTACTTACCTGGAAAAGAAAGGGGATGAGAGAGAGGAGAGGTCATCGACTATTCTACAGACGGCTTCAGCGTGCGAACCAAGGCCCGAGAAGACGTCTTCGGTGCCCATTGTATGGAGATCATCTTCTCCCCCAAGCAGTTTGTGGGCCCAGGTACTGGGGAGATCACCACCATAGCCGCAAAGGTGACGACGACCGGGACGATGGCGTCGACCACTGTAGGCTGACGAAGAAAGAGGTGTTGGGCGGATCTGTCCGCCTTCCGCTGCCGGTGAGTCGGATCTCGCCAGATCTAGCTGGATCTAGACGCAAGCTGACCCGATCCGGTTTGCCGGTGGTGGAGGGGTGAGGAGATGGTGGGCGGCGACACGAGCTCGAAGAGATGACAGGGCACCGTGAGGACATGGCAGGCCATAGGCGGCGATGCAAGCTCGAGGAGATGGCGTGGCGAGTGGCGGTACCAGCTCATGGAGATGGTGGTCGACGACGCAAGCTCAAGGACGAGAGAGAAAGGAGGGAGGGAGTTGTCGGGAGGGAGGGGGCTGTCGGTGGGGAGGGAGGGAGGAGGGAGGCGTCCGACGTGGTGCACGGTGGGGAGTGGGGAGGACTATTACAATATATGACGTGTGGGACCCACTACGAAGGAAAAATATAAAAATAAACATTCAGATGTGTGCTACATATAGTGGTTGTAGAGGTTGTCTCTTTGTGCTGTCCCTAGTTGACGTGGACAAATTATAGATGACTCAACAGACAAATCATTATACATGCCTTATGTGTCAAGCTAGCAATTAATGAGCTAGCTATTCGGGGCATGCTATGCAAGGTGGTGCTACTTCTTTTTTCTTAACTAATAAAGACTGGGGTTTACCACCACGCAACAGGAGAAATCGTCCACCCCCACCTACAACTAAAACCACCACACTCTCTGGTCGCCGCCCTGACCCTCCCTCCCAACAGCGAAACCCGGACCGGCCGTTGTTCCTCTGCGACGCGATCCCAATCCCTCACCTCTCCTCCCAGTCCCGCGTCCCAGCTCTCGTTTATCCTTCCACCACCGTGGTCACGACGGGGGATGGCGACGGAGAAGATCAACAGTATCGAGGCATGGGATCACGACGGGGGACGGCGATGGAGGAGATTGACAATATTGAGGCTCTAACCGCTGAGCCAAAACCGTCGCTGCCATCAATGTCATCATGCCCGCGTCCGTTTCCTCTGCCTCCCCACGACTATAAGTAGAGCATCGAGTTCGCCTCAGCCTCCTCTTTGTTTTGCCCCAACTCCTACGTTCCCCATGCCACAACGTCGCCAGAACGTGTCATCTTCCCTATCGCTGACCGCACCTCCGTCTCGTCTTTCCGTTCCTCCGGTGAGAATTATGCTATCCCAACCACGTCATGTTGTGTTCCCGAGGCCATTGATCGTTTCACCTAAATCAATTTCGTGTTTGCCGCCGCATATCACCGGAATCGGACCGTCTTCTTTGCCTCCGATCGAACCGCCGTCACCGCCGAATCCGTCGCCCTCGATAAGTTTCTTCTTGATTCCCTTGCACTCTTAGCACCACCTCGATCCCCTCTATTTTTCCCCCACCTTGTTTCGGTCGAGGAGCCACTGTAGTCAGTCGCCACCACCGCCCCTTCTTCCCCGGAGCCGATCGCCGTCGCCCCACCACCTCGGCCACCCTGAACCACCTGGCGGCCTTCCCTCGCCGTCGCCAAGCCTATGCACGCACTGCCCCTCCTTCACCGCTGCCGCATGTGATTGTGCTCCCGAGCCGTCCTACTCACCGCCATAGCCACCGCCATGCGCCATTGGCCACGCCTCCACCTCCCATTGCCTCCCCGAGGTCGCTCCGACCCAGTTTGGCCGCCGACGTCTGCCAGCACCGCCTTGCACCCGAGCTGCCCACCCCTGGTCTGTTTCTTCTTTTGTTTTCCCTCTCTTGCTCTCTCCATCTCTCTATGGTAGGTGGTCCCCACTTGTCATTATAATCCTTTCTCCCTCTCTTTCTCTCTCACTCAATGACAGTGGACCCCGCATGTCATACTCTCTGTGATTTTTATTTTTTTTCCTTTGCACTTGAACTTGAAGAGAACAAAAGGTACTACTTCTGCAAGAAAGCATGCTTCTGAGTTCTGAGACACGAAAACATTCTTAGGAATCTTGAGAATCGGCTCAAGAGAAGCATTGCCATGAAAGGTGACTGGACTACCTTTTCTTATACTCACAAAAGTACATATCACAGTTAGCTAAGTTTATATCCATTTACACAGTTTGTCTATTTCTTTAGCCAGATGTTGTTGTCCTTTTGTGGCTATGTTCTTAGTTAGCATGTACATGTATCCCCTTTGTTTTGAGTTGAAGTGGTAGTACTATAATCAACTGTAGTCTAACTTAATTGCCCTTTTTTGCTTGGATTATTTTACTTAATTTCCACCAAAATGGGACTTGAGGTTTATTTGAACAACACACTACTGTAGAAAAGGTATTCACAAACGGTTCAAAAACGTCATCACAGATGGTTTTCGAACCGTCTGTGATGCATACTATCATAGACGGTTATTAACTCAGAACCGTCTATGATATACTATCGCAGACGATTTGGTTTGTAGATGAAACCGTCTGTGATGATCTTTCTCTATAAAGTCTCCAAGCATGGCTGCTTGTGCCTTTAAAACCGGCTTTATATACGTATATATATATATATATACATATATTGTGTGTGTGTGTGTACTTCCACTTCCAATATACCACTTAAACGAATATATTATACTTCTTTATCACTTTCAGTATACTTAAATACCAATTATAAGATACTCCAATGTGATTTGGTTGAAAAATTTCCATTGGAGCTCTTTATTTTTGTTATATACCCTTTTTCATATATAAAAAGAAGTATATACACAAATTTTGCTATAAAAAGTGGACTTTCATGAAAATTTTCATAGAACTCGCTTTGGAGTATCTTATAATCATTATTAAAGTATGCTCAAATAGAAAATGACACACTAGAGTGTGTGATTTGCTTCATGCCAATCTCATGGCAGCCATGTTTCTTGAACTCGCAAGATCGATGAGGTAGGTCATGACTCTTGTCTCATCACCTCATCTTTGCATGGACGCACCCCAAAGCTTCATCGAGGGTCGCCCACGTAGCATGAGGAGGATGAGACAAGAGCTACACCTCACCTCATCGAGCCTGCAAGTTCAAGAAACATGGCTGCCAGGAGAGCGCTTGGACATCCAATTGGCATGAAGCAAATAACACACTCCAGTGTGACAGGTTCGATGAGATAGGCTGTGATTTCTCATGCACGTTTAGGATGAACGGGAGATTCAATTATTTGCCATTGTCCTTTCATGCGTAATTGATTATTTTCCACTGATGTGAGTATGACATGTGGTCCTGGGACCCACATGTCATACTCACATACAGTGGCAAATCCTAAAATTCACCCTTTTGTAGTGGCAAATAATCAATTATTCATATATATAATTATTGCTCTTAGAAAGCATAGTGATCCTTGGACCAAGGGAAGTCATAGCCGAAGGCCTCCCCTCTTAAGCCCCTCTCCAGCCAAAGCATCCCCAAACCCCTCATTCCCAAGTCACAGCCGAGAGCCATCCTAACATCAAAGCAAAATCCTCACACCACTACCACCACTAGCAAGTGCAAACCAGCCAAGAACCACACTAGTGCCACAGCCCAAGCAGCCCCATTGCCTCCCAAAAGCAAGACAACAACCAGAACAAGCCAAGCCAAGCACCTCCACACCTCTGCCAACCAAAGCATCCACAGAGAAAGAGTGACAAAGGAGGAGGGGAGCAAAGGTGAAGAGGAAGACCAAAGGGAGCGAGGACAACGTCAACGACGGCATACAAACTGGCAAGGACAACCAGGACCAGCGCCAAACCGACAAGGACCAAGGGACAAGGGAGCACTAGCACCACGACCGATGACCATCACTGCCCATCCCTCCCCAAACCAACCATCACAGAACACCCACCATAGCCCACATCAAGTATCATCACATATACATCATAGAGCAAGGGGAAGGAATGGGTTGGAGAGAGTAGTAGGGTAGCACCTCAGTGCATAAGCGGCGACACCCCACTGGTAGCAAGCCACCCCAACACGTCCATCGTGCACATGCATAACAAATAAACCATATCAGTGAATAAATCAAGCCAACACACAAAAACCGGAATCATAGTAAATGGGGGAAATCATCAGAGCGGGAGAGAGACCAAGACCGGTGGTCTAGAACTGGGTCGAGCCGGCGTGTGAGCGAGGCGGCCGTAGGCCGTGCTGAGCCAGGAGGCGCCAAGCGGGAGGACCAGGCCGAGGCGGTGAGAGCCAGAGCCGGGAGAGCTGCGCGTGGGAGAGCCGGGGAGCCGAAGGCACGGTAGGGCAGTCGGAGGCGAGCGGCGCCAGGCCAAGCAAGCAGGGAGCAGGGCAACCACCAGGGGAGAGAGGCGTGCTCGGGGGAGGAAGCGTGCCAGGCTCGAGGACGAGGCGACGTCGAGGATAGCGGCGATAGGCTCGGGGGAGGAGAAACTTAATCGTTTGAGTGGGGGGCGCAGGCAAACCCTAGAGTCCAAATATATATAAATAGGGTTGGACATCACATATGGTTCTAAAGTAGAATCGTCTGTGATATTACCTTTTCGCAGACGGGTTTAAACATGAATCGTCTGTGATAAATATACATCACAGACGATTCCAATAAATATCCGTATGTGATAATATACATTCTCATATACATAAATACAAATTCATACATATGACACATTCTCATATACGTAAATGCAAATTTAGAACATATGTCACATAAATATATTACTTGTTTTTCACCGGTCAGTAATGCCATCATGTCATTATACCAAGACCGTTTTTACATATATAGAAGACAGTAAATACAAATTCAACCGGTTTTTTTATTTTTGTATTTACATATATATATGGCCAAATAGCGTGGTCAGTCGCTTCTTACAAAGATTTAAAAAGAGTAGAAACATAAATAATCAAAGTTTTTCTAGTGGTGGAGGTAGCATGCTATCTTCATCTTCAAATCTTCGTAGGCGACGTCGTCGGCATCGGACAGTTCGTGATCATCAGCGAACGAAGCCCGAAATACGTTCACCCGCTGACACGCTCATCCAAGTGTCTCCCGAAGACCCTCCGACTATTGAATTAAGAATAATTGAGCCCATAGGCTCTCTTTCCTTGGTTGAGGTGTCTCGGCAAGGTCGAATCGGTCGCCCGCCGCCTCGATTAAGCAGTCCAAGCGACGGCAAGCCCCCTGGAGATGTGCAACATCGTTGTGGAGGACCACGTCGATGACGTGGTTAACTCGTTGGAAGTGGGAGATTACCCAGAAGATGCGGCGGAGGAGGATGTTAAGACGACGGAAGGTGGTCGTCACCTACTCCGGTAAATCCTCGGACAGAGGAGTGAGGACACTGTTGACACGGTGTCCTTCCGCAGCATCTGCCAGCATACGGCAGAAGAGGTTCTCGTACAGTATGGCCAGGTAGGCCATCAATGCTGGCGACAAGGATATAGAAGAGGGAGCCATTTCTACTTTAGAGTACGTATAGACTAGTGATGTGGGGATGATCATCTTCAATGGCGGATTATCCTTTTTATAAAATAAGGAATAAATTCGGCGGGTGAGACGAAGAGACGCATCGGGGAGCCGAAGCGGCATTGATGCGAGCAAAGAGACGCATCGGCGACGATAGCGACGAAGAAACTCATCGGGGAGCTGAAGCGATATTATCATAGACGGTTATAATTAAAAACCATCTGTGAAGTCTACAATTATCACAGACGGTTATAATTAAAAACCATCTGTGAAGTCTACAATTATCACAGACGGTTCATATTCAGAACCGTATGTGATACTTCACAGATGGTTTTAAACATGAACCGTCTATGATATTACCTTTTCACAGATGGTTTTTAGCGCAGTCAGTAACACAGATGGTCGCTAAATCAAAACCGTCTGTAATTGTATTTAATACTGATGGTTTTGGTAAACCGTCTATGATGAGGAATTCAGTATTAGCCTTTTTGTAGTAGTGACATTTGGCACCCGTTGCTTCGCAGGGGTGAAATTTTACTACAGCAAATGCTGGCAAGAAGGACATAGAAGCTTCTTTTGCCCATTAGTGAGGGAAAGTTTAGGCAGAGTGCAGTTCAGATGCCAGTTATGTGGGGGGAAAGGGACATAATATTAATAGGCGAACATGTTGAAAGCCAAAGTCAGAGAATGAGCATCAAGCCATCAACGACGACCTTTGGCACGCGCGATCGCTGCGGTCAAAAGGACACAACCGTCAGAATCGTTCTGTGATCAATCGACGTGGAGGTTGGTGCTTTTTGCTATATAGTTAACCAAGTTAATGGTGGTAAATCTTGTATTTATTCATGCAGTTTCTGCTCAGCAACGGGGCATAATAGACGAACATACCCGAAAAGGAAGGCTAGCTGAGGATAATGGAAAAATGAGTAGTTTGAAAAATATATATTAATCTGCGGTGCAATCATATGGAAATATCTCGTGAGTATTACTACTTAACACACGCAATGAATGTTGTTGCCTTAATCTAATCTTTGTGCTACTAAACAAGACCATCGTGAAAACTATTTTTTTTTCAAGTTGAAAAGAGCAAACAAATGGCTCACAATTAATTACATGTCTGGTGCATGAGGTCAACTGATGGGTAACTATAATATCTTGTCCATCAACCATTCTTTTGGATTAGTATAGATATGAAGTTTTTGGAGTTTTTACCAGAAACACTCCCTTACATTGTTATTGTTCAAAGCATGTTGAGTGGCCAGACGCCACATGCTTCAGACTGCCAAAACAATGTTGAAATAAAATGATGGGTATCTTCAAACATGGCATCAACCAATCTATTGTCCTATATTTAGTAAGAATGACTTCTCTATTTTTTATATTTATTCAAAACCCATTATTCTTTTAACAAAAGGTAATGAGAAATACTTTTTATTAGATCTTGGGTCAAGTGATGAAAACAATTAAGTCTGAACTGATATAAAAATGACCCCAACAATGCAAAGAGGATTCTCATGAAGCATTCTTTCTATGCTAGAGTAGTGGGATATACAAAATAGAAGCTAACCAATGAAAAACAAAGTTGTTCTATAGAAAATGTGATTTAATTTTAGATGATATTTTGTGTTGGCTTCATCATTTGAGCAATCACTGTAAATCAGGCATGCTTGCAAGACCATCCCAAGTCATTCTCATTGTTGTCTCTATACGGATTATTCTCTTGAAATCCAATGCTATTACTACAACTTTTGGTAGGTGAGAACAAGTCCAACATGTCTGGAGTACCTCCATGAAAAAATATGTGATATTCATTAGCTTCTGGTTGGGAAATTGGCTCACTGATATCCCCTCTTGTTTTGTCGTTGGCATTTGAGTTCTCTTCAACCAATTGCCTGAACACTTATGACTTAAATAGCAGATTGAGTGCAGTGGATGAGGCTCTTGTCCTTGAGCAATTGGGAGAGATTGTGGCATCTTCATTACCTTGTGTTGCATTATCTAGGATAAAGGGATTGTTCTAAGAGAACATCTGTGTTTCTCTTGGGAAAAGATTCTCAGTAGGAGTTGGCATTGCAAGAGTTTCAGCATTTGCAGAGTGTGACACACTTGGCGTTAGCCATGAGCAGCGCGGGGAGGTAACATCAGTGATAGGAGGAGGTAGTGTGAGATAGAGCCAGCGACAGGAGGAGGTAGCTGGGAGGTGAGGCAGCGACGCAGTAAGGCGGTGTCGGAGACAGGAGAAGGCGCTGGGAGGGAATGGAGGAGAAGAGGCGGAGGTACCTTGGAGGAGAAGCAGCAGCGCCAGGGAAGGGAGGGGAGGCAATGACAGCGCATGAGGAAGAGGCAGAGACGAAGACGTCCTTCCCTCGTCACGCAGCCATCTCGAGTTCACCGCACTGCATCCTCTCCTGCGCCGCCGCCGCTACCTCCTGCTCCGCGCCAGCCGAGCAAGCATCGCCGCCTCCTCCTTGCTTACCACAGCGACGCCGCCATCGCCTCCTCCCCTAGACTCCCACCTCCTCGTCTTGATCTGCCTGACGAGAGCTACAGAGGCCAATGATCTTGAGAACCAAGTCGCAGCTTGGGTTCAGGGTGGAAGAAGGTGGCTATTGACGTGTAGCCCTCTTCCTTGCCGGTCGGCAATGGCCGAAAATGAACAGCACGTCGGGGATGAAAGTCGGCATCAACTTGAACTTCCAAAGGTAAACAATTTATGGGCTCAAAATTTTAATTTCCAGGTAGTACTAGAGGTGATGCGATATATCGAGTTAATGTTTCTGTTTATATGTGTGTGAAATAAAATTGATATTTATTATGCGGTTTATGATACCGTCTGTTAATATATATCACTCTCTTTTAGAGTTCCGTTGCAACACACGAACATTATACTAGTTTTTATATATAAGAAACTATATTTCCAGCAGAGAAGGCCTCCATATATGGGGCCATGGCGTCTGTTGTGCCCTGGGTCCAGCCGGTCAGCACAGAATAAGATAAAAGCAGAATGATCAGCTCGAGCCCACGCCGGACCACCAGCCGCCTCTGCCTGCCTGCACCGCTCCGGCCGGCCCCACAGCTAACCCTATTCAGTTCTACTTGTCTCATCGGTTCATCCTACCAGGACCTGCTTATTTTTAATCAGGTTTAACCATAAATTCTGCTGTACTTAACATGTACTTATAAAGTATATATGCATTACTGAATTTTATACCAACTGCCGTCTAAACTACAGCAAAACCCATGATATGTAAAATTAACGCCCATTAGATCGTGCTAGATAGATCATATATATAGCTAGCTAGCCCTGGTCCTGTTCAATTGTTACGTGTCCTCAAAGGCTTGATATCCTTGTGTCCCTCCTTTAGTAAGGATGAACATGAGTACCAGGGTATTTGGCTTCTGTGGCACTGCATTTCCATTTGGAGGTGGGTCGCCATCCAAAATATACTTAGGTCGGTCGAGAGATGGGGTCCAAGAACCCCGGCCGATCTGAGAGCGACCATCGAGGAGCAACAAAAGCTACCTAACCCGAGATAGCTGCGATGGACACACAGATGACGAATAGTTAACAAGCCAGGCAGACGTACAGCGGGTGATCGTAGATGTCACTGCTACAGAAATACTAATACTAAACATCTGATCACAGACGGTTCATCGAAACCGTCTGTATTAAACACAATCTCAAACGGTTTTTGTTTACCCACCGTCTGTGTTATTCTGTGCGCTAAAAACCGTCTGTGATATTATCTAATATCATAGACGGTTTTTTGTCAGAACTGTCTGTGATACTTCACAGACGGTTTTAAACATGAACCGTCTGTGATATGACCTCTTCACAGACGATTTTAAATATGAACCGTCTGTAATATGACATATTCACAGACGGTTTTTGTTGAAAATCATCCGTGATAATTAACTCATCACAGACGGTGCAGTGTACATATATAGCTCCCCAACAGAGTCTTTTTGATCTCCATCTCTGGCGCTACCGTAACCGCGGGAGATCTCCAAGCTCGGTGAGTCCATCGCCACTCCGTGCCTGGTTTGAGTATCGCCTCACCTCACTGAGCCCGCTCGTGTGGTCCATTTCAACTATTGTCGCCGAGGAGCTTACCGCCGTCGCCTCTGTTCACCGATCGACGGTCAGCCACCTTGGACCTTCCCCGACTTCATTGACACCTTCCTCGTGATCGAGGTGAGCTACTGGAGCATAAACATCCTTTAATTTGAGTAGTTTCAGGCATTTACGCCGAAATCGCTAGCGAAGCCCATGGCGCCGCCACAGGATATCACTGTCGGTTCGCCTCAGGCGACCTTAGGGCCCCGAGCATCATTTTAACCACGTGCATCAAGACTGTGTCTTTACGGTGACCTTTGAGGACTTGTTCTGTCTCTTGAACCTCAACGAGCTCGACGTTTCACTCATACGATGCTGGACACTATAAGTATGTACAATCACGGTCAATGTTCGTATAATACCGATAAATGTTATATATAACTCCTTACTTTTGTATATAGATACATGATGTTTGAAGCCGAAAGAAGGAATTCACTGGTAGGTTTCCTCGACCCACACGTGGTCTCCAAGCAAACCATCAAGGCGAATGTAATATTCGTCGAGAATTACGTTATAGAGTTTTTCCTGGCTCGCCGCAACAAGGAATACATACTTTTGCCCTACAACCAGGAATAAGTGTTGCACTACTGGCTATACTTGTTGATTTGTACTTTATAAGCAACACGAACGTAGGTTTAATGACCATACTGACATACCTGTGTAGCTTCCACTGGGTTCTAATTGTAATTATACCAAAACGGAAATGGGTAATATACCTAGATTCCCTAAAGAGTTCCACTCACAACCTCATAGTTATTCGGAATTTAATCAACAAGTAAACACATTTCCTCCATAAAAACTCTATTGTAGTCTTTTCTTCCTTTGCAATGGCTAAGGCTAACTTCTTGGAGTCACGTAGGGTGTTCGATGTGTTATATGCTAGAGGATGGAATTACAGGGGAATGTGGCTGCAACACGATCTAACTTTTCCGGTACTCACTAGCTAGCACACATTAATCATATATAACACTTCGTAGTAATGGCTCTCGAACTAACCAATTCTATTTTTGCAGTGCCACCAGCAGCCGCCGGGCCGCAACGTCTGTGGATACTATGTTTGCCACAACATGGAACTACTCATCGGTTCCGCGATCACCAATGATCCTCAGATTTGTCAATCTTGCAACAATTATTTCATATATACTTACCAATTTATATAAGCACAAATTTAATCTTCCTATCAACAGGTTGCGACCATCGCTGAAACTGCGTTGGAACAGAGCGAGCTCATAAAAGTTCGATCACACCTTGTGTCATTCCTAAACAGTCAGGTCATAAATCAAGATGGGAGTTTCCACAGTGTAGATTGAACTTGATTGGGATAGATTGAATTTAATGGTACATGTGTGTAAATTAATGTACATTAATGGTTAATTTTAGTTAATTGATTTGTGAATTGAATGTGCTTGTTTCTGAAATGAATGCACATTTGATGTGCTTCTGAAATGAATGTGAATTGGATGTGCTTGTTTCAGAGGGCATGTCTAGTATTTCCTGAGGCTAGCCAATAAACAGAAATAGATTTAGCAATGCAAAAGAATATCACATACGGTTTGTAGATCAAACCGTCTGTGATAGTGTACTATCACAGATAGTACACTATCACGCACGGTTTGATCTACAAACCGTCTGTGATAAAACCGTCTGTGATGACCTATGTCATTACTGACTTATAAACTCAGACGGTTTACGAAACCGTCTGTGATAACGTTTTTGAACCGTCTATAAATGTTTTTTCTGTAGTAGTGTGTGTAGCCTCCATTTGTATGTTTTCTAATGTACAGACGTAGTATTCTCGTGCAGGAGTCTAGTTTTCTTTGGTCGTATCACTCGGTGCGGGAATCAATCGAGTAGGTACTATGACTGCTTATGCATTTCAGTGTACGTGCATGCTCTGTAATGGACTAACTAAAAACTGCAAATTATGCGCAAGAGATTTTCTTGGAAGGTTACAAGTAGTAGAATGAATCCTTGTACATTATCTCCTTTTTAGAGTGCCTGACTGACTGAAGTTAATCACCTCAGTTCATGCATAATTGGGTAGCATGGACCAAACAACGATGATGCACCATATGCCCCTCCATAGAGGTGAAACAGTATTTGTTGGTCCCTATTAGCTAAGCGTCACTTAATTGCACTGCCCATGATAACCATAATTACATGGCCTTTAGGGCCACACGCCAATGCACGTTTCACGTAAGGTTGGATCAAATTTAATGTTAGTACGATTATCCATCAAGGCATTTCTAATAATTCGAGATAACATTGTCACTAACATACGCTACATTATTTTCAGAGACAACATCTTTAATAGATAGTTTCTAGCACACTCTCCAATATTTATATTTTAGAATTTTTCTTTGAAACGGACATACATATCAGCTAGAGTAAATTAATGTATCATATCTTGTTTCGCGTGCACGACAGTCTCTTCAGGAAGAGACGACATGTGCTATCCCTCCTCCCCGTCTCTCCTCCATATGACGACAATAAATACACTATTAGAGATGTCCTCGCTGACGAGTTAAAGGGGGCGACACCTTTATATCATATTGTTACACCCTCTTTGCCTCTGAATTTCAAGAAAGGTGGCAGCTGAGGTCCGGCCTTTTCTGCTCGCGTCGCCTACTTGGCCATCATTTCTGCATTCTGCCTCCCTCTTGCATGCCTTGAAAGGTCAGGCCTGTACTACTACTACATAAGCAGATAAGCTGCACACGGCCGTGAAACCTTCGTTTTTGGGTGGAGGATCGAGTTGATCGGAGGGAGGAGGAGGTGCGGCCGGCCGGGAGTGATCGATCGAGGAGCCCCGGTCGCTGTCGTTGGCGGGTGGGGGAGGTGGCGGTTACGGCGAAGAAGGCCAATAGAAAGCGCGGGCGGAGAGCGAGAGATCGGGGGAGATCTCCGCGTCTCTTTCCGACCGCGTTGCTCCTGGATTGCGGGCTGCAGCCAGCCTTGGCCCGCAATCCATCCGCGCTTTCCGGCCGCGCGCACGCTCGCGCCACCCACCTCGGCCACCACCGATATATATACCCCGCCACGGCCTTATCCCTCCTCTCGATCGGTCTATATATCGGCTGGCCGGCGAAACCGAGGGGCTAGCTAGGGGAAGTTGCACGCTAGAGCTTCCATTGAAGGCTAGCTGAGGGCTGCGGCAAAGTAGCAGGCGCACAGGAAAGCAAGGTACGTGCTTGTTTGCTTACCGTACGTGCGTGTATACACACTGCGTGCTGAAGTGCTGATGCGTAAATACTGTCGTTTCTCGTTGCCTTCGTGGGTACAAGGTTCTCGAGTCCCGAGGTGGTTGTCGGAGGAGAAGGCAAGAAAGGGAGCAGCGAAAAGTTGGTCCTGTCCGATCAATACTCGCTTGGTTAATTAACGCAACGCAGGCGCGCGTGGTGAGGCTTCTGTGTGCTTTCTCCCTGTATCGCATCTCTCTCTCTCTCTCTCTACACACACACATATGGAGGTAGAAGTGTGTAAAACTGCAACTCGATCTCCTTAGCATGCAAGTGTCCTGATCATCCTGATTCCTAAAGGAGAACTGGGGGAAATCGATCTGTAATGTTAAGGATCGATTAGACATTCTTTCGTAGAATTAAATTCCTTTTTTAAGACAAATTTTGTGGTATTTATATTTCCTTCTTAATTTGTATTTATATTTTGGATGCTAAATTTTTCGACTTTTTTCCTCATAATTTGTGCAGATACATATATGGTGAATTTTGATTTATTTTTTTTTCTCCGTTATTTAAGGGGAAAAACTCTAATTGTACTTTTCGATCGTTTCAGTCTGATCTATTCCTCACCCTCATGCGATATGGGAAATTGCACTTAGTTTTTACTTATGATTGAGTGTTCTGAAATGCTTCACAGTTCACACACTAATCACATAAATGAAGTTTTGATGCGAAAGATCCACGAGTTTTTTTTTTTTTTGAAAGGGAAACAATTTAGCTTCATTGACACAAAAGAAATAAAAACAAGGCAAAATGTAGGGCTCATCGGGGTAATCGTATATATGATGAAAGTATCATACCTTCTGCCGTAGTGCCGTATATATAATGATTGTTCACATTATTTGATAAATACCATTACAGTGAAAAAGAGTAGCACATGCTTCTATTAGTTAATCCTTGTTTCTCTGTACAATTAATCAATAGGCTCAAGCAGTTGATGTGCTTCACATCAATACCATGTAATACATGTACTGCTAACAACCTAATTCTACAGGAGCATGCGCACATGGAGTGAGGAGGAGCGCTTTTTTTTACTAGAGATAATTGATCACCAAACTTATGACTGAAAAATTACTTTTTATCGTGCAGTGTGAACTAGCTTGGCATCTAGCTACATTACTTTGACCGGTGGAAGAAAAATGAACGCTTTCTCCGATGTCCCCCCCGGTTTTCGTTTCCACCCCACTGATGAGGAACTCGTGGATTACTACCTTAGGAAGAAGGTTGCATTGAAGAAGATAGACTTGGATATCATAAAAGATGTTGATTTGTACAAAATTGAGCCTTGGGATCTACAAGGTAATCACAACTTCCTTATGCTAGTACAAGCTTGCCTCTAACTTTGTAAATAATATATATGTGTCAAAGCACGAGTTGTAGAAATTTTTTTAGACAATGGAAGTGAAAAAATCTCTCCCGGCCTTGCATCAAGGATGCACACAGCCTATTTATTAAAGGGACAAAAGTAACAAAATAACCAAAACTGTTAAAAGTGGCAAGAAGCCTTACAACCATTAATAGGCAAATGAAAATTAAACTTAATAATTGCAAATCCTGTGACTAAACAGCCACCCATGTGAATTGAGGATTTGCTTCACCACAAACTCCAACCTTAGGTTTTCATCCAACATGTACTCCTTCTGGGCCAATATTTGTAAATTTGCCCACGCATGTAGCCAGGATCCACACAAAAAGATAACTTGCAAGGGATTAGTGATATTCTTTTTGTTAAAAACAACATCATTCCGACAAGACCAAATAGACCAACATAAGGCACTAGCTCCCACCAGGAGTTGTGACTTTAAATTTGTTGGATTAATACTGGCTAACCAATTCCCGAACATGTGTGCCATGCTCACAGGAGGGATAAATTAAACGCACATCAAACAGCCCATCATGCAAGTCGTGCAAATAGGCAGTCAATAAAAAGATGTTGAATTGTTTCCTCTTTAATACAGAAACAACACTGTTTGCTTCCCCTCTTATTTATTTTAAGCAGATTATCTTTAGTTAAAACGACCCCTCTTTTGAGATACCAAAGGAAAATTTTCACTTTTAAGGGAATTTTAATTAGCCAAAATAAATTCCTAATAGGGAATTGAAAATTACTAATTAGTGCCCCATATAAAGACTTGACCGTAAACATGCCGGATTTATTTAAATTCCACCTGAAAACATCCTTTTGAGAGTTTAACTGAACATTAGCAATTCTCAAAATTAACTCATTCCAAGCATGTAACTTGGGCCCAATAATAGGTCTTCGAAAAGAAATATTTAAAGGAGTCAATCTCATAATATTTGCCACAGTATCCTCTTTTCTCCTTACCACATTATAAAGAAGAGGGTATTGTCTTTTCAGAGTAGAGTCTCCTAACTAAATATCTTCCTAAAACCTAATTTGCATTCCATTTTCAACCTGGAATGACCCAAAAACAAAGAAATTATTCTTTAATTTTCACAAGACCCGATCAAAAATGGGAAGTCATAGGCTTATTAACCACATGCGAAAGACTCTTGTCACCCAAATATTTCCTTATTAACAGCGATTGCCAAACACCTTCTTCATTAATCAATTTAAATAGCCATTTCCTGAGCAAGCTTTTATTTTTTGTGTCTAAGTTCTGAAACACCTAGACCACCATGCTCCTTGGGCGAGCAAACTATACTCCATTCAGCAAGCCGATATTTACGTTTAAGATTGTCGCTCTGCCAGAAGAATCTAGATCGATAGTAGTCAAGTCTTTTGAGAACTTCTCTAGGAACTTCAAAAAAAGAAAACATAAACATTGGCAGACTGCTGAGCACCGAGTTAATAAGTACTAATCGTCCTCCCACAGACATATTTTTTTCTTTCCAACTACTAAGTTTTTTCTCAAATCTATCATCTACCCCTTTCCAATCACTATTCCTCAATTTTTCAAAGTGAATTGGGATGCCTAAGCACCTGAAAGGAAAAGTACCACTTCACAACCAAATAATTGCGTAAACTGCAGTTCAACAGCTTTGGCAGAACCAAAACAAAAAATATCACTCTTATGGAAATTAATCTTTAAACCCAATAATTGTTCAAAGACACATAGAATAAGTTTAAGATTTTTAGCTTGTTCCAAATCATTATTCAGGAAGAGAATCGTGTCATCAGCATACTGTAAAATTGACAACCCATCCTTAATCAAGTGCGGAACTATTCCTGATAAAAGGCCTGCTTCTTTAGCCCATGAGATACAAATGGCAAGCATGTCCCATACAATGTTAAAAAGAATAGAGGACATCAAATCACCTTGCCTAAGACCCTTCTGAGTTTGAAAAAAGGAGCCAAGATCATCATTAACTTTTATTCCAACACTCCCTCCCTTAACTATACTTTCCACCCAAAAGCACCATTTAGCATAAAAGCCTTTCATCCTCAAAATTTGAATTAAAAATGGTCATTTTACTTTGTCATAAGCTTTCTCAAAATCTACTTTGAAAACTATTACATCCAAATTCTTTTTATGTAATTCATGAATGGTTTCGTGGAGGATAACCACTCCATCAAGAATAAATCTCCCCTAAATAAACGCCGATTGGGAAGGTCTAACAATCTTTTGTGCTACACCCATAAGTCTATTAGTAACAAATTTAGTAAAAATTTTAAAATTAACATTTAAAAGACAAATAGGTATGTACTGTTGTATTTGTTTAGCATCCATTTTTTTGGGAAGCAATGTAATGATCCCAAAATTCAAGCTAAAGAGAGGAAGCGAGCATTTATAAAAATCCTGGAACATAGCCATCAAGTCATATTTAATGATATCCCAAAACACCTGATAGAACTCAGCAGGGAAGCCATCAAGCCCAGGTGCTTTATTATGGTCCATTTGAAAAATTACTTCCTTCACCTCTTTTTCAGTGAAAGATTCTGTAAGGAAATTATTTTTCACTCCTGAAAATTGAGGTATATCATTCATAACAGTATCAACCAAAGATAAATGATTATTTTCGGAAGGTCCAAACAACTCTTTATAATAATTGGTGATATATGTTTTTAATTGTACATCACCCCGAATTATTCATTCCTCTTGTTCGAGCTAAAAGATTATTTGCCGTCTATGCTTCCCATTCGCAATCAAATGATAATAGTGTGTATTTTTATCTCCTTCCAAAAGAAATTTCGCTTTGGACCTCTGATACCACTTAATTTCTTCTTCTTTCAAAGATGAGTCAATTTCTCATTAGCAAACCTTTTAAGATTAAGATCGTGATCAGACAACCTCACAATCTCAGTTTTTTTATCTAGCTCATCAATTAATAAGTTAAGCTCTATTTTTTCCTTTTTATACGTCCCACTGATATTTTTAGTCCAACCAAACGAGTTGTAGAATGACTATATTCTTTGTGAACTGGTCGATGCATGAAACTCTATAATTCTACACACTAACACATCACTATGATATTGCTGAAACAGAACAATGCAAGATTGGAACCGAAGAGCAGAGCGAGTGGTATTTCTTCAGCCACAAGGACAAGAAGTACCCGACCGGCACTCGCACCAACAGAGCAACCACTGCCGGTTTCTGGAAGGCCACCGGAAGGGACAAGCCGATCTACGTTAAGAACTGCCTTGTGGGGTTGAGGAAGACGCTGGTTTTCTACAAGGGCAGGGCTCCCAATGGACAGAAGTCAGATTGGATCATGCACGAGTATCGCTTGGAGACCAACGAAAATGGAACTCCCCACGTACGTAAGCCTAGATCAGAATGTGTTGGTGCATGTTAATGATCCATTCATTCTTCAGCACCTGCCTCATGCCTGACAGAAGGTTAATTTGCCAATATACATGTCATTCTATTCAGGAGGAAGGATGGGTGGTCTGTAAGGTGTTCAAGAAGCGAGTTGCAACGGTGCAAAGAATGGCCGCCGATTCGCCCTATTGGTTCAACGACCATGTCGCGTTCATGGCGCCGGACCTCGACTCGCCGAGGCAGGCGGTGCACCACCACCAGAGCTACCATCCTTGCAAGGTGGAGCTGGAGTACCATCACCTCCTTCATCAGGAGCCCAGCTTCCTGCAGCTCCCTCAGTTAGAGAGCCCCAAGCTTCCTGCAGACCTGATCGGCCCTGTTGCCACACTCCGGCCATGCAGCCTGACACACCACCACCAAGCTTCTCGGCAGGTTCAGGTCGAGCCGGTTTATGTCACGGATGCATCAGCCTCGGATTGGAGGGATCTTGACAAGTTCGTGGCGTCTCAACTCAGCCACGGCGACTCAACTCCGAAGGATGTGTTCCAGCTGGTCGAGGAGAAGCCAGAAGAGGCCTTGGATTACGAATCGACGTCTGCCTCCTGCGGAGGGGAGAATAATTTGTGGAAATAGCTGCGTATATAAATGATCGATACAGATACATACTAACGTACATCATTGTATACAAACTAATAACATTGTGGTGTGGTGTGATATAATGCCATGGTAAGAAGTATATACTAATAAAGTATAGCCGAAGTGGTTATACTTACATGCATAATTTGGCATCAGGTCTTCGGCTCTGATGCTTATGAGGTAACTGGCTAGCTCGGAGATTTGTAGCAACCGTCAAGCTGTCCGTGCTGTACTCCATTGGTCAAAATGGCAGCTATATATATCTATATATGGTCGCGTTGCCATGCATCATCGATTCATTGGTGGTTATAAACTTTCCAAATCAAATGTATATATCATTTTTTAATAAGTCACGTTTATCTAAATTTATTCGACGATGAGATCGATGGAGAACATTATCGTAGAGAAGAGGCACTAGTGCACTACATCTGAACAATTTCATGCGCGCTTAATTTGATATACCTGGCTAGCAAGTACTTGAGATTCCTGTAAGCCCCTAGGATCAAGAAGTAAACAAAGACAAAACTACTGGGATCCAGGAGTTTTGGTCCTGAAGGATACACACACTCACGTGAAGTTCTCATCGGCACGCATGCATCGAGAGTCCCTTCAGAAGGTTACAGGAGATCAGCAATAAGACGGTGAGACGAGGGCAGAGGGGGACAGATTTGAGGCCGGCGCCATGTACTCTTGACATGAGGGAGCTGCGCGAGACGCCGGCCACGATGGGTATCAGGTTTACGCCGTTACGGTTGCAGGTGAGACCGTGAGGCAGAGGCGAGGCGTGGACGTGCGGCCATGGCGCTTGGCGCGCTCGCGATTCGCGAACGGATATGCGGTTACCACCCAACCGAAAGGGCATCAGGCAGTGGACCGGGCAGTGGGTGCAGGGGAAAAGTCCGGACGTACTCTGATTTTGGGCTCTGCGTGCGTGTAATTCTGGTCCGTAGTAAGCGGTGGTTCGACTCGAGTACGGAGTCTGCGTTAGTATTGGGCCCAAACAAGTTAAAAATCGCCTAATTATGCAGTTCCATTAGTGAGCCCATCGAAGGTAAAAATGTAATGTAGCTAGTATTGAGTGAAACAGCTGCAAGAACAATCTACCGAAACGGATGGGCAACCTGAATTCTTGGAGAACTTCCGCATGTATCCAAATTGGACCTGCTGAAGCTCTGAAATGCTCTCGCCGGCTTGAGCTCGTGCAACATTCTTTTGTTCACGCTTGCATATGCATGCATGCAGGCGCAGGCGCAGGCGCGTTCAATCTTCTTTTACCCTTTCTTTTGAATCTTACTGCAGTACTAGTATCTTTTTCTCTCTCTGCCTTGACGCTTTACCACTGCTAAGATGCTAGGCTAGGCTAGGCACGTTAAAACTTGCAAAGGAAGTCTATATGCTCTGTCTGAGGCCTTCTGTTAGGCTATGTTCTTGCTGCAATCGCCTCTAGGCTGTAAGCCATCATTTTTACAGTTACAGCCAGCTCCATCTCTTGTCATGACCCCTGTTGACAGTATACCAGATGGGCAACTGCAAGGGAGCAAGACGGGCCGGCGTGAGAGGAAGCCCAACTCAAGATATGCTACAGCGAATGGGTTGTTTAGCTTCGGGCTGGACCAAGCCGTTAATGCCTAGCTAAGTTTTGCCGTATTATAAATAGTGGCGTTTGTGCCAAAAGAGATGACAAATGTAAAGATATTATCTACTTTCCCCAAATTGCTACTTCTCTATTCCCCTTTCTCCATAATACTCCCCTTCTTCCTAAACTCAATCCTTGATCCTGTTGAATATATGCTCATACATTTGGGTACATAACATCTGGTATCAGAGCTGAGATCCAGCGCAAGGATTCGTCCTGGAGAAACCACGCTATCAGACGCGAGCCCAGGAGAGAACATCGGACATGGAGCAGGAGCTAGCAGCGCTCACCCGAGCGATACAAACACAGAATGCAACCATCCAATCCTTGGAGGAATCAGTGGCAGAAATCAAACCGGTAATCCTGGAACTTAAGGAGTGGAAGCCGACGATGATCGCCACCGTGGATGACCTGCGAGGCGAGGTTGTGGAACTGCGAGATCAAGTCACACAGATGATCCGTGATGCGGTCCCGGTGCCCAGGCCAACAGTGCTGCCTCCATTGTTTGCCGACCCCAGAGCACTTGAAGATTAAGGAGACCAAAGAGCACATCACCGATCTACCGTTGAACAACGGTAAAGTTGGTTTGTATCCATTACCTATTCCACCACTTGATCCGGGAGATTCAAGTGGCAGAAACTCTGGAGGATATTATCATCAGTCCACAACCCCTAAATTGGATTTTCCTCATTTTGAGGGTGAGAATCCAAAGGCTTGGAAACTGAAATGTGAAGTGTACTTCCGTGTCTGTGCTACTAGACCAGATTTATGGGTGAGTATAGCTGCTATGCATTTTGGGGGAAATGCAGTTTTGTGGTTGCAATCAACTCAGGCACATATTAAATGTGCGAATTGGGAAGATTTTGCTGAGGTTGTTTGTGTACGTTTTGGTAGGGAGGAATTCCAACAGCAACTTCGGCTGTTTAACCGTCTCAAACAAAATGGAACTATCACTGAATTTGCTGAAAAATTCAATGAAGCAATGCATAATCTCCTCGCTCATCACACATGGGATCCTATGTTCTTTGTGACTCAATTCACTGATGGGTTGAGAAGTGATGTTAGAGCGGCAGTAGTTTTGCATCAGCCAAAGAACTTGGACACCGCAGTTTCCTTAGCCTGTCTGCAGGAGGAAGTCCTAGAGACAATGCGGCGAGAAACACGCCGACCTGAGTTCCTGACAGGTGGTCGACCCCCAGCAAGGACTGCATTGCCATTGCCTGTGCCCCCTGGAAGAACACCGGGTACCTTTGGAAACAAAGGAGAAGACAGAGAGGTCGGATAGTTCACGAACAAGTGGACTCGATGACAAGTTGGTCGCACTAAGGGCTTCTGCCGAGCTAGAGGACTATGCCATACCAGTGGAGAAAAGTGGAATCGAGAGCACCGATGTGGACCTCTTGGCCTGGCTGCATGTGGTTCAGAATTATGGGAAATGGTCCAAGACTCAAACCTTGAAGCTGAACCATCTGAAAATGGGAATTCGCAAGAAATGAGTCACTGGCTATTTCGATGGCGGCGATTCGGATCGGAAACACCAAAAACAGTGAGACTGGCTGGCAAAATTCAGGGGATTGAAGTCACCATCTTGGTGGACTCAGGAAGTACCCACAGTTTCATGAGAGAGGAATTAGCGGATAAACTGCAAGGGGAGCAGAGATCACGACAACAGATGAGGGTGAGAATTGCAGATGGGGGAACATTGTTATGTGCCCGAGAGTTCCCTAACTGTCAATGGCAGTCACAAGGAGTAACTTTCACCACTCAACTGAAGGTCCTGGCACTCGGATGTTATGATATCATTGCAGGAATGGATTGGTTGGAGAAGCACAGTCCAATGACGATTCATTGGCGCAAGAAAATGCTATCATTTGTATACCAAGGCAAAGGTATAGTGCTTCATGGACTGAAGGGCAGTACCACTAATGGAGGGTTATTGACTGCATCGGTGGAGTTACAACCTTGGAAGGACCAAGTTCAGATACGTTCAGCTGAATTGAACTCCTCACCGACTCTCGATACTATTTACCATGTATTATCAGAGTTTGCAGAGGTCTTTGAGGAACCACAAGGCCTGCCGCCAAAGAGGGAATTTGATCATGCTATTCCATTAGTCTTCGGAGCTCAACCTGTCAATTTAAGACCCTATCGGTACTCTCCAGCACAGAAGGATGAAGTGGAGAGACAAGTTGCCGAGATGCTCAGGCAAGGAATAATTCAGGCCAGCACCAGTCCATTTGCATCACCGGTATTGCTAGTTCCCAAAAAACATAAAACATGGCGGCTATGTGTGGACTACCGGCATGTGAATGCAATCACAGTGAAGAACCGTTATCCATTGCCAATCATCGACGAGTTGTTAGATGAGCTAGCCGGTTCACAGTGGTTCACTAGCCTTGACTTGAGGGCAGGCTACCATCAGATACATATGAAGGAAGAAGATGAATATATAACTACTTTCAAAACTCATCAAGGACATTACCAGTTCAGAGTAATGCCTTATGGGCTGACCAATGCACCCGCCACATTCTAGGGGCTTATGAACGCCATTCTAGGGCCTTTCCTTCGTCGAGGAGTGTTAGTGTTTATCGATGACATTCTTGTGTACAGCCAAACCTTAGAAGAACATGCAAGGCAGCTCCGGCAGATACTTGAGATTCTGAGAGGACACAAACTGAAACTTAAGCGATCCAAGTGTGCTTTCGCTCAAAAGGAACTGACATACTTGGGACACATTATCAGTCATCAGGGTGTGGCCACAGACCCGAAAAATATATTGGCAGTTAGGGAGTGTCCTAGTCCCGAAAACATCAAGCAAGTTAGAGGATTTCTAGGACTGGCCGATTACTACCGTAAGTTTGTCAGGCAGTTTGGAATCCTCAGTCGTCCCCTTACTGAGTTGTTACGGAAAAATGTGGTATTTGCCTGGACAAAGGACAAGGAAGCGGCATTTCAGGCTTTGAAACAGGCGTTGATCTCAGCACCAGTCCTAGCCCTACCCGACTTCACTCAAGAGTTTGTTATTGAGACTGATGCTTCAGAAAGAGGTATCGGTGCAGTGTTAATGCAGAATAATCATCCAATTGCATATCTCAGTAAGGCATTAGGACCTCGAGCACGAGCTTGTCCACCTCTGAAAAAAGAAGGGTTGGTCAGTATTGTTGGTCAGGAACGCTGGAGGACTTACTTACAACCAAAAGAATTTATGATCCGAATTGATCAGAGGAGCCTTATGCATCTTGGGGATCAGAGATTAACAACTTTATGGCAACAAAAAGTCATGACTAAGCTTTTGGGTTTGCAATATCGGATTATCTATAAGCCTGGTACTATGAACCAAGCGGCTGATGCTCTATCGCGCAGAGAGAGGGGAGAAGATATGGAAGTGGTTGCCATTTCCACTGTTATACCAGATTGGATGGATACAATAGCCAAGGGTTATCAACAGGATCCTCAGTCGAGCAAAATATTACAGAATTTGACAGTTGTCGGTAATGGCACTTCCAGATTTCAACTAAGCAATGGTTTACTGAAATTGGGAGACCGAGTGTGGGTTGGAAGTAATGCTGCTGTGCAACGTAATATTTTAAACTCCTTGCATTCAAGTGCATTAGGAGGACATTCTGGGTTCCAGGTAACATATCATAGGATCCGGAAGATGTTTGCTTGGCAGGGTATGAAAAGAGACGTGAGAGAATTTGTTGAGCAGTGTTCAGTGTGTAAGCAGGCAAAACCTAAACATGTGCGTTACCTGGGATTACTCCAACCCTTACCAGTTCCTGACCACGCTTGGCAGATGGTGACTATGGATTTCATAGAGGGTTTACCACGGTTTGCGGGCTACAACTGCATTATGGTTGTTGTTGACAAATTTTCAAAATATGCTCACTTCATAGCTCGAGCTCACCCTTTCACAGCTTTTCAGGTAGCAAAAGTCTTTATGCAGCAGATATTCAAATTGCATGGATTGCCTCAGTCGATCGTCTCAGATCGGGATAGAGTATTCACCAGTGTGTTATGGAGAGAATTATTCAAAGCCGCACAAACTCAGCTCAAAATGAGCTCAGCGTACCATCCACAGACGGATGGGCAAACTGAGTGGGTCAATCAGTGCGTGGAGGCCTATTTGCGTTGTTTTGTTCATGCGTGCCCGAATAAATGGTTCAATTGGTTGGCTTTGTCGGAGTATTGGTACAACACTGCCTTGCATACCACCCTTGGAAAGACTCCTTTTGAAATCCTCTATGGGTATAGTCCTAGGCATTATGGCATCAGGGATACCGCAGCTTGTCAGCACAAGGAGTTATCAGAGTGGTTGCAAGAAAGAAAATTAATGACTGAACTTTTGAAACAACACCTCAACAGAGCAAATCAACACATGAAGGTTCAAGCTGACCTCAAAAGAACTGAAAGGAAGTTTCAGGAGGGGGACTGGGTGTATCTCAAGCTTCAGCCTTATGTGCAAAGTTCAGTAGCGGTAAGAGCTAACCACAAGCTGGCGTTCCGATATTTCGGTCCTTTTCAGGTGGAGAAAAAGGTTGGACTGGTGGCATACAAGCTTCGACTGCCCTCCATCAAGCGGCTATTCATCGATAGAATACACGATCACAACTCCTAAGGCTATTCCCCTTCAAAGCTAAAATACGGCCAGAGTGCCGGATTAGCGAAGATTTGTGAGTCTCCTTAAGGTCTTTGCGGCGTCTCCATGACAAAGGACCGACTTCCATTACCCAAGTGCAAGTACAATGGTCGGGAGGAACTACTTCAACACCGACACAGGAAGACTTGATTGACTGCGGATCGATTCCCTTGCGCACGGCTTGGGGGCAAGCCGGTTCGAAGGGATGGGGATGTCATGACCCTGCTGACGATATACCGGATGGGCAAGCGCAAGGGAGCAAGACGGCCAAGCGTGAGAGGAAGCCCAACTCAAGATATACTACTGAGCGAATGGGTTGTTTAGCCGAAATTTGGACCAAGCCGTTAATGCCTAGCTAAGTTTTGTCAGTATTATAAATAGTGGCGTTTGTGCCAAAAGAGATGACAAATGTAAAGATATTATCTACTTTCCCCAAATTGCTACTTCTCTATTCCCCTTTCTCCAGAATACTCCCCTTCTTCCTAAACTCAATCCTTGATCCTGTTGAATATATGTTCATACATTTGGGTACATAACATCTCTCTATGCTCCTTGGACTTGATCTGGCTCGATTCGCTGCATACCTTGCGCATCATTTCTTTAATTCTCACATACTAGCTAGCTAACAAATAATTTTTATGAGCATTGTCCACACGTGAGAACTGAGAAGTGAGCTCATAGCTAGCCATCCGATCACATCATAGATGATAGATCATTTTTTTTATGAACATCAATGATAAATCATGATCACTGATCAGACGCGGTTGTGAATCTTATTGTACATCTGCGAGATCATTCATTCCCTATACGTTAGAGAAGAATTCTATTTCTTTTCATACTCTGGATGAACTACATACGGCAGTGACTCCGATACAGGCTCAACTAGCGTCATGTTGTTCTGCTGTCGCGTCAGACAATAGAATGTATTCCAGTTCTCTCATCGGTAATCCATTGTACATGAGTCCGTATTGTATACGTTCAAGACTTGCTGCTTGTGTATCAAGTCATGAACTCCAGTAATTGTATCTGTAAATTATGAGCAATAGATCAATCAAAGGTGCGGTTGCATCTTTGCCTTCATTGTATGAGAGCTAGGGATGCAATCGGAGCAGATATAGACGGATATTGCTCAACATATATCATTTTTTCACATTTTTTCTGGGAATCGGAGTCGGATACAGACAGTGCCGGATATGAATGCATATAGTCCCAGTCACGAATACGGAGCGAATACATACCAAACCGAATACGGATTGTCTCGCTCAAGAATATTTACTCGGATGTTGCGTGAAAACAAAAACCATATATGCCGCACAAATAAAAATCAATCAATCATACTACATATCTAAAATGCAACTACATTAGTAGTTCAACAAGCAAATTTAAATACATCACACGATGATAGAGACTAGTTAAGCAAGTAGAAACTAGCAGGTACATGACAGGGGCTAGTTAAGCAATTAGTAACTACTAACTAGCAAGTAACAAGTCACAACTCTCACACCTCCGATGCCTAGATACCTAGAAGCAAAGGAGAAGGTTAGAAAGGTTGGATATTGAATCATAGTTTGTGTACTTATTTGCTTCGTGTGCAGTACATGTTCCTGTGCGCTAGTGCTATGAATTCATTTTCTTGTTAAATTTTAAGCCTGGTTTTTTTTTTGAGGTTATATTCTTATTGATGGCAGCTCCAGGCATGCAAAGTGGTCCTAAGGCTTCTTTGGACCATGAATCAACTAGCATGATTTTTCTAAAATAACTTTAAATACAATAATTACTAGTAATTATCTTTTTTATGAGGCAATTGATTGATATAATCAAACTATTTCACAGCTAATGTGAAATTTCTGTTTGCATTTCACATATTTTTTTGTTGATGGTGTTCCTTGCCTAAGCTATGTGTTCTGCAGTTATAACACCTGGGTTCCATGCCTTATTCATGGAAGCTATGATTAGAGTATTTACCAAATGTTCGGAGTGAACAATATTAAAGCTTGAAGATCTTACTGAAACGGGAGACCATAGGCAATACTCTACCATAGTAGGACCAGCAATGTGGAAGCACCGACGACGCAGAGCACGTTGGCCGCGGCGAGGGCCGAGGAGGGAGGCCGAGAGGGCGTAGCGCGGTAGCGGGGGAGAGTGCGGGTGGGGGAGATGGAGATGAGGAGGGAGGAGGCGGCGGCGGCTATGAGGGAGGAGGGAGTCGGATACAAAATCATTTTGTTACAAAGGAAGCTTGCTACTAAATTTTACAGCTACCATTTTGTTCCAAATCTAACAACCATTTCCAGTTACATCAGCTCTTACAACAATCAATGAAAAACTAAATAGTAAAACCAGCAAGAATCACTTAAATTTCCTCGAGAGAACACTTGCCAAACAACAACAATAAGGGCAAAATAAGAACCACTTCACACACTAGGAAGCCAAAAAGTTGCAATTTTTCAAGGTTTGCAAACAACAATAACAAAGGACCATTTGACTTTAGTTCTTAGCCTCTTACACAGATTGTGAAGTAGTACTAACTGTTTTTGCACCGATTATCACTAGATGAACAAGCTTGTTTACAACACCCAAAATCCATACAAGAAACTATAAATAAAAGGCAAAAAAACAACTTCTAGTAGCTATTTTATATGCAATTTTTGCTGTTCTTCACACTACATTGCCACTAAACACTACATACTTGACAGGGCAAGCAGCTTCTAGCTCCAAGAACAACAACAATGGTGAAGCTAATCCACCCATGGAGATGGGAGTGAGTCGTCATGGCCTGTGGTTGTCTGGTCACAAGTCTTGACCTGGAGGAGACAGTGGCAGCATTGAGACACGATCCATGCTCCTTCTCAAGGGAAACTAAAAGAAGATCACTGCTAAGAACACCTCATCCATGGCCCTTGTCTCCAATAGTACTGATGGATCCTCATCTCGCAATGACCGTTCTGACTATAGAGATCGCAATGACAGCACCCACAATGAACTCACCACACATACCAATGGCGATCGTGGTGGCCGCAGCGGACGTGGCCGAGGACGCGGCAATACCAACAATGGTGGATGCAAACAAGCCAATCAGACATGGACACTGGTGTTCAACCCCGGCCCTAGACAGGCGTTATTCAAAATTGTCCACAACCATGGGGGCGCAATGGCGCACTATAGCTCCTCGAAGTCAAGGTGGCATCTTGGGGCCGCGACCATCCAAGCCTCAAGCATACACAACTTTTTCTCCTCCTCAGCTTCCATTCTACGCTCCTCCTACTACACTAGCTCCTTCCTATGCACCGACATGGGACCAAGTCGCTCTCGTGAACGCCCTCAACAACATGTCCTTCCCGAACAACCAGGATTGGTACCTAGATTCGGGGGTGACATCTCACATGACATCGGGTGCTGGTAATTTATCTTCCTCCTCTCCATCTTCCTCTTTTGGACATATTATTGTTGGGAATGGTTCTTATCTCCCGGTTACTCGCACAAGACATCTTTCTTTTCCAACTCCCACCAAACCCTTGCATCTTCGCAACCTTTTAGTTGTTCCCCACCTCACCCAAAATCTAGTTTTTGTCTACCACTTTACTGTTGATAACAATTGTTATATTGAATTTGATCCTTTCGGCTTTTCTGTGACGGATCTCCAAACCAAGACCGTGATTCTTCGTTGCAGTAGTTCGGGCAGCCTCTACTCCCTATGCAGTCCACCTCAAGCCTTTCCAGCCATCGTCACAGCTTCATCCGACCTCTGGCATCGACGTTTGGGTTATCCCGGGGAACCTACCTTGTCTAACTTAAAATCTCTTGTAATAGGACTAGCACCAGTTTGTGTTCAGCATGTCAATTAGGTCATCATGTTAGGCTTCCGTTTTCTCTCTAATTCCTATACTACAATTCCTTTTGAGCTTATTCATAGTAATTTGTGGACATATCCTATTCTTAGCATGTAAAGACCCAACCCGAGAGGACCCGGAGGGATCTCCCAGGACCACTCAGGAGGTCCAATTGAACCACCCGGAGGTCTGGAAGGTCCTCCAAAACCTCCCAAGAGGTCCCCCAGGACCTCCCGGAGAGCCTCTAGGACCACCTAGGAGGACATGAAGGTCCACCCGAAGGTCCACCAAGACCACCTAGAGATCCCAATCTCTGTGCACAATGAGCTAGTCCCAAGATCATATTGCTAGTTCGCACAGACCCAACATCGGTGTCATCACATCCATACAACTAACTTAAGATGAAGTAGACAAATTAATATTTATCGACAAAAGACCTTACGGTCAAGCTTGTTTACAGGGGTGCCACGCAAGGCTAACAGCAAAAAGAACACTTGCAGCAGAACAAAATACAACGCGGAGCCACTTGGCGAGCCACAGGCTATCGAGTGGAGGACGTCCCCTAGTCCACGAGGTCTTCAACGAACTCCTCCTCATAGTGCTCGGAGCACCCGGGAAGGTCTTCGGCTGCTGATTAACCAAAGGGCACAAGCCATAAGTACTTTGAATGTACTCATCAAGCCACAGGGAAAATGAATGCAATAACATTTATGCAAGGCTTGACAAAGAAAGATGTATGGTTAGTTTGCAGAAAGCAATATTTATTGGAAATACATTAAGTAGATTGTAAAGTACAAGTTGAAAAGATAATACATAAGTAAACAAGTTCTTTGAAAACATCCCACGACCACCCTGGTCATGAGCCAAACTACTACTTGGATCCAAACCACTATTTTTAGAAAGATCTACCCCTTGCGTGAAAGAACCGGGCATGTCCATAACCGAGGACGCGGCTATTCGAATAGATTTTACACTCTACAGAGGTTATGCACTTTACCCACAAGACACGGAGTCCTCTAGTTGGTTGGGCACCCGTCGATGCCCCTGCTCACTTCCTTTGGTAAGCAGTCTAGAGCTCGTGACAAGGCATTTACAAAGGTCAGTTTTGACTTGGTTCTGCCCGCTAAGGTTTCGCCATGTTTAGGCCCCTTCTTGCGCCATTTCGACCTCCACAACAGAACCGCATCAGGACCTCGCTAATTAGTTGGCCAGGACCACCCTATTATGGACTTGTGGTTGCACGAGAGTGACCCAGATCGATGGCATACAAGGTTAAATCCTTAGTTGGCTGCTCAGGCGAGTCGGACCACAAACCCAGTGTGCTCAAGGCACCCACTACTCACCCCCTGACTTCTCGCCCGAGCATAAAACAGTTTTGTGTTCAACCAGCCCAAGGACCACCCCAGTCCTGGGCACACATCTTTTAACAGCAGTGGCATTGCCACGGTTCCATAGCTCATTAGACAAATTTAGCATTTGTTGGGTTCAACCCAGCCAGAGGACCACCCCAGTCCTGGCACACAAATTTTAGTTAAAACGACAACAAATGTCGTGGCCTCACACAAGGCCACACTTCATCTTAATCAGCTACACTGGCCACTACTACACAAGCCACAACCGGTGCGCTAGGGGTAAGCTAACAGTGATGATTCATGGTGAGAACAACGTCTACTCAAGCATGGCTAAGCAAACACGAAACCCATGTTGGTAAACAAGAATATCCAACTAAGATAACCCATCCTACGGATTTCCAAGGGTACATGTCAATATGTTGCTTTCAATTATCCAAGGAGTCATAAGACAAGTGGGTGTTGTAACTACTCGCGAAACTATTTTTATAAAACTAGCCATGCATGCTCATAACAAAACAATATACTTTTTACAAAATGGGTTCAACATGATCAAAGGCCTATGACTTGCCTTCACTGAAGAACTGAGGGTCTTCTGCTGAGAAAGCTGGGTCCAGGAGGTCTTCGGAACAGCCAGATCCTACACGTGCGAACAAGAACCAAGTAAATAAAACGAACAAACAAAACTCCAATGAAAGAACCAAATCAAATCCAAAGAAAAACACAGGATCAGGGCGAAGATAGAAACTTGATTTACTAAATCGGAGCTCCTATCGAAGAAGAAAAAGCTCAACCGAGGGAGGTTCAAGGTTCTGGGAAACAAAAAGGAGGCGAGAGGCCTCTCCGGTGCTTTATATAGGCACGGGGAGGTCCAAGGAGGAGGACGGTGCATTTAATGCACACAACGGGAGCAGGTAAAAGAATAAAATGAGCAGGTAAAAGAGGAGACCAAAGAGGAAAAGACAAGGTATGGTGGAAATGATAGCATTTAATGCAGCATTAAATGCACGAAGACTTTTCTCCCCCGCGGTATTGAGACCTGAGAGGGCGGTCCCACAGAAGAGGTGGTCGCGACCAAGAGGGTGGTCTTTGCAAAAAAGACCGAGGAGGTCCTGATCAAAGGAGGTCGCGGCTAAACGACAAAAAGAGGAGGTCGCAGCCTCAAAGGGAGGTCGTGACCCAAAAGGGTGGTCTTTGCAAAAAGACCAACCGAGGTGGTCGTTGCAAAAGACCAAGAGGGTCGTCTTTGCAAAGAGACCACAAGGACGGGAAGGTCCAAGACAGTCCGAAGCGCGCGCCCGAACTCAACTTGATCTGACCGTCCGATCTTAATCGGGCAACCCAAGCCAGAGGTGAAGTTCGGACTGCTTGAACAGCACAAAACATCGGGCCGTCCAAGCACAATCGAACGGCTCGGACTGAGCGTGCCCACGCGAGGAGAGAGAAAAGAGGTTGACGGCGGGGAGGTCTAGACCATTGGATCCAAACAAGGGGAGGTCTGAATGGTCAAGATGGAGCCAAAGGAGATCTCGACGGTCAAGACCAACGCAAGGGAGGTCTCAGAGGTCAAGACCATCGCAGGGGAGGTCTCAACGGTCAAGATGGAACCAAATGAGATCTCGACGGTCAAGACCATCGCAAGGGAGGTCTCAATGGTCAAGATGGAACCAAAGGAGATCTCGACGGTCAAGACCAACGCAGGGGAGGTCTCAACGGTCAAGATGGAACCAAAGGAGATCTCGACGGTGAAGACCATCGCAGGGGAGGTCTCAACGGTCAACACCATCGCAGGGGAGGTCTCAACGGTCAAGATGGAACCAAAGGAGATCTCGACGGTGAAGATAATCGCAAGGGAGGTCTGGATGGTCAAGATGGAACCAAAGGAGATCTCGACGGTGAAGACCATCGCAGGGGAGGTCTCAACGGTCAAGACCATCGCAGGGGAGGTCTCAACGGTCAAGATGGAACCAAAAGGAGATCTCGACGGTCAAGACCATCGCAGGGGAGGTCTCAACGGTTAAGATGGAACCAAAGGAGATCTTCGAAGGAGAAATTCAACCCAAGCGATGGATTTCGGAAATCAAGGACACTTGAAACACAAACCCGAGCTGGGAGCACCTCGGGGGTGGTCGTGACCCAAGAGAAGGTCATAATCGAAGAAAGGTTCAAACAGATATGGAGGTCTAAACCACGAAGAGGTCTAAATAAAGAAGGAGGTCAAAATGGGGAAAAGGTCAGAAGAGGTTAAGGGAGGTCCAGAGAGGCCTGAACGAACAGAGAGAAAGGAAAGCAAGACCAGAAATCGAACAACTCTAGAAAATTGGGATGTTACATAGCAACTCTAGGTTCAAATTTTATTTAGTTATCCTTGACGACTACTCACTATATTTGGACCTTCCCTCTTCGACACAAGTCTGATGTCTTTGCTACTTTCGAAGCATTTCACACCTATGTTCTTACTCAATTTCAACTCCCACTCAAAAAGTGTCCAGTGTGATAATGATCATGAATTTATCAATGCCCAAACCCATGACTTCTTTCTCTCTCACAGCATTCATCTTCATCTTTCTTGTCCATACACCTCTCAATAAAATAGCAAGGTGGGACATGCCATCTATACTATCAATGATGTTCTTCGTTGTCTTGTTTTTCAGTCTCCTATGCCCAGTTCCTTTCGGGCCAAAGCACTCTTCACCACCACCTATCTCAGTAACTCTTGCCCCACAAGAGCTCTTCGAATGGCCATCACCATCACAAACTTTTTTGTCGCATGCCTGCCTTTAATCACCTTCGGATTTTTGGCTCCTTGTGTTACCCCAATGCTTCCTCTACCGCGCCACACAAGATCTCTCACCAATATATACCTTGTGTATTCCTCGGGTATTCACCCCATCACAAAGGTTATCGGTGTTATGATCCCACCTCCAAACGGATACTTGTCTCACGCCATGTCACCTTTGACGAACAAGTTTTCCCATTTGCCTCTGTGTCCAGGTCATCCCCCTCATATTCCTTTGACTTTCTTTTTGATCTCGCAACTCAGCATCCTCTTTCACTGCCTATTGCAAGCACTACTGTTTCCCTTGCTGCGGTAGCTACCTAACATTCTGCAGCAACACCACAGTTGCCACAGAGCCAAATTTCCTTGTCGTGGCAACTCCAGCAACACCTTCCTTTCCCGTTGTAGCATCCCCTCATGTCGCCTCCACCATTGCTTCTAGTGGACCTATCCGTACTCACACAATGTCCACACGTGCCTGTACAGGGCATCTACCAAAACCCCTTGAAGAACGATGCTTGAATCTCACTGCCATAAGCCGTAACATCATCTCTTTCCCCCATCCCAAAAATTTACCATTTCTCTCTCAAGGATTCAAATTGGCATGTTGCCATGCAGGATGAATACGAGGCTCTTCTTCATAATCGCACATGGGATCTTGTACCTCCTCCGTCTGGTGCTAATATTGTTTATGGCAAATGGAGTTTTCGACATAAGTTCAATGCGAATGGTTCCTTCTCTCATTACAAAGCACGTTGGGTTGTTTGCGGATTTTCCCAATAACTTGGTGTTGATTCTGATGAGTAATTTACTCCAGTGGTTAAACCTATTAATATTCATGCAGCTCTTAGCATTGCCGTTTGCAATTCTTGGCCAATTCATCAACTTGTTGTGAAAAATGCCTTTCTTCATGGACATTTACATGAGATTGTGTATAGTCAGCAACCCTTGGGTTTTCTTGATGCTGCTCACCCAAACTTCGTTTGTCGGCTCTTGAAGTCTCTTTATGGTTTCAAACAAGCTTCACGTGCATGGTTTCAATGATTTGCATGTTTTTTTTCATACCATTGGGTTTCAATGCTCCAAGTTCGATTCCTTAATGTTTGTGTACAAGCACGGTGCGGACATGGCCTACATCTTGCTATATGTGGATGATATTATTCTAACAGCATCGTCTTCTGTTGTTCTTCGTACAATTGTGAGTGCTCTCGGTGTAGAATTTGCAATGAAGAATCTTGGAGCTCTTTATCACTTCCTCGGCATCTCAGTTACTCATACACTAGCCAAAGTTCATCTACCGCAACATCAATATGCCTTGGATCTACTGTCCCATGCAGGCATGGCGTCTTGTCATCCTATATCAACTCCCATTGATACTCGGTCAAATTTGTCGGCTGGCACAGGGGCACCAGTTGATGATCCCACACAATACAAGAGTATTGTTGGTGGGGTTTGCAATACCTCACAATTACAAGGCCAGATATCTCGTATGCAGTACAACAAGTATGCTTATTCATGCATGATCCATGGGGCCCACACTTTCAACTTGTTAAAGGAATTCTTCGGTATGTCCAAGGAACTCTTAATATTGGTTTGCAGCTCTACTCTTCGTCGACCACGCAACTCGTTACCTATTCGGACGTTGACTAGGCTAGTTGTCTTGATTCTCGGCGCTCTACATCTGGCTTTTGTTTGCTCTTGGGAGATAACTTGATCTTGTGGTTTTCCAAACGACAAATGACTGTTTTTCGTTCCAGTGCTGAGGCTGAGTATCAGGCTATTGCTAATGCCATGGCGGAATCAAGCTGGGTTGATCAATTACATTTGGAACTGCATAGGCCTAGGGGTGCAAACGAAGCAGATAATTCCCGACCGACCGACCGACCGAATAAATGTGGGTAAAATTCGGAGCATTTTCCCGGATATCCAGATTTTTTTTTTCTGGATTCGGATATGGATTCAGATAACCCATATCCGATGAATTCAGAACTATCCGGAGGATAATTCGGAACTATCCGGTTGACTATCCGGCTGACTATCCGATTGCCAAGCGAAAAACATCCACGGACCACCCATTGCTCCTCCATCCCGCTCGCTCCCGCACACGGCACACTACACAGCTCCTCCTCCCGCGTGCTCCCAAATCCCTTACCCTAACCCTCACTGCCGCCGCCTCCCTTCCCCTCCCTCACCGTCGCCGCCTCCCTTCCCCTCCCTCGCCGCCGCCGCCTCCCTTCCCCTACCTCGACGCCGCCACCTCCCTTCCCCTAACCCTCACCGCCGCCACCTCCCTTCCCCTCCCTCGCCGCCATCACCTCCCTTCCCCTCTCTCGCCGCCGCAACCCAAAAACTCCGTGCTTTCCGCGGCCAAATCAAGATCTCTCCGTCTTGGCCCGTCCAGTCTCCCACACCCCGCCCCATGCCGACGGCCACGCAGCCAAGAAGA
This sequence comes from Phyllostachys edulis, assembly GCA_036346405.1. NCBI lineage: Eukaryota > Viridiplantae > Streptophyta > Magnoliopsida > Poales > Poaceae > Phyllostachys > Phyllostachys edulis. Next base: position 53,912,927 of record CM070552.1, on the reverse strand, counting down.
AATGGCCGAAAGAAAAGGATGATCTCGTGTCCTCCTCTCAAGACTACGGCAACAACCTCTCGGTGGTGGCCATCTCGGGCGCCACCGCCGTGCTCTGCGAGGTGATCTCCTGGCTCCTAATCTACCGCACCGCCACCTACAACTCCCTCGACACCTCCATCAAGCGCCACTCGTGCAAGCTTGACTCCATGAAGTTCGGCTCCATAGGCAACGGCCCCTCCTCCAACTCCAACTCCTCCTCCCAGCCCACCGCGTCCTCGTCGTCGCGGGCCAAGAAGATAGACCGCGTCGAGACCAGCCTCAAGGACACCGCGCGGGAGCTGTCGCTGGCCAAGCTCAAGTCCGGTGCCGTCGTGGCCGTTGTGCTCTTCGTCGTCTTTGGCTTGCTCAACTCGCTCTTGAGGGCAGCGCATTGCCGCTTGCTACCCTTCCGGCGCCGTCTTGCTCGTCAACAGATGAGCCACCGCGGCATCCCCGGAATGACCCCACCCTCTCGCTCCATGGTCTTCCTCTACTTCCTCTGCTCCGTCGGCCTCGAGGACCAAAGCTGCGAAGCTACTAAACCGCGCCTCCTCGCATAGCCGCCCATGATCGTGAGCTCTTCCCATGCAGACTAGAAGCACGTACAACACCCGTGAGGAGGGCCTCAAATGCGAGGTGATGACTTAGTTTTGAGTTATGTGGTTTGATTATGCTGGACCATTTGTTAGGGTTTAGACTTTAGAAAAATCAAGCGTTAACTATAATGCGAATTTGCTGAGGTAGGTGAATTTGTTCTGCAGGAAGATGTGGGGAGGCTAAAATTTCTGTGCTATTCTAACGATGGAGTTGATGAACATATGATTTGGTGAGTGTGCTAGCTCATTTTGCTAACAACCTGGGAGTTGTTATCAACTGCTATGTCCCCCCCCCCAGGTTGGTAGGTTTGAAGAATATCTTTGCTCGACAGCTTCCTAATATGCCCAAGGAGTATATTGTCCATCTCGTTATGGATAGGTAATGCCCAATGCAATGCGACTATGTTTTATAATTTAGATATAGTCAATGTGGCTGTTTTTCGGAAATTGCTTCTAAGATTATTAAATCTCTTGAATGGTACTTACACAAGGTAACTAATTTGTTTTTGCAGAACTCACAAGTCAATGATGGTTATCAGGAATAATGTTGTTGTAGGAGGCATTACCTACCGCCCTTATGCAAGGTAACGTTGCCACTTTCGTGCTATTATTTATTGCGATGATACTATACATTTGTGTTTGCGATTGTATGGTCAATTCATCAAATTTCTGATGTGCTACTTTTTCTGTTTAAAGATTTGATAGTTCTTGACAATTGAAAGCGAATGGCAGCCAACAGCTATTAGTTCAATTTATCTGAGTTAATATTGACTTGTAATGATGAGCTTGTCTCATACAATTCCATTGTTCAATGATCTCAGCGATTGCGGGTTACATTGCAGGATAGAGATATGTTTACTTTTGTTTCTACGGCAATTGAGTTTATGTTATGTTGTGCACTATGTCAATGATGTCCCTTTTCTGCTGCATAAGTTAGTATCTTGAGTCTGCTGCATAAGTTAGTACCTTAATTCTGCTTTTGAAAATTGTAGCGAGAGGTTTGGAGAAATAGCATTTTGTGCAATTACAGCTGATGAGCAAGTTAAAGGCTATGGAACAAGGTTAATGAATCATCTGAAGCAACATGTGCGAGATGCTGATGGGCTCACTCATTTCTTAACTTACGCAGATAACAATGCTGTTACCTATTTTGTAAAGCAGGTGAGACTATCTGACTTTGCATTTGTATACTTTGTTTCTTAAAATTACATTTATTAAGTGTTAGTACTGAAAAACTTCTAAATGTAGTGTTTCTCACCAGGTATGTTTGTCCAACTACCTATCAGCTGAATAGAGTAATTTTGAGCTTAACATTACTAGTCATTAGTCAGTTATAATGTCAATTCAATATTTACATCAATGTATGCCGATAAGCTCTACAACCAACATTTTTAGGAAATAAATTGTCTGACGATAGCCAGAAATATGACATTGAAAACACATGTACAAGTGGTAATACTTTATTCAAAGCTGCTACATACTATGGAAAGGCTTGTTCTCTGATGGAAAAGGAACGCGCAAACATGTTGAGAGCATTTGGTAATGGGTGCACCTTTAGGGGATGCTAGACATCTAGCCCAGAGTTATGATTGGATTAGGCAAGAAGCTGAAGCGCAGGTGAAAATCTTGGCTAACTTATAAGCTAAGTCTCTTGCAACGATGAATTTGTTTTCTTTTTTTCAAAGAAGTGCAAAATCTTTGCACATCATTTCATTTAGATGAAAGAAAACACGAAGTATCATAGGTTTAAGGAAAAGACACAGATGAATTTATATTCTTGAAGGTTAGATATCATCAATTCTGGTGATATATGAATGATCACTTTTAAGTTGAGTAATGCATGATAATGATAGCACTAAATGTGCAAAAGGCCTGATTGTAATAGAATGCAAAGACAAAGTCAAATAAATCTTCTTTGAATGGATGGAAATTGTATGCCTATAAAGCACTGCCTAGTTTATGTTAATCAAGTTAATTTAGCAAAAGTTTTAAACTTTTTAAATACAGTTTTTCTAACTGAAAATATTTTAAAAGAAAATAAATGTCATGTACAATGACTTATGAGGGACTTGCCTAGATCCCATGGTTGCAGCCTCATAAATACCTACATATACTTGAATTTTTCAAGGGGATAAACCACATACATATACTTAGCAGGAATCATTGCCTTAGATCCATAAGAAAACTCAACCTTGTTGATGCCTTGTGAATTGTGATTACTTGACTATGAGGATGGGTTGAGGTAGAAACTTCAATCTGCGCACACTAGTGTTACTTTGGTAGTTCTGTTTTACCCTTGAACTCTAAAAAGTTAACTAGCCTTGCTCAGGGAGAGATCCCACTACACTGAACAATTATACAAGTTCCCGGCTACAAGAGTTCTATTGTTTGTTTCCATGCCTTGTAAGTAATGGTGTTCTTGACTTTGATCAGAAATGGTAACTTAGCGCACAAAAAGAAAATTACCAAATTGATGTGAATCATGTTGTTGATCCTTATTCCTTCAAACTTATGAAGTCAACAAAGAATTAGCTATCTAATTTAATTATCATTTTCATATCAATGGCATCAATGTCATTGAGGAGGGTTTCAATGACCTATAATTTTTATTAGTAGTGGGGGTCTAACATTATGTAAAGGTTTAAATAGTAAACATAACTATTGATATGCCAAGCAGCCAAGGTTTCAACCTCTACTTGTCCTGTTGATGACATGATTGGAAGCTAGTAGCCTAGTACCATATTGTAAGTTATATTCTTGATAAAATCGAAGTCACTATTTTCTTACATATTTCATTTTAGATATCCATTGAGGAATTCATCTATACAAAAGTAGCTGTGATGCTATTCTAAGAAATGTCTGTTATTTAGTCATGCTTTGTTAGTAAAAGAATGATAACGATAAAAAAAACAACTATATTTCTCAGGAGGTCAATTTTTTAATAAACTCCTTGCTTTGAGCTGTTTCTTTATCTTGAAATAACACAACTGAGTCAAGCATGATCGTTACCATTTGGAGGTGTAATGAGGGTTTTGGAAACCATTTAGGGAGTGAAAGCCAGAACCTGGCTGATTCCGGTTTTTGCTTGGAAATTATATGTCGCCACCACCACCACCATCTTACGAAGAAGTTAATGGCATGTTCGCATCCTCTTCTGTTGATGAGTCAGTAACATCTGTTGATTTCTTCCTAGGAGAGGTGTGACATGTTTTTAATAGAAAAATTATTGTGCATGTCGCCAAATGTACATGAAGTTGTCAATATCTGGGATTCTTCTTAAATATGTTTATGTATTCTTTGTGATGCAGGCCCTTGATTCCTTCAAGGCTGAAAGTGAGTTTGAGCTTAACTTGTCAGCTGGCGACATTGTTATTGTCCGAAAGGTAATACCTTTTCTAGCCATGTATGTTTTGTATGCTTCGTCCGAGTTATTAATCCTGTTTCCAAAGGCTTCTCAATGCTTTCTCCTAGTAGCTTAACATATCATCATTTATTTGTCATTAATAATCTGGTACAAGTCTTTTGTACGACGAAGGAACTGCTACTTACTTAGCACTTACTATTACTGACGAGGATTAAAACCTCTATGTATTATTTTAAATGCATAATAAAAGACCATCGTCTTCATGGTCGTAACCCTAAGACTAACGACCTCCACAGTCGTTAGTATTCGAAGGTTACTTAATGGGTACCACAGTGGGATGAGGCTTTGTGCCTAATCCCGACCGGATAACCGCTCGTAAAATTCTTGAATGGTATTTCTTATCGTATGATGAATGGAACCGTGTTATCGTTCCAAACCATGCGATGGTACAACCACCGAGACATTGACTATTAACCACCCTACGGTTAAGCTTTTCTAAGCAACCGCAAGGAAGTTAGCACATTGCTAACTTCTCTACCGTCCGACCGGTCGTAACGCTTCACCAGGGCGTCTTCTCCAGAGTAATCGCCACCTCTTCGGAAGTTATTTAAAGGTGAAGCACGAAAGGCGAAAGGAGAAAAAGCAGAGACAAGAAGGGAGGCGATAGGCGACACACAAAACAAGGCCAAGGCAAAGATATGCCTGAAGCCTAAGTGGTGGAATTAGAATCTAGATAATCGACCTTAGACTCATATTCTAAGTCGATTGCGGTTAACATTCCTCCATTCGATGTAATTCGAGGTAGTACTTAGCCACATCTTGTAAATCCAGTTCATATCAATAAAGAGCGACCCCCATTCCATTCCGGGATATTCCACGTCATTTTCCTCGTTTATTTTAAGTAAGATCGGCGATTCGATCGTCGACAACCGGCGCCGTCAGTGTGGGGAAGAAGGCGTAAGTTTCTGAACAAATTTTTTCTTTTAGCTCAAGAAAATCCTCGCCCAAAAACTCGCAATCGCTCATGCGACTATGCGGAGTTTGGGATGAGAAAAATCGGTTCGATTTGGCGGACTCGCCAACCTCGACATGGAAGGATGTATCCGCGCCATGGAAGAAAATGGCGAGTCATCCTCCTCATCCTCCTCCGCCGGCTCGCGTCGCCGGCGTTAGCGAGTCGTCGGATGGATGAAGATCTTGCCGCCACTACGGTGGCGCAACCAGAGAACCCGCCGTTCAACCAGATTCGAATGCGGAGGATCTCTTCAAGCCGGTCTTCTCGGCCGTGAAGCAGTGAAGAAATTTCAGCTCCATCACGGAAAACTCTATACCATTGATGAAATCATGGTGAAAGATACTCTCCTTGACTTCGGCAATTCCAGAGTCAACCGTCACTGATAGCGGTGTCGATGAAACCTCCAGTGTCGTAGGCCATGTGGGGATGATCACACTCGACATACGATCGGCGGTTCGTCGGATCGGTGAAGACCTCGAGAAGTGCTCATCTCCGACCGATCTCCATCGTGGAAGATTACGCGAAGCGACAAGCTCTCCATTAGTTATGATGGAAGCTCGCCGGAAGATCAATCTTTGGAAGCACGAGGTCAGCGATCGGAGATGAAGATCAAGATGCCTGCGGTCCTACACTCTCTACCACGCCATCACGTGTTGTTAGAGATGATCCGGGCGTCAGCACCAACTTCCGGAGGCAACGGAACTAATCGGCGTCAATCGGTTAACTACTTTGCATTTGCCCACCCAGTGGTGACCGACAGAACAAATCCGAAGGTCGGGAAGGTTCAGACGGCGTACACCTCGACGATATGAACCACGAGACCTTGATAGCTATCTAAAACTTGTGACGTATTCAAAACATGTTAAATAATTCGATCCTGCTCTAGCGAGAACGCCTAATTTTATACAACTCGTAGGTCGGTATCCAAATTCTCCAGCAGACCATGCAAATAACGCAGGCGTATCGAGAACAGAGGGGTTCAGAAGTCGGACTAGGACTTCGTCCCAACGCTCCTCCTCGGTGAGGGGCAACCGCGGTCATACCGAGAGAGCGATCGATACCAAGACCTCCTCGGCGATTCGACCAAGGAGTCACGAGGAGAAGGCTATTTCAAGAGGATACTCCCCATGCGTCGAGAAGAACCACCACTAGGACCTAACGATCTCCGACATCGTTTGAACCAAGTGGTGATGCGTGGACATCATATCAATGTCCACGACCGGATCGACTACCGGAGTTCAGCGCTCTAATCCTAGGGATCGGTCTCCGGCCGATTACAATCCGCACCTTCGGAGAAGACGCCATGAATCAATCACAGGTTGTCGAGCCTTCTCTGCGGGCTCCAATCATGCGTTAGCCTGGCGGGTTCCGATCGCCAACTTGGACAAATTCAATGGAACTCAAAACCCATTGGAATTTCTCCAAATATATACCACCGCTATCGAGGCTGCTTGGTGGCGATGAGAATGTAATGGCCAACTATTTACCCACCGTGCTCGAAGGGTGCGCCAATCGTGGTTGTTAAACTTACCGGTCGGATCCATATATACTTAGGAACAACTCGTGATCTTCGATTGCCAACTTCGAGTGCGTCGACCACCACAGGAAGGAGGACGATCTCCACAGAATTCGGCAGGGATCTGATGAGACTTTACGTCAATATATCAAGAGGTTCACCAGTTCGTAACTCTATACCCAAGTCGCAGAGTCCTCTGTTATTCAAAGCTTTTAAAAGCAGTCTAAGGAATCGGCGGTTTCACGGAGGACATAGCAATGAACCCTCCAAGAACAACCGTTGAACTTTTTGATATGGCGGACAAATATGCCCTTTGCTAGTGAAGCAATCGAGTGGTGTGAAGCCATCGATCGGAAAGACAAGATTCCCCACCGATGCGGACAAGCAGGAGAAAAAGAACAAGAAGTCTCTCAAGAAGAAAAAGAACCGCAGAAGACGACAAAGAAGTCCTCGCCGTTCGGACAAGATCGGGAAGGGCAAGAAGGACTATCTTGGTCGAAGCAAAGCAAAAGTTCGACCAAAGGATTCGAGACGAATAAGAAGTGGTGTCCACTTCACGGTGAGTAGGCATGATCTGCGCTTTGTCGTGTCTGGCGGAAGAAAGCTGGAGGATTATTATGCGGGTAAATGACCATTTCGAAAGAATCTGAACATAAGAAACGAGCTCCAAAAGGACAAGGATGGCGGCGAGGAGATGGAGTACCGGGATCCCCAACACACATCAACATGATTTTTGGAGGATCTTCTTCATCTGAGTCCAGACGTCATCTGAAGGCCATGGGCGGGAGGTCAACCTCGTCGAATCTCCAAGCGTAATCAAGCACTCGAAGTGGTCGACACACATAATTTCCTTGACAAAAGACGATTGCACCATCCCATCGGCTCGACCGGGTAGGTTCCCTATCGTCGTTGAACCAACTATTAATAATTGTCGGGTTAATCGGGTCTTAGTGGATGGGGTAGTTCCTTGAATATATTATTTGTAGGAGCTTTAGAAGAAATGCAGTCCCCATGTCAAAGGTGAAACACATGAAATATGCTTTTCATGGCATAGTTAGGGTTCTACCGCTAAACCGATAGGACAAGTTTCCTTCTGGGTGGCGTTTGGAAAACGACAATTTCGAGCAGAGAAGATCCGTTTGATGTAGTAAACTTGAATCCGCGCCAACGGAATCCTCGATCGACGAGCATTAGCAAAATTCTTGATAGCCACGCATTACGGTTATCAAAGTTTGAAAATCTGGGGCGAAGGAGTCATCACAATTCGAGGAGATCGAGAAAATGGCTTACGTATCGATCGGAAATCCTTTGCCTTTGGTTGATGAACTTCCGGCCGAGAGGTTAATCCGTCTCCCATGCGGGTCAAGCACTCGAAGCCAAAGATGGCGCCCAAACCATCCGACCGCACCAAGGAGGTACTACTCGACAAAAGCGCTTCTCGGACGGCGTCAAGTCGTCACATGGGTCGGACAACCAGATCAACCGCGCAAGATTACGGTCGGGGCAAGACTCGACCCTAAATAGGAAGAGTCGCTCGTCTCCTTCCTCCGAGCAAATCAAGGCGTGTTTGCTTGGCAAGCGTCCGATATGCAGAGTCCCGGGAGGTGATCGAGCACAGGCTTGCTCTCGGCGATAAAAACCGATCAGCGAAACTTCGACGTTTTGCACCCGATCGGAAGGAAGCAATCGATCGGAGATTGACAAGCTTCTCGGCGGGATTTATTCGTGAAGTCGACCACCCACAATGGCTTGCTAATCTGTAATGGTTAGGAAAAATAATGGGAAATGGCGAATGTGTATCGACTTTCTGAGATCTTAATAAAGCTTGCCGAAGGATGACTTTCCCTTCCCGCATTGATCAACTAGTAGACTCTACTTACGGGTGCGAGTTACTAAGTTTTTAGATCGTATTGAGGTACCACCAGTTAGTATGTGTAAAGAAGATGAGGAAAAACTTCCTTCATCACCCCATATGGTACTTCTTGTTATATTAAGATGCCATTTGGTCTCAAAAATCTTTGGTGCAACTTTTCAAAGGTTGATGCAAAAACTTTTAGTCCACAAATCGGTTGGAATCTAGAAGCTTATGTTGTGATCCGTCGTAAAGACCACCAACGCCAAGCGACCACATTCTGACTTACAAGAAACTTTTAATAACTTGAGAAGACATAACCTCAAGTTAAATCCAGGAAAAGTGTGTGTTAGGAGTTTATTTGGAAAAGCGCTCGGTTTCCTAGTTTAGCTAGAGGTATTGAAGCAAATCCGGCAAAAATTGCGACCATCGACGGATCGCCCTCAGACCACGAAGAAGGAAGTCCAAAACTAACCGGTGGTATGGCGGCGTTAAGTCGTTCATAGCAAGGTTAGGGAAAAAGGATTACCTTTCTTTAAACTTCTTGGAAACATGGGAGTTTTGAGTGGACTAAAGAGGCAAGCGATGCCTTTGAGGAACTTAAAAAGTACCTTACAAGTACCGGTTTTAGTTTCTCAGAGGCCGGAGAAACATTGCTAATTTACGTGGCGGCAACACCACGCATAGAGTTAGCGGTGTCTTGGTTGTAGAAAGGATAATATCCAACGACCGGTCTATTACGTGGCGAAGTCTTACATGGACCAAAGGAAAGATACCCACAGTACAAAAGTTGCTCTATGGCCTCCTTATGTCTTCAAGGAAGCTAAGGCACTACTTTCGAGCCCACAAAGTGGTCGTACCTACGGATATCCCTTGGTCAAGTCCTTGAAAACAGGAATCATCGGGACGAATAGCCAAATGGGCGGTCGAGCTAGGGGCGTTCGATCTCCATTTCATTTCACGAACAACAATAAAGTCGAGCAATAGCGTAATTCATTGCGAATGGACAAACCTGAACCCACCCAAGGACCCGATACGAACACCACGACGAGTGGACAATGTATTCGACGGTTCCTTGATGTTACAAGGATCGAAATGGAGTGGTCTTGATATCCCTCTTGGCGAACACATCAAGTCGCCATCCGGTTAAATTTTCACGCCACCAATAATGTGGCGAGAATATGAAGGTTTCTTGGCGGGACTCGGCGGCTCGTTAAGCTCGGGATTATGAATTACTAGTGAAAGCGATTCTCAACTAGTAGCGAATCAAGTGGGGAAAAAGTATCAATGCTCTAGTACCAAGATGTCATCTTATCTGGCGGAATCTGGCTTCGAAAAGCACTTCTTCGGTTTTCGGATCAACATATTCCTAGAAAGGAAAACTTTCTGGCGGAACCGGTTAGCACGGATGGCCTCCACGAGGTCGGCCAGTCCCGCCCGGAGTTTTTCTCGAGCAACTCAATTCACCCTCGGTAGTTGAGCCTTGAGAACATACATGATTCTTTGCAAGTTGAACAAACTAATCAAGGGAATATGGATGCTCCACAGTCGTTGACGGTTGGTATTTATCACGATCAAGGTAGAGGCGGATGACATCGATCTACAATTATCTTGACATGACACAATTCGAGAAGATGATGTAGAGGCGATCGTATATACGAAAAGCCAAATCATACACTCTAATCGAAAGTACCTTGTATAAGCGAGGATCTCATGGAGTGTTGATGAGATGCATATCTCAAGCGGATGGCATTAGATTGCTAACCAAATCCATGAAGGTGTCGTGGAGCACACCATTCCTCTGAGAACCACAGTGGGTAAAGCCTTAAGCAAGGCTATTCTTGCCAAGCGCCCTTCATGATGCAAAAGAGCTTGTGATGAAGTGTGTACAATGTCGGTTTCATAGCCGACAAGTACACCGGCAAAACAAGCCTTACAAACAATTCCTCTTTCTTGGCCTTTTGCAACTTTGGGATTGGATATTCAGGACCTTTCCCAAGAGCACCGGGGCTTGAATTCCTTTTCGTCATGATTGACACGTTTACAAAATGGATTGAAGCGAGCGATCGTTAAAATAACAAGCGAGGCCGCTAAGAGATTTCTCTGAAAAATGTGATCCGCGATTTGGTGTACCCGGTCGTATCATCACGAGACAATAGTTCCGATTCTCCGGCGGTCAATTCCGAGAATTTCGCGATGAACTTGGTGTCAAAGTTCATTTTGCTTCATTGCACATCCGCAGAACAGCGGAGCGATTGAGCGAGCTAATGGTATCCTTATGCGAGGATCAAACGCCGAGTATTCGACGATTAATCAAGCGGTCGGCGCTTGGGTTAAAGAACTTCCCTACGTGTTATGGGCGTTCGAACCCGCGACCGATCGTGCGGCCGTGAAACTCCATTCTTTTTGGTTTATGGTCTTTGAAGCTATGCTTCCTCAAGAACTCAAAATTGGCTCTGCTTTCGAATCGATCGTTTTGACGAAAATGATCGAGAATGAGCAACGACTTCGGCAGCGTCGATTTCCTTGAAAAACAGCGAAACCAAGCCCTTATACGATCGGCGGTCTACCAACAAGCCATGCGAAGGTACCATAGTCGTAAGGTGCGACCTCGCGACCTTGATGTAGGTGATCCGGTTCTCGAAAAATTGAGCCAAACAAATCGCAATAAACTTTCTCCTAAATGGGAAGGTCCTTACACTGTGGTCGAAGTAACTGACCGAGTTCCGCATCTGTTGGCTATGTCGATGGGCAAATTTTGTCAAATTCTTGGAACATCGATCAATTGCGTAAGTTCTATGTTTAATTTTCATTCTTTCATTTCTTTCAATTTCAATTTCATTAAATTCATTAATTAATTAAGAAGTGCAACCTTGCTTATATATATACACCTACATTACAGTGGTTTATTATTGTTAGTGCAGTGGAGAAGATATTTTTCTCTCCGATATCCTTTTAAGGATCTCGATACTCTATGGTCCTAGTCGTGAGCATTTTTCTTCAAATGATTCCCACGCGACTACACTCTTTTCTCAAAAAAAATGAGTAATCGAGCGCCACACAACTAACTATCTCATGAATGATATGCTTACGATTACGAAGATTATGCTTCATTATTTTAAGATTACGGTCTATTCTTGTCTAGTTCTTGGTCGGGACACGGAAAGCCTCCTAGTCGAAGTCTCTCCTTTTTATGCGTGGTCACCTTGCTGGAAGGAGCTTCCTAGCGACGGTTCTTTTCTTCGATCCTCGCTACCCGATCGGATCTGAGAATTTGAACACGTTTCAAGAAATGTGTCGTATGCCTTCGTGTCTTAGCATTAGTTCCAGACCAGTTATGGGACAATAGATATAAACAAAGTTCACTTATAATTTGTTGCATACATATTTGCATTTCTTCTTATGTCAAGTTTGACAAAGTCTTTTTTCGACCATATATAGTGTTTTTGATTGGTATTTTCATTATGACAAACAAAGATCTATAACTAGTCGAAATCATCTGTTAGTCTGACCACATTTGATTTCCTAATCTTTGCAACGATCGAGTTTTGTCTTACATGTCCAAACATACCTTCAAAACTCACATACATGGTTATGACCTCTTTTTATTCTCTTTCTTGGCTCCTTTGCATGCGATGCGTTCTTCTACTATAAAGCGTCGGGGGCTAGGAAATATCTGAAATTTTTTAAAAAAGTCAAGCAGGATAAACAAAAGCTTTGTCAATGACATAAAAGGTAAGTTTTCATAGATATTCAAATATTTTTACACTTGCAGAACCTACTCTAAGAAATATTCCCACCTAACTCTTTGTTTGTCGGAGATTAGACCTCCATCTCCTCTACAACTATATCTCCGAGTGGCTGAGTTCTTCCATGAACTTGAGTCGCCTCCTCAGTGGGCGATTGAAGTCATCTTTAACACTTGGAGATCTATGGAGGATCGGAAGCTTTCGGTTTGCCAAAGCAAAACTAACTCTACTTGCAACGCCTGTTTTTAGGGCACAGGCATAATTCGTCCGAGTAGTTTTGAGCGAACTTTAAGGTCCTCTAGAAGTTGACCCAAATAGTTCATTTTCTCTATTGGATCTCCTAAGGAAGGCGGGCTTGATCCTGATCCCATATCAAAGATCATCTTGTTCAAAGCATGAATCTTTTCATCAATATTTTGAGCAAGAGCCGCCTCCTTATCTGCTCAAATTTGAGTTTTCTTTACTCAAAGATTTTTCGTTTGCTCTGCAAAAACAAATCGCTTAATGAACACAAGCATAAGTGAAGGAAAAATCAAGCTTACGACATATTACCTTCATTTGTTTTGCTAAGTGTTTCATATTTGGTCGTTGCTTGACGATCAATAGGTCTTTAAATTGAACTTGCTTGACAAATGATGATCTTTAGCTTTATTTCTTCTTCAAGAAGAGCTGTCTTGGCTTTCTCACCACAACCTCCTCTTTTATTTTCTCCGATCTATCGAATACGATAAGGAGAATAATTGTAGAGGAGCAAAGTATTGAAGAAGAAACAAAAGTTCAAAAGGAAAAGTTCTTACTTTCCAACTCGAGTGCTTTTGCTCCAAGTCCTTAACTTCATTTGGGTTAGTCCTCCGATCCAAACAAAGTTCTCGACCAAATGCTACACAAATAGCGTTCTCTTTCTTAAGTTTCTTATAAACTTTTTAAAGAAGAGCTATGAAGTTGGGTCGTAGAATACTTACCAATTGCTGGTCATTATAACCAAAAAAATCAAATCGAGGTGCATCTTGAGTTGAGTATCCGATACTTTACGCCACGCCTCATCAAGCTCCTTATCCTCGATAAATCGGGGCGAAAAGGAACTTGTTAGGTTGAGAAGGGTTATCAACGATGATCGAAACTGTTGAGACCTCTCGAGGCATCTACCTCCTGAAGGGGTTTCAATCACCAAAGGATCCAACTCAACCGTTGCCCTTGTCACCGCTTTCGGGGCTTCTTGACCACTATTTCCTCGGGAACTTTGTCACGAGAAGTGCTCTGATCGGGAACTTCCACAGTGCAGTCCTCGGGAAGAACACAGTGGAAGCAGCCGAACACCGAAGACCTATGCAAACCGAAGATGGGAAGTTCAAAGTATCAAATCATCAAGGAATTATTAGAGGTACATACTTATACGACCACTTTCATTTGTACATACCTTGTTAATCTCTGGGATTTGACTCTGAAACGCGCAAGAGAGAAATCTGTGCCGCTAGCCTTCCTTTTCTTCTCCTCCAATTTTGCTGGTTCTGGACCAGCAAGGTTTGTTGGAACCCTCACATCCTCCAACAAGATGTCGGAAGCTATGTCCTCGACCAGTTCATCAAGGACCGCATTCGACTATCCGGTGGGAGGAGTGGTTTCATCAATCTCGGATCGATTGTTTGATAACAACCGTAAGGTCGTGCCACGACCACTCTGGAGTCTCACACCTCATGATTACATTCTGCGGGCCCTCGAACTTATCCACCTAAATCAAAGAACAAATTTGATTGGGTGAGAAATCCTTTATCTAAAAAATTCGTACATATATGATTCGAAATGTTCTATTACCTCGAGGATTCATCTCCTTCAGTGCCTCGGGGCACGCGACTTCGGTCGGAACTAAGGTGGGGCGTTGATCCTCACCAGTTGTATGATTCGCAATCCGGCCAAGACGCAAAAGTAAACACGATTGGAAATCTGGTGGAATATATGTATACACATGGTAAAAGGAATTTTGATTAAATTACCTTAAGCCTTGCCGTCTCCTTCAATAGGAGTTCTGGCTAAGATCTTGGGGCATTGACCTTTTCTCCGAGCTCCCCTTACGAGATCATCTTGACTCGTTCTCTAATTTCCCCAGGGGAAAGAGCTTTAACAGAAGGAAGAATAGACAGATTTTAAGGTAATACATTAATCAAATCAAACTACCGATCAGAATTTATCTCAAAGACTTACCACCTTCTGAGGTAGCTTCATCACGATCAAGGCACCAGAGCAGGGAATGAGTCCGGAGCTTCAATGGGCTAATCTAACGAAAGGTGAAATCCTTCACCACATGCCACGAAGTCAGGCCCCTGACTCGCAAGTCATAGATGGCATTCGCCCATCTTTTGACTATCCCTGTCTTCTTCTGGTCTCCTTCCATTTGGGGTTTTCACTTGCTCTAGTTCCGTAAGTAGAGGCCATCGTCTTCGTAACCGTCATGTAAAACCAGGACTTTTTCCATGACGACCACGAAGATTTCGCGTACATGAGGATGTACTCATCGGCCTTCCCATCATGAAGACGCAATGTGCATTCCCGAGGAGCTGCTTCAGATTTTGCCGCAGATTTTCCCATCACCATGCGGTAGAAATAACTAAAGAGCTTCAAGTTCGGTTGTATTCCCAGGTATGCCTCGCACAAATATGCGAAAATACTGATATTTGCGATCGAATTTGGGGCAAAATTCACTAATTCCACCCGTAATGTTCAAGAACGCGGAGGAGGAATTTGTGTACCGATAATCTCAAATTTCACATTCGATGTAGGCGAGAAAAAGCAGGATTCCTCATCTTCACGGCTCGGAAAATGCTCTCCGATCGCGGTCTCCAATTAATCGATTTCTATCTGGGAGCATTCCCATCTTCGCCAAAGCCTCAAGCTTTTTCTTGCCCAATTCGAAGGCAACCACTTCAGTAATTTGCTCGACATGGCGAAAATCCTCAAGGATGAGTAGTGGAAGTTGAAGACTTTGTGGTCGGAAGAACAGAAAAGGCTCTGGAGGATTTCTTGGCGAGAAGCTAAAGGGGATCGAAGGGGATTTTGGAAGCATAAAAATTCTAAGAGCCCAAATGAGAGAAGATTTTATAAACTTCCGATACTTTCAAGGATTCCCAAAAGTCCAACCGACAAAAAGCTTCTTTTTGTTCAAGCGACGAAGGAACTCTTCGTTTCCCAAGGCAAGTTCTCAACTTTAAAGTGAACACAGACCACCGTAGATACCACGACATTAAATGGGGTTCGCCTGATCGATTTCATCGGAAAAAGGTATATACACGACCAGTTCATTTAAAGTTCGGGGCTAGGCCGACGAGGATTAAAACCTCTATGTATTATTTTAAATGCATAATAAAAGACCATACGTCTTCATGGTCGTAACCCTAAGACTAACGACCTCCACAGTCGTTAGTATTCAAGGTTACTTAATGGGTACCACAGTGGGATGAGGCTTTGTGCCTAATCCCGACCGGATAACCGCTCGTAAAATTCTTGAATCGGTATTTCTTATCGTATGATGAATGGAACACGTGTTATCGTTCCAAACCATGCGATGGTACAACCTCGAGACATTGACTATTAACCGCCCTACGGTTAAGCTTTTCTAAGCAACATAAAGGAAGTTAGCACATTGCTAACTTCTCTACCGTTCAAACCGATCGTAGCGCTTCACCGAGGGCGTCTTCTCCGAGAGTAATCGCCACCTCTTCGGAAGTTATTTAAAGGTGAAGCCGAGAAGGCGAAAGGAGAAAAAACAGAGACAAGAAGGGAGGCGATAGGCGACACACAAAAAACAAGGCCAAAGGCAAAGATATGCACGAAGCCTAAGTGGTGGAATTAGAATCTAGATAATCGGCCTTAGACTCATATTCTAAGTCGATTGCTTGCTTAACATTCCTCCATTCGATGTAATTCGGGTAGTACTTAGCCACATCTTGTAAATCCAGTTCATATCAATAAAGAGCGACCCCCATTCCATTCCAGGATATTCCACGTCATTTTCCTCGTTTATTTTCGTAAGATCGGCGATTCGATCGTCGACAATTACTACTTGACTACTTGTTGTGCAACTAGTGATGTACTTGGCTATGGCTATTGGCTAGTTGAATTTTAGACCGTGTGAAAGTTGTGACTTGCTACTTGCTAGTTAGTAGTTACTACTAGATTAACTAGCCCCTATCATGTACTTGCTACTTGCTAGTTATTAGTTACTACCACTTGCTTAACTAGTTAAATACCCTCTGTTATCGTGTGATGTATTTAAATTCGCTTGTTAAACTAAATCTAGTTGTATTTTGGACATGTAGTATGACTGATTGATCTTTATTTGTGCGACATATATGATTTCTATTTTCGCGCAATATCTGAATAAGTATTCGTGTCCGAGACAATCTGTATTCGGTTCGGCATGTATTCGGTCCGTATTCATGACCGAGACTATCTGCATTCGTTTTCGTATTCGGCACTGTCCGTGTCCGATTCCGAATCCGAGGAAAAAAATATGGAAAATGATATGGGATGACCGATATCCATCCGTATCCGCTCCGTTTGCACCCCTACATAGGCCAATCACGACTGCAACACTTGTTTATTGCGCCAATGTGAGTGTCGTCTATCTCTCGTCCAATCCTGTGCAACATCGACGAACTAAGCACATCGAGACTGATATATATTTTGTTTGTGCGGAGGTTGCACTTGGTGACGTCCGTGTTCTTCATGTTCCGTCAAGTTCTCAGTATGCTGATATCTTCACCAAGAGCCTACCTACGCTAATATTTCATGAATTTCGAGATAGGCTGAGCGTGATTACTCGTCCCGGTGATCACTCATTCCGGTTCAGACTGCGGGGGAGTGTGAGAGAATAATTCTATTCCTTCTCATACTCAGGATGAACTACATACTGCTTTGACTCCGATTCAGGCTCAACTAGCGTCATGTTGCTCTCCTGTATCGTGGCCGACAATAGAACATATTCCTGTTCTCTCATCGGTAATTCATTGTACATGAGTCCGTATTGTATATGTTCAAGACTTGCTGCTTGGGTATCAAGTCAAAGGTGCGGTTGCATCTTTGCCTCCACTAGGGACGAAGCCAAGAATTTTTTTATCCAAGGGGCTATATGATGATAACTAAATTTCGTGGGGTGCCAAATATAAATATTTTGCCATTTTACATAGGAAAGTTAATAGCTATATAGAGAACGTCATCGACCATTAGGGGACCAGAGCTCCTACTAGTCCTCTATCTCCATCCATGGCCTTCTCTGTACATGTAAGTTTTTCCGAAATATGTACTCTTTAAAAAAAGTTGTTTTCGATATACTAGCAGAACGTTATTGTAGTACCCTGTTAATCCTACCTAGTTGTTCATGGCGCCATCCTCTCAGAAACTCTAGGATGAAGCTAAGCCGACCTAGATGTTTAGGGCTACATAGTAGGTACTCCTTAATTATATATGCATGGTGTGCTGGTTTTAGTGGATCGCAATGCACGTTTGCTAGCCTGCCCTGCTAAACTGTTTATTCTGTAAGCCATGCAGCTAGCCTAGCTATATAGCCCACCAACACGGCAGCGGCGTGCGTGAACAAACGGAGCGAAAGACGAAATTAAACGTGTTGCTGTCACGTTGATTCTCCCCCATGCGAAAAAATATCAGTGCGCGCAGTGCTAGCTGCCGCAAAGATGGCTAAGAACGACGACGTGGCCGTAACCTCCTCGTGGACATGCGTTGGAAACGTACAGTACTTTAACATTACGTAGCAATCATAGGATAAAAACGAGAGGATAAGAGTGCGCCACATGTGGTACAAAAGTACTGTAGAATCGACCGCATTCACAGACACTATAGCATCTAATCTAAACCGTTCTTGTCGGATCCGATGGTTTAGATCTGTCGAATGTCACGGTATAATGCTCCTCTCTCATTGCCAATGCAATGCCAATCCTGCAACGCATTATAAGCAGTGTCATGCAGAGCTCTCTTTCCCTTGGACCGGCCGGCATGTGCATATTTGCGAGATGCCGACATGCACCTGAGCGAAAGGTGCTGCAAGTATTTACCAAGGCTAGCTAAGCTAACCAGCGCACACCTGTGCGCATGCTCCCTGACATGCGAGCAACGACACCGAGAGACATTTGGTCATTTGGATTAACTGGTCCCAACGAATCCTGCCTTTGCATGCTTTTCTCCTTGTGGTAGCTCTGCCTCGTGTTTTTCCCCCCCTCTCGCTCTGGGACACCTGTTAGAGCATCTACAATAGTTTATTTCTTAGCTTGTTATTAAGAGGAGAGAGAGTACTCAATCTAATAAAAAGAAACAACCATTCCAATAGATTGTTTCTTAAGCTTGTATCTAAGACTTTAATTGCTACAAGCTTATTGGTTGTTGGTAGGCAGTGGGACCCACAAAGTGAGTGTTTAGGTAACAACTAAACCTCCAATAGAGTTTTTTGTTGTTTCTTACGTCTTGGTATTAACAATTTGATAGTTTCTTCATGTAGAAACAGCTTCACCTTCTCTCCTCATCTTCTCTCCTCCACATCATCTAAAAGCTGATATGGCAATCTCTTAGTAACAGCTAAGGTGAATTATTGTAGATGCTCTTATAGAACAGTAGTACGCAGTTACGGGGACCATGCATTTGGCTTCAAGAGACATGCGGAGCGTCTGAGGCTCTGAGCCACAAGGCACCCATTGACATCGACACAGGGACCGAATCTCCAGGCGGCGTGCAGCTTGTTCAGAGCAAAGGACGGGTTAAACATATGTATTGCAGTCGAGGAAATCAGTTCACCAGGTAGCTAGCTACATAGCCTGCGGATTCTGTTATGGCCGGCATGCTGTAATTTGGCCTGAGCTGCCCTGAGGTTTCGCAGGCGCTAGCTAAATAGCACCAAAACTGAACGAGGCACCCCATCAAAACCGAAGAAACCTCGTTTTAGTACGCCATTTTGGTAGCCTCGCTTGCGTGCTGACAAGTTGTGATAATGCCACCAGTATAGGCGTGGAGAATCACATCTATTAGTTACACTTATAGATGTAGACAGCTTCGTAGCAGTCTCCATCATCCCTTCTTTAGACATTGCAGCGACCACAGCCATAGTTGCTCAATAGGAGAAGAACGTCATGTAGCAGATTGAAGCAGAAGTTTCTAAATACTTTGTTGATTCGATCTAGTAAGATCATTGCACTTGGATTTTTTTACAGTAACTTGCAGTTTGTAATTGAAGCAGAACATTGAATTATTGAATAATGGTTGTAAGCTCTAGAAGAGCAAATCATTAAATTCTTATGATAAGTCCTTCAAGGCTTATTTTTCCGTATTTATAATAGCAAGTTATGTCCAGATATCTAAAGTATTTTATTTATATGTTGCTTGCTTTCTGCTGCATATTAATAAAGTACATTATATTCGAACACGTGTAGCGCCCTATGGAGGGAGTGTGCTTAGCAGGTAGCGGCACAATGAATACTATCTTCAGAGAGACCCGATCAGCAAGAATGCTGGTAGTCTTACGACAATCGCAGATAGCGATACTTGTATAGTAGTAGGCTCAGGAAGGACCACAATTATACTTCCGATGGATACAACTTTGGTCATTAAAGAAGTCTTGTTGTACCCGAAATCAAATAGAATTCTCAAGGATATCCTCGCTAATAGTTTCCACGTAAAGACTAAAGAAGAGTATGGTAAGAAATACTTGTTCATTACAAAGCGTGAAGAAAATAGAAAAATAGTACTAGAACGACTTTCTTCATATGAATCTGGGCTATACTACACTAATATTAAAGCACCTACAGCCTATAATGCCCTGAAAACTGTATTTAGAAGCTCTGAACCTTTTCTATCTCTGGCATGATAGATTATGTCGCCTAGGTCTTAGGATGATGAGAAATATAATTAGCAATTCACAGGGACATAATGTCAATATAAATAATTTCCCAAATCAGGAAAACTTTCTGTGCCCCGCATGTGCCACCGGGAATTTAATTACTAAAACTTCTGCTCTGAAAGCGAAGGATGAAGTCCCTATATTCCTGGACCGTATCTAGGGAGACTTTTTGCGGTCCTATACAGCCCCTGTAAGGGCTATTTAGGTATTTTATGGTGCTCATCGATGCTTCATCGAAATGGTCGCATGTATGTTTATTGTCTACGAGAAACTACGCTTTTGCAAAGTTAAATCTCGCAGATAATTAAAATTAGAAATAATTTCTCTGATCATCATGTGAAGTCCACCGGAATGGACAATGCCAGAGAATTTACTTCAAAGGCATTTGATGATTATTGTATGACAATGGGAATTAAAGTTGAGCATTCCGTACCGTATGTCCACACCCAGAATGGACTAGCAGAGGCATTAATTACAAGGATCAAATTTATTGCCCGATCACCTTTGAAGAATTATAATTTACCAACTGCATGTTGGGGGCACATAGTCATACTCGCAGCAACTCTCATTGATTTTAGACCATCGGCACATAACATCTATTCACCTATGCAACTAGCGTAAGGGTCAGCAGAGAAAAATTCTCATCTTTGAAGATTTGGTTGCAAGGTTTATATACCTATACTACCACCAAGCGAACTGCAATGGGCCTTCTCCGAAAGTCTAGGATATACGCTGGTTATGAGACAGCATCCATAATCAGGTATTTGGACCCTATGATGAGAGATTTTCATACTACCCGATTCGCTGAAAGTATATTAGATTGGGCTAGTTTCCCGTCATTAGGGGGAGGAAATCAACCCCTTGATGAAATTGTCGAGAAATAGAGAAGTCCATAAAATAATTGAAATCCATGCACATGACCTGCACACTAGTGAAGCAAATAGAGAAGTCCAGGAGATAATTGAAGTCTAGAAGACAATTGCAGTTCACAAGATAATTGATTTGCAAGCATTAGCAAATCATCTGCCTAACAACTTTAGTGATTTGAAGAACGTGACCAAGTCGTATATGTTTGTACGCAATGCACCAGAGAGGGTTGAAATACCAATGAAGGTATCCCTAATCCCGTCCTAAGGCCTCTGAAAGGACGAGAACTTCGGTCCCTCGAATCCGAAGTAACCGGGGACGCCTGGTGAAAAAGGATAAGAAAGACTTGACACAGCCGATCACCAAAGTTCTCCAGAATCAGAAGAGGAACCAGTTGAGACCTGACACTAGTATAGAACTTTCAGAAAAGGCATACCGGATTTGAACATCCCCATGAAGGGAGACATCAGCATGGATATGTGCGCACACGTCGGAGCTAAAAAACTAAAGGGACTTGCCCCCCGTAATTGAAAGCAGCGGTGAGCAAGTAGAAGCATTAGAAGAATCGCTACTTGAAGAAATAGCTATAAACTTTGTGACCTCGGGAGAATATATGAATAAGACAACAGCTAATGTCGACATTGATTTTGCAAAGAAAATTGGCATAATCATCGATCTTGATCCAAAGCATGTATCACTCGTTGAATGAAAGAAAAGATCAGATTGGGAAGATTGAAAGAAGGCAATAGAAACAGAATTATTATCTCTGAATAAAAGAAAGGTGTTTGGGCCTGTAAGCCGTTCGCCTCCCCATGTGCACTCCGTAGGGCATAAGTGGGTATTTGTTCGAAAGAGAAATGAAAATAATGAAGTAAAGCAAGACTTGTTGTACAAGGTTTCACTCAACATCCAAGAGTTGTTTATGAAGAAACCTATTCTCCGGTCATGGGCGGAACCACCCCTTAGATATTTAATCTCAATAGCAGTAAACTTGAAGTTAAAAGTGAAATTGATGGATGTGATAAAAGCATACCTTTATGGAAATATTGGATTCAGACATTTATATGAAAGTACCTAAATATATCCCTGTCCCCAAACTAAGACAGAGCAAAATAAAAATATGTACATTGTGAAACTCAGAAAGTCACTGTACGGACTTAAGCAATCAAGCAGAATGTGGTATAATCACTTGAAGCGACTTTCTATACAAGAAAGGCTACACGAACAATGAGAATAATCCCTGTGTATTTATACGATGATCTCAGGATGGATTTTGTACAATCTCAGTGTATGAAAATGATCTGAATATCATTGGAACCCTGAAAGGTATTAAAAAATCAAACTCTTACCTGGAGTCAGAGTTTGAAATGAAAAAATTGGGTAAAACCAAATATTACCTAGGCTTGCAGCTTGAGCATACCCCTGAAGGGATTTTAGTGCATCAGTCAACCTACACTCAGAAGGTGTTAGAAATGTTCGGCTTTGAAAAGGCATACCCTTAGAAAGTGCCAATGATCGAAAGATCCTTGCTGTAAGACAAGGACTCGTACAGACCTAAAGAAGGGGGAGGGGAGTCTTAGGACCAGAATTCTCATACTTAAGTGCAATAGGAGCACTCATGTATTTAGCAAACTGTGCTCGAACGGACATTTCATTTGCCGTAAACCTATTAGCAATGTATAGTGCAGAACCTATCAAAGGCATTGGCAGGGAATGAAGAACATCTTTCGATACCTCCAAGGAAGCAAAGAACTTGGTCTGTTCTACAGAAAGAACTAAAACCTAAATATAAATGGCTATGCAGATGACGGGTACCTATAGAACCCGCATACAGCTAAGTCGCAAACATGCTTTGTACTCCTATGTGGTGGAAGTGCAATTCCATAGAAATCATCTAAGCAGAGTTTTGTATCGACTTCGACGAACCACTCAGAAATAATAGTACTATACGAGACCTCACGAGAATGTACTTAGCTTCGACGGACGATTCACCACATCTAGCAGTAATGTGGATTGAAAACCGCACAAACCCCTACTATTATCTATGAAGATAATGCAACTTGTGTTACACAAGTACGGATGAGTTATGTAAAGAATCCTCTCACAAAGCATATCAACCCTAAGTTCTTCTTTGCTCATGAATTGCAAAAAATGGACGATATTAAAGTACTGCATACTAAGTCATGTGAAAATCTTGTAGATTTATTTACTAAGTCACTTCCAGCATCTAGATTTGAAAGATGCATACGTGAAACAGGAATGATGAGACTTAGAGAAGTACAGAATTGAGGGGGAGAATATTCATGAACTCATTATTGAAACTTGATCATGAAGATCAAGTACCCAAAGAGTAAATCCTGGAGGCAATTTGTGCAATGCAACAGAATGCATGTTATGTACTCTTTCTCCAAATTTTTCCCTCCGGATTTTTATGGAGTTTTGACGAGACGTAAACATGACGGATGAGTGCCCAAAAGGGAGTATTAAGAAACTGGGCCCAGACCAGGAGTCATGGCCCAGGTGGGCTCCTCATCCATCCAGTATCCTATATAAAGGGGAGGGAACCCCTCATTGTAAACATCGTTTGTGAAGAACAATAAATAGAAGCTTGAAGTCCCCTCATATCTCTGTGTTTAATCTACTATTCTGTTCTTGTGTGCTTGCATTGTTCTTACGATTCTGAGTTTGTCTACGAGGTAATCGCTCGGATTAGATTCGCCAGCGACGATTCCTCAACAAATAGCACCGTGGTACTGTACCAAACACATCGAATTGCGACCAGACCAGACCAGACCACATCATGGAACAGGTGGGCCTGCCTAAACACCGGCCGGCCCACTAGTTCCGTCCGCTAGGCATCCGCTGCCCCCAATCACTACCACTCGTTCCGGACCTGCCCACTTTTCAGACGAACAGTCCCAAGATGCTAGCTACCGGCTACTGTTGCTGCTCTGTTCCCAGTCGCGAGAGAGAGACTGGACGCTTGGCTTTGTTGCCCCCTCGCCTTTCCCAATCTGCCTCTCACTGGCCTGAGCGGCGTGGCCTCTGCATGCTGCCTCCATTCATCCAAAGCTAGCAAACCTTGCTCCCTTTGTCTCTGTCTCGGCTGGCTCACGCAAACACAACCCCCCTGCCCCGGCCGGCCATTATTTGCGTCCCGGCTTTCAAATCAGAGGCAACAACAGATCCGAGGCTTTTCTCGAACTGGCCAGGTCCATCACAACATCAAATCCATCAGGAGCCAGCGAGCGACTCACCTACCCATCAAATCAAATCAAATCAAATCATCTCATCTCATCACAAAATACTACCACATCGAGGGGGGACCAAGCCGACCCACCCGTATATAAACCCCCTCCCCTCCCCCGTCTCTCCACTCGCAAAGATCTCCCCTCCGTCCATCCCTGATCTCACACAACACTACAGCTTTGCACCATCTATGAAATCATCCAACAGAAAGCCATAATTAGCAGCAGGCAGCAGCAGCCACACGCGCGCGCGCCGGCCGGGAGCGGAATACTGTACACGACTCAGCTTGTCGCGCGCCGTGATGTCGTCCGCGGCGCCGGAGACCTTCTCCCTGGACCACCTCGCGCAGCAGCAGCAGCCCCCCGCCGAGCAGGAGCAGCTCTGCTACGTGCACTGCAACTTCTGCGATACCATACTCGCGGTATGGACGTGCGTACGACCGGTCGCGCGCGCGGCCGTGTGCCGTTCGTCCGTTTAGTTCGCGGGGAGTTTCGTTTCCGACCGTTTTCTCATCAAAATCTTGCCCGACCGCGTGCAGGTGGGCGTGCCGTGCAGCAGCCTGTTCAAGACGGTCACCGTGCGGTGCGGCCACTGCACCAACCTGCTCTCCGTCAACCTCCGCGGCCTCCTGCTCCCGGCCGCCGCGGCAGCCGCCAACCAGCTCCCCTTCGGCCAGGCCCTCCTCTCCCCCACCTCACCGCACGGCATCATAGTATGTGGTTTACCTAGTATGCCTTGTTTGTACCTCTGCGATTTTAGTGTTTGGTTCTTTACTGCGTCTTTGAAGTGAATGGTCTGATCAGATGGATAAATGCTACTACGCGCCTGCAGGATGAGGCGCCGTTCCAAGCGCCGCCGAGCTTACTGACGGAACAGGCCAGTGCCAACGTAAGCAGCATCACGAGTAGCAACAGCAGTTGTGCTAACAACACGCCGGCGACGTCGATGCCGCCGGCCAAAGCTGCGCAGCGGGAGCCGCAGCTACCGAAGAGCGTGCCGTCAGCGACTAGGCGTAAGTGCATAGCTCCGTTCTCTCTATATTATTCATTTCTTCTCCTCCTCCGGTTGTACAGTAGTCAAAGCAAGTAAGCAACTGCCGAGGGAGAGGTCCGGAGGCTGTGCGCTGCACTGTTCTTGGTAGCACGCATACAGCTCCTCTTTAAGCACTCTCCCTCTCTCACTCCTCTCTTTCTGGGTTATTTTGGGTGGTCAGTGAAGTTTTCGAACAAGTGGAAGAGGTTGAATAGTTTGCACCAGCTCAATAGTGCCTTTTGTCCGCGGAGGAATTCTTCCCAAATCCCAACGTTAAAATATGCACAGTGCGAAAGATAGGAGAACTAGCTTAAAAAAAATACAGAGAGCTTTAGGAATAAGGAACAAAACACGTACAGCATACTGCTTCGTACTCGCAGTGGCGGTCCGAAGTCCTAACTAGCTCTGCAAGATCAGCAGGAGCACCAAAGTGGCCTAGTAGCACATATCTCGTGTCTCTCCTTGATCCGTGCTGCCTCTGAAGCAGCGGAGAGTTTCCGGAGTACGCTGTTTATTAACTCCATGCTGCTTATTGTGATTCTGCAGCTGCAGAGAAGCGGCAGAGAGTTCCCTCGGCATACAACCGATTCATCAAGTGAGTGATCGGGTGGTTTCCCATGATCATTTTATTTCCCCTTTTTAACATCTTCTGACAAACTGGTCACACCTGATTCGTTGTTATATATATACAGAGACGAGATACAGCGCATCAAGGCCAGCAATCCGGACATCACCCACAGGGAGGCTTTCAGCGCAGCTGCCAAGAATGTAAACCCCTCCTCTCTTTCTCAAACACTTGTGATGTGAATGGGGACACACACTATAATCCAAATTTGTATTTACTATCTCCTCTCTGTGCATGAACCAGTGGGCTCATTTTCCGCACATTCATTTCGGTCTGATGCCAGACCAGGGCCTGAAGAAGACCAGCATCCAAAGCCAGGTAAGGCGGGCATAAACCCTAATCCTATCCGTGTAGACTAAAGCCAACGCACAAATGCCTGTGCGGCACTTATAATCTCTTATGTGATTTGTAGGACGGAGCTGGGGAATGCATGCTCTTCAAGGACGGTCTCTACGCAGCGGCCGCCGCTGCAGCAGCCTCAACGGCATCTAGCATGGGCATCACTCCATTCTAACGCCTCTGATCGATAGTACTGTTCGATCTGCCTTTGTGTTTCATTCTAGCTAGGGTTCTATCTTGATCTCTCGATATCCTGTTGGTGTTAATTGAAGTGTTTCTCTGATCTGCTGGAGGATCATGAGATCTTGGGATGTATCGTATCTACGTGTACTCGTCTAATTTTCTTCGTTTTTTCTTGTCTTTTACACTTTCCCTAGTTAGTCCTGTATTTGCCTCTACAGAGGTTGCTGCGTCATCGTCTTGAACTAGCTGGTCTAAATTATTTTTTAGCTTCACATGTCTATTTTGTTTTTGAATAATTGAACCTATTATGACATCTAGTTTTGACATCCTTTCAGAGGTACTCTCTCTGGACCAAAACTAATGTTGCTTTCGAATACTTGCTGGTCGATCTTTTAGAACTTGGCTATTGATATCTATGCAAACATCAAGATTGCGGAACGAAAATGGCATAGGTATATTCTTTGTGAACCGCCTTAGCACTATGATTTTACAAAATTTTGATAATATTTATATCCAAATTGCACACCAGAGACTATGCTAGTAATTAAATAGAACACATCCATTTTAGACAGGAGGTAGTATATATGTAAAGATGATTTTTGAACTGAATGGTAATTAACTTGATAAATTTTAACATAACAAAAGTTATGAGGGTTCCAAAAAACGCTGGTTATTGGTAGCCCGGTACTAAAAAAGCCTCGGTTCACCCTTCTAACCCCCGCTTATGTCAAATCATCTTCTATACCAAAATTACTCACGATTAATTGCTTCTACTATATATCCCGAACTTCGAATTTACAAAATAAGATATTTATTTATTTATTTACAAATAGGCCAATTTTACCGAGAAAACTAGAAGTGGGAACCCTCCTTTTCTTTTGTGCAAAAGCTGATTTTCTGAACCCTGACGGAGACTAATAACTAATTACAGAACTGCCTAGATATATATAGAACATCTAGTAGAGGCTAATTAATTGAGCCTCTCCGAAAACAGTCATACTTGGTCATGTCCACTTGTCCAGCCTAAATGTGTCTAACTGGAGTAAACAAGAGTAAAATAGTTTGTTCAGTCAGTAAGAAAAAAATGTCGTGAAGAAATTAAGGCCAGGAACAAGAAAAACAGAGAAGACAGATCACCCTCTCACTACTAGAAATTATTTAATTCCCGAGCGCCTATATATTTCCCGAATATCTGAACAAAAACACTAGCTCGGGTAGGTCCTGAAACACTCGGGATATTAAAATATAATCCCGAGTGACTAAAAAAGAAACACTCGGGAGAGAAGTACCGCGCCCTTTTTTTTCACCACACGCCTTTTTCTACTAACCCTGTATCCTCGCAGCCGCCTCCCCGTTCTCCCTCCACTTCCCCCAATCTCCCCCTTCTTCCTCTCCACTTCCTCCATGGTGCCGCCTCCCTCCTAGCGCCTTCGCCTCCAGCCGGCCCGGTGCCTCTCTGGCTCGGCACTGCCTCCTCCGCAGACCTCCTCCTCCTCATCTCTGCCATCGCCTCCTCCATTGTGCCGCCACCTTACACCGGCCCGTCCTCCCACGCAGCTGCTCGTAGCTCCCCTTCGACCCAGTGCCGCCTCTTGCCTCCGTCGCGCCCGTGCTCACCTCCCCGTGCTGTGCCCGACTTCCTGGTGCCGCCGGCCTCCGGTTTGGGCCGCCCTCTGGCCCTCTTCTCTGGCCTCCACCTCTGGCCTCCACCTCTAGCATGGCTCGGTTTGCTCTCTCTCTCTCTCTCTCTCTCTCTCTCTCTCTCTCTCTCTCTCTCTCTCTGGCACCGCCTACCCCGCGCCTCCCCTCCGGCTACTAGCGGCCTTGTTGCTCTGTGCCCGCTCCTGCCCGCCCCAAGCCCTTCTTTGTGCCCCGTCTGTAGCGTTCCCTGTGGCCCCGTGGCCCTCGGTTTTGGTGCACTTTTAGAGCCTTGGGCTTGGCTGACGCCACGCCATGGCCCGCCCCCTGCTCGACTCAGCTCGCCCAGCCACCCAGCCGCTCGCCTCCTATTGGATATACTTGTGTCCATGCATATATATTCATAGTAGTGAAAGTGAACTGAGATGTGATTGAACTTCTAGGAAGCCACTATATATCATTGTCGTGTGTTTAATCAATGTCTACAGATTTAGTGCTATCTGAATTGCATCAGCATTGGCACCCATCGCACAGCATAAACATGAACATTTTGTTCTTAATCTGATTTAGAACTTGAATGCACTCATATGCACAGGCCTGCCATAATGATTCATGCCATATATTTGAGATACAATATATTCCCAAAAAAAGTGATCGGATGATACATCATAAATCTGATAATAGTAAATTAAACTACTCTGGTAGCTCATATGGTTTAGACTGGCCACAAAAGTATAAGCAATCATGTGCTAAACATAATTTTGATACTTAAAAGGATTCAGGTTCTGTTGATTCATGCATATGCTTGTATATAACTTTGCTGTTAATGTTGGCATCTTATCCAATGGTGGTGGGTTGTGTGTGGTAGTCGATCATGAGTCTCTCTCTTGTGTTCATCTAGGGGCAAAATTGATGCAAAAACAGTTGTAATCTAGATGAGATAGATTAATCCTTGCTGGTTAATGCATTTTGTCTTGTATGCTTAGGGGCCATGTTGTTTTTTTGGCTCTAATATATGATGTACACCAAATGCACTAGTTTAAATATCATCTTATAGTGTCTTAAAAAGGTAATCTTTAGCTCTCAGCCAAGTAACTGGATCACACTTGGCCCACTGAGGTAGTTTACACTTTGGTAGCATAAGTCAAAAGTAGATGAAGTGAAGTATATGCAATTTGGTCTCAATGTTAGCCCTATGTTTTTGTTACTGTAGGGTTTGGGCAGTTTGGGAGATTGGTCTTGCGAATTGCAACCAGTAGAGATGACATTGAAATTGTGGCTGTCAATGATCCTTTTGTTGATGCTAAGTACATGGTAAGGCAATGCAAAATGATGTAGTATATCATATTTTGTGTTGTGGACAATTCTGTCAACAGGAATGAACAATGTGTTTTTAGTTTTGTGGGGATTGGAGTTTTGCTTGCATCTATGTACCTTCTAGATCTTGATATCTTTTACACCTGTCATGCACAATTACAGCAGGCAACTTATGGCTTTGCAATATTTACTACCTTGTGTCGACTTGTATGATACCATGTTGCGTAGAACAGACATACGTTGATATTTGTTTGTGTTTTCGTGTGATACACTGATACCTTGTGAATTTTGTGAGTACATCAGGCTCAGTAACTACAAGAGATGTAAAATGATAAGAGTGGTGATCCAGTGACAGGGTATGTGAGGATTTCGCACCAAGTTTACAATATCAGGGAGGAGTATGGGAGGCTGAGAGATGCTGTCAATAAGCTTGTTCTTTGAGGGTTCACTAAAGAAGAAATTGCGACCTTCGAGAAGGTACTCTCACGTGGAAATTGACTTTACTTTAATCATTTATATTTCTTTGTTATTTGACTCTGATATCTTCATGATTGATTGCTCTGGTTAATATAATGTTTTGCAATTTTATAGAAGATGCTAACAACACCTTAGATGTTCGCTGTTTATATACTAGGTATAGTAGCCTATTATAACTTTATAAGTCATGCTTCGACATGGATATTGTGACAATATGTAATAAGAGAAGTCCTTTTCCCTTCATCCATGTTTGGTTGCCAAACAATTACAATGCACAGACTTATGTTGATAAATATTCGCAGGCCACAAAATTTGAAGGGTTCAGATGATAGACATGGTTTACGCTCTTGAAGAGCTTAGTGGGCTAACTATTAGAGAACTTCGGTGAGATCTTTGAAGGAGTCGAGAACTTTGTCTTGCAGTCCAAAAGCAGAAGATGGTTGTCCAAAGCGTACTAATGTACAATGTTTACATCTGTTTGATGTCCTTTTCCCGACATATGTTCTTCTTGGTAGGTGGACATAGAAAAGCTTGTGTCATCACTTCCTCGTCATCTTCTTGTTGTATGTTTGGAGCTTGGGAGAGGTTCAGATTTAACATATGTCCTCCATGGCATGCGCTTTTTGGATAGTTTGTCTAAGCTAGCAAAGTGCCATACTAGGCTGGAGCAGGTTACTTCTTTTGTTATTTCATAGAAGCTTGTCCATTTCATCACATATGACACAATTCTTACCTTCTCTTTTGAACCATGATATGTTTTGAGTACTCTTTTTCTTTTTATGTCAAGTTTAGCTAGGGAATCACATCATGTTGGTAACATAACTATTGTCTTATTTTGTTCCCTGATGATGTGAACTAATTCAAGTTATTTGCTCCGTGGGTATTAAAAGCAATGCAGCCATTTTTTTGTCATGTTTAGCCATTATTGTGTTAGTGTTTTTTGTCCAATCAATCCCAACTTGTTTATTGATTTTACATTTTACTGTCTGGTTAATTAAGCTTAGTGACGAGCATTGAGACTAAGGCATGTTTATTTTCTTTTAGGTTCTTCTCGATGATGTGAAATTATCTGAACAAGTCATGGACCTGATATTCTTTGTGATATCTATTCTTTCCCACTGGAAGGAGGTTCGGCAAGAGCCGCCAAATATTTCTTGAGTGTTGTGTGCTTGTCTTTTTGTTATTATCATTTGGTTCGGCAAGTGCTACCAAAATATTTCTTGAGTGTTGTGTGCTTGTCTTTTTATATTATCATTTCATACTAATTTCTGGTAACACCTGTTGTTTTAAATTAGGAAAATCATCTTGGTGCTTCTCCTTTTGTACATTCATCACTTGTAGCAGCCAGTCTTCATCTGTTGACAAGTTACTTTTCATCTCAGTGGCACGAACTTGTCCATATTCTACATGCACATCCAAAGGTAACACATGTTAATTTAACGGCTATTTAATTTATTAGCATTTTCATGCTTCGATTCTGTGGAAACTAGTTAGTGCCAAATGAAAACATAGGACTAGCATCTAGATTCTGGTAGTGTCTGGTATAACTTTGTACAGAGAACGAACTTCCATATATACCACATGTTGTGACACAATAACAAACCTAGGATTTTTAGGATCGGTGTTCGAACTTCGAAACTAAGTTGTCTAAATACGTCGATACCATGAAATGTCATTTCCCCAAAACACTGATATGACAATTCACGTACATATAATAAAATATAGAATTAATCTCTTATTAGAAATGGTTGATATAATGCGAGCAAAATGACATGAATTAAACAACAAATTATAGAGATCAATAACAGTTGAGGGGTGGAAACTATGAACATAGCTATTTTAGTCACAGGCTTCTAATTTTGTTGAGTTATGTTGTTGTTATTGTATGGTGCGGCCAAGACTTATGCTTGGTGCTTGGCCGTTGTTTTTTTCTGTCCTTTTTCTGTTCTGTGTTGTAGCAGCTACACTGCTAAAACTTATTTTCTTCCTCTAATAGTAACCGGTAGAACTCTTGCCTTCTTTTCAAAACCAAAAAAATGACAGTTGCATACCTTGTTGATCCTGCTCTTTTTGCTCTTTTCCCGTCAGCAAGAACCCCATCTAAGAGGTAGCTATATGTTCATTCCATTGAGCAAAAAAATAGCATATAAACATATGTTACAAGGGTCTAACCAACTGCCTATTGTCTAAAGCAAAGATTGTATTTTTATACGACATCCATTGAAAAGAACCAAGAAAGCAGAGAGAGTGCCGGAGCAGAGCAGAGCTAGAGAGAAGAAGTGGAGTGAGCGGAGCATACCTGGATCTAGAGAGAGGACAATGACAGTGAGCTGGAGGAGTTGCTCCCTTCCCGCCGCCACACTCCCTCCCAGCTATCGCGATGCTCCCTTCCCACCCTCACGTCCGCTTGCCATCGCATCGCAACGTCGTGCCCATCGATCGTCGCTCGCCTTCGCAGCCCACGCCTCTGCCCATTTTTTCATCCAACTAACAACATATGCATCTAATATACCACTGAGGGTCCACCCCTGTTGTGACATCATCCATGGGTGTGTGATCGACTAGTGTGAATATGTGATTTGTGTATTATTGGACGTCGCATGATTGATATAATGTGCATTTGCTACCTGACCCTGCGAATGACTACTAATGGTCCCCAGCTAGCTTGATCAACTTTGCCCAATCAACCTGCCTCGACTTAGGGGTGAAAACGGATCAAATACGAATTGAATAGTAGTGAACCCATATTCATAGTTGTATTTTTTAAACGAATACGAATACACATTTGAAAAAGCTCAAATACGAATACGAATCGAAGTCATAAAGAATACGAATGCAAATCAAATATCTACTTAATTCGGTCGTATCTGGATATCCTCATAACTTATGTAATATCAAGATATTGGTGACGTTTTAGCCTTATACAAGCACACTTAATAATTCTAATATATTTATTTCACCTAAAGGAACACGAATTCACATTAAATTAAAAAAACATCCAACTAATTAGACACGCTGCGATAAAATATTGCTTCATCAAATTCAAATACGAATATGAATAGTTCGGATAAAAATAACAATTCGGATGGAAAAATTCCATATCATATTACCTTGTGGAAAAATTCCTCACCTACTCGCCTCGCCACCAAGTTGCCTCACCTGATGCTAGGTTACCTTGTGGAATCGTGTCACATTTTGCCCCCAGGCGTCATATTTTGTCACATTTCACTCCATACCAAAACAAAATTTGTTGTTCACTGCAAATTATTCTAGTCCAAATCTACAAGTGAATTAAAACACATTAGAAACAGTAAAATATGACAATTGAGGGTAAAATGATCTTTTCTCATAGCTTAACGGAGGAGGGTCTTGAACGGAGAAATGACCACGAAGACATATTGTGAAGAAAATTTGGAATGCGATAGCTTATCATGAAGAATGAGTTATATGACGATATATTGTGAGGAGAGATGTTATTCGGTGGCATGTAATAAATTTTCTTTAATTACGGTCATAAATGGAGAAAATGTTCCACGGGGCCTTAAAGTGTAAGCCCCCGTACGTCCCCAAGCGTTCCAGTACTCGAAAAACCAGCTCCATGCATCTGCCGGGAACCGCCGTGACGAGTCCCTATCTGTAGAAAAGTACGTGCATATACCCCACGACGACAAGCAGACAACAGTGCTCTACACATGGATAAAACGCCATGAAGGTGCTTGCAGTGCGGTAGTACGCATCGTTCGGCGTGCATGGCAGGCGCGCGGCCGGGGGCGGCAGCATGCAGCTGCACAGCGTGCCGCTTAGATCCAGCGCTAGCGACGATCAGAACAGAGGCCACGCAGGCGTACGCAGCAGGGCAGCGGCACGCAGTATCGGCAGACTGCGCCTGCGCGGCGCAGAACGAGTCGGGGGAGGTGACAGTAGTGAGGGAGGGATCACGCGAGCTAGCACGCCATGCACAAGGGGCGGTTTCGTAATACTACCAGGCTACTCCTGCTAGCAGAGGAGCACAGGCAGGCGGCAGCAGGCATCTGATGGATGGCACATTGGCACGTACCGGAAGCAGCATCATGCCGGCTGCCTTGCAAGTCGCAATTATGAGGGGTCGGGGGGAGCTGATGTGATGCATCTGTGCACACTAGCATCTACAGGGATATAACGGTGCAGCCATTTCCATATGTCTAGTGCTAGCCGCACTGCTACTACCTACCTCCCCTCCCCTTCTCTCTGCTCTTCTCTCTGTCGTGAGCTTTTCATCTCATCTGTCCACTCGCACCCACCGTCTAAAGCTACTTGCATCAGCTGTAGCCTGTGGAAGTGTAGATAGTTTTTCTCACGGGTCAATGATTGATGTTTTTCTTTCACTTACGTTGCACTGTGCTAGCAGCTCGCGTGTATCACCTCGATCGGTGCTCTATCTTCAGCCCAGCTGAGCTGTTTTGGTGCGCGGACGCGCCGCCACTTGTCTGCTTCCCATCTGCTCGTGATGGGCCGTATCAAGCGAAGAAATGTATCGTTCTGGCACGGTTGATGTAATGTAAGGAAGATGTTTGTAGACAGGCACAGCACCGGCCGGCAGCTAGCTAGCGTCATTTTTCCGATATGACAATTTATGTTGGTTGGCGAGGCATATCAAGTTATCAACACCCATCTACAGTTCCAGGCAAAAGAGCAACAATATCCATCTCAATCATCAACCAAACTTCGCATTCGGAGTACATCTCAACATTTCAATACTACGTACTGCGTAGGTATGTTCTCGTTCTCTCTTTAGATATTCTTCTCTTTAAAAAAAGGATTTCCTTCGCTATTTGTGGAAGGAAACTAGAAAAGAACGATGTGGGGGGAAGGTGCCGTACTGGGCCCAATCCAATGATCCCTTTTGTTATTGGGCCAAATATTTAGAGTGTGGTGCACACACGCAACCAATAATTTTGTGGCAAAAACTACACTGTGGTCTATCGATTGCCATTGCTTCGGTGCTTGTTATTATAGTTTCACAAAAAGAACAAAGGATACAAAAAATTTTAAAAAACACTATGCTACAAAGTACAACCAAACGAGTTCAGACAAACATTGCTTGCCATTCAACTTAGAAAGAATTTGAATATGGACGGATGTAAGCTGCGTTCAGCTCCCAGATCTTGAGCGTTTTTGCGGTGACGTGAACGTTTGTAGCGTTGTTGAAGAGGAACACTCTGGCAGAGTCGTAGATTGCTTCTGTTGGGTACACGCGCGATGTAATGCATGTCCTTCCTCCTTGAGCAAAGCTCTCCACTATGGAGTGATCAACCTATCACAAAAGGGAACAAAAAAGTGTGAATAATTGACTAAGATAATGGTCAACCTATCTATCACAAAAGGGACGGTTCTGATCGACATTCCAAAAACTTACCAGTATTCTTACTGACAGATTTTCGCCATCGAGTACAGGGACCAAGCTGCCGTAGACTCTCTTAACAAGATCATTCGCCTTTGATGACCTGCGAAACAAGATTTGATTTCACAATTTAATTTACTTTTCAAACACATCATGATGAGCTCCTAGCGGTGGGGGCGCGGAAATGCGCATAGCAACCGTCGATGAGTTCTGCTCGTTAGCACGAGGGGGTGTGAGTGTGTGACCCAGCCACCCATTTCCAAAAGAAAAGGCTTTGTTCCCAACAAAAAGAGGTGAAAATACCCTTGTTAAGAAAATACTCGATGGAGTAATTACTTTCTCGATGAAATGAGGATGAGTTTCCTAGTGGTGTGGGTACGGTGTTGGGGCAAGAGAGGACATGGCTCTTGACCATATTTTAATCCTCGCCGTAGGAAGGGAAGGAGGAAAAAAAATACCTTTTTTATTTTTAAAAAATCACAACGCCATTCGTAAAAAAAAATGAAGTTCTCAATGGGACTATTGTGGGTTCCTCCTAGTGAGGGGGAGGGTGCCAGAATACATGGCTCTCAACTAGAGTTCGTAGGAGTTTTTAGCTAGACTATATTTTTTACGTGTGTAATAGCAAATCTAGCACTCTTTTAGTATTAAAGCTAAAAATGATATCGCGGAGCCGCGGTGGGCGACACATCGCCGAGCCCGTACGCTGGGTATGCCTCAGGTACGGAGCTGCCATGAGTTCTGCTCGTTAGCACGAGGGGGTGTGTGAGTGTGACCCAGCCACCCATTTCCAAAAGAAAAGGCTTTGTTCCCAACACAAAGAGGTGAAAATACCCTTGTTAAGAAAATAATTACTTTCTCGATGAAATGAGGATGAGTTTCCTAGTGGTGTGGGTACGGTGTTGGGGCAAGAGAGGACATGGCTCTTGACCATATTTTAATCCTCGCCGTAGGAAGGGAAGGAGAAAAAAACACCTTTTTTATTTTAAAAAAATCACAACGCTATTCGTAAAAAAGAAGGAAGTTCTCAACGGGACTATTGTGGGTTCCTCCTAGTGAGGGGGAGGGTGCCAGAATACATGGCTCTCGACTAGAGTTCGTAGGAGTTTTTGGCTAGACTACATTTTTTACGTGTGTAATAGCAAATCTAGCATTCTCTTGGTATTAAAGCTAAAAATGATATCGCGGAGTCGCGGTGGGCGACACATCGCCGAGCCCGCACGCTGGGTGCCTCAGGTACGGAGCTGCCTCGTCCGTGCGCTGGGGCATGAACACATCTCGTCCGTGCGCCAAGGCTCGTGTTCGTGCCCTTGGCGCACGGACGAGGTAGCTTCGTGCCCAAGGCACGCGAACGAGGGGTTCTGGGCGCCCGCGCACAGACTCGGCGACGTATTGCCCGTCGGCGGTTCTACGGTGCTATTTTTGGCATTGATCTCCGAAGAGAGCTATTTTTTCTATTGCGCGCGTAAATATTTACTATTTTAACCAAAAACTCGAGTTCGATGCTCACGGTAGGAAAGGATGAAAAAAACACTTTTTTGTTTTCTTCAAAAATTAATTTATCATCAGGACTAGGTTTCTAGTGGTAGCTCATGGCTTGTATGTCTTTTTTTTGAAGGGTTAGCTTGTGTATTTGTTCTTTTTTTCTTCTCGTGTGAAACTCTATGCTGTTCAATTTCCTTAATGAAATTGAGAGCAAGGATCCTGGTTCGGAAAAGAGTTTCTAGTGGTGGGGTTGATGGTGGTAGCGGGTGGCAGCACAAAGGGGTGTAAAACACCCTTGTAAAAAATATCGTTTTCTCTTTTCTCAGTGTAAAAAATATTAATTTCTCAAACAAACAGGCTTCTGTCCCAACAAAAGCTTAATTAATTGCATCAATTTTTCAGGAACTAATTTTATCCCACTTCTTAAATTCGTGTAAATGGCCGTCGTACATTGGAAATTTGGAGGAGATGCGTATATTGATCGATATGTGCATTATACCTGAGCTCGTCTTGGCAGAAGAAAGTGCTGAGTCTGCCGTCCGTTCCCTTGACCAGGTAGAAGTAGACGGCTGTCCGCTCCGACAAGTTCTCGTCGGCCAGCACGAGAAGCCCGAACGGCCCCAGCGAGCCTCGCCCCGCCGCACCGGCGCTCGTGGTGAAGTTGTACGCCACGTCCGCCCCCGTGACGCCCTCGGCGGCCGATGCGTCCACCTCGAACACGACCTCGATGTCCAACTGCGCGCACGCACGGGCACCAGAAAAGACGTGTCAGTTTCGGATATATGCACGACCTTGCACCACCGTCATTAGGCAGGCACCAAACGTGCGCGGTCACAGATAACGAGCTGCCGTGCGCGGCCTCACCTGTGTTGCTTTGCCGACGTCCAAGGGCACGACCGACCCGGCTTGCACGGCGAGGCCGTCGAAGCTCTTGCCGCGCATCCGCAGGTTCTCCACCTCCACCACCGGCCACTGGAGGAGGTTGCTGCCCGTCTTCGTGTCAAGGAGAACCGTCCTCGGAATTGACTGCATGCATATCCTGATCATTATCCACGTGCCTACTTAATTGGAAGGAAACCTCTGAATAGTTCTGTTTGGGATTTTAAACTCTAACAACAATTCAAGATCCTTTGGCGTCAAGTAAAACCCAAATTTAAGTAGCACGTTAGAAACATATAAAACCCTCCCCGTTGGAAAGCTTTGACTCCACCCAGTCTAAGACGTGGCGGCAAGTTGCTTCTACGATCTCTCGGCCAATCTTAGAAAAGTCACAGTCGCAGACCAGAAAATGTTTGCTGATTCGCTCACGGCATTGCAAGCAAACCCGCGCGAGTCTATTGGACGCCCGGAAATCTTGCTGGGCCCTGCTTGGACGGTTGGGTGGATTAAACAAGCGCAAAATCGTGCAACACGTTTGGATAAATGGACGGTGGGGCCATGGGCCCACCAAAAAGTTCTACTGCTTCAATTTAGACCGTGCTCGTTTTCTTCTTGAACAACTTAATAAGAAAGTTAAATTTCAAAAAAAAAATCAACAATAAAAAGAAAAGGAAATTCTCGTGGTGACAGTTGAAGACGTAGTATACTGTATACAATATAATGTACTGGAGGTTCAGCGTGACTTTAGATTTTAGAACGGTGTACAATCAACTACAGAGTCCTAGTCATCCGTGGATCAAGCCAGACTCATTATGATCGTGCCAGTGCTGCTCTTTTCAGAAGTTTTTTTAGGGGATTTCCAAGTTTATCTGATCCTTTCTGTTTCAGTAATTCAAATAGAATAATGTAGCACAGTGGTTGGCAATGAACTTAAGTTTAGTAATGCATTAAGCCAAATTAATACGGTTTTTCGTATTTCAATCAAATACTAAATTATGCCATGTGAGATAATATTTATCTTTATTTAAAAATTAAGTATTTCTAACAGTTAAGTTTCAATAAGATGGACAGGCTCACAGCTCTATCGATCGGTGTCTCGTTCAATCCGTTGTCGAAATAAATTGAAAGAGCTTTGTTTATACTAACTCCATGGCTTATCAGAAATGAAACCAAAGTTATGGCAGTGTTAACTGTTACCTTGACGGACGCCCAGCCCTTGAGGATGTCTGCGCGCTCGCTGTCGGTCTCGCCGATCCACCCCCACAGCACGCGCCGCCGTCCGACGGGGTCGTAGAACGTCTTGGACGCGTAGAACTTGCCGAAGTCGTACCTGAGCCCGATCCCGACGTCGTTCTCCGCGTCGTCCGGCGTCCACGTGTCGGTCTTGGCGTCGTAGGTGCCGATGGCGTAGTAGTCGTTCTTGTCGTCGTCGAGGCTGGCCTTGAGGACGTGCTTCACCCCGGGGCCCGGCTCGGTGGACGTCTCGAGCCCCACCTCGACGGCCGGCTTGGTGGCCACCGGGTAGAAGTCCACGCACTCCCACATCCCCGTGCCGTGCACGACGTGCAGCAGCGTGGGCAGCAGGTCGTAGTGCACGAAGTCCTCCGTCCTGTACACCACCGCCATCCCGGCGTGGTCCGGGTTCTTGGACCCGATGGTGATCCGCCACGCCGAGTCGGTCGGGTTGCGCCACGCCGTCGTCGGGTCGCGGAAGTCGGTGAGCCCAATGCCGGGGGGCGGCACCAGCACTGGGTTCGCCTCCGACTTGGCCCAGCGCCGCAGAAGCGGGTCGGATGGGTCGGCCGGCTCGGCCAGGTTCTGCACCTGCACGGACTCCTCCGTGGAGCCGGTGTAGAGCATGACGATCCGGCCGTCCGGGAGCTGCGTCGCGGAGCCGCTCCAGACGCCGTTGATGTCGTACCAGTGGTCGGGCACCATGGCGAGCGGCAGGTGGAGCCAGTGGATGAGGTCGCGCGACACGGCGTGGCCCCAGGTGATGTTCCCCCACACCGCCGAGTCCGGGTTCCACTGGTAGAACAGGTGGTACCACCCCTTGTAGTACAATGGACCTGCAGGGCCGGACCGGCCGGTTCGTGCAAAAACGTCACAATTTGCGATACGTGAAAGCTAGATCATGGATCGTCCATCATACGATTGGGTGGCGCATTAATACGACCCTAGCTAGAAATGTTAAGAACCACAAAGCATGCATTTGTTGATCACATGCATGTGCCAACTACTTGATCAGCTAGCGTCAACAACTTACCGTTCGGATCTGGAGAGGCCGAGAAATTGAAGATCGATCAGCGACATGTGCACGTGACGTCCGTGACAAAAACGCAAAAGGAAGTTAATTGGAAGCAACACAAAAGAATATGTGTATATCAGAGACGTATAGTAAGTTTCAATGGAACAGAAGAAGGAATAGTGACGGCGACGTATATACCGTTCATCCAGTTCTTGGGGGGCTGGAAATGGAGCGCCGTGCGCTGCCACGCCAGCATCGCGTTCGTCCAGGCGTAGTCCCGGAGCGCGCCCGCGCCGCCGAGGAGCGCCGGGGTGTTGGACTTCTCCGACACGCCCTCCACGACGCCGCGTGAGGCTGCGACCTCCACGACGCGGCCCGCAGCGACGACGTCGCCCGGCGCGACGGCGCCCTGCCGGTCATGCTGAAATCCGTAGACCAGGAGCGTGGCGAGTCCGAGCAGGAGCACGGAGGACGCGACGACGGGGAGAACGGTCGACGGCCGCTTCTGCCATGCGGGTGCGCGCTGACTCTGAGGGTTGGTATCAGGAAGCAGTGGAGCGTGCGTGCTCTCGGCGCCGTCCATCAGCGGGGAGATGGCCGGTATCATGGTTGGCTTCTAGGGTTGAGCTAATGGTAAGTAACGAGATGCATGTACTTGCATATATATGCAAGAGCGTTTTCTGTGGAGATCGAGCACTTTATGCTGTGTTTTTCACGGACGTGTTCGTAGAAAAGTACGAACGAGCGAGAGGAAACGAACGATGGAGCTAGCGATATTTATAGCGAGCGATCGAGCCTTATATGGAAGAGACTGGTGTAGTGTCGGAATGATCTTTTTCGCCTTTTGTTTTGCAAGCCATGTGTGCATGCTACTATGAAACATCGCCTGATCGCCACCGAACGAATCGGGAAAGAAAAAGAAACGGCTGGCTCTTCTCGTGTTGGAACGCTAGCTAAACGCGTTCTGTGGGAGCTGACATGCATTGGCCGCCCGAAGTGATCGGAGGCCGAGTCAGCAAGCAGGGCCCGATTCATGTGGGTCAAACAATCAACGGAACTCTGCATAAAAACCTGCTATACTTGCAGAAAATTCAAAATTTGGTGTTCAAACTGTAAACTAAGATAACCTAACGGGAACTACAAACTTCGCACAAAGATAAATGTAATACTACACTTGTAAGGGTTTGACTAAATATATATTCATAAAGGGAACAACTCCATTCAAGAAAATGTCTATGTCTACATTTGTAAGGATTTGACAAATACTCCATCCGGACGTTTTTAGATGACGTTGGATAGATAAGTGCGAAGCTACACGACGACATATATTTAAAACCGGAGGTAGTAAATGAATCTCTATATGAAATCTGTCAAAAAAAAATGTCTATATTAAAGAAAATTGGGAAAGATGCATGCCTAGAGGCGGTAGTAGCTTTGCACGTGATGTGAAAGGTGGTTAAGAGAGAGTATGACAGGTAGGGAGAATAATTTACTTGACAAGTCTGCTCGTGCATGGACTAAATTTATCCGTTCATTGCCTGTCACCATTGGAGTCAGAATTAATTCTCAATTAATCGATCAGGGCTCTTATGTGTATTCCTACATGATAACCAGGGTCGTTCCTAATGAAGGGCCGGCCGGGCCGAC
Organism: Phyllostachys edulis; assembly: GCA_036346405.1. NCBI lineage: Eukaryota > Viridiplantae > Streptophyta > Magnoliopsida > Poales > Poaceae > Phyllostachys > Phyllostachys edulis. The sequence goes on along the minus strand of CM070552.1, from coordinate 53,871,554 downwards.
CGCCCAGGGTCCATCAGAGCCAAGGGTTCTTGATTCTAATACATCATACTACATATACATATATGTATAATTATATATCATATATATGCTCTATTGCTCTACAGGGTTGTATAACTACTAACTAGATTGAGGTTAAGAGTGTAGGGATGGGTATCCTGATACATCTCTTTTCTCTAAATTAAGACTGTTGCAAATGACTTTGCCATGTGACAATGTCTGCTATTTAGATTTTTTAGTTTGTCAGAGATGTAGATTGTTATCCAAATATTTCAATTGCTTATCAAATCTTATTTACTGTACATATGACTGTAACATCAACTGAAAGAAGCTTTTCAAAATTGAAGTTATTGAAAAACTATTTGAGGTCATCAATATCATAAGAAAGGTTGAATGATCTGGCCACTTTATGCATTGAAAATGATATGTTACATCACATTGACGTGGATACTATTATCAATGACTTTGCATCTAGAAATGTTAGAAGAAATTGCTTTCTATGACTAGTTTGTATCTTTTTGATGTATTGAATAGCTTTGCAGTTGATATAAAAGTAGCACTATTTATTTATATTAGAATAAAGGGCCTCTCATTTTGTCTCACCCCAGAGCCTCCGAAATACCAAGAACGGCCTTGATGATAACAAGCCATTAAAGCCTTTCTTAAGTTCAATCTCAAGAAAATAAAGCGAGACGTGCTTTAATTCATTTGTTCTCTGGCATATTTTGGTAGATTGTGCAAACGTAGGAAATGTTGTATATCGCCATGTTTCGGGGACCCAATTATGTGTGGACATTTTACCTAACCAAAGATCCATTAGGGGCCGCCCGCAAGGCTCATTAGTTAGTTTAGTCTCATATTGTTTATTCATGTATGAAAAAGACCTCCTCCTCCTATATAAAAGGGGTAGATGGCTCTCATTGTACACACAAGCCTACGGGCAAGGAGATCAATAAATAGAGAAGATTCATACTACATCCTTGTATTATTGTCTATTATTTATTATTTGTGAGTTGAGCTTCGTTCGTTGGCAACGCGACCTCGATTATACAACATGTTATCAACACGATAACACTCTAAGCTAAAGCTTCCTAATACGTTGCTTTGATCTAAGTTTTTAATTCTAGCGGTAATGTTCTTTTAGTAGATTAATTTTTATTCTATTGTTCATTGCCGTCGATCCCGCCGGCTGGTCGGGCGCACGAATCCGCGTATGCACCGACCATGCCTTCCACCGGCCGTAACCCTCTGGGTACACGCCGACGCGCTGTCGCCACCGTCGACCAGGCGCTACCTACACAGTGTGCCGTTGCCCAACCGAGCTGACCGGCTGTGCATTTCCGCGCACACGCTGCTGGACTCCACCGAGATTGATTTGAGTACACCTCCGCATACCTCCGTCAATCGTCGTCAACGGGTCGTCCGGCCATGCGCCTCCGTGTGTGCGCCGTCGGCAACCACCATCTAGGCGACGATAGCATGCCTCTGTGTGCGCGCCACTGCCGTGAACCGAGCATCGAGCGCCGCCTCCATGGCGTGCCATCGCTGGATCGATCTCGTCATCTAGACCAGATAGGGCGTCGCCTCTGCGTCGCACCACCGACAGGGATCGGGATCACCGTTGCTCGCCTCCACGCGTGTCGTCGAGCTCCATGGGGGCAAGAACCTCGCCATCGGATGAGGTGTGCTGCCACCATGCTCCACCGTTGCCATTGCCTTTGCGCCATCCCACCAGAGAAGAAGAGAGAGGGGATGACCTCGACGCCTCCGCGGCAACGCCAAGCCAGCAGCCTCCACGCCACACTGCTTGCACGTGTGCTTGCGGACGAGGCTAGGGGCTCCGGCTCCATCCCCGATGAGGACGGAGTGGACGCCACCGCCTCCGCCACCATGATCCATGGCGAGGACGAGGTGGGGCATCGGGTGTACGCCGCCGCCGCATTGGCGCACGGACCACCGTCGGCCGCTGCCGCTGCCGTAGAGCCGCACCGTCGCCTCTGCACCACTCACGCACGCTGCTGCCACTGCTTGCACCGTTGTCAACGTGTGCACTGAGGCCGGCACCACACACTTTCGCGTGTGTTGTACGTGCACTCGGGCTGAGCCACACTAGGGTTAGGGGAAACCCTAGCGGGCCGACTAAGCAAGCCGCGCAAAGGCCCTATTTGGGCAGTTGGTTCTGGCCCATACGACTTGGTCGAGATGGAATCCGACTAGCCTTCACACTTTTGCAAAAAAGACCTTCGACCTTTTTTGAATTAAGTGCAAGTCATTGGTTTACAAAAATGGGGTCCTTCCGGATCGAAAATTTGCCAAAGGACACTGGAACTTTAGGAATAAAGCACGAGGGCTTCCAATCGAAGGAATTTTGCAAATTAAACCTCTGAGGTTTTCTTGTTCTTTTATTTAAGTCTTTTGTGGTTTATTTAAAATACTAGAAATTGATTTTCTATTAATTTGTGAGTATAGTAATTGTTCTATGCCTAGAAAATCAGTAGAAAATTGATAGAAATATACTGGAAATCCGTAAATTTGATATTTACTACTCATGCAAGTCGTTTTATTGATGTAACCCATGTTTTGACTCATGCGGTACATGATGTACCTATTCATTGGCTTATGGTAATTATATACATTGCTATATAGTGTTGTAGGCGACATGTATGGTATGTTTCAGACAATTCTAAGAGGGGAATTTCCTGAGTTGAAGTGCGACCGCAGTAACCACCCAGTGTGGGCAGTTGAGGCAAGGATGCATCTCACTGCACGTGACCTCCATCATGCACTTGTGCCGAATGGGCACGCTACCATTTCAGCCAGTGCATGTGCTTTGGTATACCTCAAGAACCACTTGTGTACAAACATCAACCAAAAGCTGGTTGCTATCCAAGACCCAAGTGCACTATGGGATCACCTAACTAAGAGGTTCGACATTACTCAAAGGCGGTCTCTCACCAAAGAGAACTATAACAAGTGGATAGCTATGAGGATTCAAGATTATTGTTGGTATTTTAGAACCGAACTTATGTAACGGTTGTTTGATTCGGGGGTTCCTCTAGGCTTAAAATCACACAGAGATAGAGACACGGGGATTTTTATATAGGTTCGGGTCTTCTCCTAGGAGAATAACAACCTTACTCCTGTGTGTATGTATTGAGTATGCTGGATTACAAGATGGAGCCAAAGACTAGAGTATTGTCCTTCTGAGTCCCCCCTTATTGTCCTGATGATCCCGCCTTTTATACAGTCCTCGAAGTGTATAGTTGTATCTCCAGTATAAAGGCCTCCTTAATGTATCAGATCGTGGAGCCGTTGATGGAGATTATTGTGGGAGTAGTAACATTCCCACGTTGCTAGGCAGTTATCACCATAACGGGGAGTTTAAATCGTGCTATTATTCCGGAGAATAACAACATAATTGATTGCTCATATCCTTGGATACGGTACAGAAGATTCCCTAATCGACTAGGCCCACATGTCTGTGAGCCCTATCGATTAGGGACTGATCGTAGTAGGACTTACGATCATGAGATAGTCGTATGAGGACTTACGACTACTAGGTGATCGTAGAAGAACTTACGACCTCCAGCTTCTCCCTTATGACTATTAAGGGGCATTACTCAAGAGCTATATGATGTCATTATTATCTATAAATGGATTATAGATAAATGATTAAATGAGGATTATTACATCCTCGTCAATTATGAATCCATGACCGCATACAATACGGACCTCACTCATGTTGTGAGCACCCTAAGACTGCTAGGGAGGAACATGACTGGGGATGAACTGATTGAACACACTTTCCTAAATCTACATCCGGAGAATGTTTCCTCAGAACGGTTTTGAGAGAAAGGAACTTCAGAGATCTTTATCAATTGTTCAATGCTCTATGGGAGATAGAGCGTGCAGGTGCGCTACGTCTTAGGACACCCTCCGTATATGATTCTAGTTCTTTGGGATTTGGTGGGACCAACATACAAAGGTTCAAGAGGAGGGGAAGAAGAGGTAACAAGTTGGATAGTAGGAGGATCGTTAGACGTTCTCCAGATTACACCCCGACAAGTGAAGCAAGCGGTAGCTGGAATCAGAGAGAGAGCCATCAGAACGCTACTGAAGCTGGGAGCTAAGGCAAATGAGTCATTCCCATAGAAGGATTGGGAGAATCGTAAATATATATTATCTCCATAAATTTAGAAGTCCATTCATGGTGTGTTTAGAATGGTGTTACTAAATTGAACACCAAATTTTGTTGATCATGAATTAGTCAACAACATTACTATTAGGAATTAAAATTACTTGTTGTAATCTTTAGTTCATGAAATAAATAAAGTATTTTTGGTTCATGTGCATGTCTTATGTTTGCATTTATGCATATGAAATATTTTTAATTAATATAAATTATTTATCTCCTCGCTTATAGTTGACGTACAATGGATGTAGAACATGAACTCTATCTTGTGCACAATTGTACCACAAAATCTATCTTAAGAGATATGAAGTATTTCTTGACCTTCAGTTCTAAGACTAGCAATATTATAACCATAGCTGGTAACTGTGTTACTATTGCAGGTACTGCAAGAGCCACAGTAGTCTTACCGATGGGAACAAAAATAATTATTAAGAATGCATTATTGTTCCCGGTGTCAACTATAACTCTACTAAGTTTCAAAGATATCCAAAATATTAGTTTCCACGTGGAACCATAGGAAGAGAATGGTTCTGAGTACATTCTCATCACTAAGAGAGAGGGATATCAGAAACAAGTAGTAGAGAAACGCCCTACGTTCTCCTCTGGATTGTACTACACGCTTATTAAATGTGACGAATAATATGTTGCGATAAGCGTCCATGTTAAAGACCCCAAACTATTTAGAATGTGGCATGAATATTTTGGTCATCCTGGAGATAATATGATGTGCCAAATACTACAACATTCTGTTGGCCACAACTTGCAATCCAAAGACATCCCTAGTCTATCACATTTTGTGAGTGAGGACTGTGTGAAAGGCAAGTTGATTACGAGACCCTCGTATCATAAGATCAAGATGAATTTTCTGATTTCCTTAAGAGGATTCAAGGGGATATATGCGGACCTATAGAGCCCATGTCTGGGCCATTCAGGTACTTTATGATACTAATAGACACATCCACCTAGCAAACGCATGTATGTCTATTATCCACTAGGAATCACGTCTTTGCCAAGCTGATTTCACAAATTATTGCACTAAGGGCAAAATATCCGGATCATTGGATCCAATCCACAAGAATGGACAATCCTAGAGAGTTTGCCTCAAAAGCATTTAATGGCTATTGCATGGCCTCAGTCATGCTCATACTCAGAATGGACTTGTTGAATCATTAATCAAGAAGACCAAGATGATCTCTAGACCCTTGTTAATGTGATCTAGTCTACCAACTACGTGTTGGGGGCATGCCGTATTACATGCATCGGCATTAATACCACTCCGGCCATCTGCATACCATAAGTTGTCACCTTTCCAACTAGTGTGTGGGAAAGAGCCAAGTATTTCTCATCTGCGCAAATTCGGATGTGACGTTTACATACCTATCTCACCTCCTCAGCATACGTCAATGGGACCCCACCATAAATTGGGAATTTACATAGGATTTGAATCTCTGTCTATAATAAAGTATTTGGAGCCCATGATCAGGGATTTGCTAAAAAGAAGATAAATTGTCTTTGTATTTAATGAAGAACTATTCCCAGCATTAGGGGGAGAGACAAGGACCCCAAGTTGGAATACCAGGAACTATCATAGAATGACAGTAGTCTTCATAATAACGATCCACGTACTAAGGATTCTAAAAAATATGTTTAGAGGATAGTAGATTTGCAAAATCTTGCAAATCAACTACCGGATTCATTTACGGTTCATAAAGAAGTTACAAAGTCACATATACTAGCGGTAAATGCACCTGAAAGAGAAGAACTATCCTGGTTTTTGGATTCAACATCTGACTCCACCACTCTTAGTAAAAAGAGGGGAAGACGTCCAAAGTCAAAGGATCTCAAACCACGGAGACGTCCGCAAAAGAAATGTATTGAACAAGGGGAGAAACTTCATTAACTGAACATGAATGAGAAACGTCTAACAGACGTTACAACCCGAGTGAAGACATGATAGGTGGTGCCCCGTACAGGAGTAGAGGGGGAGGTGCCCCATGCTAGAGTACATTGACAGAATGACATGTGACTAGTGAAGGGGGAGCGCACCGGCCGACACTAGGGCAACAGAACAGTCAGACTGCCATTTTGAAAAATAGTGGAGAGCTGATATATTTAAATAAAATTCCATTTAAATTGGACAAAGAGCTTTCCAAAAACTATATGGAAATAGGAGAAGTCTTTTTTATAGACAAATGAGTGCTAATAGCAACTGCTTCATCTCAAAGATTGTCTTCCATATTGAATCGGATCTGGAACCAAATACGCTTGCGGAATGCAAGAATCGTCAAGATTGGGATAAATGGAAGGAAGCAATCTAGAATGAACTAAACTCGTTTAATAAGAAGAAAGTCTTCTGACCCATGGTCAAGACACCTCGTGATGTTATTCCTGTTAGACACAAGTGGGTGTTCATAAGAAAGAGAAATGAATATAATGAAGTGGTGAGATACAAAGCGAGATTAATAACACAAGGGTTCATGCGGAGACCGAGAATAGATTTTGATGAAACTTACTTCCCTGTAATGGATGGCACAATGTTTCAATACCTTATAGCTATAGAAGCAGGAATATATTTGAAAATGAAATTTATAGATGTCATGACTGTATATTTATATGGGTCACTGATTCTGAAATCTTCATCGAGATTCCAAACGGACTAAAAGTCCCATGTGTAAGCGAGAATGAATATCACAACATGTATAGTGTTAAGTTGCAAAAGTCACTATATAGGTTGAAACAGTTAGGTCGTTTGTGATACAACCGACTCAGTCAATTACTTTTACAAAAGAGGTACATAAACAACGAAGTCTTTCTGTGTGTTCATAAAGAAATCCAAGAATGAATTTTGCATCATCTTTGTGTATGTTAATGACTTGAACATAATAGGAAACATGGAAGACATTCTCGAAGTGAGCTCATATTTAAAGACATAATTTGAGATGAAAAATTTGGGTGAAACCAAACGCTGTCTTGGGTTGCAGATTGAAAATTAGCCTAGAGGCATATTTTTGTATTAGACCACCTACACTAAGAAAGTGTTGAAGAGATTTTATCTTGATAAATCTTATCCATTGGGTACACCCATGATCGTTAGGTCGCTGGAAATGGAGAAAGATCCTACACAAGAGAATGTGGATACATTAGAGCCTGAAACCCCTTATTTAAGTGTTATTGAAGCATTGTTATACCTTGTCAATTATACCAGGTCTGATATTGCATTTGCAGTAAATTGTTTGGCAAGATATAATTCCAAGCCTACGAAGAGGCATTGAAGCAAAATTAAGGGAATCCTCACATACCTTAGGGGTGCAATTGATGTTGAACTCTTTTATCCCAAGGGTCGAGATATAAGGTTGAAGGATTAATCAAACGCTAGCTATCTAAGTGGTTCTACAACTATCTCTTGGAGATCTATAAAACAATCGATTGCTGCTACATCAACTAATCATGCTGAGATCATTACACTATATGAGACAACTCGAGAGTGCATATGGCTTTGAAGACTAATTCACCATATCCAAGAGTATTTGTGGTGTAGAGGTGGATAAAACTCCTACGGTCATCCATTAGGATAATGCGGCTTGCATTGCACAAATGAAGAATAGCTATGTCAAGACGTATATGACAAAGCATATATTCCCTAAACAATTCTACCCATACGAGAAGCAGGAAAATGAGAATATAGAAATACAGAAAATCCAATCAAATGAGAATCTTATGGATTTGTTTACTAAGGCCTTGCTAGGACCAAGTTTTGATAAACTTGTATGTGGTATTGGTATGAGAAGACACAAAGAGTTGTTGTCTTCAGGGGGAGATATACAATCTTCATATATGTTCATCATTGGATGAATAGATGTTGTACTCTTTTTCCTTTGTTTAAGTTTTGTCCCAATGAGTTTTCTCATTCAAAGGTTTGTAATGAGGCAGCACGTGCAATGGCAAGAACGCGAACTATGCACTCTTTTCTTCTTACTGTTTTTGTAGGATTGGAAAGGCGACTAGAGGGGGGGTGAATAGACGCTTTCTCTATTCTTCTTCTCGATCAAACTCAACACTACTTTCACTCCAATAGCTAAAAAGCTATGAAGATCTGTATACAGACATAGCAGATGACCTGTTGAGTTTGATCAAACCCAAGCTCAAGACTACAAACATCTCAAGACCGCACGCACACCCACAAAGAATAGAGATTCACCAAATCAAGATGGCACTCAAGCTAAAACACGGATCTTGATTTCTCGACTACTAACAGAGCAAAGAATAAATTGCCAAGATCAATCACGAGATAATCGCCACATGCAAAAGACAGATGGGGATCATCGCAATCATTGAAGAACCACCGGTTTTCTTTGTCTCTGAGGCCAAGATCCATCCACACACACGCCAAGAAAAAGAGATCCGCTGCCACACGCAAGAAAAACTAAACAGTTTCGGTCATATCATGATGGCAGCCAAAGACAATTAATAGAGCTAAACTCAATGCAAAAGAAAAAGTAAAAACTCAACATGCTGGCCATCAAACCCAAGGCGTCTCTTGCATCAATGATAGCCACCAAAGACAAAGTCAACCACAAACCGATGCCTCACTTGCATACATCAAGATGGCAACAGCAGTAATAAAAGAATTTAATAATGAGTCAGCCGCCGATCTACACTCACGCAAAAGACAAAGATGGAGATCATTACAGTCACCGCCTCTTCTTCGGTTTTTCCGAGAGTTTCATGACGCACCGCCACTCGATCTGATTTCTCAGAGGACACCGCTTCTCAGTGCTCATTTCGAGCACACAGCCGCCATTAACTCCTAATTCCTACAGGCGCTCACATTTCTCGGGGCGCAGCACCAGGCCGCCGTCACTCCCAGCTTCATTTTCTAGCGCCGCAGGACTCAAGTCCAGGAACTGGCCGCCATCGCTCCTTTTTTCAGTGGATTCAAGCGGCGCATCCAGAAACTCTATTTCCTTTTGGACACGGGCCTCTGGATATTAGGGGCAAACAAGACCACAGATCTCTTGGGATCAAACTAGAACCGAAGGCAAATCAATGAAGACAGCTACAGTAGCAATCAAAGCCAAACTGCATCCAAGCAAATAGAAACTACAAGATGCAGCCTCACCCACATCATTCAAAACCGAAAGACAGGAATAGCAACCACCAAAGCGTAAATCACGACCATTAAACCAAGGACTCCGTCAGATCATGAAGGCAAAGAAAGCAATAAACAAAGAGAAACGCAAACATCGGATCAATGATGGATAAGCAAAAACAAGAATGCCAGGAAGCTATATCTTTTTCGGTCTCACATCACGCTACAAGCGGCCGCTGCATCTCCGGTTTCTACGGGCGCGCCGCCACTCCTCCGATTTTTGCGGGGCAAACAAGCCGCCGCCGGCTCTACAAGTGCACACCTACAGGCGCCGCCACAGCTCTGCTTTTCTACCCCGGGCACACCAACAAGCGCCGCCACAACTCAGGTTTTCCGGGATACAATTTTTGCGGGGCGCCGCCAAGGGCTCTATCAGCACCCCAAAACATTCCATCTACAGTTCCTTTTATAAGGCAGCCTCTAACCCTAAAAACCTTCTAGAAGATTTACCCTAATGGGCTTCCGTTAAGGCCCAACATCAACTGAACACACACGCATGTATTTTAAAGCGCCGTCTTCAATTCTCTTGACTTAAACCACTTCCTTTGCGCCGTCCCGCGCCGTGGTTTAGCCAAAAAGGTCACCAAGATGGTATTTGATAAAATTACCAAAATACCCCTTCTCGATCTTTTTCGAAGACCGAGTCCAATCCTGTTGAAGCAATCGCCTGCTTCGCCACGTGTAGGTTGATCAACGGCTCCATGTCGGCAAGTCTCTCCCGTCCGGATTCCACCGGCACCATAGCACTTGCACCGACTCCTGCGCCGCTTGATCCAACCAACAGACCAATCGCCTGCTTCGGTCATCCTTGTCCATTCTGTGCCACGCTTGAGTCACTTGACCTCACCCGGCATCCATGATCGTTCTGGACCTCAACTCTCCAAGCTTAGTCCCGATCCTCCTCGCCGTTGACCGTCGTTGACCTCCAAGCCACCTGTACAACAATAGACAAGCAAACACGAATCCGGGAACAAATTCTTCACAACTTGACCCACGTTAGCCAAAACATGCAATATGCAACACATATGCATTAACAAATATAGATATGACCTATCCCAAAATCAATTCACCACTTATATCAACATTCAGCACAAAAGCAGTCAGACCGCCACTGACCTGACAGATCTGAAACTTTGTCGAAAACACTTGAAACTTCAAACCAAAAGCACCATTGCCAATTATTTCATCATCCTAAGATCATAAGCATATCCCCATGATATCCACAGTTTTTTCCACTGGATTTTCGGAAGAAGTTTTTAATGAGGTATGAGCATGATGTTGACAAAGTGTACAAGGGGAGTGTTGTATATCGATATGTTTCTGAGGCCCGATTATGTGTGGACATTTTACCTAAACAAAGACGTACTCATTAGTAGGCTGTCAGCCCACATAGCTTATTGGCTACTGTAGTCACATATTGCTTATATATGCATGAAGGGAGACCTCCACCTCCTATATAAAGGGGGGCAGAGGCTCTCATTATACGCACAAGCCTACGTGCAAAGAGATCAATAAACAGATATGGTTAGGACTACATTATTATGTTCTTGTTTATTATTTATGAGTTGAGAGCTTCGTTCGTGTCTACACCACTTGATTATACAACAGTAAGTAAATTATTGTTTGAGAGAAAAAGAAAGAATTAAAAAGGTATCCTGTCGGATCCCATCCTGACAAGATATAACATCAATCCTTAGGGCATGTACAATGGTACAGACAACTGCTATCTATAGCAACTCTTCATGTCATCTGTAGACAGCACTAAAGATAGATCATACAATGGGTTGTGGTGATACAGTCGGCTACAGAATTGTAGACAACATACAATCTTTTAATGCTTTTCTTGGTTCTGATGCTATAGTCGGCTACAGAATTGTAGGCAACACATTTATCTCTCTTTATTCTCTTTCATCCACATCAGCTTAAATCCTACGTGGTAAAGGCTATAGATAGCTGATTTAAGCTCATTGTACATGACCTTAGTGCCGCTGCGCTAGATTTTGCCCACGTGTGCATTTGAAATGAGGAGTTCAAGCCCATATCAGGTGCTTTCGTTCCCCCATGTTCCCGCTGAACATGTTGCTGCTGGTCGGACCGGTCGAAACGTTGTGTTCCTTGCTTGAACTCACTGCCCTAGCTTCTATATGACTGAAAGCATTGTTATACCTTGTCAATTATACCAGGTCTGATATTGCATTTGCAGTAAATTGTTTGGCAAGATATAATTCCAAGCCTACGAAGAGGCATTGAAGCAAAATTAAGGGAATCCTCACATACCTTAGGGGTGCAATTGATGTTGAACTCTTTTATCCCAAGGGTCGAGATATAAGGTTGAAGGATTAATCAAACGCTAGCTATCTAAGTGGTTCTACAACTATCTCTTGGAGATCTATAAAACAATCGATTGCTGCTACGTCAACTAATCATGCTGAGATCATTACACTATATGAGACAACTCGAGAGTGCATATGGCTTTGAAGACTAATTCACCATATCCAAGAGTATTTGTGGTGTAGAGGTGGATAAAACTCCTACGGTCATCCATTAGGATAATGCGGCTTGCATTGCACAAATGAAGAATAGCTATGTCAAGACGTATATGACAAAGCATATATTCCCTAAACAATTCTACCCATACGAGAAGCAGGAAAATGAGAATATAGAAATACAGAAAATCCAATCAAATGAGAATCTTATGGATTTGTTTACTAAGGCCTTGCTAGGACCAAGTTTTGATAAACTTGTATGTGGTATTGGTATGAGAAGACACAAAGAGTTGTTGTCTTCAGGGGGAGATATACAATCTTCATATATGTTCATCATTGGATGAATAGATGTTGTACTCTTTTTCCTTTGTTTAAGTTTTGTCCCAATGAGTTTTCTCATTCAAAGGTTTGTAATGAGGCAGCACGTGCAATGGCAAGAACGCGAACTATGCACTCTTTTCTTCTTACTGTTTTTGTAGGATTGGAAAGGCGACTAGAGGGGGGGTGAATAGACGCTTTCTCTATTCTTCTTCTCGATCAAACTCAACACTACTTTCACTCCAATAGCTAAAAAGCTATGAAGATCTGTATACAGACATAGCAGATGACCTGTGTTGAGTCTGATCAAACCCCGAAGCTCAAGACTACAAACATCTCAAGACCGCACGCACACCCACAGCAAATAGAGATTCAGTCAAATCAAGATGGCAGCTCAAGCTAAAACACCAGATCTTGATTTCTCGACTACTGAAACGAGCAAAGAATAAATTGCCAAGATCAATCACAGAGATAATCGCTCACATGCAAAAGACAGATGGGGATCACTGCAACCGCTGTAAGAACCACCGGTTTTTGCTGTCTACAGGGGGCCAAGATCCATCCACACACACGCCAAGAAAAAGAGATCCGCTGCCACACGCAAGAAAAACTAAACAGTTTCGGTCATATCATGATGGCAGCCAAAGACAATTAATAGAGCTAAACTCAATGCAAAAGAAAAAGTAAAAACTCAACATGCTGGCCATCAAACCCAAGGCGTCTCTTGCATCAATGATAGCCACCAGCACAGGTCAACCACAAACCGATGCCTCACTTGCATACATCAAGATGGCAGCCGCAGGCAATAAAAGAATTTAACAGTAGCTGCTGCTCAGATCTACACTCACGCAAAAGACAAAGATGGAGATCATTACAGTCACCGCCTCTTCTTCGGTTTTTCCGAGAGTTTCTGCGGACGCACCGCCCAGCTCTGATCTGGATTTCTCAGGAGGACACTGCTTCTACAGGTGCTCATTTCTCGGGAGCACAGGCGCCGCCATTAACTCCTAATTCCTACAAAGCGCCACATTTCTCGGCGCAAAGACACCGGCCGCCATCACTCCAAATTTTCATTTTCTAGCGCCGCAGGACTCAAGTCCAGGAACTGGCCGCCATCGCTCCTTTTTTCAGTGGATTCAAGCGGCGCATCCAGAAACTCTATTTCCTTTTGAACACGGGCCTCTGGATATTAGGGGCAAACAAGACCACAGATCTCTTGGGATCAAACTAGAACCGAAGGCAAATCAATGAAGACAGCTACAGTAGCAATCAAAGCCAAACTGCATCCAAGCAAATAGAAACTACAAGATGCAGCCTCACCCACATCATTCAAAACCGAGCGCACAGGGAATAGCAACCAGTCAAAGCAGAAATCTGCTGACCATTAAACCAAGGACTCCCGTCGCATCATGAAGGCAGCAAAGCAATAAACAAAGAGAAACTGCAAACATCGGATCAATGATGGATAAGCAAAAACAGCAGCTGCCAGGAAGCTATATCTTTTTCGGTCTCACATCACGCTACAAGCGGCCGCTGCATCTCCGGTTTCTACGGGCGCGCCGCCACTCCTCCGATTTTTGCGGGGCAAACAAGCCGCCGCCGGCTCTACAAGTGCACACCTACAGCGCCGCCTCACTTTTTCTTACCCCGCACACCAACAAGCGCCGCCACAACTCAGGTTTTCCGGGATACAATTTTTGCGGGGCGCCGCCAAGGGCTCTATCAGCACCCCAAAACATTCCATCTACAGTTCCTTTTATAAGGCAGCCTCTAACCCTAAAAACCTTCTAGAAGATTTACCCTAATGGGCTTCCGTTAAGGCCCAACATCAACTGAACACACACGCATGTATTTTAAAGCGCCGTCTTCAATTCTCTTGACTTAAACCACTTCCTTTGCGCCGTCCCGCGCCGTGGTTTAGCCAAAAAGGTCACCAAGATGGTATTTGATAAAATTACCAAAATACCCCTTCTCGATCTTTTTCGAAGACCGAGTCCAATCCTGTTGAAGCAATCGCCTGCTTCGCCACGTGTAGGTTGATCAACGGCTCCATGTCGGCAAGTCTCTCCCGTCCGGATTCCACCGCACCATAGCACTTGCACCGACTCTGCGCCGCTTGATCCAACCAACAGACCGAATCGCCTGCTTCGGTCATCCTTGTCCATTCTCGTACACGCTTGAGTCACTTGACCTCACCCGCATCCATGATCGCTCGACCTCAACTCTCCAAGCTTAGTCCCGATCCTCCTCGCCGCTGACCGTCGTTGACCTCCAAGCCACTGCACACAACAATAGACAAGCAAACACGAATCCGGAACAAATTCTTCACAACTTGACCCACGTTAGCCAAAACATGCAATATGCAACACATATGCATTAACAAATATAGATATGACCTATCCCAAAATCAATTCACCACTTATATCAACATTCAGCACAAAAGCAGTCAGACCGCCACTGACCTGACAGATCTGAAACTTTGTCGAAAACACTTGAAACTTCAAACCAAAAGCACCATTGCCAATTATTTCATCATCCTAAGATCATAAGCATATCCCCATGATATCCACAGCTTTTTTCCAATCGGATTTTCTAAGAAGTTTTTAATGAGGTATGAGCATGATGTTGACAAAGTGTACAAGGGAGTGTTGTATATCGATATGTTTCGAGGCCGATTATGTGTGGACATTTTACCTAAACAAAGACGTACTCATTAGTAGGTCATCACCCACATAGCTTATTGGCTCAGAGTCACATATTGCTTATATATGCATGAAGGAGACCTCCACCTCCTATATAAAGGGGCGAGAGGCTCTCATTATACGCCTAAGCCTACGTGCAAAGAGATCAATAAATAGATATGGTTAGGACTACATTATTATGTTCTTGTTTATTATTCATGAGTTGAGAGCTTCGTTCGTGTCTACACCACTTGATTATACAACAGTAAGTAAATTATTGTTTGAGAGAAAAAGAAAGAATTAAAAAGGTATCCTGTCGGATCCCATCCTGACAAGATACAACATCAATCCTTAGGGCATGTACAATGGTACAGACAACTGCTATCTATAGCAACTCTTCATGTCATCTGTAGACAGCACTAAAGATAGATCATACAATGGGTTGTGGTGATACAGTCGGCTACAGAATTGTAGACAACATACAATCTTTTAATGCTTTTCTTGGTTCTGATGCTACGATGGCCATGTAATTGTAGGCAACACATTTATCTCTCTTTATTCTCTTTCATCCACATCGACTTAAATCCTACATGGTAAAGGCTATAGATAGTCGATTTAAGCTCATTGTACATGACCTTAGTGCCGCTGCGCTAGATTTTGCCCACGTGTGCATTTGAAATGAGGAGTTCAAGCCCATATCGGTGCTGTTCCCCATGTTCCCACCGAACATGTTGTCAGCTGGTCGGACCTATTAAACGTTGTGTTCCTTGCTTGAACTCACTGCCCTAGCTTCTATATGACTGAAAGCATCTAGGTCCCTAAAAATTGTTTTGGTAATTAATGATAATATGTGAATATGGGATTAACATGTTTATTGAGTATTTACAAGGTTAAGTCCCATTGGTGAACTTATTGACGTAAAGTTGCATGCAAATGGACTACATGAAGATCTTTTGGCTTAAAGACAAGGTGCAAGTAGTCAGGTTCCTTTTTCTATTTTACCGGTCTTAGGAGTTTTGGTTGGAAGACCGGATTATAGGATAAATGTTGTACTATTAAGAGGGATCATGGCTAGTAGCTTGATAGCATATTCTTGTGCCATATGGATCAATTTAGGATCATGCATGCATTTGAATTTGAACTTAAAATTGAATCTGAAAGCTTTTAGTGCTTCTGTCCAAAATCGGTAGTACCGTAGTTAAAATTGCGGTCGTACCGCTTGGTGCGGTATGACCGAACATTACTTGACGGTAGTACCGTATTTTGAAGGGAACAGCCAACTGAGCGCACATGTGGAACGACCGGCTCTTTGAGCGGTACTACCACATTGCGGTCATTCCATTTTTTAGTTAGTGGTTCAAGAAAACCAGAAGCGATGCATTTTGCCTCAGAGCTGCTTGTGAGAATCGGTCGTTCCGCTTGTGAGAATCGGTCGTACCGATGTGCGGTCATACCGAATTTTATGAGGCGGTTCAATAAAAACAGTACCAGTGCATTTCAGCTCAAAAACTCTTCCTAGAAATCGGACGTTCCGCGCTTAGAAACGGTTGTACCGCTCTGTGGTCATTCTGATTTTTATATGGCGGTATGAAAATTCCAGAACGCTTGTATTTTTCAGCAATTTGTGAAACCCTACGATCGGTTGTACCGCTCGTAAGCGCGGTACGATCGGGGCAATGCGGACGTACCGCACCTTAGTTGGCGGTCGTTCCGACTGGGATTTTCAATGGCTATATTGTGTATTTTTAGTAATTGTTCTAGCCGTTGATTGTGCTCAGTCTGAAGTGCGGTCGTACCGCTCGTTGCACTGTGGTCGTTCCGATTTTCACTAAGAGTTGGGGTTTAGTCCCCAACGGTCATAATTGTTGGTGTGGTTTATAAATACCCCCCCCCCAACTGCTCTTGTAAGGGCTGCTAGACCGCATTTAACATTTATAGAGCCTTGTGACCTTTGTGCATTCACTCAACACTCAAAAACACTTTTGTGCATTCATTGTGAGCTTATAGAGATTCATTCAAGTGCATTCATACTCCTAGTTGATCCATTTGCACTTGAGTGCCGTCAAGTGAAGGCCGTTGATTTATTACTCTTGGAGTGTTGCTGCACTCCTAGACGGCGTGGCGGTGGAGCACGGTGATCTTTTCAAGAAGATTGTGAAGAGGCCCGGTGCAAGCTTGTGAGTGGTTCGGTATTCACCATCTCCGGAGTGGAGGAAGAATAACCATAGTGAATCGAGGGAAGGCTTAATTCGTAGAGCCGGCTTGAGGTGTCAAGCTTTCTCAACGTGGACTAGTGAAGACCGGCAAGTCTTCGATACCACGGGAAAAACATCGTTTTGTCATTGTGGTTATTTCTAGTCTTTACATTTCCGCATTTATATTTCTAGCTTGTTTATTGTGATTGAATTGCTTTGCTAGAAGTGTAACTTGTTTAGACTAAGTTGTTAATTGGCAAAAATTGTTAAATTATTAAAAAGTTTAAAAACCTTCTATTCACTCTTCTCTAGTTGGTTACTCTTGATCCTACAACGACACCATGCATGCTGCTGCTCGCTCGATCTGTCATAATGTTGTGTACGTACCATGGTGTCCATCTTTTGTACAGAGGCGGCGACAGGTCCTTAAGGGGCTCGAGCGGCG
Source organism: Phyllostachys edulis (assembly GCA_036346405.1). Classification (NCBI taxonomy): domain Eukaryota; kingdom Viridiplantae; phylum Streptophyta; class Magnoliopsida; order Poales; family Poaceae; genus Phyllostachys; species Phyllostachys edulis. The sequence continues at coordinate 53,854,091 of CM070552.1, read as the reverse complement.
GGTTAGGAGGATCATTGTGGAATCGCTCATCATCGTCAAATTTTGGATCTCTTTGTCTCCTGTTACAGTATATATAGATTGTCGTATGTACACACATGGAACATTAGAGTTCTCATTTTTATCCGAGTCTATGATCTGTCTGTAGTGGATTGATCTACATCGTTATAACATGGACCCACCTTCAATCAGCAGTGTGGGTTTTTTTTTCTACCGATTAATGTTGTAATTTCTGCATCTTAAGAGCGAAGGTGGTGGTTTCTTTTTACATTGCTTTAATAAGATGAAGATAATATATAGGTTGTTTTGGAGGGATTTTCATCCATGTCGTTGCAGACACAGGAATAAGATAATTAACGTATAGTCATCCTTCAAGGAAAAGAATCTATCGCAGCTGCAATATCGCCTGAGGTCAAAACACTGCGGTGACCAAGCATGAAGCAATCCATCTTAGAGCGTGGCCATTTCCAGGAGGAGTAACCCATGCAAATCAAATTCCCAAGAGTTGCCTACACAAGTCTCGTCATGCACGCGGGTACGTTCCACCTTAGTTTCATCAACCGGCGGTGACGTGTACGTGGACTGGAACCCGTGATGACCGACCGATCATGCGGTGACACCTCGATCATATATATCCACACGGGAGACGCGACGGGACAACTAAAAGCGAATTCGTAGACATGCTCGAAGCTAGCTGATCACGGATAGACACTGGACACGACCCAAAAACGGCTTGATCCTGCGTGGCAAGCGTGACACGAAAAGTTCCGGCCCAAGTAATCCTTTCGATCTAGCGTGTACAACTGTACACATCTTCGGTTATCCACCACGTGGTTTCATTTCTTCTACGGTGGTTGAGCCAGATGGACCAACCAGCAGTCGTGCTAACCAAACATTCCGTCCCGTCCGACGTTCAAGTCTGGACTCTGGATAGCTACCCCGTCAAGTCAAGCTCTTAAAATTCGTGGCTCACAGTTGTGGCTCGCGAAGCAAAAGGTGAGAATTAAATTTGCCACCTCCAACTTGCGTAATGGTGGAAATTTTCCCTTCCTCTTCACCAAAAGTTCTCTTTTTTAATACGTTTGACCGATATAGACGGAACTACTATAATTAATTTTCGGTGAAAAGAGTATCCACCTGCTATGGCCACGTCACCTCCAAAAAAGACGCCGTCCGATCGCCTCCACAATCGTCCACACCCGCCTGATCCCGCGCCCGCGCTTTGTGCCTTTAGCGCGCGCTCGAGCATCGGCTGGGCAGGAACCGCGCTCGCCTTCCCATGCGAGACGCGTGCGTGTGCTTCGCTCGACTTGGCCACGCGTCCATGGGTTGCAGCGCATTTGGCACGCGCGCGGGTGAGCTTCTAGTACAAATTATACCTGAAGCTTGATCAAAGCATCCAGAACATACCTTCTTTTGTCCGAGCTGGGCTTGGAGCTTTCATGGCCCAATATAAAGTCGGCTCGTGCCTATGCCTACTCCAAATGAATCTACAGCCTACTGGCCCTGGGCCGTGGAATCACACGACAAAACCAGTACGCTTCCGATGACCGGCACGACGGCGGCATCCCCCAGCACGGCCGCCGCGTCCGGGCGCAGCGCTGAAGCGGTCAATTCTACGCCGCGTCGGCGTCGTAGCCCACTCACCACCACCCACCTTACCCCCAGCCAGTGGAAGGTGCCATGAAGAAGTCGCTCTGCTTCCGGAGCGGCCCCGCGGCGAAGAGGTCAGAGAGGACGCTGATGGCCGACTGGTGCGTGTTCTGCGACATCGCCCGCCGCGCCCCAACTTCCACCACCGCCCTCCTCTATTCCGTTCCGTACCCCCGCCCCGCCACCGTCTCCGATCTAAACGCTCCCGCCCGTTCCTTTGCGTGCTAAAAACGCGACCTTTTTCTGTGCGCAGGATGACAAGGTTGTGGCGTTCCAGGACATCAACCCTTCGGCGTTCATGTACGTCATGTGTTTGCAGTCTGTTCATACAGCGTCGTGTTGCAGGGGTTGGTCGTATGGTCTAGATGTGTCGTTATTACGTATGATCGGGCGTGGTAGTGCTTGTCTTCATTTCGTCAAACACATGGCTAGCATCGCGGGCAATCTTCTATAGATTAAATTGACCATCTATCAAGTAGTGCAAGGTGGAACTCTTTAATTGGATCTTGTTGTTCTGTGTGCTAGCTAGTGTGTATAAGTAATCTTTCCTTCAAATTTTGATTGTGCCAAGCTTGTCGCTTATTGAAAGATCTTGAAACCATTGGCCTGTAGGCCTTCTTGAACACCTTACCTTCGTCGTTAGAAATTCCATCTTTTATGTTTGTCGCTCATTTTCAGAGAGGTGTATCGAATTTTGGTGGTTTTCAGCATTGCCGATCAATCTAATCTTAACTGTTGTACGAGTTTAGGTATAGTCCTGAACGCCAAGAGGTCATGTGGAGAACCTAGTAGTGTGGAGTGCGGAGTACCTATTTGCAAGTTCTTTGTTGATCAAGACTAACTTTGCACACAAGCAGAAACACCACCTTCCTAGAAAGAAACTATAATTTATGTCTAAGACATTATCATTATATTTTGCTATCTTATGCAGAACAGTGACGTAAGCAATATGCTGTAGATATTTACAATTGCACATCTTTATTTACACGTAGTAGAGAACCTACGAGACAGTGGCGGAGCTAGAAATTTTATGATGGGGGTGCACACTTCAAAAATTAAAAAAAAATCTTGTACGATATATAAATAATTTTACAAGTTCAACACAATTACACAAAAAGTTCAAAATTAGTTAATAGTGCAATACAAATAGTTCAAATAAGAACTTACATTAATAAAAGAGTCCTAGATAGCTTTGGCCTGAGCGCCTGGCTCCCTCTTGCCGTCTCTTTGGCTCCTCCTTCGGCCGGGTCGCCTCGCTTTGGCCGGTGCCGCTCAAGGCCTCCTCCTCTGCGACCTAGCGCCTAGCCCCTAGCCCACTGCCGCCTCCCTCCTCCCTAAATCCAAATATCCAATTAGAATGGAGCCGCCTCCGCCGCCTCGCTTGGCCTTGCCTCCCGGCCTCCTCTCTGCGGCCTAGCGCCTAGTTGCTAGCCCACTGCATCGCCTCTCCTTGGCTCCCCAAATCCAAATATCTAATCCCGGATCCCAGAGAAGAGCGTCCACTGGCGGGCGCGATCAAGGAGGTCCCAGTGGAGAAGGTCGAGAGAGAAGCAAGGAACGCACGCCACGCCCTACCTTGGTGACAGATAGTGGTCGAGCAATGGCCTCTCGACGACTCGACTCGGACGCCTCGTCGTCCTCGGCTCTGGCAAGGAGGAGGAGGGCTCGCTGATATGATTTCATCGGAGAAGAGTTCATACTATAAATTCATTTAAAGTTCGGGGGCTAGCTGATGAGGATTAAAATATCTAAATATTACTTTATTTAATTAAAGACCACACATCCTTCGTGGTCGTAACCCCTAAAGCTAACGACCCTCGTGGTCATAAGGATTCTAGAGGTTACATCCTTCGTGGTCGTAACCCCTAAAATATTGAGCCCAGAGGAAAAAAGAACCTACGGCCCAAAAAAAATTAAGGCAAGAGACAAAAATTAGAACATGAAAAAAATACTGGACATGAAAAAAAACAGCAGAAGGAAGAGAACATGAAAATTGCATAGGTACGTAGTATGCGTCAAACTTACATCATGTAGATTTTGAAAAAGCCAAAAATGTCACCGCCTTGGCCAGAGGTACGTAGTATACGTCAAGCATGCAAGAAAGTAAGTAGTGGATCCATTTTATACGTCAAACATGCATGCGGTAGGCCAGAAACTGCTTACAGAATTAGTTGGGAGCTTAAATTAATGCTTATTGTTGATATGTATATATAATCAAAAATTTGCAAATTTTTTTGGGGGTGCCCGTGCACCACGGGCACCCCCCCTGCCGCCGCCCCTGCTACGAGATATGGCATCAGTTGAAGATCGATACATTGCTAGGATATATATTGTGCTGTTGTTAGCAACATCAATGCAAAGATGACAGGAAAATGCTGAGCTCTTCTTGCTGGCTTTGACTTTCATGTGCCTTTGACATGCCGGAGTGATTTTGCCCTTGATTTAGTCTTAGCACCAAGTGTGATTTCAGTTGTACTATTCACTACCACAAGGAACTATTGGTCCATTATTTATCTGATCAGCTTGCGCATGCCCAATTCTCTTTGCTTGAAGATTTGTCTAATAGTGTCTTGCGTTCTGTGATGTTTGCAGGCACTATCTTGTCATACCAATCGAGCACATACCAACTGTAAAAAATCTCCAGAGAACCAAAGAAGATCACCAGTTAGGTGGGGTGCTCTCTAGCTTCTAGCTTCATACAGCCCTGGCTTGCTACTACATTTCATGATAGGCAACCCGGACTGCTTGGTGAACTATAACATTTTTCTTCCTTTTCAGTTAGTCACATGGTGAAGGTGGGGAAAGATTTACTCAATCGAGATGCTCCCAATTCTGAGGAACACAGGTATTTCCAAAACAAATATATTTGTTCATACGATGGTAACATTAGCTTTATTGTTTATTATCACAAGATACTTACTGAGCATTCTTACTGTGAACTCTCTTGAAAACTTCGCCTGTCTTGTAGATTTGGTTTTCATCAGCCTCCATTTAATAGTATTGATCACCTTCATCTTCACTGCCTGGCACTGCCATTTATGCCCAGGTACTCAAGTTACAGAGCTTGATGCCTTTTCCCTTTTGAAATATGACATTTATTTCCCATTGGAAATCATTTATACCACTTCATTTTAACAGTTGGAGACAAGTAAAATATACACCTCTGGGTCCCTTAGGAGGTTTTGTTGAAGATGCGAAGCTACTGGAAAGAATAAAACCACAAGCAGAAGTCTACAGTTAGCACCAATGCTTAGACGGGTACAAGCTATTCCTGCTTATTTACACTGTGTAGTACCCTTTTTTTTTTTTATCATGATCAGTGTTTGGATTGCTGGAAATTCGAAATACATGGTCTGAAATTGTATACTGAATCAATCTAACGTTCTGGAAGTCGAACTGCACTTTTGTTTTGATGTATTGGAAACTTGAATAGTGGGACAGAACCACAACTTGCATGGAAAGTTTAGTTGGCCTAATATCATCAGGTTCAGAAATTATTGATAACCTGTCCCTCGCATTTTCAGAACTGTAGTTATCAATCAAATAGTGCGCTAGTCATAGCTGTGTAAAACAACACGGGGCCTTTCACAGAACTTTAAATACATAGTCTTGATGGAAACTGTGGCAAAGAACTCAAAAACAGAAAAGGTGTTATGACAACACTGACATTCACTGAATGACCGGAAAATGAGCATCATTTGATGATTTGATCAGTTCGCATTTAGCTGGTATGCTTGGTATAGCGTTAAGCCTGCTGTACCAGAGTTTCTTCGTAGGTCTGACAGGCTTAAGCATATAAAAAAGGGAACAACATCACCTGTATATTTAGTTAAGGCATGTTGCTGCGTTATCAATCAAACATTTAGGCAGGTTGCTATTATCATATGATTATTCCTAGTTAATTATCGCTGTTTCACTTACTCTTAGGTCTCGTAAAGAAATGTAGCGTATGGACTTTGGTCCCCAGATGAATACATTATTTGGAAGTATGGTATAGAGCTCGTGATAATGGCGATAAGCACGGAAACCTGCAAGCACACTTAATCATAGTTGTTTAATGTTGCTATCATCCCTTCGTTGAGGTCTTGAGGTCTTAGGTCACTCCCGATGCTCCTACATCGATTTTTTTTAAATAATATTTTTTAAAAAATAATTACAAAAATAAATAGTCGTCCCAAAAAATTACAAAAACCTATTACTAGTTGAACTGGCGACAGAGACCCTCTTGCCCCCGTCGCCGGTTACCTGTCGTCGGTTGAACTGACGACAGCTTCCTATCACCATTTGAAATGGCGACCGGTACCTGAAACCTAATATGATTTGTCTACTTGTGATTTTCATAGATTTTGAATGGTACGAAATGTGTTAGACTTGCAATAGCATTTTGTGATCATCGTATGTTGTTCTAGTGCGGTGAATTTCTGAAGAATTTTCTGATGACGATTGAGGTATCAAAGATTCGTAAGTAGGAAGGTAAGTGATATTACGATACGCCCGGGAATTCATACACTTGCTTATGTACATGCACTACATATTATTGCTACCTGTTGCCATTTTGTGAGGACGATTGAGATATTAATGATTCGTATGTAGGAAGATAAGTTATATTACGATGCGCTAGAGAATTCACACGGTGCACAATATTGGAGAAAGGCGCAACGATAACAACACGACAGTTGATCCAACAAGAAGGGTTACATGGCACGTAGGCTAACGAATTAAGGACGGTACATGCATGCCTTTAGGGAATTAGAAATACATAGGACATATGAACGAAGAGGGTCGGGCTACTACGTGGACTGGGGCCATTTGCCCTTCCTTGCGAGCTCAGCGTTGTACTCCTCGTCGGCCGCCATTTCCCTCTTTTTCTTGCGCTCTCTCTCGCGAGCCTTGTGCTCCCGGCGTCTGCACGCCTCGGGATGGGTCTGCGTCTCTCGCTGGATACGCTGGTTCAGCTCTTTGGTGTGGCGCTCCTCCCTCCTCTCGCGGTCTCTGTTAGCATCCTACCCTTCGCAGTTGAAAGTCCACTGGTCATATGGGTGGATCTCTAGGTCAATCCACTTGCGGTAGTCACATAGCGGATCCAGGGACCATAGGTAGATGGAAGAGGTTGTTAGTGCGGACTATGAAAGAGAAATGGTAGGAGAACATGCTGCTAGCTGTCCTTACCGGCTGTCGATAGCATCTTGTGTTCCAACGGCGGTCGGGATAGTCGCTGGAGTAGTTCGTGAAATCCCAGTAACGCATGCTCAGGCTTAGGCGGTGTTTGGACTTGAAGAACTTGCATCTGTCCCTGCACCAACAAAGGGGCGACATCTCCCCCTCGGGCGGGTGTTGCGGCGAACGCTCGGTTGAGATGTTCTGGTAGGGGTTGCTGCTATGGGGGGCGGCGTCATTGTGGGGAGGTGGCCTCCTAGCACGCTCCCTTTGTTCCTCCTAGGCAGCATACTCCCTTTGCATTTCGCGGATCTCCTCCTGGTGCTTGTCCATCTGAGCGAGTTTGTGTTGAAGTCTGGATGCAGGAGAACCCGACGTGGAAGGGGTAGTATTTATATGTTAAGCTGGCGCTGCGTACATGTCTGAATTGTAATTTAGCTGAAGGAAATTCGCGTCCGCGAGACAGCGACCCTGAAAAGCCGGCTCGTCGGGTCACATCATCCTGAAAAGCTGACTCGTCAAATATCGATAGAGATCCAAATACTAGTCAAATTATTAAGGTACTACCAAATTTAGGGCCACGAACCAAACTGCACCAATGCTTTAGTGTTGTACACTTGCTATAAATCTATTTCCCACCTGCTACAATGAATATTATTTATTTGGCTTGGATGGGAATGATTACTTAATATTCAATGTGTATTACTACACATCTTGTTGGATCTATCGTATGCGATTCCCCAAAAGATGTTTTTTCCCTGAAATCTAATGTAGCCGTTTGTATTTGCCACCACCAGCAACAGGCAAGCAGGAAACAAGGCGATCATGCTACTTTTGTATCCTAAAGTGATAGAACAAATTGGTCACTTTCTGATTGTACGCAAACAAATAATAATGCGATGCTTCTTTCTTTCGCTTCATTCAAAAGCAAACACAAGTCTTATGCCTTTGCAAAATTAGTTTTGTCGCAATTCTAAATGATCAACAGCACAAACAGTCCAACACCATGCTGCAGATATCCAACCACCAAAAAGGGTCGTTTGCGTTGCTAAGGGCAAGCATTCGGCTTTCTTATCATGGAAAAAGGCTAAGGTTGCTGCAGGTCTCATGTACCATGAGCCAATTTGTGATATCTAACATAGGTAAAAAAATGACAATGTTACTACTTCCATTTGTTTTCTACTCCACTTCTGTATCTTACTTGCAGCTCCAATACTTCTGTGCGTTCGTTTTCAATGCACGCTGAGACGGGCAATTTTTCAGTGACTGTCGTGCCTCTTTCCTTTTGCCTCTACGAATCTTTTTCCTCATCTGTCTCATCAGCTATGGGCAAAGGCTATAACCCTAATGAGGTTTATAGGTCTTCAGAGAATTTTTGGTATGAACAGGAGCTTTCTGTCCATGCTGTTCCGGACGTACCAATATGGTGGAGTTCGCTCGCAGCCATGTTTTGTGCAGAAGTGGCGTGAAGCAACCCAACAGTACACACTGGACAACAGCGACGCCTCAACGTTATGCCAGACCTACCGTATACTACAAAAGCCTCGGATAATTGCTCGTACTATCCTTAGGTATAATTCGAGGCGCAGTTGAGGCGCTGAGAGCTACGCCATGTCGATGGTTTTTTTTAGCCATCTGATCGTCAATCGATTAGTTTCAGCGCCATTCGATCCTTCGCTCAGTCTCGGCTTCGCGTTGGCTCTCGGCGCTCGGGTCTTTCCACGCACGGGCCCCACGGCGCGCGCGAACGCGCCTCTCGCCAGCGATTTTTTTGCCGCCGCTTTGTCGCCCGCGGGTCCCACTGCTCGTGGTTTTTGTCGGCGCGCGGAAACGAGCGCGCGGGCTGCTAGTTACTATAATTAAAGGATGGGAGAAAGGGTGCTCATCCGAGCCTGCTACATCGGCAGCGAAAGGAGCGCCGTCCGATCGAGCCACGCTTGCCTCCACGTCGCCCAATCCGAGCGGCGTCTGAAGCCAAGGCCGTGCGCGCTCCACGTCACCGAGAAACCCGCGGCGTTCAATCACGCTCACGCCGTCCGATCCTTTCTTTTGCTCCTGCTTCCACACGCGTTCGGTGCGCCGTAGCCTCGCGGGCCTGCCCCGGCAAAAGGTCGCGTACATGCCCGTGCCGAATATGCCCGCACCATTCGGCGTGAGAGATCTTCTAGTAGTCTTCAAAACCAGGAGGTGTTATACACGATCCGACTCCCACGCCAGAATCTACATGGACAAGGCCTTGTTTGGATGGAGCCATGGACAACTTGTCTGTCAAAAATTGATGTCGGTAAGTAGCCTAGAAATTAGATGATTTTTGCCTAGATAGGCAAACCTGAAGATGAATTGTTTGGTTAGAAGCTTGTGGCTGAGATTGGTGAATAGAAAATAGGATGATAGATCGAAGATAAAAATGGTTGATGGAGCAACCTGGCTCGTTTTTTGTCGCCTGGGCCTGGGAGCTTGCTTGGCCTCGCTACGATGCAGGAAGCCAACCAAACAAACAACCGGCAGCTTCGAGGGTCGCTCACAGCCAGCCAATTTGCCGCCAGGGCTCAAAGCAAACACGCCCTTCAGCAATTTGCCATGGCCTTAGGTAGGGGCTCTTTTTTTTTTTTTTTTTTTTTTGCATTTGTGGGCTTGTGGCTGTGGACTCTGCCTAAGCCAGGCAATCGCCTATCGGCACCGGCAGGACCCCTCGGCGCTACAGCACGCACCTTGCTCTCCACAGCTATTCTCTAGCTAGCGTACGATCTCTATAGTACTAGTATAGTATGCACCCATCGTCCCATCATATCGAGTGGAGAGCACCGAACGCTCGCTTCTTTTCATGTCCCTAAAGGTAAGCCCCTATGAGTATATACCAAAGCTTGTTGTGTTATCCTTCAGAGATGATGTGGCAGGTCAGTGCCATTTGATGTTGGAGACACCCATTATTACATCCTTAATAGAAGACTCAAGAACAGGAAAAGAAAAGGGGAAGAAGAAAGATCAGGGAAAGCTATGATCTTGCCCTGTGATGATCTACAGTCTATCAATCACTGTTGGGAAAGAACAAAGTTTGAAGCGGAAGCCAGAAGTTTGAAATGGAAGCGCTCCCTTCTCCTCCCTCTTCTCCTTCCCCCTCTCACCCAGTCCCCCTCTCCTCCCTCCCCCTCCCTCGCCCCATGGGGCCCCCCCTCTAGCTCCTCGTCATGGATTTCTCTGGGCTAGACTTTAGTCCTGGTTTAAGTCTACAGCTCTCGGTTCGCAATCGTCTGGGAACCTCGGTAGTTTTCTCGAAGGGCTGTGGCCTTCGGGAATTCTTTTTGGTGGCTTCTTTTGGCAAATCTCGATTTCGTCTCCATAAGAGGTGGTAAGTATCCTTCTCCAATCTTGCCTTGGAGGTAATTCTCTTGACTTCAAAGTGCTCCAGCTCTACTCCTTGGGTTTCAAATTCTCAGTGGCTTCAAAAGATATTGGATTTCTTGTCTACAATCTCATAAGTTACTCATGCAAAGCTTTTGAGGTCTTCTTTAGCCATTGGGGTAATGGAGGAGCGAACTGGGAAAAAGAATACCATCTGTGGTCTGTGGAACAAAAGAAGGAATGGACCAAAGTAATTCGAAAGAAGAAATCGTTTGCAGAGGTAGTCCGGTCTGGTTCACATTTTAAGGCCCCAATCCTTACTGCTGTGAACTCGGTGCCGCTTAATGCTCCCTCTGGCCAGAAGCAAACCCCCACAGTGCCGGTTAGCCGAATCTACAATCGTTTGAAGGCTTCTTTCCAAAAGAAACCTCAACCCCTGCAAAGCAAGCGTTCAACCAAAGTGGGACTATGAGAAATTCAGTCTTCCATCGCCTGGGAGTTTTCCCCAAGTCCTCGGAAAATCAGAGTTCTCAAATCTGCAAGGACATAGCCAGTGGAACTAGCATAGATTCCCAAGGATCTCATTCGTGTCAAGCTCGCCCACATGAAGTTTTTAAGGCCAAAAATAGAAGCACCACCTGTTGCGTCAGATGTCTCTCCTTGGGACACTCTAGATGGCACTGTTGAAGGCCAATCTGCTGCCACCAATGTAAGAAACCGAGGCATGTTGTCAATTCCTGCAAGGAAGCAATTGGTAACAGTGGTTTCATCCCCAATCTCAAATTCTCTACAACGGTGAAAGAAAGATATTGGTTAGGACACAAGTGCAAAACATGGTTTTGAGGAAGGGACAAGATTGCCTTGGCTCAAATCTCGAAGCTGATGTATTTCTCCTCGCTGCGAGATTGCGGGTTACACTTCTTTTGGCTTCTTCGGGACTCTTCGGCTTCCCCGAGGCAACTTAACACCTCGGTCTCTGCCCCTCCATCTCCCAAGCAGCAGTCTCAATCCCCCACCTCTCAAATCCAAACTTGGGCAATTGTTCTGTTCAACCCCATGGTGAATTTTGAAGGAGATTACAACGCCCTGCTTCCGCGTGGTTTCATTCTGTAACATGTGGAAGGCAGGCACAACCGAGCTAGAGCCATCTGTGGAAGAGCTCCCTAAAAAAATGAAGACTTGGTGATCATGATTATCTCCCCGATGCCGCAAGGTTAGGTCCCTTTTCACAATGTGGAAGCAATCTTCACCGAATTCTTAGTTGGGATCCAGAGGATTCAAATCCGTGACATACAACCATGTCCTTTCGGGGCGACATATATCAAATTCAACTGTGTTCATACTAGAGAAGCGTTGATCAATGATAGCCCATTCCAATTTGAGGATGTCCAGATCACTTTTCATAAGCATAATGCAGGGCTCAATTGGAAAGGTCTAACTTTTAATAGAGAATGTTGGCTCATGTTGGTGGGTTTCCCTTTGGACTACCGGAGCTTGTCTTATATTCAGGATGATATAAAAAGCTTTGGAAGACTGCTAGTATGAGAAAAAGACCTCAATAATCTAGCACACATCATTATCAAAGTTAGAGTGAGTGACCTAGAGCTGGTGCCGAAGAGCGTCCAAATTACAGATGGGGAAGGTTTTCTTAGTGAATCCTAGACGGTTCCGTGTGAAATCATTTTACAATCCCTCTTGGGAGCTGGTGAAGAATCTAGACCCGCCATTATATGTTAATGGAGTGTTTTGGTGATTAATGACAAATGCATTTGTGAGACTAACATGTTTATTGATATACTTATTGTTTAGTCTAAATTGGATATAAAGGTGATAATCATGAAGGCATGTATGTGATTAATGACAAATCAAATTCATTGGATAAACAAAAGGAAAATCCAAACAGGTATGCATTTATAATAACAAATCTATTTGTGAGACTAACTCTGTTATTGTTATATCTCATGATTAGTCTCGTTTGGATATAAAGAACAAAAGAGGTATGCATTCTACTTTGTATTCTTATACCCTGTTGCATTCCTTGGATCCAAAATATAGGTTGAACTTCACCAAAAGAATTAACCTAAATATGTGCATATGTTCTTACTACATATTCATGTATGCACACATATAGGGGGAGTTCATTCTATATTTTGAGGTTTCATTAGTATTGATCCATATTCCTGTTTCCACATATTTGGGATCTTTACTTTGAAATATATTCTGTGAATATATTTAACTTGCATAGTTAATTTATTCATATGAGTATATAAGACTTATGTAGTCTAAGTATACTTATATGTGAGTATAACATAACTTGTGTAGTTCATGTGCACTCACATATCCTTGAATATATTTAACTTGTGTAGTTAATATATTCATGTGTGTATATGAGACTTGTGTGCTCATATATCCTTTGAGTATATATAACTTGTGTAGTGGTTATATACTCATATCATTCTATATTCAATTACTTGCAATTGAAGTGATTATCATCAATTACCAAAGAGGGAAAGATTGTGGTATCTTGTCCCACCATTATGAGTTAATGGTATGGCGTGGTAATTAATGATAATCATATTATAGAACTAACACTTTTCATGAGTTGGATGAATAGGTTGAGTTCTATAGTTGAAGACTTTAGAAGATCATCATGTGTTGATGATATTGAAGTCAAGAGCTTGGAGTAAAGGATGCATCATATGTTGATGTGTATCAAGTTCAAGAAGAGGAGATGATCATAAGTTGATCATCAAGTCAAAAGAAGACCCATCATGTGTTGATGGAAGTCAAGTAAAGGATGCATCATGAGTTGATGCATATCAAATCATGACCCGGACTTGAAGCAAAGATGTGCGTCGTCAAGTTTCAAGTGGTTGCGCAAGGCAAAGGTATGACTAGCTAGGGCTAAGGATTTGTTCCTAGTCTTTTACCGGTCTCGGTGTTTGGTTGGGAGACCGGATTGCTAGTGTAGGTTGCCGTACTATTAAGAGGGGTCTTTTACTGGTAGCTTGAGTTAGTCATGTATTGATAGCTCATTGTGTTTGCTCTAGCTCATCTTAACATGTTGCCAATATTTGTAATGTGTTTTGCAAATAGTTGTGGCTCATGGATAACCCTTGTAGCATGTGACTTAAGTTTGCGAATGTGTTTTGCAAATGGTGTAAGTCCATGTACCTTATTCCTTGTAGTGTGATTCTATAAGTTGGCAAATGTGTTTTGCAACTTGTTGAGAATCTCACTTGAATCCTTGTTTGCATCGTGCATCAATTTGGCAAATGTGTTTTGCAAATTGAGTTGAAGCGGAATGCAATTTGAGGCATTGATTCTAAAAGTTGGCAAATGTGTTTTGCAACTTGTTGAGAGTCTTGTCTTTAACCTTGTGTGTGCATCTTGCATCAAATTAGCAAAATGTGTTTTTGCAATTTGAGTTGATGGAAAAATCAAAATGCACTTTTGTTTGTTTGTCAAGCGATCTCGACCGTAGCTATCACAAAGAAAAAGTCAGTCGGTTGAACTGCGTTTATTTTCGGTTCAACCGATGTGCGGTTGTTCCGATTTTTGTGTGGCGGTTTAAGTTTTCCAGAAGAGATGTCTTCTGGTCCTTAGCCATTTCTGTGAAGTTTTCTGGAGCAGTCAGACCGGCATCTATTGGGCGGTTCGACCGGTCAAGCGGTCGACCGCCATTAGTTGGCGGTCGACCGACAAAGGAGCTCAATTGCTAGTTTTATAACCGTTGGAGCTAAGGGCGGTCAGACCGGCCATTATACGGCGGTCAGACCGATTTCGTCCAGATTCTCTGGAATCTTCCCCCAACGGCTAGTTTTTGTGTGTGGGCTATAAATACCCACCTTGGCCGTGTGTGGGAGGTTGCTGGTGCCCCTAGACATTCCATTGAGCAAAGAGCAAGTCTCTTATTCTTTTTTGTGCATGTGTTACACTTAGTGAGGTTATAGAGTAAACCCTAAGTGCATGTGTTGCCTTAGGTAGTGGATTTCGTATCCATTTGAGCTTAGACACTTGATTGGTTCAAGTGAGCGTTGGAGACTTGTTACTCTTGGTGTTTGCCGACACCTAGACGGCGTGTTGTCGTCGTTGCGCCGGTAAGCTTCTCAAAGAAAATTGTGAGAAGACTCGGGCGGTTTGTGAGTGGTGTGGTGCTCGCCATCTCCGGAATGGAGGAAAGAGCAACTCTAGTGGAGCGAGGTGTTGGTTCGGTTTGGAACCGGTCCAAGTGGTTGGACTTATCTCGGAGGCGGGTGCTCAATTTGTGGAGCCGGTCCAATTAGTTTGGGCTTGCCTTAATGTGGATTAGGGGAGACCAGCAAGTCTCCGATCACCACGGTAAAACATCGTTGTGTCATTGTGGTTTGTTTACTTGTGTTTTACATTGTGCAATTTACATTACTTGTATTTAAATTGCTTAATGGTATGTGTATGATTGCTATCATTTATATAGTCTCATATTGTTGGTGCACTTAGCTGAACCTAGTTGATTTAGGCTTTAATTGTGCAAAACCGTATTTGTATTAGCTTCCACATTAGAAATCGGTTTTAGCCAAAGAATTTTTTAAAACGCCTATTCACCCCCCCCTCTAGTCGGCCTCCTCGATCTTACAACTGGACCGCCTAATGAAGATGATCCTCCAGAGGATGGTGGTGACCCTCACCCCTTCCCCCCTCAACCTTGGAACCAGCCACCTCCAGCACCGGGGCTTGATGACCCTGCCAATGGGGAGGCAGACCCCTAAGGACCAGCAGGGGGAAACCACAACCCGCAAGATGATCAACAGGGTCAGCATTAGCAACAAATTGGAGAAAACTGGGACGCCTGGCCGATTGCAGTTCTGGAGGATCAAAATCCACCCGACGAAGGAAATTGGGCAGTGGCCGCCCTCAATCCAGGTTTTGTGGAACAAGTCTTACCACAACCCCCTCAAAGCAGTACAATCTTTTCTGGGCAAGCTCCATCCTGTTCGTCTTCCTCTTTATCTGTCAATGGTAAAGAACAAGAGTCAAGCATGCCACCTTTGCAACTTTTACCCCTGGCACATTTGCCCGATCTGAATCAGCCGATGATGATCGCAGAACAAGCATTGGATGTGCAGCAAGCGGCAGACAATGTCCCCGTAGATCAACCAGGATAGGTTAACTTAGAAATGCAGCTTGGGATGGTACTGGTTCCACACTTTGGCACCCATACTAGGCGGGAAGGACAGACACTAGCTCTTCCCAATGGGCCTTCTTCCCACCCTGGGACGTAGGCATGGGCCAAATTCTTTGCATCCAAAAGTGGGGCCTCAGTACAACCGACAATTGATGTCCCAGACAAATGGGCTAACTTCTTCACCTCCATGCTCCTATCGCCCCAGAACTTCCCCTTAGCAAAGGAAATCCTATCTTCAAGCATGTGGTCTATGATCTCGCAAGCAGAGGAGCACTAGAACAAAAAAAAACCTTTCTTCATCCCGGACAGTTGCCCAATGCTCGCTGACTCCTTCCAACCCTCAGTTTCGGAAGACCCATCGGTGACAGGCTCTTCTCTACCCAACAAGTCATCGAACATCCTGGACAAGAGCAATCTCCCTTGAAGAAGGACCAAGCTTTGCCCTTGAAGCCCAACAACGCCCCAATGAACCTCAGCACGCCAACTCTCTCAGAGAAATCTAAAGTGGATCTTTTGTATGGCTCTACATCAGACCTGCATATCAAAAGAAAGTAGGCCAAAGGATCGTCCCTTTAGTCGAAACCGAAGTCCGCAGAAGCACAAGGCTAAAGACTCAGCAAGCTAGTTTTAGGCATAAGACGTGTGCTGACAAGCTTTGTCTCGCTGTCTGGCATGTGGCATAAAGACGCCCCTGCTTTCCTCTAAAATCATCAAGAACTTATGCATAGACTAATGTAAAGTGTCTCCTGAGGCTGTTACGGAGGGCAAGCTATCAAAGGAACACCCTGTGAAGCAGAAGCTTGATGATCAGAACTCTTAGAATGAAAGGAACAACAACATCTGATATCTCGGGAGGCTTGAGCAGCAAGAACTTTTGAGTTGGTCGTTCCTGCAGTAGTTTACTCTTGCACCTTTTTTTAGATCTCGTCTTGTTTGTTGCTAGAACCTTGTCATTGATGGTTTGCTTCGATCAATCAGTTCATTCCCTCTTATGCTAGTCCAATGTGCGTTATCTGTTTCTATGTGGCCTATTATCTTCTGTTATTTTGCATGTTATTTGGGATCAAACAGGAAGCTATTATATAAGTCTTCAGCTTGTTTTGTCTAGGGCGCCTTCCAGCATATCTGAGATATGCCGGCCAGTTTCTAATCCTCCGAGATTCCATGAATAGACAATGGAAGATCTTGTCTTGGAATGTTAGAGGTCTCAACTCTTACAAAAAGTGGCAGGCCATCCGTAATAAAATAGAAGACAGCAAGTGCAATGTTTTCTACTATCAAGAAACAAAAAGAGAAAGCTTTGATCTGGCCTACCTTGGCAAATTCTGCCCTAAGCGTTTCAACAAACTCGTATTCCTTCCTACTATAGGAGCCTCAGTTGGACTACTGGTGGCTTGGACTGACTCCTTGTTCACGGGACACAATTTTTTCAGCAATGACTTCTCAGTCTCGGTAGAATTTACCTTAGCTCACTCTGGACAATCTTGGCTTTTAACAAATCTTTATGTCCCCCGAGGGTGGAGGACAAGGGGAGATTTTTAGATTGGTTTTCAAATTTTCAGCAACCCCTTAATAAAGTTTAGTTGATTGTAGGGGATTTCAACTTTATTAGAGCACCCTCTGACAGAAACAAGCCAGGAGGAAATGTCCAGGATATGCTTCTTTCCAATGCAGTCATAAGTGAGTTAGGGCTGGTAGAGCTCCCCCTCAAGGGGAGATCATTCACTTGGAGCAATATGCAAGAAGAGCCTCTCCTGGAGAAGCTTGATTGGTTCTTTACCTCAAACTCCTGGACTCTTCACTTCCCAAGAATCTTTACCTCAAACTCCTGGACTCTTCACTTCCCAAGAACCTTTGTCTTTCCTCTAGCCAAATCAGTCTCGGATCATGTTCCCTGCGTCATAGCGTTTAATACTTCAATCCCACGGTCTAATATCTTCATAATCGAAAGCCACTGGTTGGAACTGCCTGAATTCTGGAATATAGTCACACACTACTGGCAGTAGATGGCCCATACTGAGGACCTCAACAAATGCATTAACTTGAAATTCAAGACACCCAGACGAGCGCTAAGGATCTGGTCAAAGTAGTCTTCTAGTCTTCGATCAATCATCTCCAACACCAATGAAGTCATTCTCTTCCTAAATACGTCGGAGGAATACAAAGCTCTCTCCATACAAGAATGGAATGCTAGAGAAATTCTAAAGGATCACCTTAGCCTTTTGCTGAAAAGACAACACATGTATTGGAAGCAAAGAGGAATAATCAAATGGGCAAAGCTAGGTGATGAAAACACTAAATTCTTCCATGCTAGAGCTTCTATCCAGTACAAAATGAATTATATCACTGTCTTACAGGATGACACAGGAGATGAGGTCAAAGATCACCAAGGAAAAGTCTCTCTGCTCTGGGAAGCCTTTAAAGAAAGATTAGGCTCCTCGAAAGCGCCAGACATGCACTTTAACCCGCAAGACTTAATTACCCCCATTGAAAATCTGGAATGGATGGAAGAGCCTTTCGAGCAACAGGAGATAGATGAGATTGTCAGGCATCTTCCTTTGGATAAATCTCCTGGGCTGGATGGATTCAACAGAGAGTTCTTCAAGAAATGTTGGCCCATCATTAAGCATGACTTCTACGACCTCTATCACACATGCTTCAGGAATGAGATCAACCTTTAATCCATCAATTCTTCCTTTATCTCGCTGATCCCAAAAAAGGATCATCCAATAGCGATAAATGACTTCAGACCCATTTCCTTGTTGAAAACTTCCCTCAAGATCCTGACAAAACTTTTGGCAAACAGACTGCAGCTAGTAATCCTGGACATGGTTCACGCCAACCAGTATGGGTTCCTCAAATCCCGCACAATCTAGGACTGTTTAGCCTGGGCCTTTGAATTTCTCCATCTCTGTCATCGTTCGAAAAAGGAAACCTTGGTACTAAAACTGGACTTCGAAAAGGCCTTTGACAGAATTGAGCATAAGACTATCCTTGAGATCATAAAGTGTAAGGGCTTTGGACCAAAATGGATAGATTGGGTCTCAAGGATTCTTAGCACCGGAACATCATCAGTACTCCTCAATGGGGTACCGAGCAAAACATTCCATTGCAAAAGGGGGGTCAGACAGGGTGAGCCTCTTTTACCACTTCTCTTTATGCTAGCGGCGGATCTTTTATAGACAATTCTGAACAGAGCAATGAACCAAGGTATACTTCTCCCCTCGCTCTCTCTTCAAGCCTGTGCAGACTTCCCGGTTATTCAGTACGCTGACGACACCCAGATAGTAATGCAAGCTTGCGCCAAACAGCTCTTCTACCTCAAGGAAATCTTAAACACCTTTGCGGATTCTACAGGATTGAGGATAAATTTTCACAGATCTCTTTTGATTCCAATAAATGTTCCTTTGGACAAGATGGAAATTATCTCCCGCACTTTCAGTTGTCAGCTAGGATCCCTGCCTTTTACCTATTTGGGACTATCGTTGGGAATCTACAAGCCAAAAATACTGGACTTCTTCCCCCTCATCCAGCGAGTGGAAAAAAGGCTAGCAAGTTGCGCATCTCTCCTTTCCTATGTAGGAAGATTAACATTGGTAAACTCATTTTTCTCTCAACTTCCGACCTTCTACATGTGCCTCCTCAAGTTTCCAAGTGGAGTGATGAGGCAAATCGACAGATACAGAAGAAACTGCCTTTGGCGAAGCTCAACCCTGGATTACAGAGGTAAATCACTTATTGCATGGAAAAAAAGTCCGCAAACCAAAAAATCAAGGTGGCCTGGGGGTTTTAAACTTATCAGTTCAAAACTAGGCTCTACTCCTGAAAAACGTCCACAAGTTTCACTATCATGCAAATCTACCTTGTGTAAAGCTGGTTTGGGAAGCTCACTGTTCCAACTCTCTTCCCTCGGTCAGCTCCCGAGTGGGTTCCTTCTAGTGGAAAGACCTACTCAAGTTGCTCCTATTGTACAAGGGCCTAGCAGCTTGCACGGTGGGGAATGGAAAATCAACCTTGCTCTGGAACGATCTGTGGAACAGGATACTACTTGCCCATCAACACCCGGAACTTCTTTCGTTTGCGAAAACAGATCACACCTCAATCTTTTCAGCAAAGCAAGTAGTGGAAATCACATCTCTCTTTCACTTGCCTCTTTCAACTCAAGCTTTTGATCAGTTCCAACAAGTCCAATGTCTGCTTAACAACCTAGTGCTTTCTCAAGAGGAGGATACTTGGCACTACTTGTGGAACTCGACACAATTCTCTTCAGTCAAAGTGTACAAATGGCTCATGGGTATTTCTCTAGTCCCACCTTACTTCAGATGGTTGTGGGTAAGCACATGCCAAAGTCGTCATAAGGTCTTCTTCTGGCTTCTGCTAAGGGACAGACCCAACTCTAGAAATCTGTTGCAAAGGAAAACTTGTCACCTGGAGGATTATACCTGCGTCTTGTGTGATCAAGGAGCAGAGGAAACCCTTCAACATCTGTTTTGGACCTGCTCTTTCGTCCAAGCTTGCTGGAATTATGTGTCCTCAGCGCTCGCCTCTAGTCTCAACGCACCAAGCAATCTTACACATCAAAAACACTTAGTCAGAATTTCTTCATGGAGGTCATTGTGCTGGCAACTTGGGCCATTTGGACAACAAGAAACAATCAAATTTTCAATCATCTTGATCCCAGTTTTGCGGGCTGGAGATTCGCCTTTGCGCATGAATTTGCTCTGGTCATCCATAGGGCAAAAAGGAAGTACAAGCCTAACATTGTTTCTTGGTTCAACAGCCTAAGTTAGTCTTTGTTTTTTGTTCCTCTTTTCTGTTTTCTGTTTTTTCTCTTTTGTTTTGTTTTCTTCCCTTGTATGTATCGTTTTATTAATATATATACAGTAGGATGCTCTCCTACTGTTTTGCTTCAAAAAATAGCTTGTTGTGTTACCTTCCGTTCCCTACTGCCATGGAAGCCCCACTTGTCGTCCTATTCCACATACGAGTCCATGTCACGGTAATAGCATGGCAATCTGAGAGGGAGAGACGAGATGGAGGATGGTGACAACGTCCCCGCTGTCTCTGCGTTGCCTGCGAATCTGGCTGCTGCTGCAGCCTGAAGCAGTGCTGCGACCTTTCTTCGCCTATGGTGGCCTGTGGAACAGCGAAAGCAAGGCCCACGAATCCTTTTCCCTTGTGCTATGGTAGCGGAGGTAGAGCATGGCCCCCGAGCCGTACACTAGCTACTTGCACGAACGATTGTCTCGTTCTGCTGCCGTGCTGCGTAATCTCCTCGCCGCTCTCGCAGGATTTTAATGTGGTTTGAAATTCGAATTCTTGTTCGGGTTTGAAGTCACTGTGGCTCATAAGGAGGCGTTGCAAACTGAAGGTTACTGGAAAAGACACCTAGTTAATCACTTGTGTCTGTCGTTACTCGCTAGGTACCTACGACGTGCAATTAGTAGTATTGTTTGTAGTAGTATCGTCATCCATTCACCACAACAAAAGGTGAACTCTTTGCAGCAGAGATATTACGGCATGGCTACTGTCATTGATGGGGTGACTGTAGCATGCCTGTAACCATGCATTAACCTGTAGTTAGTATGGGTTGTCTTACGAGCTATGTGTACCTACCTCACGTATCGCTCGCGTTTAAAAATGAACGCGTCTAAACAAATGCTTATATGGTACTCTACCACTGTGGATGGCAGTGAAGCTATTAAGAATCAAGAATCCTAGATAAGTACCCCCCCCCCCAATTAGCTTGCCTACAGTCCACAGATCACGGGGCTTTACTTAGCTCTTTTAAATTTTGGATTCAGCCAACAGTACATGCAACATTGCTCACAGGCCTACCTGACCTCGTTCTTCACCCAACTTTTTCTTATTAATTAACCCATTTTTAATTTTTATTTTAAAGTTAACCGCCGACACACTTTATTTCTAATTCTGACATCTTTGGTCACGCCACCACCCGTGCGTGACAAACTAACACCGTCACAACATAGGATAAGTTAAGCTAAATATCACTTTTGGTCACGCCACCCGTGACAAGAGCTTGCCCTGTGACAATATTGTTTTACGCTTATCATGTATAGAAAGAGGCGTGTAATTTAAATAAAGTAAAGTCGTCGAGGTTAACTTTAAAATAAAATTTAAAAATAGGTTAATTAATAAAAAAATTCTTCTTCACCGAAGTGCATATACTACAATCTTTGTGCTATATCTGGTTATCAATTCCAGCTCACTGAACTCGTGATAATGCTGCCACGGTGGCCCCTAATAATTCCACAGAACCAACACTATTAAGAAGAAAAAGCTCGCTCGAACTAATCCATTTCGCTGAGGTCCCCAGTTGATGCTTGTGGCCCTTCCGGCTCTTATGCCAATTATTTGTTCGTCTTCTCATGATTGTCTTCACCAATTCTCCATATCTTTGCTTGTCCTAGCTAGATCAACTGACCATCTCGTTGGTTTATTAGTACTACCGTCAACTATGCCTTGGGTTATACACAACGGAGAGATGGAGAAAGGTAATAAGAAGTGCAGTAGTAGGTTGATTTGATCGGTGCAATCAAGAACTGAGTCCGATCCACAGAAGCAATGATAAGCACTATTGCAAAGGTCCCCAATGATTGATTAGCATGCCTTTATTTTGATTTAACAGCTATCTGTAGTTTAATTGCTCTTGTCATGGACCACTGTAATTCGAATAAAGAACATGTTCGTTGGGGTATTAATCTTCCTAACCTAAAGTATCGAGGCAACACACGGTGCAAACAATTGATACAAGGAGACATAATGATAATGGTAGGCTGTACTAGAACTTTTTTTATTATTTAACCTTTTTTTAAATTTTATTTTAAAGTTAACCTCTCGCGTACTTTATTTCCAATTCTGACCTTTTTGGTCACGCCACCACCCGTGGCGTGACAAAACAATGCTGTCACGCGCCAGAATAAGTCTTCAAAATTGCACTTTTTGTCATGCCACTGGTTGTGGCGTGACCAAACAACACCGCCACGCTATGAGTGGTGGCGTGACAAAAGATTGCCCGTTGGCGTGTGATGTTGTTTGGTCACGCCATGAAATGTAAGTGACCAAAGAAATCGAAATTAAAATAAAGTCTTGAGAGGTTAACTTTAAAATAAAATTTAAAAAAGGGTTAAATAAAAAAAAATCGCTGTACTAGCTCTTAGTTTCAGCTTTTCTGGACTCAGCATAATCGGAGAGCACTGGCACAGGATGCAGGTGGCCAAATGGCCCGTGCAGTTGGCTTGGCCAGGCACGGTCCGGTCCGGCGTGCGGAGAGACATACGGCGGAGGTGGCGGTGACCTTTATCTAGATTGGTTACACAGGTTTATCTTGACTCGTCAAGCTAATCATGCTCGGACCTACACTACACGGCTCCATAAGCTCATGGCTAAGCCCACAGGCCAAAGCAACACAATTTATATAACTAGTCAGTCCGTCGGACCGTGTCTAAACACGCCCTGACGTACCCGGTCCCGGCCACCTATTTGACCACCTCTCTTAACCCACCATCGTCGAGAAGCATCGATCACATCTCGCGTCCCTACTGGCTACCATGAGACGAATCAAGTGTCGCTACTGTCGCACCAGTCCATGTCACCCGTAAAAAAACTATAGAGATCGCCAATTCACCAGCCTGTGGCACTTGCCAGCAGAGCTAGATGTGCCGCTCCACTAGGTAGCTAGCTTCTGGCTTTCCCTTGCTCGGCTGGCTCTGTACCTCCCATCCTGATCCGCGGCAAACACGAAACTCGCTGCCCCGTGACTCAAATCCACCCGCCGTCTCGGCACGTAGCCATCCTTGCATTGCAAGTTCCAAACCAAGCGCCCGATCGTGCCGCGCGCCCGTGCCCGTGCGTGCGTTTTCTCCGTGCGCCGTCCCCGGGTACCCTAAAACACCCCAAAACCACCCACGGCGAGACAAAAAAAAACGAGGATTTCATCATACGCAAAGCGCCACGCCATGCGCCCTCTCTGCTTGCTCGTCCTGCTCGTCTCCTCCCTGCAGTGCCAGGGGCTGCTCCTCCCGCTCACCAACACCCTCTCCTCTCTTAGCACGGCCAATGACACCTCCGTCCACCACCTCATCCGCTCCTCGTCCGTCCGCTCGGCCGCGCGCCACCGCGCACGCAGCCCGGACCGCCTGCCTCCTCCCCGCCACCGCCAGCTCTCGCTCCCGCTCGCCCCGGGCAGCGACTACACGCTGTCGCTCTCGGTGGGCCCGCCCTCCACCGCCACCCCGGTGTCCCTCTTCCTCGACACCGGCAGCGACCTCGTCTGGTTCCCCTGCGCCCCCTTCACCTGCATGCTCTGCGAGGGCAAGCCCATGCCCAATAACCACTCCAACCCACTCCCTCCGCCGCTCGACTCCCGCCGCATCTCCTGCGCATCGCCGCTCTGCTCCGCCGCGCACTCCTCGGCGCCCACCGCGGACCTCTGCGCCGCGGCGCAGTGCCCGCTGGACGCGATCGAGACCAACTCGTGCGCGTCCCACGCGTGCCCGCCGCTGTACTACGCGTACGGGGACGGCAGCCTCGTCGCGCACCTGAGGCGCGGGCGGGTTGGGCTGGCCGCGTCCATGGCCGTGGAGAACTTCACCTTCGCGTGCGCGCACACGGCGCTCGGCGAGCCAGTCGGGGTGGCCGGGTTCGGGCGCGGCCCGCTCTCGCTGCCGGCCCAGCTCTCTCCCACCCTCTCCGGCAGGTTCTCGTACTGCCTCGTCGCCCACTCCTTCCGCGCGGACCGGCTCATCCGGCCCAGCCCGTTGATCCTGGGCCGCAGCCCGGACACCGCCAGGATTGGCCCCACCGAGACGGACTTCGTGTACACGCCGCTGCTCCACAACCCGAAGCACCCATACTTCTACTCGGTGGCACTCGAGGCGGTCTCGGTAGGCGGGGCAAGGATCCAGGCCCGTCCCGAGCTCGGGTACGTGGACCGCGCTGGGAACGGCGGGATGGTGGTGGACTCCGGGACGACGTTCACCATGCTGCCGAACGAGACGTACGCGCGGGTGGCCGAGGAGTTCGGCCGCGCGATGGCCGCGGCGCGGTTCGCGCGCACAGAGGCCGCGGAGGCCCAGACGGGCCTCAACCCCTGCTACTACTACACCGCGTCGGACCGGGCCGCGAACCGCGCCGTGCCGCCGGTGGCGCTCCACTTCCGCGGCAACGCGACGGTGGCGCTGCCGCGGAGGAACTACTTCATGGGGTTCAAGAGCGAGGCGGGGCGGGACGTGGGGTGCCTGATGCTGATGAACGGCGGGGATGCTGCCGCGTCCGGTGCCGGGGAGAGCGACGGAGGTGGGCCCGCCGGCACGCTGGGCAACTTCCAGCAGCAGGGCTTCGAGGTGGTGTACGACGTGGACGCCGGCCGCGTCGGGTTCGCCCGCCGCCGGTGTACGGACCTCTGGGATTCGCTCTCGCGCCGGTGATCCGGGGCGGTCGAGTCCAGTGGATGGTGTCCTGCTGTTGTACAATCAGCCTAGCCTGTCCCAGGTGTACAGACCGGCCGCTGTCACTTGTGTTTAGTGCCATGTATTTGTAGTTTTTTTCTTGCTTTGAAGATGTTTTTTCTCGAGTAAATTTCACTTAGATCCCGCAATCTTACTGTAGTTTCATTTTGCATTAACTTTGCATGACTTTTTCTTACTCTTTGCTTTCAATTTGCATCACATCTTCCTACTTTTTGTTTTAATTTGCACTGAGTAAACATCCTGTTAGTAAAAGAGAAACATAGGAGAGGTGCAAGAAGATAGCCAGCGAGGTGACGTCAACCCTTTTGGCGTCACCGCTTTTGTTATGGCCGTCGTCGGTAATGCTTTGCCTATTTTTCTCTGCTTCGATCTATTTCTAACTCAATTTACCTTTCCTCTCTCCATCCCGTGTCTCGTCGCCGTCTGCCGTGCCGCTACTCACCTTTGGCAAGCATCAAAGAAGTCAGCTAAATTTTTACCCAGTGTAAAGTACAATACATGGTAAGAAGTGATAGTGTAAAGTGAAAAGATTTGCTAATAGTGATATAAAGTGAAATCATAATAAGATTATATAGTTCAAAATAAAATTTACTTTTTCTTTCTTTCTTGTTATTTTTGTAAACAAATCTGTGTTACGCTGCGCGCTGCGCATAAGGAAACTTGTTTAATGATGGCGAGGACTCAAAGCGGCGAGCACGGGTAGCAAGCTATCCACAGGGAGACAGCAGCAGTAAACAAACTCGAATCTTTGGCGCATTTGGTGCATCGCGCGCTATTCCGGCGTCTACTTCCGCGAGGCAACACTACTGCATCAGAGATTCAGAAGTACAGCGAAGCTCGAGAATTTTCGAGCTGAAGCGGTAGAATTTGTAGTAGTAGCTGCAGCAGCAGCTGAGCGAGTAGCGTACGGGCCACGGGGAGCTGCGCACGTGTGGAGTGGAGAGTCGAGCATGAGCTGGCGGCTTTGTCTCCTGCAGCAAAGGCAGGGCAAGGTTCAATGTGCTACAGAATACGTGGTCCACGTGTGTCGGAGAAAGCCTGGAAGCGTCCCGAGCTAGTGCGGCGGGTAAACGAACGGTTCCTCCTCGCATTCGAGACCCTGATTAGCGATTACTGTTTGGCCGCATGTGGTTCGGTTAACATATACACACTGAAACTCTGAATCAGCTTTAGGTAAGATAAGCTCGCGCACTACACGAATAAACAACGTGATACTCCATGTTATATTCTCCTAGCCATTCTTATATGCAGCAGCACCCAAATTGGATTAGAATTTATAAAATATTACAAAATCATACATGATATTAAAAATAAAGTAGATGGGTCTCGTAGAGAGAGCCATAATAATATCGACGAAGCAATCACGATAAGAGAGGAAGATTTGGCGAAGCCGATCGTAATTTTTTTAAACACCACATCAAAATAATAAGTGATTGTCGCTTTCTTACTACTCTCTCTCGCCTTTTAGGCGGGTACTTGTCCTATACAAAAATCTAGTACTAAAAAAAATAACATAGCATCTAATCCTCTCATGCACATTTGCATTGGATGAATTTCTCTTGCTTGGCTTGCTTTTTGTGTGCTTAGGTTCTATGGCCAAACCTCTTGGTTTTATATAGTACTCTTCTAAAGTAAAGTAGAATTTGAGGTGGCAATACGGATGAGGGATCCTACGGACACCCCCGCATCACCCTAGCCCTAACCCCGCTAGCATGGCCCTGGTAGACCTCCTGGGGGAGACGACCCCTTGCCGAGTTTTTGGTCTAAATGACACTGTTTCGCGTCGTATTAGCAGAAATGGCTCTCCTCGCACCGCATTTGCAAAAATAGCACCTCATTCGCACGGCCACCGCCCGGACACGCCATGTGTCGACACATAGCTGCGTCCGCACGCCCCTCGTCCACACAACCCGCACGCCCCTCGTGTGGGCGCATGCATGTATATGCGAGGTGGAGGTGCATGTCCGGTGGTGGTCATGTGAGGAGGAATCCGGCGATGGTCAAGTGAGGAGAGGAATCAAAGGTGGTCAGGCAGACGAGGGGAATCCGGGTAGTGACCGTGCGGACGAGGGGCGTCCGGGTGGTGGCTGTGCGGAATTGTGCACTTAGCGGCTTGAGGCTAGTACGGATGGCTATTTTTGCAATTGCGACACGAAAAGAGCCATTTTCGCTAACATGACATGAAACAGTATCATTTAGGCCAAAACCTCGTCCCTTGCCATCGGTTTCCACGTGGACCCAACCCCCACGGGTTAGAGATTTTGTAAAACAAATATGATTTTATTTATTAAAATTAAAAAGTATGTCGGCATATATATATATATATATATATATATATATATATATATATATGTAGATTATAGCATGTAGATTCTAGTTTCAATCCAAATATACAAAAAAAATAACACATTTCTTATATTAAAAACTATAATTTATAATAAGAAAGAATAACTTTGTTATTTTTAACACGTCCCGTGAGCCCTCGCGGAGCAGGGCGACCGTCCCGTCCCGCCCCTATAGGGATATTCTCCGCGGCCCCCACCTCCACACGGAAAATTGCCACCTTTAGTAGGAATCCTATTGTAAATAGAAGTAGTAGTTCTTATCCTATTAGAATCTATCTAGTTTATTTTTGTAGCATACATCTTCAGTTCCTAGTCAACTCGGATGAAGTCAACATACTCACACTCCGTCTAAGCCTATTTCTTAAAGCATGTGGCAGTGTAATAAACCGGGAAAGTATATATGATTTGGTAGCCAGTGACGAGCTCAGGGAGGCTAGTTGGGCAGTGTGAGAAGGAAGAGACACTTTGGGAAGATAAATTTTGCCCAGCTATCTGCACTCTGCAGTGCATCATCAACACACTGGTGTGCGTTCCAGTTAGGACTTCAAAGCCCCTCTTCAAATTTGAAAAAGCCTGATGTACCATTGTGTTTGCGTCTGCTCCAGTGGCAAGCAGAAAATATAGGAAAAAAGCGGAGGACAATGTGCAGTTGAAGCATTGCTCGGTGGCAGCAACAAAAACGTGCTGAACTCACTTGTTTCCTAATTCCTACTACTACTATTAAATCGCTCTGCAGGTGATGAAACTACGGGTTTATTGCGGTGCATGCATGCAGTGTCTATTAGATGCTATCTAAGGAAGCAACAGTACTGTGCAATGCAGTATAGCAATCTAATGCTCTGCAATTGCAATGCATTGTGCAGATACACTTAAATTTATATCATCAATGTCTTCGATGTCAACCTCATCTTCAAGTGCATTGAACCAACTGTCCAACTCACCAACATATACGATAGCAGTACCGAGTGTGCATTCAGAGTTCGAGACTGTAGGCAACATAGATTTGATGCCAACCAGTACAGTAGATTCGAGACTGTAGGCCACATCGATTTGATGCCAATCGGTACACTAGTGGTTATCTGTCCGCGTGGCTGTACCTACTAATACATGTCGTGCCATATACTAGTGCGTAGTACTAGTTCATCAACGTACTCTACTCGCATCAATCAACACATTGTATTCTAAAATTATTACTGGACTTGACTAACCAGTTTTTCTCCACTCCCTAATACGCATGCAAATGCAGGGCAGTGACACTACTCCAAGGGTTCTTCCCCGTTTTGCATTGACGACCCATCCAGTGATGGCACTCACTTTGCGAGCGTTGGAGTTTATGGGTTGGCCAATATATAGTTCTACATGAATCATACGAAAATCTCAAAAACTCACTCATGTACAGTGAAAGGTAGAAAGTTTAGTACCATATTACTAGTCTAGGTAGAAAGAAATCAATATATAAGGTGGAGTTGATCTTACCTAGTTGAATCAATCAAAAGAAGAACATATGAGTTCGCTCGCCTCACCACGCCATCGCGCGATGTGCGCTTGAATGGTCTGACGATTTTATGTCCGGTTGGGTGTGAAGCTGCTGCTTCTTTTTGCATCTCAAAACCATGCATACAAATTAGAAACTGAACGTTTGAATTACGTTGTTTCAATAAGGCTTTTATGACATGCATTAACTACTTTTAAAACAAAGTAATGATGGTAGTTCTTTTGCTTGCTGCTGGTTCTATACGAGGGAGAGAAGTTTCCTCTCAGAAATAGAACAGAGAAAGACCAGTATCGTTTTGTTTCCCTGCTCCTCTGTTGTGGATATCGTGGGGATATACTCATGATTTTATAGATGATGATACAATTGGCAATAGTGACGAGGGTCTATTGAAACACTCGCTTTTTGCAAATTCCAGAAACTATCACACTTCAGACGGTCTGACCAGCCATGTGCAGGCCAAAGGGCTGACGGTCAGAATGGCCGTGGACAGCGGTCTTACCGACCATGCTGGCTGTCAGACTGGCTATGTGGAGCGGTCTGACTGGCCAAATCTTTCGATTGGAATTTTTGACTGGCCAAAAATAGAGGATGTAAGCAAGAGAGGGGATTTTTCTGCACTTGGTCTCATAATTTTTGGAGCTTTGAGCCAAAAGTTCTATTCGTTTTAAATTTTCAGAGAGGTTTCGGATTTCCAGGGAGAAAATTTGGCTAAGTGCATGTGTTGGCGGTCAGACCGGCCATGGGTGGCAGTCTGATCGATTTTATCCTGTTCGCTGGCCGGTGAGGCAGCAATGTTCGTAGTTTAGGTCATATTCATGGGTTTCAGTGCATGTCTGTTGCATGATGCATGTTTTGACTAAAGTGGGTCAAGTTACGAAGAACTTGTTTCCGGAATCGATTTCTTAGTCTATTGTTGTGCAGAAGGCTTGGAGGTCAACGGCGAGAATGATCGGGACTAGGCTTGGAGAGCTGAGGTCCAGAACGATTGAGGATGCCGGGTGAAGTCAGTAGACTCAAGCATGGCGCAAAATGGACAATAACGATCGAACGAGAAGTTCGACGCGATTGGTTGCATCAAGCGCGCGCGGGGGTCGGTGCAAGTGCTATAGTGGTTTCGATGGGAGCTGAATGGGAGAGACTTGCTGACATAAAGAGAGTCGTTGATCAACCTACACGTGGCGAGGTATAGGATTGTTTCATGAAGATTGGATTGTTTCATGAAGATTGGACTTAGTATTTGAAGAAGGATTGAGAAGGGATATTTTGGTAACTTCACCAAAATACTATCTTGGTGACCTTTGGCTAAACTGCGGTGCAAGGAGAGGTGATTTAGGTCAAGTGAAGATAAATATCACGAAGAAACGGATTCAGGAGTCCCTGTTCGTCATCTGCATCGAATAGCGTGCGTAAGTGTAGATCCATTTGTGTGTGGATTTAACGGGTGCCTATTAGGATCTTCTCTCTCAGCCTAGCCTCCACTATAAAAGAGAATGTCCAGATGTGAAGTTCCCATGTCCTTCTAAGAGGAAAACCATAATTTGTGATTTGGGGATTTTAGAGTAGTTAAGACTAGAGTTTGTGAGAGATAGATTGATTGTGTGCTCAAGTGTTGAGCTTTTATCCTCCATGGTGGAATGGTTGTAAACCAACATCTATCTCAAATTAATCCAAGCAAGATTCCTCAAGATGAGTCTCTTCTTGTTCTTACTCTCTCTTTGGTCTTTTTGGATTTTAGTGATCTTTTGGTTTTCCTTTGATTTCTTGTTGTGATCTTATTTTCTGTGACATGTGGGAATGCATATTGATCATCTTTTACACACGAGCAAATTTTAGGATCAAAGTTTGATTTTCCTAGGTTCTTGTGCACTCCTTCCCTCATCTATGAAATTTATGATACTTTGGACTTGATCTTCCTGATCGTCGATTGGAATAGGTTCATGATCTTCTTGATGAGCTATGGCTGAAATGTGAATTGATTTGGACCATCAGATCAAAAGTTGAGTCAATTTGTGATTATGATTTCGTGCTGATTTCACTGTTTATCGTGCTGGAGGTCAGATCGTCTCTGGTGAGAGGTTAGACCACCCATATTAAGAGGTATGACCGCCTAACTCATTTTGATTTGAGTTTTCGGTTGTTGTGTTTCGAGGTTTTGATTGGATTCAATACAAGACTTCCACCGTGTTTGTACTTTGATCTTCGTAGCTTTCATAGCTATTGGAGTAAAATTTTAGTTGAATTCGGTCAAGGTGAAAAAGAGGTAGTTCTCCTATTCACCCACTCTAGTCGCCGTTTCGGTCCAACATCTGTGCTGCGCAACCTCGGCTTCTCCATATCTTCTTGGGCGTGCACTAACGTGGGGAGAGCAGTATCTCTAAAGCCGACGTCCCTCGTGATCCTACACTGGTTGGGTCGAATCAGGTTTTCAGGAAGCGTTCGCGCGACTGTTCATGGCTTCCTCCTTCTCCATCATCCTCTGTGTGTCGTCTTCTTCGCATCAGACTTTACCACGACCTTCGTCGGAGCGATTATTTGTAAGTCACAATGATATCATTTGATAAAGCTAAACCTTACTTCCTAGATATTTGCCATGTGATAATGTTTATGACTACTTCTGTTAGTAGTGTTTTTGTTCTAGGCTTTGCCTTGTTAGTGCATATATATGAGATAGATATATTTAAGTTGATTATCATGCTACTGTTCATAGTTTCAAATATTCCTAGTATATATGCTGCTGTTGATTCAATTATTGTTTCAGAAACTATAATAATTATAAAAGTGTGCACATACCTAACACCGAGCTGCAGCTTGTAGGATCTAGGATAACTGACTAGAGGGGGTGAATAAAAAGTTTTTAAAACTTTTCAACTAATTAACAATTTAAAACTAGATTATCTAAACAAAGATAAACTTATGTCAAAACTAGATACAAACTAGCTAAGCAATTCTACACAAGTAAATTGATAGAAGTGTAAATGCGGAAATAGTAATGATAAAGAATAAACCACAAATAGAGACAATAATGTTTTTCCCGTGGTATCGAAGACTTGTCAGTCTTTACTAATCCATATTGAGGAAACTTGAACGAATCAAGTCTGCTCCACGAATTAAGCCTTAACCCTCGATCACTATCATTGCTCTTCCTCCACTTCGGAGATGGTGAGCACGCAACCACTTCACAAATCCTTGCCGGGTCACTTCACAATATTCTTTGAAGTGATCACCGCGCAATTTCTTCTCCAAGCCATCTAGGTGCCGACAAGCACCGGGAGTAATAAACCAAGTGTTTGCTTGAGAAAACCAAGTGCCGACAAGATCAACTAATGATGCAATGAACTTGAATGCTCTCAACTACTTCAAAATGAGAATTCAAAGCAAATGAGTAGTAGAGAGTGTCTAAGATCTCAAGGGTATTTAGTGAGAGTGAATATGCTCAAAAGTTCTGAGCTAGAGGCAGGTGGGAAGGTATTTAGAACCCCAACCAACAAAACTAGCCGTTTGAATCAACTTCCTGAAAAATTCAGGATTTGCGGTAATACCGTCGTTCAAGCCCGGTATTACCACAGTTGAGGATCAACGGTCGACTGCTATTCATTAAATGCGCCTGTTATAGCCGTTACGAAAAATTTGCAGTATTACTACCAACTATAAACCGGTATTACCGCATCCTGGTAATACCGCCCGGCTATATCGGTATTACCAATTTCCAAAGTATCAGAAACACAAGAAAAACACTCTCTCTAGAAAAATCGTACCACAAAGTAAAACTCGGTATTACCGACTTGCGGTAATACCACTCAAGAACTGTGGTCATACCAATTTCAGGTTTCAAGAAAACTCCCAAAAACATGTTCTCTGAAAAATTCATACCGCCAACTAGATTTCGGAATTACCGACTTGCGGTAATACCGCTCATCTCATGCGGTCATATCGATTTTGGGTTTTCAAAAAAAACTTCCAAAATATCCTCTCTGGAAGATACATACCGCCATATAAACTTCGGGATTACCGACCTGCTGTTATACTGCTCAATAATTATGGTCATACCAAAATTTTTGAACAGTTTTCCAGAGGCAAAGATAAATACAATGCATGACTTCTAGTTGATCAAGATGGCACAAAAATAGATCCTCAAGCTACTAGTTATGATCCCTCTTTATAGTACGGCATCTAGCCTATAAATCCAACCTTTTCTCCAAATACTAAGACCGGTAAAATATTATAAAAGGATCCTTAGATCATATGGTACCTTTGCTTGAGCCAAGACGTTCTTTAATGATACCCCGTTCGTGACGCACTGAAAAATAACATCGCGAACACCAAAAAATTAGATGAATGACATCACCACCGGTTACTTCCGTTTCCAGAATTTTTTAAATATAGAAACTAAGCTCAATAAATTATCAATTTTTTTGTGGAGCCTCCCGACATAGTTTAATTGCTTGTGCATTTTTTTTCAAAACTTTATACATTATAATTTTGTCTCTAAAATTCTTTTAATTATATTGATTGTAGGAATTTTCTAATATAGAAAATGAGGTCCAAACATTATGAAATTGTTTTTTCAGGCTCCTTACATAGTGTACTTTTTCTAGAATTTTTACAAAATTAATTAATTCAATTTCACAATGTCCTTACATTATAAAATATTAGACATCTCACACAATGGAGATTATGAAATTGCATTACTTAATTTTGTAAAATTCTGAAAAAATTACACAATCAAGTACACTGTGTAAGGAGCCTACAAAACAAAATTCATAATGTTTGGACCTCATTTTCTATATTAGAAAATTCCTACAAACAGTACATTTAAATAAAATTTTGAGACAAAATCAGAACGTATAAAGTTTTTAAAAAAATATAAAATCAATTAAACTATGTCGGGAGACTCCACAAACAAATTGATAATTTTTTGAGCTCAGTTTCTATATTTAAAAAATTCTGGAAACGGAAGTAACTGGCGGCGATGTCATTCGTCTAATTTTTTGGTGTTCATGATGTTATTTTCCAATGCGTCACGAACGGAGTGTCGTTCCTCCGATTACGCTCTAACGCGATGTCACTAAGCTAATTTTCGTTTTTGGTAATTGATGACAACCCAATGAACAAGAAAGGTTTGGAAGATTTTGAATATACACCAAATTGTGTATTCTTGTTTTGACATTTGATTTGCAATTAATTCTTGAAGAGAGTTCCAGGAGATGAAGAGATAATTGCATTCAAAGTCAATCAACAAATAAACAAAACTCCTCCTAAATATGTGCATATAAATTCAAGAAGTGATTGTCTTGCACTTTTGAGTGAAAAAATTGGTGCAGATTTCTTTATTTGTTGAATATGAGGAACATGTGAGATATTCAAGCAAAAGATAATAATCATGATAAAAGATGCTTGAATTCAGAAACTACATAACCATAGATAATAAGCATCATTTTATATAGCATAGAATTAAGAGACATGATGCAACGAGTTAAAACTAGGCTATTACAAGCAACACATGTTCCAAGTACTTTAAGCATAATAAAGTCATTACAAACAACATTAGTATATTAATAAAATAAGATAGATAAGATAAATCTTGATCTTGATCTTCTCTCCCTCTTAATCTTTCAAACTTCTTCTCATTCCAATTTCTCCTCCTTTGGCATCAAGAACCAAAAGGAATCATTCAAAAGGAGGGTCTTGAGGTGAAACTTGAGAAGATGGATTTTGAAGAGGATCTTGAGATGGAGTTGTAGGATGAGGACGGCGACCAAATTTGAGTGGCCTAGAACAAGTTTGCTCAAGAGAGTATATTTGTTCTGATAAAGCAGCAATCCGGTTGTTTGTTTCATTGTGAAAGACTGTTTGAGCATTTTTCAATCTTTGCTGTGAGGTGCGAAGTTCCAAAACTGTTGAGTAAATCTAAGATAAAGTGACTTGATCTTCAGCTGGAGCATTTTCTTGAACTTGAGAGGGAATAGCTGCAGGAATTGGACCCCCTATCTCTTGGTTTATAGGGTTTGTGAACTCCTGGACGTCCTCCATGGAACTGAGTCTTCCTCATGATAAGAGACATGATATAAGGAGCAAAGTAAACCTTTTTGATCCTGTTATTTTTTGAAGCATCAATCTCTCTTATGATAAGGTCAACTACATCAAACCTTCTCTCATGCATAATGTTGTCTATTATATTCTATGCATGTCCTTGGATAGCATTAAAATTGTCACTTTTTGGAAAAAGAAGGTATGATTGATAATCCTATTGATCAAGCTTGGCAACGGGAAAAGACCTCTAATTTTCATGGGAACAAAATTCACAGTTTCATTATAGAACTAACGCCATGCTTGAATTCTGAGTGCTCCTCTGTCATAGATCTTTTCTTGGGATCCTGAATATGTTCGCAGAGCTTGCTCATGGTCAGCTTTGGATGCTTGTAACCTTTGAGTTCCTGGTATCCATATCAAGTGATCGAACTATAGATAAACATAAACAGTAGCATAGAATTGACGAATCAATTATTCATTATAGTCACACTTTAATCCCACTATTTCTTTCAGACCGGCTCGTTGAAATAAACGATGAGCTCCAGCAAAACGGTCAATTTTCTCCAGATGAGCCCAATCTACATATCTGTGATCAGCAAATTGACGAAGATGGCTATAGAGTTTAGCATAAACTTGTTGTTGGAATTTGGTGTGAAACCTTCCGTCCGTTGAATTAGCTGGTTTTTCAAACTAATTTGCATGACGAAGAATTGCATAATCGTCACTTGAAATTAGATTTAGATCAACTTCAGGCTCTTCGACCTCTGTCATATCCTCATCACTTTCTTCTTCCTCAGTATATTCCTCATCCTCTTCATCATTGTCACTTGATTTGTCTTCTTCTTCAGCCACTTGAGGTTGCTTTTATGATTGACCTTGATCTTTGGCTCTCATGATTTGCAGAAACGAGTCTGTTTCTGGATCACTATCTTCTCTTGGGGTTACTGCCTTCCTAGAAGGTGTCTTGCGAGTGGCTACTCTTGGTTGAGATGATCCATCACCGGAGATTGGGGGATCATATCTCTCCTCTGGATCTCCATCAGGAGTAACACTCTTGCGAAGTATATTCTTGGTTCTTGAAGGCATGGTTGCTAAGATAAGAGAAGCAATTAGGACAAGATAGAGTAGAATTTGATGCAACATAGTATGATTTAATCAATTTTTCTCTACCGGAGTGGTAGTACCGCTGTTGACAACCGGTATTACTGGAAATCGGTAGTACCGATCATCATGGGTAGTATTACTGCGCCTGCAGATGTTCTTAGGGAAAATTCCTTGAATCTTGATTCTAACTAAAGTTTGACATGAATGAATCCATGAAATAGACATAATAAGTCATCAAACACTAGTTTGTACCAAAATACCCAAAAGAAATTGACTATTTCATCCACATTTTGATCAAACCCTAGATTTGAGGTAGATGATAAAAGGATGAGAAAGCGAGTGATTCAAGGGCAAATACCTCAAGAGATGGAAGGGATATGACTTATAGAATCAATCCTAATCAAAAGCTTCAACAAAATCCACAAATCCGACGAATTTGAGTGGAGGTTTTGTGGAGAAGAGAAGAGAGGGAGGGGGGGCTCGGCGGTTCTTGAGACTGAATAGGGGCGGTTACACCGCACGGTGAAGGATGGGAGAGGATAAGGTCTCGGTTGTAACCACTACTGGAACCGTCAGCCATATGTGGTAATACCGTTGTTGAGGCACGGTATTACTGTTTTACCTGACAAAACTGAAATTGAATAGAAAATACAAATGATCCTTGATTCAAACACTCAAATAAATATTTATAGAATCATTATGCATGAGATAGGATAGTAGAAACTTCAATTAATATAGTTTTTAGAGAATTAGAGAATTTTAGACAGATTTTGAAATTGTTTTCATACATATATCAAGAAAGCCAAATGAAAGCAATTTTTATGAGGCAAGAGTTTCAAGCAACATTAGAATGGTCTATGATATTTAACTCATTCATAAACTTGCAAAAACGACTTTCATCTAATGGTTTGGTGAAGATATCGGCTAATTGATTATCGATCCTTATGTGGCTAATTTTAATATCTCCTATGCTCACATGATCTCTCAAGAAATGGTGACGGATATCTATATGTTTGGTTCTTAAGTGTTGGACCGGATTATTTGTAATCTTCACGGCACTATCTTTTTCACACAAAAGATACATATTTTCAAATTTTATTCCATAACCCATCAAGGTTTGCCTCATCCATAGCAATTGAGCACAACAACTTCCCGCGGAAACATATTCGGGTTCGGTGGTGGATAGGGCTACGGAATTTTGTTTCTTGGATGACCATGACACTAAGGATCTTTCTAAGAATTGACAACTATTAGAGGTACTTTTTCTATCCACTTTGCAACGCGCATAATCGGAATCCGAATATCGAATTAAATCAAATTTTGCACTTTTGGAATACCACAAGCCAATGCTAGCGGAATGCTTTAAATATCTTAGAATTCTTTTCACGGCCACCAAATGGCACTCTTTTGGTGATGCTTGAAATCGTGCACACATGCAAATACTAAACATGATATCGAGACTAGATGCGGTAAGATAAAGCAAACTATCACTCAAAGATCTATAAAGCTTTAAATTTACCGGTTTACCTCCCTCATTAAGGTCGAGATGACCGTTGATTGCCATGGGAGTTTTGATGGGCTTTGCGCCTTCTATGCCAAAGCTTTTAATAAAATCTTTTGCATACTTTGTTTGGCTTACGAAGATTCCATCCTTGAGTTGCTTGATTTGAAGTCCAAGGAAATAGCTAAGCTCTCTGATCATTGATATTTCAAATTCCCTAGACATCATATCACCAAACTCTTTGCAAAAATCTTGATTAGTAGACCCAAAGATAATATCATCAACATAAAATTGGCATACAAAGAAATCATCATCTAAAACTTTTGTAAACAAAGTTAAATCAATTTTGCCAATTTTGAATCCTTTTGAAACTAGAAAATCTTTAAGGCGTTCATATCAAGTTCTACCATAGAGCACCTTGGAGAGTGTCGGGACCAAAAAATGTAATTCTAGACCCTCTGTGTATAATGCACTAGCCTAGGATCACGCTAGTGCACACAATGTCAACATAGATGAATATTGATCCACACAAGACGAAATAATAGAATAAACGAGTAATTTGAATAACAAATAACTGTTGTGACCTTATGGTCGAGTTTATTTTTATTAAGCCTCATAGGGCTAGTAAAGAAATAAATAGCAGTGGAACAAACTAAACTTCAGCGAAAACCTATCAATTCACCACAGGCAACCGATTGGGATCAGGACCTAGCGATCAGCACCTTCATAGAACTCCTCCTCAAAAGTGGGCGAAAGCTCCTCCACTTCTGTTGATTGATTATAGTAAGCATGCGTACACAACCGTACTTGCAAGTTATACCACAGAATGCAATGTATACATAATGGCTTATTCCAAAGGAATGGCTTCTGTGATTCTTTTGCAAAAATGAACATTTGTAATTGAATATGAATAATAGGTTAAAACACAACTTAAAACAAATAAACAATATTAATTTAACAGTTGTTTTCACAAAGAACACAAAGCCTAAATAAATTATTCACACAGCCATATGACTTAGATCACACAGCTCCCTTCCCAAATGTTTTATGAAAATCTAACCCTCATACGAAATCCCCGAGCATGTCCATGACCGCGGACGCAGCTATTCGAATAGATTTGTTTAACACTCTGCAGAGGTTGTACACTTTACCCACACGATATAGTCAGTGTAGCTAGCACTAATCATAACAAAACTTTTCGAAAACTTCATCTTAAGCATTGACACTCCCGATGTGTTTTACTGACTACACTAACACCCACACAGGAAATTAGTCTGTTGCACATTGTTGGACCTGCAGACGGCGAACCACTCATAAATGTGAATCACCACGGAGACAGAAACACATATCCACCCTGGTACAGAGCTTAACCTACTACCTGAGTAGTCAATGTCGAGACTCCATAACTTACTAAGTTAGGCCCGTCCCATACCAGGCATGTGATCGTACAGTTGTGGCTTAGTTCAATGGCACACAAAATTAAGTCCTTAATTGACCAAGGTAAGACTTCTAATTTCTAACTAAATAACCACAATTCAAATATCCCAAGCACGGAGCTCCACCATATCACAAAGTTTCCACCACTTGCCTCGGTCTAAATCCTTACCCTGTTGGTTAAGTGCAACACATGCCATCAACGAGTAATAGCACACAGCGCGCATAGTTTTATCACAAAGTTCTATAGTCACTTAGTCAAATTTATATTTGCAACTCACATGAAATGATAACTCGTTGCATGGCCAAGCACTTTACTCATATCTAACCAACCCACACTGGTGCTATGATAATACCAACTAAATAATAACCAATCTAGGGTGACAAAGTATTATAACATAACAATGGATAAGGTGGCATGGATATAAACAAATAGGATAATAACTAATCCCAAAAGCATTTAAATAAATACTTAAAGTAAATATAATAATTGAATCAAAGTAATTTTAAAAAAACTGGGTTCAACATGATCAAAGGTATAACTTGCTTTGGAATAGAACCTGGTACTGGTCTTGGTCTTGGTGAACTCCTTCTTAAAAATTCCCCGAAGAATCAACGTCTACTCACAAACGAAGCAAATAAACAAAATAAATAAATACTAGAGAGAAAACAAACTCTAAAAATTAAATTAAAAAACTCAATAAAATAGAGCTAGAATTTAGATGAATTTAGAAATTTGAATGAGCTCAATCAGAGTTCAGATGAAGAACATATGGCCTTTGGAAGTTCAAACCCTAAAGAAATACCTAAATTGAAATTTCTGGATTATTCTGAATTAAATTTCTATTGAAAAATGGGAATACGATGCAATGCTGACGTCAACCTTGATTTCGGAAGTAAAAGAAAAATCAGAGAAAAAGGTTCAGGGACTAACATGTGGGCCCTCGGTCCATGGACCGGGTCCATGCAACAGATCTATGGTCCACGAGTGCATGGGCTCACAGAACAGTGGACCTGACAAGGGGTCCCACTGTCAGAGGCTCGATCTATGGTGGAATAGATCTACCGAATAGATCTAGGGTTTTTCGGGTGGACCGTGACACGCACGTGCGCACTTGGGGCTGACGCGGCGCCACGCACGTGACACGTAGGCGTGAGGTTGATGTGGCTGCTAAGCTGGACTACCATGTCGACAAAGCGACGACAAGGCTCGAGTTTTAAAGGTCGTTGGCGATTACGGCGTCTCTCTGGCGGTGGGTGGTACCACGAGGTAGAGGTGGCTTAGGCGAACTCCTGAAGGTGCTCACTGGTGCACGAGGTCAACTGAAGCGGCCAGCGGCGAAGTCATGGGCTCGACGGGATTGGCTCTCCAATGATGCTCCGGCGGAACCAAGGTGACCAAGGCGAAGCGCAGCTCCGTGCGATGTCAACGGCGGCGACGGTGGAGCTCGAGTGGCTTTGGTTGTGACGAAATCCCTCATCAGAGTTGGCGGCGGTGCTCTTCCTTCTCTGAGCTCAAGCGGCTGCTAGGGTTTCGCTCCCAGGTTTTGGCAGCTAGGGTTGAGGCACGGACGCCAAGGGCTACCCCTCCTTTTATACCCGGCGGCTCGGGAGAGTCCAGGGCACAAACTGTAATATCTTGTTTGTCGTTAGTGGGTGCAATAAAAATTAGAGAGAAAATTAAGAGAATTAAAAGAGAAAATTTGAAAATTGAGAGAGGAATGGGCCACGCAGCCCATAGTCAAGCAGGGGGAAAGTAGCCATAGTGGCCCATGGCCCATAGGGAAACCGGCCCCCAACTAAAGAAGGAGAGGGGGAACCCTAGGAGGAGCTACAGTACCGCTGCTACAGTGCGCCGCCGTGCTATAGTGCTGCCCATGAACAGTACCTCCACCCCTAGCCTTTGCTGCCGACCATGAAGAAGGAGGAAGGGAGAAGCCTCCTTCGGGTGCTGCCGGCCAAGGAAGAGAAAGGAAAAAGAACAAGAGAAGAAAAAGAGGAAGGAAAGAAATGATCCTCGCTAGGTCTCCACGTTTGTCGTCTCGTTCTCCATGGATAGCAATCAATTTCCTCCTCTTTTGTGTTCAATCTTTCCTATCGGTAGAGATTTGTGCAATAGATCGGGTAATCTGCAGTCTTGTTGATCTGTAGTTTTGGATTAGTTCAGTGCAAAATTAGGGTTTTGCGTCTCAGGTAGATAATTTCATTAGCTTTTTGTAAAGTATTAATTCACAATTTTTGGTTGGATAATGAATTAGTTATGAATTTTGCAAGTCTGGGTACTTATTCAGTCTCTGGATTCGGGCAGCGAACGTAGTTCTATGAATTAGGATTTGGAGATGGATGATTTGGTCAGTTGATCTCCATGAGTTATGTAGATAAATTTATGATGTTTCCAGGGAGATCAAGTTCATAATTTTTGGACATTTATAACGAAAGATATAAATTTTTGAAGTTAATATTGTAGTCTATCCTTCTATTGTGGATAGTAGAGAAAGACTAGTCTATTAGCAACCTTTGTTTCATAGTGGAGAAATTGTAATAATTTTTTTGAGGAATTTAGTTCTCTGTAGTTTCCAGAATGGCTTAGATCATTGAATTTGGTTGTACCAATTAAGAGATACAAAATTCCTAAGTTGTAAATACCAAAGATGACAGAACGGTCTTCGAGGTTAAAAACAAAGGTTTAGATTAGATAATTTGATATTTCAGTCACCTGAGAAGTTGTAGCTATGCTTATTTAGATTCCAGAAATTTTGGATTCATGACTTTTGGAGTTTTGACTCAAAAGTTATGGATTTTCCTTTGATAGCTGTCTGTTTGGGCAGATTGAGATTTGGGAGTGTATCGGTTAAGTTTCGGGTTGCTATTGGGAGCGAATGATTTCATTTTGTTCCATTGCTATACTGTGCACTTTTGAATGGTATACTTAGTATACTTTATGGTTGCCAGATGGTGGTGAGCACCGGGGTTAAAGTCTTTCCGTCGTCGTCATCCGTCTCGCGGTTGAGGCAAGTACAAACAATATAGGATGAATTGCGATGTAGTATTCTTGATAAATGCCATGGTTTACTTATGAGTTTATATCTATGCTATTGTCACTAAATGCTATTTCTCTCATGTTGGAAGGAGATTATGAAGTTCATTTGCATCTTGGCATTCATTCATGATTCTTGGACTACGTGATAGCCAAGCCTTGTTTCTTTTGAGGCCCCCGTCATACATTGGATGGGCATGAGGTCCCCCTCATGCATTGGACGGGCATGGGTCTCCACACTCGTGGAGTGTGGGCTTGAGGTCCCTGTGCCTAAGGGTGCAGGCTTGAGTATGCATCGACGGATGCACTACTCCGTATTACCGGTAATTGCAAAGAAGAAAGAAAGAGTATTCTTGACATTTGCATTGCATTCAAGTATATGAGTTGTATTTATGATCAATTGCTGATGTTCATATGAGGAATGGTTTACTTCATTTGTTGTTCGTGATGACTTGTTTTGTACCACTATTGTACTTTGTTGAGTCGTGGACTCACACTTGTTGCTGTTGTTCTTTTAGGTACCACTCGAGGCAGCGACATGCATGGGAAGGGGTAGTATTGATGCACTCCACACTTATTCACCCACAACAAATAAATTAGCTCATTTATCTAAAACTTCAAGTTCACGATAATTCCTTTAGATTCAGTCTGTGTCCATCCTTCGTGGTGGTTGGTTCGCTTGTATTCATGGATGAATTATTTATGCTTTTAAACCTCATTTATTGGTTCATTTAATTCTGTTTGATTGAATAACTAGTTTGATTGGATTAGACTTACATCCTCGTAACTCTGATGAATCTTGATGCTATAGATTTATTTGTTAAATATTTGCTCCCATTGTGTAGTCTAGTCGTATGCTTTGGTTTTAGCTGATAAAGAGAAAGATCCATGCTTAGATTATTAATAATTGAGAGATGATATTCTTTAACTTGGCTCATTGTAGCTTGTGCTAGATGTTGATGATTAGAACTAAATCATTCGTTGTTGAATGTGTTGCTGACATTTTGTTAGTAATTTGAAGTCAAGTGGTTCTGTAAGATAGTTTAGTAGCATCCTAGGCTCTACGTTGGGCTGGGGTGTTACACAAACGCCCAAAACAGCCATGTGGCAACGGAAACCAAATCCTCAACGGATTCGGGAATGAGGGAATGATGAACATGAGATTTGGTCGGCCCGCTTGTCAGCGGCTATGGCTCGGCGAGTCCTCGTGACACACGACACGCATGACGCTAGCGGGTGGGGACAACACAGCGCGTGCATAGAGGAGAGGGGGTGGACAGCGGCGAGATTGGGCCAGAAAAGAATGGAATTGGGCCAAGCTTAGGGGAATTCGGCCCAAAGGCTATTTCCGAGATTTTAATAGTTTTGCAACTTAGAAAATAGCAGAAAATGCAAATGACAATTAGAAAATAGCTAATAAACTCAGAAAAATTCTAGAAAATATATCCAAACACACAGAATCCAAATAAAATAGTTTTGGTAATAATTGATATTGACATTATTTATATTAAATTGTTTTGATACTGAAAGTTCATATTTAGCTTTAATTAACATTCAAATAAATCTCAAGGGCAAATTTTCCAACTACTAACTATTCAAAAGATTTTAAAAGCACAGAAAATTGGGATGTGACAGAGAGTTTATAAACATGATTTGGATTTTTAGAATCTTCAAAACTGGATGGTTGCTCAACAAACACAAGTTCGGATGTTTTTCCATTAAAAAAAGCACTTTTGACATCCATTTGAAATAATTTTATATCAAAGCATGATGCAAAATCAAGTAATATCCTTATAGACTCAAGTCTAGCTACGGGAGCGAAAGTTTCACCGAAATCCAAACTTTTGACTTGAGAAAATCCTTAAGCGACCAATTTTGCTTTATTTCTCACAATCATTCCACTTTCATCTTGCTTATTTATAAAGACCCATTTTGTACCAATTATGTTGTGTTCTTTGGATTTATCTACCAGCGTCCAAACATCATTTCGGGTGAAGTTATTGAGTTCTTCATGCATAACATTCACCCAATCCGGATTATCAAGTGCTTCAGCTACATGTTTTGGCTCAAGAGAAGAGAAAAAAAGAGTAATGTTCACAAAACGAAGCGACACGGGATTGATTTTGAACACCCTTACTCACATCACCTAATATTTGATCTATTGGATGATCTTTTGCAATTACATTATGAATTTTTGGTGGTAAGTAGGATGGTTGATCATTTTCCTTGTTGTCCTCTTCATCAATTTGAATTTGACTTGTCGTGGAAGAGGTAGGAGGTTCGACTTGAGTGAAATCTGATGGATCATTTGGATCTTCTTTTGGCATGATGTCTCCAATTTGCATATTCTTCATTGCTTGTCTTAATGCTTTATTACCTACATCATCTAAATTCTCTTGCTCTTCTTGAGAGCCGTTAGTTTCATCAACTAAACCAGAATTTTGGTTGAAGACACGATAAACTTTACTATTTGATGAATATCCAAGAATAAAACCAACATCGTATCGACTTGCAAATTTTGAAATACGAACACCCTTTTTCAAAATGTAACACTTGCAACCAAATACACGAAAAATATGAGATGTTCGGTTTTCTTCCAACAAGAAGTTCATAAGATGTCTTTTTCAAGAGGCGATGCAAATAAAGACGATTTATGGCATGACAAACGGTATTGATTGCTTCCGCCCAAAATCTATTGGAAGTGT
Source organism: Phyllostachys edulis (assembly GCA_036346405.1). Lineage (NCBI taxonomy): Eukaryota > Viridiplantae > Streptophyta > Magnoliopsida > Poales > Poaceae > Phyllostachys > Phyllostachys edulis. The sequence goes on along the minus strand of CM070552.1, from coordinate 53,809,636 downwards.
TATATTCATCAAGCATTGTCTTGGCTATTTCAATTAATGTTCCATTTTTTATTTCTACAACTCTATTTTGCTTCGGAGTGTAGGTTGTGAAAAGTTCATGTTTTATTCCAAGTTCGTCACAAAAGTCTTCAACTTTAGTGTTCTTGAACTCGGAACCATTATCACTGCAGATTTTTTTAAAATTTTGAAATCAAATTTATTTTGAGCCCTTTTTGCAAAACTTTTGAAGATGCCGGAGTTTTCGACTTTGTCATTTAGGAAGAATACCCATGTGTATCTAGAGTAATCATCCACAATAACTAAACAATAGCTATTACCCCCGATGCTCTTATAGGTTGTTAGCCTAAACAAATCCATATGTAAGAGTTCCAATGGTATAGAAGTTGACATGATACTCTTAGAAGGATGAGAATTTGCGACTTGTTTTTCGGCTTGACAAGCACTACAAAGTCTATTCTTCTTAAACTTCACATCCTTCAAGCCAATAACTAAATTATGTTTGAAAAGCTTTTTAAGTTGAATCATACTAACATGAGCTAGCCTTCTATGCCAAAGCCAACCCAAAGATGTTTTTTTTTTTTGCAATCAAAGAAGTTTTCAAGCATGAATCATTTGAGGAAAAATCAACCAAGTAAATATTTACAAATCTAAATCCTTTCAAAGCTAAAGAATTGTCCTTTTCATTTAAAATGGAAACACCGTCTTGAGATAATACACAAGTTAAACCAAGATCACAAATTTGAGCAACGGATAACAAATTGAAATTAAGTGATTCAACTAATGACACATTAGAAATGGAAAGGTCATTTGAGATAGCAATTTTACCCAATCCTATCACCTTTCCTTTGCTATTGTCACCGAAAGTGATCTTCTCATTTCTTTTTTCAATTTTCGAATTTGGTAAACATTTTCCTATCGCCGGTCATATGTTGAGTGCATCCACTATCAAGCACCCAATGTTTTCTACTGGTCTTGTAGTTCACCTACTGTAACACCCTAGCTATTCGGAAGCCAAAATGTTACCTAAAGAATCTAATATCCAACCACATTGCGGAAGAATTTAAACAACATCTCCACTAATAGCATATAAAGAAAAACATCTATTAGAACGAGTGCAAGAATATAATCTGAATCCAACAACATATCACAAATTCCAAATATCCAAGACTACTGAATCAATTAAGATAATTCTATCAATAGACTAATCCAGGATGACAAGCAGTTATTTATTCAACCTTAACATAGAGAAAGATACCACCCATCATTGAACTCTATTTATTACAATCCATCACTTATCGAGTGAATGACAAGAACAAATTCATATTATTGAAAATCGAATGTTGCGAAGTGAATGTATTATATGTGTCTACTCCCTCCCAAGAATACCATCAACAGTGATCACCTAGAATAAACAAACACAGGCAAGAATGAGTCTAAGACTAAGCAAGTACAAAGAATATTATGAACTACAATGAATCTGAACACGACAGTATCATTAAAGAATATGAACATAGAACTGAAAGAAATATGTGAATGCATGGAATGAATGGACTACACTTCTGCTTATACCGGTATAGCCAGTGACACACCCGTCGATGTTCACTTAGGCCCGCATTTAACAAAATACGGGGATCCAAGGCCCGTATGAAGAATGTTTCATACGGGGATCCAAATCTGCCCACATTGGAATGGTGGGTCTTACGTGCCCATACTGGAATTGATGAGTCTTTATTTTCCACTCCCGTGGAAGAAACATGAATAAATGAATGGATGGAATGAATCATGAATAATGAAAAACACCATCTCTTTAAACATGGATTAACGGATATGAAAGAAACATGAAGCATTGAATCTACTCATGGATCATAGAAATAACAGTATGAATACAAGCACTCAACATTCACCAACATTAAGAATTACAATGTACTTGCCTTCCGCTCTGCGAAGCGTTATGAGACAAGACGGATGCCGCTACACTCGAAATTCCCCCTTCTACACAAATTAAATACTTGAATAAGGAACCACGCGAACACGACGTCACTCAAAACACTTAATCGCGGCATGCTAAACCCAAGGTTCACAAAGTCGATCTACTCTATTAAACCGACAAATCTAGTAGGACAACAGTACTAAATAAATCATAACTTTTGATCTGAGACTCGAAACGATGTGAACTCAGATCCTAAGGAAACATAACAAAAATATATACAAAAGTCTAGTTGGCGGAATCTCCTGATTCGGCCAAAAATCCAAGTTAACAGTCCTATGAAAATCGAACATCCAAACTGTTTCACAGAAATACATAGCAGTAGAGAAATAGTCATATTTTTTATATACAACTCCAAATTGAATGTTCTTTATCAATATGGAAAGGATAACAAAAATGCTACAATAACCTAGTTGGGTGGAAACCCTGAAATTGCCATTAATTTATTCATATCTTAAAAGACAAACTGACAGTTAATTCACGTCAGGAATTCAGGACAGCAGGAAAGATTCTACGATATCTTTTGAACCGTAAATCAGAATTTAGTGTTCTTGGTGGCTACGAAAATCTAAGAACAATTCCTAAACAACTCTAGCATATTTACATCTCAAATTCGGCATCTAAGAACATGATATCAGCCGTGCAACATTCTGGACAGAACCGAACTATTAGCAGCAGCAATTTAATCCAATTAATCTTAATCGATTTCGCATCTATTCTGAATCAAACAGCGAGGAACGACTTTCGTTACCCTTGTAGAACCCTAGGAAGACGATAGACAAAACCCACGAAGAAGATCTCCTCTTCTCCTCCTTTCTCCCCTCTCCTTCGTCTTCCTCCATGGCCGGCCAACAAGGCAGGGTATCGCTGCAATGGAGACGGTAGTGAAGGGAGGTGGAGCAGCAGGGACTCATGGCGTGGGGACGACATGGGGGCGCCCAAGAGCCAAGGGAGAGGCGGCGGCCAGCAAGGAGGAAGAGGGAGATGGAGGTGGTGGCCAACACCAGAGGGGAAAGGGAAAAAGCGGCTAGGGTTTTTGGGGGGAGGGTAGCGCCTCCCCCTATGGCCGGCTCCCCACCTGGGCCTCATGGGCCAAGGCCCGTGGCCTAGGTTGGCAGATTTTCACAGAAAACCCCTTCTCACTTGATTATTCTCTCTTTTCTTTATTGCATTTGCTAACGAATATTGAGTAAATTCCCTCTCCAAATAATATTCTCCCTAATTGATGTTTGGGGTATTACATTCTACCCCCCTTAAATAGGATTCGACCTCAAATCCTCACACAGCTCTATGTGAAAGAACAACCACAACTAAGAACTAACAATGGTAACCACGTATCCATAGTGAACAAATCCGGATAACGCTCACGCATTAGAAATTCCAACTCCCAAGTAGCCTCTCTCTCGGACTGAGGAGACCACAACACAAAGACGTAAAGCGACTTCTGTCCTAACACTCAACCCAGCATTTCCAGGTACACATATCGGAATAAAATCGAAGGTAAGACCCTACTCGCTGGTCATCATTTTTAACAAAATTCCAAGTTTTGAATTGCTCAGTTACTCACTTAGCACCAGAACATACCAGACGTTGTGTTCTTCGCATATGGACCCGAGACGGTCAAAGCGAAACGCCAACTTCCTAATTTCTGCAACTATCAGAATCGAACGAATGTACCTGGGCCAATCTCCCCTTTGGTACGAAAGTACACAACATGCTCAAAATCAAACTCTTCATCTTACAAGGAGCACCTTCTTTAATCACGAATGCACAACGAAACTCGCTTTTAAACATCTGCTTTACAAAGAGAATCCAATTGAAAATAAAGAGTTTTCATCGCAACCACGCAATGCCAACTCTCCACCAAAAGGGTCAAATTCAAGATTGACAAATCATCACGAAAGCAATTCCACTTTCTGGTTAGGAAATTTGCGAATGATCACCATGAAAGCCAAAGGAGAAATCACTCGAATGCCCAAATCAAATACTTCTTTTATTTTGTCTGAACTGGAAAGAATCATACATGCCAACACAACGCTAACTCAAACTGCGAAAAACATCAGTCAACAACACAAAGTTCGCACGAGAATCAAGAAAACATTTCTCTACCCGAGGAAACATCCTTTTTTTTCTCAGTTTCTCTTTTAGGAATAAAATTTCTCTCAAACCTTGGAATTCGAACTCATCATATACCACACAAGCTCCAACCTCTTATTTTAACATCCTCAAATTATGCTCAACTCGAAATACATCATCCACACCTTTGTGGAGAGGCTCTGTTGATTCCACCGAACCCTCTAGACAACTCCTTCTACTGGTGAAATTAATTTGACAGAAGGCACCCAATGCACCTCGAAATGGATCTCACGCAATCCCATCACCTCCAACCTTCAAGAATAACAACTCAGAATCCTCAGTACACACGCTCATGTAATACATCTGAAGGGTTCTAATAATGATCATTCCACTGATCAGGAAACGTCATATTCTATTTTCTCTTCACACAATCATTGGGCAACCCAAGGTCTAGCATAAAAGTGCAAAGTCCACATTTAACCTCCAAAACCTCTACAACGAACTTATCTTATAAGAGATTGAGAAATCATCAGATTAAATCTCTAACATCCCCATAATTCCAACATACTCACTCATTGACATCATCAGAAATCACCCACACAATCTCACAATACTATCCAATTGCGTTACTCTATAAAATTGATCAAGGTTTCCATATTTTCAATAATTCCCAACATTTCAACATGAACTAAGGTTCTGGAATTTCACTATACCATAGATTCTACTCAGTCGTAACACTATTTAGTTTTTACTTCGAAACCATACACTCCATTTGAATCAAATTTCCTCCAAGAAGTACAGGTCAAAACCAATTCATCTTCTACTACTCCAATAGCTTGGTAGCAAAATCTCACCACTACCATTACTTAACCACCACAAATCAGTTACCAGATTACGCTTTGTAAAACTTTGCAACACAAAACAGTTGATCTTTTCTCAAAAGAAAGAGACGAACAAGGACAAGTTTCGTCACACAGGAAAACGTTGCTCCTCATAGCGATCACGAAACCAAAAGAAATAGTTTGATAACGAAGATCTTGGAAAACGAAAGTTGAGTTCACAGTTGAGGGCACATATCCCTCAAAAATGAATTAACAAGTAACAACCAATAAGAAAATGACATTACGATTGAGCAGCAGGGACTCATGGCGTGGGGAGGACAAGGGGCGCCCAAGAGCCAAGGGAGAGGCGGCGGCCAGCAAGGAGGAAGAGGGAGATGGAGGTGGCGGCCAACACCAGAGGGGAAAGGGAAAAGGCGGCTAGGGTTTTGGGGGGGGGGGAGTGGCGCCTCCCCCTATGGCTGGCTCCCCACCTGGGCCTCATGGGCCAAGGCCCGTGGCCCAAGTTGGTGAATTTTCACAGAAAACCCCTTCTCACTTGATTATTCTCTCTTTTCTTTATTGCATTTGCTAACGAATATTGAGTAAATTCCCTCTCCGAATAATATTTTCCCTAATTGACGTTTGGGGTATTACACCTACAAAACAAGAATTAAGTTCTTTTAGGTACCCAAATTTGTTTGGGTCCTTAGAGGTTAGTGACCAAGGCTTTGGACATCCAAATAACATTCTTTTTTGCGTCTAAAATTGAAGTGCCAATAAATTTTGCTAGAACTTTGCCATCTTTAGATTTTCTAAGCATGTAGCAAGAATCATAAATGATATAAGACTTAGTATTAGCAATTGAGCATGCATTTTACAAATATCCTATATTACGACATTTATTGCAATATTTGCCATTTTCTTTTACAAACATTGCGGGTTTATAAATGGGCTTCTTACCTTTCTTGAGAATGAACCCAAGTCCTTCCTTATTGAACGAGCACCTTTGCTCACTCAATAGCTTGTCAAGGGTTGCTTTACCCTTGAAGCATCTTTTCAAGCTCTTACTTAGCTTGGTGACTTGCTCTTTTAACTTATGATTTTCAACAATGAGCAATGAATCACATGTATTAGCCGTATTAGTAACAGACTCAATTTTAGAGCAACATGGAATGGATAATAAATCATCACATGATGTAGAAGTACTAGATATTTATATAGCATTTGGAACAACTTCTACATTAGGCATCTCATTCATTAAGTCACATGTAATTCCAACATTTGAATGAGACTTTTCAATATCTTTTAGGACAAGAGAATCATGAGCATCCTTTAACCGCTCATAAGAGTCTTTTAGAGAGATATGCTCTTTCTTCAAGACTTTAAACTTTTATTTCTCTTTTCCTAGATATTCATTTAATTCTTCAAGCATATCTATTAGTTCATCATATAAAAGGTTCATTGTTGCTAATGGATTTTACCTTATCTCCTTTTGCCACAAGGCAAGCAGGAGTACAGCAGAGTGCCGGCTCTTACTTGATGGCGATGCCGACAAGTCCTCTTTTCTTAGAGGACCCTTCTGAAGGATCTAGACCTGCCATTATATGTTAATGGAGTTTTGATGATTAATGATAAATCTAATTGTGAGACTAACACTTTTATTGATATACATATTGTGTAGTCTTATTTGGATATAAAGGTGATAATCATAAAGGCATGCATGTGATTAATGACAAATCTAATTGTGAGACTAACACTTTTATTGATATACATATTGTGTAGTCTTATTTGGATATAAAGGTGATAATCATAAAGGCATGCATGTGATTAATGACAAATCCAATTCATTGGATATACAAAAGGAAAATCTAAACAGGTATGCATTTATAATGATAAATCTATTTGTGAGACTAAATATTCTATTTGCCTTATCTCATTATTAGTCTCGTTTGGATATAAAGAACAAAAGTGCTATGCATTCGACTTCATAGTTCTTATATTTTGTTGCATTCCTCGGATCCAAAATATAGGTTGAACCCCACCAAAGATTAACCTAAATATGTGCATATGTTTCCATTACATATTCATGTATGCACACATATAGGGGGAGTTCATTCTATATTTTGAGGTTTCATTAGTATTGATCCATATTCTTGTTTCCACAAATATTTGGGATCTTTACTTTGAAACATATCCTTTGAATATATTTAACTTGTGTAGTTAATATATTCATGTGAGTATATAAGACTTGTGTAGTCTAAATATACTTATACGTGAGTATAACATAACTTGTATAGTTCATGTGTACTCACATATCCTTGAATATATTTAACTTGTGTAGTTAATATATTCATGTGTGTATATAAGACTTGTGTAGTCTAAATATACTTATATGTGAGTATAACATAACTTGTGCGTTTATGTGTACTCACATATCCTGAATATATATAACTTGTGTAGTTAATATATTTTTGTGTGTATATGAGACATGTGTGCTCATATATCCTTTGAGTATATATAACTTGTGTAGTTATATATATTCATATGAGTATATACAACTTGTGTAGTGCGTATATACTCATACCAATCTATATTCAATTATTTGTTATTGAAGTGGTTATCATCAATTACCAAAGAGGGAAAGATTGTGGTATCTTATCCCACCATTATGAATTAATGGTATGATGTGGTAATTAATAATAATTATATTGTGGAACTAACATTTTCCATGAGTTGGATAAGCAGGTTAGGTTCCATGATAATGAAGACTTGGGATGACATCATGTGTTGATGGTCATCAAGTCAAAAAGAGTTCCATCATGTGTTGATGGAAGTCAAGTAAAGGAAATCATCGTGTGTCGATGATGTTCAAGAAGAGAAGATGATCATGAGTTGATCATCAAGTCAAGTGAAGGTCCATCATGTGTTGATGGAGGCCAAGTGAAGAGTGCATCATGTGTTGATGCATATCAAGACTCGGGATGGAGGATGTCATCATGTGTTGATGAGCATCAAATCAAGATCCCGAAGTGAAACTTCATCATGTGTTGATGAAGGTCAAGTGAAGAACTCATCATGTGTTGATGAGCATTCAAGTTAAGAACCCGGACTTGAAGTGAGGATGTGCGTCATCAAGCTTCAAGTGGTTGCGCAAGGCAAATGTATGACTAGCTAGGGCTAAGGATGTGTTCCTAGTCTTTTACCGGTCTCGGTGTTTGGTTGGGAGACCGGATTGCTAGTATAGGTTGCCATACTATTAAGAGGGGTCTTGACTAGTAGCTTGAGTTAGTCATGTGTTGATAGCTCATTGTGTTTGCTCTAGCTCACCTTAACATGTTGCCAATATTTGCGAATGTGTTTTGCAAATAGTTGTCGCTCATGGATAATCCTTGTAGCATGTGACTTAAATTTGTGAATGTGTTTTGCAAATGGTGTAAGTCCATGTACCTTATTCCTTGTGGTGTGATTCTATAAGTTGGCAAATGTGTTTTGCAACTTGTTGAGAATCTCACGTGAATCCTTGTTTGCATCGCGCGTCAATTCGGTGGCAAATGTGTTTTGCTAACTAAGTTGAAGCGGAGTGCAATTTGTGGTATGATTCTAAAAGTTAGCAAATGTGTTTTGCAACTTGTTGAGAATATTGCCTTTGAACCCTTGTTTGTATTTCATATCATTTGCAAATGTGTTTTGCAAAGTTGAGTTTGAAAAGGAAATGCAAGCTGTTGTTTTCTCTGGAAAATCGATTGTACCGACGTGTATTGAGCGGTTCAACCGAGATGCGGTTCAACCGGATTTTTGGTGCGGTTTGACCGAAAATCGGTTGTTTCGATTTCCAGATGGCGGTTCAAGAAAATCAGAACCGATGTCATTTCGACTCAGAGCTCTCTTTGGAAATCGATTGAACCGCATTTGTAAAACGGTTGAACCGCGATGCGGTTGTACCGATTTTTCTATGGCGGTTCATATTTTCCAGAGAGCATGTCATTTCGGCGGATTTGGAAACCCTGCGATCGGTTGTACCGCGCGTCAATACGATTCAACCGGGAGATGCGGTTGTACCGAATGTTGTTTGGCGGTTGTACCGAACCAGTGCCCAACGGCTAGTTTTATAGCCGTTGGAGGAAGTGCGGTTGTACCGCATCCTAGTTGGCGGTTGAACCGCTCCTGTTGATTTTTCAGCAGACTTTTCCACAATGGCTAGTTTTTGTGTGTGGGCTATAAATACTCACCTTGGCCATGTGTAGGGGTGCAGCTTGTGTTCCCATTCATACTATTGAGCTAGTGCAAGCTCTCTACTCTCATTTGTGCATGTGTTGCACTTAATGAGCTTGAGAGGCAAACCCTAAGTACATGTGTTGCCTTAGGTAGTGGATTGTGTATCCACTTGAGCTTAGACATTTGATTAGTTCAAGTGAGAGTTCTAAGACTTGTTACTCTTGGTGTTTGCCGACACCTAGACGGCGTGGTGGCGTTGTGCGCCGGTGAGCTTCTCAAAGAAGATTGTGAGAAGATCCAGGCGGTTTGTGAGTGGCGTGGTGCTCGCCATCTCCAGAGTAGAGGAAAGAGCAACCCTAGTGGAGCGAGGTGTTGGTTCGGTTTGGAACCGGTCCAAGTGGTTGGACTTACCTCGGAGGCGAGTGCTCAATTCGTGGAGCCGGTCCAATTAGTTTGGGCTTGCCTCAACATGGATTAGGGGAGACCGGTAAGTCTCCGATTACCATGGTAAAACATCACCATGTCTATTGTGGTTTGCATTCTTGTGTTTTACATATTGCAATTTATATTCCTCGAATTAAATTGCTTATTCATTGTGGATGAATGCTTGCCTAGCTTTGTGCTATTTACATTGCTTAAATTGAATTACTTACAAGTCGTTGTTTAATTGTTATATTTATCAATAGACTTGTATTGTTGGTGCACTTAGGTGAACCTAGTTGATTTAGGCTCTAATTGTGCAAAACCGTATTTGTATTAGCTTCCGCTTTAGAAATCGGTTTTAGCCAAAGAAGTTTTTAAAACGCCTATTCACCCCCCTCTAGTCGACCTCCTCGATCTTACACCTTCATCATTACAATCAGAGTCGGAATCCGAATACTCTTCATCCGAATCCCATTCGCCAATATGAGCTTCATTTTTGTCATCTTTATTAAGCTTCTTAAAAAACTTCTTCTTACCGTTGTATTCCTTCTTCTTTGATGATTTGCCCTTATCTTGTTAGGGCAAGGAGAGACAATGTGTCCATTCTCATTGCACTCATAGCAACAGATATTGCTATAGCGCTTGTTGTCATTTGAGAATTGTCCCTTCTTGTTCTTGTAAAATTAAGGCATTGATATGGGCGTCTTCTCATGAATTTCTTCATTCTCCTCACAAGGAGAGCAAATTCCTCTTCGGAGTCTTTTTTTTCATCCTCCGCTTCCTCACTTGATTCCGCTTTTGTCTTGAAAGCGATAATCTTCTTCTTCGAGGAAGATGACTCCAAGAGCTCTTCATTGTCCTTCTTGTATAGCTCATTAGTGATGAGATTGCCCAAGAGACCGGTTGACATCATTCTTGGCAATTCAAAAGAATTGAGTAAAATAAAGTCACCAATGTCTCATATTTCTCTGGGAGAGCCCTAAGCATTTTTCTCACAATATCAACATCAAGAAAGTTGGTGCCTAGGCATTTGAGCTTATTTACAATGTTGTTGAGACGAGAATACATCTCGTTGATATTTTTATGATGCAACATTGCAAATATTTCATATTTGATCCTAAACCTATTCAATTTGGTTTCTTTAACCGTGGATGTACCCTCATGAATTTTCGAGAGTGTTGTCCATATCTTATAAGCGGTTTCAAGGTTGCTCATTCGATTGAACTCATCTGCATTTAAAGCTCCAAATAGAGCGTTCATCGCTTGAGTTTCGTTCTTCAAGATCCGTGGGGTGTGCGGGATCAAGTGCCATAACAAAACCCTCACTAACAATTCTCCATATGCTTGGGCTCATGGCCTTTAAATAAATGGACATTCTAATTTTCCAATAAGTATAATTTGATCCATCAAATAAAGATGCCTTGCCTATTTATATTCCCTCACTAGCCATCCTTTCTCTCCTAGACGGTTAAGTCTAAAATTAGAGAGACCAAGCTCTAATACCACTTATAGGATCAAGGATGGCCGACTACAGGGGGGTGAATAGGAGGTTTTTAAAAAATTTCAACTAATTAACAATGTTAAACTAGATTATCTAAACAAAGATAAACTTATGTCAAAACTAGATACAAACTAGCTAAGCAATTCTACACAAGTAAATTGCTAGAAGTGTAAATACGGAAATAGTAATGACAAAGAATAAACCACAGTGGAGACAATGATATTTTTCTCGCGGTATCGAAGACTTGCCGGTCTTCACTAGTCCACGTTGAGGAAACTTGAACGAATCAAGTCGGCTCTACAAATTAAGCCTTAACCCTCGATCACTATCGTTGCTCTTCCTCCACTCTGGAGATGGTGAGCACGCAACCACTTCACAAATCCTTGTCGGGTCACTTCACAAGCTTCATTGAAGTGATCACCACACAACTTCTTCTCCAAGCTGTTTAGGTGCCAGCAAGCACCAAGAGTAATAAACCAAGTGTTTGCTTAAGGAAAATTAAGTGCCAACAAGATAAACTAATGATGTAATGCACTTGAATGCTCTCAACTACTTCAAAATGGGAATTCAAAGCAAATGAGTAGTAGAGAGTGTCTAAGAACTCAAGGGTATTCAATGAGAGTGAATATGCTCAAAAGTTCTAAGCTAGAGGCAGGTGGGGAGGTATTTATAACCCCAACCAACAAAACTAGCCGTTTAAATAAACTTCCTGAAAAATTCAGGATTTACGGTAATACCACCGTTCAAGCTCGGTATTACTGTAGTCGAGGATTAACAGTCGACTACTGTTCATTAAATGCGCCTGTTGTAGCCGTTATGGAAAATTTATGATATTACCACCAACTATAAACCGGTATTACCGCATCACGGCAATACCGCTTGGCTATATCGGTATTACCGATTTCCAGAGTATAAAAAACACAAGAAAAACACCCTCTCTGGAAAAATCGTATCGCCAAGTAAAACTCGGTATTACCGACTTACGGTAATACCACTCAAGAACTGTAGTCATACCAATTTTAGTTTTCAAGAAAACTCCCAAAAACATGTTCTTTGGAAAATTCATACCGCCAACTAGATTTTGGTATTACCGACTTGCGGTAATACCGCTCATCTCATGCGGTCATACCGATTTTGGGTTTTCAAGAAAAACTTCCAAAACATCCTCTCTGGAAGATACATACCGCCATGTAAACTTCGGTATTACCGACCTACGGTAATACCGCTCAATACTTGCGGTCATACCGAAATTTCTGAATAGTTTTCCAAAGGCAAAGATAAATGCAATGTATGACTTCTAGTTGATTAAGATGGCACAAAAATATATCCTCAAGCTACTAGCTATGATCCCTCTTTATAGTACGGCGTCTAGCCTATAAATTCGGTTTTTTCTCCCAACACCGAGACCGGTAAAATACTATAAAAGGGACTTAACCTTTAAACATTCTAACACACAAGTTAGTCCCTCAATATATTGTTGACATTAATTACCAAAACCATTATTTGGGGCCTAGATACTTTCACAGCTGCAGCCAGAGAGGAACAAATAAACACCTTAGATCTGCAACGCTAGTAGATTTTCTGCCATGAGGTTTAGATTGCACAACTAAGATGACTAGATCGACATGGATGAATCTGGGTTGCGTGAGCTGTCACGGTGTACCCAAGCCCCAATCAAAGGGGTGTTTGGAATGGCTGGGCTTTCCTGAAAAGCGGCTTCTAGCTGTGCTGTAGGGCTTTCCGGCTATGGGCTAAAGATGTTTGGTGTTTGGCTGTCTAGCTTTTAGGTAGGCTAGCTGCAGCTTCCGAGATGGAAAATGTCTGAAATGCCCCTGAGGACAGTAATGGCTTGTTTCATGTCGTTTAATGCAATTAACACATTTAACGATAATTAACGGCATTTAAAAACAATGAACAACGGACACCATTGACGACAACTACCACAATCGACGACATTTAACGATAATTAACGACGACGACTGCAATTTGCGCAATTGATCGCATTTGACGATGATATACTACGATTAACAACGCAATCTACCACGATTAACAACATTATACCGCAAACCACACAATTAGCGTATTTAACAACAATTATTACAATAAACATTTGTTACAACCAATAATTATTAATAACAATTATTATAATAATTAATTATTACAAACAATTTATTACCGTGAATAATTAATACGCCAATTAATTAATTAATTACAAATCATTAATTTTACAACCAAAAGGGGAGCCCGACGGCGGAGATGGGTGGCTCGGGGAGGAGGAACTGGGGAGGATGGAGGAGGCTGGTGGATCGGGGTTTTGTTGAATGGCAAAAGGGGGTAAATACTACGCAAGTTTTGGGGGGGGGGGGATGCAGAAGAGAGGTGGTGGGAAGCCGTGGGATGTTGCCCCGCGGTAGCTTCCAGTTTTCGGTTTTTTCATGGTAACACGATTTTTTGCTTCGAAAAAACAACTACGAAAATCTAACCGTTTGGTTCGGCTTTCGACTTTTAGACGAAAGCCGAAATAAACATACCCAAAGTATCTTTTGGCTGAACCCCATCGCTTTGCTGCCATTTATCACCTGACTCGCACATAATGATTGGATCCAGGCCTATCCCTTTTCATCTGCTTCGTGCTGGATCGGTACTATTGACGCATCAATGCTGAGATGTTACGAGCAAATGTGCATTCCAGCTTGGCTCTCATTTATAGTGCATTACTTCTTCACTCGTGAGCCTGGACTGAGTGCCATCCCTGTGACTGCAGCTGAATAGTTGATGCCCCGAAACAGTGTGTGAAGTTTGCGTGTGGGCAGTATGGGCATCACCGCATCAATCCCCCCTGGCAGCACAGGTCAATGCAATGCACGTTGCGAGAAGACTGCCTTCTCGGGTGAACTCAATTTACTAGTTATCCATGTATATGTAGTGTGAATTAATGCATCATATCAATGCCTTCAGAAAGTAAGACGAACGATCTTAAAAAACACACACACACACCGGAGGTCCAGAAATGCTGAATACTGGCTACCAACATCGAAAATCAGGATAAAGAAACGCATCGATCGATCGATCATGGAAGGCTGATTTTCACAATGAACAGGGACATGATGACAAAGGTAATTCGTTTAAAAACGAGCCAGTCTTCCATGAACACTAACAAAGTCACACCGGTAACTGATGCTTGACTAGGGACATTGACAATAGTGTAAGAATAAACTTTAATTTTGCGGAACTTTGCAGCACTTATATGATTCAACTAACAAACCTTGCTCGGTGTTTGTAATCTGCATGATGTCTTTCTTTTTCTCTCTACCTTTCACTTGAATACTCTCTTGATGGACAGAGAACAGAAATGTGTATGTTTCTTAGTTGTGTGTGTATCATGCTTTTGTAGGGCTGCACTTCTTCTAATATTTTGATGCATCAGAATCACTGTTATTTATAGTGTATGAACTGATGCTATCAAACAACAAGGAGTCATTTCCATGCACCTTTTCACCGAAGCATAACTGCATGACAGTTAATGCAAAGCACAAAACATGTGCTAATTTCAGTCTCATGTGATGACCGTTAAAGCATAGCATGAGCCATGCATGCAACTTATCCAGCAGCCACTGCTTTCATGTACGCATACATTATACCACTAACACACATATACATTTATTTAGCGAAGGGAGAGAAGTGGGATTTAAAACCCTTGATTCCAATCCTTCAATTTAGTAACCATCATACTATAACTTTTAATACTAGAATCAATCTAATAAATTTACATAGGCCATAAAAGATTAATTAATCTTACAATTAGCTGTTCCATTCTTACATTCAGAAAGAACCGCGAGCAGTGTAACGAGCTACATATTTCAGATACTGATCAGAGAAGGCAGATTTGAGCAAAATTTGTAAAAAGCGTGGTTAAGCAAAACTTTTGCACTCTTCTTATATTAGTAAACAACTGTCCCTGATGCAATGCCAGGAGATTCAGGAGAAGTTTTGGAACCCGAATGTAGATTGATTAGTAAGTCCAAGACCATTCAAGTATTGGGATTGTATGGACGTATGGTACATATCGGTTGTTCGTGGCATGCGCCAACAGCATTGATAGCGTAAATGCAGCAAAATTCAGTCACACTCGCAGACACACTATTTAACGTTGCATGTCCATCTCGAGGTTCTCGACTGTAAAATTTACAGAGTCGTTCATGACTGCTTAGCAAAGTAGATGCGATTCAAAGCCTGGCAAAATCACGATGTAACAAGGCAATAAGCGTACGTACAGCAACATGCTAGCCGAAATGATTAGTTGGCCCAGCTCACGACGGCCAGTTTCTGTACCATCCGGCCCACGCGGACACGAGCCCACTAATCCCCAACGTGACGGCGTGGTTGCAGAACGGGTTGGGCTCGATGTCCGCGATGGCAATGACCAGGTCGGCGACGTTGGCCGCCGTCGCCATGAGCCGCATCACCCGGTCCATCTGGATCTTCCTCAGCTCCTTATCCTTCTCCTTCCCGCCCTCCCTGAGCAGCTTCCGCTCCTGCCTGATCCCCCTCCTGATCATGATGATGTCCATGGTGATGAAGAACACGTAGCCGACGGACTCGCCGAAGGCGGAGATGAAGCTCATGCGGCGCGCGAGCCAGGCCTCGAGGACGCCGACGCGCGAGAGCCACGTGAAGTGGTCGAAGAAGAAGTAGACCATCTCGCCAGCGTTGGCGAGCACGGCGAGCGCGCCGAACTCCCCTGGGGAGCGGCGCAGCGCGTTGAAGCCCGTGAGGAAGCGGCCGGACCGGAAGGCCTTGCGGCCGAGCCCGGAGGCCGTCTCCCAGTTCTTGGCGCGCTTCGCGAGGTCCGGGCTGGAGGACTCGGCGGCCCAGTGCGCGAGCTTGGACACGTACTGGAACGTCTTCACCAGCTTGTCGATGCCATCGCGCTTCGCGAGGAAGACCACGAGCGTATCGAGCGTGTCGCCGGCGCTCATGGCGATGGCTAACTGCGGTGGCTTGGGTGAGTTTAGGGGAAGCGCGCGCGCGCGTGCATGGGGGAGGCTCGGAGTGTGAGAAGTCGCCGCGAGCGGTGTGTGTGGTTGGCTTGGGATAAAGGGGTAGTGGCGGGTACTTGGCTAGGATGCGTTTGTCGTCTGCGCCAGAAGTTATTTTCTGGTGCTAGTGACTGGTGAGGATTGAGAGGGCCCAGGTCTTTGCTTGCTTGCTTGATTGACGCCTTGGGTTTTGCTTATCTCTTCTTTTTTTTGCCACCCATGTATCTTGGATCCGGACCCTGCTGGACTGCACAGGATCACTGCTCGATCAGTGATTTCAGATTGTATGAACAGTACTCGCAGTGGCATTGGATCAGACAGTGAAGAGAAGAATCTAATATATATCACTGTGCTCATCAGCATTAGCCCATGCATAGGCTAATGCACCGCTTCCATGTATCTCAGTCTAAGAATTGTTATCTAAACACTAACGAAAATCATGTGAAGTAACGTACTGCTAAAAAAGTCATGTGAAGTAGCAAACCGAATCATTGTAAACATTAGACAACACTTTGCACCAATTTATAAGGCTAATTGGTGGCTAGTCCAACCAGCATGGCACATGAGATTCGGCCAGGGGAGGGGGGAATAGACGTAGTGCACTCCCTCCGAGCCCATCAGGCCATCCTAGGACTGGCTGTAAGGTTGTAGGTTGATGGCCATCAGAGAATTCCATAGTTCACACGGCCCATCTAGTTAGTTATTGCTTATTGGGCCGCGCTGCTTCTCCTCCGCCTTCCCCTTACTGAAGCCGTGCAGGCGCAGCCGCGACCCTGCGTCCGGCGCTGCGAGAGCGAGACGGGTTGGTGGGAGGCTTCCTCTCCGTTCCGTTCACCTCCGGGCTCCGGCGCTCGAGAAGCCGAGGGAAGTCCAATCCGGTGATCCTTCCGCTCTGTTCCGTTCTTGCCTCACTTATACTCAACTAGAGACTAGCCCCGAACATCATCAGGTCGCAGCATCGCTAATGCGAAATCTGTGGATCTGATCGAATTCGAGGCCCTGGGTATGTTTAGAAATGCTTTGGGTACGTAGGTACTAGTCAATCCACGTTCGACAAACGCAGAGCCTCGTGTTTGATCAAATCGAGTTTAATCTTGAATCTCATGTCCCTGCCATCGGAGGATTTGCTCGACATAAACGGCGTAAGATAATGAGAGGAGTTGTTGGATCATTGCCCAAGATCCTGTTATGTCACCCACTATGTTGATGGTTTGAGTTAGTTCCTATCTTTACTCTTGTGATTTGTGAAGCTCGGCTGGTAAGGGATCAGAGTTAGTGGTTACTGGTGAGCTGTTGAATCTTTGCACATCTTTATTGGGTGTAGGTTTTGGGTGTAAAGCATTGCTAGATGTACATACCGTGTAGTTGTTGGCATTATCTCCTCAATCGAAAAAAACATACCGTGTAGTTGTAGTCTACTGGTATGGGAATTTCGTTGCTATCGTCCTGATTTTCATTAGAGTCAGTCCTACTCCTATCTAGTGACATTTCTCTTGAATTCCATTCTACTTACTTACTTGGGCGCCTGTATGTTCGGTGTCATAACTCTCATGCATACTCTATAATTCTCGTCGTATAAAATATGTTTACTTACCCTCCCCCCACACACACACACACAAAGAGAAGTTGACATTTTGGTGCATTTCTAAGTAGTTGAGTATTTATCTTTTGGCTTCAACATTGTACTTAAAACTGTAGCATCATGTTGCTAGTCTTTCTTAACCCTTGTTAAACTTCGCATTTGATGGCAATGTGTCTTTAATGAGGTGCAGGTGAGACAAATGAGTTGCATTTTTTTGGTGCCATGTTTTATCATGTTTCCAACCTTCCAGTGGCGGAGCCAAGAATTTTACGATGGGGGTGCACACTTGAAAGATTAAAAAAAAAATCTTGTACGATTTATAAGTAATTTCACACATTCAACGCAATTACACAAAAAAAAAATTTAAATTAGTTAATAGTGCAATACAACGCAATTATATGAATAAAATAGTCCTAAATAGCTAATAGAAATCACAATACCATACGACGCGATCTCATTTCTTGGAAACACATGATTATATATTCCTTTTCATTTCTATGATTCAACTTGTCCTGCATATATAAATCACATAAGTTAAAAGACAGTTCCTACATTCCAGAAGTCAGTAGACATTCAATGATTCAAGCATTAATCATAAAGTCGGCCTGGCTTTCTCTTATTTATTTCTTGATTTCTTCCCATGATCCCATCGGCAGATCGGCTATTTCCCAAACCCATTAACCCAATCTCTCTCTCTCTGTTCAGACTCAATTCCATTTCTAATTTCCCAATCGCCGGCTCTGCCTCACGCCCTCACCTCTCACTCGCTTGCTGCTCTCTCCTCCTCACTGGCCTGGCCAAGCCTTTCCCTCCTCACTCACTGGCCGGCGGCTGGCCTCTCTCTGCACTGCACTCAGCGCCTCGCCACCCTTTCGCTCCTTGGCCGGCCAAGCTCGGCCTCGCGCCCTCCTGCCTACTTGTTGCCGCCCGCCTCCCCCCAAATCCAATCCCAGAGCCGCAGCCACCTTGGGGCTTGGTCTTGGTGTTCTTAGTTGGTCCGGACCGGATCATGGTCCTCCGCGCCTCCACAGCGTCCTCGGCTCGGCGTCCTCGGCTCGGCGTCCTCGGCGGCAAGCAAGGCGGTCAAGGGCGGAGGCAGTCGCCACTCGCCAGGCCCAGGAGGAGGAAGCAAGGCGGCCGGCGTTAGGGCTCGGGAGGAGAAGTGCTTGTGCAGTTGTGCTGAGCCGTGTGTGCTTGTGTTGGTGTGTGGATGAATTGGGCTGTGATGTGGTGGGCCAAAATTGAGAATACTACAGTATACCTAAAAAAATATTTCCAAAATTTTTGGGGGTGCCTGTGCACCACAGGCACCCCCCCTGCCGCCGCCCCTGCTACCTTCTACCTTAGAAGTCAGGAGTATAACCTACATGCCAATGTGATAACGACATCATAGGGTATTTGTAAAACTTTGTTCCAGTTATAACTAATAAGTGGTAAAAACAATCACAAGAGCTCAACCTGGTGTTCTGTTCTTAAAAAACATTAACTGAAATATCAAGTTCTCTAGACCATTAGACCTTCTGGAAATATTTGCCCATTGTACTGTCTCCTTTATTGTGCAATTAGTTGTCGTGACATAATCACATAACTCTTTCCCATATGTGCTCCTTTCATCACATGGATTGATAATCTTTGGTCCAGTACCATCCAACAAATGGTTGAGTGACATGGAAAGATAAAAACAAATGCCAAGCGTCTAAGCCAACTACTAGATGTAGTAAATACTGATTTTTAAAAAACTTTTTTCAACCTGACATCAAACTGGATTACATTTCATTGTTAGCCTCGGTGTTTCTTGATAGGCCATTTGTTTGAATTTCTCTTAACTGCTAGATGCCTCGCCATAATCCAGACTCTGTAGGCACTAATTTGTTTCACTTCTTCTGCAGTGTTGAAGAAACGAATTTGACATCCTGCCATGGCCTCTCTGCTCTGTTCACAAATAAAATTAACCAAAACATATGTTAGGAGGCAGGTTCACGAGAATAGACAGATCAGATTGCCAAGGTCTCTTCATTGGAACCCCTTGCAGTCAGGCCATTTTGAAAATCTTGTGTTGCGATGCACTAAGAATTTGTCTTGGGAGGCCTCTCTTCCATATGCTTCCGCAGAGGATAATGTCAGCGTTATCAAGGGAACAGATGTTGTCGAAGCTATTGATACAGAAGAAGCTCCGCAAATTCCAATCCTCCAGAGTGATCAGGATGTTGTGGAGGTGAAAAATGAACCTTCTGTGCAGCTAACAACATTTAAACTACCAATGTGGTTGTTAGGGCCTTTGGTTCTGTTGGTTACGGGAATAATTCCAACTTTATGGTTGCCACTGTCTTCAGTATTTCTTAGTCCTAACATTGCCGGCCTTCTATCCCTAGTGGGACTTGATTGCATTTTTAACATGGGAGCAATGCTGTTTTTCCTTATGGCCGATGCATGTGGGCGTCCAGATGACAATTCGTTCGGCCTGATAAGGCAGATCCCAACTTCTTACAGGTTGTGGAATCTGGCTGCTAGCATACTAGGCTTTCTTGTTCCTTTGGCTCTGCTTTTTGCATCCCGGAGGGGTACTCTGCAGCCACAGCTACCATTGATTCCGTTTGCAGTGCTTCTTGGGCCATATCTTTTACTCCTTTCAGTACAGGTGCTGACTGAGATGCTTACATGGCACTGGAAATCGCCTGTTTGGTTGGTGGCCCCTGTCGTTTATGAAGGTTATCGAGTGCTACAGCTGATGAGGGGCCTTCAGTTGGCTGATGTGATCACTGCGCCTGGATGGATGGTGCAAAGTCTTCGTGGCTTGGTGTCCTGGTGGGTTCTGGTTCTTGGAATACAACTGATGCGCGTTGCATGGTTTGCTGGACTCAACTTTGCAAGTAAGTCAAGTTACGGATCAACTGATGATATGAACCAATAAATCATGCAAGAAATGTTTTCAGGTGTATTTCTAATGCTCATGCTGCTGCCAAATGTAACGGTGCTCTTCATGTTAATGGTGGTACATTGGTACTGAGACGCAAAGCAGAGTATATGAAGGTTTGGCCTCACTGAAAACCTGCAAGGCCTGAGCAGTTCTTGGTAAGCTGCCGCGCCAGCTCTCCTTCAGGCTTCAGCAACTGGTTCAGCTAATCAGCTGATCATGTGCACGAACAAGAATCGGGCTGCTAGAAACTTTGACTTGTGTAACTAGTGTAGTACAGATACAAGATAATACTGAGCATGATCCTGAACACTGGTACATCAGTGTATAAGAAATATTTTCCTTGAATATAGAATATATAGCTTTTACATACTTCAGTGATCTTCCATTTTCTCTACGAATTCCTGCATATTGCTTATTGCCATGTGAAAATAATCGACTGCTTTTCGTTTTGGATATCGTACCCTTGTTCACATGGGCCACAGTGCCAGGTGCATTCATGTGCAGGATATTCAACTAGTTGGTTGTCTGCAACTCTGCAAGCCAACCAAACGAGGTTTACCAACTATGATATTTTTTTCAGCTAATCCTTCCTGATACGGATATAACACCTTATCACCCGAAAATGATATACACCCGACCTAACCAAGTACCCTAAGATGCATATCCTGAGATATCTGATATGATGCTTTGCCTACCAGGCTATCAGCGCATTGACCTGTTTATGGGCAGCCCGGACTGATTTTTCCAGGCCCTAATTTCCAGCCCTGCAAGCTTGGCCTGAAGCCCAAAAAAGCCTAATTACATTAATAAATGCTTGAACATATTATTTTTATTAATAAAATAAATTTTAAAACAATAGTCTATTCAGGATTTTTTAGTTTGTAATAGAAAAACAGAAAAATCGCCTTTTTCGGCTTTCAAGGCCGGACTTTTCCATGCCAGACCCGAAGCCCAATCCGGTCTGACATTTGAACAGGTCTACCAGCACACGATGCAACCTACCATCATCAAAATTCAAAGAGCGTCTCATTGTAAAAAGAAAGAGTATACCTGGAGCTCACAAGAACAGTACATGTCTAACAACAAGGCTTGAGAGTTGAGACATAATGAGTTAACACTCGTGTTGTCCAGCTAGATTAAAGAGAATTCAAAACACATTTTCAAGTTGCATTATCTTAGTGTTACTGGTGTAGCACTCCAACGATATAGACATTTTCTAGACCATCTGAATAAGACAAGTGTCATAGCTAAAAGACTAAACAGTAGAGAAAGGGGACCCCCTGTATACGAAGGGTTCTCGAAAGAGAGGACTGGTTGTCATGAAATAGATGAACTTATATTTCAAATAAAGTCCCATAATACAATTTCTCTCCCCCTAAAATGGGGGGAGGGGGGGCTATTTATAGTCTTTCTATGAGGTACATGAGATTACAAGCTTACCCCATACAGGACTCTATGTTGGTATGGGCTGCAGGGACCTTTCCTAATCCTAGGAGTAGCCCCCGGCTCGTGGTGGACCGTCTTGGGCTTGGTCCATCCTGCTGGCGCGCCTGGTCCAGCGGTACAGCGACTCCTCCAGGCCCCTCGGACCTCCGAACCCCTCGGGCCCCCGGGATCCTCCGGACAACTCCGGGTTAAGCGGACCCTTCGGAAACCCTCCGGGACCCTTCAACCCTCAGGACCCTCCGAACGTTGGGGCCTTCAGAGCCCTCTGGGGGCTTCCGGCCTGGGGGCCCTCCGGGAACCACCGGACCCCTGGGCCCCTGTTGGGACCCTTGGGGCGACTCGAGCAGCTGGGTCGTGTGTGCTTCACTGTTCACCAGGTCGTGGGGGCCGTTGTGCCGCCCCTACGACAAGCCCCTCACGGTCGAGGTCTTGCTTCGTCATGGCTGAAACCGCGCCTCTCCCGGGAGGGTACAGGTACACCGTCCCCTTCAGCCTGGCGAAGCGTTATTCGTGCGTCCCACGTCGCTTGTCGTTGACCGTCGAGCGGATGGTCATTGCAACGTGCGCTTTCGCTGGGTTCCGTGCATCATAAATTTCTCCGTTGCTGGGTTGCTTCGTTTACCGCGCCGTTTTCCTGCTTGGCACGTGTTTCAAGGCGGCGCTTCGCGCCGGGGGCCATGTTCGGCGCGTGTTTTAATGCGGCGCCTCGGTTCTCGCGTGTCGTAATGACACTTTGTTACCACGTGTCACCTTCTGTTTGGCCTTGGACTCCTCGGTTTCTGTGCTTGGCGGAACTGTTCATGCTCCTGTCTATAAATAGGTGGCCTTGGGCCCGAGTTCCTCCATACTCGCGTGTGTCGACCCTTCGTTTGTCCTGCCCCCTTGTTGCTCCTAGCGCCTTGCCTTGTGCTTCCGTGATGACGAAGCGGATCAAGGACGGAGGTGGCAACGTGTCCTACACCGACGAGCTAGGCCGCTTGCTGGTGACGGCCCACGTCCTGCGGGCCCTGAAAAAAGAGGGGAAGATTGCGAACCTGGATGACGTTCGCGCCCCCGGGACGGAGGTTGCTCCGGATCCCCAAGAGGAGGAGACGATCGTGTTCGTGGTGTATCTCGACACGGGTCTTCGTCTGCCCTGCATTGCCACGCTTTACTAGGTCCTTCAGCTGTACGAGGTGGACCTGGCCCAGTTGACACCCAACTCGATCGTAAAGCTTGGCATTTTCGAGTGGGTGCTTTCATTCATGGGTAAGCAAGAACGAGGCGCCATTGCTCGCATATCTCCATGACGGCGGTTCAAATAAGAAGAAGAAGGACATGGGGGGAGACGCTGAACTTCGGGAGCGTCAACTTCCAACCGAAGGCACGCCTTCTTCATTACCTACCCGCCCCGGCCACCCGGAACAGGTGGGATACCGACTGGACCCGGCTTTGGTTCTACCACAAGTGCTCCGCCGAGGCAGGGCTTCGCTCAATCAGGGGGCCTATTCAACTTATCCCCACGCCAGCCATCGATCTTTCCTCTCGGGAGGACACGCTGCTACGAGTACTGCTCAGCGCGGTGCGGAGGATGTCTACACGGGCCTCGAGGCGAACGCGATGAAGGTAGGTCCAGGTGAGCATGCCTCTTCTTTGTAGATGCATCGTTGACCGTATTTTTCCTTGGCAGACGATCATTCTCTCGCGCTCGCTCGAGAGGGACATCTAGAGCGGCTATCACGGAGATCGGCCAATGGTCGACCTAGAATTCGCTCGGAACACCCAGCTATCCACGTCGCGTTCGGCTATTGCCGAAAGGCGAAGGGCCGAAGCGAGGTTGCCCGACTAGAAGAGGCGTCGCACCTGCAGGAGGAGGTGGAATCTTTGTGCAACGCTTTGCTCGTGTGCTTTCGGCGGAGGTTGCTTGACAGTAGTCTGTTTCATCACTTCTGGCCTTGAGCTAGTTGAAGTATTGGAGCGCATGGAGGCGCCGGTTCGAGCTTGGTGTCGTGCCCCCTCCCCAGAGGCACACTGTCGATCAGTTGGATGCCACCCTAGAATGCCTCCGCCGTGCCGGGGAAGTTTTTCTCCCGGCCGCTCGCGCCTATGGTAATCACTACGTGAAAGTGGCGTGGACAGCGGCTTTCGTTTCTCTGCAGCGGGCTGGGTGTGGCCACGTTGAGGAGCTCGGCGCTGGTATGGTGCCTGTTGCTTCTGCTGCGGAGATCTCTTCGGGCCAAAAGCAGGTGCAGCAGGCCAGCAATGCCCTTGCCAAGGACTTCTGGGCTTCGTCTGGTCGGGACGCTACAATGGAGTTGCTTCGGGCGTCCTTGGCTCAGAAGCAGAAGGTCTGCGGATGGCGCGGGTGCGGTGGAGCGGAGGGCCGGTACCGGAGGCAAGATGTGACCCTCCACCTCTTTTCATGAAGAATCATTTTGTTTGTCCTAGCCCAGAGTCTCTTTTTTGTTTCCTGCTCCAGCCTCGCTGCGCGAGCTAGGATGTGACTAGTGACAGTGACTTGTAACCATCATTTTTCTAATGAATAGAAACCGAGAAGGTCTCCTTTGCTGCCGCGTGGGCTTGTTTCATGTTAGTGTCTATTTTGCTCAGGGGGGTATGTTGTTTCGCCGTACTACTAGGCAAGGCCCTTGTCCACGAAGGTGGCGCTCGAAGTCCTTTGCCCCTTCGCGCGGTACGAAGGATGAGTGGACATTGGTCCGCAAGTGGCCCTTAAAGGTTTGCTACCGCGGTATCGTGTGCCACGGTGCCAAGTGGCAACGCTGGAAGAGGGCAAACCCAGAGGGGTCGATGAAAAGGTTTTTCCGCTTGCGCGAAGAGAAAGCTCTACACGCTCTGGAGGAGATACGGTCTTTCTGGTTGAGTCGCGGGGTTGGGACTACGGCCGAGGGGCCTTCTCCGCCTCGCGCTGCCCCCACGATTTCGTCGAGCTCTTCCGACGTGTCAGATGATTGTGCCACGGAGAGGGAGTACCTAGAGTTGATGGCCACACACTCGTCTGACGAGAAGCTGCTCGAATGGGTGTTACGGGAACAAAGAGAGCGCGAGGCAGACGATTTCGCGCCCGTAGGTGGTTAGTGTGGTCGTGAGTGGGCCTCGCTACGGGGCAGTCTATACTGTTAACGTGTCTTCGTTGTGTGGGCCACGGTACTTGGCCTTGTACGGCGTTTATTTTCTATTGTGATGAATAATGTACTTGTTGTGTTACACTCGTTGCCCCCCCCCCTCTTTTTTTGCGAGGGGGAGGCGAAGCATAGCGACGTCCCCCATACTTTTTCGTGTAGGGCTCTGGGGAGCCCTAACACTTGCGAGGGGGAGGCGAAGCCTCGCGCCGTCCCTCATACTGTTTTAGATAGGGCTCCGGGGAGCCCTAACATTTTGGTGAGGGGGAGGCGTAGCCTCGCGCCGTCCCCCATACTCTTTTAGATAGGCCTCCGCGGGCCCTCTGGCGTGGTTATCAGGTTGGCGGCCTGCCTTTCGCCCACGTCCTTGCCCGTGGCCTCGGCCCCAGCGACCTCCGCGTCTTCCACCTTCGGGCTGTGGCGCACCGTCCACATGGTAGACTCCCCAGCCTTTTTGCCGATAGTCGTTGCTTCGCGGCTTGGCGGGTGCCCCGGCGGGGGTGGTATTGAGCGCTTCTTTTGAAGCTGGTACACTTGGGGTAGAAGTTGTGGGCGCTCCTCTTCGAACGCTGTCTTCCTCCGCCCGGGCGTACTCTTCCATTTTGTCGAAGAGCTCTGTCACCGTGCGGACGGGCTTATGGGCCAGCCTCTCCGACAGGGGCCTGTTCCGAAGCCCACACATAGCTACGTTTATGGCGGTGGTTTCATTGACGCCTTTTATTTGGCACTTGACCTCCGCAAACTTCCTGAAGAAGCTGCAGATGGATTCATTTGGAGCCTGCTTCACCGCGAACAGGTGTCTCGCGTCCTTTGGCTCCGTGTAGTTCCCCTGAAAGTTGTTGCGGAGGAGATCCCGGAGCTGCTCCCACGCGTACATGGAGCGAGGGGGGATGGTGAAGAACCAGGTCAACGCGATGCCTTTGAGCGCGAGGGTGACGCTCTTCGCCTTCATGGTGTCGTCTCCTCCGGCTGCTTCGACGGCGATCTCGTACACCCGGAGGAAATCTAAGGGGTCCGTGGACCCCTCGAAGGGCGTGACCTCCGGCATCTTGAAGCCTGCTGGCCATCTGGCCATCTCCAGGCCGACGCTCAACGGGGAGTTTGGGTCGCCCCGGAGCACTCGGGTGTGGTTCGTGGGGGTGGGTTCCTCTCTGTTCTACGGCACTTGTCGGAGCGGGGCCGGGAGGTTGTAGGGGTGGGTATCGCTCCGTTTTGTGGCAATTGTCGGGCGGGGCATGAGGTTGTCTCCGCTTGGCGGGAGGTCTGCTAACTCTCGTGGAGGACCGCCACTCTGATAGAGTGTTTCGTATGATCCTTGGCTTGTGCCCCCGTGCGCCGAGTTATTCGCTTCCTCCTCCGAGGCCTAGGAGGAGCGCGCGCTTGCCGCTGAGGCTCGGCTTCTCTTGGCCCTTGGGGTGGTCGGCCATGGCATGACGGGCCGCCTTGACTCACGAAGCCTTGGGCACAACCCTCGTTAGGGGCCATCTTTGGGAATATTGGGTTAGTGCTTCGCAGCTTTCTTGTCAGTCTCCACAGACGACGCCAACTGTCGTAGTTAAAAGACTAAACAATAGAGAAGGGGGAACCCCTGGTACACGAAGGGTCCTCGAAAGAGGGGACTGGTTGTCAGGAAGTAGATGAACTTATATTTCAAATAAAGTCTCATAATACAATTTCTCTCCCCCTACAATGGGGGGGGGGAGGTGGCTATTTATAGTTTTTCTATGAGGTACATGATATTACAAGCTTACCCCCATATAGGACCCTATGTTGGTAGGGGCTGCAGGGACCTTTCCTAACCCTAGGACTAGCCCTCGACTCGTGGTGGACCGTCCTGGGCTTGGTCCATCCTGCTGGCGCGCCTGGTCCAGCAGTACAGTGACTCCTCTGGGCCCCTCGGACCTCCGGACCCCTCGAGGCCCTCCCGACCTCGGGCCCTTGGTATCCTCCGGACAGCTCCGGGTTAAGCGGACCCTTCGGAAACCCTCTGGGACCCTTCGGCCCTCGGGACCCTCCGGACATTGGGGCCTTCGGAGCCCTCTGGGAGCTTCCGGCCTAGGGGCCCTCCGGGAACCACTGGACCCCCGGGCCCCTGTTGGGACCCTTGGGACGACTCGAACAGCTGGGTCGTGCGCGCTTTACTGTTCGCCAGGTTGTGGGGGCCGTTGTGCCACCCCTACGACAACAGGTCAACGGGAAACCATCTCTTGGTGGAGTGGTGGATTTATGGGTGTATTACACCAACCAGGGTTTAAATCCTCGTTGGTTACTCTTAGTGCTCTTTAATATGAGCCTTGTGAGGTTGCGGATTAAGAAGCTACTCTTACAAATATTGTAGCAGTTGATCCATACCGTTCTTCCGGCTTGGATAGCTCATTGTCATAATGTGATGGTACTGTGCACTATGATTCCATGTCAAGGAGACGCACATGATGTGCCTCTACTTTGTATGAAAAAAAATCAAACATGTCACTCAATACAAACTTCAGGACCTATTTAAAGCGTAAGAATTTGACATATAACAATACGAAATTATCCAAACGGACATTAAGTTTAAGATCTTCTGACGTACCTAAGCTAAGCACCATCCTAAAAATGCATTGCAAAAGGAAATTGGGAAGATTAGCCTCACCTTCACCTACGGAAGCTTTTGGAACTTTTTTTTAATTAATTAACCTTTTTTAAATTTTTATTTTAAAGTTAACCTCTGGCGAACTTTATTTCTAATTCTGACATCTTTGATCACACCACTATCCATGACGTGACAAAACAATGCTGTCACGTCATAGGATAAGTCTGCTAAATAGCATTTTTGGTCACGTCACTGGTGTTGCGTGACTAAACAACACTGTCACGCCACCACCCATGACGTGATAAGAGTTTTTCCTAAATACGGACTGGCGTGACAGCGCTGTTTTGTTACTTAAAAAAAAGGGTTAATTAATTAAAAAAATTCAAGCTTTTGCCCTTTTGCAGAAAAAGGAAACCGTAAAAAAAAATGCATCGCTGCATTTGGCCCAGGCTTATTTCTGTTTATCCCACCTTGTGCAGCCGTGCTCGTTTCATCTCCCTACCATTCCGCGATTCCAAATTCCCAGCCGCTACTGCACCACCAACACCCCCCCCCCCCCGGGCGCCCGCCCAGGCAAGCGCAAAACCCACTCACTTCCCAAACCCTAGCTCCCTTCCTGCGTCGTGGCCACTCCGGATCAAGCCCGTACCGAGCGGCAGATGGGCTCCGACTCCGAGGAGTTGCTCGGGATCGAGCCACTGGAGCTCCGATTCCCCTGTACGGTCTCTCCGCCAAATATTCCGTGCTTGTATTTAACTGCTCCGGCACATGCCGTTGGTTTTCTTTGGGAGGAAAAATTGTGGTGATGTTGGTGTGGTTCTCAGATTTCCGAGCGAGTTTTTGTTTGGAGTGCGGAGGGAATTTGGCGGCTTCGTTGGTTTTGTATGTTTGTGCTGAATTTCGCTTTCCCTCTTTTTTTTTTTAAACCCCCAGTCGAGACGAAGAAGCAGATCTCGTGCTCTATGCAGCTGACGAACAGAACAGATGACTACATCGCCTTTAAGGTACCGGAATTTCTGACGGCTTTTTCCCCACCAAGCATTTTTCTTTCTCAGAGCATAGAACTCTGCAATTCTGCAAAATGTCGGAATGTCATAACAAATTTGGTGAAATATTGTGCTTCTTAGGTTAAGACAACTAGCCCTAAGAAGTACTGTGTCCGGCCGAATAGCGGCATTGTGCCACCACGGTCCACGAGCGATGTCATAGGTAATGTTAACTCCCATCTACCTCCAGTGAAGGAATTCGTGGGGGATGTTTTCCCCAAATTGTTATCTCTGCACAAACCTTTGACAGTTTCTGTGATTTCTTAGTGACAATGCAAGCGCAACGGGAAGCCCCGCCAGACATGCAGTGCAAGGACAAGTTTCTCGTGCAGAGCGTTGTGGTGAGGGAGGGCAGGGCAACCAAAGATGTCACTGGAGAGATGGTAGTTCATATTACAATATCTCTTTGTTGGTACTTTGTGTTGATGGATGTTTGTTGCTATAGTGCTAACAGGTTAGCCTTGTGTAGTTTAACAAAGAATCAGGTAATGTGGTGGATGAGGTGAAGCTGAAGGTTCTCTACGTCCAACCACCCCAACCTCCATCCCCTGTGCGCGAGGGATCTGAAGAGGGTTCATCACCTCGGCCTTCATTATCGGATGGGGGCAACTTGAATTATCAAGACGTGAGATCTCTGTCTACAGAATGTTTCTTTCATTTCCTTGTTTATCCTTAACTTGTTCGGTTGTGATTGATTGTTTTTTAGACGCAGACAACAAGGGAATCTGATGAGCCACCAGTGTTCTCTGTTAGTATCTTAACTTTTATGTGCACTTACCCCATTCTGCTCTTTTTTCAAACTGAGTTTGACTGAGTTGTTGTTGGTTCCAGGCTATAAGAGCGCATAAGGAACAAGAAGAGATAACCTCTGAGGTGAGTTCCTTCAAACAAGTTCTTTATGTTTGCTTGCAACTTTTAATGGAAGTAGTTCAAAACTAATAGGTTTGGGCCAGATCTTAGCAAACATTGCACTTGAATCTTCCGTTGAAGTAAATATCAATTATCATAGAGATATGACTTGTCTTTTTTTTTTCTAGTATCAATTCATCATTTCAATAACAACACCGCAGGTGCTAAATAGGTTTTTTATAGTTAGTGATACCTTTTAAAATTCAGCTATCAATATGTATTTGGAAGAACTAAAGAGGCCAGGGTTGTGATACTGGTTCCTCCTAAATCACATACCTGACGTGATTGTAGCTATTCTCCCCAAAACTATTGCGGTGTTTGCTTTATATTATAATTCTGAATGTAATTTTTTTAGAGAGTCAACCTTCCTAGATTTACTCTATTTGTAGTTAAAAGGATTCTGATTTAAATGTTAATGGGACCCAAACTCGGTAAATTTTGCCTGACACATGTAAATGATGAGTAAATGTTGTGCATCATAAGGTGTTCATGTTGAGGTTTTCAAATGAGACATCCAGTAAGCTGAAAACCTTGTTGCTTGGTACGCAAGCATTATGTCAAAAACAGATGGTTCTGTAGAAACCGCTTTATGATAAACTAAGTTCATGAATCACACAGAATGATGCAAAGAACATTTTTATGTCAGATGCTGCGTACTTGTTTACGCCGTTGAACTTGAGCGAATGCTCAACTTAATGCTGAGATACTAAATAACTGGCAGCCTGGACATTGGATCTTTAAGACTCAAACTAGTGAGCCTATATTCAAGCTCTAGCAACTTTGTGATAGTATGTTATGGTGTGGGACATCGCTGTGTTTCAACAGCACTGCGATGAACTTGATCAAGTTGCAACTCTTGCAACTAGGTGCTGCCGTGCTGATTGATGATTTTTGCTGCAGTATAGATCTATTATCGTACAACTGGGTATGTGCATGCACATGGTCCGTTATGTGCAATTCATCTCAGGGATCATTGGTCAAGCTCAACCTATGACAAGATTCCCAGTTCATTTTGGTCGTCTACCTTTTGTTCATCTGTTGCCAATTTATATATTTGGTTGTTATTTGGCCCTTCCTACTTTCTAGTCACGGTGAATTTGTCAATGGTAGCTAATTTCACAGAGTGATACAAAAATCAATGGTAGCTAATTTCACAGAGTGATAAAAAATCCTCCAAAAATAATTACATTGTTATAGGCAAGGATCAAAGAACCGTTACCGGGCAAAATCCCGTCCGGGGCCCGGTAACGGTTCCCGGCCGGTAACCGGAAATACCGGCTGAAATTCAGAAGGCAAAAGTTGAATTCAAATTTCTCCACGGTTCTTATCGAAGCGATAACCTAAAAACCGTAAAATCGGAAAACAAAGGAAAATGGGTAATTAGCAATTGTAGAGTGTGTAATGAAATAGCAATCCTCCAAGAGTTTAATGAAGTAGCAATTGCAAAAAAGAGTTTAATGAAGTAGCCGAAGTATAGCTTGTATGAGTTAAGCCTGATTCAAGAAGGTATATAGTATGCATATACTCTAACCAAGAAGCTTTAGAATACAACTTCAAGCTTTAATCGAGTAAATCCAAGTTAAATTCCTTTCAATCAAGCAACAGGGCTCAATTCTTGGTTTGGTTGTGAAGTAACATATGAGGTCAATGAACATAATAAATCACCTATAATTTGTTAAGACATCCTACAATATTTAAATCTTTTTAACTATTCTGGTACCCAATGACTTGATAGACCAGTTTCAACAAATGCCTATAAACAGCCAAAAATGAGCTCTCATAATCTTGCATCAAAGGTGATGCATCAACCTCACATATGCAAAAAAAATAAAAGGGTTACAAAAAAGAATGGTAGTGTCCCTATCAGGAATGGCAACTTGAGGTTATCAGGGGTAAAATTTATCTTTCATGATTCAAGGTAACACCTTATTAAATTCCTACTAAAAATGATAGCATCAGAGCCAAAGTAGTCCATCAGTCTGAATTGCTTCTTGAATTTTATTGCCATTTGTCAACTGAGTACCATAATATGGCACTCGTTAAACCAACCTCTGCCATAATGGTTAGTCAAACAGAGTAGATTATCAAACAAAGAACCATTAGGAAGCAAAGCACTGAAAATTGTAGTTTGAAACTTTTTCGGCCGGGATTTTTCTTCTGGGTTTCCCCCCCTGGTTATAGGTGCAAATGCAAAACTTCTGTGGTACATCGTGTAATATTTTATTTTTTGATAATGATATGTTCCTTCTGTTACATTAGGCCTTCATTACGAAGCAATTATGTGTGGTCCACTGGTCCAGCACAACATTTAACATTGTTCAGCTTTTCAGCCAAATTTTGTGAATAAAGTATTTTTTGCTTGCCTTGCACTGACATCAATAATATCTCATTAATTCTTTTTTATTCTATGTGTAGACATCCGCTTTGATTTCAAGATTGACAGAAGAGAGAAACTCTGCTATTCAGCAGAACAATAAGCTTCGTGAGGAGCTGGTTAGTGGATTCTCTCTTTATGCAAACATTTTGTAGCATGTTCTACTATTTGACTGTAGCGGTATTCTTTTTGATGTTCACCAAGGCGCTAGTCGGGTGGTAGACCTGCGCCTAGCGCCTAATCGCCGATTAGGCGGGATAAATCGGTTAGGCGTGCTAAGCGGGAGGGTGTCGCCTAGCGCCTAGGTGGGCTAGACGGACGCCTTTTAGAACACTGCTAGTTTGATAAAGCTTGGAGAAATGATTTGTGATTATTTATGCATTTTTGTTTAAAAGAACACTAGATGGTTCGCTACATCATACTACTACTATTGTCTATCTCATGTTCTCATTGCCTACATCTATATTCCTTTTCCCTTGTCATTTTTAGTGGCTACAATGTTACAGATCTGTTCATTTTAGCTTGAACATCTCTTTTGGCTCATAGCCTGTTGCATCTCACAAGGTGCAACATCCATGATATTTCATATCTAGCTTGTTATGTCGCCTTCATGAATGGAATGTTGGTACGGGGAAATTGTTAAATTTCAGTTGTGCACATAGAAACCTAATATAAGTTGTAATTAAACATCTTTCATTGAATCTAAACAGGACCTTGTGAGGAGGGAAATCAGCAAGCAGAATGGCGGTTTCCCATTTGTGTTCGTGGTGGTCATTGCTCTTCTGGGAATTGTACTGGGGTTTATCTTGAAGAGATAGATGAGCGTGTGTAATTCTGCATCTTGTTGGCCTTTTTAAAATATTGTCTGCATTTTCAGGTGCATTTATTTACATGCACTACAGTACTACTACATAGCATATTCATCTTAGGATCTGATACCATCTGTAATTGCGTGTTGGATTGACTATGTCATGTTCCGTTCCGTTAACCTCATGTTAGTTATCGGTTTGTCACAAGCTTGTGTTACTATTGTCAGATTAGCTTTTGCAATTAAGAAGCTTGGGTATTGGTATCTTTTGGTACAATTGTTTTAAAATCCTTTCAATTAACTAGTATGCTGATTGCCTGATTCTGATATGTTTGCCCAATGCTTTGCGGATAGACGTTGTTACCGCTCCGGGCTTACCGGTGAGGACCGGGAAATGAAAAATTGGCCGGTTTTTCTCGGTTTCGCAAATTCAAAATCTAATTTTTGAATTTCGGCTGGTTTTTAAGTAAATTCAAGCAAATTTCGTCTGGAAAATCTGGTAACCGGCTGGGTTTTTTTTTTCCCGGCCGGCGACGGGGATTTTCATCGGAAACAGGTTTTGGATCCTTGGTTGTATCTGAGCAAACGATTCTAGTCCAATGGATATAATTTTCCAAATTACGATGTCGGTGAGAGCATATCCAGAGCTCATATGAGCATACCTTCCAAATTCAAATAATAGACTGCAACAATGTATTCCTCAACTGAGACGATCCCTAGACGTTATTTCCGGCAAGCGAACAGTGCAGAGAACTCACTATTGGTTGAAACACTATGCATGCAGTTAAGTCTGAATCGTCCGGAGATCGGACAGCTCGGATCTTCACAAACTCTTGCTTACGATCAGACGTGCGCTGTTCAATGTCCATTCTTTCCCTGCGTGCACAATAAATGAGGCATGAGGTGAATTTGATGATTCACATTAGAATTTAGAACAGTAACAGTTCCTATCAATGCTCGACAGCGTACATAACCCATCCATCGGCACCACATATATCTATCTAAGCTGAAACAGTTACAGTTTTAGACACTGGTTACATGGCAGAGTAATGAAGAACAATATTTAGAGCTAGTCAGCTTGGACTTGATATGCCCCTGTGATTGTGAACAAAGGTTTTGCTCAGTCCTGGGGCTTTCATTAACTCATGTTTTGTGCAATCTGGGCACACCGCTTTTAACTTCCAATTCATGCTGTCTTCAATTAGGCTTTGAAAAGGCACTGTTTGCAAAGGCAAGAGTAACACGATCGTGCCTCATCCGGTCATCCTCAGTTCCCAGGCTCCTGCAACATGTTGCATCGGGATACAATGGTGCGGAAATCCTCGAGGTTTATCTGTGGAGATGTAAAACTCAAATGTAAGAAAAAGGAGAAGAAAAATGGAGGAATTGGAGGTTCAAAGGATATATGTCATTGTATCGCTGATACAACATTAGTAGGAGTAATGTCAAACAGGCAATCGCAATGTTTGACAAACTGACAATCGGTATCAGTAGTAGACATCCATATTCCATAATGATCGCTAACATCTAATCAAATTGACAAGTTAAAATGGATGAGAGTTGTCGTTAGCTAGAATTGCTGTAATTGATGACCCAGCCAGCACTGTGATGGTCCCCTCTTACTTAAGGTTACTTGAGAAAACAGGCATCCTGATGGTCCGTCACTAGTCATTCAGTAGTCTGGTTGAAACCAGAAGGGGTATTCATACATTAAACATACTATCGACCTTTTATAAAAAAAATAAGGCATAGCAAGAAAGAGGGCATGAAAATCTGCCAGTTCTGGCTTTGCTAAAACAGGCACCAGCTGAGGTTTGGAAATAAGTACATCTTTATCTGATTTTAAACGTAAAATTCTCTAGTTTGGAAAATTGTGTTCTAATCAATGTGTTTTCAAAGTAGAAATGTTGATACTTTATTCAAGAAAAAAAAAGACAAACCTTTCCATCTCTGTCACTATCAAAGCAATGGATCATCTTAGATATCTCAGAATCTGTCCAGATGAAATCATGAACTGTGGCCGTTCTTTCAAGATCCCACGGTGTGATATATCCTTTTCCAACTTCTGTATATCAAAGTAGTAGCCAATAAGACTGTTTACGAAAGTAAAAGATAAAGAACCAACAAAAGTTTTTTTTTGGAGCTTTAGAGTACATGCCGCAAAAAATAAGAGAGAAACTATGTCAATCTAATTTTGACATTTCTGCTGTTAAGATAACTACCCCCATTTTTCTCTAAAGGAATACCCGAAGGAAGTGCCTTCAGCACAGATAAAATTCAGCTTGGCTTGTTAGATTTAAAAAGTAATATCTATTACTTTCTTCTCTTGGCAAGTATTGCACAATCCATAAATTGTACACCATAAGTTAATTCACTGATATTTCTCCTTACTTCCACAGTAAAGAAAGTGGCAGAACAAACTTGTAAGTTTGGACAAAATTGCAAATAACTGATGAAGCAAAAACTCTTATCAGTTATGTATTGGTAAGGTATGGGCAAAGACATGTTTCAATTATGGTCAGGAAATTGAAGAATATATACTAATTAGCATGCTGGGTAAGTTTGGCATCAAATTCCACGATACATCTAAATCTGAACTCTGAACTAGTTCCAATGCAGATGGAGACTAAGCCAACAAATTCCATGGGCAATAAACCAGTGCAAGAGCATCAGATAATCAAATTAAACAACAATATGTCATGTGCGCACGGCACCATACCATTTCTGTGATTTGCTACATACATAAATGGATCAATAGAATTTACCTTAAGTTCACAGGATTTCAAACTACGACTATTTCTCTGGGTAATTTTCCTCAACAAATTGTGAAGTTACAAACAAGTAATTCTAAATGCAATCCAAGATTCAATTTTTTAGAGGAACTCAAATTTCAAATGGGCACAAAAGGGACTTTCGAGCCAGATAAAATACCATCAAATGAGAAGAAGAATGCAACCACATCATCTTCTGTCAGTCTTATCCTGCTCCTGCCCTAAAAGCAATGAAAAGTGAAAGTGTAAAACACAAATAAGATAGGATAGAAAATTAATATAGGCCATGCTGGTACGAACGTACCTGCTTTTTTATCTTCCTGTTTTTAGCCGAGTCCTGAATGGGTACAGTGCTATTCTTTTTGGATGGAGTGCCTTCACTTCCTCTCATTCCTGTTCATGAAGTTTCTGCACGCATTGCTGTCACGGAATTTTCTGAAGGCCCTGCCAGCGAGAGAACAATCGCCTGCATAATTAACATTGTTAGAATGTCATGATGAAAACATAGGTAAATAAGTTAGGATTTCAATTGCCGTTCTAGGACCACGTCAGTTTGCTGGCTGCATTTATGATTATATATTACCTGTTGTAAGGCTCCATCATCATCCACATAATCAGCAACAGCACTCTCTTTTCTAGGTGTGCTTTTAGAAGATTTTCCTGAGTTCAACGGTTTCTTTTTCTTTCCCTGAACAAAAAGAGAAAATACACCTATGCATTAATACTAATAAAACAATATACATTCATATTTACATGCAATGCCATATTCTGATATACATTTCATTAGTGAATCTCCAATCCATTGTGCAGTAAAAACTATTAATTATAACTTGTGAGGGTTTACTTGGTAAACGCAATGTGTTAATGGTTGAATAAAAGGGAACCATAGTTTGAAACAATTTAACCTGTAAGGATGCCATGAACTATATATGCTTATCGTTTTGCTCAAAACCACTAAAAATTAAGAATGTCACGATTGATTAGTAAAATGAGAAGAAAAGGTCGGTATAAGCTACACAATTACACTACAGCTGACACAAAATGTGATATTTTCCTTTTTAGTAAGCTAGAACCAAGGACGTCAAAAAATCAAAACAGAGATAAAATACAATCACGGGGGAAAGAGGACCTTTTTACGAGACCTACAGGAGGACTTGATCTCCTCGTCGTCGTCGTAATCTTGGTCACTGGCCGATGAGCTCTCCTCTTCGCCAGCGCCGTCTTCGGACGGTAGGTACTCCTCGTCCGCATCAGCTGATCGGTTCTTCTGCTACCTCTTGGCCGCCGCCGCCGGGGACGGGTGGTAAAGGAGAATTTTTTTTAAATAATATTATTTTAAAATATAATTACAAAAATATATCGTCTCTCTAAAAAATTACAGAAAAATATGTTCCTGTCGCCAGTTGAAATAGCGACAGGAACATATCGCTATTTCAACTGCCAACAGAAACCCTCTCCCCCTCCTATCGCCGGTCCAGCCACCTATCGTCAGTTGAAATGACGACAGGTTCCTGTCGACAGGAAGCCCATCCCTATAAAAAAACCCAAAATTCAGCGCAGGACTCATTCTTATTCAGAAAAAAGAGAAGGAGAGAAGAGTAGAGGTGAGGAGAGAAGCTAGCGGTTACCGTCGTCGGATTGCCAATCTCGGGTAATTTTTTAACCGAATGGATTACATAGTTTTAGATGTACGGTTATGTAATGCAAGATAGTTTTACATAATACTTTTGATTGGGTAGTATAGTTTTAGATATCGGTTAATCGTGGAAATGTTCTTTATGGCGCGGCGTCAAATATGTCCGACTCAGACATCGTCAATTTCAAAATTTACTATGGTCAAGGGACTATTCTAGAGGATCCCGGGGATTGATTTGCGTTATTTCAATCGACAACCGCACCTCTAGCAAGACCAGAGCGGCGCACATGGAGCGCTTTGTGATGCGTGGTTGTTCCATACATTCCAAGTGGACCGTGATGTGTACGATCGACTTTGAGTTGCCTTTCCCACGGAGAGCACAACCGACATATTGGGAGTTAGTGCGGCCGGGGACCAAAATCATGGCGATCATATGTACGCATCGCGAGGAGGCAGGTGAAAATTGGTCCTTCTCGTCCAAGCATATGCCAAACCCACTCCTCCACCCGCAATGAACAAGAAGGAGGTGTCGAGGTCAAGAGGAAGTCGGGGACTCTGACCTGTGCCAGCCAATAAGCACACAATTGTTGAAGCTCACGGAGTTCTTGACTAGGATGCACGGACACGGATCTGGCGTGTCGGACACGACACGTGTCGGACACGGATACGCCATTTTCTAAAAATGGCGTCTGGGACACTAACAGATATATAATAATAATAATAATAATAAATTAATAATAATATATGCATATGTATTATTGAATGCTTTTCTACGTGTTTATCAAACAGAAAGTGTACAATGTTAGGAATATGTACCTCAAAGATGATCCTCGGCTCCTGGTCTTTTCAGTTCTTCATAAATCATAAAGCATAACTTCATATTAATACAAGAAATTCGGAATTCCTTTAACCTGTGAATAGAAAAAACTTGGTTAGTAATTAGTAAATGCAAGTAAGCAATGTAACAAATAGCCAAATTTGTGCGAATGTTGCAAGTCGCAAATTCAAGTCTTAGTTAATAGATACCTAACCTTCCAAATTGCGATAAGAGCAGACCTCTTCCAATCAGAATTGCATTCCAACCAAATTTCAACTCGATTGTCCCCACGTTTTGTTTGCGCTTCTCTCTCTCCCCTGCTACGGTCCAATCACTAGACCTTTCCTTTCTATGACCGCCACCAAAAGAAAGTTCTCCATTTGCTTGCCTTTATCTTGCAATAACCCTTGTACACACCTCACTTGCTTGCTCCTCCTCTCTCTCTCTCTCCGGCGGAGGAGATCGCGGAACCGCATGCAGCTGCATCTGCGCAGGCAGAAGCAGCATACGAAAGCGAGCAGAGCAGGCGCGCGAGCGAAGCGAGCGAGGCGGCGCAAGACGAAAGAAGTACATGGCGCGGAGGAGCGAGTGTGGCAAAGAATTGAGAAGGTAAATCGGGTTTTGCTGCTTGATAAGAAGCTCACGCTCACCAGGAAGAAGTCGGCGGCGCAGGCAGACTCGATAAGCGGCGGTTCGGTGGCCGTCGATCCGCCGGATCTGGCGACGGCAATGCGGCGAAGCACAGAGGACTCGTCGCGTCCGGATCGCTGCGCGATGGCGGATCTGGCGACAGCGGCCGGCGGGCGCTGCGCGCGCTGGGCGGCAGCGGGCAATACGGCGCGGCGGCGGCTCGCTCAGGCGAAGCTTAGGAGGCGAGGTTTGCCGAGCTCGGGAGGTTGCTGCAGAAGTTAACCTCTGTGATTTGGGCCAATCAAATGGGCGGCCAGTGTCCGATACGGTGATCTTGTGTCCGATCGTGTCGAATTTATTTTCCTTTTTTTCGCGATTGTAATTTCCGACACGCCTCGTCGTGACGGAGCCGTGTCGAGCCGTGTCGTGTCCGAAACCGACACGTCCGACACGGACACGGCGATCGCATGACGTGTCCGTGCTTCCGAGGTTCTTGATCTTTGTCGATGAAGACCTGCGAAGTAGCTCCTATGGCCATGCAAGCTCTTGGTCTTCTTGACGAGGTGAGGAGGTTGAAGCCGTAGTGCAAAGGATGGATCTCAAGACCGAGACTACATGGCATTATCGAAGATGAAGGTTCC
Organism: Phyllostachys edulis; assembly: GCA_036346405.1. Lineage (NCBI taxonomy): Eukaryota > Viridiplantae > Streptophyta > Magnoliopsida > Poales > Poaceae > Phyllostachys > Phyllostachys edulis. The sequence continues at coordinate 53,770,306 of CM070552.1, read as the reverse complement.
GACGACGAGGATGAAGTTGACGAGCGGCGGTTCTATCCGACCGAACACATACCGATTCGACAATCTAAATGCCAACGAAGGCTCCGTGTCTTGGTAAGTACGACCAGTGCGAGGTCGACTAGGAGCTATGTACAAATGCAAGGAGGCCGTGCAGACGCGGTCAAGTTCAGGCCTTGTCGGTCGGCGCACATTCGAGTCGTCAAGTCGACCCCAAGATTCTCTGACGTGAAGTACGGCATAGAGGATGCCCTTGGCGAGTGCACACATTTCACTAAAGTGGGACACCTCTTGGAAGTGCTCTATAGTGGTCCTCACACATGCGTGCTTCGAGTCAAGATGATCCCACCGAACTCGTCATCGCTTCATCGCCAACCTTATGTACAGTGAGATCGTGGATAATCTAGATTTTGAGCCACGATGCATCATTCGGCGATTGAGGCAAGGTTCCAATACACAATCGGCTATCTGAAGGCTTGGAGGGCAAAAGCGAAGGCATTGGAATTAAGGTGGGGCACGTTCGAGGATTCCTACCACAACCTCCTGCGCAACTTCGAGTCATACAAGGCGTAAATCTCGGCACCCATATCGATATTGAAGACATACCACGAAGTGGACCAATAAGAGGGTATTGCGGCGAGTATTCTTCGCGTTTGGTCCATGTATCAACGCATTCCAAGATCGCCAGTCAATCTTGTGCGTAGATGGCACATTTTTGACTGGGAGGTACAAAGGCCAGATACTGACTGCAATAGCGACAGACGGGAACAATCAAGTTCTTCCCGTGGCATTCGCTTTCGTTGAAAGTGAGAACACGGATAGCTGGTTGTGGTTCCTGAAGAACGTGAGGATTTCTGTTGTGCAAGCCCGTCCCAATGTGTGCCTCATACATGATCGGCATGCAGGCCTGCTGCGTGCAATAACCCAGCTGCAACAAGGAGAGAACGTACCACTTCCATGGCCGGATCTGCAGAAAGCGGTGGTGCATGAGGCACTTGGGTGCAAACTTCTACAAGCGCATAACAAAGACTTGATGAACATGTTCAAGCGGTACAACCGTAACCCCAGCCGAAGTTCAAACACTCGAAGATTCTAGATGAGCGGACCAAGACACACTGAAGGAGGCGTGAAGAAGGGTCGCCCCAAGTGCAGACCGTGGCCCCGAAGCATTGCGAGAGATACCCACAGATGCTCCGGATTGACGAGGAGGACGGGGCGCAGTCACATGCTTCTCGACCGGATTGAGCACGAGCCTAAGGAGAAGTGGTCGCCGCTCCATGACAGGGGTGGCGCTTCGATATGGTGTCATGACAACTAATCTAGCCGAGGTGTACAAGCTGGGTCATCTTGCGCGTGCAAGGTGCCTCCTTTGGTGGGTATTGTGGAGGCAATACTCATGATGCGACAAGTACTTTGTTGATGAAGCAACAACGCATCGCTCGCCATGGTAAATGATGAGATCTTGTACTCGCATGATCTCCAAGTACATGGAGGTGAAGAGCAAGAAGGGTGAGACGACCGCATTCAAGATGGGCACAAGGAGCTTAAGCCGAGGTGATGTCTGCAGGATAAAGGACGCCATGACTTAACCGTGAGAGGGTTACCCATGAGTGCACGTTACGCCGCGCTAGTTGCACATGCACTTGCAACAAGCCCTTCTTCAGATAGGCCTGCTCCCCATGTCATAGCCGCATGTTCGACGGTGGCGCGAAAGATCCTGTCGATACCTCTCTGTCTATTTCACCAAGGAGGCGGTGATGCAAACTGGACCGCGGAGATATATGGTTCTGTTGTGGTTGGCCATTTCACCGCCATCCGACACAGGAGCAACTAATGCTGGTGCGGACATTGATAGGCTCAAGGAAAAGTCGGACGGCGGCAATGTATGGCGATCAGAACGACATGGACGGCGTAAACCGGACGTCGTCGAAGAAGTGCTCTATTTGCGAGTCTAGGCACACCTTCAAGAAATGTCCCACGAGAAATCCTCAAGATGAAGGAGACATCGCCACTCCGGACGTCGCAGTGGGACCTCATCTGGTCACCCAACTCGAGACGATCCACAGGGGGACGTTGAGGTCATAACCAATGTTATTACCAATGTTACGAATTATGTTATTGCACCCGACGGTAGTAACATGTTATTGCCAATGTTCAATTATCATTTTAATTAAGTGTTATCATGTTTTCTTTGAATGTTATGTAATATCGCTATTAAGTGTTATGATGTTTTGCTATGAATGATGTTTTGGTTGAATGTTATGTAATTATCGTAGTTTTCATAGTAATGGCAAGTTCACATTTGTTTCCTTACATAATATGCGCCTCATGTACATGAGCAAGCGTATTAATTCAGCGACGATCGCAATATCACTTACCTTTCTACTTACGAATCGTTCATATCTCAATCTTTCGTAAAATTCTTGAAAATTCATCGCACTAGAACAACATACAACGATCAAAAATGTTATTGCGAGTCTAACAGATTTTGCACCGTTAAAAACGATAAAAATCAAAGGCGGCAAACCTAGCTAGAAAGTGGAAATTTGGCTTGCTTCACCGCCATTTGAAATGGCGACAGAACTTGTCGCCAGCTGAAATGGCGACAGGACCTATCGCCATTTCAATCGGGCGATAGGTGGTGGACCGGCCACAGGAGTGAGAGGTTCTCATCGCCGCCATTGAAATAGCGATATGTTCTGCCGCCATTTCAATCTGGCGACAGAACATATTTCGTAATTTTTGGAGAGCGATATATTTTTGTAATTATGTTTTAAAATAATATTATTTAAAAAATTACGGTAAGGATAGGGGATCTTTGCATGAGGCGGTTGATCTTTGAGGGCACGAGGCGGGCCTCGTTCTCGCGTATTCGCGATAGCCGCTCCTTCAAATCTTGCATGTACTTTTTTTTTTATGTTCGGGATTTCCTATCCGGCCCACATTAAAGAAGAAGAAGCATCCTATCTCGTGAAGCACTCACGAGAGTAGCGTTCGAACCGTGGCGGGTTGGGAGCCTAAAACTCCCCTGGGCCACTGTGCCCCTGCATAGTCCTCCAACAATTGTGCCCTCTGCACAGTCCGGTGAAGCTCTGGGGTTCGAACCCCAGACCGTTACTCGCTCCTCCTTGCATGTACTTTTGTTCTTGTTGGATTTCAAATTTGTAGCCCTTGTGGGTCCCGTGGGGATCGGGATCAGGGGGCTCTTGCCCCGGCAAGCATATAACGGGGCGGGGAGATGGCTAGCGGGGATCGGGGCGGCGTAGCAGAGGAGCCCCCCGACCCGTTGCTATCCTACTTATAGGTGTCGGTTTCTTCTCCCGCTATGGCAGGGGTACATGAACAAATAATATCGAAAAGCGTAGGAACAAATAATATCGAAAAGCGTAGGATCCTTCGTCATAAAATTCCTCCACAACCTGTCATTGCCCCCTCGATTTGAGACGCACGCTGTCGTAGCAAAAAATGCTAGACAGTAGAAAAGGAGGACCCCCAGTATCTAAGAAGGACCAAGGGATCATCGGAGAGAGGACCGATTGCTAGGAGAAGAGTGTGTATTAATTGTCTCAAAAGAAAGGGTATGCCCTATTACATGGGGTGAGGTGGATATTTATAGCATTTCGACAGAGTACATGATATTACAGACATACCCCTAAAAATATCCTATGACTATAGGGGCCGCATGGGCTTTTCCTCTCCCTACATGCAGCCTTCAGCCTACGACGGACTTCCCTAGCCCTAGCCTATCTGGCGGTACACAGTCCACTGATGTTATCTGTCCTTTATGTCGTGGCGCAGAGGTCCTCGACAGGGGTTCCGACGACCCTTCGACACCTCCGAGGTGGCCCCAAGGATTCCCGGCTCCTAGACCTGTGGTGCTTGATGGCCCTCCGACGGCCTTCACACACGCTCCGGAGCCTCCCCAAAGGTATGCCTGCTTCCTTCGAGGGAGTCCTCCGGCAGGCTTCAGTCCTGCTCCGAAGCCTCCCCGAAGGTGTGCCTGGCGCCTTCGGGGAGTCATCGGTGTAGATTGTCCACGGGGCCTCGATCTGGCTTAGGGGCTGTTCCTCGAGCTGGGGGTCCAATCGACAACGAAGTCGGCTAGAGCCTATGACTTGATGGTCGTGCTCACCACAAAGGTGAGCTCGAAGGGCGCCAGTTCGACGGCCCATTTGCCTATTCGGCCTGAGGCGTCCTTGTTTCGCAGCATTAGTGCGAGTGGGTAGGATGTTGGGACCGTGATGGCGTGCGCTAGGAAGTAGTGTCGTAGCTTGCGCGAAGCCATGAGCAGGGTGTAAGCCAGCTTTTCTAGTTCTGTGTATCTGATCTTGGCCCTTTGCAGGGCCTCCGACATGTAATACACAGGGCGCTACCCGTTGTGTTCTTGGATGAGGACCGCGCTTGCTGCTGAGGAGGAGGCAACGATGTATAGTAGCGGGTTCGCATTAGGCTTCGAGCTGGTTAGGCTTGGTAGTTGGGTGAGATACTGCTTGAGCTCTTCGAACGCCCTCTGGCAATCTTCTGTCCATCCGAATGGCTCTGCTCCCTAGAGTGTTTTGAAAAAGGGGAGGGCTCACTCCGCGGAGTAGGATAGGAATCAACTAAGGGCTGCGAGACATCCCATTAGTCTTTGCACCTCTCGGGCGCTATAGGACCCCGGGGGGGGGCTCTATTTCTTGGATGGCTCTTATTTTCTCGGGGTTAGCCTCGAAGCCTCTTTCGGAGATGAGTAATCCTAGGAGTTTGCCCGCCTTTATGCCAAAGACGCATTTTTCTAGGTTAAGCTTGACTCACTCCGCTCGGAGGCTGGCGAAGGTTTCCTGCAGGTTCGTCGCGTAGGAGCCTGCGAGCCGGCTTTTGACCACTATGTCATCGACGTATGCCTCGACGTTGCGGCTGAGGTGATCGACTAGCACCTTCGTGATGAGTCGGGTTAAGGTTGCCCCCACATTAGGCTGAAGGGCATTTAGGTGAAGCAATAGGTGCCAATGCGGATGATGAAGGCGGTTTTTATTTTGTCCTCCTTGGCCATGAATATCTGATGATATCTGATGTAGGCATCTAGGAAGCTCATCAGCTGGCAGCCCGAAGTGGCGTCCACCAGTTGGTCGATGCGAGGTAGAGGGAAATCATCCTTCGGGGATGCTTTGTTAAGGTCGGTGAAGTCGACGCACATGCACCATTTGCTAGTGTTCTTCTGTACCAGAACGGGGTTGGCCAACCATTCGAAATGCTTGATTTCCCGAATGACTCTTGCCTTTAGTAGCTTGGCTATTTCTTTCTTAGTCGTCTCCAGCCGCTCTGCCGACATGCGACGCAGTTTCTGCTTCTTGGGGGATGTGTCGCGTTTGATGGCCAGTCGGTGCTCGATGGTCTCTCGGGCTACCCCGGGTATGTCCTTAGCGCCCCATGCGAAGATATCCGCGTTGCTGCGAAGTACCTCGAGAATTACTTCGTGTGCCTTCGTTTGGAGCTCTGCTCTGAGGGCTACCGTCTTCTCTAGGGAGGCTTCTCTCAGAGGGACTCTTTGGAGCTGCCCCTCCAGTTTGGCCTTTGGCGCCCATTTCGTCGAAGGGATGTCCGCCTGGGTGTTTGTGTTTGCTTCGACCGCGTGGACGTGGTGGGCTGGTGTGATTGTCTCGAGCTCCGTTCGCCTTGCCAGGTCCTAATCCCCGCGTACCGTAATTATACCCTTGGGTGTGGGGATCTTAATGCAAAGGTAGTTGTGGTGTGCTATGGCACCGAAGGTATTTAGCATGGTCCGATCGAGGATGGCGTTGTATTGGAAGGGCATCTGGACGTGACCACCTCGGTCCGAGACGCGAAGTCGCCGCTGAACGTGCCGGCCAGGTCAATTTGGCCCAAGGCCGTCACGAGTCTCCCCACAAATCCTACTAGCGGTATACCTAGGGGTGATAGACGATCCCTGGGGATCATCATCTTGTCAAAGGCGTCTGCAAAAAGTAGGTCCGTGGAGCTTCCTCCGTCCACGAGGACGCGTCTGACCTTGAAATCCTCGATGTTGGCGGAGATAACGAGAGGGTCCTGATGAGGGAAGTACATGCCCCTAGCATCCTCGGGACCAAAGGTGATCGATATATCGGCATAGCGAGGTGGGCTGGTGGCAGGGTACATTGCGATGTGGTATATCTACGGGGCGTATGCTCGCCGCTATCTCTTTGACATCATGCCGAGCGAGGAACCTCCTATGATCGTGTTCATGATCCTTTGGTGGTGCTCCCCGTGGCCTCCCTCTATGCGGGGCCTTGGTAGCGGAGCGGGCAACTGGTTGCCTGTTCCCCGTCTGTCTTCATGCTCGGCCGGCTGCTGACAGTGATTCATGTAGTCTTGCATGGCCGCAATGGTGCGACAGTCTCTGGTGGTGTGTGATCCCTCGCCGTGGAGATCACAAAATAGCGGGGAGCCTCCATCACCGACTCGGGTGTCTTGTTGCCGCCCGCCATTATGCTTGCGGCCTCGGCCACGACCACGACCTCCTTGCCTCCCCCTTCGGGGGATTGCCCGCCATCTACATGGTACACATTCCGCCCCTTTTGGCGGTAGTCGTTGGCCCGCGGCTTGGTAACTATCGATGGCGATAACCACGGTCCTTCCTTCTCAGGACGACCAGCGGCGTGGCGATCTTGGTCTGCCGCCGCCAGACCTCCGCCGCCGGTCTTTGTCCTCCTTCGCCTGGACGTATTCCTCCATTTTGTCGAAAAGCTCCGCCACAGTGCGGATGGGCTTGCGAGCCAATCTTTTTGACAGGGCCCCCCTTTGAAGTCCGCATGTGGTTGCGTTTATGACGGTGGTTTTGTTGACTTCCTTCACTTGGCACTTCACCTCCGCAATTTTCTTGAAGAAGCTGCGGAGGGACTCTCTCGGGGCTTGCTTTATTGCGAACAGGTGCCCCACGTCCTTTGGCTCGGCGTAGTTTCCTTGAAAGTTGTTGCACACGAGATGCCGCAGCTACTCCCACGCGTATATGGACCGGGCAGGGATGGTGAAGAATCACGCCAGCGCCACACCCATGAGGGCGAAGGTGATGCCTTTTGCTTTGGTGGTGTCCTCTCCCCTGTCCGCCTCGATGGCGGTTTCGTACACCCGGAGGAACACCAAGGGGTCCGTGCACCCCTCGAAGGGCCTGACGTCCGACATTTTGAAGCCCAGAGACCAACAGGCCATGTCCAGTCCCGCACTCAGCGGGGAGTTAGTATCCCCCCGAAGCAGCGACACCAAGGGTATGGCCCTAGGTGCCGGGGGCAACCTCCGTCCCCCCTAGGGTTTGCCCTTGCACGAGGACCGCGAGCCAGGCCAGCGCTGCGAGGACCACTTCCGCCGGTTGCCGGAGGATCAACATCTCCCGTGAGGTCTGGCTGGCTCATTGTGATGCCCAGAGGCCTCCCTGGTTACCCTATTTGCCGGGTGAAGGTGGGCCCGTCGGGTGGTTCTCGGGGAGAGATGCCTCGGTGGGCCGGGTGTCGCTCCCGACGATGTCTCCATGCATGGAGTTGTTGGCTTCCTCCTACACGGCTTCGGTGGCGGCTGCCGCTGCCGTGGAAGTCCTGCTTCGTTTGGGCCTTGGAGTGCTTGGAGCCGCAACCGCTACGGCTGCTTCAGTTGCTGAGACCTTGGGTGTGACCTTCCGATGGGCCAAGCTGCTGCTTCAGAGCTGTGCTTTGTGACTCTCTTGCCGATCCCCACGGACGACGCCAACTGTCGTAGCAAGAAAGGCTAGACAGTAGAAAAGGGCCCCCCCGGTATCTAAGAGGGACTAAGGGATCCTCGTAGAGGGGACCGATTGCTAGGAGAAGTGTGTATTAATTGTCTCAAAAGAAAGGGTCTACCCTGATACATGGGGTGAGGTGGTTATTTATAGCCTTCCGACAGGGTACATGAAATTACAGACATACCCCTAAAAAGATCCTATGACTATAGGGGCCGTAGGGGCTCCTACGCATAGCCTTCGGTCTACGATGGACTTCCCTGGTCCTGGTCCATCTAGCCAGTACGCCTGGTCCACCGGTGTTCTTTGTCCTTCGCGTCATGCAGGCGGTCCTCGGCCCGAGAAGGCTCCGTACACCCTTTCGGCACCTCCGAGGTGGCCCCGGGGGTTCCTGGCTCCTGGACCTGCGGTGCTCAGCAGCCCTCCGACGACCTTCGCACTCGCTCCGGAGTCTCCCCAAAGGGTATATCTACTTCCCGGGGAGGCCTCCGTGCAGTTTCTGCTCAAAGCCTCCCGGCGCGCTGGCGCCGGAGTCTTAACAGCGAGCCTCCTAGCGGCCTTCGCCTGCCCATCATCTCGTGGCGGGGGTCCTTGCGAGCCACGGGTCATTAGGGCGGGGGCGGCGCCCTACAACACACGCACAACACATATCGAATGGTCGATCGCTGATTTTGTTCGCGATCGGAACCTAAGAGACTGTGAACAAATAATACGGACAGTGTAAGGCCTTTCAATGGAAAAGCGCTGCCCTGACACGTTAATTCCCCCTCCCCCTCAATATGAGACGCATGATGCTGATCGGACGGACAATGGTCACGGATTTCATTTGTGATCGGAACCTGAGAGGGCTTAAACAAAAAATACAGATGATGTAAGGCCTTTTTACGGAAAAGCACCGCCCATTCCCCCTCAATCTAAGACGCACAATGCTAATTTAATGGACCATGATCGTGGATTTTATTTGCGATCGGAACCTGAGAGGGCGTGAATGAAACATACGGGCAATGTAAGGCCTTTTATGGAAAAGATCCACCTAGACACGTTAATTCCTCCTCTATTTGAGACGCACGATGATCGAATGGACCATGATCGCGGATTTTATTTGCGATCCAGACCCGAGAGGGCGTGAACGGGAAATACTGAGTATGGCAAGGGTGCGAAGGAAAATCAAGCGCGCCTTCGGCGGAACGGGGCGCCTGCTCCATCCTCCTTGACGCCGTCTCCTCCCTGGACCACCGTGAGTGTCCGGGTATGTCGGACCCGGATTTCACAATCCAGAATCCTCTGTGAACAATACTGCGCTATTTCTTGGACCAGTGGATAGCGCTCACAGAATACATCACTGAATTATTTCATACATATCGTAGACCAAACAATGCATTAATTAAACAATATCAGAGCTTACATAGACCGCGTCGGGTCAAGTTTTATAGTAGGGCCGAACAAGGCCAAATGATTACATTACATAAACTGCGAAAGCGGAAGCAAAAGGGGTAGAGCACATCTTACCATAGGCAAGCAACTGGGGAAACCAATGTACGACCGATATTATCCAGAGACCTAGGTAATATTGGTAGTACACGAGTACCGACTAAGCCAACTAGGCTGGGCAAGACTAGAACAACTACAAACTAAACTACTCTTCATTAGCTCCTTGGCCTTCAACGTCTAGATCCTCATAGTATGCATAATGCATGACCTTGATCCACGGGCTCTGAAGGGTTTTTGGGGAGAGCGAGAATGAACACAACTTCCGTGCTCGCGAGCCAATACGCAATGCAATATTTATACATGCAAGGCTTTATCAAGGATGACTCGAGTTCTTTTATTTGCTAAAGCAACATTGTCAATTATTATAGATAGAAATTCTTATAACTTAGCATTTTGACTAAATCACATTTTATTAAAGAGATTAATTGTGCAATATTTATAACAGCAGAGGTTACCTCCACCTTATGCTTATTTTTGATTGGGGTTATATCCACATACTAACAACACTGCGGTACTTCCATCTAGGAAAATCCAAATTCAGGGTTACATCAGCCCAACAAGTTTTTCATCCCACCTACAAAGTTTTATAAATAGAACTAACTCGAGTAAGTTCTCATGCCTGCCCTTGACCGTAGGTACGGCTATTCGAACAATTTATACTCTGCAGAGACTGTACACTTTACCCGCAAGAGATAATCGTTTTGATATGTACACATGTTTCCCTAGACATGTGAATCAAGGGGAAATTACCACAAGGCCTTTACAATGCATCCTCCAGTATTAGTTATACTCGCTAAGGTTTCACTTGAGAGGGGTTACGCCCTCACACCTGCGTCAACCATGCCCCTAGACCCTCACTTGCGCCACACGGCGGCCTACACCAGCGACCCCACCGTGTCCACGACCGACGACATAGCAGTGGGTCCCTCCAATGGTGCAACTCATACTGGTGGATACAAATTATTTAGCTAGGTCGACATCATTATAGACTTGTAGTTGTACTGTTTTACATTGGGAGGTCATCACAGAATTAAGTCCTTAAAGCCATCTAAGCGGTTCATACCACATTCCACCATTTCTCGTGCTACATCCGCACCAACCATCATACCATCCACTCAGATGTGGTAACAACAAGTTTTTAAGGTTTTTGAGAAGTGAAAATCCACATTAACTCAAATACGCTAGTCCTTTACCCACAATGGCTGCCCAAAATAAGTTCATGATTTTAAAGATGATGGTTGGGGTAAATAAATACTCCGATACTTAAACAAGACTAGCATGTCGCTTAAGTACAACCTATAGCTAGTATAGTTACAACATAATTGCTAGGGTGACAAGGATAAAGTGATTCAAGTGTCAAAGATGGTATAATAATTATTTAATTATTAAGTTGGTATTTAACTACCTTAAGACCATTTGACATACATTTGTATAACGAAATTAAAGCAGGCAATTTGATATTTTAACATAATATAATTTGCATAAAATGTATGTTCAATATGATCAAAGTATTGACTCACTTGGGTCTAGGGCAAGAGGGTCTTGGTCGTCTTGAGCTTGATCGGACTAGAGTCCTTCCGTGTTCTCGAACTCTACTCGGACGGTCACGTCGGAAAAAGAAACAACAGACAACCAAAACAAATAAATACAAGGGAAAAAATCAAATGAACTACAAAATAAACAAAGCCTGTGCCAAAAGTAAGGTATTGAATTTAGAAAAAAAAAGGAACAAATTTCACTGAATTCAGAGTTACAATGGAGGAGATCGGGTCTCCTGAAGTTCGGGTTTTGAAATAAATTAGAGAAAATGAAAGAGGAGAGAGGATCGGTGCACCACACAGTTCATAGACCAAGGTTCATGTGCACGGTCCATGGGTTCATGGGAGCCTCCACAGTGCAACATATTTCTTCGGGCCCACGCGCCATAGAGTCACCCGAGTGGAAATGAGTTAATGAGCTTTATCAACTCACCTCAGGTCCACACGGCAAAGAGACATGGCAGCACTTATACCAGGATTAATCAAGCAATCATTAATCCTTTAGGACAAAGATTTAGTTGATTAATGTCACGCACAGCAGCATTAAACTTAGCTAGTTTCATTAGTTAATTACCGGGCCCACATGCCATTTGGACAGAGCAATAATTAAACCATGTGTTAATTAATGCTAGCCCTAAGACAGATTACGGGTGATTAAGGAGCTATAGTCACTGTCTGTGACTTGGACAAGCAGAGGGAAGGCCACGGGCGCGCGCGCGGCTTGGGCTTGCCGGCGGTGGAGGGAGGCGCGGCGGCGCCGGGCAAGGCCTGGAATGGGTCGCAAAGGGGACGGCGGCCTCGGGGGCACCGGCGGCGGGGCGGGCGGCGCATTGGAGCGGCGGCGGCGCCACGGGCACGCGGGCGGCGCGGCGATGTGGCGGTGCAGCGCGCGCATGGGCTGCGCGCGGCCATGGGCGAGGCGCAGAGCCGGGCGGGGAGGCTTGAGGCGGCCCGAGGTGGCGAGGCGGCGGCGGCCGGGGGCGGAGAAGGGGTGGCAGCGGTGGAGGTCCTCGGCGGCGGGGAAGAGCGGTGGAGGTGGGGGAAACCTTTCTCAGCCTTTGGGACGCGCGGTGACGGGGGTGGCGCGGCCGAAGATGCACCGGGGCGGCGAGTCGGTGGCGAGGGCGTGGTGGCCACGGCAGCGGGCGCTGGGCGCTGGTTGGCGGCGCGGAGCGCGGCGACGACGCGCCGGGAACGAGTCCCAGGCGCACGCGGTAGGGGGAGAGGAGGAGAGAAGGGGAGTCCGAGCGAAAAGCTCACCGGAGAGGGCGTTTCGACGGCGAGGCGGCGTGGGCGGAACGGGAGCTCGAGCGACGCTTTGCTCGGTGGAAGAGAAGAGGAATAGTGGGGGAGGGGGAGAAGGGAGGCCAGGGGCTCCTCTTATAGCCAAGGGGGAGGTGACGCCCGGGGGAGAGCGAGCTGGGCACGGGCGAAGCGTGGCCGTGCGGGCGCGCGGCGGGGCAAGCGTGCGGGCGTGCTCTAGAGCGCAGCCTGGGGGCGCTGGAGTGGCATGGGGTGGCTGGGCCGGGAAGGCCAGGGGAAGGGCAAGGGAATGGGTTGAGGAAAATGGACTAGGCCCCGGAGATTTTGATAATTTTTTTTTAAAAATCAAACGAGTTTTGAAAAACTGAAAATAGCTCAAGAACTGAAAACAGGCTGTTACAGGGTACCGGGAGTTGAGACAGGCCGCGGCGAAAATACATCACTGCGGCGCGACGCGGGCGAGGTGGTGTGCCGCCCGCGAGGATTGGGCCGCCGTGCGGTGCGGTTACTTGGGGCAACGGAGCTAGGCCGCGTCCATGCCGCCGACGCCGAGTCCCGAGACCTGCGCGGCATGGAGAATGGAGATGGACTGCGCGGTGAGCCGTGGCCCGTGGTTGGCTGAGGCCTCCGACGAGAGGAGGAAAAAACTCAACACTATGTATCCGTCCTGTACGGCTCTACCGAGAGAGAGAGAGAGAGAGTAAATGACCTATACTGCGAGAGAGAAATGCCTCACAAAAAGTGCAATGAAGAACGAAAGAGAGTAGTCATGGATAAAAAACAACCCTTTGTGCGAGCAAATCACTGTGCAATTACACATTCTGAGTAGCAGCGAAGGGCATCTACGAGATGGCCAGCTCCGCCTCTGCCCAGGCCAAGGAAGAATCCCTGAGGACGGTCGCCGCCGACGTGTCGACGCCTTCCTCCAGAATGGCAGCGATCATGTTCATGGAAGGCCTCCGCGACGGCTCGGGGTCGATGCAGAGGTTCACCACGTTGCAGATGATGCCCAGGTTCTCGTGGTTCACATTCTGCAGCTTGGGGTCTACCAACTTGCTGAATTCTTGGGGCTGGTCCAAGTGCTTCCTTGCCTGAAACACACAACTTGTTGATCATTCTCAGTATGGTCGAGACTAATTTGAATGTTTGTAGAGGTGTCATACGCTCATATGCTTCAGTTCTTTGGTGATTTTGTGTTTGGAGTTATTGGTTTGTTGTCTGAAAACTGAAACTTAAGTATGATGATTCTGAGTTCTTGATTCAATCAAGTCACTTACCCAGTCCACCAAGTCTCCCGTATGTTTGGAAACAGAGGCTCTGCCGCTTATTAGCTCCAGAAGAATCACCCCGAAAGCAAATGTGTTGGCCTGGACGTCCATGAAACGCCTGTGCCGAGAATCCATAGTGTTGTTGAAAGACCCGCCGTTTACTATGAAACCGGAGCTAAGCCCTGGTTTGGTAACGAGAGTTCTCCATCTCTCAAAATCAATTATCTGCGAAAGCACAGCCCATTTCAGCTGTTACGTTTACAGAACAATTTGCTAAATGAACTAAGACTAGGATGTCATGTCCACGGTGCCACGCTGTATTTAGTAGTGTGTCTAGGAGAAACAAATGAGACAGACCTTTGGTGAGAAATCTTCAGTTAGATAAACTGAACTGGACGTCAATGCTGCAACGGCGAATGGAGGTTGCAGCTCAGTGTGCAAGTATCTGAGAACGCGAGCGATGCTGAGTGCTATTTTCGTCCGCCTGGGCCAAGATAGCTGACACCCTTCCTCATCTGCAAGCAAATAACGCAGACCAAGTTAATAAATTCTAGTCATATGGCATCATTCACAAACACAGCAAGGTTGCAAGGCCATGTTGACTTGCCGTGAAGATGCTCATAGAGTGTCCCGTTTGGTGGGTACTGAAAGACTAGCATTCTTGAAAACGGATCAGATTCCTTGCAGTATCCCACCATCTTCGCAACATTTTCATGACTCAATCTGGCCATTTCTACCACCTGAAGAATCGAAAATACCATGAGATATGAATATATGATCATAGAGCTGTAAAATCTTAATAACTGGGTCAAGTTGGAGAGTACTTGCCTCCTTCTGAAAGTAAAGCTCGATGTAATTCGTCCAGTGATGTACTGAAACTGGTAGTGACACAACAGCAATTTCCCGGCCATCCTTCATAGTTCCTTTGTACACTAGTGTGTCCTGAGAAGATCCAATGATGTTGCTGAAGTCTTCACAAGCTTCTGCAAGCTCTTGCCGACTTATTTTTGGCACATTTCCCAGCAGGTCATCATCTACACAAGCAATAATTTGTAACCAAGACAGTGTACACTTTACTTTTGTCAGTAACTCACATAAAAAACAAACACTGACCAATTGAGATCACAGTGTTTTCCCTCCAGCTTATAGCTCTTGTCCATGGAACACTGTTTCCGGATGATCTAGCTTTGCGCCTTCTCAGACCAGTGATGGCACAAAGTGTTAACAAAGTAAGCAATGAAACACCTGTAATGACTTCCAGAATGAGAAGCCAAAGTGGTTCTTGCAAACTTTTCTGCTCATCCCCACCATTACGGTTGTCTTTGCCTGCATCCTGGCTATTTTCACCTGTAATTATGACGTAATGTACTTTCTCACTGTTCAGTAAACTAAATTACAATAGGGCATGGAAGTAATTAAAAACATTCTAGTTTAATAAAAAAAAACATGCGAATATGCGATCTCATAAACCAGACATGAAAGTATGTATCGACCAATTTGAGTTATATTATAATGCTCTAATGTATTACATGCTGTATATGCAAATGCACACAATCAGTTTGGGTTGCATCCCTATTTGTCGCAGTGCAGTGCTGAAGTAAAGATCTGACAGAAGAACTGAATACTTAGAAAAAGATGGAGAGACGGACAATACACAAAAAGGTTAGGACTAGATCAAACCATGCATGGACAAAAGGAAGAATATGAGAGACAGGGTCCAAGAAGGAAGCAAACAAAGTGTCAAAGTTCAGTTCTTTATTTAGCAAGCATAGCTAAGATTCCACTATCCCCTAGGTCACTAAACGAGTAAGAATTTAGTGATCGGAAACTTATGATGTCATTCGCACATGCATCCTACTTTGCTACTGTCAGTTAGTAAATTTGAACAGCCTATATTTAAGTTCCTATGATTGCACTATCTATGTTCTCGAGCCCAAAAAAGTACCCACTTTTACCTTTTAAGGTTGAACAAATGACTGCTTCTTTCTACAGACTAGCCTAATGGAGTAGGAGTAGTTCCTTGAATAAATAGTTAACTACTAGTTTCTAAGACTGCTGTAGAACTAGCTTATTAAAAAGTACCCATTTTGCAGCATTTAGATTGCTAAAAGGAACTGCTCGGTATGTTTTACAATGATAACGTTTACATGCTGTTGTCGAATTACATAAAACACAGTGGCAAACACCAAGAGAACTGAACATAATTATGGTGCTTAAAAGAGGATTAAACTGCACTAATGATTATAGTATGTTAGAATGAAATACCACCATACATTGCTGTGCAGAACGGTTTATTGTGTCATTGTTCTGGAAGCAATTTCCTACCAAGCTTGATCTGTTCAAATACTGTAAAATAGGTAAGTTCAGAAAAAACTTAACTGAAACATCCGAGCCACAAAAACAAAGGTGTACCTTTGGATTTGCTTGAAGCATGTAGGAATATCTCCAACCAAAAAGTTATATGAGAGGTCCACATCAGTTAGCTGAGTTAATTGACACAGACCAATTTGATCATCGCTGTTGGTGGACACCCTGAAAGAAAGGTGACAATTTCTTAGTCATATCTCAAGTCAATTGATGTCCACATAGAAGTATATCTGTTAAGCATTTGGCAACTTGATCAAATGTTTCTTGTCTCATTCAGCTTGTTTCCAGACAATAAATCATAGCTACATGCTTTCACAGTAAATATTGCAGAATGAAGTCAATGCTGATTGATGCTGACTTCTTAACTAAATTGCTTTATTCCTTTGTATAGAAGAGACGTGCTTCCATGCACTTCCAGATCATGGAAACTGAGAACATTTTTTTTTGTTTTGAGAAACTCTGAAGAACATTTACTTACACGCTCGAATCATTACTTCCAGGAATAATCCCTGTAAGACTATTATTGCTCAATCGTAGCTCAATGAGGTTCGTCAACTTGCCAAGCTCACAAGGGATAGCACCATTTAACCGATTCGCGTGGAAGTTTCTAGGGCATAGGTGAACAGATGAGTTATGAATATGAAGAAATTCTGACAGAAACACAAGTTGATTAGCTTCTTGCTTAGTACATTTTTGAGATTTTTGTCATGTCACCAGTCTCACTGGGAATGGGCCCCACGAGTTGATTGGTACTGAGGTCCAGCACAGTCAGGTTCTTTAGCTTGCCGATCTCTTTCGGCATCGAGCCCATGAGTGTATTGCGATCCAATATACTGCAAGAATTCCACGAAGACTGTTATTTGTAATTGCTTGCAGGTGAAGTCTATTTTAGAATCATATAGAGCTATTAGCACATACAGTTTTTGCAAAGAACTCAGGGATCCAATCTCTGGTGCCAGAAATCCTGTGAGAGACGAATTTGAAAACTCTCTGGGTAGTAACATGTCAGAAATAAGGCACTTTACAATAAGAGAAAAACAAGTTTATCAGCATAAATATACCTAACTAGCCGAGTGCCTGTACCTTACAACGATCACAAATAAACATATATAATTTATAAATTTGAAAAATCAATATACATAAGGTAATAATTTCTACATCTAAAAGTTGCATACATAATTTGCATCCGATCAACAAACATGGGAATTGCTAGCCCTTGAGAGCGTACATCGTGACTTCTTTTGTATCTCATCTGACATTATTCGTACTATTCTGGTTATAATTTTTATTTTTATTCAATATTTTAAATATTTTTATTGGATTTCGTATGCAAATCAAATTACTAAATTTATTTAATTTATTCGAATTTTAGTTATTTAGATATTTTACTTTGGAATTGTAAGGAAATCAAATTGTAAATTTTCTTTTACTTTTTATTTCGAATTTAAGTTATTTTTCTTGGAATTAGTATCTGAACCCAATTGCTAATTTTTATTCGAATTAAATTTATTTAGGATTTACTTTGAATTCATATTGAAATAAAATTGATAATTTTATTGTATTTTTTATTCCAAATTTCAGTTATTTTTTGTTGGATTTAGTATGCAAATCTAATTGTCAATTATTATTTTATTTTTATTCCAAATTATAATAATTTGAATCCATATGAAAATCAAATTGCTTATTTTATATTCAATTTTAGTTTTTTTATTGGATTTAGTATACAAATCTAATTGACATTTTTTATTCAATTCTATTTTTTTAGGAATTTACTTAGGAATTCGTGTGGAAATCAAATTGCTAATTTTATTTTTGTTCTACTCCAAATTTTAGTTTTATTGTACATGGTGGGAACTCTTTTACTTAGGAATTCGTATAGAAATCGAATTGCTAATTTTAATTTATTTTTTATTTCGAATTTTGGCTTTATTGTACTTGATATAGACTCTTTCTTTAATCTAGACCGCTATAATCTGGACCCACCATATTCGACAGTGTAGATCTTTCTATTTTTTTCACCGACTAACGTGAGAATTTGTAGCCATTGAAAGCAAACATGATGGCTTCTTTGACTCTCTTTAATAATATAATAGATAACTGCAATTTCTGCGATGCTGAACTTGTAGTGATTTCTTCTTAAGACAAGCAAGTGTGTGTAAATGGAAGTTATAAAACTACACATTCCTTATATTTGACTCTCGAAAAAATACCACTTGGATTTGATTTTCTTTTAACAAAAAAAAATTGAACTATATTGGCTTGGTGGCTTGTTGTTCTGGAGTTTGGAGGGACCACTTTTTTTTTGGGTGGAAAATAGCAGGAGCTCTGCTAACTTTCATTGAAAGGACCACAAATCCATAAGCTCAAATTTTTGTGGGTGCTTCTTCAGTTAACTGAAGATAAGAGGAAAAAAAAGAAGGTAAAAATCTATGATAGCTTCCAGCTGGATGTCTTCTTGTGCTGTCAGAAACTTTATCCACTTGGATGTCTGAAAGAACATGCATCATTCTGTCCTGCTGTTATTGCAGACATGCTTCTTCTACCTCCAGCCAATTTTTAATTTCCACTGGAGAAAGTGCATGGAGTTTTCGTACCCATTTTGACAGGCTCTAAAGGAGGTGAACATATGGCTGAACAACTTCTTTCATTTGGGCGAAGGCCTGAATATATAAAAGGGCACAAATATGCCTCCGGAAACAGTGCATTGATCTAACATGAACCTTAATTTTATGTCAATCAGGCGATCTCTTCTTAAGTGATGCAAAGAACAAAAAGGAGATAAGTGAAAGCAATTCTTACAGAGTCACCACACGGCTGTTGAACGGTGAGCACCCCACGCCGGACCATCCACAAGGATCCTTGTCCTTGGAGTTCCAATCCGACAGCTTGGAAAGAGGGTCTTCATAGATGGCTCTCTTGAAAGCAAGAAGCGCAGTCACTGCCCAAGAACACAGCAGGAAGCAACTGCTTCTCAAGAACTTACTGAAAAACACAAAAAGAAAAATACATAAGGGAAGGGCAGTACCGTCGTCTGAGACGGACTCGGAAGGCTCCACGAGCAGCACGCAGCCGAGCCCCGCGACCAGAAGAGAGATCCCGAGCAGCCTCACCATCGTCGTACCACCTCTCCTGAAGCAGAGGAGACTTGTTCACATGGCAAGCTCCTAGTGTTCACTCCAGTTTATGGTCGCGAGCTTGAAGAAGCAGCAGCAGCAGTAGCACTTAACGGCCACGCCAAGCAGTGATGATGGCCTGTACACTATGCAAGGCCAACGAGACAACCAAACCACCCCCCTACATAAATTTATTTAACCATCAGCTCCGCTTTATAACTCTCTCCCCCTTATTGAAGCCAACTTTCGGGTTTTAAGTTATATCACTGTTTACACACGAAATAACAAATGTAGACTCTTTCAGAGATCAAAGCCAAAAATGACATCGGAGACTCGCCGGCAAGCGACATGTGTCAAGTCCCTGCCCTAAGAGAGGGGACTTCCCAATTAAGTGCCCTAGTGGAGGGGACTTGTCTCATCCGCACGCCCCCTCTGTTGTAATTAATTTATTCATAATTAATTAGTAGTAATTTGTGTAATTAATTAGTCACGTTAATTAGTCGTAGTTAAATATTCTTAATTAATTAGTCACAATTAACTTAGACATAATTATTTAGTCATAATTAGTTAGTTGTGATTAATTAGTCATAGTTAGTTAGTCCAAATAATTTAGTCGTAGTTAATTAGTCATAATGATTACTAGTTGTTTTTCCAGAAATTTAGTCTTTTTTTATTATGCATCGATTAGGTTAAATTTGTACACAAGGATTACCGAAATGTAGTTATTTTAGAGAGGTGGGAAAATGTAAACTAAATAGTACGACCTGTTTATTTGATTGTGTATAGTAAAGAACGGTGAATTGCTCCTATAATATGAATTGGGTTGTTGTGGCTTTAGATAATGTCGAACATGCAAGACTTACTTGTGTTTTTTTGGCGACGGTCTCGTACATGGCGGACCGGGTGGGTTGGACATGTCAAGATGCGTAATCAGTGTGTACTTTACAACATGTCGTAATCCTTAACAGTTTGCACTAATAAATTAACATTTCGAAAAAGCCAAAAACTCACATCCCAAATCGGGCATATGAAATCGTGCGATTTCCTTGTATGTCTGACTTTTTATGTATTATCGCACGTACCAAAAAATTATTGTCACATGAAACATACGTTGTATTATCGCATGCACTATAAATTAATTACGCGTCGAAATCAGGGCGTTGTATTATTAATTTAGTCATAATTAATTTATGGTGCATGTGATTTATTAATTTAGTCATAATTTATTAACTAACTACAATTAATTAATTACGACTAAATTAATTACAACTAATTAATTAAGAATATTTAACTACGACTAATTAATTACAAAAATGACGACTACTTAATTATGACTAATTAATTACGACTAATTGATTACGAATACATTAATTACAACTAGATAATTACAACAGAGGCATCCGGCCAGGGCGTGCGGACGAGGGAAGTCTGCTCCCCTGGGCCCAAGTCCCCTCCCTAGTGCATTTACTTGGTAAATCCCCTCCCCTGGAGTACTTAGAAAGTCCCCTCCTTTAGGGCACGAACTTAACACATGTCGACTACGGGTGAGTTCTCAGTGTTATTTTTGGTTTTAATCTTTGGAGTGGACTAGATTTGCTATTTTGCACGCAAACGTCATCGTATTAGGAAAAAAAAAACTCCCAAGTTTCTACATGGCTAGCGCACTTGCCAGGTACCTAATGTTCTACACCTCGTCTGATGGCTCGAACGTGACATACTGTACATTTGTACGCTTGCTGCGCGCACGTATCCGTTGAGATAGTAATGCTCTTGCCATCTTCAGCAGTCATCGGCTTAAAAAGGACTAATTGGAACTCGCAAAAAAGAGAGACTAATTTGAGTATTGGACTACAAGCACTTCCGGATAAACTTGGAACAGAAACTAAACTTTGGTATTGTATTGGACTGAAGTGCAGATGCAAGAAGACGCCGACACGAAAGCTCGAAGAGTACCATCAAGTTGAGATCAAGACACATGCCCAACTCCAATGTACCAAATCATCTTTACCTGAAACTGACACTTAAGCTTATCAGAGTTCTGAAGCGAAGTTTATCCATCTAATGAGGTTTGAAATGTTTCGAACTAATTCAAGTTTCAGTTGGCAGGCAGAGCACGCTCCCTAAGCATACGCACTGAAAGCGACGTGTTCGAAGACCACTCTTTCAGGGATCAGGACATATAAGATATAGTTTTGTTCGATGTCATGGCCGGATTGGTTGTTTCTTTATGCCATGGGTTAAGTTATTTCCTTGCTGCCAGTTAGCTCTTTGAACCTCTGATTTGTGTTGGATTTTATTAAAAAGAATGACGCAATAACCTTAGAAGAGTTGTTGCAACCACTATCGCAGAAAGTTGCACCAATCCTTGAGTATTCAAGGAGTACACGTCACCATGTTTACATAATTTGACAGGGGAAAGCTCAAGAACAGGGCGCCATCATGCGGTTACCAACAGAATTGTTAGCTTGACAAGGAAAAGCAATATATAGTACATTAATTGATTGGCTCAGAAGCATCCCCATGGCTGCAAATTGATTTAGGGCAGCTGTTTTTCTGGAGAAAAAAAACAGTATCTTCACTCTTTCCAGTGTTAACGTTAATTTGCGCATCTGAATTTCTTGCAGACCAACGGAATTTTAAAGCTTTGTGCGAATATGCACATGATATAGATCAGAGGAATGGAGATTGTTTTGCTTAAAGATGATCTGAAAGTGAGCTAGTGATGCTTCCAAGCAAATCAACGGGATACTAATGATGATTCCTATGGCTGGAAAAATGACATGGGAGTAGAACAGCCTTCAAACACAAGCTTCTCTGGGACTCTTCTGACAAAGAAGTGATTATTTTTCTCCCCTCTCCCTCCTTTCTACGTTAGCCTTTCAAAAGAAGTGATTATATCCCCCCTGTTATGTTGAATTGTGCAATGGTCTTCATTACCTAGGAAATATATTTGTACAGAAAGACAGAGATGAAATTTTCAAGGCATTGGCTCTGTAAAGAAATACCATATAGATGAAATTTTCAAGGCATTGGCTCTGTAAAGAAATACCATACTCCCGAAGTTATTATGTTTTTGGTCAGTCTCCAGGTTCAGTCCACGTATTGAATCAAGAATTCAATTATCTTCGCGGCCCTCCTTGCTTCTTGGTGCCGCGTTTCACCGAATGAAAATGAGCTGACGTCTTGTTCTGTCACATCACTATGACCGAGAACCATAATTTCTGACCAGCTGCAGCCGTGATGTTATATAATGGACAGAACAAATATTAAGAGGAAAAGAGCTTCAGAACAAACAGGAAAGTCAATGAAGAAGGCCCGAAGAAATTACCCTTCTAACCTTCTCGCAAATTCTCCCTTTTCGTCTGTTGATTACTTGCTTACCGATTGTTGATGCCAAACTATAAAAATTGACAGTAGCATGTAAAAAGTCAATGAACAGTTAGGACCTACAGTCATTAGGGAGAAAAAGCATGGATCGGAAACCTCGTAGCAACTCCCCCCATAATGACACCTTCCTTCCGGTGCATGGGCGCATCAGTATGCCAGTATGCCATTGTGCATTTGTCTGCTTCACAGTGAAAATACTGGTTAAACGGTTGTTTGTGTTGTGCCGGTGGCAGCAGCTGCAGCCTGCTTGCCAGTTGCCAGTGACTAGAAGAACACATCTCAAGTAAAATTAAGTCAGTTAACCGAGGAGGTTGTGTTTACCTACCAGAGCTGATGATGCCCTTGACGTGCTCCAGCAAACTCTGCATAGTACAGGAACCGACGGTTCACAGCGAGTATAAAAGAGTAAACCTGGTTTCATGCAACAGCCTCTTTGTGCATTTATTTTTACCATGCTGGCACCGATACCCTTCTCATTATTTATTGCATCTCTCAACAGTCTCAGGCAGCAAGACTTTTTTGAAAATATATTATGGAAACAATCAAATTTGAACACAAAGATGGCATAAGATGGACCAAGAATTATATCTTCTGAATAATTTTCAAATTATTTCTCACTGTCTGTCACAATGGCTTTACAAAGTAACACTAATCCAAACAAAACTAGATACATAAATAATGGTTCCAATTAAACATCCCTTGAAAAGAAATCTACCAAAAAAGAAGGCGAAAGAGAGTATAGCACCGTGTTCAAATTCTCTAGATGTTTACACATTAAATTCAATCAATGAATGATTGGTGTTTTTAGCACCATGATAACACCAATATGAATGCCTGTGATTGGGAACAAAAAAAGAGGCAGGAAGCAGGGGGCTTGTTATCTAAAAGCCCTCGAAGCTCTTCGCTCCCACATTTCAACCTGCTTTATTGAATTTTCTTTCCTCCGTTTTAGCATTGTGAGCTCCTGAGGGTTGAAGGGAGGAGGCAGATCACATGGACCCGCATCATGGGCGTACTTCACCATGGATTCCATAAGATACTTCTTCTCGACGCCTTCAGCTTGGCAGGCCAGAGACTCAGGACAGACCACAAAAGCTTCAGGTGGCTTCATTGGCTTGAAGCCTTGAACCTTAGGAGCTTGGCATATTCGGTTAAAAGGTGATGCATGTAATCATAAACATGGTCCATATTAACCTCTTCTTGAATAAAATTACTTGCTTGCTTTTCTATGCGCTGTGCCTATGGCAGCTTTAGAAGTATGAGAACAGTATTGTAATGATTAATGAAGAACGGTGTAATAAATTTCTCAAAAAGAAAAATAACAATGTAATAGACTGTAACATAAAGACATGGTTAAAATTCTCAATATTCTACTCAGTAAAAGTTGGCATGAAAGAAATTCATAAACTCCATAGCAAACTCCAAATGGTCATTAGTAAAGAAAAAGCAAGTGAAACGTAGTTCATTAAAAACTAGGTATTTATTCAGCTTGGCAAATTTCAGTTGAACAATACAACAAAAGTTTTGGATGAAGTTTTCTATCAAACAGTGTTTAACCCCAATGCTCAAATATTAGCAATTCATTGTTTACTATAATTTTAAGCTCTGGTCGTGATTCACAGTTTACATCGCAGGATTCACAGCAAATGTTGATGTCATTTACTTTCAACAAAAGGCAAAAAATATACCATGACCAGTAATTTCTCAGTGCACTGTTAGGAGCAGAAGTTGTTTGTGCGGAGCTCGACTTTTAATAACACCATAGAAGCCCATTGCCATATGGCTCATGTTTTAACCATTTTGCCTTAGTGAAACACGGATAGCTTAAAGATCTGGCCCATATTTTGCAGACCAAGTGGACTTCTATTAGTACCAAACTGAGTTTGCTATGATCATTTCCATCTATACTGTTTAGCATTGCAAAACTTAATTGCTTACATACATAGATGTCGATAGATGCAACGTACCAATTGCTTGTGAGAGTTGCCCCAATCAACAGCATATTTTATGGAGCCACATTTATTGTCATCCCGAACTGGCCAATAATGCTGAATCGGCATAAGCGACCTTGAAAAGAAATCATAGTATTTTGGTGTAACCAACAATGTCATTGAATCACACACTAGAATATATTTGACTGATTGACCATGCTGATCCTTCTATATAAATCTTGTACCTGTTAGAGTTAACCCAATATTAAGAACTAAGTACCACAAATAAAACTACATAACTTCTTCCTTGTTATCACCCCAAAAGATCAAGAAAATAAAATAAACCTGTGAGTGCACTGAGTGCCCAAATCTGAGTTCTTATACCCTGCTTTGCTCTCTTTGAACCAGTCCTACATCCCAAGGAACAAAGTAAAAACATAAATGCTGTTAGCATCGGTCCTCAAAAGCAAAGATATTTACAGAAGTCAGCACTCAGCAGATTTTGATGGTTCTGAGTATGCCAAATTAAACCATGTAAGTATACTTTATTCAAGGTTCACTAATTACAGGCATGAGACCATTAACAGAAAAGTTACCTGCATGTAAATCCTTGCGTTCCAATCTTGCGTACTGGAGACATTACACCTAACCAATTCCTGCCGTGTCACAGCAACTGCTGGATTCCCTTTCCAGTAAGCATAAGGTTCTCTATCCGACCATCTTACCCTATTATTACCATCCTTCAAGTCTTTCTGCATGGCATCCCATGGCTTTATGTTGATCTCTGGCCTACCAAACATGAATAGTTATTAGAGTGATCGAGCTTCATCTGCACACCTGAGCATAAAGGTCTAGACTTTTAAGTTTTGGAATCCCCTGAACATCTGAATGTACTATTAGCAATAGTAAAAGCATTAGCTACAAGAAATTTACTAGTGTGAGGATATATCAGTGGACAATGCTTTGCACAGTAGTAATGATGCATATAGTAAATCATGACTCATGATTCAAACATATCATAGGCAAACAATTTTGATGTCATCAAATTTCTGTTAATCAGCTCTTCATTTATGTTTTTCAGACCCAAAGGTTATCATAGGCAAACGATTTCGATGTTGTGTCCACAATTGTCAGTAAAGAAGCATAAGCAATTAAGGCAAGCATAGGAGTATTTTATACAGTAAGCAGCGAGAATGAAAAAGGCGAGCAAGCACAATTACCAGCCCCAGAATGACCAATCCGGGAAGACGATATCCAGCGTCCTGTCATCCCCGCAGTACCGGAACAGCGGCGGCATGAAGGGCGCGTGCTCCCCGCGGTAGAGGTGGGTGCGGACGACGGGCCAGTCGACGCAGTCGAACATGAGGTCGAGGTAGCGGCGGAGCAGCTGGAGCACGCCCCAGATGGTGAAGAGGTCGCGCGTCTGGAATGCCAGGCGGAAGCGCTGGACGAAGGTGCGGCCGCTCAGCACGACGAGGCGGAAGCTGGCAGTGACGCGGGCGCGCGCGAGCATGGCGCGGGTGATGCCACCCGAGGCGCGCCATGGGCGGAGGTCCTCGTGGATGAAGCGGAAGTGAGAGGGGCACGAGGAGTTGGAGGAGGGGGTGGTGATGGTGGCCGGTGGGGGGTCAGAGGAGCGGCAGGAGGACGAGGAGGAGAGCGCGAGGGCGAGGGTTTGGGAGGTTTTGGGCGATTTGGCGCGGCCGGAGAGGTTGAGGCGGAGGGGAGGGGTGGGGTGGGGTGGGGCAGGAGATGGAGTAGGTGGGAGGCGGTGGTGCGGAGGGCGGTGGCGGTGGCGGTATTGGATGATGCTTTTTTGAGTGGAGAGCGGCGGCGACGGGAATTGCAACGGTAGCTGGGAGGCCTGCCTCTGCCTGCAAGGCTGCAACTGCAAAGACTTGGGGCGACTGCCGGCACACAGTGCTTGCTTCGATGCCTGGAGAGCACCAGGCCCAAACGAGCGTCCGGGAGCCAGGTCTCTCAGACAGCTCGATCTATCATTGATAATTTGATCAAATATTCTATTTTTTATTTATCAATTTTAGACATATATTTTCAACTAATCAACTCATCTTCGAGTTTGACTGATCAGACAAAAATTATCTACTTTTCAGGCTACCTCCAGGTACCACTTTTTCTCAGGCATAGAATGCAGGACACCAACCAAACAAGCCCTTGCAAATTGGAAGGTATAATAGAAATCGAAATATTAAATCGCACAAGGCACAGAATATGTAAAGTGAGTTTGGGACTGCCATTTAATTTACGGTTTTGCTAAACACCCTTCAACTGCTCCCCCCTCCCCAAATAGTCGAATTTTCACCCGCCCCTTTGAAATTTGTACTTTTTCTCATATGATGAATTATATCCGAATTTATTATAATTTTTTCTTTGGAACATAACGGGTTCACTACATTGTCGTATTTTGTTGGTATAGAATTTTTTTTGTCTTTGTTTTTGCATCATTTGTAAAAGGGGACATGTGCCTCTGCTTCCAAATTCCTATCAATCGTGCAAAGTCAGAGCATGCAGTCCAAGACATGCAACTGATGAATTAGAAGGATTCAACTCACAGTGGTGGTGGAGATCCAACGACTGGATACGACTACCCCGACGACGAAGACAAAGAAGAAGTGGAATGCTGCGCTCGTTGTCGACAACGCCGCGACGAGCTTGGTGGATCGTTAGTCGTCCACCGCCGCAGCTGGGGTCATCGACATCGCCATAGCCATAGCCGACGGGGATGTGCCAGTGAGTCAGTGACCCCTCTTGGCCCTGATGTACACAAAAATATTTGCTCTCTCTGATTTTGGAAGAGCAGACGACTAGTAAGCTGGAACTATTATGAGTTATGACGTTCCCTGCAGCGCAGATGGCGACTAGTAATTTATGAGGCCTGGATAGTCGAGTGTAGGGGTGAAAACGGATCGGATACGGTGGATAATGACTATGACATATTTGTTTTCATTTTTTTTCCCGGATCCGGATACGAATACCCCGGATACGAATACAGATACGAGTAATATCGAATACGAATATGGAGCGAATACGAATCGAAACGAATACGATCGTAGATATTTTTCGGAACATGAAAGCCCCTTAAACTGTATGCCAGAAATTAACGAAAACATATAACTAATTTATTTGATACAAACATTCATGAATTGTTTATATTTTCAGTAACCACACATAATATTGGCACTAGCAAGCTATATTAACTAGTTCATCACAAACATAACACTTAGTTTACCATATTTAGCTCATAAGTCATAACTCACAAAGTCACAAGTCATCACGCATTCATACTTAGTTCATCACATACATAAAATTTAGTTCACACTAACATTGATCAAGCTAAATGGTTAATCTATACATAGTTCACACTAACATTGATCAAGCTAAATGGTTAATCTATACACAAATAACTGTAACATCCCAAAGTATGTTACCAAAAATAAAATTAATAAAGTTATTATTTTATTGGATTTTCGAGATTTAAAAGAGTTTTCTTGGTTAAAAGAATAATAATAAAATAAAGTCAATTATTTATTTTCCTAGTTTTTAGTGTCAAAAATAAAATTTATTGATTTTTCTTGGATTTCATTGGATTTAAAGTGAAAAAGGAAATTTCAATTAATTTCTTGAATTTTCTCGGATTTTAAAAGGTTTTTCCTATTTTTCAGAAATTATAAATAATTTATGTGCAAAATAAAACCAAATTTAATTTGTAATTAAATTTATTAAGTTCAAAATAATTCAAGGAATTGCTGTGATTTTTTCTAGAATTTTTTTAACTCTATTTGCTATTTTCTAAAATGCTATTTGATTTGTTGCATTTTCTGAAATTCGAAAATCAATTAAAATCCCCTTTCCTCTTTTCTAAAATGCCTATTTGCTATTTTCTAAAATGCCTACTATATTCGTTTTTCCAAGCTCTGTGTGTAACTAACCATTTTGATCACATGGGGGCTCACCGGATTACCCTCAGCTAGCCTACATCCAAACAAGTTCTTTGAGATCTCATATCTCTCAGTTCTTGCTTGTGTCTCAAACATGCCTTTGAGCGCCACGATCATATCGTAGGTCTCAATGTTCTCAAACTGCTTCTGAAGGTCTGAGTTCATAGCAGCAAGCATGAGACAACTAACATCAAGAGATTCATCGCATGCCTTTTTATAGGCGGTTTTAATAGCAGCAGCAGCATTCTCTGTAGGCACATCTGGAATTGGTTCCTCTAGAATATGTTCATTTTTATCTTGTCTAAGAACAATTCTTTAGTTACGAGACCAATCCGCAAAATTTGTTCTATTCAGTTTTTCCTTTTTCAAGTATCGAACGTAAAGCAAAACTGGATGTAGGTACAACAGTAGGTGCCATGATCTACAACATAAATTATGCAAAACTAAGACATATGTTCAAGAAAAGTAACTTCTATTAAACAATTTAATAAAGATACTCGCACTAAACACCATATCCCTCTTATGATATTTAATGATTCAATATCCATAATCATTTAATCTACTAGTGAACTTTGGCATCACTGCTAGGAGACTAGTGAAAATGGTAAGTAACCCTTTGCTAATCATATCTCTATATGACTCTTATTGTTGGGCAGCATCTCTATGCTTCGGCACCCAACCCTTATGCCCCAAGGTCCACAACTGTTATGATAACCTTGTTAAGTTAAACCAATGCCAGCGTGTAAGTATCTGACACAAACCCATCTAGTCAAGTAGAGTTAATGGCACTCTGCTTTGGCAAGATCTACCATTAAAATACATGACTTTGGATGGTGCAACATATTTGGGAGGGCATCAATTTAACTTAATATTATGTGAGGGAATTTTACTTCTACCATGTCAAAAGCATTTAAAGCAAAAACATGTATAGAAATAAATGAACAGGAATATAAAGGCATTCACAGACAATCAAATTGCATTGTGATATAGTATGACCCTTCTCCATGGTGATCCCCATCGCCATGCATCCTGTTCGCCGTGTCTCCGAGTGGTCGACTCCTCCAAGCACTCCCACTAAGCCATTACTCCTAATAGCGCTAGTAATGAATTACAAGGAGTAAAGAAGGATCACAAGTCGACACGCAGACCGTTATACAAAAATATAGACTGACTTTGGTCAGCAATAAGCATGACACGCAGGTCATAAAAATTACATACATACATGCATCTCATACATGAACCATTATGGGTCATACTATTCACATCAATCCCTGCAAAAACAAGTTATGCACAGAATCCAATTCTATCGGATGACATGAGCACATACCATCTAAAAATGCGGTACGATTAGCCAGCACGGCGGTCCCGCTGGTCGAGGGCAGCGCTCTCAGAAATTTTTTTCCGAAACATGAATCTCATTCACGTATCTGAGCCTTGAAAATCATCGGATTAATCATATTGACCCTATTCCGAACCATCCGATCATTGCCTTGATTCGACCACACACTGCGGCATACTCCGATGGCGGAATTTCGACCGGTAGGAGTGTTATGTAGAGTGGTCGTGAACAAGCGCAATAAACCATCTGGTCCTTTTAGCTCATACCTCCTCGTAGACCCATCTACTACCATCGAGAACTGATCGATCTTATCGACCAGGGTCTAAATCGTTCCATCTATATGAACCGATCTAGGCTATCAGATCCGACCAGTAATAGATTCAATCTACTACTACCACATATCAAGTATATGCGATCGATCCAGATCAAAAACAACGCAAGATGGCTCTGATACCACTGTTGGGCCACGGGTAGGCTACGATAGCTACAAATCAAAATTTCTACCACGCAAACCAGGAAGCCAAGCAAGTAGATGATCATAGATCGTTATCACCAGACGCGCAGAGCAGCGGAAGAAGGGTTGGAGTAGCCTGGTCCAACATAGAGCGCGTCGATGTAGTGGTCATAGTCGATTGTCTAGCGTCCTCGCGAGTCGATCGTCTCCTCCAGCAACCTCTACGGTTCCTTGTGAAGATCGCGGATCGTCCTCAAGCGCAACAGTCGCAGTAGCGCCTCTACGGTATCCACACGTCTAGGGAAGGAACAACCATGCGCAGGTGTGCTAGCACCAAGTCGCATGGCAGAGCTCTCAGGAAGATGGCGGCTAGGGTTTCGGTGGTGATTCACACGTATCTCCTAACTGCCTCATGCATCTCCTTATATAGTGCTCGTGACGGATCCTATCCGAACACGTTTGTCGAATCGTATTCGTACTGGTTTGTTCCAACCCGTTAAGTGTGTGACCCTGTAGGTTCATGCGTAATCGGTTGTGACCCAGAAACCCTTTCCGAGCACGAGTCGTAGCGGCTCCTAGCAGAACATAGCGATTTCCGAATACACACAAATTATATCGGACGAACCTTAATGCAATATGATCTACGACTAGGTCCTATCTCTATACGACCAGTTCGTATTTGGTCACGACCAATTCGTAACTCCTTACGACCAGGTTACGACCACTCTGTGATTACGTTTGACCGATCTCGACCAGCTCAGATCTCCATACGACCAAATCAGAATCGCTTCAAACTAAGCGACCTACTCGTGTATACTCCCTTTGCCTCATGATGTCTGGTTGAACTCCAAGTGAGATGTTGTGCCATCCATGGACTGTTCAATACTTTCTCGATCGAGTGTCGGATCACTTCACGTGGTCGAACACTTCGACTACTAGTGGCATGGCCATGCACTTTCTTTATCCAACCACAACGAGGGGCCCAGAGACATCTCTCCTGTTATGTTAGGAGGGGCAAATCCCATATCCGACCAGTCACATTCCTCTGCATGTTTCATAGTATACCCGAAAGCTACCTTTATAACTACCTAGTTACGGTGTAGCGTTTGGCAGCCCCTAAGAGTGCTATTACACATGTAGGAAACCATGCTGATCTCAAGTCTAAGGATTATATATCATCATTGCTTGAGACCAACTAACGACACATGGAATCATAACAATCTCAATAGTGTCTCAAGGTGGGTCTTATCCAATACCATGTTCTCTAACATGTGTCCATATTATTGGTTTGATATCTCCATATCTATGACTCGTGAAACATAGTCATCAACCAATACATATACTAGTCTATTCATATATGTCCTCATATGTTTCCGACCAGGGATCGTATAAGAATAATTATCGCAGAAATATAGAGTTTCACAATCAAGTCATATACTTGATAATCAATATTAACAATATTATTCTTGGAACAAGATAACATTTTATCCAATATTATGAACATAAGGAAATATAATCATCTCTATGATTGCCTCTAGGACATATTTCTAACAGTGGGATGTGGCCCAGGCGGAAATAAAAAAAGAGGAAGGAAAAAGGAAAAACAGGCTTGTCGGAAAAAGAGGGAAATGGGCCAGAGAAAGAAGGATTCGGCCCAAGATTGAAATCCAGATTTTTGAGGATTTGTGATTTTCAGAAATTACAAGAAATCAAAAAGGTTGTTAGAAAATAGCAAATAGAGTCTAAAAATCTGGAAACATTCACAGAAATTCCCTGAGTTATTTTGAGGTTAATAAAATTATTTTCAACTTAAAGTTGGCTTTTATTTTTGCACATAAATTAATTTTAATTTATGGAAAATAGGATTTTTTAAAATTCCGAAAATTTAAGAAATTAATTAAAAATTTCCTTTTAACTTTAAATCCAAGAAAATCCCATAAAAATCGTTTTGACTTTAAAATCCAGAAAATTCAAGAAAACCAAGAAAACTCTTTGAAAACTCAGAAAATCCAATAAAATAATAACTTTATTAATTTTAGTTTTGGTAACAGAACTTTGGGAAGTCACAATACTCAAAGTCGTCAAGGATACTGTATGTGCGTCCTGTAGGCATGGCAAGTACGTTGCTGCCTCACACCCTTCATTGACTATGGTCATGACTGATGGACCAGGACAGTTGCTTTACATGGATACTGTTGGTCCTGCTAGAGTTCGGTCAGCTGGTGGCAAATTGTATATTCTTGTCATAGTCGATGATTTTTTGAGATACTCTTGGGTTTTCTTTCTTGCTTCGAAGGATGAAGCATTTGGTCACTTTTATGATCTCGTTCTTCGCTTGGCTTCGAACTTCCTGGTGCCTTGAGAGCAATTCGTAGTGACAATGGCATGGAGTTCAAGAATGCCTCATTTGCCTCTTTCTGTGCTAAGCGTGGTATTGAGCATCAGTTCTCTTCGCCACACGTCTCTCAACAAAATGGCATGGTGAAAAGGAAGAACAAAACCTTAGTCGAGATGGCTAGGACGATGCTAGATAAGTATAGCACTCCGAGGAGGTTCTGGGCCGAAGCTATTACTACTATTGTCAATCGTGTCTTCTTGAGACCGTCTTTGGGCAAGACATCATATGAGCTTCGATTTGGTAGAAAACTATATGTTTCTCATTTTCGAGTTTTTGGAGCCAAGTGTTTCATTATCAAGATAGGAAACCTAGATAAATTTGAGTCAATGACTTCTGATGGTTTATTTCTGGGTTATCCTGCACATTCGAGGGATTTTCGAGTTCTTAATATTGAGACTAACGTTATCGAAGAGACATGCAGTGTCACCTTTGATAAGACTAGCCCTGGAGCTAAATCAGATGTTTCAGGTGACACATAGGAGACAGAGAGCATCTTTGTGGAGGAAGATGAGGATGAAGCTGATATCTGTCTCTCGTCTGGTACTGCTACACCTCCTGATCCAATTGAAGAACTTGTTTCCACTACTTCACCTTTAGTTGAGGCTCCTGCTGTATCTTCATTATCAGTAGTACTTGCGGAGGTCGAAGAGGTGCTATTTCTCCCGGGCACTCCACTTTATATTCAGAGACGCCATCCTCCGGATCAGATGATTGGTCATCTTCATGAGCGAGTCACTTACTCCAGGTATCATGATTCGAGTCTGTGGATATCATGGGGATATGCTCACGATTTTAGTGTGATGGTACAATTGGCAATAGCTCCTTAGGTTTGTCGAAACTGTTGTTTTCGGTTTTGTTGAAATCTGCTTTCACAGAAGTGTCGGGATAACGGTAATACTGGCTTGTGTTTGGTGGTAGTACCATTGGTATATTACCGCAAGGAAAGCGATGCGATTTACCGAGAAGATGTTTTGGTGTTTTGGATTTCTAGAGGAGCGTAGTACCTCGCTATGGTTGCTTGTAGTACCGCATGATTTTAACGACCGCGTGTGGCGGTATGGTTTTTCCGAACAAGTGTAATCGGGGAGTTTTGGATTTCCTTGGTAGCGGTAGTACTGCCGTTGTTGGAGCGATGCGACGATTTCTTATAATAGTAACCGCCTTAACACTGCAGTAGTACCGATTTTGTGCCGATTGTCTTTTCAATTGGAGAATTGCTTTTGGGTTAGGTCAAGTTCATGGGTTTCATGGCATATGTGTTGCATGATGCATGTTTT
Organism: Phyllostachys edulis; assembly: GCA_036346405.1. Taxonomy (NCBI): domain Eukaryota; kingdom Viridiplantae; phylum Streptophyta; class Magnoliopsida; order Poales; family Poaceae; genus Phyllostachys; species Phyllostachys edulis. The sequence goes on along the minus strand of CM070552.1, from coordinate 53,736,798 downwards.
GACTAACGTGGGTCAAGTTGTGAAGAACTTGTTCCGATTCGATTTCTTTGTCTATTGATGTGCGAGTTGCTTGGAGGTCAATGACGGTCAACGGCGAGATGATCGGGACTAAGCTTGGAGAGCTGAGGTCTAGAACAATCGGGGATGCCGGGTGAGGTCAATAGAGTCAAGCATTGCGCAAGAGGGACAAAGGTGACCGAATCAGGCGATTCGGTCTGACGGAGTTCGATCAAGCGGCGCTGGGTCGGTGCAAGTGCCATGGTGGTTTCGGTGGGAGCCGGATGGGAGAGACTTGCCGACATGAAGAGAGCACCGGATCAACCTACACGTGGCGGCTCGGAGGTGCTTCACGAAGATGGGACTCGGTCTTGAAAAAGATCGAGAAGGGTATTTTGGTAATTTTACTAAATCTCGCCTTGGTGACCTAATGCCAACCGTGGCGCAAGAAGACTGCGTCAAGAAGTGGATTAGGTCAAGAGAATTGAAGACGGCGCTTTAAAATGCGTGCATGTGTGACCCGTTTGTTTTGGGCCTTAACGGGAGCCCATTAGGGTTACTCTTCTAGAAGGTCCAAGCCTCCACTATAAATAGGGGGTGTGCTGGATAGCCACCTCAACCCTTTCATTGTGTTTGAAACCCTAGTTTGCTTAGGGAGAGGATTAGTGGAGGTTAGGGTTCTAGAGAGTTGGATTTGATTTCGTGCTTATGTATTGAGTCTTTGTCCTCCTTGATGGAGTGGTCAGTAAACCAATACCACATCAAATCAATCCAAAGAAAGTTCTCTCAAAGATGAGTTCATTTGCTTTCTTTCTCTATTTGGTGATTTGAGGTCTTTCTTTGATCCGTGAGTTTTTGCTTGGTTTTTCTTCTTGATCTTGCTTGCTGGGATAAGTGGAAACCATCTAAGGTCATCTTGATCATCATCCACCCACGAGCAAGCTTTGGATCAAGTTTTACGTTTTGCTCGGTTTTGAACCCTCCTTCGGTAAAATGCAAAAGATCAAAACTTTGACGTGGATCTTCTCGATCGTTGCTTGGAATAGGTTCCGACATCATTAGGAAGATGTGTTTCAAATTTGGTGGAGTTTGGCCAAGCGGATCAAAAGTTACGTCGATTTTTGTTTTCGTTTTTCGTCATTTCTTCGCTCATTCGCCGATTTTATTGTTTCATGAACGATCGACATCTTTTTCATCCGGTTCGACCAGATCGTGGTACAACCGCCATTTGTTCATCCGGTTCGATCATATCGTTCATCAAGACCGATCATAAGGCTGATTTTTGTGTTTTTGGTTTCTTTTGGGGATTTGAAGGGATTAAGTACAAGTCTTCCGCTATGCTTAGATATATTGATCTTCATAGTTCTCATAGCTATTGGAGTCAATATCATGTTTGAATCGGATCAAAGCGAAAAATAGATAGTGCTCCTATTCACCCCCCTCTAGTCGCCTTTTCGGTCCAACAGAGTCTCTACTCTTATTCTGCATTTGTTGCTTCTTTTGAACCTCGCGATATATCACATACTTTATCTAATTTGAGCTGGGTCAATGCCATGCATGATGAGTTAGAGAACTTTGAGAGGAACAAGGTTTGGAATCTAGTAGAGCCTCCTAGTGGTCATAATGTGATAGGAACTCATTGGGTGTTCAAAAATAAACAAAGTGAGGATAGTTCTATGGTTAGAAACAAGGCTAGATTGGTAGCTTAGGGTTTTAGCCAAGTTGAAAGGTTAGACTTTGATGAGACCTTTTCTCCTGTTTTTAGATTAGAAGTCATTCGCATTCTGCCTGCATTTGCTACATCTAAGGGATTTAGGTTGTATCAGATGGATGTCAAGAGTGTATTTTTGAATAGTTACATAGAGGAGGAAGTGTATGTTAGGTAACCCCCAGGCTTTGAAAATCCCAAGCATCCATATCATGTCTTCAAGTTATTCAAAGCCTTGTATGGTTTTAAGCAAGCCCCTAGAGCCTGGTATGATATGCTTAAGACATTCTTGCTTAAAAATAACTTTGACATGGGTAAGGCAGACAAGACCCTGTTCATTCTTAGGCATGGCAATGACTTCCTACTTGCTCAGATCTATGTAGATGATATTATCTTCGGTGTTTCTTCTCATGCTCTTATTTTCAGTTTTTCTGAGACCATGTCTAGGGAATTTGAGATGAGTATGATGGGAGAGCTCAACTACTTTCTAGGGCTTAAAATCAAACAATGCAAGGAAGAGATCTTCATCCATCAAACGAAGTACACCAAGGATCTGCTCAAGTGCTTCGATATGGGTGACCACAAGCCAATCACCACTCCCATGGTGACTTCGACTGCTTTGGATCCAGATGAAGAAGGAGAAGTCGTGGATCAACGCGAGTACCGCATCATGATCGGCTCCCTCCTTTACCTGACGGTCTCAAGACCGGACATCCACTTTACGGTCTGTCTCTGTGCGAGGTTTCAGGTGTCTCCGAGGACTTTCCATCGCCAAGACGTTAAGCGCATCTTCAGGTACCTTCACTCTACCCCCCAGTATGGCATTTGGCATTCCTTCTCATCTTTCTTGTCCATTCAAGGGTTTTCTGATTCTGATTTTGCGGGCTGTCAGCTAGATAGGAAGAGTACCTCAGGCACTTGTCACTTCTTAGGCACTTCTCTTATCTCTTGGCCTTCTAGAAAGCAGTCCACTGTTGCACAATCCACTACAGAAGCTGAATATGTAGCTGCTGCTAGTTGCTATAGTCAGATTCTGTGGATAGTGTCCACTCTTAAGTACTATGGTTTAACTTTTGCTAGTGTTCCTCTTCTATGTGATAACACTTCTGCCATTAATATTGCTAAGAACCCTGTTCGACATTTCAGGACCAAGCACATTGATATTCGTTATCACTTCCTTAGAGACCATGTAGAGAGGGGTGACATTGTGCTAGAATTTGTGGAGTCCGAGGCTCAGTTAGTTGATATCCTCACCAAGCCTTTAGACCCAACTAGGTTTGCCACCTTGAGAAGTGAGTTAAGGGTAATTTACCTCTATGGGTTGGTGTGAGGGCGAGTTGGTTCTTTGCTGAGCTTTCCTTGATTATCTGATCTTTCCTTGATCATTTTCTGAACTTGCTGATCTTTTGAAGTTTTTCTTGCATCTCATTGTATCATAATGCATTCATATGAAAAAAAAGATACAGTGTAGTATAAGCTTTATTGCTTGTCTTTTAAAATGATGAAGCTTTGCTTATTACCCTATTGAGCTTTAGTATTTCAATTTTTGCTTAGTTCCATGTCTAGTTCTTTGACTTTCTAGAATTATCATGCTTTCATATGTGTAGCTAAGTCTTTGCTAAATAAGCTAGAATTTTAAGACAACTTGAACTAAAAATTGTAATTTATGGATCTTTTAGCTAGTTGCACAAATAGTGATCTTTTGTGACATTGGCCCTGTTAAAATTGCTTTGTTAGCTCTTGACTCTAGGAATTGAATATCTCTTGAGCTTCTTATTCCTTTGTGAATCTAAAATTGCTCTTATGCAAAATGATAAATCAAATTTTAAGATTCTCATGTGGTTAAATTGTGCCAAGCTATTCTCACGAGACTGCTTGTTAAAGACATGAACCTGGAGATAGTTTGATGATCCAGACGATCTCATAGGGACTGCTTGTCAAAATTGATATTAACCTCAAGATTTGTCGCCCTAGTTGAAGCTTAGGAAGAGTTTGTGGATGGCTCCTTGTCCAAGATCTTCTTCACTAAGATAGACCTTTAATCAACATCAATACTCTTTGCAAATGAAAACTGTTGTAAATTATTTTTTTTTGGGGGGGGGGGTTGAGGTACTTTGAGCAAAATGATTCAAATCTATGACTTTTTTTGGTCTCCAGGATGGTCGTTGTTAGCTTCTTGATCTCACATTGACATTCTGACATGGCCATTATCACTTTAGGATCATTGTTGATGAACTTGCTAATTTTGAAGCTTTGCTTAAATTGTTGCAATTCATCGCTTTATCTTGAGCCTTTAGCTTAGCTTTGATATATATGTCTTAACATAATCTTGCTTGCACTTTCAGGCTTGATGTGTATTGAGTAATAGTATAAATGCTAGCTTATTCTTTTGGGTAATCTCCAAAGTTTCTTATACAAAAAATTGAAAAATACAAAAATGAAGCCACTCCATTGCATTTCATGCACGCTCTTTCTTATGCTTCTTTCTCATTTCTACATTTGTCATCTCTGGATGAGAGGAAGGTATGATTCCTTGATGACTCCATTGTCAAAGGGGGAGAAGATTGTAACGCCTCAAGTTTTTCCTGAGTTTCTGAGTTTTCAAAAATAAAAAGAACCATTTGGTTTTATTGAAGTCCTAAAGCTTAACTTGAGATTTTGGAATTTAAGGTGTTTAAAATGACTAAATCCAACTCCAATTAATTTGAGTTTGGTTTCTTTGGAGTTGTTAGAATTCTCTAGTGTTGTTTTCCCCTTCTTTGCTCATTCCTTTCTCCCCGCGCAGCCAGCTCCGCACCTCCTTTCCTTGCAGATCATCCGTTCTGTGCTGGAAGGCCCAATCCTGTTGGACATTCGGCTAGTCTGAACATTCCCTTCGTTTTGAACCGCCCGATCTGTGTTGAACGGCCCGATCTGGTTGGCGCGTTCAACCGGTCTGAATGTTCACCTCTTTTTGAACCGTCCGATCAAAATCGGGCGGCCCCGCTTCGCCGCGCCTTTCTTTGAACCCCTTCTCGTTGGATCTCCCTTTTTGGTTTAGACCACCCCGGTGGTCCGGGACCTAGTCTTTTGCAAAGACCACCTTTTTTGGTCACGACCTCCCTTTAGGCCGCGACCACCTCTTTGTGCCGCGACCTCCCCTTGGACCGCGACCACCCTCTTGGTTTTTTTTGCAAAGACCACCTCTTTGTGCTGCGACCTCCCCTTGTGCCGCGGTCACCCTCCTGGTCTTTTTGCAAAGACCACCTTCTTTGGTCATGACCTCCCTATAGACCGTGACCACCTCTTTGTATCGCGACCTCAATTGGTCACGTGACATCCTTTGGGTCACGACCTCCCCTTGGTCACGTGATATCCCTTAGGTCACGACCTCCTCTTTTGTCGTTTTGTAGCAACCTCCTCTTTTGTCGCCTTGTCGTGACCACCCTCTTGGGCCGCGACCTCCTCTTTGGTCACGACCTCCTGTTTCGGTCATGACCTCCCTTTTGAATAGCCCCACCTGTCAGCTTTGCTCACCTTCTTCTCCCGCTCATCGCGGTGCTGCTCCCGCCGGAGATCTCGCAGCTCTCGCCGGAGACCTCACGCATTAAATGCCACTGTATCGCATTAAATGTTGCCGCCTCCGCAATACCCGTTGTCCCCGGGTAGCTGTCTGCGCACGTTTGTGCCATACTCTGTCCTATCACCACCTACCCTTGATCTCGTATGCTTAAGAGTTTTTCAGCTGCTCATCCCGTCCTCCCCGACTATAAAAGCCTGAGCAGCCCTCTTTTATCTCCTTTAGCTTTCCCCAACTTTCTTGCTCTGCTCAGGACCTCCTTCGACCTCTCCCTCTCAGTTGGACCTCCTCCCGAGAGCCATTTTTAATTCTGTGCCTTTCTTTTGGTTCTTGTTTGGTAGTTTTGGTTTTTATTTGAATTTGTTGTATTTATTTGGTTCTTTTCGCTCGTGTAGATTCCGGTCTCTCAGAAGAGTTCCTGGACCCGACGACCTCTACACAAGACCCCCAGCTCTTCGAAGGAAAGTTGTGGACCTTTGATCATGCTGAACCTAGTTTGCAAAAATTACTTTGTTTTGTATCAACATGCATGTCTATTTGTATAAAAATGGTTTGGGAATTAGCTAATCACCTACTTGGCAATATGACCCCTTTGAATATTGGTGTTATACATGTTGACATGTACTTTTTGGACCACCATAGGATGGGTAACCTTAGTTGGACCTCTTTGTGATAACCAACAAGGGTGCGTACTCTTGCTTAGACCTGCTTAGTTATACGTTGTCTCGATCACCTATCTCAAAGATGTTAAATTTGACTAAGAGATTATGGAATTTGTGGCACATATTTGTCTTGGCATGTGTTGTCTTGCAAGCGTTGCCGCTGGTCTGTGTGGCCGCTAATAAAGTTTGTTGTGCCATGACCAGGGTGGTCATTTGGCCGGGTTGAACCCAAAAATATTTTTCTCGGGCGAGTGATCATGCAGTAAAGGGGGTGCAAGAAGCACATTGGGATGAGGAGGTCTCGCCTGAGCACCCACTAAGGACTTTACCTTGTAAGATTTCGATCCAGGCCATACCGTGCAACCATATGTCCAGGATGGGATGGACCTGGCCAACTAATTGGCAATGATTTGATTCGGTTCCGTTTTGGTGGAAGTGTGGAAGGACCTGGGTTTACGCCCACACTTGGCGCAAGAGGGGGCCAGTAAGGCGAAACCTTAGCCATCGGAACCAAGTCAGAGTAGAACCTTGTAAAGGTTTTATCACGTGCTCTAGCCTGCTTACCCAAGGTAGTGAGCAGGGGCATCGATGGATGCCAGACAAACTAGAGAATTCATGTCTTGTGGGTAAAGCTATACAACCTCTGTAGAGTGTAAATCTATTCGAATAGCCGTGTCCCCGGTTATGGATATGCCTAGTGATTTCACGCAAGGGGTAGATCTTTCTAAAACTTGTTGGTCTTGGTTGGTTCAAGTGGTTTGGCTCACGACCAGGGTTGTCGTGAGAGGTCTGGGGCATGGCCAGGGTGGCCACGAGCCGTTTTCAAAAGAAAACTTGTTACTTATGTGCTAATCTTTCATCTAGTGCCTTGCAATCTACTTATTGTATTTCTTGTCAATCCTGCTTTCTGCAAAGTAACCATAAAGCTAAACTTGTTGAGCCTTGCATAAATATTATCTGCATTCAATTCCCTAGGGCTTGTTGAGTACATTCAAAAGTACTCATGGATTGTGCCCTCTGGTTGATCAGCAGTTGATGAAGACCTCCTAGGGAGCTCCGACCTCTTCGAAGACGAGGTCTTTGAAGACCTCCCGTGCTAGGTCGTCCTCCACTCGATTGCCTGTGGGCAAGTCATGTGGCTTCCATGTGTTCTTTTGCTTTTTTTCCCCGCTGTGTTGTAGCCCTGCGTGGCAGGCCTCTGTAAAAGCTTAACCATAAGGTCTTTCGTTCTTATTGTTGTTAATTTGTCTACTTCATCTTTATTTTGTTGTATGGCTATGATCACATCGTTGTTGAACTGTGCGGACTAGCGACTGATCGTGGGACTAGTCCAGTTTGCACAGGAGGTCCTGGGGGTTGTTACCCGGGGCGTGACAAAGATATAGCTAAAGTGTAAAAAGGGGGAGCTATTTGGAGAAAAAGGGAGAAAATAAAATCTTTTGAAAAATGGTGATCATAGTGAGGGGGAGTATCTAAGTTGCATTCTTTTGATCTTATTGTCATTTCTGAACTTAAATTGCATTTATTGGAATCTCATAATGATCAAAGGTCAAATTGAACAATTATTCTTTCATATGGATCTTAAGTGAGTTTTTTTTACTTTTCTCTAGAAATTGAAGCTTTCTTGCTCTCTTTTGTCTTATTTCACTTGCCTATACTATTCTGAAGCCAAATTGATCATTTCCATTGTGTTCTTTTACTTTTGGAGCAAGTTGTATCTTTGCACGAAAACGTCAAGTATTTTTATTTCCAAACCTCAAACTTATATTTTTGGGAAATTACCAATGTGTTCATCAAGGGAGAGATTGTGGATATCATGGGGATATGCTCACGATTTTAGGATGATGATACAATTAGCAATAGTGTTAAGGGTTTGTCAAAACACTCGTTTTCGGCAAAGTTCAGGAAAATCGGTATGACCGTAATTTGTGCGCGGTACTACCGCAGCGCGGTAATACCAGATTCTAGATGGTAGTATGATTTTTCCAGAGAGCATGTTTTTGGGAGTTTCTTCTTAGATGAGAATCGGTATGACCGCAATCTGTGCACGGTAATACCGTAGCGCGGTAATATCGGATTCTAGATGGCGGTATGATTTTTCCAGAGCGCTTGTTTTTGGGAGTTTCTTCTTCGCTGAGAAACGGTATGACCGCATCTCTTGAGTGGTACTACCGTAGTGCGCTAAGACCGGAGTTCACTAGTGGTATTACCAGTTTTGCTCTATTCACTGGCCAACTTGGTGGCAATGTTTGTAGGTTAGGTCAATTTCATGGGTTTCATTACATATGTGTTGCATGATGCATGTTTTGACTAACATGGGTCAAGTTGCGTAGAACTTATTCCCAAAATCGATTTCTTTGTCTATTGTTGTGTAGGAAGTTTGGAGGTCAATGATGGTCAACAGCGAGGATGATCGGGACTAGGCTTGGAGAGCTGAGGTTCAGAACAATCGAGGTTGTTGGGTGAAGTCAATGGACTCAAGCATGGCGTAAAATGGGCAAGGATGACCGAACGGGAAGTTCAGTGCGATGGCTTGAATCAAGTGCGAGGGTCGGTGCAAGTGCCATAGTGGTTTCGGTGGGAGCCGGATGGGGGAGAGTTACCGACATGAAGAGAGCCTTTGATCAATCTACACGTGGCGAAGCATGCGATTGCTTCATGGAGATTGGACTCGGTCTTTGGAAAAGATCGAGAAGGGGTATTTTGGTAACTTCACCAAAATACCGCCTTGATGCCTTTTGGCTAAACCACGGCGCAAGACGGCGCAAAGAGAGGCAATTTAGGTCAATTGAAGATGAATACGACGCTTTGAGAAGCGTGCATGAGTTAAGACACGTTTGTGGGTGAGCTTAACGGGTGCTCATTAGGATTTTCTCTCATAGCCTAGCCTCCACTATAAAAGGGGAGGGTGTTGGTTGTATACCTCCCAACCCTTATATCTAGAAACCCTAGTTTGTGTTTTAGGGATAGGAGAGGAAAGTGGAGATGTTAGGGTTCTTGAGAGGTGGATTGATTGAGTGCTCAAGTGTTGAGTTTTTGTCCTCCATGGTGGAGTAGCTGTAAACCAACTTCAATCTCCAATCAATCCAAGCAAGATTCTTCAAGATGACTCTCCTTGTTCTTGGTCTCTCTTTAGTGATTTTGAGTTTTTGATGATCTATTGATTTTTCTTTGGTTTATTGCTGAGATCTTGCTTGCTGTGACATGTGAGAATGCATCTAGGATCATCTTGATCATCTCTTACCCACGAGTAAGTTCTAGGATCAAAGTTTGTTTTTGGCTCGGTTTTGAAGCAATCTTCATTCAAACGGAAAAATGTTGAAGCTTTTGCAATGATCTTCACGATCTTTGATTGGAATAGGTTCCTGACATCCTAGAGAAGGCTTGTTTCAAGTTTCATGAAGTTTGGATCACCGGATCAAAAATTGTGCCGATTTTGGTTCTGGTTCGTGCTGGTTTTACTATTCACCTGGATGTTTTTACTGTTCACCGGTACTACCGTCTGACTCATTTTAATTTGAGTTTTTGGTTGATTTGCTTTGGGGTTTTGATTGGATTCAACAAAAGTTTTCCACTACGTTTGTCGATTGATCTTCATAGCTTTTATAGCTATCGGAGTGACAGTTGAAGTGAATCCGATCAAGGTGAAAAAGAGACAACGCTCCTATTCAACCCCCCCTCTAGTCGCAGTTTCGGTCTAACAATATCAAAACATATGGGCAATATGAAACAGGCATAATTCATACGAATAATCATGGCAAGCATCCACTTAACTAAAAAATAATTTCAAACACTTAAATACCATTCTACCATGCACTTGCCTTTCCAGTTACGATGACCGGGATGATTTGAAGGTGAAAACAATCCCGAAGCAACTCCGCCTATAGCAAACACCCAAACTCAACACAAGCTACAGCAATACAAACAATACTTAATCGTCAACGATCCTACACGCTCCCCAATTCTACAACTTTTCTTCTTTACCGGACAGTCTCCCCTGCTGTCCCAGCACTCAAATTGTCATAACTTTCAACTCCCACATCGTATTAATGCAAACCATACCAGTTCTGGAATCTCTATAAAATATCCTACAACTTCTCAGTTGATCAAATGCTCAGATTAAATCATCTATACCCCCTTTTTAACCAAGAAGATAGATCTATCATCTTTTGGACAGTAGACTTAATATTTTTATATATTTTAATCCACATATGAAAATATATTGAACTATGACTTTTAAGAAACTACAAATAGTTATCTACCACTTCTTAGTTATGCTCAAAATTTTAATCTGCCATTAACCCAGTCAAATTAATGTTTTTCCCACAACTGTGTCCAGCAGCAACCCGGTTCTGGACTACAGTCTCCCAAAATTCATAACGCCTATTCTACTCGTCCAAAAATCATGATCTTGGACTCTCTAGAATTCTTAAGAAATTATCTACCCTTTTCAAGTACACCAAAGCCCCAAATTATTCCATCTTCTATTTTTAAATCTACAGATTAATATGTACTGCCAATTCCTCCTGGAATCTGGATAGCAACCTTCCAGTGGCTGTATCTTTTCGCTCGCTACTCCATTTTTAACGATATATACCTTCCTGGAAAGCTAACGCGAAAAAATAACTTTTCTCTAATTAGACTGAACTCTAATTCCGAATGTAAATATCCCTAATTGGCCCGCAACGTTCTGCTCTAATCCCGATGAATCTGGACAGAATAGAAATCCATCTTCCTATCGGCCAAACGTCCCGCAAACTGAATAGCAATTAACCTAGGGCAACCCTACATGGTTCAGATCATTACCTTTGGAGATCACGACGAAGATCACATTCCGGCGAGATCCCTCTCTTTCTCCCTTTTCCTTCTTTCCCTTTCTCCTTCCTTCTTCCATTTCTTCTTGCTGGCTGGCTCCCTTCTGGCATTTTGCTCCTAGGGCGGCAGCAAGGGGTGCTGCAGGGGATGGAGATGGTGCCAATGAGGGACATGGAGAAGAGGGGATGGCGCAGGGGAGGAGATGGCAAGGGCTGGTGGCGGCTTGGAGGGGCAGGGGGTGGCGACTTGGAGGGGAGTGGGGGCTAGGGTTTGGCTGCCTCCCCCCCCCTCAAGACCCTTTTATGGCCATCCCACCGAGGGCAAAACACCGTGGCCCGGAGGCCCAAGGTCCAAAATCCCTCAAAATTCTGAATTTTCACGTTAATTCATCTAATTCACTCTCTAGATCAAATAAACCCTCTAACGCGAATTGAGATATTACACTTCTCTCTTCTCTAGTAGCAAGATTTAATATCAAGTTATTAGGAGTGCCCTTACCTCTCGAAAAGTAAAAAGTGTTAAGGACGGGCCAGTGTGCTAGTGGTGGGAGCAAGTATGTTCAATCCCACCCACCTGGCTAGTTCGATCCCTAGGATTGATAGAGTGTGCCTCTTTTTTATTCAAAATACACACGCGTGTGCGTTCAGTGAGAGCGCACATGCCTGCACTCTATAGAGTCATGGACATCCGCGTCCCTAGCATGCGTAGTTGGACGCACAGACGTGTGCGCGCGTGCGTAAGGTGTGTATTCTTCCTTGCACTCTTACAGGATAAACAAAAGGGAAAAATCCATAAACACCCTTATAAGTCATGTACTTTTTCAATTTGTCCCTCATATCTAATTATCATTACTTTGTCTCCTATAAGTTAAGTTGGCGTGCAAATACTCCCCTAGACGACATGCTAGCTCTATTTCTCGTGGTTCTCATTATCTTTGACACTTTATTTAGTGGTGTCAATACTTGTTTCAATGATGCTAATACTTATTTCAATTATTTGGGTGATTTCGGTAGTTGTAATACACCATTACATTACTAATGTTTCAATGTTAAAATCGTGTATTACAAATAGCGAAATCACTCAAATCATGAAACAAGTATTCAAACCACTTAAATAAGTACTAAAATCATTGAAACAAATACCAAAGATAATTAAAACTATGATAAAATAGTGCGAACATGCAACCTAGGGGGGTATTTGAAAGAGCCTTTTTTATTTTGTAATCCTTTTTTAAAAATTATTTTAAAGATAAACTCTTCTTCACTTTATTTCTAGTTCTGACCCCTTTGGTCACGCTATGACCCATGGTGTGGCCAAACTATGTTGTCACGTCACCAACCGCGGCATGACCAAACTATGCTGTCACGCCACTAACCCTTTTGGACGCGTCCATTTTTGTGCTAAATCCTGGCATGCCAAGAAGAGTGGTGTGACATAACAGTTTGGTCATGCCGCGGTCGGTGGTGTGATAGAACAGTTTGGTCAAGCTACGGGGTATAGCGTGACCAAATGGGTCAGAATTGGAAATAAAGTTAAGAAGATGTTATCTTTAAAATAACTTCTTAAAAAGGATTAAATAATAAAAAAGAATTCTATTTGAAAGACAACTTAGCTTATGGGGACAAAATAAATGAAAACAAGATATATGAGATAAATTGAAAAGGTATTGTTTATGGATTTTTTTTTTTATAAACAAAAAGATTCACCGTGTAAGCCCTGTCATGTGAATATGTCATTGATGTTGGACTTGCTGTATAGTTTGTAAATCGAGTTCAAAATATTTATACAGTTTGTTCGTTTCACATACTTGCTCTATGATTTTGCCTCATGTATCCTCTTAGATTAAATTTTGTTATAAAAAAAATGCCTCGACTTGTCAACCAAGTGCTTCAGTGCACTGCCGGAAAACAAAACCAAGAAGATCGATCCGATGCACATGACAAAAACTCCTGTGTTTCCTCCCGTTTGTCAGTTGTCACTGCTTCTCCCACGTCTCCACCTGTCTCACCGCATCCGTTTTCCTTCTCTCCAGCGTTCCCAGTTCTTGTGGACGGAAAGGCGACGTTAGCTCGCAGGGGCCTGAGCTGCCATTCACCGTTGCGTCCATCGCGAGCTTCCTTTCCAGCCCCTGCCTTCCGTGCGTCATGGACTCGACGGTGACCTCGACGGCTCCGTCAGGTAACGTGGGGTTGTACCGAAGCAGCTTAGCGCCTTAGCGTACTCGCTTAAAAGGTGAACACATGTAGTCGTAGATATGGTCCATCGTCAGCTCTTCGAGGATGAACTTGGTCGCATTTCCTCCTAATTCCCGTGCCTATCAAGAAAACGTTTGGTCCAACTCAAAACTTCTGTTGGTGCAATAAGCGTCAAGATGAAGTAGGCAAAAAATATCATTTCCGTGTGAGAATTGCCCCAGTCCACGGCGAATTCGATGGATCAGCATTTGCGGCAAAAAATATCATTTCCGTGTGAGAATTGCCCCAGTCCACGGCGAATTCGATGGATCAGCATTTGCGGCAAAAAAATATCATTTCCGTGTGAGAATTGCCCCAGTCCACGGCGAATTCGATGGATCAGCATTTGCCGCGGTCGCGGATGGGCCAGTAGTGCTGCAACGTGTTATAAATAATACATAGAAAAATATAAACGAGAGACGAATTTTACGTGAACTCTTTCAGGGAAAATCAAGGATGCATGAAGAAAATATCACTGTATAGAAGATATTTACAATTAAAATATTGCTCTTCCTTGTGATATATTTATAGTGGTACATAAAAACTCTGTTTAGAAGTGGAACTATGAGTTAGAAAAAGAAATTGGCGGCATTGTCACATTTTCATTCCGCATTTACAAAAATAGCTGGCTCTTTTTTTTCATATCTAGCACCCTGTCGCACGGCCGTCGTGCGGCAAACGCTCACCACGCGCCACGTGTCCCGCTGTCGCACGGCCACCGTACGGTGACGGCCACTGTGTGGTAGCAGCGCCAGCCCGCCACATTGCCGCTTCAAAGATGGCCCTCCTCCCACTCCCCGCCTGGCGGCGCGCGGCCTCCCCGCCCACCTCTGACGGCCCTCCTCCCCTCTCGGCACGCAGTGCGGTTTGGTTCTCCTGAGAAGAAAAAAACCGCCACATGTCGTTCGGAGAAGGTATGAAGTCCAGGCCCTCCCCTAATTGCACCGCCCGTACTTCCTCCTGTCAATTCCATTGCATCTTTGTCTTTGGCAGTGGCTATAAATTGAAGAGAAGCAAGCGCGATTTCATTTCACAGTTAGTCGCTCACACACACACTCTCTCTCTTTCAGTTGGTTATATTTCTGCGAATATTTTAGTGTTATTAACTGCCATCGTTAGAAGCTGATTTAGCAAGTAATTTTTATCTCCGTCTATTTTTTGTTGTTGGTAAATTATTTATGAACGGAGTACTTAAGTAGTTAGGTTTGTTACGTTTACTAATTTGCCAAGAAGCCAATTTTTTGGCAACAAACTTGCTCGTTCGTAAATTATGTATTAACTATGTAGCAATTTTTTGTTGTTCATAAATTCTTCATTAGAACCCAATTTACCTAATGTTACGTAAATAATTAGTTCTAAATCCATAATTTGTAGTTAAGAAAATGTCATGCGATGCATACACTGTTGGCGAGGTTAATTAGTTACAAAATAATTAGTTTGTCTTAATTAATTAGTTTTAAACAATTAGAAACCACCAAAATAATGAAAGCATGCACTGCTAGTTATTCATGCAACTAATTATTTTGTGGTAGTTCATAATGACATGCAAGTTATTTTAGTATGCATGCACATGCTGGCCAAAATAATGATAACATGCACTGCTAGTTATCATGCAAGCAATTAGTTGCTACGTACTCAAGTATGTATGCACCATGCAATGAACACACACATATGCAATTGACATTTTTTAGCAAAGGGAAAGAACATGGGTTAACATGTGTAATTATTGAGCTGAGGTTAATTAGTTACGAAATAATTAGTTTATCTTAATTAATTAGTTTTAAATAGTTAGAAAATAGAAAAATAATGACAACATGCACTGCTAGTTATTCATGCAGTAATTATTTCGTGCAAGTTATTTTATAGTTATTATCAATCTTCTCACTAATATTTCATCTATTTCATGTGTTGCAAGGCATGTCTCTACCGGCGCTTCTCGAACACTTCTACGATGAGGACCACCAATGCAAGTTATGGATCGCTGGTGACACCGGTGGCCATTCGCCCTACAGACTTGCAAGCGGGGAGGATTCTCGGCACCGGATCGGTCACTACGTCCCGATCCTCCGGGGCACGGGCTTGTTGCCCCTTGTGAGGCTGGTGTCCCTCGGACGCCAGTTCCTCATAGACAATAGCTTGCTGTTGGCACTTGTTGACAAGTGGAGGCTCAAGACGCACACCTTCCACTTTCGGTGGGGTGAGATGATGGTCACTCTGCAGGACGTCTCGCTCTTGACCGGTCTCCCGATCCGGGGGGTGAGCCGCTTGTTCCGGGTCCTCCACCGGCGCATTGGAATGCCATGCTGGAGCAGCGGTTCGGCCAACCTCTCCTGGAGGGTGCACATGGCGTCCCCCGGGCTTGGCTGAGGCAGTTCGACGATTACCCGCAGGGTGCACCTGAAGAGGTCGTTAGGACGCACCTCATAGCTTACCTTCTTCGGTTCTTTGGTTGGCTCCTGTTTACTATCACACAGGGCGATTGGTGCTACCCCAGCTACATCCGCCTCACCGAGTCGTTGGTTGATGCGGAGACTAGGCCGATGCCTTAGTATAGCTGGGGGTCAGCCATCCTTTGCGCCACATACCGGTGGTACCCCCCAGCCTGGCCCTCTGCTACGTGCTCCTACAGCTGTGGAGTTGGGAGCACTTCCTAGTTGGGCGGCCGTCCATCGAGATAGCTGTGCACCCGTACACCCCCCGATCGACGTGATAGATGGGCCCACCATGGGCTCACGGTGGACTGTTGGCCATCTGTGCCGGGCCAAGGACAAGCCGGTGAGGTGCTACTCGTTGTACCACAACGAGTTCGAGTCGATGCACGAGAGCGATATCATATGGAATCCACGGTATCCACAGTTTGTGCGCACGGTAGCGCCGCACGGGCTATCCGTGCAATGCATCCAGGACATGGGGTTATGGAGGATGACCTGCCACCTGGTGTTCGCACATATGGTAGAGCCTTACGTGCCACAGCGCGTAATGCGCCAGTTTGGTTCGTACCAGGTCGTGCCCCCCGGACGGCAGGCTCCTATAGCGAACCGTACACCTGTGAGTCAAACTTCATCTGAGTAATATTTACAGTTCTTACGTCTTCTTTTCTAGCATTAATCCTTCCGGAAATGCATGCAATCGAGAGCGGGTGGGCATAAAAAGGATTGGCGCCCGGTCCAGCAGGAGTGGACTATGGCATGGACGGAGGAGGCGCACATGGATGTCTTAATTGAACGGCGTTCATACGACCCTGAGACGTATGGTGCGTACTTGGAGTGGTACGTGCCACATACGCGCACAAGACTCACCATTCCTCCACCGGAGCACCCAGAGCTGGTGTTAGAGGAGACGCACCAGGAGAGCCTCCGCCGCACGTACGATCATCACAGTGCTTCGCAGCGTGATGACAGCGTAGGACACTAACAACCTCTGGTCATTTCATTGACGATATTTGTACTCTTCGTTAATGAACATGTTATGTATGTCACTATAGTTCGAGCGGGCGCAATGCGTCTTGGACGCATCAGAGGCCACTATCGGCAACCCAGATAGAACACCAGTGAGGATGTTGAAAACTTTGAGGTACGTCACCGTTGAGTTGAAGAAGATAGTATAGAACTTGAGCAGGGGTCGTTCGACGGACAACGTCCTGCGCATCAGCACCAAGTGGGGGGGGTGCTCACCCGCTAGGTCAGCACGACCTAGCGAGTCCAGCTGGCATTGTAGCGTTCCATGTAGGTCATCCGCAGGCCAGGTCGGCGGGGAGGTAAGTTATGTACAAATCTATGTTACGTTTTTTGGTTATGCCATACGTTGCGCTAACATCATATCGTTCTCCCGTCGCAGGTCCGTCGGGATAAATCACTTCAACCGGCCGCGTTCGGTACACAGATGTAACATCCCAATTTTCTGAGCCTTTTTGAAAAAATTTCAAAACAAAAATAACCATTTGGTTTTGTTGAAGTTCTAAAGCTTAACTGGAGGTTTTGGAGTTTAAAGTGTATAAATGACTAAATCAAACTTTAATTAATTTGAGTTTGGTCTAAAGGAGGATACGACTACCCACGTGGTTGTAAAGAGATACAACCACGCAACGTAGTCGTGAGAGAAAAAGAGAACAAGGCGCGGAGGAACTCACCCAGACACACACACAGAGAGAGAAAAGATGGGAGGAGGACGGCGAACGGCGCGGGTGCTTCGGTGAATTCTGCGACGACGAGGAGGTCGAAGACGGCGCAAGCTCCGGTGGGCTCCTTGGCAACAAGGAGGGCTCCAGCGAACTCCTTGGCAAAAACTCCAAGCACGGAAACTGGGTGAGAGCAAGAAAGAGTTGAGAGCTAGGTGAGGAAAAAGGGGATGAAAGAGGGCTGCTTAGGCTTTTATAGCCGGAGAAAATAGAAAGAGCAGCTAAGAGACTCAAAGACACACGTGTTCAAGGGTAGGTGAAGGAGAAGATGAGAGCAGGTCGGGGAGGAGACAAGAGGGGGAAACGGGTACTGCAAAAAGCAGCAGCATTTAATGCGCTAGAACCTTTGCGTCAGAAGTGATGCAACGGATGGAAGGAGAAGGTGAACAGAACTGACAGGTGGGGCTAGTCAAAACTTGAAAATGGGGTCCAACCAAAGGGGAGGTCACGACACAAGGGGAGGTCGCGGCCCAAGGGGTGGTCGCAGCCCAAGGGGAGGTCACCGCACACAGGGAGGTCATGGTCCAAGGGGAGGTCACGTCACATAGAGAGGTCACGGATCAAAGGGGTGGTCTTTGCAAAAAGACCAAGAGGGTGGTTGTGGCAAGTCTCCAGGACCACCCGGAGGTCTTGGACTAAGAGGGAGGTCTAACGAGAGGGAGGTCTAAACAAGAGGTGCGGGGCGAAGAGAAACACGGCGAAGTGGGGCCATCTGATTTTGATTGGGCGGTTCGAAAAGGATTGGACGTTCGGACTAGTTGAACGCGCCAACAAGATCAGGCCGTCCAGCACAGATCGGACGGTCCGAGACGAAGGAGGCGCGGAGCTGAGCAGCACGGGGAGAATGGAACAAATAGAGGAGGGGAAAACAACTCCAGAGAATTCCAACAAACTAAAAGCAACCAAACTCAAATTAATTGAAGTTTGATTTAGTCATTTTAAACACTTTAAAATCTAAAACCTCCAGTTAAGCTTTAGAACTTCAACAAAACCAAATGGTTATTTTTATTTTGAAATTTTTTCAAAAAGGCTCAGAAAATTGGGATGTTACAAACCTACACCCTTTAAAGGGAATCTCGACCCCTAGATTCGAGCTGACTAGAGATTAGGTTCGGGAACACGAACTTTGCTCGCTCTTCCATTCGACTTTCTCTTTTGAGCGAGACAAAGCTGCAACTGACACGGCCCTGACTAGAGACTTACCAGGAATGAAGTTCTGAGCTGATTGGGCTGGCTCCACGGGGACTTGATTCAATTGATTTCTTGCAGTAAGAAGTGGAGTCATGGTGGCTTGACTTGAAGTCTGAGTTCTTCCTTGGCCTGCTCCTGGTGTAGTGAGTCAGGTTGGTGTAGCTCCCAATTTGAATGGAATTGGTGTCGGGGCTCGCTTTCTTAGGCAACTGAGAGAAAAATGACCTATCTTGCGGCACTTGTAACAAATGACTCCAGAGAGTGGATTATCCGACGATGAAGCTTTCTTCCGTGGGCAATTGATGACATAGTGACCCTTCTCATGGCAGTTGAAACACGCGATTCTTGCGGCATATGATGAGTTCTTCTGTGACGGGCCTCCAATGGATGTGTTAGGAAGTGAAAGGCTGGCTGGATGACTCATGGTTGTTTCTTGAGGCATTGGCAGGCCTAAACTTCTGTATTTTTGTAACTATGACAAGTACCTTATGCTGTTTTTACGACCTGCTACTGGTGTTATTGTGGCGATTAGGGTAGCTTCTGGAATGTTGTCCGGGGTGATTGCTAAGTGCCTTTGCGGGCATTCGCTGGCAATGTGTCCCATATCCTGACACCTGAAACATTGTATCCCTGCCTTGGATATTTTGTCCTACTGAGATTGGCTACCATTGTTGTCGCGGGACATCTGTGTCGATGGAAGTAGTGCTGATCCCAGAATGATGAGTGCGGCTGTTGTTGGTGCTTGGTTGGGTTGAGGTTTAATCACCCAAGTCTTGAAGTTTCTTGCAATATTTTGTTCTTGATTTTTCATCTTCCTCTTGTGACAATTGTCCGGGTGATGACGGGTAGCTTCTAAATGGAGTGCCTCGGGATGGACCTTGTTGGAATCTGTCTCCTCTAATTCTTTGGGTAACTTGGTAGAAGTAACCATGGTCCTACCTGCCTTGGCTTGGATGGGAATGGCACGAAAATGCTCACACTACTGCTAAAATATAAAGGTCAGCCCTGTCTTCAAAGGGCACTGGGCTAGATATTGGTCTTTACTCTCACATAAGCAACTGGAAATCTGGTTCATTGGGTATCTCCGAGTGAATGATTTCCTTCACTGTTTGAGCAACTAATATCATGCTCACTGGCACTAGGCCCAATCTCTCCACAATGGATACAGACACGATCCTTAGACTGGTTCGGTGGGTAGACCCACAATTGCCTTTGCTCATCTTGAGCTTCTTTAGTAATGTCATGGCTCGCTTGGCTTCCTATGAGGGGCTTAAAGATCCTTGCGGCTTGGTGTGACCTCCAAAGTTCTTCTGATTTGACTTCCGCTGCCGAAGTTGCTAGTGGTGCCACGAATTCTGGTTTATACAAGGGGCATTGCTTGACAAAGTGTCTTTCCTTGCCACAATAGTTACCGACTTTATACTGGATCAGCTTGCTCTGAGAACATCTGGAGAAATAGTGTCCCGTGCTAATGCAGTTAGCACAATGGTTATCCTGTTTTGACTTTCCCCTTTGAGGACATTCACAGGCAAAGTGCCCTTGTTCACCACATCTATAACAGATAACGTAGTTCTCCGAATGATGACTTTTAGGGATAAGATGACTCTTGTCATCGGAATGGGGTACTTCCAGTGGTGTGGAGGAGTTGAAAAATGTAGGTGGATGTGCCCTTGCAAACTTCGGTGGCTGTAACGCTGGTGGTGGAGGTGGCATGGTAGCGGCCTGATGGTTCTGGTTCATTATGTTGACTAGGGCTACAGCAGCCTGATTCTATCGATCCATCATTTGATTCATACTCTGCATTACGGCATTCATTAACTGGGTCTGAGCTGCCATAAACTGACCCAAACCTTGGTTTGTTATTGTGGCTGGTGGAGGTGGTATATTGGGGTTCACACTGGCGTTGGGGTCCACTGATCTGCCGAGACTTGCTGAGGTGCGGGTTTGATCCATCTGAAACAAATCTTCCCAAGCTTAATAGATAAGAAGAAGAAAGCACACTAGGTAAGGGGGAAAAGTACAGAGGTGAGCAAGAACAAGGGAGAAAGATGGAACAACCTAACTGGGGAGGTCGGTTAAACCCAACGAGCAAATAGCCGGAGAGCTATTAAGAGGTAACAAAACTCAAACAAGATGTCCTAATACACGGACTAAACGGTACAAAACTAAGGGGCAACTCTACCAAAACATCTCTAACCTAACTTATTTGGGTGGTTGACCTAAAGCAAAGCTCGGTCCTATTGAGATTACTAAGATAAGAGGGATCGATTTAAATTTGAAAACAAAGTTCCAAAAGAGATAAGATGCAAGAATCTAAGAATGAGGTGAGAAAAGATTAGATTAAGATGAGAACAGAATAGAATAAGGCAAGAGAAGAATAGAGCAAGATGAGAGAAGAATAACTATTCATGTTACTTCGTTGGTTTAATTTATGAAATAGATTTTGAAACTCTTGACTAAACGACCATGCTAACTAAGGTGACATCCTACAGTCGATACAGCTCTGATACCACCTTGTCATGCCCCGAGTAAACCACCACGAGACTCAATGTGCATTCCGGACCAGTCCCAAGATCAGTAGTTAGTCCGCACAGTTTCAACAATGATGTGACCACAGGCATACAACAACTATAGATGAAGCAGACAAATAAACAATAATATAAGCAAAAGACCTTATGGTCAAGGTTGTTACAGAGGTGCCACACAGGGCTACAACAAAAGAGGTCGCAGCGGAAAAGTAAAAGAACACGTGGAGACCATTCGACATGCCCACAGGCAATCGAGTGAAGGACATCCCTAGCACGCCTGGTCGTCAAAGACCTCCCCTAGCACGAGAGGTCTTCGAAGACCTCCTCTTCGAAGAGGTCAGAGCTCCCTGGGTCTTCTTCAACTGCTAATCAACCAGAGGGCACGAGCCATGAGTACTTTGAATGTACTCAACAAGCCGTAGGGAAGTGCATGCAATAATATTCATACAGGTCTTGACAAGGTCAGCTTTATGGTTGTTTTGCAGAAAGCAATATTGAATTGAAATACAATATGTAACATCCCCAAGTTAATTAATGAGGTTTAGTATGCATCTTATCAGCATGCATGACTTTTTAAAAACATTTTGCATCATTTATTGCACTTGGAAGATCTTAATCAAAATTTTAGACATATAACTTAAAGTTTAGTTCCAAAAGAAAACAGGAACAAAAACCTATGAACATCATCTGAAAATAATTTATTCAAATACTATAATAATTATCATGAATTCATATAATTTTTAACAAAATTTTGGAACTCAAGTTAACCCTCAGAAAATTCAAACACAAATCAATAACCTAATTTAGGTTTGATTTTAAATTAAGCAAATAAATCTTGAACAATGTGGTTTAAGATTTTTTTTTGAATACTAGACTTTACCAGGAGCCCCTCTGATTAATTTCAAAATTTTAGAAATTTTATTTCTATTTTTAGAGCCTCGGTCAAACTTTCTAGTAGTTGGTCAAATTAGTTTTTAAACTTCAGGCTAACACTGTTGCACCAGCCCGAGCCACCCTCTATTTGACCGACTCGGACCACACCCCTCTCTCTTGACTCAGCTGGACCAGCTAGAGTGTGGACCGTCCGATCCAGATCAGACGATCTAGAACCTCGGTCCGACGCAAGACCGACCGAACCAACATCGTTCCTCCGGCTTGAGCCTAGCTCTGATTCGGACCGCTCCCACACGACTTTGGTTGAACCCGATCCATCGCTGAACCACTCTATGTCATCATGGCGCTCGGGCTCCCGCACGTCAGGCCATCTTCTTCCTCGCGTATAACTCTCCACGCGACCGCCAGACTCTCATCGCTTCCTCCATTAGCACACGTGACGTCGTAGCCCCACCGCCCTCTTCGACCAATCCCTGAGCACCGCCTCTTAACACCACTCCATCCTCCGTCCATGGGCTCGCACAAAACCAGCTTTACCCCTTCTTCTCCCCTCACTTCTCTCTTCGGCCGTGAGAGAGAAGGAGGCCGTAAGCTCCCCTCCGTCCTGGTAAGCGCCACCGTGACAGTGCATTCTTTTCCTACTTCAGCACCGCTTTTGTTTTTGCTAACCTGAGTCACTCCGATGCCGTGTAGCTTGTGGAACGCGACCTTGTCCCAATCATCGTGGGTGCGCGCTCTGGAGGTGTCCGAACGATCGCACCGAGCCGACATTCTTCTCCGGTGAGCCTCAGATCCTCTAACCTTGTCTAGGAGCTCTGCGTTGCCCCAAGGAGTATATCCACCAATTTAATTGGGTTTTGGTGCAGGCTTTAGCCCCCACGGCCATCGTCTTCCCTGGCTCCGATTGAGCTCCGCCTTGGGTCGTTGCGCCATCTCCGGTGAGTCTCATCAGCTGTTGTTGAATCCTTTGAGTCTCTGAGGTCCGAGCTTCTTTCGTGCTTTGGTTGGATGTGAAACTCCGCCGCCGTGAAGCTCCATTGCCGCGCTGCCACCATCCATGTCCCGACCACCGCAGTGCCTCTCCGCCCTAATGGAGCTCGGATTCATGTTCATGGTGGCGAGGCGACACTGATGCGCCCTTCCCCAAGCCTTCTCGACCACTGGAGCAGCCGGACCACAAGTGTCGCCCCATCGTCTCCGCCTCCGGCCGCCGCACGCGCGACACTGGTGACCATCGGACCCCGCGCCACCCTAGGTGAGTTCGCCTTCTCCTTTCGCACCCGCCCGTGTTGACACCGAGCCCGGAGCTCCACTGCCGCGCCGGCGACGGGGTTCGCCCGCCGCGTGCATGCGCGTGTCGCGTTCAGACCGTCACTGTTCACACCATTTATTAACCAAACCTCATTTTAATTAGCGCTAATGAATGCTTAAGAAATTAATAGTTGTCTGAAGTACTTAATGCTCACTTACATGTGGGCCCGAGGCCATTAGTGCATAGTAACCAGCCCCGTAGACCGAATTGTACTGTGCTGTGGACCGGCGTCCATGCACTATTTGATGAATCCAGCCTACGACAACCGAGCCCCACCTGTCAGCGCACTTTTAAATC
Organism: Phyllostachys edulis; assembly: GCA_036346405.1. NCBI lineage: Eukaryota > Viridiplantae > Streptophyta > Magnoliopsida > Poales > Poaceae > Phyllostachys > Phyllostachys edulis. The sequence continues at coordinate 53,713,424 of CM070552.1, read as the reverse complement.
AGAAACTAAATTAAGAAATGGTACTGTGCGTGGGTCCCTGCTATCAGTGACTACGGCTAGGTAGGTCTCGGTGAGAAAAACACTAAATGTGTATAGAAATTCCAAAATGGATTATTTGTCCAATGAAAATTAGTGTTAACTTCGAAAATGTATAACTATTTCATTTTAACTCCAAAAACAGTGAAACCAATTTTTTTATTTTTTATTTTAAATGAACTATATATGAAAATAGGTTTCAACCTTGTCACTGTCACAGAAAATATAGTTATTGGAGATTAATCCAAAACCTATTTATTTATACACTAGAAAATGCTTTTAACTTCAAAAATTCATAACTATTTCATCTTAACTCCAAAATGGATGAAACCAATTTTGATAATTTTTATTTTAAGTGAACTTTATTTTAAAATAGGTTTCAAACATGTCTCTATAGCAGAGAATATAGTTTTAGAAAATGATCCATAACTCCATTATTTTTACAATAGAAAATGGCTGATAAACTTGAAAATTCATAACTAAATCATAAAAACTCCAAATGAGGTAAACTCAACTATTTTGGTATCATAATAATATTCTCTATTTATCTATGTAAACCTTTGCCTCCCCACTTGTGAGGAACTCCCTCGGAGACTTACTGCCCGGATTTTTTTTTGCAACCGGTACTACCGCACGGAGGAGCGGTGGTACCGCTGGCTGAGCGGGGCAAGCACCACTAGGAGCTCAGGGTGGTCCGGAAGGACCGCCTGAGGCGTCGAGTACCACGGTCCGGAAGATCACAGAGAAGTCCGAGAGGAGGTCCGCCAGGACCTCCCAGGAGATCCCAAGACCTCCTGGAGGTCTTGGCCCTGTGCACACCGAGCCAGTCCCAGGATCAGATTGGCTAGCTCGCACAGATCCAACATTAGTGTAATCAAATCCATACAACACGCACAAAGAGAAGCAAACCAAAATATCACATATATTGATAAGGGACCTTAAGGTCAAGGTTAGTACAAGGGTGCCCCTCAAGGCTAACAGCAAAAGAGAACACAGCACGACGGAAACAAAACAACAGCAAGGACCATTCGGCCAGCCCACAGGCTACCAAGTGGAGGACGTCCTAGTGCACAAGGTCTTCAAAAGAGCTCCCCTCCTGAGAGCACCTGGTCACCTGGATCTCCAATCTCTGCTGATCAAAAACAGCAGGGCACAAGCCAATGAGTACTTTGAATGTACTCAGCAAGCCGTGGGTAAGGTATGCAAGTAGTATTATGCACGGCTTGACAATGAGAGCTGTATAGTTAGTTTGTAGAAAGCCAAGTTTGACAGTAAATAACATAATAGATCGTAAGGCAACAAGTTAAAACAATGATACCTAATTTCTTTTGATTTTGCAAAGGAGACAGTGAGCACCCACTCACTCCCAAGGCACCCACCAAACCTCTCTGGAGCACCCACTCCAGAGCACCACAAGACCAGCCCCTGGACCACTTTGTGAGCCAGTCATGACCCCTCTGGAGCCGGCCAAGGTCTCTTCGAGGCACAAGCCATGACCTCTCACCAAAGCGCCCAGAGAAACACATTTCACAAAAGGAATTCTACCCTTATTCAAATCTCGGGTGTGTCCATAACCGAGGACGCGCTATTCAATAGAATTACTCGCAGAGGTGTACAACTTACCCACAAGAGGTAGTCGCTGATATTACACACGCTACCTTAGACATGTGAATCAAGTAGAAACCACCACCGTGCTTTACAAGGACTGCTCAGGCCAGATCACCAACACTAAGGTTTCCCATCACAGTGTGCGTATAGCACCTGGCGCCCCCCTCTTGTGCCGTGGTGCGCTAACAGCACCTCCTCTACCGTGGAACCGATTCAGAGCATGACCAATTATTACACTCGGTCCACCCCATAATGGACATGTGGTTGCACGGCAAGGCCCAGATCAATGACTCCCAAGGTTCAGTCCTTAATTGGCTGCTCAGACAAGGCTATCCTCATCCCAATGTGACCCCAAGCAACAACTCTGGGGCACCTAGGTGACTCCATAGCAACAACTCATGGAGTACCCAAGTGACTCCATAGCAACAACTCATGGAGCACCCACTACTCGCACCTTGCCAACTTGCCCGAGCATAAAATAATTTTGGGTTCACCTGGCCAAAGACCACCCTGGTCTTGGCACAACATATTTTAGAGTGGCCTCGCACCACAAACAACACCACTATGGCTTCAACCCTAGCGGCTTATCCGTGGCACTAACCAAGGTTCCATAATTTAGTTAGTCAAGTTCAGCAATATTAATTCATGAGGAGACCAGCGTCTACTAGAGTATGGCTAAGCAAACACGATACCCATGTTGGTAAGCAAGAATGTCCAACTAACAGTACCCAAGCTAAGGTTATCAAAGGTAACATGTCAACATGTGAATTGCCAAATAAACAAGGAGACATAGAACCAATAGGTATTTAACTAGAACCTAAACCAGTTTCTATAAAAGTAGCTGTGCAAGTTTAACAAAAACAAAGTACTTTTGCAAATGGGATCAAGATGGTCAAGGGTCCCACGACTTGCCTTCAGTGGCGAGCTGCTGAGCTTCAACCGGGGCTGCTGGACCTTCGAGCTTCTCAGCACCAACGGAATCTACACGTTGCAAGAAAACAAAATAAATAAAACAACTCAAAAAGAAACCGAAAAGGAACTAGAGAGAGCGAAAAGGAGAAGAGGTCCACTGGGAGAAGGAGGTCCGAGAGGGAGGTCCCAAGAGAGGGAGGTCCAACAAGGAGGAGGTCCAAAACCGAAGAAGTCCCAGAGGATCAAGGAGAGCTTCTCCAGAACCGAGAGAAGGAGAGGAGAAGGAGGAGGAGGAGTTGAAATGAAGAACAAGGAGGCAGTGGTCACTCTGTGATGCTCTATTTAAAGGGAAAAAAAGAGAATAGAACCACCACCAAAAGAAGTGACCAGGTCCTAGGCATTTGTACAAAGGCACTCGCCACAAGGTACGAAAAAGGACAAAGAATGAGGCTAAGGAGGTGACTAAAAGGTAGAAATAAGTACAAAGGTAGGTGACAAGATTTAATGGGACTCCACCCATATCAAATGCACTTAAGACCCATCAAGGAGCCACCAAAAGGGTGAACGGATTGGTCAAAGGGAATGGTCCAAGGAGGAGGTCCTGCGAGGAGATCCTAAAAGGAGGTCCTGCGAGAAGGTCTGAGGACAGGAAGTCCTAAGACAACCAAGGAGGTCTTGAGGACAAAGGGTCCTGAAGACAACAAGGAGGAGGTCTAGACCACAAAGGTCTAAACACAAAAGAGGAGGTCCGGGAGAACAAGGAGGCTCAAAGGACAGGGAGGTCCTGAATGATTAGATCAACAAGGAGGAGGTCCTCAAACGATGAGGACCAAGCTCGAGCAGTAGGTCCGACCTAGGGAGGTCCTAAGGACACAGGGAGGTCCAAAGGAACGCAACAAAAGGGAGGTCCTAGGAACATGGGGTCCAAAAGACACACAACGGAGAGGTCCTAAGGACAAGACCCACAAAGGGCAGGTCCTGATGGTTGGATCCTCAAACGAGATCCCAACGGTCAAGATCTAGAGCAAGGGGAGGTCCGTGGAAACAAGGATGCGCGGGAGGAACAGGGGCCGTCATATGTTGATCGGATGAAGCAAGGCAAATGGACCGTTCGGACCAAGCCAACGAGCCAATGAGGCCAAGCCATCCGATGCAGATCAGATAGTCCTAATGCAAGAAAGGTAGAACTCAAGCGGTACGACCGCAAGAGCCAGCGATGAGTCCCAACACAATGGAGGTCTAGACCTAAAGGAGGTCCGGGCCTTCCGATCCAAACAAGGAGGAGGTCTAGATCGTTAGATCAAACACCGAAGAGTTCTGGACCCTTGGATCAAACAGAGGAGGGATCTGGATGGTTAAGATCTCAAAAGGGGAGGTCCTAATGGCCAGATCTAAACAAGGGGAGGTCTGAGCGATTAAGATCTCCAGAGAGGAGGTCCTAACGGCCAGATCTCAACAAGGGGGGGGGAGGTCTGAGCGGCTAAGATCTCCAAAAGGGAGGCCCTAACGGCCAGATCTAAACAAGGGGAGGTTTGAGCGGTTAAGATCTCCAGAGAGGAGGTCCTAACGGCCAGATCTGAACAAGGGGGAGGTCTGAGCGGTTAAGATCTCCAGAGAGGAGGTCCTAACGGCGAGATCTCAACAAGGGGAGGTCTGGCGGTTAAGATCTCGAGAGAGGAGGTCCTAACGGCGAGATCTCAATAAGGGGGAGGTCTGGCGGTTAAGATCTCCAGAGAGGAGGTCCTAACGGCCAGATCTGAACAAGGGGAGGTCCAAAACGGAGAGGGTGGTCTAGATCCAAGGAGATCTAGACAGAGAAGAGGATTTAGCCCAGAGGGAGGTCCAAACAGAAAGACATTCAAGCCAACAAAGGGAATGTCTGGACTAAGGGAAGTCCAAACAAAAGATACAAGGAAAGGTCCAAAGATCAAAGAGGTTTGAAACACACACCCGAGCTGGTCTAAACTCAAAGGGGAGGACTTAGACCAACAAAGGGGGTCCGAGCAAGGGATGGTCTGGAGGAGGACAAAACAGATCCCAACAGTTAACACTAGAGGAGGTCCGGGAGGCAAGGGAGGACCAAAGAGGAAAGAAAAACACTGGGCCGAGGCCAAGCACAAGGCAAACAAAGACAAGGGAAGAACTCCAACACAGCTCAAAAGGACAAAAGCTGATTTTAGTCAATTAATGCTCTTTTGAAAACTCAAGTTAAGCTTGAACTCTCAACAAATCCAAATGGTTATTTTTATTTTGAAAACTACAGGAACCCAGGATAAACAGGACGTTACACCACTGCTCTACAAATTTTGATCAAATAATTAAATTAGGTGAATAGTGACATATTGGATTTTCTAGAAAGCTGAGTTTCAAACTGCTATAACTTTCACATACTAAATCCAATTGGAATGAATATTTCACCTTAATTCATCTAAAATCATAATCTACCCACTGAATAAGTTTCATGCATTTATGAGCATTTTGAATTTTTGGCTTATTTGGTGTTAATTGCAATATCGTTCTTTCGATAGATTTCTCGACGATACAAACGTATACATGAGTGTAACCTGAGATTGAACAAGTGGTACAGCAAAGGTGCGAGCACCATCCTCTTGATCATATTGCTCCTACTAATTTTAAAATGTTTTGTATGGTTTTAATCTCTCAATTGCATGCTATTTTGAAAAGTATGTTCATGGGTAGAAGTAGTTAATTTCCTACTTGCTGCATTGGCCCTCCTTTGAATGTTGATTACCTTTTTTTATCTTGAATGATTAAGGATATATGTTATATGGGAGTGTTTGCTAATTTGTAGAACGATGCTTAGTCGTGCTAATAGTTGTAGTCGATAACGGTTGATGGAGCTAGTCCATGGGCCGATGGATCGAATCGAATCTTGATATAAATTGAGGATTATATGGATTTGATTATGTAGAGTTTGAGGAAAATGTCCAGATCTTCGAATCTGATTATTATGAACTTGTTAATGGGTTATTGTTGTGTGTTGGACTTGGACGGGTGATAGGGTGATGAAGGGGTGGTCCCAGATTCGTGTAGCCCTGTCTGGGTATTTGAGGACCGGTCTGTGGTGTGATGAGCCAAGTATTACGTATAACCACACGCCGGGATAATGGCGAAGGCTTGGCTTAATAATTTGTTGTGTGTTGGCTATCAAAACACAATTGGATTGACAATTGTTATTGTTTATGTTAATGGTTCTCTTGTCAATCTAGTGGGGGCATGTTTTATTCTTATTTTCTTGCCCTTAAGGATCTTTTTGCGTATGCCGTGAAACTGCGCAAAGGACTTACTTACACAACGAGTACACCTATGGTGACGATAAGCGACTTTTGGCCATAGTGTCGTATTCTCGGGTGGTTTGATAGTTAGGACATGATATTGTAACAGCCTCGTTATGATATCTCAGTCACACTCCTTCGGAAGAGTGCATGGCGACAGTATGAGGTATTCATATCGTGTGGGGAAAGCTGTACACCTCTGCAGAGTTAAATAAATCTATTCAAATAACCATGTCCCTGGTTATGGACATCACTTGTGGGAAAGCATGCACAATTAGCTTATGGAAAATTAAGTTTGGGTTATGGTTAAAAATGTTATGTCATTATGTTAGTTTGTTCAGATCTGAAATGATATCTTGAACGCGAAGTTCGCGTGTTAATTTGTCATGTTATGATTTGTGTCCCGAGTGGGATGTTCGTGTGTTGATTATAGTTGGAGCTTATACTGTTGTTGATTATTACTTACTGTTATACAATGTTTTCTAAATATTTTTAAAATGGCAATTTGAATCTATATTATTTATCTAATTGCAAAACTTGCTTTATGCCGAAAATTAACTAGTGTAGTAGCCTTCCTTTGATACTTACATGCATCCTTATTTTTCTTGAAAAGTCTCATGAGTACAACTTTGTACTTAAAATTGTCCATTTGTTCAGGTGAAAGTCATTCAAATTGAGTAAAGTACTTGAGCGCTTCGACTTTAATCGATTGGTTGCTTGTGGGATTGTAGGCATGCCAACTTGGTTATTCCTTTTTATTTTAAGTTTGTCTTCGCTGCGATTTATCATTTGATAATTACTTTTGGCGATTGGCCCTCTTATACAAACTTGTACATTATGTTTCTATTCAATGACGTTGTATTTACGATTCCTTTATTCTTGTATATTGTGTATGGATGTGAATGCAATGTTGTGTTAGGATATGTGCATGTTAGCCACTGATCCTTGGGAGATAACATGAGACACATATCCGGGCACTCGGAATCGTTTTCGTTTCTTGTTAAGTGTTGCGCTTTTGGCATGATCACTTAGCTTGATACGGGTACGATCCCGGGGTGACCTCACAAACATTGATATCGAGCCATCTTGACCAGAGGTTAAAGCGTAGCAATGGGCGTTACTAGGATTTTGATTTGCAAAGAATATTTTCAAACTATCAAAAGTTTGGCAAAAATGCAAGTAATATAATTCCTTTCTTTCTTACCCATCCTAGCATCTATTTTCTTACCTCCCTATTCATTTGATTTGAGAAAAATCATTTTCTCTTTTGCACGTCTCTCTTTTCCAACACTAGAAACGTTAAATAGTCGTCGGTAAAGAGAATTGGTGGAAGAAAGAGAAGACGACGCCTTGCTGCGATTTTAAGATTAAGTTAGGGATTATCCTTAGGTATTATATACCCTAATGATATTACTTAGCTTGTAGACGCTGGATTTTGTGGAGATCATTTGCTCTCTTTTGTTCCAAGTAGTTGTGCATCGCCTACGGGCGGGTTGTATCGCAACTATGTTGGAAAACTAACTATGTTTTCATTTGAATCTTGTGCTGTCCACATGGACCATAGCACCCCATCTCTTGTTGCATAAATGTTTTTCATTGTGCATTCATGCTAGGTTGAGTTACCCCCTGCTATTAATTGCTTACCTTATGCTTTTCCATCGTTCCTTTGTGTCGGTTGCTAACAAGTTGTATGGTAACAGGATGTCAGGTCATAAGACTCATTTGACGTCGGAAGTAATGGAGGACTCACGGTCTGTGGGTTCTCAAATCACCGATGTTCAGCCCTTGAATCCTCAACAGCGCAATCCGGAGCACCCCGGCCCGCAATTTCAGCACGTGGGTCGGCAAGAACAAGTGACTCCACTTCAGCCATCCATGGCCGAAGTGTTGGTCCAGATGGAACAGAGTCAACAAGACCAGACTCTGATCTTGCAGCAAATTGCTCAGAACACCGTCAGTGTGCAAGGTGCTCAAATGGCAGCGGGAGGAGCCGATCTTTATGGCTCCCGATTTGCTGATTTTCTGAGCACGAAGCCTCCCATGTTCTCTTGTTTGAAGGACCCTCTCGAGGCCGACGATTGGCTTCGGACCATAGAACTGATGCTGATCATCACTCAATGTGCCGACAATGAGAAGGTTTTCTACGCCTCCAACCAACTTGAAGGGGCCGCCTGTGCATGGTGGGATAATTTTTGCGCCATACAGCTCGCCAATCACGTTCCATCATGGGATGAGTTCCGGACAGCTTTCCGAGAGGCACATATTCCTTCAAGCATCGTGAGTATCAAGAGACGTGAATTCCTCGTGCTAAAGCAAGACAACAAGTCCGTAATGGAGTATCCCCACGAGTTCAATCATTTGGCTCATTACGCACCGGATGATGTCTCCACTGATGCAAGGAAGCAAGACCAGTTCTTGAATGGGTTTTTGGAAGTGATGCAGCTGGAACTCGTTGTACACGACTTCTGCGACTTCCAACAATTGGTTAATAAGACTATTATGGTGGAGAACAAAATGCAAGCGGTTATAGAATCGTGAAAATGCAAGAGGGCTGCGCAAATTTCAGTAAGCTGCAGTTTTCAAGAACCGTGTGCTTGGCAATCTGCTCCTCCTGAATTTCAAGATCAGACACCTCTGGTATCTAATATACAAGTGTCTTTACCACCTCCACAAGAGATTCTGCAAGGGCAAGCTAAAAAGCAGAAAAAAAATGCAGCCCAACTGGGCCGCAAGGTCCACCTATTTCACTTGTGGAAATCCGAGGCATTTTGCAAGTCATTGCCCGGTGAAGCACCAAGCTATTTCCGATCAGTGCCAAGACCTTGAAACATTTATTGATCAGAGGCCTGATTTTACTTCTTAGAACACCGGTCGTGCTCATGTCAACCATGTCACCACCGAGGAAGCGCAGCAAGCACCCGATGTCGTGTTGGGCACTTTTCTAGTCAATTTGACTCCCGCGACCGTGTTGTTTGACTCTGGAGCTTCTCATTCCTTCATGCCTAGAGGTTTTCTACCCTCCACAACATCTCACTCAGCTTGATGCCTGCACCTTTAATGATTCAATCGCCGAGTTCAGAAATGAGAAGCATTCATGAATGTCGTGAAGTCGAGATTGATATCAAAGGGGTAAAGTTTTCGGCCAATCTTATTGTGTTGAATTCAGTGGGTCTTGATATTATTCTTGGAATGAATTGGCTATCCAAGAACCATGGTCAAATTGATTGTGCCCGCAAAGCTATCACTCTCACAAGTCCTCTTGGTTTTCAAGTTGAGTTGGTACCGAAATTGGAGTATCCACATCTCTATGCCCTTAGCGGCAAAGAATTACCGGAATTGAGTGAAGTTCCAGTGGTGTGTGAGTTCTCGGATGTTTTTCCCGAGGAACTACCGAGTATGCCACCCTCACGAGAAGTTGAATTCGTGATCGAGCTGCAGCCCAGAACTGCTCCAATATCAAAACATCCTTATCGAATGCCGCCAAATGAGTTGGATGAATTGAAGAAACAACTCGCGGAACGCCAAGAGAAGGGATTCATTAGACCGAGCTCCTCACCTTGGGGATGTTCGGCTATATTTGTGAAGAAGAAGGACCACAGTCTGCGCATGTGTGTTGACTACCGTCCGTTGAATGAGGTTACCATCAAGAACAAGTATCCGCTTCCGTGGATTGATGATTTGTTCGACCAAATGACCAGTGCCCGTATTTTCTCAAAAATTGACTTGAAATTGGGCTATCATCAAGTTAGGATCAGATCTGAAGACATTCCCAAGATGATATTCTCAACTCGTTATGGTTTGTACGAGTACACCGTCATGTCCTTTGGTTTGACTAATACACCGGCCTTGTTCAGGAATCTCATGAACTTAGTGTTCATGGAGTATTTGGATAAATTTGTAGTCGTCTTTACTGATGATATTCTCATATACTCCAAATCTGAAAAGGAGCATGAAGAACACCTTCGGCTTGTGTTGAACAAGCTCCGAGAACATCAACTCTATGCAAAATTCAGCAAATGTGAATTTTGGCTAAAAGAAGTCGCCTTTTGGGTCATATGCTATCCGAGGGAGGAGTTTCTGTGGACCCAAGCAAAGTTCAAGATGTACTTAATTGGAGACAGCCCAAGTCCGTCTCCGTCATTCGCAGTTTCCTCGGTCTTGTAGGTTATTACCGTCGATTCATCGAAAATTTCTCAAAAATTGCAAGACCAATGACCCAATTGTTGAAGAAAGAAAAGAAGTATGAGTGGTCAGTGGAATGTGAAGCAAGCTTTCAGATGTTGAAGGATCGTTTAACCACTGCACCCGTGCTAGTCCTGCTGGATATTCATAAAAACTTCGATATCTATTGCGATGCATCTCGCCTTGGTCTTGGTTGTGTCCTTATGCAAGAAGGCTGAGTTGTGGCATATGCATCTAGGCAATTGAGGCCTCATGAGATGAATTATCCCACTCATAACCTTGAGCTTGCAGTAGTTGTTCATGCTCTGAAGTTATGGCGACATTACCTTGTCAGCAACCGCTGTGAAGTCTACACTAATTACAAAAGTTTGAAGTATATATTCTCTCAAGCCGATATGAATCTAAGGCAAAGAAGATGGCTTGAATTAATCAAGGACTATGATTTGAGACTTCATTATCATCCAGGGAAAGCCAATGTTGTTGCCGATGCCTTGAGCCGAAAATTGCAATGCAACTGCGTTTCAACGGCTCAACTTGGAGATGGTTAACAAGGGTTTTCTCACTGCCTTAGAAATGAAACCTACCCTAGAGGACCAGATCAAGATGGCCCAAAAGAATGACAAGGGTATGGAAAGGATTAAGGACGACTTGAAGGCCGACAAAGCCAAGTGTTTCTCCGAGGACCACCAAGGTGTTTTGTAGTTCGGAAAGCGATTGGTTGTGCCAAATGACCCGAAGCTTAAAGAATTAATCCTTTATGAAGCCCATGATTCTCTTTTCTCCATTCATCCAGGAAGCTCAAAGATGTATCAAGACTTGAAACAAAAATTGTGGTGGACTCAGATGAAGCGGGAGATTGCATGCTTTGTTGCCGAGTGTGATGTGTGTCAATGGGTGAAAGTCGAACACCAACGGCCAGTGGGTATGCTTCAACCCCTCCCCATTCCCTAATGGAAGTGGGATGAAATTGGGATGGATTTCATCACCGGGCTTCTAAAGACTCAACAAGGGTATGACTCCATATGGGTAATTATCGATCGTTTGTCGAAAGTTGCTCATTTTCTCCCTGTTAAGACCACTTATTCGGGAAACCAATTGGCGGAGTTGTATATCTCTAGAATTGTATGTCTCCATGGTGTGCCTAAGATAATCGTTTCAGATCGAGGTACTCAATTCACCTCGTATTTTTGGAATTGCCTCCATGAAGCAATGGGAACTCAACTATCCTTTAGCACTGCCTACCACCCGCAAACTGGAGGCCAAACCGAGAGGGTGAATCAAATTTTGGAGGATATGTGAAGAGCATGTGTGCTATCCTATGGCAAGAAATAGGATAAATGCTTGCCGTTCGCGGAATTCTCCTATAACAATAGTTATCAAGCAAGCCTCTAAATATCACCTTTTGAAGTGCTATATGGGAGAAGGTGTAGAACACCACTCAACTGGTCTGAGTCTAGGGAAAGGCAATTCTTTGGACCGGACTTGATCAATGAAGCCGAAGAGCAAGTTCGTGAGTTCCGGGAGAGACTACGGACGGCTCAATCTCGTCAAAAGAGCTATGCCGACCGTCGTCGCCGTGAGTTGAGTTTTGAGGTGGACGATCATGTTTACCTTAAAGTCTTTCCGATGAAAGGAATGCAATGCTTTCAAGTCAAAGGCAAGTTGGCTCCTCGCTACATCGGTCCATTCCGAATTCTAGCAAAGCGAGGATCGGTAGCCTATCAATTGGAACTACCACCGTCACTTTCTGATGTGCACAATGTTTTTCATGTATCGCAACTGAAGAAGTATCTTCGAGTCCCAACCGAAGCAACCAACTTAGAAGGTTCTTCGGTAGAGGTCACCGGGTCCACGAACTCTTTAGTGAAGCAGAATCTACACGCGTGAAAAAGAGCCAGATAAATACAATGAATTCAAATAAAACCAAAACTAGCAAACAAAAACAAAAAGTGAAACCCTGAAATAGAAACAGACTCTCGGGAGGAGGTCCTAAGAAGAAGGCCCACAGGAGGAGGTCCAACGGAGGAGGTCCGGAGGAGGAGGTCTACAGGAGGAGGTCTACAGGAGGAGGTCCATAGGAGGTCCAAAGGAGGAGGTCCTGAGGAGGAGGTCCACAGGAGGAGGTCCAAAGGAGGATACGACTACCCACGTGGTTGTAAAGAGATACAGCCACGCAACGTGGTCATGAGAGCAAAAGAGAATAAAGCATGAAGGAACTCACCCAGACACACACACACACACACAGAGAGAAAAGATGGGAGGAGGACAGCGAACGACGCGGGTGCTCCGGTGAATTCTGCAGCGGCGAGGAGGTCGAAGATGGCACAAGCTCTGGCGGGATCCTTGGCAACGAGGAGGGCTCCAACGAACTCCTTGGCGAAAACTCCAAGCACAGAAACTGGGTGAGAGCAAGAAAGAGTTGAGAGTTGGGTGAGGAAAAAAGGGGATGAAAGAGGGTTTCTCAGGCTTTTATAGTCGGGGAAAACATGAAGAGCAGCTGAGAGACTCAAAGATACACGTGTTCAAGGGTAGGTGAAGGAGAAGATGGGAGCAGGTCGGAGAGGTGACAAGAGGGGGAAATGGGTACTGCAAAAAGCAGCAACATTTAATGCGACACAACAACATTTAATGCGTAAGAACCTTTGCGTCAGAAGTGACGCAACGGATGGAAGGAGAAGGTGAACAGAACTGATAGGTGGGACTGGTCAAAACTTGAAAAGGGGGTCCAACCAAAGGGGAGGTCGAGACCAAGGAGAAGGTAGTGACCCAAGGGGTGGACTTTGCAAAAGACCAAGAGGGTGGTCCTGACACAAGAGGAGGTCGCGACCCAAGGGGAGGTCATGGCCCAAGGGGTGGTCACGGCACACAGGGAGGTCGCAGCCCAAGGGGTGGTCGTGGCCCAAGGGGAGGTCACGACACACGGGGAGGTCGCGGCTCAAAGGGGTGGTCTTTGCAAAAAGACCAAGAGGGTGGTCGTGGCAAGTCTCTAGGACCACCTGGAGGTCTTGGACTAAGAGGGAGGACCAGCGAGAGGGAGGTCTAAACAAGAGGTGCGGGGCGAAGAGAAACGCGGCGAAGCGGGGCCGTCCGATTTTGATCGAGCGGTTCGAAAAGGATTGGACGTTCAGACCGGTTGAACGCACCAACAAGATCGGGCCGTCGAACATAGATCGGACGGTCCGCGATGAAGGAGGCGCGAAGCTGAGCTGCACGGGGAGAATGGAACAAATAGAGGAGGGAAAAACAACTCCAGAGAATTCCAACAAACTCGAAGCAACCAAACACAAATTAATTGAAGTTTGATTTAGTCATTTTAAACACTTTAAACTCCAAAACCTTCAGTTAAGCTTTAGAACTTCAACAAAACCAAATGGTTACTTTTATTTTGAAAATTTTTAAAAAAGGCTCAGAAAATTGGGATGTTACATTTGTGCAGCGATGTGACCCAACGAGTCTCCTCAGGGCCGCTGCCTCACGGACACGAATTTCCTTCAATCGAATTACAATTCAGCCGCGAAAGCAGCGCTGGCTCGACATATAAGTACTACCCCTTCTACGCTGTGTTCTCCTTCATCTATACTTCAACACAATCTCGCTCATATGGACAAGCACTGGGAGGAGATCCGCAAAATGCAAAGGGAGTATGTGGCCCAGGAGGCCACCTCCCCGCAATAATGCCGCCCCGCGTAGCAGCAACCCCTACCACAACATCCCAACCGAGCATTTGCCACAACACCCGCCCAAGGGGGAGATGCCGCTCCTCTGTTGGTGCAAGGACAGATGCAAGTTCTTTAAGTCCAAGCACCAGCTAAGCCTGGGCATGCGTTACTGGGGTTGCGCGAACTACTACTGCGACTATCCTGACTGTCGTTGGGACACGAGCCGCTACCGGTAGCCGGTAAGGACATGTTACAGTATGTTCTCCTACCATTTCTCTTTCAAAGTACGCACTAACAACCTCTCCTGTCTACCTGTAGTCTCTGGATCCGCTATATGGCTACCGCAAGTGGATCGACCTAGAGATCCACCCACACGACCAATGGATTCTCGACTGCGAGGAGTGGGATACCAACAGGGACCACAAAAGGATTGAGGAGGGGCACCACACAGAAGAGCACAACGAGCATATCCGGCAAGAGACATAGGCCCATCTCGAGGCGTGCAGGCGCAGGGAGCGCGAGAAAAAGAGGGAAATGGTGGCCGAGGCCAAGGTGGCCGGTGAGGAGTACAATGCCGAGCTCGCAAGGAAGGGCAAATGGCTCTAGTCCATGCAGTAGTCTGACTCTCTTCATCCATATGTCCCATGTATTTCTAATTCCCTAAAGACATGCGTGTACCATCTTTGGTTCGCTAGCATACGTGCCACGTAACCCCCTTGTCGGATCAACTGTCGTGTTGTTATCGTTACGCCATTTCTCCAAAACTGTCGTGTTTGTTACCGTGTATAAATTTCCTGGCGCATCGCAATATCACCTACCTTCGTACTTATGAATCATTGTTACCTTACAAAATTTTTAAAAAATTTAGCGCACCACAACAACATACAACGATCACAAAATGTTATTGCGAGTCTAACAGATAGTTTTCCAGAAGTAGAGAAAAGTATAGCATATTTGGAATATCCCACAACCTCCTCTAGAACGCTAATATACCTTGCTGTCAAGACATGTATATCACCAAAATATAACCCAGGATGTTTACATATAAGCAGGCCTCCTTTGAAACATCAGCAAATCTCAAATACATTCTAAGTCACATGAAATTATGAAACCCTAATTTTCGTAACCTAAAATCCAAATTCTCGTGACCTAAATCCTAAATTTTCGAGACAATTTCAGAACACATATAAAATTATCGAAACATTACACCACAAAAAAAATTATAATTTTTGGAGCTTATTTTCTACATTTACAAATCCGTACAAACAATACACTTATATAAAATTGCGAGAATAATTCTGGACGAATAAAATTATGATAAATTTATACAAGCAAGTATACTGTGTCAGGAGGGTCCACATAAAATTTCATAATTTTTTGAAGTCGTTTGCTATATTTTAAAATTCAAACGGAAATCACCAAAACCGGATTAAATCCTAACCCTAAACACCCTCCTAACCCTAACCCTAAACATGTGGCGGGCACTACCACATGGTGGCCATGTGATAACACCGCCGTACGACGGCCGTGCGGAAGCGGCGCGTTGTAGGCTAGGGAGTTGTGCGGTCAGGTTGTTAATTTTGCAAATAAAATTTTGTTGTGGCTATTTTCTTAAATACGAAATGAAATCACGCTAATACGGCCAAAAAGTCGAATATAAAACAAAATTCTAATAACACTTCGACTTAACTCGTATCACACCCAAACTCAACACATGAAACCTTACTCTGTCACCGGCATACATCCAGCAGCGGAGACAGACAGCTCCAACGACAACCGCGAAGAAGGAGAAGACGCCACCATCCACAGCGGGACAGGAAGCTGCCAGGCTCCGAGGGAGCCGACCAGCCTTCGTCGCAGCCTTGGTGCCTCAATTAGGTGGCATGCCTTCTTCCCTCCATCGGACGAGCCAACACCGGAAGTGACGAACTCGTCATCTCATCCTCTTTTTCCTTTTTTTTAGATAATGGAAGTACAACTCCCGGCCTCTGCACCAACTAGGGATGCACACAGTCATTACACCATCATCAGCTAAAAGCTTAAAACAAAAAAGGCCAAAAGCCAACAATGACAAACAAATTGCCATACAAAGGCTAGCCTAAAAAAAGACCACCTAGCCCCGCCTCCAGGATCAACCATGAGATCGTCCACACGCGAACAGTAGCTGCGCAACAAAGAGGTGATGATGGGTCAGTCTTCGTAGCAACGCCTACAAGAAGGGATACGACTCACGTCGTCGTCGACGGATCCAACCAGCGAAGGTCAGATCAGGAGTTTTCACTCCGAAGCTCAAGTACCGGTTCTCCAAAGCAACGCCTTCAAGAAGGTAACGCCGTTCAGGTTGCCGGATCCAACTAGCGAAAGCCAGATCAAGAGTTTTCACCCCATATCAAAGGTACCAGCGCTCCAAGACCATGCCACAGCACGACCTCATCACTGGATCCAACTAATGAAGGCCAGATCACCAAGACAGCGTCCGTAACATCCCCAACGGCCAGCCGCCACTTGCACCAAAGGAAGGCGATGTCTACCATAGCCCACACGTTGGCCGGTTAAAAGCCGTCCTCCGGGGGAGGAGTAGAGCAACGCACAAGCCACCGCCACTGAGCCATCGCGATCTCTACCAACTGCGCCAAATCTGGATCTGCACCGCGCCACCTCCGTCGTCATGCCATCGACAAAGCTGCGCCACCGAAAGAAGCCGATGGAGAAGGGCCCCGGATCGCCACGCCCGAAGATGAGCCGGCAGAGAAGGGACCTAGATCCAACCCTGACGAAAGTCCACACCGTTGGAAATCAGTGGACAGACGTCAGACGTTGGAAGCGCGATGCAGATCAGGCGCCACCACCGAGAAGAAGAAACCCCGCTGCCACCGCAAGCGGGGGTTGTAAAATCATCTAGTCCTATTCTCGGAGGAGATAGCATTAGACCATTGAATCAGTTCACACATCATCTGCAAATCATCCGATCTAATCCATCTCCTCTCTCTCTCACACACACACACTTCCCCATGAACCATCTTTTCTCCCTCACTTCACTACCAAACTCCTAGTTTCCTGAGTGCCTATATTTTTGCTGAGTGTCTGGACGAAAACACTCGGGAAGTCCTGAGTGTTTCACAAGACACTCGGGATGGGACGTTAGCACTCGGTAGAAATAACTTTCTCGAGTATTTTCCACACCACTCAGGAAATCAAGACGGGAGGCAGCAGTCGTAACGGGATGAAATATAATCCTGAGTGTTTTAAAATGTAAATACTCAGGAGGGCGTGCCGCACCTTTTTTTCCCCACCGCTAACCCTATATCCCCAATCCCCAATCCTCCTCCGCATCCACGCCTTTTTCCCTCCTCCTTCCGCTCCTGCGCTGCCTCCTCCCCCGACTCCCTCCTCCCGGGCGTCGCCCGCCTCCTCCCCCCTCTGTCACCGCCATCCTCCTCCTCCCTCCTCCCTGGCTCTCTTATCTCCCCACCACCGAAAAATCCCCTGGCTCTCTTCCTCCTCCGGCCAATCTCTCCCTCCAGCACCTCCTTCTCGGCTCGGCAGCTCCTCCCCAGCGCCTAGCGCCGTCGCCCGTGCGCCCTCCCTCCTGCGTCCCTGGTTCGGCTTCGCTTGCTCCTCCTCCCACAGTAAGCCCCCCTCTAGCTCGGCCCAAACTCACTTGTTGCTGGCCTGCCCGCCTCCTCGGTCTGCACCTGCTTGCACCTCCGCTCCCACCCGGCTCCCAGTAGCAGGCCAGGTGGCCAGCCTCTCGACTAGCTGTCACTCGTGGCATGCTGCCATCGGCCGCCATGCCCGAGCGCCTCTTGGGCTCGGCCCCATGCCCCTCGGTGCTTCGGTGGCTCGGCCGACCCTTGCTTCTCTTGTCCTACATGACAGGCTAATGGCTCCCCTTTACCGCCTTATTTTTCGAGAAGGAGGAGGAGAAGGTGGAGCCTACTCGAGGGCTTGCGCTTCGATGTGCACCGGTTCCAAGATTTGCATCCTTGAGTCTAATAGTTGTTTTCCTTCTAACGCATTCAGAGTAGACAAGGAACTTGCCACATCGTGTGTGTTCCGGTCTCCTGTGCATTTGATTATTTCTCTAGTGCATTCGTGTGTGTTTCAGAGCCTTTGCCAACAGGCCTTATATTCGCCCATGATGTTATAAAATAACAGGAGATTGTAGTGTTTGTTTTTCAGAATTCTTTTATGGCGATAATAAAACCACGATATAAATTGATATTCATTTCGAGCAATACTAATGCTTCGATGGTGCATTGGTGATAAGGTGAGGTACAATGGTTCGCTACAATCAGCAAGGATTCTCCTTGACGGACAAAGGTGCAGGCCATGCATTAAGATTGATTTTCTAATGCACATCCTTTGAGTTTTCCTGCATCACATGTGAATTTTCCAGGAATTTGTTTGAAGTAGGTTTTTTTTTCTCATTTCCTTTTAGTACCTTTTGTGGTATAGGTGTAGAGTAGTGCTAAGAGTAGAGGGTTCTATAGACAAACAAATTACTTGTATCGTGCAAAGCTGGCCCTACTGTGAAATATAAAAAGAAAGCGAGTTACGGTAAGAGGGTTTGCGGTAACTTGTATCTTGCATAGTTATAAGCTTTCTTATAATTCAAGGTCAAATTGATCTTGATTTAGGCTCCGTTTGGAATGCCAAATTATACAATCTATAGAGTTCCAGCTTATGGTCCACAGGGTGAAGTGCGGCTTCCTTTTGAGGAAAATGGATCCTCGAAAGTTGGGAGTCAGATTCAATAAACAGATTCCCAGGGGGCATTGATCTTGGAGGCTATTGTGAGGTTGATCATGGTTTCCTCTATTCAGGTGAGCCTCTTCCCTCTTGTTCCTATCTGTTCAATAATTTATAACTAAATCATACATTTATGCTGAAATTGTCATTTATTGCTATATCGTAAATTTGTAACCCACTTGTTTATGTTCATTTGTATTCAGTTGATTCTCTTTGCCTTGATGGTCTAGGATGGGAAGATAGAGCCAAACATCCATTTGATGTAATATTTGAGGTATGTACGGTCTTCTCGGTCGTGTTTTTATCAGTATTTATAGTTTTTTTTTCTTATTACTTCTCGAGTTCTTTATACGTTTATACGAAGAAAGTCGAGGATGATCCTCTAATCCTATTTAGAAGGATGTTGAAAAAATGTGTGGAAATAGTTACTCATATCATGGTCTAAAGAATAAACTTGAATTTTTCCCAGTTGGTGTTTTTATTAATTAGTTGTCTGTTTGTTTGTTCTGTTATCTTTCTGACTTTAATGGTCCCTCTGTCTTCTGTGTAAAACGGTATTGCTTAATTGTTCTTTTGTTCGACCTGTTATTCTTTGGTCTCAACATTTTCACCAGTTCTACTATGTATGTTTCAATTTCAAGTAATTGTTTGATTGCACATCCCTTTGCTTTAAGAATCATGAATGTTGCATATCTATAGGCGTAATGCAGTTCTCTCACTCTGTCAGCCAAATGACTTTCACTTTTGAGTTTTGATATAAGAATTCTCCTCCAGAGCTGGGAGTTGGAATAGGATAAATTCACGGTGTTAAGTTGTTAACCATATTGATCATGATTGTTGTGCGTGCTCAATACGATTCCTAGAATAATTAGAATTTTGTGAATTTTCTATAACTATTTTCATATGTTTGTTTGAAACTTGGATAGCTATGCCCCACTATGGGGGTAATTATGTATTGATCCATGACCCATTTATTGTGACCTCTGAAAATGAATTTGTCACTCCACTCAACTACTTTTGTTGTTCCTGACTTTATATATACCTTGTGATTTTGCTAATGTCTTTCTGCAATTGGATGCAGTTCCTAAGCCGCCATGGCCTGGAATGTACTGATGTAGAGACAACAGTATGTGTTAAAGATCGAATTCTTACAAATGAATGTGAGTACATCCTACTTTACATTCCTATCATGTATAATTTAGTCCTGTAGCCATCATTTATCTCGCTATTTTTGTTTTGGTGTTGATAAAATAGTTGGTTATGCTTTGAGTCATCAATTTAAGCATTGTATGATTCCAACTCTGGAAAGGATGTTTTACTTGCCCTTTACGGTGAAAGGTTTCCTCTCTAACCTTGTACACTTCACAAAGTTGTGCGAAAGCTTGTTTTCTGGTTTAACTGGTGATTATTTTCTTGGCTTGCTATCTTTGACCTTAAGCATGGAGTTGGTTTGTGGGAAAGCATGCAAAGCGACCCTAAGAAGAAGAGCACAACGAAATCGCTCAAGGCGACTTCTGTTTTTTTTTAATTGTTGAGATGACCTCATATATATCATGACTAGACCTGTCCAAGGTGACTTCCGTAGCTGATGTTGACAGTGAAATGGCCTTTTGCTAGCTAATCTCACTACTACTGATTATGTTGAGAAATAAATGTATAGAAGATAATTCCACATTGGTCTTACTGAACGGTGAAGGCTAAGTACTTCAACTGCACATTAAGTTTTAGAATCAGTATGTAATGCCAGTAGTTGGTGAGTTAAAGAACTGATCCATGGTCATCATCTTTGTAGTTGATCAGCACTAGGAGCGACAAGTTGAAGGCTAACTCATGCACCTCGGCAATTGATGTACTAAGCATTCACTCCATGAAATTGTACTACTGGGATGTCAGATCTATATATGCCAATGTTGTATTACTTGGATGTTGGATCTATATATGTGAATGTTGTATTACTTGGATGTCAGGTCTATATATATGAACGTTGTATTGTGAACTCGAATATTATGTCAATGTTGTTGTCGAATCTATATATGTAATGATTTGTGCATTGGTGATACCTTTTGGTGGAATATGCATTATATGAAGTGTGCATTGTATGTATAAAATTGAGTTGTATTCGCTGGGAACCATGTTTCCTGTGTGGCTAACAGCCTATTTCCCGAGTGTTATTCCTTGAAAAACACTCGGGACTGAAACTTGATTCCCGAGTGTCTGTTGAAAAACACTTGGGAATGAAACTTGATTCCCGAGTGTCCTTGGTTGACATACACTCGGGAAAGTATTCTGTTACGTCATTGAAACCATTGTGCCAACTATTCTCCCGAGTGTTGGTGTTTCCTGAGTGTAAATTCAAACACTCGAGAAAGTTATTTGTCCCGAGTGTAACACTCAGGAAACCAGTTTTTAGCCGACTAAACTATCCCGAGTGTTTTTTCTTGACGGCCGACCTTCGGGAATTAGTATCCCGAGTGTTTCGGGCACTCAGGAAATTAACGGTTTGTGGTAGTGCTTCCCCATTCGTGTCTCCTCTAGTCTCCACGCACGCCTCACCAGCAAGCACATCCATCAAACTCTTCATTTTTCTACACCAATCCCAATGGTAGTAATTAGTTTGAGCAAGGGTGTAGTGAATGCTAGCGGTGTGCAGCGACGACTACTTAGCTGAGCTTGGGTAGCAACATGCTAGAGCCTGTCTCAGGGTGCAGTGAATGCTAGTGGTGTGCAGCGACGACGACTTGGCTGAGCTTAGGCAGCAACATGCTGGAGCCTAAAGATAGGCCCAATCCCCTCCGCCCCAACCTAAAAAAAGGAAAATCGATCATATGCCCCATCTTTGAAGTGTCTTCTATTATTTATATTTATTTTAAGGTAGGTTGATTAAAAGCCCCGGATTTATTTTCTTGATTGGTATTTTGCCATTTTCGATATTTGTAATTACTTTTTCTATTTTGGGCCACATGAAATGACTCATATGCCCTCTTCTAGATCTGACTGTAAGATGGCTTGATCCAATTCTTGAAGATCAAATCGGGTTCAAGAAATTGCACAAACCAACAGATCCACCACAGGTTCATATCCAACAAGCGAAACATCAAGATGCACAAATTTGGACCCAACAATTGAGATGCACAAATTTGAATCCAACATTACATGAACATCGCATTTTACAAGGTTTTCATCTTCAAGAATTTTCAAGGAATTTTTTTTACGCATTCGAATTCAAAAAAATTGCGAGATTTTGCACGAACCACGCCAGCCGCCGAGGGTCTCACTGAGCTCACGCTGCTACCACCATCCCCGAGCTCCATGTGAGGCCACCCCGCCGCCCCGAGATCACACCGTCCCCTTGGGCGACGAGTCTTGCACTATGGGTAGGCCTGGGTGCCGTCCTTGGGCTCGCACTTGTAGCAAGGCTGGCAAACTGGGAAGCCACAGACATTGCAAGCGACGACGACATCGCCCTCCGCCGTGGTGCCCACGCCGTCGCTGTAGATCTAGCACACCTGCTCGCCCCCGTGCCTCCCCTACTTCTGCACACGAACGCATCAAAATTCAGACTTTCTATAATACCATGATTAATTGGAATGATTAATAGGAGGATTAAAAAGAAAAGAAAAAGAAAGGGAGTTGGCCGGCCATAGGCCCAACCGAGTCTGAGTCAGACTCAGTGAGGGGAGGCCCATGTGCACTATATAAAAGGAGGGGAGGGGCTGCCTCCCCAAACCCTAGCCGTCGGCACCTGTTTGCACCGCCCCAGCCACCAGCCTTGCGCCCTGCCTCCCAGCGTCGCTTGCTCTTGGTGACACCACCCTGCTGCATTGCCACAGCTCCGCTGCCCACCTACTAGGGCTTATGTTGCCGCATGTGCTAGCTGCATCCATGTGGATTATGCTGCTAGTTGTTCACACATGCATGCAGGCTGAAGCCTTGATGCGTTCCCCCACGTGATTACTTGCAATTGCATGCACGAGGTTGCTGCCGGGAGTATTGCTGAGGCAAGGAAGGCCAGCAAGGGGAAGGAGAAAGAAGAGGAAGGAAGGAGGGGGGAAGAGAAGAGGGAAGATAGGGTTCATGATCATCGTCGGTTTTCATGGGTAACAATATGGTAATCCCTAGATTGATCATAGAGTATTGTTTAATCATGTTGTAGATTGCTTCGGTCGCGGGAAGTAGATGTTTTGTGATGCCCTAGTTCGTTAGGCTGTGTTGCAGATCCTTACTAGGGGGATTTTTGGGGTATCTGCATCCAGAATCATGTTTTCATCTCGTTAGTAAAGTTTTATATTATTTCCTTAGCTTTTCAGGAAGCTCAAGATCACTAAATTTGGATAAATGAGTAAAAAGATATAGCCTCGGGAGTATCACTGCCCAGAAATCCGTTGTCAATGTTAGCAGTCGTATAGATTGGTTAATTACGTGTATTAGATGAAATAATTTAATTATGGTCATAACTATAATAAGCTAGAAAATTCTTAGTAGATTCCAGAAATATTATGGTTTACTATTTCCATGTTGTAGAAAAATAGATATAAAAATGTGATGTTGACTGTTTTGACAATTTCTACTATAACCTCCGGGGTTGGAAACGGGAATCTAAACTACAAATTCAGAAGATTTGCATAACTAGAATATTGTGGGGAATTTTGTGTAGTTTCCAGAAAACATATAGTTTACTATATTTGGAGTTCAGAGATGAAAGTTATGGCCGTTTTATCATTGGGACAGCGGGTAGGTCGTCTGGTGAAGTTGAGTTAAGAGCGTTGGTTTGGCGTGTAGGTGCGATAGTATTTTTGTTTGATTATTTGATACTATTTTGGCATATTTTGAGTGCGTAATTGATTTTTTGTCCAGGGAACATTGCCTCAAGCTTAGTGCCACGTTTGCATCACTCGGTTTCTAGATGTTAAAAGGCAGGTGTTTGGTAGAGCGATGGACATCGGTTTGTCAACCCTTGTCTCTACCATTGAATTAATATGAAATTTATTTTCACTTTTCTATTGCTCAATTAAATGCCATGATTTACCATGATAATGATTTGATGATGTTATGACATGAACTATTGATGACATGAGATGTTGATGATTTGATGAGATTACAATATGATGATGTAATTACCATAGGGATGACACAGTAATATTGATAATGAATAATAAACAATGACATCATTCACTTGCATAATAGTCAGGCCGGTGAGTACTGCCATGTTTATGGCTAGTCCGGTGTGCTCTATGTTAAAATCCTACTGAGGTAGGGACCCTACCCTCAAGAAGGTGGGGAAAGAGTGTGTCATCAACGGGTAAACACTCCGCTATACCTGTATCAGCTGCTGAGTCACCTCATTGACATTGCATACATGAACACGAGAATGATATTGATATTGATGAGATTTGAGTACATGAGAATGATATTGATGAGATCTAAGTACATGAAAGATGAGATTGACCTTGATGATATTTGAACATGTTTATGATAATGATGATGATTAAAATAAATACTAAATTGTTTGTTTTTCATTCTATCTTGTACTTACTGAGTCGTGGACTCAATCTTACTTTGTTGTTGCTTTTAGGTAACCGTTGATGGCGACATGCATTGGATGAGGTAGCACACGAACCTCACATGCATATATGTCACAGATTTACCAATTACTTTGCTTTTTATATAACATAGTGACATGGTTATTTCATTCAAAACTTAATTCATGTTTGGTCTTGATCATTTTGGAACTGTTAGTTGGAACTTGGTTTGAGTTATTATTAGTTCGATTCAGTTTGATCTATTAAATGCTTAGTTGATTGATTGGTTTCTTATTCGCTTTAATAGTAGTTGATTATTGTTGTTGTTGTTATCTTATGTACTGGGAGCATGATTCCAGCGTGACTTGGGTGCGGCATCTCAAGCGTTTCTCGGGTGCGGCAGGTATCCTGGGCATTTCTCAAGCATGTGTGTCTTGAGCTGTCTTGGTAACATGTTACCAAGATGTAAACTTTTATTATTGTATAGTTATTTTGAGTTAATTTATCTCTTGTAGCCCATTGATGGGTTTCTACTCTATGCATGCTTGCCGAAATTTATTGTGAGTTGGGGTTGGAAGCTAGAGTAGTTTAGGTAGCGATACAGGTTAAGTATTAAGTCATTTCATTACACTCCTCCTCCCTCCCCTTCAAGATCCACCCCGCAAACCACCAAATCTGGACACAGAATGCACCCCAATTACGCAAAATTTTGCCACTCACCACGGCCTCCGCGTTGCCCTCCATGGCGCAAGCCAGATTCACCCGTGCCGAGAACCGAGCTCGATCAGCTCAGCTCCACCAAGATCCGAGCACAGATCAGCACCGCATCCCGCACTGCAAGAAACCGACACATCCCAACCAGATCAAATCAAGAACCCAATCGCACCACGGAAAAAAAAACCAAGAAACCAACGACACAGAACCACACCTCGTTACCTCGAGTCCTCCCTGGGAAGGCTCCAAGGATGCGGAATTTAGGATTGGAGGTTGTCACGTGAGTGCTGCTGCTATTAGTTGTAGTGGGGGTGGTAGTGCTTAACTATGGTAGGGGTGGAGGAGGATAGGGCACCAATGGAGGCTGCAATATGACAACGGGAATAAAACCCCGCGAAGAAGGGCATATGAGTTATTTCACGTGGCCTTCAATAGGAAAAGTAATTATAAATTACGAAATGGTAAAATATCAATCAAGAAAATAAATCCAGAGCTTTTAATCAACCTACCCTAAAATAAATGCAAATAATAGAAAGCACTTCAAAGATGGGACATATGATCGATTTTCCCACACAAAGTCCATCCTTCCTCCTCTTATCCTCTACGCTGAGTGTGTCATTGGTTGATTCAGCCCTGGCACCGACGGATCTCATCTCCATGGTTAGGTGCGGGGGCCAGCGCTTTCCGGTATTGCCTCCACCAGCTCTTCGCCCCATTGTCCGGGCAACCCAGCGTCAACAACTACCACGCACCGCCCGACGTTCAAGTCCGACGTGTACTAGATTGGGGTGCTCTTTCGTGAGCTCGTCGCTGGAAAGTCCCCGATGCACGCGTCCCTAGATGACGACAGCGCATTCGACCTGCTGCGATGGGTGCAATTGGTGGTGCAGGAGGAGTGGATGGCCGAGGTGTTCGTCGTCGAGCTAGTGCGGCTCGGAGGGAACGCGGAGGATATGGTGGCACTGTTGCACAGCGTGCGTGGCCACGGTGTCGGACATGCGTCCAGACACCATGGAGGTCATCAAGATGATGGAGGGGATCGACGGTGGCCACAAGCGCAGGACGACAGAGGAGAGCGAGCTTTGGGAAGAAGAAAAAAACAACGTCGACTCGATTTTCTGAAACATGGAAAACTGTGTTTAGGGAAAACCAGTTTTTGTTATTCACATAATCTGTTACTTTATCTAAACAGAGTTTTCTTAAAACCGTGCTAAAACCGGTTTTTTTGTAAAACTGTTGATCGAAACAAGCCCTACAAGTATGTAACAAAATTAACAACAAAGGAGGATTGTAGGAACTAGGAAGCAACGTGACGGCAGGTAAACAACCGCTGAGCTACCAATATTGACATGGTAACCTTTTTGACGAAATGTATTATAATGGACTATCAGTCTATCAAAGTGCGGCACGTATGACTATTGACTAATGATAAACAGTAGGCTGGAATTCTTCTTTCCGGCCATCCGTAACGACTGACAGAATGCTTTACTTTGTCAAGTGATTTGATAGAAAATTATATAGGCAACTAAGGCAAGCTGTGATCTCCAGTCCTTATGATTTGGACCCACAAGGAACGCACGTATGACTAATGATCAACAGTAGGCTGGAATTATTCTTTCCGGCCATCCGTAACGACTGACAGAATGCTTTACTTTGTCAAGTGATTTGATAGAAAATTATATAGGCAACTAAGGCAAGCTGTGATCTCCGGTCCTTATGATTTGGACCCACAAGGAACGCATATGACTAATGATCAACAGTAGGCTGGAATTCTTCTTTCCGGCCATCAGTAACGACTGACAGAATGCTTTACTTTGTCAAGTGATTTGATAGAAAATTATATAGGCAACTAAGGCAAGCTGTGATCTCCAGTCCTTATGATTTGGACCCACAAGGAACGTGCAAAAGAAAAGAAAAGAACAGAGGAAGCCTGACAGCCTGTACCCGGTGACGGTATACAAATTTGGGTATATGTATATCCCCCAACTTGGCTCATTCTACACGCAGAAATCCAAGCAACGGTCTCCCTCTTCCTGTCTCTCTCTCCTCTGGATGGCGCCGCAGGTATGATTCCAGATTAATTTCTCGCATGTTCGTCTTTCTCTCCTTCAAGCAGTTCTTGGTTGGCTTCTAATTGCTGAGTTCATTACATGGCAGCAGAAGGTGGTCTTGAAGGTCTCTTCTATGAGTGATGAGAAAGTGAAGCAGAAAGCAATGGAAACTGTTGCAGATATCTATGGTGAACTACTACTTTGATGTCTTCTGTCTCTCTTTATTTTAGATTCTGTTGATATGTTTGGCCTGTTCAAGTTGAATCGTGGTCGAACGAACCCATCTCATGACATAATTACGATCTGAAACAGGTATTGATTCAATAGCCGCCGACCACAAAGATCAGAAGATGACGGTAATAGGTGAAATGGACACCGTCGCAATCGCCAAGAAGTTGAAGAAGTTCGGTAAGATTGATATCGTCTCGGTTGGGCCGGCCAAAGAAGAGAAGAAGGATGACAAGAAAGGGGGAAAGAAGTGACCAAACTTTGGTAGTTTCATCTCATCGGTGCCCCGTCTACCCTACTTTCAGGATGAACACACTTGCTTTCCGGTTTGCTTTGTATTAGTGTGTACCTTAGACCATAGTTGCTGTATACATTTGGTATATGTTCTAGTTATCTGCAGATGTATAGTAAGAAAGTAACATTGAATGCCTTTGTTGTAGGAGCATTCAAAAATTTATGGTACATGATATGAATTGCCTGAATAATTCTTCACTATTTGCCTCAGACTAATCGCTTGGCCAGACATTCATGCATGGTCGAGGAGGTAGCTAGGATTGAAAATATCAGGGTTTCTACCAGCAGAGCCTTTGACTGGGTTTTTCATCTAAGAGCATGTACAATGCAGAGTGTTAAATAAGTGCTTAGCAAAGAAAAACTGATTTTTCTTATCACGTAAGACATATTAGGTGCTTATTTTGTAGCATCGATGTTTGATTAGACACCGGTGCTTATATATATAACTATATATAATTAATAGATAATACAATCATCTAAGCACTTGCCAAAGAGATGTTTGCATCGGAGGAAATGACTTTTACATAGGTGTTTGATGATGTGGCTATATTCTCTTTCTTTAAGCACTTGTATATAAGTATCCCACATTGTACATGCCCTAAGAGAAGCGTTCGAAACAGAAAAGCAAAACCGCATTGTGCTTTGAAATTGGTGCGAACGGAAGAGACAAATACAGTCCAAAAAATAAAATTTTTGGCTGTATTGGCTCATTTCCGTCCAGTATTTATAAGAATGACTGTCTTCGGATTTTTTTTTGGCAAAAATGGCCCCTTGTCGCACGGCCAATGTGCGACAGTCCCTCCCAGCCCGCCACGTCGCCATTGCCGCATGGCCACCGTGTGGTGGCACTGCCGCACGACCACTGTGCGGTGGCCCGTCTCTTCTCTCTCCTCCCGAAAATTAGGGTTTCAGTGCGAGAAAATTAGGGTTTCATCGCGATTTCAGTGTTGTTTATAGGAATTTTAAAATATTACAAATGAGTTCAAAAAATTATGAAATTTTATGTGGAGCCTCTCGTTCCAAATTTTTCTCACAATTTCATATAAGTGTACTATTTGTACAAATTTATAAATGTAGAAAATGAGCTCCAAAAATTATGAATTTTGTTTTACATATTTTAGGTTTCAAAAATTAGGGTTTCATGATTGTGTAATGTTTCACGTATTTTAGGTTTCGGAAATTAGGGTTTCATGATTTCATGTGACTTGGAATGTATGGAAAAAAAACTGCATTGTAACTCCATTGGTGCAGGAGTACACACATAACAACCAAAATACACGTACAAATATAATAAAACAAAATATGAATACAAATATACCAAAACATAATCGCATAACATGGGATACAATATGGCTCACTCGTCTGAGCCACTACTATCTGCTTGTTGCGGGTGCCTCCACGTGCGCCTGGATGTTTTGTGTCGAGCATGTCCCGTGGGATATGTGAGTCAATCTAGAGAGCACGTGTCAGATCAAAGGGGGTATGGAGGCCATTGAGTGGGCTGGGGTGCACTAGTAGGCTGACTCTGGCCCAGTAAAGTCTGGTAAGCGTACATGTTGTCCTAATGAGGCATGCCGACCTGGGGGCCACCTCTGAAGAATTCATGAACGATAGACTCCATAAATTCACTTCTAGGTTGTCCACCCCCAAAGTACTATGCCTGTAACTCTGGTTGTATGGATGAGCTCTGGCCTTGGACTTACGATGAGCCAGCCAACCCGGATGAGTTGTGGCCTTGGACATACGGTGTGCCAGCACACTCGGAGGAGCTCTGCCTGCGTACGCTCCAAACCCCTGCCATGGTCCAAACCCTGACGGCGTGTATTGCTCCCTGGTAGAGTTGGGAGGCCCGTATCTTCATCATCAGTCGACATGAATTGGTCGTGACACCCACGGTCAACTGAAGGCTGCAAGACGAAACGATGTTAGTATAGATAAACACTCTAGACGTAAAATGATAATCTCGTATGTCCTGGATGTGTAGTGTAGATGACCGAGGAGGAGCACTAGTATGTGTACCGAACGCGGACGGTAGAAGTGATTCATCTCGACAGACATGCGGCAGAAGAACGACATGATGTTAGCGGAATGTAAGGCATAACCAAAAACAAAACGTAGTTTGTACATAACTTACCTCCTTGCCGATCTGGCCTGCGAATGACCGACAAGGAAAGCTACGACGCTGACCAGACTCGCTAGGTCGTGGTGACCTAGCGGGTGAGCACTCCCCCCCCCCACTTGGAGCCCAATGCACAGGACGTCGTCCGTCAAACGACTACAGCTCAAGTTCTTTATTATCTTCTTCGACTCTGTGAAGATGTACTTCAAAGTTTTTAAGCATCCCCACCGGTGTTGTGTGTCTGGCCTGCAGATGGCGGACTTCGATGCGCTTGCGATGCACTGCACCCGCTGCAACTGTATTGACATACATAACAGGTTCATTAACGAAGAGTACAAATATCATCAATGAAACGATCGGAGGTTGTAAGTGTCTTACGGTGTCGTCACGCCGTCAAGCGCTGTGACAATCGAACGAGCAGTGGAGGCTTTGCTAGTGCGTCACCTGCTCTGAGCGCTCCGGTGGAGGAAGGGTGAGCCTTGCGTGTGACCGTGGCACGTACCACTCCATGTAGTCAGCGTATGTGCCAACGTCGTACGAACACTGCTCATGCAAGACATCCAAGTGCGCCCTCTCCGTTCTGACGAGGATTAAAACCTCTATGTATTATCTTAATACATAATAAAAGACTATACGTCTTCATGGTCGTAACCCCTAAGGCTAACGACCTCCGGTCGTAAGGATTCGAGAGGTTACATAAGGGTAACACAGTGGGACAAGGTCTGTACCAAGTCCCGACCGGTAGTCGCCGGAGAAGCTATGAACTGGTATCTATAACTGATCCCAAGTATATTCTTACCGTGCGGTGAATATAGCATGTGTTGTATACTTCATATCACACGGTTACATAGTCCTAAAGACACTAACAACAACCACGATACGATTGAGTGTCTCTAAGACACTTAACCGTAGAGCAGTTAACACATTGTTAATTGACGCCTCGCCCCGACCATTCGCAACGCTTCACGAGGGACGCCTTCTCCAGAAGTAACTGCCACCTCTTCGGAAGTTATTTAAGGGTGGAGCACAGAAGATGAAAGAGTAGAGAGAGGGATATTGAGAAGCACATCGACAATCACAATCTGGTCTGAGACAAGCAAGACAGCATCATCATATTAGAGCATAGCAATCTTCATATTCAGTGTAATGAGGATTAGTCCCTAGTCGGGTCGTAAGCACCCCCTGTAAATTCAGTTCATATCAATAAAGAGCGGCCCCATTATATCCCAGGAAATATCGCGTCACTTTTCTCTTTTATTTCATAAGATCGGTGACTCGATCGTCGACAGCTGGCACTGTTCGTGGGGAAGAAGACGTAAGTTTCTTGAAGAAACTCTCCGCTCATCAAATCCTCGCTCACTCTTCGTAATCGCTCATGCGACTATGGCCGGACTTTGGGACGAGGAGAATTGGTTCGACCTGGTGGACTACTCCAACCTCGACATGGAAGGATGCATCCGTGCCATACAAGAAAACGGCATGTCATCTTGCTCCTCCTCCGTCGGTTCGCACTTCGCCAATGTTAGCGAAATCGACCGGATGGATGAGGATCCACCACTACGACAAGTGGCGTTTCTAGCCATTCCGACCAGCTCGGAATATCCAGAAGGCACTCCAAGCCCAGTCCTTCTGACCAGCGAAACAGGTGAAGAAAATTCAGCACCGCCACTCGAGAATCTTTATACTCTCGATGAAATCATGGTTGAAAGGTACTCGCCTACGACTTCTAGCAATTCCAGGAGCCAACCACCATCTGGTAACGGTGTCGATGAAGCCTCCACTGGTCGTAGGCCAAGTAGGGATGATAAGGCTCAGCATACGATCGGCAGTCCATCGGATCAGGCTAAGCCCACCAAGAAGACCTCAGGAGGTGCTCATCTCGAGCTCTCTGTCGTGGAAACTCCTAGTAGAAGCACTGGAAGACTCTCCATTAGTTACAATGGAAGCTCGTCAGAGGATCGCTGCTGGAAGCACGAGGTCAATGCGATCGAAGATGCAAATCAAGATGTCTTGCACGGTCCTACACACTCTGCCACGCCACCACGTGTTGGTGGAGATGTTACGAGCCATCAAGCACCAACTTCCGGAGGCAACAGAATTGATCGCCGTCCATCAGTTAACTTGCCTGGCACTGCCCCACCAAGAGTAGCTGGTCGGATGGAACAAATCCAGAGGTCAGGGGAAGGTTCAGACCTGCGTACACCTACTACCAGTATGAACCCCCCGAGACCCTCGGTAACTGTACGAAACCTGCAACGTGTTCAAGATATATTGAATAATTCTAACCCTGTTCTAGTAGAAACCCGGGTTTTGTATGCATTTCGTAGGCCAAGTATCGGAGATTACAGAATGCACCATGCAGCGAGCAGGCGTATCGGGAACAGAGAAATTCAGGAAGTCAAACCATGACTTCGTCCCAACGCTCCTCCCTCAGTAGAGGGCAGCATGGTCGTGTTCGGGAACAATCAATACCAAGGTCTCCTCAACGATTCCAACCAAGGAGTCATGAGGGAAGAAGGCTATTCCAGGTAGCCACTCCCTCACCATATCGAAAAGAACAATCGCTTGAACCTGACGATCTCCGACATCGTCTAAATCAAGCAGGTGGTCGAAGGCATCATACCAATGTCTACGACCGGATCGACACACCGGAGCTCCAGCGTTCCAACCCTAGGAACCTGTCTCCGACCGATTACAATCCGGCACCTTTCCAAAGAAGGCGCCATGAATGATCACAGGTTGTCGAGCCTTCTCTACAAGGCTCCAAACTGTGCGTTGGCCAAACAGGTTCCGACCGGCCAACTTGGACAAGTTCAACGGGACTCAGAACCCATTAGAGTTTCTCCCAATATATACCACCGCCATCAGAGCTGCTGGTGGTGACAAAAATGTGATGGCAAACTATTTGCCCACCGTGCTCGAAAGGTCTGCCCGGTCATGGTTACTTAATCTACCGGTCGGATCAATCTATACTTGGGAGCAACTCTGCGACCTTCTAATTGTGAACTTCCAGGGTACGTACGATCGCCCTAGAAAGGAGGACGACCTCCACCGAATCCGGCAAGGCTCTGATGAGACTCTCCGTCAATACATCAAGAGATTCAGCCAGGTTCGTAATTCCATACTAGAGGTCGCAGAGTCATCAGTTATCTAGGCTTTTAAAACAGGTCTAAGGAATCGTCGGTTTACGGAGGATATAGCAATGAACCCTCCACGAACAACCGTTGAACTTTTCGACATGGCCGACAAGTACGCCACCGCTAGCGAAGCAATAGAGTGGTGTGAGGCCATTGATCGGAAGGATAAAATCCCCCAGCTTGGCTTGGACAAACCAGAGAAAAAAAATAAGAAAGCTCTCAAGAAGAAGAAGAACCGCAGACCCAACGACAAAGAAGTCCTAGCTATCCCTGAAAAGTTTACGAAGGGTAAAAAGGTCTATACCAGTCGAGGCAAAGCAAAAGCTCCGACCGAAGGATTCCAGAAAAACAAGAAGTGGTGTCCACTTCACCAGCAGGCAGGGCACGACCTCTACACCTGCCAAGCCTAGCAAAAGAAACTGGGGGACTATTATGCAGGTAAAGGACCATTTTCCACAATACAGGAGCTCGGAGAGACGAGTTCCAAAAAGGACAAAGATGGCGACGAAGAAATGGAGTACTAGGAGCCTCGACACATGGTCAACATGATCTTTGGAGAGTCTTCTTCGTACGAGTCGAGGCGTCATCTGAAGGCCATGGAGTGGGAGGTCAACCTCATCTAGCCTCCGACCATCACCAAGCCATCAAAGTGGTCGGACGCAACAATCTCCTTCAGCAAAGAAGATTGCCCCATCCCTTTAGCTCGACCAGGTAGGTTCCCTATTGTTGTTGAACCTACTATTAATAACTGTAGGGTTAATCGAGTTTTGATAGATGGTGGTAGTTCTTTAAACATTTTATTTGCGGGAACTTTAGAAGACGTGCAAGTTCCCAAGCCCAAGGTGAAACCAGTGAAATATGCCTTTCACGGTATAGTCCCTGGCTCCACCGCTAAACCGATAGAACAAGTCTCCCTACCGGTTACGTTCGGAAGACCTGACAACTTCCGAACAGAAAAGATCCCATTCGATGTTGTGGATTTTGAATCCGCATACAATGGAATCCTTGGTCGACAGGCCTTAGCAAAGTTCTTGATAGCTACGCACTACAGTTATCAAAGTTTGAAAATACCGGGACTGAAAGGAGTCATCACGGTTCGAGGAGATCAGAAAATGGCTTACGTGTGTGATCGAAAATCCTTAGAACTGGTCGATGAACTTCCAACCAGAGAGACTAATCCATCTACCGTGCAGGTCAAGCACTCGAGGCCAAAGATGACGCCAAAGCCATCCGACTAGACAAAAGAGGTACCGCTCGACAAAGACGCTTCTTTGGACAGCACCAAGTCGCCACTTGGGTCAGGAAACACTGACCCATTTACCCGCAAGATACTGGTCGAGGCAAGACTCGACCCCAAATAGGAAGAGTCGCTCGTCTCCTTCCTCCGAGCAAATCAGGACGTATTCGTCTAGCAGGCATCCGACATGCCCGGAGTTCCCCGGGAGGTGATCGAGCACAGACTAGCTCTCTAGCCTGACAAGAAACTGATCAAGCAAAAGCTGCGGTGTTTTGCACCTGATCGGAAGGAGACAATCCAGTCGGAGATTGACAAGCTCCTCAAGGCTGGGTTTATTCATGAAGTCGACCACCCTCAGTGGCTCGTCAATCCTGTAATGGTTAGGAAAAATAATAGGAAATGACGAATGTGTATTGACTTTACAGATCTTAATAAAGCTTGTCCGAAGGATAATTTTTCCCTTCCACGCATTGACCAACTTGTAGACTCTACTTCCGGGTGTGAGTTACTAAGTTTTTTAGATGCGTATTCAGGGTACCACCATATTAATATGTGTAAAGAAGATGAAGAGAAAACTTCCTTCCTGACTCCATATGGCAATTATTGCTATGTTAAGATGCCATTTGGTCTCAAAAACGCTGGTGCAACTTTTCAAAGGTTGATGCAGAAAACCTTTAGTCCACAGATAGGTCAGAATCTAGAAGTCTACGTTGATGATCTGGTCGTAAAGAGCACCAATGCTAGCGGTCATATTCTTGACCTACAAGAGACTTTCAACAACTTGAGAAGGCATAACCTCAAGTTGAATCCGGAGAAGTGTGTGTTCGGAGTTTCTGCTGAAAAACTGCTCGGTTTCCTAGTCTCGGCTAGAGGTGTTGAAGCAAATCCAGTAAAAATATAGACCATCGACCAGATGCCTCCTCCGACCATGAAGAAAGAGGTCCAGAAACTAACCGACTGTATGGCAGCATTAAGTCATTTCATAGCAAGGTTAGGAGAAAAGGGGTTACCTTTCTTTAAGCTTCTTCGGAAACATGGGAGTTTCGAGTGGACTAAAGAGGCAAACGATGCCTTTGAAGAACTTAAGAAGTACCTTACGAGCCCCCCGATCTTAGTTTCTCCAAGATCGGGAGAAACATTGCTAATTTACGTGGCTGCAACGCCATTGACAATTAGCGGTGTACTGGTTGTAGAACGGGATAACATCTAACGACCAATATATTACGTAAGCGAAGTCTTACATGGACTAAAGGAAAGATACCCACAGGTACAAAAGTTGCCCTATGGTCTCCTTATGTATTCAAGGAAACTGAGGCATTACTTTCAGGCCCACAAAGTGGTCATACCAACCGGATATCCCCTTGGTCAAGCCCTTGGAAACAGGGAATCATCAGGACGAATAGCAAAATGGGTGGTTGAGCTAGGGGCGTTTGACCTCCATTTCATCTCACGAACAGCAATCAAGTCCCAGGCAATAGCAGAATTCATTGCCAAATGGACAAACCCTGAACCCACCCAAGGGCCCGAGTACGAACACCACGAAGAGTGGACAATGTACTTTGACGGTTCCTTGATGCTAAAAGGCTCGGGGGCTGAAGTTGTCTTGATATCCCCTATTGTCGAACACATAAAGTACGCCATCCAGTTAAATTTTCCAGCCACAAACAACATGGTAGAATATGAAGGTTTACTGACAGGACTCTGAGCAGCTCGTTCGCTCGGGATTCGCAGATTACTAGTGAAAGGCGATTCTCAACTAGTAGTGAATCAAGTAGGGAATGAGTATCAATACTCGAGTACCAAGATGTCATCTTATCTGGCAGAAGTACGGAAACTTGAAAAGCACTTCTTCGGTTTCCAGATCCAACATATTCCTAGATAGGAAAACTTTCTAGCAGACCAGTTGGCACGGATAGCCTCCACAAGGTCGATCGTCTCGCCCAGAGTTTTTTCTCGAGCAACTTGAATCACCCTCGGTGGTCGAGCCTTCCGAGAACATACATGATTCTCTACAGGTTGTACAAACCGATCGTAAAAACATGGATGCTCCACAGGTCGTTGACGATTGGCGCTGTCACGATCAAGATAGAGATTGGATGACATCAATCTACAATTATCTTCAGCATGACATAATTTCAGAAGATGATGTAGAGACTGATTGTCTAGCATGAAAAGCCAAATCATACACTCTGATCGAACGTATCTTGTATAAACGACGATCTCATGGAGTGTTGATGAGATGCATATCTCAAGCAGATGGCATTAAATTGCTAACCGAAATCCATGAAGGAGTGCAGAGAGCACATCATTCCTCTGAGAACACTGGTCGGTAAAGCCTTGAGCAAGGATACTATTATTAACCGCCCTTCATGATGCAAAAGTGCTCGTGACGAAGTGCGTACAATGTCAGTTTCATAGTCGACAAGTACATCAGCCGGCACAAGCCATGCAGACAATTCATCTTTCTGCCTTACGCAGCTTTGGGATTTGGACATTCGGGACCTTTCCCAAGAGCACACAGGGGCTTCGAATTCCTTTTCGTCATGATTGACACGTTTACAAAATGGATCGAAGCCTAGTCTGTTGTTAAAACAACAACTGAGGCCGCTAAGAGATTTCTCACGAAAAATGTGGTCACACAGTTTGGTGTACCCAGTCGTATAATCACAGACAACGGTGCCTAGTTCTCCAGCGGTCAATTCCAAGAATTCTTCGACAAACTTGGTATCAAAGTTCATTTTGCTTCTATTGCTCATCCGTAGAGCAACGGAGCAGTTGAGAGAGCTAATGGTATCATTATACAGGGGATCAAATGCCGAGTGTTCGACCAATTAATCAAACGGTCAGGAGCTTGGGTTCAAGAACTCCCGTCTGTATTATGGGCCGTTCGAACCACGACCAGTCGTGCGACCAACGAAACACCATTTTTTTTGTTTATGGTGCTGAAGCCATGCTTCCTCTAGAACTAAAAATTGGCTCTGCTCAGACTGATTGTTTCAACGAAAACGATCAGAATGAACGACGACTTGACGACATCAATTTCCTTGAAGAACGATGAAATCAAGCCTTGGTACGATCCGCAATCCATCAACAAGCCATGCGAAGGTACCATAGTCGTAAGGTACAACCTCGCAGTCTCGCTGTAGGTAATCTGGTTCTCAGAAAAATTCAGAACCAAGCAAATCGCAACAAGCTTTCCCCTAACTGGGAAGGTCCTTACACTGTGGTCGAAATCACCCGACCAGGTTCTGTACGACTAGCCATGTCGGATGGGCAAGTTTTGTCAAATTCTTAGAACATTGATCAATTGCGTAAGTTCTATGTCTAAATCTTTTGTACATTATTTCAATTCCTTTTCATTTTATTAGTACATTCATTCATTTCTTTTCGACGAGTGATATGGTTTATATATCTATGCTTATATTCTGGTCACCTACTATTGTTTGTTTGAGATGGTCGGAGAAGATAATTTTTCTCTCCGATATCCTTCATCAAGATCTCTGTTACTCTTTGGCAACGGCATATGTGTCATACGCTGTATAGGTCCTAGTCGTGATCATTTCATGAATGATTCCACGCGTGACCATACAAGTAAACAGAGCATAATACAAATAACTTCATGTAGTGCCTTATACTGTTAAGATTATGAAGACTATATTTCTTCATTTCAAAATTCTGTTCTACTCTCGTTTGGCTACTGGTCGGGACACGGAAAGCCTCCTAGTTGAAGTATCTCCTTTTTCGCACGTGATCCTGCCCACTGGAAAGAGCTTCCTAGCGACGGTTCTTTTCTTACGATCCTCGCTGCCAGTTGGACTTGAGCTTGAGCATGTTTTGCGAAATATTTTTCTATATCTTCTGTTCTTAGTAGTATTTCCGGCCAGTTTTGGGTTGTATATATAAATACGATCACTTATCGTTTTTTTTCATACATTCTTGCATTTCTACTTTTGTCATCCCAACAAATCTTTTTTCCG
This sequence comes from Phyllostachys edulis, assembly GCA_036346405.1. Taxonomy (NCBI): domain Eukaryota; kingdom Viridiplantae; phylum Streptophyta; class Magnoliopsida; order Poales; family Poaceae; genus Phyllostachys; species Phyllostachys edulis. Next base: position 53,675,703 of record CM070552.1, on the reverse strand, counting down.
ACCATGTACAGTTTTGTTTGATATTTCGATTATGACAAACAAAGATCTATAACTAGTCGAAATCATACACTGGTTTCGACCAAAATGATTTTCTAGTATTGTTACGATCAGTTTTGTCTTATGATCAGTATATGCCTTCAAAACAATGGTTTCGACTTTTATTCTCTTTCTTGGCTAATTGCTTGTCTAGTAAGGCTCTTCTACTACAAAGTAGTCGGGGGCTAGGAAGTATACGAGAATTTCAAAAAAGTCAAAAGGATAAACAAAAGACTTGTTGATGGCAAAAAGGTAAGTTTTATACATTTTATAATTCTTATATTACAATGTCCTACTCCGGAATGTCTCCAGACTAATTACTACTTGATGGAGATCCGACATCCATCTCCTCTACAACTTTGTCTCTAAGAGGCTTTAGTTCTTTCATAAACTTGGTCGCCTCATCAGGTAGGCAGTTGAAGTCGTCTTCAATGGCTTGGAGATCAATGGAGGGGTCGGAAGCCTTCAATTTTGCCAACGCAAAACTAACTCCATTGGCAACGCCTTCTTTCATAGTCTGGGCATAATTCTCTCGAGTAGTTTTGAGCAGACCACTGAGATCTTCTAGAAGTTGTCCCAAGAAGTTCATTTTCTCTATTGGATCTCTTAAGTCAGGCACACTTGATCCTGATCCCATATCAAAGATCATCTTGTTTGAAGCATGAATCTTTTCATCAAGATTTTGCATAAGAGCTGCCTCCTTATCCTGCTCAAATTTCAGAGCCTTTTTTGCTCTGTTCAGCGCTTGCGTTTGCTCTACACGAGTAAAACAAGAAATAAGTACAACATGATCAAAGGAGGATAATAAGCCAAGTCTACGACCTATTACCTTCAATTTTCTTGTTAAGAGTCTCATTTCTGGTCGACGCCTCTGCAATCGACCGATCCTTAGCCTGATTTTCTTCCTCAAGCAGAGCTATTCTGGCTTTATCGGCCATGTCTTCTTCTTTTATTTTCTCCAAATCTATCGAATATGATAAGGGAGAATAATTAGAGAAGGACAAAGTATTGAAAAAGGAAAAAGGTTAAGAGGAAAGTTCTTACTTTCCAGTTCGGAGTGTTTTCTCTCCAAGTCCTTAATTATTTGGGTCATCCTCGACCACAAACAAAGATCAGACCATATGCTACACAAATAGCATTTTCTCTTTAAGTTTCCTGTAAACTTTTAAAAGGGAAACTATGAAACTGGTCGTAGATACTTACCCGGATTGCCACTTCGTTATAATCGGAAAAAATAATATCAGGACCTATCTTAATTTGATAGTCTAATATTCTTCTCCATGCCTCATCAAGCTCCTTATTCTCGGTAAATCGGGGAACAAAAGGGAACTTGTTAGGTTGGGAGGGATTACCAACAGGAGTCGGGACTTGTTGAGGGCCTTCGGGGGCAACTACCTCCACAGAAGGAGTTAGGATCACCAATGGATCCAGCTCGACCGTTGGCTTCACCACCTGCTCGGGGGCTTTCTTGACCACTTTATCCTCAGGAACTTTGTCCTGGGATGTACCTTGGACGAGGACTTCCACAGGTGCCTGGTCCTCAAGAAGATTCAGTGGGAAGCAGCCGGAGCATGAGACGACCTATACAAGACAAAGAAGAGAAGTTCAAAACACCAAATCACCAAAAACTATTAAAGGTATGCACTCATATGACCTTTTTCATTTGTACATACCTAGTCAATTTCTTGGATTTGACTTTGAAATGCGGTAGAGTAAACTCTGTACCGCTAGCCTTCCTTTTCTTTTCAACCAATTTCGCCGGCTCCGAACCGGCAGGGTTGGTTAAACCCCTCGCATCCTCTAACATGATGTCGAAAGCAATGTCCTCGATCAATTCATCAAGGGTTTCATTCCTGACCACCGGGTTGGAGGGAGTGGTTTCATCAACCTCCAAATCAGTTGTTTTAGTAACAACTGTAAGGTCGTGAATAACCAATCTGGAGTTTACGGCCTCTGTAGCTATGCTTTGCGGGCCTTCAGTCTTCTCCACCTAAATCAAAAAATGAGTTTGGTTAGGTGATAAAATTTTCTATCTAAAGTATATATATTCTTCTTTTAAAATGCTCTATTACCTCAGGAGATTCATCTTCTTCCAGTGCATCTGGGCACGAATCGGTCGAAACCACGATGGGATTTTGATCCTCACCGGATTGTATGACTCGCAATCCGACCGCCTACAAAAATAGAGAAAGATCAATAAACTGATCGGAGAATATGTATACATGGTAAAAGAGATTTGATTATCTACCTTAAGTCTTGCCAGTCTCTCTTCAACAGAGACTATTGCCAAGATATCGAGGAATGCAGCCTTCTCACCAGGCTCCCCGGCGCAGATCATCTTGATCTACTCTCTGATTTCCTCAGGAGAAAGGGCTTTAAAAAAAGGAAGGAGACAAGAGCAAATTTTAAGGTGTTACGATAATCAAGTAATAAGTCATACTGGTCGGAGCTTCTTTCGAAGACTTACCACCTCGTGAAATAGGTTCATCATGACCAATGGACTAGAGCAGGGAATGAGTCCGGAGCCTCAGAGGACTAATATGGCGTTTGGTGAAATCTCTCACCACATACCAGGAAGTCAAGCCCTTGATCCTCAGGTCATAGATGACATCCACCCATCTTCCGACCACCCCTGCCTTCTCCACAGTTTTCGTCTACTTATGATTCTCGTTCGCCCTAATTCCGGCGAAGTAAAGGCCATCATCCCTCGTAACCGTCATGTAGAACCAGTTCTTTTTCCATGACGACCACAAGGATTTCGAGTACATTTGAATGTACTCATCGGTCTTCCCGCCGTGAAGGCGCAGCGTGTATTCTCCAGGAGCCCCTGTGGATCTCCCCGACATCGCCATTAGATAGAAATACCTGAAGAGCCTCAAGTTTGGACGTACTCCTAGGTATGCCTCACATAGGTAGATGAAAATACTAATATTGGCGATGGAGTTAGGGGCCAAATTCACCAATTCCACCTCGTAATACTCTAAAACACGAGGAAGATTGGAATTTCCCCATCTTCGCGACTCAGAAAGTGCTCCCCGGCTGCTGACCTCCATCCGATCAGATTCCTGTTTGGGAGCATTCCCATCTTCTCCAGCGCTTCAAGCTTCTTCTCATTTAGATCCGAAGCCATTCACTTTGTGATTTGCTCCGACATGGTGAAATTTCTCAAAGTGATGAGGAGGCTTTAAGGTCGGGAAGACAATAAGAGGTCGGAAAGATTTTCTTAGCAAAGAACTGAAGAGGATCAGAGGAAGATCTGGAAGCGTAAAAACTCTAAAGCCCAGCAATGGGGATTTTATAGTTTCAGGTATTTAACTGCAATATGGAGTTATCTAAAAAGTCCAATGGACAAAAGCCTCTTTTTGTCCAACGGACAGAAAAACTCTTAGGTTCTCAAGGCAAGTTCTCAACTTTAAAGTGAACGCATACCACTTCGTATGTCATGACATTAAATGGGGTCTACCCGATACAACTTCATCGGAAGAAAAGTGTTCACATGACCTGTTCATTTAAAGTTCTGAGGCTAGCTGACGAGGATTAAAACCTCTATGTATTATCTTAATACATAATAAAAGACCATACGTCTTCATGGTCGTAACCCCTAAGGCTAACGACTGGTCGTAACGATTCCAGAGGTTACATAAGGGTACCCTGGTCGGACAAGGTCATGTACCTAGTCTCCGACCAGGTAGCTGCTCGGAGAAGCTATGAATTGGTATCTATAACTGATCCCAAGTATATTCTTACCGTGCGATAAATATAGCATGTGTTGTATACTTCATATCACACGGTTACATAGTCCTAAAGACACTAACAACAACCACGATACAGTTGAGTGTCTCTAAGACACTTAACCGTAGAGTAGTTAACACATTGTTAACTGACGCCTCGCCCCGACCAGTCGCAACGCTTCACGAGGGATGCCTTCTCCAAGAGTAACTGCCACCTCTTCGAAAGTTATTTAAGGGTGGAGCACAGAAGACGAAAGAGCAAAGAGAGGGATATTGAGAAGCACATCGACAATCACAATCTGGTCTGAGACAAGCAAGACAGCATCATCAGATTAGAGCATAGTAATATTCATATTCAGTGTAATGAGGATTAGTCCCTAGTTGGGTCGTAAGCACCCCCTGTAAATCCAGTTCATATTAATAAAGAGCGGCCCCATTCTATCCCAGGAAATATCACGTCATTTTCCTATTTTATTTCGTAAGATCGGCGACTCGATCGTCGACAGCTCCCAACTCCACAGCTGCAGGAGCACGTAGCAGACGGCCATGTTGGGGGTACCACCGGTGCCATGTCGCGAAACGTAACACAACCCCTGGTATGTGGCGCAAAGGACGACAGATCCCCAACTATACTAAAGCATCGGCCCAGCCTCCGCGACAACCAAAGACTCAGCGACATGGACGAAGCTGGGGTAGCACCAATCGCCCTGTGTGGTTGGAAACAAGATCCAACCAAAGAGGTGAAGAAGGTAAGCAACGAGGTGCGTCCTAACAACCTCGCTAGGTGCATCCTGTCGGCATTGACTGAAATGTCTTAGCCAAGTCTGGGGGACGCCGCGTGCATGCTTCGGGACAGCTAGGCCGAACCGATGCTCCAGCCCAGCCTTCCAATCCGCCGGCGGAGGGCCCAGAACAAGTGGCTCACCCCGGATCGGGAGACCGGTCAAGAACGAGACATCCTACAGGGTGACCGTCATCTCACCCCACCGAAAGTAGAAGGTGTGCGTCTCGGGCCTCCACCTGTCGACAAGTGCCAACAGCGGGCTGGCGTCTAGGGTCAACTGGCGTTCGACGGAGACCAGCCTCGCAAGGGGCAACAAGCCCGTGTCCCAAAGGATCGGGATGTAGCGATCATCCATCTCCCAGTAATCCCTCCCCAATCGAAGCAACAGGGGTAGAGGACCGTCCATGTCACCGGCGATCCATGACTTGCACTGGTGATCCTCATCGTAGATGTGTTCCAGAAGCGCCAGTGGAGACATGACTTACAACACATAGAATAGACGAAATATTAGTGAGAAGGTTAATGACCCTAAAATATGGCAAATTAAAAATTACGATGAAACTAACACTACAAATTAATGTATACTAATTTAATAGTACAAAATTAAATATGGCTATTTAAACATGACTAAATTAATTATAGATAACTGATTACCGTGAATAAACCTGTAATACGTACTAACAATTTAAAAAGCATGTGTGTGTTGATCCCTGTTCTTTTCCTTTGCTAAAAAAAATTAATTGCATATATGTGTGTTCATTGCATGGTGCATGCATACTTGAATACCTAGCAACTACTTGCTTGCATGGCCAGCAGTGCATGCATGCATGGCCAGCAGTGCATGCATGTATAATTAGTTGCATGAATAACTAGCAACTTCATTTTTTCTTATTTTTCTATTTGTTGCCATTATGAACTTCAACTAATTGTTTAAAAATAATTAATTACGACTAATTATTTCATAAGTAATTAACCTCGCTTGTTTGGCAACCAGTCAGCGGCCTTGTGTCAACCATGTGGCACACCTAATTTCCACCCAAGCCAAAGCCATTGTAAACCCAGTCCATGGTACACCAAGTCAATGACTAATGGGTCCCACGGATAAAATCAAATTCCTTTATTTGTTTTCAGCCGAAATTGCCTTGATGGCGTCATAAATATCTTTCCTTCAGAAAAAATTCCAATAAATCCTGATATTATGATTTTCATTATTTCATGTGATTTTAATATTTCAAAGTCCATATCTTCTTCATCCGAACTCCGATTGAGTCCATTCAAATTCCTAAATTCATATAAATTCAAGATCTATTTATTTGAGATTTTTATTTAATTTTTGAAGTTAGCTTTATCTCTGTTATTTATTTATTTGTTTCATTTGCCTTGTTTGTGAGTAGACGTTGATTCTTCAAGAAGTTTTGAGCAAGGAGGAGATCATCAAGATCAATCTCAGGATTTATACCAAGGCAAGCCATAGTCTTTTGATTATATTGAACCTATGATTTCAAAAATATATTGTTTTATACAATTGCATGCTATCTTTATATAAATTGTTTTGGGATTAGTTATTACCTGTTGTCATTATGCCTCCATTGATTATTTGAATGCCATGAATGATTTGTCACCCTAGCATGGATAATTTTAGTTGGACATATTTATATCACCAATATGGGTATCATACAAATGCTTAGTTCAGCTTAGTTACGATGTGTTCATCATCACATGTGTCATAATGCTTAATCTTGACTTAATGAAATATAAAATCGTGATGGTTAGCCACTGCTATTATTAAAATTTGTGTACCATGACAGGGGTATGTCATTGGTCTTGGTTAAACAAAATGGTTTTCGCTCGGGCGAGTGGTTGGTGGATAGTGGGGTTGTTTCAACACGTCGTGGGTTTGTAGTAGACTCGCCTGAGTAACTTATCAAGGACTTAATCTTGTGCACCATTGAACTGGGCCTTTCGTACAACCACATGCCTAGTATGGAACGGGCCTAACTTAGTAAGTTCTGAACTTTTGACTTTTGACTACTCAGGTAGTATATGGATGGAGGTGTGTATCTTTTTCTAAGGTCATATCTATGGGCGGCATTTTCACCGTCTCTGGGTCCAACGTTGTGCGTCAACCCACGGAGAGGTTTTGGGAGGGTTGTATGCACAACGGGAGAGTCAATTGTCGAGATAAAATTTCTGAAAGGTTTTGTTATGATTGGTGATCAATACACTAGTTATATCTTGTGGGTAAAGTGTACAACCTCTGTAGAGTGTTAATTGATCTATTCGAATAGCCGCGTCTTTGGTTATGGACATGTCCGGGAATTTCACATGAGAGATAGAGTTTCTTATAAAATGAGTCGGGATGTGAATAGGAAGTTCACTTGATGAATATAATGTTTGTCTGGCAAACGGGTAATTCACTTGGTGGTTTGTGTCGATTAGTGAATTGGGGATTCACTTATCATTGGTTTGGTTGGGAAGTGAATGGGAAGTTCACTGGTTGTTTCAAAAAAATTATTTACTTATTTATTATTATTTTTAACTACGCATTTCAATCTATTTATTATATTTATCGTAAATACTGCTTTCTGCAAAAGAACCATGAAGCTAACCTTTGTCAAGCTGTGCATGAATACTATTTACATACATTTCCCTATGGCTTGCTGAGTGCTTTATGTACTCACGACTTTACGTTTTTGTTGATCAGCTGAAGAATATCAAGCTGCTCAGGAGTTCTTTCAGAAGGAGAACTATGAAGGTTTTGCGGATTAGAATGCGTTCTCCACTCAATTGCCTGTGGCCGGCATGTTGATTGGCATTTTCAAGAGTTTCGTTCCGCTGCAAGAGTTTATTTGTTCTCTTTAGCCCTGCATGGCAAGTTAAGTAAACTTTGACCATAAGGTCCAGTTATTATTACTATTTATTACTTTGAGATCTTTTTAGTTAGATCGAATAAGTAGATGGTATTTCATCATTGTTTCCTGTGTGAACTAGCTACTGATTTGTGACTAGTTTAGAATACACAGAGGGTTCCTGAATTGTATTTTTGGGTCCCCGACAGTTAGTGAAACGCCAACTGATCAGCGGTTGATGTCAGTGGGAAACAAAACTATATATAGTGGTTAATGTCAGTGACTTAGGGTCAGAAACGTCGTGTGATTTAGAATAATTAAGACACATGTTCCATTCATCACACGGAAAAGAACCGGGTCCAAGTACTAGTTCAATGACTCTTCGAGTAGTCATCTGATCGAGCAATGGGTACAGGACACCTTCTGACGCAGACGATTCCTAGGATTCTAACGACCGTAGTGGTTGTTAGCTATAAGATTTACGACCATATAAGTTATGTTGCTTTTAATTAATATTTAGGAATTTAATCATTGTCAACCTCTACTCGGGCCGGGGCCGGGCCCCTCCATCCTGTAGAAGCACTGGAGGACCCTGAAGCCGCCCAGGTCGTCGTCGAAGCTGGCGGCGTAGTGGTCTCCCCGGATCCGACATGAAGGGCACTACCGTCACGGCCGTGCCGTCTACGCGGTAGAACCTGTGGTCGAAGGTGTTGCACGGGTTGAACCCCTGCGCCCATTTGGCCCTGAAGTGCATGGCGTTGGCGATGATCATCTTGGTGTCGCTCTTCAGCGAGCCCGGCTGGATGATGCCCCGGATGCGCCCGCGCGACTCACGGCCGTGCCGTCTAGGCGGTAGAACCTGTGGTCGAAGGTGTTGCACGGGTTGAACCCCTGCGCCCATTTGGCCCGGCCCTGAAGTGCATGGCGTTGGCGATGATCATCTTGGGGTCGCTCTTCAGCGAGCCCAGCTGGATGATGCCCCGGATGCGCGCGGGCGCCGCGAAGGCGTTCACCTCGGCCTCGGCAGCCTCAGTCTAGTCCATGACATATATTCGTGCTTTAATATTTTGTGCAACATTGAAATAGGATGCATAGAAGCACCTCACTATTAATTATGGTTGCATGTAACGATTTTGTTCGTTGGATTGTACTACCTCATTCTGGAAGTTCACTGATCTTGAGGAGGCCCCGTGGAGGGAGGCGGCGGTGTAGAAGAACTCGGGTCTGAGGAAGAGCGAGGAGTCCACGAAGACGCCGGCGGCGAAGGAGACCTGCGGCCACACGCGCATGCAGGAGAGGAGCCTGGCGTTGGCCACGTTCAGGAGGTGGAGCTCCTCGGAGCCCAGGAAGGACAGCAGCTGGCGCAGCGTCTCGCCGTTCGTGCCGGCGGCGAGCAGCGCGAGCGCGGCCCGGATGGACACGGGCGAGAAGATGAAGTTGGAGCGCCCGGCCAGCGCCTCCGCGCCGGCGGGCAACGCGATTTGCAAGCAGTGATCCATGATGTCGTGGCGTACGTTTGTTATTAGGGTCAAATTATCGATTCACGAATTCGCACAGGCCTAGAAAGATGTGGGTTGGACGCCTTCAAAGTTCAAACTAAGTAATCTCCGAAGGGCTTCGAAAGAGGGGCCGAAGCGGAGCCCACCGCCGGTATTTATAGACGACGGAACACGGCGGGGCAGGGCATGTGTGCACCGCCTTAAGAATAGGATCTGGGCTTTGCACACAGCACAACAGAGAGCAAGAGACTGCAGAGTAAACGTCTATCTGGGTGCAGTTTTCATAGGCCGAATAAACCCAGTTCTCTCGAGGCCGAATGTTGAGTTTGTTGGGTCAGGTTCAAAACGAGCCGGGCCAAACGTTTTCCTCCGGGGTTGTTGAACCAACTAGACTTTTTCTCTGGCCGAGCTAACTTTGCAAGGGCCCTGGAGACACTGGAGAGAGGAGGCCGATCTCGGTGCATGCTACTAGATATGGTCCCCGCATTGAATCGTACGGTTCATGAACTTGTGTACTGATTTGACCTACCTGCCATTCCAATCGGGCCAGATACCTGAGTCCTGACCGGCGGATAACGCTCCCGGTCGCGTGGATCTCGTGCGCGCCCGGTCGTCCTCACCTGCATCGGCTTCGCACGGCGGGCGCCCTGCGCACGTTCACGGCCACATGCGCTGGGCTGGGCAGCCACCCGCCTCCCGCGGTCCCGCCACGGGCCAACATGACAATCACTCGGCCTCAGTCCGTTGCACAGCATCACTGAGCCATGACATGCATCCAGCGCCGGTTACGCCACTCCTGCCAACGCCGGGAACTGGAAAGCTTGACTAGACATCCAAGAATCCCTCAATCTGAACTCTGAAGAGGAGCCAAGGATCAGATCGACCTCGTCGCGTGTGGGCAACGGTATGAAGAATGTTCTCTCTCCAAAAAAAACAGTATAAACAAAGCCCCTACCTTCCGGTCAAAGCTCAAGAACCATCTCCACTTATCCAGAATCCAGATCGACCCATGAATCAAGACACCTTCCCGGCCTTATCGGCAGCTTAGCTTGGCACCAACCAAAGCACAACACGACGAAACAAAAAGGAGGGTACGGATAGCTAAAACTCTGCTCCCTTATTGTTCTTCTCTCTTACAAATTGAAGGGCCAGGAGGCCGTACGTACGCCACACGCTTTCTCACTTCTCCCTCCTCTTTGTAGCTCGAGCCGTTTGTAGCAGATAGATAGAGCGAGCGAGCTACCCGCGCGCACCGGGGGAAGAGAAGAAGAAGAATTGCGAGAGAGCACGTAGTAGAGCGAAATCGATGGCTGCTGGGCTGGGCGTGAAAGCGGCGCCGTTCACGTACGTGGCGCACGCGCTGGCCGTGGCGGCGGCGGCCATGGTGCTCGTCTGGTGCATCCACTTCCGCGGCGGCCTCGCGTTCGAGGCGGCCAACAAGAACCTCATCTTCAACGTAAGTCCTTTTTTTTGCCCCTCTTGCTTAGGTTGCTTCTGTTGTGCTTTGTGCTCTGTTTGTTGCAAGTCACATCACTGTGGCAGCTTTATGAACAAAGGCAATTATTGGACCATTGTCTTTGTTTGATACCTGGCTGGAGGCTGTAGATTAGCTGATTAGTAGTATCAGATATGGCACTGTCCCCAAAAAAATTGGGGAATTTATATGACGATCTTTAGCTAGTTAGCTTCGACCTTTTGATTTGTAGCGTTCGGTCTGATAGATTTTCGATGTGTTGCAAGATGATCTCTAGTCTAGTACGTTACCATGCCAGTCCAAGAAAGCATGTGAATATCAAGCAAAGAACCATGCTGCAATTTAGTAATTCAAGCCCTTCTTTGAGGTACGCATGGGTTAGTGGTAATAGATAGGAAATTAGACGAAAATTCAAGCATATGTACGAAAAGCAGCAGCACATGGGAAGCGGTCCTATTATAGATGGTGGAGCACTTACTGAAAACTTGATCAAAAGTAATGACTGATCAGTTGTGTTCCACACTGCATCTGAACATTGCTGATGTATGGGAATACTATGTGGTGCGGCTGGTGCCAGTATCATTATGAAAAATGATATTAAAAGTTTGTAAACAACCTTTCACCCTTGATGATTCCAAGCAAATATTGATAGAAAGATTTATAAGCACTCTTTTTTAGAATATCCTCAAATTATGTATCACGGTCAAAAAGAACTACTGCTGCTCAAAATTGGCTGGAGCATGTGATTTCTTGCACATGAGCCTAAATAAAATATCTTTCCCCTTGTCTGCCTGTCCCGAATGACTGAAAAAGCCATTGGCAGATGCTGTTTTTAATACGGATTTATGGCCTAAGTGTTCTTTTACTACTTCAGTGACTTAATGCGTAACTTATTCAGTGTTGATATTTCAAGATCCATCATTTGTTTCAACTCTTCTTGTGTCGTGGTATATAATGCAGGTTCACCCTGTTCTTATGCTGATTGGTTACATTATCCTTGGCAGTGAAGGTAAGGGTAAAAGGACCCCTGATCGAGTTTTTTTTCTGTGGTAGTACAATACATACATGAAGAACATAGATTGGTTAATTTCTCTCAATTCATTCTGGCAGCCATAATGATCTACAAAATATTTCCAAGATGGAACCACGACACGACCAAGCTGACCCACCTGATTCTCCACGCGATCGCCATTGTTCTTGGTGCCGTCGGAATCTACTGCGCCTTCAAGTTCCACAATGAAAGTGGGATCGCCAACCTCTACAGTCTGCATTCCTGGCTTGGAATCGGAACAATTTCTCTGTACGGTATTCAGGTAACAAATGCCATCGCGTCTAAAAGATTTGCAACCTCTTCTTCTTGCAGATTAGCTAAAGCCCATCGATTTGTGTTGCATGATGCAGTGGGTATTTGGGTTTGTGGCGTTCTTCTTCCCCGGCGCCTCGCCGCACGTGAGGCGCGGCGCTCTGCCATGGCACGTGCTGTTCGGGCTCTTCGTCTACGTGTTGACGCTGGCGACGGCGGAGCTCGGGTTTCTGGAGAAGCTGACCTTCCTGCAGAGCTCCGGCCTCGACAAGTACGGCGCGGAGGCGTTCCTGGTGAACTTCACGGCCCTCGTCGTCGTGCTGTTTGGCGCTGCCGTCGTTGTTGCCGCCGTCGCTCCGGCCCACGTCGAAGAACCTGGGGGCTATGCTCCAATTCCGGTCAATTAGTACGTGCTACTGAGCATCCAGAAGAGAGGCTGTGTGCAATTAGTACCACGAGATCAGATTAAGAACAGAATTCACATCTCGATCAGCGTGTATCAGGTGAACGATACTATTTGATAATTGAACACTGTCGAGGTAATACTTTGGAAGAGTGAACGTTACTGGTTGATAGCTATGGTTATGAATAGCGTTTGTATTATCACGAGACCAATGAGTCAATATATATACACGTACAAATGTGGTATGCAGGTAACTCTTTATACAACGGGGAAAATAGACAGATAAAAATATATATCTAACAGCTATCATGTATTGCTTGTTGCTATAATAACACACACACTTGCATCTCACTCTCTAAAAAAATATCTCGCCTCTGTTCTTGCAAGATTGCTAACCTCTTCTTGAGAAAGAAATCAGATGGCAGAAAGCCATGACGTGGGCCTGGATTACGTGCGGGTTATGACCCATGAGTACTTTACCGTGCTTGGTCCGGACCTCACATTTTCAACTCGGGCCTGATCATAGCTAAGTTCGGATATGGGCTAGACCCAATAGCGAATGGGTACACGCAAGAAGCAGTCTCGTTGTGTTATCGCTTTACTTCAGTATTTACCTATCAAAATATCCCTACTTTCTAAAAGGGATAAAATATATTCCTACTTGAGTTTTAACAGACTATAGGTTGATGCTCAGATCAATCCAATTTCAGCATCACAGCATAGTGAGCATGCAAGCCCCAGATACATTGCACTAGGAAATCAATCGACAAAAGGAATGGGGTAACCATTGAAAGGCAGGAGAATATTGGCGAGAGAAAGAAAAGCTCCTGCTTCTTTTCTGGCGATTCTCTGTAAACGTACATTTACGAAAATTCTTCATTTTTTAGCAGCTGTAAAGCATCCAAAAAATGTGATAAGGAAGCATTTGTGTCTTCGGAAGAAACACTTTGTACAACTATTTGAGGTTTAACTGGTTGAATTATGCCACTGTTAGGTTTGAACAAATAAAAATGGTACTGAAAGCAAATCTTTGTGAGCTCAGGAAATCCAACAGGCATAACAAATGCCCCTTGGGATCATCCAACACCGAAAATATTTATTCACACTAGGTCTTTGATTGTCTATAAAATTATAAGACATTAGAAATTTAGAATACTTGTGCGCCTCGCCAAGTCATTCAGAAAAGGACATGAAACATTTCATGTAGGGACACAAAATTACTTCGTTAAATGTGAAGCACAGACAACACTTCTCCATTTTTTGTGATAAACCCGAATCCGCAATCATGGCATTGTGATTATTTGTTCGATTATCTTATGTAAAGGAACAAAGCGAAGAAAAGGAACCGTTGGGGCCTGAAAATGAGATATGAAAATATTGGCCACCTAGTGATAAGGACTAATACGTCATTTGAGTAGTAGTACTGGTTCAGATAGTGCTTATGTTTTCCACCAAGGGAGGTGTGGTTAGAACATAAAACTAATCAGATCTTGGAACCTGGTGTTACTAGCTAGTTAGCTCCTTAGTTTTTTCAACTGTTTCAGGATCCATGCAGTTTTTTTCAGCGTGCTCTTACCAATTGCAAGGTGGCTCCAATTAGATGACGGGAAATTTCTTCCATCTCAGAGGTGCTTAAATCAGCTCCACTATTCTTGAACAGTGTCTCCTGAGAATCATGGCCCTGTCTGTCTCGTATTTTAGGCTGATTAGTTCTTTTGGCGTAACCAATAGAGATGAACCAACGAATAAAGCATCCTATATTGCACTTGTGCTTTAATTTTGCACTCGTGAAAGAACTCCACTATCCTATTAACCCCTTTTTTCCTCTCCTGCTTTAGACTAATGGGGCACCTAATGTCCTTCTTTCATTTGTGATTTGTGAACTGGTGTGTGTGCTGTGACTTGTGAGCTTCCACCACTCAATATATGAGCGATGCAAGCTCAGGTACTTGAAGAAAACTTTGCAACTGCAATGTAAATCTCCTGTTTGATCAGTCGAAACCAAAAACTTCACACTTTTCAGACACACCATTTGATCGAAGTAAACCGCATTGGCGTTTATAAGGGCAGAAATTTTTCCTTACATGGAACACTTCTTCGATTAGGACTCGACGCAAAACCGTGAACACGATCTTGATCCCTTTGACTGCAAAAAAAATCTTATCCTAATCTCGTGAAGAAAAAGAAGGCAAATTAAAGCAGAGAATAGACTTTGCACCTAAGTACAGTAACCAGTCCCAGAAACGTGATCAAGAAACCAGTCGTTTTTGGGCCGTAAATTAAACTCTACTCACACGGCACAGTGAACCTGAAAACACTGACCGACTACCGAGATGTTAACCTGAAAACACTGTGTTGGTAATAAACCGTAGTATTGTATCTGTAGAGTATAAGTGGGTATTTGTTTAAAAGATAAATGAAAACAATGAAGTTGTAAGATATAAAACAAGGCTTGTTGCACAAGGTTTCACTCAACGACCAGGAGTCGATTATGAAGAAACATATTCTCCGGTTATGAACGGAACCATCTTTAGATATTTAATCTCAATGACAGTAAACCTAAATTTAGAAATAAAATTGATGGGTGTGGTAACTGCATACCTTTATGGAAACTTGGATTCAGACATTTATATGAAGGTACCTGAAGGTATCCCTGTCCCAAACCAAGATAGAGCAAATAGAAATATGTACAGTGTGCACTCAGAAAGTCACTGTATGGACTGAAGTAATCAGGCAGAATGTAGTATAATCGCTTAAGCGACTTTCTCTGCAAGAAATGCTACACGAACAATGAGGATTGTCATGTGTATTTATACAACGATCTCAGGATGGATTTTATATAATCTCAGTATATGTAGATGATCTGAATATCATCGAAATTCTGCAGATTTATTGACTAAGTCACTTTCAGCATCTAGCTTTGAAAGGTACATACGTGGAATTGGAAATTTGGAATGATGAGACTTAGAGAAGTGCAGAATTTAGGGGGAGAACCTTTACGAACTCTTTATTAAATCTTGATCAAAAAGATCGAGTACCCAAAGAATAAATTCTGGAGATTAAATGGAACTGGGTGGATTGTACTCATTTTCCTGAAGTTTCTCGACTAAGGTTTTTGATAAGGCAATTCGTGCAACGCAGTAGAACATGTGTCATGTATTCTTTCTTCAAAAATTTTCCACTGAGTTTTTATGGAGTTTTGATGAGACATGAACATGTCGGATGAGTGCACAAGGGAAGTGTTAAGAAACCAGGCCCAGGCCGGCAATCCTGACCCATGATGGGCTCATCATCCATCCAGTAGCCTATATAAAAGAGGGAGGACTCCAACCATCAGACTTCTGGTTCTGAAGAGCAATAAAGAGAAGCGTAAGTCTCTCTCATATCTCTCAGATTCAATCTACTATTATTGTCTTGTGTTTCAGCATTGTTCTTACGATTCGAGTTTGTCTACGAGTGTCGTCAATCAACTCACCAAATGACGGTTCCTCAACAAGATAGATGGCTATCCATTCACGCCATCATGGGCCAAAACCTTTAGCTTATAGGACATCCAAGAGGTGCGGCCAAGAAACCGAATCAAAGGCTTTTGCAATGTCCTATTTGAGTAGCAGCATATGTTGTCCGAGCAGTGGAAGTGTCTCGCCTTGCCTTGAGCATACCCTAATCCCTTGTCTGAAGATTAAGAATACATAAACATCTTTATCAAGAAAAAGGAAGGCATAAATACAATTCAGCCCGTACATGAATTGAAAATACACGTTCTATAAAGATTGTCCGGTCACCAAAACGATACAACAGTTGAGAAATGAGAAGAAAATCTCCAGAAGGTACCAGGACAGGTTGGCCCAGGTGGTACGCGGCTGAAAGCAACCCTCCCTCGAGTCCAAAACGGCTTTAAGACCAACGCCAAATGTCGGCGAGAGACTGGCAGGGATTTGGATGCATGCACTAGAGCCTAAACCCAAATGCCAGGCTTGTGGCTGCAGCGTTTACAGCGTATCAGCATGGATATTAAGCCGAAGGAAAAGGAAATTATTAATATGCTTATATGTGTGTAAAGGAATCGCAAAAGAGATAGATGGGAATTGGGTGGCTTACCGACACGCTACGCGTCAGGGGACCCGCGAGGATGTGGATGCACGATTTTTAAAAACTTGCCTGCACACAACTTGCTTGGCTTAGTCTGCTTCAGTAGTAGGGTGGTAAAATTAGGCTTGTTCAGTAGTACAGTTGCATTTAAGCTGAAGAAAAGATCATATGCATATACGTTAGCCTTCTGTGTTTTTGTCTCCTTCACTCTATTTTTATGTGGTTACCTGCAAACTTGTTGGTAAGATTTGGTTGTTCTTGTACACCCAGTTATACCAATCTAATTGAACGGTGCGATAACGATATGACGAGACTCTATTGTGTAGTCCTGATTCCATATGTACGCGCCGATGACAAATCAAGGAGATACTGATTGTGTAAGTAAGATTCACTCGCTTGCAACGCGTTACCATGTTCGGCTCTGGCAGTTGCCAATAATTGAATGGCATAGCTGTGTCTGCACTCTGCACCCACCAGCAAAGCATCTTCTGTTGTCCATTTGTCTGCTAAAGCCTAAATGATTGTCCAACACACAGCCCT
Organism: Phyllostachys edulis; assembly: GCA_036346405.1. Lineage (NCBI taxonomy): Eukaryota > Viridiplantae > Streptophyta > Magnoliopsida > Poales > Poaceae > Phyllostachys > Phyllostachys edulis. The sequence continues at coordinate 53,658,992 of CM070552.1, read as the reverse complement.
GGACAGTCGCACAAGTCTCTTATTTTATAATCAGAAGAATCAGTTGCCCAGCCATTCTAAGGGCATGTTTGTTTCCTTTTTTTTCTCTCTTTTTTGCGAGGGTGTTTGTTTTTTTATTTCCACGCTTTAATTTTGTGCCAAAATATTGGCAAGTCACGGCAATGGCGATTGAATTGGGTATAGTACATGTGGAAAAAAATTGCTAGAAAGCGAGTCTAAAACATGTAACGTGCAGAGCTAAAAAAAGTGTAGCACGCTGAAGGCAAAAGTAATGAAAAGCAGTCACGAGTAGTTAAACATGGCTAAACAAACAGCAGTATTTCGGTTGGAAAGCCCAGGTACGACCAAGCGCAGATGCATAGATTGTACAACGTACTTCGTTTGGTCTACTACGAATACTAGCCTTCTCAGGAAAAAAAAAAACAAAATTGGTTACACGATACTCAGCTTTGCGCCTTTAGCTAATGGACATAAAAAAAATGTGGCTTTGCAAAAAAAAAACTAAAACTTTGTGATTGTTTACTATTAGACACTCCTGTTATTAAAATAATATATCCGGCTAATTAGGAGAGAAAAACTTTGTAAAATATCATCAATGCCCTCAATGCACAGTGACTCGGTCGGTCTGCTTCAAACGTCTACCGTGCTTGGCTTAGTAGAAAATAACCTCACTAATTGCAATTCTAATGGTTTTGGACCCACATGTCATACAAACACTAATGACTTATTAGCAGCTAACTAATTGCACTTAATACTAATTAATTTCCTCACTAACCTAACTACTTTGCTACGGTTGCTCTTCTTCTCCAAATCTACATAAACAGAGGAGTCTCCACGGGGGCATGCTCTGCTGAGCTCCGCGTCAACGAGTGGGACCACGGAGACGGATAGGAAGGGCAAAAATGGAACCCCACTGCCACGGAGAAACTAATAAAGGCGACGTCGAGGATGGAGGTGCACCGAGTGGGCTCGTCCACAGCAGTGGGGTCGTCAGATGTGATGGAACTCGGCGGCAGCAGCGAGGCAGAGGAGGCAGGAGCGGAGGAGAAGTCATCGTCGTCGCCCACATTGGCGTCGCTGGCCTCATCGGTATCGGAGCCGGCGTGAAGAGGGGGAGGCGGCGGCAGAGCTCGGGGCGACGTGCTCAAGGCGTCGTAGAGAAGAGGATGCACCCAGTGCGGCGCAAAGAGGGGGCCCACGCACGGCGTGGAGCTTGCCGAAGGAGCGTGGCCTCGAGGCGACACGAAGAGGAGGAGTCAACGGTGGCGGCGGCTAGAAGCAGCTGAATCCGAGCCATTTAGCCTAGGGAGGAAGCGAAGAGGAGAGAAGAGAAAGGGGCCGGTTCAGGCGTGTGGGATGAATAGGAATGACGGAAGAAGATGAAGGGTAAAACGGATTTTTCACTGGGTTTCTCTCTCCTCTTCAGCTCAAAAATGATATTTTAATTGGCTTAGTATCCTACAGCAATTAGACACAAAATTTTAGTGTCTTTTGGCAAAACTACGATGTTTTAGATGTCCAACAGCAAAGGACGGAAATGATATTTTAATTGGCTCCCACAGCAAATAACCACAAAAGTTTATTGTCTTTTGACAAAGCAACGATTTTTTAGATATCCGTTAACAAATAACATAAAAGTAAGTGTACCGTAGCCAATTTTGCCAAAAACAAATGTAGTTCAACCTATCGACCACCGGAGGTACACGCGGGCCTGCCGTCGATTAACCCGTTTCGTTGGTTACCGCCCAAACACGTGCATTTTCCCGTGCCGAAAGTGACCTTTGAGGACACTTGTCGACCGCTGCATCCGGCCAGATGCACGCGCGCATGCCCCGCTCCGCGGAAAACGGCCGCAACGGCCAGGTTGGTCCTTGCCGTCCCGCCCCGGCGGTAACAGTCGTAGGACGGACGCGTTTCGGCGATATATATTATTACCCGATACGAACAACGAGTTGGCAACGCTACAAGCTACGGATCGCCCAACGGCGCACGGTCTGGTCGGCCCTTTAATATCTTCGCGGCTTCGCCGATGCAACGAAGAAACGGAAGGAAATCATCGATGGCCCTCGCCCATCTCACCGACGTCACCGTCCACATTGATGCCGCCCGAGGCACGTGTACTGCCGCGGCTTCGCCAATAGCCAAGGAGAGAGAGCCGGCCGAGCCATGCTCTCCGTACGGCAAGTCTGTAAATAATGTGAACGTTGCGACGTTCTTTGGTGGCGGGCGGCGGCGTCGTGTGCAGGAGCGCAGCGCGCGGCCACTGTGCTCGCCGCGCTCACGGGATCCGAGCTCCCAGGGCCGCGGTGCTCGGGGGGCCACCGCACAGCGCGATCTCGCTGGCCGCGCGCGCTCGGATCCAATGCGCCTGCGCCCGGCCCCCGGCTCGAGGGGTCCCTAGCCTGCACCGCGCCATGTCGCCGTCACGTATCGCCCATGGGTTCCTTGCCCGATCCGGTTTTTTAGTCTCGCTTGCGGCACGCACCACCTAGTTTGTTTACCTGCCCTTGGAAGTTGGAAGCTCGAGTATTTGCGCAGCTGCGTCCTGCATGGCTGATTTGTAAACACAAGAAACAATTCATTTATTACTCAAGCAAATTGCTACGCTAGTTGTTTCGAAAAGACGCATTCATTTTTTTTTCTTCAAAGAATTTAAACTGGTACAAAAATGGACAGGACAGGACTTACCAATTTCACACACAGAACGTGCTGAATTTATTTTTCCAAGAATAATGATCAATCTACGTAATATCATTCCTAATACATCAATATAACAGAAGTAGTATAGGCCCGTTAAGAACGCCGGAGTTTTCCCCTGATCGTACAAGAATTAAACCGTTTTATGTGAAATTCACGTGTTCCAAATAGAGATTTAGGGGGTGTTTGGTTTATAGCCACAACTTGCCACACTTGAGTTTTTGGTAGGCTAATGTTTGGTTTCATTTTCGCCCTTGTGATATGCCACACTTTTTAGTTGTATGTCTTAAATGTTATAGACACATATCATAGCCAAGTTTTGTCACATTTGTGGGGGAAAAAGTTATGCACCATAAAAAAATGGCATGCCACACTTTGCACAAAAAAAAGTTCAGCAAGGTAAAATGATATAAGAGCATAATCTAAACGAAGACCATTTATTTCAGTGGATAGAATGAATGCATAAGAAGAAAATGTGGATGTTACAGAATTGATTGAATGATCGCAGTGTTATGAACATGTTGAATGATGAACATGTTATTACAGAATACGTGGGCTACCCCCTTTACAGCGATTGAAGGGGTGACAGTTAATACCGCTAAAGACACATCTTATCTTCACGCATGTTTCTCTGTTGAGTCTTGAATCATCACGTCTTTTAGTTAACTGTCGTAAATTGCCAGATACGCCAATAATCGCTCTCATGTTAGTCAACTGGTCCGGATGGCCCAAAAACCATACAGTTGGTCGTGTGGTGTCCATAGTTGATTGTTCGTACCTTTAGACTTCCTTTAAATACTGGCCGTAGGTTCATAACCGTTATAGAGTGAGTATCTGTTTTAACGGTACTTTGACAAAAAAAAAAAAGCATCGCCACGAAATATATCTCGTAACTAAACAACCCTTTTTTCCATTCTCTGCGGATATACGCGTGTTACGAAACCCAGTTTACTTCACCCATGCACAAGCCCATACCACCCACCGACCCACCTACAAAATGCTACTCCTGCCAGTACCATCCGGGCTATAAAACCACCCCTGAACCGAGGAAACTCCAACCCCATTGCCCGATTCAGCAGAATACGAGGTCCCCTCTTGTCAGAAAACACACTTCCTCCCCTTGCAGCCTTAAAAAATAACAATCTCCTGCCACTGCTCCCTAAGTCCAGCTTTGTCCTGACACGAGCTAACTGTTAAACCGATCGGTGCTATTAGTACGCGTCACCACGCGCGTACGCCCCCACCCGACCCCCACACCCAGCACAACACAACACAAGAAGCTTAAGACAAACAGCTACACCACCAACAAGCGACAGCTGAGCACTAGCCCACCAAACGTTCAGCCGGCCGCGAGAGGGAAGAAGCCGAGAGATCGGTATGGCTGAGGAGGAGGCCAAGAAGGTGGAGGTGGAGGTGACGCCGGAGTCCGAGGCACCGCCCGCCGCCGCCGCGGAGCCGGAGGCGCCGACCAAGGACGTCGCCGAGGAGAAGGCCGTCATCCCCGCGCCCGCGCCCGAGCCGCCGGCCGAGGAGGAGAAGCCGGCCGTCGACGACTCCAAGGCTCTGGCCGTCGTCGAGAGTGAGTACTAATTGCTGCTTCTGCTGTTTAATTTGCTGTTTGTTTGGCCACGGCTTGTGATGAAAGGTGGTGTGTGCATGTGCTAGGATCTAGGAGCAACTTTTTTCCTTTGTGCGCTTGCTTCTTCCCTGTACTTTATGGTAGTTATACAGTGGTAGTACTAGGTACTGATGATCCTCGAACGGTTGCCTTGCTTTCTTTGGTCTTTATGGTCTGTTGTTGACATGATTTTGTTGTTGTTGTGATACCTAGAGTCTAATAATTCGAAAATTTTCGTAGAACGTATTTCTTCCTTGGAATTCTTTCTGTCGGTTGCACATGTTAGTTGTTTTGTGGTTTGTCTTGTACCTGTCGAAATCTCTGTGAGCATCTTTTTGCATGTGAGTATTTATTTTACCTGCTTGCATGTGAAATTTATTAGAGCTTTTTTGGTGTTGCAAACCGCTTTGGCAAATACCTCAACTGTGCAAGTGAGTTTTCCTACTTTCGAAATGGTTTCCTTGTGCAACAGTGGATGTAATCATGGTTGCAAACTAAAGTGGGAGGATTTTCTTTTTCTAGTTTTGCACGAGTTTTAAGGAAACAAACCTAAAGAACATCTTGGGGAACTTTGCCTCACTTATTTTTTTGAAGCAAACTTTGCCTCACTTATTACAGTATAGAGTTTAGGACAACATAGTTTGGGGGTCTAAAACTAAGCTGATTGTTTGATGCTAGGCAGGTATTGCTTCACTGGAATTTATCTTTGCAAAAGGTTTAAATTGGAATTTATAAAATATAGTATTTGGAAATTTCCTGAATTCTTCACTTTCTCCCTCCCTTCTGCCTTTTTTTTATTCCTCTGCTCTCCTTTATCCATACTAGTTTCCTTTTTCTCAGAAGAATCTCAATTTCCTTTTAACGCCATAGAAAGTGTCCAAAGGTTTATGCCGGGAGAAAAAGAAATAAACAGAAACAAAGGCACATAAAGAACAACATTTGCCGTAAGCTTTAGCTCCTTTTTTTTGGATTACCTGAAAGTTCTTGCATTTTTCTTCAAACCAAGCAGTTAGTATTTTGGTTTAGAACAGATAAAATTCTCTTAACTTCTCCCCCTTTTCCATTTTGAATGGAGATTAGTACATCTGTACATGTGCAATTACTAGTGCAGAAATCATGTAACAAAGAAATCATGATAACTGGCATATTCTTCTTTTGAAAGGAATAGAGCTATCATATTAAAATGGCATATAACAGCTTTAGGACAACCAGGCAGTTGCTTTCTATTGCTGCTCTAAGTCATCGTAGATGTACTACTAAGCACCTCAGTTCCTTGCATAGTTGGGCAAATCATGCGCTGTGAGCCAATGAAACATTCAATTTTCCTACTAAACAAAGATAAAAAGTTAATGTCATGGAAATTCAACATGCGGTATTAATAGTTTGGAATAGATAAACACAGATCAAGTACTTAGTGTCAAATAGAAAATTTTATGGTGCAAATGTGCATTGAGTGGACAAATATGAGCTGGCAAGCTAGGCAACTTTCGCTGTCCTCTGGTTTGACATGCAACGACAAGAGTGCTTCCCTTACCCTACAAATACCCAATTACTCTGCCAATAAATAGCAATCTTGCAGGAGCTCCCTCACAAAGAAAAGAAAAGAAAACTCTGCAAAGTTTGTGTCTCCGCACAAACTGTTAGCAACATCTGAACTTTGGAAATTATTAATTATAACATGTACACCTATACATTAGAAGCAGATTCCCTTCATTAAAAAAAAAGGCACCTAGTAGTTCTAAGAATTATGTTGCACAAACCATGCTAGAGACTGAGTCAAAGGTATTAAAAAGAATGTCGTGCATTGGATGCTGAAAGTTTAGTGTATTTTGTCATTCTTTGGTCATTCCTTTAGCCAAAAGGGCTGGAGTAGGTTTCCATCGTTACTCTGTTTGCTTTTGTTGTTGGAAAAGTTCAGAGAATATGATAAGTCCTACACAAGTCATCATATAGTAGTGTACATGGTAGCAAGGAAGATGAAGTTAACTCTTGCAGTCTTGCTTTTGGCAGAAAATCTATTTGAGCACCACTGCACAAAGAACCTCTAGATTAACAGATTATGAATTGCTCGCTATACTAATGGGTTGCTGAAAATCATTTAACATCATGCAGATGGTTGTTAGCTTCTTACTACTTATAGCAAATATGATGTAGCAACTCTTGCTCATGAAATACTTCTCCATTTTCTGCTTACCAGAAGTTGCAGCTGAACCTCCTGCTGAGAAACCTGCAGCTGAGAAAGGGGGCTCAAATGACAGAGGTAATTATTGAATACTTTGACTTCTCTTCGTGTCATCGAGTACAACTATGCTGAATTGCTGATAAACAACCTGAAAAAACGCTATCCAGATATCGCTCTTGCAAGGGTGGAAACAGAGAAGAGGAACTCTTTGATTAAAGCATGGGAGGAGAATGAGAAGTCAAAAGCTGAAAACAAGTATATTACTGACTTTCATTCCTACATCAGCATGCCTTTTTCAGTAGAGCTATCATTAATCTGTTATAGCGGACGTGCATATTGCAAAGGAGCTCTTCAGCCATTTGAATGGTACCAACCAGGGAATCAGAAGCTATATATAGCTTTCTGTTAATAACATGTCTAGTCTTACTACCAAGAAAGTGAGGACATGCAAATCCTGTCTAATTCAAACAACAATGACAAGACCTAGAGAGCAAGTAACATTACCCCAAAAAAAAAACTAACTACGGATATCATGTGAAGAAGTTGTATACTTATATTTAAATATTATCTGTTGTTGAAATCATTATACACACTCGTTGAGTAGATGATGTGAAAATTCCTAACCTTGAGTCAATTGACATCAATGTCACAGGGCTGCTAAGAAGCTATCCGCTGTTCTCTCGTGGGAGAACACAAAGAAAGCAAACATAGAAGCTGAACTGAAGAAGATTGAGGTAATTTCTTTATCTCCATTTTTTGCATTTTTCCTTGAAGGATGACGTCCATTCTTGTCTGGCTGTGTACACTTCTTAAATTTTACCAGCATTTCTCAATATGGCATTATCTTCGTATGCATCCTGCGAATTAAAGCTTATAAATGTACACACGTTCAGGAGCAATTGGAAAAGAAGAAGGCTGAATACGCTGAGAAGATGAAGAACAAGGCTGCAATCATCCACAAGGAAGCTGAGGAGAAGAGGGCAATGGTTGAGGCAAAGCGCGGCGAGGAAGTCCTGAAGGCCGAGGAGATGGCTGCCAAGTACCGCGCCACCGGCCACGCTCCCAAGAAACTCATCGGGTGCTTTGGTGCCTAAGGAAACGTTCCATAGTCACAGCGAGAAAAAAAGTGAAGTGTTCATCTGTGGTTGCTGCTTGCTTGTTCTTCTTTCACCCTTCCAAATGTGTAGTGTGTTGTCAGTGCAAGAAAATCGTGCCTGGTGTGTAAAGTCTGCTGTTGTTGTATATACATATTTACTTCCAAGAGAGATGTGTTTGGTGGTGTACATCTTTGATGCTTGACAAGCAATATTCTTATTTGTAGTTAAGAAGTCACATTGTTGTTGTTGTTGACATTTAAGCAGTCCTTTTTGTTCTTTTCCTAATGTTAATTTTGTCTTCCTCTCATTGTTGTTCACTGAATTTGATTTGATTTGTTGTATTTATGTGCATCTGAATCTTAATAAGCACCTGAAGAATCCCCACCTCTGATCCCCGGTGATCCTGAACCAGCCTGGTTCACCAGGTCAGATTTTTCGAAAGCCTATGGGTTCTGGATACATGTGAGTTTCAGAATTCAATTTCTTTTCTTTTTTCTAAGTTTACGGAAAACAAAAGGAGTAACAGATTTGCAAGTAACAGGCTTCAATTAGACTCTGCGAAGTGCGTACCATAGTTGCTCTCCAGCCTGTTATCCTGTCGATGTAGGCATCGGATCTGCACGACCGGACCATGCAATTCGCTGCGAGGATGAGAGGACGAGACGTTTCTTATCACCTGGCAATTTAGGAGGAATTTGGGATTGGATTTGGGGCGAATTGTTGGGCTAATGGTGAATTGAGGGATTGGTCCTTTTTTTGTTAAGAGGAAATTGAAGGGTTTTCATTTTCTTATTCTTTTCGTTTTTTTTGTGAGAGAGGAGGAAACTGCGGGATTGGGTTTCGCTTTTGGTCAGGCCTCTTAATAGGGCTGCACCTTGGTGGGAGTAAATGGACCGAAAATTTGGCTGTCTCATGTTAAGCAGGCCGCATCGGTGGTAACCGGTGAAAAACATCCGTGGCTCTGGGCCAAGGAACAGTTTAGGCTGAAAGTTATATAGGCCCCTCGAGCGTCCGTGGCTCTGGGCTATATAGTGTGGATTGTGATCATCTGCACTAAAGTACTCAATCCACTGCACTAAAGTACTCGAGCAGATGATCCAGTAGCTTGGTATTTGATGATCCAGCAGTATGGTTTTTTTTTCAAGGAAGTGCAAAAGCTTTGTACATCATTCTATTAAGAAGAAAGGGTATACAAACCAGTTTCCATTACAGAGAGAGGGATAAAAAACAAAAAAAAGAGTTTGGCCGATCACCGCGAAACTTGATGACCGACCCGACACAGAGACTACTCCTGTCGGCTGCACGACTCGAGACTAGCGGCGGCTACCAATCGCCATTGACAATGTTCATCGAGCATCGATTGGAGAAGCTGATCACAAGTTGCCACCACCTTATTGAAGATTCTTTGATTGCGCTTCTTCCAGCAGCAGTATGGTATTAGGAGGGATCTTCCTGTCCATCGAAAATAATTCAAGGTCTATATCAATAGCTACATACTACAGTGTCACTACAGTAAAGCACTGTAGTGCTTTGCTACACGACAGACTGTTCAACGCCTCACATATCACTGTTCGCACATTGAACCACCCGGATCCACGTGGCATTTGGTTGACGACCACTACAAAATTTGAAACATTTCAGTGAGTTCAGAGGAACAGTGTATGGTAATTAAGCTATTGACCTACCACGGCATTTAAGACATGGGAGTGGGAGAATCATTAGGCATAGCGTAGAGGATGGTCGGGTCGGGTGGAGCAGCAGAGCTGATGATGAAACCACAGGCAGAGACTGGCAAAACTTTTTCCCTTCAGTCAGACGAGGGAAATAAATGTTTTTCTCCTCGTTGTGCCTGTCCCTATCCAGTATCTAAAAGATATCTATTTTATGGGGAATTATCGCTCTCCCCACGTTTCCGGACGTCCCCGGTCGGTGGCCAGGCGCGTACCCCCGTCGTCCAATCGCGCCGGATCAACAGCATGCATGTCTCCGGGGATCTTCTGCGTTCTTGAGTGCCGACAGCCGCGTGCACACCGCTTCCACGTCGGTTACTTCAGCACCTCCCTTGCACGACGTAGCGCACTGTTAACCTAGTATCCACTATTAGGGGTGGGAGTGGTTCACGTCGATCCATTGGATCACCGATTCGTTCCACAAATTTCAGTAAGATGGGCTGGAAGTTCGGTCCAAAAGCAATTAAGGGCAAAAGGTTTATGAACCTGTTGGTCCATAGGTCCAAAAGGTTCGACCCTAATCACATTACTGCAATTGCATCATCCAAATTAAAGTAGTCCTGTATTGTGTTAGGGACAGTAGGGTTTCTACCAATCACAGTATCTACTCGTGGTCGTTTCTCTCCGCATGGAATGGTGATGATTCACGGGTGTTTGTTTACTCTCTGTATTGTTAGGGTGAACTAGCATTTTACAAATCAGAAATGCACTTCATTTCATCATCACTGAAGCCTGAAGGTTGCTTAAAATATGAAAGTACTGATCTTCTTTGGATCAGACTAGTCGACAATACAAGAAGAAATAATTCATCTTTGCAACAATGCAGACAGTTTGGCCGGCCGATAAGGATTGAGAGGTGATACTCTCACACAGAGCAATCGCAATGTCTAGATCTTATCAAAATTGCCTATGCGGCTCTATATATATTAGCGCTCGCTAAGTTACACTCGTATGAACTTGTTGTAAGCAGAGCACGGTTGAAGTGATGGCTAGCTCACTTGATCTCATGACGAACAGTTCGAGACCAATGGCGAGCCCTCCTTCGCAGCAGCACTTTCTGTTCGTGAGTGACCCGATGCAGAGCCACATCAACCCGGCTCGGCGCCTCGCCGCCCGCGTTGCGGCGGCGATGCCCAACACGCCCGCCTCATCAAGTTCCTCGAGCAGGTCGGCTCGTGCCACCGCTGGCCCCCGTCCTTCATTGCACTGCCCCCACCCCAGCAAGCAACAGCAGGACCGAACCACATGATTCAAAGGTTCCAATAGATCAGAGGAGGAATGCCAAAAGGGTCGAACCATTAACCAGAACTAGAACTCTAAACACAAGGGTCAGTTTCAGGGTCGAACCGAACCGCTCCATTCCCACCCCTACTCTATACGTCCAGTGCATTTACGGGGTGGAAACGAGTTAAAACAGAGACATCCGGGATGTGCATTTACGGGATGGAAACGAGTCAAAACAGAGACATCCATAGCGTGTAAACCATCTTCTGGAAACAAGACGGTGGCATCATTAGTTTTTAAGAAAAATGATTTCATCCACTTCAGATTATACTGTTTCTGCCGCACTTTCTAGAGGAAAATAGGAAATGTCTAGCGATCAATCGAGTGATTTATTCTTAGAAGTCACAATATTTTCTACCCATTTGAGCTCCTTGATTGTGATCGGGTAATATTAAGTGAGTTTATTATTGTAGAATTTGTTAGGATTTAATCTTATTACGAGGGATGGCAACAGGACCTCATTTCTCGTTCGCGACGTGAGGAATCCCCTGTTAGGAGACGGAATGGGGATTATGTCCCCGTGGGGATGCTAACGGGCAAGATCCATCATCAGGAGAAGCGGAAATAGATCATATGGATCTACCTGCATGGTATTAAAAAATGACCACCACCACCGTCCGATTAAAAATCAAAAGTCCAAATCAATAGCTACAATACCACTGTGATCTTCTACATAATACAGACGATCCGGATGCCAGATGAAGCTGGGCCGGATCCAGTCCACCACTCCCTGTCGCCGTTACCAGCATAGGGGACCCGAGAAAGCCTATGACTTATGGGCCCTTAAAGTATCAAGTCCTCTCCTCCACATTTCCCAACCCAGACGCAGCCATCGTCCACTCCTCTCGCCTCCTTTCACCTCCTTGCTGAGAGAAGCACCACACCGCCCCATCCGGTCAACGCGCGCTAGTAGCCGCGACGCGGCCGCACCCTCGTCCACCGTCGGCCTCTTCCTCCAGCTCGTCTTCGAGGTCGACTTTCGAGCACCGCCACTCCCGACCTCCGCCTCCAAACACTAACGATGGCGACCTCCAAGCACTGATGCCTCTTCATCCTCCGCTGCACCGCGCGGCCTCCTCCTCCACCTCCTCCACTGCACAGTTTCAAGATCCAAGTCCAACCACTGCCTGCCCTCGTCCTCTTGAAGGTTCCCCTGTATCTTTGTCAATTGTGATGTTTTGGTGAACTGGTGACTACAAGATGCATGTAATCTAGTAGTAGATCTGTAGATGACTAAACGATTGGACCACTTCGGTTTTTTTGTGTGTGCATAGATGGTGAAGATAATATTGTTATTTACTTGCTATTGTGCACACTGCACACCATGCTGTCATATGCTATCGGGTGTGGGTCCTTATGCGGACCCGATACCCCGACGGGGCGTTCCACTGCTCTCCGTCGGGAAATGGGTGGAACTAGAACGAAAATGACTAGGGTTCATCATTTCACCATACATATAACAACATATATAATTTTCAACCAATATAATACTAAATAGTAATGTATCCGGCAACTTTTAGCATCGATAATTCAACATAACCAATGACATGTACAATGATAAATGAGTAGCGATCAAAATGCTTACTAAGATAAAGAAACTCACTTGTAATATTGGTTAATTGTAGAAAGGTGAAGCAACTAAGGATGAAATTATGAACAAAAGATAGTCGACATTGGCAAAATACATCATCCGACCTAAATGACCTATAAAAAAAAGAACAAAATGAATTAAAATTATAAAGTAAAAAAGTAGAATGATCGAATGAAAGTAAATACATTACCTTTTAGTATTTACGTTCTTTCAAGTTCATGAAACAATGAACCACGGCGTCATTGGTAACTTTCTTCATTTCTTCTTTCTCCACATAGCAAATTAGGCTATCACTCATGAAATCATCACTGATGCGATTGCGCAAATAATTTTTCACAATTCTCATGGCTGAAAAACACCTCTCAACTGTGGCAGTGGCGACAGGCAATACTAGTACTAGCTTCAAAAGTCGATAAACCAAAAGATAGCAAAGATGTTTCCTTGTCTCCACCATTTTTTGAGACAGTTGGCCAATAGTTTGTATGTTGGAGAATCTATCATCTGCTCATATATCGGCAATGTAGAGGCAAAGGTGATGGTTAAGGTCCCTCAATTCCCCAAAATCAAAATCAATGGGATAAAGTTTAGCAATGCTAATCAAATTATCCAAATTGAAATCATGAAATGAGTCTCTTGGACTCAAAGCGGCCGACCAAACAAGCAAGTTAGAGGTTGTCTCGTTGAAGCGACTATCAAGCTCTTGAAGTAGCCAATCAAGAACATCATTAAAACAATCCACTTCATAATGATGCTTGTTGGTAATTCCAGTTCTTTGTCGTTGCTTCTTTGGATTAACGTAAGCTTCTCCTATTTCCAACTTAGAGATACCATATTTCTCACAAAAGGCATACACTTCACCTAGGACAGATTCCCACCTATCTCTTCTAAGCTCATCCAAATACAACCTAGTTGATTTCACACATTTAATGGCATTCACAATGTCTTGATCCTTTCGTTGAAGTGCTAGTGACAAGGTGTTTGTGATTATCAAGATAGTCAACATGAGATGCAAATAAAAGACAAAATCAAATGACTGAAAGTACACTAGTAGACTCAATGCTTGATCTCTATTTGTTCTGTCCTTGTCTTCTTCTTCCACAAATTCTAACACTGTGACAACTCCCGCAACCTAAAGCCTTATGCACTTGTTCGTGGTTGATATCTCGAACCATGTCCCTCCTCTTTGAAGATCCACCCACCACACTCAACAAGAGAGAAATCATACTAAAGAAATTACTAATGCCTTTATGCTTTCTTACAACGGCCACAACTAATAATTGAAGTTGGTGAGTAAAACAATGGACATAATAAGCAGTGTTACTTTCTCTCATTATCAATGATTGCAAGCCATTGAACTCACCTCGCATATTGCTAGCACCATCATATCCTTGGCCTCTAACTTGCTTCAAACTTAGCTTATATTCTGCAAATAGAGAATCAATAGAAGACTTGAGGTAAGCAGAAGTTGTCTCTTTCACATGAACAAGACTAACAAAACTCTCCTTTATAATTCCACAACTATCAACATACCGCAAAACCACTGCCATTTGTTCTTTGCAAGAGACATCTCTGGACTCATCAACAAGCAAGCAAAACACATCATGCCCAATTTCTTTGAGAATAGAATGCAATATGTCCTTTGCAAAACAATGAGCAATCTCCTTCTGTATGGGACGAGACACCATAAGACAATTACCTGCAGTATTTTTACCCACCACCTTGCCTAAAGTTGAATCATGCTCAGCTAAGAACTCATAAAATTCCAAGAAGTTCCCTTTGTTGTAGGACTCCTTCAACTCATCATGGCCCCGGAAAGGCAATCCTTGCTTCAATAACACTCTAGCAACGTCAATTGAGGCATTTAGTCTAGTAAAATAAGCCTTCTTCGAAGCTTCATTTTGTGTATAAATAGCAACATCAATGTGTTGTTCTCTTTTTAATAAATCATCGTAATTTTTCAATGCTTGGTTGTGAACGCTATTCACACCACCTACATGCTCTTTTAGTCTAGCTTTCTTGTTCCAATCATTCCAACCATTTATAACAAATGCCTCATATCCAGCTTCTTTCTTGTTGCGGTTCCTAAACAAGAAACAACAAAAGCAATATGCTCTATCTTTGGACTCGCTATATTCAAGCTAACTCCCAAACTCATCAAACCATTCAGGATTAAACCTTCTGTTTTTATCCCCAAAATGTGTATATGGAAAATCATAAGTACGAGGTTGACAAGGCCCATTATGTAAGTACTTTCTTCTCACCACATCTTTTTGATTAGGGTAGTAGTCATCTATCATTTTCCTTTTGCCTGGATCAAATTGAATTTCCTCTTCCCAATTGATAACTTCTGTAGGTGAATTCCTAGCATTAGTAGCGCTATCGAGTGCTTTTCTTTTCAGAAACTTTTCCATAAATTTACCTGTCATTTCCCAATTATTTGAAACATCAATTAGATGTTGTCAATTACTCAATTGCCATGTTCAACAACAAGAATAATAAATTACAAGCATCAAACATACGTGTGGATAGGTGCTTTTACTTACTTGACATTGGTTGAGCACAATAAACACTGCACACGGGTCACGATCACATGCAATTTTTGCCTACGATCATGGGTCACGATCCAATTTGAAACCCTACATTTCAAGTTTATAAGTTATAACCCTAACATTTGATGAAGAAAATAACAATCATCATTCATCGAGTTGAAAATCCCCATTTCTCGAAAGAAATTGGAAGAATCAGAGGAAATTAGGACAAGAATTAATACCTAATTCATCTTTCCAAATTCCAATTTCTTGGCTAGTGATCGTTGTTTCATTGCCTCTCTACAACTAATCTCGTGTGTGTGTATATATCAATATATGCACAACTAATGGTAGTAGTAGTACGCTCAGTTCCTCCATTGGCTCCATAGTAGTATAGTACCATATAAATATATAATCTATTAATCTTTGCGTACTAATGGTAGTGCCTACTGCCTAGTGCGTACACCATATATTAATATATACATGATGATTGGATTTGGATATTTGGATGGAGCTACAAGCCTACAACACTCAACAGGATACAGAAAGAACTAGAAGCCATAAGATTACCTGGTAAAGAAGCTCCGGTGTCTGGTGGCCGACAAGGTCTCTGGGTTAGGCCCCAACTCAGGCGGGACGGCGTGACACCGTGACGGCGTCCAGGGACCAGGGCGGCAGGGGCGCTGGGCTACAGGTGACTGAGGTGAGGTCTGACTATCTGACTTCTAAAGTTCTGAGGCGAGAAGAGGGGCGGGCGGTGGCAGTTCGTGTTCTTCTGTTTCGCCGCAGCAAAGATCTTTGGCTCATTGGGGCTAGCGCCAGAAGCGCAATCAACGCAGCTGCGTGTGCAGCGAGTGGCCGCGTGGGCCACGTGGAGCCGTGGACGTCCGCGCGTGGAGGCTACTGGCGCGATACGCGCGTGGGCCGAAAGTCCCGGGTGCACAGTTATTTTGCTTGGGGTTCACACATGGTACCAAAAGTTAATATCTACTAATTTTTTTTTGGACCCAGTGTCCTGTGACACCGGGTGGGCCTATTGGGATCCGCCCAGAAAATGCCCTATTATCATCCCTACATGTAGTTGCTGAGCTTTAAGAATGAGTATAATAAAAAGGTCTTCCTCTTGCCCCCTCACACTTTTGACTCGTCATCGCCACGCCAGCTGACACCATCCACTGGCCACTGCTAAGCCTTGCGGTCGGTAACACCTCCTTCACCACACCATATGGCCATGCCATTGCAACCAAGAAACATCTATTGATACAAAAGCTGACTAATTTTTAAGGTTGATAGATAGAAAATAGAAAAGTAAATTTCGCAAAATTATATTACCTTTAGTAAAATTATCATAAAACTATACTTTTAAACAACAAAAAGTCATACTTCTCTTTGTATAACTGTCGACATCTGGAACTCTCGTCACAGAACGAACAAACAAAACTACAAAGAAAAAAATAGAGATTATTGTCTATTCGCCTAAGGACTCAAATGGTGATGTATATTGCAAATGGTATGCTCTGATTACAGGAAGAATGATTATGAATGAACGTGGATCAGGATCATTACAAAGGCGCATAGGCCGAGTATTTTATAGTCTACAAGCGTTGGCAGTTTCGTTGCAGTTATGCCTCTTCGCGTCATCAATTGTGTCCCTTCGTGCCATGAGTCGCGTCCTTTCGTGCCAACTGTTGTGTCTCCGGATTGAATCACCAATGCCTTATCTCCACGTGGATTGTCGTTAGCCGCACGTGGGTAGCTACCTTTGAGGACCTCCTCTGTAGGAAGAAGGTCTTGGGATGAGAGTTCTTGGAGTGATCCGAAGAAACCTCCAAGGGAGGTCCAAGGGTGGTCCAAGGAAAGACTATTGGGCCCACCTCTTGACTGGTTTGATTGATCTTGGGCCTAGCAAACTAACTTGGGCCCAGCAGATGATCTAGGTTATTTACAATAAAGATGTACCGAGATAATTAACTAGTCAACAATCCTTGTCAGCTAGCCCCCAAACCTTAAAGAGTTTATATTATTCTCTTTCAAGGTTTCAAATCTTCTCGGAGTGCGTGTCAAGGCGGTTCCTGTTTTAAAGATTTTATACTTTTTTACTCGTAATGATTACGGTATAAAGACAACTTCAGGGAAAGAGAAAAAACTTTCAACCGTTTTATTTCGCACGTCTCTAACACACAGACCAGCTTCCTTTACCGAATGTGAGTTATCATGGCACCACTACCCGAGGTACAGTTGTTACGTCCTGGAGGTAATGGGTTTTAAATGTGCTAAGGATATATATATAGATTTTTACCCCTCCTTAGGCACGATTCACTCCAATTGTAATCACTTTTCTCATTCACCAAGAGCCCTTCGTCCTCCTTAAGCCTTCGAAGAGAAGAATCCCCCAATCTTCCTCAAAATACTCCACTAAACCAAAGCAATGACGAGATGGAAGTCGTCGACGCTGTCCGCGGAGGAGCTCGAGGGGCTGGAGCAAGACGGGCATTTGCCGGAGAAGGCCATTATCGAATGGCGTGCACCGGAGAGGGAGATTGAGCCATGCCCCTCGGTCGGCTTCACAGTAGTCTTTGTGCATTATCTCCGGGTAGGCTTTTGGTTTCCTGAGAGAGATTTCTTGATAGGAGTCCTTAATCATTATAGAGTAGAGCTAGTTCACCTTGTACCAAATTCGATCCTGGTACTTAGCATTTTTGCCCATATGTCTGAGGCATTTTTGGGAATAACCCCTAGTTTGCATCTATTTAGGTTTTACTACCCAATCTTTCACAACAAAAATGCTGCTGGTGCCTTGGGCTCCTTTTACTTTAAGCTCCAAGACGCCAACAAGAGGGTTTTCCCCTTTTTGGCTACCAAGGATGCTAGCCCAACATGGAGCAGGGAGTGGTTTTACTCTGCTATTCTGAGAGAAAGAAGGATCACCTTCAGTCGTAATGCACCACCGGAGTGGTGAACAGCAAACTGGGTTGCTGACAAGGATATCAAGCTTACCAATGATGAGAAGAGTGTGGTCCTAGTGATCAACGACCTGGTGAGGAGAGGTATGATTGGACGAAAGATCGTCCATAACTTCCTCAAGAACAAGATCTTTCCCTTCCAAAAGAGGCAAGTACTATCATGTGATTATGACATCCCAGAAAATGGTGATAATCTGTTTATCTCTTTACTCGAACTGAATTTCGTAGTTGAAGTAAAGTAATATCTTATCATATTGCAACTCTTCCGGATGATGAGGTCCTGGCTAGGGCCTCAGTCCTGTTGAAGGATCGGATCCCAGAAAAGGAACCGATTGATTTAGAAGCGCAGCCCCCGAGGTTAATTGGAGCTGCCGTATCACTTAGGAAAGAGCGCAAGGCAGTAAGTATTTGTAGGAATAGTCACACATAAGAAGTGATTTTGCCTATTCCTGATTGGTGTATTTTCTAAATAGACGGCATCGAGGAAGCGTCCTATCTCAAATGTCAGTGCGATCTCTGTCCCTTCTCCGGCAACGAGCACAAGGACAAGCTCCAAGTCTCCTGATGCATCAGAGAAGACAAAACTCGTACTGGCTTCGGCCTTAGTTCCAACAAAATCTCCCGCTATGACTCTGATTTCGGCCTCAATTCCTTCGAAGCCTTCTACCCGCAAGGTACTAAAAACCAAAGTCAAGACTCCAATTTCTCGATATGCCTCTAACCCCCAGCCAATGTCTACTATATCAACTTCCATGGCTGTGGTGATCTAGGGTGAAAGATCATCGAAAGAGTCCGAAGAGGGGATTCCTCTTCAGCGGGCTCCAAGTTCACGGACCTCCCTAGCCTTAATTCTCACTTTGCTAGAGCAAGCAGAACAACCTACCTTCACTTTGAATGAGGATTTCATGGCGCTCTTCAATGAGAGTAGATTCGATATCGAGTAAGTTCTTCGATAATAACCTCATGATTTTGGCTTGTAATGATCAATCCTCTTCTTGTTCTTTTTTAGCCTCTCCTTGCTGTCGGATCCAGATAGAGAAGGGTTGGTGGCGCAAGAACAAACTTTGCCACCAACTATACCGACGGCAGAGGAATCCCTAGCAGAAGAGATTCTGCAGAAAGAGGCAGCTCCTCGGACCACTGAAAAGGTGGTCCAGGAAGTTTTGGCAGCAGCTGCCGGGACATCCAAGGAGATGTCACAAGACATAGAGGTCTTAACAAAGAGCATCTCCGAAGAAGATCAAATGGAAGAAGTAGTCTGCAAGTACATTATAACAGAAGGAGTGGACCGTGAGACCACATAGTCAAAGGAGGTGGTCCATGAGGCCATCGAAACTCAAGACAAAGATGACCCTATCTTGGTAAACCTTTTTATTATGTTATTTCATCTTTGGATATACCAGTATAGTTCTGACTTGTAGAACATCTTAGGAGTCGCAAGATGCCGGAGTTGATCCTACCAGAAGAGTTTTTCATCTGGTTGAATTAGATCAATCCAAGGATGAAATTTCCCTTGAAAATTCTCCTCCCAGAGCCGAAAAAAAGAACCTCCAAGACTTAATGACATCTGTCAAAAAGTGCTGGAAGGTTAACATTGACATGATAGGGGAGATCAAAACTTTTGTAGAGGAGAAGGAGAAGTAAGTGTGTAAAGTTATTATTAAATCATAAAATTCTAACTGAATAATTAACTTATGCTTTTATTCACACTATAGGGAGTGCTTGCTGGCAAAAGTTGAAAAACAAGATGTTGAAACTGTGCTTCACGCTCTCAGATTGAAACTGTGCGGAGAAAGGATTTCAGAGGAATGTGATAGTCATGGAAGAAAAAGCCAAAGAGATTCGTGTCGGGACCCAAAATACGATTCAGGAACTCTTTGTGTATTCTGAACTAGTCCCAAATCAGTAGCAAGCTCACACAGGAAACAGTGACGAAATACCATCTATTTATTCGAGTTAACTAAAAAGATCTCAAAATAACAAATAGTAATAACAACTGGACCTTATGGCCAATGTCTACTTAACTTGCCACACAGGACTTGAGAAACAAATAAACTCTTGCAGCGGAACGAAAATCTTGAAGTGGCCAATCGACATGCCCACAGACAATCGAGTGGAGAATGCATCCTAATCCGCAAAACGTTCATAGTCCTCCTTCTGAAAGAACTCTTAAGTAGCTTGACATTCTTCAACTGATTAACAAACGCGTAAAGTCGTGAGTACATAAAGCACTCAGCAAGCCGCTGGAAAATGTATGCAAATAGTATTCATGCAAAGCTTGACAAAGGTTAGCTGTATAGTTCTTTTGCCGAAAGCAGCGTTGACGATAAATACAATAAATAGATTTGAAATGCGTAGTTGAGAAACAATAATAAACAAATAAACAATTGCTTTGAAATAACCAGTGAACTACCCATTCACTTTCTAAGACAAACCGCCAAGTGAATTACCCATTCACCAAACGAACAATATACTCATCAAGTGAACTTCCCATTCACACCTCGACATATTTTATAAGAAACTCTACCTCTCGTGTGAAATCCCCGGACACGTGCATAACCGCGGCCACGACTATTTGAATAGTTTTACACTTTGCAGAGGTTGTACAGCTTTACACACATAACACGACTTCTCTAGTTTGTTTTGCGTCTGTCGATACCACTGCTAACTACCTCAGGTAAGCAATCTAGAGCACGCATCAAGGCCTTTACAAAGTTCTGCTTTGACCTGGTTCTACTCGCTAAGGTTTCAACACCGAATGTCTAACCGACCAGACAGGGCCCCCCCTCTTGCGCCAAATACAACCCAAACAGAACCAAATCAAAATATTGCTAATTAATTAGCCAGGTCCCGCACATACAGGCCATGTGGTTGTACGGTTAAGTCCTTCACAAATTACTCAAGCGATCTTACCGCAACCCACAACGTGGTATAATCACACCCTCAATCCACTATCCACTCGCCCGAGCGAAAACCATTTTATTTAACTAAGACCAATAACATACCCTGTCATGGTACATAAATTTTAACAAGAGTAGCTATCCACCATGATTCCATATATCATTAAGTCAACATTAATCATTATGACACGTGTGATAAAGAACCCATCAAAACTAAGCTAAACTAAGCATCTGTATGATACCCATGTTGGTGATATAAATATATCCAACTAAAATTATCCAAGCTAGGGTGACAAAGGATTCATGGCATTCAAATAATTAGTGGAGGCATAATGATAACATGTGATAGTTAATCCCAAAACAATTTGTATAAAGATAGCATGCAGTTGTATAAAATAATATACTTTTGAAATCATAAGTTCAATATGATCAAAGGACTATGGCTTGCCTTGGAATAAATCTTGGTACTGATCTTGGTCTTAATGTATTCCTCCTTGCTCAAAATTCCCCCAAGAATCAACGTCTACTCGCAAACAAAGCAAATAAACCAAATAAATAAATAATAGAGATGAAACAAACTCTAAAAATTAAATACAAATCTTAGATAAATAGAGCTCGAATTTAGATGAATTTATAAATTCGAATGGGCTCAATCGGAGTTCAGATGAAGAAGATATGGCTTTTGGAAGATTGAAACCCTAAGAAAAAGGAAAAAGGAAGTGTTTATGATTTTCCTGAATTAACTTTCTATTGAAAATTCCAATTAATGCACCAGCATGACGTTAGCACATAATTTCGAAATTAAAAAGAAATTCGGAAAAACCACCGCAGAGGCTAACATGTAGGCTCGAGGTCCATGGACCAGGTCCACGCAATGGATGCTAGGTCTACAGGTTCACAAGTTCACGGCACAGTGATTCTGACCGGTGGGGACCACACGCCAGAGGCTTCGTTCACGTGGGCTAACTCCACTGAGGGTTCAGATCTGGGTTTGGGTGCGATTGTGCCACGCGGGCGCTGACGAGGCTGACACGGGGATGACACATGGGCAGGAGCGCTAACATGGCAGCACACAAGGACGACACATCATTTGATGACGTCAGCAACGGCGAACCGGGGCACAACGGCGACGGTGAGTGCGGCGTTGAATAGCCCTCGCTATTGCGCACCTAGCGGTACCTGACTTGGCACAAGAGGATCACGGCGATGGCCGAAATTATCATCGGAGTGGAGGACGAACAAGGTTATTGTCGGGATTAACCATCAAATATGCTTCGGGCCAAAGGAGGGGTGCACGAGGTTGATCTCATGACGAGAAAGCTGGTGGCGTGGTCCACGGAGGCAGAGCACGATCGGTGGCGACGGATTTCGCAAAACGAGAGTTTCGGCCGAAACCCTAGAACTCCAAATTGTAGCAGCGCTGGGGCTTTAGGAGATCAATGGAGAGGGGATTCAGGATGAGGAGGTCCAGGCGATCCCTAGGGGGCTATTTATAATGCATGATCGAGTTCAGATAAGGAAACCCTAATTTGAGTTGTTTTCGGACTCGGTCAAATCTAGAGATTAAAAGGGATTCGAGATATGATTTTAACCGAAACATGTGCGGGGAAGGTAGAGATTTAGTTTGATACGATTTCCCGGGATAAGTTAGTTGGTGATTTGATTTTGTCGGTTGAAACTCGAGTTCAAGCAATGGCGGTCAAGGGCGAAGGCCTCGCGCGAAGAAGATGACCAGAGAAGGACGACGACTCGGTGGGGCCCACCGGTCGACGGAAGAAAGGAGCGAGCGCGCGCGGGCTGGCGTGGAAAGGAAAAAGGTCGCGTGGGTTGGGCCGGCTGAAGGAGGAAATCGGCCAAAGGTTTAAGAATTCAACCTAAGGCAATTCTAAGATTAATAATAGCTTTTCTATTTTAAAATAGCAGAAAATCCAAATAGAACTTAGAAAATATCAAATGAACTCGGAAAAATTCTAGAAAAATCTAGAAAATACATCCAAGCACATAGAATCCAAATAAAATAATTTTGATAATAGTTGATGTTGACAGTAATCATATTAAATTGTTTTTGATTTCTAAAAATTCAGATGAAGCTTTAACTTTAACAAAAAAAATTCAAATAGTTAATTTTATTTTTAAAACTTCAAAAACAGACCAAATTTTGGGATGTTACAAACCTACCCCCCATAAAGAGAATCTCGTCCCTGAGATTCGGGCTGACTAAAGAATAGGTTCAACCCAAACCTTACTCACTCTTCTAAAAGATTTCTCTTACGGGTGAACAAAGCTGCAACTGACGCAGGTTTAACTTAAAGACTTGCTAGCAGCGACGTTCTGAACTGGTTGAACTTCTTCTGTAGTGACGTGATTTAGTTTTCCTCTTGTTGCAGTTGATGGAGTCCTGGTAGCTTGATTTGGAGTCTGAGGCATTCCTCTCCTTGCTCCTAGCAACGAAGTCCTGGCTGGTGTAGCTCCTAAATTGAAAGGAATTGGTGTCAGCCCTTGCTTCTGCGGACACATGTTAGCAGGACCTGTCTCATGGCAGTTAAAACAAATAGCTCCTGCAACTGGATTGCTGATCCTTAGAGGCTGATGATTGTTGCTATTGTTGACATTGGGAATTCCTGAGTTTCCTGCATGAGATACTGGTGCAGGGGTTTTGAATCTGGCAGATGAATTATTAGAACGAAAAGGCTGCTGAGCATTGGTTCTGACTCTTTGTAGATTATTCTGATGAATCCTATATTGCACCATCTTCCTTTTACAAGATTCGTCCAACTCACGACGGGAATCTTCTATAAGTACGGCTTTATCCACCATATGTTGAAAATCCACATAATCAATTCCAACAACTTGCACTTTCAAGCTGGGGTGAAGTCCACGTTTGAATCGCTTCTGACGTGCATTATCTGTAGCAACATCTTTTGGAGCATAGCGAGAAAGTTGAGTGAACTTGTTGAGATATTCAACCAAAGACATGTTTCCTTACTGTAGTTCATGAAATTCATTCTTCTTCATATGCACAATACCCTATGGAACAAGCGCTCGATGAAAAGTAGTTGAAAATGCTTCCCAAGTAATGGCTTGCGAATTCTCATGAGCTGCGGTGTAGTTCTTCTACCATTTTGTAGCTGTACCTTCCAATTGATGTGAAGTATAAAGAACTTTTTTACGATCATTGCATTGGGCAATGGTGAGCTTTTTCTCAATGGAGCAAAACCAATCTTCTGCTTCCAAAGGCTTTGACAAATGATAAAACCTAGGCGGACGAGTCCTCATATATTTTGATAACTTGGAATGGTGATGAGCTGGAGGCGGAACAACTGCTACTTGATTATTCTGATTATTTTGATTCAACAAGTTGACTATTGCAGTGGCGGTCTGACTTTATTTAGTCATCATATTGTTCATGTTTTGTATAATTGCACTCATGAATTGGGTCTGAGTTGCTAGAAGTTGTGCCATGTTTGGATCTGTGGCTCCCGGGACTGGTGACTAGCCACTAGTATTGACATTGGCATCATCCGACTGAGCATGCCTCAACGTATTACGAGTGTCAATCATCTGCGATGATTCTCCACAGGTTTGATAGGTAAGATAGAAGAGCAATATAGGTGAGAGGGAAGAGCACAATAGACGAGACATAACAGGATAGAGAAGACAGAAACAACATAATGAGGGGAAATTAGATTATATCCAAGGACAAAAGGCAAAGAAAACATAGCTGGAACGCTATGAAAGACAAATAAACTCTTCAAATTAAAGCCCATGTGTGACTGCAACATAATGCTTGACAGCAAAATTGCAGCTCCCACTTACACACAACTCAAATAAAAACCTATTGCAACAACGATCTAAAAGCGCTACTAAAGACTTTAATAGGACGGCTCCTACTCTAGACTAGAGAACGAAAACTCTTCAGAAGCAACTGGGATGAAGCGACGAAGATACTCTTGATGATTGCGGGTAATTCGACTTCTTTCTGTCGGACTAGAGAAATTAATGAGGCGAGAAAGTCAATTTAAGATTATAAATGAAATTCAGCAAACACGAGGAACAAGGTTTCTAGAACAAGACGATAAAAGAAAAGACTAGGATAAGCATAGAACAAACTGAGATGAGAAAAGAATAGAGTACATGAGAAAGAACAACTACTCAGGTCAGATTAAATTGATTTGATTTAAAATAAATAAAATTTGAAACTTTGGCTAAAACGATGATTCTAACTAAGGTTGCGTTCTACAGTTGATATGGCTCTGATACCACCTCTGTCGGGACACAAAAATACCATTCAGGAACCCTCTGTGTATTCTGAACTAGTCCCAAATCAGTAGCAAGCTCACACAGGAAACAGTGACGAAATACCATCCACTTATTCAAGTTAACTAAAAATATCTCAAAATAACAAATAGTAATAATAACTGGACCTTATGGTCAATGTTTACTTAACTTGCCATGCAGGGCTAAAGAAACAAATAAACTCTTACAGCGGAACAAAAATCTTGAAGTGGC
Source organism: Phyllostachys edulis (assembly GCA_036346405.1). Lineage (NCBI taxonomy): Eukaryota > Viridiplantae > Streptophyta > Magnoliopsida > Poales > Poaceae > Phyllostachys > Phyllostachys edulis. The sequence continues at coordinate 53,633,893 of CM070552.1, read as the reverse complement.
CAATCGACATGCCCATAAGCAATCGAGTGGACAACACATCCTAATCCGCAAAACCTTCATAGTCCTCCTTTTGAAAGAACTCTTAAGTAGCTTGACATTCTTCAACTGATTAACAAACGCGTAAAGTCGTGAGTACATAAAGCACTCAGCAAGCCGCGGGAAAATGTATGCAAATAGTATTCATGCAAGGATTGACAAAGGTTAGCTGTATAGTTCTTTTGTAGAAAGCAGCGTTGACGATAAATACAATAAATATATTTGAAATGTGTAGTTGAGAAACAATAATAAATAAATAAACAATTGCTTTGAAATAAACAGTGAACTACACATTCACTTCTCAAGACAAACCACCAAATGAATTACTCTTTCACCAAACGAACATTATATTCATCAAGTGAACTTCTCATTCACACTCTGACATATTTTATAAGAAACTCTATCTCTCGTGTGAAATCCCCAGACATATCCATAACCACGGATCTATCTCTCGTGTGAAATCCCCAGACATATCCATAACCACGGACACAGCTATTCGAATAGTTTTACACTCTGCAGATGTTGTACAGCTTTACCCACATAACACGACTTCTCTAATTTGTTTAGCATCCGTCGATACCACTGCTCACTGCCTTACGTAAGTAGTCTAGAACACGCGTCAAGGCCTTTACAAAGTTCTGTTTTAACCCGGTTCTGCTCAGTAAGGTTTCAACACCAAATGTCTAACCGACCAGACAGGGTCCCCCTCTTACACCAAACAGAACCCAAACAGAACCAAACCAAAACATCGCTAATTAATTAGCTAGGTCCCACCCATACAGGCCATGTGGTTGTACGGTTAAGGCCCAGTTCAATGGCGCACAAGATTAAGTCTTTGACAAATTACTCAGGCGATCTTACCACAACCCACAACATGTTATAATCACACCCTCAATCCACCATCCACTCACCTGAGCGAAAACTATTTTGTTTAACCAAGACCAATGGCATACCCTGTCATGGTATACAAATTTTTAACAAGTGTGGGTAACCACCACGATTCCGTACATAATTAAGTCAAGATTAATCATTATGACACATGTGATAAAGAACCCATCGAAACTAAGCTGAACTAAGCATCTGTATGATACCCATGTTGGTGATATAAATATGTCCAACTAAAATTATCCATGCTAGGGTGACAAATGATTCATGACATTCCAATAATCAAAGGAGGCATCATGACAACAGGTAATAGCTAATCCCAAAACAATTTGTATAAAGATATCATGCAATTATATAAAACAATATACTTTTTAAATCATAGGTTCAATATGATCAAATTACTACGGCTTGCCTTGGAATAAATCCTGGTACTCTTGGTCTTGATGTACTCCTCCTTGCTCAAAATTCCCTGAAGAATCAACGCCTACTCGCAAACAAAGTAAATAAACCAAATGAAAAAATAATAGAGAGGAAACAAACTCCAAAATTTCAATAAAAATCTTATATAAATAGAGCTCGAATTTAAATAAATTTAGAAATTTGAATGAGCTCAATCGAAGTTCAGATGAAGAAAATGTGGCTTTTGGAAGATTACGACACTAAGAAAAAGGAAAAAGTAAGTGTTTATGATTTTCCCCAATTAACTTTCTATTGAAAATGCAATTAATGCACCAGCATGGCGTCAGCACATAATTTTGGAACTAAAAAGAAATTTAGAAAAACCACCACAGAGGCTGACATGCGGGCCCGAGGTCCATAGACCAAGTCCACGTGATGGATGCTAGGTCTACGGGTTCACAACTTCACAGCACAGTGATTCTAACAGGTGGGGACCACATGCCAGAGGATTGGTTCACGTGGGTTAACTCCACGAGGGTTTAGATCTGGGTCTGGGTGTGGTTGTGCCACACGGTCGTTGACGAGGCCGACACGGGGATGACACATGGGCAGGAGCGATGACATGGCAGCACACGCGGACGACACGTCATCTGATGATGTCAGCAATGGCAAGGAGATCACTATGGTTACAGAAAATAGTCTTTCTCGAATCTCAGCTTCACTACAAGAAATTGCAGAGCAGCTAAATGCTCCAATAACTTCTCCCGCAACCAACATGACCTTGGATGATCTTAGGAGCGATATCTACACTCAGATTATATACATTCAAAAGCACATACCTGCTATGAAGAAAACTATGGATCAATCTTTAATGATAGCAATGGGTCAAGCTTTGACCGGAGTCTTGTTGAAGATTGATATATTTTATAGGAATTCCGTTGATCTTCAGAAACTTGTTCCTGCGCCCAAGCTCAAAACCACATAAACAGGTTTTGCAGCTCAAGCCAAGATTACACCAGTGGTGGCGGAGATCATCAAAAGTATTCAACTCAATGCTCCCGCCATTCCTTCAAGTGTTCCTACTGCAGGGAGTACTCCTAGCTCAAGTGCTTCCTGATACTTCTCCAAACTAACAATGACAATATCATAATACATTTTTAATGTGTGGGATGATGAAAACATTTGGTGTATGATAATTTTAACTATTTGTTGGAAGTTGAGTTCCGTTCGCAAGTTAGATTTCTTTTCCAAGTTAAATTTCGTATCTATCTTGTTATGTGTAGCCCCCCCCCCTCCCCCGCGGCTAGAACACTTTGTCTAGCAATGGGAGAAATGTTTTAGTCAAATAAATGCTTTAGGACCAGTATATCTTTACAAGGTCAATGATCCTAACCAGTGTGTATCCAAGAAGATGAAGTCAGGCTGTTGGGCACTTTATGCAGTGAGAACTGGCTTATAGAAGAGGTTCCAGACAGTTGTCATTTTCCAAATGTATACCAATGGCCATTTCACAAGTAAAAACACTATGACCCATTAGTGGATTTGATCAACCACAGGTTTTTGATTAGATAACAAGAAAGACGGTAATAATGTATGCGAGATGATACGAAAAAATTATGAAGAAAAAAATTAAAATGATACTTATATATCGAATCTTATACATAGAATTTGCGAAGATGTTCAATGTTCCATGTGTTAGATAGAACACGACCATCCTCCATGGCTAATCTAACTGATCCTAGCCTAGTGACAAAGAGTACAGTATATGGACACTCCCATCTAGAGGATAACTTGTTCAAGTTGGCTTAGTTATGAATTCGTCTCAGGACCAGGTCACCCACATGAAGTATTCTTGGACAAACTCTTCGATTGTAGTAGCGTCTCAACCCTTGCAGATAAGCAACCGATTTTGATAGTGCTCGATCACGTCTTTCTTCTGGTAGATTGACATCGTCTTCGTGCAATTCTCCTTGATTTACTTGATCTTGGAGGTCTGTACGTGTTGAACCTAACTGAATCTCATTAGGCAGCACTACTTCTGCACCGCAAACTAATGCGAATGGTGTTTTATCAGTTGCTCTACTGGTAGTAGTGTGCAATGCCCATAAGACAGAGAAAATCTCATCCATCCCAGTTTTTGAGCATGCCTTAAGGCAATTAAAAACTCTTTTTTATACCTTGCATAATATGATATTAGCCATTTCTATTGCTCCATTGCTCTGTGGATGTGCCACGGAAGCAAAGCAGATCTTGGTGCCAATTTCATCACAATAATCTTGAAACATGTAACTAACAAATTGGCTCTCGTTGTCTGTGATAAGATGACTGATACTCCAAATCTTGTGACAACATTCCATATGAAGAATTTCTTTACTGCTGCAACTATTATACGAATGATGGTTCGGTTTCTATCCACTTAGTGAATGCATCAATGGTCATGAATAAGAATTTATACCCATTAGGTGCTTGCGGTAGTGGTCCAACTATATCAATACTCCAAGTCGAAAAAGACCATGACAAGGGAAGGGTCTGTAATTGATAAGATGGTTGGTGCACCTGTCTAGCATGGAATTGACACTACTCACATGTCTTAACAAGGTGCATAGCATCTTGTAGAGTGGTGGGCCAGTAATATTCCTGCCTAAAAGCTTTGCCAACGAAGGTCCTATATGATGCATGTGCGCCACACAAGCTCCCACATATCTCTTTTAATAATTTTACCCCGGAGTGTTGGGATATGCAACGCATGAGAACACCATGTGCTCCCTTTCTATACAATAATCCTTCGACCAACTCATGTGTGCTCTTCGAATTAACCTATCCTTCTGTTGAGGATCATCGGGCAATGTCCCTGATACGAAATAAGTGGTCAATGGTTTTATCTACTCCGCATCTTCCTTGATGACTCCGACTTCTGAGGTGGTCGAGCCCGTTTCTATTGAAGGTTTTGTAAGGTATTCGAGAAAAACACCTGTTGGAACAGGTGTTCGTGAGGAGTTCAGTTTCGATAACTGGTCTGCTATGGAGTTGTCCTTGCGCGGTATAAGTTGGACTTCGAAGTCTCTGAAGTGTTTTTCTAACTTCCAACAGGTGTTCGTGAGGAGCTCAGTTATGATAACTGGTCCACTATGGAGTTGTCCTTGCACGGTATAAGTTGGACTTCGAAGTCTCTGAAGTGTTTTTCTAACTTTCTCACTTCACCCAGGTATTGAGCCATTGTCTTATCAGAACATTGATATTTCTTTGCTACTTGGTTTATGACTAATTGCGAATTTCCCTTCGCTAAAAGTCGACGGACGCCGAGGGATTTGGCTTCTCGAAGCCCGGCTAGAAGTCCCTCATACTCTGCCACATTGTTGGTGGTAGGGAATAGAAACTGTATGACATACTGAAGTTGATCATCTTGTGGTGTTATCAACAAAATCCTGACCCCCGAATCTTTAAGTTCACGGGAGCTATCAAAATACAGTGTCCAATGGTCGTCTTGTACCAGACTAACTTGAGGTTAATCCTCAGTGTTCGTCCATTCAGTCACAAAATCAGCTAGGACTTGGCTTTTTATTGCTGTCCAGGCAGTGAAATGAAGATCAAATTCTCCAAGTTCTACTGCTCATTTGGCTATGCGACCTGTTACTTCTTAGTTATGAAGTATATTTCCAAGAGGAAAAGATGAAGGCACTGTGATCTTATGAGATTGAAAATAATGTCTTAGTTTTCTGGAAGTCATCAGAAGAGCGTAAATTAGTTTTTGAACCTCAGGATATATTTCCTTTGGTCTATGTAAAACCTCACTTACATAGTAGACGGGTCGTTGAGACCCTTTTCTTTCCGCAATAAGTACCGCACTAACCACATTTGGCGTTGTTGCCAAGTAAGCTAGCAAAGGTTCACCTTCGAAAGATGAGACCAATACCAGAGGATTTGAAAGATAAGCTTTTAAACCTTCAAAGGCTTTGTCAACTTCTTCGGACCATTGGAACTTTTTGTTACTCTTGTGAATCACCTTGAAGAAAGGTAAACCACGCTCTTCTAATCCAGAAATAAAATTACTAAGAGCCATCATTCAACCAGTTAAGGCTTGGACCTCCTTCACAGTGGAAGGTGGTTGTAGTTGTTCAATGGCACGAATTTTTTCTGGATTAACTTCAATCCCACGAGAACAAACAAGGAAAGCAGGCAACTTACCGAAATTAACCCCCAAAGTACACTTTTCAGGATTAAGCTTTATCCCATGTCTGTTTACATTTTCGAAGGTCTCTGTGAGATGCTTCAAATGGTTATGTTTAGTACTACTTTTTACAATGAGGTCATCTGTATAGGCCTCTAAATTACACTCTAGCTGACTGCTGAAGGTTTTCTGCATCAAACGCTGGTATATGGCTCTATCATTTTTTAACCCGAACGACATCTTGACATAGTAGTAGACGCTGAAGGGTGTGATGATGGTAGTCTTTTCGTCATCTTCTTTCGCCATGCTGATCAGATGATATCTAGAATAAGCATAAAGAAAACTCATCAGTTCGCAACCCGTAGTAGAATCAACTAACTAATCGATGCGAGGCAAAGGGAAGTCATCCTTCGGGCAAGTAGTATTTAAACTGATAAAATCAACGCACATGCGCCACTTACCTTTGGATTTCTTGACCAGAACCAGATTTGCGAGCCACTCAGGGTAATCTACCTCACGAATGAAGCCAGCTTGAAGGAGCTTATCAAGTTCTGCTCTGATGGCCTCTTGACAATCCAGGGTGAAACGTCTCAGTCTTTGCTTGACTGGTTTTTTCTCAGGCTGTATGGCTAGCCTGTGCTCAATCACCTCCCTTGGGACCTCGGACATGTCAGATGGCTTCCATGCGAAGACATCCGAGCTGGCCCGGAGGAAGGTGAGGAGCTCTTCTTTCTATTTCTCGCTTAATCCCATGTCAATCCAGACCGTCTTGGATTGGTCATCGGGGCTAAGTGGTACCTTTTTTACCTCCTTATTGGACTAAGGAGTAGCCTTGATTTTCGCTGTCTTCCCTGTTTTATCCTCTATAATAAGATCTTTTAGAGGTAATTGATTGACAAGTTCTAGTGACTTACGATCACATAAAAGCGCGACAGCCTTGTCACCTTGCACCATAATCACGCCTTTTGGCTCAGGGATCTTGATCTTCTGGTAGGCATGGTGTGAAGCTGCTATAAATTTTGTTAGAGAAGGTCTACCCAGAATTGCATTATAGGCAGATTCGAAGTCAACCACTTCAAAAGTGATTAATTCAGTTCAAAAATTGGTAGCAGTACCGAATGTTACTAGTAATACTACTTGCCCTATAGGTGTAACAGACATACCTGACACTATTCCATAAAAGGGGCTTATCATGGGTATAATCTTAGAACGAGGAATTTGCGTCTCATCTAAAGTATTAATAAACAACAAATCTAAAGAACTAACACTATATATCAATAATTTCCCTACTCTGCAATTACTTATGGTAGGGGAAACTACTAAAGGTAATTTATGGAAAGTAGACATACCTTTACGGACGTCCTCCTTGGTGAAGGTCAGGGAGGTATCTGACCACTTAGTGTACTCCGGATAGCCAGGTGGAGCCCTAACATTATTGACGTCTCTCCATGCCGTCTTGTACTGTCGCTTGGAGGTGTATGCAGCAGAGCCCCCATAGATGACATTGACGTGGTGATCCATCCTCTGAAATGACATCTCCGTGTCTTTGTCGTTGGTTTGGACCACTGGTGATCCACTACCTTCTGGCGGGACAAGCATTAGACCCTTCTTGTCGTAATACTCCTCCATCTGCTTTTGCCAAGTACGGCAATTGCGAAGATCATGGCCAGAAACCTTGTGCAATGGGCACCAACACTCATTGCTTCTAGATGCATTTTCAGCATGCGAGGTAGTACGGTCATTCAAACGACCTCCTTGCCTCCTTTTGCTCGAAGGACCTTTACTTTTGTTGTAGGGTGGATGCTGATCAATGGCAGCAACCTCCCTAGTGGGTTGCTTGGACCTCCCCTTCTCCTTCTTCTTGGGTTTCCCTTTGCTACTCGTAGAGTTTTCGGACCTCTTGGACTTCTTTTCTTTGACATCCTCGAGGCCTGGCTGAGGAGGGGTGGTCCCCTTGTCCACCATTCGGTTCCACTCCACTGCCTCATTGGCATCGGAGAACCGATCAGACATGTCAAAGAGTTCTGACACGGTTCTAGGCAGGTTGATGTTAAGGTCTTCTGTGAACCTTCGATATCTCACCGTCTGTTTAAAAGCTTGAATCACAGAGTCATCAGAAATGTTTAGTATAGTGTTACGAACTTTTATGAAACGCTTCACAAACAAACGTAAATTTTTGTCGGGGGTTTGGCAGAGCCGATGCAAATCATCCTCCTTCCCCGATTTTGCATAACAACCTTTAAAGTTATTTTGCAATGCATTACAAAGCGCCTCTCAATTATATATAGATCCCTCAAACTGGTTAAACAACCAGGTCCTGGCGGAACCCTTTAGAACTGTGGGTAAATAATTAGACATTACCTTATCATCACCTCCAGCAGCCTGAATAGCGGTAGTATAGACTTGAAGAAACTCTGACGGGATTTGTGTCCCGTCAAAATTTTCCATACTTCCTAGTTTAAACTTCTCTGGCCAGGTAACATCTCTTAGTCCGAGAGAGAAAGCTTTGCAACCTGCATAAGGTCCAACACATTATCGTACATTGTGACAATTATTATGACCAGCAGGAGATCTAGGACATCTATCACGTCCTGAAAAACGGGTGTCGTGCTCATCTTGGCCTTGGACGTGACGACCAGGAACACCATCACTTCGGCCTGCCTTCATCCTCCAAGTGAGGACCCCTTTAAACGAGAGTCCGTCTGGGAAAGCGTAGTATGCGATCGAGTGGAGATATTCTCTGTGGCATCCTTTAGCTCTTATGTGATAGCACACATTACTTGCACTCTTTGCTCCAGAGTTAATCCTTTCGGAGGGCGTGCGATGACACTCGCTAAGTAGAGAACGCGCTCCGTAGGGGAATCCTCCTGCATGGGGGTTGGCAAGGCGTTTGGGCCCCTTACCATCGTTGTCCGTGGGGGTGACATATGCATCGTCCATTGTGGCGCCCTCGCTGCGGAACCAGGGGTGTCCCAATAGTAGTGATTGTGAACTCGTGAAATGTGGGCTTGTGTGGCAGCACGTATCTCGGCCTGTCGGGCCTCCTCCTCTTGTTGGAGGCATTCCCGCTCTTCCCGTTCCTGGTGTTGCCCTAAAGTTTCGGGGTCATCGCCGACATTGGATTGACCGTCACCGACGACGGTGTCCTGATGGCCGCCGGAACAGGTAGAAGGGGTGAACATGCCATTGTCCTCTGAAGAAGAGGATGAGGTGTACTGTAAGGTGAAGAGAAGATTCTCCCTAGATGTTCTCTTCAGGCCCTCAACGTGGAGGTCTCCAACGAGATCATCATGACACGTTGGGCTCTAGGAATCTTTTGAATCTCCTACTCTAAGGGAGACATACTCGGGATAGTACTCGTCCAGAGTGGCACTTGTGGATGAAGGTATGGCCGGCGTAGAGCCAGCGGGTGTGGACTCGGTGGGCGATGGTGCTTCGACAATGGCTTCGAAGGAACTGTTAGTGTTGCCGGAGATGAGAACGAAACCTTCTTCTATGTGCTCATCGTAGTCGGAGACGTTGAGAACGCTTTCTTATCTCCACGTCGGTAGACTTCGATTCATGTGCAAGACACTGGATGCCTCACTAGAATTGAGTTGGCGAAGATTGCAATGACGATCCCCATGGTCGGCGCCAGCTGTCGACGTCTGGGACCCTCGTCACAGAACGGACAAACAAAAGTATATAAAGAAAATAGAGATTGCTATCTATTCGCCAAATGACTCAAACGGTGATGTATATTGCAAAGGGTATGTTCTGATTACAGGGAGAATGACTGGGAATAAACGTGGATTAGGGTTAGTGTACAAGATGTCGGATATTCGATCTTCGATTATTGCAAAGACGCACAGGCTGGGTTTTTATAGTTCTACAAATGTCAGCAGTTGGTTGTCATGGTGTCTCTTCACGCCAATAGTCGCATCCCTTTAAGCCAATCATTGCATCCCTTCATAGTGTCGATCATTATGTCTCCGAATGCAACTGCCAATATCATCTCTCCATGTGGGTTGTCATTAACTACACGTGGGTAACCGCTATTGAGGACCTCTTCTGCGGGGGGAGAGGTCCTAGAGTGGTTTGAGAAGACCTCCCAGGGGAGGTCCAATAGGACATCCATAAGAAGTTTGAGGACGGCTCAAGAAAAGACTCTTGGGCCCACCTTCTGACCGCTTTGATTGATCTTGGGCCCAGCAAACTAACTTGAGCCCAGTAAGGATCCGGTTTATTTATAAATAAGCAAACAAAGATATACCTGTATTATTGACTGGTCAACAATCCTCATCACTCACCACCTTTTTAAAATCTTGAATCATAGAGTCATCAGGAACATTTGGTATAGTGTTACGGACTTCTATGAAATGTTTTACAAACTGACGTAAATTTTCATTGGGGGTTTGGCAGAGCTGATGCAAATCATCCTCCTTCCACGGTTTTGCATAATAACTTTTGAAGTTATTTTGCAATGCATTACAAAGCATCTCCCAGTTATATATGGATCCCTTAGGCTAGTTGAACAACCAGGTCCTGGCGGAACCCTTTAGAACTGTGAGCAAATAATTAGCCATTATCTTGTTATCGCCTCCAGCAGCCTGAATGGTGGTAGTGTAGACCTGGAGAAACTCTGACGGGTTCTGTGTTCCGTTGAAATTCTCCATACTCCCTGGTTTGAACTTCTTCGGCCAGGTAACATCTCTTAGTCTAGGAGAAAATGCTTTACAACCTGCATAAGGACCAACACATGGTCGTACACCATGATGATTATTACGATTAGCAGGAGATCTGGGGCATCTACCATGTCCCGGAAGATGGGTGTCGTACTCACTTTGGCCTTGAACATGACGGCCAGGAGCATCGTCACTTTGGCCTTGCCTTCGTCGTCCAAGTGAGGACCCTTCTAAATGAGAGTCCGTCTAGGAAAGCACAGTATGCGATCAGGTAGAAATATTCCCCACGACATCTTGCAGCTCTTGTGTGATAGCATGCATAACTTGTACTCTCTGTTCCGGAGTTAATCCTTCTAGAGGACGAGCAATGGATCTCGCTAAGTAGCGAATGCGCTTCGCAGGGGAATCCTCCTGTGTGGGGGTTGGCAAGGCGCTTATATCCCTTACCATCGTTGCTTACGACGGTGGCGTATGCACTGCTTGTTGTGGCGCCCTCGCTGAGGAGCCAGGGGCGTCTCGGTAGTAGTGACTGCAAACTTACGAGATGTGCGCTTGTGTGGCAGCACGTATCTCGGCTTGTCAGGCCTGCTCCTCTTGTTGGAAGCGTTCCCGCTCTTCCCGTTCCCGGCGACGCCCTGATGTCTCAGGATCATCGCCGATGCTGGACTGATTGTCACCAAGGATGACGACCTGACGGGTGCCGGCACAGGCAGAAGGTGTGAACACGCCATCGTCCTCTAAAGAAGAGGATGAGGTGTATTGTAAGGTAGAGAAAAGATTCTTTCTAGGTGTTCTCTCTAGGCCCTCAACGTGGAGGCCGCTAGGGAGATCATCAGAACGTGTTGCGCTCCAGGAACTCTCGTCACAGAACGGACAAGCAAAAGTATAAAGAAAAAAATGGAGATTATTGTCTATTCGTCTAAGGACTCAAATGGTGATGTATATTGCAAAGGGTATACTTTGATTACAGGGAGAATGATTATGAATGAATGTGGATCAAGATCATTACAAAGGCGCATAGGCCAAGTCTTTTATAGTCTACAAGTGTCGGCAGTTCGTTGCAGTTATGCCTCTTTGCGCCATCAATCGCATCCCTTCATGCCATCAGTCGTGTCCTTTCGTGCCAACTGTTGTGTCTCTGGATTGAATCGCCAATGGCTTCTCTCCATGTGGATTGTCGTTAGCTGCACGTGGACAGCTACCTTTGAGGACATCCTCTATAGGAAAGAGGTCTTGGGATGAGAGTACTTGGAATGATCCGAATAAACCTACAAGAGAGGTCCAAAGGTGGTGTAAGGAAAGACTCTTGGGCCCATCTCCTGACTGCTTTGATTGATCTTGGGCTCAGCAAACTAACTTGGGTCATTTACAATAAAGATATACCCGGATAATTGACTAGTCAACAATCCTCGTCAGTAACATTTCACCAAACCAAAATTTTAAGTATTACCGTCATATCTAACGATTCGAGTCCACTTGTTGGTCTCACAAGCCTATCCATATTTGCAAACGGAAATGGGGTAGGCTTGTGAGACCGACGAGTAGACCTAGCCCGGTGGAAAAGTGTGGTTTTGTGAAATGTTATGCAAAGAGAAGTGTGGTTTTATGAAATTGTTGATTAAAAGTGTGGTTTTATGATAGTTTTACCAAAGATAGCGTAGTTTTATGACATTTACTCAAAATAAAATAGCAAATATATCAGCAATTTGGATTTGCACACTACACCACATCTCCTTCCTCGGTACAAAGTAAAAGCTCAATCTGTGGTACTGTTGTCGCTGTCACACCCTTCACCACATAGATCCTAAATCATCGGGCATCTTTACATCATACATGCATACGGATTGGCTTATGCATGCTACTCCCTCTAATTCATAAAAATAAATCGTTTTGGAATGCGTACGATCAAATTTTATAAACTTTGGTTATCGATACATTTTAAAATATTTATATTAGATACATGAAAATCATATACGTAGATTCATCTCGAAAAATACTTTTATAATATTATAGTTTTATTGGATTTTAAAGTTTCGTTTTATGGACAGCGTCAATCCCAAAACGACTTGTTTTCATGAAGTATATGAGTTCAATATTGGACCAGTACACCGCCCAAATTACTTGGAGATCTCTCTGTTTTCACGCCTCAACTCCAAGCCAAATCATGGGCAGACATAAAAAAAGCTTATAGTATAGGCTCGTACAATGATCAAGGAACAATCAGGCATGGTGCTAAAAGCAACGGCATACGTACAGTATCATGGTGTGTTTCCCCTTCCTTAGCACGGCGCGGACCGACCACGCACGCACGAAGTCATGAACTGGACCGACCTTGTGCCTGCCCGCTACGACACACAATGCAGGCTAGTATGTTGGAAATGGCCGGCAATTTGATGCACTGCAGACATAGAACCTTGGTCGTCTTGCAGCTCTTGCTGCGGGCACTGCGAAACATGACAACAATCGTACAGATTTATACTGAGATGCACCCATCTCGCTCCTCACAGGACGCCATTACTGATCTAGTCAACAAAACACATGCCGTCATGCTGATCTATTACTATTTACATAAACGGAAAAGGGTTTCAGAAGTCTACAGCTAGCATCACCAGATGTCATGCCCTAGAGCAGTGATCACAAAAAAAATAAAATAACACTTGCCTCTAGAGAACCCCGTGGTCACACGTACGCTGATGCGCGTTACATAATTGCATTGCACGGTACACGTACGTACACACGCCTCGTCAACACAAGACATGCACACGCTTGTCATATGTACACATATACGTATGTACGTACACGTACGCATGCGTACTGCGGTACGTGCGTACGTTAGCCACTTTGATGACCTACCTTAGCTTACTGGAACGCGGTGAACAGGGACGCCTCGGCGTGCACGTCGGTCGGGGAGAACAGCGAGAACCCGCCGTACCGGCCGTGGAACAGCCCGAGCTCCTCGGCCGCCAGGTCCAGGAACACCTGGTACTCGTCCGCCGCCACGGCCGTAGTCACGATGGACGCTGCCGACGAGTCATCCCCGGGCGGCGGCATCGTCTGCGCCGGCGCCACTTCTTGATTCACCGCCTCTTCGCGCATCGCCGAGCCCACGGATTTGCGGAAGGAGTCCCCAACCTCGGAGTTCCAAAGGCGCAGGAAGAGGTCGGGCGGCGCCTCCGCCCCGTGCTCGGCGCCGGCCGCGACGGTTGACGAGGACGACGAGGCGGTGACACTGGTGGTTGCGGTGGATGTGGAGAGGAGGGAGAGGCGCGCCTCGGCCTCGAGGCGGGCGGTCTCCCACTGGGCCATGTGGCGCGCGGCGGGGCAGCCGGCAGCGGCGCCTGGGCTGGTCAGGGCGGGCTGCTTCTTGAGGTTGGCGTTCCAGTAGTTCTTGATCTCGTTGTCCGTCCGGCCCGGCAGCTGCGCCGCGATCATGGACCACCTGAGATCACGGCAGTAGAAATGTAGAATTAACATAAGCGCGCGGCGTGACACATCTCTACCTACATCAATCCAATATCTGCCTATACGTACGTAAGAGACTGACCGGGTTTGGATGTATGTTCCATGAATGCAGATGACTACATGGCAGTAACTGAGTAGTACTTTGGCCGCACGTACATAGATACGCTGCGTTAATGTGTACTATGCATCTGTAGATATCGAGCGAGAGAGAAAAGAAGAAAACAATTAATGAGTACTACTCACTTGTTGCCGACGATGGCGTGGAGCTGGAGGATGGACTTGTGCTCCTCGGGGGTGAAGGGTCCGCGCTTGATGTCCGGCCGGAGGTAGTTGGTCCACCGCAGCCGGCAACTCTTGCCGCACCGGTTCAGCCCTGCACGCGCACACGCGCTTCACCTCAACAAATCGCTCGACCAAAAGCATGCGTGCACCAAACCGCGCGCGGCGCGAGGCGGCCACGCACAACGAACGAGTGCAGAAAAGAAAGGACGCACGGTTCCGCCCGGCACGTACGTACCGGCGAGCTTAGGGAGCAGGCGCCAGTTGCCGGTGCCGTTGGCCTGGACGTAGTCGACGAGGAGCTTGTCCTCCTCCGGCGTCCACGGCCCTTTCTTGAGCCCCTTGCTGTCGCAGCAAGGAGTCCTCCCCATGGCCGGCGCACGCACCACCGAGAACACGAACGCACACGCACACCGGCCGCCTCGTGTAGACCGATCTCCCCTCTTCCCCTCAAAACACCTACGCTTGGGCGGTCGGCGACACAAACAAGCGGTGTAAGATGGGACGTGGCCATCAATGCCTATATGGATTTATAAGCCGGGGAGGATACCGGAGGCCATAAATGCCCCGGATTTTCATCCTGCTGCAACGAGAGGCGGAAACGCAGTGCCGGACATGCATCAATAATTAGTGATCGACGGGCAGAGGCATGCATTTAATAGGGGTGAGGTGCTTTCTTGCAAGTACGCTGAGGGGCCGGAGACTTGAATGCGTAGGGGACTAAGATGAGAGGTAAATTTTGACAATGAATCAGACGCAGGACCTGTTTAGTTCACGACTCGAGGTGATCGTACCGATAATTTAATAATACTAAGATTCAGATAATATCAAAACCTAAGCAAAAGAAAGTTGTTTGGATCGTAGCCATATCAATTCACAGGTAATGCTAAAATTGATGTGTTTAGATTGTAATCATGCCAAATTTTGCTAAAAATATGAGCATGACACGTGAGTCCTACATGACATATATTATTTTTTGTCCTAAAATATGCCAACAGTGATCTTGTTTTGTTGATAAAATGACAAGAAACACAACGGTTCAAACGGATCATAAATCGGATACTCGGTTTAGGAAATATAATCATTTGAGACTTACTAATCAAACTTATATTGCAATTAATGTATCACTCAAATCCAATCATACACTGCCACGTGTCCCTGTGCTGCCAAGTCAATTCTTTGGTGCCAGATTTTGGATCCAAAATTTTGCTAAGGAAATGGTTTTGCAGGGCTAGCAATACCAAAAATTTTGAAGCAAAACTAAATTTTGGCATTAACCCAAATAATTACCAAATTGTCATAGTAACACCAAAATTTCGATATAATCATCTGAGGCGCCGAACCAAGCAACCCCTAAATTCCCTCTCCTCTCGTGCCGCCCTCCACCCGCATTCTGCTGATGCACCACCACTGTCGCCCACCACCCTCCTTTGAGCCCGTGTGGTAACGTGGTTGGCATCACCGTCACCATTTTGCGCATTGCAAGGCCGTCGTTACCTAATAAGCTTCGGATTTTGAATTTTGCCAATGCCATCCCTTGAACCCTCGCTGTTACACGAAATATAATGCAAATCAACCCGTGAGAAATCGTAACGACCTTATGTGAAGGAAAAAAAAATATTTCAGCATATTTGTTTTGGGACCATTTGGAACGCAATAATTCCACAGTTACCAATTTAATTTCCAATCAAGAAAAAAATATCGTGTTCCAAACGTAGCCTTAACTTATTCAATTTTTTCCCCTTTCACAATAGAGAAACAAACCAAACGCAAAATATTCGTACCAGCGCAGTCACAAAACAAGGAAAGATCATCTGGATGAACATGGACGGAGGTTGGTCTCGGCTAGCCTAGGCCGTGGCCCCCTAGCATTTTAGAAGACAAAAATTAACAGCACATATGCAGTCCACAACCATCCAAACTGATTAGGTTAGGTTCATCTAGAAACATGACTGTTGCTATTTGCTACTAGTTACGATACTACTCAACGAGATCACGACTTCAATCGTGCGGCGGCAGGCAGTGACAAAGCACGAAAGCAGTAGATGAAGCGTTGGCCGCTGGTGAGTCATAGGTTTGCTGTGGCTACGCCCGACGGCGGCGACAGATATCGACGGTCGGGAAGCTAACTCTGTGCACCATGCAAAGTGTGCAACCAGTAGTAAGTAGTATGCTTTTGAGTCTTATTGACGATGTCTTGCCTTATTTGATTGACTTGATTTTTCTTACAATCCTGAGTCATACCGGTAGTAATTTGTTTTGATCTTCGACTTGCCTGAGATTTTGCCTGTCACTGCGGATGAACAGTGGCCCCCAAACTCGGATGGCGGTCTGGTTTCATCGCAGCTCCTGTTGATCTTGGCGTACAGAGAGTTGGCGATCATGTACAGGAACTCCACACTCGCAACGCACGGGATCGGTGATGGGCAGGACTGCAGTTAATAAGCTTGAGTAAGGACGATGAGATCGAGACGTACGTACGTGGGGGGCAGTTCCCCTAGAGTTGGCTGCTGACTTCACCGGGTGGATTTCTCCAAATCTAACCATCAATTGTTTCCCGCGGCGCAGATTTCGCCACATCATGCCATCAATCCAATTCAATTACCTCAGCTCATTAATTTGGAGGGAAATTAACTTGTCATTTATGTTCTTCACTCCGAAATGACCGAGACGATACGCTGCTCCTCCGAAATCTTTTGCTAGAAGATTAGTGCCTGATGGTTTGTCAAGTGCAGTGTTTGCTCTTTGTTCAGCTATCAGCGAGCAAGAGGAGCGTGAGGGGTAGTACGGAGGGTCGTGGTGATGTCGTTTTTGAGCTCGCCGCCGCATGATGCCATGCAACCGCACACGTCAGGACGAGGTGGTCGCTGGCAAGTGTTGTGGCATGTGACACGGAGTTTGAGGCTTCGAGAGCATGACGACTCTTGTGGCAACATTGCATCGGGAGCTGGGAGAGTTCCGGCCATGGTCCATGGCAGTTCAACATCTCCGTGACCGTGAGTACAAGGCCAATGCCACCCATCCATCGGTGCTTTGCTTGCTTGAAGAAGGATGCATCTTCTACAGGAAAGGACGTAGGGAGCACGATTAACATGGCTTAATCTGCATGGAAGAGAAGAATTAAGGGTCTTAGATACGGTTAAATCCACCCGGTGGAGTTAGGTATCGACTCTAGGGATCTTCACCCACGAACGTTAAGCGGAAGGTGGCCGCCATAAATGAAGGCGGCCTCTGCCACACTGGCGTGGCTCGGATTTTACCGCAGGCGGACGGGAGTAAACTGGCAGGACAGGAGCAGGCTTGGTGGTGTGGGTGGGGGCGATCGCAAAGGGCGAAATAAATGCTGCGGTGGAGTAGCGAGAAGACGAGCGTTTGGCCGCGGCTGACGCTGCCGCCGCATTGCCGGGTCAGGGGCAGGGGGTCGTCGTGGTTGAAAGGGCAAAGGAGCAGCAGCACGGCACGGTGATTTAACGGGACAGCGAATCGTGGCCGCTCCGGAGCCTGGGCATGAATGATGAGACCTTCCGCGTTTTCCTTTTGTCTCGTCTGCGCCTTGCTTTATCGACCAATCCTGTCCATTTTTTTCGCGATATGCGAGATTTGCGATGCAACGCGTCTTACGCGTGCCTGTTTTACCGCTTTACCGCGGTGCAGAGTTTACTCGAAGAACGTGTGCTCCATTTGCCATTTGTTTGGAAGGAACGGAAAGATTGACGCCGTGGTCCATGCGAGAGTGCTCGCTTTCATCCAAAGGCAATCTCCAGGGTAATTGAAAAGTGATCGCACGAGGGTCACCGATGGGTACAGTAGAGAAACCTGCCACTCTTGGCAATACCAGATTTCCAGGCCAGGGCGCGAAGGGAAAAGGTCGGGCCTGTTCATGGACGGCAATACGAAGACGTCGGTCAGAGCCAAATGTACACCTCGATCGCCTCATCTCTTTTTAGCGTGGTTTCATCGAGGCATTGCCGGAGATTAACCCTGTTTCTTGAGAACCCAAGACAGGGAACACCAAAGCATCCAACATAAATTCGAGAAATCATTCATGCGGTTGAAGTAGAAAAGATTCATGGACCTGAGACTCGGTCCAGAACAAAATCAGCCTGATACCTCCCCTTCACGGTGGGAAGTGGGAACTGCTTCCTCGTGGAATTGGGATCGTGGAAACTGGATATCTGGAATGTCAACTTGTTAAAGTATGGGAAAAATATGTACTTGACCCCATTAGGGCATGTACAATTGTGCTTAAAGAAAGAATATACCCATGTCATCAAGTACCTATATAAAAATCGTTTCCTCCAATACAAGCATTGTAAGTGCTTAGATGATTGCATTATCTATTAATTATATATAGTTATATACATAACCACCTCTTAAGCACTGGTGCTTAATCAAGCATTGATACTACAAAATAAACACCTTATCTATCTTACATGACAAAAAAAAAAAATCAGTTTTTCTGTGCTAAACACCTCTTTGAGCACCTGCATTGTACATACTCTTGGCGAACCGCGGATGCTTCCAGTAAGAAATACTCCGTATTAGCAACTTAGTAGCGCAGACATCTTAATCATACCACCACGTTCAGAGTAAAAAAGAAATACTTAAATATGGACACCGAAGAATCAACAAGCAGCTCTTAAGTGGTCCAACTTGAAGTGCCCAGTATTTCCACAAGGAAAACTGGTTGCTAGCTGGCTGTACCAAAATAGCCTCGGCTTAAGAAGAAGCAACTAGAATCACAACATCACATGGTGCATTCTCACGTAGAGAAAAAGGAAACGAAATCTTGATCCGAATAAATACTCCTAGTACACCAATCCAATCTAGGAATTACTAGGTGTCACATCAGAATGCATATAAATACAAAATACTGGAAAATGAAATGCTAATATAGTATCCAAGATCCATAGCTGACACTAAGACAGATGGCTCAAATGGAATGATCCATCCGTGTGCGAAAAGGTCACAACTCACGGAAGGTACCAGGGTTAAAATGTCCTATAGAAAAAGCTAGCTGATACATTGTCGAAAAAAAAAAGTGGTCTGAATAGTTTAGGGCACACAGCCTTGGAACAGGCGCCTTTTTAGCAACACTACTATTGTTTAAGAATGATGGAAGTTTCAGCTTAGCCATGATATATCAGCACACATGGTCCACTGGAATTTAGATGAGCTGGCTACAATGTCACCTGTTACTGGGTGCCCACACAACTCTGGGTTACAATACACCATAGGAGATCATGAAATGAAAAACCTGCATTGTGTATAGAAGTGAGTCAAACGCAGCACTCAACTAAAGTAGATTGAGAATTGCAGCAAACAGAACACGATGATGAATTCAGCATCATACATATGCATATGCAGTCATGGTAAAATGAATGCCTGGCACCATCCCATTCAGATGCCTATCAGGATTAGTAAATAAAATAAGTAATTACTATATCACAAAATACAACAGTATGATAACATATCAGGAGATTCACCAGTACTCGGATAAATTTGAGGGCAAACAAAAAAAATTGTCAATGAAGAGATTTTTTACTGAGGACAAATGAAAGTTACACAGTTTTTTAATGCACTACTGTTTTCCCCAATAACTTTTGGACTACGAAGTAATATGTGACAGACCGCAAGATCCTATGTACCACTGTCCGTATAAGAAATGGTCCATGGCTGGATGAAAATCAACAGCCACAATCAGTATGGCTGTATTTTTTTATTTTATGAACAGAAAAAAAAATGATAGCCCATATGGGCCACAGCGATGCAGTACCTGATGAGCTGATATTTACAGAAGTTGTCTTATTACTTCCAGTGGCATACAAGATCACTCTGCCAGATCACTATTGGCAATATATCGCCTGGTCTATCTGAGGAGGTATCGGTTTTATCTCAGTTCCAAGCTCCTGTTCAATACGATACCTGTGCCCAACAAAAATATTCTGTTATAGCGGAAAAACGGGAGACAGAAAAATGCTATAGCAGTGATGACAAAGATTGCATACAAGTTAAAACGATCCTCATAGGTGATCAGATTCACAGCCAGACCAAGGTGGCCAAATCTTCCAGATCTACCAACCTGCAAAAAAAAGTTCCAATGAAATTATAAACACAAAACAAAGTGAAGCAATACACCAACACGCCAATTTGCCACAGAGATTCACCGTGGTCAAAACAAAGCAGTAAAATGCCAATAAGGATAAAGCATGACAGTCCTGAAATAGGCTAGATGTATTGATTTTCCTTTTTATGTCGAAAGGTCTTTAAGATCATCTTAATGGAGGAGTATTCAATGAACTAAATGCATCATTCAAATAGAACAATTCATAGCCTGAACCAAGGATCCAAATCCCGGAACCGGTGGAAAAACCGGTCGGCGGCCAATAACGGTAACCGGCCGGTTACCGAAAAAACTGGGGAAAAACTGGAAGAATTTCGAAAACTGAATTTTGAATTGAGGATTTTGAAAACCGGTTACCGCCCAAAACCAGAAAAACTGGGACCAAAACAGATAAAACCGGTTATGGGTAATTAGCAATTGGAATAATGCAAATATTAATTAGAAAGTGTTTAATGAAGTAACAATCCTGATACATAATGAGCTTGATGTCTAGTTATAAATTTGTAAGGAGCTTGATGTTGTACATAAGTAACAATTCTTGCATTGGCTTCATTTCCGTAATGGTAATGGTAAGCAGGATGAGAAGAAATGTCTGACGAATGAGAATCATCATTAAAAGGTAATAGGTTGGCATCACGACGTACTCATGGGGCCCAATGTCCTTTCTAAGATTCCAACTAACATGTACTATGTAGGCTAGATTGTCTAAAAAATATTGGGACTTGATAGTACAATAATTCAAACATATTTAGCTCATACAATAGGTAATTTAGCACAAAAAGGCATAAACCAACCTAGAAAATGCATTATGCAGTCATAAATTCAAATTTACATTTGAAAATTTTCGGCCGTTTTTTTTTCTGCCGGCTCTGGCCGGCTTTTCCGGTTACTGCCGATAACCGGCCGATTTTTTTCCCTTGGCCTGAACACTAAAAATCCAAATCTCAATTCATTCAATGCATACCCTATGAAGATATGTTTCTGCGTTCTTGGGGAAATCAAAATTGATAACAACATTAACAGCTTGGATATCTATTCCCCTTGTAAAAAGATCTGCACAGGGATATGTAAAAGGTTAGAACCAGAGACCAAATGATCCATCCAGCTTTCTTAAAACAGAAAAAAAATTGTCCAAAAACTAATATAACAGCTTTAGTTGCCCTCATATGTTGTTGACAACAAGACATTCATTGATAAAACTAAAACAATTCATAAGTTAATCTGTAGCAAGCAACTAAGTCAAAAGAAAACAACAGTGAAAGCATAAATTGCAATTAATGAATCATCTATGCAAAGAACAGTGAAGTCTTTAATGGAGATTAAAAAAGAGAGCTAGAACTTTGTTCATCTCTAAACGACATGCTATTTTATGGTCCATGAGCATTTCATTTACAACATTGAGGATATCTTTCCTCCATCCATTAAATGCAAATGCATGAACTAATGTACTTTGCACAGCAAACATAGTAAGGTCATAGCAAATGTTAAAAAAAAGTAGCAATTGCTCAATCGAAAGTGTAATCAAATCTAACATCTAGTCAGTTAAGCCAGGCTTAAATTAAGCTTAATGCCAAAATGAAAGTGAGCTAGGACCAAACACCAAGCTTTATCTCCAGATTAACTTTTGAGTTTAAGAGTCCTTTCTTTACAGAGAAAATGGATGGTGGCTAATTGGGCTTATATTGGGAGTCTACACT
Source organism: Phyllostachys edulis (assembly GCA_036346405.1). NCBI lineage: Eukaryota > Viridiplantae > Streptophyta > Magnoliopsida > Poales > Poaceae > Phyllostachys > Phyllostachys edulis. The sequence goes on along the minus strand of CM070552.1, from coordinate 53,612,179 downwards.
CTACAAGCTAGATTTACACAAATGACTTTGGGCAATCTAGTAAGCTAGTTTTTAATATTAACAAACAGTGATCCAAACAGGCTATATATCTAAATTCTAAAGCACGCAGAACAGCAAAAGCTAACCACATGTACTTAATTTTACACAAACTAGCTCCAAAAGGAATACAACAAAGCATAGTATTTACTTCCAATACTCCCTCCAGTCACAAAAGGAAATCGTTTTTGGTTACGTGCAGTCAAACATTATAAACTTTGGCTATCAATATCTTTTTGAATATTTAGGTCGGACACATAAAAATGATATGTGTAGATTTGTCTCAAATAGTACTTTCATAATATTATAATTTTATTAGGTTTTATAAATATATTATAATAGAAATGAGTGATCAAAGTTGCATTTTGGGGACTGTGTCAAGTTCCAAAACGACTTCCTTTTGTGACTGAAGGGAGTATTTCTGTAAATTGACACCATAAAATAAGCAAACAAAAAATCCTTTAATAATACTTGATGCATCTTTTCTTTCTTCACTTTGAAAGTGGCAGCTGCTGTCATATTGACCACAAGCAAGCAAAACTAAGCAAGACTTGAATGGCCTAAACACTTTAATTGCTATAAAAAGAATGTTCCACAGTCCAGAGAGTACAGAAGAAAATGCTTTATGGTATAGATTCTCAGAGTACAGAAGAAAATTACGTGGCAACAGAAAAACTGTCCTTCTGTCAAAAAACTGAGAAAGGCAGCACCTAAAAATGAAAAGTTTCATACCTGTACAGACTAGGTTCCTGCATGCACCATTACGGAAATCATGGAAAACCCTATTGCGATGATCCTGCAGCATTTTAGCATGGATGTAGAAGCAAGAGTACCCGAGCTCTGTGATCTTCTTCGCCAGTAGTTCAACACGATTTACAGAGTTACAGAATATTATCGATTGATTAATTTGCAGCTGTATAGAAATGGAAATCGTATAGATTAATTACAGATTATGATAAAGGTCACAAAATGTGGCTAAACACATAGGTATAAACTAAAGGTGCTCATGAAAAGACCTTGGAAAAAAGAGCGTTAAGACAATGGACTTTCTGCCTTTCTTCAACAAAAGCGTAGAACTGGGTAATTCCCTTCAGTGTAAGTTCGTCCATAAGGTTAATAACATAAGGTTTAGGCAGGTATTTGTCCTTGAACTCCTTGACAGTCACAGGGAACGTTGCAGAGAACATCAAAATCTGTCGATTCGATGGAAGGTACCAAATCAACTGCTCCATAGAAGGTTGGAACTCAGGAGAAAGAAGCTTGTCCGCCTACAAGAAAACCAATATTGCTTGTGAGAATATACGACTATTTATCGACAAATCTACCACCACACCACACCAATTCAAACGTAACCTTTTGAAATTGTCCTCTATGTAACGAGCGCATTATTATTATTATTATATATAGGATTAATACCTTCTACTCCCGGGAGTAGTTACTCCCACCTCTGAAATTTGACATACTCTTTTATCACTTTAAGTATACTCGTATACTAATTATAAGATACTCCAATACGAACCACACAAAAAATTTGCAAGAGAGTCCATAGTTTTTAGCATATTTTGTAAATACCTTCATATTCGCACATAAAAAAGAGTATATCTAAAAAAATGTATATACCACCCCTAAAAAGGTGTAAATACCACCTAAGTGGTCTTATATACTCGACTACTCGTATACTACACATACATACTCTCGATTGCGCAAGATACTCCCTACATTGTGATATACGGAATATGGAGTAACTACTCCCGGGAGTAGAAAAAAAGCTTCCGATATATATATATATATATATATATATATATATATAGAGAGAGAGAGAGAGAGAGAGAGAGAGACGCCCGTTTTATACTCCTAGGTGTATGTACTCTCACTTCCAATATACCACTTAAACACATATATTATACTTCTTTATCACTTTTAGTATACTTAAATACCAATTATAAGATACTCCAATGCGACTTGATTGAAAAAAATTTATTGGAGCCCTTTGTTTTTTGCTTTATACCCTTTTTCATATATAAAAGAAGTATATACACAAAATTTGCTATAAAAAGTGGACTTTAATCAAATTTTTCATGGAACTCACTTTGGGGTATCTTATAATCATTATTAGAGTATGCTCAAATAGATAAAGAGGTATCCTCATACGATTTAAGTGGTATATAAGAAGTGGGAGTACGTACTCCCAGGAGTACCATACCATTTTCCTATAGGCACACACACACACACACACACATGATGAACTTAAATATAGTCCAACCAATAAGATTTTGCCCTTTTTGTTCATCTTAGCTTCATAAAAGTGTGAATATTCTCTGTTTGGGTAGGAATAAACAGAGACATTAAAAGTCAAAAGACAGTTTCTTAATCCAGTTAGGTGGAATGGAGGATTAAAGAATTTGTCCCATGGCCCAGCCAACTGAGGACAAGGTTAAGGAGGGGAATGAATCTGACGAGAATATGTTTAGTGTGAATAAATCTCATCAAGTGTTGAAAAACAGTACATACTTTTCCCTTTTCATTTTTCTTTGATGCCATATTGGTTGTGTTCAAAGATAACAAAAGACACAGTTGCAGACCACAATACCACAAAAGTCCTTAAGAGAAGATCTTTGGAAAACAAAGTGCTTATTTACTTAAGAACATAAGCAATTCCAAAGCTGACAATGAGATACCTCATCCATAATAAGCATTGAACAGTCCTTTAGAATGCAAATGCCTTTCTTTGTAAGGTCCAAAATGCGACCAGGTGTCCCAACAAGTAAATGAACAGGTTGATAAAGACGGATAATATCATCCTTTAGGCTGGTTCCTCCAGTGGTGACCATTACTTGAATATTCAAGTGTTTCCCAAGTTCCTTGCAGACTTGCGATGTTTGTAAAGCCAATTCCCTTGTGGGGACCAATATAACAACTGAAAATAAGATGAAACAAGTTATAGTTTAAATGGTCACGTCGAATATGCTAAAAATATATTTCTTCAATCATTGCATAATTTTTGGAACTCCATGTAGGAGAAGACAGGTGCTAGTCCAGAAGAAACCTTGAATAGCATTTTTGTCTTGATCAATCTTTTCAAGTGCAGGTATACAAAATGCAGCAGTCTTGCCAGTTCCGTTTTTTGCTCTTGCAAGAATGTCGCTACCAGTTAATGCAATAGGAATGCTTTCCTCTTGGATAGGAGAAGGTCTTTCAAATCCTTTCTCATATATCCCCATAAGAAGTTCACGCTTCAGAAAATAGTCTTCAAATTCATTTCCCTTGGTTGCAGTGACATCCTGTACGAAGGTTTTTTTTTGGGGAAAAAATGACACTAGCTTAGCAGGAGATTGAGAACATATGCAACAAACAATAATGCCAGAGGAGCAATATAAACTAATTTTATGCTTAACTCGTCCAAGACCAACAAGGTGATTTGGAAAAGAAAGTAGAGGAGGAATCCTAACTAGTTGAACATTCTGAAAGGGAACCTAATTTTGGCACGACAGATGTATACATTATGGTGTTACATTAGTATTGAGACATCACATCATCTGCTGAACTCTAATGCCACATGGGAAGATTCAAATCTAAAGCAGGATTTAGCAAATAACTATGTTTATTAGTAAAATCATTTTCCTTTGTGTCGAATCTGAACTATAGAACATCAAAGTGGGATAAGGTAGCCTGCCCCCAGAATGACCAAGTAGGACTGATTTCTTGTCTATTGCACATCAAAGAGCACCATCAGCAATTCAGCATCATATACCTTTTCTTTCTAGGAGCAATGCCGAAAATTTAATCCTGTAATGCTGAGAACTGACTGTTTGCATTGAAGATGGACATCAAAAGATACTATCAACTCCAAACTTCTAACAACTAAAATGTTGTTTTTTCCCTCGTGACACGAGACACCAATAGCTCATGCAAAAATATAAAGCCCCACGCCAAATCTTCACAAGAATGAGAGCTTATAGATGGAAATTATATCAACATGTTTGCCAGTTCATAGCAATAATTATTATCCAGCACTCACATGACAAAAGGAAATAAAGATCTATATATTACCTCTGTCCTGTAGCGTGTATCTGGAGGTGGAAGCTTCAACTGGGCCTTCCAATCTTGCGAACTGCAAAAGGATATACTTAATCCCTGACTATGTATAATGTATATCATCTATGTTTGAAGGTGAAATAAAAAGTGGTTGTTTTCAACTTGTGAAACCATTTTTGCATACAGCTCTGACTAGTAACCTGATGAATAATTAAATCCAGGCAAATTCAATGGACCACATAATAGGCATTTCAAATGAGACCATATTAAGTTATTTCTAACTATGAACTCATATAATGCAGCAGCCCCACCTCAAGCTTTAGCAATGATAAAACTAATTGGCCGCATCAATCCTCAATGAGGTGGTCATTATGGACCACGAAATAACCATTTCTACCTAGAATCTCATAAAGTACTTCCAACCACTAAATCAGTCAATGCAGTGACCCTACCTCATATTTCAGCAAAGCTGAAATGGAAAGCATAAGAATCATATTATGCAGCAAACAACATCCACAGCAACGTATATTCTCCAAAATTTAAACAACGGCATGTTGCATAACTGCATAAGTTGCTCAGCGCCGTCTGAAAACATTCACTTTGACAAAATTACTTCATGAGAAGCAATTTCTGGACTATTTTGCCAAATGCTAACATGTTTGGATTTTGGAGCAATAAAGTATGCCCAGAGGAATGCCGCGAAGGGCGCTATCCACATAACTCATGCTTAAACTCTGTAATTCCCCTATCCAACACCACTAGCCCACCACATACACAGAAACACTCACAGCCTTACCACCAAAAGTACACAAATTTCTCCAAAATTTGCACATTCAGCCTATCTAACCCCCATTAATCCATTAAAAAGTGGTACGCTTCGCCACTCGCGCCTAACCAAAATCCAATTATCCAAGTCCACAAATCACATAAATACCGAACCTTTCCTACCAATACCAAACAAAGGGCAAGCCATCCCTGCGTCTCTCTCACCTCGAATCTATGCCGTCGGCGGCAGGCGGAGGCTTGTGCTCGCTGGCCCCGGCAGCGCCCGCGGCCTCGCCAGCGATCTGGTTCCGCCGAAGCCACTGCTGCTGCTGCTGGTGTTGGTGGTTGTGGTACTGCGAGGGCTGCGGCTGCCGCTGCTCGTACTGCTGGTAGTGCGCCTGCGGCGGCGGCGGTGGCTGGTGATGCTGCTGCTGCTGCGGCGGCGGGCCACGGCCGTAGTAGTTAGGGTTCCCGCCGCGGCCGTTGCCGATGCCGGGAGGGTACCGCGCCCGCGGATCCATCGCTCCGTGGAGCGCTCAAATCTTCTCCCAAATCGAACAGAGGCGTGCACGAAACGAAGAGAGCTCAAATATGGACAGATCCGGCCGGATGCTAGGATTTGGAGGGAAGAATCGAGACGTTGGTCGCTCGAATTGGGGAATTTTGAGGGGCGGTTTCTAAACTTTCCCCCTCCTTTCTGGCTAGTTCGTGGGTTGGGGAGGGAAGGCTGGGAGCGTCGCTCAACTCTCAAGTGATCCTGGCTAGGGCAGCTGGAAATTACGGGACTGGCCCTGCTGGGCTCAGATAGAGCTGGCCAAACGGGCAGTCTGGGCCGATCCGGTATGACACAGTAGCGTTATTCTAGCGATAGATAGATCAGATGCGATCTGTGCGAATAGTGTTGGGTCCCAAACCAAACATGCACGGCTCGTTAGGCACAACACTGTTTTAATATACATACATAAATTTATTTTCATTTATTAATATTAATATGATTTTTCTTTCCATTTTTAATACTTATATTGTTGTATTTTGTAGTTTTTAAATTTTATAAAGTTCATTTTATAAGTATATATAAATTTTTCATGTCTACTCCTGAATTCTACACATTTGTCTATTTTTTTTGGATTTTTCTTGGTTTTTTTTGGAATTTTTTTCATTTTGTCGTGCCAAACAGGCCACACTTGGCCCGATAGGCTAAACGGGCTCGTGCCCGACTGCACACGGCACTAACAGTGACAGTCAGTGCCTAGCCGCCACCCCAAGACGTGGTTATAAAAGACGCAAGACAAATAGTAGTTTGAGACGACATGGCTGAAACTAAATGGGTCGTCTTGGGGCAGAACCACCTATTTAGCCAGCTCTAGGCTTATATCAGATTTTTGCTTGGCCTTTTGGTTTTTTATTTTTGTTTTACTTGTGGTGTACGTCTAGACCTTACATGCTAAAAAATAAGTAGATTTCACTTTAAATCATATAATTTTACCATGATTTTATTTTGGAATTGACACAGTGAGGATGTAACATCCCATCGTACGCTTTCACACAACACACTCACTCGACTTCACGTGACCACATCCAACTCTACTCTCATCTCTAATCCCCAACCATATCCACTCCCCACTCCAACTATCCACCCATATCAGAGCTCTCTCTCTCTCTCCCTGCTACTTCCCACGCGCTCTTGTCTCTCGTTGCAGATGGCCAGCCAAATGGAGCTCACGCTCATTCTCCTCCTCTCAACTCCACACCTCTCTCGCTGCAACAAAGCCCCAAGAGAAGGCCTCCGCTTCTAAGGCCACCTCACCCACTGCGTCCTTGTCTAGGGCGGTGCCACCTTTGTCGACCGACGGCCGCTCGCTTCACCTCCGGCACCCGCGACATCAGCACCTCGCCATACGGGTGGCTTGCAGCGAGACAAGATTCCCCTTTCATTTTGAGTCCTTGGAATGGGTTTTTTGGACTTGCTTGGACTATGGACATTTTTGGTTGGGATGCTGAGGTGCTTGTCTGAGCACATTTTTTGCAAATTTTTTTAAAATGTTGCATGGTCATTTGCGGATGTTGCAATAGGTGTTTATGGATGTTTCCTCCTTTTGTTTTGATGGTTGCAGCACAACCTTTTTTAAATGTTTGTGACCTTTTTTTGCGTTTGAGATGTTGCGACTTGTTGAAAAAATATTGCACATTGTTCTTTAAGATGTTGCGATCCTTTGAAAAAAATTTGTGATCCGTTAAAAAAAATGTTGCGGTTGTTGAAAAAAAATGTTGCATACTGTTCACTGTGATGTTGTAATATTTTTTCTTATGTTCGAACTACACTTCCTATTCTTTCCTAATATCACTCTCCTCCTATGCTTCCTGTTCTTCCCTAATCTCTCTCTCCCAACGGAGAGGAGATAATGTTGCATATATTTTTTGATATGTTGCAACAAGTGAAAAAACATATTGCGCTCGGACCGTATGTCCGAGCACTAGTCGCGCCCTTTTATTTTACATCATTTTTAGCAAATCTTTTCATTTTGCACCACTCTTCTTACTTTTTGTCTCGTTTTGCACCAGGGAACGTCCTGTCAGCGAGAGGGGAAGATGGGAGGCGTGTGGGGAGCTTGCCAGCAGCAAGGCACAGCCAACGAAGTGGTAGCAGCCCGAAAAATAAAGAGAGAGAGGTAGAGCCGTTTTTTCCGTCGCCACCGTTGCTATGGCCACCGCCGACGATGCTCCGACTATTCTTCTCCGCTTTCGATTTATTTCGTAGCTCCATATACCTCCCATCTCTCCATCTTGTGCCTCGTTGATCCCTCCCACGTCGCTGTTTACCATCGACGAGCGCTGAAAAAGGCGGTCAAATACTTACCCCAGTGCAGAGTGCAACACATGGTAAGAAGGGGTGATGCAAAGTGAAAAGATTTGCTAAGGGTAGTGCAAAATAAAACTATGGTAAGATTAAATGATCCAAAATGAAATCTACTCCTAAAAATTTGATGATTCAGACTCTCTTTATTTTTCCAGAACGAAGGAGCTTAGATTCTGTTCAGAAGAGGCAGAATTGTCTTATGTGATTTAGCCGTATGCACCGTTATCTGCCCAAGGAAGCGCCTGGCATAAATATGAACCGCCATATTACCATTCCTTCAATAAATTAGTTCTACCACAAAACAAGGAAGCCTTACCGAGCTCCTGCATATCACTTAGGATAGGCGATATCTCCACATGGTGGGAGTGATTAGGCGACAAAAGGTTAACTAAGCTCTGAGACTCAATATCTAGCATCACTTTGTTTTTTCCCAATCTAGGCGAGTTGCACTCCATCGTCGCATGCTAGCACCTCGGCACAAAGGGCACTAGATCATGCTCATATCATCCAGTTGCAAGACGAGCTCGGAGCTTCTTGGCAGATTCCTTCGACCTTTTATACAAAGTGTACGGTTTACTTTTTGAATGAGCAGCTAAACTTAGTTCATTTTTTTTATATTTAAAGCTAGTGCCCATCTTAATTTGTGAAGCATCGCCACCCCGGCTTCCTTGAGTGTGAGTTGAGAAGAGCAAACCTTTGGCGCAATACACGTTTTGCCTGGGGTATTTCCCCCATGAGTAGTTAGGAAAAAAAACTTCAAGCTTCGCTAAGACCAGGTTTTTCAGCAGGTGCGAAAGTTGAGCTATGAGCAATAAGCTGAGCACAATGAAACATGAACCGATCAGAACTTCACGATTGTACAAAGTGCACTGATGATTGAATAGTTTTTTTAATAGATGATAATTCAGTAGTATACTGACTGAAAGCGATTGGACGAGTTAAGCAGAGTAGTCATATGCAAGACTCTATCCAGCTTTTTCAATGTTTTTTTTTCTTTCTGAATCCAGCCCTCACTGTTGAAAAACGAATCGCTAATCGGCAGACGTCCAGCACAATAAGTAAGGCTGTGTTTGGATGGATGGATGGATGAGGCTGTATAGGATAATTCCATCCAATTTTTTTGGCGTACCTGTGTTTGGATAGGTGAACAGAATCAATTCATCCTAAATGAACCCATTCACCGAATGGGAATATTCGCCCAAGATGCTGCATCGCATGATATGGCAAAAATCGTCGAACCATCTCGTCCACCGCATGTGCTGGCCTCACGTCAGCCCGAGACGCTGCATCGCGTGGGGAGTCCAGCCGAGAGTATCCCACGACGGCGGCGAGGAGAGCCCAGCTGGGAGCAGCCCACGGCGGCGGCGAGGAGAGCCTGGGCGGGAGCGGCGGCGAGGGGAGCCCGGGAGCAGCATCGGCGCGATTGGAGCAGCAGTCGACTGGTGCGAGCCGGCGACGGCAGAGCCCGGCGCTGCAACGGCGGCCCGGTGGTGGAGAGGCGGCAGCTCGGCCGGATCTTGCCGACTGGAAGAAGACGGAAGTGGGAAGCTGGAGAGAGAGATGAAGGAGGAGGAGCCGGAAGAAGAAGAAAGAACGGGGAGACGAGAGGAAAGAATGAGGAAGAAGAAAAAGAGAAAGAGGAAGAATGACTGTCGGCTGGAGAAAAGGAAATAGAAAAAAAGAAGAAAGGAAGAAAAGAAAAATAAAATAAAATCGTGGGATAATCCAATCCAACTTATCAAACAAAATCTTGTATCGTCTTATCCCACCAATCAAACACTAAACTTGGATCATCCCATTCATGACCATTCCATCCATCATGCATCATCTCATCTCATTCACCTTGGTTCGCCCATTCAAACACACCCTAAGTCGCGAACACCCCTCCAAGCAGTAGGATCAAGCAACGCTCACCTCTGGCTCTCTAACCCGTCCGATGTGTGGTCTTCCATGCAGGGGTGCCCAGTCATGATCATTGCCATACTGTAGTACTCCTCGGACCAGAAATGAAACCATGCAGTTCCGACGCTCTATTTCTGTTACTAGTTAAGTGCCTGTACGTTGCTACGAAACAATGTAATCATTTATCAATTAAGTAGATATAATATATCTCAATTCGTCAAGACGTGCGGAGCAGAGCAGAAAAGCGAGGCTGGAGGCGATGGCGGAGAGGAGGAGGAAGCATAGACAGTGTCGCAGGCGATGCCAGGAGAGAAGGAGCAGGGAGCGCACGATACGAGGAGATAGTTTGCTGATAACGTGACCTACGTATCAGTAGAGAGGGACAAAGGTAGGAGGGTGGGGAGGACGGGCGAGGACGACTCTAATTTTTAAATAGCAGATATTCTTTCCGTACCGTTCTCCGAAGCCACGCGAACTACAACAAATCTTACGAAGAACCCACGGCTTTGCACTCAACGCCGGCTACATGCTAGTAAGTTTGACTGCACGTACACGACACAATTTACAACTCTTTAACAACGAACACTTCGCAACGAACCGTGAAACACCCGATCGATTCCCGCCTAGTTGGCTAGTTGATCCCGAGGAACTCACTCATGGAGAGCAGATCGGAGAACCCTCCTACACCTCCCTGCATGTGCGTCTGGTCCGCCGTCTCGTCGAACCCCCAGCAGATGCCGCCGTCGCCGAGCCCGTGCAGGGAATCCACGGACGACCCCTGCGCGGGACTGCGGCCGCTCGCGTCGAAGGCACCACCGGCCTCCAGGCTCGGCGTCATCATCAGGCCGGTGCCGTAGTCCATGTCGAGCCAGTCCGCGAACATGACCTTGGGGAGCACTGGCGCGTGCGCCCGGACAGCGGCCGCGCCAGGCTTTGTGAGGCAGCTCGAGTCGTCGGCCGACGACGACTCGACCTGTTCGGACGAGTCGGAGTTCACCGGCCGGGTGATTCGTTCTTGCAGGCTGTTTTCACTGGGGTTCGGGCTGCCACGGACGTCGGAATTGGTGGATTTGGATTGTGGCGCGTCTGCCGAGTTCGGTTGTTGCGCGCCCTCGACGCGCTTCTTGAGGTACGAGTTCCAGTAGTTCTTCACCTCGTTGTCCGTCCGGCCGGGCAGGTGCCGCGCTATCTGAGACCACCTGCGGCAACAAATTTCCTGACCATGTTAGACATGCAAGCCAAAGTTGGACTCCAAATTTACAGTTCGATGAATTCTATTGTCGTTGTCGGCAGGGCAATTGCAAACTCCAATTGTCATATTTTTTGAATTGGCAACTCGACTGACCCTTGATCTTCCTATGCAAGGGGACAAGAATGGTTTGGTGGACGACGTGGCCTATTTGTACGGGCCATGAACACATCATCCTCTAATTCTTTATCTTGGGTGTTATTATTGTACAGTCTGTCCAATAAAGAATGTATTATTGTCGTAGTAGTACTACATGTCTTCTTCGTTCGGATTGTCAAAACAGCAGTTCTCACAGTTCTCATAATTCGCAAGTGAACTATGATTGGTTTGAATAGTTGACTGTAGTACATGCGTATTTATAAAATGATTGTACAAATAGTTAATATCAAAAGGACGGTATTACGATTTTTGACGTATGAAACGGGAAATAATTAATAGAATAAATTAGCTAACTTGCACCGACAAGCAACAACAGCATTTCTCCAATAAAGAAAGTAGCTTTTTTAAAGGTAGTAGTAGACACTAGTTTTGCCATTTCATTGTTTTTTTTGGTATAAAAAGATATCACCGTGACCAGTCACACTTTCTAGTAAATTAATGAAATCGAGATGCTTGTTTATAATCATCAAATGTGCACTCGGAAAAGAAGCAATCGAGTGACTCGATATGGAGCATAGATGTCAGCATCAACTCCACCATGTAAAGCGGTCTCCATGGTAAACATGAGCATTTACTTTTGTTTTCACTAGCTAAACCTAATTTTGCTACTCTGGAACTGAATTTGCCTGCTTAACGACACTACCAGGCTGACACTAGCAAAGTATAGTAAGAAGCAGTAGGTTTTATGAGAAATTTACTCTCTGATTGATTCAATCACTTCTTGCTCTAAAGGTGAGAGGTGAAAAGCCTGATGCTTACTTGTTGCCCAGTTTGGCGTGAAGGCTCATGACGGTCTCTTCTTCCTCCCGGGAGAACGTGCCGTGCTTCAGCCCCGGCCTCAGGTAGTTGATCCATCTCAGCCTGCAGCTCTTGCCGTTCCGCTGCAGCCCTGCACGCGAGGTAATTCACAGAGAATTCAGCCCACAAGCCGAGGACGAGGTACATTTGACAATTTTTTGCTGAATTCAAACAAGCAGGCGAAATTAAAGAGCTCCACTAATTGTTCTCTGAAAGCTGAGCAACACTTGAAAAAAAAAATCCCTTCCTTTCCCTTCCCACAAACCAAGGTGCATTTCAGAAACACGAGAGCGGAGAGCCCCAATAAGCAAGCAGGGGAATTTGGAAAAGAATTTTCCTGCTACTAGAATTGGAGCCCGGTGCAATGCAAGAACACAAAGTTCTACTCAATTCCCCTTGAATCTTTGGAGAATTGCGAATGCGGCGCTTGGTTTGGCACTTACCGGCCTTGACGGGGAGGGCGTTCCAGCAGCCGTGGCCGTAGCGGAGGATGTAGTCGCGGAGCTTCTGGTCCTCCTCCGGCGACCACAGGCCCTTCCGGTAGTGCACCTTGGGCTTCTGGCACGTCTTGCACCCCATCAACGGAGGAGAGATAAATGCCACTTCAGGTGCAGGACGACGAGAGCTCCTGAGCGTAGGAGGCAGGAAGGAAGTAAATCTTGCTTTGACAGGAGGCTGCGATTGCACTGTTGTGTCGGTCTGCGTTGGCGTGAGCGCTGTGCGCAGGACTTTATAGGCAGGAACCCAATGATGAGTTTGTTATGTTAGCCTTAAAGAAATAGAAAGTAATGGTTTTAAGCTTTTTAACCACGCACAACCTGTGCTGCTCCTGTGTGTATTTTGTTAATAAACCGGGTCTAGACCGGCGGTCCTAGTTCATAATGGGCTCTTTATCTATTCGATAGTCTATATAAAGAAGTAGGGGTCCTAACTATTGTACTACTATTTACAGAAGAGCAATAAAGAAAAGCTAGAAGTCCACTTATATTCGCGCCGCTGCCGGCTCTGCATGGCCACCGTGTTTTTTGGCCCCGCACGGCCACACGCCACTGCGCCGGGCGTTGTACTCTTTGGCCCCGCACAACCACGCTCTCTCATGGCGGCCGCCGTCTTTCGCTGCCCCAGTCTGACCACGCGCCACCACGCCTCCCTGTCCCAAGCATGGTCGTGCGCCACCCGCCGCCGTCTTGCATGCTGCGGCAGCTGCTGCGTCGTCCGCCGCCGCCGCAGATCGGCCGCAAGCCATGCCACCGCGCCCTCCATGCGTCTCAAAGACGTCTTGCGTCGGCCCGACGCCGAGTGGACCTTGCGCCCGAAACGGCGTCGGCAACCATGTGCGCCGCGGACCTCGTCGGCGCTGCTGGCCGAACGCCGTCATCTTTGCGCCAGAAGGCTGCGCCATGCTCATCCGCGCTAGTGCACCACACTGCACCCTCGAAGAACCCGTCGCGCGCTGCCGGTGACTCTCACACCCAAACCTGGCCGCCCGCAAGTAGCCGCGTCGCCGAGCCGCTCGCACGAGGTCGTACTTTCACCACAACGCACAGCGTCGGCGAGCGAGACTGCCGGCTCTAGCGGGCCCCGCATGGCCACCGCACCCACCGTGCCCGCTACAGCAAGAACCGATCGCACACCGCAGGCCAAGCGCCCTCCGTGCGTGTTGCGGGCCGCCGCCGCCACCCGAAGTGGTGCTAGGGAAAACCTAGCACTTGTCTTGAAGACGCCGTTTGAGCCTAACGGGCCAAAAGGAGCAATGAGCCAACCCAAAACCGAAGAAAGAAGGGGGTACAACCTAAGAAAAAGAGGAAAAAGAGGAAAAAAAAGAAAGAAAAGGAAAAGAAAGGGTAACTATGCAAAACGACCCTCGGAGTTCGAAAAATTACGAGGAAATTTTGCGGATAAGAAAATTTTGCGAAAACGCCTTGAAAACTTGAAAATTGCACAGAAAAAATATCTCGGAATTGAAATTTAGCGTTTTAGCCCCTAGAAATTATAGAATTTAATGAAAATTCATATTCCAGCAGAAAAGGGCTTCGAGAATTCATATTTTGAATTATTTTGAATTTTTGAAGCATGTTTAACTTTGTTATTATTATTATTTATGCAAATTATGTATTGTATTTATTGTTTTGATTATCTGTGATTGTTTATATTGCTTTTAATAACTGAAAATAGCAGTAAATCATGAAAAATACATAGAAAATACGGGATCATGAACCGAGAGTTAGAAGAATATTATGAGAATTTTGCAACCATTTTATGTAAATTACCAGCAGTAATCTTATGAACTCTTTGTATGAATATGAAGATGACTGGCATCACGAACCAGGAGTTTGAAGAGCTGGGCCAGTATGGCCAAAATTTGTACAGAATTTGTACCAGTCTTCAACTCTGTGGTAAGATAATCACGGATGAGCAGAAGTGTAATATCCCGTTCAAATATAAAACATATAAGTGACTAGTATTAGAATTAAATATAATTAGAAAGGAAAAATTCAAAATTTTAAAGTAGTTTTAGAACTCGGGCCTTTGGCCCATAGCTCTTTGGGCCCATGTGGGGGGAACTAAACCCTAGCACCTAAGTACTGTAGCACAGGGCACTGTAGTGCCACTGTTACTGTAGCACAGCACTACTGTAGCACACCCCTCCCCTCCGGTGCTTCTCCATTGTTGCCGGCCATAAGGAAGAGGAAGGAGAGGGAAGAAGAGAGGAGAGGAAGAAGAAGAAGGTGGGGGTGATCTTCGCGAGGGCTTCGCGAAGGTTTCAGCGGCATCTCGCATCGTTCTTGTGGGTAAATTCGTGATCCCAATTAGTTTTGATAGATAATTTGTATGCGATTCGTATTCATTAGATGTTCTGAGATTTCTGTAGTAGATCGGTTGAATCTGTCTTCCTGTTGACGCACGGTTTTGGATTAGATCCGAGTAGATTCAGGGATTAGTGTCTCCTGGAGATAGATGAGAATTTTCTTTATCTTTCCAGAAAGTTGTAATTCATAATTTTTGGATAAACGGTTAATTAGTTATGAATTTCGCAAGACAGAGTGCTAAATCAGTCTCAAGACTTGTGCAGCGAACATAGATCTGTAAATTTGATATGGGAGACGGCCAAATTGGATCAGTTGGTCTCCTTGAGAGTTGTAGGTATTTTAATTGTGATTCCAGAAAGTTAAATTTCATAATTTTTGGATTTCTAGATCAAAAGTTATGAATTTTATAAGCTCAGGCTGTAATCTGCCTCTCTGTTGTGGACAGAAGAGTTTTACTTGACTATTTACAATATTTGTTACACAATAAAAATATTTGAGATAATTTTATTGAGATATTTGGTTTCCTGTAGTTTCCAGAGAGTATTAGAACAATGTGTTTGATTGAGCCAAACAAAAGTTATGAAATTCACAAGTTAGTAGTACCGGAGATGGCAGATCAGTCTTTGGGATTAAAAACAAAGACTTAGATGAACTAGTTTGATCTTTTCGTCACCTGAGAAGTTGTAGCTAGGCTTGTGTAGGTTCTAGTAAAATTGGATTCATGGCTTTTGGAGTTTTGACTCAAAAGTTAAGAATTTTTCCTTAACAGCTGTTCGTTTGGACAGATTTGAGAATTTGAGAGAGTTTTGATTAATTGTTGGGATTGCGTTTAGGGACGCTTGTTCTCTTTCTGTTTCATTGCATTGCTGTACACTTTTGGTTGGTGTACTTAGTATTTTGTTTTACGGCTGTCAGGTGGTGGTGAACCCCGGGGCTAGAGCTTTCTATCGTTGATTTCCGAATCATGGTTGAGGCAAGTACAATTGATTTGTCTTGTTTGTTGTTTGTTCCACTTGATTGATGAATATGAAATGGGTAATTTCGGTATTCCTTGTTTCCCTTCATAGTTGATATACCATGATTCTTCAATAATAAGACTACGTTCCTTACATTCATTCGTTCCTTCGCTCTTGTTCACCCACGGGGTGTAAATAGTGAAATCCCATTATTCCAATATGGGCAAGTACATTGTGTGATGTCTTTGCTATCGATTGTTCATAATGTTTTAAGTTCACGCCATGACTGAGTACTATGGTATGTGAGTAGGTTTCGTTGACTTCTACTTCGTTTCATGTATGTGAATCATGCTTCTTGAGTTTTCTTCTTACAAATTCATATATATTCATTCATTCATTCATGGTTCATGATTCACCCACGGAGTGGGATGTAAAGACCCATCAATTCCAAAGATGGGCACGTAAGACCCACCATTCCAATGTGGGCGGTTTGGGACACCCGTGTGAAACGTTCTTCATACGGGACTTGGATCCGCATTTTGTTAAATGCGGGCTTAGTGAACACCGACGGTGTGTCACCACTATACCTGATATATGCATGTGTGTAGTCCCTTCATTTCATTCAATTCATTCAAATATTAGATTCGTGATTTATTCATATTCTTCAATGATGTTGTCATGATCATGTTTGTTGTATGTCCCATTTATTTTCTGTACTTGCCGAGTCTCGGACTCATTCTTGCTTATTTGTTTTTTTAGGTGATCATTGATATTGGCTCTATTGGGAGGAGTAGACACGCACTACTCATTCACTTCATCTTAATCAAGTCCAAGATTACGATTTAGTTCTATTTTTCATTCGTTAATGATGAACTGTAATAATTAAATTTAGATGGAGTTGATAACCCTCTCTATGTTATGGTTGATTAAGTATTGCTTGTGATCTTGATCACCCTCGTTATACTTGCTTGAATTCAGAATATTTTCATGCCACGGTTCTATTAAATAGTGATCTCTTTATGTTATTGGATGATATTATTCAAATTCTTCCGCATTATGGTTGTGTGTTAGATGATTTAGGTGACATCTTAGTTTCCGAATAGCCAGGGTGTTACAAGAAGATTGAGAAGACTCTCTCTACCTTTCACCCAAATACGGTGCAATCCACACACAACTATCATCAAGATGGCTACAAGGAGTATGCCGAATTGATTGACATAATGCAAGTTGCGGAAGCTCAAGATGATGTTATAAGAAAGAACTATATCTCACAGCCGCCTAGTAGCAATGTTAGCCATAAAGCCAATGCTAGCAGCTACAAGGTGAGGAAGCCTCACACAAAGGAGAGGGGCAAGAAGGATAAGGTCGTGGGTTGCACGTTATTGATACTTTCCAGTCTAAGAAGAAGGGCAAAGACAGCATGAGGCACACCTTGCTATTGCAGGCACAGAAGATCCACAGCCATTAGTTGCACTCATGGATGTGAATAGCCCAATAGCAGCCCCCATCACCCCTCCTTTAGACATCGTAACGGCCGCATCCGTAGTTGCTCAAGAAGAGAAGATCGTCATGAAGCAAATTCAGACAGAAGTTTCTACATACTTCGTTGATTCGATCAAGTGCATGCATTGCATTTAGATCTTTTTACAGTCACTTGCATTTGTGATTGTGAAGGAACTTTGAATAATGGTTGTAAGCTCTAGGAGAGCAAAACATTAAATTCTTATGATGAATCTTGTCAAGCTTATTTTTCCATATTTATAATAGCAAGTTATATTTTGGTATCTGAAGTATCAGAACGCGTGTGGCGCCCTATGGAGGAAGCGTGCTTAGTGGATAGCGGCACAACGAATAACACCTTGAGAGAGACAAAAAAAATTCAGTCGATCAGTAAGAATGTTGGTAGTCTTACGACAATCGTAGGCAGCGATACTTGTATAATAGGCTCAGGAAAGGCCACAATTATACTCCTGATGGGCACAATTTTGGTCATTAAAGAAGTCTTGTTTTACCCAGAATCGACTAGAACTCTCAAGATATTCGCGCTAACGGTTCTCACGTAGAGACTGAAGAAGAGTATGTTAAGGAATAACTGCTCATTACAAAGCGTGAAGAAAGTGGAAAAGGGTACGAGAACAACTTCCTTCATATGAAACTGGGCTATACTACACTAATATTAAGGCACCCGCAGCCTATACTGTCCTAAAAACCGTATTTAGAAGCTCTGAACGTTTCTACCTCCGGCATGATAGATTATGCCACCTAGGTCTTAGGATGATGAGAAATATAATTAATAATTCACAGGGAAACAGTGTCAACGTAATGAATTTTCTGAATCAGGAAAATTTTGTGTGCCCTGCATATACCACCGGGAAATTAATTACTAGACCTTCTGCTCGGAAAGCGAATGATGAAGTCCCTGCATTCCTGGACTGTATCAAGGGAGACATTTGCGGTCTTATACAGCCCATGTCAAGGCCATTTAGGTATTTTATGGTACTCATCGATGCTTTCTTGAAATGGTCGCACGTATGTTTATTGTCTACGAGAAACTACGTTTTTGCAGAGCTAATCTCGCAGATAATTAAAATTAAGAATAATTTCCCTGATCATCATGTGAAGTCCATCAGAATGGACAACGCCGGAGAATTTACTTTAAAAACATTTGATGATTATTGTATGGCAATGGGACTTAACGTTGAGTATTCAGTACCGTATGTCCACACCCAGCATAGACTAGTAGATTTTGCAGAATTGTAATTTATCAACTACATGTTAGGAACACGCAGTCCTGCTCACAGCAACTCTCATCAATTTTAGACCATCGGCATATAACATCCATTCACATATGCAACTAGTGCAAAGGTCAGCACAAAAATTTTCTCATCTTTGAAGATTTGGTTGCAAGCTTTATGTACCTATACCACCACCACAGCGAACTGCAATGGGCATTCTCCGAAAGTTTGGGATATACGTTGGTTATGAGACAACATCCATAATCAGGTATTTTGACCCTATGACGAGAGATTTGCATACTGCTCGATTCGCTGATAGTATATTAAATGATGATAGTTTCCCGTCATTAGGGGGAGGAAATAAACTCCTTGATAAAAAATATCGGGAAATAAAGTGGCAAGCCACGAGAATCTATGCACATGACGTGCACACTAGTGAAGCAAATAGAGAAGTTCAGAAGATAATTAAAGTCTAGAAGACAATTGAAGTCTAGAAGACAATTGAAGTCCAGAAGATAATTGATTTGCAAGCATTAGCGAATCAACTGTTTGACCACTTTAGTGATTTAAAGAGCGTGACCAAGTCACATGTGCCTGCACGCAATGCACTGGAGATGGTTGAAATACCGATGAAGGTATCCCTAATCTCGTCCAAAGGTCTCAGAAAGGACGAGAACTGCGGCCCCTCGAATCCGAAGTAACTGGGGACGTCTGGTGAAAAATGATAAGAAGGATTTGACACAGTCGATCACCGAAGTTTCCCAGAACCAGAAGGGGAGCCAGTTGAGACCTAGCACCAATATGGAATTTTCAGAAAAAGGCATACCAGAATTGAACATCCCCATGAAGGGAGATACCAGCATGGATATGTGCGCACATATCGGAGCTGGAAAACTAAAGGGACTTGCCCCCATAATTGAAAGCAGCAGTGAGCAAGTAGAAATATTAGAAGAATCACTCCTTAAAGAAATAGTTATAAACTTTGTGACATCGGGAGAATCTATGAATAAGACAACAGCCAATGCCGGCATTTACTTTGCAAAGAAAATTATCACAATCATAAATCTTGATCTAGAGCCTGCATCACGCGCTGAATATAAGAAAAGATCATATTAGGAAGACTGGAAGAAGGCAATAGAAATAGAATTATTATCTCTGAATAAAAGAAAGGTATTTGGGCCTGTAAGCCGCACGTCTCCCCATGTGCACCCCATAGGGCATAAGTGGGTATTTGTTCGAAAGTGAAATGAAAATAAGCAAGGCTCGTTGCACAAGGTTTCACTCAACGTCCAGGAGATGATTATGAATAAACCTATTCCCCGATTATGGGCGAAACCCCCATTTAGATATTTAATCTCAATGGCAGTAAACTTGACTGCATACCTTTATGGAAATTTAGATTCGGATATTTATATGAAGGTACCTAAATGTATCCCTGTCCGAACTAAGACAGAGCAAATAGAAATCTGTACAGTGTGAAACTCAGGAAGTCACTGTACGGACTTAAGCAATCAGACAGGATGTGATATAATCGCTTGAAGTGACTTTCTATGCAAGAAAGGTGACGAGGATATAATCATCCTCATTTAATCATTTAACTATAATTCATATTATAGATAATAATGACGTCATATAACTCTTGAGCATACCCCTTAATAGTCATAAGGGAGAAGCTAGAGGTCGTAAATTCTTCTACGACCACCTAGTAGTCGTAAGTCCTTCTACGACTACTCCATTGTCGTAAGTCCTTCTACGACTATCCCATGATCGTAAGTCCTGCTACGATCAGTCTGTGGTCGTAAGATCCTCTTCGACCACCACCTGGTCGTAAGTTCTTTTACGGTCAGTCCCTGATCGATAGGGCACACAGACATACGGGCCTAGTCGATCAGGGAATCTTCTGTACCATATCCAAGGATATTAGCAATCAATTACGTTGTTATTCTTCGGAATAATAGCACGATTTAAACTCCCTGTTATGGTGATAACTGCTTGGCAACGTGGGAACGTTACTACTCCCACAATAACCTCCAGTAACGGCTCCACAATCTGGAACATTATGGCGGCCTTTAGACTGGAGATGCAACGGTGCGCTTCAAGGACTGTATAAAAGGCGGAATCATCAGGACAACTGGGGAGAGGGAGAGGCAATCAGAAACACAATCAGGAGCTCAAGACACTATACTCTAGTCTTTCTCTTGATCTTGTAATCCAGCATACTCAATACATACACACAGGAGTAGGGTTGTTATTGTCCTAGGAGAAGGCCCGAACCTGTATAAAAATCCCCGTGTCTCCCTCTCTGTGTGATTTTGAGCCTAGGGGAACCCCCGAATCAGATAATATTTACGTAAGTTCGGTTCTAAAACACCGACAAAAGACTACATGAACAATGAGGATTGTATCTATGTATCTATACAACGATCCTAGGATGGATTTTGTACAATCTTAGCGTATGAAGATGATCTGAATATCATGAGAACCTTGGAAGAAATTAAGGAAGCAAACTCTTACTTGGAGTCAGAGTTCGAAATGAAAATTTTGGGTAAAACCAAATATTGTGTAAGCTTGCAGCTTGAGCATGCCCCTGAAGGAATATTAGTGCATCAGTCAACCTACACTCAGAAGGTGTTAGAACTTACCAAATGGCATTGGTAGGGAATGGAAGACATCTTCCGATACCTCAAAGGAAGCAAATACCTTAGTCTGTTCTACAAAAAGAACCAAGACTTGTCTATGAATGGCTATGCAGATGCTGGGTACATATCGGACCCGCATACAATAAAATTGCAAACAGGCTATGAACTCCTATGTGGTGGAACTGCAATTTCATGAAAATCGTCTAAGAGTCCTGTATCGACTTCGATGAACCACTCAAAAATAATAGCACTGTACGAGGTCTCATGAGAATGTGCTTGGCTTCGGCGGATAATTCACCACATCCAGTAGTCGTGTGGATTGAATACCACGCAAACCCCCACTATTATCTATGAAGATAATGCAGCTTGTGTTGCGCAAGTGCAAATGGGTTATGTGAAGAGTCATCTCACAAAACATATCAACCCAAGTACTTCTATGCTCATGAATTGCAAAAGATGAACGAAATTAAAGTACCGCATTGTCGACGATCAAGTCGTCGATCTTACGAAATGAAAAGAAGAAAATGACAGAGAGTTCTTGGGAAAGAATGGGACTACTCGTTATTGCTATGAACTGGTTATTACAAGGGAGTGCCTTCGACAGGGCAGTGGACTAATCCTAATTACACTAAGCGTAATGCTTGCTATGCTATTGAAACCCAATCATCTGTTGCTCTTCCGAATTGGATTGCCTTCTGCCGGTTGCGTTCTCCTTTAAGTAGTTGACGAAGTGGCAGCAGTTACTCCTAGAAGTGGCGCCTGTTGGAAGTGCCACGACTGGTCAGAGCGAGGCAATAGTTGATGAAGTAGCAACTATTCTACGGTTGTGTGTCCGTGAGACACTTAACCGTAGGGTAGTTTGTTGTTAGTGTCTGGATCATGTAATGTCGCATGGTATGGACCAAATATGACATGTGTTTCATTCATCATACGGTATGGAATATACCCAGAATTGGATTCGGATGCCAGTTCATTGCTTCTACGAGCAGTCATCTGGTCGGGGACTGGGTACGTGATCTCGTCCGACCAGGGTATCCTCAATATAACCTCTAGAATTCTTACGACCACAGAGGTCGTGAGCCCTAGGGGTTACGACCATAAAGACATATGCTCTTTTATTATGTATTAAAGTAATACATAGAGATTTTAATCCTTGTCATGCATGCTAAGTCATGTGAAAATCTTGTAAATTTATTCACTAAATCACTTCCAGCGTCTAGCTTTGAAAGATGCATACGTAGAATTGGAATAACGAGACTTAGAGAAGTGTAGAATTCTGTGGGAGAATCTTCACGAACTCATTATTGAAGCTTGATCACGAAGATTGAGTGCCCAAAGAATAAATCCTAAAGATTAAATGAAATTAGGTGGACTGTACTATTTTTCCTTTGATGTGTTTTCCTGAAGTTTCTCGGCTAAGGTTTTTAATGAGGCAATTCGTGCAGCACGGCAGAACATGTTTCATGTACTCTTTCTCTAAATTTTTCCCACTAGGTTTTTATGGAGTTACATATCGGATGAGTGCCCAAGGGGGAGTGTTAAGAAACCATGCCCAGACCGGCAGTCCTGGCCCACGATGGGCTCCTCGTCCATCCAGTAGCCTATATAAATGAGGGGGACCCTAACCATTGTACTACCATTTACATAAGAGCAATAAAGTGAAGTCAGAAGTTCCATCATATCTCTGTGTTCAATCTACTATTATGTTCTTGTGTTCTTGTATTGTTCTTACGATTCTGAGTTTGTCTACGAGGTAATTGCTTGGACTGGAATCACCAGCGACGTTTCCTCAATATATTTATATGTATACAAAGATTACAATGTTCTATTGTACAAGGCAACTCCAATCCTGAAGATAGCAACAATCGTTGATTGTTGATAGAGATTGAGGAGAGATTACAGAGAGAGATTATAGGGATAAGATATACATGCCTACAATCTATCTGTTTCAATATCCTCCCTCAATCTTAATCGAGCACAGCAAGGTTAAGATTGGCCTTCAGATTAAAAAATGGTCGCTCAGTGAGGGGCTTTGTGAATATATCAGCCACTTGATCATGCGAAGAGATGAACTTGATTTCCGGTGCTTTGCATGCTACCTTCTCCCGAACAAAATGGAAGTCTACCTCAATATGCTTGGTGCGAGCATGGAAAACTGGATTTGCTGATAAATATGTCGCTCCCAAGTTGTCACACCACAAACATGGGACTTGATCCTAAACAATACCCAATTCACCGAGAAGAGATTGTAACCAGGTAATCTCGGCTGTCGCATTGGCAAGCAATTTATATTTTGACTCGGTGCTCGAGCGAGAGACGATTGCTTGCTTCCGAGAACTCTAGGAAATGAAATTGGTACCAAAAAACACTGCAAATCCTCCTGTCGACCATCTATCTTCGACGCTGCCTGCCCAGTCGACATCTGAGAAAGCGCTGACAAGAGTTGATGAGGATTGCCGAATTGCAAGACCACAGTCGATGGTGTGTTTAAGATACCAAAGAATCCTTTTGACGGTTGTCCAGTGATCAGTCGTAGTTAGGGCTGGAAAAATAGCTCGAGGCTCGCGAGCCAGCTCGGCTCGTACCAGGCTCGAGCCGGCTCGGCTCGGGCTCGTTCAATTTTCGAGCCGAGCCGAGCTCAGCTTTTGGCTCGCATGCATTTCGAGCCAAGCCCGAGCCGCTCATGAGCTTCATGAGCTCGGCCCACAAAGCCCAATGGGCGGCGAGGCACCCGCCGGTCCCTAACTCCCTAACATAAGGCCATCTCCAACCGCCACTCCATCCGCCACCCCCAATTCCCCATCCCCATCCCTGTCACGACCCGAGCCTCAAAGAGGTCCGACGCTTGTCCCAGGAGCACCTCAAAGGAGGTCTGTGGATCCTGCACCTCGAGGTGAAAAGCTGACAGGAGCACTCGTAGGAGGTCTTACAGTACTCTGGGACCTCGGGGAGGTCGTGGCGATCCCAAGAGCACTCGGAGGAGGTCCCAAAATCCTTGTGCACAACTGAGCTAGTCCTAAGGACCAACAGCTAGCTCACAAAGTGAACAAAAGTGGTAACATCTATCAACACAACTTTATTAAAAATAACAACAAAGTTGATTACAAAAGGGGCATACAGACAACAAGAACAAAATACAGCGAAAGCAAAAGTGGGAAGGCCACACGACTCGCCATTGGTAGTCGTCTGGAGGTCGCAGCCTAGACGTCTTGGTCTTCAGGGTCCTCGAAGACGTCCTCTCTTGCTCAAACATGTCAAGCAAGAGTGAGCACAACAATCGTGCTCGCAAGTCACACCCGTCAAGTAACAGATTGAATGCATGCATACAAGGATGTCCCAAGGGAGGTCTTATAGGGTTGTCTTTGCACAAAGCTAAGTTTCTTTCCAAATACATGTACTAAGTTCCAAAGCAGTTATACAATAACTAAAATTCATTTTCTAAATCAATTTTATAGTTGGATAACATTCATCAACAAGTGGTGAAGGATACCCTCCTATCACAAGGCTGCCTGCCCAAATCCATTTGGATAGACATCCAAAACCATTTCAAAGATGTCTTTTGAAAACAAAACCAATATCTGACTTGGAGAAGCTTTGCCAGCATGTCCTTGACCGCAGACACTGGCTATTCGAATAGTTTTACACTCTGTAGAGGTGTACAGCTTTACCCACATAACACGACTTCTCTAGTTTGTTTGGCATCCGTCGATACCACCACTCACTGCCGAAGGTAAGTGGTCTAGAGCTCGTGACAAGGCCTTTACGATGCGCCATCCCACCGCAGTCCCCCCTCGCTAAGGTTTCGCCCCCTGTGGATAGAAACCCGCTGAGTTCTTGGCCCCCTCTTGCGCTAAGTGGGAATGAATAAAAGTAGGTCATCAAGACACCCACACAACCGGATGGAACGACCACGGTGGAATATTACAAATTAGTCAGCCATGTCCTCCCCATTTCTGGACATGTGGTTGCACGGTGAGAGGCATGGCAAAATACACTCGAAGACCTGCTCTTAACTGACCTGGGCGACTTCCACAAAACCCTGGGCATCAACCATAGAAATGGATCGATCCCGTGCATGAACATGCACCCATCCAAACAGCCAGTTCGCCCAAGTCCAAACTAATTTCCCTTTTTCTTTGCTTTTCAAAAACATTTGCAAACTACCACTACAACCCAATGTCATGGATTAAAATATTTAGAGAACATTGGTCTTTTGGTAGTAAAACTTCCCAAATTAAGATTTTTGGTCTAAACTTGACTAAGCACAGATTTTTGAAACATGCCAGTTCATACTAATGTACCAACTAGCGCTTTACTATGGTGACAAGGGGAGGTCGAAACAATAATCAAGTTTGGATATACAAAGGAATCAGGAATAACTATCAAGTTAAAATAGGGATTTAATTTACTTGAATTCAAATAAGCATGCAATAATAATTTGAAGCAGAAATTAAATAATTTGAGATACTGGGTTCAATATGATCAAGGGTGTAACTTGCCTTGCTCGAAAGCTTGAGGGTCTTCTTCTTCGAAGTACTCGGGTTCCACGGAGTCTTCGAACTCTACACGTGAAAATGAAGCGAATCAAACAAAAACCAAATAAATTCCAAACAAAACGAACTAAGACCAACAGAAAGGAACAGGCTCTCAGGAGGAGGTCCAACTAGCTGGGAGGAGGTCTTGAGGAAACGACAAAAGGATACAGGAGGTCCTGAGGAGGAGGTCATGGGAAAATGACAAAAGGATACAGGAGGTCCTGAGGAGGTGGTCCTGAGGAGGATATGACTACTCGAAGTGGTTGCATGAAGAATACAAGGGATACGACTATACAGCGTAGTCGTAAGAAGGAATACGACTACGCAACGTAGTCGTAGGAACAAGGGAAAGAATAGGGCACAAAGAGACTCACCAAGGCCGGGAAAGAGAGAGGGGGGGGAGAAAGAGGCCGGGGAAGGCTGGAGGAGGACGGCGACGATCGAAGACGGTGCAGTGCTCCAGCGAACCCTTGGCGACGAGGCGGTTGAAGATGACGCAAGCTTCAACGGACTCCTTGACGATGAAGCTTGAAGCACGGGAGGACTGGCGAGAGCAAGAGAATTGACAAAAGGGGATGATAAAGGGCCGCTCAGGCTTATATAGCCAGGGGAGAGTCACTGGAGGACTCAGAGGTGCACATGATCATAGGCACGTGTGATAGGACAAAGCATGCCGAGCAGGTGAAGGAGATGATGGGAGCAGGTGCTGTAGAAGTGACAACATTAAATACGACACAACAGCATTTAATACGCAAGGACAAATGTGTCAGCAGTGACACAACGAGAGGAAGGAGAAGGTGAGCAGGACTGACAAGTGGGGCCTGGTCAAAGCTAAAAAGGGTGGTCAAACCAAAGGGGGGGGTCTTGACCAAAGGGTGTCACGTGACCTATGGGAGGTCGTGACCCAAAGGTGTCACGTGACCTAGGGGTGCACGTGACCATGAAAGCATCTAGGCCCCTAAAAATTGTTTTGGTAATTAATGATAATATGTGAATATGAGATTAACGTGTTTATTGAGTATTTACAAGGTTTAGTCCCATTGGTGAACTTGATGACGTAAAGATGCATGCTAAAGGACAACATGAAGATCTACATGGCTTGAAGACAAGGTACAAGTAGTCTAGGATCATTTTTATATTTTACTGGTCTTAGGAGAATTAGTTGGAAGACCGGATTGTAGGTTAAATGCCGTACTATTAAGAGGGATCATGGCTAGTAGCTTGGTAGCATGTTCTTGTGCCATATGGATCAATTTAGGATTATGCATGCATTTGAATTTGAACTTGAAATTGAATTTGAAAGCTTTAAGTGCATTTGTCGAAATCGGTAGTATCGCGATTATAATGGCGGTTGTAGGTCGCTTAGTGCAGATATGATGGCGCTTTACTAGCGGTAATACGGATTTTGAAGGCATCAGCCAACTGAGCGCTAATGCGGTACGACCGGCTCTTTGACACCCTAGGTCACGTGACACCCTTTGGATCACGATCACCCTTTGGTCACGTGCCCTTTATCACCACCTTTTGCCAATTCTCTTGATCTCGCCAGTCCTCCCGTGCTTCAAGCTTCATCGCCAAGGAGTCCGTTGAAGCTTGCGCCATCTTCAACCGCCTCGTCGCCAAGTGTTCGTTGGAGCGCTGCGCCGTCTTCGATCGTCGCCGTCCTCCTCCAGCCTTCTCCGGCCTCTTTCTCCCCCCCTTTCTCTCTTTCTCGGCCTTGGTGAGTCTCTCCGTGCCATGTTCTTTCCCTTGTTCCTATGACTACGTTGCGTAGTCGTATTCGTTTCTACGACCACGTTGCGTAAGTTGTATCCTGTTGCATTCTTCTTACGACTACGCTACATAGTCGTATCCCTTGTATATATTCTTCGTGCGACCACTTTGAGTAGTCGTATTCTCCTCAGGACCTCCTCCTCAGGACCTCCTATATCCTTTTGTCATTTTCCCAGGACCTCCTCCTCAGGACCACCTCAGGATCTCCTGTATCCTTTTATCGTTTTCCCAGGACCTCCTCCTCAGGATCTCCTCAGGACCTCCTGTATCCTTTTTGTCGTTCCTCAGGACCTCCTCCTCGTTGGACCTCCTTCCGAGAGCCTGTTCTTTTTCAGTTCCTTGTTGTTGTTTTGGTTGGTTCGTTCTATTAGGAGTTTATTTGGATTTTATTTGATTTTGCTTCGTTCTCGCGTGTAGATTATGAAGACCCTGAAGAGCCTGAGTACTTTGAGAAAGAAGACCCTCAACCTTTCGAACAAGGCAAGTTACACCACTGATCATGTTGCACCCAGTATCCCAAATTATTTAAGTTGTGTTTCAAATTATTATGACATGCTTATTTCAATTCAAGTAATTTAAATCCCTGTTTTAACTTCATAATTATTCCTGATTCCTTTGTACAACCAAACTTGATTATTGATTCAATCACTCCTTGTCACCCTAGTAAAGAGCTAGTTGGTACAATAGTATGAACTCGCATGTCGCAAAAATCTGTGCTTAGTCAAGCTTAGACCAAAAATCTTGTTTTGGGAGTTTTACTGCCAAAAGACTAATGTTGTCTGAATGTTTTAATCCATGACATTGGGTTGTCGTGGTAGTTTGCAAATATTTTTGAAAAGCAAAGAAAAAGGAAAATTTGTTTGGACTTGGGCGAACTAGCTGTTTGGATGGGTGCATGTTCATGCACGGGATCGATCCATTTCTATGGTTGATGCCCAGGGTTCTGTGGAAGTCACCTAGGTCAGTTAAGGACCGGTCTTCGAGTGTATTTTGCCATGCCTCACCGTGCAACCACATGTCCAGAAATGGGGAGGACCTGGCTGACTAATTTGCAATATTCCACTGTGGTCGTTCCATCCGGTTGTGTGGGCGTCTTGATGACCTACTTTTATTCATTCCCACCTGGCGCAAGAGGGGGCCAAGAACTTTACGGGTTTCTATCCGTAGGGGGCGAAACCTTAGCGAGAGGGGACTGCGGTGGGATGGCACATCGGAAAGGCCTAGTCACGAGCTCTAGGCCACTTACCTTCGGCAGTGAGTGGTGGTATCGATAGATGCCAAACAAACTAGAGAAGTCGTGTCTTGTGGGTAAAGCTGTACACCTCTACAGAGTGTAAAACTATTCGAATAGCCGTGTCCGCGGTCAAGGACATGCTGACAAAGCTGCTCCAAGTTAGATGTTGATTTTGTTTTCAAAAGACCTATTTGAAATGGTTTTGGGTGTCTATCCAAATGGGTTTAGGCAGGGAGTCTTGTGATAGGAGGGTATCCTTCACCACTTGTTGATGAATGTTATCCAACTATAAAATTGATTTAGAAAATGAATTTTAGTTATTGTATAACTGCTTTGGAACTTAGTACATGTATTTGGAAAGAAACTTGGCTTTATGCAAACACAACCCTATAAGACCTCCCTTGGGACATCCTTGTATGCATGCATTCAATCTGTTACTTGACGGGTGTGACTTGTGAGCACAGTTGTTGTGCTCACTCTTGCTTGACATGTTTGAGCAGGAAAGGACATCTTCGAGGACCCTGAAGACCAGGACGTCTAGGCTGCGACTTCCAGACGACTGCCTGTGGCGAGTTGTGTGGCTTTCCCGCTTTTGCTTTCGCTGTATTTTGTTCTTGTTGTCTGTATGCCCCTTTTGTAATCAACTCTGTTGTTATTTTAATAAAGTTGTGTTGATGGATGTTACCACTTTTATTCACTGTGTGAGCTAGCTGTTGGTCCTTAGGACTAGCTCGGTTGTGCACAAGGATTTTGGGACCTCCCTCTGGAGTGCTCTTGGGACTGGCCACGACCTCCTTGAGGTCCGGTAGTACCAGAAGACCTCCTACGGAGTGCTCCTGGGTCAGGCTTTCGACCTCCCTGAGATCCGGACTGTCATAGGACCTCCCTTCGGGGTGCTCCTGGGACAAGCGTCGGACCTCTCCGAGGCTCGGGTCATGACACCCTGCCTTGTCATGCTAACGCTCGTGGCGTGACAGTGGTGGCTATTTTTGAAGGGGTTCACAGATAAGAAATATTACGATTGTTGCAAAAGATATGTGGACTATTTAGTAGGAAAGATGAAATTTTCATGCACAAGTTCACTATTTTATGTGCCCATGTACATCGTATTTAACATTTGATTTTGCATGGACATCTGGTCAAAAAAAATTAAACCTGATTTGAGATAGCAAGAATTGAACGGTGCTAACTGAATACACAATCCTAGGCAGTAGATCTTTTTTCAAACCTGTGATGTTATTGCAATGATTGGTGGTGCTTGCCGTCACTTAGGGGTCGAAGACCATTTAGTGCCTATTTTTTTTTTCCAGAACACACCTTTTGGACCTTTATTTTTATGTTGTGCCCAGCCTTGCTACGCCAAGAATTGAATGGAAGAAGAGAATGAGATTTGAAATCGACTTTACAGCGCAGTTGTGAATTGAAATAGACTTTATAATGCAGTTGCAAATTACATGGCACATAGGGTTTGGTTACGTGCATAAGGAATGACATCATGCATGAGTCAACAAACCAAAATACACCTACGATACATGTGCGTCTTTTTGGAATGGAAATAAAGTTGATTTGAACAAAGATCATTCATTTTGGCGGCCCATCGCTCCCATCTCCTTGTCTCCTTGCTGCCTGTGGCGACGGCGGCGGCCAGTCTCGAAGTGAGCCATGTCCTACGAGATGGGTTGGATGCTTGAATGATGTTAGGATAACACAACGTCGAGCCAAATTAATAATTATGATGCATATTGAACATAACTTACCTCTTCGATCCAGAGTGTGCCCAGGCGACGGAGAGCGCTAGTATGGCCGATGGTCTCACTTGCAGGAGCCTTCCCCTTGTCCGTCGCGTGCTTGGCCCCGTCATACTCATCTTCCTGTTAGGGTGTCCTCCACCACCACCCAGTTTTCTTGGGCTCGTCCAATGCCTTTTCAATTGGGTTGGGTATGTAAGGTGTCCAGCGTTTAAAGGTCTCAGTTTTCAGATGGCCCCTCCATTCCGATAACGACCCCGGGCTCATCCCATCCAAAGGTCAACTTAATCCTCGTCAGAAGAGTTCGAAAGTCTGGTGATTCTTGAAACACAAGCACCGTCACTTCCATGCCAACAAAGTCAGCATCACTCCTTGTTTGGCTAACAAGCCCATTAGTAAAAATACGTACAACTTTATCCATCTACATCCAACAATGCGAACAACATATTGCAAAGCCAGTACTAAAGTAAGAATCCAGCTAAGCCAAATTTTCTTTTGTTCCTTTACGGAAAATAAGTGTGGTATTACTTGGACTCACTGAAGTTGGAATCGCCAAAAACAAACATAATCCACAAAAACCAGACAAAGAGACTTAGATGGATGGATCTTTTAGATACATATGCATGCATGTTATGCTCCTCACATCACATCCAAAAAATGCATACATAACTAGAGACCCACACCATGCCTCTTTATTGAGCAAACTCTAAAATTTACATCTTCGCAATGTTCATTACACAAAATTTTGGCATGCCACAGGGTTAATCAACCAAGCAATTCAGAATTAAATTATTTAGTTAACCAAGCAATTCAGAAAAAAATCAGAATTAAATTAACAAATTCATAGAGAAACAAACCAAAATTTTAAAAGGGCATTTCCCATGAGTGCCCCTCCTACTCTAGGGAAATTGAACCTAAACATTCGTACCACCATTAACGTGTCTGAAAATTATGAAAGAACCTTTTAAAAGCATAGTTGCTAAAAATTTGACTAATATGCTATAGGAAAGACCAATGTACATGTAAATAAGGTACGTAATTTTAGATACATATGCATGCATGTTATGCTCTTCGCCTCACATTCAAAAAATGCATACATAACTAGAGACCCACACCATACCTCTTTATTGAGCAAACTCTAAAATTTACATCTTCGCAACGTTAATTACACAAAAGTTTGGCATGTCACGGGGTTAGTCAACGAAGAAATTCAGAATTAAATTATTTAGTCAACCAAGCAATTCAGAAAAAACAGAGTTAAATTAACAAATTTAGAAAGAAAGAAACAAAAAATTTAAAAGGACATTTCCCATTACTACGCCCCTCCTACTCTAGGAAAACTGAACCTGAACATTCCTGCCACCATTGACATGTTTGAAAATTATGAAAGAACCTTACAAAAATAGTTACTGGAAATTAGACTAATATGCTATAGGAAAGACCAATGTACATGTAAATAGGGCACAAACATTTTGATTAGTTCCAAAGCTTGAATATGCTTGCAGATAGAGGAGTTTACCAATTAGGGGCTAAATCTGCCTCATGAATATATCAAATAATGGTACCTTTGATTTATCCCTTACAAACCCCAAAAAAATATTTGAAATTAATATACTTAAATAAACTTATGAAAACATGCTGAAAATGATATATTTTTCATACTAACTTCAAAAACCAAACCATGACTCTGATTTCTCTCACCTTATCTGTAGGCACATGTGTTTTGACATTTTCACATACTCCCTAGGATTTTTTTAAAAAAATTCTCACTAGTGCTTTCTTCTACTATTTACTGAAACAACTTTTCCGGACAAACACCATTGTGATTCCCAAATCCCAACCCTATATATTTTGTTAAAGATGTTTCTGTAATTAATTAGTTGTAGATTGATTTGTGTCTTCACACAAGAAACTTGATGACATGCCAAAAAAATTCTATAACTGTACCCAGATTTGCCAAAAAAATAGAGTTTGGTTCCAAGTCCAACAAAAGCTAAAGTATGCACATGTTCTAAACCTAATTTGCTCTGTAATTAAGCAGGGTAGTGTCACTTTCTTTCCATTATGCTACAGAAATGAACAAAAACACTCATTTTGTACTAACAAATTTTTATAGGCACAATCATTTTTTTTGTTTTATTGAAACCAGATAAATTTGAAGTGATTCACCTATAAAGGTTGCCCATTAAATTAATTTACATGCCTAACTTCACTAAAATGGAAAACCAATATAACCGCAACAAACAAATTGTTCTCAAATATCCAATTCGGCCAAAACCCTAAATCCAGAAGTCTATCTGATTTAATCCGAAAAAAACTGAAGGGAATGGGTGATATTTAACTTTGGGGGATGATCTCCACGGGTTTACAGATTCCAAATTGGCTTTGAATCGATGGATTTAAAGAGGTGTCGGACCCGGATTTCGTGAATCCAAATCCTCTGTGAAATCTCCGTGCTATTCCCTGGATCAGTAGCTAGCACTTCACAGTACACATTGCTGAATCACTCATACAAGCGTGAACTGAAATATTAATTATTACAACCAATTGAGTGACATAGACCACGCTCGGTCGAAGTTTACAAAAGGGCCGAAAGCGAGCCAAATTGATTACATCACAAAAGAGCAACGTAAACTATAGCGAAGCAAAAGGCGAGTAGGGCTCATCTCACACGTAAGCGATCGGGTAACCCGTGTACGACGGATATTAACCATGGTTTGGATAATATCAGTTGTACGCGAATACCATCGAGTCTACTTAGACTGGGCGAGACCTAGACTACAGACTTATACTACTCCTCGTCGTGGCCTTGTCCATCGTCTTCTGGGCCGTCGTAGAAGGCGTAGTCTCCATCGTCTTCATTACCTGAAGGGTTGGGGGGGGGAAGCGAGAATGAGCACTACTACCGTGCTCGCGAGCCAACACACAATGCAATTTTATACATGCAAGGCTTAACAAGGATGGATCGGGTTCTTTTATTTGCGAAAGCAACTTTTCAAATATCATAATTACAAAGTCCTATCACTTAGCATTTTGAACAAATTGCATTTTAATAAAGAGAGCATGTGCAATAATTATTTAGTAGAGATCCCATCCGTGAAACTCTACCAATGCATCCTTTTAATTGGGCGGCCTCCAATAACCACAACCATCGAAGCTCGACTACAAAAATCCAAAACAGGGCTAGGTGAGCCCTTTTCACCATTTTTCCATACCACCCACAAAGTTGTTTGAAATAGAACTAACTCAAGTTATGATTCCCATGTCCGCTCTTTGACCAGAGGCACTACTGCTTAAAACAGCTTTAGACTCGCAGAGGTTGCACACTTTACCCACAAGAGATAGTCTACCCGTTACCCCACATGATTCCGTAGTCATGTAGTTGGGCGGCAAATCACAAGAACCTTTCTAGCTATCTCGCCCTTTCCATCAATCCACCCATACGGGTTACGCCCATATGTTGTGCGGGATGTTCACCACAACGACTAGCGCACTGCCCCGCCACAATGTCTAGCGCATTGTGTAACTTCACCTTTTGGTGTCCTTCCAAGCCGGAGTGTCTCAAGACTTGTACGTTCTTCGCTTCCCTCCAAAGAGATGACTTCAAGGTTTAATAACTTTACTAAGCCAAGTTGCACTTTGCGCACTTGTGGTTGTACTTTGTTTAACACAGAGGTCGTGACAAGATTAAGTCCTTAGGGTTATCTGGGCGGTTCATTCCACGAGCCAACCAACCATGTGCTCCTCGAGCACCCACCACCTCACCATCCGCCTGCATAAAGCTAGCATTAGGGTTTTGAGGAGGGAAACCAATTTATTTTCACAATCCTTTAGCCAATGGACCACTAATGATTACCCAAACCATTTTATGTTTTGAGGAAATGATGATTGGGATATTTTAATATCCCTGTATTTAAGCAAGACTAGCATGTCGCTATACAACCTATAACTAGTATTACCATATAGTTACTAGGGTGACAAGGATTAATGGATTCAAGTTATCAAGGATGGCATATTAATTTAATTAATCAACAAGTGGGTATGTAACTACCTTAAGCTTTAACATACATTCGATAAAGAAATAAAGCATGCAATTTTGCTAATTTAAACGAATATAATTTGCATAAAATGTAGGATCAATATGGTCAAAGTATTGACTCGCCTTGGTTAAAGGCTAGGGGATCTTGGTCTTGATCAGCTTGCGGGTCGCCGGTGTCTTCAAATCCTAATCGAGCGTCAATACCGGAAAAGACACAACGGCAAAGAGAGCAAATAAATAAATAAGGAACAATAAATAAACTCCAAATTAATCAAGTCCTATGCCGTTAGCAAGATCTTGATTTAACAAATTTTAGAAATTTATTTCATAATTTTTGGAGTTAAAATGGAGAAGATATGGATTTTAGAAGTTCTCTTTTGAGTTAAACCCCAAAAAAACCAAAAAAAAAAAAGAAATGGGTCATGGGGCCCACGAGGCAGCCAAATGAGGGAGGTCTCAAGAGTATGACAAAGGGGCCCACAATTTCTAACTTAATCCCCAAATCCAAAACCAATTCCCCATTCTATTGCTCCTTGTTTCTTGTTTTCCTTGAGAAAGCACAGTGAGGGCAGAGGAAGCGGCATGGGGTGGAGGCACAGCCATGGCATGCGGCCATGGCAGCATGTGTGCACATGGCACACAGGGGTGGCACAGGCCACAAGGGCCGGCTCGAAGGCGCGCTGGCGGAAGGGCGCAAGGCGTGGGAGGCCACGGGGGGCGGGGTGGGGTCGCGGGGAAGGCGGCGGCGGCCACGGAGCGGGCGAGGAGGCGAGGAGGCGGCGCGCCGAGGGGGAGAGCACGACTGGCTTGGTCTGACTTACCCGAGCTCGGGCGGTGGGAGCTCACGCAGGGAGGAGGAGCTTTATAGGAGCCATGGCGCGGAGGAGGAGGGGGGGTCCGGGAGAGCTGTGGCAGGCGACGTCTTGTGAGCGTCAAGTCTTGAGGGAGCAAGGCGCACAGAGCGGCAATGGGGCGGGACGGAGCGGCGACAAGACAAGGCGAAGCTGCGGTGGCGACGACCATCAGAAGCGACGTCTTGGTAGCGACTGGGAAGAAGGAGGGAGAAAGGAAGGGGGGGCCTGGAGGTAAGTCCTAAATCAGTCGTTACAGGAGGTTGGGGCGCGCGCGCCAGGGGGGGCTCAAAAAAAAATGAAGAACTGGGTGGGCGCCGTCACCTCTATGGCTCTATCATGCCACACGCCCACACGTGTTGGCGTGACAAGCCAGGCTCATAACGCCAAGAATGCTAGCGTAACAATGACCACGTATGGCCGCTACGCTGGTACGACGTGCACACATGGGCTTGCTTGGAGGTTTGGCCACGCCTAGGAGAGTGACGTAACAACATGGTTTGGCCGTGCTGCCTGTTATAGTGTGACCAGAGGGTCCTAATTGAAAATAAAATTAGCGGAGGTTAACTTTAAAATATTATTAAAAAGATTAAATAATAATAAAAAATCGTTTGTAGAAAGAATATTGCTTCTGACGGAAGCTAGAGAAATTATATACATGTCCCTCGTTTGCACGCACGCATATAAAAATGCAGAGAAAAGGTACAATCAAGTAGTATATACATCTATCTAAAAACAAAAAGAGTAGTATATACACCAGATCGCGATATTGTTGAATCAGACCATAGGACGCGGTACTTTATTCCATTTTGTTGAATCAGACCATAGGACGCGGTACTTTATTCCATTTTGTTATTTGTTAATGTGTTTTGGTACATTCTGGACATTAGGTAGTGCCTGGAACGGCTCCAACTTCTTGACGCCTCACAAGAGTCAAAACCCCTTCTGGAACCTGCAACCTCTTCAAGATACACCAGTACACGGAATTTGAGCTTTACGGAAGGATCGGCCAAAAGTTTTGCATGTCTGAAAGGACCTCGACTTTTGTAATCTTAAACACCAACTAACAGCAACACAAGAGAACAAAACGATCGCCATTATATTGCAATGCACGAGGAGCATGTTTCTTGTTATACTTGAGTTTCAGAAGCCCTCCCGACCTAACGACAAGCAGCATCATATAGTTCCACACGGTGCTCGATTTCGAAGGGTTTCAACGCTTCCCCATTCATTCGTTCACTCTGCATAGTTTAAGCTATCTTTGAGATACCGCGGATTCTACATTCTACACTATATCGAACGCCGTTTTGGGGTTCTGCTGTTGTTTGAGGGGTTGGACAATGTTTGCGCCGGCGGGCGTTCTCACGTGCCGCAGAAATATGGCGATCCCGTCTGCGTTTGTCGAGGCGTTGCCCCGTGCCGATGCGCCAAAACGGGGTCAATGAGAACGGCAGATCGGCATCCGCGGTCTCAGCTTCCGGGGTCGCCTCCATGCGCGCGTGCGCGCGTGCGCGCGTGTTGTTAATTCCTCCGGTTTCTTGCGGCATTGGTATATCCCTGCCTCTCAGATTAGACACAGATAGACCAGCTTGATCCATCGAGCTGCAAGCATATATATATCTTTTTTTTTAAGAACAGGCAGAGGGCCGCCTATTATATTAGAGTGCCGCTAGCTCACGCTATAGTGTTGGAATGCAATAGCAGTTTCATCGGGTTTCAAGTTCACACGTTTTAAGTTTCAGATTTCATGTTGTTTTAAGTTTCACTCATAAGGAGTTCTAGTCCACACTATACCGTTATAATGCATTTCAACCGTATAATAGCTTCCTTGAGTTTCATAAGTTTTTAGTTGAAACTCGATGAAACTTTAATGAAACCTCAATTTTTAAAAACTTAAACTTCAACGAAACTTTAGATTCAAACTGAAACTCTGATGAATCCTCAATTTTCAAAACAGAAACTTCAAAGTTTCAACCATCAAATCAGAAACTTAAAGCTTTAGAGGTGGGTTTCAAGAAGTTCTAAACAAGTTTTTAAGTAGGTTTCAAGTTTCATGTAGGTTAAAGCAGGTTTCAAGGAGTTTCAAACATAAACCGGGAATTTTGCCAGCTATGGCGCAAATTGAGCCACCACTCGTTGCCTCCGTCGTGCCCTCATTGACCTCCATCGTCAGGCCTACATCGCAGTCCTGACCGTCACTCGCGCATGCGCCTATCGTAGCCTCCACCGGCCAATTCGTTCCTCGGCCTCCGTTGTCTCCGTGCCCACTCCTCAGTCGTCGTCGGCAGGCCTACATACGTCGCAGCAGCAGTCACCGTAGGGAACTGCCCACTCATTTGCTTCGCCACAAGCCAAGCATGCTTGCCGCCGTATGCCAGTCGTTGCCGCTTGCGTCGGTCCCTCACACGACACCCACTTACCGTCACTGCACACCGATCGTTGTTAGCGAATCAGTGGGGGAGCGACATCTTGAGCATGTGAGAGGCACGCAAGAAAGGAAACTTACAGTGAATGTACGTAAAGCAAACATGAAATCGGATGGCTATGGTACATCGTGTAGGAGCAAAGCAATGATGGATTGTTATCCCGTTGGATGATATTAAAACACTATTGCGTTTTCTAGCTTTTCCAATTATATTAATGAGTGTTGCTAGCTCACACTGTAGTGTTGGAATGCATTCCAATGCTATAGGAGTTTCATGAGGTTTCATAGGGTTTCAGGTTTCATGCAAATTCACTGCAAGTTTCAATTATTTTCAAATATTGAACCTTTAACTTTGAACGAGTTTCAAACACTAAAACTTGAATTTTCAATATCTGGATTTGAAACTCGGGAGTTTCAACGTGTTCCGAATCCAAAATTTCAAGTTTCAACGAGTTTCAGTTGAAGTTTCAAATTTGAAACTTCAAGTTTAAACAAGTTTCAAACCTAAACTTGACATTTTAGTGAGTTTCAAATTCTAAAACTTTAAGTTTCAATGAGTTTCAAAGAAGTTTCACAACTTTCAAAAAAGTCCCACTAGTTCATACAAAGTTTCAGTAAAGTTCCCTTCCCTCCCACACCTCTCTCTTCACCACCAGCTCTTCCCCGGCTCCAGCCCAGTGGCTCTTCTCCTATTCCAGCCTAACACCACCGCCACCATGGAGCTAACTGCCATCGCTGCTGCCACCCGAGCCCGAGTTCACCATACCACGTTCGGATCCCAGGGTCCTGAGTCGTGCCATAATCGGATCTGACCGACCGAGCTCACCGGATGTGGGGATGAGAGAGATATGACAACAAGGATGAGGGTTGTCGATGTTGGAGCAATGGGGAGATACAACAAGAAGTATGGGGATTACGGGGGATGACGTGGTCGCTATTGCATTCGCTTGCGGTGCCCCCATGTGCTAATCCTAGTCGCCACGCCTGCACGTCGGACCGCATGCTGGTGCCCGGGAAGGGGTTGCCTGGGAGGGGGGCTCGCTCACCACACCCCACTCACCCGCCTTCGTCACCACACCCGCACGTTGGAAACCTAATAGGAGACAACATAGAGAGTGAGAGAAGTGGTGTGTACGAGTGGGGATCGAATCGGGGCAGGGAGGAGGGAGCGCTTTAGGATGCGTACGATAATGACTAGATGGATCGGATGTTCGCTATGCTATTGTTTTGGAGAGAAACACTAGCATTTTGTAGTATTTCTGTGTATTAATAGAGAAGGTGAAAACAAGTACAAAATACCAGAAGTCTAGTACATGGCTAGAGACTTAATTACATTGGATAATTTACTCCAAGTGCTTCGCCTCGACAAGGGCCCAAGCTTCACCCTTCTCCTTTATCTTTGCAATTAGGTCCATTGGAGTGGTTGACCTGTTATGAAAAATTCCGGCATTCCGCTCCTTCCAGATCTCCCAACTGATTAGGATGACCACCGAGGATGCTGTCCTCCCTGGGAGACCTCACAAACTGTTAGTTTTAGTCCACCAATCTCCAATACTCAATCTGTCGGCCTAGTGAGATGGCTTGAGTGGTGCGCAACCTAGCTAGACAGCCACCAAATTCCATACTCGTCTAGTGTATCTGCACTGAGAGAAGAAGTGCAGGGCCATTTCAGGCGATTGTTTGCAAATAGGATAGGTACGCTAGTTCGGCCAACCCCGCGCTTGCAATCTATCTGAGGTCCAGAGACGGTTTTGGATGGTGAGCCAAGCGAAGAACTTGCATTTTGGGGGTGCCTAGGCTTTCCATATTACTTTTTTTTGTATGCAATTGTTGTAGAGCCGAGGAACTGCAACACATATGCGGATTTCGATGTGTAGTTGCCCACTAGGGTTAGCTTCTAGGTGATCTCATTCGAGGTATTTGGGTCCAAGGTGACAAGGCTTATTTCCCCCCATAGAGATCTAGGAATTGTTGAACATGCTTAACTGTTATTCCTCCAGATATGTTGATGTCCTGTACCCAGCGACCATCTTATAGCGCCACATTAACCGTCCTATTTTTCCTTCTCGATATTTCGAAGATCTTCAACGCTCGGTCTTTGGGAGCTGTACCATCCAACAACGATGAGGACTAGAATTTAGCTTTATTTCTGTCGCCCACTATGATGGTTGTGGCCACAACGAAGAGACTTCGATCAGCCTCATCACACGGTATCTCCATTCCCACCCAGGGTTTATGGTCTGCCTTCCATTCTTGCTAGAGTCATCGAAGTCCGAGGGTCATCGTTAATTTTTTGAGGTTGAGGATGCCGAGTCCTCCGAAATGTGATGGCCGACAAACCTTATCTCAGTTGACTTTGCACCCTTCCCTGGTGATTGCATCTATGTCGAACCATAGGAACTGTTGCCTTTTTCGGTCCAGAACACAAAGTATGCATTTTGGGGCTTTTAAAACCATGACATAATAAATCGGGATAGAGGTGAGCACCAATTTCACGAGGATGACCCTTCCAGCTGGTGTTAGTAGTCTGCATTGCTAGCTTGCCATCCTATTCCATGCTTTATTCAGAAGGGGCTGGAAGTCTACCCTTCTTAATATTTTGTAAGTAAGCGGAAGTCCCAGGTATTTGAGAGGGAAACTTGATCGTATTGTAGGAAAATCTTGCAGGACCCCATTGAGGTCAATATGGTCGTAGCTTATAGGTGCCACTGTACTCTTGTGAAAGTTGGATTGCAGTCCCGAGACGTTCCCAAAACCTTGGAGTATTTGGGTCGTTGTTTTGATGTTGCACTCTATTAGCGAGATGAAGATCACTAGATCGTCGACATACAAGGATGTCCTGAGCCTGGGAAAACGTCCACGGAGACAATCCAGCTGACCCAGATCTATTGCCACCTCTAGCAGTTGTTAGAGGGGTCAATTGCCAGTATGAAGAGGAAAGGGAATACCAGGTCTCCCATCTGGTTGCCACCGACCCACCGTCCTCCTACTAGTTTCGGTCTGCTTGCTGAGGCTGGGGCACGACCATGTTCGAGCTTATGGCAAAGTCGTCGAGGGGCGCCGAAGTGTAGTCCTCAATGTAATCCAAATGGATGATGAATTGAAAGGTAAGGCCGCTCTTCCACTAATCTATGAGGCTAGAACTTGCCTTGACCGTGGGGGATTGGGCGTCGGCGCAACGGTTCGTGAAGGTGATCCAGACGACCTTGGTGATGGTGCTTGGATTGGTCGTCCATGCTCACAGGTTAAACGTTCTGGTGTCCTCCCTGCTCACTGATGCACCTTCGAGGGATTGCAAGGAGCATTTCCGGCTGATGATGCGCTCTTATATGTCCGACCGCCAAACGTGCATCGGGACTCCTTCAAGGCAGAGGCATACCCCAGAAGAACATGGCCAACCCGAAAGCTTGGCTAATAGAGCACCAAGGATTGACATGTATCTCCATGCTGTCGTGGTGGAATTTGCAGGTGTCGTATACTCTGTCTCGGTTTGACTTGTGCTCAAACTTGACGAGGTACTCTTCCAGGTATTGTTGGCTCACGGCCACCTCAGAGCGGCGAAGGTCGAAACACCGCTGGAAGGCGTCCTTCTTTGCTTCCTCTTCTAGGACGCCAGCGCCGCCCTCGTCGTCCACTTCATCGGCCTCAGCTCTCCACCAGATGGAAGGTCATAGAACCCCCGCCCCTTTTGCATCTTTGGTTCGATTGAACATTTTGTGATGATTTTTGTTGTGCAGATTGCTTGGATTGAGAATTTGAGATGTATTTTGTACTAGCTTACATGTGTGTTTGGTATACCGAATTAACCGAATCGATTAAATTCGGTTAATTAGGTTTTGTTTTATATTTTATTTTGGTTCATTCGGTGGCCAACTCTCAAAAGCCGAATTTTTTTAACCAAATAAACCAAACCGATATAACCGAATAAACTAAATGCCCACCCCTAGTCGGCAACGCTCTTGTTGTCAGCAGCAACACACCCCTCCAAGATCTAGGCTACCAGGGCGGTGGCATCCCAGTCTGCACTGTACCTATCGAGCTGGATGGAGTTGTTGATGACGTAGTGGTCCTCTTCTAGGCAAGTTGGGCTACCCACATGAGCGGTTGGCTTGGGCAGAGCTTTGCAGAGGTCAACTGCCAGGTGATGAAGCTAGCTGGCACAGTGACGGTGTGGATAGGGGACATGGGCTACAATGGCAAGAACTGGTGCGGTTGACGAGGATTCTTGACTAGGTCAACCTTTTCGGTTAAAGTCAGAGTTCCTGTTAAAGGAAACCCACTTAATATAGGTCTACTATATAACGGTTATGAAATTGCAATCAGTTTATAAAGGAAGTTTAATTCCATTTATTACGGTAGGTCATAGATGACCAACTATACAGCTTTGGACAATCCTCGATCAACAAACTGGTCGGGAAATACCAACAGTTACCCATGTGACTGGCAGGAAGACTGCTTTTAGTGCATTTGGCAACTTACGATAATTGACCAACGGATGCGACGGTTCAAGACTCTCTTTGCGAACGTGCGTGCAGAACAGAGAAGCTTGGGGAACAAGCACGTGTCTTCTTGATTTGACCTCAAGTTGATCAAGCGCTGTTAATGGGACCGGCATTACTATTACAGAATCACAGGTAAGTGAGCTATACGGGAGGGCCATGGCATTGCGAACAGTTACTTTGCCAGCATGATGTCCCCATGCAAGAGTCTACTAACCAGTATGTATGGCAACTGCACCGGATGTAACCACGCATAAACCCATGGAAAATGAGACGATTAGTTTTTAGGGAGCAGAGCGTCGAGACAGCGATACGCACTGTGCAGCAAATGCAGCAGTAGTAGCCGAATAATAATGTCGTCGTCGTTCGAGAATAACTCGCGCGCGTGACGACGGCGCTTCGAGGGTAGAGGGGAAAACAAATTCGCGCATGACGAGCGTGTACCGATGCATACATCATCATGCATGTAGATGGGGTCCTGCCATGCGTTTCGTCTGTTGGTTTCCGCCGACGTGACCCTTGCTCGCTCCTCTCGCGATTAATTTGCATACCGTTCTGTTTGGGATGGAAGATTCCCGTGCATGGATCATCGCCTAAATTCTTACTATATGACCGTGACGGATTTCTACCTCCTTGGAGTGAGAGCGTGACATACTGACATGCACAACAATACTAGGAACAAAACTCCAGTGAGTTGTGGCTGTTTATTTGAAATAACTTACTTTCAGGGGCAATTTTAATTTTTACTGATGGAGTATCATCACATAGTAAGTGTGTGTACTTTGATGTAGTCAAGCAAATGGTGACAATTAAACCACACTAACAAGGACAGCCTTGGGGAGTTTCCTTCCAAGGACAACTTTTTAAAACCACTTGGTGATAGTTAACTCCAATTTGCTTACAGTTCAAGGAAAACAACTCAGACTTAGTTTTCTTAAAGAAATTGTGCAGTGCGTGGCAGGTAGCAGCATGCATTTATATATATATAGTCTGGCTAACACGTAGGCATTCCATCTAGTACTTTTGCTGACAAAATCTTTCGTTAGTTTGTTTGACAAATGCGTGGTAATATGTATACTCATCTAGTAATCTATCTATTATATTATTAAAACGATAGAAAAAGAAATCACCATGTTCGCTCTTAAAGGCTAGAATTCTCACGTTAATCGATGGAAAAAGAGAAACATCTACACCATTGATTATAGTGGGTCTAGATTATAACAATCTAGATTAAACGAAAGAGTCCATGTCTAATACAATATAGAAATAAGAGTCCATATCAAGTACAATGCTAAAATAACAGAAATTCGGAATAAAAATAAAATAAAATTAGCAATTCCATTTTGACATGAATTTCTAAGTAAAATCACTAGATAAACATAATTCGAATAAATTTTTTAAAAAAGAAATTCGAATAAAAAATAAAATTAGCAAATTGATTTCGATATCTAATTTCCAAAGTAAAATCACCAATAATTGTAATTCTTAATATATATATATATATATATATATATATATATATATATATAGCATTTGGATTAGTATAGGAATTCCAACAAAAATAATTAAAAATTGAGATAAAAAATAAAATAAAATTTGCAATTTGATTTCCATATGAATTCCAAAGTAAAATACTTAAATAAATAGAATCTAGAAAAAACATCACTAATTTGATTTCCATACTAATTCCTAAGTAAAATCCTAAATAAATATAAATCGAATAAAAATTAAACCAAAAATAGCAATTGGATTAGCATACAAATTGCAACAAAAAATAAAATGATTTTGGAATAAAAATAAAATAAAACTAGCATTTTGATTTCGATCACAATTCAAGTAAAATATATAAATAACCGTAATTTAGCATAAAAATTAACAATTAGATTAGTTTACAGATTCCAACAAAAAATAATTGAAATTAGGGACAACAAATAAAAGAAAATTTGTAATTTGATTTCCATACGAATTTCGAAGTAAAATCTCTTAATAACTAAAATTTCGAATAAATGAAATATAAGTTATAATGAGGACATCGTGAATGGTGTCGGATGAGACCACGAAAGAGTGCAAAGGCGTCGATCTGTTCTACAAGAAGACATTGATCCACAAGGAGACGAATAGCCGAGGCAACGGCGACGAAGATGAGAACAATTCCATGTTGCTCACCTTAGCTGTTCGACAGGGACAATGTTGTGCTGCTCACTAGAGCCATTGAAGAGAAAGATCGTAGTCAAAGGAGACAAGTGCTATGACGACGAATGGTGAGTATCGGCGTTGTTGAAGAAGTCCATGACCAAAGAAATCCGATAATGGGGGAAGACATAGCATAGGGGAGATGAAGCTTTGGATTAAAAACGAGCCATCGACGATATGTGACCATCAGGTAGCTAGGAGCATACAATCGTTGGTGAGTGACATGGCATCACCGACGATGGCGAGTAGATTCTCCCTAACGTTAGACAACGACTAAGGCAGACATACCGACATCAGTGAAGATGGGAGGTCGCCGTAGTTTGTGAGGAAGCTACATCATTGAGTTGGACAATGTAGAAGAAGAGAAGTGACCGACACAGGAGAAGAAGACATCAGGCATGTTTACCATTGTACATGTGTATATACATGCATGCATCCTACGAATAGAGGCATGGGCGTACATAAACAAAGGAGCAAAGAGCTCGGAGTAGAGATAGCGCAACTGTAAGG
Source organism: Phyllostachys edulis (assembly GCA_036346405.1). Classification (NCBI taxonomy): domain Eukaryota; kingdom Viridiplantae; phylum Streptophyta; class Magnoliopsida; order Poales; family Poaceae; genus Phyllostachys; species Phyllostachys edulis. The sequence continues at coordinate 53,567,431 of CM070552.1, read as the reverse complement.
AATAGGCTTGGGGCCACTGGAGAAAGTGCGACGGGTGTCCTGGCAGAGATCGACGATATTTGCATGCCTATACGTGCAGATATCACAACGGTCATCATTAAGCAATAATTGGAGAGAAGTAGAAGATAACTATGCGGTGGGGTATTGCATTGAAAATGGTAACAGCTGAAAGATATCGATCAAGAATTAGGCTTGCTCTTGGAGGTTGAAGCAGAAAAATTGTGGCGGGGAGAAGAGATAGAAGGCACACTGTTCGGTGGGGCAATCTACGTAAGGGAAGATAAGTTCAAGGTAGGTCGTCCATGGTGCATCGGTGTATATGTGGGTAATGTACTCTAATACCATGTAAACTAATAAGATAATTTTGTTGCACACATAATCAATGTATTGCTTGAGATTAATAGAGGTACATGTGCATGCAAATATTTTGGAAAGGAGTTAAGGGTATGCAACTACATGATATATATATAATGAGAGTGATTAACTTATTATACTCATGATTTTCTTCCATGAAAGCTCATACTTCAATTACGTTACTCAAGTTGCATTTTTCTTCAAGCTTCTATTATCATTTTCTAATATTTATGATATCTTAAAAATCTAAATAGCTACAAGATACGTAAATATGTTCTGAAGCATCTGAGTTATATCATTTGTCACTACAAACTTTAAAACAAATCTAGCCGCGCAAATGTGCGGGTCACTCTGCTAGTTATTATATATATAAGAAGGCCATGAACCTACTTCATTCAGCAGCCCCCGACATTCCAAACCCTAACATAGACGAAAATGAAATAAACGAACCTCAATTCGATCCATGCAGTCAAGCAAGTGGCAGACCTCTCATCTCTCTTCCACCTACCGCTTTCTGCACAAACTCATGATCAATTTCAACAAGTGCAACAGATGCTACATCAGTTAGTACCGTCCCCTCGAGGATTTTTGGCATTACATTTGGAATTCGACGCTATTCTCGTCGGTCAAAGCTTATCGAATGCTTATGGGCTCATCCCCAATCCCCCCTGCTTCAACTGGTTATGGGCAAGCACCTGTCAGAGCCGCCACAAAGTCTTTTTCTGGCTGTTGCTCAGAGATCGACTCAACACTCGAAATCTTCTAAGAAGGAAGTCTTGTCATCTGGAGGACTTCACATGTATCCTGTGCGAGCAAGGAACAGAGGAAACCCTACAACACTTATTCTGGACATGCCCTTTTGTTCAAGCCTGTTGGAGCTATATCTGTCCACAACGTTTGCCTCTGGTCTCAACTCATCAAGCAACCATTCATCTGAAAAACAAGAACCGACATCGCTTCTTCATGGAGATTATAGTGCTTACTACATGGGCCATTTGGATAACAAGAAACAACATGATCTTCAATCAGATTGACCCAAGCTTTGCAGAACGGCGCAAATCTTTTACTCGAGAATTTGCCCTGGTTATCCATAGGGCAAAGCCAAATCTTAAACCTGACATAGTGCTTGGTATAACAGTTTGAGCTAATTTCGAATCCCTTTTTCTGTAATTATTGTTTTGTGCCTTCTCTTTATATATATACACACACAGTAGGAGGTTCCTACTGTTCTCCCTAAAAAATGAAATAAAGAAGCATAGATGCACTAACATGATGCTACTTGGCGCTAGGATTGTTAGGTTCTTCCCCAGGGTATTCGGAACTAGGGAAACTGTCGAACTCTAGTAGTGATCAACTCCTCCATTTCATCAACCCAATCCGTGGGACCAAAGATTTCCAAGTTTTTTTTTTGTTGCGACGAAGGTAAGATTTTCTCTGCTCATATTCTTTGATCCATCAACGGAACAAATCATTCAAGATCATCCTTTCACCTGTAATTAATTTACTCCCTTTTACAATTTTTTGTCTATGCAGAGATTACAATAGGAGCATATATATAATTCTAATAGTACACGCCACACACTTTATAAAATAATGCAGACGGTTTTTTTGCTTATAATACAAGTAAGCAGGCATAGCTAGTCACAATCCCACAAAAGTACATCTTCCATTGAGATCATGTTGATTTAATAAATCCCTTTGCTATATTTAATACATAACAGTAGTCATGTCAGATGTGCATTGCCTACTCTAATTTTCTTTTGGTCCTGTGGATCATGGGGGATATATACCTGTTTTGTTTACCTTTCTAGTCATGATCACTATTCACTAACGTGCTACGCTAGTCCATACACTCATGTCGTCGGTTACACTTTGTGTAGACCAGCATAAGAGAAATATAAGGGCGAAAATGTCACAGAATTAATCAAACCCCATCCCTACATTATGGATAGGCAACATCGCAACAGTAATAAGCCGTTCATGCCAGATCACTCCATGCCGAATTGTCAATCTTAAATCATTCACAAGCGCCCATTTGTTTCCCAATAAACAAACAAATATCCTACTGCTATTGTAACTTATTATTAAGGTACCATAATTGAGTTGAGTTCGTGTTAAACAGACAAGAATTTCAATCTTCATACGTCAATATCGTTCGTACCAGAATTATTTTCTATGTCCCTTGGGTGAGATTACATATCAAACACAGTATTAATTTGTTCACGAGTTAAATAACAAAGACCGTCATTTTCTTGGAGTGTTCATTGCATGTACCTTCTCTTTAAAGTGGAAACCCTTTCCGTGGCACATCTTAATATTTTTCATGCGCGCATTTAGCAAATAGGGCATAATTCTCAGCCCAAATTAGTTTCCCGGCCATAGTCGGATCATTTAAAATCAAATTTGTGACTAAGGCTCTGTTTTCATGTTTTGTACTCCAGAAAACTCCATTTAGACGAAACATTACAATCCGTTAATTGTTTTTTAGAAACATAACAGCAGCCAACGCGGTAAAGGTTAACAATGTGAGTTGTCAAATGAAGCCAAAATCGATTTTTTGAGACTTTCCAGGAAGTACAGGAGCTGCCTTAGAGAAGCAGGGGCTACTGAAAGTTAATGCCACTAGCAAATGATGAAGCCTTTGTTAATTTCGTGGTTGGTACAACGAACTGCAGAAAATGGTATTTGCAGCCAATTGGGCACGAAACTTCGTTTTCATTCTGCTTGGAACTGGCATTTTTCATATTTAAAACGGAGGTCGTGGACTTCTATGATCCACCAATACCGACAGTACATGTATAACTTTAGGACTACTATTGTGTTATTTTAAGCATGCGCAATTACATTTCCAGAATGAGACTTGTGATAACAAATATACTTCTCAAGGACAGAGCACGATCGGTCTAAATTATATCATTTCTCTGGGGAAATCTGGACAAAGAGTTTGGTAGGAAAATTTGGAAAGAAACACAACTGTCGGTAGCTCCATTTTGGCCTGTATCATGCGACGATTGTACTGCGTCGCAGCTTTGGTCTCTTCTTCAGTATCTGACGTGGATTAATCCGATTGATTTGGTTCGTTTCACTTTTGGTGAACAGCTGCTGCTGCTGCTGCCGTGTAGGTGCGTGTGCTTCAATCAGAGTGCAGTTAAGAAGCCATTTCTTGTTTGAGACTTTCACGAGCCATTCGTAAACATGCACACAATGATTGGTCGAGCATTCTGGCGTCTAATGCAGTACTGAATATGCTTCCGTTAGCCGGGGATTTAATTGGCTCGCGGATTCTCTCATCATGCAGAAAGAAACAGGGAAAACATTTCGTCCAGCGAGGAGGGGATGGGTCATGGATGCATGCACGCATGCTGGCTATTGACTTCAATTCTTAGGGACTTTCAGTACTGTCGACTATGCTCGACCAACTGCACCGATCCTACCGGTTAATTGGGGGAGAATTGGGGCGCAGGGAGGCACGCTACGTCATCGTTTTTTCATGGAACGTCCGAACGTTTTCCATTCCTTTTCCCGCCGTTCGATCTGTCGGTAAATTCTGCCTTCGTGTCTGCTTCCGCGTGCTCGTGTGCTGCCGTGCGCCCTTTCGCTTGCTGCAGCTTGGACAACGCTGCTCATTTCACCCTCACCCTCACCCCCTCCGTTCCATCTGGTCCCTCCGGGTTTTCGCCGCCGCCGCTCCTCATCCGCTCCTCCCCTTCCCTTTCCCTGTCTCCGCCCCGGTCCAGGTTTTCTCTGCCGCCGCTCCTCCTCTTCCCTCCCCCCGTCTCCACCCCAATCCCCGCCCCCATCCCCATCCCCTCACCCGGCCCCCGTCCTCCCCTTCCCTTCCCCTGTCTCCGCCCCAGTCCCCGCACCCATCCCTGCACTGCACCCGTCCTCCCTTCCCCGTTCCGCCCCAATCCCTACCCCCATCCCTCATCCGCACCGTCCCCATCCCCATCCCCTACACCTTCACCTCACCCGGCCTCCGCCTCCATCCCCTTCACTTTCCACCGCGCTACCACCCCATCCCCTCCACCTTCACCTCATCCAGCCTGCGCCCCAGTCCCCTTCGCCTTCCCCCACGCCAACGTGAACGCTCTCCGCTCCGGCCCGCTCCCTCTCGCCGACGTATTCTTCTCCGATGCCCTTCCTCACGCCCCTCTTCTTCATCCCCTCCACTTGGGTGAGAGGAGAGGAGGAGGGAAGGGAAGAGGAGAGAAGCTGGAGGTGACAAAACAAGAGGAGGAAGCAGCCGACACTAGAGATCTAGACGAACTCAAGGGAGATGGAAAAGCTATCAAGGGAGCAGACCAAAAGGGTGAGGTTGAGAAGAGAGAAGGAGGGGAGGGAAGAGGAGAGAGGCCGAAAGGTGAGATCTTTGACCCTTTTGGAAGCTTCTGGAGTCATCGACCCCTTCTAGAATTCTACTGTTCGTAGGTACGCTCTGTGTCTGTGGAGTGGTACGTGGCAGCCGAGCTTGCACGGAATGGAAGCTTCGAGAAGGGCCACCGTCCTATGGGCTAAGCCTCCTACTTGCAATACCGGTTCATCGATCTCGTGAAAGGTGAGGGTCCCAATGCTTCTAGATCCTTCTAAATGCTTATTGGTGCGTTGGATTGGGCTTTGTTTTTCGTTCTGAGGATGAGGTTTTGTGTACTAATTGGTCAGGCTGCTAAGCTAAGCTATTTTAGGTGCGCGCTTTTGTTAATTTCACGTCGTCACATGCTGTTCATACGTATCTACATGTTTTCCATTGCATCAAATTGGGTATTATAATTATTGGATTCGGTACGTATGCGTGCATGGTCTTCACTTTTGGACCTGTGGAGTAGTCCTCCTGAATTTAGTAGTTATGGTGCTTACTGTTACGTTCGAGTTCCCCAGTGCTCCTTGCCTGGTTCGACTTCCTCATGGAAGCACCGATAAGTTCGATCGAGATCATTGTACTGCGTGTGTAAACTGATGATTTCAACCTTTTCTCAATTTGTTCTACAAGCTTCCGTATGCTTCGGTGGAGGGTGCTGTGTTGGGTCCTTCTAGTGCTTCTGCATAGAACGATGAAAAGTTTATCGGCCATGCATTTTCTTCTCTCAAGGTTTCTTCAATGATTAAAATATTACACTTTTAGCTATTTTTGGGCTTACAATTGCCAGCTTATTCTATTTATTGAATACCCCATTCAACAGTGCTACAATTAGATGCTTTCACTCATAATTGGATACCCCATGAGACAGTGCTTCTTACTCTGATACTTTTGCATCCAAAAGTATCAAATGTGCGCACTACATCCATGCTTATTGTCGAATCACATCTCAAGTGATTACTGTTTTTCCCTCAACACTGTACTTTCTCTATTTTGGGAATGGGTCTGGTTTTGCTTCTTCTCAAATTTAATCCTGATGTATCCACTTTATTGTGCACTGACATGAACTTCTAAGATTTTCTACGAGATTACCATCTCCATTTTTAGCTAATAGAAAATGGAAGAAGCTAATTTTTGTCTACCGTCGAGCTTTTTTTTAACATGGCCCAATCCTCTTCAATACATTCCTCTTGCTACATTAGATTTAAAGCTTATTGGATTGTTATTTTCTTTAACTTCTGATTGTTTAATCTTTCTAACCATGTGCCTCCATGACCCAGTTTGATACGCCATATAAATGTTCCATAACCTTTTATCATCGTTGTTATTATCTACCTATTACTCATTTCTGCCTTTAATCCACGCTTCTGCATAGGCACAATTTCTCTTACAAGTACTTAATCTATGTATAGTTTACATTACTTAGGAGTCCGAATGATGGTATGTGTATACGTTATATGCATGCCCTTTACTAGGAACCCCAACGCTATCGTTAGCTATACAGTGTATATCCTTCGTTGATAAGTTGCGCAGCTGCCCTACATACATATTCCCTTAGTCCACCTGCGTTGTCTAGAATAATATATCGTGCATTCCATCTTTCTGCTTCTTCCTGCTGCCTCTTATCCTTTTCCCTGTGCACACTATTTGTAGATCTTCCTATTTTGTACCCTTCAATGGATGTGTCTAATAACACGCTGCTATTCGCTTCTAGCTCCCAGCCAAATTCAGGTTCATACTCTTACGCACTGCTTGCCTCTTTGTTTGTTTCCTGTTTTCCCCCTCCGATTACCAAACGCAGTCTCCCCTTTTGAGATACAAGCCGCTCACTTTGCCCCCTTATCCTCTAGAGCCGAAGCAAAACAACGTAGAGAAAAACGCCGTAAGATACTTGCTTCCCACCGTATCCTTCAGCCAAGTAATTATTTATGCTTCTTTCGCGCTTGCTTGCTATTCCTTCTCGTGTTACACTGCATTTCGCTATGTTTGTGCTTCGTGCTGCACCTGCAGCAATGTATACCCTATCAAATCTTTTCCTACTATCCTTAACCTCTTACTTTTCACACTTTTTTCACAGCTCCTTCTGCTGGCCTTGATTGCCTTCGATTGCCTCATGAGTACATTGATGCGCTCAAAGGTGCCTCCTTATATGCTTGCTTTTCTTTTGTATAGACAAATTCCCTCTCCCACACCATTACCAAATATCTTTTCCACAACACTGCTAAATACTTGGCTGCCTTCTTTGTATTCGCTTCTACCGTTGGCCATGTGGCCTCTTTGTGTCCCTGATTACGAGTGTTCACACTGTTGTGCTATTTTTTTGTTCCACGAACGCATCAAGAGCCAGTCTTCTATAAGGAACCAAAGACTTGTGTATAACAATTACTGTAGAGGAGTTAAGGTTGTTCTCCCTACATTTAGAGCTTCGCCATCTTTGTTAGCTACATTGCTGCGTTTTAATGGCGACTCTCGTTGCAAGAGCTTCCTACGAAAAATAAGACAATACAATTGTTTATTTGCTTTTACTTCCATGGGTGCTAGAGTTGACCAGTCAATCAATAGAGGCCGGGGACCATATGTATTCAGTATTAGCAGTTAGGTACATCATCGTATCAGATCTCTGGTCCCTTCTAGCGGCGACGCTCCTAAATTTATTATACTATATATATATGACACTGATAACGAGGTCGACAATAGAATACGTGCGCTAGATTCATCAGAAAATACCGAAGGCGATATAGACCCTTGCATTGTTTCAGACCTCATGCGTATGCTTGATGCCCACAATCCTTTAGTTTAGTAGTTCTGACTTGTGAGAGACCGCTTATGCGAGTTTGGTAATGACTCAGTGGGCATTAGGATTGTTGGAGCCAGAGCCGGTGATCCAGTTCAGTATAATTTACCTACCTGTTCTGAACTAGCACTATTAGTGGTAGGCGAATTTTCTCTTGAAACTTATAAAAGTGATATTGCTGTGCATAATAGATCTGGTGCTTTGAGGGAGATATCTCCCTTGAACCCCGTGTTCATGGCTTTACAATATCCTTTATTGTTCCCCTATGGTGAACGTGGGTTCTAGGTAGACGTCCCTTAATTATCACGGCGTCACCTCAGACGATCCCGGTATCCATTCAAAGATAACGATGCAATACTATTTTAGATATTTCTTCCACTATAGAAAGCGATAACATAATCCTTATCTAAATTGCGATCGTCTATCATCTCAAATAAAGGTTGACGCTCATGCATGTGTTGACGAATGCAGAGTACAATACATATTGGATCACCAGAATGAGCTAAGAATTGAGAGCTTACAAGGCGTTGCCGATGCTGTCGCAAACAGTTCTATAGACAATAGTGATGTCGGTAAACATATAATTCTACCTGCTACTCATACAGGTGATAGACGTTACATGATACAGAATTACCATGATGCTATTGCCATATGTCGCGTCTACAACCCTCCTGACTTATTCATTACTTTTACTTGCAATCCTAAGTGGCCTGAGATACATGATGCTCTAATGCTTGAGCCTGGCCAGCGTAGCACTAACAGAGCCGATATAATCGATAGAGTCTACATTATGAAACTTGGAGAACTCTTAACTGAAATCAAGGATGAGGCTGCATTTGGTCCTATTGATGCATGTACGTGCTTACCCATTTTCCTTATATATAGCACATTTGTGCTTGTCACTACATTTACTTGTACATTAGCCTGCACACTTCTTAGATACTAATGTATTGTTCCTTTTCTTATGGACAGTGCTTCATGCTGTCGAGTTCCAAAAACGCGGTCTCCCTCATGCTCACATAATTAATTGGCTCACCAGAGACACTTCTGAACCAACCCCTTCTCTTATCGATTCTTTTGTCAGCATTGAAATACCTGACCTAGAGTCAAATCCTCTAGGATATGCCTTGGTTTCTGAACATATGATGCATGGTCCATGTGGTTCGCTAAAAGAGGCATGTTGCTGCATGAAAAAAAGGCTTCTATTCTAAATTTTACCCAAAATCATTCAAGGATGAAACAATGATCGATAAAGATGGTTTCGCTCAATATAAACCCCTTGATAATGGACGATACATTATGAAAGGAAATGTACGTCTAGACAATAGGTGGGTCGTCCCGTACAATATGCTTCTGCTTAAGAAATATCATGCACATATTAACGTAGAATGGTGCAACAAAACAAAAGTTATAAAATATCTCTTCAAATATGTTACTAAGGGCCAGGATTGCGCTAAAATCTACATGCAAAGACTTGCGCAAGAAGAAGACGCTCCATGTGATCCACATACATCTGTTAGAGACAAGATCAAAGAGTATCTAGAATGTCGATATATATGTGAGCATCATGCTGTTTGGAGAAGTCTTGTCTACGATATTCATAGACATTTCCCGCCTGTCGATCGCCTAGCTGTACATTTGTCAAATATTAACAACATTGCAACAAACCCTAACGTAAATTTATCGAGTGTTGTAGGCAACTCTTTCTTTGCGAGGACTCCCTCACTGAATGGTTCTCTACAAATTTTTCTCATCCCAAGGCACATCTTTGACCTATTGCGAGTTCCCTTCTAAGTGGCTTTGGGATACAAACACTAGATCCTAGAAAAAGAGGCTTTCTGGAACAAAGATAGGTCGCTTGTACTTCGTACACCCTTCTGTTGGTGAACAATATTTCCTTAGAATGCTTCTTATGATAGTCAGAGGAGCTAGAAGCTACGAGGAAATCCGTACTTTCCAAGGCGTTATGCATAGCTCATTCAAAGAAGCTTGCACTGCTCGTGGCTTACTAGGCAATGACACTGAATGGTCCCATGCTTTTGAAGAAGCTTCCATATGGGCTACTCCATCCTAGCTAAGGCATTTGTTTGTAACGATACTACTCTTTTGCGATATCAACGATGAACGCTCATTGTTTGACAGAATTTGGCTACAGCTGGTTCACAACTTCCAATACCGAATAAGACGTACTATTGGCGACACATCCTACACCATGCCTGCCTCTGATCTAAGAGATAACCTGCTAGACAAACTTTCCACTCTATTAGCGAGGAGCGGTTCTAGGCTAGCCTCTTTCAACTTACCTCAAAAATCTAATCATCATCAAAATCTCTTCACAAACACAATGATACATGACGAGCTTTCATATGATATTCATCAGCTAAACATCGAATCAAACAATTTGTATGCTAAACTAAATGCTGATAAAAAAAAGGCCTTCGACGAGATTGTCTCTACAGTTACTAGCAAACAACATGGTTTTTTTTGTATCTAGCTATGGTGGTACCGGCAAGACGTTTCTATGGACTGCTATTACAGCTTATCTAAGATCTACTAACAGAATTGTTCGTACAGTCGCTTCTTCTGTTGTTGCTTCTCTACTCTTGCCAGGAGGTTGCACTACACATTCCCGATTCAAAATACCTATTGAGGTCGATGAAACAAGTGTCCGTGACATAAAACGTGGTAGCATGCTAGCTAAATTAATAACAAGTGCTTCTCTTATTATTTGGGACGAAGCTCTTATGGCCCATCGAAAGTGTTTTGAAATATTAGATAGAACATTCCGTGATATACTTGCGTGCGATACCACTGCTACATCTAACATTCCATTTGGTGGGAAAATATTCGTACTTGGAGGTGATTTACGACAGATCTTGCCTGTTATTGAGGGTGGTACTAGAGCGCAGATAGTTGACGCCGCTATTACTAAATCGCCTTTATGGAGTTCTATACAAGTGCTACCGTTATCTATAAATATGAGACTATCTCCAACAGCTATGTCCTTATCCAACGATAATGATGTTGCCAGCTTTAGCCAGTGGATCCTAGATCTTGGTGATGGAAAACTACCTACAACAAACAATGCAAGTGATTGTGAATCATGCTAGATAGATATTCCATCTAAATTCCTTATTAATACAACTGGTGACAAGATAGTTGCTATAGTCGATGCTATCTACACAGACTTACATAACAACTTTTTGATGGTTCTATACCTAAGCAATCGTGCCATCTTATCCCCCACCAACGAGGTTGTAGATGAGATAAATGCATTCGTTCTTACTAAGATAGCAGGTGATGTAACTTAATATCTAAGCTGTGATACTATCTCGAAGTCTACAGACACACCAGATGATGCTGATCTTTTATACCCACTAGAACTCCTTGATTCTATTAATGCAAACAACTTTCCGCAACACAAATTATTGCTCAAGCTGGGTGCGCCCGTTATGTTGCTTAGAAACCTCAACCAATCTGCTGGTTTATGTAATGGAACATGCCTTATAGTTTTGAAACCTGCTATTGTTTTCATAGAGGCTGTCGTGATGACAGGGTCAAGCATGGGCAACACTATCTATATCCCTCGAATAACGCTAACTACTTCGAATGCAAAATGGCCGTTCAGACTCCAAAGGTGCCAATTCCCAGTTAAACTATGCTACGCAATGACCATAAATAAAAGTCAGGGACAAACTCTACAAAATGTTGGTGTCTATCTAAAGAAACATGTTTTCACACATGGACAATTATACATTGCTGTTTCATGTGTCACATCCAGTAGAGGACTCAAGATACTTATCGAAAATGAAGACGGAACATGTGGATCAAAAACAAAAAATATTGTTTACCACGAGATCCTCCAATCAACATGATACATACATATTGCTTTTTTGACTACTGCCAAATAAAAGAAGATTGACATGCTTTCTACGATGCTCTAGAAACCTACTATCTTGCTCTTTTTTTAATCTATCCAGGTGTACATCACTCCCTTCCCTACTTTTCCTATAACAAGTAGTTATTCGTTCTTTTTTCCATACAATGATTCAACAGCGAGTTAGCATGCGCGCATACAATAGCTCTATCTGCTTCTAGCTTCTTGCAAGTTTATTTGAAGTACAGTTCGAAACACTTAGACCGGTACCCATATGCATGCTATAAAATACGCTAACCATAACGTCTTTCTATAATTTTCCAAATGACGTCCAACCTGTTATCGGAGATAAACCAGGGTAGTAAACACTTGACTATTTGTGTCAAACTGTCCAGGCTGTGGAAATATCGTGGCGGTGAAGACGACGCAACCATTCAGCATCTGGATCTTGTATTGCTCGACAAACAGGTCCTATACTCCCTTTTTTAGTCACTACAACTATTTACTACTTTTATCCACATTATATCATACATGCCCTATACTGTAGAAAGGCTCAATGTACTACAAGAAGGCCACATCTATACTACTAGCAGGTTCTTAATATGCACAAATCAAACAGATACATATCTGTTAAGATTGATTACATGTTCCAAATCACTCGCTACACCGTAAACCATGAAAAGCACGACATTCAATCTTGTGCCCTTTGAAAATGTCCCTACCTATGTTGGCAACACTAGATCATTCCTTCGTATATTATTATTATGTATCTTACTTATACGTTTCTTCTAGAATTTGTTCTTCATAACATAATATTTATATTCTCTTCTATTTCATGTAACAATTCCACTCTAATCTCTAGCCAGATGTCATAAGTGCTATTGTACGTGTATCGAAAAATGCTACCATTCAAGGTGTAAATTTAAAGAAAAAAACTGCAACAAAAAACTTCTCGTTCTACAAGATGCTAGGTATGATATTCCCATATTCCTATCCGTTACACCAATTTGACAACTACTGCATTTGCCATAACAAGCTCTCTATTCTACGTCTAACTACATCTTATTCCAGACAAAAATTATGAGATGGAGCTGACACTATGGAACCAGCATGCAACAGAATTCATAGCAGAACTTTGGTACAAAATCAGTCAGAACATCCCTTTGGTAGCTCTCTTCTTTGATATGCTAATGCAAAGATATGGCCGTAAGTACCCAAATGGAGATTGGGAATGGATAAACAATTGAGAACTAGTATGCAACACACAAGGAAATTTGAGATGAGATCACACCACTTCTCCCAATGAAGGCAGAAGAGCACGGGATTCATTAATTCAATGGGGCTTCTTTCTGCAGTACAAGTGTTCAATCATCACCACCATCGTGAGGCCGGAATTCGCTCTACCAAAGAAGTATAAAGATGGTAGGAATTATCCCTAGTATTCTGATGATCATACTTGTGGCTTTGCTCACTGAGGCATCCATTAACATGCTGGTCAAGTGCAACCACCAGCCCAAGATTACATCATATGGGTGACTGATGGGTGACACTTTTGAACAGCGGGAGAGAATTTCGCTGCAAACATCTGTGGTGATAAACAACATTGGTGTGATGATTGTATACATGATTATCATTGGTATGCCTCTGAACATGACCATTTTTATTATGCCTACTTATGATCTAGAGTTGTACTGCTGAATATTGCACAATGATAGTATATGTTTATGTGCTATTTTTAGTTACTCATTTGAATAATCTTGAATTCTTCGAAGGTAGGGAGTTCCTTAATTACTCATGTTGAACATTGACATATAAGTATATGACCTCACAAGAAGATCCATATTCGGCGATAGAGCTTAATTACAACGCTTCTTACTTGTATTTATTATTAGAATCAATGCATGAAATGGTGTCTTCCTTTAGGAACTACTTGTATCCTTAGATAGACCATGTGATTCACCTCAAACTACTTTTGGCACTGTTCATTCATCTTTTTTAGGTAATGCGCTATCCGGACATCAACAACTCCTGTTCATCACTGTGGCATTTTCAAGGGGTGGTTTGGACCTCATTTGTGGAATTCTCGTCCCAGTGTTATTCTTGCTACAACTCTTCTCGTGTTTGTTTCATTGGTGAGTTTTAGGCGTTTGGGTAAGTGCATTCTGCATTGAGAAAAGATGTTCGTTATACTATTTTGGTTTATGATTACCTTCATACTAATAGAACATTTTTTTGTCATAGATTAATTGAGCTACACATCTGCACTATTAGTCGCTCTTGCCGTGGTTTTTTGGTCATCAACTCTGGAATTGCTATTGCCAAACTAATAGAGGGAACTGTCGAGATTCCCAATCTCTTTCCTGAGATAGATAGAATTAATTCCATTTGGAAACTCTTTACAGCTGTGCTGGTTCTTGTCACTGCCTACATTTGCCACTACAATGGTGCGTCCCCTACTACCGACTTGGTTTACTCTCGCTGTTTTTCATTTCTGCGAGATCTAAATGTATGCTTTTCGTGATTATACAGTTCACATTTTTTGGTGCCACTTGGTCTATCACTGGCGTATCACCCCACAAATTTCTGAGGCCACATCAATTACTTCAATGTATCCACCCAGGAATCTTGGTTATCTACCGCACTAGCTAAATCTCTTTGTTCTCACAAATATATACCCGTTACATTGACCCTACACAGACTACACATATATTAAGTCCCCTTCAAAAAAAAAACTTCCAATATCGCTTGCAACCCATATCTCAGATCGTTCTTTGTGAACAACTAACTCCATCTACCAATATTTCCACACTATCTAAACAACCGACGTTGAGAAAAATCCTTCACAACTATGACAGCCCAAGAAAAGGTAGTTATGGTAGGCACGATGGTAGTCCATATCAACGATCTGTTAGCCCAGTGTACCAAAGGTCACATCCAAGTTCTGACTATGGTCGTACACACATTCCTACTTATGGTTTATATGACAGGAGCAAGAGTCCTGTTCGCGATCGCTATCGAAGGTAATGGCCTTAAATTATTTTTGTTCTTCATTAAGTTGCATGAACATGACTCATGAGTCACCATGTTATCACAGGAGTTGTCCTGGTAGCAAATGTTTTTGTTAGGGTGTAAGAACATTTTCTTATGTTTGCTAAACCACTCAGCATAGCCATCCCACTTTAGGCTGATTAGTAATTGCAATAGTCTTTGTGTGATATGCATATACTGTTGTGTAGTGTTTCGCTACCTGCTTCCTGTATTGTTCTGATTCGCTTCTGAATTGAATAGTTACTCCTGGAAACACCTAGCTGTCAGCATTGTATATTCGTTCTTATTTTTAGGTTCCATTTGCAATATAAGTTCCTAGATTCCTTTTGTATCACCCAATTCCTCATTTGTTCATATTGTATTTTTCAGCTTATTGTGTCATGTTATTTCACAAAAAAAACTTCTTATATCATTGCAGCCGAGCTCCTGTCCCACGAGCAAAATAGCCACCTGCCAATAGAAGAGCATATGACTGATTGAGAATTATCAAAGTTCTAGTAGTAGGCGGCTTGTATCTGCCTTTCTAGCTCTACCACTGGTAGCAAGAACTTCTGTACTTGTACCAGAGTTTTCTGTTTAGATGGCATGAACTCCCATATTATAATTTAGATCTGCACTTCATGACTTTGTGCTATGTGCCTCACAGCGTTTTAGTAAACCTTGACATGTTTTCTATCGTCTACTGGAGCAGGGTAAGTACTTCAAAATACCTCTACTACGTATAAATATCACTATCCCTCATCTCCGATAACTGCACAGTAGTATATATGTAATACCTCTACTGCTATATCTTATAGTTTGCATACATAGAGATTTTGGAACACATGTCATTTAGCTCTCTTTATCATACACTACTAATCAGTCATATTATCTTCGAACAAGATACTTCTTAGGTCTACATATGACATATTCTCTATATTCTACAGCTCACAGCATGAGATTTCTACTAAACCCGCCACCTCCCATGCTATGAAGAAGACACAGCCACATGACGTGTCGGATCCGGAATGCGAGAATCCAATTCCTCTGTGAATTCACTGTGCTATTCCCTGAATCAGTAGCTAGCACTTCACTTCACAGTACACATTGCGGAATCATTCATACAAAGCGTGAACTGAAATATTAAATATATTACAACCAACTGAGTGACATAGACCACGTCGGGTCGAGTTTTACAAAAGGGGCCGAGCATGCCAAATTGATTACATTACATAAAAGCAACGTAAACTACAGCGGAAGCAAAAGGTGAGGTAGGGCTCATCACACACAAGCAAGCGACTGGGATGACCTGTGTACGACGGATATTAACCAAGAGCTGGATAATATCGGTTGTACGCGAGTACCAACGAGTCTACTTAGACTGGGCGAGACCTAAACTACAGAACTATACTATTCCTCGTCATAGCCTTATCCATCATCTCCGAGGCCTTCATAGAAAGCGTAGTCTCCTTCGTCTTCATTATCTGAAGGGCTGGGGGGAGAAGCGAGAATGAGCACTACTACCGTGCTCGCGAGCCAACACACAATGCAATGATATACATGCAAGGCTTAACAAGGATGGCTCAGGTTCTTTTATTTGTGAAAGCAAGCTTTTCAATTATCATACTTACAAAGTCCTATCACTTAGCATTTTAACAAAATTGCATTTTAATAAAGAGAGTGAAGTGCAATAATTAATAACAGTAGAGGTTCCATCCGTCGGAACTCTACACATGCATCTTTTCAATTGGAGCTGCCTCCAATGACCACACCCACTGAGCTCGAAGGCTCAGGAAAAATCCAACACAGGGCTAGGTGAGCCCTTCCACCATTTTCATACCACCCACAAAGTTTTGAAATAGAACTAACTCAAGTTATGATTCCCATGTCCCCCTTTGACCGTAGGCACGGTTGTTTAAACAGTTTTAGACTCTGCAGAGGTTGCACACTTTACCCACAAGAGATAGTCATACCTTACCCTACATGATTCTCAGTCATGTAGTTGGGCGGCAAATCAAGAAACCTTTCTAGATATCTCGCCCTTCGTCATTTCACCCATACAGAGGTTCACCCCATATGTTGTGCGGGATGTTCACCACAACGACTAGCGCAGCTGGCCCCAGCCACAACGACTAGCGCAGCTAGTAACTTCACCTTTTTGGTGTCCCTTCCAAGTTGGAGTATCTCCGCCACTTGTACATCTTCGACCCCCTCCAGTGAGATGACTTTCAGGGTTCAATAACTTTACTAAGCCAAGCTGCACTTTACAGACTTGTGGTTGTACTTGTTTAACACGGGAGGTCGTGACAAGATTAAGTCCTTAGAGTTATCTGGGCGGTTCATTCCACAAACCAACCATCTTTGTGCTCCCCGAGCACCCACCGCCTCACCATCCGCCCAGATAGAACTAGCAATTGGGGTTTTTGGGGGAGTAAAACCAATTTAAACCATTCCTTTCAGTCAATGGACCACCAATGACTGCCCAAATCATTTTTATGTTTGAGGAAATGATGATTGATGTATTTAATACCCCGGTACTTAAGCAAGACTAGCATGTCGCTTAAGTACAACTGATAACTAGTATTACCATATAGTTACTAAGGTGACAAGGATTAAGGGATTCAAATTGTTGTAGGTGTAAAAACCAAACACGAGTGAGGGGGTGGACGTCGTAGCCTAACGGGCCCTCGCCCACGAGAGTAAGAAATGACACGAGGATTTATCTGAGTTCGGGGTCCGAGAGGACCGCCTACTCTGTCGGTGAGCCAATCGGGGTTACCTCTCCGGGAGAGGGAGCCCCCGAGGGCTCACCAGTTTAATAGGTTGCTTTATTGCTCAAGAGAGCCATCCCTTTGAAAGGAGGGATACATGGGGTATTTATAGGCTCCCAAGCCTGTACAAATGACCAAAATACCCTTTTGGGGATTCCTACCCTATGAGTACAAGCGAGGGGTATTACAGTCTTTCATGAGTACAATAGCATTTCTCGGGTCTGTATGCGTGTCTTCTGAGAGGCGGGCCCCACCAGTATGATAGATGAATTATTCTTACAACACAAATTATCAAGGATGGCATGTTAATTAATTAATCATCAAATGGGTATTTAACTACCTTAAGCTTTAACATACATTTGATTACGAAATTAAAGCATGCAATTTTGCTAGTTTAAATAAATATAATTTGCATAAAATGTAGGCTCAATATGATCAAAGTATTGACTTGCCTGGTTCAGTTTACCGCGGCCTTGATCTTACTCAAAGCATTCTCAGTCCAGTCTTGAATCTTGGTCTTCGTCTTTATCCGAATCTTGATTCTGCTCGAGTCGTTGTTTCTTCGGGACTCCAACTTCTAATTACACAATAAACGATCGAAAACCAAATAAATCCAAAGAACTTCAAAAGAGCTTACACAAGATTTGCGATGATCAAGAAGTGGAGAGAAGATTTTAGCGAATTGAGGAGGTTTGACAAAGTCAACGTCAATTGAGCGAAAGAGGAGATGGCGGAGAAACTCTACCGGGAAGGAAAACAAGGAAGGGTCAAAGTTGAAGGAACATATGCAGGGATATTCACTTCGGATTCGAAAGATGGCAAGATATTGCCGATCGAGGATAAAACATAGCTGGATCTTTTAAATTCACGAGCTCCTTTAATTATTGGGTTTTTTTTATTAGGTTTAGACTTGAGATAGATATGAGTCTCACAAGAATACCAGGCATTAATTGACGAGCGTTAAATATTAGAGATTAGGGTGTGAGTTCAACATGCGAAGAATATGATTTTAGTTTGTTGAGTTAAACTTCCATATTTTACCAGAGTTCTTGATGAAGGTTTTGCCTCGAATTGTGGATACATTAATTATTTCTTAAAAACCACCGGTGATTTAAACTTAGAGATAAAGATAGGATGATTGATATTGAGCAAGATTATACTTTTAGCAAGACATTATTTAAGTTTTCATTTTAAATTAGATGGCAAGGACATATTGGTTAGCTACTTCACTTTTAATTTATTTGCCGCTTACATAAGAATGTATATATTTTTAATTAACACGATAACTTTAGATCAGAGGATAAAGATGCGATGGTTACTATTTGGACCAAAGAATGTTTGATAGGATTTGCAATTAGTATTCAAGTTTCTAGAGCAAGATATTGAGATCAACATAATTATTCTCGATTAGCTTCACATTCAATTTCCCATGATTTTGCAACTTAAGTTCTTATATTTCAAGGTTTTTACACATTAGTGGAAGACTAATTAAATTAATTTTATTTATTAACTAACCACGGTTCACAGAGAGAGATTGATACTTGAAGGTTAACACAAGAGTTTGTATGATCTTAGATAGCAAGATGAACTAGATAGAGTTCACTGCCCACTTTTAACTTCCAAGGGGGGGCCCACAAGTCACTGAGAAGGAGGGAGAGAACAGAGAGTTAAGCAAATAGGGAGAAGAGAGCTCACCAGAAAGCAGAGAAAGCTGGGGGCGCACGTCAGTGCTCTGTTGGCGGCAGCAGGGCTTGAGGGGCGTGAAGGCCAAGAAACGCAGGTGGCCGGTGAGGGGAGGAGGTTGAGGGAGGCGGCGTTGGGGCCGGGGCGGCACTGAGTAGAAGGCGGTGACATCTAGAGCGGATGGCGCAGGGGCCGGATGGTGGAGACGGCGGCCGGAGGGAGGAGAGGGGAAGGGGAGGGGAGCATGAGCACAGGGGAGGAGTAGGGAAGCTCACCGAGTGCTTGGGCTGGCCAGAGAGGAGCTGTGGCGGGCCGGCGACGTAAGCCTGGGGCGGCATCGGGGCGGCTCACGGCAGCAGTCTAGGGTGGCGGGGAGGCCTGGCCAGCGGTTGGAGGGGGTCGAGGACGCCGAGGGGAAGCTTCAGCCGTGAAGAATCGGTTCGAGGGGCACCGATGAGGAGATGGCGGCGGAGGAGCTCCAATCGGCCGGTAATGGGGATTCCCGTGAGTCCTGTGATCAATAGGAAAAATTGAGAGGGGGAAGGAGGTCCTTGGGTCCTAGGACACCCGGTGACGGTGGTGGCGTGGCGGGAAGGTCACCGGAGCGGCTGAACGGCGGCGAGGCGGTGCGGTGGTCGAAGAGGAGCTGCGGACGTTTTTCTTCGGTGGCTTACCAGGGGCAAAGGGGTGTCGAGGGGAGGCCAGAGGGAGTCTCCTGGGGCTCTTATAGCCAGGGAGAGAGGGGAGGAGACGCTGAGGCCTGATGGAGCACGGGGAGAGGACAGAGCGCCGGCGGAAGCGGCGGGCGCGCGGGATAGGGGCGACGACTTTGGGCGATCGAGTGGCGCTCTGCAAGCGTCTTGGTGTCGAGGCACGCTCTGGTGTCGGGAGCTCTCGGCGCCACAGCAAAGCGCCTGGCACAGTAGGGGAGTAGTTGGGCGCCGAGCGTGCGTAAAGTGCACGCGGCACTGACACGGGCGACGTGGGTGCGGAGCCAGATGGGACAAGGCGAAGGCGTGGGCGCGCACGTCGCGGAGGCAGGGGCGCGAGCGGCGGGAGCGGCGATGGCAATGGCGACGTGGGAGAGAGAGGGAGCCGGCTGGAGAAAGAAGGAGGCACGGGCTGGGCCCAAGGGAAGATAACAAAATTTGAGAGGAAAGCCCAAATTTGAAAAAGGGAAAATTCAACTGAAATTTGAATTCAAGAAGTTGTAAGACGGTTTGAAACGCAAACCCGAGCTTAAAGAAACTAGAAGATTTTTCAGAAATAATTTGGTAATTGAATTACGGCGGAAAACGAAAATCCGAATTGGTAAACACTATTGGCCGTCCGAAAGTGGGACGTTACATGACGCCACCTCAAGCTAAACACAAGGTATAATTGCCTCTCTTTTTTTAACATCCTTAGTTGTATATCTCAGACACTTCCATCTTTCACACAACAGATTAAAGGCAGCTTGTTGCTACCACACGGATCAAGTTCAGTCCCTAAGTACTTAGATCATCTCCAATGTTGTGTTTTAGCCGGTTCAAATGAGAAGAGAGAAGACATTGAATCGATTCAATACATTGAAGGGATCGATTCTAACAAAAAAAATGCATGGAACCGGACTCTACTTAGGAGTCGATTCAAAACATTAAACAACTCATAAGAGCATTAAACAACTACATAGGAGAGAGTGCGGTTGAGAGCGGATATTATTATTTTGTGATTTTTTAATGTAACGTGGGTCCCAGTTATTAGTAGGAATCGGTTCAATACATTAGAAAAAACAAGCTCAGTTCCTAGAATGCTTACGTGACATGACTTTGAATCGACATCGGTTCAATACACTAAAGATGCTCTTAGCTTACATCAGACTCTTGGATCTATCAACAAGATCATATATCTTTTGTAATTAGCTATCAGTGCTACCTCCAAAACATAGTATGTCCCGTGCTAGCCAACATGATGTAACCCTATACAAGACAGATGTAACATTTTATACGCAAAACCATAGACTTTAAAATCTAATATAAAAACAACAATATCTTATATTACTGCTCCACTCAAAAAATACTCTACATTTTTTTCATCTTTATGCACTCCTTTACGCCTCATACTTTCCCATAGTATGTACTGATTGTGCTTGTGCGCCAAATGGCGCGCACGGGTGCTAGTATTTGAAATTGACCTGCGACTTCAGTGATTTTTTTTATTAATTAACCTTTTTAATTTTTATTTTAAAGTTAGCCCCTGGCACACTTTATTTTCAATTCTGACCTTTTTGGTCACGCCACCAACCGTGGCGTGACAAAACAACGCTGTCACGCCGCCCATATCTCTTGTCACGCCACCACCTGTGGCGTGATAGTGTTGTTTGGTCACGCCACGACCAGTGACGTAACAAAAAGTGTTATTTAGCGGACTTATTCTACTACGTAACAGCGTTGTTTTGTCACACCACGGATGGTGACGTGACCAAAAGGGTCAGAATTGGAAATAAAGTGCGCCGGAGGTTAACTTTAAAATAAATTTTTTAAAAAGGTTAATTAATAAAAAAAGTTTGACTTCAGTAGCTGTAGACTGTAGTACTATTAAATTGGTGTTTACGCTGTGCATTGGCATGTAGTGAATGGTACAGCGATGGATGGCATTGTGCTGTGCCGCCGGTAATTCCCATGTTGGTATCAGCATCAGTAGTCTATTTCTAACCGCATACTGAGCCTGCCGTGTCCTTCTGCAATGCAGGCCTATGAACCGGGAGGAATTAACTTACAGTATTAGTCATCAACTGGCTTACAACTAATCACGCATATCAAACTTCCAAAAAACTAATCATGCATAGCAGTACGTAGTAACACAACTAATCACACATATCAAACTTCCAAAAAACTAATCTGGACAAAGAGTTTGGTAGGAAAATGTCGGACCCGGATTTCGTGAATTCAAATCCTCTCCGGAAATTATCGTGCTATTCCCTCGATCAAGAGCTAGCACTTCACAAGACACATTGTCGATTCATTCATACAAGCGTGAACTGAAAATATTAAAATATTACAACCGCTTGAGTAACATAGACCTCGCTTGGTCGGGTTTACAAAAGGGCCGAAAGCAGCCAAATTGATTACATCACAAAAGAGCAACGTAAACTATAGCGAAGCAAAAGGGCGAGTAGGGCTCATCTCACACGTAAGCGATCGGGTAACCCGTGTACGACGGATATTAACCATGGGTTGATAATATCGCTTGCACGCCAATCACCAACGAAGTCTACTTAGACTGGCGAGACCTAAACTACTGATCGTGCTACTCTTCGTCATAGCCTTGTCCATCATCTTCGGGCCGTCAGAGAAGGCGAATCTCCATCGCTTTCATTTTCTCAAGGGTTGGGGAGAAGCGAGAATGAGCACTACTACCGTGCTCGCGAGCCAACACACAATGCAATTATATACATGCAAGGCTTAACAAGGATGGCTCGGGTTCTTTTATTTGCGAAAGCAACCTTTCAAATATCATAATTACAAGTCCTATCACTTAGCATTTTTAACAAATTGCATTTTTATAAAGAGAGCATGTGCAATAATTATTTTAGTAGAGAATCCATCCGGCGGAAACTCTACCAATGCATCCTTTTAATTGGAGCGGCCTCCAATAACCACAACCACTGAGCTCGACGACTCAGGCAAAATCCAAAACAGGGCTAGGTGAGCCCTTCCACCATTTTCCATACCACCCACAAAGTTGTTTTGAAATAGAACTAACTCAAGTTATGATTCCCATGTCCGCCTTTTGACCAGAGGCACTACTGCTCAAACAGCTTTTAGACTCGCAGAGGTTGCACACTTTACCCACAAGAGATAGTCTACCTGCTACCCCACATGATTCCAGTAGTCATGTGGTTGGGCGGCAAATCACAAGAACCTTTCTAGCTATCTCGCCCTTTCCGTCAATCCACCCATACGGGTTACGCCCATATGTTGTGCGGGATGTTCACCACAACGACTAGCGCACTGCCCCGCCACAACGCCTAGTCAACCGTAACTTCACCTTTTGGTGTCCTTCCAAGCCGAGTATCTCCGACTTGTACGCTTCTTCGCTCCCCTCTAGTGAGATGACATCCAAGGTTTAATAACTTTACTAAGCCAAGTTGCACTTTGCGCACTTGTGGTTGTACTTGTTTAACACAGAGGTCGTGACAAGATTAAGTCCTTAGGGTTATCTCGACGGTTCATTCCACAAGCCAACCAACCATGTGCTCCTCGAGCACCCACCACCTCACCATCCGCCTGCATAAAGCTAGCATTAGGGTTTTGAGGAGGAAACCAATTTATTTTCACAATCCTTTAGCCAATGGACCACCAAGGACTACCCAAAACATTTTATGTTTAAGGAAATGATGATCGGGATATTTTAATATCCCAAAGATTTAAACAAGACTAGCATGTCGCTATACAACCTATAACTAGTATTACCATATAGTTACTAGGGTGACAAGGATTAATGGATTCAAGTTATCAAGGATGGCATAATAATTATTTAAACATCAAGTGGGCATTTAACTACCTTAAGCTTTAACATACATTTGATTAAGAATTAAAGCATGCATTTTGCTAATTTAAAAGAACATAATTTGCATAAAATGTAGGGGCAATATGATCAAAGTATTGACTCGCCTTGGTTAAAGGCTAGGGGATCTTGATCTTGATCAGCTTGCGGGTCGCCGGCGTCTTCAAATCCTAATCGAGCGTCAATACCTAAAAAGACACAACGGCAAAGAGAGCAATTAAATAAATAAGGAACAGTAAATAAACTCCAAATTAATCAAGTCCTATGCCATTAGCAAGATCTTGATTTAAAAATTTTAGAAATTTATTTCATAATTTTTGGAGTTGAAATGGGCAAGATATGGATTTTTGAAGATTAATAGGAAATCAAAAGGGAGAAATAGGGTTGGGTGCACGAAACAGTGTTGAACCGAGTTCATGGGAACAGGGGCTTGGGTCCATGGAATTGGTGGGTCATGGGCCCACAAGGAAGGGAGAGGAGGGCTAAGTCCAAATGACAAAGGGGCCCAGATTTCTAATAAAATCCCCAATTTGGTCTTTACCAATCCATCGCTTGCTCACATAGCTTCACAGGAGAGAGCAGGGAGAGCAGAGGGCGACGGGCCTTGCGAGGCGGCGGGGCATGGCATGGGCGGGCGGCGGCCGGGCGGGCGGCATGGGTGCAGGGGGCGTCTCCATGGAGGTGGTGGCGGCAGACGAGGGCAGCAGCGCACTGGCGAACCATGGCGGCAAGATGGACGGCAAGGCGGAGGAGCCAGCAAGGCACAAGGCGTGTGGGAGGCCGGGCGGGTGGCGGAGCGGCTCGGGGGGCGGCAACTCACCAAGCGGCGACGAGACGAGGAGGTCATGGCTCGGTTTTGTCCTAGAGCTTACGGAGCTCGGGCGACGTGAAGCTCAAGCAAGGAGGAGGAGTTTTATAGGAGCCATGGCGGGAGGAGGAGGGGGGCCTGGTCCGGAGCAAATTGCATGGCGCGACGTCGCGTCTTGACGGCGCGCGGGCGCGTCTTGGCAAGGCGCAAGAGGCAGAGCGGCAAGTGGCGACGAGACGGCAGCGACGCGACGGACGCTGCAGAGAGCGGGTTGGTGCGGCGACGTGACAAGGCAAGCACGCGGAGCAGCGAGTTGATCGCGGCCGCCGCTGCGTGTGGCGCGAATCTCCATGGCGGCGACCATCGAGCGACGCTCGGCCGAGCAACGTCTGGCGGGAGCAAGAGGGCGCGAAGGCCTTGGCGAGGCGCGCCCAGGGAAGAGCAGAGGGAGAAAGAGAAGGGCCACGGAGGTAAGTAAAGCTTCTCAAAACAATCGTTACAAATCCTACCCACCTTAAACGGAATCTCGACCTCGAGATTCGGTGCTCGCCAACAGAACGGTAGTCTTGTTTCGCTTGATCTTGGCGTTCCTGTGTGGCTTCCTTGGTCGAGTGGTGACTCCATCGACCTTGCAAAGGCGAAGACTTGGCGTCTTGTTCGCTTCTCGATGACGCCGAGGATCTTGATCGGTGCTCGGATAGGTTAGATCTTCTTTGAAGGCGATGGCTTCAACGGCGCTCGCTCTTCGTACTCGAGACACTTCTTGAGCCGGGAGACGTGAAACACGCTGTGAACCTCGACAGATGTTCCGGTAGCTCTAGCCGATAGGCCACTTCCCCACGCCATGTAATCGGAAGCGGTCCTATATATCCGGGGCTTAGCTTGCCCTTTACTTTGAATCTTCGAGTTCCACGAAGTGGGATACCTTGAGGTATACAAATGGCGTCTCAACTTCAAAAGTTAATTTCCTTCGACGGTTGTCGGATAACTCTTTGCCTTGACCGAGCAAAATTGAAGGCGATCTCGATTAGTCGAACTTTCTCTTGACTTGCTTGAGGGTATCCGTCCAAATATATATCCTTCACCGATTCTCGACCAATGCAGAGGGTTCTCATTTTCTACCATAAAGTGCTTCAAATGGGGACATTTTCAGACTTGACTGATAGCTGTTATTGTATGCAAACTCGGCATACGGTAGACACTTCTCCTACCATCAGAATTCCAAAGCACAAGCTCGAAGCATGTCGTCTAGAATCTGATTTGTCCTTTCTGTCTGACCATCGGTCTGCGGATGGTATGCTGTGCTGAAATCAAGGTGCGTTCCAAGGGCATCATGCAAACTAGCCCAAAAATGTGAGGTGAATTGAGATCCTCGATCAGAGACTATCCTCTTGGGTACTCCATGTAGACACACGATACGAGCCACGTATAGCTCGGCTAACTTGTCTCCCTTGTAGGTTGTCTTTATCGATAAAATGGGCTACTTTGGTCACCTATCAACTATAACCCATACCGAGTCACATCCGGACTTGGTTCGGGTAGACCGTAATGAAATCCATTCCAATTTCTTCCCATTTCCATCGGGAATTTGCGGGGTTGAAGCAATCCTGGCGCTTCGATGTTCGCCTTGATTCGTTGACATACATCACAACAGGCTACATACTTGGCGATATCTCTTTTCATGCGTGGCCACCAAGACAAAATCTTCATGTCTTGATACATCTTTGTACTTTGCTGGATGTAGGGTATATGTCGAAATGTGGGCTTCTTCGAAATTAAATCCTTGAGTTCCTTTTGGTGGGGAACAAAGAGACGTGTCCCATACCATAGAATTCCTTGTCGGTCTTCGATCATCTTGGGGCTTTTTCCTTTAGCCATGAGACGCTTGAATCTTTGGACTCCGGATGTTCCTTTTGAGCGCCTTGATTTGCTCTTCCAAAGTTGGATGTGCTTCCATGGCGTCTGGGTTACCTTGCTCTATCAAACAGAGGTTGAGGGCTTCGAATTCCTTATAGAGCTCAGGTTGGTGTTCTTGAATCATAACATTATTGCAGTATGACTTGCGGCTTAATGCATCGGCGACTACATTAGCCTTTCCGGGATGATAATGGACATCCAAATGGTAATCCTTTATTAACTCTAACCATCTTCTTTGCCGAAGGTTGAGATCAGATTGGGTAAAGATGTACTTGAGACTCTTGTGGTCCGTGTAGATATTACAATGATTTCCAATCAAATAATGCCGCCAAATCTTGAGGGCGTGCACTACTGCTGCTAACTCCAAGTCATGAGTTGGATAGTTGTCTTCATGAGGGCGAAGTTGTCTGGATGCATAAGCTACAACTTTTCCTCCTTGCATAAGCACACATCCTAAACCTTGGCGTGATGCATCGCAATAGACTTCAAAGTCTTGATGAATGTCTGGCAGGGTCAAAACTGGTGCAGAAGTTAATTTCTTCTTCAATTCCTGGAAACTTTTCTCACAAGCCTCGGTCCATTCATACTTCTTTTCCTTTTTAAGCAAATGGGTCATTGGTTTAGAGAGCTTTGAGAATCCTTCTATGAAGCGTCTATAGTATCCGCTAAACCGAGAAAACTACTTAACTTCATTCTTGATGTAGGTTGTTTCCAATCCATCACGGCTTCTACCTTGGCCGATCAATCGCTATTCCTCCTGCGGATACAATATGTCCGAGGAAACTGATTTCTGAAGCCAAAACTCACATTTATCAGACTTGGCATAGAGCTCATGCTCTTTAAGCTTGTCCAGACCAATTGTAGGTGTTCAAAGATGTTCTTTCTTGGTCTTGAATATATCAAGATGTCGTCTATGAACACGACAACAAACTTGTCCAGGTATTCCATAAATACCTTGTTCATCAGATTCATGAAGTAGGCTGGTGCATTGGTTAAGCCAAACGACATGACTGTGAACTCAAACAAGCCATACCGAGTGGTAAAGGCTGTCTTAGGAATATCCTCATTCCTGATCTTGAGTTGGTGGTATCCTGACCGCAGGTCTATCTTGGAGAAAACTGAAGCTCCTGTCAACTGATCGAACAGGTCATCAATGCGGGGCAAGGGATACTTGTTCTTGATGGTCACTTCGCTGAGGGCTCAGAATCCACACACAATCTGGCGGAACCATCTTTCTTCTTCACAAAGAGAATGGCGAACCCGGGGAGAAGAACTAGGTCTAATGAATCCTTTTTCTTGTAAATCTTCGTTGTGTCTTCAACTCTTCAAGTTCGCTTGGCGCCATCCCATGACGGTCTCTTGGCAATTGGGGCCGCCCACGCTTCAAGTTGATTACAAACTCGATATCTCTGTCGGGGGCATGCCCGCAATTCTTCCGGAAGACTTCGGGTAAGCTTGGACTACAGGCGTCGTCTCTAGGGACATCTCTCCAAGATGGTGGATTGTTCGAACCAAAGGAGAGGAACGATCCACACCAATCCTTATTGTGGTTTCAGGGTCTTTGGCAAGTACCACTTTCCTGTTGGCGCAATCTATTAGTCCATGATATGCCGCCAACCAATCCATCCCTAGGATGATATCCAACGTTTGAGATTCTAGCACAAGAAGGGAGGCTAGGAATCCAGAGTCTTCCAAAGCAATCTCTACTCTGGGACTAACTGAGGTAGCATATAGGGGTCCCCCGGGTGAACTAAGTACCACGGGTTTCTTTAACTTATAGGTCGGCAACTTAAGCCTTTCAACAAACTTTCTTGAAACAAAAGAGTGCGAAGCTCGTAATCAAACAAAACTTGTGCGGTATGAATTAACAGAGAACGCATGCCCATTAGCACTCTGCGGCATCTTGTGCCTCCTCGTGATGACATGATTCACACGGCCACGACTTTGCGATGGGGTAGACCTTGAAGCTTGAGAAGTCTGGTGGCTCTTACTTGGAGCTGAGGTCCGACCTTGAATTGCAGCGGCTCCTGGGTTGTTCTTTGGGGCAGGGTTGCTGCGATGAGGGCACTGATTGGCAAAGTGTCCTTTTTCTCCGCAAGCAAAACAAAGGAGGTTAGGCTGCTTTGGGTTGACTGTGGTAGGGTGTCCATGAGGGTGGAGAGTGCGAATCCACTTCCTTGGGGCCTTGGGGATGAACTTTTCGAGGTGTGGCGGCGAAAGATTTAAAGGAAGAACCGCCTGAAAGGTTGACTTCGGAAAAGTTGCCTTGTGATTTCGAAAGGCATCTTCCTCTTGCGGCTAGTTTCTGCTAACTTATTCTCATTTTCCAGCAGTAGGGCCTTGTTGATCAACTGATGGAAGTTGGCATAGTCATGGAGGATAAGCTTTCCACGCATGTCACTACGCATACCTTCCACAAAGCGGTCTATCTTTTCTTCCTCATCACCACGCCATTGGGGGCGAGGCGGGCAAGTCAGTAAACTTAGTGACATACTCGTTGACCGTCATATGTCCTTGTTTAAGGGTTCTGAACTCGTTCTTCTTCAGTCTCATGGTACCGGCAGGCACGAAATTGGTTCTGAAGGCGGTTTTGAATTCCGTCCAAGGAATTGGCTGCCAAGCTGGTTCATTTTCAACAGGAGGTGTTTCAACAACTTCTTCTTCCACGGCTTCAGCGGCGGGGGCTGCTGGTTCTCCATTCGTGGATCCCACTACTTCTGGTTCTGTTGCTGCATCTTCTTCTTCATCTTCTGGTCCTTCATTACTTCTAGCAGCAAGGTAATTCTCCCACCATGCAGCGGCGGCACCTTTCAGCTGGTGGGTAGCAAAGTCCACCTTATCCGCATCGGAGCAACGGGCAAGTCTAAGCTTCTTCTCAGTATCCCTGAGCCAATCTTCGGCTTCAAGAGGTTCATTAGCTGCTTCAAATGTGAGAGGTCTTGTTCTTAGGAAGTCAGCGAGTTTGGAGTGGCGGCCAGCCAGTCTGAATCTTGATTGTTGAGCAAAGCCCGAGAATCTGAGTCTGTTGCGGATTACTTGTGCCATGGTCGGGTGAGTGGTGGTGGGGAGGTAGCTCTTGTCCTTGTCCACGACCACGGCCACGACCACGGCCTCGACCAGATTACAAAGGCTCCACGGGTGGGGCGAGGCTCTTCTTGGCGGCATCCCGAGGAAAAACCGAGATTTAGAACTAGAGAGAACCAGGAGGGGTATATGAGGGTTCACTAGCCCTCTAAGGCACACACGTAAGAACAAAAACCAAGCGAGAAGATCAAATAAGTACAATACAAAGCCTAGAATGGCTGCATTATATTATGGGGGTTAGGTGTTACATGACTAACAAACAAAGCTTATATGCTAAGCCAAGTCATGACACAGGATACATGCATCTCGTCTACAAAAGAAAAACAAAAGTGCTTGCAACCCAAAATACTGCCTAGCAAGCACTACCGGCTATCCTAGACCATCCTAACTACTCCAACGGGGACTCGAAGCAGGAGCGGCTCTGACTGAAGCTCGACGAGCCAGAATGACTCGGGCTGACGTGCGGAGAACGGCTGGGGCTGCGTCCACGCCTAAACACTAGAAGGTCGTCGAAGGGTGGCGGACTGGGGCGTCGCACGCTCTTGCGCGCAGTCATCCGGGTGCGAGCACCGCGGGGGCGAAGAGGTTGGTTGCGCGTCCCCGCCGGAAGGAAGGGAAGGCCGGAAGGAACCGAGCCGAGTCGGGCCGAGCCGAGCCGAGCCGGCGGCGCTTCGCAAGGGCGGCGATGAGGCGTGCTACCTCTCTGCAAGTCTGGCGTCTCTCTCCGTAGTGACGGTGTCTCTCCCCATCTGGCGACAAAGAGGCTTCATCACTTCGTCCGGTTAGCGCGAGGGTGTCGGAGTGGGCTTCGCCACGCCGAGAAGCGCCCGAGTGGCGGACCTCGTCGTGAAGGAGTGGATGTTGTAAACCATCGCCGGGTCACCGCACTGTGGGTCGGCGGGCTCGTTGTCGATGGCGACGAAGGACTCGGAAGCGCCGTCCGTCGGGAGGTACGGAAGAAGGAGAACGGTGATCCGCGCAGAGGTCCTCGTGTAACCAAAGATAGGCGGGTGATGGCGACACGGGCTGCATCTGGATGGTGTCGGGGATGTCTTTGCGACGAGGGCCTCGGCCCGGAAGGTGTGAGCTACTGAACTCGCCATCCTAGGATAGAGGAAGACCTCCATCTCCCGGGACTCGTGAGCCATGACCCTCGCCCTTGACCTCTGTAGATCGGAGGGTGGATGAAACCAAGTTCCACCATTAGTTGGCGAAGGAGCTCGGCGAATCCGCCGTCATGCTCTCCATGTGAGCTATGGTCCCATGGGCCAGCAGCTGGAGAGGAAGCCATCTACAAATTTTGAAACAAGAGAAGGGGTTAGTAACACTTAATGAGAATAGAGATGAGTAAGGAACTAGGAATGATGAGTAGAAGCAATAAATACTCTATATTTTGATGAAATTTTTCTTAGGTTTTAAAAATAAGATCCAAGTCCTTAAGGCAATCGACCAATCTAACTAGGGTCCTACAGTCGTATGCTCTGATACCAGCTCTGTCGGACCCGGATTTCGTGAATCCAAATCCTCAGGAAATTATCGTGCTATTCCTGGATCAAGATAGCTAGCACTTCACAAAGACACATTGCTGATTCATTCATACAAGCGTGAACTGAAAATATTAAAATATTACAACCAATTGAGTAACATAGACCTCGTCGGGTCGGGTTTTACAAAAGGGGCCGAGCAGGCCAAATTGATTACATCACAAAAGAGCAACGTAAACTATAGCGGAAGCAAAAGGGCGAGGTAGGGCTCATCTCACACAGGCAAGCGACTGGGGTAACCCGTGTACGACGGATATTAACCATGGGTTGGATAATATCAGTTGTACGCGAATACCAACGAGTCTACTTAGACTGGGCGAGACCTAAACTACAGACTGTGCTACTCTTCGTCATAGCCTTGTCCATCATCTTCTGGGCCGTCGTAGAAGGCGTAATCTCCATCGTCTTCATTTTCTGAAGGGTTGGGGGAGAAGCGAGAATGAGCACTACTACCGTGCTCGCGAGCCAACACACAATGCAATTATATACATGCAAGGCTTAACAAGGATGGCTCGGGTTCTTTTATTTGCGAAAGCAACCTTTCAAATATCATAATTACAAGTCCTATCACTTAGCATTTTTAACAAATTGCATTTTTATAAAGAGAGCATGTGCAATAATTATTTTAGTAGAGAATCCATCCGGCGGAAACTCTACCAATGCATCCTTTTAATTGGAGCGGCCTCCAATAACCACAACCACTGAGCTCGACGACTCAGGCAAAATCCAAAACAGGGCTAGGTGAGCCCTTCCACCATTTTCCATACCACCCACAAAGTTGTTTTGAAATAGAACTAACTCAAGTTATGATTCCCATGTCCGCCTTTGACCGTAGGGCACTACTGCTCAAACAGCTTTTAGACTCTGCAGAGGTTGCACACTTTACCCACAAGAGATAGTCTACCTGTTACCCCACATGATTCCGTAGTCATGTGGTTGGGCGGCAAATCCACAATAACCTTTCTAGCTATCTCGCCCTTTCCGTCAATCCACCCATACGGGTTACGCCCATATGTTGTGCGGGATGTTCACCACAACGACTAGCGCACTGCCCCGCCACAACGCCTAGCGCAATGGTAACTTCACCTTTTGGTGTCCTTCCAAGCCGGAGTATCTCCAAGACTTGTGCGTTCTTCGTTCCCTCTAGTGAGATGACATCCAAGGTTTAATAACTTTACTAAGCCAAGTTGCACTTTGCGCACTTGTGGTTGTACTTGTTTAACACAGAGGTCGTGACAAGATTAAGTCCTTAGGGTTATCTCGACGGTTCATTCCACAAGCCAACCAACCATGTGCTCCTCGAGCACCCACCACCTCACCATCCGCCTGCATAAAGCTAGCATTAGGGTTTTGAGGAGGAAACCAATTTATTTTCACAATCCTTTAGCCAATGGACCACCAAGACTACCCAAAACATTTTATGTTTAAGGAAATGATGATCGGGATATTTTAATATCCCAAAGATTTAAGCAAGACTAGCATGTCGCTTAAGTACAACCTATAACTAGTATTACCATATAGTTACTAGGGTGACAAGGATTAATGGATTCAAGTTATCAAGGATGGCATAATAATTATTTAAACATCAAGTGGGCATTTAACTACCTTAAGCTTTAACATACATTTGATTAAGAATTAAAGCATGCATTTTGCTAATTTAAAAGAACATAATTTGCATAAAATGTATGGGCAATATGATCAAAGTATTGACTCGCCTTGGTTAAAGGCTAGGGGATCTTGATCTTGATCAGCTTGCGGGTCGCCGGCGTCTTCAAATCCTAATCGAGCGTCAATACCGGAAAAGACACAACGGCAAAGAGAGCAATTAAATAAATAAGGAACAGTAAATAAACTCCAAATTAATCAAGTCCTATGCCATTAGCAAGATCTTGATTTAAAAAATTTTTAGAAATTTATTTCATAATTTTTGGAGTTGAAATGGGCAAGATATGGATTTTTGAAGATTAATAGGAAATCAAAAGGGAGAAATAGGGTTGGGTGCACGAAACAGTGTTGAACCGAGTTCATGGGAACAGGGGGCTTGGGTCCATGGAATTGGTGGGCTGCGGGGCCCACAAGGAAGGGAGAGGGAGGGGGCTAAGTCCAAATGACAGGTGGGGCCCGCATTTCTAATAAAATCCCCAATTTGGTCTTTACCCAATCCACTGCTTGCTCACATAGCTTCACAGGGAGAGAGCAGGGGAGAGCAGAGGGGCGCACGGGCGGCTTGGCGGAGGCGGCACGGGTCGTGTGGGGGCGGCGGCCCCGGGAGGTGGCGGCAAGACGGGAGGGCAAGCGGCACTGGGCGAACCATGGCGGCGGCATGGACGGCGGCGGGGAGCGCGCGCGGCTGGAGGCATTGGCCGTAGGGTAGGCCGGCGGGTGGCGGAGCGGCTCGGGGGGCGGCAACTCACCAAGCGGCGACGAGACGAGGAGATCTGGCTCGGTTTTGTCCTAGAGCTTACGGAGCTCGGGCGACGTGAAGCTCAAGCAAGGGAGGAGGAGTTTTATAGGAGCCATGGCGCGGGAGGAGGAGGGGGGCTCGGTCCGGCAGCAAGCAAGGCGACGTCGGCGTCTTGGCGACGTCTTGTGCTGCGCGTCGCGTCTTGGCGCAACGCAGCGCAAGTGGCGATGAGACGGCAGCGACGCGACGGACGCCGCCGCAGAGAGGACGGGGTTGGTGCGGCGACGTGACAAGGCAAGCACGCGGAGCAAGTTGATCGCGGTCCTGCTGCTGCGTGTGGCGCGAATCTCCATGGCGACGACCACTGTAGCGACGTCGGGCTGGAGCAACGTGCAGGCGGGAGCAAGAGGGCGCGAGCGCGGGCGGAGGCGTCGCCCACGGGAAGAGCAGAGGGGAGAAAGAGAAGGGCCCTGGAAGGTAAGTAAAGCTTCTCAAAACAGTCGTTACAGAAAATTTGGAAAGAAAGACAACTGTGGGTAGCTCCATTTTGGCCTGTATCATGCGACGATTGTACTGCGTCGCAGCTTTGGTCTCTTCTTCAGTATCTGATGAGGATTAATCCGATTGATTTGGTTCGTTTCACTTTTGGTGAACAGCAGCTGCTGCTGCTGCTGCCGCCGTGTAGGTGCGTGTGCTTCAATCAGAGTGCAGTTAAGAAGCCATTTCTTGTTTAAAACTTTCACGAGTCATTCGTAAACATGCACACAATGATTGGTCGAGCATTATGGTGTCTAATGCAGTACTGAATATGCTTCAGTTAGCCGGGGATTTAATTGGCTCGCGTATTCTCTCATCATGCAGAAAGAATCAGGGAAAACATGTCGTCCAGTGTAACATCACAAATTTTGCTCTTTGTAAAAATTTAATTCAAATTATTAATTCAAAGTGTTGGATTTCATTTAGAGTTTTTGCATTTAGTTAAATTCCAAATCCGAAATCAAAATCAAAATTCCATCGTCTCAATTCAAATCTCAAATCAAATTCCAAAAATCAAATCAATTCTCAGACAATTTTGAATTCACCTCTCCTCAATTTCAATCGTCAGCTGAAATTTTGAATTCAAATTTATATTTGAATTTTCTCCGAAATGCAAATATCATGATTTCATTTCAATTTTTATTCTTAGGTCAAAAACTTTTTCTTTTTTTCCCCTTTTTTCCTCTCTCTTTCTTTTCTTTTCCTTTTCCTCTGTTTTTGCTCTGTTGTATACTCTCTGGGAATGCTTTGAGTCAATGACAAATGTGGTCGACATAGCATTGACTCTTTCCTTTTCTTTCATTCTCTACCAAGTGGGCCTAAGGTGTCATACTATGACTTTGCATGTTAAAATCAAAACAACATATTCCAGAATATTCCTTCTCTCTCGATTTTCAGCAATTTACTTTTCGAGAAATCTTTCGGGTGTTCGTTCTCCTTCATACGAACTCTGATTCCATCGATTCTTATTCCTAAATTCATATAAATTCAATATCTCTCTATTGGTACTAATTTTGTAATTTTTGGACTTTATTCGATTTTTTTTGTTATTTATTTTGTCTCGTTTCGCGTGTATAGAATCCGACGTTGCCAAAGCAAGTTTGGACCAATCGGACGTAGTAACATCAACCTTCGACGAAGGCAAGTCTCCTTTGACCATGGTGTACCTATGTTTTTGAAATCTTGTTTTAAATTTTAAAACTATTATGCATTGTTATTTACATAAAATGGTAAGTAAAAATCCGAGGAGTGTTAGTTAATCATAATTTGATTATATCTTCATTTGATGTTGTTACCCTTGAATCATTGTCACCCTAGTACATAAAATCCTTAGTAATGATTACATTATTGTCAGATAATGGGAATACAATATTGCAGAATTAGATGAATATAGTGAAGAAGGACATCTCTGTGGATTATATATATTGTTGAGAACAAATATAAAGTTTAACTTGGTGGAACCAATTATATCATGAAAGTGTCTAACATGAAGCACTGATTTTATTATCTGGGATCGAAAGGAGAGATTGGATTTAAACCAAATTTTAGTTGAATTAAATTGATTATAGTAAGTGATTGTTGGAGATTTAGTATTGTGAAAATCGATCCAATAAAGGTGGCGATTAAAACAAGAAAAATATGGATTTTCATAACAATTCATGATGATAATTTTTGGTGAATTGGTTAGATCATGTAGAATGTGTAAACTTTGTGGAATTGATTGGATTATAGAAATACATCATTGTAAGATTATAGGAATACATCATTAATGGATTATAGAAATACATCATTGTTGAATCATAGGATTATATCATGGTTGGATTATAGAAATATATCATTGTTGGATTATTGGAATACATCATTATTGGATTACATCATTGTTGGGTTATAGGAATATATCATTGTTAGATCATAGTAATATATCATTGTTGGATCATAGAAATATATCATTGTTGGATTATACAATATTTCATTGTTGGATTATTGAAATACATCATTATCGGATTACATCATTGTTCGATCATAGAAATATATCATTGTTGGATTATACAGATATATCATTGTTGTATTATCGGAATACATCATTATCGGATTACATCATTGTTGGGTAATAGGAATATATCATTTGTTAGATCGCAGGAATATATCTTCGTTGGATTATAGGAATATATCATTATTGGATTACGAAATATATTATTGTTGGATTATAGAGATACATAATTGTTGGATTATATAAATACATTATTGATGGATTAATATAAAATAATAGAACAACTTATACACGCTTATATCGATCATTATCATCCTATGGGTGGGAATTATTAATACCATTTTTGCCAATCAGTTTGAGAAATGTGTGGAAATATTTATAAAATAAAATAAAATGGTGAAAATCTGTTTAGATTTGGGTGGATGGTAAGTTCAGGTGGGTGCAGTTAGAGCACGAGAACTTGTATTGTGTTAAATTCTGCCCAAGTCATATTAATGATCGACGTTTGTAACTATCCAAACTGAGCAATACCATACAACCACATGTCCTAAATGGGAAGGATCTAGCCAACTAATTTACCATGTTCTAGCATTACGTCCGCATGCTGTAGTTGATAGGCCCTTTTTGGGATTGTGTAGATGATGGTATTTGACGTCCATGTCTGTCGGGGCTTGCTCCAAGCGATGGTAACAGACTTCCATGTCCAGACAGGTTATCCCACAACAGTGGGCTTTGGGTCGATGGTAAATGACGTCCATGACTTGGGGTTAAGCTCATCGGGCGGGTTGGTGTTAGAGCGTGGTATTGTAAAGGCCTTGTGATAATCGTTTAGTCGCACGCCCAAGGAAGCGTGTCATGACCGATATTATAAGTTGATTATCTTGTGTGAGTCAAGCTGTACAACCTCTACAGAGTGTAAAACTATTCGAATAGCCGTGCATACGGTCAAGGACGGACAAGGTGCATTTTCACCTGATAGATTTTGGTTTTGATTTCAAAAGAGTGAATTTTGGGAACCCGGGAGCAGTTGGACTCTCGAGTAGATATTTTGGCAGCTAAAGCTAGTTGGGCAACTAGAGCCATATCCTTTGAACCTTGGCGGCTAGGGCCTTGATTCTAGTGGTGGGTAGCTAGAGCCTCTACTAGTGATATAATTATTGAATTACTTTTTGTCAAATGTGCTTTATGAAAACTGTTGAAACTTAAAATATTGTTTTATGCAAAAGAACCATATAAGCCTTATTTGTTAAAGCTATGCATATGCATTTATTTCCAAGACTTGCTGAGTACTTTATGTACTCACATGCTATACTCAAAATAAATCTCAGAAGCATTCAAAGTTGCCGATGAGGATTACAACTTCTACGCGTGTGGCTACAACGAAGGACACCGGAATACTAGGTCGCGAGCCCCTCGTCGATTGCCTGTGAGCATATGGATGGGCCATCACTCGGAATTATCTTCTTTCGCTATAATTTATTCGAGTTATTTAGTCTGAAAGGACGGTAATTGTAAGCTTCGACTATAAAGTCATTACTCTTTTATCCCATATTATATAATAGTTTGACGTTTGCAAATTATGTGTTGATATTCAATGTTGTAACTGTGTGCACTAGTTACTAATCCAGCGACTAATGCAGATATATACATAGGGTAAATCCGGTCCCGACATCCAGCAAGGAGGGGACGGGTCATGGATGCATGCATGCACGCTGGCTATTGACTTCAATTCTTAGGGACTTTCAGTACTGTCAACTATGCTCGACCAACTGCACCGATATTTGAAATTGACCTGCGACTTGAGTAGCTGTAGACTGTAGTAGTATTAAACTTGTGTTTACGCTGTGCATGCCCTGGCATGTAATGAATGGTTCAGCGATGGATGGCATTGTGCTGTGCCGCCGGTAGTTCCCTTGTTGGTATCAGCATCAGTTTTCTATTTCTGACTGCATGCTGAGCCTGCCGTGTCCTGCTCCAATGCAGGCCTATGAACGGGGAGGAATTAACTTATAGTATTAGTCTTCAACTGGCTTACAGCTAATCACGCATACCAAACTTCCAAAAAACTAATCATGTATAGCAGTACGTAGTAGTATAATTATCAACAGTTGCTGCATTTCTTCCCTCAGGATGAATTAAATGTTATAGTAGTTCCTGTTCATTGGGTTTGCTTACTACTTTATTCCAGTGTTAGACGTGAGCTAGCATGCATGGTCAAGGTTGGCTTGGATACCATCACAATCACCATCAATCTACTGACTACTAGCCCAAAAACTTTAATGACCTGATCAGCTCATGAACAAAAGTCTCCTGCTCTGAACTTCCACCACGAGCCAGGTCAATTGTCAGGGAAGACGACCGAGCTTATGATCTTAGTGTCTAGCTCTAAATTTTCACTACAACCAAGATAGAGTGGTGAAGGCACATGATGACATGACCAGCAAACATCCTAAGAATTACTATGCACTGAATCAAATTGCGAAGGTGTGTGCACAGTAGGCGCCAAGTAGGCAAGGAGCGAAAGCAGGGGAGGGCACCATCTTCCTTCCCGGCCGGACCACCGCCCTGGTAACCCATGGCAAGTGAGATCACGACCGTGCCAAGAAAAATACGAGCAAATCGGCATCATCGTGACAGAACAACATGGCGGAATATTGCCAGCTCACAACACGTATGGGCTCGGCCATTGGATTGCTTTGTTCTTTTCCTCAACGTAAGCTAGCTAGTAGCTACTGCGGCACTCTCGTGGAGTTGGTGAGGCTAAATTAAGCCATTGCTACCACTTAGCAAGCGTTTCCCTCGAGCTTTAACTACTGCATGACGCGGACGCGTGCGCCAATTGCCTAGAGTAGAGAAGTTTCCTCAGTGCATTTTGATAACCAAGTCCATTACTAGCTAGTTGAGAAGAATGTGCTAATACTTCGTACTAGCAAGCATTTGTCTCCTGCTAGTTCGGTGCCTGAAGAAGAAAAAAAGTTGCTGCCCAATTATGGTCTTCTTAAAAGTCTCTGCTTTGCTACGAAGAACAGCTATAGATTCATTCATTAGATTGCGGTATTATTATGGTGCTAATTATATTCGTAATTAGCAGCAGGTTGTTGCCAATTCACACGGCGACCTTTCCCCGGCCGGTGTTGCGTGTACGATATCTTTATTCCTGACGACGTACGGAATGTTTGTCTAATTAAGGCCCGTTCTCATTCCCGCTCACAGGCGGGACCAAGCTTGCCGAATATTCATTGTCTGTACGTTGATATTGGATGGATCGGTGCAAGCAACAAGGACCGTAGGAAATGCAAGCTTATTGGCTTATTGCCAAGAATCGTTCCAAAGTGCTTGAGAACACAATTAAAGGTTGATGTTAATGATGTTAATCTCAGCTTTTGATTGAGCTATATGTGCATGGCTGCAAGGAATTAAGGAAGCGCTGTTCATGTACAGACGCTGGCGAAGGACAACTCAAATCACACACGTACTCCTTCCGTCAGCTGATACAGGACGACGATGCCCATGCACGAGCACTCAGCTCGTCCCATTGCGATCATTCGTTCGTTCTACAGCCTATAGGGTCATTGGATTTGGACGGTCAAAAGGAAGCTTTACGATTCTGTCTGCACGTCCAATTATTGGCTGCTTTACGTACCTTACCTTGACCGCCCCTACGTACGCTCGTTTCTTGGACGAGCAGGACTCTTCGGCTGCTGTATTTTTCTGGGGCCAAATCGGTACGTAGTAACTTCACACAGTACATATCGACCTGGATTTCAAGAATCCAAATTCTCTATGAAAACACTATGCTAATCCCTAGATCAGTAGATAGCACTCATAGATACATTACTGAATCAATTCACACATGGCGTAGATTAAACCATACCATTCATTAATTAATACTTCAGAGTTTACATAGACCTCGTCGGGTCGGGTTTTACAAAAGGGGCCGAACAAGGCTAAAGATTACATTACAAAAGCGGAAGCGACAACGGAAACAAAAAGGGGTAGAGTGCATCTCTCCACAGGCAAGTGACTGGGGAAACCCGTGTGCGTCCGATATTAACCAATGACTTGGATAATATTGGATGCACGCAAGTATCAACGGAGTCAACTAGACTAGGGCGAGACTAAAACAACTAAAGACTAGACTACGCTTCATTCATCTCCAAGGCCTCCAACTTCGGGATCCTCGTAGTAGTCGTAATCCTCCGGATTTCCTGCTTCTGAGGGTTTTGGGGGAAAGAGCGAGAATGAGCACTACTACCGTGCTCGCGAGCCAACACACAATGCAATAAAATACATGCAAGGCTTAACAAGGATGGCTCAGGTTCTTTTATTTGCTAAAGCAACGTTTTCAAATATCATAATTATAAATTCCTATCACTTAGCATTTTAACAAATTGCATTTTAATAAAGAGAGTAATTGTGCAATATTTATTTCAGTAGAGGTTCCATCCGGCGGAACCTATACCGCATGCTTCTTTTGATTGGAGCTACCTCTAATTACTACCATCGCTGAGCTCGAAGACTCAGGTAAAATCCAACACAGGGCTAGGTGAGCCCTCCACATTTTATACCACCCACAAGGTTTTTGAAATAGAACCAACTCAAGTTAAGTTCCTATGTCCGCCCTTGACCGTAGGCACGGCTGTTTAAACAGTTTAATACTCTGCAGAGATTGTACACTTTACCCACAAGAGATAATCGTCTTGATATATACACACGTTTCCTTAGACATGTGAATCAAGGGGAGATCACCACAAGGCCTTTACAATGCATCCAGCAGTATTAGTTACACCCGCTAAGGTTTCGTCTTCGAAGGGTTACGTCCGTTTAAATCCGTTAACCCTTGCCCAGACCCCCCCCCCCTCTTGTGCCCTCTTAACGACTTACGTCGTGCGCCCCGACACCCCTCGCCACAAAGGCTCACGGCGTCGCAGGACATCTACCTAGTGCAACTCGCACTGATGGATACAAATTATTTAGCCAGGTTGTACTTTACAGACTTGTGGTTGCACTTGTTTTACACAGGAGGTCATGATAAGATTAAGTCCTTAGGGTTATCTGGGTGGTTCATTCCACATTTCCAACCATTCTCGTGCTCCCAGAGCACCCACCGCCTCACCATACACCTAGATAGGAAAAGCAGGTTATTAGGGTCTTAAGAAGGAAAACCAAATTATCATATTTACCTCAGTCAATTCCCCGCAATGACTGCCCAAAACCATTTTTATATTTGAAGAGATGATGATTGGGGTATTTAATACCCCGGTACTTAAGCAAGACTAGCATGTCGCTTAAGTACAACCTATAACTAGTATTACCATATAGATTACTAGGGTGACAAGGATTAAGGGATTTAAATTATCAAGGATGGCATTATAATTAATTAATCATCAAATGGGTATTTAACTACCTTAAGCTTTAACATACATTTGATTAAAGAATTAAAGCAGCAATTTTGTTAATTTAAATAAATATAATTTGCATAAAATGTAGGCTCAATATGATCAAAGTATTGACTCGC
Organism: Phyllostachys edulis; assembly: GCA_036346405.1. NCBI lineage: Eukaryota > Viridiplantae > Streptophyta > Magnoliopsida > Poales > Poaceae > Phyllostachys > Phyllostachys edulis. The sequence goes on along the minus strand of CM070552.1, from coordinate 53,526,218 downwards.
CTTGGATATAGGTAAGAGGAGCTTGACAATCTTGTGCTTGATCGAAGTGGAGATCCTCCGCGTCTTCGAATCCTAATCGAACGATCGCACCGGAAAAAGGCACAAACAAGCAAAGAGAGCAAATAAATACACAAGAATACACAAACAAACTCCAAATTGAACAAGACCTATGCCATTAGCAAGATCTTGATTTAACAAAATTTTAGGAATTTATTTTATAATTTTTGGAGTTACGACGGGGGAGAACGGAGCTTCCGAACTTGGAATGGAAATAAAAGGGAGAGAGAGGAAATGGTCCATAGCATAGTGCTTGGACCAGTCCATGCTTGCCTGGGGGCGCCACCACAGTAGAGAGAAAGAGAGGGCCACATGCAGTGAATGAGAGGGGTTTCAAGCCACCCACGGTGGGCCTTGGCCATCCTCCCCATTCGGGCACAGAGAGAAAGAGAGGGGGAGACAGAGGGCGGCGGCTCGGAAGCGAGGCGGCGGGCGTGGTGGCGTGGCGGGCGGCCAGGTGGGCAGAGCGGAGTCACCGGAGAGCGGTGGATCCACAGGAGGTGGCGGCTGCTCAGGAGAGGCTAAGCAATGGCGGTGGAGAAAGGAGGCTGCGGCGGCTTCCACAGGCTTCATGCGGCGCTGGTGAAGTGGCGACTCAGAGAGGAGGGATGACCCGGGCGGCCCAGGAGTGGCCGATTTGGCCTAGCGACGGCGGCCATGGGCGGAGGAGGATGAAGCATCGCGGCGGGGCTTCTCGGCGGCAGGGAGGGAGCAAGGAGGAGGGGGATGGAATCCTCACATCACGGGGCATCCCGTGACGTGGTCGGCCGGGGCGGCGGCTCACCGGAGCGGTGACGGGGCGGCGAGGCGGCGTGGCCAAGAAGGGAGCGCAGCGGCAATGTTCTGCTTGGTGGTTCTTACCGGGAGCTCGGGGGCGGCGTGAGGAGCTCAAGGGGGGGGGCTCAGGAGGCACTTTATAGGCGGCAATGGGAGGCGAGGGAGCTACTGGAGAGGGGGCCATGGTCATCGCGTGGTCCCGAGGCGGCGACGACGACGTCTTGCGCTTTACGAGGGGAGACAGGCGAGGAAGCGGGAGGCGCTGCGAGGATTTAAGGCGGCTCGGGTGTCCTCGTTATCGCGGCCGTAGGCAGGCTGTATCTACAAGGCAACCGCAAGACGGGAGCGAAGCGGCGACGTCGTCTTGAAAGGCGACAAGATTTGCCTGAGGAGACATGACTTTGGAGCTGCGGCGCACGACGGAGCTCAGTGGCGGCGAGGCGGCGACGACGTGGCGGCGCGTTCTCAAGACGAGGGAGGCGAAGCGAAGCGGCAAGGCGTCCACGGGAAAAGAAGAAAGAAGAAGAAGATGACCCAGCGCGGGTTGGCCTGGGCCGAGAAAGGGAATGGGGCCGGGAGGCTTGGGCTGGGCCAGGCCAAAAAGAAAGGGGAGAAAAGAGGCCGGGGCTGGGCTGGGCCGGAGGGGAAATGGGCTGAGCCCGAAAGAGAAGGGAGGCACAACTCAAAATGGCCTGGGGATTCGAAAGAGGGGGAAACCCTAACTGAAATTGAATTTCAAATGTTACGGACATTACATTTGAAACACAACCCGAAAAGGAAAGGAAGGAAGTTTTTGAAATTAGTTTGGTAATTTGAATTACGGCGAAGAATGAAAACCAGAACAGAATTTACTATTAACCGTCCGAAAAACGGGCCGTTACAGTACAGACGTACGGCGGCGTCGCTATTCGGCTAAAACCACTGGTAATCCAAGGACACCTCCAACGCAGGTGCTTAGAGAGGTGCTTAGAGGAAATGGTCGGTTTTCTTTGCCACGTAAGACAATTATATGTGCTTAAAAAGTAGAATCGCTGCTTGTCTAGGAGTCGATGCTTAGGAATTATTCCATTTGTGACTCTCCATTCAACCACTGCAAAAGAGAACTAAGAGCATGTACAAATGCTTCGGAAAAAAAAACTGATTTTGCTTGCCACATAGGACAAAAAAGGTGTTTATTTTGATTTTTGTTGCATCAATGCTTAATTAGGCATCGGTGCTTAACACATGCTTAAGTATATAACTATATCTAATTAATAGATAATACAACATTTAAGCACATACAAAAGAGATGCTTGCATTGGAGGGAATAACTTTTACATGAGTGCTTGATAACATGGCTATATTATCTCTTTTGAAACACTTATGTATAATCATCTTTCATTGTACATATCCTAACTAAGCACCGGTAAGAAAAATGCTTGCATTGGAGGGTTAGGCTCTTAAATGGATGCTTAGTTATATGGCATACTTCTTTTTTCTAAGCACCTTCTTAAACAGCTCTTGCATCTAAGATGCCGTCAACACTCTTCACGTTTCGTTTCTATCCTCTTCTTTCTATCCTCTTCTTGTCGGGTCATGCATCCATGCATATGTCTTCACTTTAATTGCTTCTCTCAGCTTATCTGTTCTTCCAGACTGGGTGGTTGAGCTCGGTTGGGGTCACTAGCTGGTTGCATGTATGTGTTCACTTCGCCTTGTCTCTTTTGGTACGTAGTTGGTAAGTGCCTACTTGACATTGGTCGCTAGTCATTACTCAATGCTACTATATCTGCATGCAGGGCCTTGTGCCACCCACAAACCCTTTGGCAAATCATTCAAAATCGGCGCCCACGGATCCGTGTTACATGTCGAGTAGTAGCTATACTTAAAACTTAGAAAACTTGCAGTTTCTCATTTGATATGCTATGGGAAAGCTGTCTCTGGTCTCTCTACATGAGTACGTAGTTCAGTACGTCGAGGATTAATTGACGGTGGACAGTCTGACAGCACACCGACTGTAGTAGGAGCGTCTACTAAACTAGTCACGTTGACAACGCCATATATGAGTTCCTCTCGGTGCGTTTAAGCACTACGGATAGCATCATTTTGTTAGCCTAGGCCGTAGGATTTGGTTTCAATCAGTGTCACTTTCAGAAACTTCAACTGTTTCTGATTGAAAGCAACGGAGCTTCAGTTATCTTAAGTGGACTGTATACTCATGCATCATCATAAAAAAGATGAACATATAATAGTAGCTCTCATGCTGACATGATCGACCTACTACTACTTAATCAGTGGGATGTTCTTATCACCTACTATTCATTGTACGAGGATTAACAGAGACAGATCAACATTAGAATATTTAGCCGGGCGGCATGTGACGTTCCAAAATGTCCAAGCCATCGTGTGTCGTATGCATATTCTGGTCAATGCAGTACTTTTCACTTTAAGGAAAACTCAAGTATGAATCACACAAGGAAATCAAGAATCACAAGGAGGCGGCTAAACCGGTTATTGGAATTTTTTTATTTAACCTATTATTTAATTTAATTTTATTGCTAACCCCTTACTAAATTTATTTCTAAATCTGACCTTTTTAGTCATACTAGCACCTGTGGCATGACAAGATAACACTGTCACGCATGGAATAAGCCTAGCTAAATGACCCTTTTAGCCACGTCACCACCAGTGGCGGAACCAGAAATTTTGAAGACCCGGGGCGAAGGCTGACCTACTGTGTTGGCTTGGTGGCTCGCCGCGTCGCGCCGAGTCTCAACCCATACATGCGCTTCGCCTTAGCTCAGCTGGCCGTCTTGACAAGACTCTCTCGCGTCGTAGCCCTGCAAGCGAGCCTCAATAATTGACTAGTTTCGCGCCACTGCTCCTCGTCCCAGCGCAATTTCTACACCGCTCCTCGGTGTTCTCAATACCACGCCAGCAAGCACAGCCACGCCACACCACGTCCACAAAGACTCCACCTCGCCACACAAGAAAGACTCCACCCTCTCCCAAGTCAGAGACCTCGCGCGCAGCCCCGCCGTTGGGCCGGAGCCTGGAGCTGGATGAATGGGGAATGGTTAGAGAATTAGGGATTTAGGGTTACTAGTGCATCTGCATTTTATTGGGGATTTAGTTTAGGCTGCAACTGGGCCGACTGCAGCTTGCATTCGGCGTGTCTCGGCCCACGGCCACGGCCAACGCCCAATATGGCGCGGCCATGCGGGGACTACGGTGCAGTGGCTGTGTGCTTGTGCCCTCATTTGGTAGTCACACCAACCATGCAGCTTCTGAGTGCTCAGATAGGGAATTCGCCAGACACAAGCAGCCTCTCTCCAACCTTGGTCATGTCCTTGGACACATACATCACTAGTATTGCTATGCGAGAGGAACTTTTTTAGTGTTCTAACGAGAAAAAGCCTTCTTAATTGTGTCTCACATGCAACATGTTAACTAGTGTGTTATATATGGCAAGTCAGTTAATGTGAGCAGCAGATAACATAAGGCGAAATTAATGGGTGAAATAGGACTTGGGCAGGCATGTCACCATCTCGTTGCGTGGGCGTCGATCCATATGGACATTAGGACATACATATATCCTTTTGCTCAGTTGATTGCATAAATCCACAGCTGCTAGTTTGCTACTCATCCCTCCTCTCTGAATATCTCACCGAATCCGATCGCTTAACCTTGGGGGTGTAAAAGTCTAAGAATCAGTGGCAAATTAAGCATCAATATGCAAGCTCTGGATGCATATGGGTCATGCCATGCAGCACTGTCACAAGAGAGTGGATAATCAGTCAGTAACTAACTTAGGATTTAGAAGTCCAACTTCTGTTTAAAGGGAAAACGGCGATGTAGTTCAACTTGTTGCTTTTGATGTTTGTCTCTAGTTGGCATTTCTTGACTGGATTGCAGACGAAAGTGGATCAAGAGATGTTGCGTTCAGGATATAGACGTCAGTGTCTAGTGTCTAGGAGTCAGGACTAAACCGCTTTTAGCACTCCATCTCTATGTGCTTGGTAACTGAATTGGGCTTGGCTTGCAGCCTACATGCTTTAGCTCAATGGCCGGCTTTCATCGTAATGTACCTGTTTTAATTGGTTTGGGGGTGGTGGGAGAGGGGGGACCAGGCAGCCGCCTTGGTTTGCCGAGGTAGGTCCGCCGCTGGTCACTACCCGTGACGTGATCAAACAATATTGTCACGTCGCTGGTGATAGAGTGACAGGATTTGGTCATGCCATAGTGACTGGAGTGACATTGTTGTTTAGTGGGTGCTTAGTAATAAAATTAAATTAAAAATAGGTTAAATAAAAAAAAGTTCCCGGTTATTGCAGTTGCATTCTCTCTCTGTGTGTAAAAAGCAGGTTTCATGGGCCATCCGAGTGTAGTGTTTTGGGCGATATATGGGCCGGGTCTTCTGGACACTATCAAGAAAGCAGTAGGAAACATGGCAAGAGCAGGACCGCAGGAGAACGTGAGACGAGATCACCGGAAGCCTCTCTAAATCAAGCTTGGCTTGACAAAGTCTGCGGTGCAGAGCCCGCCCGTTCCCTATGCTTGCTCCCGACTCCCGTTCTCTGCCCCTACACCACCGTTTCAGCGCTTCGTCTATATTTATTTATCACCCGATCGGAGAAGAAGCGATTGCAAAGTTACGTGCTACCCCGCCGAGGCGTAGGTCGTCACCATGTCTTTCACCGGCACGCAGGACAAATGCACGGCGTGCGACAAGACCGTCCATTTCATCGACCTCTTGACGGCCGACGGCGTCTCGTACCACAAGACCTGCTTCAAGTGCAGCCACTGCAAAGGGATCCTCTCGGTATGTGTGATGTTTGATCCTGTGTTACGTAATCAAAATCTGGACAGGCTATAGCAAAAAAAAAATGCAACTTGCATCTTCGTAAATGGTACAAATGGGAGTTTTTAATACTGCAAATTGTATGCATTGTTCGCCTGTAGATGTGCAGCTACTCTTCCATGGATGGTGTCCTCTACTGCAAGCCCCACTTTGAGCAGCTCTTCAAGGAGACAGGGAGCTTCTCGAAGAAGTTCACACCAGGTAATATCACGATGTGACTAACGTTGTCAAACTATTTCTGACTTCCGTCCCTTATATATCAGAAAGGCTTATCCTGAGAACCTTGTTGTGTAACCTCAGGTGGCAAATCTTCAGACAAGGGTGAACTGGTACAACCCCACAAAAATCTCATCATGATCATTCAAGCCGAGCTTATCCTTTTAGCATTTCTTGTTTCGTTCCTATCGCCAACTGTACTAACTGGATAAATGTTTGGGCAGTCAAGGGCCCCAAGCAAGCTATCTTCTGCATTCTCTGGTACTCAGGATAAGTGTGCAGCCTGCCAGAAAACGGTGTACCCGCTGGAAAAGGTACAGAAATGCTGCACTTCTTTTTTCCTCTATAAAAGTTATGAATTCTAAATGATCAAACGTATGTAAGAGAAATCAAAGTTACAACCCAACTTGCTAATCAATGGAGAAATCTTTCTGAATCTTTTCTGCTTCTCTTAGAAATGATATTGTACTTCTGAACTTAATCATGTTACTAATTCAGCTAACTTTGGAGGGCGAGTCATACCACAAGAGCTGCTTCAAATGCTCTCACGGGGGCTGCATCCTGACCACCTCGTCCTACGCCGCGCTCAACGGCGTCTTGTACTGCAAGATCCATTTCGCGCAGTTGTTCATGGAGAAAGGAAGCTACAGCCACATGAAGAAGAAGAGCGAGTCCCAGGAGGCGTTGCCGGACGTGGTGGCCGACGAGCAACCCGTGCCGCCGCAAGATGAGAATACAGAGGACAACTAGGAGCAAACGAAGCAATATATATGACACACTCTGGAATTCCTGTTTGGTATTTTTGCAACGCTTCTTTATTCTCTCCTCTTTTTTGTTCTTCCTCTGTGAGCTTGGTTTGTCAAGCTGTAAGTGTACTAATGCCTTCATTCCATATGAAGCTCATGACAATGACAACTGTGGGATGCAACTGTTAGCCTCATGGAGGAAAAATTGTAATTTTGTGAGAAAACTACTACTACTAATTTGATCCCAGTAACGTTATCCTTACAAACCGTGTTTGATATGGCTGTCCTGGTCAATTGGTTACTATTATCAATCAACAACGAAGTTCAGCAACTGGAACATAACTTTTTTCGACAAGTTCAACAGAATCCTAACCATATCATACATAACCAGATAACCTGTAAGTTTATCACTCACAAATCACAATAGCTCCAACTCTCCAAAGCAGTCGCAGTAACAACTGACAGACAACAACTGATGCCTAATTAGCTTTACAGTCCGAGTTCTCAAGGGAATGCAACATTCCAGTGACGTGCAGACTGTGATGTTGAACTAATACTAACAAACGTAATGTATGTATGATACTAGGATCCACTGCATCATTGAGTACACTTTAAGAGTTACACAAAGGGTGCTACTTCATTACGGTAGAAGAACACACCTGTTGGGCCTCCCACTGGCATGAGGGCCACCATAATAATGCTACTGGCACCTTCCTCCGCCGTGAGTTCTCCAGTGTCATAGTTCATGTCAGTCATGCAATAGCCAGGGTGCACGCTATTGATGCGCAACGCGGGGAACTTCTCCGCCATTATCCTAGTGTAGCCATTGATCAGAGCCTTGGACACTTTGTAGGCCAAGTACTCCGCATCGGCAGGCCATCCATGAGATTTCAACTGGCCATTCATGTAGTCTTTCAGGAACAATCCCGACATCTCGTCTAGCCTCTCTATTGTCAGGTTTTCGATGCTGTTTAACTCCTGCTTTAGATCTTCCCCACTAAAATACTGGAGCATAGAAGGAAAGAACAATTTTTTGAGAAATAGTACACGAGCTAGGCCTGATAACTCTTGACGGTAGTACTAGTTCAAAGTTCAAACAAGTTTACTCGGAGTAGTCCGTAGTTGGATGACACGTTGATAAGCCTTCCGTCGGAGGAGGACTGGAGGAGAGGGAGGAGCGCTTCTGTGACATATTTGGTGCCGAAGTAGTTTGTTTTCAAGCACTCTTCAGCTTCCTCATAAGTCTCCGTGGAGTGCTGTAGCAACCATTGGAGCCTCTCCGTTGCACTCTTGCCTACAAGCTGTTTGATGGACCCACTTTAGTTTAGCCGATCACTTTAATTAGCTCCAGTCCAGAGAATAAAAAAGAAAGAAAGGTAGAGACGAGACAGTTTTTTATACTGCGCTGCTCAACTGATAACTCGGTTTACAATATTTTCGAGTTGCGGACAGTTGAGACGACTGCGGGAATTTTTCCCGATTCTAGCGGGAATTAAACTGTTTTCTGTTAAATTTCTACGTTTTAAGCCAGCATTGAGTGTGTTTTTTCTTAGCTGTAGCAGGATCATTTGTTGAGTATGATAACTCATATTTTAATCAATTAGGACTTGGAGTAGTGTGTTACAACGATTCCTATATGAATCATAAGGTCATGTACAATAGTTGTTTTTTTGGGTTGTCTCTGAAGGCTTTAACTTATCTATAGATAACCTTAGAGAAAACATCTCTAAGAATTTATTTATAAAATTATATATTTTCAACACAACTTTTGTCCTTACACACTCACCATTTGCGATGGTTTGCGTGTCTAATTTGTTTCTTATATAAGAGATAACACATTTTTTTCTCTTCACATCATCTCTCCTCTAATTAGAATTTTGAGTGACATGGCAGGTAAAAGACGGCTGATGTGGTCACTATTAGAGATGCTCTAATAGGATTATGATGCTTACTTCCTTTTGGAGGAGAACTAGGGGGCACTATATAAAGCCATGAGGGATGGTCATGGAGAATACAAGCCACAAACCAACTCATCCAAAACAAGATGCGCATAGGAGGATTAGATGCTAAGTTATGCTTTAACGCTACATTCTTGTATATGGCAAGGATCCGATGGTCCTAAAAGGTTCATGAGAGCTATGAGAGCGATAATCTCTTATACTCTTTCGAGGTTGTACTTAAGGAATTTGCGGTCGACTTTGCCAAATCTTTGTCTCTCGTAGTGATTATTTCATCGTCATTATTTGGTTCTCTCTATAGGATTCATCTACTCCGTTCTTGATATCATGCATGCTCGTGTCGCACAAACTCTAATCAATCTTGGGATGTTGCGCATAAGAAGGGGTATCCGAGTATAACAAGTGGTATCAGAGCCAAGGCTAGATTAATCTGATTTGTGAGAACGCCGGTGAAGTGTCAAGTGGCACAAAATCAAGATCGATGTTGATGATGTGGAATCAAGTGGAGAAATTTGGCGACGGAGGAAATTTCAACATGTGGCAATGTGTGGTGAAGGATATTCTTGTCCAACAAGGGTTAATAAATGCTCTTGAAGGGGACAAACCGGAAAAGACATCCGTTGAAGAATAGAAGGTGATGGAACGGAAGGTTGGGAATACAATCCGTCTATGTCTCTTCGATGAGGTAAAGTACTCGGTAATTAAGAAAAATTCACAAAAGAAATTATAGTGACTTAAAGAATTGTATATGGCAAAGTCGCTGACAAATACATGGGTGTTGAAGCGGCAAATGTACAGGTTGCGCATGGAGAAAGACACACTGTTCGTTGATCATGTCAATATCTTCAACAAGTTTATTGCTCGACTGACTAGTATAGATGAGAAAATTAAGGATAACGACAAGGTCATCATATTGGCGTCATTTTACCACCATCATAGGAGCAATTGGTGATAAATATTCTCGCCGAAAACAAGCACTCTCAGTTTTAACGAGGCAGTAGCATATCTATTGGAGGTGGAGTCCTTAAAAAAGCTATCGGATTTTTCATCCTCGATGATCAAATATTGGTTGTCGTAAGTGTTACAGGCAAAAGCAAAAGTTACAAGAAGAAAAAGGGAAAGAGTAAGGGCACATGTGCTATCTATGTGACGAGGAAGGTCATATAATAAAGAACCGTCCAAGTTTGAAGCAAATGAAGCGAGCATGCTCAGTAGTGGTAGCAAAAGATGATTCAGATATACTAGTTATTAGTCAATCAAGCACTTCTTATGAATGGATATTAGATTCAGGTTGTTACTTTCATATATGTTCGGCGAGGGAGAAATTTGACGAAAGATCTCTACGCCCGGCACATGGAACAATTTACTTAGCAGTTTGCAATGAGTATGTAATTACTAAGGTGGGAACGATTACATTGGAGATGTATAATGGAGCACATCACACAATGACAGGAGTTTGGTATGTTTCCGGCTTAAAGAATAATCTAATATCTGTGATATCGCTTGAACTCGAAGGTTGTGAGGTATCACTTCGAGATGGAGTCACACAAATTACTTGCAACAAGCAAGTAATCATGAAAAGAATCTGGAGCAATGGAGGATACTGATTAATGGGTAATCATCAGGGAAGAGTAACCGACGGGAGGTTTAATAAAAATTATGATCAGGGAAAGGAAACCGTGCGGAACTGCAAAAACGGTTGCAAAATCTTGCAGGCGAAAAGACGGATGTGCGAGCTGTAGGAAGAAGAAAGATGTGGTGGGACCAACTATGCGGTACCGACGAGCAGGTGGAGCTCGGAGGCGATACAAACCTATGGCATGGAGGGTTGTAGGAACATAACATGTGGTTAACCAAACTACACAACAAAGGAGCTCTTAGGTGGAGTTTACGGACGGGCTAGCTCGAATACCGACACGCACATTGCGGTGATGTGCATAAGAATTGTTGATATTTGTGATCCGTATGTGATCTGAATTTCTAATATGGTCAAATCCAATCATGTCATATTAGCGGATTAGTTGCCATATTAACAGATTGGTTTCTTACTTGGACTCCAAGACCTTTTACCCCCTATATATATCTCATGTAAGCCGCACGGGGAGAGTTGATGCCTCATTGCAATCCCCCTGCGTTTTATAATCACTCCTCATATAGTGATTATCGCCGGTTGGTGCCCGTGGTTTTTTCTGCAAGGGTTTTCCACGTAAAAATTCGTGTCTCCTTTGTCTCTATTTTTCTAACAAGTGGTATCAGAGCACAAAAGATTAGGGTTTTGGAGAGATACGAAAAAAATAACATATCCAATCGGTGCTCCCGTCGCGTGTCGCTCCCGGCGGCGCATCGCTCCTCGCGTTTTCTCAGCACATCATCCACAGGCGTCTTCGCTCGTACGTCATCCGAAGCAAAGTTGCCCTTCGTTTCCTTGGTCCGACACGAAAGCAGCTGCAGCACACGTCCGCCTCAGTCCAAGTCGTCGCTTTAGTCATGCGTCGCCATCAGCCAAGCCATGCGCATCTTCGCACCAACGCGCTCGCTCTAAAGTCAGCAGTCCAGGCTAAGAGAATCTCAAGCGATAGCCTCCAGCAGCACAGGTCCTAAGAAACTTTCTTTGTTTAATAAATCACCAGCAAGGACATCCTGTTGAATTACGTGGAGGTAAACCAGCTACTGGACATCTTTGCTTCACGTGAAGGATCCAAGTTCTGGAGATTTTTGCTACGTCCACCCAATAAGTGGATCCTTGATTTGCGTACACAGAAGGTGTACTAAAAAGGTCGTGATTTTTGCTAGGTTTACACAGATCAGTACCAGCAATTTCAGGATTTATTCCTCATGGCGACTTTGAAGTATAATCTTCCACTCTTGGGTCGACACAACAGATTTTCGCTGTGGCAAGTCAAGATGAGGGCTGTGCTGGCACAGATGGATTTAGATGATGCGTTGGAAGGATTTGAGAAACAACCTATCACATGGACCGCAGATGAGAAGCGTAAAGACCGTAAGGCTTTATCTCAGATTCACCTTCATCTATCAAATAATATTTTGCAGGAGGTTTTGAAGGAGAATACAGTTGCTGCATTATGGCTGAAGCTGGAACAAATTTGCATGACAAAGGATCTCACCAGTAAGATGCATCTCAAGCAGAAGTTGTACTCTCACAAATTGCAAGAAGGAGGATCCGTGCTTGATCATCTTTCAGTATTTAAGGAGATCGTTGCCAACCTAGAGTCGATGGAGGTAAAATATGATGATGAGGATTTGGGTCTTACTCTTTTGTGCTCCTTGTCTAGTTCTTTTTCAAATTTCAGAGATACCATATTATATAGTAGAGATACTCTCACTCTTAATGAAGTTTATGAAACTTTGCATGCTAAGGAGAAGATGCAACAGATGGTATCTTCTGAAAATTCAAGTTCGCAAGGAGAAGACTTGTTTGTTCGTGGCAGGCAAAAGGAGAAAAAACTCAAACAATGGATCTCGAGGTAAAAGTTCAAATGGCTACAAGAATCGGTCAAAATCCAGAGGCAAGTACAAGTCGTGCAAATATTGCAAGAAAAGTAGGCACGACATTTCTGAATGCTGGAAGCTGCAGAATAAAGAAAAGAAAACTAGCTACTATAAGTCAAAAGGTAAATCAGATGATAAAGATAAAGCATCCCTTGCTGTTGATGATAGTTCTGATGGAAAAGTTCTTATTGTCTTTGCTGGATGTGCTAAGACCACTGATGAATGGATTCTTGATTCCACCTGTACCTTTCATATATGTCCTAATAGGGATTGGTTTGCCACCTATGAACCTGTTGAAGGTGGTACTGTGTTGATAGGTGATAACTCATCTTATAAGGTTGCAGGAATTGGTTCAGTTCAGATCAAGATGTTTGATGGCATTGTCAGAACTTTGACAGATATGAGACACATTCCAGATTTAAAAAGGAACCTCATCTCTTTGAGTACTCTTGATGCTAAAGGGTACAAGTATTCTGGTGAAGGTGGATTTTTTAAGGTATCAAAAGACTCTCTTGTTATGATGAAAGCTGATATTAAATCTGCCAATGTGTACCATCTGCGAGGTACTATAATATTAGGTAATGTTGCTATAATTTCAAGTTCATTATCTGATTCTGATACTACTAATCTTTATCATATACGTTTTGGGCATATGAGTGAAATTGGTTTGGCATAATTGAACATGAGAGGACTTCTTGATGGACATAGCATCGACAAGCTGAAATTTTGTGAGTATTGTGTGTTTTTCAAATATAATAGGGTGAGGTTCAATACTTCAGTTCATATCTCATAAGACATCGCTAGGAGGTGCTTGTTATATGTTAACAATTATTGATGATTACTCTAGAAGAGTGTTGCCTTATTTCTTGAAGCATAAATCAGAAGCATTTTCAGTATTTAAAGAGTGGAAGACTATGGTTGAAAGGCAAACTGAAAAGAAGGTAAAGAAACTTCGCACTGATAATGGGATATAATTCTGTTCTAATGAATTTGAATCATATTGCAAGACTGAAGGCATTGTTAGGCACTACACTGTTCCCCATACTCCTCAACAAAACGGTGTAGCTGAGCGTATGAACAAGACCATCATTTGTAAGGCCCGTTGCATGTTATCAAATGCAGGTTTGCATAGGCGTTCTTGGGCTGAAGCCGCTTACATTGCTTGCTATCTTATTAATCAGTCACCCTCTATTGCAATTGAAAAGAAGACTCCAATTGAGGTATAGTCTAGTTCCCCAGCAAATTATTCAGAATTGAGAGTTTTTTGTTGTACTACTTTTGCTCATATTGATAATGAAAAATTAGAGCCTAGAGCTGTTAAGTGTATCTTTCTTGGTTATAAATCTAGTGTTAAAGGATACATGTTATGGAATCCTGAAACAAATAAGGATGTGATTAGCAGAAACATTGTCTGATAAACTACCTACTAATGTTCCTGTTGAGAGTTAGCAGAATTCAAGTGTTCAGGTGGATCACTTTATTGGTTCAGATAACACATCAGATAAGAAAAATATTGTTGTTCATAATGCACATATTGTTGAGGATCCTCTTATTGTTGAGTAGCCACCACAATGGTTCATTGTAGTTGACATGCCTAGAAGGGAGATTAGTCCACCCAAGAGGTTGACTAAATAAGCTAATATTGTTGCTTATGCTTTGAGTGTGGCAGAAGAAATTGAAGGTAATACAGAACCTTCATCATACTCTAAGGTTATTAGCTCCACTGATTGTAATAAGTGGATAACTGCTATGTATGATGAGATGGAGTCACTTGAAAAGAATGGCACTTGGGAACTGGTAAAATTGCCAAAGGAGATGAAGCATGTTCATTGCAAGTGGATTTTCAAAAGAAAGGAATGTATTTCTCCTACTGAACCTGAAAGGTATAAATCAATATTGGTTGCTAAAGGTAGGGCTGTACATTTTCAAATCGAACCGAACAAACCGAACTGAAAATACCGAACCGTACCGGTCAACTCGGTGTGACCAAGGTTCAGATTCATGCGGTATTCAGAATCTTTTTTCGGTTTTTGGGTAAAACCGGTTAAACCGAAAAACCGAAATCGGCGATGGACAAGTCTCGCGCATAACTCATCGGCTCGGCGCCGGTCCATCCACCAACCAATGCCCATTTCATCATATCTTCGGCCCATCCACGAATCGGCCGCGCTCAATCGAACGTCTGAATCGGCCGCCACGACGCTACCGGTGCTTGAGCTTGATCGCATGTGCATGTGGCCATGGCCCACGCATCAATTCGATGCATGCACTTGCAGTAGAGCACTAGCATGGTATCTCGGCGCCTAGGCACTAGGCAACAAGACTAGTACTCACTTCACTACTCAACTCGGTGTTCACTGGCATCCACTCATCCCACGGTCCAAATTTCAACGCACCTAAGCGAAAGCGGCCAGCTACTATCTTGACAATAGATCGAGTTACGATAGCATGAATGCATGATCAAGTAGTATTAGCCAACAAACAGAACACTGAGTTAGTGACTAGTGAGTTAAATAATATCGTATTTACCGAATTAACAATACCGTATTTACCGTATACACCGTATTTACCGAACCGTATATACCGAAAAAATCGAACGAACACCCCTAGCTAAAGGTTATAGTTAGATTCTATGTATTGATTTTAATGATGTCTTTTCCCCAGTTGTGAAGCATGGTTCTATTCGCACTTTACTCGGTATTGTTGCTATGCATGATTATGAACTTGAGCAATTAGATGTTAAAACTGCATTCTTACATGGGAGTTGGAAGAAGACATCTATATGGACCAACTTGAGGGTTTTGTTATTCCTGTAAAAGAATACCTTGTTTATAAATTAAAGAAATCTCTTTATGGTTTGAAGCAATCTCCTAGGCAATGGTACAAGAAATTTGACTCCTTTATGCTCTCTCATGATTTTAAGTGGTTTGATTATGATAGCTGTGTTTATTTAAAGACTATTAATGGTTTAGCTATTTATTTGCTTCTTTATGTTGATGATATATTGATTGTTACAAAAGATAAATCAGAAATAGCAAAACTGAAAGCACAATTGAGTAATGAATTTGAAATAAAGGACATAGGTGCAGCAAAGAAAATTCTTGGCATGGAGATTATTAGAGATAGGCAATCTGGAAAGTTATACATTAGTCAACAAGGTTATATTGAGAAGGTCCTTCGTCATTTTAATATGCATGATACAAAACCAGTGAGTACTCCATTAGCTTCGCATTTCATATTATCTTCA
Organism: Phyllostachys edulis; assembly: GCA_036346405.1. NCBI lineage: Eukaryota > Viridiplantae > Streptophyta > Magnoliopsida > Poales > Poaceae > Phyllostachys > Phyllostachys edulis. The sequence continues at coordinate 53,510,867 of CM070552.1, read as the reverse complement.
GCCTTATATCCTGAGTCAGATTATGATATTGAGTACATGTCTAGAGTTCCATATTCCAGTGCAGTTGGTTCTTTTATGTATGCTATGGTTTGTTTTCATCCTGATTTATCTCATGCACTGAGTGTTGTTAGTAGATACATGGCTAATCCTGGAAAAGAGCATTGGAAAGTAGTTTAGTGGATTTTCAGATATTTGCGTGGCACTTCTAATACTTGTTTGCAGTTTGAGAATTCTAGAGATGATCTTGTTGATTATGTTGACTCTGATTATGCTAGTGATTTGGACAAGAGAAGGTCTCTCACATGTTATGTTTTCATCATTGGTGGTTGTGCTGTTAGCTGGAAGGCAAGTTTGCAAGCTATTGTTGCCTTATCTACCACTGAAGCAGAATATATTGCTATTTCTGAAGCTTGTAAAGAAACTATTTGGTTGAGAGGTTTGTACATTGAGCCTTGTAGAGATAATTCTTGCACTACTATATTTTGTGATAGTTAGGGTGATATATGCCTTACAAAGGATCAGATATTCCATGAGAGAATAAGGCACATTGATGTGAGATATCACTTTATTCGAGGTGTTATTGCACGAGGTGATGTCAAGGTGTGTGCAAAATAAGTACTCATGATAATCCAGCTGATATGATGACAAAGCCAGTTTCTGTTACTAAGTTTGAGCTTTGCTCAAGCTTAGTTGGTATTACAGTTTAGTCCTAGAGTCTAGTTGGTACGTGGTGATTTTTATCTTATTGGAGAATTATTTAGTGATTGATGATTCTTTATTATGCTACAAGAGAAAATTCGTCTTAAGGTGGAGATTGTTGATATTTGTGATCCGTATGTGATCCGAATTTCTAATACGGTCAAATCCAATCTTGCCATATTAGCAGATTAGTTGCCATATTAACAGATTGGTTTCTTACTTGGACTCCAAGTCCTTTTACCCCCTATATATACCTCTTGTAAGCCGCACGGGGAGAGTTGACGCCTCATTGTAATCCCCCTGCGTTTTGTAATCACTCTTTATATAGTGATCATCATCGGTTGGCACCCGTGATTTTTTTCCCGCAAGGGTTTTTCATGTAAAAATTCGTGTCTTCTTTGTCTCTATTTTTCTAATAGAGCCCCTATGGTAGGGACACTCCCAAAGGTGGGAGGAAAAAAAAATGAAAACACAAAAAATGTGGAGCTGACTAGGAGCGAGTTCTTGGAAGAGCACGATGACTTCAACCGATAAGAGTCGATGTGAAGATTGTTGAGTATGATAACTCGTATCCTAATCAAGTAGGACTTGAAGAAGTATGCTACAAAGGTTCATATATAAATCCTAATATGATTGTGATTCCTAGTTCATTCCGGAGGAGAAGTAGAGGACACTATATAAAGCCATGAGGGGTTGATCATGTAGAATGTAAGTCACAAACCAACTCATTCAAAGCAAGAGACACACGAGAGGATTAGATGTTAGATTATTCTTTAGCATTAGATTCTTGTATAAGGCAAGGATCTGAAGGTTCTAAAAGATTCGAAAGTGTTGTAAGAGAGTGACAATCCTTTTTACTATTTTGAGGTTGTGCTTAAAGAATTTGCGGTCGGTCTCGCGAAATTTTTCTCTCTCACCGTGATTATTTCATTGATGTTATTTGGTTTTCTCTACACGATTCATCTACTTCGTTTTTGGTACCGTGCACGTTCGTGCTATTTCTCACAAATTATGATTTGATTTGAGACTGCTATGCATAAAAAGAGGTATCATAGTATAACACCATTGCTGTAAACAAATTCTTGTGAAGAATGTGTGCTAACGTGCTCTGTGATCTTGGACAGTTCAATGAGCGTACCACTTCCTGAAGTGGTGTCGTGGTGTCAATCTGTGCAGTTGCGCCTATAACACCTGCGTTATTAATCTGCAAAGCATTGAGGCTTCAGCAATCCATATGAATAAGCAAGGCGCACATGGGCCATGGCACTTAGTTAAAAAAAGGAGCATACCAATATATCTAGCTTGCCAAACTTCTCCTTGATATAATCAGCCAGACGGGCAGCACTCGATGGATCACTGACATCCAACTTGTGATACACCACATCAGATAACCCGGACCCATGAAGCCCGTGCACTGCTTCGGTGCCCCTTTTATCGTCTCTTGCCGTCAGGATGACGACGACGCCCTTGGAAGCCAGTTGCCTGCATACCTCAAGCCCAATTCCTTTGTTCCCTCCGGTGACAACAGCAACACTGAAAACAAATTTACACAGATTATCTATGAATACTGAACTGTAGACATGAACAAAGAGCTGAATTAGTTCAGTATAGTCTGCATGGATGCCTTTTCTCAGAAGGATTGGAGTCGGCGCTTCTTTCCATTATGAAGAGCTTGTACTGCAGGACGAGAACCAAGAGGTGAGACGGAGATGCGCTAATTAGGCTAGATTAATGATTGCCATTCATCCAGGTGCGTTGTTTATAAACAAGGTGATGGAGGCAGGCAGGCTCCATTCCATCGTGATCGCTGCTTGTAAGGTGATGACTGGTGAGTATGCCATCTCTATCGTTAATTGACAAAACATGATAGTAGCTGTCGGTGTCACTGACTCACTGATTGCACAAGTAAACAGATCATGGCGTACGTTAATGGAGACGGGTATTAAAAGTTGCAGTCTCGCATTCATCTCAGCCGGCTGATTCTTTGTAAGGAGCTTGATGGGGGCGTCCACCTGAATCAGAATGTCTTCCGTGAACTCACGGCCAGCATCCGGTGATGCAGCATAATTTGACGCCGGCGCTCTTTTTTGTAGGCTTTGTGGTATTATCGCCATCCGTCGGACTTATTCCGTGGTCCCTCCCCTGGTGGACAAGAAAGCAACCTCCTATCCCAATTCGCAGTTGCAGGTCTGCGTTCCGTGCATGCCCCAGCCCCATTCGCCGTATACTCGGACCGTTGGCTGGGCAGTGCAGGGCTGCATGCCGTGTTGTTTATGGAGGCGGCGACGGCCGGCGAGACAGTTGTCGATCCGTGTGGGCGTGTGGCGGAGGGAGGAACGCTGGCGAGTCCACGGACGCCACGCAGTGCGGCTGCTCCACGGTGCTGCTGCCCTGCCATCATCCGCGGCTCAGGAGAAAACATTGCTGCGTATCGGGTCATCGCCTAATTGGGAGGTCGCAGGGGCGGCGGTTGGCTGCGTAGAAAACATTGCCAGCCCAGGATTCACGGGAAACGTACGATCAAAAGGTGTGGCTAGGAGCCTAGGATTCCAGCTGACGAAAGACGGGCCAAAAGACCCAGCTATTGAGGCCCGAGGTTCGCAAGGCTAAAGATGGCCGAGTATTCTACGTGTGGCTCCGTTGGGTTACAACAACTTTCTGGGCCTCCACATGTCACACACGGTTTCCGCTCGGCGGCGGGGCGCGGGCGCCGGACAATCCGTTCCGCACGCGCCAGCAACTCTGCCGCCTCTGCACGTTCTCTAGCGTGTGGCGCGGCCAACACAGCACGCTGCCACTATCACCGCGAACGCGCGCCGCCGTTGTGCGCGTAGGGCCGTTCAAAATCGGGTTAGCCAGTTTCTACGGGTTGAGCAGTAATCTCAAATACTATCTAGGGTGTCAAATGAATCCGGATAATCCGTTATATCCGGTATCCGCATTCATATTGTAAAACGAGTACGAATCTGCTTAATATCCAATTTTTTACCGAATACGAATACGAATATGGTATAGAAAATAGGTGTCAACTAACTACTAGCTAACATGTATCTTGTGCATCCAACCTTTAAGTTGGGCATATTATATATGTATTTCGATCGCTGTCATGGTGGATTCCAATTTGGCAATTGTTGTTGTTCATTTTGGAACACTCCTAATGAAGCTCTTTGCATGCTCTTTTTAACTGATTCACTATGTTTATTTGGGCACATCCCTAAATGACACAAATGTTTACGTGATAAACCAAAACAAAACGGGCATAAATATTACTATAAAACCGGTGTCAACAAACTCTTTTCGTTAAACTACAATTCGTTGTATGATATTCGGATCCGACCGAATCAAGTAGATATTCAATTCGTATTTAAGCATATCCGAATCCGTATTCGAATTTATTTTAAAAATATGAATACGAGAAAACCATTTTTAGATTTGTATTCGATCCGTTGACACCCACGGTACCACAAGTTGGAGGCTAGTGATCCATCGAGTGCTGCCTGTCTTGCTGATTTTATCAAGGAGAAGTTCGGCAAGCTGGATATATAGGTATGCTCCTTTTTTAACAAAGCGTTGGGATATTATTGTCTCTGCATGAAGTTATCACGTGCACCATGCTTATTCATATGGATTGCTGAAGCCTGAAAAGCTTTGCAGATCAATAATGCAGCGTTTATAGGTGCAACTGCAGAGAGCAACACCACTTCAGGAAGTGGCACGCCCATTGACCTGTCCAAGATTATACAGTTCACATTTAGCACTCATTCTTCAGAAGAAATTTTAACGGTAGTGATAGTGCTGCAACTAAAAAAACACTCAATTGTCTGCAACTCGAAAATAATGTAAACTGAGTTATCAGTTGAGCAGCAAAGTAAAAAAAATGCTTTATACTTTTCCTTTTCTTAGTCTCTAGACTGGAGCTGAAGTGATCGAGTAAACTAAGTAGGTGCATCAAACAGCTTGTAGAGTTGTGGGCAAGAGTGCAATGGAGAGGCTCCCATGGTTGCTAGTTGCTACAGAACTCCACGGAGCCTTACGAGAAAGCTGAAGAACGCTTGCAAATAAACTAGTTCGGCACCAAATATGTCACAGAAGCACTCCTCCCTCTCCTTCAGTCCTCCTCCGATGTAGACCTGGGCACTGGGCAGGGTTTTTCGGGCTGGCCCAGGGCACGGTCGGCCCGGCACGGCGAAGGCCCGGCCCGGCACGAATACTGTTAGGGCCGTGCCGCACGCAAGACGCAACCTAGGGCCGTCTTGGGCCGGCTTCGCCCGCAAGACGAGGCGGCACGCAAGACGCAAGACGCCGCCATGGGCGTGCTTTCGGCCGCAAGACAAGACGACGGGCAGTGGGCACGGCCAAGACTGGCCTTGACGAAACGCACGCCTTGGCACGCGTGGTCACAGGCAAGACGGCCGGCACCCACCGACCGGCGCCTCACGCCTCGGCCTCGGTCGAGGTCGCGCTGAACGACGACGCTAACGCCGCCGACGCAAGCCGCCGCCGCTGCCGCCTCGGCCTCGGCCACAAACAAGCAATCGAACGCAAAAAAGAATGAAACCACACACACACACAAAATTGATCATCACCATTCTCATTCATCAGTTCATCTTCATCACCATTCACCAATCACCACTCCAAATCCAATACCAAATCAAGCATTGCAAAAAGAAAAGAAATAGACGGAGGCGGGAGGGCATCCTTGAAGCGCCGGAGGGTGTCGTGGGCGGCGGCCCAGATCTGCGACCTCACGCCGTCCCCTACATCGCCAGCTGGCGCCACAGAGCGGCTCGAGGCCGAGGCGGGGCAGGCCCGCTGGGAGCGGAGAGGGAGGCAGAGGCGGCCGGAGGAAGGGGAGAGGAGGCCGGAGGGCGCGTGGGGAGAGGAGAGGGGCGGAGGCGGGAGGGGAGGGGGAGAGGAGGCCAAGGCGCCTGCGTGGGGTGGAGAGGAGAGGCGAGGAGGAGGGGGAGAGGGCCGGAGGAGGGAGAGGGAGGCCGGAGGTGTGGGAGAGCCGAGAGGAATCCCATCGATTTGAGGCTTGAGGGTGTGTCGGCCTGACGCGTGAGTCTCGGCGAGCGACTTCAGAGAGAAAAGACTGGGAGAGAGGCGTGTCCGCGAGACCGCGACTGGGCGTGATGGCTTTACTGAATTGGCATCCATGGCGGACAGTGGAGTCAGGACTAGTCGAGACTCAGAGTCCGTTCCTGCAATAACTGCGACGTCGCGACCTCGCGGCCGATGGACAATAGAGTCTTGATCTTCTTGCGACCGATGGACAATAGAGTCGACCTCGCTGTGACTGCATGTTGCAAAGAGAGCCGGAGGCGAGACGTGAGTCTCATCACAAGAGACGTTGGGAGGTTGGCTACACACGCTCAGCGTTTTTTTAGACGTCGAGTCTTATCACAAATTCACAATTCACAAGAGACGTTGTGGTCTCCGGTACAAAAGAGACATTGTGTGTGAGTATGAGTAACGTTCGCATTTCTTCCTCCCTATAAATTCCCCCGTCCCTCCTCATTTGTTCACAGCACAATACATTCTGTTTGCTTTCTATTTGCTATCTCTTTGCTATCTAAATTGTAGTCGTCCAGTATGTTTGGAAAGAAGAAAACAGCAGGGCGGAGTAGCAGGGCACGCCCTCGCACTCCTAGTCCTCCTCCCCTAGAAGAAGTGCACGAGCAAGAGATCGATCCTCGCCAACTCTCCCCGGGCATGGGAGACTATGGTATGGAAGATCAACATATGGATGGAACGGAGGGCTTTGAGGATGCCCACGTCTCCACCCCAAACGTCTTCACCCCAAACGTCTCCACCCCAGACGACGAGGGCGGTGCAACGGTGCATGCAACGGGTGGAAGCTCCGGCGGCTGACGTGCATGGTGTTGGAAGCATATGGAGTATAACATAGAAGCAGAGGATGGGTGTCGGTACCTTATGCCACATGTAAATATTGTCATGCTAAATTATGCACTTGCGCCAAAGCGGAGGTGCAGGTCATCTCAACACGACCAGCAGCGTGTTTGAAGAAGATAGCGGTGGGACGGACGCGCAAGGAAGGAACGTCGGCACCAGACAACTTTGGTCCCGATGGTTCGGTAAGTACATGGATGTACAACCCTCGGTAGCTAGAGATGAAATTGCTAGATATATAGTTCTTGAGGATCTTCCGATTAGGACGGGCGAAAGCTCTAGTTTCGAAAGAATGATCCAATGTGGTTTTTGCCCGCAATACCAACACGTAAGTAGGAGAACAATTGCACGAGACATAGTAGAACTCTACCAACGTAAATTGTCAAGTTTGAAAGAAAACTTCCTGAAAGTTACCTTTTCTTTTGCTTTAACCTCCGATATATGGACTTCATCCCACCAAAGGGCAGGCTATCTTAGTGTTGTTGCGCATTACTTAGATGATGATTATAACTTGAACAAGCAAGTCATAGGGTTCAGGTCTATTGATGAGGCACACACTGGAGAGGCCATCGCACAACGCGTATTAGAAGTCATTCAGGATTTTAAAATAGAGAACAAAATTATTGCCATCACTCTTGACAATGCCTCAGCTAACACGACGGCCATGGAGTTCCTCACACCGCATCTGGCGTCCTACTGGGTGGTTTCGTCCTCCACCAGAGATGCATGTGTCACATCTTGAACCTCATCGTGCGGCGAGCTTGCGATAATGAAACCTAGTCTAGACAATATACGCGATGCTATCCAGTTCATTACACTTTCAGGCCCAAGATATGCCCAGTTCAAGGAGTACTACAAGGCCAACAATAAGAGACCAAGGAAATTCAACCTGGACATGAAGGTGCGGTGGAACTCCACGTATACTATGTTGGAGCGGTGCAAGGAGTACGAGTACATTATTACTCTATTCGTCAATACTAATTACGTAAATGGTTGGTTCTTGAAGCAGATTGGCTAGTTCTTTGGTCGTTTTAAGTGAATTTTTGAAAGTATTTTACGATGCAACCACAATTTTATCTGGTGTTTACTATCCTACTTCTTGCTTAGTCATCGAGTGGCTTTGGACTATCGCTAACGCTTTTAAGGAAAAGCAGAGATGATGCCCTTACGAGACCTATTATTGAACCAATGCGAGAGAAAATTTTTAAAATATTTTCAAGCTATCCCACATCTCTTTGTTTTGGTACTATTATGGACCCTCGGAGAAAATTAGCGAGATCTGAAGGGGCTTCTGAGGAATTGGGGATGCATTTGATCTTGATTTTTCCGAGGCTTACACTCACATTCATGATGAGCTTTTTGAGTTTTCGATTTGTATTATGAAAAGTTTGGCGCAAGTCAATCGAGAACAACCGCATCAACAACGCAACAAGGACAACAAGAATGTGGCGCTTCCAACATCTGGAAGAAGCTAAAAGGGCCACATCCGTTCATCTTCTCGTCGCCAACCCGGTCTCAATGGAATCCAAGAGTAGAGATCAACCACTACCTTGACACACCTTTTGCGGACACCGAGCTTGACTTGGCGGATGGAAATGATGTCAACCTCCTCTTGTGGTGGAAGAACCACCAACAGATTTATCCGTCTTTGTCACATTTTGCACGAGATGTACTTGTGGTTCGGTGTCGATTGTCTCGCCGGAAGCCACTTTCATGCGGTGGGGAGGATTATCGAGCCAAGGAGGTCGTCTCTCACACCTAAGATGGTTGAGGCACTCACATGCCTCAAAAAGGCGGGAGAGCGCAGATGAGCAGACGCAACATCGGCTCGAGGATCCCGAGATTGCGGAGGCGATAGCCGACCTAGAGAATCTCGGCGTCAACTAGTCTATCTCGTGTATCGGTGTATGTAGTTCTTTGCACTCTTTTCCTTACTAGGGTACCCCACACCTGGGGTAAGGTTTTTAACGAGGCAGCAAACTCAGATTTGTCTTGTATGAAACAATAAATAAATTTTAGTTATTCCCCTGAATATTTTTGTGTTCTTTGCATTATGAATAATTTTTATTTTCTATCGTATTTTTTATTTTTTCTCCCTATTTTTCCCCATTCCTCCTTTTTTCCTAACCCTATTTTTTTCCCTCCTTTTTTCCCCATTCCCTCGGTTTCTCTTTTACAGACCGTCAATACCGATGGGCGATGGCGAAGCTTCTAGCGGCGCCTTCTTCTCCAAAGTCCAAAGTCCAAACCGCAATCTTTAGTTGTTCTTCACCCGCTTGCCGCCCTTGGATTTCTTAGTCCTCCCCAAATCCCGCCGCCACAGCGTAGCCCCACGCCCACCTCCTCTCCACGCGGCCATGTGGTGGCGGTGGCCTGCCTCTCCTTCTCCATCCTCTCCGCCGCCCCTGAGCTCCCTCGCGTCGTGTAGATCTGCGGACCCGTGGCCCGGCTCTCCGGCTCCTCCTCGGCCTCGCCCATCCCGCTTCGCACCCTCCGGCCGGCTCGTCGCTCGTGGCGCAAGCGCAACAGCGCAAGGAGATCGTGGGCTCGTGGCGGCCCTCGGGTCGCGGGTGCCCGTGGAGGTTGACGGCGATGGCGGTCCTCCACGACGACGGCAATGGCGGCGCCCAGCGAGGGAGGTCGCGCAAAGAGCCGTGGGCTCGTGGGCGTGGCGGCGTCAAAAGTCGCCTCAGTGCCGTCTTTGCATCGGTCGTGGAGGAGGTTGACGGCGACGGCGGTCCTCCACGACGACGGCGACGCGCCCAGTGAGTCTCTTGTCCTCGATCCTCTCCTCCTCGCTGCTCGCCTCTCGGTGGCTCCGACCGATGCTGAGCATCCTCGTTTCCACAGCGATCGGGCGACGGCGATAGGGCTAGATCGTGCTTGGGCGGCACGCAGCACGACGGCGGCGTGGGCTCTGGGCGTGCTTGGGCTCGCCGGAGACGATTCGGCCGTCTTGCGACGCAAGACGGCAGCGTCTTGACCGGGCCGGACGGCGACGGCACGGTCCGCCCTCAGAGCCCATGCTCGTGCCGTGCTGCGTGCCGCACGCACAGCCCTTTGCCCAGGTCTACTCCGATGGAAGACTTATCAACGTGTCATCCAACTACGGACCATACTTGTTTTAACTATCACTACCGTCAGAGTTTTCAGGCCTAGCTCGTGTACTAATTCTCAAAATTTTGTTCTTTCCTTCTTCTGCTCCGGTATTTTAGCGGGGAAGATCTTAAGCAGGAGTTTAGCGGATCGAAAACCAGCGTTGCCACGGGGAGCTAGCTAGTTCTTGGAGCTCTGCTAGAAACTTTTGGTGCAGGCTGGCATTCGAAGAGAGAGGTCTTTTTACCCCCAAGGGCGCCCTGTTATTTCAGCTTGCGGACCTCGCTCAAAGCTACGTTGCACTGGCCACCGTAGTCCGTAGGGGTGAGAATATGATAGGGCTGGAATTGGATTGTGACAAATTGTGGTACTCTTTATCAATGAAGAGCGTCAGCTAGTTAAAGCTGTATGTAGAGTTTGTGCAGTGTTGGCTAGAATCTTTAACTCGAACAGTTGAAGGAAATCTTTCAAGCTGGAGAAAACATTTTGAAAATAAATTAAAGGAGATAGAAAATCATTTAAAAAACTAGTTGTACAATTGTGAGCCACTCAACTACTTATTTGAAAGATTCCCGGGGAAACAAATATTATCTGCACAATTGTGTGGACTGAAGTGACGATGGAAAAAATGCGAGCAAGGGAATCTTTCCACCTCCATCTTGGGCAATTGTCTGTATGTGGCTGTTAGAGGAGGAATACAACGTGAATAATTAGTTGTATCGCAATAACCCAATGGACGATATATAGTACAAGGATTCAAGAGATACACTCAAACTCTAGACTAGAGTACAATACCAGAAATACCCTTTAACACCCTTCTCTCAAATGAAAGGCGTATGCAATAGCATTGCATTTGAAACAGTTGACACTACGATAGGGAAATCCAAAGTCTAAGTCGCGATAATGTCATCATAGCATGTAGCTCTTAGAAAATTGTGTCGAGTATTAATGATCTCCTCTCATCTGGAGTCGTGCATCAACCCATAAAGCACAAAGGGTAGGGGCTAAGAACGTAGAGACACGCGGAAGCAAAGTTGGCCACGACAACACGATGAAGAAGATAATGGGGTCAACACGAATACAGATAGAGTTGTCATATCAAGCCGAAGAGGGATAGATAGAAGCAGGGTGACGTAGATCGAAGCCCGAGACGGCGGCGGCGTAGTGCGAAAGAAGCACGACGGAGCCCGAGATGGCGGCAGCGTGGCGTACTAGATGAATTTGGGAGCGTCGGATCTGTTTGAATATAGCCACTTGTTCATTCCAATGGACCAAAAGGCCAATATATAACATGTACAAATGCAAATAACACCCTACACAATATATATATCTAACACCCCCCCTCAAACTCATAGTGGATCGACAACACTGAGTTTGGAGAGGTAGAAGTTATGCTGAGCTCGAGTCTGTGCCTTAGTGAAGAAATCGCTAACCAAGCTCAAGGCACATAATGAAGAGCAATAACTTGGTCTTGCACTGTGATCGCATGTATGAAGCATCCACTCCAATGTGCTTGGTAAGCTCATGCTTCACGGATCACGAGCAATCCGACGCACCAAGATTATCTCGATAAAAGAGGAGTCGCAGTAAAAAGTAAACGCCAAAATCCGCAAGGAGCCACCGGCTCGTGTGATCTCACCGATGCCATGGCTCTCAACTTCAACTCACCTCGAGCTTAACGAGAAATCAGCTTCTTTAGTCTTCCGTGCAATCAAGGAGGAACCAAGGAAAACACAATAGGCAGAAGAGACCGGCGATCAGAATGATCGCTAGCCCAGGTCGCATCAGAGTACGTCTGAAGTCAGAAAGAAGCTGGAACGAGGAAAGAAAAGACGTCGAGTGAGGGTTCCACGAAGATATCGAAGAACATGAAGAAGATGACTGTAGTGGAGCTGAGTGGGAGCAGAGACAAACTGACTCAGGATGTGAACAGGGTGAGAAATGTTAGGTCGAGTGATCCCAAGGTAGACGAGGCTCCCGACAATATGGCGATAGCGAGTGGGATCCTCAAGAGGCTCACCATCAGTGGGGCGAAGGTGAACACCTAACTCCATAGGAGTATTCACTACGCGCTGATCAGTGAGACAAGCACGAGTAAGGATATCCTGAATGTACTTCTCCTGGGAGAGATAGTAGCCCTCAGGCGTAGAAATGATCTCAATCCCAAGGAAGTAACGAAGAGGACCCAAATCAGACATCAAGAACTGCTTGCTGAGACGCTCCTTCACAAAGGCAATGTACTGAGAGTCATCTCCAGTAATGATCATATCATCCACATATAGAAGGAGGAGTGTCCGACCCCGTGGAGAGGTGTGAGCAAAGAGGGCAAGGTCGTGATCACTGGCAGAGAAGCCGGCAGCAGTGACAACAGAGGAGAAGCAGTCAAACCAAGCACGCGGGGCTTGTTTGAGCCCATAGAGAGAACGACGAAGGCGACAAACCATACCATCAGGGACAGAATACCCAGGGGGCGGCTGCATGTAGACCTCCTCATGCAACTCGCCATTGAGAAAGGCATTCTTAACATCCAACTGAGAGATGGGCCACTGGCGAACAGAGGCCACAGCAAGGAGAGTATGAACAGTGGTCATGTGAGCGACAGGGGCGAAAGTCTCATCGTAGTCACGACCATGCTCCTGCTGAAAACCACGCGCTACAAGACGAGCCTTGTAGCGCTCAAGAGAACCATCCGAAGCGAAGTCTTGATCTTGTACACCCACTTACACGTGATAGGAGTAACACGCGCAGCAAGGGCACAAGATCCCAAGTGCTAGTACGCTCCAGCGACAATCTCCTCAGACATCGCAAGCCGCCACTCGGGGTGGCGGCTGCCTCACTGGTAGAGTCGAGGCTCGAGAAGAGCAACAAGCGGCGAAGCCATAAGCGTCTGGCGCCTGATGGTGTGGCGATCACGAAGAGCATATCTGGGAGGAGAAGACGGAGCCGACCCAAAGAATGATGGAGAGGGAGGATCGGGAGCAGGCCCAAGAGAGACGGAGACTCAAGAGAGGAAGTAGGAGGCCGAGGACGGCGAGAGTAGTGGAAGGGTAAAGATGGAGCCTCAACAAAAGAGCGAGAAGGAACATCCCAGGAGGCGAACAGATGGAGCCGGAGGAGGAGTAGATGGAGGATGAGGCGAAACAAGGTGGAAAGCCGAGAGTCGTGAAAAATCGAAAAGGAGATCGACTCGGAAGAGAATCCAGCCGACAGGGGGAATGAGGGTAGTAAGGCGGGACTCGTCAAAAGTGACATCCCGAGAAATCCTCATCCTACGAGCAACAGGTCATAACAACGATAACCCTTATGCTCAAGATCAGAGCTAAGAAAAACACACTCAATCGACCGAAAGGTTTGGTGCCTTCCACGAGGTGGAAGAAGGACGAAATGCACACAACCAAAATAAATAAGATGATCAGACTGGAGCTCGACTAAAGAGACGCCAACAGAGTAGAACCACAAGAGCAAGAGAAGGTCAGAGGTTGATTAGAAAAACATCAAGAGAAACAAATTCGGCCAAGTGAGGGGAACAGAGGAGGCAAGCATGAGAGCGCGAGCGTCTCAAGCAAGTGATTTATGTTTACGCCAGAGACACCATTCTCGAGCATGAGCACCGTGACAAGAGTATCGAGGAAGAGTGCCTCGCTTAGCAAGAAAGCGACGCAGCAAGCGAGAGAGATACTCACCAAAGCAGAGTCGGCACAAAAACACGAATGATGTAATCAAACCGAGTCGCGAACCATGGTGGCGAACATCCGATAAATAGAAAGAACTCGGTCAGTGTTTCGGACATAAAGTAGATCCAAGTATAACGAGAATAATCATCAATAAAGATCACATAATAGCGATGACCCCCTTTAGAAACAAAGGGGGCCGGACCCCAAACATCAGAGTGAACAAGATCAAAAGGACAAGTAGAAATAGAATCACTAGTGGGATAGGGGAGTTGCAGCTGCTTGCCAAGCTTGCAACCCATACAATGTAAAGAGGTGTCCCTAGAAACAGACCCAAGAACACCACGACCGACTAAAGACGATAGACGCGAGCCACAGAGATGACCGAGACGATGGTGCCACTGAGCAAAAGATGTAGTGGAGGACGCAGCAAGAGCAGAGGTAGTGGTAGTGGCCGACTGGCTGGTGGAGACAGCGGAAGGAAGATGAAGCCAGTCGAGCTCCCAAAGACGCTGCGAATCACGGCGCCGAGGGCCAGTACCAAGCAGAGTCCCCGTGCGGCGGTCCTGAACACAACAAGAGTCAGACTCAAGAACAATACGACAGTCATGATCAGTGATCTGACCAGCCGACATAAGCTGCATAGTAAGCTGAGGAACATGAGAGACTGCAGGAACATGAAAAGAAGAAGTGAAAAGGGTGCCTCGACTTTATAGAAGGGAGGTACCATCTGCGATCTGAGCGAAGGAAGAAAAATCGATGGATCGCATGTAAGGTGGGTAGAATCTGGTGTCATGTGAAAAGAAGCACCAGAGTCCAAGATCCACGGAGACAAGATACCTGACGAGGGAGGAGGCGGAGGCGAGGAAGACTGCTGAGAAGCAAGAGCCAGACGAGCAGAACCCGAGGAGTCCGAGGATGAGCCGACACCGAGGCGCTGAAGTAGTGAGAGAAGCTGCTGTGGTGGCGCCACCAGAGGAGCCTGGCGAGAGGGACCATCCTCGAGGGAGAGGAACCTCCAGAGCCTTCGGGGACGCCCGCCGACGACTCGGGTCCCTCCTCCGCTTGTAACAATCTCGATACTGTGGCCGCAGACGCCGACAATAGGTGCAGTGGAGACCCGCAGTAGAAGCAGCAACCACTGGAGGAGCTGGAGGAGGGGTCACGGTCGGTGCTGAAGAAAGCGGCAAAGGAGCAGATGCTGAAGCAGACAAGACAGACTGCATCTGAGCCATGCCACGGTGACGAGTCTCCTCAGCACGCACACTCGTGAGGGCCTCCACCAAGCTCGGGCGCGGGTGGCGAGTCAGGAGCTGAGCGCGCACAGTCTCGAACTCAGGCCGGAGACGCGTCAGGAAGTCGTAGAGGCGGTGAGTCTCCTGGTGAGCGCGGAGCCGCACACAGCAGGGACAGGTCCGGCAGACATCCGGCCCCAGAGAGTCAAGCTGACGCCACACCTCTGACAACTTCTGGTAGAAGTCATCAACGGTGGCATCAAGCTGCTGAAGAGAATGTGCCTGGTGCACAACTGAGAGATACATAGCATCACTCGTCGGCTGGTAGTGAGCTCGGAGGTGCTCCCACATGAGCTGTGTCGTCGGCAGCTCCGCCACATCCATAGAGATGGTCACAGGCATGCTACCCACTAGGATGGCGGTAGCACGAGCCTCAGCCACCTGCCAGCGCTCGTAGGTGTGTAGCTCGGACTGATAGAGTTCTAGCGCCTCCTCTAGTGCAAAGATTGTCGACCTCTGAGCCGCCTGTCCCGCACCAAGAGAGAGAGCGAGCAAGGTTTGGCGGTGTAGGACGAGGCGGACATGGCCGCCACCAAAGGAGATGACCCCAGAGACGCTGGCCGCTGAGGTGGATCTCGGTGAACGGCCCACTCCGGAAGTTCGTCCCATCAAAACGAATCATGGAAGGGGATGGCGAAGGAGCCTCCGGGAGAGGCCATCAACTTCTGTTTTTTTTCTATTTTTTATTCTTTTCTTTTTATTCCTTTTTTTTTTTTTCTTCTCGTGGGCCTCACCACGAGAAAAGCACCCGTGCACCCGGCCACTTTAGGGTTTTCGACGCCGAGCGGCGCGGCGGCGGCGACGAGATCCGGTCTTGGCGGCGATCGGATCCGGTGCTAGCTCCTAGATCCCAGATGAGAGGCGACGCCGACCCGGCGGAGGCGGCGGGCCGACCAAGACGGATCCCACAAGAGAAAGCGCCGACCAGCGTGGAGGCGGCGCCGACCAAGACGGATCCCACATGGAGGGCGGCAAGCCGACCCGACGCGAGAGAGCAATACGACCCCACATGAGAAAGAGCAGCCATAGGCAGCTATGAGCTATGGGCGGCGACGGCGGCGAAAGAGGAGGAAGGCGTGGAGGCGACACATATGCATGGCTGCGAGAGAAGCAAGCGGCTCATAAGGGCGGCATGCACAACAGGGCTAAGAGGTAGGGTTTCAAAACCTAGCTCGATACCATGTTTGAATATAGCCACTTGTCCATTCCAATGGGCCAAAAGGCCAATATATAACATGTACAAATGCAAATAACACCCTACACAATATATATATCTAACAGGATCGTCATATGATTTGAGAAGCGTGTGTGGGTGAGAGATACATTTGTGTGGGGGCTTAACGGGTATCTGTCAGAGTTTTTCTCTGATCCTAGCCTCCACTATATAAGGGGTGGTGTAGGATTTGCACACCAACCAAGTCTAGGAACCATGATTTGAGATTTGAGGGAAAGTGAGCTTTTGTCCTTCATGTTGGAATGGCTACAAACCCTCAATTCCTCAATATCAATATCAATCCAATCCAATTCGTGCAAAGATGATTTATCTCTTGTTCGTGCTCTCTTTATTGATATTTTGGGCTCTTGTATTCTAGACCTTTTGCTTTGGTCTTTTTGTTGTGATATAGTTTGCTAGAACTTGTGGAAGTCTTTGGATTAAGTTTAGGTTTTCATACGGTTTTGAGCCCTTTTGTGCTCAAACAATAAATTTTTGAAATCTTGGCTATGATTGTCTAGATCTTTGATTGGAATAGATTGCTGACCTTCTTGTTGAGTTGTGTTTGAAATATCAGGTGATTTGAATTTGTAGATAAAAAAATTAGGTTACTTTGTGGATCCAAAATCATGTTGATTTTTCTGCCAATTTGATGAGCGGTCTGACCGTCCTTGAGAGAGGCCAAACCGCTTGAGCGGTCAGACTGCCCATTATATAGTGGTCAAACCGGCCAAGGCGGATTGAAGGTTGAGTTTCGTGTTTTCAGTTCATTTCTTCTGTTGTGCTTTTTAGACCTTTTTTTCATAGCTTCATATAACTATTGGAGCGAAAAGAAAGCAGAATTTCATAAAGAAAAAAGTGGATTACTATTCACCCTTCTAGTCACTAGCTAGCACGGTCCAACAAACAGTAGCCACTTACCAACACATAGCTTTCGGTACGGAGTACGAGGGAAAATTACCAATGGTCGAAAATTCTCTCTCTCGAAAAATATCGAGCTGAATTTTTTTCTATTTATTTACCCGTGCCGTATCTGAGCAGTTCATCTGCTATCTTGTTGTTCGAGCTGTGCTACACTTAACAAGCTCAACTCATGGAAGGAGCCATCTCCAGTCCCCCAAACACAAGGCACGTACCATATATCTCCATGCTTAGTTCTTGCCGAGTAGTCTTGCCAAAATCTGAACTGTGGCACTGCATAATCCGGAGTCATGGTTTCTAATGCGTATGTATGCTAGTCGCATGCATGCCAGTACTCTATGTAACATGTCTTGTTCAATTGTGCGGTTGCTCTGTTGGTAGGATTGGCGTGGTCACCGGAGGGAACAAAGGGATCGGGCTAGAGGTGTGCCGGCAGCTCGCCGCTAACGGCGTCACGGTCGTGTTGACAGCCAGGGACGAGGCGAGGGGCGCGGCGGCCGTCGAGAAGCTCAACGGCCTGGGGCTCATCTCCAATGTCATTTTTCATCCGTTAGATGTCACGGATGCTTCGAGTATCGCTCGACTGGCTGAATTTTTGAAGACCCGTTTTGGCAGGCTAGACATCCTGGTACGCTTTGTACACTCCTCTTTTGAATTTTGAAACATTATATCTATTTTCTACCACTACCATGTTTCGTACTTTTGATTTGACGCGTTATTGATGATAGATAACTCTGATTTGTAGGTGAATAATGCCGCGATTAGTGGCGTTGAGCATCGTCCAATACCCAGCGAGGAAATGGTGAGCGCCCTGACATTGATCTTCACCATGCCATTGTTTTGCTCACAAGCGTGGGAAAGTTTAGTTGGAAACTATGCTGCCAGATCAGTGCAGTTTGCTGCATCTTAGATTCTTAGCTGCCAGATCAGTGCACTTTGCTTCATCTTAAGGCTTCCATATGAATTCTGAACCTGTTCGTACATTCGTGCAACAGTTCAATGGCATGGATAGGAACCAGAGATTTGAATGGATGTTGAGAAATTCCCGGGAGAATTACGACGTTGCAAAGGATTGCCTGCAGACAAACTACTACGGTACAAAGCATGTGACAGAAGCCCTACTGCCTCTGCTCCAATCCTGCTCCGACGGAAGAATCGTTAATGTCTCCTCCGACATCGGATTGCTACGGGTAAATTCCGTGGATCACACTCACTACTGCAACATTCAAAATATGGTAAATCTCCACGGCAAATTTTTTTCCTTTGCCATTGACGCAGCTTTTCAGCAACGAGGAGATAAAGCAGGAGCTAAACGTTATTGACAACCTGACCGAGGAGAGGCTGGACGAGCTGCTGGATATGTTCCTGAAAGACTTCAAGGCCGGCGCGGTGGAGGTGCGCGGGTGGCCGACGGGGTTCTCGGCGTACGAGGTGTCCAAGGCGGTCATGAACGCGTACTTGAGGATCTTGGCGAGGAGGCATCCCGCGCTGCGCATCAACTGCGCGCACCCCGGCTACGTCAAGACCGACATGACCAGCAACTCGGGGCCCCTGACGCCCGAGGAGGGCGCGAGGAACGTTGTGACGGTGGCGCTTCTGCCGGACGGCGGGCCGACTGGCGCGTACTTCCATGAAGGCCAGCAGGCGGCGTCGTTTGTGTGATACGCAATACTACGTTGGTTGCCCTCGCGGATTGCCGGCCGCACGCTCTGTATCTGAACTCCTCGGGACAATTTGGTAGCAGTACGTAAGGCTTGAGAATAAGACGGGGATGAGTTGGATTGTGTTTTTTTTTTCAAAAGTAAAAGATGTTTTTAGCCGATGGAAGCGTGCTACCTAGCTCGATGGTGTGGGGTTTGTGCCCATGCCGTCAATTACATTCTGGAGGTTATTTCGGTTTGTCTCTTGTAATAGAACGTTCTAGTATCGATTCATACTGGTGTACCATTCCAGAGTATAATATAATAAAAATATATGTTTGATATTTGCTAAATAACGCATGGCTTCATCCTATCATCCTATCGTCCGCACACATGACGAAGCTTGAGCAATGAAAGTGATTAGATTTTTCACATTGTGGGTCCCACTTTTGCTCTTATCCTTAACTTGCGTTCCAACCCACAGAGCTCTCCCAGCCACTCGCTAGTCATTATTAGTCACAGGCTTCTCTCTCTTTCTCCATCTCTCCCGGTCTCCATCTCCGGCTAGAAATCAAGACTTATAGTCAACAAATCAAGCAAGAAGAGATAGAGATGAAGGCAAGGAAGGCGGAGGAGGACCTGGCACGGCTATCGTCGACATCTAGGCGTATCTGTCGGTGGCGGATGCCCACATCGGAGACGGCGTGGGGCACCTCCTTAGCAAGCGATGGGCGCTAGTAGCAGTGCCTGTGGCATCGAGCGCGCTTTCTGCTTGCGGCGCAGATGCATCACATGTATTCCTAAGCATCGCCGGCTCGTTGCTCCACCATATTCACCTCCATTGACCGGTACCAAAATCAACATAGGATAGATTCCGCCCGGGATGACCGGAATCGGACGGAATTGTGGCCGGTATGGAACAAAACCTCTTCTATCCCGTTTTGCAGGCCGGAATGGTACATACGGTATTGACAACTTTGAGTTGAACCCTACTTTGCATCCGGCTTCAACGGAATAGAATAATATTTTTTATTAGGTGGGTGCATTAACTCCAAGAACAACAATCCAGGGAGGCCGTCGTGGTCTGGTGTCGGGACCCAAAATATGCAATTCTGGACCCTCTATATATACTGCACTAGTCTAGGATCACGCTAGTGCACACAGTGGCAACATCAGTAAAATATCATTTCCATATACAAAGATAACTAATAAATAGGCAAATAACAATAAATATCAGAGTAAAAACCTTATGGTCAAAGCTTACAATTAATGCTTCAGAGGGGCAAATAGCTCAATGAAGCTGCAGCGGAACGAAACAGAATAACTTCAGTGAAGCCCATCCATATGCCCACAGGCAATCGGCTAGGGTGCGCGACCTAGTTCTCCACGATCCTTGAAGTAGATCTTGTTGACTGACGATTCCTTCACTTCTGCTTGATTTATTAAAGCAAGCATGAGTACACACCGTACTTGCAAGTCATACCACAGAATGCAATTTATAGATGCAGGCTTATTCCAAATGAATGGCTTCTGTGGTTCTTTTGTAGAAATGCAACATTTGCGATTGAATACAAATAATAGATTGAAAGCATAATTCAAAACAAATAACCAATAGTAATTTTATCAGTTGTTTCCCCAAAGACACATGTCCTAAACAAATTATTCACATACCTGCATAAGTTACCTCACACAGCTATCCCATCCCAAGTTTTATGAAAATCTACCCCTCGTGTGAAATCTCCGAGCATGTCCATGACCGCGGATGCGGCTATTCAAATAGATTGATTAACACTCTGCAGAGGTTGTACACTTTACCCACAAGATACGATTAACTCATCACTCGCCATACAGAAGTATGCGATTGAGCAATCATAACAAAACTTTTCAGAAACTTCATCTCAACATTGACACTCCCGGTATGCTTAGCCGCCACGCAGACGTACACGTTGACGTGAAATGGCGAACCGCCCGTGATCGCACTACTTGGCAGTACACACCTCCACCCAATCCGACACAGCTAACCTACAACCTGAGTAATCAATGTCAAGAATCCATAACTTACTAAGTTAGGCCCATCCCATACCAGGCATATGGTTGTACGAAAGGCTCAGTTCAATGGCGTACAAAGTGAAGTTCTTAATTGACCGAGGCAAGACTTCCAAATTCTAACCTATCATTCTCGCCAACATAGATCCATCATAAAGTATACCAGACCACTTGCCCCCGTCCAAAACCTTTTCCCATCCTGTTGGTTAAGTGCAATATATGACATCAACGAGTAATAGCACATAGTACACATAGTTTTTATCATATAGTTCCATAGTCACTTAGTCAAGTTTATATTTGCAACTTACATGAGAGATGACTCGTAGCATGGCTAAGCAAACTAATCGTATCTAACCAACCCACGTTGGTAATACAATAGCACCAACTAAATGAACCAAACTAGGGTGACAAAAGATTATGGCATACAATTAGACAAGGAGGTCATAACAAATTGGATATTAACTAATCCCAAAAATATTGAAATAAATAATTAAAGTAAATGCAATAATTTGAATCAAAATAATTTAGAAAACTGGGTTCAACATGATCAAAGGTATAACTTGCCTTGAGATAGGTCTAAGTACTGATCTTGCTCTTGAGGTGTTTCTTCTTCTTCAAATCTTCCCGAAGTATCGACGTCTACTCGCAAACGAAAGCAAATAAACAAAACAAATAAATAACAGAGGCAAAACAAACTTCAAAAATTAAATAAAAATCTCAGATAGATAGATCTTGAATTTAGATGAATTTAGGATTTTGAATGGACTCAAACGGAGTTCGGATGCAAAAGATACGAGCTTGGGAAGTTTGAATCTAAAAGAAACCCTAATACTGGAATTAACCCGAATTATTTCTCAATTGGAAATTCAGATTAATGACGTCATCAATGGATTTCGGCTGAAAAGAATAACAAAGAAATTGATTTTTCTTGTGGGGCCCACTGTCATAGAAAGGTGCACCATAGACCGGGTTCATGGAGATTGGATCTGGGTTTGGGTGTTGGTGTGCCAAGTGGCTGATGACCAAGGAGATGACGGGGATGCCACATGGGCAAAAGCAATGACATGGCTGTCCACGTGGAAAGAAAGGTGGCACGCCACATCAGCAAGGGAGAAAACACAGAGAAAGATGGGAGCTCTGGAGCAGACTCCATGCCCGACGGCTTGAGCTTGGCGCTGAGGTGGATTGACGTCGAGGGAGGTTCGGATGAGGGGCAAAACGAGACGCCGGAGGTGAAGCAAAGCTGAGGGAGGTGGCGGCTTGACCAGGGCAGCGACAGATCGGCGGCGGCGGCAACAATGGTGGCGGAGTGTTCACGGGTGATGGCGACAAAGGCAAATCGGTGACCAAGAACAAAATATAAAGGAGGGGATCAGATGAGAGACACACAATGACGTGCAAGGACGGGCAACAAGCTCACCAGATAAGCAGGTTGACAAAGGAGCGGCGGCGGCCGGATTTGAGAGGTTGGTGCGACGACGACTTGGTGCTCTCTGAGGATAGATGATGAGCGCACGGCGAAGAACTTGTTGACGCGAACCCACAGGCGAAGATGGCACAGGCGAAGATGCACGGACGGCGAAGTAATTCGTCGGCGAAGGAGCTTCGTGTGTCCTCGGTTTTGTGGCGATGGCGGCGTGAAGAAGACGGGTTAGGGCTGGCTGGCTCGGGCCAAGGAAAAGGTAGCGGCCCAAGGTGCATGCACAACGAAGAGCGGGCCGGCCAAGGAATGGATGGGCCAAAGAATAGGAAAATAGGAATGAGCTTAAGGGAGATTCGGTCCGAAAGGTTTTCTGAGATTAATATTAATTTTTCTTTTTAGAAAATAGTAGAAAACCCAAATAGCAAATGCACTCATACAAATTCTAGAAAAATCTAGAAAATGTATCCAAGCACAAAGAATTCAAATAAAATAGTTTTGACCCTTGTTGATGTTGACTTTAATCATATTAAATTATTTTGATGTACAAAGTCAATGTTTAAGCTTTTGAATTAATTTCAAATAAAATACAAATGGTGAATTTTCTCCTACTAACTATTCAAAAGATTTTTAAAGCTCAGAAAATTGGGATGCTACATCTGGACAATCAAGAACTGAAGTTGTCGACGACAGCGGCGAGGCCGTGCATGACATCGTAGCCACAGGAGCTAGCTGAGCAGAGGCAGCCAATATCCAGCCATACATCAACACCATGTTCCACTAGAGCGAGCCAAGCAAAAAACCAAACTTTCTAGATGTGAGGCAGACAACTAAACAAAACTCCAGCACAAGTGTTCATGTACCTCCCTTGCCCACAAGGATTTCTTTGTAAGGAGCCTTAGAACTGGACCTTTAGACCACTAGGGGTTTTATATGGGCCAACTGCCGTTAAGGCCGGAAGTTCACTAGGCTTCTTTGGGCTACAATTTTCTGGGTCTCCCCATGTCACATTACACATGCGGTTTCCGCTCGGCGGCAGTCGCGGGCGGAGGACAGTCCGCAACTGCACGCGCCAGCAACTCCGCCGCCTCTCCACGCTTTCACCACAGTACGCTTTGCCACTATCACCGAGAAAACGTGCCGCCGTTGCGCAACCACAGCGGCATGGGAACAAACTCCGCACCTTCGAGCTAGGTAGCACGCTTCCATTGACTAAAAACACTTGAATTCATCACAATCCAACTTTTACTTTCTAAAAAAAAAAGACAATCACAATCCAACTATCCAAGTCCAGCCCTCTCTTATTCTCAAGCCTTACGTACTGCTACCAAATTCTCCCGAGTTCAGATACAGAGCGTGCGGCCGGCAAACCGCGAGGCAGGGGCGGATCTAGGTGGGGTGCTGGGTATGCCCCGGCACCCCCAAAATTATGAGAACTCACCTGGGATCAGCGTCTCAATCCAGCCCAACCGGCCCGGCGAAAGTCCAGCCCAAGCCCAAGCCTTGCAGCTTCGCTTAGTACTCTCCAAGAGGCCAAGACTCAACCCTAATTTCTCCTCCTCAATCCCTCTCGGCCTCTCCCTCCTTTCATTCATTGCTCGCTATCGCTGCCCCCCGTCCGGCGATCAGGTGGTGGCGCCGCCCCTTATGACGTGGGAGGAGGGCAGCGTCTGTGAGGCCGGCCGGAGGCAGCGAGCAGCAACCACGCGAGACGGCGGAGGCTTGTGGCGCGAGAGGGGAGGCCGGATGGCGACACGTGGCCTGGCTGGGCTCGTGGGCGGCTTCGCACCGCACCGGAAGGACCGAAGGCGAAGGGCAGATTTCTTGATCTTGGCCTCAACCTCAAGGGCTTCTTGCCTTGTGCGCGTTAATGCGGTTAGGTGTAATGGGGAAGGGGCGGGGTTGGTGATGGATTTTAATTGGTTGACTACTTGGTAGGTGATGGATTTTCGTGTCAGGTTGGATGACAGATTGATAGGACGAGGGATTTTCAATTGTAAGCCGTTTGATTTACTAGTATGCTGTAGTCCGTATACTGTTTGTCATTGTTATATTGTTATCATGTTCATGTTATATTGTTTTGTTAGTTGTATATTTTGTAATTTTCTATTCATGTACGGCTTCATTTGAACTATTTGCATTGTGCTTTTGACAAATTTGGAACATATGTGTTGGATTTACGATGTTATGGAATTATTGTATAAACTATAGAATTGTGAGTGTGAAGTGTGCACCCCCACCGTCTAATTTCTAGATCCGTCACTGCCGCGAGGGCAACCAAACCGTACTAAAAGTAGTAGTACGTACCACACAAACGACGCCTCCTGCTGGCCCTCTTGGAAGTACGCGCCGGTCGGCCCACCGTCCGGCAGAAGCGCCACCGTCACAATGTTTCTCGCACCCGGCCTCCTCGGGCGTCAGGAGCGCCGAGCTCATGGACATGTCGGTCTTGACGTACCCAGGGTTCGAGCAGTTGACGCGCAGCACGGGGTACCTCCTCGCCAAGATCCTGGAGTACGCGTTCATGAACGCCTTGGACACCTTGTACGCCGAGGGCGCCGTCGAAATCTTTCAGGAAAATGGCCATCAGCTCGTCCAGCCTCTCCTCGGTCAGGTTATCTATATGACTATATCGTTCAGCTGCTGCTTCAGCTTCTCATTCCTGAAAAACTGCATTGGCAAAGGGGAAAAATTCTTAGCTGTGGAGATTGACCATATTTTGGATGTCGCAGTAATGAGTGTGATCTACGGAATTTACCCTTAGCAATCCGACGTAGGAGGAGACATTAACGATTCTTCCGTCAGAGGAGGATTGCAGCAAAGGCAGTAGGGCTTCTGTCACGTGCTTTGTGCCGTAGTAGTTTGTCTGCAGGCATTGCTTTCCAACGTCGTAATTCTCCCAGGAATTCTACGACATCCATTCAATTCTCTGGAACACATACATGCCATCGAACTGTTGCACGGATGTACAAATAGGCTCAGAACTAGGGATGGCAATGGGCCTCGCTCCTAGGTACCATTGAGGAATTCCACTATTAGGGTATGAAGATATTTTGTGTTAAAGAGAAATATTATTTATGTAAAATTTAAGTTTCATTGCAACGTGTAGGTACTCATACTATTAATCTATAATATATAACTCATTTAGTATCATTATACCATCTTATGAATTAATAAATTTATGTATTTTTACAAAGCCATACTATAATTGTATGAAATTATCTCAATACCATTAGAATCTTTGTACTTATAGGGATCCGTTCCCCGATAATTTTCTAGTGAGGATAGGGGTGGGAGGAAAGTCACCCAGAGAGCTAATATAGAGAAGTGAGGAATAACACTGTTGCCATCCCTGCTTTGAGATGGAGCGAAGTCCACTGATTTGCCAGCATAGGACATGGTGGCAGCCGATTAAATTAACTTGTCCCGCGCTTGTGAGCAAAACAATGGTACGGTGAAGAAGATTATGTCAGCTTACCATTTCCTCGCCGGGTATTGGACCTTTGCTCAACCCCGCCACTCGCGGCATTATTCACCTACGAATCAGAGTTATCTACTATGAGCAACAACCCGTCAAATTACGAATTCGATTTTGATCTTTACTTTTTACAGTTTTCTATTAAGAATATATTAATAAAATTACAATATTACGAAAGCATTTTTAACAAATCTAATGCTATAGTTTTTATATAGATTGTGTAGATAGTTTTAAACCTACTAGAGACAACCCGCGCCAAGCAAAGCGTGGGCGTCAGGTAGGCGCGAAAGCAGTTCGTGTGTGGGGCCCGCGTGTGGAGGGAGGTAGCAAGAAAATCGGGCGGCAGGAAAGCGCGATCGGACGCCGCGCTGCGCGCGGCACGTGGATCGGGCGGCGACGAGGCAAACAGCGACGTGGCGCCTTTTTTTTGCGATGAAAGCCTACGGCGATTTACCTGGTAAGATTGAGGGTGACACCACGGATTCTAAGAAGTAAGTAAAAAAACGGCACGGATTCTAAGAAGTTAAAAGAGAACGGAGGAAGTACTAAGTGAAGGATCCTCCGAAATAGCAACAAATAGGGCTCAAAAGAAGACGCAAACCAGGATGTCTAGCATACCAAAATGAGTCTTCAGGAAATTGGCCAGTCGAGCGAGTGACCTCCAACTGGCGAAAAATGACATCGGAGAGCCCCAGGCCTTTGAGCTTCTCGATGGCCGCCGCACCCCTCGCCTCGTCCTTGGTTGTCAAACGACCGTGACACCGTTGCCGGCCAGCTGCCGGCACACCTCTAGCCCCAAGGGCGAGTCCACCGTGGGTGCTCGAGCACCCCCTCCTCCAACCACTGTACCCCTAGTACCCCTGACTCCTGAGGCCTCTGAGCACCGGCAAGCGGCGAGCTCTGCTGCGGCAGTCGGCAAACGGAGCCACGAACTACAGAGGTTGAAGAATGAAGAAACTCAAAAAGCATATGGGTTAAGGGTTAAGGCCCACTCAGGCGTCGCCAGATGGTGAGGCCCAGCTGACCCAAATGGCAAATACAATCAGTGAATCAGAACTAAGAAGATAAGGTCTCTCTGAGAGAGAGGAGAGACGGAGAGAGTAGAGACTCACTGATACTGAGGCCCTGTTTGGTTCTGGTCCTGACGGCAAAGTGACTAGCCAGGACCGAACCTGCATGCAGCCTGAAGCTTGTTTGGTTTCCTGCCTGCCAGGCCGCTGATTCCAGGTGCCAAAAATGAGCGCCTGGGAGCCTACCTCCCAGGCAGCTCGATTAGCCCTAATTCTTTCAATCCAACAGTCTATTTTTCATTCACCAATTTTAGGCACAGGCTTCTAACCAAACAACTCATCTTCAGGTTTGTCTGGCTAGGCAAAAATCATCTACTTTTCAGGCTACCACCAGGCACCAGTTTTTTTTCAGGCATGGAACCCAGGTCTCAATCCAAACAAGCCTTGAGCCACTAAGGAGGGAGGCGGTCGGCGACTCGGCACTCTGTGAGTCTTGCCAGCGTGGCGGGAGGCGTCAGGCGTGAGGACTTCGGGGTTGGCCGTCGCTGTCGGGAGAGGAGGGCGCGACTCGGCCCGACCGAGAGCGGAGGGGAGGGGAGGCGACCGGGGAGAGGGAGGCGTCGAGGTGGTCGGGGACTCGGGGTCACTGTCGCCTGTTGTGGAGGGGGAGCCGGGAGGGCCGGCGACTCGGCGCCTTGGCGGCCCGGTACGGAGCGGATGGGGAGGGGGCGGAGCTGCGGTGCTGGCGCCTGGCGAGCACGACTGCACGAGGAGCCGAAGAGGCGAAGAGTGAAGACCGAAGAGGAACTGAGGATTGAGATTTAAGGCAACTGTGACTGTGATGGTGAGGCCGTGAGGCACTAAGGCAGTTTTTCTCTTCCAAATCCCCAATTTTTTTTGTATGTTGCAACTTGCAAATATAGGTAGACGGTAGACTTAAGATTGATGAATTGATTATTGATGCAAATGTTTAATTGGTGGTTATTGTTTAATTTATAATTGATGAATTGATACAAATTGTTGTTTAATTGACAATAGCCATTAGTCGAATAGCTAATTTGTTTAATTAGTGGTTGACTGATTGTTGTTTAATTTTTCTTAGATCTACAAAAATGGAGAAGCGAACTTTGCACAAATATTTCTCAAATAATGCAACTAGCAGTAACCATTCAACTGTAGAGAGCAGAGCTGAAGCAAAAAAGGTTTGGCATGAATTTAATCCAGATGATATTATTGTCGATCCAGCATATCGCAAACCAATTGAAGGTTATCCTAATGAGATTAGAGATCAAGTTAGGAGAGCATATTTGTTGAAGAGTCCAACTCAACCAATTGGTCATGATTTTCCAAAAAAATCACAAGGTTCAATTTCAAGATCCTTTCAAGAATCATGGTATAAGAAGTTCGATTGGCTAGAATATAGTACAGAAAAGGATGCCGCCTTTCATTTCTATTGCTTTCTTTTTAAGAAACCATCACATCCCACTCGCTTTGGGAGGGATGTCTTCACAAAAGTTGGGTATGTGAATTGGAGAAGTGCTATGGAATCTTTCAATCAAGATGTTGATGGACCTACTAGTGTCCACAACATTGCAATTGGATATTGTGAAGATTTTCATAATCAAAGAGCAAGTGTAGATCATAAATTAAATACTTATAGCAAGGAGTCTGAAATTGCATACAAGATTCGTTTGACCACTTCTTTAGATTGTACAAGATATCTCATTCAGCAAGGTGAAGCTTTTCGTGGACACGACGAATCTTCTACTTCCATGAACAAGGGCAATTTTAGAGAGTTGGTGGATTGGTACAAAGATAAAATGGCAGATGTGAATGAGGCTTTTGAATTTGATGGTGGTGGCAATTGTTTGATCCTTTGTACGGATATACAGAAGGAACTCGCGAAATGTTGTGCACAAGAGGTTACACAGGTAATTAAGGATGAGATTGGAGATAGAAACTTCACAGTGCTTATTGATGAGTCCCGTGATTCATCAATAAATGAGCAGATGTCCGTGATTGTGAGGTTAGTTGTACATATAATGTTTTTTAGTCGTATCATTTATGATTTGTGTATTATAGTTTTGTTTTAACTTTGTCAAATTCATACCATGTAGGTTTGTAAATAAGGAAGGGAAGATCGTGGAAATGTTTATTGGTATTGAGCATGTCACTTTGTGTACATCTGTTGCACTGAAGGAAGCTTTGGTTCATGTGCTTGCTAAGGTTAATCTACCTATTTCTAGGCTATGCGGACAGGGTTATGATGGAGCTTCAAATATGAGAGAAGAATTTAATGGCTTGCAGAGATTAATACGAGATGAGAATCCGTATGCTTTCTATGTCCATTGTTTCGCCCACCAGTTGTAGTTAGTGGTTTTCACTATCATAAGTTGTAGCGGTGCTATTGCCGACTTCTTCAACTATGTTCCCTTGATAGCGACCATTGTGAGTGCATCTTCACTACTACAAAACAGACTATACTGGATGTCTCATCACAGACGGTTCCTTTGGAACCGTCTGTGTTGGATTTATCACGAACGGTTCCTCGGGAATCGTCTGTGATACATAATTATCACGGACGGTTTATAAATAAAACCGTCTGTGATAATTCACAGACGATTCTTAATAATAACCATCTGTGATAATCGCATACGTCCTGAGCGGTTATTGTTAAAAGCATGCAGGACTTATCACGACGATTCTTATTGAGAACCGTGCGTGATAGTCTAACGTCCTGAGCAGTTACGAATAAGAACCGTGTATGATATGCAGCCATTATATATAACCAGCCAACCCGACAGACAGCCCTGCCCCTGGTGCCTCCACCCCCTTCCTGTTTGAGCCGCCACCCCTACTGCCTCCTCCCCCATTGTGCCACCTTAGGGAGGAGAAGGAAGGGAAGGAAGGAGGCAGGGAGGAGAAGGAAAGGAGAAAGCTAAAGAAAGGAGAAGGGATGGAGGAAGCTAGGGAGGAGGATCTCGCGGGATATTTGATATTTTCGGCGTGAGCTCCAAAGGTAACTATTTGTAACCCTTTATATTTGCCCTAGGTTAATCACTAATCAATTTTAGTATGTTTAGTTAATAGGAAGAGTACTTGCGCTTTATTAATCTAATTTAACACTAATTTGTTACGTGTGTAGCATAGATAGACCGAAACTGGATGTACGATGAGAACCGTGTGAGTGAAAAGTACATTAATGTCGTATTTGCTTTTAGAAGAGCCGCATAGTAGGATATGTTGAAGAAGGGAATAAAATTTATATACTATCCATGCATTAATTGTGGTAATCTGAAGATGTTTAACAACCCAGCGCAGATTGAAGCTCACTTGATTTGAAGGGATTTTAAAAAGGGGTATATATGTTGGACTAGTCACGGTGAAAAACAGATTATACAGGAAGTAAATAATAACAACATCGCCAAGGAAGTCAATGATATGCCGGATGCGGACTGTGCTTTTGATGAGGATAGGTTGGACGATGACAATCTGGATCAGATGCTACGTGATGTAGAAGGGAACTACAGTGAGAGAGAGTTTGGTAAATTCGAGGGCTTAATGGAGGACTCGGGGAAACCTTTGTTCCCTGGCTGCAAGCCGAGATACACAAGGTTGTCATCCGTACTTGAACTGCTGAAATTGAAGGCAATCAATGGTTGGTCCAAAAAAGAGTTTTACGATGTTATTAGGTCTCCTAGCAGACATCCTTCTAGAGGAAAACGTGTTGCCTAGCACCACCTACCAAGCCAAGAAGGTTATTTGTCCATTGGGAATGGAAGTAGAAAGAATATATGCATATCCGAACGATTGTATCATCTACCGTAAAGAGTATGCAGACATGCATATATGTTCGATGTGCAAAGCATCCCGATACAAGCGTAAGAATCCTGTTAAGGTGAAGCAAGGACCTCCTGCTAAGGTGTTGTGGTATCTTCCTGTAATCCCGAAAGGAGGTAAGATTACTGCGTTGGTACTCGGAGGAGCGTAAGAAAGATAGAAAGTTAAGACACCCTGTTGATTCTGCCCAGTAGAGAAACTTCGATCAGAGTTTCGAAGATTTTGGTGCGGAACCGAGGAACATAATGTTAGGGTTGAGTAAAGATGGAATGAATCCTTTCGATAACATGAGCAGCCGACATAGTACCTGACCTGTGAATCTATGTGTGTACAACCTTCCTCCTTGGCTATGTATAAAGCGAAAGTACATTTTGATGTCACTACTTATCCAAGGGCCAAAGAAACCTGGGAATGATATTGATGTGTACCTAGCACCATTGCTAGAAGATCTTGTGACACTGTGGAACGAAGGGGTACAAGTATGGGATGCGTACAAATGAGAGAATTTTATTTTACGCGCTATGTTGTTCTGCACCATTAATAATTTTCCTGCCCTTGGTAACCTGTCGGGGTTCAGTACAAAAGGAGCCAAAGCTCGCTTTACCTTTGCTTAGATAGTCTTGAGTGTATGGTTTGAACAACTCGTGTAAAACTGCATATATGCGTCACCATAGGTTCCTTCCCAGGATTCACCTATACCGCAAGATGAAGAAACAATTCGACGAAAATAAGGAGGACGGTTCAGCTCCAAGGGCTTTTAGAGGGAAAGAAGTCTATGATATGGTTAAGGATATCGACGTTGTGCTTGGAAAGGGGCGTAAATTGAGGACCCATTAGAAGAACATCTGGAAGAAGCGGTCAATTTTTTAGGACTTGCCTTATTAGGAGCATTTAGAAGTTCGCCACTGCATCGACGTCATGCACGTGGAGAAGAATGTATGTGATAACTTGATTGGTCTCTTACTGAATATTGGTGGCAAAACAAAGGATGGTGTCAACGTACGGTATGATTTGGTTGATATGAACATAAGGACCGAGCTAGCACCGAAAGAGACCGATTAAGTCCGTCACCGAAGTAAGGAGTTTCCTTGGTTTAGCTGGGTATTATCGAAGATTCATTGAAGGTTTCTCCAAAATCGCCAGACCTATGACTCAGCTTTTGAAGAAAGAGAAAAAGTTTGAATGGACAAATGCCTGTGAGCAAAACTTTCAGGAGTTAAAGAAAAGACTAGTATCTGCACCTGTGTTAGTTTTACCTGACATCCATAAGGATTTTGAGGTCTTCTGTGACGCCTCTCGCTAGGGCCATGGATATGTGTTGATGCAAGAAGGAAAAGTGGTGGCTTATGCATCTCGCCAATTGAAGTCTCATGAGGGGAATTACCCGACACATAATTTGGAATTAGTCGCAATTATGCATGCCTTCAAAATTTGGCGGCAATACCTCATTGGTAATCGCTATGAGATTTTCATAGATCACAAAAGCTTCAAGTACATCTTCACTCAGTCAGAACCAAATCTCAGGCAAAAGAGATGGTTATAACTAATAAAGGCTTATGACCTTGAAATCCATTACTATCCAGGCAAAGCAAATGTAGTGGCAGATGCCTTAAGTCGAAAAAGGTACTTCAACACTATGATGGTTCAGAAGAGTCAGCCAAGATTGTATAAAGAATTGAGATATTTGAATTTGGAGATTGTTAACCACGGTTGTGTGAATACTTTAGAAGCTCAACCAACTGTTCAGAGTCAAATTAGTTAAAATCAGAAAGAAGATGAAGACATCAAAGAAATCGAGAAGAACATGAGAAGAGGCAAAGCCCCAGGATGTTTCGAGGATAAGCAAGGTACCGTTTGGTTCGGTAACCGCATCTGTGTACCTAATCATTGAGAAACAAAACAGTTGATTCCGAAAAAGCCCATGAATCACCTTACTCCATTCATCCAGAAATTACTAAGATGTACTAGGATCTGAAGGAAAAGTATTGGCGGGTCAGTATGAAATGAGAAATTGCTGAATTTATTGCACGCTGTGATGTATATCAAAGAGTCAAGGCAGAACACCAAAGATCCACTAGGTTGTTGCAGCCTTTACCAATTCCTGAGTGGTAGTAGGAACAAATCGGCATGGACGTTATTGCCGGATTGCCTAGGACCCAATCGGGATATAATTCCATCTAGGTTGTGGTCGACCATTTGACTAAAGTAGCGCACTTTATACCAGTCAAGACCACTTACCAAAGTAGTAAACTAGAAGAGTTGTACATGGCCAGGATCATTTGTCTACATGGAGTACCCAAAAAGATAGTATATGACATAGGTTCACAGTTCACATCTAGATTTTAGAAGAGCTTGCATGAAGCATTGGGGACAAGACTCAACTTTAGTATGGCATATCATCCCCAAACAGATGGACAAACGTAATGAGTAAATCAGATTTTGGAAGACATGCTTCGAGCCTGTGCTATAGATTATGGGAAGAGTTGGGATCAGAATATTCCTTATGCAGAGTTCTCGTACAACAACAGCTATCAAGCTAGCTTGCAAATGTCTCCATTTGAAGCATTGTACGACAAACAGTGTAGAACCCCTCTTCTTTGGGATCAAGTCGGAGAACACCAGTTCTTTGGACCTGAATTAGGAGAACGATTGAGAGTGGCTCAATCCCAACAACAGAGTTATGCTGACAATCGTCGCAGAGAATTATCCTTTGAGACAGGAGATTTTGTTTATCTCAGAGTAACTCCACTCAGAGGAGTGAGAAGATTTCAGACCAAAGGAAAGCTCGCACCAAGATTTGTTGGACCATACAAGATTTTGGGAAGAAGAGGCAGAGTCGCCTATCAATTAGAGCTGTCGGCATCTTTATTCGTAGTTCATAACGTCTTCCACATGTCGCAACTAAAGAAGTGTCTTCGAGTCCCAACAGAGCAAACACTACTGGAGAGCATCGATCTTCAAGAGGATCTCACCTATGTGAAGCAGCCGATCAAGATTCTTGATGTTGTAGAGCGAGACTAGGGTATTCGGTGGAGGAGGTGATTGGCGAACCCGAGGAAGATAACTTGGATCTGGTGTTGACAGGGGTTGTCAGGTTCTTGGACTGATGACGACACGTTCGATCGCAGGTTGTAGTTGTGATTGCTATTCGGACGACGCCCAGGTCCTCGGGAGCGCGACGGAGCAGCCGTGATGGCACAGCCACGCAGCCGAGGAAGAACTCAACGAAGACAAAGTGGAGCGTCGAACATAATTGAAATAGAGAGAGACAGATATTTGGGACTTTTCTATATTCTTCTTCCTTGCAAAACAAAGTCTCTCTCAATCTTAAATAGAGAGCCTAACACAGCAGACTAGAAGTTGTATACGACTTATATAAAGTAACTAATACGTATTGCCTAAAGAATACTAAGAAACCGAAACAGAAACTACTGCTTCTACTGTTGCACATCTGAAACACTTGGAAATCCTACCACTGTAACTGTCTCAGACTGATCAGATGCGCTGGCCAACCTTTGTTGCTTGCGTCGCCCGTACGTGATGCTCCACATGACATCTCTCCCCTCCTTTTCAAATAGCTCGTCCTCGAGCTTGAAAGAAGGATATAGCTACCGAAATTGCTCTAAATCTTCCCAAGACGTGCTTGTATCGGGCGCATTCTCCCATTGAACAAGAAGTTGTAAACAGTCGCGAGCCCGACGAGACTTGATCACTTTAGCCGGTTGTTTGCAAACCCGACCATGTAGTAAAGTAGGTAGTGGAGGCGGTACTTGTGGAGATGTACCAATAAATGGCTTCAACAAACTAACATGAAACACATCATGAATTTTGGCGTGAGCTGGTAATTGTAATCGATATGCTACCAATCCGATCTTCTGAAGAACTTGATAAGGCCCAAAGTAACGAGGGCTTAATTTCCCTTTAGATGATAGAGATAAAGAGGAAGTCGGTCGGTTATGCGAACGAAGACAAACCCATTGACCTTCTGAAAATTCCAGCTCATGATGACCTTTATCATAATGATGTTTATAAGTTTATTGAGCGAGAAGCAAACGATCACGAATTTCAACCAAAAATTCATCTCTATCTTGGAGCAATTGTTCCACAGCCGGAATACTCGAGCTCCCATGAGTATAAGAATGCAAAGTCGGTGGATCTCGTCCATAAACCACTTTAAATGGTGAAGTACGAAGTGATGTTTGGAATGATGTGTTATAACAATATTATGCGCATGGTAACCAACGAAGCCATTGTTTAGGGCGATCTCTAGTAAGACAACGTAGATACATAACAATAACTTTATTTACCACTTCTGATTGTCCATCCGATTGAGGGTGAAAAGCAGAGCTGAGATGAAGCCGAACGTCGGCAAGACGAAAAAGCTCAGACCAAAAGGTGCTAGTAAAAACTGGGTCCCGATCACTGACAATGGATGTTGGTATGCCATGGAGGCGCACAATCTCACTAAAGAATAACTGAGCCACTGAATAAGCTGTGTAAGGGTGAGCCATGGGAATAAAATGAGCCAATTTAGAGAAACGATCGACCACTGTGAAAATGACTGTTTTCCCATGAATACGAGGCGGTCCTTCGATGAAGTCTATTGAAATATCTGCCCAAACTGTAGAGGGTACCGCTAATGGTTGAAGCAATCCAGCGGGATGTAATTGTTCACCCTTATTACGTTGACAAACTTCACAAGAGCGTATGTAATCCTGGACCACTCTCCGAGCATTAAGAACATGGAAGTCGGCCCTAAGACGGTGAAGAGTTTTCTGCACACCCTCATGTCCTGTGCCGTGCGCTATCTGAAGAATACTCGGTAGCAGGGCAGCCATAGATGGTATGTAAACACGACCATTAAATGTGACAAGGTCATCAGTGAGTGCCCAAGGGCCACGCTGCTGTCCAGTTGAAACTGCCTGACGCAAAGCAATCATACTGGCATCTTGCTGGAAGCTGAGCCGCAGATCTTGGAATAATGAAAATTGTGGTGATGACAAAGCAAAAATAGCAGCCGAGTGCAACTCAGTATCTCGGCGAGAAAGGGAGTCAACCACTATATTGGTGCTTCCCAGTTTGTACTCAACGGAAAAATCATAACCCAAAAGCTTACTGACCCATTGATGCTGCGGAATAGTTGAAAGTCGCTGATCAAGCAAAAATTTTAAACTGTAATGGTCAGTACGTACCAGAAACTTGCGCCCCCATAAATAAGGACGCCAATGACGAACTGCTTGGACGAGACCAATTAATTCCCGCTCATATGCCACAAGAGAAGCGTGGCGAGGGGCAATTGGACGGCTAAAAAAATGCAATTGCTCCTGTTCCTTGATGTAATACCGCGCCAAAGCCATACCCGGACGCATCACATTCAACGATAAAAGCGTCATTGAAATTTGGTAATTGAAGTACTGGAGCTTGTGTTAATGCCGATTTGAGGCGAAGAAAGGAATCATGTGCTTCGGCGGTCCAATGAAAAGCCTCCCATTTGAGCAAACTTGTCAATGGTGCTGCAAGGAGTCCAAAGTCGCGAATAAATTTGCGGCAGTAGCCGGCCAGGCCAAGAAAACCCCGAACCGCTCGTACTGATGTAGGACTCGGCCAATTAGAAATAGCACTGATTTTAGCTTGATCAACGGCCACTCCTTCAACTGAGACTATATGACCCAAATAAGCCACTGAGGTGGCTCCAAAAGAACACTTGGAGCGCTTCAAAAATAACCGATGACGGCGAAGACGTTGAAGCACCATGTGAATATGGCGTAGATGTGATGACCATGTAGGGCTGTAAATGAGGATGTCGTCAAAGAAAACAAATACAGAGCGGCGAAGGAAATCTTGAAGCACAGTGTTCATAAGAGCCTGGAAAGTCGCCGGAGCATTGGTAAGGCCAAAGGGCATTACGAGGAACTCAAAAAGGCACTGATGAGTGCGAAAAGCAGTTTTGGCAATGTCATCTGAATGCATGAGCACTTGGTGATATCCCAAGCGTAAGTCCAATTTGGTAAAGAATTTGGCACCCCGGAGTTCATCGAGTAATTCATCCACCACTGGTATAGGGAATTTGTATTTGATAATTCAATCATTGAGATGGCGATAGTCCACACAAAAACGCCAAGCGCCATCCCGCTTTTTGACCAATAAAATCGGTGAAGAAAAAGATGATGAACTACGGCGAATAGTACCTTGTTGAAGCATATCAGCACACTGATGTTCAAGCTCATCTTTTTGTAATTGTGCATAACGATATGGCCGTACAGCAATGGCCTCGGTCCCACTTTTGAGATGTATATGGTGAGAAATCTCCCGGACTGGTGGAAGACCGTGCGGTTCAACGAAAAGATCAATGAAGTCTTCAAGCAGATCATCCAACAGGTTAGTTCCCGTACAAGCAAGAACATGGCTCGAGCGAGGGGACATGGGCAGGCCGATCCAAGTTACTTGGCGACCTTGGTGAACGAAGGACATAGTCATGTTGGAGAAATCCCAAGTGATTGGACCAAGCGTGCCAAGCCATTGTACCCCCAAGATCACGTCAAATCCGTCGAGAGGTATGGCATAGCAATCCAATGTGAATGCTTCGTGGCCAATGCGGATAGGCATGGCTCGGCATAGTCCCAAGCTAGGCACACGATCCCCATTAGCAACCGTGACACTAAGGTCTGAGCGCGGTTGCATGAGGATGCCCGTGGCAGCAACAATAGCGTTGGCGATGAAGTTATGCGTAGAGCCTGAATCGAGGAGAGCGACCACAGTCCGGCTCCCGACCTCGACGCGGAGCCGCATCGTGTGGCTTTGACACGGCCGGATCCGTAAGTCTTGCCGGTGATATCTCCAATGCATTATGCGCGATGAGGATCATCATCAATATCCCGATGCGGTTGAACCGATAACAAGCGAGGCGCTTGCATCGGTTACCGACAACAAATTTGTCATCACAATGATAGCGAGGCGAAGAGCGATCTTTGTTCCAATTAATTTGGCGAGAGTCGTCGGGGTAAACTGGCCGTGGAGGTCGATCCGCCACCGCCTTGGTCAATGGTTGGGCCGTGACCGAGCGTCGATGTAGGGGTGCTACCGGTGTACCAAGGACGGCGTGCTGGCGAAGGATCCATTGACACGGCGAGCTGCGTGCGACGTTCATATGCACATGCAAGACTCATTGCCGATTCGAGTGATTGGGGTGCCTGGAGCTCCACATCTGCCTGCAATGGCTGGCCCAAGCCGGCGATAAAGAGCTAAATTTGTTGTCGTTCCATCAGAGGATCTGTTCGGCATAGAAGAACCAAGAACTGA
Organism: Phyllostachys edulis; assembly: GCA_036346405.1. NCBI lineage: Eukaryota > Viridiplantae > Streptophyta > Magnoliopsida > Poales > Poaceae > Phyllostachys > Phyllostachys edulis. Next base: position 53,473,329 of record CM070552.1, on the reverse strand, counting down.
TCGGTGAATGCTCGGACGGTGCCCTGCTTGCGAAGAGCGATTAGTTCACCCAACGGATTACTATGCAGTGGAGGGCCGAATCGAGTGTTCACCAATTCGACAAAGTGGCGCCAAGACGACGTACCGGTGTCGCGTTCCAGTCAATGGTACCATAACTGCGCCGGGCCTGTCATGTGGAACGAAGCCAGCCATACCTTGTCCTCCTCCAATGTGTGTTGACCCTGAAAGAATTGATCACATCGATTTAGCCATGACAATGGATCTTCCTGGCCATCAAAAGTAGGAAAGTTCAGTTTGTGGTAGTGGGGGGCGCTGCCCTGGCTGGTGTAGTGGTCGTCCGTCGGTGGTCAAAAGCAAGCAGGCGCATCCCGGTCAGCTGGCAGATGGGTTAGTGCAGGAGCATATTTGTCGGCGTGACGCAAGTCCATCACCGAGGCAGTCGGCGATGCATGAAGCCGTCCATGAGGGTTTGGAAGTATGCCATCAGTCGCTCGTAGGCGTGCATCGGTGAGGGTGTCCTGGTCAGCGTCGCCAGGCATGTTGATGCGCCCATGTTCCAGTCGGTTGATTGCCACATGATGTGCGCGCTGTTGATGATGAATATCTCGAACTGTGCCAGAGAGATGATCAATCTTCTCATGAAGCTGCACACGATCAGTTTCCATCTTTTGGAACAGCGCATCAAGTTTCTTGCTGATCGCTTCGAGGTTGTCTCCTTCAAACATGTTGGATGGCGTAGAGGAAACTTCTGATACCAAGTTGTCAGGTTCTTGTACTGATGACGACACGTTCGATCGCAGGTTGTAGTTGTGATTGCTATTCGGATGATGCCCAGGTCCTCGGGAGCGCGACGGAGGAGCCGTGATGGCACAGCCGCGCAGCCGAGGAAGAACTCAACGAAGACAGAGCGGAGCGTCGAACAGAATTGAAATAGAGAGAGACAGATATTTGGGACTTTTCTATATTCTTCTTCCTTGCAAAACAAAGTCTCTCTCAATCTTAAATAGAGAGCCTAACACAGCAGACTAGAAGTTGTATACGACTTACATAAAGTAACTAATACGTATTGCCTAAAGAATACTAAGAAAACGAAACGGAAACTACTGCTTCTACTGTTGCACATCTGAAACACTTGGAAATCCTGCCGCTGTAACTGTCTCGGACTGATCAGATGCGTTGGCCAACCTTTATTGCTTGTGTCGCCCGTACGTGATGCCCCACATGACAGGGGTGGTGCGTGGTTTACAATTGGTCATGCCGGCGTGGTCAAGCACATCGGTGATGTATTAACTTTGTTGGAGACGCATGCCATGTGCGTCGTGAGTGACCAAAATCCTAAGGAAAAATATGGAGAGCTCCAAGATCCGTCATAGCAAACTCTTGCTGGAGAGATGTGATCGTCTAGCGAAGTAGGAAACGAGATATGACCAGTGGAGGTAATAGGCATCATTGACCCGTTACCGACAATGACGGTAGATGGGGTTGAGGAGGAGGGAGTTTGGAGAGAGGTGAGGTTACCATGTTCGGATGTCATATGAGAAGTAGCTCTAGAATCTAGGAACCAATCGTTGTCGGGGAGGTTGGCGTCATCGTGTTGAAGGTGTTCATGAGCGACTGTTGATCCCAGGACGGTGAAGTCGAGGGCGTTGGAGCCTGCCAAGGTAGGAGCACTCATGGGGACCAAGACGTGGCCGATGGCAATGGCGACTGGGGTTGCAGCACTGGTGGCATGGTGGCGGCGTACACTTGCTGTGGAGGTGTGCCATGCGCGGGTGGAGGAGGCGCACTACCCCGGCGTGGGCCGAGGAGACCTGGTGCTGAGCAGGGCTGCGTTTGGCCCGACCAAAGCTGAAAGGTGCTAGTCCAAGGGTTGAAAAACAAGGGCTAGGTCATATTGCCACAGCCGTTGTTGTTGTTGCCGCCGTGGTTGGTGCCACTGAGCCGTTGTTGTTGTTGCCGCCGTGGTTGGTGCCACTGGAGCCGTTGTTGGAGCGGTTGCCACAACGTTTACCACGGTTGCCAGTACCGGAGTTGCCACTGGTATGGTCGCCTCAGGAGTAGTTGTTGCCATTGGAGTTCACATTGGAGACCAGGGAAGTTGGCAAGGAGAGCAGTGGACTGAGAAAGCTTGTCCCGTTGAGCGAACTTGATTTCCTCAAGGAGCAGATGGGACCTTGTTTCGATGAACGTCGGGAAGGGCTTCCGCATCGGGAGGAGGTTGGCCATGTGCTGAAATTTCTCGTCCAACCCTCAAAGAGTGTTGAGGACGAGTGTGTTGTCGGTGACGGCTTGATCGACACCGCCGAGGGCATCGGTGAAGGACTTCATCTTGCGACAATAGTTGGAGATCGACATGTCGCCTTGGAAAAAAAAAAATGAAATTCCGCCTCAAGGTAAAGAGCACGACTCTCTTTGTTGTTGCGGAAGAGTTGCTCGAAGCTTGTCCAGACGACATGGGCAATGGTGTTGGGCTCCATGACGACCTCGAAGAGTTCAGAGGAGATGGATCCATAGAGCCAAGAGAGGACAACACAGCCCATCTGTTTCCAATCTCGCTCGGTCGATTGGCTGGCGCCAGAGGTGACATGCTCTGTGAGGCAATATTTGCCGAGAGCTACTAGGAATAACTCACGCCATCTGGACTACTTCAACGCGTGTAGATCAAGGATGATCGGAACATGTGTCTTGATGTTGGCGACAATAATTTGCGCGTGGAGGGCAGCAGTTGCGGCAGCGGCAGCTGTAGCGGCGGCGGCGGCCGTGGGAGAAGGTTTGATGGGATGAGGGTGGGCAGCGGAAGAACCAGACGCCCTAGGATCGGCGCTTTGACACCATGAAGGCGCGGATATTTGGAAGTAATCTCGCACATGTTTGCATTGGTCTCTTGGGGTATTTATAGTACATGTACAAGGATAATGCAAACATGGAAAGTAAAGATTACGTGCCAAACCAACTCAGATCACAAGGATGAAATCGGTGGAGATAAGAGTCCGGATGGGCGAAATCTCAGTGTTGCCGTGCCGGACAGGTGTAGTCTCGTAAAAGGCACATATACTCTTAACACAAAACACTAGTACGTGCTATCACACAAACGACGCCTCCAGCCTCCTGCTGGCCAATGCAAATGCGGCCCGTGCCCGACCAGTATCATACGAACGACGCCTCCTGGCCCATGGCGAAGTACACGCCGGTCGGCCCGCCGTCTGGCAGCAGCGCCACCTTCACCACGTTACGCGCGCCCTCCTCGGGCGTCAGAAGCCCCGAGTTCAGGGTCATGTCTGTCTTGACGTAGCCCGGGTGCGCGCAGTTGACGCGCAGCGCGGGGTGCCTCCTCGCCAGGATCCTCGAGTACGAGTTCATGGCGGCCTTGGCCACCTTGTACGCCGAGAACCCTGTGGGCCACCCATGCGCCTCCAAAGCGCCGGCCTCGAAGTCTTTAAGGAACTTGTCCAGCAGGTCGTCCAGCCTCTCCTCGGTCAGGTTGTTAATGTCGTTTAGCTCCTGCTTCAGATCCTCGTTGCTGATAAGCTGCATTGACCGGGAAGATTTTGAGGAAAACTCGATTTAGGTTTAACTTCCCTTAGATTTGATATCGGAATTAATAGCGTAATCAATTAAAAGAACTTACCCTTAGCAGCCCAAAATCGGAGGAGACATTTACTATTCTCCCCTCGGAGGAGGATTGCAGAAGAGGCAGTAGGGCTTCGATTGCATGTTTTGTGCCGTAGTAGTTTGTCTGCACGCCTTTCTTTGCACCGTCGTAAGTCTCCCGGCATTTTTTCCACATCCATGCAAGTCTCTGATGATAATCCATGCCATTGAACTGTTGCAAGCATCAACAAATAAATTTGTCCAATTCGGCGTACAAGCAATATTGTCAGAACCCATATGAAGGTTTTTACGTTGGAGCAGTCAATGTCCAGTCGTTGAGAACAGGGCATACAAGTAGCTAATGGCAAACAAGAAGCTGCCATGATTTTGGTGAATGGCATATACACGTGGTAACATGGCTTTGTTTGACAACATGGCATTGTACAGTACTCCTAAGTCTTAAACGATGTGTTTATCTGTCTTTCTTGAAAAAGTAACCAAATTCGTCGAGTTCCAAAGTTTTGAGGAATCTAGTTTCTTTTCAGTCTTATGTGCTCATAACTCTGCCTTTCATTAGAAAATAGAAAAACCAACGGCAAAGAAAGGATAATGTTGTTCATCAGAAAACGCGTACAGTGGCCCTCGTCGATGGGATGATTTGTAAAGATCGAATTACCTAAAGATTGCATAGCATATGTTGATAAAGAAGTGACCTCACCTTTTCCTCGCTGGTATCTACATCTTGGACGTACTGAACCCCGCCAACTGCGGCGTTATTCACCTACAGATAGAGTATATCCGTCGATCAATCACCCGACATGCCAAACCTTCGATCCTATCCTATGTACGTAGTATTATTAACACAAGCGAAATGAAAACATGTTTTAGAGAGAGTGAAATGTTACAAGAATGTCTAGCTTCCCAAAACGAGTCTTCAACGAATCGGCCAATCGAGCAATGCTGGAGGCGTCCGTAATCTCTAGCTGATGGAAAATGACATTGGAGAGGCCCAGCCGATTGAGCTTCTCGACGGCCTCCGCGCCCCTCGTCTCGTCTCTCGCCGTCAAAATGACGGTGACACCGTTGCCGGCCAGCTGCCGGCACACCTCGAACCCGATCCCTTTGTTCCCGCCCGTGACCACAGCAATCCTAGAAACGGCAACGGAGCAGTACGCACGTACATGCTACCGTACTTAGCGACCATGACTCGTTGACTCCAAAATGTTACGCAGTGCTAGAGTTCGCACTTTAGTAAAGAGTACGCGGCAAGAGGGACGCATGGAGATATACCTTGTGTTTGGGGGGTTGGAGATGGCACCTTCCATGAGCAGGCACCACGAGCTCGGACAACGAGATAGGAGATGTCTCGCTGAGATACAGGTAGCTATTACTTCAAGAAAGGTAAGAGAATGATAACTATAGCTGGTGGTTTTCCCATGGGTTTTGGTGGTGGTCACGGGCTCACGGCCGGTAATGCCGGCAGGATGTGTAATGGATATTATGCCGGCAGCTCCAGATGTACCGGTGTGTGGTCACCCTTGCCCGTTCGGCCGTAGCCATTGATGGACGATTGGCCAATGCCCGCCGGCAAGGTCACTTGGACGCACTACAACGGGGATCGTTTTTTGTGGTGGAACTTTTCGCCACGGAAGGCCTATTTTTCGTCACAAATAAGTGATAGTGACGATTTTTCCATTCGTCACTGGGAGGATGGTTCATGATGTTAGGTACACGTGGATGATACCCGGTGCGGGGAGAATCAGATCCAATGGATTGAAGCTATACTGCTGTAGTTTTCCTCTTAAAAATAAACAGGTGGTAGTTTGTTACTACTAGGATAGAACAGTGACAAAGGGACAATTCATTACAGTAAAATTTTCACTACTAATGTATCTTGTGACCACATAATATTTTGCCGCTAATTATAAATAGTAAAATTGTCACTACTGATATGTCTTGTGACAACATAATATTTTTCTGCTTAATCATAAATAATTTAGTGACAATGTGACAATTCATAACTGAAAAGTCGTCACTACTAAGGTATCATGTGATGGCTTTGTGTTTTGCCACTAGTCATAAATCTAGTTGTGACAACATGATAGTATGTCACTGAAGAAACGCCTCCACTAAATATTCTTGTGACGACATAGTAGTTTGCCAATGAGTAAAGTCCATTACCGGTCCTTAAACTTTTTATGCTGTGTCATATCGGTCCATAGACTTTCAAAGTGTGTCATCCCGGTCCCTAAACACTGTTTGGGTCTCAAATTAGTCCTTAAACTTTTTATCTTTGTAATAAATGGTCCATAGACTTTTAAAGTATGCCATTATTGTGCCTAAGCAAGAGGGCTATGTTTGAGACCCAAACAGTGTTTAGGGACCGGGATGACACACTTTGAAAGTCTATGGACCGGGATGACACAGCATAAAAAGTTTAAGGACCGGTAATGTACTTTACTCTTTGCCAATTATAATGAAACTGTGACAACATGGCAGTTTCGTCATTGTTAAGCTGTCACTGCTAAGGTTTATTGTGACGACATAGTAGTTTGCCACTAATTATAGATGAAATTATGAAAACATGGCAGTTCGTCATTGTTAGGTCGTCACTACTAAGGTTTCCTATGAAGACATGGTAGTTTGACACTAGTTATAAATGAAGTTGTGGCACCGTGATAGATCGTCACTACTAGGGCGTCTTATGACGACATAACATTTTGTCACTATTTGCTAATGAAGTAGTGACAACATTGTAGTTCATCACTATAAAAGTCGTCACTACTAAGGTGTTATGTGACAACATAACACGTGGTCACTATTTTTAATGAAGTAGTGACAACATGATAGCTCGTCACTATAGAATCGTCACTACTACAATATCTTGTGGCGATTTAGTATTTGGTCACTAATAATCGATAAAGCAGTAAGGAAAATGTGTTTAGTCACTATAAACCTGGTCAATAGTGACAAAATGGGTTTTCATCGCTATGTTTGGTCACTAAAATCGTGATTCCTTGTAGTGATGGAGGCGCCGCGGAAGGTCGCTGTAATAGCGCATTCACTTTGGTCCGTGTTGAAACTTATAAGGGTAATGATAGGTGTCCGACGTCCGATGTCTTCCCTTCCATCATACGCTTCACCCATTGAAAACCCAATAGAGAAAAAAAAATGGATGCTCTTATCCACCTCTCTCTCTCTCTCATCTCTGCATCTCTCTTTTCATCTCTACACATCTAGCCCCGCAACGCCTCCCACTCCTCTCTTCTTCCTCCCTCCTTCCCTCCCAGATCCAATCCACCCAGAGGCCTCGACCAGATCCACGCACCCCCATTCCAGGCTCTGGCACGACAGATCAGATTCGCCCCAGCGGCCGACGACCATGGAGAAGTCGTGCACCCTCCTGGCCCACTTCGACTAGGCCACCCCCTTCATAGCGAACCAGATCAAGGTCGACCTTGAGGGCAGCGATGTCACCATCAAGGTTGACGCCATGAAGCAGGCCGGGCCGTCATGCTCATCGAGGACAACACCATCCAGAAGCTCCTCCTCCTCTACCTTGACATCATCGACAAGCGCGCCGCCGCCTCTGGCCGTGTCCTCCCGGAGATGATCCTCATCTGTCAGAACCTCCACAACAACCTCCAGCTTCATCCGAGTACATTTTGTTGTAGATGTTGCTAAATTTGTTGCCACAGTTGGCTCGAAATGTTGCATGGAGTGTTTTTATTGTTGCGACGTTATTGCATCAAATGTTGTACCAAGATGTGTTTTTTTTGTTGCAATGACGTTTTTGATTTGTTGCACAAGAGTAAACATTTTCTTGCAGCCCATCACCATTTGATTATTGCATCATTATTCTAAAAATATTGCAACAATTATTTTTGGACGTTTCAACTGTTATTTTCAAATGTTGCAATGTTGTAACATCGGAATTTGTTTGTTGGGATATTTGAACTAGTTTTTAACAACACGGCTAGGTTCTATACTGATGGTTTTATGCAATTTCAATGCGAATATGATTTTTTTTCTAATCTTTTTTTTGTTATTGTATTGTTATTTGTGCATTTTGTTGCACACATGGATTAAAATTGTTGCACACATTGTGTACGGATATTGCGTCAGAGCATATACGTCTGAGCATTAGTTGCTCCCTTATAAAGGTCCAAGTAATAGTAGTATTGCCTTTGTAACTAGCCAAACCCTTCATTAATACGCAAACAAATCCAGCAATAGACCTCAACGAATGTCCAATTCCAACCCTATAGACTTATTCTCAAACTAGCACGAAACGCTTAGTAGGATTTTTTTTAAAAAAAATAATATTATTTTCTTTAAAAAAATTACAAAACTAGGGAGTCGCCCAAAAAAGTTACAAGGCTAGGTCCCTATCCTGGCGACAGGGACCCTGGAGGTTAGGAAGGTTCACAGCGCCAGAGTTCTGTCGTCGATTCAACTAACGGCGACTTTCACTCTAGGAGGCGGCTTCTTTGCCGAGTGTCCCATACTTTGCAGAGTGCTTTTTATCGGGCACTTTCGGCAAAGAGGCTATTCTTAGAGTGCGGAGATAAAGAACTTCGGCAAACATCGGCACTTCGGCAAAGAGCTTTCTTAGAGTCTGCGGCACTCGACAAACAATTACACTCGGCAAAGATATGGTTTGCTTAGAGTGTCGGCACTCGACAAACAAGAACAACGTGCAAAGGGCACCACCGTTAACGGCCGTGCACGCGTTAACCCTTCTTGAGAGTGTCCAAAAGGACACTCGACAAAAGAACTACTTTCTTAGAGTGTCTTCTCGACACTCGGCAAACTATATTTTTTCCACTTTTGACCTCCAAACTTTTACTGCGGTCCTCATACAATACAGTACTCCATGTTCCAATGTGGCACATTTCTCGGACTTTTCTATATTTCTTTAATTTATTTCAATTAATTGAATTTTCTTGGATAATTCAAATTATAAGCTGCTAGTCATTGAATAATGGAAAAAAATGAATGGAAAAATGATATTCATGTTATTTAGTATAATGTGAGGCGTAACGAGGAGCAGACCACCAATTTGAACATCTTGTTCACGAAACATGACCACGAACTTGCGGTCGAGTTGTTTTTAAATTGTATAAAAAGCAAGCGAAGTCGAAAATCGTGAAACTTATCAAGATGTCATGATATCATATGTGGAGGCTGCGATAAAAATTTGAGAAGGTTTAGCGCAAGTTGTCATATCGATGCTTGCAAACCTTAGAAAAAGCGAAGAATACATGACAACTTCCGGAGATTCTTGGTTTGCAAGCATAAATGCGTGACAACTGAAACGAAACTTCTCAAATGGCCTCAATATGATATCATGACATCTTGACAAGTTTCATGATTTGGAAAAAAATTAAAAATTCTTTGTCGAAAGTGTCGAAATAACACTTCGAAAGGGCCTCTTTTAGAGTGTGACACTTTCGGCAAAAGGGATCTTTGCCGAGTGTCATTTTGACACTTCGGCAAAAGATTTTTGAAATTTTTAAAAACCCTCTTTCTTAGAGTGCGGATCGGGCGCTCGGCAAGGGGATTTAAACCCATGGCCCGATCGGCCCTACCTGCCTGCCTCCCGGCGCCAAACCCTCGCCCGCCGCCGCCGCCCGCCCTCAGCTCAGCCTTGCCCCGCGCCCGCGCCTCCGCGCCGCCCACTTCGCTTCGCGCGCTCACTTCAGCCTTCCCCCTTGTGAGCTCCCTCGTCGGCGCTCCCCGTGGCGATCTCCCCTCGCTCGGCGCTCCCCTCGCTTAGTCTTGCCCGGCTCGGTGCTCTCCCGTGGCCTTGGCGCCTCTCGAAACTCTCCCCGTGGCCTTGCGCCTGCTCAGCTCTCTCCCGTGGCCTGAACACCCCTGCTCAGAGCTCTCCCGTGGCCTGCGCCCACTCGAGCTCTCCCGGTGGCCTGAGCCTCCCCTGCTCAAGCTCCCCAGCGACCCAGAGCCCCAAGGCAATAAGTCCTCCCGGCCAACTGTGTTATGAATTTTGCTATGCAACATTATAACTAATGCACTGTGTTATGAATTTGGCTATGCAACATTATAACTAATGTCTTGAACTTGACTCTATTTTTTGTTGTGCAATGTACATTTAAAACTATGAATTATGTGGTTACTAGTTGTGGACTGGAGAAGCATTCCATTTGTACACAAGTTACGTATACATTATATGGTTGTGGTTGTGGTGGAGAAGCATTCCATTTGTACACAAGTTACATTATATCACTTATATGGTTGTGGATTGGAGAAGCACTCCATTTGTAAGTGTATGTACACAAGTTCGACTATATTTTCTTAGATCACAGTCATATATCTTCAAGAGGCTATCAAAAGCAGACTTTATTGTTTGATTAGTGGAGAGGTTGGTAACTCCATTTATCCTTATTCCATGTAATCAAAATTGCATGATATCCTCTATTTGATTTATGATACATGTGATGGATTGAACAATGCTCTTAATGCAATAGTAAGCACAATACTCAATTTGCATAACATAAGCTTATTCCAATTCTTTGTGTATTGATGAAAGACTAGCTTTTTCTTTGTTACGATGACTTAATGTAGCATTGTTCTTATTATTAACAGACTAAGGCCGACTTGATTGTTCCACCATTTTTCCAACCTAATACTATCTTTTGAATGCTATATGCCTTCTACATGAAAACTTTGGGTATTTTTGTAAGTCTTTTCCTTTTTATGCATGAGTTCTTGACAATAATTACATGTCTATTGGCATTTGTGGATCTTGTGGATACCCTCTAAACCTTTCATCTTCTAACGAACTCGATGAGTCTGTCAATTTTAGTGAAAATTTGGAAAGAGATACAATGGATGACACTTTGGAAACTATATCTGTTGTCTATCGATGATTGCTTGCTTTCTATATTTAACAAGCTTGATAGTGAATTAGACAGAATGCTTTTGGGTTAACTTGTAAGAATTGGTTCAAGGTTGAAACATTGCGAAAATCACTAATATTCGAGGTTCTTTTAACCCTAAAGTATATAAGGAGCGTTCGATGCCTTCCAAAGATATTGGCTCGTTCTCCTTATCTTAACTTGATATCCGTTGCGGGGCTCACAGAGCTACGACTCGACTTTGTATGAGCGAAATTTACGGATCATCTTTGCGGTCCCTTTCATTGTCTTGTTGTTACGGTATAACGGATGATGTGCTAGAGCATCGGCGTCTGGGATCCTAGGCCAATGATTTTGTTGATTTATCGACTCGGCGTGAACTAGCGTTTGGGTGATTCCGTAGCATGTGACGCATTGCTTGCGATTAGGATTCGCGTGTCTGGATGGTTGTGGTTTTGGGCGGATCAAAGATCTTATCTTGTAAGAATACTAGTACCGGTTTAATTGGATTCTTTGTGGGTTAGGCATGTGTTTTTGTGTGTGGTAATTTGATATGGTTGGGTGTTACAACGAAATGATTTAGCATCCGTAGGGTATGATTCAAAAACGATAGAACACCTCTGAAGCACGATCAATTTTGTATTGACAGGTTTATGTTTCTTTTTGCGAGAGAAGAGCGATCGAGCTAGCGACTCCACCGCCACCTAGGTATAACCCCTCTTTCCGTATCATGGTGCGTAGATCACGTAACCCGATTAAGCGTCTCCGTTCGAAAGAATACGGTTGGAAATATCTGAGATATTTCCATATCTAAAACAAATATCTGTTTGAATTGTCCACGTTTTTGGACAGCCGCGGATGCGTAGGTGGGGTTAGTTTCCATAGTGCTGCTCCGTCCGAGAGCGAGTTTGGCATCATCTCCTGTTGTTCTCTGGATACACACTCTCCTGGCGGGGCGTGTATTTGGAGAACGGCGAGAGGCTCTTCCGAAATTATGTCTCGAATAGGATAGAGCATGAAACTAACCTCATCTACGGATCTCGCGTGGGATTAGGACCTATCCTCGCCTATTAGATAGTAGGAGCGTCGTGTAGATGCAATTGATGTTTATATTACTCTTGCTATATATGTTAGAGGATGGAGGACCGTGAGTGGATGTACACGGGCGGAGAAGTCGAGTGATTACACCACGGAATGGATGAACAAGACCGATGCTTTCTTGAGCTGTGCATTTGGCAAGGTCGCTAAAGGACATTGTCTAGTTTTGTGTCCTGCGACAAATGTGGAAGCAGGAGAAGGGTAAACAAGGTGGACATGGGTAAACATCTTTTGAAGAATGGATTCTGGCCGACTACACGGTGGGTCCACCATGGTGAAGCCCATCGTATGAGAGAGGAGGTGGTGAGACCACGCGTCGAGGCTTATGATCGCGTCTTAGGGGTAGCGGAACATGTTAGATGACTTTCACCAGGGCAGTTCGATGAGGGGCGTGAGAAGGAGGAGATGGAAGCGGCCGCCTGAGCGTTCTCGACATGATGGACTCGACACGAAACCCCTTCACGATCGGTCAGCGGTGTCTCAACCTGGATGCCATTGGGCGCTTAATGGGGTTGAAGTCCGAGTTAAACTGAGTCGAGAAGGCCGATAAGATGTTGGCGTGATTGGCACCACCTTCGGAGGCCACATTACGCCAAAGAGCATGTCTGAGTCACGAAACTCCTTCGTGCACTTAAGATGCCGTATGAGCGGATACATGCTTGTTGAAGGGTGCGTCCTATTTTGGAAAGAACACAAGGATGCAAAGCACCGTCCAAAGTGTAAATCCTCCGGTACACGGAGGTAGACTCTGTGATGGCGGAAGAGGCGACTTCGATCCCGTGAAAATCTCGGTACCTTCCGTTCCTCCGAGGATCCAACGGCTATACATGACCGAGGAATCCATGAAGCAGATGACATGGCACAAAATGGCAAAGCGGTACAATCGACAAGATGGTACATCCATCCGATGGTGAAGCATGGACCCGCTTTGATGACAAACATCGTGAGAAGCGGATGAGGCTTGCAATGTCGTGTCGCGCTAGCAACGGATGGGTTCAATCCTTATGGATGATGGCTGCCCCATACACATGTTGGCCGTGTTCGTTATCCCCTCAATCTCCCCGGCGTCTCCTTTCAGCGACATAACGTATTCTTGTCGTTGATAATTCCTGAACACCCGGGAGTAATATGGGTGTGTTCATGGAGCCGTGTTTGATGAATTGGTCCGTGCTTGGGGCGAAGGGGTATGGACATCTGACCGAGCTACAAAGACAAGCTTCAAAATGCACGTTTGGTACCACTACTCCTGCATGACTTCTGGCGTATGGGTTATTCTGCTACCGTGTGTTCACGGAAGTTCCCATGCCCAATATGCAAGGAAGGTGTGAGGTTCATTTGGTTGCACAAGGGTGGCAAGTACTGCTCGTTAAACGAGACATCGTCAATTCCTCCCTCTTGACCATCCATTCGGACAAGACATCAAGAACTTTCTGAAAGGTGTCGTAGTGATGCACCATGCACCATGGATGATGGTAGTGCCGAGGTTCATGCTCACATAGATGCTCTCGTGCCCAATCAAGAAGGTGGTTTTGTGGGATATGGTGAGCAACATATGTGGACTCATAAGTCGGGCTTGACGAGGCTCCCTATTTCGATGACCTTCTTCGCCCACATAACATTGATGTAATGCACATTGAAAAGAATGTCGTAGAGGCACTTTGGGCAACACTCATGGACCTTTGAAAAGTCTAAGGACAACCCTAAGGCTAGAGTGGACACAGCAGCGTTATCACGATAGACCAAATCAAGAGATCTGACCTCCTAGTCGCGGCAAGACATGGAGAAGGCCTAAGGCAATTCGTCTTGAAAAAGGACCAAAGGAGGAAGTACTTGAATGGATCCAGACGCTAATGTTCCTGATGGGTATCTGTGAATCTGAAGAGGGAGTGAACTTAGGCACTCTGCGAATCAGCGGGATGAAGAGTCATGACTACCACATATGGATTGGCGGCTTCTTCGGCGATGGTTCGAGGCTATGTCCTGAGCATGTCCGGCAAGTCTTTGGCGAGTTGAGCTATTTCTTCCGCCACTTTGTGCCAAGGAGCTATCTCGGACCGTCATTGATGACTTGGAAAAAGTGGCACCGTGTTGCTCAGTAAGTTGGAGAAGATCTTTCCACCCGGCTTTTTCTTGGCGATCTGACATTTGATTGTGCACCTCCGTATGAGGCACGTATGGGGGCCGTGCGAGCCGTTGGTGCTATCAATCGAGAGATGTCTCAAGACTCTTCGCAAAAATGTAGAAATAAAGCCAAAATTGAGGCTTCCATTGCGAGGCATACATTCGGAGGAGGTGTCAAACTTCACAGAGAAATACTACATCGAGAACCTTCCTAGCGTTTATAATCCACCCCTCGTTACAATCTTTGGCGAAAATGAATCGAACCTCGGCCTTTTCCAAGGGCAACTCTCGGAGCGCAAGTGCATCGACCACTAAGCAATTGAAAAATGAAGAGTGGCGCGATATCATGCTATATGTGTTCACCAACCTTGTCGAGGTGCGGTAGTTCATTGGGTAAGTTCTCAACGAACTTGTTTCAATCTGCCAAATCCTCCTTGTTTCTTCGTCCAACCCCTTGTTTCTCGTTAGTGCAGGAATTTCTTCGTCAATCTGGCATGAATCAAGGGATCCTACCCTTGAAGCGATACCCTTCTTTCACGGTGCGGGACGAGGAGCCCGATTTCATTTCTTGGTTCAAGCGAAGTCTTGTCAATTTAGCTCGTGCTTAGTTCGACATTCCAAGTTGATCGTGCGTTCGAATAATATAACGATCTATCTGCTTGAGCTTGCGTGCCCAAACCGATCGTCTATAAGTGACGAGTTGAGGCGAGTTGCAAGCGGTACGTGTCGTTAGGGTCAAGTCATTTACGGTTATGGCGTGAATGGATATCGTTTTCACACAAGCTACTGACGAGTCGGCCCAATCGAAAAACCACAAACAACGGAGTTTTTACGCTGCAGCGATGGCCTCGACTATTATGGAAGAATTGAAGAAATCTACGAACTTCTATTTTATGGTTCCAAACCTCTTAATCTGTCATATTCAAATGCCCTTTGGTTTCATCACAGAGTAACGAGGCGAACCCCTAAGCTTGGGCTAGTCGAGATTGACGAGATTAAAATCTATCGAGGAAAAGATGTCTACATTGTGGCTCAACAGCCGTCGAGGTTTATTATCGCCATCTGCGTGCCAAGACAAAGAGCATCTTAAGAGTTGGGCTATTGTGCACAAGGTATCGCCACACGATAAACTACTGTCCCCAAGCGATGAAGATTACAACTTCAACCCAAACACATATGATGGAGAGTTCTTTCAAGAAGAGGGGCTACAAGGGAGGTTTGAGATAGACTTAGCAGGAGCGATAGGAATGGAAGTAGACAATGAAAGGGTTGATGGCGAGGACGCTGGAGATGAGGTGCGATCGTGAAGGACTTACAAATGCTTGGCGATTACGTTTAGGCAATGACAATGAAGACAACATTCCTCCTTCCGGATAGTGTTGATGATTTGGACAATGTTGATAGTGATGGCGAGACCTATGATCCGACTAATCCCAATCATGAAGATTATTTCTAATACATGTAATACTATGTTTTTTATAATTATGTTTTGTTCATTTTGCATCTATTTCTAATACATGTATTACTATGTTTTTGTAATTATGTTTTGTTCATTTTGCATCTATTTCTAATTACGTCTTGCTTATTCTTTTTAATTGCGGTGAGTGAACAAAGATGGCGGGCGGCCGTCGTGGGGCGTGTCTCGCTTTACGAGACCACGCCTTTGCGGAGGAGGAGGTGGAGGTCGACGAGGAGGAGGAGGACCGCCCGGCCGCGAGGAGGCCGTCTCCTCCCACGCCGCGTGAGGACGTCTTTGGAGGAGGAGGAGGAGGAGGAGGAGGTGGCGCCCATGGGCGAGGTTGGCCGAGGAGCTGGATTCGTGAGCAGGCGAGAGGAGGCGCCACGAGGGCGACGAGGAGGCGGTAGGCACGGTTCGCTTCCTCCTCTTCCTCTTGAGTGTCTACTTGCGAGGTCCCGCGAGCCTCCTCGAGTTCCGCATCTGACCGACGCCAAATGATTAGCCGAAGAACAAAAGTAAGTAACTTTAGATGTTGTCACCACTACTCATATGATATGTTGAAAAAAGAGAAACTAATAATTTTTCTTAATCACTTGTGCGAGGCGGGTGGTTGTGTCGGTGGTAGCGCCACGCTCGCCAATGGCATCTGGGTCTTCATGCGAGCAACACTACCGGCATTATCACGTCTGTAGGGAAGGCGGAGCCGCCTACTCGTTTGACCACTCGCCTTGGCCCGATCTGGAGTACCCCAACAAATGGCGGGTGAAGGCGGAGTTTTGGGTAAGTCTTCCTCGCACAACATTGCTCAATACATCGCATTCATTGGACTTTTCTTGAAATAATGAATGGATACATCGCGTTTGTATGCGAGACTTATTTGAGATCGGTGAGGATTTGAGGCGAGGCGGACGGTGGCTACAAAGCTTGTAAAAACTCATCACCGACATGCATCACGAGTGCGCATCGAACCATCGTAACCTACCACGGGTCGAAGCTTGGAGAGAAGGTCACCAAGAAAGACGCAAGAAACATGACGCCGACCGGGACCCGATACTTTGAGGTAGATGAAGAATATTAATATTGATTCGTTTTGAGATTAAGTCGTTTAATTTGATCTTCTTATATGTCAAATACTTGATGGCGTGTAGATGATTCCCCGGTGGTGCCAATCGTATCCGAGTCTTTGGCGATGATCGTGGACAAGTGGTTCCGCAGAGTATCTCGGATGCAGTGATGCGGGGACCGTCGTTTGATGATGCAAGGTCGGCCACACCATCAAAGCACCGCATGACCTCTCGCATACAAACAAGCATGGGTACACGAATTCATTTATCTATTGTGACGCTCAATTACGCTGATTTCTAATTATCTTCTTTGTCTTTCTCGCGATCGGCGTCACATAGTGGCCACCTTGCTCGGACTTCGGGCATGGTGTATGGCCCACAAGGGCAAGGCGACGTCAAGCGTCTCCTTCAACTGGAGGACCCGCCCGCGTACACGAACCCGCGTCCACACCGCATCGGTGAGTACGTCGCTGACGGCAAGGTCGACCCATGGGCGAGCATGATCCGAGCACCCGGGACATTGATGGAGAGATCGTCATGAGGGTGGGACAAGGCAAGAAGCATGGGCGGTTACGGCTTGGCGGCGGCCTCATCGACACGGCCTCTACTCCATCTCTCTCCCAGATCCGAGCACGAACCTGAGCGAAACCCGACCCTCGCCCGCGGCGGAGCATTGCCGCAGACAAAGACCGGCCGACTCGAGGTTTTTCTGTTTTACTCGTCGTACATTGATCTTTACACATTTATTAGCTTTGCATTCTTGAAACATTGGGTGAAATATTGCAGGCCATTTGGAACAAGAAATGAGGCAACGTCGAGCCGGAGGCCGGCGGCGAGAGGATGTCGGCCACCGAGGCCGAAAGCAGCCGAGCAGCAGCGAGCCCAGACGCAGAGGTGGCGGACATTACGGAGTTCCTACAAGGTCTTGGGCAACATCTGGCTTATTTGTGCCACCGGGCTGTTGGCTCCACCTCCGCCTCCGCGTCCTGCATTGCAGCTACTCCTGTGAGTATGAAAGTTTTTGCTTTAAACTTGTGCTTTGCTTGTATGACCTATACCTTCCTAGATTAGGTATCTAATGTAATCTTGTCTCACATGCAATCTCTTCTCCTTTGTGCGGCCTCAATCGGCGGGTTCAATAATCCACCTCATGCGCCTCCTAATGATGGAGCTTTTCCTTCACCACGATCGCGGTGGCCACCTTCGAGATGAATGCTAGTTGTATTTTCATTTGTTGTTCACTTGGTGATGGACTTGTGATATACTTGTGATGAACTTGTGGATTTGTTTGGATGGACTTGAGCACTTATTGTTATATATGTGATATATGTGATGGATGTGATAAATATGTGATGGATGAGATATATATGTGATGGATGTGATATATGTTTGGATGGATTTGTTTGTCGTGATGGAATGTAATAAATAAATAAAAAGCAGAGTTTTGGGTCACTTTGCCGAGTGCAACACTCGGCAAGGACCCTTTGCCGAATGCCATGGTCATGGCCCCGGTTTTCGACTTTTGCCGAAAGTGCCATGACCATGGCACTTTCGGCAAAAAGAATTTTAAAAAAAATTAAAAATCATCTTAAAGTGCCGACGGGTTGGCACTCGGCAAAGTGGCGTCAGCGGGCGGCGGCCGTGGATCGGGCCTTTTCTTTGTTGAAGTCTTGACTCGGCTTTCGTAAAAGCCTTTACTGAAGTGCCCGACAAAGGCACTCGGCAAAGATTGCTTTGCCGATAAATTTTTTCCGAGTGCCCTTTGTTGAAGTGTCGTCGCTCGACAAAGCGTTCTTAGAGTGCAAAGAAGCGTTCTTAGAGTGCAGAGGCACTCGGCAAAGAGCCTAATCGATGAGTGTTTCTAGAAAATTTTAATTATAGCAAATGATCTTAAAAATTATGAAATTTTTTGTGGAGCCTCCCAACACAAAGTGTACTTGATTGTATAATTCTTTCTGTTATTAATATTTCTCCACAATTCATTTACATATCTTGTTTGTAGGAATTTCTAAATATATAAAATGAGCTCCAAATATTATGATTTTTTTTAAGGCCCCTTACATAGTGGAATGGATTGTGTTATTTTTTCAGAATTTTATATATTCTTAAATTATCTCAAAAATTAAGGGTTTAGGTCTCGAAAATTAAGGATTATGGACCCAATTTGCTTCTTCCCATGCAGGACCAAGAGACAATTCCGAAGATATCAAATTCTGAAAAAATTACACAATCAAGTCCACTAAGGAAGGAGCTTTAAAAAACCATAATATTTGGAGCTCATTTTATATTTTTTTAGCTCATTTGCTATATTTAAATATTCCTAGAAATCTATTGGAACCTCCTCCACTGTTCTGGTTGGCAACAGTACTTGTTTTGTAATTTTTTTTGAGTGACTCCTTAGTTTTGTAATTTTTAAAAAAAATTAATATTAATTTTTTTTTAAAAAAAATCACACTTAGTACTCCGAGCACAGAGACCGTGCGGACACGAGGGCAGTGGCAACGAGCTCCCGTGCCCGGCAAAATATCTATCAGACAAACGACGCCTCCTTTCCGTCGTCGAAGAGCGCGCCCGTCGCACCGCCTTCCGGCAGCAGCACCACCGCCACCACCCTGCTCCCGCCCTCCTCGGGCGTCAGGAGCCCCGAGTTCCTGGTCATGTCGGTCTTCACGTAGCCGGGGTCCACGCAGTTGACGCGCAGCGCGGGGTGCCTCCTGGCCAGGATCCTCGAGTGCGCGTTCATGGCCGCCTTGGCCACCTTGTACGCCGAGAACTCCGTCGGCCACCCGCGCGCCTCCACCTCTCCGGCCTCAAAGTCTTTCAGGAACATGCCCAGCAGCTCGTCCAGTCTCTCCTCGGTGAGGTTGTCAGCGTCGTTCAGCTCCTGCTTCATCTCCTCGTTTCTGAAAAACTGCATCAGGCAAAGAAAGGCTTCGTTCAGACCATCAGATTAGCCGTCCTTTGCAACTGGTATTGCAGTAACGTGATCAATGATCAATGAAATTTTATTACTCGTAGCAGTCCAAAGCTGGAGGCGACGTTAACGATTCTTCCATCGGAGGAAGATTGTAGGAGAGGCAGGAGGGCTTCAGTGACGTGCTTTGTGCCGTAGTAGTTTGTTCGCAGGCCTTCCTCTGCAGTGTCGTAAGTCTGACGGCAATTTTTCCACATCCATTCAATTCTCTGATGCCCATCCATGCCATTGAACTGTTCCACTCACCAACAAATTAGTGGATTTTGTCTAGCTGTTGGTAAAAAAAAGATTTGGAGTGAAGAATTAATGCAACGAACTACACTACTTCTGAGTTCTTATATGTCAAGATAGCACCCTGTTAGGTGAAGATGTCGGCTCACCGCTCACCTTTTCCTTAGTGGGCACTGGGCCAAGTGATGGATCCGTTACAGGCTCAACCCCACTAATCGCGGCATTATTCACCTGCAGATCAGAGCATCCAGCAACCAGTGGCTATTATGAAAAGCTGAAAACGTAATGAGCCACAGCGCCCTCGGTCCTACAGAGACGAGAGAGAAAATGTTTGCGAACAAAGCAAACGGCTTACCAGGATGTCCAGCCTCCCAAAACGGGACGTCAAGAATTCGGCCAATCTGGCGATGCTGGAAGCATCCGTGACCTCCAACTGGTGGAAAATGACGTGGGAGAGCCCCAGCCCTTCGAGCTTCTCGACGGCCGCCGCGCCCCTCGCCTCGTCCCTGGCTGTCAACACGACCGTGACGCCGCTGTCGGCCAGCTGCCGGCACACCTCTAGCCCGATCCCTTTGTTCCCTCCGGTGACCACAGCAATCCTAGAAACGGCAACGAGCAGGACATATTACTTAGCTACCATGACTCCAGATTATATAGTACCAGAGTTGAAAGCTCATTGCAAAACTACTCGCAGGAGTTAAGCATAGCGATGTGGTACTTACCTTGTGTTTGGGGAACGGGAGATGGCTCCCTCCATGAGCGTGCACCGCGAGCTCTAACAACAAGATGGAGGTGTCTTGCTCAGGTACGGACAAGTATAAATAAGGGCATTGATACAGGCCTTACGTCCACCACCCGTATGCTTTCCCCACCTACCAATCCACCACCTACCTTCCCTTTCATTTCTTTATCATCTGGCCTCTCATCGCCTTGCACACCCTCACCAGCTCCACCATCCGGTTCTGCATCTTTCCACAGGTTCAGCTTGAGGAGCTCCTTCTCGTCCATGGTGTCGAGGTCCACGCTGCGGGTGCGCGCGCTGCCGCTGGCGACCCTCCTCGCCGTCTACGACGGGTCGGGCCTGCCGCCCTTCGCGGCGGCGTTGGGCTTGATCTGGAGCTTGGACTGCTGCGAGGCCAGCGCTTGCACCGCGATCCCTGGCGGGATCCTTGGGTTCTTGGCAAGGTTTTTGCATGCCTACAGGGTGAGCTTCTCGTAGTTCAGGCATCGGCACAGCGTTGTGCGCTCCTCGATGGCTAGTCCTGGGTGAGACTGAAGAGATACGGTAGACTACATTTGCTGACAATTCAAAAAATCTATCAAAAAATCTATCGTGTAAATCAGGATGTCATGTAAGCAAGAGATTATAGATCGTTACCACCAGACGCGCAGTGCAGAAGAAAAAAAGTTAGAGCAGCATAGTCCAACGAAGAGCGCGTCGATGCAGTAGTCGTAGTCGATCGTCCAACGTTCCCGATGTCGATCGACTTCTCCAACAACTAATCGCTTTCCTTGAGAAGTCGTGGATCATCCTCAAGCGCAATAGCAACCGCAGTAGCGCATCTACGGTATCCACTCGTCTAGGAAAGGAACACCGTACGCTAGTATGCTAGCACCAACTCGCACGATATGGCTCTCTTAAGAAGATAGTGACTAGGGTTTCGGTGGAACAACTCACGTGCCTCGCATATCCCTAATAGCCTCAAGTATCTTCTTATATAGTGTCCGTGACGGATCCTATCCGAACACGTTTGACGAATCATATCCGTACTGATTTGTTTCAACCCTTTAAGTGTGTGACTCGTTAGGTTCATGCGTAATCGGTTGTGACTCGGAAACTCCTTTCCGATCACAAGTCGTCAACGGCCCCTAGTAGAATATAACTGACGAGGATCTAATAATCCTTATTTAATTATTTATCTGTAATTATTATTATGGATAATAATGTCGCAATATGGTTCTTGAGTATACCCCTTAATATTCATAAGGGAGAAGCTAGTGGTCGTAAAGTTCTTCTACGACCACCCTATAGTTGTAAGTCCTTCTACAGCTATGCAATAGTCGTAAGTCTTTCTACGACTATTCTCTGATCGTAAGTCCTCATACGATCAGTCTGTGATCGTAAGATTTACTACGATCACCACCTGGTCGTAAACTCTTCTACGACCAGTCCCTAGTCGATGGGGCTTACAGACATATGGGCTTAGTCAATCAGGGAATCTTCTGCACCATATCTAAGGATATGGGTAGTTAATTACGCTGTTATTCTCTATAATAATAACATGATTTAACTCTCTGTCCTAGTGATAACTGTCTGACGACGTGGGAACGTTACTACTCCCATAATAATTTTCAGTAACGGTTCCATCATCTGAAGTGTTAAGGCGCCCTTTGGATTGGAGAAACAGCAGTCCACTTCGAGTACTGTATAAAAGACGGGATCGTCAGGAAACAAGGGGGAGGAGGGATTAGGAGCAAAAGACATCACACTCGAGTCTTTCTCTTAATTTGTAAACTAGCATACTCAATACATACATATAGGAGTAGGGTTATTATTCTCTTCAGAGAAGGCATGAGCTTGTATAAAAATCCCTGAAATTAAATGGACATTTTGTACTCTGTCGAACATGGTCAGTTCAAAGCATCTGAAGTTTGGTGAATGGTCCATTAGTGTTATCTTTAGACCCTTGTGCCTTGATTGATCCTGGAATAATGGCATAACTTATGCTCACCTAACATTGTTTGTCTTATTTGATGCTGATTCAGAGCACCTATCGAGCATGGTTGCCATCTTTCTGGCTCTGCTCTTCAGTTCATCGTTTGTTATCATCATGTGCAAAGAGATATTATGCGTTCTTTTATGGACAGATGGCGCATTACCTTTCGGTCAGTTGGGATCTGAATCTGACATGTTTATTATCGTCAAATGTCATGAAGTTATCGTCACTTATTGTTAACTACCATTAGTTATCGTCAAATATCATTAGTTATCGTCACTTATCGTTAACTACTGTCAGTCATCGTTAATAATCGCCAATTATCGTTAGTTGTTGTTAAACGACATCGAACAAGTCATTACTGTCCTCAGGAACATTTTAGGAATTTCTCATCTCGAAAGCCACAACCAGTATACCTAAAAGCTAGGCAGCCAAACACCAAATCTCTTCGGCCCAGCCATTTAACCCTACAGCACAACCAATAACCACTTTTCAAAAAAGTCACAGCCATTCCAAACAAACCCTTAAACGAGCGAAGCCGCGTGCGTGTATATTCAGCCGAGCCCTGGCTACCCACGTCTATAAAAGGCGGACTTTTTTAAATAATACATTTTTAATATAATTATAGAAATAAGTGTTCGTTTAATAAAATCATAAAAATATGTTTCTGTCGTCAATACATTTAGCGACAGAATTCATTTAGCGACAGAGCTCTGTCATCAAATGAATTGGCGACAGGGCATTATTTGGCCAACAGCCTTATTGCTAATTCATTTGGTCGACAGTCTTGTTGCTGATTCATTTGGTGGATGGGCTCCTTTTGCCAATTCATTTGGTGATGTTTTATTATTTTTGTAATTGTTTTGTTGGTTATTTATTTTTGTCATTTTAATTAAAAAGTGCGTTATTGAAAAAAGATTATATAAAAGGCAACGCATAGGAGGCGCACATGCGGGGAGGACAAAGCACAACGCACACGCACAGGGAACCGAGTGCCAAGCACATGCACGTACAGGAGTTTGGAGAGAGGCAGAGTCAAGCACGCGACGCACAGAGCACACCCACAGGGAGGACAGAGCACATGCACGTACAGGAGGCAGGACCCGCAGGAGAGAGGCAGAGCCAAGCACGGACGCACAGAGCACATGCACGTACAGAGCAGAAGACAGCAGAGCCAAGCACGCGACGCACACGGAGAGGCCGAGACAAGCACACCCACACGCACAGATCGTTTCTTCTCCTACCGTCGTCGTCTCGCCCAAGCATCTTCAAGCCGCTCGTCAACAACAGCATGCTACAAGTCGCAGCCTTCATCTTTGACGGTGAGCAACAAGTTTTTGCCGGACGAGAATAAGATTCTCCAGAGCATATGGCTGCCATTACAGATCAGTCCAATAATTGGATGATACTAGAACAAGCTATTTATCTACACAAGTGTGACGAAGATTCCCTATTGATGCGAAAACTGGCTATAGATTAGAAAGGTTGTACTTCAGGCTCTCCCAATACGACGAAACTGGTTATAGAATCTAAGCAAACCTCATACGGGTTATCGGAACTGGCTACATAAAAAGCTATATAAAACGTAGCGGTATCCTCGAACATAAAGAGCTATATAAAGCCTAGCGGTATCCTGGTTGGCTTAACCGACTACGACTTCCTACAAATCAATACCTTCGTTGATATAAACAAATATGAAATTCATATTATTTTTGTCCCTCGCATGGGAACAAGATTGATTATCGCTTCGGAGCAAGCATCGTCTATTGCATCATAAGCACATCGCCAGCCACAAGGCCAAGACACGCAATCCGCATAATTTGCATACATCGACACCATGGCTGGATGCCGACAAGAAAAAAGGCTACCTTATCATCTATATTGCCATACATCTACGACCGACGAGGCTAGACGAAATTATAGCCTAATGCCGATGAGGAAAGGTTACTACCCCATTGACACGTCCCAAATGGATGGGATTGAACACTTCATTGCCAGGCACCAACGAGGCAAAGACAATACACACATCTGTGTCTTATGAAAGTAGGCGTACACATGACTGGATACCAACGAGGCGAAAGTCATCATCTTCATCGATATATCCTATCCGTGAACCGACACGATAATGGCGTATAGTGACCAGGCATTGACGAAACAAAGCCACCCGCATCCTCATCACCTGTATCTACACCAACATGCATATGGACGAGCAACATAAACACAACAACGACCACAAGCACAACTTAATCAAAGGAATTCTATAGGCTTGTCCTGCAGACGTAATTAACTGGACACCATGCAAAGGCATCGAGAATCGACGAACTACGCAATCTCCCGTTAGATATTCTCCTTAAGCATAAATGCAAAAGACAAAGGATGAACTCCTTCGGGAGCATGTATTTTGCATATTCAATACAGAATTAATGAAGAGAAAACTACATTGTAGGTCCCTGAACTTGCGAGGTTGTGTCACTTAACTCCTTAAATTTGTATTTTACTTTCTCAGCCCCCTGAACTTGCGAGGTTATGCAACTTAGTTCTCTGAACTTGCGTTGAAGCGAAATTCATCGGGTGCGATGCCGGCACTTCGTCCCCTCCGAGTCCGGTGGACTCGCCGTCGCCCCATTCCGAGCGTGTTCATCGTCCCTGTCACCTCACGCCGACAAAAACGGATTCTTCGGATCCAGAAACACACCGTGCTCACATATTTGCCGGAGATCCACCATTGCAGCTTGCCGCCGCTCTCGCCCTTGCCTCCTCTGAGTTGGTCGTGAGAGAGAGGGGCACAATACTTCTCTCTCTTTCACGGTGATTCACCAGCTCAGTCTTTTCTGTTAGCAAATGGCAAAATAGACTTGGTACATGGTGAGTAGCTTTTGCTCTGGCACTGGAAATGCATTTCTCTCTTTCTCACGACCAACTCAAAGGAGGCAAGGGCGAGGACGACGACAAGCTGCGATTGTGAAGTTCCGACGAAGACGCGAGCACGGTGTGTTCCCAGGCCCGAAGAATATGTTTTTATCGGTGTGAGGTGACAGAGACGATGAACACGCCCGGAACGGTGCAACGACGAATCCACTGGAATCGGAGGGGACGAAGTCGCCGGTATCGCATTTGACGAACTTCGCTTCAACGCAAGTTCAGGAAGTAAGTGGCACAATCTCGTAAGTTCAAGAGGGCTGGAAAAGTAAAATACAAGTTTAATGAGCTAGGTGACATAATCTCATAAGTTCAAGAATCTACTGTGTAATTTTCTCATTAATGAAATACAAAGTTCTCCTGTTCCATCTTTTATCCTTTTATTTTCATATGATAAAATCACACAAAAGATGCCTCACCATTCCGATCAAAATAAGCACCGGTTGGGCCATCGCCAGGCAAGAGAGCCACCTTTACAGTGTTGCTAGCACCCTCCTCAGGTGTCAATACTCCCATGTGCATTGACATGTCACTCTTGACATAACCAGGTGTCAAACAGTTGATACGCAGTGTAGGGTGCTTCTTGGCAAGAATCCTTGTGTATGCATTAAGTGCAGCTTTGGCGACTTTGTAGGCTGAAGATCCACCAGTTGGCCAGCCATGTGCCTCTATTAAGTTGGCCTTGAAATCTTCTAGAAACAAATCCAACAGCTCATCCAGCCTCTTTTCAGTAAGGTTCTCAATGTCATCAAATTCCTTTTTAAATTCTTCACTGTTGAAATTCTGTTCAAGAAAAAAGAAAAGGTTTAGTCTTTTAAGTGATAAAAACCAGTTCAGTCCCTTACTTTCTGTGATCTGAATCTTTATGTTTCCTATAAAGCTGAACCATAGCCTTGGTCTAAAACAAATAACCAGGAGGGGTTGGTTTGGAACTGTAGGAATATCAACACTTGGTTTCATACAATTCCGAGAAAATGTACATTTCTGAGATATTTTTCGAATTAACACAATCTCAGTCTTGCAATATCACTTAATTTTTTTTCATAATATGGATATTCCCCTATACTATATGCAAACCAAAGCCCTATCGCATGTGGCAACATGAGTTGGGCATAGCGAAGCACACTGCTGCAAAAATATTTTGGCATGAACTATGTTGAAAATAATTTGTGATAGAAAAATTTAACTATTTATTTGCCCTGTCTAATTGCGTTGTGGCTGGCATAACTTACTCTTAGTAGTCCGAAGCCTGACGAGACATTGACAACTCTTCCAGAGGAGGATAACAGCAGAAGAGGAAGTAGTGCCTCTGTGACATGCTTGGCACCATAGTAGTTTGTTCTCATACACTCTTTTGCTTCTTCATATGTTTCTTTTGAATTTTCTCTCATCCATTCAACTCTTTGTTCCACATCCATCCCTTCGATCTATCCATGCATAGACAGGTTAAATTTTCTAAAACCATAAATAATTTCGTGTTTCCCTAGCATGATACGCAGATAGAATCACATAATTGAGCATGGAGTATGAACTGATCATAAATACAAGAATTAACATTAGCACAGTTCATTTTTTTAAAATCTGGGATTTTTCCCCCTCCGGCCTTACATTAAATAAACAGCACCATGAGGCACGCGCGGGAGCCAGCGCTCAAACCGTGGCGGGGGCGGAGGCCCAAGTCCTCCTTTGCCCACTGGGCTACTGCCCAGTCCTCAGCACAGTTCATTTTTGACATATGGTGACCACTAAGCTCAATTTCTGCATTGTAATTCTCAAACAGTGATGTTTGCCATCCTAAATACTATGATCAGCATGCATCACAACATGAGTTGAGTGTTGTTCTTTTCTTATTCAGTACTTGTAGTTAGAAGAAGTAGTTATTTTCCTGTATATGCTAGGGATGATATATAGCACGGAACAGCTACGGAGATGTGGACGTGTAATCATTTTGACTTTGCCACATACTGAAATAGAAGTAGTTGTTAATTGTTGACAAAATGACAATGCATATATTGATCTTTCATTGAAGTCACAGTACCTGATCCTTAATTTTGGCAACCAAAACTGGATCCCGGTCAACACCTGAAATGCCAGCATTGTTGACCTACAAACAACAAGAACAGCACAATGATGGTACGCAATGCAAACATTCATAGAAAATCATTTCTACACAATGCTATTGCATATACAAGAAATATTCTGAGATGCAAAAAGTAATTATGTTAATATGCTTTGTTTTCCAGAATTGTGAATTAGAACAGCTTAGTTTAGGAGTGTATCAACAACAGGTTAGGTTTACAAAAGCTGTGAAAACATCATTTAACTTTAACTACCTGTAGTACTTCCATGTCTACTACCAAAATCAAATCATATAATCATAGGGGGACCCAATGTGGTTCAAGTGTGTTAAGTTTTTTTGTTTTGTGTGTAATACTCAGTATTTAGTAGGTATATTAGACATATATACTGATACTTAGGCAAAATATTTCATATTTATACCCCAATTGATTTCAGCCTACTCCCACATCTCCCTTGCCCAATTCGCCTCAACTAGTGCGGCCCAACAGCTCATCCGCCCCTCCTCAAACTAGGCCATTGACCCATCTGGAGACCCCATCAAACCCTAACCTGTCCCCCCTCTCTCTGTGTATCTCTCAGGGTCCACTACTCCAGACCAAAATCACCAACCCCGCGGCACTGGCGCACAAGACTGAGGGGCGACCAGCCACCAGGCAACTTAGGGTGCGTTTGGATGAGTGAATGAAGGGGTTCATGTACCAGATGGTTCGGGAAATGGTGATGTTCGCGCGTTTGGTTCGCAGAATGGAACCGATTCGTCCCGTACCAACTCGTTCGACGAAAGGGAATATCTGAGGGAGATACCGCACCATTTCGTTCGATGAAAACCACGGAACCACGTGGTTTAGAACCTCGTCGTCCACCTACGCTACATGCGCTGACTCTCCCAGCATCGTGCTGGACTTCCCCCTTCGCACTGCGCTCGCTCTCCCGGAGCTACACCGCCGTCCCCTACCCTCTTGCACAGATCATCGGCGCCGCCCCTTCTCTCTGCGCCGCTGGCACTTGGAGATCCAGAAGGTGCCGCCTCTCCTCTCTCCGCCACCCGCTTGGAGACCCACAAGATGTCGCCTTTCCTTCCCTCTGTCGTCTCTGCTTTCCTCCTCTCCCCATCGATCCGATTTTACCCCGCTCTCATGTGGAACTGGTGACGTCTGCAGCGGCCCGACGGTGGTGGCTAGTGGTCTTGTTGCACGCCAGTGACATCGGTCTTCTGATTTGGCATCTCCTCCTTCTTCCCATCCCGGTCTTCCTCTCCTCCCTCAACTTGGTGTGAAGCTATAGCAGGAACCAAAGGTATGGCCCGAAATCACAAACCTTTTCGACCGATTGGTGATTTTTTTTGGTAGATCTAGTTGGTACAGATGTTTTTATGGGAAAAATTGTTAGATCCCCGTTATTTTGTGGTTCGGCGTGCCCAAGAAATGTGAAATTTTCCTTGCTGTGCTTCGGCATGTCTGATTGGTTAAATTTTTCTGGTTGTTGTTGGGCTATCTGCTATAGAAAAAATAGCTTGTACAAGTCCAGAGGATTTGAGTCTAGCGGGAAAAATGCTTCCACATGTAAAATTGCTTCCGCATCTACATGTGTAGTGAAATTTGGCAATGTTCATGCTTATTGTGTTGAGTTATTGTGCAAGTTAACTGAAATTTGGAAAGATTGCTCACTGTCAAAGATGTTGGGTATGACTATGCTCCAATTTTATCAAACATGTAGCTCAAGTGTTTTGTGTGCGTATGATGCATGAGTAATACATACTGGATACATATATGTTGCATATAATGGAGACTTCGTTGAGTAGTTTGTCCTAGTACTTTGGATTTGAGTAGTGCATGCTTCATACATATGTGTTAGATATACTAGAGACTTCCTTGAGTAGTACCTATTATCAGGGATTGAAAACCCATTCTTGGCTTTGTAACCGCCATCTGAGGTAGTGGTCGAAATGAGCTCCCGGCGGTTTTTTTAAATCCAAATTCAATTTTTCAGATTTCGAATGAATGCTAATCAAATTTGAACGAATTACCTACTATGCTTTCATTTTTTGTGAATGTATTGCATATTCATGTGACTGTATGCTTGCATAGTCAGCACTGTTAAATGCATAACATAGTCAGCACTGTTATGATCTGTAGATGGACAAGAGGAGGCTTAAAAGGAGAAAGGTGTTGTTTATTGGCTCTGCTACATATGTGGCTGCTTGCACGATCATTTTGTTTCTACGGTCTAGACTAAGGAATAGGAGAGACTGCATTACCTATGGCCCTATCGAGGAAAGGGATAGAATTAGAATTGATTATCTGAATAATAAAATTTGGAAGAATGAAATAACTTGTACCAACACAATTAGGCTTAAGCGAACTCCGTTCTTTCGGTTGTGTGAAGTCTTGAGAGAGCGATATTTGCTTCGTAACACTATACATGTATGTGTTGAGGAGCAAGTTGCCATGTTCTTAAACACAATTGGCCACAACCTAAGAACTAGGCTAGTTGGTACCAATTTCACTCGGCCAGGTGAAACAGTTAGCCGATATTTTGGACGTGTCCTCCATGCCATAGGTGAGCTATGAAATGGACTTCTTGTTATGAATATTGTGTGTATTGAAGATGACCAATGGGCAATATATATATAGGGTGTACAAGGGGTGTATGCCATATACAGATAAGGCACTACAAAAGGCAGATAAGAAAATAAAAGAGTTCATATTCTAATACCTTACTCTAACACCCCCCCCCCCCTCAAATGCAAGGCGTATACAATAACATTGCATTTGGAAAGGGTTGACACTAAACTATGGAAAATCTAAAATCCGAGTGTTGATAATGTCGTCGTAGCATGCAGCTCTTGGAAAATATGTCGAGTATCAAAAGATCTCCCATCCGGTGTCATGCGACAGCCCATAAAGCACAAGGTGCAGGGGCTGAGAAAGTAGTGACAAGCGGGAGCAAAGTCGACCGCGGTAACACAACTAAGAAGATGATGAAACCGACAAAAATAGAGAAAGTTGTCAAATCAAGCCGAAGAGGAATAGTTAGAAGCATGGCGGCGCAGATCGAAGCCCAAGACGGCGACGGCGTGAAAGAAGCGCAACGACCTTAGAAGCTTGGGGCGGCGGCTAAGAGATAAGTGACGGCATCATAACAACTTCTATGATCTGCACATGGCTCAGAAAGAAGAGCAGGAGTGGCGGCTACGGCCATGCATAAGGCAATTCCTCTGCTTCTATGACTGACAATAAATTTGTGAACTCAATGGCTTAGACAAACTTAAAGATTGAGTGATACAGACTTGGATGAACGCAGTGGAAGAAAAACGACACAAAGGATAGCTAGCAGTAGATACTAGCAAAACTTGCAGCAACACGCATAACTACATGCCACAAGCACCAGCCCATAACAGCCCATAAAGACGTTTCCACCGACAGCAACAACTCCATCACCATAAGCACCAGTGCTTTCCACAAAAGATCTACTTCCCTTTCCACCGAATGCTCTTTGTTGTCCCCTCAAGTCTCGACACATGGTCCAACCATGAGCATCGTAAATTCCCCATTGAGCACCGATAAGAGTGCCGACCAACACAATACAAAGGGGAAGTCCTACAGTGAAAAGGCCCAAAAGACCCATCTTCTTAACAACATCACCAACTGTAGCACCGTTGGCACCGAAGAACATGCTGAAGAAGACCCAACGCCTATGATTGGATTAGTAGCAGCCGAGATGAGACAAGCAGCGGTGGCGGTCCAAGAAGAGGACAAAGAAGAAGAACCCGAGGCGACTTCGATCCAGTATGAGGCTACCAAGGCGTCGGGCGCGTAAACAGAGGCACTCTTCGGCCGGGAATGAAGCCAGCAGCAAGACGCTGCAAGACGAGTAGATGAGCGGATGCCACCTCTACCGAGAGCGGCGGTGGCATCCGGAGCGATCGCTGGCTTAACCAAACCGGCAATGAGCGACGACGGTGGCTGGAGAGGATGAACCAGCGGCGGCGGCGGCTGGAGAGGATGATCCAGCGGCGGCAACGAGAGACTTAAGGAAATAAAAGAGTTCCTATTCTAATACCTTACTCTAACACTTCTTAGGCCATCTTCTTTGGAGATCCCAAGCAAAATTATAGGGAACCCAAGATGGGATCCATTCTTTAAGGTATGATAGCTAACAAGTATACCTTAGAGACTTTCGGGGAGCATTTGTTGGTTACTAATTTTTTTTCTATTTCTTGACCAAATAGGATTGTATTAGAGCCATTGATGGTACACATATAACGGCTTCAGTTAGTAAGTCCATGGAGGTAGCATTTCAGTTAGTAAGTCCATGGAGGCAGCATTTCGTGGTAGGAAGTCATTAGCTACTCAACATGTCATGGCAGCCGTAGACTTCGATCTTCGTTTCACGTATGTGTTGGCTGGTTGGGACGGGACAACTCATGATGCTACGGTGTTAGCTGATGCAATAGAACGTGAGAATGGACTATGTGTCCTTGAAGGTAAATAGCATCTTTGTAGCAATATATGTCCATACGCGATTATTAAAAAGCAATGTCATCAATGTGTTCATCATCTCTTAGGGAAATTCTACCTAGTGGATGCTGGATATGGAGTCAAGCCTAGCTTCATCCCACCTTTCCGTGGTGTGAGGTACCACTTAAATGAGTGGGGGAACAATCATCCCCTAAATGAAAAGGAATTGTTCAATCTTAGACACTCCTCTCTACGAGTGAGCGTAGTGCGTGCCTTTGGATCACTCAAGAGGAGGTTCAAAGTCCTCGATGATGCCACTTCATTCTTCCCCTTCTCAACTCAAGTTGATATCATCATAGCTTCCTGCATCCTGCACAATTGGGTTCTTTCTCAAGGAAGTGATCATTTCATTCTACCGGAGACTTCTTGGACACCAAACCCCCGTAGGACAGCAAGGGAGCAAACTATTGATCATAGAGCCATGGCTAACCAGAGTCACGAAATGTGGGAAGCTCGTCAAAACTATCAAAACCATTAAATATATAATGCCTTGAAATAACTATCTGGACCTCGCAGTGTTTCTCATGAATAATTATTGCTTGCGAAGTGGTGCATGGAACCTTTCATGTAAACGAATATTTGTGATGAGTTGTATGCGAACCTCTCATGTAAACCTATCATTTGTGATGAGTTGTTCGTGAACCTCTCATGCAAGCAAGCGGCGATGGTCGCCTGAGTCGGGGATGGAGCGCGTGGCGTCCCCCCTGTATATCTCTTAGGGTCCACCACTCCAGACCAAAATTAGCAAACCCGGCGGCTGGCGACCAACCACCAGGCACCTTGGAGAGGGGCCGAGAGTGGCTCCAACCTCTGGCTTGGCCTC
The DNA here is from genome assembly GCA_036346405.1 of Phyllostachys edulis. Taxonomy (NCBI): domain Eukaryota; kingdom Viridiplantae; phylum Streptophyta; class Magnoliopsida; order Poales; family Poaceae; genus Phyllostachys; species Phyllostachys edulis. The sequence goes on along the minus strand of CM070552.1, from coordinate 53,440,855 downwards.
GGTAGCAAGGACCAAGCCACGACAAGTGGTGGTGCGCTCGCAAGGAGCAAGTGGGCGACGACGGTCACCTGAGAGCCACGGAGGGAGCGCGTGGCGGCGGCCAAGCCGGCGAGGCAGCAGTCACTAGGCAGGGATTACACACAGTGGTGTGCCGTGCATTGGTGCACGCAGACCATGCACGTCAAACTGCATCATAGAGTTGCATCCTAAATTATTTTTAAATTTCTCTAATTATTTTTAGATTCCGTATCTAGATACGAACAATTTGTACTTTGATTTTTTGCTATTGTGGATCTTTACCTTTTCAAGTGAACAATATTTTGTTATTGCCGAATACCAATCCTAGAAATCCTAGGTGCGCCACATGTAATATTCATATTCTAAACTTCTAATAGAGGTGTAGATTCAGTGTAACAAAAAATATATTCATTTTTTAAGAGTATTCAATTGAATGCAGCAACTAAGTTTATTTTTGTCGCTTTTCATATGTGATTTTACCAAGTTCAATTTACATCTAAAAGGATGACAAAATGCTCTCTCTGCTGAGCTACCGGTGGGGCAGTGTCGATGCCCACTTTCCCCCAAATTTGCAAGAAGGGGAGCCATACCAGGATGTCAAGCCTCCCGAACTGGTCCCTGACGAAATCCGCCAGCCGGGCGGCGCTGGAGGGGTCGGTAACATCCAATTGATGGAAGACAACATCGGCGTGGCCACCACCGGAGGAGCGCCTGATTTCCTCGACCGCCTCCAACCCCCTCGCCTCGTTCCTCGCCGTCAGCAAGACCCTGAGTCCCCTGGACGCGAGCTGCCTGCACGTCTCCAGCCCGATCCCTTTGTTGCCTCCGGTGACCAGAGCGATCCTAATTACACATGCCAGTGCGCCACGAATGCAGAATTCAGCGGCAAAAACATGCAAGACTTTGCTGGCTAGTGGCGAAGCGAGAAGGAGGGGACTCAACGAACGCACCTCCTGTTCGGCGGATTCGACGTGGCCGCTTCCATCTTTCCCCTCCGATTCGGGGCGGCGTGAGAAGGAATGCGAATGCGACTGCTACGGCCTTGGAGAAGATGATTCATGGCACCCTTTCCCTTCGCCTAAAACGGCGTCCGTGCACGGCCTGCCCATCGCACGCGCGACGCGTATCAGTTGTTCTGCAAAGTTGGGTGCGTTTTGGGCTATGAGGCCCAAATGTGGCCCATGTTATTAGGCCGGGGAACGCACGCTGCGTGCGTGAGAGGGAAAGCCCAATGCTTTCTTCTCGATCTGGATTGTTTCGCGATCGGCACACGTTGGTTCCTACGACTGTGCTTTTCTTTTTTTTTCCTTTCTTTCTTTCTTTCTTTTGAAGTGAGCACAGAAGAGTTGATCCCATCTCATCGAAAAGCAAGTTAAAATCCTCCGGTATAATTAGCGTGCGGAAAGAAGACCACGTCACCTATATTGCGTTTCACCGTCGGATCAAACGCGTCATGACTCCTGGCCGTTCAAATTTTTTTGTTTTGCGTGCCGTCGTTTGGCTTCGCACGGGTGCGCTTTTATGGCTGCGTCTCTTCGCGGGCCTCGGTTGCTAAGCGCATGTTGCTTCGCGCGTTTGAAACGCGCGCCAGGTTACTAGTGTTAGATGATGCAAGCAAAGGTTTCTGAAGGCACCACATGCTTGATGCAAATTGCAGGAGTGTTCAACATTCCTTTTTTATGCTCGAGGCCGTCTGCCACATGCTCCAGGCAGGATTGTTTAACAACCCATGCTCTGTGTGCTGTAGAGTCTCTTAAAAATATCTTGCGACATGTGGGACCATATCACCATATCGATTGAATCACTTTGCTTCAGCTATGGCTCTACAGCTAGTGCTTACACGAGTTTTTTTTAATAATGCATTATTAAAAAATCATAGAAATAAATAGTCGAAAAAAAAATTACAAAATTAGACATCTGTCGTCGATTAAATTGACGATAGGAAGCTGTCGTTGTTTCAATCGGCGACAGTAGCACTGTCGCCAATTGAATTGACGACAGCGAGGGACTTCTCCAGTGGCATGTGTCCCCTCTAGACAAGAGTAATTGAGAGGTTTAGTTCCTGTCGCTAGTTCAATTGGCAACAGGGAATTGTCGCCATGGCAACAGGGAGCTGAATTGACAACAGGGTCATGTTCTATGGGCGATAGGGACAGCTCTATGTTGCTAATTAAATTGGCGACATAGGCCTAGTTTTGCTAAAAAAAACGATTATTTTCTGTCGCCATTTTAATTGGCGACAGAGGAGTAATTTTTTTCCGACTGTTTATTTCTATAGTTCTTTTTTTAAAATGTGTTTTTCTAATAAAAAAAATCGTGCTTACACGGGGAGGCCATATGTGTGAACAAAACTTGTCAACGTACCCTTCCCCAGTCGCCCGCTGAATTTCAGCCTGGTTCACCTACCAGTAGGCGCTTTGGATCGTGCATATATGGCAGCCCCTTCTCAGGAATGCCAGGCCGTCGAAAATGCAAGAATGCACATGGCATGCAACTACACTCGCTACACAACCATCAGTGACGGATACAGAACAAAAATAACTGGGTCTCTAAGATAAGATGAATCACGTTTGGTTGAACTATGGCTTAGAATGTTCTCTCATAATACGCTAAGGATGTCCACATTTCATATATATGGTTATATCCAAAGAAAAATTATTTTTTGACCCGGTGTCATGTGCACCCCTGTACGCTACAGTAGATCCGCTTTGGACAACCAACAACCTTTACCTCGAGACTCGTGCACACTATCCCCTCCCTTCCTCCTTACGGCTCGTCCTCACTGGGTCGAGCTCGGCGGCTTCAAGGACGATGGAGGCGTGGCTCGAATCCTGCGGTGATGAGCTCGGATCTGCCAGCCGTGGCTCGTGGCTTGGCCGCAGTGACGGTGCGGCTCACGCCGGCAAAGGACGGCGGTAGCGCGGCTCAGCAACTTCGGAGGCTAGGAGGGAGGAGGAAGAGAGAGACATAGATGCACGAATCTCGCGGCAACTGGACCGCTAGGATAGGGAGTGTAGTTGCACATCCATGTAGCATGTCCACACTCAATCATAGCGACCAACAATAAGACCAAAGCTTAGAGCGCGAGGATGTTGTCGAACTCTGGACTGCTCACACGAATTATCAATCCTCAATCCCAATCAATAGTTCTGCAATGCAATTAGTAATAGATTCTCTCTGAAACTTGGCGAACTATCCTTCGGTTTAAATGGAGGAAGAAAGGGGCGCAGCTCGGCCAGGCCACGTCGCCGTTTTTTGTGGACCGTCCGATTGTGTTTCTTCCGTTTCTCCGCCATTCGATCTGTCACTGAGCTCTGCCTTCGTGTCTGCTTGCGCGGGCCCGCGTGATTCCATTCGGCGTTTCTTTCGCACCTTCTCGGATAGTGTTGCCCGTTTCACTCCTCGATCCAGCGTGTGTTGTCTGCCTCAGCTCCCGTGCGTGCCTACCGAGCTTGCGCTGTAACGCGTGGACGCCCATGCTCTCTTGCTTCCTTCTTTCTTGCCTTTTCTTTACACGTGCTTGGTCCGTTCGATTGATCAATTCTCTCGTCAGCCGTTCGATTTCGTTGCGCTCCTGGGTTTATCAGCGGCGTTGCACTCGCCAGTTTCCCAGCGAAAAGTCTTGTCTTCTGTACGGCTCGATTCTCGTGCGCCTTATTTTAATTCACACTGGCTTGTGGACACGCGGCCTTCCACGCCCGTGCTCTCTTGCTCCTTTCTTTCGTCCTGTTTCTTTACGCGTTTTCGGCCCATTCGATTCCCAAATTTCCTTGCCGGCCATTCGATTTAGTTGTGCGTTGCGCTCGTTAGTTTGCTAGTGAAAGGCCCTCCTACGCACTAACGCACTGCTGTCTTTGGGCATACTACCTCGCTGCGGAAGAGAATGTTGAAATGGTTGTGCTCGAAAGGTAGTTATGAATCGATTGACTAACCAAATTCCAATATCTTGATTTCGAGCGGCAATACATCGTGAACCAATATATATATCGTTTGCTACTACACGACCAATAAGTGTTTGGACAAAAAGTTTTTCTGTCATCCCATTTTGAGGACTCACAGGAATACCTCGGATAGTACCACAATCTTTTCTACGCACAATAATATGTTAGACTACTTCAACAAGTCTACGTCGCTAGTTCAGACTCACCTATCTGGTACTGAAGATAGGACCCAGCAAGAGTATATCGTTCTCCCTATTTTGTATTCTACTTCTCTGATTTCAGACACAACATTAGTATGTGATACAATCGATCTCTAATATGTCCAGATCAAAGACACCATATGTTGCAGTCCCCTCTACTCAAAAAAGACTCTTTGATGCATCGTCACCTTTAGATCAGGTCATCCACATTCCTATCTCCCTCTAATATATCTTCGTACAAATTGTAATCCACGTATAAACAAGTTTTCTCGAATCATCACCACACAGATTGTTGTTGTTTATATTTACATATCTATATTCTCTTCACTTGCAGAATGTGGATGTAGAGGGTGAAGATTACATAAAAGAACATACTTACTCAGACACTACCAGTAAACACGGCAATCCACCTGCCAAAAAAACGCCCAGCATGTAAGTTAAAAAAAATCCATCTGTACATTACTATGTTCAATGCTTTCTCTTTTTCCCATTTTTTGTAATATACACTACTACAAAATAGACTATATTGGACGTCTCATCATTAACGGTTCACATGAAACCGTCTGTGTTGTAATTATCAAAAACGATTTTTAATAAGAACTGTCTGTAATATGCAACGATGGCTAGAATCGGTTAAAACCGTATGTGATACGTAATTACCACAAACGGTTTTTAATTACAACCGTCTCTGATAATTCACAGACTGTTATTAACAAGAACCATCTGTGATAATTCTAGATGTCACAGACGGTGTTTAATTAGAACTGTCTATGATAACTCATAGACAGTTCCTCGCAATAACCGTCTGTGATAATTACAGACGTCACAAACGGTGATTAATTAGAACCGTCTGTGGTAATTCACAGACACTTCCAACTATAAACTGTCTGTGATATATTCAATGCCCCTCGCGATTCCCGCGCGATGCATCTCTTCGTCTCGCGCATCGACGGTTTTATAAGAATGATCATTCGCCACCGAAGATGAATCCCCACATCGCTCTCTTTCGCACCCTCCATCAACAACTAGTAGAGTTAAAAAAAAAAACAATGGCTCCCTACTCTTCTCCCCTGACGCCGGCGTTGATGGCCTACTCCGCCATCTGTCTGAGCACCTCGCCGATCAATGCTGTTGGCGAAGCTACCAAGAACAACGTTGCTAACGGTGTTATGTTCATCTCCGACGAGGTTATATCGGGCGCACATGACAATGACGTTTCATCGTCTTGACATCCTCCTCCGCCGTGTCTTCCGAGTGGTCTGTATCTTCCGACGAGCTAACCTCGCCATCGACCTAGTCCTCCACAACGAGGTTGAACATCTCCAGGAGGATTACCGTTGCTTGGAATGCAACATCGAGGCAGCGGGCGACCGAGTCGACCAAGCCGAGACCCCTCAAGCTAGAGAAGAGAGCCTCTAGGTGCATTTATTCTTGGTTCTTGAGGGGAAGCGTCTTTGGGCGACTATCGAACGATCGAGTCAATAGTTGAAAGTGTTTCAAGCTACCTCGGCAGATCCTAAACCCTCCGATGCTGAAAATAGAATATTTTTTTAAGTTACTGTCTATGGTTTTAGCAGCCGAAAATAGAATATTTTTTTAATGACAACCGTCTGTGATATATACCTATCACATACTATTTTTATATATAATCGTTTGTGATATGTATCACAGACGGTTTATGGTTGGAACCGTCTGTGATATGTTCATGCCGCTTCGGCTCCCGCGCAATGCGTCTCTTCGTCTCTTGCGCCAACATTACGATGCATCTCTTCGTCTCAGTTTGTGATATGTTTTAAAAGAATGATCATGTCTTTCGCACCCTCCATCAACAACCAACAGAGTTTAAAAAATTCGATCACTACGGTATTGAAAACTCACAGTCGTATGTCATGCACCATGGTGAGCACACGGAGTATGACGGCGAGGACCAAGAAGAGGAGGTCAGCGATCACCGTCGCTCTTCCTCATGATGTCGTCGTTAACATCGTCGGCCTCGTGGCCGCGAGCTCTCCTCAGCCCATGGCTGACCTCTGCAGCTTACGAGTGATGTACATATTTATATACCTACAAAAAAATACATACTACTATTTGTGGCGGCAACCAATCCATGAATGCATACATGCATGTTAGCCTTCTAATTTGACTAGAGAAACATGTCACTAATCTGACTAGCAACAACGACCTTAATTTGGCCTTTTAATTTTCTCTTACGAAGTAATTCTGATGTCTTGAATTGTGTACGTATATTGGAGTTACAAGGCCATATACAAGGCATCTAAGCAGCACGCCGTGGGGAGGCGCGTGGCGCTGGAGCAGGAGGAGGCGGTGAAGTGGCTAGACAATGAGTGCTACCTCGCCATCGTCAACCACCTGGCCAGCGCCGATAACCCGGAGGCCTGCTTCATCGTCGGCCTCACGCTCGTCTTCGCGCACCAGGACATGCAGCACGGCCTCATATTCCTCGAAGGGGGGGGGGTGTCGCCGGCCATAAGGCCGCAGCCTACGTGCTCGGTCTCCTCTACATGGCCAGCGAGGCGCGCGACGTTTGGAAGCAATACATCAGCCAGGTCGATGGCGAGACGGCCAAGAGGACCAACCGGGAGTGCAAGCGGTGCCAAAGGCTCGCTGTGGACGCGGTCCAGGCGGTGATGTGGAAGATGGTCGGATCGCCGGGCGGATGCGGGCGCTATCAAGGATCGCCACGGTGCATAAGCACCACCGCGCGCGATGTATGATGGTCGACCACGCCGCCTTCGCAATGACGACTGTAGGATTAGGCATGAGTACGCCAAGTTCTTTGCACATGTGTTGAACTACTTCTGATGGTAAAATTAGTGGTTTTAGCATAGTTTTAGCAAATATTCAGATATAATTCTTTTTTAATACGTGAATGTGTCATATGTTCTGAAGTTGCATTTATTTCTACTTTTTTAAAAATATTTTGTAAGAAGCAACTGGCCATGCTGTTAATTTGGCCAAATGTAAATACAAAAAAAATGATTTAAAAAAATTCAGTTTGATGTTAAGTTACTGTCGATGTTGAACATTTTTTAGCTATAGAAAACTATCACAGGTGGTTTAGTGGAACAAATCATCTATGATATTTATCACAGACGGTTGTAAAATATAGCAGTCTGTGATATATAAGTATCACAGACGGTTATTAAAAATTACCGTATGTGATATTTATTTATCACAGACGGTTTGTGGTTGGAACCATTTGGGATATTTGTCACAAAGAGTTTGTGGTTTGCATACAACTATAGGAAACCAGCTACTTCACAAATATGCCATAAATTACAACAATGATACACACACACAATCTTCTCTAGCCACTTGATATGGTCCAGAATGCGCTTCATCTTTATCTCCAGCATGTTTAGCCTCTACTCCAGCACAACTTCTATTCTCTACTCCAGCCCAGAATCCAGCATGTACACTTCTTTGCTCTGTCCATGGTGTTTGTCCATTGGAAATATTGACATCCTCCAACCTACAGAACCGTACAAAGGCCAAAACAGCACACACATTTCATAACTACTAGAGAAACATCCAAACCGCAGGAAATCAGACTCAAGTTTACATACTGAGAAATAAGGATATTTGTAAAACACCCGACCAGTATTTCCCTTGGCGTTGGCGTCGAACACATTTGCTTGCATATGGCAGTTAGGGCAATCCACCAGCCTAGCAGTGGCTAGCACTAGGGCCCTCCGATTTGGTGAGCTCGACGCCTCAGACATAGCCCTCACTCAAGAGGAGGAGATGAGGTGAGGTGAGACCAGAAGGAGATGAGAGGAGAAAGAGCTGAGCTCAAATGCTAGAAAAAGATGAGAAAGCTCAGAATTGGCCCTACTTATGCTAGCCTGCGAACATTTTTTGGCTATAGAACTATCACATGCGGTTTAATGGAACAAACCGTCTGTGATATGTATCACAGACGGTTATAAAATACAACAGTCTGTGATATATATAATTATCACAAATGGTTATTAACAAGAATCGTCTGTGATGTGTATTTATCACATACGGTTTGTAATTGCAACCGTCTGTGATATGTATCACAGACGGTTATTAACAAGAACCGTCTCTGATATGCACGGCTGCATTGAAGAAGATGACAAGTACGCCTAAGAAAGCAACCAAGTCCTCAACGAAGCATGACATTTTTCGGGGTGTCGTCCACATAGCATGAGGAGGATGAGACAGCAACCACGACCTACTTCATCGAACCTGACACGCTGGAGTGTATGATTTGCTTCATTAGTGCCCACTAATGAAGCAAATCATACACTCCAGCGTATCAGGTTCAATGAAGTAAGCCGTGCCTACTGTCTCATCACCTCATGCTGCGTGGATGACTCCCGAAAAAAGATCATGCTTCATGGTGAGCTTGGTTGCTTTCTTAGGTGTACTCGCCGTCTTCTTCAAAGCAGTCGCATATCATAACAAAGGAATACTGACCTTAGATCACCAAGAACAAATAGATGTACAAGCACACTTAAAAATCTACAGTATTTCTTTCACCAAACGCACCCCAAAGCCAACCGCCTCCTCAAAGTAGCCACATTTCACAAATATTTCTCAGTATAGATAGATCTAGATCTGTTGGGATAGATCTCGATCTGTTGGGATGACCAGATATTTAATGGTGCATATCACAGACGGTTCTTATTAAGAACCGTCTATGATAATTATCACAGACAGCTATTAAAAAGAACCGTCGGTGATGTATACTATTATCACAGACGATTTGTATTTAAAACTATCTTTGATTATTCATAGACGGCTATTAAAAAGAACCGTATGTGACAATTGTGTATCACATACGGTTCGTAAAAATAACCATTAGGACAGATCTCACTACAGACAGATCTATTTTAAATACCAACCGTCTGTGATAGTTTAATACCATAGATGGGTTTTATTTTAAACCGTCTATAATACGTATACGCGACGGTTCTTAACAAGAACCATTTGTGATATGCATCATTAAATATCTGGTCATCCTGATAGATCTATCTGTAGTAAGATCTATCTCTGATATGCAGCTGCTTTGAAGGAGGCGGTTGGCTCTAGGGCGTTTGGTGAAAGAAATTAATGCCGTAGATTTGGATGCATGTGTTCTTATAGATCTATTTGTTCTTGGTGATCTAAGGTTAGTATTTGCTTCTAATTATATGCATTATAATCTAGAAAGATCGATGAAAGCTAGGTTTATCATCCAAAGAGATTATTGGTAGTTAAGATTTACAATAGAACAATGAGCGGCGTGTATATATACATTGACTCGTCTTGTATTGTACAAAATTATAGTGTTTACATCATATAGTGACCCTCAGTTCTGACTATGTAAAATGAAAGAGGAAGGGAGGAGAACGAAAGGAGGAAAAAAGAGCAAGGTAGTTAAAATCGCGATCCTACTTGTAGAGTCTTATAATTCTATGAACCCACGACAGTCTGTCGATCCAAATCTCACTGTGAATCAGAACCGTGGTAGTGTCACGATCCAAAGACTAGAATTGTGGTAGAGTCGTTAGAGACTTAGGGCAATTTTTTTTTGCAATTTTTTTAGAGGCCAGGCTTTGTTGATATTTTGTTTTAGAGCAAAATTTGTTGATATTAATTTCTGAGAATGAAACTATAAATAAACAAGGAGCTTGCAAAATATTATATCAGTCTGGTAATGCTAGTACAAATATCTATATTATGACATGAGCAATCTTGAGCTTGATAATGATAAGCTATTTTTATTCCTAGAGTATGTCTAGCTGCTTTTAAGGAACATGCAAGTGTTGCAATTAGATATTGATTTATAAAAGTTGTGAACATTTCTTATGTAATTGTAGTAAACTAGTCGTGGTCATTGGTTATTCTCCTGTAGTTCAGAACTATATTGCCTATCATGTCAGTACCATTATGTTTTTTTGTTGTGCGATAAAAAGTGCTTTGTCCCTTTTTCGGTTATAAGTAAGTGGTAAACCATATAAGAATCATACAAACTTACAATATAGATGTTAAATATGTCTATTTTTACAATTACGTAGAATCACCGATTCTACGATTCGATACTACGATTCAATCCTACCGAAGGCAAATCGATCCAACTTAGGATCTCAACTCTGACTACCTTGAGAAAGAGAAGAGTATCTCACGGGATAATTGAGATCTTCGTCGTGAGCTCCAAGGATAACGATTTGTAATCATTTATATTTGCTCTGGGTTAATCTCTATTCAATTTGTAGTATGTTTGGTCAATAGGAAGAGTAGTTGCGTGCATTAATCTAATTTAACACTAATTTGTTACGTACGTCTTGTAGATGGACCGAAGCTGGATGTACGTTAAGAACCGTGTAAGTGAAGAGTACATTGATGGCGTGTCTGCTTTTAGAAGAGCTGCCAAGCAGAATATGTTGAAAAAAGGGAATAAAATTTATGCATTATTCATGCATTGATTTAGATAATCTGAAGATGTTTTCCAACCTAGCGCAAATCGAAGCACACTTGATTCGAAGGGATTTCAAAGAGGTGTATACATGTTGGACCAATCATGGTGAAGAGCAGATTATACCAGAAGGTAGTAACATCGTCGAGGGAGACAACGATATGCCGGATGTGGACTTTGCTTTCGATGAGGGTAGGTCGCACGATGACAATTTGGATCAGATGCTACACGATGCAGAAGGGGACTATAATGAGAGAGAATTTGGTAAATTCGAGGGCTTAATGGAAGACTCGGGGAAACTTTTGTTCTTGGACTGCAAGCCGGAATACACAAGGTTGTCATCCGTGTTTGAACTATTAAAATTGAAGACAAGCAATGGTTGGTCCGATAAGAGTTTCACGACGTTAATAGGTCTCCTAGCAGACATCCTTCGAGAGGAAAACGTGTTGTCCAGAACCACCTAGCAAGCCAAAAAGGTTCTTTGTCCATTGGGAATAGAAATAGAAAATATACATGCATATCCGAACGACTGTATCCTCTACCGTAAATAGTATGCAAACATGCATGTATGTCCGGTGTGCAACACATCCCGATACAAGTGTAAGAATCAATCAGATGACAACGAGGGAATCACATAACAATCCTACCTCCTGCTAAGGTGGCGTGGTATCTGCCTGTAATTCCCCGTTTGAAGCGTTTTTTTGCGAACCGAAAGGAGGTAGGATTGTTATGTTGGCATTCGGAGGAGCGTAAGAAGTATAGAAAGATAAGACACACTGTTAATTCTATCCAGTGGAGAAACTTCGATTGGAGCTTTGAAGACTTCGGTGCGAAATCGAGGAACATAAGATTTGGATTGAGTACAGATTAAATGAATCCTTTCGATAACATGAGCAGCCGACATAGCACCTGGCCCATGAATCTATGTATGTACAATCTTCCTCCTTGGCTGTGTATGAAGCGAAAGTACATTTTGATGTCACTACTTATCCAATGGCCGAAGCAACCTGGGAACGATATTGATGTGTACCTAGCCCCATTGCTGGAAGATCTTGTGACACTGTGGAACGAAGGGGTACAAGTATGGGATGCGTACAAATGAGAGAATTTCACTTTACGCGCCATGTTGTTCTGCACCATCAATGATTTTTCTGCCCTTGGTAACCTGTTGGGGTTCAGTACAAAAGAAGCCAAAGCCTGTCTGCACTGCTTAGATTGTACCGAGAGTGTATGGCTTAACAACTCGCACAAAACTGTGTACACGCATCACCGTAGGTTCGTTCCCAAGTATCACCCATACCGCAAGATGAAGAAACAATTTGACAAAAATAAGAAGGGCGGTTCAGCTCCAATGGCGTTTATATGGAAAGAGGTCTATGATATGGTTAAAGATATCGATGTTATGCTTGGAAAGGGACATAAATTGAGGACCCATGAAAAGAACATCTCGAAGAAGTGATCAATTTTTTAGAACTTACCTTATTGGGAGCACTTAGAAGTTCACCACTACATCGCCGTCATGCACTAGAGAAGAATGTATGTGATAGCTTGATTGGTCTCTTACTGAACATTCATGACAAAACAAAGGATGGTGACAACGCACAACGTGACTTGGTTGATATGAACATAAGGACTGAGTTAGTATGGAAAGATACCGATAAAGGACAAACGTACCTTCCCCCAGCTTACTACACTCTGTCCAAGGCCGAGAAAAAGGAACTGTGTCAGAGCTTACATGGTGTGAAAGTTCTGTCTGGTTACTCCGCCAACATGTAGAAACTTGTTTCTATGGAAGATTTGAAATTAATTTGTATGATATCTCATGATTGTCATGTGCTAATGACACAAATACTTCGTGTTGCAATTAGAAGTATTTTGCCAAACAAGGTCTGAGTGACAATCATGATGCTGTATTATTTCTTTAACTCAATTGTTCATAAGGTCATTGATCCCGAAGGACTAGATGCTCTATAGACCGAGGTGGTGACGACTCTATGTCATCCTGAGATATATTTCCCTACGTCATTTTTTGATTTCATGGTCCATCTCATTGTTCACCTTGTGAAAGAGATAAAGATATGCGGTCCTGTGTTCCTACGTCATATGTACCCGTTCGAGTGGTACGTGGGAATTCTTAAGTCCTATGTACATAATCGATCTCAACCATCCGACGGCCTAGAAAGTGACTGAAATCATAGAAAAAAACATGCAACAGATATTTAGCAGTTTCGTAAAAAAAAAGGTTTTTATTATTCATCTAACAAAAAAGTACCTCGAGGGCGACTCCAAAGCCGCAGTGCTAACAAAGTCAAAAGTAAAAGAAAAGTTTGCTCGCTTCTCTTTCAAATGTTCGCACGCACAGCGGTACAGGCAAGGCAACGGCTGATGTTTCTAATGACGTTACTTTACCAAAGCTTGCACAGCGAACTCCCAGGTTTGTACTGTCCACAATTATCTAGTACTAGGCTAGTAATTAGCTGGTGGTTACTGCTCTATATGTCGCAGGAGATGACAAGTGACCAACTGCACGAAGAAAGATCAACTTCTTTTAAGTAGGGAATTGCTAGAAATCTGTCGACTGAAAATTTCTTGGAAATCAGTCAATTTTTAGGTCGTTGGATGTGCTTTGTGATTGGTGAGTGAGAGAGAGAGGCCGTCCGATGCGCTCTGTGATTGGTGAGAAAGAGGGAGAGAGGTGGGAAGTGAGATTGGATTGGGGATATAGAGGGGGGTGATATCTGGGGCATTGGATCTCCATCTGATGGCTCAAAAAGTGACTGATTTTCAAGAAAAAATCAGTCGAATGTTTGTTTGTTCATTCACCTTCCACCGGAGAGGCCGGACACGGCCGAGACGCCGCCGGACATGGGGCTGACGCTCGTGGTGACCGTGGAAGGGAACGACATGGCGAACGAGTCGAACCCGCCGTTACTGCATCGGCCAAACATGTCAGAAGCTCATGAACGTCGGCGCCACCTCGGCATGGGCGTGTCACCGTCCATGTATCGCGTGGCGCGATGCGCATGCGAGGCGCGTCGAACAACAGCGCTGCACATGAGCCCCGAGCTTGAGCATCACCGCTCGTCGGCGTCGTGATTTACCGCAGAGCCGCTGGTCCACCGTGTCGAGGGTCAGCGTGCTGCGCCAGGTTTCGCACCTGGCCCAAAGAAGACCTTCGGTCGTCGGCGCGATCTAATGGAAGCGGCGGCGCCGCAGTGACCTCCAGAACGAACACGCCAAGGCGTAACACGCTCAGGACGGCGTCGCTTTGCCCGTCGGCGCGACGAAGCTCGGGGCTAGGTACCCCATGGTACCGACGACGTGCGTCGTCTGTGGATCAACACCGTGGTCGTACAACCTTGCGAGGCCGAAGTCGCCCAACCTACCATTCATGTCATCGTCTAGGAGCACATTGCTGGCCTTGATGTCTCGGTGGATGACGACTTTCTCCCAATCCTCGTGGAGGTACAGCAAGCCGGACGCGATGCCCTTGATGATCTGAAACCTCTGCCTCCAATCGAGAACGGGCTTAGTCCTGTTGTACAAGTACTTATCGAGGCTACCGTTCGACATGTAGTCGTACACCAGAGGAGCTCGCCCGACGGCAAGAGCGATAGCAATCAGCTATGAGGTTCCGGTGCCGAGGTGGCCGATCTTGACGACCTCGGCGATGAACTCCTTCATCCTCGCTCGAGTCGTCGCGACACCTTCTTCACGGCAATCTCAAGATTGGACTTTGGGAGCACGCCCTTGTACACCACGCCGGCCGCCGGTCTTGCAAGTGCTTGTTCCTCGGCCCTTCGTGGCTCGGTAGAGCTCCTTGTACGAGAACCGGCGGCGAACTCCACCTCCCAATCTCGCGCACCTCGGCGTACCTCACCGCTGGCCCGCGACAAAGCGGAAGACAGCTGATGACCACCGCGAGGACGAAGGTCGCGGTGGCAACGGGAGCACGATCTCCAAAGACCTTGACCGAGGTTTCAGTCAAACGCGGCGGCGGGAGACTCGAGGTGTCGAGCGGCGGTCCGCCGTTCAAGCGAAGCTCGGCCAAGAACGTAGTGCAGCGCGGAGATGGCCGCCGGGCCGCCGAGAACCCGACGACGCCGTGTCGATCCACGCATCACGAGAGGTTGACGCGCGAGATGAGGGGCTTTTGGGCTTGGACACGCCGAGGGCGCCATCGCCACGCTGAGTCAGGGTGGTGGCGCCGTCGTAGTCCACCCACACCGCAAATGGGCGGCCGATGAGGCTCGTGTTGTTGAACACCCCGTGGCGTCCTCGTAGTACCCAGCCGGAGTGGTTCTCGCACGACTTCATGTTTGTTGACGCCGACGCCGACGTGGTTGTTGTTCATGTCCCGGAACTCCGGTTTAGCATCGTGTCGAGCTCGACGGCGAAGACGCGGTTGCCGCCCTGCCGTTGTCGGTGACGCGGGATGCCGAGGTACCGCCGCCGCCGTCGAAGTGGAGAGCGTGGTGCTTTGGCGCGACCACGAACGCATATGCCGCCGCTGTCGGCCGACGGTGAAGTTGGACACGATGGCGAGCGACGAACGCGGCGAAAGGATCGGGCGGGCGCCGTTCGCTTGATCGGGCGGCGTCGGGTGGAACGCGTGGCCGCCATCCGTTCGTGCTGCTTCTTGAGCACCAAGAGGTTGCCGCGCCACGCCGCCATGCCGCCGAAGCGTTAGGTTAGCGCCACGTGGCTGCTTGTAGGTGAACTGGTCGGCGGCGAGCACGGCCGCATGGCCAAACCCAACGACAGCGAGGAGGAGGAGGAGGAAGCAGAGAGGACCCATGGCGCGCGTTGCTTGCGGGGTTGCCGCGTGACCGCGTCCGTTGCAACTGCTAGTTTAAGCCTGTGGCTTGTAGTGTATGTACGTAGTACTGTACTCCACTCTCCGTGGTGTGAACGATCTGCCTTGGTGATCGCGCATTGACTCGAATGGCGAGTCTTTGTCCAAATGCGTTGAGGGTGTTATCATGAGGGCAATCGTCAGAATGTCATATCTTTGTTCTGCCTGATGCAAAATACCATTAAGTTCAATACAATAGTGTATATGCCACATCTTATTTTCACACTTCACTTATTTGAACTTTTCGAATATTTAATTAGTATTTCTGGTTTAATAGTCCTGGCCCACATGCGAAAAGATGCTATTGCCCCCCACCCCTCCTCCAGTCATAGCAGACTCTGATCTTGGTCTGGATTGAAACCAAATTGCAGCGTGAGGACGGTCCGCGTCTGGAGGGGTGTGATGCGAGGCGATCGGGGCACGCCTTTGTCGAGTCGCTTCGGAGCTGCCTTGAGCCGGTGGGAGCGGGGACCCCTGGGGTAGCTGACGCCACCGGTCGACAGAGACAGGGTGCGCAGAGGCGGCGTTGAGAGTGAGGAAGGTGTCGTCGCCTCCCAGAGCCTCTAGAAGGATTCGTTGAGCGAGGCCGACGCTGGCGACGGGCGGAGGCACCCCATTGACGCGTGTGTAGAGCGCCTCGGCAAAGCCAAGCCCCGGTGGGAGGCCGAGATTGACGGCGCCAGCGAAGAAACCCGTCCGGAGCGGTGAAGAGCTTCGATGGCGTTGAGGAAGGCGAGGGAGCCGGGGTGCGGCGAGAAGCTGAGGTGTAGTAGTGAGGGGTCGGGCAGTGGCAACAAGTACTCGTGGTAGTGGTAATGACCCCAAGGTGTCTTGGAGTTGGCGAAGTTGGAGATGAGCCAGAGGTCCCCCGCGGCGACGACGAACTCAGGAGTATGGAGGGCACTTCCTGCTGGATCTGGGAGGAAGAAGTGGAGGCGGTGGAGGAGGAGGTTGTTAGAAAAATAGAGACAAATGATACACGAATTTTTTTACGTGGAAAACCCTTGCGGGAAAAAACCACAGGCGTCAACCAGCGATGATCACTATATGAAGAGCGATTACAAAACGAAGGGGGTTACAATGAGGCGTCGTTATCCCCATACGGCTTACAAGAGGTATATAAAGGGGGAAAGGATTTAGAGTCCAAGTAGAAAACTAATCAGCTAATGTGGTAGATTCCAGATACTTCCATATTAGAAAATTCGGATCACATACGGATCACAAATATCAACAGAGGTGGTGGTGGTCGGGCCGAGAACGGGAACAGGAGCGGGGAGGGAGTAGGTGGCGTCGGCGAAGAAGAGGTGCGTAGGGAAGTAGAGCGGGTGAAGAGGTGGTGCCGACGGTGGTGTGTGTGCGAGAGGCGTGGGCGAGGGAGAGTCGGCAACCAAAGAAGAAGGAAACAAGTGGACAGAAGAAGGATCGGAGGGGCAAAAGCGTCTTTTTACTTGTGGGCTAGGGTCATTAAACCAGAAATACTAATTAAATATTCGAAAAGGGCAAATCAACGAAGTGCGAAAATAAGATGTGGCATTTAGGCTATTGTATCGAACTTAATGGCATTTTGCATCAGGTAGAACAAAGGTGTGACATTTTGGCAATTACCTTATCCTAAAGGGTAAATGGGCGCAGTTTTAGGGAAGGAAAGAGCATCCACGTCGCCCGAATCTTCGTGTCTGCTGGATCCTGCATGCAACTCCTTCCCGACCGTCTGATATCCCCCCTAGGGCGTTGCAACTGCTTCCTCCCCGTCTCCTCTCCCGTTGTCGCCACCGCAACCGCTCCGATTTTGCCTGCCATCCAGCTTCTTCCCCCGCTTCCACCACCAGCAGGCCAAGCCTCCCTCTCCACCCCTTCTCCCCGGTCCTGCCCCCATCCCCTCCATCTTCCCCCGCCGTACCTTTGGTCTTCGTTTCCTCCGCTGCTTCCCCCTCTCCTTCTCCGTTCTCCCACCGCTGCCTCGCTCATTGGGCGCCGCCTTTCCTTCGCCTCCTCACCCCTCACTTCCGCCCTACTCTCTCCTCGGCCTCACGCTTCCACCACCACTAGGCGAGGCCTCCTCTCTCCCTTCTCCTCGGCCCGCCATCCCATCCCTCCATCTTAGTTGTGGCCATAGTTGCTTTCGGTCTTGTGCAGAGAGGTCGCTTGAGTCGAAGTCTTCGTCGTTGCCATGGCCCCTACCAGGCGCGCCGAGGCTGTTGCTTTCGACCTTGCTCTCCTTCTCAGGGACGCGGAGCACGCTGCCCTTGTCCTCTGTTGATATTTGGATCCGTATGTGATCCGAATTTTTTTAATATGGAAGTATATGGAATATGCTATATTAGCGGATTAGTGTCCTACTTGAACTCTAAGTCTTTTTACCCTTTTATATACCTCTTGTAAGCTGCACGGGGAGAAAAGATATCTCATTGTAATCTCCCTGTGTTTTATAATCACTTCTCATATAATGATCATCGTCGGTTGGCGTCTGTGGCTTTTTTCACAAGGGTTTTTCTCATAAAATTTATGTCTTTTTTGTTTCTATTTTTTTAACAAGTTGTACCAGAGCACACGAGAGCTTAGAATTTTGGGAGAGATACCAGAGAAAAATAAATTCTATCAGATCGATCCGGCGCCGCCGTCACGCCAGCATCGCGTGCTCGCGTCGGCTTCGTCCTTCGGCGCCAGCACGTCCAGCGCGCCTCTACGCTGCGTCCGCTTCGTGCCTCGGTCCTTCGGCCGCAGCCGACCAGCCGTCCGTCATCGCCCTTCGGTCCAAGCGTCGCCAAGTCCTAGCATCGCCGAGTCCAAGCGGGCAGCAGCGAAAGCGACAGGAGACACAGAGCACCTCGGTCCTTGACAAGGAATTGAAGAACGCCACGGTCGAGTCGAGCGCCGAGCGAACGTCCAGATAACGCGCGATTGAAGACTCCTGCGGCACCAAAACCAAGAAAGCACAGGTCAAGATTTTATTTATTTTAATCACCGAACAAGCTCCACGTGAGCAGACAAGAAAATATTTCTTTATTAATTATCACCGAACAAGCTCCTGGTGATTCACGTGAGAACTTGACTTGTAGTTTTTGGAGATTTTTTGCTACGTCCACCTAACAAGTGTACCAGGTTTTTTTTGAAGATCTCTGATTCGCGTACACATAAGGTGTACCAAAGAGGTTGTAATTTTTGCTAGGCTTACACAGATCAGTACCAGCAATTTCAGAATTTATTCCTCATGGCGACTTTGAAGTATGATCTTCTATTCCTGGGTCGAGACACAAGATTTTCGCTGTGGCAAGTCAAGATGAGGGTTGTGCTGGCACAGATGGATTTTAACGATGCGTTGGACGAATTTGAGAAACAACCTATCACATGGACCGCAAATGAGAAGCGTAAAGACCGTAAGGCTCTATCTCAGATTCACCTTCATCTATCAAATAATATTTTGCAGGAGGTTTTGAATGAGAAGACAGCTGCTGCATTATGGTTGAAGCTGGAATAAATTTGCATGTCAAAGGATCTCACCAGCAAGATGCATATCAAGCAGAAGTTGTACTCTCACAAATTGCAAAAAGGTAAACCAGATGATGAGGATAAAGCCTCCCTTGCTGCTGATGATAGTTCTGATGGAGGAGTTCTTGTTGCCTGTGCTGGATGTGCTAAGACCAATGATGAATGGATTCGTGATTCTGTCTGTACCTTTCATATGTGTCCTAATAGCCAATAGGGACTGGTTTGCCACCTATGAACCTGTTGAAGGTGGTACTGTGTTGATAGGTGATAACTCATCTTGTAAGGTTGCAGGAATTGGTTCAATTCAGATCAAGACGTTTGATGGCATTGTCAGAACTTTAACAGATGTGAAGCACATTCCAGATTTGAAAAGGAACATCATCTCTTTGAGTACTCTTGATACTAAATGGTATAAGTATTCTGGTGAAGGTGGAGTTTTGAAGGTATCAAAAGGTTCTTTTGTTGTGATGAAAACTGATATTAAATCTGCTAATTTGTACCATCTGCGAGGTACTACAATATTAGTTAATGTTGATGTAATTTCAAGTTCATTATCTGATTCTAATGCTACTAATCTTTGGCATATGCGCCTTGGGAATATAAGTGAAATTGGTTTGACAGAATTGAGCAAGAGAGGACTTCTCGATGGACATAGCATCAGCAAGCTGAAATTTTGTGAGCACTGTGTGTTTGGCAAACACAAGAGGGTGAGGTTCAATACTCCACTTCATACCACATAAGGTATTTTGGATTATGTGCATTCTGATTTATGGGGGCCATCTCGGAAGACATTGCTAGGAGGTGTTCGTTATATGTTAACAATTATTGATGATTACTCCAGAAGAGTGTGGCCTTATTTCTTGAAGCATAAATCAGAAGCATTTTTAGCATTTAAAGAGTGGAAGACTATGGTTGAAAGGCAAATTGAAAAGAAGGTAAAGAAACTTCGCACTGATAATGAGATGGAATTATGTTCTGATGAATTTGAATTATATTGCAAGACTGAAGGCATTATTAGTCACTACATCGTTCCCGGTACTTCTCAACAAAACGGTGTAGCTGAGCCTGAGCGTAGACAGGTATGTACTCCCCTCTATCTTTACTTCAGTCATATTACGGGTCATCCTTTATAACCATCGCTCGGCTCGCGAGCCGCGGATGCACACGCGTCGCGAGTCACACGCAGGTACGAGCACTGGATGGAGCAGCTAGACCGTCTCACCGCTGACGATGTGCGCTGGGAGCCGTACTCTGATCAGGAGACGTATGATCGTGCTCCCGAGGAACTGTCCTCACTATGTTGGCACGACTGGGCGTACTAGCGGACGCAGAAGAAGCTCGTGTTTGACGTGTTCGTCAAGGACTACGCGGTGCACAGGGTGATGCACCAGTTCGGCCTCCGCCAGGTTGTTCCAGTTCCCGTCGGGACGAGGGTGCCTAACTCGGCCCACGCGTGAATTACACACAACACATGTGACGAGGATTAAAACCTCTACGTATTAATTTAATACATAAAAGACCATACGTCTTCATGGTCGTAACCCCTAAGGCTAATGACCTCACTGGTCATAAGGATTCTAGAGGTTACACGATGGGTACCCTAGTCGGACTAGGCTTCGACCAGGTAGCTGCTCGAAAAAGCTATGAACAGGCACTCTTAATCGTATGATGAATGGAACATGTGTATAACGTTCCATACCATGTGATGATATACAAGACACTGACAATAAACCACTCTACGGTTAAGCTTCTCACAAGCACTTAACCGCAAGACAGTTAACACATTGTTAACTACCTTAAACCTCCGACCAGTCGTAACGTTTCATCAGGGACGCCTTCTCCAGGAGAAACTGCCGCCTCTTCGGGAGTTATTTAATGGTGGAACGCAGAAGACGAGGAAACAAGGAACAACAGAAGACACACAAACCAAGGCAACTCAGAAGCCTAAGCAGTAGCATTCAATACACTTGGTGTAATTAGAGATAGTCCCTAGTCAGGTCTTGTAATCCCAGTTCATATTAATAAAGAGCATCCCCCATTCTCTTCCAAGATACTCCACGTCATTTTCCTCTTTTTATTTTCGTAAGATCGGCGACTCGATCGTCGACAACATGTTCATATTTTTTTGCCAGTTTTGTTACGATGGCTTCTAATTGCAATGGTACGTTTCGCAGGCACAGTAGGAGGGGTGGCACCGGGACGCAGTGGCCGGCGAAGATGGAGCCGTGGGTACGACGACTTCTAATTGGATTGGTACGTTTCGCATGCATAGTAGGAGGGGTGGCACCAGGATGCAATGGCCGGCGAAGATGGAGCCGTGGGTGGCGCGCGGTGAACGCCCCTCAAGGATAACGTCGTGAGAGGATGCCTCGTATGACCCGGTAGCGTCTGACGAGTACCTACACTAGTACACCCCGCAGACACACACTAGGCTGGTGCGTGTCGTCGACCCTTCCCCCACTCATGTACCAACACCAACCGATGCGTACCCCGTACACTTCGTGCGAAACGTGCACCTCGCGGTACGTACTATCGTGTTTTAAAATATCTGAGTACGGTTACCTCAATTACAAGTTTGACGCTTTCATGTACTCCTTGCAGATGGACATCAACGTCGGGATGGCTAGGGACTCCCGATCGATCATGGATAGGCTCGCCCATGGTGCGAAGGTGACGCGTGACGAGCTACTGTAGTTTGCCCGTCGGGTCTACAGTGGGGCAAGGCGTGCCGTGACCCTGACGTCGTGTAGGACAGTCCAGGAGGTGACCCCGTCGACACATATGTAGAGGCCGGCACGTCCTGCAGGCCAGTCAGGAGGCTCCGGGGGGCACGTCCACATGTCCCGCCAGTACCTGACGTTTCTGGAGGGTTCGGTTGGGCACGTGGCTACCCACCTCCCCCGCAACCGAGCCAGGCCGAAGGGTCCGACTGGGCACGTGGCTACGCACCTCCCAGCATGGCTCGAGCCAGCGGAGGGTCCGACTGGCACGTATACGACCTCCCAGCGGCCGAGCCAGGCCGGAGGGTCCGACTAGGCATGTGGCTATGCACCACCGCTGCCACCGTCGTCGTTCCTGGACCACTACCCGATAGCGCTAGGTCAGCATTCGTTCTTCCCCGACATGTATGGGCCGTACAGGGGGTATGACCCTTGGTCGCACGGCATGGCCCATGCTGAAGGTACGTTTCCTCTCAGGTATGTGAGCGCCAATGTATTGTAGGAATAAACAATATTTGTCCCACAGGTTTCGCGCTCCACCCGAGAGTTGACCTCTCCCCACAGGAGGACGCCTAGGAGGACGTGGACGCCTTCTTCGTGGATGACCCGAGCGAGTTCAGGGGAGCACCTCAGCCCGCACCCATCAAGGTTCTTTCCGGGTCGCAGCTCGGCGATCCCCTAGTGCGCATGCAGACATAGGTGGAGTCGACCCCCGAGGCCTTGGGAGCACAGGATCGCAGGCTCCAGCATCTCTCCCTGTCGGGCCCTGCCCCGCACACCCAACAACAGGAGGGCTGCGAGACTCAACCCTCCCCATTTGATGCGGAGGACCTCAAAGCACATCGAGTGCATCTTCCATTGGATTGAGGCTGAGTCATTGGGGAAGTGGTCCTTGCTGCATGACACGGACGGTGCAAGGTATGGCATAATGACCACTAACCTTGCTGAGGTGTACAACTGGGTTATTAGGGGCCTCAGTTCTCAGCCCCTTGTCGCCATCGTGGAAGGCGTTCTTCACGGTACAATCAGATATTTCAGGGAAAGGCATGCAAACGCAACACTTCATGCAACCAACCCACATGCACCGTCTCGCTCAAGATTACAACAGACATGCAGCTAAGATCGAGAAGGGCTCGATCAGACACGGCCTTTGTGATGGGCACACGAACATCGTTCGACGTGGTCGCCGGACAGAGCAGTTTTGGACGGCTCAGTCTATTGTTACCCACGAGGTATGTCTGGAGACCATGTGAATGAACCTACCTGCACATGCAATAAGTCAAAGCTCCTTCACAAGGTATGCTCTCATGTCCTCGCCTCGTGCAGGACCATCCACATGGACCCATCGAACTTCGTATCGGAGTACTTCATGAAGAAGAGTGTGTAGCAGGTGTGGTGTGGTGAGCTAAGAGGCTTCAGGGTTGTGGGCAACTTCGCCACGTTGGGTATTGCACAGAGGACTTGGATTTCAGATCTTGACCTATTGAAGGGGGGAAGGGCCGTCGGCAGAGTCATCGCATTGGGAACGATATGGACGAAGGGGAAGTTGGAGCGGCAGGTAGACGTTGCGGCCGCTGCCGATAGGAAGGCCACACTATGAGAACTTGCAAGGCGTCTGCCGATACATAGGAACACCGGCGTGAAATGCAGCACCGCTTCTTGTTGGGTGCATAGTGGTAATAAGATTAGAACTGCTAGCAGGTTGTAATTTGTACTTCAGTATGTACCTTGCTTGTTGTAAGTACTGTGGAACTAATTTTGTCGTAATTGCGAATTTTAACTTCATTTGAAGTGTCAATCTCTCGTCCTATTTGCAAAGCATGACATGACCTCGCTCGGCAGCGCACGACGTGACCACTCTCTGTAAAGCAAGAAGTGACCACTCTCTACAAAGCAGGACGTGACCACTCTCTACAAAGCAAGATGTGACCTGACGAGTCAGGTTTGCGCAGCGATGTGACCCAACGAGTCTCCTCAGAGCGCTACATTCATGGACGCCGAATTTTCTTTAAACGATTATAATTTAGGCTGCAGACGCAAAGACCAACTGGCATATAAGTACTACCCCTTCCACGCCGGGTTCTCCTGCATCCAGACTTCAACACAATCTTACTCAGATGGAGAAGCATTTGGAGGAGATCTGCGAAATGCAAAGGGAATATGCGGCCCAAGAGGAACAAAAGGAGCATGCCAGGAGGCCACCTCCCAGTAATGATGCCGCCCCCCGTAGCAGCAACCCCTACCACAACATCCCAACCGAGCATTCGCAACAACACCCGCCCAAGGGGGAGACGCCGCCCCTATGTTGGTGCAGGGACAGATGCAAGTTCTTCAAGTCCAAGCACCGGCTCAGCCTGAGCATGCATTACTAGGGTTGCACGAACTACTTCTGTGACTATCCCGACTGCTGTTGGGACACGAGCCGCTATCGGTAGCCGGTAAGGACAGGTTACAGTATGTTCCCTACCATTTCTCTTTCAAAGTACGCACTAAAAACCTAGAGATCCACCCACACGACCAGTGGACTCTCGACTGCGAGAAGTGGGTGCCAACAAGGACCGCGAGAGAAGGGAGGAGGAGTGCCACACCGAAGAGCACAACGAGCGTATCCGGTGGGAGACGCAGGCCCATCTCGAGGTGTGCAGGCGCAGGGAGCGTGAGGCTCGCGAGAAGGAAAAAAGAGGGAAATGGCGGCCGAGGCCAAGGCGGCCGGCGAGGAATACAACGTCGAGCTTGCAAGGAAGGGCAAATAGCCTCGGTCCATGTAGTAATCCGACCCTGTTCATCTATATGTCCCATGTATTTCTAATTATCTAAAGGCATGTGTATACCGTCCTTGGTTTGTTAGTCTGCTTGCCATGTAACCCCTTATCGGATCAACTATCGTGTTGTAATCGTTGCGCCATGTGACACCCTGATTTTCAGAACCTTTTTGAAATTTTCAAAATAAAAAGAACCATTTTGTTTTGATGAGAATTCAAAGCTTAACCTGAAATTTCATAATGGATTTAAGTTGACTAACCCAAACTTCAACTAAAAGTTCCTTGTTGGTTTGTTGAATTGTTGGAGTTTTGATGGTCTTCCCTTCTCTGTCCATCTTTTACCCACCTCTGGTCTAGACCTCCCTTCGTCTGGGATCTAATGGCCCAGACCTCTTCTTCGTTTGGATCCAAAGGTTCGGACCTCCTTTGTGTTGTCCTCCCCTGGTCCAGACCTCCTTGGGTCTAGACCTCCCAAATGCTTGGACCTCCCTGGGTCCGATTCTCCCTCTCGGGTCTTCTCTGGCTTACAACCTCCCCGAGCCTGTGCCACTCTTATGTGCATCTGAGCTCCTTTGGAATCCTGTTGAAGCTTTTCGGGTTTACTTGGACTTTCCCTCGCCGCTTGTATCCTTGAAACCTTCTCTGGAGGTTCCCTTCAGTACCAGCCCGGTAGTACCACCCGCACCATGCGGTACTACCGCTTCTTCGGACCTCCCCTTACCTTTGTTGGACCTCTCCGCGTCCTTCAGGACCTCTTTATGTCCTCTAGGACCTCCCTTTACCTTTGTTGGACCTCTCCGTGTCCTTCAGGACCTCTCCATGTCCTCTAGGACCTCCCCTTACCTTTGTTGGGCCTCTCTGCATCCTTCAAGACCTCCCTATGTCGGACCTCCCCTTACCTTTATTAGACCTCCCCATGTCCTTCCGGACCTCCCTGGGTCCTCCAGGACCTCCTCCTTGCCTATTTGCATCTCTATTGATTGTGAGTCGTCCGATTTGCATTGGACGGTTTGATCCCGGTGAGACATTCGGATGGTACGAACGTCCCACCCTCCCTAAGCCTTAGATCATTCTGGACGGTCCGATCGAAATCCAGCGGTCCCGACCTCCTCCTTGTAGATCTGGACCGTTAAGACCTCCCCCTTGGAGATCTTAACCGTGCAGACCTCCTCCTTGTACATCTGGACGTTAAGACCTCTCCCTTGGAGATCTTAACCATCTAGATCTCCTCCTTGTACATCTGGACGTTAAGACCTCCCCCTTGGAGGTCTTAACCGTCCAGACCTCCTCCTTGTACATCTGGACCGATAAGACCTCCCCCTTGGGGATCTTAACCATCCAGACCTCCTTCTTGTAGATTTGGACTGTTAAGACCTCCCCCTTAGAGATCTTAACCGTCCAGACCTCCTCCTTGTACATCTGGACGTTAGGACCTCCCCCTTGGAGATCTTAACCGTCCAGATCTCCTCCTTGTACATCTGGACCGTTAAGACCTCCCCCTTGGGGATCTTAACCGTCCAGACCTCTTCCTTGTAGATCTAGACCGTTAAGACCTCCCCCTTGGAGATCTTAACCGTCCAGACCTCCTCCTTGTACATCTAGACGTTAAGACCTCCCCCTTGGAGATCTTAACCGTCCAGACCTCATCCTTGTACATCTGGACGTTAAGACCTCCCCCTTGGAGATCTTAACCGTCCAGACCTCCCTCCTTGAAGATCTGGACCGTTAAGACCTCCCCCTTGGAGATCTTAACCGTCCAGGCCTCCTCCCTTGAAGATCTGGCCGTCAAGACCTCCTCCTTTGGAGAACTTGGCCGTCCAGAGCTCCCCCTTTTGGCAGATCCGATCGTTAGGACCTCCCCTTGGAAAATCCTAACCATTTAGACCTCCCCTGGATTTGATCCTACGGCTCTAGACCTCCCTTGCGGGTGAGGATCTCCTTTTACCTTTGCAGACCTCCCCGTTTGTAATTGATCTTGGCCATTGGACCTCCTTTTTGGAGATCCAACTATCAGGACCTCCCTTGCGGGTGAGGACCTCCTCCTAGCTCTTGCGGACCTCCCCTGATGCACTTAATCTTGGCCGTTTGGACCTCCCCTTTGGAGATCCAACCGTTAGGACCTCCCCGGTGGGTGAGGGTCTCCCCTTGTTCACTGCAAGACCTCCTCAAGGTCATTGCAGGACCTCCTCCGCGGGTCTTGGCAGCCTTTGTTGGGCAGTCACACCCAGTTTTCTTACCTTTGACTGTGTCCTTTGGGCAAGGAAGTCTCCACAGCATTTAAAGCATGTTGTATCACATTAAATGCTCTCATTTTTTCAGTACTCCTGTCATACCATTGTCACATTCCTTGCCTACTCCCATTGTCTTCTTTACCAACTCCTGAGGACCCATGTTCTGGGTCATGTGCATTGGCTTCCACTATATATAGTTTGGGAAGCCCTCCTTTCTCACTTTCTTCCCCATTTCTCCTCTCTGTCTCAACTGAGCACTCTCTGGACCTCCTCAACCAGTTCTTGGACATCCTCTCTCGAGTCCTAAGACCTCCTCCATCAAGCTCATTGGACCTCCTCCCGACCTCCTATCCTCTCTGTTGGTTTTGTATCTAAGTTTATTTGGAGTCCTTTGGAATCTTGTTTGAACTTTATTTGAGTCATTTGGTTTTCACATGTAGATTGTCAAGACCGTGGGGAGCTCGAGTTCTGTGAGGAAGAGGAAGCAGCTCAAGACTTTGAGCAAGGCAAGTTACACTCTTGATCATGTTGCACCCAATACTTCAAATTACTTATGTTCATTTCAAGAATGTATGCATGCTTACTATACTAAGTTATTTCAATGCCTATCTTTCAATTCATAGTTATGCCTACTGCTTGGTATGACCACTGTCCATGTTGAAATCAACTTCATTGTCACCCTAGATAAAACCTGGTTCTTGCAATAGTGAGGACCTGTAGCTTTGAAAAATGAAATGCTTAGTCTCTCTTAGACCGAAATCTTGATTTGGGAGTTTTGACCAAAATATCACTTAATCAAATAATTTGGACCGTGGCATTGGTGTGCTATGGAGATTTCGGCCATGACATTGGTGTGTCATGGAGGTTTTACAAATAGCCATGGCATTGGTGTGCCATGGAGGTTTGAAAAGCAAAGTAAATGAAAAATGGATTTGACTTGGGCGAAGCTGGTTGTTTGGTTGGTGCATGTCTATGCACGGGGGTCGTGTGATCCGATGCCCCAGGGTTGAGGTTTGTCGTCCAAGTCGGTTAAGGACTGGTCTTTGAGACACCACTTGCTAAGCCTATAATGGGCTATACCAAAATTGTGCAACCACATGTTTCCAGTGTGGGGCGTGGGATCTGGCTAATTAATTTGCAAAGCTCTATCGTGGTTCATCCTGTGGATGCGGTGGGTTGTCATGTTACGACTGTTGTAGTCCCACTTGGCATAAGAGGGGGCACCCCATTAACCCGGCGGGTTTCTATCCAAGGGGGGATCTGCGAAACCTTAATGTGGGTGGACTGCGGTGGAGCAATGCATTGTAAAGGCCTTATCATGTGCTCTAGACCTCTCACCAAAGGAAATGTGAGGTGGTATCGACGGATGCCAAGCAAACTAGAGAATTCATGTCATGTGGGTAAAGTGTACAAGCTCTGCAGAGTGTAAATCTATTCGAATAGCCGTGTCCACGGTCATAGACATGCTGGCAATGTCACTCAAAGTTAGCTCTTGGTTTTGGTTTTCAAAAGAACTATGAAAATTGGTTTTGGTGGTTTAACTAAATTGGGTTTGGGCGGGAAGCCATGTGCAGGAGGGTATCCTTCACCATCTTCATGATGAATGCTATCCAACTGAAAATGGATTTCACAAAAAACGAATTTTAATTATTGTAACCTGCCTTGAAACTTAATACCTGTATTTGAAATAAAATTGGCTTTATGCAAATCAACCCTAATATGCTTTCCCTTGATATATCCCTAGGCATGTCATTACATTAATTGTGGGTGTAACTTGCGAGCACGGTTGTTGTGCTCACTCTTGCTTGATTCATGATTTGAGCAGATGAAGACTCCTTTGATGATGAAGACGATCAACTCAATTAGGCCGCACCCTCCAGCCAATCACCTGTGGTGTAATGGGTGGACAGTATCTTTTGTTTTCCGCTGCGTTTGTGTGCTCTCGGTTGCTGGAGCTTGTAAGCAACCCCTTGTAATCAAACCTCCTTTTGTTGTTAATAAAGTTGTGTGGATGTTTTGCTGTCACTTGCGTGCTGTGAGAACTGGTCGATGATTCCTGGGGACCAGTTTGGATCACAGTGGACTTAAGGCTCGTCCTCAAGCCCCACAACCTCCTCGGGTTGGCTCCTCTCGGACCTCCCTCGAGTAGTGCGTGGTGCTTGAGGAGGTCTGAGGTCCAACAACCTCCTCGGGTCGGGACCCCAGACCTCCGGGTGGTCTATCGGACCTCTCGGGAGGTCCTACCGGGATGTCCTCTCGAGACGTCCTGGGGGCTCCTTTTTGGACCTCCCAGGAGGTCCTGAGGGACCTCCCGGGTGTGCCCTAGGCCGGGTCGTGACACGCCATTTCTCCAAAGTTCTCCACCGTGTATGAATTTCCTAGCGCATCACAATATCACTTACATTCGTACTTACAAATCATTGCTACCTCTATCGTTCTCACAAAAATTTTCAGAAATTTAGCGCACTACAACAATATACGACGATCACAAAATGTTATTGCAAGTCTGATAAATTTCGTACCATTGAGATTCTACGAAAATCACAAACAGATCAACCAACCTTGTCAACACCCGTTTATTTCCAAAAAAACAACAACCTACAAATAGGATTTGCTAAATGTATTACCTACAAAATTTGACATTTATTCCCACACAATTATTTCAATCGGATTAATAAAGTATTACTATTATTATTTTAAATCGCCCAATGGTTGGGTGACTTGGTACTGGTCGCTCAACCATTGGACGACTGACGCAAGTCGCTCAACAACCGGGCGACTACGACACGTGTCGCTACGCTGTTGGGCGACTTTGTCCAGTCGCCCAATGGTTCAGCGACCAGTACCAAGTAGCCCAACGGTACGGCGACAGATGATTATTTCTGTCAAAAAAATAACACAGTATTATTTCTGTAATTCTGAAAAAAATAGATTGTTAAAAAAATCCAATTGGAAACATATGGATGGTAAATTGCGCATTTTTTAAAGAAAGAGTGAGAGTGAGTATGGTTATCTACCAGAACTCAAAGGTAGTACTGTATGTGTGCTAACCTTCCATGGACAGCAAGAACCGGAACACCAGTCTTCTCAATCCGGCGTGCCAACTCCAGTGTCCTGACGTGTGTTCAGAAGACGGATTTTACATGTCACTGTTGTGTCAAAGTTCCTTCGCAATGTGGTCAAAATCTACGTGATGCAATTTGCATAGCCTGAATAAGTGCAATGAATTTCCATAGTATGAAAATAGTAAAACAAAACAATAAGAACATGTACATCATGTATAAGCTCAGGTTTGGAGATTAAAGCGGCACCCATTCCTCCACTGAGAGAGAACAACTTTGGACAACCCATGTTGATATCTATAACAATGACATCATTACACCAGGTCAGGATGAAAAACTATAATTAAAGAAAAGATGCAAAGCATGAAAGGTTAAAATAGTTAATCCAATGCCTTGATGAGATCAAACAACCCTAGTAACCCACTGCACTCTAAGTTAGTTTACTTCAGAATTTGGATATTAAATAATTTTAGAAATAAGAATTATACAATCTAAGCAGCTTTAAGTGCCCTCACGACATCTGACGTGCCCATTTGGAATACAACCCTGTCCCTTTCTTGTGGGCAAGTCTGGAACACTAATGGTGTGTTTGGTTCGCTGTATTAGGTTGGCCCGCACCAGCTCATGCAAGCAACTGCGTGTTTGGTTCCCTGCAACGTCACTCTAGCCAGGCCCCGCTCGTGCAAAAGGCCGCCCCGAACCTGGCCCGATGCAAACACAGGTTGGGAGCTTTCCTCGTGAGCGAACCCACGCGTACAGCAATTCTTTGCTTGGGCCTTCAGCGTGCATCGACTCATGGCCGCCTCCTTCGTCCAGCGCTAGGGTTACCTCCCCTCCCTTCCAGTGCCTCCAGTTGCTTGCATCCGACTCCGCAGTCGCCTCCCCTCTCCCCTCCAGTGGCGGGCACCCTCGGGCTCCTCCTAGCTGCTCTCCTCCTCCGGGCGCAAGGCTGCACTCCTCCTCGCTGCTCTCACTGCTCTCGCCGGCGGAGGTAAGACCGGCGGACGGTGCTCCAGCGGGTTACCCGCCGCTGCTCGGCCCTGGTGCCCCCTCTCCTCTTATTCCTCCCCCTCTCCCATGTTGTGCCTAGATCTGTACTTGTTGCATGCTGGAATGACTAGATCTGGAATTATTTTTAATTGATTCGACCCTTGTTAGTTCTTGATGTACTTTCTGAGGATGGTATGCCACTGGAGCGTTCTTGATCTGCATACATGTTTAATATGAAGCATCAAATATTTGTCTAGTTGATCTGTACCCTTGATCTGTTATGCCACTGGATACTTGATCTGTTATGCTGTTATGCCACTGGATACTTGATCTGTACCCTTGTTTATCTAGTTGATCTATACCCTCTGCATACTTTATCTACACTTTCTTCGGTTGATACTAATTTGTGTAGTTGATCTGTACCCTTGTTAATCATTACACCATTGTTAGTCATTTTTGGAACCTCTGCATTCTTGATCTGTACCCTTGTTAGTCATTCTACTCTTGTTAGGCATTCCTGGTAATCTGCATTCTTGATCTGCATACTTGTTTAATATGAAGCATCCTTAGGACGCGGCAGCCGTGGTAGACATGCATAACTGATATATTGGTTTATGCATTTGGTTCGTAGATGGATGACTTGGCACGTAAAGGACAACTCCTACTTGTGAGGGTCTTTGGTCTAGTTCTTTATACTGTGTGCTTACATGCTTGCCATAGTTAGAAGAGCTAGTGCTAGACAGTCCACTCCTGTGATTACGTATGGTCCTATGGTAGAAAGGGACATAGCTCGGCAATCGAACCTCCAATGGATCTACAATTCTATTGACACACATTGTTTAGAGCAGCTTAGAATGAGGAGGGCCCCTTTTTTCCATCTCTGTAATTTGTTTCGTGCAAGACAGCTGCTCCGAGATAGCATTAATACCTGTGTTGAGGAACAAGTGGCCATGTTTCTCCTCGTTGTTGGCCACAACCATAGGTTTAGGGCTTTGCAGCCAACATTTAGGAGATCCATTGAGACCATTAGCCGATACTTTCAGGATGTTCTGTTTGCTGTTGGGGAGTTGCGTAACGAGATAATCTGACCACCCTCCACTGAAATCCCTACTAAAATCCAAACAAATAGGAGGTTCAATCCCTATTTCAAGATAACAATATGCTTACTCAACTTGTAGAGAGGTTTGAGCTGGCTTAAATTGCTTCCATGTATGTTAGGACTGCATCGGTGCAATTGATGGAACCCATGTGCTCGCAAGGGTTCCTACAAAAGTCTTGGCAGCCTTCAGGGGTAGGAAGGGCACTACTACCCAGAATGTCATGGCTGCTGTTGACTTTGATCTTAAGTTTACTTATGTCCTTGCTGGTTGGGAAGGGTCAGCCCATGATGCTCTCATACTTGTTGATGCATTGGAGAGGGATGATGGCCTAAGGGTCCCCCAAGGTATACTAGATAATTACGTAGAAGTTTATGTTGGTTAAAATTTTGTCACACTTATGGTAGTAATGTTTAGGGTTCTCTTATCATTTGGTAGTCAAATACTACCTTGTGGATGCGGGCTATGCTACTCAACCTGGCTTCCTTTCACCATACCGAGCCACTCGGTACCACTTGAGAGAGTATGTTGGAGGGAATTACCCTCGGACTGAGAGGGAGTTGTTCAACCTATGACACTCTTCTCTTAGGGTTTCGGTTGAAAGGGCCTTCGGCACGTTCAAGAACCGGTTCAAGATTGTTTACAATAAACCTTTACGCCCATTCAAGACCCAAGTCAAGTTAGTTCTTATATGTGCTATCCTACACAATTGGATCCTTCAATATGGAATGGACGAGTGTGTCCCACCAGAGTCCACGTGGGATGCGAACCCTATCGATGAGGAAGGACACAACAACATTGCACAAGATAATAGGGCATGGGCTCAGAAGAGGGATGACTTGGCTAGGGAGATGTGGCAGAATAGGGGGTCCTCTCGTGTGTGATGGTGTTGCACTTTGTCATTTGTACTTTGTCATTTGCACTTTGTCATTTGTACTTTGTAAGTAGCATTAACTGAGACTATTGGTTGCATGCAATGGTGATGATTTCCGTATTACCTCCATCATTGTATATGTTCTCCAGTATTGTATCTAATTACTACTTTTATTATTGTGTGTGCTGACTTGGTCCTTGTTGCACTAAAGGGGATGGCTGACTTGGGTGATGATTTGGGGGGAAACGATGGGCTGGGGGGTAGTGCTGCTCAAGGGGGTAGGCATGCTCTTCGTTGGACAACTGCAATGTCTAGCTTCATGCTTCGATGCCTGGTTGAGCTCATAGGGCAAGGTATTAAGACCGATAAGGGGTTCAAAGAGGTCCACCTAAACCAGTTTGCTAGGACTTTAATTGAGGACACGGGTATTGAGGTCAGTGGAACTCAGGTCTACAACCATCTTCGCAAGTGGCGTGCAAAGTGGGTGAAGATTACTAGACTTAGAGACATTAGCGGGTCACTTTGGGATGACAACCAATGCATGACAGTGCTTGATGAAGAGCACTATAAGGGATACATCAAGGTTTGTTAATACAACAGTAACAACTAATCTCCAATCCTTGCTTGCTTGTCTCTAACACAAACATCTAACCTCCAATCCAACTTATAATCTTATAGGACGACCCCAAGGATGTGGACTACCTCAATGTCCCGCTGGAGAACTACGTTCAGATGGCCACTATCTTTGGTTCAGGACAAGCCACAGGGAGGTATGCCATGGCCTCCAATGAAGCTCTAGGGGTTCCATCCGAGCTTTCTGATACCTCCTTCAACAAAGGTATCGAAACTGAAACAGTTACTGGAGGTGTGTCATTTGGTGATGGGCTGGGAGGTGCTAGTGTTGTTGCTGGTTTTGGAGGCGCTGCTGGGCTTGGAGGTGCTACTGGTGCTAGTGCTGCTGCTGGCATGGGAGGTGCTGAATTTAGTGGCAAAGAGGCCTCGAGCTCAGGTGGGAAGAGGAAGAGAACTCCCCTTGTGACCGAGGAGGAAGCTGTGATATTGAACAACATGTCAGATGTTGTACGTGAGATGGCCAGTGCCATCAAGTACATCGTGCATGTCGAGTGTCATCCTGACCTGTATAATGTTGTCATGGATCTCCCAGGCTTTGATGAGGAGGCAATGTTGGTTGTTCTTACCTACTTGACTAACAACAAAGCTGTAAGCCTGGTTTTTATCCAAATGAGTGAGCCTAGGCGTGCGATGTGGGTTAGTTCTTACCTAGCCGCTCACACCTCCAAGTGATCCTAACTAACTATTTGTGGATGACGAACATCCCAGAGGTGGTGCTTTAAAACCCCTCCAATTTTGTAAGTACATTGAGCTAAACTCCCATCACTGCTTTTGATTAAACTTCCATCACTGTTTCTGGAGTTATGGTTCTACTGTACATTGAGCTGTATGTCTTTCTGGAGTACACTGAGCTGTATGTCTTTCATAATTCAAGGTTGTTAACTTATGAAATGTTTGAATGATTGGCAAAATATGGTAGGTAGTTAGATAATACAAAATCTGGTTGCTAGTTATTAATGATTGACATAATCTGGATGTATTAGTGCATGTTTTGCTTGTATTGTATGCCAAGTTCATAGATGGCTTCTATGTCTGAACTCAGTATAGAAATCTGGATGTGTTAGATTGCCTTGTTTTGGTTTAACTTGCGCTGAAATACCAGAGGTGGTGCTTTAAAACCCCTCCAATATTGTCGTTTGGATTCCAAAAATTGTTGTTACTCTTGCTGTATTGATTATTCCTTTCATAAAGAACTTTGAATGCTGGTGATTTTTACCTACCTAAATATGCTTTGAATTTGTGCCAATTCAGTTAGTTATGTGCTGTTGTGCATCTTTGACCACAAATTTTCTAGCTTTTATTCAAAGGGTACATGTTTATATTTGATGGCATAAACCAAATCGTGTTTTGCTTTCCATTTAAAGCAACATTTTGCTGAATATGGATATGCTATTTCCCTTTTGTCTCATCCATTCTTTGTCTGGTAATGTTGGTTCCCTGTCTGTAGCTAAGTACTATTCTGCTATTTTTGTTGTTTCTATTACTGCTGCTACTTCTGGAGCTTGGACTACTTTTGTGCTGAAATTTGCACACTGTAATGCATATCTGAACTTCTGGAGCTTATGGACTTCTGGAAATTTGCACACTGTAATGCATATCTGAACTATTTTTGCTTCTGTGGTTGGACTGCTTCTGGTGTTGAAATTTGCTTCTGTGGTTGGACTGCTTCTGGTGGTTGGACTGCCTTTGGAAATTCTGGAGCTGAAATATGCTTCTGTGGTTGGACTGCTTCTGGTGCTAAAATTCTACGCCAGATCTGAACCTCTGGATATCTGAACAGTACATTGATGTTTCTGATTTTGGTCATTGATATTTCTAAGGTTGTGCTGAGATTTGTACACTGTAATGCATTTTGTTCAACCTTGACGTTGTGTTCACTGTCCTTCTGGATATCTGGACTTATGGAGCTTGGATGTAAACGAGTAGAGATGATTTGTGTCATGTAACTTTGTTGTTTTGTGTCATGCAATTTTGGATATAAACGAGTAGAGATGATTTCACTCCATTGGAATTCAAGTCTGCAAAATTTTAATTTTATTTAGCACCGAAATTTTGGCTGTAAATTTGTTGTTTTGTGTTATGCCATTTTGGATGTAAAGGGGTAGAGACAATTTCACTCCATGGTAATTCAAGTCTACAAAATTTGGAATTAAAGTTTACAAACTTTGATGTTCTTCAGCACAAAAATTTTGGTATTGAAATGACAGCCTAATCTTATCTCCATATCATACCTCAAATGTGATGATGATGAGATATTTAGCTTAAGCATGAGGTCCATAGCCATTTTTCCATCCTACTAATACATTCTACTAAGAGGGGTATTCTTACCACCCAATACAAGAGGTGAGCACAAACTCCCACATGCAGGCAACCAAACAACCTAACATTGCATCCAAATCATGCATCCACTCTCTGATCTGACCAACCAAACAACATCTCAAAGACACTGCCCAATGAAATAACCAACCAATACCCCATCTTGTATCCACTCAGCCTGGATGGATTCAGCCTGGATGACCTGTACGGGACAGGCTAGGGGCATGCAGGGAACCAAGCACACCCTACGTTATCAGCCCCTCTCTCCACAAAATCGGTAGTCCCGAGAGATTCTGGCCAACATTGAACAACATGATTAGCATGAGTGGAATGATACCACACAAATCCAACAAATTTGGACAATAGTGGACAACATACGGAACAAACAAATGAAATCCTATAGGTGTCAAAACTTAAAAGGTTCTCCAGCCTCGTAGGTAAAATCAAGAAGTTCACTTCATAAAGCATCTAATTATACACCTGTAAAGTTATCCAAACATCTGTTTTCTTCTATCTTCAATACCAACCCTTTACCATCCAATAATCATTTAAGATAAATATTTCGAATCACCTACTTCAAATGCAAAAATTATTGGAGTAAAGTTATCAGCAATACTATGATATGCAAGATCTTAACAGAAATTTATGAGTATAACATAATTGTTCATACAGAGGTCATAGTAGTGAGATCATAATAAAATATTAAATGTCGATTGAACTACAATACCATTTGTAACACGTTCACACTTCAAAAATTTATGATCTATTATTTCTTCTCCGTAAGTAATATCAGCACCATATTCAAGACCCAAGAGCCTAAGCAAGCAGAGTACCCTACAAAAGTAATTAACAAAATAAGGTAGATAATACATACAGCTATGTATTCAGATGTTGAGCAAATCCTCTCAAGAAAATATCTTCAAGCTGTAAAGGATGACTACTATGTATTCAGCAATCCTAGCATAGGAACTCATTGGTATCTATCTATCTATCTCAAAAATAGACAGTAATACCACTTAATTTACTAACAGAAATTATATGCTCAAGGACTTATTTAGAAGCAGAAATACAGGACAACAATATAAAGTTCTAGGTTATTAGAATTGACAAAAAGTAGTGCTAACTGCATTCAACAAAGTGATGTTTGGCCCTTTAAATTTCACCTCATACATGCATGATGTTTCCAATACTTGTACAACACTACAATAGCTTGTAATACACGGACCATGATTTTTTCAGTCCTTCATTAGGCGACGACAATATACAGCCAGTAATCTTAGCTTTTTCGAGTCACAGCATGAGAAAGCAAATTTGATCAATCAAATAAACCAGCAGCCTTGATACCTCAGCTCCTGACGCTATTGCTCTCAAATTATGACATGTCCGGCCATCAACAGTTTCTAGTAGCAATACGAACAACAACAATGGCATCAGTTGGGGGAAAATTATACTAATTAGGGTTCTAATTCAAGTGTTGCATTATTGATCCAAACAATCAGCCGATCTCACAACTAAGGCTCATAAGAATTAAGAAGCGAAAAATTAGTTCATCGATCGAGCATCAAGCTACTTATTCACTTCTGAATAAGGCCAAAAGCATAGAAAATCATTTGTCACACATGCAGAAACACCATGATTACAACCCCCTAGAGCCGCATCTATGCGAAACTCTGATTTCCAAGTAGGGAGATCTCTCAGGCTAACGGTTTGATTAACACAGCTTGCAACACGACCATCGCACCGAGAAGACGAGCTACTCACTCACTCCGCGTGCACAAGTAGAAATCTAAAGCTTCCAATTCTAGATTTGGGGAGCCCTAAATCTAGGATCCAGAACTCCGAGCTAAAACTCGCATCCTAAGCTACTAACTCATCACCCTTCCCCACCCATGGGAGCAGGCGATTCGAGGTGTTATGAATAGCGCTTGTATTCATTATGAGGTCAATGAGCCAATATATATACAAGTATAGGCGTGGTATATATGCAGGTAACTCCTTAACAATGGGAAAAATACACAGCCAATAATATACATCTAACACCCCCTCAAACTTATGATGGATCAACAACATGAAGTTTGGAGAGATAGAAGCTATGCTGGGCTCTGGTCCGCGTCTTTGTGAAGAAGTCTGTCAACTGAAGTTCTGAATGCACATACTGAAGAGCAACAACCTAGTCCTGCACCTTTGTCCGTATGTAGGAAGCATCAACACCAATATGCTTAGTAAGCTCATGCTTCACCAGATTTGTAGCAATACTAATAGCCCCTGTACTGTCAGACAAAAGAGGAGTGGGTGCTAAAACTGAAACACCAAAATCCTCAAGTAACCATCGTAGTCAAGTAACCTCCACTGTCAACAAAGCCATAGCTCACAACTCAGCCCCAACACTCGAACGAGAAACTGTTGTCTGCTTCTTAGTCTTCTAAGCAATGAGAGAACCACCAAGAAAAACATAATAAGCAGAGAGAGACCGGCGATCAAAGTGATAACTAGCCTAGGTGGCATCAGAATATGCCTAGAGCTGTAAAGAGCTAGAGCGAGAGAAAAACATACGACAAGTGATGGTTCCACGAAGATATCGTAGAACACGAAGAAGATGACTATTCGTGTCTTTCGTGCTGACTCTGCTGAGGAATACTTGTCAAGAGTCATTCGTGGTTTTCTTGCTAAGCAGGGCACACTCTCTCTCTCAGTTTTCTTACCCTAATGCTCATGTCCAAAACGGTGTGGCTAAAACGGAAGCATCGTCATCTTCTTGAGACTATCTGTGCTCTTATGCTTGGTTCTGCTGTCCCACCACATATCTGGGCTGAGGTTGTTTCTACTATCACTTTCTTGATTAATATTCAGCCTTCTTCTGCTCTTCAGGGTGGGATCCCAGTTGAGCGTCTCTGTGGCAAGACTCCTAACTATTCTAGTCTTCGCCTCTTTGGGTGTGTGTGTTATGTTCTTCTTGCCCCTCGTGAGCGCACTGAGTTGACCGCTCAATCCGTGGAGTGCGTTTTTCTGGGCTATAACACGTTCAAGATGAGGCGACGTCTTCGTCTCGGCGGTGGATCGGGCTTGCGCAACGGATTAGGACGCACGCGCGAGCTCGGTCGACCGGCGACGGGGGCGGCGCGATGAAGACGAAGATGGCTCGGCGCACTGCAACAAGGCGGCCTTCAGACGAGGAGGAGATCGGCGCTGGATGGCGCGGCGACCGAAGACGACAAGCGACGTGTGGTGGCAAAGGACACGGGAAGGGTGGCGGCGGCTGCCGGCAGAGAGACCGGCGGCGGCAACTGTAAAACTCTAACCCTAACCTCGCTCTGATACCATGTTATGAATAGCGCTTGTATTTGTTATGATGTCAATGGGCCAATATATATACAAGTACATATTTAACATATATACATATAACCTCTTATACAATAGAAAAAAATATATTATACAATAGAAAAAAATATATATCAATAATATGCGCGGTTTGGATCGAGAGTTGGAATTACCACGCGGACCACGGGCGCAAGCACCAGCCTGTCGCGGTACTCCATCCCTCGCCGCGGCTTCTCCGCCTCTGACTGAACTCTCTCCCCCGGCCTGGTCTGAGGTGACCTGCGGGCCTGGCCTACTTTGCACTAAAACAAGGTGAGAATGCTGGAAAGCGTGTTGTGAATTGACTTTAAAAAAAATCTCGTTTTCATCTTAGCTATGTAATCATGTTGGGATTTCCCTGCATCATCTCTCGTGTTTATGCACCTTAAGTACATGCTCTCAAGTCTCAAGGCTCTTCCAACTACAAAAACTGTCGACGAGTATAGTAGAGCCAGCGAGAAACAGGCTTGATCGTGGATAGGATGAAACGAACCACCCTTTTGCCCACTGGAAGCTAGCGTGAGATTGACAGGATCATCAAAGCGGACAGAAAGATAAATGTAGCATTTCTTTTCAAACTTTCTCAGTGTCACGCAAGCTAGGTATAATGGATGTACTGTACAAATCACAAAAGGTTGTCTGTATACTGCATCTCACAGTCTCGCCACAGCTGAACAACAGAATTCAGTTATCCAGATCATTGTACCAAATAGCGGACGTAGCAATAACAGTTACGATGTTTCAAATTGCATATACAATATGCTCTTTACATGTAAAACTCAAAATCATCACTATTATTTAGAATACGTTATGGGATATAGCATCCGCTACAAGTCTACTATCCGCTATTTAGTACCTTGACCCAGGTAGCCAAAGCAAAATGAACTAGCTAGCTCAGCTTTTCCACTAAGATGCAAATGAGAACGCCACCCTTTTGGATTGTTAACATCGGATCCAATGCATAAATACAACGGTTTTGCTAAACAACATTCGACTATTTTTTTTGGGTCAAAATAGTCGAATTTTTATCCGTCCGATATGCTTTGATATTTGCACTTCTTCTCATCTGATGAATTGGGTCCAAATTTATTATGATTTCTTCTTCAGAACATAACGGGTTCACCACATTACCGTATTTTATTGCTATAGAATTTAATTTTCAGTCTTTTTTTTTTGGTTCAATCTCTCAAAGTATATGTTAGATTTTGAATCATGTGATGGAAATATGAGTTATTAAGACTTTCGAGAATAATTACAATGACCAAGAACAAAAATTACATAAATAATTTACTATAATTTATGTATAATGATATTGTAAGTAAACAAAAAATTAACTGTTTGGGGCTGAGAAGATAGTTGAATCATAATCGCGCGCACGTGCAGTTTGCACAGCACAACAGGAGTTAGGTGGAATCATAGCCGGATCTGGCCGGATCAACAACGGCAAGCTCGTCGGGGGTCGCGGTGGTGACAGTAGCACCCACTCGGCCCTCACCTCCCTACACAAACACAAGAACGCACAGGATACACGCACACCTCTCCCCAAATTCCAACACTCTGCTCGGTTGCTTGCATCCATACAAACACTGAAATCACTACCTCCTCTTCTTCCCGGAGGCCACTCCCTCTCCCTCCACATCTCTCTTAGCATGAGAGACACCAGCGCTCTACTACCAGCCATGCTGCTTGCAATGCTTCTCCTACTAGCGTCCGAGCTCGCCACCTTCAGCTGCGGCCACAGGATTCCCAGAGCAGACGTAGCGGCATGGAAGCGCGGGCACGTGGCGCCGCCGACGGCACGCGCGACGTCGTCCCCGACGGTGGCCGGTGCCGACGATGCGGCTCCAGCGTTCGGTGAATCCAAGAGGCTGGTTCCTCAGGGCCCTAACCCGCTGCACAACTAGCACAGGTCCTTCCTAGCTCCCATTTTCTCGCGCAGAAGAACGGTATGCACAATACAATCACATACACAGTGTTGTAACTGTAATTAGCTAGCACAGTAGAGCTTTCAAGTCTGAATCCAAGACAAGAGCCGTACCATGTAATAATTACATGCCTCCTTCTCTTGCTCCCTAGTATTTTCTTCTCTCGAGAAATGATTTGAAATAGGACAATGATTGGGAGCTTGCGATCTTTGTTGTTGCAAGAGTTTGGAACGGCCGGCTAGGCTTGTGTTTTTTCCAGGGTGTTTAGCGTCATTTCACTTTGGGAAGGTAGCAAACGGACATGGGGAGCCAGGACAAGCTGGTGCTTTGTCGCGCCTTCGCTATACTATGATTACTACTTACTAGCCTTTTTGTTCTATTGTGGCGGTACTATCATCAGTACCCTTTGTTATCTTCTCCCTCGCATGGTAAGAAACGTCGTGTAGGAGATAAAAAAATTGTTGGCAGTTTAGGTTAATCTATATATTGATGCGACAGAGAGGAACTAGAGATACAGTCATGCAGTGCTGCTGGAAGGTCAAAGAACAACCCCTCTGATCTGTAGTTTGAGTGAACATCAAGCCATGATATACTCTCATCATCAGAAACATCAAACATGTCAGGGGGAACATGGTGGTGAGTGCTGGCTAACGTAGTAGTAATATGTTGCACAAGCACCATAGACAAGTACCAGTATATTACTGCAAGAGATTAGGATGTCATCCTCTCCGCAAATTTACATCATTAGTAGTAAAGAGTGCACCTAATGGAAAGACTATATATATATATATATATATAAAGACCATATGTTCATATCCTTTCATCATTAGTTAATTGCCTGTCGTTATTGCAATGGGTTAAGTGAACATCAAGAGTACGGTTCCTCCACAGTTCATCCAAGTGGAGAACACCATTATTACAACTTTTAAGACTCGAAAAGGGTACCGATGCCGATACGGGAAGTCCGTCGCAGCAATCCTACTTATAAGATGAACATAGACAAGTAAACTAATTTTGCAGTCTTTTACATAGGCTGTGTTCAAGCACACGGCTTGTCACAGCACTGCAGCAAGACATCACAGTATCTGCTTCTTCTCAAGATGATTGCTTCCAGCCACCAAAGTTTTCCTCAGAGAAACCCCGCTCGCAAGCCTCCTGAGGATAGAAGAAACATTCCAGAAAAGATGTATAATGATCAGAAGAAGGGCCAGCTCGTTAATCTTTATGGCAATAGAAAGCAATAGAAAAGAAGACCGAGATACCCACCAACACAAACAAAGTACATTTAGTAGCCATTGACAGAAACTGGAAGTGGAAAAGGGGCAAAAGGAGGTCTAGCAATCTATTGCCGGTTAGGAGTTATCACTTAGGGCATGTACAATAGTCTCTCTCTGATCTCATCTTTTATATCTCCACCTCATCAACCAACGGTGCTAGAGATGATTGCTCTACTAGATTATCTCTTAGAAATGACCCACACAGTAAATACAGCAACATTTTTAATTTTTTTCCACCACCGGTCCTACATGTCAATGTCTATCAAACTCTCTCCCTCCCTCTCCCACCTCTCTCCCTCCTCAGCCTAAACCCAACCACCAAGGTCGCCGCCTCTGAGCTTCTCTATACCACGGTGCCGAATTTTTTTTTAAAATAATATTTTTTTTAAAAATATTTACAAAACTAGGTCATCATCTCAAAAAATTGCAAAAATAGGTTCCCATCACTATTTGAAATGGCGACAGGAACCCTGTACACTGAGGGCAGGTTCCTGTCACCATTTCAACTAGCGACAGGAATATATGAATTTGAGGGTATACAATTAAGGGTACACAATTAAGTACACTATATCGGAAACCTAAATTCAGAATTTTAGAGATAATTTCAGAGCATATAAAATTCTGAAAAAATTACACAAACAATTACACTATGTAAGAAGTGTTCATAAAAAATTTCATAATTTTTGGACCTTATTTGGTATATTTACAAATTCTACAAATAGTATACTTAAATGAATTTTAGAGACAAATTCATAATGGATAAAATTATGAAAAAATTACACAAGCAAGAACACTTTATCTGGATACTCCACAAAAATTTTTGTAATTTTTGAGTTTATTTACTATATTTAAAAATTCATATATTCTCGTTGCCATTGAAATGATGCAGCGAATTACGCCCAGCCAGACAAGTTCGCATCGCCATTTCAATATTGATAGGTTCCTGTCGCCTGGCGACAGGAACCTATTTTGCGATTTTTTTTGAGATGATAACCTAGTTTTGTAATTTGTTTTAAAAAATGTATTATTTCAAAAAAAAAATCCCACGGTGCCGCCTTTCACGCGTCGCCTCCAGATCGCAGCGCCGGCCTCCACCTTCTCCCCATCTCCGCCCCCGCGTACATCCTTCTCCATCACCACCGCCTACATCCTTCTCCATCAGACCATCACCGCCGCAACCTTCTCCCGGCACGGCGTCTCCAAACCCAGCCGTTGGCCGCTGCCTTCTCCCCCACCCTCGCCACCGCCTACATCCCCCTCCATCACCGCCGCCACCTCCCCTGTCACCACCGCGACCCCCGACGAGCTTGCCGTTGTTGATCTGGCCAGATCCGGCTCGCCGGCATCTGGATCTAGCCGGATCTAGCCAGAGCAAGCGATCTCCGGACGCCCTCGTGTTCGTTGCGACCGATACCTTCTCCGGTCGCCGCCGGATCCGCCGCATAGCTGTCATCGTCTTCACTGCGCCGTGGTCACGCCACCGTGTGGGCCCTGCAAACCGTGTGAACGACGGATGGCTCCTCTCCAACAGAGCATGCGGTCGTATCTTCGCGCGTTGACTTGCGTGCCGCGATCGTCACATGAGGAAGCGACAGATTCTGTTCTCTCTCCTCCGGCTCGGATTTGGGTTGTTGCGACAAGCTGACCGGCGGCTAAGGTGTCACTGTTGGAGATGCTTTTATCACATGAAGTTACTACTAGCATAAATAGTATGAAAAGCTTGCATGTAGAGTACTTATATTTTTGGTAGAAAATGTCAGTATTTTAGACAGATAAATATTATCATTACCAGTCCACAACTTTCTTAGTGACTAGTAATACAGATTTTTTTTTTGTCCCAAAAGAGTCAATAGTCACCAAGATGGCGCACAACAACATTGTGGGCGATGATACGAATTGCCCCCTTTGAACATGAATGTGAGACAATTACCTCCGGAGTGAACGTCAGGCCAACTTTGATTTCTCCACGGTATTCTTCGTCTTTCACAACATTGTAAACAGTTGGAGGGATGCTTCCTTCTGTATACAGTGCTTCCAAAGGGATCCTGCAAGAATCGGCTACTCAGTTGTAAATTTGTAATGGACATTGCAATTTGCAAACGTTCGATTTGGATCCTGCAAACATTAACCGAACTGCAAACTGCAAGTTTACGGTTGCATAAATGCAAGACCGGTGGAAAAAGTAGTCCTTTTAGCACAGTTTTCTCGCAAAGATTTGAACTAGTTTTATGTAAGAATTCAAGACTTCAAGCTCCGCAAATGACGCATAGAAACATTTTGGGTTCATCCCATCGTCGGATAAAGAAATTGACATGCGCCCAAAATAGCTAGGTTAGGTCGACTCGAATTAGCCTCTAGTTCACTGGCTGTATCACATTATACTTACAAAGGATCCATGAATAACATGATGTACTTACGTTGCTTCACCAACAAAGTCGTCATC
This sequence comes from Phyllostachys edulis, assembly GCA_036346405.1. NCBI lineage: Eukaryota > Viridiplantae > Streptophyta > Magnoliopsida > Poales > Poaceae > Phyllostachys > Phyllostachys edulis. The sequence goes on along the minus strand of CM070552.1, from coordinate 53,396,220 downwards.
TGTGCCGCTATCACTGTCCAGGAGCTTGATGATGAGCTCCGTTGTGTTGTGAGAGACAGTGAACACAAAGGTTTCATTCCATTCAGGGTCACTTCCTTTGCCTGCACCGAGTGGATCAAGTTACATTCGCTTGGGAAGTCAAGGGAGCATGGCACTAGCATTAATAAGCCAACTCGTTTTTAAAACATGTCCAAAAGACATCTGCTTTGCGCCTGTAACGAACAAAGTCATTTCCCATTTGGCAAACCTGTCTTCTTTCAGCAAAGAATGTATTGATGGATCTTGTTTTTTCTTTGTGAAAAGTTCCATGGTCCATGCCATTTTTTTTTCTTTCTAGAATAGGTTAATGTCAGTTGTGACAGAATATGCGAAAAACTGAGAGCTGCAATTTTGACACGATTTGCACCGTTTTTCCATTGTAGTTTTTTCTTTAGATATCTTCTGCTCTTCAAGTGATCAGAGTTTCAGACGTCTCACTAGCATGACATGCTAAAGAACATGACTGACGCGTGACAACCAATAATTACTAACTTTCTCTGAAAAAAAATACTAACTTACTATCAACATTGCTGTTACGAGCAGGTGCAATGAACAAATTACCGTCATAATGCATAGCCTGTCTACGATTTTAGCATAAAAAAGCAACCTGTTTTGTTTTGCATCCTATATGAAAAAGATTTTGGCTAATACGTACAGAGCACGAGGACACGTGTTACGACTTTCAGAACCGCGATATCTGAAATAGGATATCTAACATACCTGATGCGACACTGCTCCTCTGCTCCTGCGAGCGGCATTTCAGGACCGCGTATGGATCCATGTTGCCTGCGGGGATGGTTTGCAGCCACGAAACTTATCAACAAGAATCGATGCCCTTTCAAGAGCGGCAAAATGAAAACAAAAAACAGCTCCAGAATTTTTCCAATTTGGCTGATCCAGATGTTACCACCGAGCTAATCGAACAAGTAACGGAAAATCACAGTAGAATTCGAAGGGGAGAAGCACAAGCGTACACAGGTAATCGGTGTTCTCGAGGCCCTTGGCTCCGACGAGCAACACCTCGAGCGTCCCCTGCACCATCTTCCTCCGGCCTGACAGATCTCGCCTTCTCCTACCTCCCGAACGATCAGGAACTGTACGGAGAATAGAAGATTAAACGCCGAGATGGCGAGATCCAATCCAACTTATGGGGCATATTTATAGGCGTTGAAAACGAGTCACGCGCTTGCGTTTACGCGCTTGCGTTTACCTCCCCACCCCACCCACATGGAGGTGGCGTGGTAGGGTAATGGCGCTATGGGTCTGTTTGGTTTTTGATATTGCTTTAAAATTTTGGCTAGTCTTTAGTTCTATTCTATATTTGGCGTTGTCCTTCAAATTTTGGTCACACCTATTAAACAATCGGGTCTAAGCTGACAGTTCTGACCCACGACGGGCTCTTTATCCATCCAGTAGCCTATATAAATGAGGGGACCTCAACTGACAAGAATTGTTGACCAGTCAATTATCCAAGTATATCTTTATTCATTTATTAACAAGTAGGTACGGTTTTGCTGGGCCCAAGTTAGCTTTCTGGGTTCAAGATCAATCAAACAGTCGGAAGGTGGGCATATAAAGTCTATCCTTTGACCGTCCCAGAAACTCCCTCTGGAGACCCAGCAAGACCTCCTCGAGGACTTCTCCAGGACCTCCTCAAGGATCTCTCCAAGAAGTTTCTAGGACCTCTCCCCCGCAGAAGAGGTCCTAGAGGATGGTTACCCACGTGTAATTAATAGCGGTTGCACGTGGAGATATCAGCGATAACTGTCATCACGAAGGGACTCGACGATTGGCGGGAAGAGACGCGACGATTAGCGCGAAGAGGCACCACCGTAGTTAAATGTCGACGCTTGTAAAACTATAAATAGCTTGGCCTGAGTGCCTTTGTAACATAGATTCACATCTAAACCCTAATCCACGTATATTCAAAGCCACTTTCCCTGTAATCAGAGCATACTCTTTGCAATACACATTCTCCATTTTGAGTCTCTTGGCAAACAGATAGTACTCTCCATATTTCTTTATTATATTCTTATTTGTTCGTTCTGTGACGAGAGTCCCAGACGTCGACAGTTGGCACCGTCCGTAGGGAGCGCTGTCATCATCTTCACCTACTCGATTCTGGTAATGTGTGTAGTTTTTTGTTGATGAATCACAACCCTCCTGCTTAAAGAGAAGAAAGCATTCTCGACATCTTTGACTACGATGAAGGCATGGAGGAAAATTTCGTCCTCGTGTCTAGCAACACCTACGGTTCCTCTGGGACCATTGCTAAGGCACCGTCGTCCACCGAACATTTTGCCTCTACTGGCTCCACGCTGGTTGTGCCTTCGTCCACAGGTACCGCTGTGGACGAATACTATCCCGAGCCTGTCTCCTTTGGAAGAGGAGATTCGCAAGGTCCTTGGAGCCCAGCGAACCGTGATGATCTCGCTGGCGGCATCCACCCTGAAGGCTTGGAGAGAGTATCTGGGGAGAATCTTTTATTCACCCTACATTACGCCTCGTCCTCTTCCTCAGAGGATGAGGGCATGTTCACCCCCTCAGCGTGTTCCAACGGTCATCAGATCGCCGCTATCGGTAACATTCAACCCAACCCCGACGATAATCCCGGAACATCCGGGCAACGTCGGGAGCAGGAGGAACAGGAACGCCTCCAACGAGAGGAAGAGGCCCGACAAGTTGAGATACGTGCCACCACACAAGCGCACATCTCGCATGTTCGAGACCGCTACTTCCAAGACGCCCCTGGCTCCTCAGCAAGGGCGCAACTGCCGGCGATGCGTACACCACCGCCGCGAGCGACGATGATAAGAGGTTCAAATGCCTTACCAACCCCTATGCAGGAGGATTTCCCTGCAGAACGCGTTCGCTACTTAGCGACCGCCCTCGCACGTCCTCCGGAAGGATTGACTCTGGAGCAAGGAGTGCATGTGATGTGTGCAATTGTATAGGAACTACAAGATGCGACAGAGAACATCTCAGCCTGATCACCAACTATCCTTTCCAAAATAGACTCGCACCTAGAGGGTCCTCAACCGAACGCCGAAGGCAGAGTCATAATCAGGATGCACTTGGTCGTCGTGTCCAAGACCAAGGTGAGCGTGACACTCGTTTTTTGGAATGTAGCAGACGTCCCAGTTCTCCTGTTGGTCATAATAATCGTCGTAATACACGGCAATGTATTGGACCATATGCAGGATGCAAAGCTTTTTCCCTTGGATTGAGGGACGTCACCTGGCCAGAAAAGTTCAAGCCAGGGAGCATGGAGACTTTCGACGGAACACAAAACCCATCGGAATTCCTCCAAATCTACACTATCGTCGTCTAAGTTGCTGGAGGAGATGATAAGGTAATGGCCAATTATATACCCACGGCTTTAAAAGGTTCCGCTAGGACCTGGTTATTCAACCAACCTGAAGGATCCATACATAACTGGGAGATGCTCTGTAATGCATTGCAAAATAACTTTAAAAGTTGTTATGCAAAACCAGGAAGGAAGATGATTTACATCGGTTTCGTCAAACCCACGAGGAAAATTTACGACAATTTGTGAAACGTTTTATAGAAGTCCGTAATACTATCCCAAATATTTCTGACGACTCTGTAATTCGAGCTTTTAAACAGGCGGTGAGATACCGAAGGTTCACAAAAGACCTCAACATCAACCCGCCTAGGTCCATGTCGGAACTTTTCGACATGGCGGATCGATACTCCGACGCCAATGAGGCAGTGGAATGGAATCAGATGGTGGTTAAAGGGATCACTCCTCCTCAGCCAGGCCTCGAGGAGGTCAAGGAAAAGAAATCCAAGAGATCTGAGGGCTCCACGAGCAGCAAAGGTAAACTCAAGAGAAAGGAAAAGAGGAGGTCCAAACAGTCCACCAGGGAGGTCATGGCAAATTGACTAGCGACCACCCTCCGGCAAGACCAAAGGTCTTTGGACCAAGAGGAGGCAGGGAGGTCGTTGAAACGACCTGATTGCCCCATGGTCTACAAGTACGTTCAGGAGCAATGGATGCTGGTGCCCATTGCACAAAGTTCCTGGCCATGACCTCCGCAACTATTGTACTTGGTAGAAGCAGATGGAGGATTACTACGATGGGAAAGGCCCAATGCTTGTCCCACCAGAACATTGCGGACCACCAGAGGTCCAAGGTAATGACAAGGACACGGAAATGCCGTTCCAAAGAACGGATCACCACGTCAACGTCATTTACAGGGGTTCAGCCGCTTACACCTCTAAGCTGCAGTATAAGGCGGCATGGAGGGACGTCAACAGCGTTGAAGTCCTACCTGGTCGTCCAAAATACCCCCAAATGGTCAGAGACCTCCCTGACCTTCAATAAGGAGGACGCCTCAAAAGGTATGTCTACTTCTCGCAAATTACCACTAGTAATTTCCCCTACAATAAGTAATTGCAGAGTAGGGAGAGTATTAGTATATAGCGGTAGTTCTCTAGATTTGTTATTTGTAAACACTTTAGATGAGATGCAGATCCCTCGTTCTAAAATTAAACCAATGACAAGTCTCTTCTATGGGATAATGCCCGGTATGTCAGTTACACCAATGGGGCAAGTAATTTTACCAGTAACCTTTGGTACAACTGCTAATTTTCAAACTGAATTAATTACTTTCAAAGTAGTTGATCTTGAGTCTGCTTATAATGCTATTTTGGGAAGACCTTCTCTAACAAAATTCATGACAGCTATGCACCATGCCTACCAGAAGATTAAGATTCTTGGTCCAAAAGGCGTGATCGTGGCGCAGGGTGATCAGGCCGTCGCGCTTTCATGTGATCGTAAGTCATTAGAACTTGTCGATCAGTTGCCTCTGAAAGATCTTACTTTAGAGGATAAAGTAGGGAAGTTGAAGTGGATCGAATGCCCAAGAGGGGGGGGTGAATTGGGAATCTATTTTTTAAGAACAATTAAAAGACTAAACAGTTTTAACAAAAACTATGTGTCTATAGATTCTAGTGTGGACAAACAACTCCTACACAATTCTAGAGAAGTTTTAAAAAGTGCAAGAAAGTAAATGCGTAAATGTAAAAGAGACAAGAGACACAACCAATTTTTTTTACCGAGGTCTCGGAGATTCGGCGATCTCCCCTACTCCTCGTTGGAGCACTCCCTCAAGAGTATTGCTCCGACTTGAAACCTAGCAAGATATCAAGCCATTCACTTGTGGTAGTCCTTCTCCTCTCCGGATGGGTGGACTCCGAACCTTCAAAACTTTCCCGGTGCCTTCCACAAGCTCCTCCTTAGAAGGTCACCGAGAACCACGCCTCCAAGCTGTCTAGGAGACGCCGATCTCCAAAGGTAACAAGCCTAGACCATCACTTGAACTTAGAAAGATCAAGCAACTAGAGTGATGCACACTAAGCCTATGCTACCTCTCAAAATCTCTCAAAATATGCTCTTAAATGATCTTGGGTGCACTAGATATTCCTTGGTATTAGATGATCTTGTAGAGTGGCCAAGAGAGCTTACAATCACGTCCATGAACAGTATTTATAGCCTCCTTGAAGAAACTAGCCGTTAAACCTACTATCCTGAAAAATCAGCACATTCCGGATCATCCTGAAGCTCGAAATCCAACGGTCACAAAACTAGCCGTTGAAGGCTTAAAGTATCATCCGATAGCTTCCGGATCATCCTTACATCCGGATGATTCTTTCCTTCCAGATCATTCGTAATGTACTATAGATTTCAGCCCATCCGAACAAATCTCTCTGGATCAATGATCCGCTTGATAGTCCGATAGCATCCGGATCATCCGGAAGGCATTGTCAAAAATTCACTTCGGTACTGATCCAATGCTCCGTTAGCTTGCGGATCATCCGGAAGCCATTGGCAAATTTCAAAACGGTACTGGTCCATTGATCCGCTTGATGCTCCTTTAGCTTGCGGATCATCCGGAAGACATTGCCAAAAAAAATAAATCGGTACTGGTCCAATGATCCGTAAGCTTCCAAATCATCCGCAAGGTTTCAATCATTTTTCAACCTAGAAAAACAGCCTTCTGTTCCAATGATCCGTTAGCTTCCGAATCATCCTTAATGTACTGTCAACTTTTCAACCTTCTCAAATAAAGATCCAAATTGATTTCATTTCAACTCCAACTCTTCCAAGAGCTTCACTTTGACTAGAGATGAGCTAAATAAACCTAGTGTGCATCACAACTAGCTACTCAACCAAACCAAGCTCAAGCTACTAGCCTAGACCCCCTTTAATAGTATGGCTAAAACAAAAACAAAGGACCTATAACTACAATGATCCATCCTCGACTCCTTGGATCATTTCTAAAGAACAAAATCCTTAATCTTCAACAATAATTCAAACTTTGCCTTCAATGTCCATTTAGGGTCAACAAAAAGCCCACATAACCAAACCATCATCGCGACCTAACTTGAACTTATGCATCACCAAAAAAAAGTTAGTCCCGATGATTTAAATCGTCATTAATCACCAAAACACGAATTAGGGGCCTAGATGCTTACAATCTCCCCCTTTTTGGTGATTGATGACAACCAAACCAACACAAAGAGATATAAAGGATTTTGAGTATATGTCATAAGCAAAAAAGTAAAGCATATACTTGACATGATAAGCACATGAAAGCTTTGATCCAATATATATATAGAAATAACAGAACATGATCAAGCAAATATCTCAAGTAAGCATTGGATAAAGCATATGTGAGAAGGATACAAGATAAGACAATGTGACTCACATGCTCATAAGATAGCTCCACAAAATAAAACAAAATCTCCCCCTAAGTCTATGCATGATAAGAGAGCTTACATGATGCAAATTGTTCCCATACAAACATAGACTCAAACAAAAAACACAAGCACCAATCTTACAAGCATAGTCTCAAAAAAAACACAAACACCAATCTCTCCCCCTTTGACATCAAGCACACAAAAAGGAAAAACGGTCGTCCAAAGTCGATGATCTTGGCGTCCAGACGCCAGTAGTCGCATTATGGAGTCGAACAATCGCAGCGAGTCGCCGGCCGAGGATCATCGGTAGGAGAGTCTGAACAACAAGAGTGTGCTCGAGGAATTAGGAGAAGTAGGAGCTACAGAGATGGAAGGTAAGCCGCTTTGAGAGCTGATGAGTCTTGGGAAGAACGTGTAAAGGAACAGAGTTTCTAGGATGACTAATGGTGAGATCTTTCTCCTCCTCTTGATCAACAAAGTGCTCTGTCTGAGAAGAGGAATAGTCAAGAACACGGCCAACCAAAGCACTTGTAGAACAAAAAGGAGCTGAAGAAACCAAAGTTTCAATAGGTCTGTGAATATCTGCAGGAGGCTGTGCACTAGGAGACTGAGTAACAATAGGATCTGCTGCTGGAGAGACCAGTTGTTGCTGAAAAGAAGAGTGTGAATGAGCAGGCGACTGATGCGGTGTAGGAGGAGAAACATAAGGATAAGGAATGAGCTTCTCAAGATCCTCATCTTTTCCACTAGGGCGACCAAGATTAGTGACATTCTTGCCCTGTTTCTTAAGCAGCGATTGAACATCCTCCCAACAACAATTGAGCTGATCATTTAGTGTCCAAATTGCTCTAGTCAAGTTTTGTTCTTGACGGCGAATGTCTCCACAAAAAGTGATGAGAAAATTTCTGAGAGAAACATTTTCATTGTGTTGCCTTTCCAACAGTTTTTCAAGGCGATTAATAGCAGCTTTCGAACCAGAACTACTTGCCTCAGAATCATGAGTGCCTGTTTTGAACTTCTTCTCAGAAGGGACTGCTGGATCAAAACTTGGATCACTGTCACCATCATCATCATTCAATTCAACATCTGAAAGTGGATCCCGAAAGTCAAATAATCCATGTGGCTCACGATGATCAAAAGGTAGAGGATCTTGGTATATAGCATCATTGTCTTCTGGATCTAGTGGTGGAGGAGCAGCACGCTGTCTAAGGCGTTTATCCTGAGGAGACAAAGCTTTGTATGGAGCAATGAATTTTGGATATCGATCATGAGTTAACTGAGGTATCCAACGGGCATTAAGAAACATCTTATTTCAAAAAGAGGAGGGTCTCAACGACCCATCTACTATGTAAGCAAGGTCATACATAGACCAAAGGAGAGATACCCTGAAGTTCAAAAGCTAATTTATACTCTTCTGATGACTTTCAGAAAACTTAGACAATATTTTCAATCCCACAAAATCATAGTACCTTCGTATTTTCCTCTTGGAAACATACTCCATGACCAAAAAGTAACAGGTCGCATAGCCAAATGGGCAGTAGAACTTGGAGAATTCGATCTTCATTTTACTGCCCAAACAGCCATAAAAAGCCAAGTCCTAGCTGACTTTGTGGCTGAATGGACGAACACTGAGGATCAACCTCAAGAAAGTCCAGGGCTGGACGATCATTGGACAATGTACTTTGATGGCTCCCGCGAGTTTAAAGGCTCGGGGGATGGGATTTTGTTGATAACACCACAGGGTGATCAACTCCAATATGTCATACAGTTTCTTTTCTCTGCCACTAACAACGTGCCAGAGTATGAAGGTCTTCTAGCCAGGCTTCGAACAGCCAAATCCCTCGGAGTCCGTCGGCTTTTGGCAAAGGGAGATTCGCAATTAGTCGTAAACCAGGTATCAAAGGAATACAGTATGTCCGATGAGATAATGGCTCAGTACCTGGGTCAAGTGAGAAAGTTGGAAAAACACTTCAGGGACTTTGAAGTCTAACATATACCGCGCAAGGAAAATTCCTTAGTGGACTAGTTATCAAAATTGGGTTCCTCATGAGCGCCTGGTCCAACAGGTGTTTTTCTCGAATACCTTACAAACCTTCAATAGAAACAGGTTCGACCACCTCAGAGGTCGGGGTCATTGAGCAAGATGCGGAGTGGATAAAACCATTGACCACTTATCTCGCATCAGGGACATTGCCCGATGATCCTTAACAGAAGGATAGGTTAATTCAAAGAGCACACATGTACAAACTGGTCGAGGGATCATTGTACAGAAACGGAGCACATGGTTTTCTTATGTGTTGCATATCTCAAGACTCCGGGATAAAATTACTAAAAGAAATACATGGGGGCTTGTGTGGTACACATGCATCCTATAGAACAATAGTTGGCAAAGCTTTTCGGCAAGGATATTACTGGCCTACCACTCTACAAGATGCCATGCACCTTGTTAAGAACTATGAGCAATGTCAGTTCCATGCTAGACAACTACACCAACCATCTTATCAACTACAAACCATTCCCTTGTCATGGCCTTTTTTGACTTGGAGCATTGATATAGTTGGACCACTACCACAAGCACCCAATGGATATAAGGTCTTATTTGTGGCCATCGATACATTCACTAAGTGGCTAGAAGCTGAGCCAGTCATTCGTATAACGGCTGCAGCAGCAAAGAAATTCTTTGTACGAAACATTGTTACAAGATTTGGAGTACCCAGTTGTCTTATCACAGACAATGGGAACCAATTTATTAGTGACATGTTTCAGGATTATTGCGATGATATTGGCACTAAAATCTGTTTTGCTTCTGTGGCACATCCACAGAGGAATGGAGTAGTAGAAAGGGCCAACGGTCAGATTACGCAAGGTATTAAAAATAGAGTTTTTAATCGCCTTAAGGCATGCTCGAAAAATTGGATGGAAGAACTTTCTTCTGTTTTATGGGCATTGCGTACTACGACCAGTAGATTAACTGGTGAAACACCATTCGCACTAGTCTACGGTGCAGAAGCAATGCTACCTAGTGAGATTCAGCTAGGTTCCACACATATAGACCTCCTAGATCAAACAAATCAGGGAGATTTGCGTGAAGATAACGTCAATATGCTAGAAGAAAGACGTGATCGTGCACTATTGAAATCGGCTACCTATCTGCAAGGACTGAGATGCTTCTTTAATAGAAGGGTTCATCCAAGAACACTTCATGTGGGAGACTTGGTCCTGAGGCACATCCAGAACCAAGCCAACTTGAACAAGTTGTCCTCCAGATGGGAGGGTCCATATACTGTAGTCTCTGTCACTAGGCCAGGATCAGTTAGATTTGCTATGGAGGATGGTCGTGTTTTATTTAACACATGGAACATTGAACATCTTCGTAAATTTTATGTATAAGTACATTTTTTTCCTATATTATATAAATCCAGTTGTTATTCTTAATATATTGAATTTTTTCAGCATAAATTTTTCGTATCATTTCGCATAAGTGAACACTATTTTTTAAGTGCCTACGGTTGATCAATTTCGCTCATGGTATTCTTCATGGTAGGTATGTGTTTCTGAATATATTTAATTTGATTATAGATATCATTTCTTAGTTCATCCAAGGTCATCTTGGTCGCAAGAGGAGTTACTGGAGCCTTCAGATGTTCTGCGATCTCTCGCAGAGAAGCTGAAATATGGGAAAAGTTGTTCCCAGTAACTTGGGTAATTTTCTTGCCAGCCTTCATTAAGGTTTCCACACTCTTTTCAAGATCTTTTACGGCAATACGACCTCGTCTTTCCACATCTTTTAAGTCTTGAATCTGAAGGTCTTTATTAGAAGAGGTCTTCTGAAGATCCTTTTATTGCCTTTTCTTGTTATGAAAAAGAGCAGAAAAAGAGAATTAAACTCATGCATGTCATATTATAAATCAAATGCTCTATAAGGACAAAGGGAGATCCATTACCTTCTTTCTCTTTAAAAGAAGTATCTTGTTTTGTGCAAAGAGATCGTGACTTTCTTTAGATTGTCTGTTCAGGATCTCTTGGAACTTCTCATTCTTCTGAGTCAAGAGGCGGATCTCTTTGGTCTTCTGTGCCATGACCACCGCACTCTCCTCAGATCTTTTTTTCTACCTCAGATAGTTTTGATCTGAGAGCTTGAAATGCAGATTCAGCATTTTCTTGTTCGGCTTTCGTTAGTAAATACTCTCTGTGAAGTAAATAAGGGCATAAGTTATTTATTTAGGTTCGAATCTTACGACTAAATGATAATTTAATGTACTTACTTCTCTTTTTCCTCTGCAAAAGCTTTAATCTCCTCCACCATATCAATATTGACTCTCCAGCATCTTTTGACAGATGTCATGAGGTCTTGGAGATTTTTCTTGTTGGTTCTGGGAGATGAATGTTCTAGAGGAATCTCATCCTCAGGTTGATCCAGCCGTACCAGACGGAAAGCTCCTTTGGCTGGATCAATGTTGGTATTCTACGGCTCCTAAGACATTCTATGAGTTAGGATCTATAGTGATAAATTTAAAGAAAAATTATCAGGATAGAAATCTTACTAAGGTACGATCACCTTCATCATGAGTTTCAATGGTCTCATGGACCACCTCCTCTGAATGGCTGGTCTCATGGACCACCTCCTCAGAATGACTGGTCTCACGGACCACCTCCTCTGAACGGTCGGTCTCATGGACCACCTCTTCCGTTCGATCCTCTTGAGGAGACCTCTCCGTCTGGACCTCCATGTCCAGCGGTGCCCCTTGGGACGTCTTTGCAGTTGTTGCCAAGACGTCTAGGACCATTTCCTTAGTGGTCCTAGGAGGTCCTTCCATCAGCAGAATTTCTTCTACCAGGGATTCTTCTACCGCCAATGCAATTGGTGGCGAATTTTGCTCTTGAGCAGTCAGTTGACCTCTTTCCAGGTCTGACGGCAAATCAAAGCTAAAAGAAAAGAAGAGGTTAATCATTTCAAAACCAAAATTATAAAGGTATAATCGAAGAACTTACTCGATTTCAAAGCTGCTTTCACTAAAGAGCGACATAAAGTTCTCATTTACAGTGAAAGTGGTCCTCTCCTTTGCTCTGCCGAAGAAGGAACTAAGGCCAGGGGGGTCTTTGGCCTTGGAACCCTCTGAAGAGGGATTTCCTCTTCTGATTCTTCTGATGATCCTTCACCCTAGACCACCCTAGCCAAGAAAGTTGATATAGACGACACTGGCTGGGGGTTAGAGACATATCTGGAAATGAGAGTCTTGGCTTTTGTTTTTGGTACCTTTCGGGTGGAAGATTGGAAGAGCAGGAACTGAGGCAAGAGGTATTGGAGAAGCTAATGTTGAGACAGATGTGGGTTTTGTCTTCTTTGGTGCAATAGGAGGTCTGGAAGTAATCCATACACTCTTTGCCAAAGAAGAGGAAGAGCTCGCACCGACATCTGAGATGTGACGTTTCTTTGATGTCGCCTATCCAGAAATATAAAAATTAGATATAAGTGGTAAATTTACTTATGTTTGATTAATTTCAATGAATACTTACCACTGTGTGATCTTTTGTCAGTGATAAAGTCGCCCCAATCAAGCTTGGGGGCTGCTCCTCTAAATCTATTGGTTCCTTTTCTAGAACCCGATCATTTAACAAGACCGAGGTCCTAGCTAGGACCTCATCATCTGAGAGAGCTGCAATACAATAAAAGTTACTTACTTTTACTATGAAATTCAGTTCAAGTAAAAAAGATGAGTAAAATATTACCATTCTTAGGAACATCACAGTTACAAGATAATATCTCTTTCTTTTGAAGAGGGAAGATCTTGTTCTTGAGGAAGTCGTGAACGATCTTTCGTCCAGATAGACCTCCTTCTACCAGGTTACTGATCACCAGGACCACTTTCTTCTCATCTTCTGAAAGCTTAATGTCATTATCAGCAGCTCGGTTCTTCGAGGATTACTCTGGTGGTGCACTACGATTGTAAGTAATTCTACCTTCTTTCGGAACTTCGGAATAAAACCATTCCTTGTTCCATGACTGGTTGCAGTCTTTGGTAGCCAAGAAAGGGAACACTCTTATTGGCATCTTGAAATTTAAAATAAAAGGAGCCCAAAGCACCAGCACCTTTCTTGTTGCGGATAATCTGGTAATAAAACCAAAACAAGCATAAGCGGGGCTATCCTAAGCGCCTCAAACATATGGGCAAAAGCACTAAATCTGGGCCGAATTCGGTACAAGGTGAACCAATTCAATTCCATAATGGTTAAGAACTTGGTCAAAAATCACTCTCGAGACAAGCGGAGGCTGCCGAAGGTAAGGCACGAAGAGTGCAAGTGAAACCAGCCGAGGATTTGGTTCAATCTCTCTCCGGTGCACGCCACTCGATGAGAGCCTTTTCTGGAAGATGTCCATCTTGCTCCAATCCTTGGGGCTCCTCTGCTGTCAGCATCGATGATCTCCATCCCGCCATTGTCTTGATTCAATGACGGACTGTAGGTTCCTTCTTTTCGAAGGTTCGTGGAGGACGAAAGGTACACGGTAAAAAGGAAAGTGAAAAGCAACTAGGGTGAAAGCGTGCCTGAGGAGAGGTAAAAATCCGTATATATACCCTTGGCACATTTAAAACCCACTAACTCAAGGACGTAACAACTGTGCCTCGATTGGTGGTGACATGACACATCACGTTCGGTCAAGGAGGTTGTTCCACGCGTCAGAGATGTGTAAGAAAAGAAGTTGGAAAGTCTTTTCTTTTTTCAAAATTTATCCTCATCTTATCTTCTTTGACATGGAAGTTACCTTGATATACGTTTCAAGAGAAGATCACCTGATCATTGGGATTTCCTTCTATCAATCTTTTAAAGACTTTAATCCATGAAGCAAACTGACTATTCAACCACCTTAAACAAAGGTGGTCGAAAAGTCAATTTGGTCCGTGGATGGTTGTATATTGTATGCTCCAACCATAGGAAGAGAAATGCCAAAGTAACATGAGTTCATACTCATGAGAAGCTTTGAGGATGGAAGTCTCTCAAGGAATGTTTCTTCTTCTTGCCCTTCTGGAGGTTATTTATAAGCCAGTAACTTACGGTGGAATTAAATAAACCAGATGGAAGTTTAACATATGAAATTTTATTAGAGTTTGTTCCTAATAAATTGTTGAAGACTAAAATGTATTTGTCCCTTCAGGAATTGCTCTCATAAATATATGTGACCAATGCTTCTGCTTCTTAAAGAGAAATAGTTATTTACAACTCAAGTAAAACTATCTTCTTGACCAAATCCAAATTCTGGTTAAAAACCTCTTCAAGTAAGTTATTTTCACTTGAAGTTGAGGGGCTAACTGACGAGGATTGTTGGCCAGTAAATTATCCAAGTATATATTTATTCACTTACTAACAAGTAGGTACGGTTTTGCTGGGGCCAAGTTAGCTTTCTGGGCCCAAGATCAATCAAACAGTCGAAATGTGGGCCAATAAAGTCTTTGCTTTGACCATCCCCGAAACTCTGTCTGGAGGCCTAGCAAGACCTCCTCGAGGACTTCTCCGGGACCTCCTCAAGGACCTCTACCCCGCAGAGGAGGTCCTAGAGGACGGTTACCCACATGCAATTAATAGCGGTTGCACATGGAGATATCAGCGATAACGGTCATCACGAAGGGACGTGACGATTAGCGGGAAGAGACGTGACGATTAGCGCAAAGAGGTACCACCGTAGTTAACTACCGACACTTGTAAAACTATAAATAGCTTGGCCTGAGTACCCTTGTAACATAGATTCACATCCAAGCCCTAATCCACGTGTATTCACAGCCACTTTCCCTGTAATCAGAGCATACGCTTTGCAATACACATTCTCCATTTTGAGTCTCTTGGCAAACATATAGTACTCTCCATATTTCTTTATTATATTCTTGTTTGTCCGTTCTGTAACGAGAGTCCCAGACGTCGACACCAACCATTGTACTACAGTTTACAGAAGGGCAATAAAAAGAAACCAGAAGCCCCCTCATATATCAGTGTTCAATCTACTATTTTGTTCTTGTGTTCTTACATTGTTCTTACGATTCTGAGTTGTCTACGATGTAATCACTCGGACTGAACTTGCTAGCGACGGTTTCTCAACACGTTATTAGCACGATCGACTCTTCTCGGATCGAAAGGTAACCGTCGAAGAACAACACTCGTAGATCGAATCATTTTTCTAGATCGCTTTCAATTCCGCAATTGTTGCTTTTTAGATTGTTTTATCCTATGGTGGTGGGGGCGGCGGCGCCCGAGGCGTCTTGACGGTGGTCTTGTGGCGTTCGAATAACGATGTTGGATGGGAGGTGCCGGCCGAGGCGGCGATTAATGCGCTTGTGGCACGATCTGTCTTTGTCGGCGCGACCATCGCGGGTCCGGCGAGGTTGGCCGTCTTGATCGAGAGACCATGTGGGAGGCGCGGCGGCTTGGCGGTGTCGGTGGCGGTTCTGGCCCGCCCGGCGTTTCGCGTCTGGGACGGCTCGGCGGCGATCGTCGCGGAGCAGCGGCGTCGCGTCGGGCGCGACGGCGAGAGGCAGTGGTGCCGGACTTCGGCGGCGGCGGCGCTAAAGCGCAAGACGGTTCGGTGCCAGCAAGCGAACGAATCGAGCAGCGTAAGCGGCGCGCCGTGCATGGGCGAGCGGCATGGAGGCGCTGCGAGTGTGCTTTTTCTTTCTTACTATGCATCCGAGTACTGTGCATGCAAGCATTGTTCATCGTTGTATTGTTCATCTGAGCAATATTCGTGTGATTACTGTTCATGCAATTACCAATCGGATTGAACGGCGACTTCAAGTCGGCTCGCGGTAGATTAGAACGTATTTGCAATCCACAATGCAATCTTCATCTACTCTTTCATGCAATATACCGATTGGTATTATGCCGACGACTTCAAGTCGGCTCACGATAGATTAGAGTGGCGACACGGGAAATCTTGTGAACAACCACAGTCTTTTCTTTGACCTCGGTTTTGAGCTTCCCCATTTTGACATCTTTTTCTGAAAAGGAATAAGAGTTAGAAAAAGAAAAGAAGGTCATAAGCGGTTTAAGTTCAGCACTTACCGTTTATTTGTCCCTGCAACTTTTGATTTGCAGAATTTGCCTCCTGAAGCTTATTCAGGAGGTCTTCGTTCTCCTCGCTTAGCTTTTTCGTCTCGTCTTTCTCGAAGTCAAGCGAATCAGTTAAGGTCTTCTCATCGCTCTTAAACCTACAAAGGAAAAAGAGTAGACATGAGCATAGAAGAAGCGGTTGAAAGTTCTCCTACGACCGGTACCTAGTCATAAGTTTTTCTATGACAATCCTTTAGTCGTAAGTTCTCCTACAACCAGTACCTAGTCGTAAGTTTTTCTACGATAACCCCCATAAGAACTATGCTAGTGGTCGAAACATAAACGACTACGAGTAGCAGTGACTTACCATCTCTCTGTCTGCTCGCAGAGTTCCGCTTTCTCCTGTCGCAGTTGCACAAGTTGTCAGTTGCACTCTACAATAGTGACAATTTGCTCCAGAGCTCTCTGCATAAAGAAAGACAGTGAGAAGCGAAAAAGTCACATATGTGAATGTTGGGTAACAAGTACTTATGTTAATGCTCATTCGAGCAAACATGGAGAGTACATTTGTAGGGTTCTTCAGTTTATCAATCTCTTGGACCCGATTCCATGTAACGTCCCTGGAAAATTTCACCAATTTTATTTGAATTAATAAAGCTTAATTGGGAATTTCCTAAATTAAAAACATTTAATTTGACTAATCTAAACATCAATTAAATAAAAACATGTGTTATTTGGCTTTCTTGTGTTCGAAGGAATTTTCTGAGATTTTTCTGGATTTGTTTGCTATTTATTTGGCCTCCTCGTTTTTTGGGATTTTCTTTAATTCCAAAAATCTGCTGTTTCTCTCTCCTACCCATATGCTAGGGTAAATCGCGGCCCGTATCTCCAACCGAACGAGTTCCAGCCGAGCCGTTCCCAGGAGTCCCGTCGTATCCATTTCCAACTCAAATTTCTAAACTCCATATCTTTCTCCTCGGTGCGTATAAAAGTGAACCGTTTGCGCTCACGCATCTGTCTTGATCTCCTCTTCCAATCCCCTAAATTGGTTTCCTCCGAATCGTCCTCGTTTCATCGCAATCTGTAGAAAATGGAGCTTCAACCGAAGTTCTTCTCCGGCGAACTACGCCTTCATCCGACGTCCGACGGCCGAACCGTCTGTGGCGTTGGCTTCGCGTCGTCATCCTCTACATCATGGTTCCATCCACTTCATCCGAGGATCGCCGGAGCTATGTCAGCGATAAAGCGAGCAAAGTGTTAAATCACGTTGCTTTCGCTTCCTCGGTGAGTTTTCCAAAATCCGATCGCACCATCGCGTCCGGCTCGTCGTTTCCTTTCCGTTTGCCCTTCGCCGCGCGCCGCCTCTCGACGTGACCACCCGTCGCCCTTTGTTCATGCATGGTCTGTAGCTTTGCTTTTCTTCTCTGTTGGTGTATGTGCTCGTGTATGTGCGGCACCCTCCATCCATCGTGAGTTGCTTCGATTCGGTTTCTCTCTTTGTGCGAAGCGAGATGGTGCCACACACCGCCCTTGGTTTTCCTTTTTACGCGACGGAGCAAGTCCAAGCCTTAGCGGCCGCTCCTTGTCTTGGCGCAGAGCTAGCCGAGCCGCTTTACCAGTGATCGCTCCCACGTTTTCCTTCAAGACCAAAGCCGTCGCACCCGTGAAGTTCACCGCCGCGTCTAGTGCCGCCGCCGCCGCCGAACCCGCTAGAGATCCCACGCCGGTGAGCCACCTTGGACCTGCGCTGGTTCTGTGCGCCGGTTTCTTCTCCCTTGGTGCCACGCCAGCACGCCTCATCATCGACCATGCATGTGATCACTATTCATGGCTGCGTGTGCATGTGTATCTCGGTTGGGATCCCTCTTCCTTGTTCCCTGTTCCTTGTTCCCTGTTCCTTGTGCATTCTCTATTCTGATTGTGAATTCTCCTCTAATCCTCGCAGTACCAGACCGCCACCTCTTTGCATCAAAATTGGCCTGTAGCTTTGGATCTTGTTCATGTCTAGCATCCAGTACGTGAGTATATGGCTTGTTCTCTGATCCCCTTCTCTCTCTATTAATTAATTCCCTAATCCATGCTTTGTCAACTCAGTGCACAATCTTCGCTAGTGCCTTTTCCATACACCAAAAATCAGGTCGATAGGCAACAGTAGCTTCTTGCTCATCCGATTGTTCTGCCATTAAAATATTCCCTGCTGAACCGTTCTAATACTTTCCTTTACATGTGGACCCTTTGCCATCCATACATATATACCTATATCTCTCTCACAGGTTGACCCCACCTACCATCCACCCAAATTAAAGCCCTATTTGTTTCTCTCTCTTACATGCGGGTCCCGCATGTCAGTCAACCTTTGGTCAAACCCTAGCCATGAGCTTGGTCCACCTTGGACTAGCATATCTCTGTGGACTTGGTCTATGGACCAATGGCCCACATTTCTGAAATCCAATTATCCAGTTGGTCCCACATGTCATTCACTACCGTTGATCTCTCTCACTTACCAGTGGACCCCACTTGTAAGTCTCTAATTCTTTTAATCCGAAGAAATATTCTCTAAATATTTTTTTCTCTCAATTTCACCATTTCATGTGATTCTTCCGAGAGTCCTATCTTTTGAATCCAAACTCCGATTGAGTCCATTCAAAGTCCTAAATTCATCTCAATTCAATATCTATTTATCTGAGATTATTATTTATTTTTGGAGTTTATTTGCTCTCTGTTATTTATTTGTTTTGGTTTATTTGCTTGTTTGAGAATAGACGTTGATACTGCGAGAAGTGCTTATCAAGAAGGAGCTGAAGATCAAGACAGTAGAAGATTAAAGATAAATAAAGATTCTCATTGCTATAGCAAGGCAAGTTATACATTTGATCATATTGAATCCAGTTTTCAAAAGTTATATTGATTTAAATTATTGCATCTACTTTAATTATTTATTTCAACGTTTTTGGGATTAGTTAATATCCAATTTGTTATGACCTCCTTGTCTAATTGTATGCCATAATCTTTTGTCACCCTAGTTTGGTTTATTTAGTTGGTGCTATTATATTACCAACGTGGGTTGGTTAGATGCGATTAGTTTGCTTAGCCATGCTACGAGTCATTATCTCATGGAAGTTGCAAATATAACCTTGACTAAGTGACTATGGAACTATGTGATAAAAGCTATGTGTACTATGTGCTATTACTCGTTGATGGCATATGTTGCACTTAACCAACAGGGTGGGAAAAGGTTTTGGGCGGGGGCAAGTGGTGCAGTATACTTTTATGGTGGATCCGTGTTGGCGGGAATGATAGGTTAGAATTGGGAAGTCTTGCCTGGTCAATTAAGGACTTAACTTTGTGCGTCATTGAACTGAGCCTTTCGTACAACCACATGCCTGATGGGACGGGTCTAACTTAGTAAGTTATGAAATCTTGACATTGATTACTCAGGTTGTAGGTTAGCTGTGTCGGATGGGTGGAGGTGTGTACTACCAAGTAGTCACATCATGGGGCGGTTCGCCGTGTCCACATCCCAACAAGTGCGTCTGTGGCTAAGCATCTGGGAAGTGTCAATGTTGAGATGAAGTTTCTGAAAGGTTTTGTTGTGATCGACTCAGTACAAGTTGATTGCATCTTGTGGGTAAAGTGTACAACCTCTACTGAGTATTAAACAATCTATTGAATAGCCGTGTCATGGTCATGGACATGCTTTCGGGATTTCACACGAGGGGTAGATTTTCATCAAAACTTGGGATGGGGCAGCTGTGTAAGATAACTTATGCAGCTGCGTGAATAACCTGTTCAGGCTATGAGTTTTTGTGAAAACAAATGATAAAAATTATTACAGATATTTGTTTTACTTATGCTTTCAGTCTATTATTTGTATTCAATTGCAAATGTCGCATTTCTGCAAAAGAACCACAGAAGCCATTCCTTTGGAATAAGCCTGCATCTATAATTGCATTTCTGTGGTATGACTTGCGAGTACGGTGTGTACTCATGCTTGCTTTATTAAATCAGCGAGAGGTGAAGAATAAGCTAGTCAACAAAGTTTACTTCAAGGATCGTGGAGAACTAGGTCGCGCACCCCAGCTGATTGCCTGTGGGCATATGGATGGGCATCACTTGAGTTATTACATTTTAGTTCATTGCAGCTTCATTGAGCTATCTGCCCTCTGAAGCATTAATTGTAAGTTTTGACCTTAATTGTAAGCATATGTATGGTTTATTTACTCTGATGTTTATTGTATTTGCCTATTTATTAGTTATCTTTATATATGGAAATGATATTTCACTGATGTTGCCACTGTGTGCACTAGCGTGATCCTGGACTAGTGCAGTATACACAGAGGGTCCAGAATTGCATATTTTGGGTCCCGACATTCCACCACACCATTTCGAGACGCTCGTCATCATATTCCCTCTGTTTAGAATATCCTTGGGGTGAGGAACTCAGTTACGAGACTAGAAAGTAGAAGACCACACAACAGAAGCTGGGCCGAAGAACTCAGAAAAGAAGTTCACACATTCTTCATCTTCTAATTCGGTGATGACGGCTCCTCCTTGGGGACCGGGAGGAACATCTACGACGACTTCCTTCCCGGAGCGATGGCCCAACGATCCACCGCCTTGGTGTGATGCCTCCGCTGCATCATGCGCCGTTTTCGCCTCGACCTCTACGACTGCTCCCGTAGTCGCAGTTGCTTCGGCAGCCACGACTTCTTCCACCACTCGGACGGTGGACAACCCTTCGACCACCACCACTGTCATTTCTCCGACCGTCGGAGAAATAGAAATGGATTCCTCGACAGGAATGTCTTTGAGGGCAGGAGGAGTCGGGCTAAGATCACAAAAAGGAAAACATGTCAAAGGGTAAAAAGCAAAAAGGTAAATGTTGAATTTGGAAGAAACCTTCCGCAAAGAAGATTTCTCCGACTTCTTCTCTTCGATCACGTCTAGTCGAAATTCAAGTTGAGGAATGAGACCAGCCAGGACCACGTCTGGTCGTGGGTCTTGAGCGAGCACTACCGCTCCTTGAGCCTCCTGGCTCTCCGGATGGCCGAGACCCGTTTCGACCACCTCAAGAGCAGCACACTGCCCTCGACCACAGGCACTGTTGGTGCAGCGGTTTCATTCACAAAAGATATAAAATTCTTCCAGTTCTTCTTTTCTTGTTGCTTGACAAAGCCACGGGAGGCAGAAACTACAAAAGTCATATTGTCATAGTAGAAGGGTACCTTGGTCTTGGGGGCTTTGCATTTGAGAGCATTGATACTCGCTTCGATCGCCTTTGCCTCCTCTGCCGCAGCCATGTTCGCAACAAATTTTGCAAAGGGCCTAGGCGGAGCAGAAAAGCTTGAACTTGCGCCTCCCTTGTCGGCGACTTTCACAAGCCGATGCTTTTTGGCCAGAGGAGCCTCAACTTGCTCCGCCACCGTGACGATGACCATCAGTTCGACCTCTTCATCATCCCGACGGTCTTCTATGTCTACTTTCTGTAGAAATCAGAAAAAGAACTTTTACTAAATAGACGTAAGCTTTTCTACGGCGATCCCCTAGTTGTAAGTCTTTCTATGACCAGCACCTAGTCGTAAGTTTTTCTACAACGATCCCATGGTCGTAAGTTCTTCTATGACCAGTACCCAGTCGTAAATTTTTCTACGACTACAAGATCCTAAAGATGAAATCAATTCTTAATTACCTTTAGGTGCTCCATCTTGTCCTCTGCGGACAGGATTGCCAAGATTTGAGGAGCCACCACGTTGGGTGGCGGGGATTTTTCACAAATAAGTTTGACTCGAGTGTTAATTTCCACTTTCGAGAGATCTGCAGGAGTAAGTAAACTTTCAATAGCCAAGTTCGAAATCAACAGAAAGAAGGCTAAAATTGTAATTTTACTTACCCTTCTCTTAATCTCTGGTCGGGTCTTGCGGCCCTGAGTACCTCCATATGGGATGAGCCCTCTTCTTCAGAGGGCTAATGCGGCGCGTGATGAAATCCTTCACCACGTGGTATCCGGTGAGCCCCTCTTCCTTCAAGTATTTGATGGCCTGAATGAAAGGGGCGATTCGACCGAGATCCTTGGGAGTCGAATTCCAGGATAGAATCTTCTTGGCACCATTTCCGGTGAAAGAGAGGCTGCCTTCTCTGGTCGTCTCTCAGTAGAACGACCTCTTCTTCCATCCCAGCCATGACGACCGGGTAAATATCTGAATATACCCCTTCGACTTTTCGTCGTGGAGCTTCAAACTGCAGCTACCAGTGATTCCCGATAGCCTGGTCATCCCATAGAAGTAATGGAACAACTCTAAGTTGGCCAGAATCCCCAGGTAGGCCTCACACAAGTAAACGAACACGGCCAACATCGTGATAGAGCTGGGAACGAGGTTCACCAACTCCACCCCGAAGTGTTCGAGTACGAGTGTGAGGAAAGAGAGAGCAGGCAATCGAAGCCACACTCACAATACTCCTGGAAGATGGGAATCTTCCCAATCTCCCTCGACGGCCAATGCTACCCGACAACCTCAATCCACCGGACAATCTCCCTCTTCGGGGTCTTCTCGGTGGCGACCAGAGCCTTCATTTTGGTCACATCCATCTCCGAATCAGCCCACAGGGAAGCGGCTTCAGCCATCTTTCTCAAGGGACGGAGGTTTGGATTGGGAAAGGGCTCAAGGAGGCACTCGATTTGGTCGGCGGTGGAGAACACAAGAACTTGATGAACAATGGAAGCGATTTGGGAAAAGGTAAAAAACATAAGTCTCACCCACGGTAAGTTTTTATAACCACGCGCTTCAGTTAAAGACGTGGCAACCCAACAGTTGCCACCTCTTCAGAAACCACACTAACAGAAAGGTCTATGAGAGTTGATTGAGATTCTTTAATTTGTCTGCTCGAGAAAACCGAGTCTGTCTTTACACGTCAAGCGAAATTACCTTCTTGCCCAAGTCCATTTCTGGTCAAATAAAACAGCAGTCGGAAAGGTTTTACTTCCGATTACAGTACTGCCACCACCTTGTGGTCGTAAGATCTTTTACGACCATCTTGTAAATCGTAAAATTTCCAACACCTTCCTTGACGAAGTATATTTCTGGCCAATTGAAATACCGATCGAAGAGCTTTTCCTTCGACCGTCATTCTACGACCACCTACTGGTCGCAAGATTATCTATGACTCCTTTTCCAAGTAAGTTATTTTCACTTGAAGCTCGGTGAGCTAGATGACGAGGATCTAATAATCCTCATTTAATTAACTATATGTAATTCATATTATCGATAATAATACCGTCATATGGTTCTTGAGTATACCCTTTAATATTCATAAGGGAGAAACTGGAGGTCGTAAGTTCTTCTACGACCACCCCATAGTCGTAAATCCTTCTACGACTATCACATAGTCGTAAGTCTTTCTACGACTATCCTCTGATCGTAAGTCCTCCTACGATCAGTCTATGGTCGTAAGCTTTACTACGACCACCACCTGGTCTTAAGCTCTTTTACGACCAGTCTCTAGTCGATAGGGTTTACAAACATGTGGGCCTAGTCGATTAGGGAATCTTCTGCACCATATCTAAGGATATGGGCAGTAAATTACGTTGTTATTATCTAGAATAACGGCATGATCTAACTCTCTGTCCTGATGATAATTGTCTTGCGACATGGGAATGTTACTACTCCCATAATAGTCTTTAGTAATGGCTCCATCATCTGAAGCATTAAGACGCCCTTTGGACTTGAGAAACGGTAGCCCACTTCGAGTACTGTATAAAAAGGCGAAATCATCACGAGAACAGGGAGGAGAAGGGATCGAGAGCACAAGGCATCACACTCGAGTCTTTCTCTTGATTTATAAACCAGCATACTCAATACATACACACAGGAGTAGGGTTGTTATTCTCTCCGGAGAAGGCCCGAACCCGTATAAAAATATCTATGTCATTCTCTCTGCGTGATTTGAGTCTTGCAGACCCCCCGAATCAAACAATCATTACATAAGATCGGTTCTAAAACACCGACAATCACCTTTACTCATATTAATTTGGTGGTACCCTGAGTACGTATTTAAAAAACTTAACAACTCACACCCGGAAGTCCTCGAACTGTGATGACTCCTTTTGTTCCTAGCATTTTTAAACTCTGATAACCGTAATACGTGGCTATCAAGAATTTTGCTAAAGCCGGACGACCGACGATTACATTGTATGCGGTTTCAAAATCCACCACATCAATTGAACTTTTTTTGTTCATAAGTTGTTGGGTCTTCCGAACGTAACCGGTAAGGACAACTGTCCTATCGATTTAGCGGTAAAACTAGGAAATATGTTGTGGAAGACATATTTTACAGGTTTTACCTAAGACTTGGAAATCTGTATTTCTTCTAATACTCTCATAAATAAAATATCGGTACTGACATTCGGACCCACATGTTGGAGACGGATGGCAAGGTTAAAAGTTTGGGAACAGGGTGAGATGAGATGATCAATGATGGGTTGTGTCTGTTGTTATTTTTTAGCTGTTGGGGAATAGATTATTATAATATTCCATTCGTTTTTTGTTAGGGTTAAAGATTTGTTGTGGATGTACGCCGTAATAATAATAATAATAGAATATTATTATAAAGATTTTATTATCAAGGGAATAAATTTTGGATATGTTTGGAATTACAGATGTTAGGAGGTGGAAACAAGACATGTTGTTCTTGGGAAATGAGATAAATCTTTGTGTATCTGATACCAATTGTTGGGTTGATCTCGGCTAACCACCTCAAGAGATTCACGGGTCACGCCCACTCATGGCATACGATCGGGGCACAACCGACTTGGTTTCGGTCCGGCCACCAGCGCTACATAAAAACGAGGGACTCGGCGGGCTTTTGGTCATGTGATTCTAGGTCATGAGTGTCCCAACAAACCCGATCAATCACGAGCGCTGTGGTGGACGAAGACCGCCGCCGTCTCCGCCGCATCGTCGCCTACGCCCCGCTGCAGCTGCTGACAACCTCTACACCAACCGATCTACTACTCATGGCTTCTTCAAGTTCGGGTATGTCAATTAACGTTTCCGCTATAATGATTAGACTATGTGTTCTTCAATGAGCTTAGGGTTAATGTTGATTAGACTTAGATTAATGCCCACATTTGGTATCAGAGCCAGGTTAGTCTCATTTTGAACCCAAATTAGTCACAACCGAACCGGGTTACATGTTTAGTATTTCGGTTTTAGCATTTAGAAGGAGGGGAATCAACAAATTTCGCAAAATCCCTAACGAAAATCCCCAAATCAGAATCCCCAAAAAATAGGAACCCTAAGAACCCTAAGATATGGCAGCGGAGACTTACGTGCTCCGGCCACTCCTTGTCGTAGCGTCGCGCCTACCATTCTTGCCAGCTCCTCATGGCGCATCGGCTGGCGCTCCGTTTATGCAGCCAGCATGCCGCTCAAGCCGAGTTCTCAGCGCGCCGGCTGCCATTGTTGTTATCCTCGCTGGTCGCTTGCTTGCTTCAGCCTACGCCGCGCCTCCTGGCATGCTGCTCAAGCCGCTCAAGCCGCCCAGGCGCCGCGCTCCTATTACCGCCGCCCATTTTTTTCGTGGAAAAGGAGAGCTGAGCTAGGGTTTTCATTTGGATGTTTATGCCTTTTGGGGCCATCTGTGGCCATCCGTCGAGATCCTACGGCTTCAATTGAATTGGTAGGGTGAGCAAAATAGTTTTTGGGCATTGTTTTGTGGTGAAATGTTTGGTTAAGTTATGTTTTATTGCATTTGTTAACTTGTCTACTAAATTTAATGTTTAGCGATTACCTTTGCTTTAACGTCTAAATTTCAATAACGGTATATTATGTATAATGTTTCTCTAATTAAAATTGAACCAACGAGATATTTTAATTAGAGATTCTTTATATTTTATTTGGCATTATGTATGCATATGATTATATTCTAACCAACGTTGTTTATAATCATGTGTCGCCAGATTAATATTGTTAAGTTCTTTTTCCATTTTACGCTAGCGGTGATATGGATTAGAACGTAGTTTTGCATGTTGTTAATCGGACCAGCGTAGGGTTAATTGCATGCAATATATCTTTATGTTATTTTAAATTTTTGCAGCAATAAGCGCTTCAAATGTTGCATACAATAGACAACATTGAGCGACTTCGGGAAGCAATTTTCCGCTTGGAAAGAAAGAATTTCGGTTGTCCTTGGAGTTTTAGACCTTGATTATGCATTAAGAGTGACCCTCCCATTCCCCCAATCGACGGTGAGGAAAATTACGATGAGAAAAAGAAAACTTATGACACTAATCTTTGAAAAATAGGAGCGGTCTAACACTTTGTCACTAATGATAATGAAGACCTCTATCTTAGTTGGAATCGGAGCAATCCAGTTCGAAAATGCTAAGGAGCACCGCTTCAGTTGAGGAGAAATTCAGAGGCTCTACTAAAGTCTATGCGATTACTTTAATCCGAGGCTCTTAACCACTAAGTATGACGGGTCCGGTAGCATAAGAGAGCATATCATGATGATGGTGATATGGCGGGGAAAACTCAAGGGCATGGACATGGAAATATCGATGGTTTCCTAGTCCATTTTATTATGACCTCTCTTCCTTCGACTACTTGCTTTTAAGATAAATTACAACACTCGAGAAAGATAAGTGGAGCATGAGCGATTTAATCGCCATGTGTGTCGAGGAGGAAGAGAGAATAAGGACGAAAAGAAAGATCTTGTGAATCAAGTTGGCGGTCCTAACAAAAGGAAGTTCTCGGGGACTTCAAATCCAAGAAAAAGTTGCATTACTCTCCTAATTCACATAAGTCGGGACCTAAGGTGCACAATACACCTAAGCCTCATGTTGCTCTATTTGGAGCACTTAAAGGGATGAATGTCATACATAGCGGTCGGGGCATTTTCGGAAGGATTGTGTCGGTTTTACAAGTGGCTCATAAAAAGGGTAATGATACAATAACATTTATTGATGAAACTCTTTATCTGATTTCTCCCTTAAGTCTTGGTGGATTGACTCGGGTGCAAGCTGCACGTTACCAACTCTTCTGAGGATTCCATACCGCAAGAACACTAAGAAAGGGGGCGAAGTCTTAGAGTCGCGGATGGAAAAAGAAGTGAAGTTGAATCGATTGGATCTGTTTCATTAGTTTTAGATAAGCGGCTTCATACTTCGTCTTAATAATGTAGTCTATGTTCCTTCCATAAGGAGGAATTTGATTTGGTTTCTTTATTGGGCGATGATGGTTTTAAGTGTAATTTTGGCAACAATAAGTGCATTATTGCATTTAATACAAATAATGTTGGTCTTGCTTTTAGACAAGACAAGCTCTATAAGCTTTCCCTTAATGAATCTCATGTATCTTTGAATGTATGTGATGCTAAGCGTAAAAATAATGATGAGACTTCTTTGAAACTGTGGCATTGTCGTTTAGGCCACATTTCGAGGGGGGGAATGGAGCGTCTCATTAAGGAAGACATTCTCCATCCATTAGATTTCTCTAACTTAGACCATTGCATTGATTGCATTAAAGGAAAATATGTAAAGCAAATAAAGAAGGGAGCCACTTTCATGACAGGACTATTAGAATTAATTCATCTTGATATTTGTGGTCCTTTTCTGTGACATCGGTGGATGGTTTTGATTCCTTCATCACATTCAGCGATGATTTCTCCGTTATGGTTATATTTTTCCCATTAAGGACCGATCTGAGTCACTTGACAAATTCAAGATATTTAAAATTTGAAGTTGAAAATCAGCACAACCTAAAATTAAAGTGGTAAGATCGGATCGTGGGGAGAATATTATGGGAGACACGCTCCTTATGGGCAAATTCTGGCCCTTTCGCTAAGTCCCTTGAGAAAATGGCATTGTTGCCCAATATTCTACACTGTGAACCTCGGCGAGAATGGGGTAGGCGAGCGGCATAACCGTACACTTATGGATATGGTGCGGAGCATGCTTAGCTATTCTACTTTGCAAAGCTGGTTTGTGGATGGAAGCACTAAAGACGGCGCACATATTCTTAATCGGGTTCCCGATAAATCGATTACCTAAGACACCTTATGAATTACGGGTGGGAGGAAACCAAGTTTAAAATATTTACGAGTGTGGGGTTGTCGTCTTTGAAGCTAAGATATTTAATCCACATATTGGGAAATTAGATCCTAAGGCAAGAAGTTGCCATTTTATTGGGTACCTGAAAGATCCAAAGGGTATCGATTTTCTTGTCCGATAGGATAACTAAGTTTGTAGAAACAAGACACGCTGTGTTCTTAGAGAATAGCGAGGACACGAGCCGGAAAATAGATCTTGAAGAGAAGCGGGTTTATGTTCCTTCACCGCTTATCCTGAGATCTTTATTCACATGCCTCGGTGGTTGCACCTCGATACAAAATCTTGTTGTTACACCTTTGTTGAGGTCTCTGAAATTCCTAATGTAGCATATAATGATGAGCCTCGGCGATCCCTGCAATAGCAAGTGAACTTGTTAGAAGATCACAATGCGGGAGAAGATCTGCCATCCCAAATGATTATATTGTTTATATGAATGAGGATATTAATGATATAGGGAAGGTAGAAGATCCCACCTCTTATAAGGAGGCCATGATAAGTGAACATTCTTCTAAGTGGCTTGATGCCATGAAGGATGAACTAAAGTCTATGAGCACTAATGATGTATGGGACTTAGTAGAAATTCTGTGAGTCAAAACGATGGGGTTGTAAATGGGTCTACAAAACCAAGCATGATTCTAAGGAAATATCGAAAGGTTCAAAGCAAGGCTTGTAGCAAAAGGCTTCTCACAAAGAGAGGATTGACTATAATGACACCTTTTCTCTGTCTCAACTAAAGATTCATTGAAATTGTTATGGCACTTGTGGCTCATTATGATTTAGAGCTACATCGGATGGATGTTAAGGCGGCATTCCTTAATGGCGACTTACAAGCGTTTTCATGGCTCAGCCGGAAGGTTTTGTCGTGGAAGGCAAGGAGCATATGGGATGCCGACTTAAGAAATCAATTTATGGCTTAAAGCAAGCGTCAAGGCAATGGTACCTCAAATTCGATAAGGTCATAAGGAATTTTGGGTTTAAGGAAAATGAAGTTGATAACTGTATATATGTTAAGTTCAAGGGGAGTAAATTCACCATCTTAGTTCTTTATGTGGATGACATCTTATTGGCTACCAATGATAAAGATATGCTTTATGAGACCAAGAGATTTCTTTCATCTAATTTTGATATGAAGGATCTTGGTGATGCCTCTTACGTTCTTGGCATTGGAATTCACCGAGATAGGCCCAAAGGAGTATTAGGTTTATCTCGGAAGGCATACATTGACAGTACTAAAGAGATATAATATGCATAAGTGCTCTGGCTACTTTGCTCCTATTGTTAAGGCGATAAGTTTGGGACATTCAATGTCCAAGGAACCAATATGAAACCGATCGGATGAAGTCGGTTCCATATGCTTCAATTTGTCGGAAGCATTATGTATGCTCAAGTATGTCTGGCATACGATTTAGCTTTTATGTAACCGGATGCTTGGCGGATATCAGTCAAATCGAGACCGGACCATTTGGAAGGTCGTTAAGAAAGTCTTGCGCTATATGCAAGCTACTAAGCATTTCATGCTCACATATAAAATTCGACAACCTTGAGGTTGTTGGTTATTGATTGATTTTTGCGGATGTGTTGATACTAAGAAATCCACGTCGGGTTATATCTTCACACTTTCGAGGAGCTATCTCGTGGAAAAGCTCAAAACAAACCCTTACGGCATCTTCAACGATGCAAGCTGAGTTTGTGGCATGTTATGAGGCTACAAGGCGTTTGTATGGCTTAAGAATTTTATCCGAGACTTAGAGTGGTAGAGCGGCATCTCTAAACCACTCACCTTATCTTTGCGATAACGAACCCGCATCTTTTATCTGCGAGTAACAACAAGTCAAGTGGTCTTGCCAAACACATTGACATTAAGTACCATGTTGTGAAAAG
The DNA here is from genome assembly GCA_036346405.1 of Phyllostachys edulis. Classification (NCBI taxonomy): domain Eukaryota; kingdom Viridiplantae; phylum Streptophyta; class Magnoliopsida; order Poales; family Poaceae; genus Phyllostachys; species Phyllostachys edulis. The sequence goes on along the minus strand of CM070552.1, from coordinate 53,366,432 downwards.
ATGAAATCGAGGATCAAACCATTAGTATCAAGCATATTAGTACTAAGTCAATGCTTGCGGATCCGCTTACTAAAGGCTTACCACCCAATATCTTTCGTGATCATGTTCTTTGGTATGGGTTTATTGGAAAGCCTCGATTACGGATAAAAGGACCTAAAGCAAACCAACTCCTATCAAGTATAATGAATATCTATTTCAAGATAGGATAGTACACTATAGGTCTTGTGGTTGTATGACACTTCATTGGTCATCGACGCATTACCTTGGTATCTTTGTTTTATTGAGAATGGACTTATGATGTTAGCCTTACGATCAAAGGGAGAATGTTGGGTTGATCTCGGCTAACCACCTCCGAGATTCACGGTCACGCCCGCTCATGGCATACGATCGGGGCGCAACCGACTTGGTTTCGGTCCCGGCCACCCAGCGCTACATAAAAAACGAGGGGACTCGGCAGGCTTTTGGTCATGTGATTCTAGGCTGCGAGTGTCCCAACAAACCCGATCAATCACGAGCGCTGTGGTGGACGAAGACCGCCGCCGTCTCCGCCGCATCGTCGCCTACGCCCCGCTGCAGCTGCTGACAACCTCTACACCAACCGATCTACTACTCATGGCTTCTTCAAGTTCGGGTATGTCAATTAACGTTTCCGCTATAATGATTAGACTATGTGTTCTTCAATGAGTTTAGGGTTAATGTTGATTAGACTTAGATTAATGCCCACACCAATATTTTCGCTGTATACGCACTAGTGTTCTTTTTTTAATTCGTTGAGAACAGCTAATTGGATGTCGTTTGGTGGCGCAAATCTCAAACCTGGCGCTCCAAATTTCAGGAATCTGATCCGACTTTTCCTCTTTTGTTTAAAGCCTGATCGATCCATGGATGATTTTATTAGCGTGCGGTTTGGTGCCATGTGGATGGCTGGTTGCTACTTGCTGGGTGCCCGAGTGCATTTTTTTTGTGAAGGCTGGTCATTCTTTGCTTCTCTCGTGCGCGAGAGACGAAAGAAAAGGGTTCAGTTGCTTTCTGCCTTTGCCTCCTCTGTTACTGTCGATGGTTGGTAAAAGGATTATCACTCCATTGCGGTAGCGTGCGAGTGTGATGTTGTCGTCATAAACGTTTTGCTTTGCGCGGGATTACTGTAACAGGGCAGTGTATCCTCTGCCTTTAATGGCAGATAGTCGCCGGCAATTAGGAACCATCCGATTCAACTTTGGATGGGCTGGATTGAAGCAGAAGAGATGATCACATTATCTCGCGAGAAATTGAAGAGCCCCAATATCTCGTCAGGCGGTCTGAGGCGGCAACAGCGAGATTGACAGAATGGGGGTGGGAGCGGATTGGGGAGGCGGTGGTGAAACTAAGTAAGTCGGAGGGCAAAACTATTAGTTTAGACTGTGCGAATGGTGGAAGTGGGCAGAATGTTATATAACTAAACGGCCCTTTCACTGATATAAATAAGAAATAAGTCTATTTCACAACCTTGAAGTGTTATATCTGTCTAATTTTTAACCTCCAACTACGAAACCGGGTAACCATCAACCCTGAAGTGTCAAATCCGGATAAATGACACCCACGCTCATTCCACCCCGGTTTTGCGCCACACGGGATGCCACGTCGACGCGAGTAGGCCAACATAGCATCCACCGCATCCCCTTCGTCCTCTCTCTCTCTCTCTCTCTCTCTCTCTCTCTCTCTCTCTCTCTCTCTCCACCAGCTGTGAGCCACATTGCCCGCCTCCCCTAGCCGTGAGCCGCGCCACCTCCCTTGGCCGCCAGCCGCCCTACAACAGGAGCTGCGACACGAACAAGGACGGCCTGAATTGCATGGCGCACGATTGGCCGGACACCGGCTACCTCTACTAGCGGTGGCGGTCGCCCGGCCTTCTCCTCGGAGGGGAGACGATGCCAGCGGTGATGGAGGAAGAGGAGGTAGGTCGTCGGCGTCCACTCGTCGCTGCTAGGGTGAGAGAGAGGGGGGAGGTGGTGAGCTAAGAGAGAGGAGATATGTACAGGAGAGAGTTGGGTGGTATAATATGCGTATAGTATACGGTGCACTTTGCCAGCATGAATCTCAGAGCAAGATCAATGACACACGACATACGTGTGCATCCATATACTGATATACATGTGAAAAAATTGTACTGTGGTGTCAAAGAAGCTCTTTCTTCTCCCCCCTCTTATAGATGGCATGCCATCATAGGACTACTGTTTAAAAATAGAAAACTACTACAAATCCAACCTCATTGATCAGGTGGGCCTGCTCTACAGGGCAACAAGAGGGACCGCCGATAGTATCAGGGTTTACCAGGCAAGGGACAAGTCCCGGCATACCACCGCGCCACGCCGGCACGCACCTCAAAAGACCAGCGGGCCACTGCACTTTAGCTGCTTGGAAGTGAACAAAGCGCTACTCCTGCTAGTATTCTTGGTAGTCGTAGGCTCCTTTGGCATTGTATTTCAGTGGATTATAGTTGTGAGCTGTGATTGAGTAACTGGGTTTGAGTATAACATTTTTACACACCCTCCGTTAGTTGCAAATTTGCAATTCTAGGATTACAACTAATAAAATCCTATTACCCTCCTCGATTAACTACTTATTATTTTTGGATGGTGTGTTACTTAGGCCATAGTACTCCTCTGTTCATACTGGTACGATGTTTTAGGTCATTACACGAGGAATAAGGTATTAAGTAAAATGGCCACCCTACCCCTATTAATTTCTTCAAAAGTCCTCTTTGTGCTGGGTAAAGAATTTTGGGTTTAATGCAATCAACAAGAATGTGGTTTTTGCACATATACATGTGATCCCATGCACTATTCTCACCGTTGAAGTACTCCATGATCCGTGTCTCCAATTTACAAAACCCTCCTTTCTCTCCCTTCCCCATCTCTCCTTCCTCTCCCCCCTTCGTCCGACCGGGGAGCCGTGTCGCCCCGCCCCTGCGCCTTGCCGCTGCCCCGCATCGTGCCTCGTTGCCCCACTGCGCACATCACCGCTTTGGCCCAAGCCGCATCACCGCCGTCGAAGGAAACCCCGCACCCCATCGGAAAACCTCACCGGAAACCTCACATCGCCGGAAGCCTCAGGGTTTCGTGGGATCTGCAGCGGCAGCGCAGGGTATGGCGAGGTTTTTGACGATGAGGTTTCCTGCGAGGCGAGGTTACCAGCAAGGTTTTGGCGGGGTGTGGGGTTTCTAATGATGCGCGGCACGGCGGGCGGTGGCGAGGCACGGGGACGGCATGGCTCGCCGACCGGATGGACGAAAGAGAGAGAGGGAGGAGAGGAGAGGGGAGGGGAGGGGAGGAGAAGGGAAGAGAGAGAAGGGAGGGGATCTTTTGTTGTTGAAATGTAGCATGAATCTTGGAGCACTTCAATGTCGATGATAGTGCATGAGATCACATGTACATGTGGCTTTGATTTATCCAATCAACAATCAATTTTATAGCTTCTAGTGTGGCAGTGCATGCACGCATGCTTGGTAAAAGAGAACTCCCAGCCGAGAATACACAGGGTCATGCACAAGTGTTTCAATGGCTTAATCAAAGTCTAGGCAAAGTATTTAATATGACCAAAGGTATAATAGGAAATGACATCAAACATTCTCCCTGAAAATGCAGGATGTAATACATTCTTGATCAAGAGAGCAAGTCTAACACGTCATATATTTATGAACGGAGGAAAGACTAAATGATCTTGGGAATTGTCGATGATCGAGTCACCGATCTTACAAAATAAATAGAGAAAAATGGCAAAGAGTTCTTGGGAGAAAATGGGATTGCTCTTTATTGCAATAAACTGGCTATTACAGGGGTGCTCTGGACAAGGTAGTGGACTAATCTTAATTACAATGAGCGTAATATTCGCTATGCTGCCGAATCAGACTTGAAAAATCAACCTAATGCCGATTGTCGTGCTTCAATCTGATGCAGTCCGATTTAATCTGCTCCGTGCTCCATCCTTAAATAACCGTCGAAGAGGTGGCAGCTGTTCCTGGATAAGGCGCATGTTGGAAGTGACATAACTAGTCGGAGCGAGGCATCGATTATGAAACATCAACCGTTCGGCGGTTGAATGTCCATGAGACACTTCAACCGTATGGTGGTTGTTGTCAGTGTCTTAGAACCATAAAACGTCGTGTAGTATGGAGCAAATATAACATGTGTTTCATTCATCACACGGTAAGGAATATACTTAGAGTTAGATCCGAATGCTAGTTCATTGCTTCTACTAGCAGTCATCTGGTCGGGGACTGGGTACAGGACCTCATCCGACCAGGGTACCCATTATGTAACCTCTAGAATCCTTGCGACCACAGGGGTCATTAGCCATAGGGGTTACGACCCTGAAGACATATGGTTTTTTATTATGTATTAAAATAAGACATAGATATTTTAATCCTCGTCAGCAAGCCCCCGAACTTTAAATGAATTGGTCGTGTGAACACTTCCTTCCGATCAAGTCATATCAGATAGACCCTCATTTAATCCTGTGATATACGAGATGGTCTGTATGCACTTTAAAATTGAGAAACTGCCTTGGGACCCGAAGAGTTTTTCTGGCCGTTGGACTCTGGGTAACTCCCCGATGTAGTTAAAGAATTTGCAGCTATAAAATCGCTTCAGCGCAAGGCTTTAGGGTTTTTACGCTTCCTGCTTTCCCTTTTCATCTCCCAAGCAAAAAATTGCCTCCGACCTGCTCTTGTCAACAACCTTCTACGACCTCCTTTCTTCCTTCATCCAAAACTCAACTATGTCGAATTCTATCACCAACTGGTCAGTTTCTGATTTGAGCGAGAAGAAACTTGAGAGCCTGGAGAAGGTCGGGTTGCTTCCCAACAAGGATTTGATTTCTTGGAGATCAGCGGCCGGAGAGCATTCTCCGAGCAACGAAGATGGGGAAATACCTGTTTTTCTCGCATATATTGAATGTGGATTCTGATTACTAGTTCACGCTTTCCTACCCAAGATCTTGGAGTACTATGGAGTCGAATTGGTGAACCTCTCCCCCAATGCTATCGCCAGCATCAGCATCTTCGTCTCTCTCTGTGAAGCGTACTGGGGATTGTCACAGATCTGGAGCTCTTCAAGTACTACTACAGGATGGCGAAGTCGGGGAAGACGACTGGGACACCTGGAGAGTGCACCTTGAGCCTTCACGATGGAAAGGCTGATGAGTACATTCATATGTACTCAAAGTCTTCGTGGTCGTCATGGAAGAAAAGTTAGTTTTACATAACGGTTACTAAAAAAGACAGTCTTTATTATAATGGTAAGAAAGCGGTCGAGAATCTAGAATGGCGCTCCTCCGTGAAGGAGGGAAAGGTAGGGAGATGAGTTGAAGCCATCCAACACCTTAGTGTCAGGGGTTTAACATCCTGGCACGTAGTAAGGGATTTCTCCATGTGACAGATTAGGCCCCTAAAGTCCCGAGCACATTCGATGTTTTAGTATATTGGTCGTGACGACGCGACCAAAGATTCCAAGGAGGGTAAGTCCTAAAAGATTTCGACCAGTTTGCTTATCTTGGTTGATTATTACTGTGATTCTAAAGTCTCCCGTTTATTCTTGCAGCTCTTTCTCCTGATAAGATTAGAAGCCGGATCAAAAATGATCTGCACTGGAAAGCCTAGCGATAAGGCTGATTTCCCCCGGATTTTAGCGGTTGTTTTCGCAAAAGAGAGGGCTGAGAGACTTAAAGTAAAAATATCAACCATCTTTTATCTTTTGTATGTTTTCCGATCAGTTTGCCGTAAATCCTCTTTGATGTGTAGTTGGTCGGATTGAGGATTAATGAGGCCACCGAAAATTATGAGCCGATTGATGCTTCGACCAGTCCTACGACCACCCGAGATGGTGGTCTTATAGAGGTAGGTAATTGAATAAAAATGCATATTCTAGATGAAGGATTTTTATCACCTAACTAACTTTGATTATTAATTAGGCGGTTATCGTGGACTCCAATGTGGTCACAAATGACCTGTCAGTTGCTACTGGAGTAACTGTTCTGGAGGCCGACGAATATACACCATCTGACCCGATGGTCAGGAATCTTTTTCTTGATCAACTATTCAAGAACATTTCTTCTAACCTCCAGTCGAAAGACATGAGGGGTCTAACCAGCCCTACCGGTTTAGGACCAGAGAAATTGGTCGAACAGAAGAAAAGGAAGGCGAGTGCGACAGACTTTGCTTCAGCGCGCTTCAAACTAAATATCAAGAAAACGACCAAGTACGTATACATGAAAGAAGGACTTACGTAAGTACTTACCTCTGGTGTTTTTAGAGTCTTGAGCTTCTTTTCTTCTTTCGTTGTAGATCATCTGGTATTCTGGTCGATTTCGACCAGGACAACCCTCAGGAGAAAGCTCCTGAGGAGAAAGAGGTCGAGCCAGCCCCCAAGCAGGTGGTAGCGCCTGCTCAGGAACTCGTGGTGGCTCCAACCCCATCTGTAGAGGTGGTGGTTCCTGAGGAATCTTAGCAGGTTCCGACCCCTGCTAGGAACTCTACTCTTCGAGTCGTCTTTCCTCATCGCCTCCGGATCTTTAGTGATGAAGATCTTAATGAAGTTTGGGAATGAATTTCGGACCATCAAGCAAAGACGAGTCCCGACTCTATTTTTGCCGAATATAACAATATGTCAATTCAGGTAAGCTTCCACCACTTTTAATAGTTTTTCCCTTAAAAAATACTTAAAGGAGTTTGCTATTTTTGTAGCATTTGGTGGAAAACTTTGATGTGGTCAGAGGACTGACCCAGCGAATAAAGCTCTTGGAGAAAAAGAACTCTGAATTAGAAAGTAAGCACCCTCTTAGTGTCTTCTTATCTCCTTCTTTACCATTTGGCTCTTTTCCTGTTAACCAATTTCTCTGTTTATCGTGTTTGATAGCTTCGAAGAAACTTAAATAAGAAGTTATGGCTAAGAAAGCCATAATTGCCAAGCTCAAACAAGAATGCCAAAACAAGGACTGGTCGATCAAATACCTGACGACCAGGCACAGGGAAGCTCGAACTCAAGAGCTTGAGAAGAAGAGCGAAGGTAACCGGTCGTAGACTCGACCAATGTGCTTCGTTTTTCTAGTCGTATGTACTCATTCTTTGGTTTACTCGTGTAGAGCAAACTCAAGTATTGAAGAGAATAGAAAAAGCTCTTGAGTTTGAGCGTAGTAAGGAGGCAGCCATTGGACAAAATCTTGAAGAAAAGGTCAAAGCTTTTAATAAGATACTCTTCGATATGGGATCGGGAACGCAACTGCCCAACTAAGTAGATCCCGTGGAAAAGATCAACTACCTTGGCCAACAACTCGAAGACCTCAGGAGCGTGGTTAAGACTACTCGGGAGAACCATGCACAGACTTTGTTTGAAGTTGTCAAAAATGGAGTCAATTTTGCTTTGGCAAAGCTGAAGGCCTCCGACCCCATCATAAATCTTCAAGCTGTTGAGGAAGACTTCAACTACTCAGAAAATGAAGCAACTAAACTTTTTAAGGAAATATCACCTCTCGAAAATAAGGTTGTGAAGGAAATGGATGCCGGGTCTCCAACGCGCAGCGACCAATCTGGTGGCTCCGAGAAGTAGATGATTGTAATATTTAGATTTTTGTAAATAAAACTTACATTTTATCATCAATGAAGTCTTTGTTTTGTCTTCTTAAATTCGTTGAGCACTTGTATATTTCCTAGCCCCTGGCTGCTTTTATTAGTAGAAGAACTTTACTAAAGAAGCAGTAGACCAAGAAAATGGGCAATAGCTACGACCACGATACAAAGTATATGCTGATTATGTTATAAAAATAATCTAAGTATCACTAGGAAATCAATGTGGTCAGAACCAGTGTATGACTTCGAATAGTTTTAGATCTTTTTCATAATCGAAATACTGTGTAGTACCTTGTGTGGTTCGAAGATGTATAAGACTTGTACTGATGATAAGGAATCATGCAAAAATGTATGCAAAAATAATAAGTGAACTTGTTTATATATATTATCCAAACTGGTCATAAGGGTTGCTAAGAACCAGAGACTAAGAGAAACACTTCACGAAACGTGCTCTTACTCAAGTTCCGACTAGCAGCGAAAATCGTAAGAAAGGGGCCGTTGCTAGAAAGCTCCTTCTAGTAGGTAGGACCATGTATGGAGAATGAGAGACTACGACTAGGAGGCTTTCTGTATCCCGACCAGTAGGCAAAATGAGAGTGGAATAGAATGTTGAAGGTAAGAAATGTAGTCTCCAAAATCTTAAGCATGTAAAATACTATATGTAGTTGTCTGTGTGATGCTTCTTTTACTTATATATTTCTTTAAGAAAATAGTATTGGTCGTGCGTGAGAACCATTTACTGAATGGTCACAACTAGGACCCTTACGGCGTTTGACTTATATGTTGTAGCCATAGAGTAATAGAGATCCTTAAAAAGGATATCGGAGAGAATCTGGTCTTCTCCGACCAATCAGACAACAATAGCATGCAAACCAGATTATGAGACAGTCATATAAACAATATCATTCGTCAGAAAGGAATGGAGATACATCTTTATTAAAAAAAATTGAGAAGAAAATGAAAATACATTTATAAAAAAACTTACACAATTGGTCAATATTCTAATAGTTTGACAAAACACGCCCGTCTGATATAGCTAGTCGTACCGAACCAGGTGTGGTGACATCGGTCATAGTGTATGGACCTTCCTATTTGGGAGAAAGTTTATTGCGGTTAGCCTGGTTCTGAATCTTTCATAGAACCAGATCACCTACAGCTAGACTGCGTGGTTGCACCTTACGACTGTGGTACCTTCGCAAAGCTTATTGGTAAACCGCCGATCGTATGAGGGCTTAGTTTCGTCGCTCTTCAAGAAAATTGATGTCGTCGAGTCTTCGTTGTATCTGATCGTTCTCATTGAAACAATCAGTTCGAGCAGGGCCTATTTTCAGTTCTGGAGGAAGCATGGCTTCAGCACCGTAAACTAGAAAAAATGGCGTCTCACCGGTCGCACGACTGGTCGTGGTTCGAATGGCCCATAATACAGAGAGAAGTTCATGAACCCAAGCTCCTGACTATTTGGTTAACTAGTCGAACACTCAGCGTTTCACCCCTTACATTATGATACCATTGGCTCGCTCGACTGCTCCATTACTCTGCGGATGAGCGACAGAAGCGAAATGTATCTTGATACCTAGATCATCGCAAAATTCTTAAAAATTTCCACTAGAGAATTGGGTACCGTTATCTGTGATTATACGACTGGGTACACCAAATCGTGTGATCATTTTTTTTTCAGGAACCTCTTAGCAACATCAGTTGTTGTTTTAACAACTGGCTCGGCTTCTATCTATTTTGTAAACGTATCAATCATGACAAAAAGGAATTCGAAGCCCCTGAGTGCTCTTGGGAAAGGTCTCAGAATGTCTAGTCCCTAGGTTGCAAAATGCCAAGAAAGAGGTATGGTTTGGAAAGCTTGTGCCAGCTGATGTACCTATCGACTATGAAATTGACATTGTACACACTTCGTTACGAGCTCTTTTGCATCATGAAGGGCAGTTGGCTAGTAGTATCTTTGCCTGGAGGCTTTACCGACCAGTGTTCTGTAGGAATGATGTGCTCCACAGACTCCTCCATAAATGTCGAATAGTAACTTAATGCCATCTGTTGGAGATATGCATCTCATAAAAACTCCGTGAGATCCTCGTTTATACAAGGTACTTTCGATCAGAGTGTATGATTTGGCTTTTTGAGCTATACGATCAGCCTCTACATCATCTTCGGGAATAATACCATGTTGAAGATAATTATAGATCGACGTCATCCAATCTCTATCGTGATCATACTGTATGATCTGTGGAGTATCCATGTTCTTAGGATCGACTTGTACGACCTCCAGTAGAACATCTATGTCCTCGAAATGCTCGACTATCGAGGGTGAATCGAGTTGCTCGAGAAAAACTTCAGGTAGGACTAGTGACCTTGTGGAGGCCATCCGTGCCAACTAGTCTACTAGAAAGTTTTTCTTTATAGGAATGTGTTGGATCTGGAAACGGAATAACTGCTTTTTGAGTTTTCGTACTTCCGCCAGATAAGATGACATCTTGGTACTTGAGCATTGATACTCTTTCCCGACTTGATTCACTACTAGTTGAGAATCGTCGTTCACTAGTAACCTTTGAATCCCGAGCGCACGAGCTACTCAGAGTCATGTCATTAAACCCTCAAATTCTACAACATTTTTGTAGCAGGAAATTTTAGCTGGATGACGTACTTGATGTGTTCGCTAGTAGGAGATATCAAGACAACTCCAGCCCTCGAGCCTTTGAGCATTAAGGAACCATCAAAGTACATTGTCCACTCGTCGTGGTGTTCGTACTCGGGCCCTTGGATGGGTTCAGGGTTTGTCCATTCGGCAATGAATTCAGCTATTGCATGGGACTTAATTGCTGTTTGTGAGATGGAATAGAGGTCAATTGCCCCAAGCTCGACCGCCCATTTTGCTATTTGTCCTGATGATTTCCTATTTCCAAGGACTTGACCTAGGGGATATTCGGTTCGTACAACCCCTGAAGGTAATGCCTTAGTTTCCCTGAAGCCATAAGGAGACCATAGAGCAACCTTTATACCTGTGGGTATTTTTCCTTTAGTCCATGTAAGACTTCGCTTACATAATATATCGGTCGTTGGATGTTATCATGTTCTACGACCAGTACACTACTGACTGTTTGCAGCGTTGCAACTACGTAAATCAGCAATGTTTCTCCCGATCTTGGAGAAACTAAGATCGGGGCACTTGTAAGGTATTTCTTAAGTTTTTCAAATGCATCGTCTGCCTCTTTAGTCCACTCGAAACTTCCGTGTTTCCGAAGAAGTTTGAAGAAAAAAAATCCTTTTTCTCCTAACCTCGCTATGAAATGACTTAGCGCTGCCATACAGCCGGTTAGTTTTTGGACTTCTTTCTGTATGGTCGAAGGGCGCATCTGATCGATGGCTGATATTTTTGCTGGATTTGTTTCAATCACTCTAGCCAAAACTAGGAATCCATAAAGCTTTCCAAAAGAAACTCTGAACACACACTTCTCTAGATTTAACTTAAGGTTATGCCTTCTTAAATTGTTGAACGTCTCGTAAAGGTCGGAAATATGGTCGCTAGCATTGATGCTTTTCACGACCAAGTTATCAATGTAGGCTTCAAGATTTCAACCTATCTGAGGATTAAAGGTTTTCTGCATCAACCTTTGAAAGGTTGCACCAGCGCTTTTTAGACCAAATGGTATCTTAACAAAGCAGTAAGTGCCATATGGAGTGTTGAAGAAAGTTTTCTCTTCATTGTCTTTACTCATATTAATCTGGTGGTACCCTGAGTATGCATCTAAAAAACTTAACAACTCACACCTGAAAGTACAGTCTACAAGTTGATCAATGCGTGGAAGGGGAAGTCATCCTTCGGACAAGCTTAGTTAAGATCTGTAAAGTCAATACACATTTGTTATTTCCCATTGCTTTTTCAAACCATTACAGGGTTGGCGAGCCACTCTGGATGGTCGACTTCACGAATAAACCCAGCCTTGAGGAGCTTATCGATCTCCGACTAGATTGCCTTCTTTCGATCAGGTGTGAAACGTCTTAGCTTCTGCTTGACCAGTTTCTTGTCATGCTGGAGAGCTAGCCTGTGCTCGATCACCTCCCTGGGGACTCCAGACATGTCAGACGCCTATCAGGCGAATACGTACTGATTTGCTCGGAGGAAGAAGACGAGCGACTCTTCCTATTCGAGGTCGAGTCCTGCCCCGACCAGTACCTTTTGGGCAGACGCATTAGCGTTTCTTGACCTAGACGGTGTGTTGATGCTTTCCAAAGGAGCGTCTTTGTTGAGTGGTATCTCCTTAGTCTGGTCGGAAGGCTTTGGCGCCATCTTTAGCCTTGAGTGCTTGACCTGCATGGTAAGCGAATTAGTTTTTCTGGTCGGAAGTTCATTGACCAGTTCTAAGAACTTCCATAACATGCATAAGCCATTTTTCGATCTCCTCGAACCATGATGACTCCTTTCGGTCCTGGCATTTTTGAACTCTGATAACCGTAATGCGTGGCTATTAGGAATTTTGCTAAAGCCGGACGACCGAGGATTCCATTGTATGCGGTTTCGAAATCCACCACATCCAATGGAACATTTTCTGTTCAGAAGTTGTCGGGTCTTCTGGTAGGGATAGCTGTCCTATCAGTTTAGCGGTAGAACCAGAAACTATGCCGTGGAAGGCATATTTCACAAGTTTTAACCTGGACTTTAGAATCTGCATCTCTTCCAATGCTCCCATACATAAAATGTTTAAAGAGCTACCTCCATCTACTAAGACTCGATTAACTTTACAGTTGTTAATAGTAGGTTCAACTACGATAGGAAACCTACCTGGTCGAGTCGACGAGATGGGGCAGTCTTCTTTGCTGAAAGAGATTACAGTTTCCAACCACCTGGGTGGCTTGACGGTAATCGGAGACTCGGCAAGGATGGCCTCCCGCTCTACGGTCTTCAGATGATGTTTTGATTCGTACGAGGAGGATCCTCCGAAGATCATATCCACTGTGTGTTGCAACTCCCGGTATTCTATCTCTTCATCGTCATCTTTGTCCTTCTTGGAGCTTGGTTCTCCGAGTTCTATTATGGAGGGGAAGGGTCCTTTATCTGAGTAGTAATCCTCCAGTTTATTTTGCCAGGCTCGGCAGGTGCGCAGATCATACCCTGCTGCCTGGTGAAGTGGACACCACTTCTTACTTTTCTTGAATTCACTGGTCGAAGCCTTAGCTTTGTTCTGACCAGTGAAATCTTTCTTGCCGTTGGTAAACTTTTCTGGAATCGCAAATATTTCTTTGTTGTTGGGCTTGTGATTCTTCATGTTCTTGAGAGACTTCTTGCTTTTCTACTCTTGCTTCTCCAGACCTGACTGGGGATTTTTATCTTTTCGATTAATAGTTTTATACCATTCGACCACTTCGCTAGCAGTTGCATACTTGTCTGCCATGTCGAAAAGTTTGACGGTCGTTCGTGGAGGATTTATTGCAATATCCTCTGTAAACCGGCGATTCCTCAACCCTGCTTCAAAAGTATGGATGACAGAAGACTCTACAATCTATGGAATAGAGTTTTGAACCTGACTGGATCTCTTAATATATTATCGAAGAGTTTCCTTGGTTTTCTGTTTCATCCGATGAAGATCATCCTCCTTCTCGGAACAGTCGTACGTCCCTTGAAAGTTGACGATCAGAGTATCGCAAAGCCGCTCCCAAGTGTAGATAGATCCGACCGGTAGGTTAAGTAACCACGACCGGGTAAACCCTTCAAGGACCGTGGGCAAGTAATTTGCCATCACGTTGTCATTACCACCAGCAGCCTTGATGGCGGTAGAATAAATTTAAAGAAATTTCAATGGGTTCTGAGTCCCATTGAACTTCTCTATATTGGCTGGTCGGAACCTATCCAGCCAACGAACAGCTTGGAGACCTGCCGAAAATGCTCGGCAGCCCGTAATGGAGTCGTGGTGCCTTCTCTGAAAAGGAGCCGAATTATAGCCAGTCAGGGATTGGTTCCTCATATTTGCATATCAAGGATCCAGTGTCCCAACCCGATCGTGGATGTTATGATAACGTCTTTGACCACCTGCTTGGTTCAGATGATGCCTGAGGTCGCCTAAATCAAGTGGTTGTTCCTCTTGACGAGGAGGAGTGGCTGCTACGAAGAGCCATCTTCCCTCGTGATTTCCTGGTTGAAACCTACGAGGGGGTCTTGGTGTCGATCCGTTCATAAATATATGACGTTTTAGACTTATTCTCTTGTTCAAGAATGTATGACATTCTGCGTTTTTGAGGAGAACGTTTAATGTCATTTCATGTTATACCTTTAGCCATATTTAAAAATTTGCATAGACTTTGATTAAGCCATTGAAACACTTGTGCATGACTGACGAGGATTAAAATATCTATGTATTATTTTAATACATGATAAAATATCATATGTCTTCGTGGTCGTAACCCCTAAGGCTAACGACCCCTGTGGTCGTAAGGATTCCAGAGGTATCCTGGTCGGGTGAGGTTCTGTGCCTAATCTCTGACCAGATGACTGCTCATAAAAGCCATGAACTAGTATTCGGATCTAACTCCAAGTATATTCCTTACCGTGTGACGAATGGAACACATGTTATGTTTGTTCTATACCACGCGATGTTTCATGGTCCTAAGACACCGACAACAACCACCATACGGTTGGGTGTCTTAAAGACACACAACCGCTGAACGGTTGGTACTTTATCAACTGTTACCTCGCTTCGACCAGTCGCGACATTTTCAACAGGCGTCTCTTCAAAGAAGCAACTGCCACCTCTTCGACAGTTATTTAAAGATGGAGCGTGGATGAGACGGCATCAGATTAAAGCACATCAATCGGCATTAGATTCATGTTTCAACTCTGATTTTGCAGTATAGCCAGTTCATAGCAATAAAGACCAGTCTCATTCACTCCCAAGAACTCTTTACCATTTTTCTCTATTTTATTTCATAAGATCGGCAACTTGATCGTCGACAATGACCCTATGTATTATCGGCCGGGAGTTCTCTTTTACGGAGCATGAGTGCATGCACTGCCACACTAGAAGCTATAAAATTGATTGTTGATTGGATAAATCAAAGCCACATGTACATGTGATCTCATGCACTATCATCGACGTTGAAGTGCTCCAAGATTCATGCTACATTTTTACAACAAAAAAAATCCCCCTCCCTTCTCTCTCTCTCTTCCCCTCTCCTCCCCTCCTCTCTCCTCTCCTCTCTCCTCTCCTCTCTCCTTCCTCTCTCTCTCTATCTTTCCTCGAATTTTTTTTAAAATAATATTTTTTTAAAAGATATTTACAAAAATATATCGTCTTTCCAAAAAATTACAAAAATGTGTTCTTGTCGCCATTTAAAATGGCGACAGGAACCTATCGCCATTTGAAATGGCGACAGGAACCCTCTCCCCTCCAGTCGCCGGTCCCAGCCACCTGTCGCCATTTCAACTGGCGACAGGTTCCTGTCGCCGTTTCAAATGGCGATAGGTTCCTGTCGCCAGTTGAACTGGCGACAGGAAGCCCAACCCTATAAAAACCCGAAAATTCAGCGTAGAACTCATTCTTACTGAGAAAAAAGAGAAGAGGAGGAGAGTAGAGAGGAGGAGAGAAGCTAATTACCGCCTCCGTCCGATTGTCTACCTCTTAGGTAATTTTTAAACCGAATGGATTACATAGTTTTAGCTGCATGCTGACGTAATGTAGTATAGTTTTACATAATACTTTTCTGGGTAGTATAGTGTTAGATATGCGTTAATCGTGGAAATATTCTTTTTATGATGCGGTCGTCAAATATGTCCGACTCGACATCGTCAATTTCAAAATTTACTATGGTCAAGGGACTATTCGGAGGGTCCCGAGGATTGATTTATGCGTTATTTCCAATCGGTGATCGTGCCCTAGCAAGACGGAAGCAACGTACATATGGGGCCAGATGCGTGGTTGTTCCATACATTCCAAGTGAACCGTGATGTGTACGATCTGAAATTGAGTTGTCTTTCCCCACGGAGAGCACAACCGACATATTGGGAGTTAGTGCGACTGGGATCAAATTCATGGCGATCATATATGTACGCATCGCGAGGGAGGCAAGGTGGAAATTGGTCCTTCTCGCCCAAGCATATGCCAAACCCACTCTGCACCCGTGGTGAACAAGAAGGAGGTGCCGAGGTCAAGAGGAAGTCGGGATCGCAGCCCTGTACGGCGCACACAATTGCCAAGCTCCCGAGTTACTTGATCTTTGCCGATGAAGATCCTGTGGGAGTAGCTCCTCGGCCAGCAAGCTACCGGTCTTGGCCGACGAGGGTGAGGAGGTTGAAGCCGAGTGCAAAGGATGGATCTCAAGACCGAGACTACATGGCATTGTCGAAGATGAAGGTTCCGACGACGAGGTTGAAGTTGACCAAAGAAAGGTTCCATCCAATGGAACACATACCGATTCGACAACCTCGCTGTCAATGAAGGCTCCGTGTGTGCCGTGGGAGTATGACCAGAGTGAGGTTAGGCTAGGAGCTATGTACAAATGCAAGGAGGCCGTGTAGGACGCGGTCAAATTCTGGGCGTTGTCGGTGCGGCGCACATTCAGAGTCGTCAAGTCTACCCCAAGATTCTACGACGTGATAGGCTGAAGGGAAAGGTTGGCCGACGACAGGTACGACGCATCAGGAACGACATGGACGAAGCAGAAACCGGACGTCGTACGAAGAAGTGCTCCATTTGCAGGGAGTCTGGGCACAGCTTCAAGAAATGTCCCACGAGAAATCCTCAAGACGAAGGAAACATCGTCAATCCGGACGTCGCAGCAGGGACCTCATCCGGTCACCCAACTCGAGACAGTCCACAGGGGGGGACGTTGAGGGTGCGACCAATGTTGTTACCAATGTTCTGAATTATGTTATTGCACCTGACAAAGAGTAACATGTTATTGCCAATGTTACGAATTATCATTTTAATTAAGTGTTATGATGTTTTGGTTGGATGTTATGTAATATCCGTGTTATTAAGTGTTATGATGTTTTGTCAATGTTATGTAATATCACTTAGCTTCCTACTTACTTAATCATTCGTATGTCAATCTTTCTCGTAAAATTCTCTACAAATTCATCACACTAGAACAATATACGACGATCAAAAATGTTATTATGAGTCTAATGATTTTGTACCGCCAAAAGCGTATGAAAATCGTATATGCAACCTCGACTGCAGAATAGGCAAATTCGCTTCATCGCCAGCTCAATCGGCGACAGAACCTATCGCCATTTGAAACGGCGACGAAACTCTGCCGCCAGCTGAAATGGCGACAGTGGCCGGGACCGTATTTGGAGGGAGAGGGTTCTGTCCGCCATTTCAATGGTGATAGGTTCTGCCGCCATTTGAAATGGCGACAGAACACATTTTTGTAATTTTTGGAAAGACGATATATTTTTGTAAATATCTTTCAAAAAATATTATTTAAAAAAAAATTCATCTTTCCTCCATCCAAAGGTGAGCCATGCTTGAGCCCCGTGCCTCATTGCAAGATCATCGAAACCCCACGCCCCGCCAAAACCTTGCTGGTAACCTTGCCTCACAGGAAACCTCGTTGTCGAAAACCTCGCCATACCACGCGCCGCCGCTGGAGACCCCACGAAACCCCGAGGTTTTTCGATGGGGCGTGGGGTTCTGATGATGCGATGCGTCTTGGCTCGGACGAGGCGGCCTTGGGCTGAAGGCAACGCGGGCAACAAGCGTGGCGCAGGGCGGCGTGGCTCCCCGGTCAGATGAAGGGGGGGAGGAAGGAGAGATGGGGAAGGAGAGAATGGAGGGGGTTTTGTAAATTGGAGACATGGATCTTGGAGTACTTCAACGGCGAGAATAGTACATGGGATAACATGTATATGCGCAAAAACCACATTCTTGTTGTTGCATTAAACCCAAAATTCTTTACCCAGCATAAAGAGGACTTTTGAAGAAATTAATAGGGGTAGGGTGGCCATTTTACTTAATACCTTAATCCTTGTGTAATGACCCAAAACATCGTACAAGGATGAACAGAGGAGTTGTAATGACCTAAAACATCGTTCAAGTATGAACAGAGGAGTACTATGGCCTAAGTAACACACCATCCAAAAACAATAAGTAGCTAATCAAGGAGGGTAATAGGATTTTGTTAGTTGTAACCCAAGAATTGCAAATTTGCAACTAACGGAGGGTGTCTAAAAATGTTATACTCAAACTCAGTTACTCAGTCACAGCTCACAACTATAATCCATTGAAATACAACACCAAAGGAGCCTACGACTACCAAGAATACCAGCAGGAGTAGCGCTTTGTTCACTTCCAAGTAGAGCTAGGCATTGGGTCATGTTGCCGGCAAGATGGCACGGCGTCGTCCGGCTTCGTCGTGTCGTCTTGCTCGGCCGCCACCCTGCCTTGCCGTGTCATGCTGGCCCACCTCATCTTCGGCTAGGCCCAGGCATGACCCAAAGCCCGTCGTGCCGGGGCCATGCTGTGCTAGCCCAAGCCCAGCCCTAAGTAACTATAGACGGCAGAGGCGGTGGCGACCGCCATCTTCATTCCTCTCGTGCTCGCCTTGTTAAAAACCTAGTTAAAATTGAATTAATTGCGTAAAACATGGGCACATAAATATTTTGGGGGAAAAGGTGAAATTTTCTTGATATTTTATAGATACAATGTTACTGCCTCGTTAAAAACCTTACGCCCAAGAGTGTGGTTCCTCGAGTAAGGAAAAGAGCACAGTAACAACATGCGTACATACAAACTACTCATTAATGTCGAGATCGTTCATGCATTTGAGGTCAATGTACGCCTGCACGATCTCAAGATCCTCCAGTTGATGTTGTTGTCGCTCTTTAGCCAATTCCCGGTCCTTGGCACATGTGATTGCCTCCACCATCCTAGGCGTGATGGATGATCTTCTTTCTTCAATTATTCTCCCTACCATGCTGAATGTTGCTTCTAAAGAGACAGTGGACACTGGCACCAACAGAACATCTTGTGCGAAATATGATAGCACAGAAAATATCCGCTTGTTGTTTTTCCACCACTCGAGCAAGTCTATCTTTCCACCGGAAAGATCAAGATCGATCTTTGCAAAATCATGCTCCAGGTAGTGGTTTAGCTCTGAGACAGAATTCCACTTGGGGGCTGCCTGAGGCTGAGAGGATGAAAAACTGGACTTGCCCTTTAGCTTCTTCCACAAGTGGGATGTCAAGCTTGCCTTTCCTTGTTGTGTTTGCTATGAGGCATCCGATCTCGCGCTATTGCCGAATTTGTCATGATACATGCGAAAAATATGAAAAAGCTCCTCTTTGATATGTGCGAAAGCTTTCGAGTAATCAAGACCGAGGCATTCACCTATTCCCTCCATACCGATCTGCAAACCTGGCAACTTTTTTGTAGGATCAAAAATGATAGCAAAGCAATACACGTGTGAAATAGAACTAAAATATTAGCGTGACAGCATGACCTAAAATGGGATCTTCCCTGGATTTGGCAATCTTGTCTGTAATTAACCAAATAAATTATATAATTAAGGAAGAGGTAGGGTAATAAACACCAGATAGAATCTTTGTTGCTTTATAAAAAGGTCTTAAAAACTATAAAAAATGACTACAATCTGCTAATATGAATTAGTAACTACCAATTCATTGTTTTGAGAGTTAACATTGACAAAAACGGATATAACATGTTCGTACCCTTGTAAGTTCTTTAACATGATGTAGGTCGAGTTCCACCTCACCTTCGTGTCAAGACTAAATTTTCTTGGTTCCTTCCCATTGGCTACGCAGTACTCCACGAACCTGGCTACCACTTGTGGGGAATTTATGAGGTAGCGAACGGCGTTGCGGACACTATTCAAATATCCGCTAATCGCTTGCATACTATCTTGAACAACAAGGTTCAAGATATGGCATACGCATCTCTGGTGGAGAACATAACCACGAATATACGTCTGCAATCTTGGGGTGAGGATGTTCATAGCAGTCGTGTTCGCTGATGCGTTATCAAGAGTTATAGAAGCAATCTTATTATCTATCTTAAAATCATCAAGTACATGTAGTATACGCTCGGCAATAGCCTCTCCCGTGTGTGATTCATTAATTACCTTAAACCCTATGACTCACTTGTTTAGCTTGTAATTGTCGTCTAAATAATGGGCTACAACACTAAGGTAGGCACTTCTCTTGTGTGATGATGTCCAAATGTTTGAAGTTATAGCAAAAGAGAACTAAACTTGTAGGAATAGTTCTTTTAGCTCTACTATATCCATATGATACATCTGTAAAATATCAGATGTAGTGGTTCTCCTACTAACATATTGGTACTGTGGGCAAAAACCGCGTTGGACCATTCTTTCGAACGCGCGACTTTCACCCATCTTAATCGGTTGATCTTTCGCAACAATATATCTAGCAATTTCCTCATGGGTAGAAAGCGGGTGGTATACCCAAGTACTTACAGAGCCATCGGCCTCTAAGTTTAGCTGCGTTTGTACTCCTCCCCCTTGGCTATGCGCCCCGATCTTGCGCAAGCATGCTTTGTAGTGTTGGTTCAAGTACCATGTCCCTACAGCTGTACGAGCAGTTAATTTAGCTTGGCAATAATTACAGATTGCGATATCTACCGTTTGGCCATCTTGGATTTCCTGGCTCCAGGTCATGTGCTTCTAGCAATTCGCCCTTCGTCCAGACCCACCAATGTTGTCGTCCGTGGACGCGAGAGAACTCTGGAGTCCCCATTGGCTCCGGACCGCCCTAGTACTCCTCGTAGCCCTCTGTACCGTCCATATGACGGTCATCCATGCCGTAGTATCCCATGCTTAGCGAGAACTAGCGAGCATCAATGGGAGTCGGAGCCAGAGGAGGACTAGGGAGAGCGGTGACGAGAGCTTACACTAAGTCGCCCTGTTGCCCTTTTTGTGCTTCGACTCCTCGGTAGCATACCGCTCGGGAGCTCCTTGGTGCTCCGACTACTTGGTAGCATAATGGATGGATGGATGGTGAATAAATGGGGAGAGTAGATGGATGTTGAAGAAATGAGGAGAGTAGATGGATGATGAATAAATGAGAGTGGAAGGATGGTGAATAAATGAGAGTGCATGTATGGTGAAAAAATGAGGATAGTGAGTCGATTTTTATAGCCACAGTGAGCACGGCAAATGCTTGGTGAGAGTTGATTTTTATAGGCATGGTGAGTTGCTCCCGAACATTGCTTCCGAACGTTGTCTGTAGCTCCCGAACGTTACGAGCACTCGATCACTCGCTGTCTCCCTCTATCTTTTCCCCCCGATTCCCTCTCCCACTCTCTCTCAATTTGAATGAAAGTCACGGTTGCGAACGTTGCTAATGACCCGTACACCGGCCACTCGCTGTCTCCCTCTATCTTTTTTCCCCTGATTCCCTCTCCTTGTCTCTATCTATTTGAATGAAAACCAAACAATTGAGTCTCCTCGGTCCTCATCACCACCCAGCGCCAGCAGCCACTATCCTCTCTTCCTTCCTAATGTCCTCTCTCTCTCTCTCTCTCTCTCTCTCTCTCTCTCTCTCTTGCTTCCCGGTTCCCTGGTGGCTCGGACGCTCGATTCCCCTAAATCCCCACTGCCCCAATCCCCCATCCCCACCAAGCCATGAGCCCATGACCCCTAGTCCCCCAGTCCCCCAGTCCCCCAGTCCCCCCATCCCCCATCCCCAGGCCACCACATGGCTGAGCGACGTAGAAGGCGATCAGCCGAGCGACGCGGGAGCCGAGGCGGGAGGCAGAGCGGAGCAGGCAGAGCGGCGGGAGGCGAGGAGGCACTGCAGAGCGAGCGAGGTGGAGGAGGCGGGCGAGCGAGGAGGCAAGGTGCAGGAAGGGAGGTGGAGCGGGACTGCAGGAGAAGGCGCGGCGGAGCGGCGAGGCGGAGGAGGCAAAGTGGAGCGGGAGGCGAGGTGGAGCCGTGGAGGGCACGGTGCTCCATTCACTCCCCTCCATCTCCGCGAGCCCGCGCCCGAGCCACCGCCACTGCCTTTTGCCTCGCCTTGCAGACGCTGCCCACGCTTTATTCTTGCTCCGGCCGCCACTCACTGTCCGGGTGACCGCCACCGCCAGTAGAGGTAGCCGGTGTCCGGCCAATCGTGCGCCATGCAATTCGGGCCGTCCTTGTTCGTGTCGCAGCTCCTGTTGTAGGGCGGCTAGGGGAGGCGGTCAATGTGGCTCATGGCTGGTGGAGAGAGAGAGAGAGAGAGATAGAGGAGGAGGACGAAGGGGATGCGGTGGATGCTATGTTGGCCTACCCGCGTCGACGTGGCATCCCGTGTGGCGTAAAACCAGGGTGGAATGAGTGCGGGTGTCATTTATCCGGATTTGACACTTCAGGGCAGATGGTTACCCGGTTTCGTAGTTGGAGGTTAAAAAATTAGACAGATATAACACTTCAAGGTTGTAAAATAGACTTATTTCTTATTTATATCAGTGAAAGGGCCGTTTAGTTATATAACATTCTGCCCACTTCCACCATTCACACAGTCTAAACTAATAGTTTTGCTCTCCGACTTACTTAGTTTCACCACCGCCTTCCCAATCCACTCCCACCTCCATTCTGTCAATCTCGCTGCCGCCGCCTCAGACCGCCTGACGAGATATTGGGGCTCTTCAATTTCTCGCCAGATAATGTGATCATCTCTTCTGCTTCAATCCAGCCCATCCAAAGTTGCATCGGATGGTTCCTAATTGCCGGCGACTATCTGCCTTTAAAGGCAGAGGATACACTGCCCTGTTACAGTAATTCCGCGCAAAGCAAAACGTTTATGACGACAACATCACACTCGCACGCTACCGCAATGGAGTGATAATCCTTTTACCAACCATCGACAGTAACAGAGGAGGCAAAGGCAGAAAGCAACTGAACCCTTTTCTTTCGTCTCGCGCACGAGAGAAGCAAAGAATGACCAGCCTTCACAAAAAAAATGCACTCGGGCACCCAGCAAGTAGCAACCAGCCATCCACATGGCACCAAACCGCACGCTAATAAAATCATCCATGGATCGATCAGGCTTTAAACAAAAGTGGAAAAGTCGGATCAGATTCCTGAAATTTGGAGCCCCAGGCTTGAGATTTGCGCCACCAAACGACATCCAATTAGCTGTTCTCAACGAATTAACAAAAGAACACTAGTGTGTATACAGCGAAAATATTGGTACTGTATTACACAAAGATTTATCTCATTTCCCAAGAACAACATGTCTTGTTTCCACCTCCTAACATCTGTAATTCCAAACATATCCAAAATTTATTCCCTTGATAATAAAATCTTTACAATAATATTCTATTATTATTATTATTATTATGTCGTACATCCACAACAAATCTTTAACCCTAACAAAAACGAATGGAATATTATAATAATCTATTCCGCCAACAAAGCTAAAAATAACAATTTGTACACAACCCATCGCTGCATCATCTCATCTCAGCTCCCGTTCCCAAACTTTTAACCTTGCCATCCGTCTCCAACATGTGGGTCCGAATGTCAGGACCGATATTTTATTTACGAGAGTATTAGAAGAAATGCATATTTTCAAGTCTTAGATAAAACCTGTAAAATATGTCTTCCACGACATATTTTCTAGTTTTACCGCTAAATCGATAGGACAGCTGTCCTTACCGGTTACATTCGGAAGACCCAACAACTTCTGAACAAAAAAAGTTCAATTGATGTGGTGGATTTTGAAACCGCATACAATGGAATCGTCGGTCGTCCGGCTTTAGCAAAATTCCTGATAGCCACGTATTACAATTATCAGAGTTTAAAAATGCTAGGGCCAAAAGGAGTCATCACGGTTCGAGGAGATCGAAAAATGACTTATACATGTGATCAGCAGTCCTTAGAACTGGTCGATGAGCTTCCGACTAGGGAAACTAATCCGCCTACCATGCAGGTCAAGCACTCGAGACCAAAAATAGTGTCAAAGCCTTCTGACCAGACCAAGGAGGTACCACTCGGCAAAGGCGCTCCTCTGGAAAGCACCAACATACCGTTTGTGTCAGGAAACGCTAATGCGTATGCCCAAAAGGTACTCGTCGGGGTAGAACTCGTCCCTAAATAGGAAGAGTTGCCTGTCTCCTTTCTCCGAGCAAACCAGGACGCATTCGCCTGGCAAGCGTCCGACATGCTTGGAGTCCTCAGGGAGGTGATCGAGCACAAGCTAGCTCTCCAGCCTGACAAAAAGCCGGTCAAACAGAAACTAAGATGTTTCGCACCTGATCGGAAGGAGGCAATCCAGTCAGAGATCGACAGGCTCCTCAATCCTGTAATGGTTAGAAAAAGCAATGGGAAATGACGAATACGTATTGACTACACAGATCTTAATAAAGCTTGTCCGAATGATGACTTTTCCTTTCCATACATTGATCAAATTGTAAACTCTACTTCCGGGTGTGAGTTGTTAAGTTTTTTAGATGCGTACTCAGGGTACCACCAGATTAATACGAGTAAAGGTGATTGTCGGTGTTTTAGAACCGATCTTACGTAATGACTGTTTGATTCAGGGGGTCTGCAAGACTCAAATCACGCAGAGAGAATGATATAGAGATTTTTATACGGGTTCGGGCCTTCTCCGGAGAGAATAACAATCCTACTCCTGTGTGTATGTATTGAGTATGCTGGTTTACAAATTAAGAGAAAGACTCGAGTGTGATGTCTTGTGCTCCCGATCCCTTCTCCTGCCTCTTCTCCTAATGATTCCGCCTTTTTATACAGTACTCAAAGCGGGCTACCGTTTCTCCAGTCCAAAGGGCGGCTTAATATTTCAGATGATGGAGCCATCACTGGAGACTATTATGAGAGTAGTAACGTTCCCATGTCGCCAGAAAGTTATCACCAGGACAGAGAGTTAGATCATGCCATTATTCTAAAGAATAACAATGTAATTTACTGCCCATATCCTTAGATATGATACAGAAGATTCTCTGATCGACTAAGCTCATATGTCTGTAAGCCATATCGACTAGAGACTGGTCGTAGAAGAGCTTACGGCCAAGTGGTGGTCGTAGTAAAGCTTACGACCATAGACTGATCGTAGGAGGACTTACGATCAGGGGATAGTCGTAGAAGGACTTACGACTGTGGGATAGCCGTAGAAGGACTTACGACTGTGGGGTGGTCGTAGAAGGACTTACGACTGTGGGGTGATCGTAGAAGAACTTACGACCTTCAGTTTCTCCCTTATGAATATTAAGGGGTATAATCAAGAACCATATGATGGTATTATTATTCATAATATGAATTACAGATAATTAATTAAATGAAGATTATTAGATCCTCATCATCTAGCCCCACAGCTTCAAGTGAAAATAACTTACTTGGAAAAGGAACCGTAGATGATCTTACGACCAGTAGGTGGTCGTGGAATGACGGTCGAAGGAAAAGCTCTTCGACCGGTATTTCATTTGACCAGAAATATACTTGGTCAAGAAAGGTGTCAGAAATCTTACGACTTACAAGGTAGTTGTAGAAGATCTTACGACTACTAAGTGGTCACAGTACGGTAATCGAAAGTAAACCCTTTCCGACCGCTGTTTCATTTGATCAGAAATAGACTTGGTGAAGAAAGTAATTTCGCTTAAGACGTAAAGATATATTCGATTTTCTCGAGTAAACAAATTAAAGAATCTCAATCAACTCTCATTGACCTGTCTATCGGATCATATTCCTGAAATTTGGAGCCCCAAGTTTGAGATTTGCGCCACCAAACGACATCTAATTAGCTGTTCTCAACGAATTAAAAAAAGAACACTAGTGTGTATACAGCGAAAATATTGGTACTGTATTACACAAAAGATTTATGTCATTTCCCCAGAACAACATGTCTTGTTTCCACCTCCTAACATCTGTAATTCCAAACATATCCAAAATTTATTCCCTTGATAATAAAATCTTTATAATAGTATTCTATTATTACTATTATTATGGCGTACATCCACAACAAATCTTTAACCCTAACAAAAAACGAATGGAATATTATAATAATCTATTCCCCCAACAGACAAAAAAATAACAGCTGTACACAACCCATCGCTGCATCATCTCATCTCAGCTCCCGTTCCCAAACTTTTAACCTTGCCATCCGTCTCCAACATATGGGTCCGAATGTCAGTACCGACAAGGCCACTCCAACCTAAGCCATAACAACTGACAGCGTTGGCCCACGGTCCGGACCATGGGTAGAGGCAAAGCGGGCCCGCGTGACAGTGCCCCTGCGCCGACACTCACCCCAACGACGGCGACGCGAGCAGTCATGCCAAGGCCGTGGCCAGTCATCCGAACTCGAACAACCGATCGCTCCAGCGATGCGGGATGCATTGTCAGGCGATGGCGGCGAGGAGGTCGTCGCGGGCGCCCCGGCGGCGGAGCAGGTCGTAGGGTGCCCAGAGCGCGTCGAGCGGGCACGGCCGGCCGGCGTCCAGCCGCAGCCACGGCTTCCCCTTGCCGCTCCAATGCAGCAGGCTCACCGGCCCCGGGTGCAGCTCCCGGCACTGCCCCGCCACGTTGTCCCCGCCGAGCCCGTGCTGGTTCCACCGGTGCTCCACGGCCTTCACCTCGCCCGCGAACACCAGAAGGAACGGCGGGAGGGACCCCAGCTCGTATATCCTCGCCTCCTGCTTCTGCACCTCCATCCAGTACTCCAGCTTCACCGTGTACCCGCCGGCTCGCCACCTGTCCAGGTCGATGACCATGACACCGGTGTTGAAGTAGCACGGCGCACGCGCCCGGTTGGCGAAGATGGAGGAGTACTCGGGGTGGCTCCAGAAGGCGTCGGTGAAGTAGGAGGTGAAGTTTGCGTGGCAGTACTCGGGAGCGGCGAGGGCTGCGTCGGGGCCGAGGTCGGTGGCCCAGAGGCGGGCGACGTCGTCGACAACGAGGAGGTCGGAGTCGAGGTAGAGAATGCGGGAGACGGGGCCGGGGAGGAGGTCGGCGAGATAGATGCGGGCGTAGTTGAGAGGCTGGTCGAGAGCGCGGCGGACGGAGGCGGAGATCTTGCCGCGGACGAGGTGGGCGTCGAAGCGGTGGACAGTCGCCGGGAGCGTGGGGAACGCCGCCGCGAGCGCGCGTCGGAGCTCGGCGAGGCGGCGCGCCGGGTTGGCCGAGGAGGCCACAAAGTGGAAGGCGATGGACTCCGGGCAGGCGGCGTGGCGGAGCACGGAGAGGACTCCGGCGAGGGAGCCCCGCAGGTAGGTGGCGTCGAGCGTCATCGCGATGTGGATCGTCGGCGCGCCTGCACACCCCGCGCCGTTGCGGAACGCCGGCGCCTCCCGGAACTCCGGCAGCTCCCCGCCGGCAGCCACCGCCGCCGCGCACGCCGCGGCAGCGAGCAGGACCACAGCGTGGACGCGCATTGCAGCGGCCTGGGTGGGATAGATGGGAGTGTGAGTGTTCTTTTAATATATTCTTCCAATCTGCTCTCTGAGCAGAAGAAGAAGAAGAAGAAGAAGAAATAAAGAATCAAAAGAATCTAATTTTTACGGACGTTGCCACGGTTGGGGAGATGAGAGAGACGAGGAGATGGGGGACGATGCGGATTGCAGAGTTGAGAGGACGGGGGGACCGCACAGGCTGGAAAGAGGAAGACCCCGTGTTTTTTCGGGTTTCTTGTTGGGTTTCTGAGTTTTTCCGGACGTTGGATCCAGGATTGGTTAGTTTCGACGGGGAGGGAGAGGGAGACGGCTGCAGCCTGACTGCCGCGTCTGCGTGTCGGGCTCCCGTGCTGCGAGTTTGGGCGCGCCGCGTGGGGTGCGGGCGGCCGTGCGCCCCTCGGCGTCAATGGAGTGGACTGCTTCCAGGTCGGATTCAAGAGAAGAAGGCGTTAGTTGGGATCATCGCATTAGACTCACTATAGGCATGAATTAATAACAGTACTGTCATCATGAGCATTACGTTTTACATGGGTTAAGCGTCGTGGCGTTGGGATAACTTAACCCTGATCCTGAAGATTTCCCTATACTTACTAGATTTGAAACGTAATCATTTGAAGTTTACTAACAGCGCACTAGATACTAGTATATGATCCCTTGCTTGAACAACAGATGCCACCAACAAACGAAATCCCCAACGACTGACTGTACCATGCCACATGTATATGATAGCTGAAACCTGAAACAATAGGAAACGACTATGCATATACGCTGCGATACTAAATCACCTTAAAATCATGCACGTACGCATCTAATTCGATGAAATCTGGGTATACATCATCGCGAAGATTATCTGGTCACAAAAGATTTTCCATTGAAAGTAGAAAGCCGTCTCTTGTTTCATTAGAGATCTACCTGGCTGATTTCCATGGCCTTCTCTCTCTCTCCATTTGCTTCACGCTCAGTCCGTCCCACAGTGCGCATCTTTTGCTATAGCACTTTGCTGTTGGGGTGTCCCTGTTTCTGGTGCCCGCAAAACATACTAATTTTTGTTGTTGTGTGTAATTCGTTCTTGGATCATCACATCATGTCCACCTATGAGTTGATGATTGATGAGTAGCTATCTGCAAGGTAGGGGGTACCTGTTTGACTGTTTGATGACGGGGAATGCTACATTCTCTTTGAGAGTGCCCGTCTGCGAATTCGTGTAAAGCTGTATAAATGCATTAGTGGGTAGTATCTCCCTGCGTGCTATGTTCATGTTTGATAGATATAGGGTTGCCAGTGGGTAGGGTATGGGTAACCCCAGCGGCGAAGCCTGGAAATTTCCAAAGTCTGGGCAGGCACACGAGGAGGTGTTGGTCGTCATGATTTGCCTGGACAGAACGATATTTTTCGGTCGTGGTCACCGTAGAACTTAACCGGGACTACCATATTGCGTCGCCAGCAAGCCTGTGCAGTTGTCCAGGCTGGAGGAACGCTAGATCCGTCCCTGGGTAACCCAAACCTATACCCAATTTTACTCATACCCGTTCGAAGTGATATTACCCATGTCCAAATAAAGATGGGTATAACCAATGAGTTTGGGTAACCCAGTGGGTAGAGGGGAAAAGAGAGAGATATTTAAGTTAAAAGAGGCTTGTGAAGGAAATTATAGTAAAAATTTCGGTATTTGAAATTTCAACATTGCGTTCACAATATAAAAGTTTTACGAAATCAAATAATGTTTTTTTTGAGATGATTCTATGTATAGGGAGCTACTTTGTGGAAATTAGCAGGCCCAAGAGCATAGGTGGACCCCGCATGCTTTTATATGAAGCTTTCGTAAAACTTCGGTATTTAGAATTTTAATCTCGTGTTCATACCAATTTTTTTACGAAATCGGTTGAAATTTCACTACTACAAAAAGGCTAATACTATATGCCTCATCGCAGACGGTTGACCAAAACCGCTCAGATATATGTAATCACGAGCGGTTTTGGTTTAGAGACCGCTCGTATTATTAAGCGCTTAAAACCGCTCATGAAGAGGTAATATCACGCATTTATTCATAACTAAAACCATCTGTGATACTTTACAGACGGTTCTTAACAATAACCGTCTGTGATAATTCTACATATTACAGACGGTTTTCAACAAACAATCGTCTATTAAACCTCACAGACAGTTCTTAACAATAACCATTTGTGATATTACTACATATCACAGACGGTTTTTTGTGATAACCGTCTGTGATAATATCGCTACAGCTCCCAGTTGAAGCCCGATGAGTTTCTTCGTCGCCGATGCATCTCTTCGTCGCATCAATGGCGCTTCAGCTCCCTGATGCGTCTCTTCGTCTCACGCTCCGAATTTATTCCTTATTTTATAAAAAGGATCATCCGTCATCGAAGATGATCATCCCCACATATAACTCTACTACTTATAAAAAAACAAAAATGACTGCCTCTTCTGTTTCCTTATCGCCGGCATTGATGGTCTACTTGGCCGTCTTGTCACGAGCACCTCTCTCATTTGACGTTGGCGGTCTTCATGGAAGAACACTGCTTCAACAAGGTCTTCACTCTCTGTCAAGAGAATTTGTTGGGAGCAGGTGGCGCCACCTTCGCCGTCTTGACATCCTCCTCCATCACGTCTTCCGGGTGATCTCCCACTTTCGGCGAGTTTACCGCGTCAACGACGTGGTCCTCCACAACGACATTGCACGTCTTCAGGAGGGCTGTCGTTACTTTGACTGCTTAACCGAGGCGGCAGGCGACCGAGTCGACCAGGCCGAGACCCCTCAAGAAAGGGAAGAGAGCCTATAAGCTCAATTCTTCTTGATTCAACAGTCTGAGGGTCTTCAGGAGACACTCGAACGAGCGCGTCAGCGGGTGGACGCATTTCAGGCTTCGTTCGATCACGAACTGTCCGCCGCCTACGAAGTATTGAAGACGGGGATAGCAGCCTACCTCCGCCACTAGAATAAATTTGTTTATTTATAGGTTTCTACTTCTTTTTTATTCTTTGTAAGAAGCGACTGGCCACGCTGTTTGGCCATATGAAAATTCCAAAATAAAAAAAAATCTAGTTTGGAGGTGAAGTTACCATATTAATTATATGTTGAATTATTAATATATATATATATCAGAGACGGTTTAGTGGAACAAATTAATTAATTATATATATTCGATCTGTGATATATGTATATGTGTATGTATGTATGTATGTATGTATTTAAAGCAGATTTTCAACAGTATTTAAATGACAAAATTGACATATAAACATGTAATTTCTTCATGTCATGTAAGTGTATATACATAATAATATACTTGAGAAAAACCATATCACGGACGGTTCCATTATGGAACCGTTTGTGATAACTATCACTGACGGTTCTATAATAGAACCGTCTGTGATAAGTCTCTTTATTAGTAGGAGCCCGACCGCTAGGGTTTGCGCCGCCTAACTAACTTCACTCCTCCCAAGGCGCTAGGGTTTCGTCATACTAACTCGTCACTCCCAACAAGACTTACTCTCGTCGTTCTGCTCTCCCCACCTCGACGCTGCCACCCGACCCCGTCGCCGTCGCCGTCGCCGCCCTCCTTCCCGTCGCCGCATGTTGTGACACCGCTCTGCACTGCACAAGACACTCGTACGATAGGAGTGTCTTATGCAGTGTCAGGGTCGTGACACAACTACGGTGATGCCGCCACCCAATCCACTACCTGCCCACATTCATGGCTTGGTTCTCCTGCTCGACCTCATGCGCTCGGGCCCTAGCCCCCTGGCTTTGCTTTCCCCATTCTCCCTCTATTCTCCTTTTCTGTTAGCTTAATGTCTTTTGTTGAGTTTGATTTTTATGCTTGAGTCTTAAGTTGTATCCTGATGTTTGTGTGATTTATGCAAGGTGAAGGAGATGGATGAGGGTTGTGCTGGTGGTGGGGTCGCCGCTGTGGTTGCGCTATACTGAGGTATCACCCTACCTTACTCCCTCTCAGATCTATCTCTACCCCCTTGCTCTGTGATGAAAATAGCTAGTGCTCTGCGATGGATGCCGAGGGCTACTACTGGTGTGGTGGGTTTGGACACCCTTGGTCTTGCTGTTGAACTGCTCAATGATGTTAATAGTCTTATGCTAAAATTGAATTGATAATTAGTTCATATCAATAGTCCCCTTGCTCTGTGAAGTAAACTGAGGACTATTGGTGTATGTGCATTATGTGAATCTTGCTTAGTTCATCTTTGTGGGTTGATTGACAAAAATGAATGGGGCAAAATGGTGGGTTTGGTTAATGCTCTCGATGGATCTTGAGGGTTATTGATGCCGGTTCTTTGTGCTTGGTTGGCTTACATGGGATCGATGTGGTTCGAATAGGGCTTGGCTGCAATTAACTTTTTAGATTTGTAAAGGTTAGGCTAATTTGTAATCGTGTTCATGATGGTCAAGTTCTTCTCCCTAGCGTCCCGTGCACGATATCGTCCTACTATTCTATTCTGATCTCTTCTCTATAAAACCTCCAAGCGAAGGTCGCTTGTGCCTTTAAAATATATATATATATATATATATATATATATATATATATATATATATATATATATATATATATATATATATATATATATATATATATATCGTTTGTAGTCCCCACCCTTTCGGTGGAGTGCGTGAGGAGGATGAGATAGGCGCCACGGGCAACCTCTCATCCACTGCAAGTTCAAGAAGTACGACTGCAAGGAGAGCGCGTGGACATACAATTATCTGGATGTCGTCAATAGGTAATTGGACTTGACATCAAGGAATGGTTGGTTGCTGATACATGAAGCCACTTCCCAGTCGGATAACTATATATCCACGCGCTCTCTCTTGTAGCCGTACTTCTTGAACTTGCAGTCTCGATGAGAGGATGCCCATGGCAACTGTGTCATCCTTCTCACGACCCCCCGAAAGTGGCTGGGGACTACAAACGATGTCATCACTGACCCATAAACTCAGACGACTCCGAAAACCATATGTAATGACGTTTCTGAACCGTCTGTGAAGACCTTTTCTATAGTAATGTTTGTTGGAGATGATTTTGTGTGTAGGAGAGCTACTTTGTGCAAATTAGCGTGCTCGGACGCATAGATGGGCTCCACATGCTTTTATAGGAAGCTTTCGTAAAACTTTGATATTTGGAATTTTAACCTTGTGTTCACACCATAAAAGGTTCGCAAAATCAACTGAAATTTGTTGGAGATGATTCTACATGTAGGGAAGCTACTTTGTGCAAATTAGTGGGCCTAGGCGCACAGGTGGGCTCGTATGATTTTATAGGAAACTTTCGTAAAACTTCGGTATTTGAAATTCAACCTCGCGTTCACGCCACAAGAGTTTCACAAAATCGACTAAAATTTGTTGGAGATGATTCTACATGTGGGGGAGCTACTTTGTGCAAATTGGTGGGCCTATACGCACAGGTCTATATGCTTTTATAGGAAGCTATAACTAGATATGGGTAGTCAAAGCCCATGAATAATCCAAGCTCATTCTTATCTCAAGGTTTGAATGAGTATGCATAAATATGGGTAGGAAAAAGTCCATTTTTCAACCTTCAACTATCGTTTGAGTCCGATTTTCAACCTCCAACTCCAAAACCATCTAAAACACAACATCCAACTCTCAAAATTGTTCTTTGTTCACCCTTCAGCCCTTCCCACCTCCGGTTTTCGCTGACGTGGAGGTGGTTTTGTTGATAAGGCGATGGTTTTCGCTGAGTAGGGTGAGACCCACATGTCAATCCTCCCTCCCTATTCTTCCGCCTTTTTCTGTCTCTCTCCCCTCTCTGTGCCTCCATCGCGCCGCCCCTCCCTGTTTCCCTCTCTCTTCATGCCTTCACCGCACCGCCGCCTCCTTCCCTCCCTCTTGGACCCACGTGTCCCCGCCATCTCCTCCTCCCCCTCTCCATGCCTCCACCGTCCCCCTCGCCTCCTATTCCTTCGCCTCCCCATCCCTCTTGGACTCGTGCGTCCCTTCCATCCCTCCTCCTCCCCACTCTCCATGCCTCCAATGCGTCGCCCACCATCGCCTCCTCCTCCTCCCACCCTCCCTCTCCATGCCTCCACCGCTATGCACTCTCCCTCCTGGACCTACGCGTCCTCACCGTGCCACGGCGTCGCCTCTTGCGACATCGTCGTCGATCGGGCACTCCGCCTCTTTCACTCGGCGAGCCCTAGCGACGCCAACGACATGGCGCCCCTCCCCGTGATCGTCTTCTTCCACGACGGCGGGTTCACGTTCCTCTCCACGGCGTCCTCGGCCTAAGACGGGGCTTGTCGCCGCATCGTGAGGTACGCCTCAGTGGCCGTGCTCTCGGTCGACTACCGGCGCTCCCTAGAGCACCGATTCCCCATGCCCTACGACGATGGCTTTGCTACCCTACGCTTCCTCGAAGACCCCAAGAACCACCCCGCGGACGTCCCGCTAGACGCCCCTCGTTGCTTCCTCACCGGGGACAGCGTTGGCAGCAACATCGCCCACCACGTCCCTCGCCTCTACGCCTCGGGCTCCTCCACCTTCAAGGACGTCTGTTTCGCCTGTCTTGTCGCTATCCAACCCTTCTTCGGCGCCGACTGAATGTGCATGCATTCCTTCCACTTGGTGCGGACCGGACCCACAAGGGCGCAAACTTCGCCTCCCCGGAGGCCGCCACCACCGTCGACTCCCCAGTGATCCCACCAGTGCTCCTTGCCATTGATGGTGACAGCGGAGGCACCAGAGGACATGATCGAAACAGAGGAGAACAGAGAGAAGAGAGAGGAGGAAGAAGATAGGGAAGGGACTGGCACATGGGCCCTGTTATTTTTTTATTTGTTAGATGATGTAGCACACGCATGATAGACACGTAGCATGAAACCGGGTGGGAAGGGCCAAAGAGAGCAAAGTGGACGGTTTTGAGAGCTGGAGGTTAAGTTTTAGATGGTTTTAGAATTAAAGGTTAAAAATCGAACTTGGACCATAGTTGAAGGGTGAAAATGGATTTTTTTTCCCATATGGATTGTTGTAGGTGTAAAAACCGAACAAGAGTAAGGGGGTAGACGTCGGCCGTCTGACGGGCCATTATAGAACGCTGAGGGGTAGGGGGCTAGTGTTGGAAGAATAATTCATCCATCACACTAATGGGGTCTGCCTTGCAGAAGACTTGCGTACAGGTCCAAGAAGTGTCGTAACGCTCCTGAAAGACTATTGTACCCCTCACTTATACTCATAGTGTAGCTATCCCTCAAGGGGGATTTTGGTCATTTGTACAGACTTAGGAGCCTATAAATACCTCGTGTATCCCTCATTTTGGGATGGGCTCTCTTGAGCAATAAAGCAACATATTCAAACTGGTGAGCCCTCGGGAGCTCTCTCCCCGGAGGTAACCCCCGTTGGCTCATCGACAGGAGTAGGGTGGTCCTCTCGAACCCCCGAACCTGTATAAATCCTCGTGTCATTTTTTACTCTCGTGGACGATGACCCGTCAGACGATCGACGTCCACCTTCTCACCCGTATTTGGTTTTTTCACCTACAACATTGATAAGTGGGTGTTACCCTCCTCATACTCAAATCTAAATAGGTAATTTATTTTTTACCCACACCGTACCAAATTATGTAGGTATGGGTTTGGGCAAAGTTGGCACCCCTAGATAGATCGTGGATGGAGGAACTGTATAGGGACATATGGTGCCATAGTTTTGATTGCTATTGATAGTACAAAGCCCATAATAACAGAATCCATTATATGTGAATTGGTCTAGCTTGTAGCTTCCGCTGATAGCAAGAAATTTCGGCCCATATGCATACTTTCGAGTCTCGACCCTCCTGAGTCCTGAGAATTAAGGAAGAATTACAATTTACGCTTCTACTAAAGAATAAGGATTACATGCTTTTGTATTAGAGGCAATTCCTTATTTGCCAATTGCCAAAATAATTTTTCACGGTCCGAGATACGAGTCCACATGCCAATGAGACAACGGATGTCATATTCGAGAATTTTTTTTATTAAATAATTATTTTTTAACTTTTATTTTAAAATTAATCTCCGGCGCACTTTATTTTTAAAAATAACCCCTTTGGTTACGTCACCACCCATGGCGTGATCAAACAACACTGTCACGCTAGGACAAACTCTTGTCACGCCATGGGTGGTGGCGTGACAGTGTTGTTTAGTCACGCCATGGGTGGTGGCGTGACTCAAGAGGATTTTTTGCGGAATTATCCTATGGCGTGATAAGAGCAAACCCTAGCGTGACAGTGTTGTTTGGTCACGCCATGGGTGGTGGCGTGACTAAAGGGGTTATTTTTAAAAATAAAGTGCGCTGGAGATTAATTTTAAAATAAAAGTTAAAAAATAATTATTTAATAAAAAAAGTTCCATATCCGAGAGCATACAAAAAATATTTTCCGTTGTACTGAGGCACTTTTGAGGTTTGGTCACGTCAGTGAATTCCAAGAACTCGGCAGGAAACGGTAAAACATTTGTAGATCACAAATAAATCTCCTTGTCTAAACAGACTCTTAGATGTTTCGTTTTCTCCAAATTAATTCGAGAATCATGCATTCTAAATGGATTAGGTTAGTCATTCGAAAGGTGAACAAATATGTCGTTATATTATTTTTTTTGGCCTTTACTAGTTCAATGCATGTGCTTTGCTAAAAAAAACATATTGCGCCAATACGTTCAATCATCGTTGTTAGGCTCAGCCTGCTGCATGCCTTCGGCTCCGCTGCTACGCTTGGCCGAACTCTGCCCCAACTAGCATCGTGCATCTGCCGCTCACGCTCTGACCACACTGCTCGCTCTCTTGACCACACTCTGCTAGCCACCACGCCCATGTCCTGTCATACACTCACCGCCCCGGACTGGTGGGTTGACATGTTATCGAATTGGTCCCTCGGTGCACACCAGCATACCGCCGCCTCCCCGCGGCCTGCTTTGCCACCCACCTACAAGGCCACGACGTTGCCCCTGAGATTGCATACTATACAACACAATTTTTTTCATTGTCCATATTGAATACATTAAAAGCATATGATGGACCAAATATAAATTTCTCGATCTACCGATGGCTCCTAATTTTTTTTAGCCGACCAAAAATTGGGACATTGAGATTTGCGAAGTTGGTATGGTTGCACCATTGCATGCATTCATGCATTTGCACCGATGAGATCAAATAATAACTTGCATGGCTACACAACCGCAAACATACATGTCTTAACTGATCATAGATCGATCTTGAAAGTCATGGATGTCATGTATGTGGTTAATGCCTTAACATCTAAATGGAAGAATAGGCAGAACTCACGCAGGTCGTCGTGTATGTCGTCCTCAAAGAACATCTGCATAGGACAAGGACATGCGCGCAGGAATACCTGATCTCTGTTGACATGCGCCATTGGGTGCGCCACGCGCACCATGTCCCTGGGCGTGCTGCATGCGCCCTAGCCGCCATGCTTGTTGCCGACACACCTCCATGCAGTTGTAAGTGCTCCGACAGGATGGCTCCTTCGAGGTGTTCCTCTCTAGTGATAGCGACAGTGGCTGCGTGTTCCACGTCAGCGACCTGTACATGCTCTGACACAGCCATCACATAGCGGGGATCGCCTGGTTCTAGTTGATATGCGTACTGGAGGGCGTGAAGGTGTTGTTCATCTAGATCAGCATCAAACAGGTTGAGCGCACGGGCGACCAACTCAGCTTCATCGTCGATCGGCTCACTCTCGGTGTCGCCCCGCTAGATAACTTCGTCAAGAACCCATAATGCCATTGCGGCTTCAAGTTCGCCGACACCCGCAACGATGGCGACGCCATCATGGGGCTCTTGATCCATGAGCAACAGTGGCATTGCGGTGTCATGGTGAGCAACATGTGCCAGTGAAACTCAAATGGATGCAGGCCTAGATATAGTTGGAGATAAGATGAGTTTGTTGGGGTTGTTAAGAGATTTATTTTGAGTAGTTTGTTCGGAATGGATAGAGAAGATAAGGAATCACGAGAGAAACGCTGGCCCACACGAGGGCTCGCTTTGACGCAGATGAGATGCAGGAGGGGGTGTTTGTTGGCGGCACCAAAATATTGATGAGGGGAGGAAAGTGAAAAACGCATCACTCATCATCACTATATTCTTTTTAAGTATTAAAGATAAAGATATACATAATAAAATAGAGTCTTTTATGTGCTACTTTGACAAAGTAAATATGACTATGCATTGATACAATAGTTTACTGCAGTGCGTCAGTGCCCGAATGCGTTCTCGCGCCCACTACAAAACAAGAACGGTCACAATAGGGATGGCAATCGGGCGCGACGGGTACAGTAGTGCTCGCCCATACCCATACCTGCGACCCCAATTTCCCCCCACAGGCATGCCCGCGAAGGACAACGGGCGAAGAATCTCACCCATACCCATCGCCCGCGGGTACCCGTCGCCCGCGGGCATGCCTGTTTACCCGCGAACAATGCACTGCCGCCCATAGGTACCTATCGCCCGCAGGCATACACATCATATATAAACAATACACACATAAAGTTCATTTCAATTTACACATCAATATTGCATCACACATTCAACAACTAAGAAAGTTCATCGCCTTGCCGTTTTTAGCTATGCTCTGCTCTAAATATAAGCCTAGTACAACTTGAGATTGAGAGGACTTAAAAAGTGAAACTATTAGAGCTAAAACTTCCATCTGTTACGGAAGGGAGTAGTGTACTGCTACTTGGACTAGTGTAAATTAATTTTGACATGAAGATTGAATTTGGGGTAGGGCCGGTCACCCAACTCAGAGCAAGCTACTCAAACATATATATATATAGTGAGAGGCTTAGGATCCAGGATTTTTCGCATTAAATCTTGGGCGCCTGGCGAAAGCCATTTAGGAATATGAGCATCCCCCTTCAGAATCTGAGAATAATACCAGTGTGAGATATGGCTGCAGAAAATAGCCAAATTTTGCTAACGTAAGACTTGATTCCTTGCTTTATACCTTGTGAACTGAGAGCACCACAGTACACTGTACTAGAGCCTTCATGTGCAACACATATAGCCTAATTTCTCGACATTGCAAGCTTTCCTCAAATTGTGCAGATAGCACATCAGTGGGGATCTTTTAGAGAAGAAATCTCAACCAGCTATGGGACAGATCAACCATATTAGGAACAAGAACTAGATCATGCACCTGAGTACCTGACGGCCGGGGACAGGAGGCGCGGTTGACCGGGAGGAGGGCGGCTAGCCGGGAGGAGGGTGGCCGGGAGGCACGGTTGGCTGGGAGGCGGGAGCCCAGGAGGAGATCTAGTGGGGAAGTGGCGCCCAGGAGGCCAGGAGGCGAGCGCCCATGAGGCCAGGAGGCGAGCGCCCAGGTCCCAAGAGGAGAAAGGTCTTGCGGTCTCTTGCCTCTGGCGGCTGGAAGCCTGGAAGTGGGAGCAGCGCCCAGGAGGGTTAGGGTTTGAGTTTTATACTCAGGGTGTCTATGGTAGTATGGTCCCACCTGTTAGTATAGACGGTGGGTAATCGGGCGAAGCGGGTACGGGTGAAGCTTACCCATGCCCGCGCCCGTTTACGCGATGGGTAAGAAATTGTGCCTATTTTTATACCCGTGGGTAAAGAAAGACGTCCATACCCACCTCTATTAGGGTATTCGCCCGTGGGTACATGAGTAATCGGGCACAATTACCATCCCTAGATCACAAGCATCATTTTTTGATGTAGGGCGAGAGAGGGAATGAGAGAACCAAAATGGAGTTATGCGTGCAGGAAATCGGAGAATTTTTTTGACTTGAAGGTTGGTCGCAGTTCCGCTGGGCGACTTTCTCAAGTCGCTCAACCGTTCGGCGACACGAGATTATTTCTGTAAAAAAAATTAAACGGTATTATTTCTGTATTTCCGAATAAAAAATAGATTATTTTAAAAAAATTTCGGAAACCGGACCGGAGCTAGAACTCAATCCGTTTAACCTAGACAATGACCACTGACCACTGACCAGTAGCTAGCTGCCACAATAGTCCAGTTCTCCACCTTAACAAGTCAGAAAACTGCCATTACTTAGCAAAGAAGATGCACAGAGGACAGAGCAAGCAACTAGCTACCATATTGAAATTTAAAACTCCTTTTGAACACCCAAAGCCTGAAAAAAAAATCCTTATAAACACCCAAAACTTGACTTATCCAAAGGGAAAAAAATATATAAACACCGAATCTTGCAAGCAAGGTCGGGCTTCTCAACCTCTCAACCGATGCCGCCGAGCAGGCGAAGCAAGCCAGGTGTTCGACCAAATTCCTCGCCCCCAAAACCCGCCATGTACCTCCCCCTCCCCCTCGTCGCCGTCGCCGTCGCCTCCACGACGCCGAATGCGCACCCGTGCGCGTCGGCTGCGGCCAACTCCTACCCCTTCTGCAACGCCTCCCTCCCCTTCCCCGCCCGAGCGCGCGCCCTCGTCTCCCTCCTCACCCTCGACGAGAAGATAGCGCAGCTGTCCAACACCGCCGCAGGCGTCCCGCCCTACGAGTGGTGGTCGGAGTCCCTCCACGGCCTCGCGGACAACGGGCCGGGCGTCAACTTCTCCTCGGGCCCCGTCGCCGCCGCGACTATCTTCCCCCAGGTCATCCTCTCCGCCGCCGCGTTCAACTGCTCGCTGTGGCGCGCGGTGGCCGAGGCCGTCGCGGTGGAGGCGCGCGCCATGCACAACGCGGGCCAGGCCGGGCTCACGTTCTGGGTGCCCAACATCAACGTCTTCCGCGACCCACGGTGGGGGCGCGGCCAGGAGACGCCCGGAGAGGACCCCGCCGTCGTCGCCGCGTACTCCGTCGAGTATGTGAAGGGGTTCCAGGGGTAGTATGGCGAGGCAGGCAGGATGATGCTCTCCTTCTGCTGCAAGTACTACATCGCGTACGATTTGGAGAAATGGGGGAACTTTACGCGGTACACCTTCATTGCCGAGGTGACGAATGTTTTTGTTTCTGACTTATTAGACTTGCTACTGGTATCTTCTATCTTCTTTTTATTACCTGAAAGTAACAGCGCATGATGCTTACACAGCTGGATTTTCTGAACTTGTGAAAACCTTTTGAGAACAGACATCACATGAGCACTGTACTAGTCTGCGCACAGGGAAAAATATGTTACATACAAATTCACTTACATGAACTAAAAGCTTTAGATTGATTGCATCCTGATGCTGCTGAAATATTTTATCAATGAATTATTTCAATTAAAGCATTCCTTTTCATGTAGTTTGGTGAGCAATATATTCAACCAAGGAATCAAAATACAAGCTTGAAATCAGGTGAAGAATTGTTTTGAACTTTAATGCATATGATGTAAAAATACATCCATTGTTGGCAGGTAAATGAGCAAGATTTGGAGGACACCTACCAGTTGCTTGATGTGTTCATACAACCAGGTGAATGGTGTGCCAGCATGTGCCCACAAAGATCTCCTGCAGAATACTAGGGACGAATGGGGATTTCAGGGGTACACTGCTTGCTCTTCCACTGAACTGTTCTCTATTATAAGAGCCTTGAACTACTAGATTTGTCTGGAATGTTCTTGGAATTTCGTGATTTGATGCTTGTAATTGCATTATTGTTTATGTGTGCTCATCAGTCATTTTATTATCTGAAGGTACATTACATCTGATTGTGACGCTGTGGCAATAATTCACGAAAACCAGACATACATGAGTTCAGATGAGGATTCAATAGCCATTGTTCTTAAGGCAGGTTAGTGGCCTGAAACATTCTCTCTTTTCCTTAGCACCACATAACAGATTTTCGACTTCCCAAAGGATCTCTCTGCTCAATAAGCACTTTAAAAACAGATAGTAAGATATTAGAGACAATTTTTTTTACCAAGTCCAACTAATTTAAAACTATTTTGTGCTTATAGAAAACCCTAATTTCAGAAGGAAAATTACTGAACTTATCTGTTTTGAAATGGGAAAATTAGGTCATTGACATCCCAATCGTCGGGATTTAGAGAAATGACAATGCATTTGTAGTTGACAGCTTGATAACACCGCGAACAGCCAAAAATTAGAAAAATAACACATGCCGCGTAAAATGACGTTTTTACCCCCTCTCTTGCATCCCCCCTCTTCACCGGCTTCACTCTCTCTCGTTCTTCTTCGCCGAAATTGCATGCCGCCTCCCCATTATGTCGCCGCCACCACCGGGTCTTAACACACACCGTCATACATTGACCTCAAGTCGCACCACCACTCTCTTCTAAACCATCACTCTTCTTTGGGCGAACTCAAGGATCAAATAACCTAACCAGGTTGAAATCGATCGTGGTACGGTGTAATGACCCTATCGATTGGAGAGGAACTAATACTAGTATCAAAGACCATACATGTCAATCACAAGAGAAATCAGAGAAGAACTGGGATGGGATAAATCAGAGAAGAGAAGGAGGTGAGAGCACAGAAGAACAAGAGGGGAATTTCAGACTTTGTTCATTTCCTCGATGGATTCAGTTGTGTACAGAAGCTGGGCATTTAACTCCAGATGCATTACACTGACACATGGGTCCCATGGTGTATGAACCAAGACTATGTAACACACACTCACACATGTCATGGACCTGGGTACCTGGCATTTGCCTCCCCATGAAAAGCAGCTTGCCCTCAAGCTGTTGTCATTTGTAAAGTTGATGTGATGCTTGGTTTGAAGGTTGATAATAGAAACATCAAATGCAACAACTGGTACCAGACATGAGATCTTTGTGTACAATTGTTGTCTCAGATTCATTTGCTTCCCATACTTCCAAACCCAACAAGTGATAGTCCTGGTCACCATAATAAGGATTTGTGTAATTTGTTTAGGCGACACCATTCTAGCATTGATTCCATTGGTGCTGGCATGTTTTCGATGGTGATGTCACACCTAGGAGAATAAACTTCAAAATACCTAGATCCCATTTGTCTTGTAGCCGACAAGACACCATTTTCAAACAAGAACTTACCAACTGGATCATCGATTTGTAATCCTCTTCTTTTGCCGACCATCCATAAATATACTTCCCTGTTGATTTGTCTCATTCCATCCATTTTACCCAAGCGTTTTGATTTCAAGTAGTCCTTGAACCCAATCCAAACCTTGGTGAAACGGACAATCGCAAAACAAGACACAACATTAAATTGCAAGGAATT
This sequence comes from Phyllostachys edulis, assembly GCA_036346405.1. NCBI lineage: Eukaryota > Viridiplantae > Streptophyta > Magnoliopsida > Poales > Poaceae > Phyllostachys > Phyllostachys edulis. Next base: position 53,324,314 of record CM070552.1, on the reverse strand, counting down.
GAACTCATTAGTCAGCGCATCAAAATGGCTCCACTCCCTTCGTTTGCTCACCGAACATTTGCGAGATACCCATCCAAGGCCAAACAAACAATTCTCGATCTTGCATTGGCCTTGGAGGATTACTCGGTGCAACAACTTGTTGCGATGGCAATGAGCTTTCTTTGATCGGCATAGTCGATCTTGAGAAGATTGGCGGGGCACAGTGGTTCGCTTTCACCTTTGCAAGCGGTTGGATCGCCCGTCCCAACGGCATCTTCAAGCGGCTATTTGTGATGGTAGTCTGCTTCTCCTTCCCGTCTGAAATCTGCATCCGAATCTGTCATTGCCTAGCCTCGCCACAAGCTTGCGGCCTTGAGTCCATGTAAGACTTCTCAAAGATAGTCATCGATATCTCAGATCACCGAGTTCGATGAATCGTCGAGTCAGCACTCCATGGCGAACCACCATAAGCAAAGAGCCAAAAGTCGCTTCAAATTGGTAGTGAAAAAGTTTGCGGGATAGGCATCGGTAGCTCCAAGAACTTTCGAACCAATCGAATCGATCTTTGTCTTGAGCAAACAGTAGCACAATCACCTCTAATAGGAAGGCGGTTTCTTTGTATAAGCATGTCCTTGACTTTGAGGTACTTTCATGGTTTCAGATATCATCGACGGATATCCAAATTAAAAGCTTCGATCAAAATTCCAATCTCTTATAGCTTCCCTATGACATTATGTGGTCCTCTCATAGTCTAATACACAAGCCTCCTTAAAATGTATCAATTGTTTGAAATCGGTAGATGAGGACCAAAACACACCAAACTTGATGATTCTCCTTGAAGCTTCCAATCTGTGTCGAGGAGGTGGCGGCCATGGTTGATGCAAAGAAGATGCTTGCCTGTTGGTGGAATTTTCAGTGACATCCCCATCTCAACCACCAAACTTTTCACACCTATTGCTTGATCAGGTTGGAGCCATGCCATGAAATTCTCCTGTGAAGGTAGCTCTTGTGGCTTGCCATCTTTTGGCATTTCAACGAACACGACATGGTCACCACTCACAACCAGAGTCCGCCACTGCCGTGTAGATGTGTAGTATCCTTCCTCCCATAGGGACAACTTGTCGGTCTTGCCCTCCATCACTCCAGTTTTGACTGTCATTTCATCAAACACCTTGGTAGGTTGCTTGATGTCGAGCTTGACGGTGTGCTTGAGCTCAGTGTCAATGACATCTCCCTGTGCAGTATTATATTCCTTGACATCCGAGACCTTGACTTCATAGCCAGAGCTGCCATGCTTGCTCCTCATGGCCCAACGCACCAGGCGACGAGTGATGCGCACCCGTGACACCTACTTGACGAATCGATGGTACTTTGCCTCACTCTCCGTCTTCCTAGGCATTCCAACGAACACCTTGCATGCACCAGGTTGCTCTGCCTTGATTTGCGGGAATGAAGTGGTGGCCATGGCCACAGAGGTGGTCAAGGGCATGGTCAAAGTAGCAACAGGGGTCAATGCAGCCTTCGGCTTCTCGGCATAGTGGCTGAGACGTGGCGTCGAACACTTGCCGAGCATCGCCGGGGTGGTGTTGGTGGGGAAGCGGTACGCGTCTTGGAGGTCCAACCAACGGCGCTTGTCATAGATGCAATGCCATGACAGTATCTCGAGCTTGCACCGCATCGTGGTCGGACCGGAATAGGATGGCGCGATCGGTACAATCTGCAACCTCGAGATCGCACACCTTCTCGGACCATATGCATCAAAGAGTTGGTGAAGCACCTCTCCGATCACGGGTAGAACACTGCTCACGTGACACGAAGAGCCCTTTCTGTTCACTCTTGATGGCTCGGCATTTCATCGAACACACGGCATGCACCGAGTTGCGCCTCCTTGGCTTATGCGACATCGGCGGTGCTCGCTGTCTCGACGCACTCACCGGCGGTGTGTGGCGGCGTGGAGTGCTTGTCGCCGATGTCGTGGTTGGGGCTCGCCATTGAACCCGTGGTGGCGTGTGGTAGAGGTTGGGAAGATGGCGATGACCCAAGTATACGGTCGATGAAGCGTTGATTCACCAAATCTCGAGATAGTCTCCTTTTCTCCGAGGTCGCCATAGGAGTTGGTCGCTTGAGCTCATCATCCATGGCTTCCGGCGCCACGGAGAGCGAGATGGGTGGCTCGATACCAAATTGTAATGACCCGGTCGATTGGAGAGGAACTAATACTAGTATCAAAGACCATACATGTCAATCACAAGAGAAATCGAGAAGAACTGGGATGGGATAAATCGAGAGAGAGAAGGAGGTGAGACAGAAGAACAAGAGGGAATTTCGGACTTTGTTCATTTCTCGATGGATTCGATTGTGTCTGTGGAAGTGGGCATTTAACTCGGATGCATTACAACGACACATGGGTCCCATGGTGTATGAACCAAGACTATGTAACACACACTCACACATGTCATGGACTGGGTTCTGACGGTAGAGAATCATAATCGGCGGTTATTGGAAATCCGGAAAAAGCCGATGAAATTCATGAATCAATTTTGAATTGCGACTCAAAACCGACACTGGGAAAAACGGAAAACTGCACCCAAAACCTAAAACCCAATTTAATTGATGAGAGTTAACCGGACTAACACATTGTTTGTATTCTCCTTCAAATTAAATATGACAAGTCTAATGCTAACTATAACTCTTTCAATATTGATGAGAGTTATAGACGAGACTAGGTTGTTCTAATACTGGTGAAACTTATAGCCCCGAATATGATATGTAGTGATATATACCTTCCCAAATGGGGAGACAAGTCGTGATGGATACCATCTCTCGCAAAGGTATATCTTTCTTAACATCTACCGCAAGTAAGATACTAGAGTTTGATTCTCCAGAAAATCTCCTTAAGAGATGAATCATCGGCAACATAGAAACATCTACTAAACAATAATTCAAGCACATTTAACTCATACAATGTCGTAATCTAGCACAAAAAATATTGTGTACTGTTCTAGCAAAGAAAGACAAAGCGCATGAGCAGGAGGCAAAATACTAGCGGTACCGGGTCAAGACATCCAGAAAGCATATGTTGTGGACTCGAGTCGACGGATCAGACGGGATCCGACGATAGTTCCAGCGAGCTTGACTTGAACAACGGTTCATGATGTAGCCGAGTTAGTTTCATATAATTGTCCGTATGCATTGTATAACGGCAGGACTGCATTAGTTTTCTAGATAAGCTTTGTTAGGAAGTATCTTTACCGGATTGGTAAGTTAGATTGAGTATCCCTTCCGGATACTTTTTAGTCAGCCTTTATAAGGAGGCACGGGGTTGTATTATAGGGACAAGCAAGAAATAAACTTCCTCTTCCTATTATGCTATCTCTGTCCTTCTCGGTTCTCTAATCCTACCCCTGCTACCTTTCTTCCACCACCACGGCACCAACTCGCCAAAGATGTCAGCGGCCGGCTGTAAACCACCCATACAACCTGCGAAGCCGAAGTCGGATACATCATTTGGTATCAGAGCCGACTACCATGGCTTCCGATGCGAACAAGAAGATCGATGAGCCGTCACATGTGATGGCAGCAATCGCCGAGTTGAGGCTCGAGTTGAGCAAGCAGATCAAAGAAAGTTTTGCATCCTTGGAAGCTCGGGTCATAGCCCTAGAAGAACGTCCAAAAATCTGGACGAGTGCATCAAGAAGTTGGAGAGTCTGGGTTACGCAGGTCTCCTTGGAGGTTTCCTTCCGCAACCAACAAAGGCATCCCCTGCGACAACCATCGATGTCACCACAGTAAAGATAGATGTGATCGGGACGTCCACTTCAGGTTCGAAATCAGAAACACCGGCCTTGCCATCGGTAGGGCAGACCCTACCAGTGCTTACTCAGATGGGATCTACCTCTGTGTTGCTGATTGCTTCTGTGCCACCGTTTCCTCCGATGTTGCCACTGGGAGCAACAATACCTTTTGTGCAGGAGCAACCACCCATAGTGCTTGCCAAGTTCTTGCACGTGCACAAGGAGCAATCGATATATCTAGCTGCTATCATCCAGAATTGGGACGAACCAGCTACGCAGCTCACCGTCCAGGGGGCTCAAAAGAAGCACATCAATATTTCAGGGTTGCCGCCTTGCTTGCGGCAATTGCGTCGAGTCTATTGCACCCAAGCATGGAGGCTACCGTCTTCAAGGTCTCGTTGTGCTTTCGTGCAGGGCGGCACAAGTGCCACTATCTTTCATCGACGTGGGGCTATGAAGGATTGCAGTCGTGGCCACCGCCTTGCAGCTTGAGGACAAGTCGCTTGTCCGTAGGGTGTAATGTTGTGTCTGGCCCTAGCAAAGAAGACAAGCATGAGAGCACGAGGCAAAATACTAGCGGCGGTGGTCGGCAAGACATCCAGAAAGCATATGTTGTGGACTCGAGTCGACGGATCAGACGGATCCCATGATACTTCCATGAGCTCGACTTGAACAACGGTTCATGACGTAGCGAGTTAGTTTCATATAATCGTCTGTATGCATTGTATAACGGCAGATCGCATTAGTTTTCTAGATAAGCTTTGTTAGGAAGTATCTTTCTGGGTTGGTAAGTTAGATTGAGTATCCCTTCCGGATACTTATTAGTCAGCCTTTATAAGGAGGCACGGGGTTGTATTACAGGGACAAGCAAGAAATAAACTTCCTCTTCGTATTATGCTATCTTTGTCCTTCTCGGTTCTCTAATCCTACCCCTGCTACCTTTCTTCCACCACCACGACACCAACTCACCAAAGACGTCAGCGGCTGGCTGTAAACCACCCATACAACCTACGAAGCCGAAGTCGGATACATCAAAAAAGACCTAAACCAACCTAGGAAGTGCACTACGCAGTCAAAAATCCAAAAGCAAATTTGAAAATTTTCGGCTGTTTACTATTCACCCGGTCCCCACTGGTAAATCCGGTTACCGACGATTACCGGCCGGGATTTTGATCCCTGGGCGAGCTGTGCCGCTTCCCCCAAGCCGTGTCGCCGCCACTGTCGGTCTCCAAGCCGCACGCCTCTCTCTTCTCTGACTTCAATTTTTCTCCGTCTTCTCCGGCTGAGCTGCGTCGCTTTCCCCGAGCCGTGCCTCCGCCACCACCGGTTTACGCCTCCGCCGCCGTGTCGCCTCTCTTCTCCGACTTTACTCTCTCCCCCTCTTTTCCAGCCGAGCCACACCGCTTCCCCCGAGCCGTGCCACCGCTGCTAGTCTCCAAACCGCGTTACTTGCAGTGTGCTTTCATGACGCCGCCAACCGCCTCGGCTGGTCTCTAAGTGGCGGCGCATGCCGAGGAGGCACGACGCAGGAAGAGAGAGACCTCAAGAGGAGACATCGGAGTTGGGGGAGAAGGGGGCAATTGTGTCTTTTTGGAAAATTTGTATGGAATATTCCCTTAAAGTGGTGTTTTCCAGATTTTTTAGCCTTTTGGATGTTATTTAGCAGTCAAGTTCCATTGTGATGTTATTTCTCTAATTTCAACCTTTTGCGATGTTACTGGTCTAATTGCTCCTTTTGAAATTGTTCTGCTTCAAGTGTGACACCTTGCCAAAATTATCATCAGTCAATTTCAACATTTTCTCAAAACAGATTTCTTAGAAGAAGTTCTGAATAGTCTTCAACCAAGCATATTCTTGCTGAGATGTTATGATTCCACTTTTTCAAGGAATGGATATCAATTGCGGGTCTTTTCTACTTCGGCATACGAAGTCGGCAATTGAGAAAGGAAAGATTCAAGAAGAAGATATCAACCATGCCCTTTTTAATCTGTTCTCTGTTCAGCCACGTCTTGGACTTTTTGATAAGGCCAATGAGAATAAATGGTTCACTCGATTAGGGCCCAGCAATGTGTGCACGAAAGAGCACAGGGAGCTTGCAGGGTACTGTCCTTTTGAACAATGACAACAGTTTTTTGCCTCTAAAGAGAAGCGAAGTTAGTCACATTGCTATCATTGGACCAACTGCAAATGATGCATATATATTGGGTGGAGATTACACAGGTTTAAATCACTGGCCTCAATTAAACATTATCCTTACTTTACCATCCTACGTAAACTAATGCTAATTTGAACTTCGTCAGGTGTTCCCTGTGATACTACCACCTTTCTTAAAGGCATGCAAACCTATGTTAACCAAACAACCTTTTCTGCTGGATGCAAGGATGTTCCGTGTAACTCAAACAGATGGATTTGGCGAAGCCATTGAAGCAGCCAAAAGAGCTGATATTGTTGTTGTCATTGCTGGGTTGAACCTTTCTGAAGAGACTGAAGATCATGATAGAATGAACCTTCTCCTTCTGGGCAAGCAGATCGACCTCATACGTAACATTGCTAGTGTTACGAAGAAGCCCCTTGTGTTGGTTCTCATGGGTGGTGGTCCGGTTGATGTTTCTTTTGCAAAGCAAGATCGACGGATCGCAAGTATTCTTTGGATTGGCTATCCTGGCGAAGTTGGTGGACAAGTTCTTCCATAAATTCTTTTTGGAGAGTATAATCCTGGTCAGTAAACTACTTACACTTGTATCCAGTGGAATGAAAAACTTGTAGTGGTGGCTGATCTGGTGCACTTCGATGACAGGAGAAAAGTTGCCTGTAACCTGGTACCCTGAGTCCTTCACCGCTGTTTCCATGAATGATATGAACTTGAGAGCTGATGCTTCACGCCGTTACCCTGCAAGAACTTGTCGCTTTTACACTGGAGATGTGGTATATGGTTTTGGATATGGTTTGAGTTACTCAAAATATTCATACAGCATCTTATGGGCTCCGAAGAGAATTAGCTTATCACATGCCATCAGTTCCAGACATTATCAGTAGGAAGCCTGCATACTTACTGAGGGATGGAATAGACCATGTCCAAGTTGAAGACATTGCATCATGTGAAGCCCTAACATTTTCTGTTCTCATCTCAGTTTCCAATGATGGTGCCATGGACGGGAGCCACGCTGTTCTACTATTTGCAAGATCGAAATCGAGCGTTCCAGGCTTCCCTATAAAACAATTGGTTGGTTTTGAGCGTGTCCACACAGCTGCTGGGAGAGCAACCAATGTGGAGATCACGGTAGATCCCTGCAAGCTTATGAGCGCAGCCAACCCTGAAGGCCGAAGGGTACTACTCTTGGGATCCCATCTTCTGATGGTGGGAGATGAAGAGTACGAGTTGCTCATCGAAGCATGACAGAAGCTGCATAGTGTGTCGTTTCTAGTGGCCAGATTTGGAACAGTCCGATGATACTTGTACAGCTGTACGTGAAACATGTTGTAAAGATTCATTGGATGCGGATACGGTCGGAGCCATTGCAGTAAAAATGCCAGCAGTAAATTGAACACACTGTTCAAAATTATAATAGAGTAAATTTCATTTTGAACCGTGTAATCTTACCATGGTTTCATTTTGCATCATTCTTAGCAAATCTTTTTTACTTTGCACCACTTCTTACCATGTATTGCACTTTGCATCAGGGTAAAGATTTGACCGTCTTCTTCGGTGCTCGCTGACGGTGAATAGCGATTTGGGAGGTGTCGGCGAGGTATGAGATGGAGAGAGGGGAGGTAGATGAATCTAGGAAATGGATCGAAAGCAGAGAAGAATAGTCGGAGTATCGCCTGCGGTGGCCATAGCAATGGTGGCGACGGCAAGACAGTTTGCTCTCTCTATTTTTCGGGTTGCTGCTATCTCGTCGGCCATGCCTCGTTGCTGGTTAGCTCCCTGCACGCTAACGGGAGCATGCTGACAGGACGTTCTCCTAGTGTAAAGTGAAACAAAAAAAAGTAAGAAGATGTAGTACAAAGTGAAAAGATTTGTTAAGGATGATGCAAAGTGAAATTATGGTAAAATCTATATGATCTAAAGTGAAATTTACTCATTGTAATATCATTGTTCGTGATTGATGACCTTTTTTCGGAGTAATAGACGTCACTGATCCTTTGTCGTTCTTTGTTCAAATTTCATGATGTCGTGCGGCCACGCCAGCCAACGTATCCTCGGCAAACGCTGGTACGCACCTAGACGGCCTCTCCATGCAGCGCCATCTGCCCGCCGAGCCTAAGCAGTTACTGCCTCCGTTTCTAAATACTAGACTATCTTTGAATTTAGTTAAACTTTGACTCTTCATTTTATATTAATGTACTTATAAAATTTTATGGAAGTATAAAATTATTTCTTATGACAAATCTAACACTACTATTTTAATCCGATCAATCTAAATTGTTAGAAAAAATCATTGATAAAAGATTGTCAAGTCAAAGTCAACGAGGACAGAGTATTTAGAAACAGAGGATCGTTGGTCAGCGCCGCACCGCACTGCAGGCGCTGGACTTCTCTGTGTGTGTGTGTTTTTTTAAAGCTGGACTTCTATTTTTTTTTTAAGCTGGACTTCTGAATTCTGAAAGGAGAAAAGTGTCGTCTCAGCCTTCTGTCGTGTCAAATCTGCAGAAACCGAGCCGCGACGCACCAGCCGAAGCGCGCGACGCGACAACACCACACGGCACACGCGAACCGGAACTGCCCCCACCTCCCTTTCCATCCCCCATTCGGCCATTCCCACCCGTCCCCCTCTTCGCATCACGACAAACGCGCTCTCTCTTCCCTTCTCGAACTCTCATCCCGTCCCCATCGGTCATCGCCATGGCCTCCGCCCTCGCCATCTCCATCCCCGTCTCCTCCCCTCCCTTCGCCGCCTCCACCTCGCCTGCGCGCATCCTCCGCGCGCTCCCGCCCACACGCGGCATCCGCTCCTCGGCCCTCCGCGCGGTCTCCGGTCTCGCCGGGAACCGCCGGGGCGGCGGCCGTGGTGCGTCCGTAGTGTGCGCGGTTCAGGGCCAGGACACCACCATCCAAGGTATATGCGCGAACTTGATCGGCATCAAGCTCGCGTTAAATCTCATGTATTGATCTGTTACGCGATTAAGTGGTGAACTGCTCATCCGACTATCCGAGTGGTGCATCTGTGTGGATCTCGTATAAGTTTTGCTACGTAGAGACGAGGTTCTGTTTTTGGAATTGGCATTAGATGCTGGATATGTTTTGCTACATGGAATCGGCCAATCCGGGGTTTGGTCACTTGGGCGTGGTTCCTCTATGGAGGCAAATTTCTAAACTCTAGAGGAGTTAGGGGGATTAAATTATTAAAGGCAGCAGAGGCGTAGCGTTGTGGATGCGAGATTATGAATTTTAGCAACTCTACGAGGCTATGGCCTATGAGCAATATTCGACGTCTATGCTTTAGTGCCTGCGTATGTGCGCATGCCTGCCTTCTTGCATGCATCATCATGTGGTGCACGCGAGAGGCGGATCCAGGAAGTGTGTCTGCTGTGTTTCAAGTGTAGAGTTGCGGTTGTGTTTCCTGGGAAGCTCTCGCAAATGTGTGTGTTGCACCTGCGTCGTGCAGCAACCGTGATGTCGTTGCACATTAGCTCACGGCGCGATCAGCAAACCCTTTGGTGCTCTTGAATGTATGCATGAGAAAGACTTGAGCTATATCTATTACAATTATTAATTCGTCAGGCAGCTGTTTTCATTAGGGTCACTAGAATCTAAGTATGGAAGCATATAACTGTTGAAGTTGAGTTACTGTAGTTTGTAGGTTGTTTTTTGGTTGTTGAATAAATTGATATTTGCATGTTGCTTCATGGATGCCATCCAGCATTCGATATCTTGGCTGTTTTGTTATGGCAATGCGTGAAACACTATGCTTGATGGATCACATCATTGAGACTGAGATGATTTAATGTATTTCATTTCACTCCCTTTAGCATAACTATGTAATCTTTGCCCAATACAAGACAAACCGGCAAATCTTGGGATGTTCTACAGAAATGTTTTGAATTGATTCATATATTTTAGAATTTTTTATGTTAAAACTCTTGCACGTAGAAATTCCTGACTTGAATGGCCCATAATCACGATATCTTAAAGGATGTACATGAATAAGGGAATACAACTGTAAAGCAGGCAACGGGCTGTGGAGATATTAAGATGGACTGTAGTGATAAAAGCATTTGCACTGAATAGCGAACAGTTGAGCTGTTCATGTATTCAAGGCATTATCACACCATTGTGAAGATATTCCATGGTTGTAGACTTGTGGTTCTATGCACGTGTGTGTGGAAATTTGAAGTCTCTTTCGTTCCTTTTTTTTTTGGAAGCCTCTTGACATCTTATGCAAAGCACAGTAAAGACACTTTAAAAGCAAGACCTTGTGTGCATAATATTCATCAGTTAAGAATGAAAAGCTAGTGGGCCTAAATCATTATCTGGAATGCAAATGCTATGTACCTTCCGACGCCGAAGATCTTTTGAGCCAGTAAAAGAGGTTCTATAGATCTGACGTGAACAGATTTCCCAGTCTGGATGGTATTTGTCTGACCTTCTCATTTAAGGATTGGTTTTACACTTTACAGTAATTAGAGCCTTTATTGGTCAATTTTGGCTTGTGTCGGATCGTACGATCATTGTACAGGAACACAGTGGCCGTGGCATACAAACAGTATCGGTAATGTAGCAGTAGTAGTAGTAGATTACTAATGTTGCTTCTCCATAACTGGAGTTTGCATTATGCTTGTTTCTCCTGTTGATCATTCTATGTTCCATGCCACAGTAATGATTTTCTCAATTAAATTTATGTGTTTTTCAAGCTACATGATGTGGACATTTTGTTTGGGGCGCTCATAAAACTTAGTTGATTAGTCTTTTTTTACACTATATCTATAATTGTATCAGTCTTTTTTTCACACTATATCTATAATTGTATCCATTGATGTGTTCTCTACTGTTCATTTTGTACTGTCCATTTGTAGTTCCGGATGTGACAAAGTCAACATGGCAATCACTAGTCATGGAGAGTGAGCTTCCTGTCCTTGTTGAGTTCTGGGCTTCATGGTGCGGACCGTGCAAAATGATAGATCCGGTTGTTGGCAAGCTCTCAAAGGAGTATGAAGGGAAGCTGAAATGCTACAAGCTCAACACTGATGAGAATCCAGACATAGCAAGTCAGTATGGCGTCCGGAGCATCCCAACCATGATGATATTCAAGAACGGCGAGAAAAAAGATTTGGTGATTGGAGCTGTGCCTGAGAGTACACTGATCACGAGCATCGAGAAATTTGTTGACAAGTAAAATGCCGAATGGGCCTCGTCGACACAGTTAGCATTCCACGTCCTATGTTCAGATCATCGAAGACCAGAAGTCATACGCACAATCTTTCTATGCTTGTGTGTAGATAGTATTGGGAATTGCCTTTCTGTACCATTCAATAAATGGAATTCGAGGATGTGGTGGTCTATGATGAAAGTCGCATGGGAGCCTGGTTCCATTTTTCCATTCTTTTGGGCTGTAGATATGTATGACGTGACTGTTTTAAGAATCATGTTCTATATTGTTACGGTGTCCACCATTCCGTGTGATCATTTCCCACATGACCTCTATGATCTATCTGCGCTGAAGATCTGGACCTTGTTTGTGTACACAATTCCGTATTCATTTGATTCTCATGTATGTTAGGTGGCATGCACTGATTTGTCAGAGGAAAGAGAAACTTGATTAGAGTTCACCAATCGAACAAAACAAATGGAAGAGCTTGATCTAGTCTGGGTGGCTTCAAGCTCTGCTAAACCATAACCGCAGGCCCCTCCAAACTTTTTAATACGAAGTTATAAACCTTACCTCGTTGCATTCTATTCAGAACGGGGCAGGTTTGTACATCGGGCAATGCATAATTCGCAGTTTTATCCCCTCTTTCTGTTTCTTTCGGTCACGTCCTCGTGAGATCCGAAGGACCACGAGCAATGTATAATCCGTGGACGGGCGCCTGCAGTAAACAGCGGCAGGAACAACGACCAATCCACGGCCTCCTGCCGTAAACAGTGGGCGATCTGTACCTTGCCCGCTTCGATCCTTTGATGGACGCATGTGTCAGATCCAATGCAGCGACCTCTCTCCGGTCCCGTCGTCCTAGCTGTAACCGGTACCATCGAACTCACGACTCACGAGACGAGTGTAGTGTACTGCTGGTGTTAAACGTGCACCAACGCCGCGCGTACGCGCCATCAAGCGGTTTCGATTTGAGACCACATGCCTTGACTCCACCGCCGGCCACCGGTGTCCCTCGCCATCGGCGTGGCGGAACGGCAGATTGCGACGCGCACCTACCGGGCCCAATCAATGCTCGTGCGAGCAAACGGGCACCTCGTGCGTGCGTTGCATAACGCCACCCCTCTTAAACACGCCCTTGTATCTTACTGCCGTGAGCCCGCGACGGGCGACCAGACACGCACCGACCGCTGTGGGAGCGCCTGAAGCCTTATCGCTCCTGCCGCGGCATGGGCATGGGATGGCACGCGACCGCATCGATCGCCAATCAAACTGGCCGCGCCGAGATTAGACAAGTGACCGGTGACCCAACAACCGCGCGGGACTGGTCCCCGGCCGGGCGAAGCGCTCGATGGCGCAAAAGCTGGCGCGGTCTTTTTTGGTTTCCTGTACAACTTAAACGCGCGCCTTTCTGCAGCAAACCTTCCGTATGGATCTGATGTTAGTAAGCTTGTCGTCTCGCCTGTGTGTCGGTGTGTGCTCCAGCTGCGGCCATGGGACGGGCCTGGTGATAGCCGTGAGGCTCATCCCGCGGCCGTTTGACCACTGGGAATGACGTGCTTGGCACCGTGACTCATCGTACTGGCCACGCGATGCGCGCGCGAGTGGGTAGCCACGGCGCAAGGCGCGCGCGCATGCAAGGCAGGCGGCAGGCGCGCGCCGAGCAGCTGATCATCCGGATTCCGGACCCCTAGATTTCACTCGTCGGTTCTGCCTTTTGCTTTCCGTCCGTTTGGCACGTTGGTTCGTGGAAGCGGGGGCTTGGTAGGTCAGGACTCAGAGTCCATCTGACCTGTGACCAACTGACCGGTGACCGCGACAATTCCACTTGTGAGCCTATCTGCCTATGATAAGCGTAACTGTGCACGACTGTGTTATTAAAACTTTCTCGGGAGTGAAAATCTTGTGTGTGTGTGTGTTTGCTACGATGTGATAAGGTCGGACATAATAACAAATGGCTTGGTTGCTCGAGTGAGTTCATCTTCTTAATGGGGGCAAACAGATGGCTTGTTTTGCTTATGCTCATCACAAACGCTCAATGCCATGGCAGCTATACCCATAACGACACGATAAAGCTAGAAAATAGCATTCTTTCGAAAAGTTAAATTAACAAAAGGGAATCGCGATCTCAGGTAATCATATTGGCTGTGTTGACAATGGCAAGCATAATCTCCAAAAGAAATATTCTTGTCTATATTTAATCTCAACTGAAAATAATGGATGCTTGCGTGTGCAGAGAATTTTTTTATTAGTTAATTCTTTTTTCAATTTTATTTTAAAGTTAACCTCCCGCGAACTTTATTTTCAATTCTGATCTCTTTGATCACGCCGCTACCTGTGACGTGATAAAACAACACTGCCGCGCCAGCCATTCGCGACATGATAAAACAACATCGCCACGCCATCAGATTCTGAAGCAAGTTCTTGTCACACCACCACCGTGGTGTATAATATGTTGTTTACCGCTACGATCGATGGTATCGTATTTTAGTGGACTTATCCTATAGCGTGATAATATTATTTTATCACGCTACGTGTGAGGAGTGTTCACATGGGTCGGAATTGAAAATAAAGTTCGCTGGAGCTTAACTTTAAAATAAAATATAAAAAAAGTTTAATTAATAAAAAAAAGTTCGTGTCCAGAGTAGTGATTGCTAAGGGCCATGCCCTGGGGCCCGGGCGCAACTACACAAGGGACAGCTTACATCCGTGTCGCTCGTCAGATCTCGAAAGGTGAATGGATTGATAGGCCTTATCTCGATCCAAAGAGTACGGACCAAATGGCTCTATCTATCGCTCAAGCAAGAGAGCTCGGACCTGTTTGGTTTATGGCTAACAAATGAAGCACATGAAAACAAAGCCAAACTTCGGTATTACTAAGTTACAGTGTGTTTACAGTTGGGAAACGACTATGCACTGCTTGACATTTACTAGAGCATGGCGAGCTAATTCGTTGGCACATGCTCGTCTGTTTTCTTCGTCGTACGCGTTACATAAATCTTGTGTGCAACATGTGTGGTTGAACCGCAATGCAATTGTGCCAATCTCGTTGAGCTTAGACATCTCCGCGAGACAGGGAGATGAGCACAGCAAGGGAAAAGCGAAGTCCGAAATGCTAGAACTTTTTTTTATTATTAATTAACCTTTTTTTAAAATTTATTTTAAAGTTAACCTCCGACGCACTTTATTTCCAATTCTAACCCTTTTGGTCACTCTACGGGTCGTGACGTGACAAAACAACATTGTCACGCGCCAAGATAAGTTCCCAAAATAGCACTTTTTGTCATGCCACTGGTTGTGGCGTGACCAAATAACACTGTCACGCCAGACAAAAGTTTGACCAGAAATGGACTAGCGTGACAGTGTTATTTTGTCACGCCACAGGTGGTGACGTGACCAAAGAGGTCAGAATTGGAAATAAAGTACGTCGAGGGTTAACTTTAAAATAAAATTTAAAAAAGATTAATTAATAAAAAAAAAATTCGAAATGCTACCACCACCACCACCACCACCCCCTCTACCCATTTTCTCTCAAGATCTTTGCACATGATGAAAGTAATGTCTTACATCGGCCAAAATCACGAGAAATCATTTTCTGGTTGCTACTTAAGTTTTTCCTTCCCGATTTCTTGAATTTGTTGAAGTTTGGGCAGGGTACATGGATTTTTTTTCTCGCACTTCTCGAAGGGCAAATAAATAGTAAGAAGTAGGGGTGGGCATTTTTAACCGAAATTGAAACTGAACCGAACCGAATTAATAAAAAATATAGGTTTAATTCAGTTTTCGATGATCGGCTCGGTTTTTCTTTCTATTCAGTATCTAGTGCGGTTTTCAACTCTAGAAAACCGAAAAAGCCGAAAATACCGAATTACGAGTGGCCCTCACCGGCTCCAAGGCTCGACAATGCCCATTCACGAGTCCACCGTGACAAGCACTCACCCTAACTCTCTCATTCTTCCATTCGCATTTCGGACGCCGCAGGCACATAGCAGCCGCTACTGACTACTCCACTAGCCAGATCTGAGATCCTAAATTTCCAATCGTTCTCGCTAGGGACATTCCCAGTGAAGGTAATGTTCAATCTGCTCTCCTGCTCATGCAACAACACAAATTCCTCTGCTGGCTATGTGCCGTGCAAATTTGACAATAATTTATACTGCTTTGGTAAATTAACAAAGCGCATTACTCACTGGCTATGCGTAGTTGGGTATACCGAAAAACCAAATTAACCGAGTCGATTTAATTTAGTTTATTATTTTTTTAATTTTTATTATAATTAATTCGGTTGCTAACTCTTAAAAACCCAAATATTTTTTTGCCGAAGCATAAAAATTCCAGCTTTATCAAATGCGCAGATAATCCCGAAACGATATATCCTTTTGCAGTTGCGCGCACCAAAGCCGCCGTCCTCGCCACCCTTATCCCTTATAGAAATTCAGCGGGAAGCTTCCCGCCGAGAGCAACGTGGAAAATTCCGGGAGCCGTCCGATCGGAGCGACCGACGGCGCGGATCGGCCCGATTCCACCCCACGCCCGATCCCAGCCGTCCGCTGCTAGATCGGACGGCGCGAACGCCCCTGCCGAGTCGCTGCCTCCCTCGTTCTCCGTTTCTAAATAATTTTTTTTATCTCGTCGCCTTTCTCTCTTGTCCCCTCCGCGAGTGATGTCGACGCCTCATCCGTCGCCTCATCGCATCCCCCTCTTCCTCTTCTTCCCCTTCGCCCCAGCAGCGACATAGCATTCGCAATCTCCCGATTCCCCAATCCCCATCTCCATCTCCACTTATTTGTCCCCTGTTCCTCTCTCGCCTCGCCCGAGCCTTGGAAGGCAAGAACCAAGAACAGCGTTGTGCCGGCCGCGGATTGGATTTCTTCTCAGGTCAGCCTAAGAAACCTCCTTTTGCTTTTCTGTTTTTGTTCATCTGAATCTTTAGATTGCGTTATTTGTTCGATTCTAGTACCGTTGTATGTCATTGGGGTGGTTTCTGATGGATTCTTGGTAGTTGCCCTTGGGTTAGCTCCGAAATTCGTGTGTTTTGCCTTGCTGCTGTTGCTCTTGGCACGAGCTAGTTTGTGTTTGTGTGGGTAATGCTTTGTCCCTCTCCAGGAATAGGAGGCGATCGTTGGTATCTCTGTGGGTGTCCGTTTCTTTTCTTTATTTCGTCAATTTCGGCGTGTTGATGCCCTTTTCTGTAGGAAAGGAGGCATCTTGTCCATTCCCTATGTTATTGGGTTTGGTATTTTAGGGGTGCAATCCAACCCCCATTCCTGTGCTTAGGAAATCTGTGGTGCTAAACTCGTTTTTTACCTCTTTGATTCCGGGAACATGATATCTGTGATCTTCATTTGCATTCCTCATGGAGTTCTTTGTCTACGGAACATGGTAAACTTGCTTTTCTTTTGCATTTCTATTTGGTGATAGTCTGATAGAATCTAATTTCTTCCTGGAAGAAATTGTTCTGGTAGATATGTTTAGTACAATGCCCAATATACCATTTGAATTGTCAAATTGTGTTTGCGTATTAAGAAATGCATGCTCTTCCTTGCAAAGAAAGAAAGAAAAGGAATTCTGTATCATAGATTAGTGGGAAAACTTTATGATGCTTAGCTTGGTACACATAGTAAAATGCATAGCGAATCCTGAGAACACGTGGGTGGAGGGGTTATGAGTTATGACTTACGAGAGAAGAAGAACAACTAATTTACTGGCATACCTGGAGTAGATCAAATTATCATCAACATGTGCTTAAAACTCTAAAACATGGTTTCTGATGATAGATTACACCGTATGCTCTTAAGTCTCAACATTAATTCATAGTGTGCATGATTGTAGTGTCAGATACTATCAAACTTAGCAGATCTGTCATCTGTGTGCCTGGATTACTTGTTTCTTTCTGACGGATCACATCAGTTACTTAATCGCATCCTTCAGTGTCAGTTCTTACTGTATATGCCCTTGAGACTACTCTTATTAGCCACAAAACTAAACTTATCTAGGAAAATGATGTGCTTTGAGTTTCATCTGAGGTACTAGATGTAAGTAAGGAGGCGTGTTTGAATTTGGGAAAGACTTGCTGGAGCTCACTAGTGTAATAAATTAATAATATTGGTACATATGGGGTCAGGGTGATTAAGAAATTTCCACGAGGCTGTTGAGCAAATAATTCGTTATTTCCCGATCCTAATACAGTCGGTGCTATCATCTATTGGTTATTATTATTTTTGTTGATCACTAGATATGTTAAATCATGATCCTTTCGGTGTGTTTGGTTCCATTCAATATGCCAAGTGCTAAAGCTAATCCGTCATTGTTGTGGTACACATCACTATCCCATCCAATTGTTGTTTTTCAAAGATTCGCTTGTAGAAGGAGCTCCACAACCACACAAAGATCAACATGCCCTGGAAGCTTATGTTGGAGATTAGGACGAGGTGCTTTAGTCTCTCCAACTATTTCTTAGTTTAGTCAAATCTGCTCGTTTGGATTTTCATAGCTGCTTACCCGAATATTGAATTAGCAAGGATCAATGGTAATCTAGTCAGGATTTGCCAGTCTTGTCCAAGCTCCAGTTTGCAAACTACATCTGCATATTATAGAGTGCAAACGGTCTTCTATTCTTTTTCTTCCCAATGTAATTTCAAGCTGGCAATGATGGTTCTTGCCTTAAACATGGGGCCAAATCTTGGAATAAAATATTGTGGTGTTGCGCACACTGGACATAAGCTCGCACACTGGGCATAAGCTAGTGGTTTCATTACCTTGCTGATTCAAGTTTCCCAAGTATCCTGATAGATATGTTCTTGGCTAAAAATGTACAGCTGGGGGATAAGAATAACAAAGGGGATAAAAAACAAAGTGCAGCAGATGTAGCCCCTAGTACTAAAAAATTGGAGGAATCCAGGACTGCTGACTCAGCCTGCTAGGAAAGATGATGGATACTTCCATAATGTGTCTATTGCTTGCTAACAAGGATAATGTGAAGTGCCAAGTTATTCTTCTGGCATATTGACCTGGAATTTTGGAGCTTTATCTAACAATTGCTCCACTTACCACACTTGTTAAATGTATATATGGATAGACTTCCCAGGACATGATGATATGGTGTGGGCCTAAAAGCTGCCTGTTGCCTGGACCCCTCTTTAGTTTTAATAGTTGTGTTTGTACACCCTACCTCTGTCTCAAAATTCAGCATATATATTAGAGTAAATTTCAGAAAACCCTAGGTTTTAGGGTATTAGTAACACAAAACCCCATATTTTGAGATTTTGTTTTTCAGAAAACCACATGTTTTGAGGCATTAGTAACACAAAACCCCACGTTTTGAGATTTTTTTTCACAAAACCCTAGGTTTTGAGGTATTAGTAACACAAAACCCCACATCATGGGGGTTTCTAAAACCTGGGATTTTCTGAAAAAATCTCAAAACTTGGAGTTTTGTGTTACTAATGCCTTAAAATCTGGGGTTTTCTGGAAAAAAATATATATCAAAACATAGGGTTTTGTGTTACTAATACCTTAAAACCTTGAGTTTTCTGAAATTACTACACGTATGTAGCCATGTGGCATGCTTTGTTCCTTCCAATATCATTTCGTGGTGTTTCTCTAGTCCTTCAACACAGTTTGGTTGGTGTTACACACCTTATTAACGTTTTAAACGCCTTGTCTGCTCCATGATTAGCACAATGGGCTCCTTTCATGTGTTGCTTTACATTTTTTTCCAGTTACATGTATTCCTACTGGCTACTGACCTCTCATTTTATTTTCTTTAATTGCAGTACCGTGAGTAGTTCAACCAGAACAGTTTCAATAGATAACGTCGTGATTGCCATGGAAGGGGGGAGAATGAATCAGACGTGCATGGCTGCCGTCAATAACCAACCTTCAGTGTCTGACGATAAGCCAATGAAGAAAATCAGCGGGGAGATGCCTGCAACGGCTGGAAGTGGCTGCTTTGACTGCAACATATGCCTCGACTTCGCTGCAGATCCAGTGGTTACCCTCTGTGGGCATCTCTACTGCTGGCCTTGCATCTATGAGTGGCTGCGCCCAGCGGTGGAATCAGCAGCTAGTGACAACAGCAGTTCAGCAAGGCGGCAGTGCCCTGTGTGCAAGGCCACACTGTCCGCGGACAACCTTGTGCCACTATATGGCCGCGGTGGGAGCTCCAAGAAATCACTGAATGACATTCCACGCCGGCCAACCGTGCACCGGGAGACTGTTAAGCACCACAACACACAGAGCAACATCAACGACCGGCACCACCCGAACATGGAACCCGGCCCTCCGCTCGGTCCACTGCGGCATGCACACCACCATTCCGGTGCCACCGAATTAGATCTCATCTACCCTCCATCACCAATGGGACGTGGCCTGATCCACTCGACGGCTGGAGGGGTGCTTGGAGGGATGGCAGTGGCGGTGCTTCCATGGGCGTTCCGCGGCCAGCTGCCACCGAGCATGTACTACACAAGCCCTTACCATGTCGCGGCGCGCAACGTGAGCCCCAGACTGAGGAGGCAGCAGATGGAGGTGGAGACGTCCCTGCACCAGATCTGCTTCTTCCTCTTCGTGTTTGTGGTGCTGTGCCTGCTCCTGTTCTGAAGCAAGAAGCGCTATATACCTTCTGTAGATATTGAAAGGCGAGACACTAATGGGTGATGCACATAGTAAAGACGGTAATGGTTAACGCTGTTAACAGTCTGTATCGAGAGGCATGTGCCTGAAGCATGCTGATATAGAGTTGTAATATGACGAGACAGGACGACAGATCTAGTGCATCTCTGTTCATCCTTTTCAATCATTCGTCTCTTGTCCCAATCTCAGGAAGGGAAATTTGCCATTTTGTCACGTCATTAGTTCCCGGTAATAGATAATATCCCTATCAGGAATTGTTGCGTTATCTCGACTTCCTGAACTAAACTACATGGGTGGCATGTTTTGTTCACCTGCATCTGTCACTGACTGCTACGTGCTTCTTCTCAATGGGCATCGGTTGGGGTTAGAGCGTTATTTGGGGATGTTTGGCTCGTACGTTCAAAAATCTTGCCCTTCGTTGCAAGCTTTGTACGTTAAACCCAGAGTTATTTCTGATTGGTACTATGTCTGTTTGGTCACATTTCAGAGTACAAATCAAAATGCACATTGCAAATTTACAATCAGGTGACATCAAATCAACTGTAGTTAGCATGACTTGAAGCACAGTGCACACCCACAATGGTGAGATCCCACCAGTACAATGTGCAGACTGATTCCCATGATCAGACATATGTCACGTAAATTTCTGTTGAGGTATTTAGTAGTGGCATCTATCCTCGTTTATTGTATTGAAAGTGCTTGCCCCACTGTATTTTGTCCATGTACACAGCTAAGCATCGGCGCTCGAAGCCATGTGCTTTCTTTCTTGCAGTCCAATTCCGGGCAAACAGTAATGTTTGTATGTCCGGTGAAAGGGCAGTAGCACAATAGTATACATGCCACCTTTCATGAGCTCGGTTTGGTACTCATTATATTTGCGGCAGTGACAAAATATCAGAATTTTCAGATAGAGAGTACAAAGACCAATATGCATGAGACATGCTGAAGAGTCCATAAAAGGTCAGCCTAAAGAGTAAAGAGACGATGCGGCATTGGTAGCTCGACCCATTTGCACAATCGAAAGAACGACGTTTACATGTGCTAACTCAGTTGTTGTACCAGTCAAGAAATAGAACTGAGAAAGTAAGAACAAAAAAGAAAAGCAGGAGAAAGGTTCTACTGCTGCTGTTGCGCTGGATCGCCTGGGATAGCTCCTTGTTCCCACGCTCCACATTGTTTGTAGCTTCAACTGCCTGAGAAAATGCAGATGTGCTGTAAGAACAGAAGCACACTGATAAAAGGCATGTGGCCGAAAAATCATCACTAGTCGTTTACAGTTTCTGGCTCTCTGCAGCTGAAGTCTGTGTTACTTCAAATAAAGGCAAAGCTGATGGCCTTGTGAACAAACCAACCATGATCTCGTGTCATGCAAATTAATGTTGGACTTGACAGGTCATCAAGTAAAGATCTTATAGCTAAATTCCTAGAGAAGGTTCAGCGGATAATAACAAATGATCTACACATATCATGTACCTCTTACATGGACATAAGCAAAAGGTGCGTGTCCGAATACCGTTGTCTGTTATTTTTGTAAGAAAATATGTGTTAATAACAAATGATCTACACATATCATGTAGCTCTTAGTGGACATAACCAAAAGGTGTGTGTCCGAATGCTGTTATTTGTTATTTTTTGGAAGAACATCTGCATGTTTATGTTCACAAAAGAAAACAAAATCTACAGCCTCTACTACATACGGAATAATAGATGTTGGTTTAAACAGATATCTTACCTGGTCGTACAAATATTGAATTTGTTGAGCTTGTTGTAGAACATGTGTTGACATAAGATGATTCAGTGCAGACATCTCCATCATCTTTGTCTCAGTTTCTTGGACAGCATCAAGAAGATTTGTCAACTCCACCTGAGCCAAGAGTTACAGGATGCAAATAATTTAATCATGCACGACTGTTCCAGTAAAATAACCAGACTTTCACTAATGCATAATATATATCCCATCCAAATATTACCTGGAGAGATTGCGTTTCATCATCCAAGAGTTGTTTTTGAACTTTTATGGGTGCAGTAGATACCTCCTGATCTTCTACCTTTGATACATCAGATTTTAATACTAGGTTTGACTTGGATGGTTCAGCAGGTTTTATTTCTGGTTTCTTCTGAATCTTCTTTCTTGGCATTGCTCTGTTAATAGCATCTTGAAAACGCATGGACCGAAGGCGATCAAATTGTGCAGTTACTGAGTGGAGACGCTCGCTCAAAATCAAAACCTGGTAAAATTATATGAACAACACATAGATTATTGGCACTGAGAATAAGGAAATCCATAAAATTATTTGCAAACAGGATAGTTCACAAAATGTAACTTAATTGTTACTACAATTTGGATATAGAGAAAATGCCAGTAAGAACGCACACTGCCATGTATTTCCTACATGATGCTTACTTGATGCAGCTCTGAACTAGAAAACAAAATTTGACATTGTTCAAATCCACCTGTTTTGACTAGACAATGTCCTCCAAAAGTATGCAGCATATTTTTTTGTCCCACTTAATGATATCAATCAATGAAGGCATGAATATCCTGCTACCCACTAGGTATAGCATACATCCGAATTAAACATCTGGAAAATAAATGTTGGACCTATCAATCCTTGACAGGATAATACTTATTCACTTTGATCTGTGCATTAAAGACCTTGGATCTTGTAAAAGGGAATCATTGCTCATCGTAAGTATATCAAGTATACCCAACGAATCACTTAGCCCAATCCATTGTCTCTCTCTCTCTCTGTGTGTGTGTGTGTGTGTGTGTATGAAAAATACAGATACAAGCTCAGTAATGAATGTACAAAGAATGCCATGAACTTCTGTGTTGGCAGAGAAAGAAGAAGCAAATATATGCGCAACTTCACCAAAACAGAGAGAAGGGGAACGATAGCATTCTAATATATGTTTTTTGGTGGCAGGAAAAATTGTCAATTCTACTTGAAAATTTGTTCTTCCTCTACCTTTTGCATTATCATATTCTCCCATAAATACTAAATTAATCTAACAGACATGACAACATCATTTTGAGAAGGATCTGCACTGGCATAAAGGGTGAAAACACATAACCATGACAGTAAGAACTCGCTACTACATCCTACGTAACACACACACACACAAAATAGTAATATTAGAGCACTGCTGCGTTCCAATGTTAATAATTGGCAGTAGTTGATCCATAGTAAGGATAATAGCCATACCACACCATGCTGGTGAGCTATCAAGTCCAATCGGGAACTCTCATCCCTTGTGCCAAGCCATGTCTTCGCACTTCTAGTCTTCTCTTCTTCATGGATCCTGTTCTTTAGGATGTCTATCTGTTCCTTGCATGCTTTTACAAAAACACCAACCTAATATACTTTCAGTAATTAGACATTGATAAGAAATTGAGAAAATAACTTGAACAATAGCCTAAATTTACAAGAATACACACATTCTTTACCTGTATGGATATACATTGTCAACTCAATAGTCGATGCAACATAACAAGAATATACTTCATTATGACATGATTACATCCAAATATAGATTACTAGCAAGAACAGAAAGATAAACAACCTATACAAACTGCATGTATTTACAGGTGTGCAACAAAGAGGATAAAATGATAAATAATTATGCTTTCCTATGCTCTTTAACAATTTTAATCCTAGACTACTACAATTATCAAGGAAGAACTGCAAAAGAACTATCACAATACAAAAGGAAGACACTATGATACATCACCAGGAATCGTTTTGTGGCATTGCAAATGCTGGAGAACCAATGCGATGTAAACCAAACCACAATATCAAATTTTCAACTAAATTATCCACCATGTTGTGAACTATGCTTTAACACAGATTTCCCAGTAACTAGCTTAGTTTAGATTACTTACATGCATCCATATGCAAAAAGAAAAGGCAAATCAATGAACAAGCACACAGACGGGTTGCAACTTACTTCATGCTCAATGGTGTCCCTCTCTTGCTCCGTGGTGCGATGCAAGTCCACATAGTCCTTCCTGTGCTTCACTATAAACCTCTTGAGTTCCCTGATACTCTCAAGCTACACCGACAGAACCCAGCAATTAGACTAGCAACCTCCCACATTCAAAACAGAATAGAGAGAGATTTCTACCGTCTTGATTGCAGCATTTGTAAACGGTGATTTGGGCGACGGCTTCCGGATGATGAAAGACGACATGAGCCCGGCCATTTGGGACTGCAAAAAAGGAATCAACACAACGTAGCATAAATAAGGACTCTAATCTTGAGGCGATATCTGTTACAGCGTCCAGTGCAGAGGAGAGAAGGCGCAGGTTTGTGAGGTGTCAAGTTTGGCATGGGGCTCACCTCCGTGTAGCCATGGGCGAGGGCGGCGACGCGGACGGACTCCTTGAAGTCCTCCGTCCTGTCCCGAACCCTCGACATCGCCAAGGCAGTAGCAGCTACGGCCTCCTCCGATCAGATCCGCGTGTATTAATCCGGGAGATGGCGAGATGTGCGGATTCTGCGTTCGTGAGCTGCTAGGGCGGGCGAACGGCAGGAGGCGATGGCCGAGGCGCGTCGGATCGGCGACGCTGGAGAACGGCGGGCAGGCGGTCGCCGGCGCGTCGGATCGGGCGGCGAGGTGGGAGTCTGTCTGTCCGTAGGAGAGGGAGACGCGTTCGGAAGCAACAGTTCTAGGCGTGTACTGGCCCACCTGTCATAGAAGTACTGACCCACATGTCAGTGCGGTCCGTGGAAAATAGGCGCATACGGCATACTCAAGAGCCAATGGTCTAATGGCCAATGGCCCATCAGACCATCACCACTCGCGAGTCGATCCGTGTCCCGTTCGTCACCTCGCCTCCCCGCTCCCCCTCTCGTCTCGACTCCGCGAAACCCTAGGCGCTAGGCGAGTAGACATGGCCAAGGACCAGAACGGCTCGGCGCCAGATGGTGCCGGCGAGGAGGCGGCGGCGGTGCGCAGCCGCAGCAACTCCCTAGAAGCCGACGAGGAGGAGCGTTCGAAGGGGAACCGAGACCGGGGCCACCGTGGCAACCACCGTGGCAAGTTGAAGAGGCGTGAGGAGGAGGAGGAGGGTGGGAGCGAGAGCTTTGGCGAAGACTCAGGCGAGCGGCGGAGGAAGGAGAAGGAGCGGCGGCGGCGGCGGCAGCGCCGCAGTCGCAGCGAGAGCTCGGGCTCGTCGTCGGAGTCCGAGTCGTCGTACTCGGGTTCCAGCGCGGAGTCGGAGAGCGGGTCGGAGTCAGAGGAGGAGAGGCGAAGGAGACGGCGGCGGAGGAGGAAGGAGGAGGAGGAGGAGGAGAGGAGGCGGAGGAGGAAGGAGAAGGAAAAGAGGAAGGAGAAGGAAAGGAGGAAGAGGAAGGAAAAGGAAAAGGAGAGGGAGAGGAGGAGGAAGAAGAAGAGGAAGGAGGAGAAGAAGGATTTGGGGAAGAAGGCTGCGGTGACCAACTCGTGGGGGAAGTATGGCATCATCCGTGAGGTCGATATGTGGTGAGGATCCTATCTCTTAATTTTAGGGTTTCATTACCGAAAATTATGAATTTATTTTGTTGTGATTTGTGCCGTGAAAAAGCTAACTGATGCATATGGAAGGAGCATTGTGTCTTGTTCCTGATTAGCTAGCTCAAGGGAAGTATGGTAGTTTGTCTAATTCGGTAAGCGTGGCGATCACTGTTTTAAGGCATATTGCAATTCCTTGGCGGGGTACCATAATGTGAGAGGGGGTTGAAATGTGATAATAGCTAACAACATTGATCTTGTTTGTTGTTTTACTTTTACCAGTAGTAATGCTGAAATTTGTGAATTGAGATAAGTAAATGCCATCCAATGGCCAATGCTTATAGAAAGTGGAGATTAGATCAATCTGAAATTTTTTATTCGATGGCATTAACTGATTTAAATGATGAAACCCTATGATTGGATGGTGAGTTGAGACTCGAGAATGACATACGGTAATGTAGTATTTCTACTACATTCTCATGAGTTAAACCATGCATTTTGTAGGAACAAGCGGCCAGAGTTCACTGCATGGTTGTCGGAAGTCAAGCAGGTATATTTGTTTCTACCATTCTATGGATGTTGTCTTTTCAGGAAATATGGAGGAACGATACACGCAAAAAATCAAATCAACAGGGTGTATCTCCAGCTAAGAAACTGTCATTCTAATGTATTTATAGACTTAGTGCTAAACAAGAAAACACAAATCAATTAGTTCCAAAGGAACCATTTATCTTAGGTCCATATTTTTCATGTTTTAGTAAAAATATTATATGTAGGGTAAATTGTTGCCATTTGAACATTCAGAGCTTATTTCTTGTCTTTAGCAAAAATTTCAATGTCATAAAGTTAGTTGATCATTGCAGCGATTTGAAGATTTGGAGCTTAAGTTAGACCTGACTTAAAAGTTCAAGAATCCAAACAGCACTTGTTCTCTCTCCTGTTCTTTTTTTCCTTAATATTTTATAATTACTGCGTTGGGTTTCCTTCCAATTTTTTTTTCCGTGTTGGGTAGTTGGGTTGCATGTTGGTTAAGTCCATTTCCCCTTATCTGGCTCTGTGATCAGGGTCACGTAGAGTAAACTAGATGTTCTATTACATGATTATTGATTGGTACTGTGCGTTTACTTCTGTCCCAATCTGCCAAAATCTTATTACTCTCAATTTTGTTTACTGTTTTACTTGTTTACAAGATCAGTGTGTTAAATTTAGTTTTCTTGGTAATTGGCCACAGGTTAATTTGGAGTCATTGTCAAATTGGGAAGAGAAGCAAATGTTTAAGGCGTAAGTTTGTACTGCCATGAAATTACTTGAGGAATTCTATGAGCTTCTGATGGACTTAGAAAAAAAAATGTCACTCTGGAATTATTTGTTTCCTAGGATGTTTAACATATATTGCTTGTGTGTATCTCAGATTCATGGAAGATCACAACACAGCTACTTTTCCATCAAAAAAGTAATGCATGTTTCTTTCTTTTCTTTTCTTTTTGTTGTATATATTCAGATTTGCTAGTAAGTTAAGCATGTGAATTTACGCTTTCCCTCCCTTTGTCATCTTATCAGATATTATGATTTAGACGCTTATCATCGCCGGATGATGGAAAAAGAGTTAAAGAAGGGCTTAAAGAGTGCTGTGGGAACAGAACGTACAGTATTTAATGATGAGGAACAGCGGCGGTATGTGGACATGTACTTATTTTTAGTTTATGTATACCTGTAATATGACAGCATGGGACATCATGCAAGGTGTTAATGTAAATTACTGAAGTCTACTTATAGACCTTTCGTAATAACTGAGTAACCGACCTATGTTCTACCTCATATTGGGTAACAGCATTGTTTATACAATCAAGTGAGAGCTATTTCAAATTGTGATCTTCTTACAGCATGCAGTCTCTGTGTTCTACAGAAAGACAATTACGAAACACTTATGTATTGATTGGTTTTGGAGTTTATTACATCTTTCATGTTAGTTTTCTAAAACTTTTCTTAATAAATTGCCTTGCAGGCTAGAATTGCTCAGAGAACGTGAACAACGAAAGGAGGAAGAAGTGGTAGCTCTCAAACGCTCCATGCAAACTGGAATGGTTAGAATATTACAGTCTTTTTTTGGTCTCATACTCTCATCCTCCGTTGTCTGTCCTCTGAACTTACATTAAATACGAAAATGCTCATCGGTAGTGTCTTATTTTCTCCACACTAAATAAATTGGTGTTAATTCTTTTTAAGATGATGATCCAGCACTAAGCAGCTTTGGCCTCTGATAGATCTTTTAGTGTCATAAGTTGTACAAAGAGAAGGATTATATCGTTAGTCTTTTGACAAATAATAGGAAGTAATCTGCAATGGCCGGTCATTGCAGCTGCTTCTATGAACAGGAAGGCATGTCCTTTGTAGTTGATATCTGTGTTATGGGTGTAACCAGTTTGATAGCATAGGCTGTCCAATTTTGGTGTGTATCGTTGTATCATTTAAAATCATTCATTGTATCCTAGATGTGTTCAATCTTTCTTGAAAGAAAGGCAGTTGCATCTGATTTGGACCCTGTACTTACTGGGTTACTTGTTGCCAAGTGGCACCAGTTTATGTTCCTTTTCTCATTCTTTTGAAAAAATAAAAGATATTTTTTAAATAAGGAGTATGGGGGCTTGAACCTATGACCTGAACCACCACAACGATGTGCTCTACCACTAGGTTACATGGGTGCCTGTGCCCCACTCATTCTTTTGAAATTCTCCCTTGTGTTCATGACAACACGATACAATAACTGTGAGCAGGGAAGAAAAACCCAGCCGGTAACCGCCGGTTACCGGCCGGGGTCCCGGAAAGTAAAACCCGGCCGGTTTTTTCCGGTTTGACCAGTTCAAATTCCAATTTTTGATTTTTGGCTGGTTTTTAATCAAATTCAAACGAAATTTGTCCGGGTTTATCCCGGGAATTCCGGTAACCGGTCGGTTACCGTTCCCAGCCAGCGAACGGGATCTCCCCCGGAAACGGCTTTTCGATCCTTGACTGTGAGTACCTAGTTTTTAAGGTTTATTTAATCCTGATGTGTTTGTTATGTGCATGATATTGAATGCCTATATGATTATAAATGTACTTGATTCCTGATAAGTCGATCCTGATTGGCTGCACGGTATTTTTCTGATGATATTATTAGCAAATAGCAATGGATTTTTATGCAAACATTAGCATGGCTTTACATGAAAAATCATTTTTCGTTGTGTCGATTAACCTACTATGCTTTGCTCCCCATTTTAGGCTCAAGCAATGAAAGAGCAGGCCCGTCTACGAGAGGAAATGATGTACCAGTACCGGTTGGGCAATCTCGAGGTATGCCTTTTATTCTAAATCTGAAACCCTGCAACTGTAATTAGAGGAGGGAATGCATACAACTTATGCCAACCTTGTTCTTTATCAGGCTGCAGCTGCAATCCAGAAAAGGTTGGATCCTGATGCTCCTCTGCAGTAGGCGGCTTCTGGAGAGTTCAATTCCGTGCAGTTATTCCTCATAGGCCTTCATGAACACTGTAGATCGAGCAAACTTATCATAATATACTGATGTTTATTACAAAATTTTTGCCGAGCTGGCTTGTAAAATGCTGCTATTGTAGCTGTATAATGTTGAATTCTAGTTTCCCTCTTCAGTTTCACGTGCTATATGCGCCAGTTTGGTGCAACGGGCTGCAAGATTTTTCAAGCACGTTCCAGGGGTGTTCCTCTAGGCGGCTTTTTTGTTTGGGTTTACTCGAACTCACAGGGAGAGCTGCTGCATTTATTGGGGCTTGTGCCACCGCGGTGCCACTGGCATGGTGGCTGTGGGTTTGCTGTAGTATGCACAGGACCGATTGGCTACCGTTCTAGCCCATCTGAAGTCTGATCTTAAGACACCAAGCATCTCATCAGCACGCATGCGCATCTCACCATTGCAGTGCGGTGGTACGATATTACGTTTGTTCATTTCATAACTTAGTTCGGCTTGTTTCTGCATTCAATGTTTTGTTTATGTTAAGTTTATTTGTGACTTGCGAAAAAGTTGAATGATTTTTTCGAAGATAGTTCTGAACTTCTTATGCGTTACCTTGGCGGCTGATAACCCAATTGTAATACCGTATAATTGGTAAAAGGGAGAATGAAGGCGACCTGATGGCAGATGATGAGGTATTGTGGATCATTCATTAGTTTTGAGCCTTGTTTCCGGTTGGCATGTCGATCGCCTACTAAGGAAAAACCGATCGAATATCTCAACAGCAGATCTATCCTTACAAACCTCACCGATGGATGATGAAGAACAAGAAGAATAGCACACGCACACATGATTAATCAAGGAAAAAAAGATAATATATAACCATACTGACAGGCGATTTCACATTTAAAAGTTCCTCATACAGATCCAACAATACCAGCTACAATCACGACCAAAAGCACACGACTAGCAAGTACGGATCGACTCGAACGACACACGGCTCGATCGATCAGCGCTTGATGCTCTTGACCTTGTTCCACGTCTTCTTGAACGAGTCGCCGACCGCCTTGACGCCCCTCATCACCACGGTCCTGAGTTGCTTGGTCCGCTCCTTCACCTGCAGATCGAACCCGCCCATCTCCTTGACCCGGAGGAAGAATCTGCTTTTGCTTTCCTGCAGAGCGAGACGACGCTGGGTTGGCGACTTGCCGTGCGTTCGGAGGGGAGGAGCTTATTATAAGGGGCATTTTCTTACCTAATAATTTCGCATCTTCTTTATTTGTCACTGATGTCTGTCATGATGAGCACGCAGTTATAGTGAATTAATCAGTACGTCTGTGGACCTAAACGACATGCTGATCTGTAAAGTTTGAAAAACGAGGTGTACGTTGCGTAGGCGTTGAAGGAGAGATGAGGAGCAGCTTTCGAAGTTTGAAATGGAATTTGACGACGTCGCCACCTGCCAACCGTACAGTAAGTTCTTCTAGTGATGTATTGTAGCAGTGACTGACAAGTGGGTCTGGTGCGTAGGTCGAGTTCAGAGGGGGCCCCTTTGTCAACCAGTGTTGTGTTCAGTCGTTCCGGTTTCCTCGTTGTTCCTCCGTCAAGGATCGGTCCTGGGAAGTTGGGTGGATCTGGTCCATGTGGTTCGGCATTAGTTGGGCCGGGTTGAATTTGCGTGACTTTGACTTGAGTTTGATCGCTGTAGTTCATGCTTTTATTCTCTGTTTTCATAAACTCTCCACTTGTGATGGCCTATCGTATATTTTACTACTTAAAAAATCCTATCGGTAAGAGGTGACGATGATATGTAATCATCTTCCAGCTTTCTTTTCACTTTCCTAAAAAATAATCAACAACCTCCCCAACAAATAAATTCCACGTCCTAAAAACCTCAAACAAAACAACGAAAAACCAACTCACAACAAACAAATTAACTTTAATACAAATTATAGTGTGGGTTACAATAAAGCCGAGCCACACGGTACAGGTCCAACATGTCGACAGATACGCAACACAAACTTGGTCGAAGCTCAAACGAGCGCGGAGACAGAGCGAGAGCATGAAGCAGGCCGATCCCACCAATGTCAACTCGATGTGCTATGGTAAATTATTATTATTTATCGATGTGTTAAGATTCTGTTCTTCCTTTTCATCACACCATTTTGTTGAGAAACGTGCGGAGAGAATAATGGATACTTGATACCACGCTCAACACAGAAAGAGGCAAATGAAGCATTTTTGAACTCTGTACCATTGTCATTGCGAATCGCTCTCAATGCACCGGAGAGTTCAGAAGCCAAGCGAAGATCATGAAAATAATAAAAAGCTTCATCCTTCGAAGTAAGAAAGAATACCCAAGAGTATATCGGGAAATCATTGACTATGACAAGAATATACCATTTGCCACCGGCTGACCGAACCCTAGCAGGACCAATAGTATCCATGTGCAACAACTGTCCCGGTCCATCAGTCATGACCATAGTTAATGAAAGATGTGAGGCAGCAACTTGTTTGCCATGCCTGCAGGGCGCACATACAACATCCTTGACAGCTTTGAGTTTGAGCAAACCTCTCATGAGATCAAGGTTGCTAACTCACATCAGATGATCAAAATCAATGTGCCCCAAATGACGGCGCCAAAGTCAGAACTCACAAGAAGATGCAATCAAACACTTGAGAGACCCGACAAGATATTCAGAAAAGTTAGCTCTAAAGATCCTACCAACTCTAGAAATCCCAAAGACATGCTCACCAACTGAATCAAACACACGACAAGCATTTTTCTTAAACCTAGTCTCATAGCCATCATCAAGAAGCTGCGAAACAGAAAGCAAATTGTACCTTAGCTTGTCCACAAGAGCGACGTGCTTCAGGATGAACTTGTCGTTCACCCCGATCGATCCCGTTCCTTCCATCCGCCCTTGTGTATCATCTCCAAAAGTGATGAAGTCATCACCCGTCGACCGCGTGAAGGAGGTGAGCCATCTTGAGTCTCTGGTCATATGACGTGAACACCTAGAGTCGACGAACCACGTGTTCTTCCCCCTTCCACGGTGATCCTGAAAATCAAAGCATAGCAGATCGATGTGTCTCAATACCGTGGTTAGTTGAACATGACTTAGGAACCCAGTACTGAGACACACGACTGCGAGAAGTATGTAAAGCAAAATTGCTAGTCTTGATCTTACCTGAGATTCTGTCATGAGCAATGGTTATAAGAACATGAGATGCATCCTGTCTAGGAATATGATGATGATGAGCATGTGAAACAAATCCTAGTCTAAGTTTCTTTTTTTTCTAGATGACCATGTCTCATGAAGGCACTAGGTTGATAAGATGAAAATCCAGCAAGGTTTTTCTTAGCATTTTTCAACATACGCTAACAGAACTCAAGCAAATATCCATTCTTCTTGTAACAGGTGCCATGGTACTTAGTACCACCGGGACATGCACCTTTTGACTCAGAAGGTGGTTGAGAAAAACTTGCAGATTTGAAAAAAGTTTTTGCAGGTTGGGTTTTGAACTCAACTAAGCCATCTTCAAAGACTTGAAAGACATTTGACTTGGACTTGTCTTGGGCAAAGTTATATCTTGACTCTTGCTTCCTATAAAGAGTTTTGGACTTGTCAAGAATCATGTTCAATTGCTTCTTACCCTTAGAAAATTTTTCTAATGTGTCCTTGAGATAAGCATTTTCCTTTCGAAGTTTAGGACATGATTCACAAGTTTTAGCCTTAACGGTTCTAGCATGCTTCTCCTTATGAATAACAACTTCAAGTTTAAGGACTTTATATAAAGCACAAGGAGCAGAATTAGTTTTGTGCTTAAACTTGACATACTTAACTCTAACTGCTTCTAACATGTCATTCACTTCACATTCACGTTCTGAGCAGAAATAGCAAGTGCTAGACTCAGCCTTATTAGAAGCTACTAACTTGTTAGATTCTAAGTATTTTCACATGGAGTAGATTTAAACTCAATTAACTCAGTCCTATCATTTTCTAGTTGGTGCATGACAACATCATGAGCATTTTGTAACTTGGCAAGTTCAGAATGTAAAGCCTGGCAAGATGAACATTCATCAACATCAAGCTTCTTAGCATTCACAAGTTCTAGAGTCAGATTATCAACTTGTGATTCTAAGTCCTTATTGCTAGCCATGGTGAACTCTAAAGCCTTATCCTGACTAAGCAATTGCTCATAGATGGTATCACATCTAGCTGAGAGAACTTCATATGATGGAGGTACCTCATCGATGTTGTCGATGTTGACGGAGTCGGCCATGAAGCTAATACCAGTGAAGTCTGCAAGGAGACTCCATGATGAGGAGCGGTCGAAGATCACCACTTCTAGTGGGCTTTGCGGTGGACTCAGCATGATCCGGCGGATTGCCGATCGTATGCTGAGTTTCACCATGCCTACTTGGCCTACGATTAGTGATAAATTCATTGATAACCTCACCAGATATCGGTTGGCCCCCGGAATACATAAGAGCCGTTGGCGAATACCGATCGCCCATGACAATATCGAGAGTACATGGACTCTCTGATTGCAGCGTCGGGCTCCCATTATCGTTCTTGCCAGTCGGAGTGACTGGGCTCGTAGAAGCGTTCGGACATTCCGAACTGGTCAGAACGAGGGGTTCCTCTTGGAGCGCCATTGATGGTGGCGGTGAATCCTCATCTATCCGGTCGATCTCGCTAATCTCAGTGAATTGTGAGCCAGTAGAGGAGGATGAGGACGACATCTCGTTTTCTTCCATGGTGTCGATGCATGAGTCCATGTCGAGGTTGGAGTAGTCCGCCAAGTCGAACCAGGTTTCCTCATCCCATGTCCTTGCCATATTCGCATGAGCGATGATGGAGCGAAGAAAATGGATGAGGAATGCTTGAGCGAAATAATCTTCAAGAACTCAATGCCTTCTTCCCCACGGTCGGGGCCAACTGTCGACGATCGAGTCACCGATCTTACGAAATAAATAGAGGAAAATAGCAAAGAGTTCTTGGGAGAGAATGTGACTGCTCTTTATTACTATGAACTGGATTCTTTACAGGGGTGCCCTCGACAAGGCAGTGGACTAATCTTAATTACACTGAGCGTAAGGCTTACTATGCTATTGAATCAGGCTTGAAATATGAATCTAATACCGATTGTTGTGCTTCAATCTGATGCCCTTGTTTCTCCGTGCTCCATCTTTAAATAACCATTGAAGAGGTGGCAATTGTTCCTGGAGAAGACGCTTGTTGGAAGTGACACGTCTGGTCGGAGAGCCGGTTATAGTTAGTAAAACAGTAACTGGTCATCGGTTGATGTCTGTGAGGCACTCAACCGTATGGTGGTTGTTGTTACTGTCTTAGGTCCATGAAACATCGCGTGGCATGGAGCAATTATGACATGTGTTCCATTCATCATACGATAAGGAATATATTTGGAGTTAAATCCAGATGCCAGTTCATCGCTTCTACGAGTAGTCATTTGGTTGGGGATTTGGATACAGGATCTCATCCAACCAGGGTACCCATTATGTAACTTCTAGAATCCTTACGACCACAGAGGTCATTAGCCTTAGGGGTTACGACCACGATGACATATGGTCTTTTATTATGTATTAAAGTAATACATAAAGATTTTAATCCTTGTCAGCTAGCCCCCGAACTTTAAATGAATTGGTCGTATGAACACTCTCTCCTGACGAAGTCATATCGGGCAGACCCTCATTAAATATCGTGACAAATGAGGTGGTATGTATTCACTTTAAAGTTGAGAAACTACATTGGGAGCCGAAGAGTCATGTGTCCGTTGGACTTTTTGAGTAACTCCTCTTTGTAGTTAAAGAACTACAGCTATAAAATCTCCATTGCACTTGGCTTTAGGGTTTTTATGCTCCCAGATTTCCTTCAATCCCTCTTCATCTTCTCATGAAGAATCTCTTCCGACCTCCTTTGTTCTTCTCGCCCAAAATCTTCTACAACCACTGTTCTTAAACTTAAGCATGTCAGACTCATTCACCAAATGGTTGGTTTCAGATCTAAGTGGGAAGAAGCTCAAGGCGCTGGAGGAGGTCGGGATGCTCCCTGACAAGGATCTGATTGAGTAGAGGTCCATGGCCGGAGAACACTTTTCGAGCCGCGAAGAAGGGGAAATCCCAATTTTCCTTGCCTACATCGAGTGCGGGCTCAGGTTACCAGTAAAAAAAAATTCCCCCTGAAGGTCTTGGAGTACTATGGAGTTGAGTTGGTGAATCTAGCCCCCAACTCCATCGCCAACATCAGTATTTTCGTCTACCTTTGCGAGG
This sequence comes from Phyllostachys edulis, assembly GCA_036346405.1. NCBI lineage: Eukaryota > Viridiplantae > Streptophyta > Magnoliopsida > Poales > Poaceae > Phyllostachys > Phyllostachys edulis. The sequence goes on along the minus strand of CM070552.1, from coordinate 53,289,343 downwards.
CGGACCTGGGGATCCGACCAAGTCTGAAGGTCTTTAGGTATTTCTATAAAATGGAGAGGTCGAGAAAATCGGCGACCGGGCCAGGGAGTGCTCGTTGCGACTCCACGACGGGAAGGCCGATGAGTACATTCAGATGTACCTAAAGTTCTCGTGGTCGTCATGAAAGAAGAGCTGGTTCTACATGCCAATCACAAAAGAGGACAGCCTCTACTTCGCCGGGAAGGTGGCGAGCGAGAATCTCAACTGGTGGTCTACCGAGAAGAAAGAAGGGTTGGAAGGGTGGTCGATGCCATCCAAGATCTTAGTGCCAGGGGACTGACCGCTTAGCACGTGCTGAGGGACTTTTCCATGCGACAGATAAGTCCCTTGAGACTTCGATCACGTCCTCTGCTCTGGTACATTGTTTGTGACGAGGCAACTAAGGATACCAGGGAAGGTAAGTCGTGAAAACTTTTCCGACCTGTATGGTTTATTTAGTTGTTTTATTTCCTAATCTTGGGACCTATTTGTTCTTCTAAAGCCCTTTCTTCTGATGAGATCAGGGAATGGGTCAAAATGATCTACGTTGGGGAGCCTAATGCCAAGGCTACTTTTCTCGGCATTTTGGCGGTCGTCTCTGAAGAAGAGAGACTGAGGAGACTCAAGGTACATAGCAACTTTTTCTTCATCTTTTATATATTATTCGATCTGTACATGATTCTGCTCTGATATGTAGGCGGTCGGGTTGAGGAAGAAAGAGTCCGAGGAGGGCTCCGACCCAACCGTTGTTCCGACCGACTCCTGCTCGGAGACCACACAAGAGGATGTTCCTCCCAAGGTAAAAAAGAGCTTAGAAACGGAGTATATACTTTTAGATGGTATACTTCATCACTTAATTAAATTAGATTTGTAACTTAGGTGGAAAAGAGAATGAGTTCACAGCCATGTGAGTCAGTAGGGTCAGAAGCCCCAAGACAGCTTGTTCATTAATCGGCAGCTTGCTACCAAAGCAACTTTCTCGGAGGCTAATAAAGACACCATATCTGACCAACTAGTTAAGGATCTCGACTGACTGGTCGAGGAAGTTACCTCGAATCAGAGGTCGGGGATGTCATGGGTATGACCAACCTTACTGGTTCAAAACCAGTAAAATCGGTCGAGAAGAAAAGGAAGGCCAGCGCTATGAATTTTGCTCCAGAGCATTTCAAGCTAAAAACCAAGATGACCAGGTATGTATATATGAAAAGAAACTTATGAAAATACATACCTTTTTTTTTGTCTCTGGCCTGCTAAAACTTTGATTCTCTTTGATTCTGTTTTTATAGATCTTCTGGTATTCTGGTCACCTCCGACTAGAGTACTCCTCGGTAGAAGGTTCCTAAGGAAAAGGAGGTTGAGCCAGCCCCCGAGTAGGTGGCAGGGCTAGCGCCTGCTCAGGAACCTACGACGGCTCCCATTCCACCTAAGGAGGCAAAAGTTCTTGAAGGGTCCCAGCAGGTTCCGACCATTGCTGGGGTCCTTCAGAGAATTTCTCTGAAGGCCCCTCATCCTACCAGCTTCCCCCATCGTCATCGAATCTTCTACGATGAAGAACTTGACGAGGCCTGAGATAGAATATCGGACTGTCAAGCAGAGACGAGTACTGATATTATTTTTGCCGAGTATAATGATATGATAATCTGGGTAAGTATCAACGACCACTTCCATAACTTTCCCCCTAAAGTTTGTAAAAAAACTAAAAAAGAGTTTGCCATATCTGTAGCATATCGCGGAGAACTTCGCTGTGGTCAAAGGACTGACCCAGCGAATAAAACTCTTCGAGAAAAGAAACTCGAAATTAGAAAGTAAGAACTTTCCTCTTGACTTCTCATCTCCTTTGTTGCTATCTTGTTTCTTTTCTGTTAATTAACTTTCCCCCTTATCATATTTGATAGATTCAGAGAAAATTAAAGAATAGGTCACGGCCAAGGAAGCCGTAATAACAAAGCTTGAAGGTGAATGCCAAGCTAAGGACCGGTCGATCGAATTCTTGATGATTAGGAACAAGGAGATTGCCGAAACTTGTGAGATGAAGAGTCAAGGTAATTGGTCATAATCTTAACCAGGGTACTATCTATTCTGATTATAATTATTTATCTTCGGTTCAATCGTGCAGAGCAAACTCAAGAAATAACAAGAGCAATGAAAGCTCTTGAGTTCGAGTGCGGACAGGGAGCAAAACCTAAGCGGGGCCTTGGCGAAAAAGTTAAGGCTCTGAACAAGATGCTTTTCGATATGGGATCGGGATCACAACTGCCTCTCTTGAAGGATCCTACAGAGAAAATTAACTTTATGGGCCAACAATTTGAAGATCTCCGAGGTCTGCTTAAAGCTACTCGGGATAACGATGCACATACAATAAGGGAAGCTATCGCTAATGTAGTCAGTTTTTCTCTAGCAAAATTGAAGGCCTCCGACCCCTCCGTGCACCTCCAAGATGTTGAAGAAGATTTCAACTTCTCGGGAGATGAAGCAACCAAGCTTATCGAGAAAATGATGCCTCTCGGAAACAAGGTTATGGAGGAAATAGAGGTCGGATCTCCATCACGCAGCGGCCAGTCTGATGATTCTAAATAGATGGTTGTAATATAAGAATTGTAATTTCTTACCTTTTACCATCAATAAAGTCTGTGTTTTATCTGTTTATTTTGCTAAGTACTCAAATATTTCCTAGCCCCAGACTGCTTTTATTAGTAGAAGAACTTTACTAAATAAGTAGTAGACCATAAAAAAGAGCATAAACTATGACCATGGTACAAAGTATGTACTGCTTATGTAATAAAATGATCTAAGTAGCACTATAAAATCAATGTGGTAGGAACCAGTGTATGACTTCAATTAGCTTTAGATCTTTTCCATAATCGAAATCTTGTATAGTACACTAAGTGGCCGGAAGATGTTTTTTAGACTTAGCTTGATGATAAGGAACCATGCAAAGAATGTATGAAAAAAATGATAAGTGACCTTGTTTATACTTATTATCCAAACTGGTCATAAAGGTTGCTAAGAATAAAAGATATGAAAAACACTTCACGAAGTAGATTTAAACTCAATTAACGTAGTCCTAACATTTTCTAGTTGGTGCATGGCAACATCATGAACATTTTATAACTTGGCAGGTTTAGAATGTAAAGCATGACAGGATGAACATTTATCAATATCAAGCTTCTTAACATTCACAAATTCTAGCGTTAGATTATCAATTTGTGATTCTAAGTCCTTATTCCTAGCCGCGGTGAACTATAAAACCTTATCCTGACTAATCAATTGCTCATAGATGGTATCACATCTAGCTGAGAGAACTTCATATGATGGAGGTACCTCATCAATGTCGTCGATGTCGACGGAGTCGGCCATGAAGCACATGCTGATGAAGTTCTTTGCCTTCCCTTTCTTCTTCTCTTAAGGAAGCTCCTCCTCCTTGTCCTCCTCGCTCCTGGAGTCCACATCGCTCATGGAGTGCTCTCCAAAAGCGGCAAGGACCCAGTGAGCGGCCTTCATGAGCTCAGCAACATCAAACTTGGACTTGTTCTCTTGAGGCTTCCTTCAAGCTGCCTTCTCCTCCTTGTGGTTGTTCTTCCCTTTCAGCTTGGGACAGCTCGCTTGGATGTGGTAGACCTCTCCACACTCATAGCATGTCACAGGGCTGTCTCTCTTCTTGTTCCTCACATTGTGATAGACCCGTGTGAATTTTTTGGCTAGGAGGGCTAGCTCAGACTCAGGGATAGTCTCAAGTTCTTTATGGATTGCAGACAAACAAGCAAGTGAAAATCTAGAGAAGATTCAAAAGAGCCATTAGAAGTTCTCTTGAGAGGGTTAGCTATTAAAGCCATGTTCTCATTCTTAGGACGATCAACCCTCTTGATCTCATGAGTCTTGAGCTTGCTATAGAGCAACTCCAAAGTGAGATTAGAGAGATTGACATTCTCCTCAATGGTAGTAGCCTTCATCTCTCACTCTTTGGTGTTGATTGCAGCCAAGAGATGGGTAGCATTCTCAGACTGAGAATACTCGATGCCGACTGCTCTCAACTGATTGAGCATGTAACAGCCCAAACTGGGTTGTATTTCAAATGTATAAAAATGATTATAATTTAAAACTTTTTATGCATCATGTTGCTTTTTGAATTATCTGGAATTTCTTTCGAAAGTTTTGTTGACTTTGAAAACCTATTCCTTCAATTGACTCGAAGCATAATCCTTTAAAACTTTTAAACCAAATTTTATGATCATCCTCTAGAAATATTTTTTCTAGGATCTAGATCAACTTAGTAACTCCTCTGAAAAATTTCATAATTTTTAGATTTTATTTGCTAGGTTAAAAGGGCTAGTCAAACCAATTAGATCCTTAGTCAAACCCTAGGGCAGAAACTTGAGAAATTTTTAGAGAAAAATGCAGTGCATGAAAATCTCTGGAAATTTTATATAAGGTTAGTCTTAGAGTCAGGAACCTCCTGTAAAAAGTTCAGAATTTTTGGAGTTGTGCAACTCTATCTAAAAATTCCTCAAAGACGTACCTTTTATTTTCTAAAAACTAACCCGCACTGTTCCTTGGGCCCAAACCCAAACCTCCTGGTTGAACCCAACCAACTTCCTGATCGGACCAGGTCCGAAATAGTGTAAAGTGTTTTTGGGCCGTTGGATTTGAAATCAACCGCCAAGATTGATTGGGTCGTTCGGACCGTCCGAATGAACGCGCAATCTGGGCCGATCAATTTTGATCGGACCGTCCAAGCAAGCACGCGCGCGCACCGTCAGACCTTGATCGGACCAACCAAATCAAGTGAGCCGTTCGGACCATCCGAATGACACACTCGATCAAGACCGTCCATTTCAGATCGGATCGTTCAAATACTACGACTCGAGCCACTCTTGTTGTTTCGCTGACCGTTGGGCCCCGAACGCAGGGACCTTCGTCCACCTCACGCCCGGGCGCTCCAGCGTGGCACCGCGAGCCCTCCGCCGCGCCGCCCACCGTTTCTGACCGCCTCGCCCATAGTTTTCCACGGCCAACTACTCAGGTCACATCGCCTGGTCACACCGCGCCCATTCCTGCCCGTGCGAGCCCATCCCTACCCGTACAACATTCTGAAGCTCCGCCGGATTGCCCATGGTTGCCCGATTTTCACATCGTTCATCTCCACCGCATTGTCTTTAAAAGGGTATCCCCGAGCTGCATCTCATCTTTTCCAAGCTTATGCGCTCATTCACTCCTCTCATCCACTCAATTGAGCTCTAGAGCTCGGAGAGCGGAAACCCTAAAACGGCCATGCGCCACCGCCTCCATTGCCGGTGAACTGAAGGGTTCCTAGTCATTTCTATCGCGTCACTTTGTGTCCCAGTGCACTAGTAATCATTCCCCTCACTCAATTCAATCTTTGAATCACAGGAGCTCCCGAATCAAGTCATCTTCCTCGTCTCCAGCTGGAACCACAGCTCACCATCGGTAGCCCATCTCCGACCACCTCAACCCCTCCTCATCCTTCCAGTATGCTCCTGGTAGCACATAGATGCTCATGCGCGCACTCATTAGCCGAGAACGTTGCCCATTTGCGTTATTACCTTTTTGTCGTAGTGTCTCCTCCACTCGTTGCCGGCACGCCACCACGTTGAGTCACCTTAGGCCACACCGTTGGTGACGGCAGGTGTGCATTAGTGCACATGTTCCATTTTGGCACTGACCTATGCCGTCGCGCTTCGCATTGCCAACAAGTCGCGCGGGCGCTCGCGCCACCGCGCGACACAATGATGACCGCACTGTAGCACGTCATCACCGTGCCTAATCCCTGTCATTAGGGCTAATTAAATCTTAAACTGTTTAGTTAGTTCTAATGAATCACTGACGTGTGGGACTGAGTCATTAGTTTAAAAGAAAACTTAAATCAAAACATTTTCTTGATAGAGTCTATGACATGCGGGCCCCACAGCTTAAGAGCACAGTGAAACCACCCATGAACCTGTGTGCCACATAGTTTATACACTGTGCTCGTGAACCCTTTCACTGACAGTGAACCCTACATGTCAGTGTAGCCGAAAATCAAATGTAAAATAGAAAGTACGTCTTCAGTTATGAGGAGAATACGTTTTCCTTTTGGGAAGGCATAAACCTCTTCAAAACATACGCGGGAATACATTTTCTCCACTGGAAAGTGTATTTCTCAATTTTATTTGATTCCCTTAGCCGAACCGAATTAAGACCTTAATAACTTTTGCTAGGAAACTCCAAATTGAATGAAATTTGTCTCTAAATTCGTCTAAAATCATAATCTACCTATTTTGTAAAAATATTTATTTTTGGTTGCTGTTTATTTTGTTGAATGTTATTTAATTCATTTCTGACTCTTTTTAGACGTCGATTATTCGGGTTATTTTTGCAACGATCAATCTACCATAACTCCAGAACATCAAGAGCAAGGCAAGAACCCCCTTTGATCATATTGATCCCAGCATTTTAATTATTGTACTTTATTTTGTAAATCCTATTATGCATGCGTGTATTTCTTGTATGAAAATGCTACTATTGGGAAATTGGTAGTTGTAAATCCTACTTGCTGCATATGTCTCCTTGAAATATTGATCCCTTATTGTTGTAACCTTTAGAATATGAGTTATACAATAGATAATGTCAATTGGAAATTTTTGGGTACGATTGTCGTACAAATGCAACTAGAGCAATAGAATTTCTGAAAATTTATTAAAGGGCAATATGTTAATTTGTGAGTTTGGGATTATTTTGAAAAATTTCCAAAGGGGTTACCTCTATTATTTTATATGAAAATGACATGAAAACTTTAGTCTTTAGACATGGGCGAGTTATGTTGTATTCTGAAAGAGTGAGGATTGTCACTCATTAGTAGATAGGGTGGAGTTCTTACCCGTAGTCGATTAAGGACTGAAGCCAGCAAATCCGGGACTAAGACCTACTCGTACAAACATATGTGCTAGTATGGGATAGCCGTAGCTAACTAAGTTATCAAAATCTTAGTATTGCACGACAAGAGGCGTAAGTAGTGCGCCAAGATTGTCGGGCGAGATGCTTAAGACAATCGTGAATACCTCACTTCGACGGGTTTCCATTCGGGCAAAGTGAGGGACTTGCTCAACGGGTTTCCATCTGGGTGAGTGAGGCTCCTCATTCGATGTGTACTTTTATTATTATCTTCATTATTATTACTATTATCCTGACAGATGAGGATAATGATTCACAGGGCTAGTGCAAGATTAGGATTAGATAATGTAAAGGCTGCGTTGCGAACTCTAGGCTGCTTACCTTCGGTAGTGAGCTGTGATATAGAGATATTTCAGGCAACTGGAATACCATGTACTATGGGTGAAGTTGTACACCTCTGCAGAGTGATAAACTATTCGAATATCCGCACTCGCGGTCATGAGCATGCTTAGTGCGGCTGGTATGGCGGTAGTTTTGTTTTCCAAACTGTTTTGTCCAAAAAGATTAGGGTAATGACATGGGGTTTTCCTTTGTTGAGTTAACTGCCATTTATATGGCCTTGTTGCTATATTTATAGCGGAACTGTCTTCTCTATGACAGGTTTGCTATTTCTATGGCAGGACTGTCATTTCTATGGTTGAACACGAATTTGTGAGTGTCATTTCTATGACGGAATATTGATTATATTTTTTCTTGCAGCCGATTAGGGTTGCGGGTGTTATTATTATTTGTTCAGATACTTTACTTACTGTCCTGTACTCACTTTCTTAATACTGCTCTTTCAAAATTCCGTTACAAATTATTACTTACGATTATTGCAAATGAAACTGGCTTTCAACAAACTAACTTGTAGAGTAGAGCCATTCATATGTCAGTCTTGCATCTAATGCGAATCTTTGTGATACACTATAAGCCTTGCTGAGTACACAAGTACTCAATCTTGCTATTGTTGTTGGTTTAGAATTTGTAGATGAGCCGACGCCAGACGACAAGTTCCTTACACCTGGCACCGAGGGGTTCGGTGACGGGTCTACTTAGACCTTGTTCCTTGTCGGTTGCCTGAGGGACCAGATGGGCATGCCGCTGGAGTTTTGCTACTATTACTATGTCTTCCGCTGCTATTTACTTATCTCTGATGACTGCTTTTATTTGACTGGTTGACCGTTGTTTGTAATAACTGTTATAATAGCTTAAGTAGAATACTTCATTTTGCTCTACTTTAGTAATGTGACTGTATGGATGTGATGCCAAATATTGTGAATGTGTGTGCTAGCCTTTAATCCTGGGACTAGCATGGTATACACATAAGATCTTCAGGTATTCCACGCCGAGGGGGGGGGGGTCTGACAGAGCACCTTGTTGAGCAAGTGAATACATCATCGATGCTCTCTCCAGGACGCATCTCGAACTTGTTGTATTCTCGCTTGAAGACCGTTTGTTGTACTTTCTTAATTTGGGATGAACCATCATGTTAGGTCTCGAGGGTGTGTCAAATCTCGTGTGCGGTCTCAAGGTGACAGATCCTTTCATACTCCTGTCTGCCAAGCCCGGCATATAGGAGGTTCTTTGCCTTATGGTTGTTATCCAAGAGGGCTGCTGAAGCCGGTGTAGCAACCTCGGGCAAGACGAGCGGGGCTCGGACTACCTCCTATATGGCTTGACCTTCGCTCTGAAGGTAGACACGCATGCAATTCTTCCAATAGGCATAGTCGAGCCCATCAAATACATACGGCTTGGTGGAGTACTTCTCCATCGCTAAGTTCAGTGACCGGTTAAGATCAAAAATGAACTAACCGGGCTCCGATACCACTTGTTGGACCGAAATGACGACTAGAGGGGGGTGAATAGGAGCACTATCTCTTTTTCACCTTGATTGGATTCAACTCAATTTTCACTCCAATAGCTATGAAAGCTATGAAGATCAATGTACAAGCATAGCAGAAGTCTTGTATTGAATCTAATCGAAACCTCGAAGCACAACAACCAAAACTACCAAAAACTCAAAACCAAATGAGTTGGACGGTCTGACCTTTGGCCTGTCGGTTAGACCTCTCACCAGGGGCGGTCTGACCTCCAGCCCGATGAACAATGAAATTAGCACGAACTCCAAATCACAAATCGGCTCAACTTTTGATTTGGTGATCTAAATCCCCTCAAATTTCAACCATAGTTCATCAAGAAGGTTAGGAACCTATTCCAATCGACGATCGGGAATATCAAAACCAATGTTCCATGATTTTCATAGATGAGGAAAGGAGGGCACAAGAATCGAGGAAAATCAATTTTTGATCCTAGAACTTGCTCGTTGGTAAGAGATGATCAAGATTATCCCAGATACATTCCCACATGTCACAGCAAGTAAGATGTCAGCAAGAAACCAAAGGAAAACCAAAGGATCATAAAAAAAATCCAAAAGTCACCAAAGTTAGAGCAAGAACAAGAAGAGACTCATCTTGGAGAAATCTTGCTTGGATTGATTTGCGATAGATATTGGTTTACAACCACTCCACCATGGAGAACAAAAGCTCAATACATGAGCACACAATCAATCCGTCTCCCACAAACCCTAGCCTGAACTACTCCAAATCTCAAAGACACAATGTAGGATCATAATGGCAATCAGAAGGGGGGGGGGTTGAATGATTGCAGTGAATTGACCCCCTAATTTCAACTTCTTCTTGTGTGCAAGAATTTCAGCAACTTCTCTGTTGACACTTGAAGAGCTTCACAACCGAGACCACCTCAACGCACAGGAAGAACACCAAATCAAGAAACAAAGTAGAACGAATCTGAACTTTATATATCAAACTTGATTTGTGTCTACAAAGTGCTCAGCAAGCACCCCTCAAAACCCCAATTCGAAGGACCTCTAAACCGCAGCAACACAGCAAGAAGGCTACGGTCCAAAAACCCTATTATCGGCTCATCCAGCTCTCCAACGAGCTCTCCTCTATTTATCTCCTTGAGTCTGACCGTATCCAAAACGAATACGATCCGACTCTATCTCTACGAAAATCAAGGGACCCAAACCCTTACCAACACGGGTTTTCCAAATCTCTATGACTTTCCAAAACCAAAACTTCCATATCTGTTTCTCGTCTGGGAAGCCTCCAGACTCCCTCCCGGAGCTCCTTTACGATTTCAACAATCACCTTCAATCTCCATGTGCTCCAAACAAGAATCCCAACCATCTCATGACATCCATGACCTCCTAGACCTCATATCTCCCCATCCTAGTCCGAGTCCTCATCGTCACGACCATGATTGTCTCCACGCCATCTTGCACATGCAAAGATCGAGAAACCAATTCTTGGCACAAGTTCTCCAACTTGACCATCCATTAGCACACACACACACACCAATAAACACTATCATGCATCATGCAACAAGATAAGGCTTACGAAAACAACAAACCCTAAGTCAAAACCCCAAAGCGGCAACTTTCCAGAGTATAATCGGTACTACCGCCATTGTACGTCCGGATTACTACAAGAACGCGGTCGTCGTGCATCAATACATCATGAACTACCGCTCATCGAAAAATCTCAAGATCTTCCCAAAACACGCTCTCTGGAATTTTCATACCGCAACCTTGCGGTCATACCTTTGTGCGGTACTACCGACGTTCAAAGTGCGGTCATACCGCTCACCGGTCGTTCCGCTCCAAGACTCCCGATCATCCGATTTTCATTTAATCAGAGTGCGTCGAAGCTCTCTCTCGAAGAAGTAATCGCGGTACTACCGCCGGCAAACCCACTGTACTACCGCTCCACAAAAACCGCAAAGTCCTCGTAACAACGCCCTTGCCACGTGGACGCCTCGAGATCCAAGGGCCGATCGGACCATGGGTCTCACCGTTGATTTAGAAAGCACCGCCGCAAGTTCGAACGGCCCACTTGATTTCATCCGTTAGATTTCAATCCAAAGGCTCACAATCCTTGAAGAGTTCGAACGGTCCGAACGCTCCTCTCAATATGAGCCGTTAGATCAGATCTAATGGTTAGAGCAAAACACCGCTCAGACTTCGGTGACTTGCGGTACTACTTGCAGCACACCCGCGGTCATATCAAGACCCTAGTAGTTCCAAGACAAACAAAGCCTGACTACCGATAATCCCGACATAAGTCGATTTTCAACGTAACTTAACAAAGCTCAACCAAGTCACCACAAAGAAGTCTTTAGGACAAGGTATTCAACATTAAGTACTGAGACTAAGTCTAACTTATTGTCAATGTGTTCATCATCAAATATCATGACCAAAAACCTCTTGGTCTAACACACAAATTTGGGTTTTTCTTTTGGAAGGACTTGGAGACTCCACATCTAGACATCCTCTTATATAGTAGAGGCTAGACTGTGAGAGAAAACCCTAATGGGCACCCGTTAAGCCCCCATATAAACGGATCTACACTCACGCAAGCTTCTCAAAGTGGGTGACGAACTGGGCTTCCTGAATTCGTTTCTTCGTAATATTTATATTCAGTTGACTTAAACCGCGTCTCCTTGCGCCGTCTTGCACCGCGGTTTAGCCAAAGGTCATCAAGGTGGTATTTTGGTGAAATTACTAAAATACCCCTTTCTCGATCCTTCTCCAAAGATTGAGTTCAATCTTCATGAAGCAATATCGTGCTTCGCCATGTGTAGGTTGATCAACGACTCTCTTTATGTCGGTAAGTCTCTCCCATACGGCTCCCACTGAAACCACCATGGCACTTGCACCGACCCCTGCGCCGCTTGATGCAATCCGTCGCACTGAACTTTCCATTCGGTCATCCTTGTCCATTTTGCGCCATGCTTGAGTCCATTGACTTCACCCGGCATCCTCGATCGTTCTGGATCTCAGCTCTCCAAGCCTAGTCTCGGTCATCCTCGCCGTTGACCGTCATTGACCTCCAAGCCTCCGTTAGTCAAAACATACAACACATATGCACTGAAAACAATAAAATAGACCAAGAAATCGATTCCGCAAACAAGTTCTTCGCAACTTGACCCAAGTTAGTCAAAACATATAACACATATGCACTAAAAACAATAAAATAGACCTAATCTACAAACATCGCCGCCAAACTGGCTAGCGAACAGGGAAAAACCTGTCAGACCCCCCCCCTGGCTGGTCTGACCTCTCAGCATGAGGACTTAGCCAAATTTCCTCCCTGAAAATCTAAAACCTCTCTGGAAAATTAAAATGAATAGAACTTTTGGCTCGAAACTCTAAAAATTATGAGACCAAGTGTAGAAGAATCATCTCTCTTGCCTACACCCTCTATTTTTTTGGCTTGGTTCCAAACTCGAGTCACCTTTATGGCCGGTCAGACCGTCGCCCATGGCCGGTCTGACTGACAGCCACTTGACCTACCCAACGACCGGTCTGACCGCCAGAGGTGGCCGGTCAAACCGCCACCAAGGCTGGTCTGACCGTCGCCCTGGCCGGTTGGACCTCCTACTGCTGACCGAACTTGAATTTCGCCGAAAACAGGTGTTTTGACAAACCCTCAACACCATTACCAATTGTATCATCATCCTAAGATCATGAATATATCCCCATGATATCCACAGCTTTATTGTAGAAAGATCCGATCCGAGCATGACATAGCTGCGGTGCCCGTGGTGGGTGCGCGCCCAATTGGTTAAGTGTGACATGGCAGACGTTGGTATAGTGTGCGGTCAACTCAACCAACGAGTGGCGAGCAGCGACGCATGTCGGCATTGCTACGCGGCCTGGAGGCCAATACCGAAGCCCAAATGTCGCCATTAGATACAGTGCTCCCCGCGCGCGGTCTCAAAGCGCCCACCCACGCATTTGGTGTGTCGTCACGAGTAGCTTTTGCGGTGTCGCCACACCAACTCAGCGCTGTGGGCGGGCGCAACTTTGCCTTGTAGCGTATCGGGTTGTTGGTTTGTCGCATGCACCGATGAGAATTTCCGATTCTCGCAAAACGCCGGTACCTGGATTAGCTCACGACTAGGGGAAAAAAACTCGTTAGTAGGGCTCGTTGGCCCTATTTAAAATAGTTCCAGTTACACTTATTAATTGATTCAACATTGAAATGAGTTAATTTTTAATGAAATTGGATTTCACTTTAACTCAGCTCGGCTCGGCTCGTTAGCTCTTTCTAAAAATACTTCTAAACTATAAATAAAATGACAGTAAATCAAACTATACCAATTTGGGGAAAAAAAGACCGATGTTGTAGGTGTAAAAACCAAACACAGGTGAGAGGGTGGACGTCAGCCATCTGACGGACCATCGTCCACGAGAGTAAAAAATGACACGAGGGTTTATACAGGTTCGGGGGTCTGAGAGGACCGCCCTACTCCTGTCGGTGAGCCAATGGGGGGTTACCTCTGGGGAGGGAACCCCCGAGGGCTCACCAGTATGTGTAAGCTCTTGGGCCTGTACAAATGACGGGAATACCCTTTAGTAAGATGGCTAGCCTATAAGTACAAGTGAGGGGTAATATAGTCTTTTCTAAGCAATTACATTTCTGGATCCGTTAACAGGTGCTTTCCCTGAGGTGTGGGTCCCACTAGCAAGGGGATAAAATATTCTTCCAACAGTAGCCCCCTTGGCCCTTGGCGTTTCGGGAGAACGCCGAAGAGGCAATCTTGAACTGTGCCTTTTTATGCAGAGATTGATATCTCAAAAGAGTTTTGATGGTTTTGAATGGTGATTGCGTCCGAAAGTATGTGCCAAAAACGTCAAACCCATCTTTGTCTTTGGCCATCAACTTCTTCCACAATGCCTTGCTTCCGTTGCTCCTGAGCGGAGGACTCCCCATAGCGAGGGGCCGCGTGGGGCTGTGCGAAGCGGCGGACGTTCCAGAGGCGCGAGGTGGCCGACGAGGGGCTGCGCGGGGCGGCGAATGCTTTGGAGGCGCGAGGTGGCCGACAAGGGGTCGCATGGGGCCGTGTGAAGTGGTGGAGGCGTCGAGTGGGCCGCATGAGGCGGAGGGTGCTCCGGAGGTACGGGGAGAACTCTAGAGACGCGAGGACGCTTCGAGGGTGCAGGGGCGTGAGGCCGCGATGCCGTGAGACCACGGCAAGGGCCCGATGCCGCGCGGGCCCCCTATAACTGCTGCTGCTAGGGTCGAAGCTTGGCTCAAAACTTGGGGGGTCCAATCTACGTTCTGCTTCAAAGTCAGGTCTCAAAATGGCTGAGATTGCGGGCTATTTCATAGTTTATTATCTGGGCCTTGGTGAAATTTCCTCCCCGGCCCGCTCCGACGCGCCTCTGCTGCAAGTCTTGGCGCTGAAACCTGCGCTTGGGTTTCGGGTGTGCAAGATCCGGTCTTGTGGTGGCCGTGGCGGCGGCCGGGGAGGTTTCGACCATCTTGTCTGACGTCTTTGGGTCATTGCGAGTCGGCGACATGCGCCGCGACGGGCCGGGAGATCAAGGCGGCGCAGACGGCGCGCTTAGCGCTGAGCGGCACCCGATGTGGCGGCACGCCCACGGTCGGCGACTTCATCAAGCTCCACGACGTACGCCACGCCTCCGACCACGACAGCCACGCGTGCTACGACCACGACGTCGTCACATCGAGCAAGCGGCCTTCGCCGCGCGCCCGGTGGTAGTCGGGGCGGCCCCGCCAAGACTTGGGAGACCGACTGGTCTTTGGTAGCCACGACGCCAAGCGATTCCACCCACCTCGAGCCAGATCTCGAGTCGGATCATGTCAGCTTTTGTATATTAGCGCAAGTACTTTTGCCACCATGCGGCCATGGCCGCTCACCTTAGATTTTTTTTGTTATGGTGACCATCCATGTGATTCCTTCTTGCACTTGTGAGAAGTGTATATTTTTTTATTTCCATTTTTGTGAGTTGTCTTGGCACTGGCCTGCCAGGGCGCCGGTGTTCGGGGCGTCGTGGTTGTGGGCGCTTATTTTGCTAGGGAGTCTGGAGCCAGGGCGCTTGTGCGTGGCTGCCAGGGCGCTTATCGTGACGTCGCGAGTGGGCACTGAGGCGCTATGGAGGTGAGTGCCAGGGCGCGTCGAGCGCTGGGCGCCGTGTAAGAGGTGCGCAACCGCAGGGCGCTTTATTGCGTTCACTGAGTGGGCGCTGGGGCGCTATGGAGGTGAGTGCCAGGGCACGCCGGGCGCTGGGCGCCGTGCGAGAGGTGCGCAACCGCATGGCGCTTTATTGCGTTCACATACTCATTCGCGCACAATGCAAATCACCATGTTGTGCATGTGAATGTGAACATTCACATTCGCACACACTCACACTCACACTCAGTTGGCTATGTATGCCATGTCCCTCTAATCTTTGGTTAAGGTTACCTTTTGCTCAACATGATTCTTGGAAACACATATGCTTATGCCTTGATAAGGCTAGAAGCATGTCTTAGGATGTTAGGATGAACGATCCACATTTTAGGGCACGCGAGGGTACGAGCGCGAGAGGGCTTGAGCGCACAAGTCATGGGCGTGAGGGCGTAGACCGCACGGGGCGTGCGAAGGCTCGGGTGCGAGGGCACAGGAGGGTGTCGGCGTGAGGGCACGCGAGGGTGAGGGCTCGAGCGCACATGTCATGGGCGCGAGGGCGTAGACCGCACGGGGCGCGCGAAGGCTCGGGCACGAGGGTGTCGGCGTGAGGGTACGCGAGGGTGAGGGCTCGAGCGCACATGTCACGGGCGCGAGGGCGTGGACCGCACAGTATGCTGCTGAAGGTTTGGGCGCGAGGGCGACGAGGGTGTTGGCGCGAGGGTTTCGGCGCGAGGGCACACGGAAGCGGCGGCGCACAAGACAAGGCACGCGGGGCACGCGGATGCACAGGGCACGCAGGGCGCACGGGCGCACAGGGTACGCGGTGTGCGTGGGGTGTAGCCACATAAGGCACGCCGAGGTCGAGGCTCGGGCGGAGGCGAGGCAGCTCATAGCGCCGAGCGTGGCAGGGCACGTAGAATCTTGGAGCAATGAGGTGTCGGGGCACGGGCCTTGTAGTGGCAACGGGACGTGCAGGGCACTGGAGCACGGTGCGTCGAGGCGCCTGCACGTCAAGACGTAGGGTACAGGCGAGGATATCCATGCAACACGAGCGTATAGCGTGTGAGTATCCAGTAGGTCTCGAACCACTTCTAGTGGGCTGGTGGCCAAGCACCTGGGCAAGGGGCTCACGCACGCCCCTTGCGCAGACTTGTCGAAGTATAGAGCATTTTTGACGGGAGATGGTCGGATTCCTCAATAGTAGCCCGCATGTCCCTTGGACGCTTGTAAGGGCGCCCAAGGGGCAAATATGAATGCTGAGGTCTTGTATCTTGTTGACGAATATGCTTAGCAGGGCATTTTTTCCAGGGTGCCAAAGACTTGGCCAAATTCCGGCTTGACGGGAATGTAGACGCTCGACATTTAACCAAATTTTGACTCGATGTAGTGTGAGGCATGAGGATTGAGGAATACGCTCAAGGGCACCCACGACTTAGCCAATTTTGGCTTGGTGGGCACGCGAGCTCCCAAAGACTTTGGATTATTTTGTGTTTCATATCGCGTGAGTGCTCTACGCGAGGGTGGGTACCAAATTGTTGCTTCTCGTTGGGCCTTCGTGTCGCATGGTTTTCGTTTTTCCAGTCCTGAAGGTGAAGTACTGAATGTAGGGTCGTCCCACCGAGGCACAACCTTCGAGGCGGATGGTGCGTCGGAGTGAAGCCTCTGTAGACAAAGTAGTGGAGCGAGGCCGCCGAGCTGAGGTATAGCCTTCGAGGCGGGCGGTGCGTCAGAGCAAAGCCTGCGAAGCCTTTGTTGGCGAAGTCATGGATACGAGGCCGTCGAGCCAAGGCATAGCCTTCGAGGCGAGCGGTATGTCGGAGCGAAGCCTATGTAGGCGAAGTCGTAGATGAGGGGTCGCCGAGCTAAGGCATATCCTTTGAGGTAGGCACGCGTCACAGCGAAGCCTTTGTAGGCGAAGTCTTGGACGCGAGGCCACCGAGCCGAGGCATAGCCTTCGAGGCGGGCGGCGCGTCGAAGTGATGCTTAAGTAGACCTATTCAAATGCCGAGCTGGGCCGGGCTTCGGGCCGGGCTTGAAAAGCCTAGTCGAAAATCATCAGTTCGAGTCTACCTACCAAAAGGATTTTCGATTTAAAAGTGTTATTTTAATCATTTTTTGGAATAAAAAACTAATATTTAATTCATTTTCAGCATTAAATAAATAGGTTTTCATTTTTTTAATCGGTTTTATCGAATTTCTGTAGAGCCGCTTCTATTGGGCCGCTTTTGAGTCCCAAGCCCTACCGGATAGCGTCGAACTCGGCCGGGGCAGGGGCCGAGTCGCCCATGAACAGGTCTATGCTTAAGTAGGCGAAGTCTTAGACACGAGACCACCGAGCTGAGGCATATCCTTCAAGGTGGGCATGCGTCACAGCGAAGCCTTTGTAGACGAAGTCTTAGATGCGAGGCCACTGAGCCAAGGCATAGCCGTCGAGGCGGGCGGCGCGTCGAAGTGAAGCCTAAGTAGGTGAAGTCATGGACGAGAGGCCGCTGAGCCGAGGCATAGCCTTCAAGGCGGGCGGCGCGTCGGAGCAGAGCCTGTGGTCGAAGTCGTCCTCTTCTTACTCCGCGGTTTGATGAAAGTCGTCAAAGTAGAACCCCTTAGAATCGTCGTAGTTTGAGCTAGAAACGTTGTAGGGATAGGTAGATAACACGAGCATCTCTGTGGGAAAGAGAGAATAATCAATACTTATTTCTTGTAGCAAGATAATATTTGTTTGACATGAGCATTGATCGAAGTTGTTGTCGTGGGACAAGTAGAGTCCCATCACTTTATATACTAAGATTTCCGATGTGATAGCCTTATGCGAGCATGATGGTCCTTGATCAATATTCGAGCTAGGTCGACGGTAGATAATTCGAGCTATGAGACTAAGTCATGGACATATCAAAGGGGTGGCCACGAGGCTACGTCGTGGGGCACCGAATGGCCCATAGGGGTGGTAGCCCCCCAGTGGACTTGGAGACACCCATGAGGCTAACTCATATGTATCTTGAAGGTATGCCCGCAACACTAAGTCACAGGCACACCAGAGGGGCGTCCATGAGGCTAAGTCATGGGGCACCGAATGACCACTAGGGGTGATGGCCCCTAGCGGTCTTGGAGGTGCCAATGAGGCTAACTCATGGGCACCTTGGACGTGTGTCCCTGATAGCAAGTCACGAGCGCATCGGTGGCGCCCATGAGGCTAAGTCGTGGGGCACCGAATGGCCACTAGGGGTTGTAGCCCCTAGTGGGCTTGGAGGTGCCCATGAGGCTAACTCACGGGCAACTTGGACGTGTGCCCCCGATAGTAAGTCACGGGCACATCTGTGTCGCCCATGAGGCTAAGTCGTGGGACACCGAATGGCCACTAGGGATGATAGCCCCTAGCGGTCTTGGAGGTGCCCATGAGGCTAACTCAGGGGCACCTTGGACGTGTGCCCCTGACAGCAAGTCACAGGCGCACCGGTGGCGCCCACAAAGCTAAGTCGTGGGGCACCGAATGGCCACTAGGGGTTGTAGCCCCTAGTGGGCTTGTTGGTGTCTATGAGGCTAACTCATGGGCACCTTGGATGTGTGCCCCTGACAGCAAGTCACGGGCACACCGATGGCGCCCACGAGGCTAAGTCGTGAGACATCGAATGGCCACTAGGGGTTGTAGCCTCCAGTGGACTTGGAGGTGCCCATGAGGCTAACTCATGGGCACCTTGGATGTGTGCCCTTGACAGCAAGTCACAGACATACCTGTGGCGCCCACGAGGCTAAGTCGTGGGGCACCGAATGACCACTAGGGGTTGTAGCCCCCAGTGGTCTTGGAGAGAAAGTGTCTTGAGAGCCCATACGAGATTCATATGTCGGAACTGTCCCCTAACAGTAGCGCGTTAGGGGGTAGCCCCCGTAGCGAGCCTTCATCGCTCGCACCGCATGGACGTCATGCGTCCTGGGGATGATGGTTGACCTCAGAATCCTTAGCCTTCTGGCTGCGAGGGTGCCTTGAACTGCTTGCCCTTGGCTGGGCCTCGCATCTACCAGCACAAGGGAGGAGGACGCGTATGGGAGCCCTAGGGCACGTAGGATGTTGCCACCCCGAGGTGGATAGCCCTGATCTCCGATGAGGGTGCTCGGTTAGGGCTCCTTCAAAGAGTGGATGGGTCGTCCACGAGATTATTGCCCTCCGGAGCCGAAGGAGGTTTTGTGGACAGAGTATTTTTTGGTAGGAGACATAGCCTTTCGTCGATTAGCTACGTCCCCACGGTCGGCGCCAATGTTGTAGGTGTAAAAACCAAATACAGGTGAGGGGGTGGACGTCGGCCGTCTGACGGACCATCGTCCACGAGAGTAAAAAATGACACGAGGGTTTATACAGGTTCGGGAGTCCGAGAAGACCGCCCTACTCCTGTCGGTGAGCCAACGGAGGGGTTACCTCTGGGGAGGGAACCCCCGAGGGCTCACCAATTTTCATATGATTCTTCATTGCTCAAGAGATCTCCTCCCAAAATAGGAGAAACATAAGGTATTTATAGGCTCTTGGACTTGTACAAATGACGGGAATACCCTTTAGTAAGATAGCTAGCCTATAAGTACAAGTGAGGGGTATTATAGTTTTTGTAAGCAATTACATTTTTGGATCCGTTAAACAGGTGCTTTCCCTGATATGTGAATTCCATTAGCAAGGGGATAAAATATTCATCCAACAACCGATAAGACGAGGACTCACGATATCAGTATATCACCCCTGTTCATGACTGTACTACTCTCCTAACGGCCAACGGCCCCCATCGGCACGTAGCACGTTGCGGCAGTTCACGGTCACGGAGGACGCCTGGGAAGGGAATTGGCATGTTGCATACGGAGATCGAGAATAAGTCACAACTTGACCACCAATTGAAAGGGGAAAAACTCATTCGGGACTGTTCAATCAAAATTACTGTTCTACATGTGATGTGAAATTTGAGGTACACGATAAACAATACACTCAAAAGAATCGATAAGTTATTTCGGCTGCCGATTCTCACAGTATACAAGCTGAATGTCTTCGCTTTAACCATTCAGTGAAACAGTTACCAAACGCCCGCAAAGAGACCATCTGAAACAGCTCATCTCTAGCAAAAATAACCTACAAACAGAAATGTCTACGAATCTTTCTTAGGTGCCTTCCTCTTCATCCGGCTAAAAGGACCAACCGTCTGGTCCATAATGTACATATATATCACCTGGCTCCAAGACTTGTATGATTTCAGGTTGTCGTAGTACTCTGGTGCAATCTCCTTCACCTTGTGCAGTCTGGTGCCTGGAATTCTCGGGAAATCATGGTGTTCGTTGTGATACCCGACATGCCATGCCATCAGGTTCAGAGGCCCGTAGTATGAATAGGTCTCCTGATCTAGATTGAAGACATAGTGCTCCGAGATGAAGTGGCCTGCCATAGGGTGCATGCCACCACCGACGAACGTCGAGAGTATCAGATATGCGAGTGATTTCCAACTGTAGAAGTACACCAAGCTGACATCAAGCGCGATCTGGATTGTAAGGTTGGTGAATTCCCACAGGCCTGGAGGCTTTGGCTTCAGAAAGAGCGGCCTAAGCGCATAGAAGAAGAGCTGGAGCACAACCCACACGGATTTGCTGATGGCATTCTTGACTGCATGTGCCTCTGCTTGGCCGGGGATATCCATATCGATTCCATCCACACCTTGGAAGCGGTGGTGCTCCAGGTGGTATTTTTGGAATGTTATGGACATGGGGACACCAATGGGGAGGTTGGCAAAGATACCTAGCCAGCGATTTAAATATGGGGTTGTGAAGGCAAGATTGTGGCTGAGTTCATGGATTGCAAGGAAGAGATTGTGGTTCAGAAAGGAGCCAAAGAAGTAAGCAACCGTCACGATCTTCAACCAGCCAGCGTCGCGGAGGAGTGTAGCAGTCCATAGCTGAAGTGAAACAACTGCAGCAATCTGCAATCAAAGTTGAGATGGATGTGAAAATATAGCAGTAGTTAAAATCCGCATTCAAAGTTGAGATGGATGTTAAAATATAGCAGCAGTTAAATGAGAAAGTATGCTTTTTTAGGTGTTATTTCCACACACATAAAAAAATGATTGAAGAAGTTTCCATATTTAGATTCTCCAATGAATTTCATTGGGAGCATATTATTAGTCATATAATTACGAACAAACAAGTTACAACTTCCAACGCAACAAACCAAACCAATGCAGATACAGTCGTATGGACCCTATATTTCCTATATGAGTCATGAGATAGGTTTAAAGACCAATGCGATAGGTGTTGGTCACAGGAATAGAAGGGCACCACTTTCGCATGTGAATCCGAAATCTCTTATTAGCAACGACAGAGAACAAGATAATCTTGTTCTCACAACTACAAAGCAATGGTGCAGAACCCGTGTATTGACCAGGAGATTTGTTCTCATGTACTTTGTGCTTGCTGTTTAAATTTCTGAACTTTGTAAGTCTGACTTGGTTTCTTTTATATCCTGAAGTAACCTCTTTTGTAAAAAAAAAAAACAGGTTTTTCAAGCACTTTGTGGTTCTGGCCATATTCTATCCATATTATACAATGCCAAAGAAATGTTTGCACTCTGATGACTAATTTAAGGAAAATACTGTGGCAAATCAGTATGATGGAACTGAAGGTGTAGCAGCAAGAGATGCTGATGGCCAAAGTTGCAGTTAGGAGCAATGGATTTTTATCACAACGAATAGTGCAAGTGAGATTGTAAACATGCAACTAGAAATCACACTTCATTTGGTTCATTGGTTGTGAAGTTATAAGCATGGAAATAACATAGGTTAATGCATGGTGAGCCAAGCAGAGGAGGCAACTACCATTTCAGGCACAAAAAGCATGGGTATTGGGTAGTACAAATTCAGGACCAACAAGAAAGATTAGGCAGAACTCTGAGGCCAACAAAATTGCGAGATCATGGTAGCTAGATATAGGCTATTGAGCTCGTTATGGATGATCAAAACAATTCAATGGAAGATGCTCCTGATTGTTAGTGTTCTTCTTAATTGGTGGTTATATGTTTTGCCACCATAATACCCCAAGTTTGAGGACATCTTAATTCGATTGCTATTATAAGAAGTTGCTGGGTTTCAATCTACACAAAATTCAAATTATCGACAATAACATAAGTAAAGCATGATTCTACACAATCTCCTAAACTTAAAATTGTCAACAGCAACATCACAAGAGCATTGCATGTGCACCCCCATGGTCTACATGTGGACATGTAACTAACAAGCTTTTCTGAACTCTAGGAGCATTTGTATTAAGTTGCATCCAAGCAAAATGTTACTCCATATACAAAGGCACTAAACTTAAGAAGGGACTACGAAATTGCACCAGATAACATTCCACTTTAGACTTTAGTGAACACCACAAGTCCACAATACACCAGATGCGGGATACATCCTATGAAAGCTACACTACATGAATATGCTAAGACATACATCATTATATTCTAAAGTTAAAGCGTAACCATTTTGAGATGCATCAAATTTGCGACGTCACGTAACTAATAGCCAGTTTGTTCAAGAAAAAGGCTAATGAGACCAGCAATCAACTAAAAAGAAGGAAAATTTAAACAAGTCACTGCAATCAAAGCTCAATAGTTTGGAATCCAATTGCTTGGCCATAGTTGAGAATAACTCCAGGAATGAAAACGAGGCAACTGTCATAATGCCAAATCAATCCACGCTGAAACCATCGTGAACTCAATTTATGAAATATCTCGACTTCAATGGATCCAAAAGGACATAGCACCCCGCATCTCATTACAAACACCAAAAAACGGAAATAAGTAGTAATACACCATAAATTAAAGGACTTCCGGCGAGTCCAACATGGCAACATGCATCGCATCGCATAAAAAAACACTGAAAAAGAACAAGCACCCAAGAAAGTATGCAGAGAACAGGGCGAGCAAGAAGTAGATCACGGTACCTTGAGGAAGGCCCAAGGGTCCGGGCCGAAGAGCTCCTTGATCTGAGGGTACTTGGCCAGAATCTCCCGCCGGCGCGACGCGTGCGGCTCGTCCGTGGACGACCAGAAGAAGTCCGTCGCCATCACCCCTTCCTCCTTCTCCACGCCCCCACCTCTCGCCCCCATTGCCTCCTCGACGGCTCCTCGTCTGAAGATTCCGGCAATGGCGGCTGCTTCTTTGCGAAATAAACAGGAATGGAGGAAGGTGGGGGGACGCTCCGGTGGCTGGCTGGATTAATCCATGACAGAAAGGCGCTTGGGAGGTTTGCTATTTCAGATGGTCCATGGACGTGCCCTGGAAACACCCAGATGCTGGGGGGAAGAAATAGAACGCAAAATCCGATATATACCGCTTCAAAGTCATGTCATCTAAAATTCTGAAATTGGATATATATCACTTTAAGTTTTAATTGCTCTGATGTATGTCTTTAGGGCACTTTATGTCTTTAGGGCACTTTTGCTCCTGACACTTCTTCTTCCCCCCTCTTTTCTTCTTTCCCACCACCGTCCTCAGCCTACGTTGTCGTCGTCGGCACCCTCCTTCTCCCCCGTCGCTGCTAGTCCGTGTCGTGGCCGTGGACACCCTTGTTCCCGTCACTGCCACCAAACTACTCCACTCTTTTTTGTCGGCGTCCATCGCCAACCCGCTCTTCCTCCTCTGTCGCAGGCGTCCACCATGTCTACACCCCTCCTCCCACGCTGCCGCCAGAGCCCATCGCCCCTCCTTCTCTGCCATCGCGTCGACAAAGACTGACGAGGTGGAGGCCAGGTTGCATCGATGAAGGTCGAGTAGGTGGGGAGGATGAGGCGAGCTTGACGGTGAAAAGCGCCTCTGGGAGTCGAGGAGCGGGAGCAGAGCGCCTGGGGGGGTGAGGAAGCCAAGGAACCGGAGCAAAGCGTCGCCGCCGCTTATTAGGTCAACGAGATAATGGAGGAGAGGAAGAAGAGCTTAGAGGCATAAGTGTTATAGAGTGGCACATATCCAATTTCAGGATCTTTGGTAGCATATCTCGAAACACCATGTTTTGGAGTGACACGTATCCAATTTGTCAAAATAGAATAGGCGTATGGGGGCGTTTGCCATTGACAAGGATTACCTAGGACAAGTCAAAGCAAAGTAAGTTGAATTTTCTTTTTTTTAGGAAAGTTAAGCTTTCTGTTCGAAATGTGTTGTTTGACATGTATATGGAACTACATGCACTATCTACACCACAAGAAATGTATTGAGATTCGCACCCCCTCTCCCCATCCATTTTACAAAAAAAACGCCCTTCTCCTCCTTCCACCTCCTCACCCCTCTCTCTCCCTTCTGCTCTACATTGACCTCTTGCTATCCGCCGCCATTCCGGGCCTCCTTGTCGACATCGTCGCGAGCCACGCATCGCCGCTTTGGAGCCGGGGCCCAGGAGGGAAGGAGAGGGGGATGAAGAGGTACCTGAGCCGCGCTGCTGTTCTCATCTGCCCCGCAAGCCACCGCATCAGAGCCGGGATGGAAGGAGAGGGTAAGGAAGAGAGAGGGGTGAGGAGATGGAAGGAAGAAAAGGGGGGAGGGTTGTAATGTAAGGGTGTCGTAGGAGCGTCCCACCGACTCTACGACCCAACGAAGCACAAAGGTCCCCCTCCGAAGGGGTCCGAAGGCTCAACGAAGGGCCCCGAAGGGGGTCCGAAGGCTGCAGGAAGAACTCCGAAGGGGGCCCGAAGGCTGCAGGAAGAACCCCGAAGGCTCAGCGAGGGACCCCGAAGGGGGCCTGGGGTGCTAGAAGGAACCCCAAAGGGGCCCCGCGGGAGCGCAAGGGTAGTAGGACAGGTGGACCAGGCGTACTCTCCAGGTAGACCAGGACCAGGAAGGTCCACCTTGCGCCGAAGGCTACACGTAGGGTAAGAAAAGCCCCTGCAACCCCTTTGATTTTAGTACCCTTTTAGGGGTGCATGTGTAATTTCATATACCTGGTTGGAGGGCTGTAAATAGTCCCCTCCCCCATGTAAATAACTCAAACCCAGTTTTAGGGGAGCAATCAATACACGTTTACTTCCTCACAACCGAAGCCCCTCTCTGAGGACCCTTCGGCCCCTCACATAGACGCCAGGGATGCCCTCTTTCTACTGTCTAGTCTTTCTCACTACGACAGTTGGCGTCGTCCATGGGGTTCGGCAGGAAAGTCACAAGAGCACGTCAAGATACCAGATGGCCCCCTGAAGGGCCATGCCCAAGGTCTCGGCGGTTGCGGCCGAAGCAGCAGTAGCAGCCGCAGCTCCAAGCATCCCCGAGAGCCAAGCGGAGCAAGACCTCCACGGCAACCACCGCCCACGCCGCGGAGGAAGAAGCTAACAACTCCACACAAGGGGACATCATAGGAAGTGACGCCCCACCTACCGAGGCATCCCTTCCCGATAGCCAACCCGCGGGTCTGCTTCAACCAAGAGCCGTGGAGGTAACCCGCGAGGCCTACGAAGCCCTCTAGCAGGAGCTGGCGAATCTCCTACGCGAGATGCTCAGCCTTCGGCAGCCGGCGGGAGGCTCTCTCGTAGTCCCAACCCAACTGATGCCCGCCACACGAGACCAAAACGTCGGGGCAGATCCCCCGGCCACTGCAGTCAACCCACCTCGGCCCGCTACTCTAGGGAGATCCCAACTCCCTGTTGAGCACGGGACTTGAAACGGCTCGCTGACCGCATGGTTTCAAAATGCCAGACGTCACGCCCTTCGAAGGCTGCACAGACCCCTCGGAGTTCCTCCGGGTGTACGAAACAGTGATAGAAACAGCAGGAGGAGATGACACAACCAAAGCAAAAGGCATCACACTTGCCCTCAAAGGTGCCACCCTAACATGGTTCTTTACCATCCCTCCCCGGTCTATATATGCGTGGGAACAGTTGCGGGACCTCGTATGCAACAATTTCTAGGGAAACTACATCGAGCCAAAAGATGCAGGGCACCTGTTCGCAATCAAGCAGGCCCCGGGCGAGTCCCTCTGTAGTTTCTTTAAGAAATTCGCGAAGGTAAAATACCAAGTAAAAGGGGTCAACGAGACCACCGTCATAAACGCAGCAACCTGCGGACTCCAAAAGGGTCCCTTATCAAAAAGACTGGCCCATAAACCCGCCCGCACGGTTGCAGAACTCTTTGACAAAATGGAGGAGTATGCTCGAGCAGAGGAGGACAGCAGCCGAAGGACGGAGGTCGTGTCCCCCGCCACACCAGCACCATCATCAAGCGAGCCGCCCAAGAAGGACGAACCTGCACCCACCGTAGCACCAGCCACCCCCAAACCATGCACCAACAACTTTCGCCAAAAAGGGCAAAATATCTACCATGTAGACGGTGGCAAAAATCCCGAAGGTGGAAGTGCGGTGGTTGAGTAGGCCGCGGCCAGGGTAGAGGCCGCGGACACCACAGCGGGCGGCAGCCAGACGCCTGGAGCGGAGCCGGAGGCACCCCGCTATACTGTGACCTCCACGGCAAAGGCTCGCACACAACCACGGACTGTCGCACCATTGCGTCCATGCACGACTACATGAACCGCAGCCAACAGCTGGCCGAACGCAAAGAAAGAAGGGGCGCGGGCAACCAGCTGCCCGCCCCGCCACAAGGCCAGGCATAGAGGGGGGGCCATGACGAGCATCATTAGAGGATCATAAGCATGATCACGGGAGGATCCTCACTTGGCATAACATCCAAAAGGCAGCAACGCACATACGCTCGACAAATTCACCACGTCGCAGCATGGCTTGCATCCATACCACCTCAATACGCCAAAGTACCTATCACCTTCGGCCCCGAGGACGCCCAAGGCATTTACTTCCCTCACCAAGACACCCTCGTTATCTCCACCAACATTGTCGACTTTGAAGTCAGGCGCATCCTCACAGACGGAGGAAGTTCCGCAAACCTCCTATTCGCGGCAGCCTTCGACAAAATGATGATCCACCGAGATCGCCTGTCAACCCCAGGCATACCCCTCGTGGGTTTTGGGGGAAGGCCCGTGACGGCCTTGGGCCAGATTAACCTGGTTATCACATTCAGCGACGGCTTTGCATCCCGCACAGAAAACATCACCTTCGATGTGGTCCAAATGCCCTACCAGTACAACACCATTCTCGGCCGGGCCACACTAAACACCTTTGGCGTGATAACCCACCACAACTATATGTGCATGAAGATCCCCACGCCGGAGGGCATCATTACGATACGAGGAGACCAAGACCTAGCTCGCCAAACTGAGCTAGAAAGAAGCTCACCTACCCGCCACGTCCACATAGTCGAAGACAATGCAGACGCTTGGGTGGGCGCCTCCTTCGGTAAATGGGCCCTGAAGGCCAAACCGGAAGGACAACTGCGAAGGGTCCCTCTAAGGGACGCCTCCCCAGAAAAAACAGTGGCCCTGGGGGCAGAGCTCCTGGCGAAGGAAGGCGATGCCATACTCGAGGTACTCCGCAGCAATACAGACGTCTTCGCATAGAGCCTGGAGGACATCCCGGGGGTGGCTCGGGAGACCATAGAACATCGCCTCGCCATCCGAAGCGATGCAGCTCCCAAGAAGCAGAAGTTGCGACGCATGACGCTAGAGCGCCTAGCAATAGCCAAGGAGGAGATAACCAAGCTGCTAAAATCGGGGGCATTCGCGAAATCAAGCACTCCGAATGGCTGGCCAACCCTATCCTGGTCCAAAAGAACACTAGCAAATGACGCATGTGCGTCGATTTCACTGACCTCAACAAGACGTCCCCGAAGGACGATTTCCCCTGCCTCGCATTGACCAACTGGTGGATGCCACTTCGGGCTGCGAGTTGATGAGCTTTCTGGATGCCTACTCCGGGTATCATCAGATACTCATGGCCAAAGAGGATGAAGCAAAAACCGCTTTTATCATCCCTATTGGCACTTATTGCTTTCACCGCATGCCCTTCGGCCTGAAAAATGCAGGAGCAACATTCACTCGACTCATCACAAAGATGCTAGCGGGGCAGCTCGGCCGGAACATCAAAGCATACGTCGTTGGCATAGTGGTCAAGAGCAGGCTCGCGGGCTAACACGCGGGAGACCTGCAGGAAACCTTCGCCAGCCTCCAGGCAAAGGGAATCAAGCTCAACCCCGAGAAGTGTACCTTCGGGGTGAAGGTGGGCAAACTCTTAGGATTCCTCGTATCGGAGAGGGGCATTGAGGCCAACCCTGAAAAATCAGGGCCATACAAGAAATAGAGCCACCTCGCAGCGCCCAGGAGGTGCAATGGTTGACGGGCCGCCTCGCAGCCCTCAGCTGATTTTTATCCCGCTCGACGGAGCGAGCCCTACCCTTCTTCAAAACCCTCCGGGGCGCAGAGCCATTCCAGTGGACAGAAGACTGCCAAGCGGCATTTCAAGAGCTCAAGCCGTATCTCGCCCAACTTTCGAGCCTAACCAGCTTGAAGCCCAACGCACAGCTTCTCCTGTACCTCGCCGCCTCCTCATTAGCAGTGAGCACGGTCCTCGTCTAGGAAGACGACGGGCAGCGCCCCGTGTACTACGTATTGAAGGCTCTCTAAGGGGCCAAGGTCAAGTACACGGATCTGGAAAAGCTAGCATATACCCTGCTCATGGCCTCGCGCAAACTTCGGCACTACTTCCTAATGCACGCCATCATGGTCCCAACATCCTACCCATTGGCCCTCATGCTGCGGAATAAGGACGCTTGTGACACATCGACAAATGGGCAGCAGAGCTCACACCCTTCGACATAACCTTCGCTGCGCGCACTGCCATCAAGTCACAATCCTTAGCCGACTTCGTCGCTGAGTGGACACCCCAAGCCGAAGGGCAGCCTCCAAGCATCGTCGAGACGCCATGGACAGTCTACACCGATGGGTCCTGGTGTGCCACGGGAGCCGACGCAGTGGCCATCCTGGTCGCCACAGACGAGTGAAGCATGTCGCACGCAGCACGCCTCGAATTCCCCACAACAAACAATGCCTCGGAATACGAAGCCCTGCTGTTGGGCCTTCGCAAAGCAAAAGCATTAGGGGCCAAGCGCATCGTGGTAAAAAACGACTCCCGCCTCATGACGGGACACTTTGACAAAACATTTGTAGCTAGGAACCCTGAGATGGCCAGGTACCTAACGGCGATGCGAACCACAACCAAACACTTCCTCGTCATCACCGACCAAGCTATCCCAAGAAGCGCTAACGAGGCAGCAGACAGACTCGCAAAAATGGCCAGCTCCGACGACCGCCCCCCGCTGGAGGTATTCTACGAGGTGCTTCGTGCCCCTTCGGCTGTGCCCGAAGCATAAGGGGCTCTGCCCGGGGTACAAGGGGCTAAGCTCGGAACAAATGGGGTCGCGCCAGAAGCACAGGCGGCTGCACACCTCGTAATGCTCATCGATGGAGCAGACTGGCGGGACACAATTACCAGGTACCTCATAGGCGAAGAACCCGAAGACTCGGCCAAAGCAAAACAGCTCAGGCACCGAGCCATGAATTATTGTATTATCGGAGGCGAGCTGTACAAGAGGGGCGTCTGCACCCCCTTCCTACGGTGCGTATTCCAACAAGAAGGTCAAGCCCACCGGCCCTGCGACCCGGCGAAGCAGGACCTCGACCGCGAGGGGCTTGTCGTAGAAGCGTCCCACCAGCCTCGCGACCTGGCGAAGCACAAAGGCCCCCCTCCGAAGGGGTCCTGAAAGCTCGGCGAAGGGCCCCGAAGGCTGTAGGAAGAACTCCGAAGGAGTTCCGAAGGCTCGACGAAGGGCCTCGAAGAGGGCCCGAAGGTTGCAGGAAGAACCTCGAAGGAGTCCCAAAGGCTCGACGAAGGGCCCTGAAGGGGGGCCTGAAGGCTACAGGAAGAACCCCGAAAAGATCCCGAAGGCTCAGCGAGGGACCCCGAAGGGGGCCCGGGGGCGCCAGAAGGAACCCCGAAGGGGGCCATCGAACGGGCCTCGCGGGAGCGCAAGGGTAGCAGGATAGATGGATCCGGCGTACTCTCTAGGTAGACCAGGACTAGGAGGGTCCATCGTACACCGAAGGCTACGCGTAGGGTAGGAAACACCCCTATGGTTGTAGTACCCTTCTAGGGGTACATATGTAATTTCAGATACCTGATGTGAGGCTATAAATAGCCCCCCCCCCCCGTGTAAATAATTCAGACTCAATTTCAGGGGAGCAATCAATACACGTTTACTTCCTCGCAACCGAAGCCCCTCTCTGAGGACCCTTCAGCCCCTCACATAGACGCCAGAGATCCTCTCTTTCTACTGTCTAGTCTTTCTCACTACGACAATGGGTTACGAGATAGACACGAATCTTGATGTTTGTTCCGTCGTTGATAAAACCTAGCCCAACAGTAAACAGTCGATAACACCAACTAAGATCTCTGCCTTGGCTAGTATTTTGTTCACGTCTTATTCATGAACTATCTTTTGGGAACAGGTAAGGTTGGTTATCACAATTATCTTTAATCTCCGACTCTCCGTAATAACCAAGAGCTCACCAGATCAAATTTCACTCCACCTGTCATGGACTTAGTGAGACTCAAACTGTGACCATCCCATCAATCATACAGCTGGTAGCGAGTCACTACTAGTAAACTATGTCTAGTGATAAGATAATCCTGAGTTCCTAACCAGAATCCCTCGCTACCAAGTCAGACAACTTCGAGCAAGACAAACGCAGAATGGAAGAACAGCCTAAAAGTAGGGTACCTCCTCCTGAATTTTTTTTAAAATAATCTATATTTTATTTGAAATATCAAAATATTCCTATGATAATTTTTTTACTTAAATATCGTCTGTCGCCCAATGGTTGAGCGATTTGATGGAATCGCGAAGGTTGGGCGATCGTTCTGTCGCCCAACCGTGGGGCAATTGAAATTAATCACGCAATAGCTTGGGCGATCAAACCAATCGCCCGACTCCTCGAGCATTTCGCTGCGATCGCTAACAATGCGACAAGTCCAATACCAACCCTATGGTGACAGGAGGTCCAGTCGCCCAACCCTATGGCGATAGGAGCTCCCACGTGCTTTTTACCTTTTAATTATTGTTTAATTGAGTTGTAATGAATATTACATTTTGTAGGTTAATTAAATTTAGCAAATCTGATTATATCATGTTATTTATTTTGAAAATAATAGTGTTGTCACGATGTTGGTTGGTCTGTTTGTTATTTTCGTAGAATATCATGGGTACGAAATTTGTTAGACTCGCAATAACATTTTGTGATCGTTGTATATTGTTGTAGTGCGGTAAATTTCTGTTGAATTTTGTGAGGACGATTGAGACAGTAATGATTTGTAAATACAAAGGTAAGTGATATTACGATGCGCGAGGGAGTCTCTCCTCGATGAAGTCGTCTGAACGTATATGCGTATGTAGGCACGTAGTCGATGTCATACTTTATGGAGCTTATACAGAATATGAGTGAAGGGGCTGAGAACGCTCATTGTGATTATGAAGATAGCCTAAAACATGGAGGATTCAATGTCGGTGCGAATGGTTCTTTCTGGGATTCCACTAGAAGAGGCTTACTTACAATATAGTCTTGTTTTGATGGGTCTCCGGAACCAGAACTACATTAGAGTCCGCGTACAGAAGCACGTTACACGTAGTCACATGGCATGATGGTTCGGCTAATTGCTTTATCATCCTCGCTACTACTACGGTACATTGTGACACAAGCATCCGGACCATGTAAGTATACATGCCTTTAGGGATAGTAAAAACATGGGGGTAGGACGGGGACTACTACGTAATGACTGACCTCATGCGTGGATCGGGCCATTTTCCTTCCTTGCCACCGGCGTTGAACTCCTCGCCGCCTTCCCTTCCCTTGTCGCGGAGTGTCCACGCCGGTCGGTATATCAAGTCGCCCATATCCTGCGATTCCATGATGTAAGTGCACCGTATATTTAAAATTGTAAGAAGGATTTACATTCTTCATAACTCACGCCGTCGATCTTTAATTATGCCCGGCGGCCGGATACGTTAGGGCGGCTCGCTCACCGCATGAGCCTTTCCCTTGCCTTGTCGCGGATCGCCCACGCCGGGCCGGTATGTCGAAGTCGCCCATGTCCTCGCGATTCCGTGATGTAAGGGCACCGATAGTAAAAATCGTAAGAATGATGTAAATTCTTCGTAACTCACGCCGTCCATACGGATTACGCCGGCGCGGCGGATACTGCTGTGGCGGCTGTGGTCAACCGCATGAGCCTTTCCTTGTTTTGTCGCGGATCGGCACGCCGGTGGTATGTCGAAGTTGTCCATGTCTCCGCGATTGTATGATGGATGTAAGTACATCGTGCAGGAAACCTTACGTAATAAGGATGTAAACTCTTCATAACCGACGCCATCGATATGGATTACGCCGGCGTAGTCTTGGGCTCTTCGGTGCCTCCTCAACAGTGTCTGCACGTAAGGTTTCCACCGCACAAAGTTCTCACCAAGACCGAGTAGTTCAAAGATGTACTTCGCCGGATGAATGCCTGTCGTACATCTCCGGCCGCCGATCCATCGGAAGAAGTGGCGGCGCATCTCGGCCGCCATTACGTGGGGATGAAGTTAAAAATTTAAGGAATTGAACGTTGGGAGAGGAAAATCGACTGTGAAAGAAACACTTACGAGGTGATGCTCATGTGTAGTACGCCCAGCAATGTGTCAGGTGTGTGGATGAATGATCTCGCCGTTCGCCACACACACACGCGCGATCGGAAAACGTGGTGGTACCGGAGCATCTTTCATTGATTTATCTGGGTATTGTAGCTGTTTCCTCTTCGCTAAGCCACTTTTGCTTCTTCAACAACCTCACGAGAAGTTTGTCAAGAGTCCATAGTCGGGTATGTGTTGTGTAGTGTTGTGTAGAGTTGGGTTTGGTTCAACCCTCTTTTATAAGCTCCATGGTTGGCATGGTGTGGTTAATTTCATGCAGAGTAGAGAGTCTTGTTTTTTAATTCTGAAAAGCTGAGGAGGTAGAGTGTTGTCAAGTCGGTCTGAAAAGCTGGCGAGGCATAGTGTTGTCACGTCTTACTTTGCAAAGGAGAAGTCATGGCTTGCTTTATGAGTGTTTGTTTATCGGTCTCGAAAAGTCGGCGAGGCGAGTGTTTTCACGTCTTTCTTCTGAGTCTTGTCTTTTCGGTCTTAAAAGTCGGCGAGGTGGTCGGGGTTGTCAAGTCGATCCGAAAAGCCTAACCCTAAACCTAAACCCTAAACCGCGCAAAGTCGTCTCGTTTGGTCTTATCATCGCGCAAAGTCGCACCGTGGTCTTGTCACCGCGCAAAGTCGCCCGTGTAGTCTTGTCATCGCGCAAAGTCGCTCCTTCGGTCTTATCATCGCGCAAAGCCGCCTGTGGTCTTGTCAATTTGCAAAGCCGCCTGTGTGGTCTTGTCACCGCAGAAAGTCGCTCCTTTGGTCTTATCATCGCACAAAGCGCCTGTGTGGTCTTGTCATCGCGCAAAGCCGCCCCTGTCGCCTTATTACTACGCAAAGCCGCGTGTCGCCTTATCATCGCAAAGCTGCCCGTGTCGCCTTATCATCGCGCAAAGCGCCTGTGGTCTTATCACTGCGCAAACCCGCTTTGTTAGTCTCCCAGCGCCTATAAAATGCACGCCCACGCCCAATTACGACCACTCGACCCTTCAAACCGTAGAAGGAAGAACCTTCTCCGCTTTTACAAGAATATACGATGGCAGACGCCAGGACCATCCAACCGGGTTCACCGGCCGGACCTTCTCCCCGAAGGATGGAGGACTTCGCCCTAACCACCGGTTGATGCCGAACAAGCGTGCTCAACCTAAGTGGCGAAATGCGACACGGGAGGACGCTATCGTCACGAGCCATAGACGGCCCTTTCGATGGTGGACGGCGTTTCTTCCGATGCCCATACTCGGGGTAAATAGTTTTGTTTATGTTATCGTAATACATCGTCCATACTAACCGCCCCTTGTAGCAGATGGCGAAATGCAACTTCACCCATTGGATCGATCCTCCCCATGAACGACTACAGCGGTATGCGTGGATGTATTGTGGAACCGAATCTTTGATTTGGAGGCACAAATTGACGATCTGAACGAGCAAAATGACGACCTCCGCCAACAGATGCAACATGAGAGGGCAATGAGGAGGTCGTGAACATAGGAAGTTCCTATGATCCGCATGTTTCTTTGTGCCAACCCTAGTCAGCATATGTGCGTGCCACTACAACGACAACTGACCACGCCCGAGGCGCCTAACCGAGAACACTCTATGTGGGTTCGCGAGAGCACCTTCTACAATTAGGGAGGGGCGGAGAAGCTCGTACGTCGCTAGTGTCCCCTTCTGTATGCACTTATGTTGAATCTCATGAAGCATGTAACTAAATGGTGAATTGTAGTTAGAGAAAAAAATAGAAAATCGAAATGTTGCTGATCTTGTACTTGAATTTCTTCTCAATAGCCACCATAATGTGCTTGGCCTCCATATCCTTCTTCTCCACTATCTCTCCATACATCAAATTAGCTATGAATGTCGACGTTATGTTACGATGTTTGCACAAAACACTACTGAGTATGCACGAGTGCAGCTCCACCTTCGAGACAATCCAGTGAGTCTCATATTTTGATCTATGCGCGTGCACTCGCCAAGGACAACCGGCCGCTTTCGCATTTGATTTATCTTCGCTCTTGGCTAGATTTGACGACCAAACGTCCATTGCATAGACATAGCCCACAAATTTAATGGCATCCTGCAAGGATGTCTTATCGCAAACATTGAGTGCAACCGAACCTCCGTGGCATGGTACTCCCACGGCGATTCGTGCTCGTCGGCGCATATAGACCCTCGGCGTCACAACTGCTCCATTCCGGGATGGGAGCTCCGTCCTCATCGGAATCGCCTCGCTGCGTCTTCTTGTAAAGCTTCCTCTTGACCAAGGCCATCCGGTCATCGCTTTCCATTTGATGCAATATGTAATCCCTATGCTCTCCTTCATCACCGTCTCAGAGGCTCACCATGCGGTGCCCGATCTTCCTCTCTGTATGTACCGCGTCGGGCTCATCACAAGCAACATTCTCTCGAACTCTTCAGAACACACCCTCCGGTCCTCTTCTTCACCAACATGTTTGGGCACCCGAGTTTTCATAACACCCGGATGATATTCGTGGGGGGCCTGCCTGACTTCTTTTGGGCATAGTTGCACAAGTATCACACACTCATATCCACTGCCACGACATCCTTCTATAAAGCCCTTCCACATCGCTGCGGCGATCGGTCTTCTCAACTCCCACCGATGTTCGTGGAAGACCGCCCAAAGCCCTTGTATGTCGACGCTGCACACCTCAAGGTTCAAAGAGAAGCTGCGGGTCAGCCAGGTTTTCACATCTTCGATTCGTGCATTCTCGCCGTCCGGGTGTACCAGAGTGGCTTGCCGAAAACTGCTCAAGTCAACACCGCACGGACCTTCACGAACGGTGCCAACACCGTAATGCACTTTCAATGTAGTGGTACAGCATGACTTATTGTATGGTCGCAAATATTTCCAACATTGCAATTAGTCACCGCAACGCACGACTTGCAAGCATCGCTACATTGTAATTTACATTTGTAAGGCCATTCGCCTATCGTCGACAACTACACGACAAAGATGATCAAGACATCATTCATTCCCTAAGGCGAGGCCGCAATGAACGTGTGGTACGATATTCAGATTCAACCTAAAACCGAGCTATTCCATAGCGTGCATTATCCGATTCGGACGCTTAACTTGCAACCCGAAATGCTACAAGTGGCATTCCTGGTCTTCTACCAATTACCTAAGTCGCTTAGTTCATACTAATTTACTTCTACTAATTAGTTTATACAAATAATTCATCCTCCTTATGCGCTTCGGTCACGCATTATTCACCCAAGAATAGTCGCCACGCACACAAAACACTACTACAATACATCTCACAAACAAAGACTAATACTACTCCCTCACAGACTATTTTTTTCTCTAACTAAAGTTTTTATCGCTACTACTTACATACAAATCAACAACATTTCAATTTTCTATTTTTTTCTCTAACTACAATTTCATACGGTGCTATTATACTACTCATTTAACTAAATAAACTATTTACGCACCCAAAAAATTATACTACAAAATAAAGTTTCCTACGACAAATCAACTACATTACACTAAGACCAAGACCGGATACAAAAATACACTACATTACACTCAAGATCAAGACCGGCTAGTCACATGGCGACGAGAAAGCCCTACGATGCTTCAATTCTTGTACACGAAGGAATAAAGTTTGTATGCCATTTTAATAGTTGTCCAAGGGTTTGACTATATGCAAATAACATTTCTACATTCCCGTATGTTTGCAAAAGTATCACCGAAACTCGATTCCTTTGAAGTATCCTATCAAACACTATAGTTGAATGTCCGCATCTATTTATTTTATCTTATTACTATGCGCTTCGGTGTTTGAGGATTTTCTAAAGTTTTTTATCGCTTCTACTTACATACAAATCAACAAATCTACTTTTTTTTTCTAACTACGCTTCCTACGAGCGCTACTTATACCTACTATTTTAACTAACTAAATACATACTTAAAAAAATACAGTACAAAATAAATCAAACTTACTCCTCGCAATCCAAGTTTTTCTTCTCTTCTCCTTCTCCCTCCTCTCCTTCTCTTTTTTCCTCCTTTTCCTCTCCTCTCCTTCTCTTTTTCCTCTCTCTCTCCTCTCTTTCTTCTCCCAGAGCGACTTATTTACGCTCATGTAAACGAATCGGTAGGGGGACCGCGGTGTGTCTATATAGGCAATCCGATCGCGCAGCATTTAGGCGATCGAACATGCGATCATTGTCTGATTAGGCGATCGATCCTATCGCCCAACCGTCAAGGCGATCGTAATGATGGCGCCAACTCGCCTCTGTCTTGCTTTTAAAGCCGAACGGTTGGGCGATAGGCTTGCAGTTGCCCAACCGTTGGGCGATAGGCTCGAGTCGGCCAACCATTGGGCGACAGACGTATATTTTTGTAAAAAAAATTATCGCCGGAATATTTTTGATATTTCGAATAAAAAATAGATTATTTAAAAAAAAATTCACCTCCTCCTTACGTCTTTTTTTTTTAAGAAAAAGGCAGAAGCTCTGCCAATTTCATTAAAAGTAGGAGGGAGAAGCAACCTTAAGAGAAAAAGATGAACATACATCAAAAGATTCACTAAGAAAGGAGAAAAACTAAATAAGAAAAGCTTGCTCCCGTAGGTTGATATCCTTCCTGATCTTAGAAACGAGCTCCTACGAGGTTAAGTACACTTTTTGAAAAATCCTCTTATTTCTTTCCTTCTAAATGTTCCAAACTACGTAGATGACTATACCAGACTATACCGTTGACATGGAAGGCTTATGATCCCAGTAGCCCACACAGCCAATACTGCCATACGTGTGAACAAACACGATATCAGGCCACTCAAGAAACAAGAGACATTGTCAGGAACCCTGCGCTTCAACCAGGGCAAATAGACAGACCAACAAACAAACAGAAAAGAAAAGCACACGAGTGAAGCAGAGACCAAGAGGGATCCAAAACCCTCGGTCCAATATGCTTCCACATCGGATTCTCAGCCTCAGCAAGCGCTCTCTCTCCTTTGGAGAGGGCGGCTACTCGGCCCAGCTCAGCTAATCATCGACACATCATATAGCTACCATACCAGCAACACTAACACTACAGTACACATGAATGATCAGATCAAGCTGCATACCCAAAAAAAAAAACAATTTGCTCCATCCATCCAATGATCAATAGGATGCCCGCCTGCCTGCCATGTGGGCCTGCCTTTGCGGGCTCACCTGGCAATTCGATCCCGGGCCGATAAAAACGTGGGCCCCCATGGTCGGTGTCATCAGAGAGACACCTCGAAGTTGAGGCGGGAGGTGTAGGTGGCCTTGGGCGTCCAGTTCCTGGGGATGACGTCCCGGGCCGTGAGCGTCTTCTGGGCGGTGAGCGTCGTGAGCCTCACGGAGAAGGGCCCGACGAGCGGGCCCTGCACGAGGCACCACGTGCCCCCCCACACGTGCCTCATGTCCAGCCACTGCACCGAGTTAGCCTGCACGCGGCGGCAAGTCAAGTGAAGGTGTAAGCACTGGGGTTACATGTACAGAACAGAACAGTTCGAGCTGAGCGCTAGTGTAATAGGCAGCGCCCGAGACGTAGCACAGCACAAAAGCAGCATCGCCGTATGGTATCCCGGAATCTTTGGATGCCACAAGGCCGCAACCCACAATCGTGCCGCGGAGTGCAGGATGGGTGTCAGATTTAGCAACATTGAAAGCATTAACAAGTGCAAAAGCAGAGTGTGTGAGAGACCAGTGCAAGTGCACCAGTTAAAGAGCGAGTGAAAGAAGCAGCATCATTGGGCAGGCACAGGCAGGTAGAATTTTGGGGGTGGAAAGGTGAGTCGTTGGTGGAAGAATGGCCAGGGTTCATGTGTGTTGGCTTCTGGGCGTGTCATCTTGAATGCTTCTGCGCAAAGTGCACAAAGACTGGAGTCTGGATATTTAATACATTGATTCCAAATGGGAATCATTTGGCAAAGAGAATCAAATCTTTATGCAAAGGTTTGACTAGAGTGTGTTGACTACTCTGTGTGCTAGACAGCGCAAGAAAGCAGCAGTGCATCACACTTTCATGGTGCTGATTTCCTGTGACTGGTGACTGTTCCTTTTACATGCATAAGCTTAGATTGGGCAAACAATTAATCTCGGCAAAGCTTAGCTACTACAGTTACCTAACACCTTTTGGTTTAACATCTTGTAAGATGCTGAATTGATGTGAAAAATGTGATTTCTACAATTTCATGTTGATATAGAAAGGGCATCATATAGGTCTAATAACAGTGGCAAACTGGAAATGCTGCTAGTCAACAGAGACCTGAGAGTAAAAGCAAACAAGGAATTAAACAGTACTCACATGCGCCCCTCTAAAGGAAAGAGGCATGAAGAACTCACATGCGCACATCTTCGCAAAGGGCAAGAGTTTGTGGTCCTCATGCGCCCCACAAAGCATTTGTCCCATGTAAGTATGTAACCCAAAACATGTTCCTAGCACTAAAGGCCAGTTAAAGGCAAAAAGATAACCCGTTTTCCCCATTCCCCGTGTTAATGTGCTACCGGCTAAGGGAGAAAGGCAATGCAAAGAAAGTAAAGAAGCTCGTTGAGGTCTGAAGAAGGAAGAAGATTGTCAGGAAGCATCTGCTACCTGCTTTATCTGCATGGATCCAATGTCGCCCTCGCCGTCCTCGAACTCAACGAGCAGCGAGAGCCAGAAGTTCGTCGAGCCCTCGTTCACGTGGAAGGCTATGTTCTTCCCACCGTACTTGCACGCCGTCCTGGTACATACGAACACTGTACTGATCAGTTTCCCGAAGAAAAGAATCACAAAATCTCACGGTTAACTAAATCATTGATCGATATTCCTAGTCGTAATTTCAGTACACTCTCTTACAGTACGTATACAGCAGTGAGTTACATTGATAGGCGGGAGCTTTCAATGGCCAGGCAGACTGATGAACGGAGAAGAATTGACCAGGGAGTCTTGACAAGAGATTGAATGCTACAGGATAGATATCTGCAGCTCTGACTGAGTTACATCACCGCAGAGGCATGTGTAACTCAGCAGCAGGCAGATCAAAGACAGCTGGGCTGCAAGCCCATTAAACCCTGGACAATTTAATTCCTTCTGTGCTTGAAGATACTACGGGGAAAATCACGGTACTAGCAATGCTTTGACAGGGGTCCAGTGGCCATTTAACCATTTTCGTAACATCACGAACGAGGTGGAGAGTCAGGAAGTTTTTGTCCTTGTCTCTACTAGTCGTCTAGTCTACTTGTCCACTGCTGCATGCATGCACCAGTTGATTTAACTAGTAAACTAACAAGAGCAAGTTGTGGCAATAACAATGCACTCTACTACTGAAGACTAGAAGAAGTTGCGGCTCACCTTGTGTACACCACCGAGATCTCCCCTCGGTCGCGCAGGTGCCCGCCGGCGCCGGCGACCGCCATCCTGCTGAAGGCGGCGCCGCTGAGGTCGAAGTGCGTGCGGCCGAACGCGCACAGCCCGCCGGGGCACTCGTCCGTGACGATGACCGTGACGGCGCGGCGCGAGCAGACGGTGTGGTCGAGGCACTTGACCTTGTAGCACGCGCCGCAGCCCTCGCCGTCCTTGAACAGCACCGGGCTCACCGACCCCACGCGCGCCTTCATCGGCACCACGTCCACCAGCGTCCCGTACCCGCACGCGCCGCCTGAAATGTTGATTTGCCCTTAGAATCAGCCTCAACACCACAAAATTCACGCGAAGTTGCAAAACAGTGCGCAAGTGCTGGACGTGCCAGCAGCCCATGAACTGCTTAGTATAATCGCAGTGTTAAGTATGGGGTTGCAGAATAAATATTACAAGACGAAACGGCCACGTCAGAGCATCAAGGTTAAGAAATCAAAGAGCAACTTGCTGTAAACGGAGCCAGTGATGGACAAGTCACAAGTGGCACTGTGCCGTTGTAAGACGAGTCAATAGAACGACAAAACTGAAGGTAGCCTACTGAAAGATGTACTGCAGTGTTCTGGGTGTAAATGCAAACAACGTACCGGACGCAGCGCTGGATTAACCTACACTGATGGCGAAATTAAAATTACCAGCAGTGTCGGTGGAGCGTGTGACTGAGCCGCAGAGTGCATTTATCATGGAGATTTCACCCATCTGGTACCGAGTTATTGGAAGACCTGACACGGTCTTCACCGGTTGCTGAGCTTTAAACCCCGTGGCACGAATCGTAAAGCGATGGAGCGCCTCGCTGCTTGACACGTGTAGTGCGATGCAGCGCGGGCCCAGCAAAATTCCCGCGGATCTCATGGGTTCCCCAGAGGTCGCGCCGAAAATGTCGCGACGGGCGGAATTATTCGTTCCTCTTTTCTTTTTTTTTACCAAAATCTTTTCTATCACAGAAGATAAAAAGTACGACCGTCTGATTCAAATCAAACGGCTGTGATAGCATCTAACAATCGTAATTATATTTTACAATAATCCTAATCATCAACCCAGTAAAAAAAAGATGCAAATATGCTTGCTGTCTCCGTGTTCTGATCATGCAACGCGCAGTACAGACTAAATAGTAAATACTGATTCCTGTGTATTGGCTCATATGGTATACTACCAATTAAATGCAAGACCAGTAGACTTGAGTAAGAGTAACCACTATGGAGAGCTAGCTTTCTCTACAACGGAGGTGAGTTCAGAGCGTTTACCGTCGCTACCGTCGCCTTCGGCTTCTCCGTACCACGTCGCGGTGGCCGGCCGCCACTCCATGTCGACCGCCTTGCCCGCCGCTGCCGCCGATTTCCCGCCGTCGAACGAGAATGTGGCAGAAATGGGGGACGCGAGCAGCAGAGCGCAGAGCAAGAAGGAGGCAAAGGAGCGCGAGGAAGCCATTGGTGATTCCTTTCCGGTTTTCCCCTCCGCCCTTTACCTTGTACTAGCTCTGCGGGCTGCGGCTGCGGGGACTTGGAGAGTTGGTAGGCTTCTTTTGGGGGCTCTCTCTTTTATGGCTTCGAGAAATCCCAAGCCTCCAATGCTCAGAGCTCAGAGGGTCTTGGCTGTCTGACTGTCTAGCTAGCTACTCTGTACAGATGGCAACAGGGGCAGCAGGGCAGGGGCGCCCAGCGAGCAGTGTCCGAGAGGGGAAAATAAATTCTATGGACGTGCTCAGCGAGGGTGATGCCGTCCATCCGTAAACAATTAGGAAGAGGTGAAAAGAATCGAGCGGTGGGGAGAAGGGTCTCACCGTGAAGCTCTTTCTCAGAAAATTGTTATCCTCAGAGGGGTGACTTGCTTTATAATGGAAAGTGTTAT
The DNA here is from genome assembly GCA_036346405.1 of Phyllostachys edulis. Lineage (NCBI taxonomy): Eukaryota > Viridiplantae > Streptophyta > Magnoliopsida > Poales > Poaceae > Phyllostachys > Phyllostachys edulis. The sequence continues at coordinate 53,247,557 of CM070552.1, read as the reverse complement.
GGATATGTGAGTGATGTGATTATTTTAATTTCTAAAACAATAATTATGTAACAAGAGCAGCATGTATGCTAGTCATATTTTCAACTATGAACATTAGAATGATCATCAACTCAAATACACATATATCATATATATGCGCTAACAATGTAAAATCTAGAATAAGAACACTACTAACAAAAGTAGAGATCATTGTTTGCAGATAATGAAGGAAGCTTTGAGAAGTCGCGCGAACAATTCCCAAAAACCTGATTCGTCTCAACCCTTGCAGGATCACAAGGGACGTTTGCTTCGGAGCGCGCACGTGTGTTTTTTTTTGCCTGCTTCAACTAGGTAAGACCAACTTCATCTTATAAATTGATCTCCTCCCATCTAGACTAGTAATATGGTACTAAACCTCTCATCTTTCATCATGTACAGGTAAACTTTTAGGATTTTTCTAGTATTTATAAAGAATATTATTTGAACCAGACTCATAGACTCCAACAAAGTAAGGGAAAGAAATGCAGTGGTAAGTAGTCCTAGTAACCGGTGAGTTGTGAGGTGCGCTACACTGCTACTGCTGTGACCACTCTCTCCATAGTCCATATGGGTACCCAGTGACCAGTGTGTTGATGGGAAGTGGAGCCCTCCTTTCCTCATTGCTTGTGATGGGCGTCCTTGACTTTTGCAAGAAGAGAAACCGTAAAAAAGAGAGAGAACGAGCTCCTGCTGTATGTGCTAGAACTGTGTATTTGTGCTGATACGGTAGGAAGGATCTCGGTTTTCTTGTGCATGGCATGGTTCAGGTAAAGCAGTAAGCAAGCATGCCCGTGTTTCTCTTCCCCTTTTGTCGCCCGCCTGGCCCTCGCCCCATGTGCTGTCCGGCCTCGGTGGGTGGAGAGCGAAATCACGGAAGCGCCCGTCCCCTCCTGCGCCGTTGCGTCCCGTGGTTGCGCAGACCGTTGACGTGCCGCCTCTGCCGCCGTACTGTTGCTGGGTTCGATTGACCGTTGCCGTTTCTTGTTACCACGGCACGTGAGGACCAGCTCTAACGGAAACGCCAATTTTCTAGTAGTTACGTTCCGGGTGGCGTGATGGTGGTACGGAGGTGGGATCACGGTGTCAGCGTGTGATCGGGGTAGTTGGTCGGTGTTTTGGCTTGTGCCGCTGTGCAGGCGTGCAGCCTTTTTGTGTGAGATGCGGTGAGGGCAGGAGGCGGGTTCCGGTGAACGTGGAGCTGTACGCCTGTACGTGCTCGTTGGTGTCAGACATCTGTTAGATTGATCTCAACCGATTAGCCCAACGGCTAATCGGGTCTTGATCCGCGCCCTGATCGGGGGTGCCCAGCCCATCTATTGGCTGGTGGGCCCCGTCATACAAGCAATATATAAAGGGGGGGCCGGCGGCTCTAGGTACGAGGTTCGTCTAAGCCGCAATCCCCACCCGACAAAACCCTAACCGATCTAGAGGGACGCCGATCGTACCGACGGAAGCTCCATCGCCGTCCCGTCACCGGATCGACGCCGTCACCGACTTCTCTTCCCCGACCGCGATGGCCTCCTCCTCCGACGCGTCCGACGGCTCGATAATTGTTTTATCAATGGTATCGAGCGGGCAAAGGGATCGGGACTTACGTTTAGATCTGGCCGGCCTCGCCGCTGCCGCCGCCGGCGCCATCGCTTCCGCCGGGGCTATCTCCGCCGAAGCGGACGCTGTCATGAGCTGCCTGCCATGCTCGCTCCGCGTCGCCGGAGCGTTGCGGCTGCTCATGCTAGTCTTGCGCCGCTTCTTCGCGTCTCACATGCTGCTGAGTCGCGCCCACGTTGCTGCCTTGTTGCCTTCTTTGCCGCCACTTGCTTGTTACAGGATCTCTTGCGTGATCCGGCCTTCTTGCGCATGGCTACGTCTGTGCCCACTTCTGTGGCGCTTCGCCGCCATCTCATCCGAAGCAAATGAGCGCCTCCCGCCTCCTTTTATGCGTCCTTTTTTTTTGGATTCGAGGAGTCGGGCGCCGCCTTTACGGATGGAGAGAGCACAAGCTTTTAGGTCGACTGCAAGGCGTGTGTGTTCTTGGACCGAAATGGGGTTTGCATCCTGCTTTGGGGAGGTAATTGAAATAAAGAAAGAAGTTGGCGACTCATGCCCTTTTGGCTTTGGGGTTAAACGCACATGCTATGGGAGCAGCCCAAGATGGGTGACCCGATGGGAACAAAAAGTATTTTATTATTTCATTATTAAATTCGAACCAACGGGAGAATTTAATTTTGAAAAAATAGATATAATTTCCATAGTTTCCGCTGCAAAAGTTAATGTTGATTACTCCTTAAATTAAATTCAACCAACGGAGAATTTAATTTTTGAGAATTGTTGTGAATTATGACATTGTTATTTTCTGACCAACGTTGATAATAACAAAGATTATAATTTTTAATTGATGATTTTATACATTATTTCTATTTCTACCAACGGTGATGTAGATTTAATGTATAGATTAAAATTGTATGTCGATTTTTGACCAACGTTGGAAATAAGGCATATAATTTTGTCGTTATGTTCTCACTTTTATTTGAATTATTTTTCAAAGGATACAACTTGATGAGTTGTATCAAAGAGATCCCCACTCTCAAAGGAGATAACTATGGGGAGTGAAAGAAAAAGATAGACTTAGCGTTTATCTTGGCCGAGGTGGACTGGGTCCTCACCACAAAGACGCCCCATCGAACCCGAGGCGCCAAAGGAGAAAAGAAAATGAGGACGACATCGCTTGGCGAAAAAGACAGAGGGACTATGCTCCTTACGATGTCTTATGACCTTGAGCATAAGAATGGACCACGACCAACAAGAAATGTATGGTCAGGATAAAGAACACGATTGAGCCTGCACTCGGGCTCAATCGCAGAGTGTGACACCGCCACAGAGTACCTTGAGAAAATAAAGAGTCGGTTCATCGCTCTTCAAAGACTTATGCTACACACCTAATTAAGCGACTTTGTAAATGTAAAGGTACTCGGTGGTGGCAAGTGGCATAAGAGAGCACATACTAAGGATGAGCAATCGGCATCCAAGCTTAAACCAATGGATTTGGCTCTCAAGGATGAGTTCCTTATTCATTTGATTTTTGCTTCCTTGTTTTAAAAGTTTGACACCTTTGTTGTCAACTATAACATGCACCGAGAAATGGGACTTAGAAAAGTGCATAGCTATGTGTGTGCAAGAGGAGGAAAGATTTAAATCCTCACATGGTGGTTCTATCAACTATGTGAAGGACAACAAGAAAAAGAACTTCAACAGTAACTTCTCCTCAAAGAACAAGGGAAAAGCTCATGTCCATCAGCCTCAACAAAATAAGTTTGCAGTAGACAAAGATCAGTGTCTTCACTGCAAGAAGACGGGACACTACAAGAAGGACTGTCCCGATTACTTAAAGATGATAATGGCAAAGAAAGGTGAGAACATTATTACCTTTATAAATGAATCCTCAGATGTACAATATTCAAATCTACTTGGTGGATTGACTCAGAGCAACTGCTCATGTTGCTAATTCTTTCTGAGGATTCCGCTCGACGAGGACTATGCAAAGAAAAGAAAGATGCTTAAAGTCGCAAATGGAGTCCAAGTCGAAGTTGAAGCCGTTGGCGATCTTTCATTAGAGCTAGCTGATGGCTTCACTCTTTTACTTAGAGATGTTCTTTATGTTCCCTCTTTACAAAGGAATTTGATTAGTGTTTCATGTTTGGACAATAATGGTTATGATTGTCATTTTGGAAACGGCAAGTGTGAAATAATGTTTAATAAAGAATGTGTTGGTCTTGCCATCTTACAAAATGAGCTTTATTTGTTATCATTACGTGATGATGTGAATGTCGTGTGCGATAATGGGAACGTCGCGTGCGAGAAAGTGAATGAATCCTCGTCTACAAATGTAAACAGAAAACGAAAGAGAACTCTAGATGCGTCGTCGAAATTATGGCACCGCTGCTTTAGGCCATATTTCGAGGGGAGAATAGAAAGACTAGTTAAGAATGACATTCTTCCTCCATTAGAGTTCTCGGACTTAGAACAATGCAGAGAATGCATTAAAGGAAAATATGTAAAGAAAATTAAGAAAGACGCCAAAAGAAGCACAGTGAGTTCTACAAATTGTTCACACGTACATTTGTGGTCCTTTTCCCGTGAAAAGTGTGGATGGTTATGACTCGCTCATAACATTCACGATGATTACTCCCGTTATGGATATATTTATCCAATCAAAGAAAGAAATGAAGCCTTGGATAAATTCAAGATATTTAAGGTCAAATTGAAAACCAACACGATTTAAAGATTAAGATAGTCCGATCGATCGTGGGGGGAGTACTACTATCGACATACCCCATATGGACAAGTTCTGGACCTTTGCAAGGTTTTTACAGAAAATGGTATAGTAGCCCAAGATTCTACACCGGGCGAACCTCAACAAAATGGAGTAGCTGAAAGACGCAACCGTACTCTGATGGATATGGTGCGAAGCATGATGAGCTATTCCACACTGCCATTGAGTCTATGGATGGAGGCGTTGAAAACCGCTATTCATATTCTCAACAGAGTGCCTAGTAAGTCGGTGCCCAAAACACCGTACGAGTTGTGGACAGGAAGAGTTCCCTCATTAAACCACTTACGTGTGTGGGGGAGTCCTCACGAGGCTAAAGTATTTAACCCATACCTTGGGAAGCTTGATCCCAAAATGAAGTTGCCATTTCATTGGCTACCCCGAAAAGTCAAAAGGTTTTCGCTTTCTCTTGCTCGACAGATATACAAAGTTTGTAGAAACGAGACACGCTGTCTTCTTAGAGGATGAAATGATGAGAGGAAGTATAGTAGCTCGTGAGATTGATCTTGAAGAGAAGCGGTGTATGCGCCCACTCCGATGATTCAAGAGCCATTCTTCACACTACTCGCCATCATTGCACCGACAAGGTAAGACATCGTGTTGCCAAGACTGTTATTGTTCCTCCTGTGGCAACAATGAATGATAATGAGGAACCCGTTCTTCAGATCCTATAGAACCTATTGCCACAGATGAGGGGAGCAACGTGCAATTTCAAATGTAAGATGTACCAAATGAGGAGGCCCCGAGGAGGTCTCAAAGAGTAAGAAGATCAGCTATTTCTGATGATTATCAGATTTATCATACAGAGGAATATCAAATGGAGGATGATCCCACCTCATTTGAAGAAGCCATGAGAAGCGAAAATTCCTCAAAATGGCTTGAAGCCATGGAAGAGGAAATGAGGTCCATGAAGACTAATAAAGTCTGGGACTTGGAAATTATTCCTAAAGGAGCCAAAACAGTAGGCTGTAAATGGGTCTACAAGACAAAACTTGACTCCCAAGGGAATGTAGAAAGATACAAAGCGCGACTTGTGGCAAAAGGATTTACGCAAAGAGAAGGATTGATTACAATGAGACCTTTTCTCCGGCCTCATGTAAAGATTCTTCGTAATCATAATGGCATTAGTAGCACATTATGATTTAGAGTTACATCAGATGGATGTAAAGACGGCATTTCTTAATGGGGATTTGGAGGAAAATGTTTACATGGCACAACCGAAAGGTTTTGTCATGGAAGGAAATGAAAGAATGGGATGCCGCCTAAAGAAATCGATTTATGGGTTAAAGCAAGCTTCAAGACAAGGGTACTTGAAGTTTGACAAGACAATAAGAAAATTTGGGTTTAAAGAGAATGTAGAGGACAACGTGTTTATGCAAAGTTTAAAGATGGGAAGTTTATCTTCCTAATCCTCAGATGTGGATGATATCCTCTCGGCTAGTAGTGATGTCATCACATCGAGACAAAGAACTTTTGTCCTCAAACTTTGATATGAAAGATCTTGGTGAAGCTTCGCTCGTTCTAGGGATCGAAATTCACCGGATAGAAACAAAGGGATATTGGGACTATCACAAAAGACATACATAGAGAAAGTCTTAAAGAAATTTGGGATGCATAAATGTAGTCCTTCACCGCACCTATAGTCAAGGGCGGACAGATATGGGGTTTTTCAATGCCCCAGAACCAAGATGAGATCGATCAAATGAAAGCGGTTCCATATGCTTCAGCTGTCGGAAGCTTACAGTATGCTCAAGTGTGCACACACCCTGACTTAGCATTTGTTACCGGGTTACTTGGCAGATTCCAGAGCAATCCTGGAATAGAACATTGAAAATTGATAAAGAAAGTCTTGCGTTATTTGCAAGGAACAAAAGGCCTCATGATGACATACGTAAGATCGATTACTCCATATAGTGGGGTATACAGATTCGATTTTAAGGAGATGATAGAAAGTCTACATCCGGATATGTGTTCACTCTCAGGAGGAGCTATATCGTGGAAAAGCTCAAAGCAAACCGTCACTACATCGCCCACAATGTATGCCGAGTTTGTAGCATGTTATGAGGCTACAGGCGGTGAACTGCTAAAGAAGTTCATACCCGCTTTAAAAGTGGTTGACGACATCAATAGACCACTTAAGTTGTATCGCGATAATGAACCCGCAAGAACGTATGCCCACAACAATAAGTCAAGTGGTGCCGCCAAACACATTGACATAAAGTACTATGTTGTGAAAGATAAAGTTCGGGATCAAATTATAAGTCTTGAGCATATAAGTACAAAGAAAGATGTTAGCGGATCCGCTTACTAAAGGCTTACCACCCAACGTGTTCAGAGAACATGTAGCCGGCATGGGTTTAAGGGAAAGCCTATGATTCCTGAACTAAAAGATGGCCCAAAAGATTAAAGTAACTATTTCAGAACAGAGAGGTGTATTGTAGCTGTTAAATCTATCGGCAATTGACCGTGACGATGAGACATGTTCTGTGCACTAATCTATGATGGAATGAGTAAAGTCAAAAGTAATTAAAGTTAAAGCACAGATTGAGATCAAGGGGGAGAATGTTAGTTTGATCTCAACCGATTAGCCCAACGGCTAATCGGGCCTTGATCCGCTACCGATCGGGGTGCCCAAATTTATCTATTGGTCAGGTGGGCCCCGTCATACAAGCAATATATATAAAGGGGTGGGGGCCGGCGGCTCTAGGTACGAGGTTCGTCTAAGCCGCAATCCCCACCCGACAAAACCCTAACCGATCTAGAGGGACGCGCAGTCAGCGACGGGAAGCTCCATCGCCGTCCCCGTCGCCGGATCGACGCCGCCGTCACCGACTTCTCTTCCCCGACCGCGATGGCCTCCTCCTCCAACGCGTCCGACGGTCGGTAATTGTTTCTATCAACATCTTCCACCCCCAAAGAATCATTCATCTGAACACCAACGGACGGTTTGGCTGGTGAATGTAATTGCTATCCGATCGCACATCAGTTCCCGTTATTTTTTTCTTTGTAGAACTTGTCTTCACGCAAGCCACCCTAGCTCTTCTTTCTTCTTCGTTTTCCGGATTTCGGAGCAGGGTGGTGAAGTAGTAGAATTTTCGCTACTTTCTTCTGTAATCTCTGTTGTATGTTCAATGGTGCTCCACGCCTGATGAGCTCCATGCGGATTGTAATCCTGACCCCTTTGATTCGACGCCGCGAAACAAGGGCCTGCCCAAGAACATGCAATCGTGCACCCTCCCTTCCTTGTGTTTTCTCAAAGTAGAACCGTAGAGAACTGAGCACCTCCATGTGAAAACCAATGATGTACTTGTGGCGAAGGTACACACATACACAGGACTGCCTTTTCCGGGCCGCCTCCAGGCTCCAGCATTGCAGCCGAGGTTTTCTGATCATAGAGGCCGGGATCTGATGTTTCTGATCCTGCTCCCTGTTCTTCGTTTCGGTTCTTGGGACGCATAAACTAAAGCAAACCTGGTCAGTCCGGTGCGAGCATTGAGGAAGTTTTCTTTTCGCCTCAGCCGGAGCCCGGAGGCGTGCGTAGCACTGTGGCAGCACGAGCATGCCGCTGGTCAAAGAGCGGTTGGAGTCTTGGAGACCGTTCCGGAAAGCAAAGCGTGGATGGGACAAACGGCGAAGACCACCGCGCTTTTATCGGCCTGGTATTAATTCCCCCGCACGGTGCCTGCTTCAGGTGGCACCGCGCAAACAAAAGGCCCACGCAGCCCAGCCCATGCAAACCCAAAAGGCCTTCCAGTCGAGCCCAGCCACGGCGCCCCATCCTCTGCGGCTCCAGTACGCGCCACGCCATCCGCGTTGTGCCGCCGAACCCCGTGGCCCGCGTGAGCTCTGCGTGGATCGGTGACTAGGCCCATTAGAGCAGGCCACTTCGAAAGGACCAAATTCCCACGGGAAAATTCCTCAACCCTCGTGGCATGGCATCCGAACGCAGCCGCTGGGAGTCGGGAACTGCCCGCGGCCGCGATTGCGACACCAGCGGTTGCACGCCCACCCGCTGGAGACGGTGGCGCCTCTGCGCTCTACTCGCTCTCGCTCTCGCTCTCGCGCTTCCCCTCCCCTCACAGGACTCAGCGAGCCGCGTGGCCTGCGCAGCGTTGGTGGTTGGCAGTCCGCCCCTGTGAAATGCTGTGAGGAAGTAAATAATGTTGAACGATCCAGTGGTGTCAAATAATGGATCTTTTCAGCTATCTATGGTAGAACCATCTTCCAAGTTTTGTACATTGATATGTCAATTCTTACAAAGGTGAAAGCACCAATTATGTTTTGCCATGTTTTCCTTATTATGTTGCATTTTTAAGTATTGAGCTCAAGTTTAATGTCAATGATGCATTTGTGATGTACTTTTATTATACGGTGGTGTGGGTATAAATTAACGTTAGATCTATACTGTTAGAGTTCAGTCGGGGACCTGATAAAATCCTGGTTCCGCCACTGCCTCCTGCTCCGTCCAAACATCCCACCAGGTTAGAAGTTCAAGGCCGTTCTAATTAGCTCATGTGTTGCAATATTTCCTTGGTGGCACATATAGGCCTAAACATCTCTAGCACGAACCTGCAAAGCCAGTAGTGTATTGCTAGCATTTAGCAGGAGCCAGGAGGGGATTTTTTTTTTAAAAAAAAACATACTTTTTGCGAGACAAATGCTAATATGTGCTTTCGCTCACGGGAAAAAAATTCGGGTATATATCATCGTACCTGTGTACTGTGTATTGATCTCCCACTTTTGAACTACGCAGATACATAGGAGTATATTATTGTTAGAGATGTCAGAGGCACGCGAGATATAAACTAGAGGAAGAGGAAGAGTATATCTTGCTAGACTTGGATGACTGTCTTTATTCTGACATACCACCAAATGCTCCATATGTACTCTCTGTAAGTTCTTCTTCTTTGAAACTGCAGCTTAATGGTACATATGGACATTTTAGAGTTTAGGAAACTAGTGTTTTTGGATGAGAAATTTTATAAAGATAGTAGGATATGTTGTAAATGTAATAACAAGATGCAGGGGTTCTAAAATTTCCTTAAGCATTTTTGCTACTTATGTATCATCAATATCAAGAAAGATCTGACCTGAGATTTGCTCTAGTCAGAAATGCTTACATGGGCCATAAAGTGCTGGAGCCAAATTTTCTTGTCTAGCATGAAGCTGGAGTAGTAGGTCAAGAAGATATGTAAGAGGGTTTTTACCATTAGTATGTGCTACTGCCTACCATTACATGAAGGACAAGAAGATATGTATGTTTCTTGTATTTTGAGCAACCTTCGTTGGCATACACTCAGATTTCTTCTTCTTGGTTGCTGTTGGCAATTGATATAATCTTGAGCTACAAATTCTTGTCCAGTGTGTGTCATTTGGTAGCTTTAGGGAGAAAATATGGGTAGCATTGTGTTAGAACATGGTTATTTGTTAGCACATCTGCTGCCTATTTAGCTGTTCAATGGCCAACAATGTACATATTTTCGTATCACAATTTATGTTTGTGCAGAAGTCAAGGTTCTTTTCGTCAGATGCTTAGTGATTGGCTTGTGCATATATAAATCTTCGGTCACTCATATGTTGGCTCATATCTATCTCTAGAATTTGTTCACCTTTACGTGTACTTCAAATTACTAAAATTCTTTGTAATCATGTTTTTTAGGGTTTGGATACATCGACTCCTATCTTGATAGTAGGTGATGATCTGAAGATGGTGAGTATTATTCAACTCATGTTTGCTTTTGAGGATGTGTACCTGCCACTTTAAGGGGCTTTGTTGATACTATGGGTGTTTCTCTAATTGAACTTCTAAGTAGAGATTATTTTTAATATTATTGGAATTTAACCATGCCTCTTAGATGTGGATATTGGACTGCTTGGCGGTGCTGTAGATCCTTTGTGCACTAGCTGCATACACCACTAATAAGTTCTTTGCAAGTATATAAATATACAGCTAATGTATCATGGTTCAAACATGATTTGGGGTTATATTAGAACAAGTATTTGATACCGCCATTTTAACTTTTTATCAGATCAAAAGCTAGAACTTGTTTGAGTTTCATTATTGGAGACCGTCTATGAAGTATTATTCATTGAGAAAATTTTCATGACTGTACTTTGTGTCTTTTAAAGTTCTAAGAGGACAAGATGGAAATAATTTGCATTCTGATTCCATACGTTATTCCTCTAGCTTTCGTACAACAATCAATGCATGTACTTCTTTATTGATGACAGTTATTTGTTCCGGTAGACCGCATTGGTTTTTTTTCCTTCTGCTAACGATTGGCTTAAAAAAATGGTTCCAATCTGTACTTTAGGGCTTCAAACTCTAAACCTGCTTCTTGAGGATTTTTGGGCTGTTATTGTTGAGAGGAGTTTGTTGAGTGAGCTGGTAGCTAATGCCTTGTTTAATGACAGATTGGAGAATACGAAGAAACTGTTGGCACATCTTATGTATTCTTAGAAAGTGGTAAGTGCTTCTTTTCAGCAAATATATCTTCACAGCCTGTTAAATGTCATTCACTAGTTTAGTGTATTGATTTGATACCTGAAGATGCTGACGTTGTTTCATGAAGATTTTAGACGCTTGTTTAAATGAGATGGCCGTGTTTGCACGTAAACCCCCATTCTTGAATTCCTTTATCAGAAGGAATATATTTTCCATGTGTATGTATTGACCTTGTCACGCAAGCAGGCTAATCAATGCCAACCTGTGCAGTTCATTAGGAGCCTCGCTTGCTCAGAATTTTGAAGTCACCTTTACAGTAGATTCTTTCGCTGTTTTAATGCTATGCTTCTCGTCAGATGCTCCACCAAAACCCGTTCACGATGAGATGCCACCACCTGGAGAAAATAAGGACAAACAAGCCAGCAGTAGTAAGGAAGCACCATCCAAGGAGGTGAAGCATCTTGCAAGCGTTCACAAGATCCTCAAATTTCGATCAATTAATGTGGATCATCAGCAGCATAGAGCATATCAGCATAAGGACAGGGAAATTTGAAACAAAACTTGTAGCTGTTTTTTATTTAATGTCTACTGTTGTGGGTGTGCCAACCCCTGGGCTATCAGGATGGCCTAAGAGGCCTTAGCACAAGCCCATAAAACGGGGTATTCTATGGGCTGCCAAGCATATAAGATGAGACTTAGGGTTAACCCATGAACAGAATATTGTGCAAATGGGAATATTGTACAAATGGGAATGTATAAATTTACCTTTACTATTTTGTAATTATTAGAAGGTAAGATAGGGAATAGCCATCCTCCAACTGTATATAAAGAGCTTTCTTCCAAGAGGGCATATGAGATCCAGAACTCTCATTTTTACTCACTAGCTCTCTCCCTCAAGTGGTTTCGTGTTTTTTAGGTCCTTTAGTCGTCTTTCCCCCAAAGGAGAGAGAGTACTCTGTACCTATTGTTTAGTTTAGTTTCGTAGCTACGACATCTACATCGTACAAGAAGGTAATACACTGATCCTCCAAACAGAGTGCAAGGATGATCCTTATTAAACTTATCCACCACACTAGCATCCTCTAGCTTGATTTAACTTGCACTGAATGATTCTAGTGAACCTTTATTGTCTCTTTCTAAACATTGGATGGGTTTCTGATAATCTGCATTATGGCATACTAAGCTCACAGTTGCAAGTTAGTCTCAAAACTCATGCAAGAATGTCTAAAACCCTGATACTCTACTTCTAAATTCTAATGCCATCCAGTACTTTCCTAAAAAGAAGTCATGGTCCTCCAACACTTCTGCACCACTAGCTATTAATCTAGACCATCCTCGTCATGCGCAACCAAGCGGATCTGAACTTCTGAAGTCTAAACATTAAGACCGGAATCTGATCGTCATTCGCAAGTACTGCCCGTGCCACTTGCAGCATAGAAAAACCAAGGCCTGCCGTGAACGTGGAGACTCTAAACTAAGCGCAAAGGTCATTGACAAACACTAACCAAAGCAAAAGGCAGGCATGCATTTGAGCTCCCACATTAGATCTGAAGAGGAGATACGCAGTCTTGCTGTTTGCCATGTCCATTTCTTCTTAACACAGTAGTCAGCCAGTAATCAGTAGTAGTCCTCGGTGTTCTATCTGTCAGGGGCCTAAGCACAAGCACGGCGTTGGAGGGGATGGAGTCGGTGAAGATGAGACCGGCAATGGCGACGAAGAGCGAGTACCGGAGAATGGAGCTGGAGGAGCTGGACGAGGACGAGTGGACGCACAGGGCGGAGGCGCAGGGCCACAGGCGTAGGAGGGGCGAGAGATACGTCTTCACCTGCGCGCTCTTCGCGTCGCTCAACGCCATCCTCCTCGGTTACGGTCAGTCTCCCTCCCGCTCTTTCTTCCTACAAACTTCGTTTCTGCTCTCAGGCAGAACAGAATACTGCAATCTTTGCACGATGGAGTTGACCGGATAAAAAGCAGCCGTGATCCAACAACTCCAAATATATTTGCCAGTTGTTGACTTGTCGAATACCAATAGCGTAGCCTTCCCCTTCCTTCTTTTACCTCCAGCTACCTACCTACCTGTACATGCTTTGGCAAGAACTGTTTGAGGATGGATCAAACAGTCAAAGTAGAACGCCGTGTTCGGCAAAGTCAGGTAAGTAGAAGAAGTCTCTGACAAGAAATGCTGGAGGGAATGCCGGCAGCTACAGTTGTCATGTAGTAACAGCCTATCAGGGAAACTTCCTGAGATTTTTCGTTCGTACTCAAGGATTGATTAGTCCAAACCACCATGTCTTTGCTTAAACTTGTAGGAAAGCGACACCTAAATAATTGTACTAGTACTAGTTAGTTCTATTAAGGACTGAAATACAAGCCTCAAGATAATCCTGCTGATGGCATCAGATTTTTTTTCACCCGTCCATCTAATCTTGCATTCTTGCCTCGCCTCTTGCCAACTTTAGGCCGCCAAACCATCTAATTTTTCGGAATTGCTAAAAAAACTCAAACTTAAAGTTGATTTTTTTCCATCGTCAACCCATTCTTAAACACGCCCAGATAAGTCTACCCACGGTAAATTACTCCATAATCCAAAAACACATCACATGGCCGATAGAATAGTCCTGCCTGCCCAAAAGGGCGGGAGAGATCGTAACACGTATCTCGTCCAAGTCCAGCCCCCAAAATTTTCCATGTCAAAACCGAGTACTTTGTCCTGGACAAAATCACCAAAATTGCTAGGTCCAATCCTAAAGAAACCTACAAATTTAATTCGAGCCCTGTAAGGATTGGTTTGAAAATATCTGTAGTACTTAGGATTAGCTCAGAAAGAGAGAGAAAATTAGAAAGCAATTAGAAAACCCTCGGGAAAGGAACAGGAAACCGGCGAAGCGGAACGCATCGACATCTCCCACCTTCCTCGCACCCCATTAGATTGGGGCGCCATGGATGACCACCTCTGAATCCAATACCAATTACCCGCGGCGACAGAGAGCAACATCACCGGATCACCCAGAGCACGGAGCGAGGCGATGGCGGGCGCGGAGGCCGCCAATGGCAGGAGCAAGTACGCGGTTCTTGATCGGAGCGACGAGCCGGAGCTGGACACGGCGGGGTCGGAGGGGCGGAGGAGGCCCTCGGCGTCCGAGAGGAGGAGCAAGGAGCTGTTCGTGTACGCCTGCACCATCTTCGCCTCGCTTAACGCCATCCTCCTCGGTTATGGTGAGTTCCTGCAATGCCGTGGACCCCGCGGTGCGCGCCCCAGGGATCCGAGTTTACGGATAGAAATGGCGTCTTTTCTCATAAATTCGTGCGTCCCGTGAATGGAATCGTAACCATCCTTCTGATAGCGGTAGCACTTTGCAATTGCTAGTGTCTTTATGGTACGCTTTTCATCATTTCATGCCTTCACGAGACAATCTTAATTTAATTCTGAGCACTACAACAAACGAAAGGGGATATTTGAAGATTGCAAGCTGAAGTTTTTATGATTTGATCGAGATGTTCTGTAACCTACTGCTATTTAGATGATTTCCGAGTAGGATTTTGCTCCCTATTTGTCCTAAACCTGCAAATCAGCATATGAAACAGGACAGATTGTATTTTTATGGCTGCCACACATTTGAACTTCTAAGGGATTAAATTCCCACTGTTGTTTAACACTTTGCTCTCTGCAGATGTTGGTGTCATGAGTGGTGCGATCATCTACATCCAGAAAGATCTCCACATTACGGAGTTTCAGGAAGAAATCCTAATAGGTTGCCTAAGTGTGGTTTCACTCTTGGGAAGTTTGTCAGGAGGAAGAACATCTGATGCAATTGGAAGGAAATGGACAATGGCCCTTGGTGCAATTGTCTTCCAGACCGGCGCAGCCATCATGACATTTGCTCCTTCGTTCACCGTGCTCATGATAGGAGGCTCCTCACGGAGTTGGCATTGGCTTTGGCACCATGGTATCTGGAGTCTATATCACGAGATCTCCCCAGATCCGCCTGTGGGTCTCTCACATCCTCCCCGAGATCTCATCAATTTTGGGATCCTCCTCGCTATGTTTCCAATTATGCTTTCTCGGCCTCTCGAGCACATCAATTGGAGGATTATGCTTGGTGTCGGTATCCTCCCATCCGCCTTCATTGGCTTTGCACTTTTGTGATCCCAGAGTCCCTAGGTGGTTGATGATGGAAAAGAGAGTTCCGTGGCTTGAGCGGTGTTGTTTGCAGATAAGTGAGTCTGTCGAGGTTGAAGGAAGGTCACGAGATTGAGGAAGCCGCAGCTTATTATGAAATCGATGAAATCGAGGACAAGGCAAAGTGGAGGAGCTATTGAACCCGTCTCTCGCTGTTCGCCGGATGCTATATGTCGGTCAGTGGTATTCAAATGTTCCAACAAATTATCGGAATTGATGCTACCGCTATTACATTTCAACAATTTTCAGAGATGCCGGATCAAGTCCGATCAGAGCTTCTTGCAATGATATTCTTGTTGGGTTTACTAAGACAATGTTCATATTAGTTGCAATTTTCCTCATTGATAAAGTTGGACGCAAGCCGCTTCTTTATGTCAGCACCATTGGCATGACTGTCTGCTTATTCGTCTTGGGGATTGCACTTACTTTGCAAAAGCATGCCTTGGGGCTTATTTATCCAAGTGTTGGGATTGGCCTAGCAATTTTTGCAGTCTGTGGGAATGTCGCATTCTTTTCAATTGGCATCGGACCAATATGTTGGGTCTTGTCTTCAGAGATATTTCCTTTAAGACTACGAGCTCAGGCATCAGCACTTGGTCAAGTAGGTGGTAGAGTGAGCAGTGGTTTGGTTTCCATGTCATTCCTTTCCATGGCCCGTGTTATATCGATGGCGGAATGTTCTTCGCCTTTGCGCAATCTCAACCGCCTTTGTAGTGTTTGTGTACTACGTGTGCGTAAACTAAAGGAAAAACTCTGGAACAGATTGAAATGATGTTTGAAGGTGGGAAAGAATGGAGAGGAGGTGAAGTAGAGCTTGAGGACACGCAACATTTAATACAGGGTGACAAGAAGTCCGTGTCTCTAGGTTGATAGATACTATTAGTGACAATAAAATTCATATCACTCCATGTTTCAATGATGAACCAGCCTCATCCTGCTTCTATCACCAGCGGGATTCCGATCTTCAGGTTCAAAAATGATCAGACTGCCTTGGACTACTACCAATTTTGAGAACTCGACAGGACTTTAGTAGGCATAGCCGCATAGGTGCAACATAGCTGATTGTTTATGTTTTTAGTGTAAAGGTCTCCTTTCTACAACCATATTCTAAATGTTACCTGGGAGAAGGGCACGATTACACGAATGATGTTGTATCTTGTGGTATCTTCCACTTAAAAAAAAAAGGATATAGCTACCAAAGAAATTCATTCCGTTGAGTCACACGAATGATGTTGTATCTGGTGGTATCTTCCACTTAAAAAAGGAATATAGCTACCAAAGAAATTCATTCCGTTGAGTACGGTGATTCAAATCCTAATCAATTAGAATTTGGAGAAGTGTGCTACAAAGATTTCGATATGAATCATAATAGTATTACGATTCATACTTCTTTTTGGAGGAGAAGTAGGGGGGTACTATATAAAGCCATGAGGGGTGGCCATGAAGAAAACAAGCCACAAACCAACTCATTCAAAGCAAGAGGTGCATAAGAGAATTATATGCTAGGTTATTCTTTAGCGCTAGATTCTTGTATAGGGTAAGGTTCCGAGGGTCTTAAAAGGTTTGAGAGAGTTATGAGAGAGCGACAACCCCTTGTACTCTTTTGAGGTTGTGCTTCAAGAATTTGCGGTCGGCTTCACTAAATCCTTCTCTTTCGTCGTGATAATTTAATTGTTGTTATTTGGTTCTCTTTAAGAGATTCATCTATTCCATTCTTGATACCGTGCGCTTGTGCTGTTTCTCACAAACTCTGATCCGATCTGGGGCTACTGCTCATAAGAAGGGGTATCAGAATGTAACAAGTGGTATCAGAGTCAAGGCCAGATTAATCTGATGGCACAAAATCAAGATTTATGTCGATGATGTGGAATCAAGTGGAGAAATTTGACGGCGGAGGAAATTTCAGCATGCAGCAATGTGTGGTGAAGGATGTCTTTGTCCAACAAAGGGATAATCGGTGCTCTTGAAGGGGATAAACCAGAAAAAACGTTCAATGAAGACTGCAAAGTGATGGAGCAGAAGACTATCAGTACAATCCGCCTATGTCTCTCCGATGATGTAAGGTACTCGGTGATTAAGGAAAATTCACTAAAAAATTATGGAGTGACTTAGAAAAATTGTAAATGACAAAGTCGCTGACAAACCGATGGGTGCTGAAGCGACAATTGTTCAGGTTGCACATGGAGGAAGGCATACGATTTGTTGACCATCTCAATGTCTTCAACAAGGTTATCACATAACTGACTAGTGTGGATGAGAAAATTAAGGAGAATGACAAGGACGTCATACTGGCATCGTCTTTACCACCATCATGGGAGCAATTGGTGATGAATATTATCGTCAGGAAAAGCACTCTCGTCTTTAATGAGGTAGTGTCATATCTATTGGAGGCAGATTCCTTGAAGAAATCATTGGATTATTCATCATCGGGTGATCAAGCATTGACTGTCATAGGTGTTGCAGACAAATGTAAAAGTCATAGGAAGAAGAAGGACAAGAGTAAGGGCACACGTATATGTTATCTATGTGACGAGAAAGGTTATATGATAAAGGATTGTCCAAGTTTGAAGCAAATGAGGAGAGCATGTTCAGTGACGCTAGCAAAAGATGATTAGGACGTATTAGTCGTCAGTCAATCAGGTACTTCTCATGGATGGATATTAGATTTAGGTTGTTGCTTCTAGATATGTTCGGATATGGAGATGTTTGACGAAAGATCTCTACGCCCATCACATGGAACTGTTCACTTAGCGGGTTGCAAGGAGTATGCAATTACCGTTGTGGGAATGATTACATTGGAGAGGTATAATAGAGCACATCGCATATTGACGGGAGTTTGATATGTTCCTGGCTTAAAGAAGAATATAATATCTATGAGGTCTCTTGAACTCAAAGGCTGTGATGTATCACTTCGATGTGGAGTCATGCGAGTTACATTCAAAGGGCAAGTAATCATGAAAAGCATCTGCAGCAATGGAGGATACCGATTGATGGGTAACCATCAGGGAAGAACAATCAACAGGAGGTCTGATAAAAATCCTGATAAGGAGAAGGAAACTGTGTCATCAACGGTAGATACTCAAATCTCATCTACGATTATATGCGGAATTGCAAAGACGGATGCAAAATCTAGCAGGCGCAAAGGAGAAGGTGCGAGTTGTTGGAAGAATGAAGATGTTGTGGGACCAACCACGTTGTACCGACGAGCAGGTGGAGCTCAGAAGCGGTGCAAACCTGTAGCATGAAGGGCTGTAGGAATATCAAGTGTGGTTAACCAAACTACACAACAAAGGAGATCTCAGGTGGAGTTTCCGGGCGGGCTAGCCTGGATACTTACACGCACATTGCAGTGATGTGCACAAGCCCCTGTGGTAGGGGCACTCCCAAAGGTGGGAAGAAAAAATTTGGAACTGACTAGGAGCGAGTTCTTGGAGAAGCACGATGACTTCAACAGATAAGAGTCAAGGTGGATATTGTTGAGTATGGTGACTCGTACCCTAATCAACTAGGCCTTGGAGAAGTGTGCTACAAGGATTCCTATATGAATCCTAATATGATTAGGATTCCTACCTTTTTTTGGGAGGAGAACTAAGATGAACTATATAAAGCCATGAGGGGTGGTCATAAAGAACACAAGCCACAAACCAACTCATCTTCAAGAGGTGCACGAGAGAATTATAGGTTAGGTTATTCTTTAGCACTATATTCTTGTATAGGGCAAGGATCCGAGGGTCCTAAAAAGTTCAAGAGGATTGTAAGAGAGTGACAATCCCTTGTACTTGTCGATGGTTTAATATTGATCTTATGAATGAATGTTGGGGACTCTCCTAGAGTTAAACCACACAGAAAGAGACACATGGATTTTATATAGGTTCGGGTCTTCTCTTGAGAGAATAATAACCATATCTTGTGTTGCTGTATTGACTATACTTTACAACATGGAAGAAATCACTAGAACTAGGGCTTAATGACTTCTAACTGCTGATCTTGTCTTGTGTTCGTTGTCTTTATTCTTGTCCTCTGACCACCGGCTTTACTCCTTATATAGCACATGAATGGGTGGCAGTTGTCCCGTATCAAGAGACGTCTCACCATTTGATCAAATACGCACGTTCAGTTATGGTTATTGTCAGAGACTAATCCTCCCACGTCGTCTTGCAGTTATGTCAGAGACAGAGATTGTTTGATTCGGGGGGTCTTTTAGACTAAAGCTATGTAGAGAATGACACATAGATTTTATATGGTCATGCCTTCTCCGGAGAGAATAATAACCCTACTCCTATGTGGTTGTATTGAGTGTGCTGATTACAATCAAGTGAAGACTAGGGCTTGTGCTCCAGATTGTCTTCCCCTCCCTCTTTGCCTTCTGACTTCAACCTTTATATAGTGTACGAAGAGGTAGCAGTTCCTTCAGGTGAAGAGGCACCTCAACGTTCTAAATGATGAACCGCTTGATGGAGGTTGCCGCTAGGGACGTGGCACCCCCACGTTGCTAGGCAGTTATTGTCAGGGACAAAGGTGATTCATGCGGTTATTCATAGAGAATAACAACGCATATTAAATAGGGGTAATTAGGTCAATGACATCGCGTTAGAGCGTAATCGGAGGAATGACACTCCGTTCTCCTCGGGTTGAAAAATAACATCGCGAACATCAAAAAATTAGACAAATGACATCCTCACCAGTTACCTCTATTTCCAGAATTTTTTAAATATAGAAATTGAACTCAAAAAATTATCAATTTTTTTGTAGAGTCTCCTGACACAATTTAATTACTTGTGTATTTTTTCAAAACTTTATACATTCTGATTTTGTCTCTAAAATTCATTTAATTATATTGTTTATAGGAATTTTTTAATATAGAAAATAAGGTCCAAATATTATGAATTTTTTTCAGGCTCCTTACATAGTGGACTTGATTATGTATGTTTTCCAAAATTTTATAAAATTAAGTAATGCAATTTTATAATGTCCACTGTGTGAGAAGTCTAATATTTCATAATGTAAGGACATTATGAAATTGTATTAATTAATTTTGTAAAGATTCTAGAAAAATTACACAATCAAGTCCACTATGTAAGGAGTCTGAATTTTTTTTTCATAATGTTTGGACCTCATTTTCTATATTAGAAAATTCCTACAAACAGTATAATTAAATAAATTTTAGAGACAAAATCAGAATGTATAAAGTTTTGAAAAAAATACACAAGCAATTAAACTGTGTCGGGAGACTCCACAAAAAATTGATAATTTTTTGAGCTCAGTTTCTATATTTAAAACATTATGGAAACGGAGGTAACTGGCTAGGATGTCATTTGTTTAATTTTTTGATGTTCGCGATGTTATTTTCCATCCCGAGGAGAACAGAGTGGCATTCCTCTGATTACGCTCTAACACGATGTCATTCACCTAATTACCCCTATTAAATACCCCATGTGTTAAACACAACACATAAGACTCCCTAACCGACTGAACCCACATGTCTGTAGGCTCCACAGATTATAGGATGGTTATGGCCGACCAAGTTGCAGAGAAGTTTACGACCATAAAGTGGTCGTAGAATGATGTCAGAAGTAAAGCCTTACTGATTGGTATTTCGTTCGACCAGGAATAGACTTGGTCAAGAAGGTAATTTTGTTTGAATTGTAAAGACAAACTCGGTTTTCTCGAATACACAAATTAAAGAATCTCAATTGACTCTCACAGACTTGCCGGTTGGAGCAGTTCCCAAAGAGGTGGTAACTGTTGAGTTGCCACGATCGTTAACTCTAGCGCGCGGCTATAAAAACTTACCGTGGGTGTAATTATAGGGTTCTTACTTTTCCACATTTGCTTCAACTATTCCTCGAGCCCTTGCTCTCTCCACCGCTAACCAAATCGTACACTCTCTTAAAATCTTTCCAAACCCAAATGACTCGCACTTAGAGAAGATGGCCAGAACCGCTTCTAAGTGGGTGGAATCAGAGATGGATTCGGCGAAGATAAAAGCTTTGGTTGCCACCGAAAAGATTTCGAAGAAGAAATTCGTGAAGTGGATTGAGGCTGTTGGGCAACATTAGCCGTCGGGGGAGATCGGTCAGATCCCCGTCTTCTAGGCGTACTGTGAGTGTGGCCTCCGACTGCTCGCTCATCCCTTCCTTACACTCGTACTCGAGCACGTTGGGGTGGAGTTGGTGAACCTTGTTCCTAATTCCATCACAATGTTAAGTGTATTCGTATACTTTTGTGAGGCTTACCTTGGGATCCTTCCAGACCTAGAGCTCTTCCAGTACTACTACGAGATGTGTAGACAATCTAAAATCACGGGGGGCTGTGGTTTGAAGCTCCACGATGGGAAAACGAAGGAATACATCCAAATATTCACCCGGTCGTTTTGGCCGGGATGGAAGAAGAAGTGGTTCTACTAGAAAATGACCAGTGAAGACAACCTCTCCTTCGTAGGGAAGGCTGCCGAGAAGATTTCTTCCTAGGATTCGACTCCCAAGGATCTTGGCCGGATCGCCCCTATATTCAAGCCATAAAAGACTTGAAGGAAAAGCGGCTCACCGGATGGCATGTGGTGAAGGATTTCATCACGCGCCGCATTAGCCCTTTGAAGAAACGAGCACATCCCATGTGGAGGTACTCGGGGGCTAAGGATTCGACCAGGGATTTCGAGAAAGGTAAATAATTCTTCAACTCGACCCTTTTTGGTTAATTTCGAGCTCAGTTGTTGAACGCTTTATTTGCTTATGCAGATCTCCCTCAAACAGAGATTGACACCCGAGTCAAACTCGTTTGCGAGAAAGCTCTGCCACCTGACATGGTGGCTCCTCAAATCCTGGCAGTCGTATCCACAAAGGAAAAGGAGGAACGCCTAAAGGTAATCAAGGATTGATTCTGTCTTTGGGCCCTCGTAGTCATAGAAAACGACCACTAAATAATTTTTTTTTTCTGACCTTTGCAAAAAGTAGGTATGGTAGACCGTCGAGACGACCAAGATATCAGACTGAGGGTCATTGGCAAGGAGGTGGAGGAAGTCAGAGCTCCTTCAGCCAAAAAGAGTCGATTTGTAAAAGCCATCGACAAGCAAGGGGCAAGCTCAAGTTTCGATCCGACCAGGCCCTTTGAGAAATTCTTTGCATATATAGTTGCTGTAGAGAAAGCAAAGGTGATCGAAGCGGCTGAAGCCCTAAAAAAAAGTCCACAAGACCAAGATACCATTCTACTATGATGACAAGACTTTTTCAGTCTCAGCTTCTCATGGCTTTGTTAAGCGACTAGAAAAGGAGAACTGAAAAAGCTTTGTATCTTTTGTGAAGGATACTGCTGCGTCGCCAGAGCCTATGGTCGAGGGAAGTACTATTTCTGAGGTGGTCAAAACAGGTCTCGAGCATCAGGAGAGTCAGGAAGCTCAAGGAGCGGCAGCTCTCATTTAAGACCTATGACCATACGTGGTCGTAGCGGTCCCTATCCCTCAACTCGAATATTGATCAAACGCGGTCGATGAGAAGAAGCAAAAGAAATCTTCCCTCGGGAAGGTTTCTTTTAAATTCATGATCAAGTCCAGAAAATCAAGGTATGTAAAAAGACAAAAGCATTAGAACAACATTTGCCTTTTGCTTTCTACAATTTGAAGTATTTTTCTTTCTGTGATCTTAGCTTGACTCCTCCAGCTCCCGAGGACGCTTCTGTCGAGAAGCCCGCTGCCCTTTCTTTTGTAGTCGAAAAGATGGCAACGAGAGTGGTCACAACTATGACCACTGTCCCTGTGGTGGAAGAAGTCATTGCTACTGAAGCAACTACGACCACGGAGGCGGTCGCGAGATTGACCACTGTCCTTGCGGTGGATGTAGTCGTTCCTGCCGAAGCAACCATGACCACTGAGGTGGTTATGGAGGCAGAGGTGAAGACAACAAATGAGGCAGTGGAAGCATCTGGCCAAGGTGGCAGAACGTCCGACCATCACGCTGGGAAGGAAGTCATTGCAGACGTTCCGTTAGGCCCCCAAGGAGGAGCTGTCGACGCTGTCATCACTGAAGAAGAAGAAGAAGAAGAGTACCTCAACTTCTTTTCTGAGTTCTTTGGACTTGCTTCCATTGTGGGATCTTCTACATTCAGGTCTTCTAACCGAGTTCCTCACCCTAAGGACATTCCTAGCAGGGGGAATGTTTTCGACGACGAGCGTCTCGAAAAGGTGTGGTCGAACCGAGTTTAGGCGATCGATGAACTGAAGGATTCCACGAGGGTATTGTCCATGTTAGCTCGAACGAGTATAAATGTAAGCATCTCATACCAAACATTTACATATGTAGTTTTTTTCCTCATTTCTCGCTGTCTTTCTTTATGCAGAAAACTTTGGAATAAATTGTCACTATTAGTGAATACCACCGACAACTTATGCAGCTACGACAACAAAAAGTGAAACTTTGCAGGCAAGCAGAGAGATGGTAAGTCACTTCTACTCGTAGTCATTTTTCGCTCGACTACTTGTGTAGTTCTCATGTCAACTTTGAACCTTTGCAGGTTCAAAAGTGACGAAAAATCCTTGGCTGCTTCACTCGACTACGAAAAAGTCGTGACAAAGAAGCTAAGGGAAGAAAAAGAGGACCCGCTGAAGAAACTTTAGGAGGCACATTTTGCAACTCAAAAGTTGTAGAATGAAATACACTGTAAGTTTTGAACTTAAGATTGCTTTATGGTAATGACCTTCTGTTCTTTTTCTAACTCTTATTTCTTTTCAGAAAAAGAGGTAGAAATGGGTAAGCTCCAAACTGAGGTCAACAAAAAGGCCTTGGTTGTTCGCGAGCTATCCCGTATCGCCAAAAAAAAGACCAAGAGATAAAGTTGTGGGAAGAGCAATCTACGAAGAAGGATGCCTCCCACGACAACGAAATCAAGCAACTTGACTCTCGACTGGAGGGTAAGTAACTTTTTATCCACGACCAGTGTTGCTAACTAATCGTTAAGAGATGTGCTTCTAACTGGTCATACTCTATTTCAGAGCAAACAGTTGAAATAAAACAACTCCAAGAAGCTTCGACTCATAGTCAGGAGGAGGCGAAGTCATTGAAGATTAACCTTCACGATAACATCTCACTTCTAAACAATGTACTCAGCAGGCTTGGTGCTGAGGAGGTTAGTCCTCTTGAAGACACTATAATTGCTCACTCGAGTGTTATTGGACAGCAAGTCAGAGCCTTAGGGGAGCTGATAACTACTCTTAAGGCCAACCATGCTAACTCACTGAGAGAGGCGGTCGAAAGTGCACTAAGCTATACCTTGACAAAACTTAAGGCACGCGACCAAAATTTTAACCTTTAACCAATCGAGGACGACTTCGGCTGCTCCGAAGCAGAAGCAACTCGTCTAATCGAAGAGGTGAAGCTAGTCAGCCAAAAGGTCATTGAGGAGATGCAGATCAGATCTCCTTCATCAGAGTAGTTTGTAATAGAAAAACTTGTAAAGACAAGTCTTTTGTTTATAAATATAAAGCTTCTTTTTCCTGCAAACTATCTTGTCGAGTAGTTAGTAACTCGTAAGATAATGAACAAAAGAAAGAAATTGAAAATTAAGACTAAAAATTGAAGTCATGTTAATAACTATATCCTAGCCCCCGACTATTTGCTTAGTTTATTTATATAAACTAAGCAAAAAATGTATATAAAGGTTTGCTTAAAAAAAAGCAGTTTGTCCAACTGGTGATGTCGATCTTGATTGTCATATTCTGGTCGTATGAGTTTAGTAACAGATAGACACTAGGAAGTTCCTTCTAGTGGGTAAGACCACGTGCATAGAGGAAAGACTTCGACTAGTGAAGCTACGTTCTCCGACCATAGTAATCGAATCAAGAACGTCAATATGAGTGGTATAAACTCTTCGGAGTGCCTTAAAAATTTATTTGACCTTTTCCAGTAAACTCAATTTGTTTGACACTGATAGCAAGAGTTAGGAACATTATGACACTAGGAAGTTCCTTCTAGTGGGCAAGACCACATGGAGAGAGGAAAGATTTCGACTAGGTGTTGTGTCTTTCTTCGACCAGTTAAAACGTATTGAGGTTACTTAAAGCAGTCAAACAAACTATAAAATTATACTCCACTTAGAGAATTTTTCAAAAGTAATGAATAAAATAAACTGAGGTTAAAAGAGCTGGCTTGAGAATATTTCGACCAGATTTGTTGAATCTAGTCTCTTTGTATCGGTAGCAAAAGTTAGGAACAAGTCGACACTAGAAAGTTCCTTCTAGTGGGCAAGACCACATGCAGAGTGAAAAGACTTCGACTAGGTAATGTTACCTTCCTTCGACCAGTGTAAAGAAAAACTGAGTGTATAAAAATGATCGAAAGACTATCGAAGCACTACTCAATATAAAACAATAAAGATTGATGTAAACTGAAACTTTATTGAGAGAGTAAGAAGTTACACAAAAAAATTGCGTAATTGGTCGATGTTCCAAGAATTAGAGAGGATTCTGCCATCTTCTATTGTTAGTCGTACCGAACCTGGTCGTGTAACTTCGACCACTGTGTAAGGACCTTCTCACTTGGGGGGAAAGTTTATTCCGATTAGACTAGGATTGAATCCTTTTCAGTACCAAGTCACCTACAGCAAGGCTACGAGGTTGGACCTTACGATCATAGTGTGGATATCATAGGGATATGCTCACGATCTTAGGATGATGATACAATTGGCAATGGTGTTGAAGGTTTGTCGAAACACGTGTTTTCGGCAAATGTTCAGGTTCTGTTAGGTCTCGGTGGTCGATCGACCAAGGTGGCAATGATCGGCCTCAGGTGTGGCGCACCACCACCACCACCGGTAGTCGACCGCCAAGCCTTAGGCACTGATGGTGGCGGTCGACCAGACCAAGGCGTGATCTGACTGGCCATAAAAGATTTTTGAGTTTGAAGATGGGCCAAAAATAGAGGGTGTAGGCAAGAGAGGGGATTCTCCTACACTTGATCTCATAATTTTTAGAGCTTCGAGTCAAAAGTTCTATTCATTTGAAAATTCTAGAAGGTTTCGGATTTTCAGGGTTGAAATTTGGCTAAGCCCCTTATTGGGCGGTCGACCAAGCCAGTGGTGGTCGACCGCCGAGGGTCGCGATCGTTGAGGCGGTCGACCGCCATGGGTGGTGGTCTGACCAATTTTGACTTATTTGTCGGCCAACTTGGCGGCGATGGTTGTTGGTTAGGTCAAGTTCATGGGTTTCAGTTCATATGTGTTGCGTGATGCATGTTTTGACTAACGTGGGTCAAGTTGTGAAGAACTTGTTCCTGGAATCGATTTTTTTGTCTATTGTTGTGCAGGAAGCTTGGAGGTCAACGGCGGTCGATGACGAGGATGATCGGGACTAGGCTTGGAGAGCTGAGGTTCAGAATGATCGAGGATGTCGAGTGAAGTCAGTGGACTCAAGCATGGTGCAAAATAGACAGGGATAACCGAACGGGAAGTTCGGTGCGATGGGTTGCATCAAGCGGCGCGGGGGTCAGTGCAAGTGCCATGGTGGTTTCGGTGGGAGCCGAATGGGAGAGAATTTCCGATATGAAGAGAGCCGTTGATCAACCTACACGTGGCGAGACATGGGATTGCTTTATGAAGATTGGACTCGGTCTTTGGAAAAGGATCGATAAGGGGTATTTTGATAACTTTACCTAAATACCGCTTTGATAACCTTTTGCTAACCCGCAGTGCAAGATGGCGAAAGGAGAAGCGGTTTAGGTCAAGAGGAGATGAAGACGGTGCTTTAAAATACGTGCGTAGGTAAAAACCATTTATGTGTGGGCTTAACGGGTGCCCATTAGGAATATCCTTCTAGAAACTAGCCTCCACTATAAATAGGGGCACCCCCAACCCTCATATCTAAAACCCTAGTTTGTATTTTAGGGTTAGGAGAGAATAGTGGAGAGGTTAGGGTTCTAGGGAGATGGATTGATTGTGTGCTCAAGTGTTGTGTCTTTGTCCTCCTGGATGGAGTGGCTGCAAACCAACACTAATCACAAATCAATCCAAGCAAGATTCCTTAAAATGAGTCTCTTTTTGTTCTTGCTCTCTATTTTATGATTTTGGGGTTTTCTTTGATCCGTGAATTTTCCTTTGGTTTCTGGCCTAGATCTAGCTTGCTGTGACATGTGGAAATATATCTAGGATCATCCTAATCATCAATCACCCACGAGCAAGTGTTTGGATCATATTTTGGTTTTGAATCGGTTTTGAAGCAACCTTCACTCAAACGAAAAAAGGTCGGAACTTTGGCAAGGATCTTCATGATCCTTGATTAGAATAGGTTATTGATATCCTAGAAAAGGTATGTCTCAAGTTTGGTAAAGTTTGGAGTTGCGGATCAAAAGTTAGACCAATTTGTGATTTTGAGTTCGGGCTGATTTTACTGTTCATTGGCCTGGAGGTTAGACCGCCATGTACCTAGAGGCCAGACCAATTTTCAAAGGTCAAACCGCCAACTACATGAAGGTCTAACCGCCCAACTCTTTAGGTTTTGAGTTTTTGTGATTTTGGTCTATTTGCTTCGAAGTTTTGATTGGATTCAATACAAGTCTTCCACTGTGCTTGTATATTGATCTCCATAGCTTTTATAGCTATTTGAGTGAAAATCGTGTTGAATTCAATCAAGGTGAAAAAAGAACGTGCTCCTATTTACCCCCCCCCCCTCTAGTCATCATTTCGGTCCATCACATAGTATTTACGCAGGGCTTGCTGGTAAATGGCTGAACGGATTAGGGCTCGATTCCTCTTCTCTTCGAGCAGGTTGATGTCATCCGCTCGAAGTCGTTCCTAGTTAGAATCGTTGAAGTTTTTTACTCTTGTCGACCTGATCTTTAGTTCTGGTGGAAGCACGGCTTTGACTCCAAAAACAAGGAAAAAATGTGTTCACCTGTAGCCCGACTTGCAGTCATGCGAACTACCCATAATACTGAGGGTAATTCTTGTACCCAAGCCTCCGAACGTTTGACAAGCTGGTCGAACACTTGGGTTTTTATGCCTTGCATTATTTGGCCATTCATTCTTTCGACCGCCCCATTACTCTGTGGGTAGGCAACAGAGGCATAACATAACTTGGTACTCAACTCGTCGTAAAATTCTTGAAATTTTACACTCGAAAATTGCTTACCATTGTTTGTAATTATTCGACTAGGAACACCAAATCGAGTAATCATGCTCCTCATCATGAACCTTTTAGCGGCTTTCGTTGTTATTCTAGTCACAGGTTCGGCTTCGATCCATTTCATGAACATATCAATAGCCACAAAAAAGAACTCGAAACCCCCTAGCATTTTTGGGAACAGTCTTAGGATATCGAGACCTTAGGTCACAAAAGGCCATGAAAGAGGAATAGTTTGCAATGCCTGAGCCAGTTGGTGTATTTGGCTACTATGAAACTAGCATTGTACACACTTTTTAACCAACTCATTGGCATCATGAAGGGCCGTTGGCCAATAAAAACGTTGTCGGAAGGCTTTACCAACCAACGTTCTATAAGAAGCATGAGTTCCACAGATGCCCCCGTGTATGTCGTGAAGAAGATTTACTCATTCTTTCTGCGATATGCATCGCATGAGGACCCTTTGAGTACCTCTTTTATAGAGGACTCCTTCGACCAAAGTATACATTTTGGCCTTACGAGATAAACGATCTGCCTCGAGATCATCATCGGGTATTATACCCTTCGGAAGATACTCGTAGATGGGGTTCATCCAGGTATCATCGTACTCTAGAGAGGTTGTCTCAATACGAGGTGTTTCTGGTGATTCGACCAGAGACATCTTCTGGAGCTGCTCTAAGAAGACTCCTTGTGATACTTGAGATCGAGAAGAAGCTATTCGAGCTAACTGGTCAGCGAGAAAATTATCCTTTCGAGGGATATATTGTAACTCGAAACTGAAAAAATGCTTCTCGAGCCTTCTAACTTCTGATAAGTACTGAGACATGGTCAGATCAGAACACTGGTATTCTTTTCTGACTTGATTCACAACTAGTTGAGAGTCTCCTTTCACGAGCAGTCGTCGAATCCCGAGCGCTTTCGCTGCTCGTATGCCAGCCAACATACCTTCGTATTCTGCCATGTTGGTAGTGACTGGAAAGTGTAATTGAATAGCATACTTTAAGGTCTCTCCAGTAGGATATTGCAGAACCACCCTAGCCCCCGAGCCACTTAACATAAGTGACTCGTCAAAGTATATCGTCCACTGATCGTGGGTATCGTACTGGGGATCCTGAACAGGTTCAGGATTTGTCCATTCGGCGACAAGGTCTGCCAAGATCTGGGATTAAATGGCCGTTCGAGACACAAAATGGAGGTCGAAATGCCCGAGTTCTACTGACCATTTTGCCGTGCGTCCCGCTGCTTTCCTGTTCTGGAGGACTACTCCTAAGGTAAACTCAGACGACACAATTATCTTGTGCGCCTGAAAATAATACCGTAGTTTTCTCGAAGACATGAGGAGGGCATATAGAAGTTTTTTAACCTGAGGGTATTGCTCCTTAGGCCCGTGTAAAACTTCACTTATGTAGTAAACTGGTCGTTGGACGTTTTCATGTTCTGCGACCAGTACTACGCTCATTGCCTGTGGCTTGACAACTAGATATATTAAGAGTGTCTCTTCTGCTTTCAGAGAAACCAGGATAGGAGCACTCGTAAGATATCTCTTGACATCCTCAAAGGCTGTGTTTACCTCTTCTGACCACTTGAAATCCTCGTGCTTCCTGAGAAGTTTGAAGAATAGAAGTCCTTTTTCTCCCAGTCGTGCGATGAAATGACTTAAAGTCGTCATGCATCCTATGAGTTTCTGGACTTCTTTCTTCGTGGTCGAAGGATGCATTTGTTCAATGGCCTTTATCTTTTCAGGTTTTGCTTTAATTCCTCGTGCAGTGACAAGGAATCTAAGCAATTTTCCTAACGAGACTCCGAACGCGCACTTCTCAAGATTGAGTTTCAAATGGTGTTTTCTGAGGTTGTCAAATGTTTCTTGCAGGTCAGAAATATGATTAAGTCACTTGATACTTTTTACGACTAGATCATCAACATAGGCTTTCAAATTTCGGCCTAGTTGAGATGAAAAAGTCGTTTGCATCAAGCGTTGAAAAGAAGTACCAGCATTTTTTTAGACCAAATGACATTTTGACAAAGAAAAATGTCCCAAATGGTGTAATAAATGCATTCTTTTCTTCATCATCTAAACACATACTTATCTGATGATAACCAGAGTATGCATCTAAAAAACTTAATACTTCACAACCAGTAGTAGAGTCAACTAATTGATTGATAGGGGGAGAGGAAAATCATCTTTTGGACAAGCTTTATTAATATTAGTAAAGCCTACACACACACGCCACTTACCATTAGACTTCCTAAGCATTACAGGATTAGCCAGCCACTCTGGGTGGTCGACTTCTCTTATAAAGCATGCACTGAGTAGCTTGTCTTGTTTTGACCTAATAGCCTCCCGTCGATTAGATGCAAATCTCTATAATTTCTATTTTACGGGTTTCTTGTCAAGCCGTAGAGCTAGCATATGCTCGACCACCTCCCTGGGGACTCCGGGCATGTCGGATGCTTGCCACGCGTAGACATCTGCGTTAGCTCGGAGGAAGGTGATGACGACGTCTTCCTATTTGGGGTTAGAAGTATCCCTGATGCGAACAGTCTTCGAAGGCTCCTCTGGATCCAGTGGAACTTCTTTGACCTGGTCATTCGGCTTGGGCGTGGCTTTAGGTTTCGGCTGCTTGGTCGAAGGCCACCCCTTGCTTGCTTCTTGAGTTGGTATCTAGCCAACCATCTCGAGGGATTTGTGGTAGTATTTAAGCGCCATCTTCTTGTCACAACATATTGTGATCACCCATTTGGGACCTGATATCTTAAGACATTGATACCCATAATGAGCAGCCATCATGAATCGTGCCAAAGTTAGTTGTCCGAGTATAGCATTATATGCCATGTCGAAATCGACCACATCAAAGGAGATTTTTTCTATCCAAAAGTAGCTTGGAGAGCAAAAAATTACAGGTAGAGAAACTTGACAATTAGTTTGGCTGAAGAACCAGATACGATGCCATGTACTGAGTATCGTATAGGTTTTATTCTAGTACGAGGTACTTGCATCTCGTCCAGGGCACTTGTAAATAAAATATTTAATGAACTGCCACCATCAACTAACATTCGATTTACTCGACAGTTGTTGATGGTGGGCTTGACCACGATCGGAAACCGGCCAGGTCAAGTGGAAGGGATCGAACAGTCATTTTTCTCAAGGGAGATAGTGACCTCCGACCACTTCGATAATTTATTGACAAGAGGAGAGTCAATGGAGTTTACCTCTCGTACGACGGCCTTGAGTTGTCACTTCGACTCGTATGCTGAAGATCCCCCAAAAATATGGTTGATGGTGTGCTTCGGATCTTGAAACGACATCTCATTATCGTCGTCCTACTGCTTTCGACCACTTGCTTGCCCTACCTCCTCGAGAGCAGGAAGTGGTCCCTTGCCGGTGTAATAGTCCTCGAGCTTTCATTGGAAAACTCGATAATTGCGAAGATCACACCCTTCCTTTTTATGAAAAGGACACCACCTAGGCTTGTTATTCTTCCATTCGGGGCATTTGCCCTTGCTCCGGTCGGAGTATGGTTTGGAACCCCGAGGCTCCTTATCGCTTACGGCCAAGACTTCCTTTGAACTATTGGCTTGAGGCTTTTGGCTTTTAGTTTTGTTCTTGAATTTCTTGGCATTCTTATCCTTCTTCTTACTACTTTCGCCTGCTTCTTGAGGAATATTGTCTTCCCGATCGATTATTTTATTCCAGTTGACTGCTTCAGCAGCAGTTGCATATTGATCAGCCATCTCAAAGAGCTCGGCGACAGCAGCTGGAAGATTCAAAGCGATGTCCTCTATGATCCTTTTGCTGCGGACTCCCTGCTTAAAGGCTCTGATAACAGAAGAATCAGAAACCTCAGGTTTGGAATTACGAACCTGACTAAATCGCTTGATGAACTGGCGTAGGGTCTCGTGGTCATTCTGTCTCATTCTGTGCAGGTCATCCTTCTTCCCGGGTTGATGGTAGGTGCCTTGGAAGTTGGCCAGTAAAAGGTCACAGAGGTGTTGCTACGAATAGATCAACTCTAGTGGTTGATTTATCAATCACGACCGAACAGATCCTTCGAGCATGTAACGACCCAACCCTAGGGCACCCGAGAGGTCCTCTAAGAGCTCCTGGAAAGTCCATCAGGACCTCCCAGGAGGTCCTAAAAGACCTCTCGGTCGATCCTAAGACCTCCCAGAGGTCGGCAGACCTCCTGGAAGTCCAGGAGAACAAGCCCGAGGAGGTCGTGGAGCCATGGAGCACCCTCAAAGATCTCCCACGGCCAGACTAGGGGAAGGCGTGGAGGTTTGTGGTCATCCCAAGACCACCCACGACCCACCAGAGGAGATCGTGGAGGGCTGAGACCACCACAGAACCACACACGCCCAACCCTGAGGGTGGTCGGGGAGGACTGAGCTTACTCCGTGGTTCCCTGTGCATACTGAGCTAGTCCCAAGGATCATGGCTAGCTCTTCACAAAGAACAATGGTGATAGCATTGCAACACAACCCAATTTTATTAATATCAAGGAAGTTGTTTACAAGAAGGCTTACAATTCAACAAAGAAAATATAATGAAAGATAAACACAAGGGCCACCCGATACACCACAGTGCAATCTACCGGAGGGCGATCCTAGTCGATCCAGACCACTTGGTCCACAAAGAAGGTTATCACAAAGCTTCCAATTCTCGCTAAAGACAAAGAAGAAGCAAGAGTGAGCACAACAACCGTGCTCGCAAGTTACACCCGATTAGATAACAAAATGACATGCATAAATGGATATCACAATGGAATGCTTATTATGGTTAATTTATGTAAAGCCAAGTTGCTTTCAAATATGAATACTAAGTTCCAAAGGTGTACTTAATAGATAAGATTCATTTTATCAATGCAGCCATTGGATAACTTTCATCATCAAGATGGTGAAGGATACCCTCTGTCACAAGGCTCCTCGCCCAAACCTGTGGGATAGCAATCCCAAAACAGTTTAGTAAACATTTCAACCCAAAACCAATATCTAACTCGAGTGGTCACGCCAAGATGTCCATGACCATGACACGGCTATTCAATAGATTTAACTCGCAGAGGTTGTGCACTTTACCCACACGACATGAGTACTCTAGTTTGTTTGGCATGCGCGAAAAGCCACCTCTCACTACCAAGGTAAGAGGTCTAGAGCTCATGACAAGACCTTTACAATGCATTACTCCACCACAGCCTTTCCTTGCTAAGGTTTCACCCCGTGGATCGCAATCCATGAAGCCCCTCTTGCACCAAAGGGAGAATGAGGTTATAAAAGACCATTGGCCAAACAAGACCTCCCACACCTCCAATGGAGCAGCATATGGTAGAGTTTTGCAAATTAATCAGCCAGGTCCGACGCCCCATACTAGAGACATGTGGTTGCACGGTTTTGGCATAGCCCATTATAGGCTTAGCATTGGCGGCTCAAAGACCGGTCCTCAACTGACTTGGGCGACAAACACATACCCCTGGACCTCCACCTTTGCCAGGATAGAGTCCGTGCATAGACATTGCACCAACCAAGCACACCAATTCGCCCAAGTCCAAATCCATTTTCATTTCCTTTGCTTCCCCAGCAATATTTTCATACCCCCATGACATCCCCATGCCATGGTCAAACATTTTAAACAATAGTTGGTCATGAAGGTAAAGATTTCCCAAATCAAGTGCTTTTGGTCTAAGCAGACTAAGCATATGGTTTCACAATTGCTCTGGTTCACACTAATGTATAATCCGTGTTTTGTCTATGGTGACAACAGATTGGGTTCAATGTCAAGTTGGCCATATGAAGGAATTAGGCATAACTATGTGTTTAAAGACAGTATTGAAATAACTTGGTAGAAATAAGCATACATTACACTTTGAAATTGAACATAAATAATTTGAGAAACTAGGTGCAATATGATCAAGAGTGTAACTTGCCTCTTGCTTGACAAATTACAGAATCTACTTTCACACACTCCGCTCTTTGGAACGCCAAGATCTACACGATACAAAGCAAAGCAAATAAAGATCCAAATGAAATCCGAATGAACTGAGCAAGAAGTAAATAGCAGAGGATGATACTAAAAGGAAATAAACAGAGAAGATTCTTGGAGGAGGTCTGAAGGTGAAGGGCTCGCCCTCGGGTCCGAACCAGAGGGCTTGGAGAGCTCCTCAAAAAGAGAGCCGAGAGCAGAGGTCTAAATGAAGAACAGGAGGCAAGGGTGCCCGATGCTCTATTTAAAAGAGGAGAAAGAATGGAAGCATAATAAAAAGAAGGTGACCGAATTCAGTGTATTGGTACAAAGGCAAACTACCCCAAGGTACTAGAAAGGATAAAGAAAGCAAGGGATGTGACAGAAAGTAGAAAAGAGGACAAGGGTAGATGGCAAGATTTAATGTGACTCATCCCACATCCAATGCACTTAAGAGCCAAGGAGACCACCAAAGGGTGAACAGCTTGGTCAAAGGGCGGTCCAAGGAGGAGGTCCCATGAGGAGATCCACAGAGGAGGTCCACTGAGGAGGTCCCGATGATAGACAGGAGGTCTTTGAGGACAAAAGGTCCTAAAGGCCACAAGGAGGTCTAAGGACATGAGGTGCAAAAGACAATAAGGGTCTAAACCACAAAAGTCTAAACACAAAGGGAGGTCCGCACCATAAGGGTCTCGAACACCCTAGGAAGCTTGAACCTAAAGGAGGTCCAAAACTCAACAGGAGGTCCTGACATGGGGAGGTCCCGATGCTGAGATCTCTGCAAGGGAGGTTCGATTTGCTTGGGATCCGCATAAGGAGTCTGGACCCTTAGATTCAATGAAAGGAGGTCCAGACCGTCGATCGAGACAAAGGGGAGATCCAAAGGATTTGGAGGTCTTAAAGACTTCAAGGAGGTCCCGGACAGAGGTCCAAAAACACACAATGGGGAGGTCCTATAGACAGGAGGTCCAAAAGACACACCCACGAGATGGTCCTGAGGACAG
This sequence comes from Phyllostachys edulis, assembly GCA_036346405.1. Lineage (NCBI taxonomy): Eukaryota > Viridiplantae > Streptophyta > Magnoliopsida > Poales > Poaceae > Phyllostachys > Phyllostachys edulis. The sequence goes on along the minus strand of CM070552.1, from coordinate 53,212,527 downwards.
GGCCCACAAAAGGCTGGTCCTGACGGTCAGATCTCACAAGGAGGAGGTCTGACGGTCAAGATCAAAAGCCAGGAGAGGTCCTGACGATCAAGAAAATAAGCAAGGGAGATCTGAGCGGCTCAGAGATGATGATCAAAAGAGGTCGGAGCGGTTAGGATGAGGTCAAAGGACAGGGAGGTCTAACAGACACAACCAGGAGGAGGTCCTTTGGACAGGAAGTCCAATGACCTACTCACGGGAGGTCCGAAGGTCAAGCTCGAATAGAAAGGTGGAGATCTGATGGCTAGGACCTCACAGGGGAGATCCTAACGGTCACGATCGGCAAGGAAAGGAGGTCCGTGTAAGCAAGGATACGCGAGAGGAATTAGAGCCCTCAGATCTATTAAGGACAAGATCAAAGCCGTTGGATTTGACAAGCATGAGGTCTGGGCCCTGGGATCTATCACGGAAGAGGTCGGAACCGCGAGATCCACCAGGGTGAGGTCTGAATCCAGCGAGAGCTCCAAAGGAACATAAGGGAGGTCCCAGAGAACACCAAGAGGTCCTGAAGGACAAAAAGGGTTCAAAGGGGGTGAGGTGAAATCGCTGATAGCGGTAGCACCGGACTTCACAAAACGGTATGACCAGCGGTGGTCCTGACGGCTAAGACCCCAAAGGAAGATCTTTAACGGTCAAGATTGGTCTAGGAGGTTCTCAACTGATAAGAGGTCTGGGCATAAGAGAGTGCCCAGGCAACAAGGGGTCTAGACTAAGAAGAGGTCTAGATAGAAAGGAGGTCCAATCAAGGAGATTCAAACCAACAAAGAGATCTAAAGTGATCCAAACCAAAGGGAAGGTCCAGCTAGATCAACCCATAGGAGGTCTCGCATAAGAATATGCCCAATCGAAGAATGTGGTCTAGGATCAAAAGAGATCCAGACATCAAAGAGGTCAAGACAAGGAAGAGGTCCGAACCACGTGAGGGGTCCCAGTGGTAAGGAAGTGCTGGCACACAAAGGGCTAGAACACAAGGAAAGTCTAGACCTAGGGGGTGCCCAAACACAAGAGAAATGTCAAATCCAAGAAGGATTGTCTAGTCCTCAAAGGAGGTCTAGATACAAGGAAAAATCTAAACCTCAGAGGAGGTTTAAACTACAAAAAAAGAGAGATTAAGAGAGAGGACCCGACCCAAAGGTGGTCTGGACCCAAGAGGTAGACTAGAAAAAGGGTCTCAATAGAGAGATTTCCAGGGGAGAGGAAAGACCCGAAAAGACAAGGAGGATGACCACAACGGAGGTCAAACAAGAGGGACGATCTGGACATATAAGAATGTCCAAATATAGGATAGAGGAAAGGAAAAGATTTAGAGATAGCTCTAGAGAGCTAGAGCAACACCAAAAGAACTAAGCTTTGGATTTAGTTGAAGTTTAGTTTAGTCATTTTAAACTCTTCAAATTCTGAAATTCTCAGGTTAAGCTTTGAATTCTCATCAAAACCAAATGGTTCTTTTTATTTTGAAAATTTTCAAAAAGGCTCTGAAAATCAGGGTGTTACAGAGCACAATTAGAAGGTAATTTGCTATCGTGTGTTCTCCTCCTCCTACTGCTCGGACAGTGGTTGTGTCAATTTGAAGAAATTTTACGGGATTATAGGACCCATCAAATTTCTCCATGTTGACTGGTCGAAACCGCGGCGGCCGGCAAACAACTCAGAGATCAGGCGTGAACGCCCGACATCTGGTAATTAAGTCATACCGCCTTCTCTGTAGAAAAAAAGGGTTGATATCTTCAGGTGATTGTAGACGATGATACCTGATCGCAGGTGGACCCAACCTATGACAGGTCTCAACCCTACGAGGGTAATACTCCTCGTAGTCCATCTGCTGTTGCAGATTTCTAGGTTGGAGTGGTGAATGATCACCTCCCTTGGGAGCTTGTCGATCGTCAGACGTTCGAAGAACTCGTCTCCAACTGGAGTTAAGGTTACGGGAACGATGTAACTTGTTGTCGCGCTGATCTCCATGAGGTGAGTTATCTGAGCGACTGGTGGTCAATGGAGTCGTACCACTACAACTTCCAGAATGATGTCAGCGAGGATGCTCAAGTCTTGCCATCGTGCTTCGAAGCCTTTGTGCGATCTCTTTAGTGAAGAGTTCGTACACTGGCGTTCGAGCCAGTTCTTGGGTTGGGTTCTTGAGCAGATCGTTTATATGTTGGAGTTCCCGAGCTTCCTCCAACTGATATTGAACGCGCCTAGGCAAATTTCTCTGAGCAGCAATTCTTCTCCTTCGGGTTGTCTCAGGATCATCCACATCTGATCCTTGAGTTTGCCTCAATGGAGTGCAATCATTTTGAGGATTTCTCTCATGTACATCAGAGTGTTGATCCCGTTCATTGCCGAAGGCCTCCTCACCATTCCTACGAGGGGTCATAGTGTGTGATCGGCAGGAAGCATCCTCATGCTTGCTTCTAAGAGAGAGATCATGATCTAAGGGGAGGACGAAGACCTCCTGTATATGATCTCCACTTGCGCTTGAGGCTTCCTGGCTTGAAGAGTGGTCAAATGACACCGTTTAGCGACTTAGAGTAAACCCCTCCAAGAAGGGGAATTCTGGGTTATAACTGTCTCCGTCCACAGGTGTGCCCTGCGATGGAATGGTCGAGCCCGTATAAAGAGCATGCTCGCCCACATCCTCTGCGTGGCCAATTGAAGGGAGACGACCACCAGATGCTGATGGAGTCTTGGAATGATGGCTTCAGGAATTTGCCGTGCCAGATCGGACAGCCTCAGACGGACTCGAACACTTGGAGGGGGAACCCTCGCTATGTTGTTGGTCTGCCTTGGTGCAGTCCTGATTGTGGTTGGATGGAACCTTGCCCTCTGAAGAATTGAGTTCCCATTTGGACGTAAGTTTTGGGGGAATAAGGATCCCTCCTCAACTCTATCCGTGGTAGGGTCTCGTGGATCTAGTGAAAGATCCCTGGAGGCGGCATTTCCATCGGATGAAATGATACTTGACTCATAGTCGAAGTCGACATCCGTGTCAATGTCTGTGTAGTCGGCCAAGTCAAACCAATTCTTCTCGTTCCATTCTCCTGCCATGGAAGCATTAGGAAAAAAAGATAATTTGTTGACAAGGAATCACCGGAAGCACCCCACAGATGGCGCCAACTGTCGGTGATCTAGAACCGATCTTACGTATGATTGTTTGATTCAAGGAGTCTCCTAGACTAAAGCTATGCAGAGAATAACACAGGGATTTTATATAGGTTCAGGCCTTCTCCGGAGAGAATAATAACCCTACTCTTGTGTGGTTGTATTGAGTGTGTTGATTATAATCAAGAGAAAGACTAGGGCTTGTGCTCCAGATTGTCTTCCCCTCACCCTCTGCCTTCTGACTTCAGCCTTTATATAGTGTACGAAGAGGTGGTAGTTCCTTCAGGTGAAGAGGTGCCTCAACGTTCTAAATGATGAACCGCTTGATGGAGGTTGCCGCTAGGGACGTGGCACCCCACGCCACTGCATAATTATTGTCGTGATGAGGTGATTCAAAGTGTTATTCATAGATAATAACAGCGCATATTAAATACCCCATGTGTTAAACATGGCGCATAAGACTCCCTAACTGACCGAACCCATATGTCTGTAGGCTCCACATATTATAGGATGGTTATGGCCGACCAAGTTGCAGAAAAGTTTACGACCACGAGGTGCTTGTAGACAAGACTCACAACAAAGGACTAGTCGTAGAAGAGCTTACGACTAGAGACTGGTCATAGGAAAACTTACGACCAAGGGTGGTCGTAGTAAGACTTACGACTACTCCATAAAGCTTTTTCCTTATGAACAATAAGGGGTATACTTGTGAGTAATATAAATATATTACCATCTATAATGAGAATTACAAATAAATAGTAAAATGAGGATTGTTATATTCTCGTCAAGCTTAATATGTGCAGTTATCCCGGAGAACAACATCACATATTAACTATTGTGTGTATTAAACACAACGCATAAGTGTCCCTAGTCTATTGGGCCCACATGTTTGTAGGCTTTGTTGACCATACGGTGGTCGTACTAAAGCTTACGACCATGAAGTGATCGTAGTAAGACTTACAATCATAAGGTGGTCGTAGGAAATCTTATAACCACTAGGTAGTCGTAGAAGACTTACAACTATATAGGGTGGTCGTAAAATGATTTACGACCACTCGACTAAGTTTCTGTATCTTTACGAATAACATGAAGATATTGCTATCTATAATAACAATTACAGATAAATAATTTAATTAATTGATGATTATTAGATCCTCGCCATCTATCCCCCCCCCCAAACTTCAAGTGAAAGTAACTTACTTGGAAAAGAGGTCGTAAAATAGTGGTCGGAAGCAAAGTCTTTCCGATTTGTATTTCATTTGACCAGAAATTAACTTGATCAAGAAGGTAATTTTACTTGAGTTGAAAAGACATAATTGTTTTTCCCGAATGGACAGATTAAAGAATGACAATCGACTCTCACAGATTTGTCCGTTGAGAGCGGTTCTCGAAGGGGTGGTAACTGTTGAGTTCCCAAGATCTTTAACTCAGACTCGCTGTTATAAATATCTATCAATGGTGTGAGTTAGGGTTTTTACTTTCCCTATTTGCTTCAATTGCTCTCAAGCTCTAGTTCTCTCTGTCGCCAACCAAGTCCGCAATCATTCACCAAATTCTTCCAAATCCAAATCAAACTCACTCAGAAGAAATAGCCAGGACCATTTCCAAGTGGGAGAAATCTGAGATGGATGTGGAGAAGTTGACTGCTCTGGTCATAGCAGAGAAGATCCCGAGGCGCGCTTTGGTGAAGTGGGCCAACGCTGAAGGTCAACATTAGCCCCCGGGTGAGAAGGACACCATTCTAGTATTCCAAGCGTACTGCGAATGTGATTTTCAATTGCCCAATCACCCTAAACTGATCGTTGTACTCTAGTATTTTGGGGTGGAATTGATGAACTTGGTTCCCAATTCCATTACAATGCTGAGTTTATTTGTCTATCTATGTGAAGCCTATATGGGAATTCTTCCAAATTTAGATCTCTTTCTGTATTACTACAGGATGAGCAAGCATAGCGGAATCGCATGCAGCTGCGAACTGAAGCTCCACGATAGGAAGTCGATGGAGTATATTCAGATGTTCACCCGATCATCGTGACCAGGGTGAAAAAAGAGGTGGTTCTATTGGACCTTGTCTAAGGACGATAGCCTTTTCTTCATGGGGACGCCCGCAGAGAAGAGTTCGTCTTGGGACTCGGCTCCAAGCAACCTTGACCGTATCAACCCCTACATCCAAGCCATCAAGGATTTGAGGGAAGATGGGTTGACTGGATGACATGTAGTGAGAGACTTCCTCACGCGCCACATTAGTCCTTTGAAGGATCGAGTACACCAAATGTGGAAGTACTCGAGGACTACTGACCCAACCAGGGATTATGAAGAAGGTAGAGTAATAATCAAGTTAGCTCTTTTTGTTAATTTTGAGCATGATTGTTGATTACATTTTCGTAATCGTAGATCTTTCATTAAAAAGAAATTGACGCTCGAGTCAAGTTCATTTGTGAGAAGGCTCCTATGACCACGACAGGAGATCGTCGAATCCTAGCGGTCGTAACCGAGGAAGAAAGGAAAGAACGCCTAAAGGTAATCAAAAGTTAATTTCATCTTTAGGGTTTAGTAGTCGTAAAACTCGACCACTTGACAATATTTGTTTTTCTGACTTTTGCAGAAAGTAGGCATGACAGACCACCAAGATGACCAAGAGGTCGAATTAAAGGCTGTCAAAGATGAGTCAGAGGAAGACAAAATTCCTCTGACCAAAAGGTGTGGCCTTGTGAAGGCCGCCGGGAAGAAGAAGAAGGATGGAAGTTTGAGTTCCAGCCCCATCAGATAGTTCTTTGCAGACGTCATTGCTGCAGAGAAAAGGGGTGTGGTCGAAGAACTCAAGCATAAAGCCCCCAAGACTAAGGTGCCCTTCTACTACGACAACAAAATATTTTTAGTTTATGCTTTTCATGGCTTTGTCAAGCAAATTGAAAAGGAGCACTGGAAAATTTTTTTTGTCTTTTGTGAAGGCTACCTCTGCAACAACAGAGCCTGTGGTCGAGGTGAGCACTGTCCCTCAGGTGGTTGAAGCCGATTCCGACCATCACGAGGGGCAGGTAGCTAAGGGAGCCCTAGCTCTCGTTCAATACCGACAAACAGACGTGGTTGTAGAGGTCCTAACTCTTCCTCAAGACATTCGACTGGACGTGGTCAAAGAAGTCCTGACTTCTTAAGCTCGTGACACTGGAAGCCTTCCAGAGGTTGAAGATGTCAAAAAAATATGGGCAGCCGAAGAGGAGAAATAGAAGAAGAAGAAGAAGTCTTCCTTGGGGAAGGTTTCTTCTAGATTTAATATCCTATCCAGGAAGCCAAGTTATGTAAAATTAAAAGTTTAGGAATTGTATTTACCTTTTAATTCCACTGTTTGACATGTATTCCCCTTTTCTTGTTATTTTAGTCTTGCTTCTCCAGCCCCCGAGGATGCTTCTGTTGAGAGGTCCGCCGTTGTTTTGTCTACAGCCTTGGGTGTATTGGTTTCTCCTGCGGTCGTAGCAACAGCAACAGACGTGGTCGAAGCTTCGACCACCATCCCTGACATGGCGATGGAGGAGGTTACTATCGCCGAACCAACCACGACCATTGAGGTGGTCGTAGAGGAGGAGGCTACTGTCGTCGAACCAACCACGACCATTGAGGTGGTCGTAGAGGAGGAGACAAAGACAGACGAAGACGGTGGAAGACCAGGACGCTCTGGCGGTCAAGTCGATTGTTGAGAACCTCAGTAATAAGACAAGGGACTTGGTCCTATGATCACCAGAAGCAGCCGGTCAAGCAGGAGCAGAGAGCTCTAACCACCGTGCCGGGAAGGAGGTCGTGGAGGATGTTACTTCGAGTCCTTAAGGTGGAGTCTCATCTTCTATTAACAACGAAGAAGAAGACATATAAGACTCCTTTGACCTCTTCCCCAATTTCTTTGGACCATCGACTACCGGGTCCTCTTTATTTATGTCTCGTGATCGAGTCCCACACCCTAAGGATATTCCTAACAAGGGACATATCTTTGACGACGAGCGTCTTCAAAGAATATGGTGGGACAAAGTCGACGGGTTCTATAAACTGGAGGATTCCAAGACGATGTATGCCCATTGTGCTCGATCAACCATCGATGTAAGTACTCGATACCAAATATTTATATATTTGGGTTTTTCTTTTCCTCACTGTGTATTTGTTTGTTCAGAGAGTCACAAACAAAGTTGCTATCAAGGTGAATACCACGATCAACTCTGGTGTTGCCGAGAAAGGTATACAAACTCGTGAACAAGCAGTGAGATGGTAAGTTACTATTATGAATTGTCTTTTTTTTCTTTCGACCACTTGTTCAGTACTCATCTCTACTTTAACCTTTGTAGGTTTAAAAGTGATGAAAGAACCTTGGCCAATGCACTTGACTATGTAAAAGCTGAGGCACAAAGGCTAAATAATGAAAAAGAAGACCTACTGAAGAACCTTGAGGAGGCAAATTCTGCAGCTTGTGAGCTGCAGGATGAAATAAACAGTATGTATTTTCACTTAAGATTGTTCATTTCGACAACTTTCTTTTCTTTCTCTGACTCCTTTTATTTTTTAGAAAAAGAGGTCGATATGGGTAAGCTTCGTACTGTGATTGATTCGAAGATATTGGTGATCAACGAGGTTACTCGTATCTCCAAAGAAAAACATAAAAGCATAAAAGAATAGGAAGAGCAGTGCGCAAAGGATGCTGCCTCCCATGACGACGAAATAAAGAAGCTTGACTCTCGTTTAGTAAGTAAGAATTCTTTACCTACGACCAATTTTATTTACTAGTCTTTAAGAATTGTTTTCTAACTGACAGTCAGGAGTAAATAAAGGCTACGAAGATTAACTTTCAAGATAACATTTCTCTCTTGAACAATGTGCTCGACGGACTCAGTGCTAAGGAGGTCACTCCTCTTGAAGACACCATGGTCAGACATACGAACACTATTGGATAGCAACTCAGACTCTATAGGAGTTGATAACAACTTTGAAGACCAACCAAGCCAATTCGATAAGACAGGTGGTCAAAAATGCAGTAAGTTTTTCCCTAGCAAAACTAAAGGCTCATGACCATAGTCTTAGTCTTCAACCAGTCGAAGCTGACTTCGACTACCCTGAAGTGGAGGCAGGACAACTGATCAAAGAGGTGTAGCCAGTCAGCAAGAAGGCCGCAGAGGAGATGCAGATTGGATCTCCCCCATCAGAGTAGTTTGTAATAGGGTTTGTAATTGTAAAAACAATTTCTTGCTTATGAATATGAATCTTTATTTTCCTGCAAATTGTCTCTTCGAGTAGTCAATGACTCATAAGACAAAAATAGAAATGAGAATTGAATTTTAAGACTAAGAATTGAAGTCGTATTTATAACTTTATCCAAGCCCCCAACTAGAGGTGTTCAAGGCCGGCCGAGCCCGAGCCTGCTTTTTGCCGGACTCGACTGGTTTTTCAAATTGAGCTCGAAAGCCAAGCAGTTCAAAAACAAGTGAAAATCCTTTTTTAATTCTGAAAATGAATTAAATATCACTTTTTATTCCAAAAATTGAGTAAAATATTATTTTAAATCGAAAATCGATTTTTCGTCGGTAAGGCTGGGCTCGGCCTGCCCATTTTCTACTGGGCTTTTCAAGCCCGACCAAGTTCCGCCCGCCCGCCTTTTGAACAGGTCTACCCCCAACTATTTGCTTAGTTTAATTAGAGTGCGCTTAAAAATCCGTTCAACCTTTCTTATTGAACTCGATTTTCTTATACTAGTAGCAAAAGTTAGAAATAGCTCGACACAAGAAAATTCCTTCTAGTGGGTAAGACCATATGTAGAATGGAAAGTTTTCAAGTAGGTGGTGTTACTTCCTCCGACCAGGTTAATCAAATATGGCGTATTAAGAGTAGTCGAACAAATTATGAAAGCTTGACACACTTAGAAAATTCTTTGTAAAATGAAGAAGTAAACTTAGTTAATGATTAAAAAGAGCTTGCTTAGAATTATTTCGACCACATTGAGTTGAACCTAGTTCTTTGTATTGACGGCTAAAGTTACGAACAGATCGACGCTAGGAAGTTCCTTCTAGTGGGCAAGACCACGTGCAGAGAGGAAAGACTTACACTAGGTGATGTTACCCTCCTTTGACCAATGTAAATAAAACCAAGTGTTTAAAAAGTGATCGAAAAATTATTGAAGCGTTGCTCAATGAAAATTTTAAGATAATAAAGATTGGAGAAAGCATAAACTTTATTGAGAATATAGGAGGTTACATATAGAACTTGCATAGCTGATCAATGTTCCATGAATTAGAAAGAACTCTGCCATCTTCCATTGCTAGTCGCACCGAGCCTTGCCGCGTGACTTCGACCACGGTGTAAGGACGTTCCCACTTAGGGAAAAGTTTGTTCCGATTAGACTGGAATTGAATCGTTTTCAATACCAAGTCATCTACAACAAGGCTACGAAGTTGGACCCTACGATCGTAGTATTTACTTAGTGCTTGTTGGTTGACTGCCGAACGGATTAATGCTTGATTCCTCTCTTCTTCGAGTAGGTTGATGTCATCAGGTTGAAGTTGTTTTTGGCCAGAGTCCTTATAATTTTTTACCCTTGTCTACCGAATCTTTAGTTCTGGTGGAAGCAAGGCTTTAGCACCAAAAACTAAGAAAAATGGTGTTTCGCTTGTAGGCCGACTAGTAGTCGTGTGAATTGCCCATAATACTAATGGTAATTCTTTTACCCCAGCCCCCGAGCGCTTTATAAGCTGATCGAAAACTCGAGTTTTAATTCCTAACATAATTTGGTCATTTACCCTTTCGGCTGCCCTATTGCTTTGTGGATGGGCGACAGAGGCATAACATAGCTTAGTACGTAATTCTTCGCAAAAATCTTGGAATTTTGCGCTCGAAAATTGTGTGCCATTATCTGTGATGATTCGACTTTGAAACACCAAATCGAGTTATCACATTTTTCATCATAAATTTCTTGGATGCTTCCGTTGTTATGCTAGTCACAGGTTCGGCTTCAATCCATTTTGTGAACGTATCAATAGCCACAAAAAGGAACTCGAAACCCCCTGGTTCTTTTGGGAATGGTCCTAGGATATCGAGACCCAAGGTTGCAAAAGGCCAAGAGAGACGTATGGTTTGTAATGCTTGAGCTGGCTGGTGTATTTGTCGGCTATAAAACTGGCATTGTACACATTTTTAATAAGCTTTTTAGCATCATGGAGGGTTGTTGGCCAGTAAAAATCTTGTCGAAATGATTTTTCGACCAGCGTTATGTAGGAAGTGTGAGTACCACAGATGCCTTCATGTATTTCTTGAAGGAGATTTAATCCTTCTTTTTGCGATATGCATCACATGAGAACCCCTTGAGTACCTCGCTTGTAGAGGACTCCTTCGACCAAAGTATACATTTTGGCCTTATAGGATAAACGATCAGCCTAAGATCGTCATTGGGTATTGTGCCCTTCTGAAGATACTTGTAGATGAGACTCATCCAAATATCCTTATATTCTAGGGAGGTTGTCTCAATAGAAGATGTCTCTAGTGTTTCGACCTAAGACGACTTCTGGAGCTGTTCCAAGAATACTCATTGTGGTACTTGTGATCGGGAAGAAGCCATTTGAGCTAACTGGTTAGCGAGAAAATTATTATTTCGAGGGATATATTGTACCTCAAAACTGAAAAAAAATGCTTTTCAAGCTTCCTGACTTCCGATAAGTACTAAGACATGGTCGGATTAGAGCATTGGTACTCTTTTCTGACCTGATTCACAACCAGTTGAGAGTCTCCTATCACGAGTAGTCGTCGAATCCCGATCGCTTTTGCCTCGTATGCCAGCCAATAAACCTTCATATTATGCCACATTATTAGCAGCAGAAAAGTTTAATTGAATAGCTTATTTTAATGTTTCTCTTATAGGAGATACCAAGACCACCATAGTCCCCGAGACACTTAGCGTAAGTGACCCATCAAAGTACATTATCCATTGATTGTAGGATTCGTACTGGGGTACCTGAACAGGTTCAGGATTTGTCCATTCGACAATAAAGTCTGCCAAGATCTAGGATTTAATGGCCATTCAAAATACGAAATAGAGGTTGAACTCCCCAAGTTCCACCGACCACTTTGCTATGCTCCCCGCTACTTCCCTATTCTTGAGGACCTCTCCTAAGGGAAACTCAGACGACACGATTAACTTGTGCGCTTGGAAATAATGCCTTAGTTTCCTCAAAGACATGAGGAGGACATATAAAAGCTTTTGGACCTGAGGGTAACGCTTATTAGGCTCATGTAAAACTTCACTAATGTAGTAAACAGGTCGTTGAGCGTTTTTACATTCTACGACCAGAACTACGCTCATTGCTTATGGTGTAGCAGCTAGATATATTAGGAGTGTCTCTTCTGGTTTCGAGAAAACTAGAACAGGAGCATTCGTAAGATACCTCTTGACATCCTCGAAGGCTCTCTTTGCCTCCTTTGACCACTCAAAACCCTCATATTTTCTCAGAAGTTTAAAGAAAGGAAGTCATTTTTCTCCCGGTCGTGCGATGAAACGACTTAAAAATGCCATGCATCCCATGAGTTTCTAAACTTCTTTCTTTATAGTCGGATGGCGCATTTGTTCAATGGCTTTTACCTTTTCAGGGTTTGCTTCAATTCCTCGTGCAGAGACAAGGAATCCAAGCAACTTTCCTAAAAAGACTCCAAACACACACTTCTCAGGATTGAGTTTCAACCGCTGTTTTCTGAGGTTGTCTAATGTTTCTTGCAAGTCAGAAATATAATTAGGCATTTGATGCTTTTTACGACCAGATCGTCAACAAAATCTTCCAAATTTCAGTCTAGTTGAGGAAGGAAGATCTTTTGCATCAAGCGTTGAAAAGAAGCACTAGCATTTTTTAGACCAAATGATATTTTGACATAGCAAAATATTCTAAATGGTGTAATAAATGCGGTCTTTTCTTCATCATCTAAGCACATATTTATATGATGATAACCAGAATATGTATCTAAAAAATTTAATATTTCACAACCAGTAGTATAATCAACCAACTGATTGATACAAGGGAGGGGAAAATCGTCCTTCAGACAAGCTTTATTAAGATCAGTTAAATCTACACATGCACGTCATTTACCATTACACTTTCTAACCATTACAGGGTTAGCCAACCATTCTGGGTGGTCAAGTTCTCTTATGAAGTCGGCTTTAAGTAGCTTATCCAATTCAGATCTGATGGCATCTCATCGATCAGGTGCGAATCTCCGTAATTTTTATTTTACGGGTTTCTTGTCAGGCCGTAGAGCTAGCCTATGCTCGATCACTTTCCTACGGAGTGCGGGCATGTCGGATGCTTGCCACATAAAGACACTTGTGTTTGCTCGAAGGAAGGTGACGATGGCGTCTTCCTATGCAGGGTCGGAAGTGATCCCAATGCGAACGGTCTTCAAAGGCTCCTCTGTATTCAGTGGAACTTCTTTGACTTGGTTGTTCGGCTTTGGCACAACTTTAGACTTCAACTGCTTGGTCAAAGGTTGCACTTTGCTTGCTTCTCGAGTTAGTATTTGGCCAACCATCTAGAGGGATTTGTGGTCGCATGTAAGCGCCATCTTTTTATCGCAGCGGACTGTGATTACTCCTTTGGGACCTGACATCTTAAGACATTGATAACCGTAATGAGCATCCATTAGGAATCGTGCCAGAGTTGGTCAATTGAGAATGACATTGTATGCTATGTCGAAATTGACTACATCAAAAGAGATTTTCTCCGTCCAGAAATTGTTTGGTGACCCAAATGTTACAGGAAGAGAAAATTGACCAATGAGTTTGGTCGAAGGCCCTAAAACGATCCCATGAGATGAGTATCATACAGGCTTGATTTTTGTCCTGGGAACTTGCATCTCATCCAGGGCACTCGTAAAGAGTATATTCAATAAACTCCCACCATCAATCAACACGTGATTGACTCGACAGTTGTTGATGGTGGGCTCGACCACGATCGGTAAATGACCAAGTCGAGTAGAAGGGATCATACAGTGATCTTTCTCGAAAGAGATGATGATTTCTAACTACTTTGGTACTTTATTGACAAGAGGAGGGTCGATGGAATTTACCTCACGTTCTATAGTTTTGAGCTGTCGATTCGACTTGCATGTCGAAGATCCCCCATAGATGTGATTGATGGTGTGTTCTGGATCTTGAAACGGAACCTCGTCGTCATCATCTGACTATTTTCGACCACTCATTAGCCCCCACCTCTTCAAGTGTAGGAAGCAGTCCTTTGCCAGTGTTGTAATCATCGAGTTTCCGCTGAAAAAATCGGCAATTGTGAAGGTCGGTGCTTCTATTTTGTGGAAAGGACACCACCTAGGTTTGTTGTTCTTCCGTTCGGGGCATTTACCTTTGCTCCGGTTGGTGTATGGTTTAGAGCTCTGTGGCTCCTTGTCGCTCACGGCTAAGACCTCTTTACAGCTTTTGACTTGAAGCTTTTGGCCTTTAGTCTTGCTCTTGGATTTTTCAGCCCTTTTTATCTTTCTTCTTTTTGCCTTCGCCCGCTCCTCGAGTGTCCTTATCGTCACGATCAATCGTGCGATTCCATTTGACTGCTTTTGCAGTAGTTGCATAACGGTCGACCATTTCAAAGAGCTCGTCATTGGTAGCCGGAGGATTTAGAGCAATATCCTTCGTGATCCTTCAATTGCAGACTCCCTGTTTGAATTCTCTGATGACTCAAGAGTCAGAAACTTCGGGAATTGAATTACGAACCTGACTGAAATGCCTGATAAATTGGCGTAAGGTCTCATGAGAATCCTGTCGCATTCTGTGCACGTCATCCTCCTTTCCTAGGCAGTTGTAAGTGCCCTAGAAGTTGGCTAGTAGTAGGTCGCAGAGGTGCTGCCATGAATAGATCAACTCTTGTGGCTGATTTAACAGCCATGACCGAGCAGATCCTTCGAGCGTGGTACAAAGGTAGTTGGCCCTAACATGCTCTCCTCCTCCTACTACTCGAACAACAGTGGTATAGATTTGAAGAAACTCGATGGGATTTTGTGACCTATCAAACTTCTCCATATTCATTGGTCGGAACCGAGCCAGTCAGTGAACTGCTCGATGTTTAGGCGAAAATGCCCGACATCCGGTAATAATATCATAATACCTTCTTTGTAGGAAAGAAGAGTTGACATCACCAGACGATCGTACTCGACGATACCCAGTGGTAAGTGGACCTGACCTATCGTAGATCTCAGCCCTACGAGGGTAATACTCTTGGTACTCCATCCGCTAGAGCAAATTTCTCGGAAGAAGTGGTGAACGACCACTTCCTCTAGGAGTTTATCGATCACTAGTTGTTTGAAGGACTCTTCTCCGACTAGGGTCGTGGTTAGGAGATTGACCAGACCTGTTGTCTTGTCATTCTCCATGAGGAGAGTTATCTGAACGACTGGCATTCGATGGAGTTATCCCGGTATGACTACCAGGATGGTGTTGTTGAGTTTGCTCGAGCCTGACCATCGTGTCCCAAAGTCTTCGTGTGATCCCTTAAGCAAGGAGGTTGTAGCTTGGTGCTTGTCCAAGCTCTTGGGTTGGGTTTTTGATCAGGTCATTGAATCATTGAAGTTCTTGAGCTTCCTCTGACTGGTATTGGATGCGCCTAGGTAAGGACCTCTGGGTAGTAATTCTTCTTCTTCGAATGGTTTTAGTATGATCATCGTCTGAGTCAATCGGAGCATGCCTCAGTAAAGATCGATCATTTCTACGATTTTGGCCACGCTTATGAAGGTGGAGATCTCGTTCATCACTGGGGATGTTCTCGCCATCACCATGAGAGCCCGAAGTGAGTGTGCGATGGGAAGCATCCCCAGCCCTACCTCTTGGAGAGAGATTAGGATCTGAGAGGAGGACAAAGACCTCCTAATTGCTATTATCTCCATTCGCATCTGAGTACTCCTGACTCGAGGAGTAGTCAAAAGACAACGCCTCGCGACTTGAAGCAATCCCCTCTAGGAAGGGGAATTCTGGGTTATAATTATCTCTAACTAAATATGAACCCTACAGGGGTGTGGTTGAATCCACAAGTGAAGCGGGCTTGATAATGCACCTTGTGGGGGTAACCGAAGGGTGACGGTTATCAGGTGCTGATTGAGTCCCAGAATCATGGATACCAGGACTTGCTGTGCTAGATCGAACGACGTCAGACAGGCTTGAACATTTGGAGAGGGAACCCTCGCCGTGCTCTGTACTCACTGTGGCGCGACCCTGACCCTGCTCGGATGGACCCTTGCCCTTTGAGGAGTCTGGTTCCTCATTTGGTCGTAATGTCATGGGGGAGAGAGCCCCCTTATCAACCTTGTCTGTGGCATGGTCTCCTGGGTCTGGTGAAAGATCCCTGGAAACGACATTGCCATTGGATAAAATGATGCTCTACTCGTCCTCGTAGCAGGCATCCATGTCAAGTTCTGCGTAGACTACCAAATCGAACCAATTCTCCGCATTCCACTCTCCTGCCATGAAAGCATCAGAGTTGAAAATAAAGACAATTTGTCAAAAAGAAAAGGAGAAATCGAAAGATCCTCACAGACAGCGACAACTGTCGATGGTTTAATATCGATCTTATAAATGAATGATGGGGACTCTCCTAGAGTTAAACCACATAGAAAGAGACACGGGGATTTTATACAGGTTCGGGCCTTCTCCTAAGAGAATAATAACCCTACTCGTGTGTTGTTGTATTGACTATGCTTTACAACAGGGAAGAAATCACTAGAACTAGGGTTTGACTATGCTTTGCAACAGGGAAGAAATCACTAGAACTAGGGCTTAATGACTTCTATCTGCTGATCTTATCTTGTGTTCATTGTTGTTGTTCTTGCCTTCTGTCCACCAGCTTTACTCCTTATATAGCATGTGAAGGGGTGGCAGTTGTCCCGTATCAAAATGCGTCTCACCGTTTGATGAAATACGCACGTTCAATGACAGTTATTGTCAGGGACTAATCCTCCCACGTTGCCTTGTAGTTATGTCAGAGACAGAGGCTTAATATGTGTTGTTATCCCAAAGAATAACAACATATATTAACTATTGTGTGTATTAAATACAGCGCATAAGTGTCCCTAGTCGATTAGGCCCACATGTATGTAGGTTTTGTTGACCATAGGGTGGTCATAGTAAAGCTTACGACCATGAAGTGATCGTAGCAAGGCTTACGATCATGAGGTTGTAGAAAATCTTACGACCACTAGGTAGTCGTAGAAGAACTTACAACCATATATGGTGGTCGTAAAATGGTTTACGACCACTCGGGTAAGTTTCCCCCTTATTAACGATAAGGGGTATCCTTAAGAATAACATGAAGATATTTCTATCTATAATAACAATTACAGATAAACAATTTAATTAATTGAGGATTATTAGATCCTCGTCAGTACTCTTTTGAGGTTGTGCTTAAGAAATTTGCGGCTCTCTCGTCGTGATTATTTCATTGTTGTTATTTGGTTATCTACAAGATTCATCTACTTTGTTCTTGATACCGTGTGCGCTCGTGCCGTTTCTCACAAACTTTGATTTGATCTGGGGTTGTTGCCTGCTGCGCATAAAAAGGCGTATTATAATATAACACACTTCTACAATTTAATGCCAACACAGATTGGATAGATGTACAGTTAAGAATGGCTTTCCTCTTGTCAGATGTTGTCTGTGATACCATTTTCTAACAATTTTGTGTTCCCTATCAAATTAGTTACTAGAAACTAAAACTGAGATTGTCTATCCTGTTAAGAGCCTGTTTGGGATGGTTTCAGTTTTGGCTTTTCGCTCGGAAAAGCCGAACGCCGTTCCCAACGGGTGGCTTTCTCTAGTCGGTTTTATGAAGCCGCCATAACGTCGCGAAGCCGGTCAGCCAGATTTCTCGTGGCTTCAACGGGATGGACTTCTGTGTTTGCCCCTAGAGTTTGGGGGTATTTACCCACCCCTTGCCACTAAACAAAACCCCCAAATCCCCCTCCTCCTCCGAACTAGTCACGCCTGCTCCTCCATCCTCCCTCCTCCATCCTCCCTCCTCCTCCTGCACCGCTCCCGCCCTCCTCCCTCCTCCTACCTCCCTCAACGCCGTTGCCGCTCTCCTCCCTCCCCCCGACAACATTGCCTTTCTCCCTCCTTCCTCCTCTTCCCGACGCCACAGTCGCCTTTGGCCTCCTCCCGACGCCGCAACCGCCTTCCTCCTCCCGCCGCTGCCCTCCTCCTCCCCCGCCACCACCGCCTTCCTCCCTCCCTCAGCATAGCTACCGCCATCGTCCTCCCTCCACCGTCGTCGCTTCATTTGTTTTCTTGTTTTTTGATATAGTTAATTTTCCTTTTGAAGTGGATCGGATGCCCAGGAGGGGGTGAATTGGGATTCTTTTTGCTAATGGATAATTTAAAAAACTAATATTTTCTAACCCAACCTATGTGTCTATGGTTTCTAGTGGTTCCAATCCTACACAATTCTAGTATCTAGGAATTTGAAATGGCAAGAAAGTAAATGCATAAACGTAAAATAGATAAGAGGCACAACCAATTTTTTACCGATGTCTCGAAGATTCGGCAATCTCCCCTACTCCTCATTGGAGCGAGTATTGCCCTAACTTGAAACCACGCAAGGAACCAAGCCTTCCACTCGTGGTAGTCCTTCTCCACTCCAGATAGGTGGCCTCCGAACCTTCACAATATTCCCGGTACCTTCTGCAAGCTCCTCCTTGAAAGGTCACCGAGAACCACGCCTCCAAGCCATCTAAGAGACATCGATCTCCAAAGGTAACAACCCTAGACCATCACTTGAACCTAGAAAGGTCAATCAACTAGAGTGATGCACACTAAAGGCCTATGCCACCTCTCAAATCTCTCAAAATATGCTCTTGAATGTTCTTGAGTACTCTTGATCTTCCTTTGGTATGAGGTGAACCCGTAGAGTGGCCAAGAGAGCTAACAAAAATGTCTATGCTAAGTATTTATAGCCCCTTGAAGAAACTAGGTGTTACACCCAATTTTCTGATAAATTAGCACCTTCCGGATCATCCTTAGATCCAGATGATTCTTTCCATCCAGATCATCCTGAATGTACAAAAGTTTTAGCCCATGTCAAAAACTAGCTCTCTGTCTCAATGATCCGCTTGCTTGTTTGATAGCTTCCGGATCAAACTTACATTTGGATGATCCTTTCCATTCGGATCTCCTGAAAGTACAAAAGTTTTAGCCCATTCCGAAAACCAACTCTCTGTCTCAATGATCTGCTTGCTTGTCTGGTACCTATAGGATCATCTGAAATGTGTAGCTTTCCAACACCTTGAAAATCATCACCTTCGTCTCCAATGATCCGCTTCCTTATCCGATAGCTATAGGATCATCCGGAATGCATTGACATTTTTCAAACTTAGCCAATAGTGCTCCAATTTTGATTTCGTTGCAACTTCAACTTTTCCATGGGCTTCCTTTGACTAGAAATAAGCTAAACAAGCCTAGTGTGCATCACAACTAGCTACTCAACCTAACCAAGCTCAAGCTACTAGCCTAGACCCCCTTTAATAGTATGGCCAAAGCGAAAACAAAGGACCTATTACTAAAATGATCCATCCCCGACTCCCTCGATCATTTCTAAAACACAAAGTCCTTAATCTTCAACTAATTTCATGCTTTGCCTTCAATGTCCATTTAGGGTCAACACTTAGCCCACATATCTAACCATCACCGAGACCTAACTTGAACCTATGCTTCACAAAAGAGTTAGTCCCAAAGATTAAGTTGTCATTAATTACGAAAACACGAAATAGGGGCCTATATGCTTACACCTTTTTTTATATTTTTTTCTTGATATAATGAATTATTTATGTAATAATTGAATTGGCTACTTGTGTAATCATGAAAATAGACCAGTTGTCATTAATTACCATCAATTGTGTTAATTGTCATTAAGATTTACGTGTGTGCAATTTGTCGTTAAATGTCATTAATTGCCGTCAATTGCGTTAGTTATCATTCAGATTTACTTGTGTACAAATTGTCATTAATTATCGTTAAATGTTGTTAATTGTCATCAATTGTGTTGATTGTCGTTAAGATTTACTTGTGCGCAAATTGACGTCAATTGTCGTTTAATGTCTTTAATTGCCATTAATCGCTATTAAGATTTACTTGTGTGCAAACTGTTGTTAATTATTGGTAGTTGTCGTTAATTGCTACCAGTTGTATTTACTTGTCGTTAAACGGCATCAAACAAGCCATCATTTTCCTTA
Source organism: Phyllostachys edulis (assembly GCA_036346405.1). Classification (NCBI taxonomy): domain Eukaryota; kingdom Viridiplantae; phylum Streptophyta; class Magnoliopsida; order Poales; family Poaceae; genus Phyllostachys; species Phyllostachys edulis. The sequence continues at coordinate 53,193,165 of CM070552.1, read as the reverse complement.
TTGGCATTTAAGACATTTCCTAACTCAGAAGCTCCAGCCAACCTACCTAAAAGCCAGACTATCAAACACCAAACAGTTTCAGCTTAGTTGTTCAGTCATACAGCTCAGCCGAAAGCTGTTTTTTAGAAAAGATGCCGCCATGCCAAACACTCCTAGGATATTTTCAAACAGTACACCCACAACCTAACTGAAAGTGCAGTGAAAATTATGTTGATTAGGATAGGTTTATATACTTTTCTGCCATACTCACAAAAGCTTACAAGTGCAAATATTATTGGTTGCCTGCGACTAAGATGTTCACTTTGCCATCTCATACACACGACTCTCTCATATCTCTGCATGCAGTTGCAGACTCTCCTTCAACTCTGCAACTACTCTTGCTCAAGAAACATGGAGGAATTGCAGAACAAGCAGCTGTCTGAAAGTAACATTCCTATCACACTCCCCTCCTCCATTTCCAGGCTCCTGCTCTCCCTGTTCCACAGATGGATGCCAAAGCTCTCACCTTTGATGTTGTCTACCTTGGCCTTCACCCACCTCTCGTCTTTCCTGTCCTTGGGTGCAAGAAACAGCCCGCCGATCTTGTTCCAGTCCACGGGGTAGAACGCCCGCGGCGGCAGCACCGTCACGTCGAGCCCCGGTCCCTGGCGCCGCAGCCTCGCCGTCACCCTCGACACCAGGTACGGCCCGTTGTGTCCCCACTTGCTCCCGTCGAACGTGGTGGTGAACTCAGCAATGAACTCGCGCAGCAGCGGGTGGCCCCGGTCGAACACCATCACGGCGTTGTTCAGCCGCATCCAGTCGCCGGTGGCCGCGTCCACGGCCTGCGCGCCGATGGCGTTGCGGAGGTCTGAGAAGGACCTGAGGACTACGACGTCGGCGTCGAGGTAGACGCCCCCGTACTTGTACAGCAGCGCGAGGCGGAGGAGGTTGGAGAGGTTCTGCCCGAGGGGCACGCTGCCGGGGCTGATGTCCCCGCGCTGCACCGTTCCGAGCCACGCCTCGGCGGGCGTGCCACTCAGCAGGTAGGCCAAGTCGGGCGATGCGGCAGCGACGCGGAAGCCGTGTTCGAGGAACGGCCTGAGCCTGTCGCTGCCGCCCTCGGAGTCCAAGGTGTCGGAGGCGATGAGGAGGCAGGCGTCGCGGTGCCACCTGAAGAGGCTCTCCACAACGAGGAGCTCGCGGCGGCCGAACTTCTCGAGCGGGGAGAGCCACGTCATGAAGAAGCGGTGGCCGCACGGCCACGGCGACGCGAAGAGCTCGGCCGCGCGCTCGGCGAACCGCCGCGTCCGGGGAGTCTGCCTGGACAGGATCTTGAGGAGGCTCTTGTTTCTCTTCGTGGAGACCTTCTTGCTGTTCGTCTTAACATGAAAGGCTCGCAAGGTCTTGTCCAAAGAGACATCAAGGCTGGTAGTAGTGGTGGTGGTAGCATTTGGTTTCGAAGGCGGCGGCGGCGACGACGACGACGAGACATGAAAGGCTCGCAAGGTGTCCTTGGAGACATCAAGGCTGGTAGTAGCGGTGGTGGTAGCATTTGGTTTCGAAGGCGGCGGCGGCGACGAGACATGAAAGGCTCGCAAGGTCTTGTCCATGGAGACATCAAGGCTGGTAGTAGTGGCGGTGGTAGCGTTTGGTCTCGAAGGTGACTGCGGGAGGAGAGGGCGGAGGAGGAGGATAAAGGTGGTGTGCGAGAGGAGGAAGACGAGGGAGAGGAGGAGGAGGAGGACGGGGAGGGAGAGGGAGAGGGAGAGGGAGAGGAGGAGCAACGGCAATGGCCTCCGAGGGGTCAGCGGCATCGTGGGAGGAACGAAGAAGAGGGAAGTGGGAGATGCAGCAGGAGTAGCCATGGTGTTCTTGGCACCTTGCACCTTGGCTGCCGCCATGTGCATACGTGCAAGTGTGCAACGGCTGCCGCTTAGCGCTAAGTAATTTTCTTCGTGGTCTTTGAAACAGGGGAAGGGAGGGGGCGCCATCCGCATGAGCAGCTGTTGATACGTTAAAATTAAGTACACTTGCAAGTTTCAGGATTTGCTTTAGGGTCACTGGCTCATTGGTTTATGTACTTATGTTATATGTTGTCAATCATCCCAAGTCTACAGGACATATGTGTGTATGTATGTTTACTTCCATTTATGAGAAAGTATTGCTCCAGTTGGGCACTTTGATCGGTCTGTTTAATTAAGAAATGGGGTTGTCTATTCATAAGGTGACTGAATTTTTTTTAAGCACAAATCATATTTGTCACCTATTGGATCAACGTCCAATCATATGCCGTATCAATCTCTACGTAAATCTAATGGTCACAAAAATTGACTTAGACTTAAATTAGAAAATTTCAAGCGACTTAGAAATAGTAAATCCGTTAAGAAATACTCGCTCCAGTTCACAAAAACAAGTCATTTTGGGTATCGACACGGTCACTAAAATACAATTTTGACCACTAATTACTATTGTAATATATTTGTAAACCTAATAAAATTATAATATTATGAAAGTACCTTTTGAGATGAATCTACACATATGATTTTTATGTATCTAATTTAAATATTTAAAAAGATATCGATGGCCAAAATTTCTAAAGTTTGACTGCACATGTTCCAAAATGACTTTTTTTGTGAACCAGACGGGGTATATTTCAGTGGTAGTTGAACAAGCAATATGCTTATATGCATAGACAAAAAGTTGGGATGGCAAACTGAATAGTATGCAAGGATAACATATCATAATAACTAGCCAAGTGTCCGTGCATTGCAACGAATCTCGAATAAAACATACTATAAATTTTAATCATGTGAGTTTCCCTTTATAATTAACCAGGTCGCACTAAATCAACCATATGAAATTCATCGCGCAAAAATAATGAGTAAATTTCACAAAACTACAATTTATTGTCAAAACTATCACAAAACTATTGGTTTAAGCAACAACTTCATGTAACTACAGATTTAAAGAACAAACATTTCACATAAATACAGGTTTTGACATTTCCATCATATGCTATGGTTGCATAATGACAGGGCCCACCTGACAGTGAAATGTGAGACCTGGTAATGAAATGGACGTGTAAGGCTACATTGTGATGTTGGCACGTGGGTCCAAGTGTTTAGAACCGCAGCATATGACTAAAATCTCAAAATATGTAGTTATGTGACACATTTGCCCCTTAAATCTGGAGCTTTGTGAAATTGTTATTTAAACATGTAGCTTTGTGATAGTTTTGACAATCAACATGTAGTTTTGTTAAATTTACTAAAAACATAATTAACTACTATAGTATATACTCACTAACATATTCATCGTGCACAAAATAATTATCACTAGATCTAGAAATTCATACGAAATTCACATATGTTTAGGAGCCATAGAGAATTATAATGCAAGCCGCATACATACACATATGATCATATTTTCTATAAAAAAAACCTTTTAGGTGGATGTAGCGTCGTCTCCAACTGAAATATTTATAAAAGTAGGTATTTTCGTTTCTTAATAGAATATTATAGCAATTCCCTTTCTTTTTCCTGCATCCAATATATGAGCCCAAAACGCACAACTTGCATTATTTTGTTCAGTGCTGCCTCAACGAGGACCTAAAATTTTGGAGTCCTTTGCACGCTCAATTGGAATGTAGTAGGGATAACCGACAACGATAACGTGTGCACATGTTAATGCTTACAACTTGGATCTCTCGGAAGACTTGGGTCATGAAAAATTATCGATATAAGTAGACGGGACGGGAGCAATGGACGATCATGATCCTATCCGATTCTCATACTTTCTGCACTCTGGTCAACTTAAGCATCACGAGAACGGCCTCATTTCCAAGACTTTCGAATGAGATCGACCAGCCGTAGCATCTAGGCTGTACGAAATATGCGATTATATGTACCTTCATTAGTATATAACACTCGACTTCCATGTGATTAGTATATAACACTCGACTTCCATGTGATCCGGGCATATGCTATAAATGGGCGGTACTTTATATATAGTAACACATTTCTGATCACTCCAGTGCGTTTATGGGATTATATACAACAAGCAATTGTCAATGCTTTGGCAACGCAACTGTGCAAGTGTCTGAATGACTCACTCTAAAAAATATCGGAGACTACTCATCGAGCTTGTATTGCAGGACATAGTTTGACTAGCTTTATCATTGGGATCTCACAAACGTTTCACTGACAAAACTAGAACGTGCTTTTCTTCAAAATGACAGTAAAGCTAGGAACAAAACAGGAGAGATAGTAGCATGATAAGCACATTTTGCAGCTTCAACAACGCTAGCATGATAAGCACATTTTGCAGCTTCAACAACGCATGTTTAGTATAGCAGTGAGTGTGGGCGTAGTAGTTAGTTCAAAGAAATGGCGTGATGGGATCATGGTCATGGGATAGAGCAAATCCACAAATCTAGATCTTTTGTGGTTCTTCTCTAATGCCAAACTTTCTGGTATCTTGTCAATGTAAATATAGAGCCGTGACAAAATTGGATTTGGTCCGAAATATTGCACATGAATCGAAAAAAAATATACTGTCGTGAATTATAAGCTGGATAATTCTGGACAGGCAAGCACACAATCAAACCCCAACTCATGGCTACTTCTACATTAGGTTCATTGCTTCTACAAACACTATCTTTTGTATCGATAGATTCAACTCTTCTGGCACAGCTTATTACGGCATATTTTGACATACATACATCGGCGCCATGCATCCCAGCTTGTCCCTCGAACAGCGAGTACTGCTCATCACCACTGTGCATGATCCCCTCTGCGATCAGCTGGTTAGCTCGGTCGAGGATAAAGCAAGCGAAGGCTTTAGCACGGTAGAGGTACTCCTTGTTCTTGGTTAGGCGGTAAAGTGAGAGATGTGTAGGCATTCCCGCATGCTCCATGACATATTCCAACTCTTTTGAGCAGCCCTCCTTTCCAGACGACCTCCGCTGCCTCCAGGAATCGCTCTTCTGAGAACACCTTGAGAAGATACATTGCTTTTACTACGCAAGCTCCAAATTGCATAGAAAGGAAGCAGAAGCACAGAGCAAATGCTTGAGATGATTTGGGATCAGAAAACAAACGTGAGTGTTGGAATTAATATGGGCTAGGTCTAATTTTAATTCTAATTAATTCATGAAAAATCTCAAAGGCCTATATACACGTGCTAAAACTGTTTAGTCCCACATGAAGAGATGAAGGGGGGTTACACCATTTAATAAGATGAAACGTGGTAGCCCCCTTGTAGAATTGGAGAGAGCCAATACATGCGCGCGATCGCTCGCTCGCCGAGCCGAGCGTGTGCGCGTGTGCGCGCAGGCGTGTCGGGTGTGTGCGCGTTTTTCTCGGGTGCAGGCGCGTTTTTCTTTATCTATTCGAAAATCGAAACACACCGACTCGTAGTAAATAGCATTAACAAACGGCTGGTAGTAACGGTTCAGTTATTAGTGAGTAGTGGCTGCGGTTAACACTGGTTGATTGCAAATCAATGGTGGTCATTTCCTTGGTGAATCAAAAGCCTCTGGCCTCTTTGTTTTTGGCATTTAGAAAGCATAGCGACTGGTTCTTCTCCACTTCTCTCCACGAAAGACATAGGATAGAACTCCATTGTTTGTTGTTGTCTTTGGCGATCTCCATCCCGGCGAGGCGCGTGTACGGCCACACCAGGAGAGCAGGCCTCCGGAACCCTCGTCCTTGAAGGCTTGCACGAGCGAGGATGAATAAGGTTTTTGGGGAGCGTTCGCACGACTGCTCAATTGTTGACGAACAACGATCTCACCAAGACTCCTACTGCTGCTTCTTCTTCCACTGGATCTGGGTATGGCTATCTCGCACTTGTTGTTTGGTTAGCTTTACTATCAGTTGTTGCCTTGAACACTGAGATAGATATGCTAGTTTCTGTCCTTCTAGAAATTGGTATGGCTATAGTGTTCTTGATTATCTGCTTTATGAAAATGGCAAGAGTAATTTCCATGATTTATCTAGCACATTTTTGGATTAAAGTAATTCAAAAAATGCTTATATGTTCAACAATCCAAAAACCTTATTCTACGCATTTTTCGTCAACTGGCTTTGCTGCTGCGCTCAAACCCTCTGAGTTCGATGGTGCGAATTATAAGAGGTGGCACACCAAGATGGTGCTTTGGCTAACTGCCATGAACGTTTTCCATGTGGCAAATGGCAAGCCTGAAGGAACACTTACTCCTGAACATGATCAAGCGTTTGAGGTTGTTGATAACCTTTTTAAAGGTGCCGTGGTTAGTGTTCTTGGTGAGAAGTTAGTTGATGCATACATGGTGATTAAAACTGGGAAAGAGATGTGGAATGCACTCGAGGCCAAGTTTAGGGTTTCAGATGTAGGCAGTGAATTGTATCTCATGGAGCAATACCATGACTATAGAATGGTTGATGGCCGTTCTGTAGTTGAACAGGCTCATGAGATACATTCCATGGCCACAGAACTTGAGCACTTCAAGTGTGTGCTACCGGACAAGTTTGTCGTGGGAGGTATTATTGCCAGGCTTCCTCCTTCTTGGAGGAATTTTGCTACTTCTCTGAAACTCAAAAGATAAGAGTTTTCTGTTGAAAATCTCATTGGGTCTCTTGATGTTGAAGAGAAGGCGAGGGCAAAAGATATACACACTAGATGTAATGAGAGACATTCCAGTGCCAATGTGGTGTAGAAGAAGAATGGCCAAGTTCAAAAGTTCAAAGGCAAGAACAAGACTGCACAAACAACTAGCTTCAAGAAGAAGAAGAAGAAGACAAAGGATGGCCTTTGCTTTGTGTGTGGCGAACCTGGTCATTGGGCCAAGGATTGCAGCCAACGCAAGGGTGGGAAGAATCAGCAAGGGCAGAATTCCAAGTCTGCTAATACTGTTGTTAGTACTACTGAGATGGGAACATCAAGATATGGTAATTTACCTATTGTTCTTTCCGTATGTCAATCTACCGATTGATGGATAGACACTAGTGCTAATATACATGTGTGTGCTGATATTTCATTGTTCTCTTCTTACCAGGTCACTCGGGATTCAAATTGTTCTAATGGGGAACGGGTCACATGCCATCGCTCATGGTGTTGGCACTACGATCCAAGTTTACTTGGGGAAGATTGTGCAATCAAGAACGCGTGCATCATGTGCCATCTATCAATAAGGATCTCGTTAGCGGATCTCTTCTGTGTAGAGATGGTTTTAGACTGGTATTTGAGTCCAATAAATTTGTAATGTCCAAGTGTGGACAATTTGTTGGTAAAAGCTATGTGTGCGGAGGCTTGTTCCGCCTATCTCTTTCAGATTTGTGTAATAATGTTGTGAACCATGTTTGTAGTGGTAATGAGACTACTATTTGGCATTCACGACTTTGTCACATAAATTTTGGTTGCATGACGCGGTTAGCCAGTTTAGAGTTAATCCCGAAATTCACCCTTGCCAAAGGTTCTAAGTGTCAAGTTTGTGTGCAATCAAAGCAGCCTCGTAAGCCTCATTAGGCCGCGGAGGTAAGAAACTTGGCACCATGAGAACTCATACATTCAGATCTGTGTGAGATGAATGGTGTGTTGACAAAAGGTGGTAAGAGATATTTCATGACTTTGATTGATGACTCTACTAGGTTCTGCTATGTGTATCTTTTGAAAACTAAAGATGAAGCTCTTCACTACTTTAAAATCTATAAGGCAGAAGTTGAGAACCAACATGGAAGGAAAATCAAAAGGGTTAGATCTAATCGTGGTGGTGAGTACTTTTCTAATGAGTTCAATTTATTCTGTGAGGAACATGGTATAATCCATGAGAGGATGCCTCCCTATTCACCCCAGTCAAACGGGGTTGTTGAAAGAAAGAACCGCACTCTAACTGATTTGGTTAATGCCATGTTAGACACAGCGGGTCTTTCCAAAGCATGGTGGGGGGAGGTTATATTGACTTCATGCCATGTCCTAAACAAGATTCCCACAAAAAATAAAGAGATAACCCCATATGAACAATGGGAGAAGAAAAGATTATCACTTTCATACTTGCACACTTGGGGTTGTTTGGCGAAAGTCAATGTGCCAATTCCCAAAAAACGCAAGCTTGGACAAAAAACCGTGGATTGTGTCTTTCTAGGCTATGCTCACCATAGTGTTGGATATAGATTTCTAGTGGTAAAATCTGGAGTACCTGACGTACTTGTCAGTACAATTATGGAGTCCAGAGATGCTACATTCTTTTAGGATATTTTTCCGATGAAAGATATGCCTAGTTTATCAAGTCAGGAGCCTGATACAACTCCTGAACCTGCTATTCCAAAGGAATATTTTGAGCAAACCCCTGAGCAAATTCCTGAGGAGGAAGACAATGAAACTCTGAGGAAGAGTAAAAGACAAAGGACTGCAAAGTCTTTTGGTCCTGATTTCATTGTGTACCTTGTGGATGATACTCCAAGTACCATTTCTGAAGCATATGCTTCTCCAGATGCAAAATAGTGGAAGGAAGCAGTCCATAGTGAAATAGATTCCATTATCTCTAATGGAACTTGGGAGATCACTGAGCGTCCTTATGGTTGTAAACCTGTAGGATGTAAGTGGGTGTTCAAAAAGAAGTTTAGGCCTGATGGTACTATCAAGAAGTACGGCTTGTGGCCAAGGGTTATACCCAAAAGGAAGGCGAAGATTTCTTTGATACTTATTCACCTGTGGCTAGATTGACCACTATTCGAGTGCTACTATCTCTGGCTGCCTCACACGGTCTTCTCGTTCATCAGATGGACGTTAAGACGGCTTTCCTAAATGGAGAGTTGGACGAGGAAATTTACATGGAATAGCCAGATAGATTTGTAGTAGATGGTCAAGAAGGAAAGGTGTGCAAGTTGTTGAAATCTTTGTATGGTCTTAAACAAGTACCTAAGCAGCGGCATGAAAAGTTCGACAGAACTTAAACATCTACAGACTTTATTGTGAATGAAGATGACAAATGTGTGTATTATCGCCATGGTGGGGGTGAGGGAGTCATTCTATGTCTGTATGTTGATGACATACTAATCTTTGGGACCAACCTTATGTTGGGTCACGGGGTAGGCTACGATAGCTACAAACAAAAATTTCTACCACGCAAACCAGGAAGCCATGCAAGTAGATGATCATAGATCGTTACCACCGAGCGCCAGTAGCAATGGAAGAAGGGTTGGAGCATCGGTCCAACGAAGAGCGCGCCGATGAAGCGGTCAGAATCGATCGTCAACGCCCAATGAAGTCGATGCGAAGGGTCGAGTCGATCGTCTAATGTCCTCACGAGCCGATCGTCTCCTCTAGCAACGCTCTGCGTTCCTTGTGAAGATCGCGGATCGCCCTCAAGCGCAACAATCGTAGTAGCGCCTACACGGTATCCACACGCCCAGGAAGGAACAACCGAACGCCGGTGTGCGGCGACTAAGTCGCACGGTGGAGCTCTCAAGGAGATGGCGGCTAGGGTTTCGTGGTGTTTCACACATCTTTCCAATAGCCTCATGCACCTCCTTATATAGTGCTTGTGACGGATCCTATCCGGACACGCCATTTAATCGTATTCGATCGGTTTGTTCCAACCCGCTAAGTGTGTGACCAGAGGTTCATGTGTAGTTCGGTTGTGACTCGAAACCCTTTCCGACCACGAGTCGTGTGACTCCTAGCGTAACATATCGATTCCCGAATACACACAAATTATATCGGACTTAACCTTGATGCAATATGATATACGACCAGTCCTCATCACTTACGACCGATTCAGATTTGATCACGACCAACTCGTAACTCCTCACGACTTGGTTTCGACTACTCAGGATTACGCTCACCGCCCTCGACTAGCTCAGATTTGCTTTCGACCACCAGAATCGCTCGACCGAGAGACCTACTCGTATACTCCCTTTGCCTCACGATGTCCGGTTGAACTCCGTGAGATGTTGTGTCATCCATGGATCGCTCAATACTTTCGATCGAGTATCGATAACTTTACGTGGTCGAACACTTGACTACTAGTGGCATGGCCATGCACTTTCTTTATCCGATCACAACGAGGGGCCCAGAGACATCTCTCCCGATATGTTAGGAGGGCAAATCCCATATCCGACCAAATCACATTCCTCTCTATGTTTCAGAGCATACCCGAAAGTTACCTTTATAACTACCCAGTTACGGTGTAGCGTTTGGCAACCCCTAAGAGTGCTCTTACACATGTAGGAAACCATGCTGATCTCAGGTCTAAGGATTATACATCATCATTGCTTGAGACCAACTAATGACACATAGATTCATAACAATCTCAATAGTGTCTCAAGGTGGGTCTTATCCAACATCATGTTCTCTAACATGTGTCCATATTATCGGTTTGATATCCCCATATCTATGACTCGTGAAACATAGTCATCAACCAATACATATGCTAGTCTATTCATATGTGTCCTCATATGTTTACGACCAGGGATCGTGTAAGAATAATCATCGCAGAAATATAGAGTTTCACAACCAAGTCACATACTTGATAATAAATATCAACAATATTATTCTAGGAACAAGATAACACATTATCCAATGTCATGAACATAATGAAATATAATCATCTCTATGATTGCCTCTAGGGCATATTTCCAACACCTTAATGTGATTAAGGAGGTCAAGGATTTCTTGTCTCAGAATTTTGAGATGAAAGATCTGGGAGTAGCTGATGTTATCTTGAACATCAAGCTGTTGAGAGGTGATGATGGTGGGATTACATTGTTGCAATCCCATTATGTGGAAAAGGTTCTGAGTCGTTTTGGTTATAGCGACTACAAATCCTCTCCAACACCTTATGATTCTAGCGTGTTGCTTAGGAAGAATTAGAGAATAGCCGAGACCAATTGAGATATTCTCAAATAATTGGTTCACTCATGTATTTAGCTAGTGGTACTGACACGACATCTCGCTTGTCGTGAGCAAACTAAGTCGCTTTTGTTTCAATCCGGAGATGATCATTGGCATGCTCTTGAGAGGGTAATGCGCTATCTAAAGGGTACTATGAGCTATGGCATTCATTATACCGCACCCTGTGTATTGGAGGGTTATAGCGATTCAAACTGGATATCTGATGCTGATGAGATTAAGGCCATAAGTGGATATGTCTTCATACTTAGAGGTGGCACTGTTTCATGGAAGTCTTGCAAGCAGATCATCTTAACGAGGTCAACAATGGAAGCGTAACTCACAAAGATTAGATATCGCCATTGTTGAAGCCGAATGGCTTCGTGAGCTCTTGATGGATTTGCCGGTGGTTGAAAAACCAGTACCGGCTATTCTGATGAACTGTGACAACCACATTGTGATCGTCAAGGTGAACAGTTCTAAGGATAATATGAAGGCATTAAGACATGTGAAGAGAAGATTGAAGTCTGTCAGGAAAATGAGAAACTCCGGAGTAATAGCTTTGGATTACATCCAAACAGCTAAGAATCTGGCAGATCCTTTCACAAAGGGTTTATCACGGAATGTGATAGACAATGCATCGAGGGAGATGGATTTGAGACCCACATGAGTTATACCATAGTAGTAACTCATCCTATGTGATCGAAGATCCTGTGAAGTAGGATTGGCGAAACAAGCTATTGGTTAACTAGGAGGAGAGTACCTTTATAGACCCACTCCATTAGAGATGCAATTCTCTCCTAAACTGTATGGCAGGTTGATTTTTATCTTAATATGTTCTGTGGTTGTTTAAGCAAAGATGCTATCCTATAGAGCAGTCTTGAAAGAACACACCTATATGAGCCCGACTGCTAGTCACAGTCTATGAAATAGGGTAATTTCTAGGAAGCTCATGAATAGGCCAGAAGTATGACTTATATGCTCCAATCCGCGGGGATGCTTGGCAGTCTAGTATCAGTTAAGGACTTAAGTGAAACTTATTCACACAAAACTGCCAATTCAAGGCTTAGTCCATTGTGCAGTTGTGGATAAGTGTAGCTTCTGTTCTAGGTGGATGTTCAACCTTAACTGATATCCATCGAAACACTGGTATATTAAAACAATATTGTGGATCAAGGCATTTGACATGTGCCCTTGAGATCTAGTGGGGGATTGTTGGAATTAATACGGGCTAGGCCCAATTTTAATTCTAATTAATTCCTGGAAAATCTCAAAAGCCCATGTGTACGTGCTAAAACTGTTTAGTCCCACATGGAGAGATGAAGGGGAGTTACACCATTTTATAAGATGGAACGTGGCAGCCCCCTTGTGGAATTGGAGAGAGCCAATACACGCCACAAGACTCGCCGCCGCCGAAAGCAAAGGCGGTGCGCGACGCAGTACGCAGTACGCGTGCGTAGGCGTGTCGGGTGCGGGTACGTTTTTCTTTATCTATTCGAAAATCGAAACGCACCGACTCGCGGTAAATGGCATTAACAAACGACTGGTAGTAACGATTCGGTTACTAGTGAGTAATGGCTCTAGTTAACACTAGTTGATTGCGAATCAATGGTGACCGTTAATCAAAAGCCTTTGGTCTCTTTGTTTTTGGCATTTAGAAAGCATAGCGACTGGTTCTTCTCCACTTCTCTCCATGAAAGACATAGGACAAAACTCCATTGTTTGTTGTTGTCTTTGGCGATCTCCATCCCGGCGAGGCGCGTGTATGGCCACACTAGGAGAGCAGGCCTCCGGAACCCTTGTCCTTGAAGGCTTGCACGAGCGAGGACGAATAAGGTTTTTGGGGAGTGTTCGCACGACTGCTCAATTGTTGACGAACAACGATCTCACCAAGACTCCTACTGCTGCTTCTTCTTCCACTGGATCTGGGTATGGCTATCTCGCATTTGTTGTTTGGTTAGCTTTACTATCAGTTGTTGCCTTGAACACTGAGATAAATATGCTAGTTTCTGTCCTTCTAGAAATTGGTATGGCTATAGTGTTTGACCCTGGTGTTCTAGTATGAGTGATCCTAATGATATTTATTTCCGGATCGGTCTCTGTGCGTGTGGGTGGTATGTTAGACTAGAAAAATAGCTCGAGGCTCGCGAGCTAACTTGGCTCAGACCAAGCTCGAGCCGGCTTGGCTCGAGCTCATGATGTTCTCAAGCCGAGCCAAACCTTTTCTGCAGATCGCAAAAAAAATTGAGCTGAGCCCGAGTCGCTCACGAGCCGCTCGTTCGGCTTGTGGGCCTTTTGTCAGCCCACAAAGGCCCACGAGCATTGAGTATTGAGTAAACCCTAGAGAGCCTAGCACACACCCAACCACACATACCTCTGAGCTCTCCCATTCCTAATCCGGTCGAGTCCACTCACGTCTCCTACCCAGTCCGTCACCCCATCCTCCGGCCCGCCGCCCCCGCGCAGTCCTCCCCTCGTCATCTGCACTGTCGCCCCGTCCTCCTCAGCCGCCCCTCCTCCATCTGTCGCCCTACTCTACTCCTCACTAGCCCGCTTGGTAGGATGGCTCTGCCGCTCTGCTCCTCACCGGCCTGCTTCTGTGCCTAGCGCCGTGTATCTTAATTAGACACTCTGAATCATCATACTTCTTATTTTTCTAGCAAATTAAGACTAGGCTATAATTGGGTGCATGTAACTCTTTAGTTGTGCTTTTTTGGCTTTGGATGATATTTGGAAACAACATAGCTTCAGTGCATTTTCTGGACTGGGATGCTCAACAATAGGTAGAAAAGTAGTAATAAAAATGGGTAGCAAAGTGTTGTTTTGAAGTACTTTTATATGTTTATTGCTAAGTGCTAACCGTGTGTTGATTCTTGTTGCAACAAACTTTCGTAGCTAAAGGATGTTTCCAAGTATTGAAAATGCATATTTTCCCCCACACATTAGTGGTTGTTTCAGTTCATTGTGCTTAGTGTAAGCTTTGCATACAAGGGCAGCAGAGTACTGCATCAACAAAAGAGTTAACTCAACTCACCATGAGCAAGAACGACCCTACCGAGCCGCCTTTCAAGCCAAGCTTTATTCCTAGCTCGCTTCCAAATGAGCCGTGCTGTCATGTTCGCACCGAGCTTAGCTCATTTTCAGCCCTAGTGGTATGAGTGTGGTGTGTGTTGACTGTTTGTATGCTTTGTACTTTAAAACAAAGATAAAGCTTGGCCAAATAATCCTGAAGAAAATTCTGTGTGGACAAGCTCAAACCGGGCATGGTAACGGAGATAAAACACTCCTGAGTCGAGGAGGCCCATAAGAAGTGTGAGCTGCTATAGGCTTGTCTTTCGGGTGATCTCTCTCTCCCCCTTTTTTTTCTTTGCTTTGTTTTTTTTCTAATAAAGGTGTTGACCAAACCATCTGATCTTACTAGTAGGGTGCTCGTGCGTCGCAACGGAACTCTAAAAGAGAGTGATACATATCAGCAGACAAGATCCTAAGTTACATAATAAATATCATTTTTCTTTTACACGCATATAAACAAAAACATTAACACCGCCTATTGCATCACCTACTACTACCCAAAAATTAAAATTTAATCCCCTCTCCGACGTGCTACCCATTTCTAGTCATTATCGGCTAACAAGGAAGAGGGCTACGCGTCGATAGCACCTTCTTCTACCCTGAACCCAAGCCACGACTCGGTTCTCATGGTCATTGGTCTCTTCAGCCCTCGCTAGGCACATTGTGGTGAGGAGGTGGGAGGCCAAGGTTGGAGGCGGTGGTAAGCAAGAAGGATACGGTGATGCTTGCTCGGCCAGCGCGAAGCAGGAGGTGACGGTGGCGCAGGGGAGGATTGGGATGAAGAGGACACAGCGTGGTGAACTCGAGACGGTGACGTGGCAAGGGGAGGACGTCTTCGTCTCTGCCTCTTCCTCGTACGCCATCACTGCCCCCCCCCCCCCCGCGGCCGCTTCTCCTCCAAGGGTGTCGTCTACCCTCCCCTCCCTGCTACCTCCTCTCGTCGCCGGCGTTACCTCCTCGCGCCGTCTCCTCCTACGCTGTCGGATCCCCTCATCTTCATGCACGCCGCCGTTGCAACTCGCGGACTGAGTGTCCGAGGGGGGCAGGATCTCTGAGGCACGAAACGAATGCCAGACAGGCGCAGGTGGCGAGTTACGGCGCGAGATAGGAAGGAGTGGGACGGCGACGAATTTTGGTGTGTGCATGTGAAGAAGAAGATGAGGAATTTGGGAGAGGTGGGAGAGGCCAACCGCGCGCATAAGAGAAATAACACCGTCTCGCTGCGTGAAGGTAAACTCCTTTTATTAGTTAAAATCATATGGAAGGTGAACCCACCTCACCCAATTTTTTGACTCGCACTAAGCCATGGGCTCTAGACGAGTGGATCGGTACGCCGCCAACGCACTCACTTGCAGTCCTAAAAGATACAGATGTGTCAGCATTGCATTTGCATTATACACGTATAAAAAAGCATGGCATGGTACATATACACCTAGAACAATTTTTTTATCACGAGGAAGATGTACATTCACACACACCACTGCACACCACATGCCTAGAATGATGAATACCGGAAATAAATACATGATTTTACAAAGTTTCTACTGAGAGGCAGTCACGTGTACATAAAGGTCGACATCAGGATAGAGTCGTACAATCACAATTATACCGTCCCAACAAAAGTGGTTCCTCGTCTAGCACGATCTTACGAAGTTAGCCGCTCAGATTTGTTCTAAGCAAGCACATGCCTCTTTTTCGGTTTGTATTTAGCTTACCCAAGTTCCAGATTTTCTTGTAACGGTTGTAATCCTGCTGAGTAATAAAGTGATGCTCTTAGTTAAAATAAAATTGCAAACAACGAAACAGACAAGAGAGCATTCAAGGGAGATGACAGTGCATCTCGCCAGTGGCCTGATTACCTCCACGTCATTTTGAACTATTCCCTCTGTGTGCATATACTTGATGTTCTGTAGTGCAAATTTGCATATGGCAACGTCAACTATAAAAAAATGGAGGGAGTACTTATTAGTTTCCCCGTTTATTTGGTCTTCATACTATCAAGCCGCACATCCATGGCCCTTATCCTGAATAGACATCGTATCGGATTGCAAATTGTTAAGAAACTAGGCCGCAGCCTAGCCTAAGATAGGCTCCTCATCCATCCAGTAGCCTATATAAAGAGGGGATCCTAGCCATTGTACTACAGTTTTACAGAAGAGCAATAAAGAGAAGTAAGAAATATTCTCATATCTCTGTGTTCAATCTACTATTTTGTACTTGTGTTCTTGCATTGTTCTAAGCGATTCTATGCTTATCTACGAGGTAATCGATCGGATTGGACTCGCCAGCGACGGTTACTTAACACGTTATCAGCATGACTACGCTCTTCGGCCTGCACGGATTGAAAAGGTAATCGATTGTCAACAATGACGCTCGTAGATTGAATCATTTTTTGATCGCTTTCAATTATGCAATTGCTGCTTTCTAGATTGTTTTATCCTACGGTGTGAATCCTCTCTAATCTACCGTGAGCCGACTTGAAGTCGTCGACACAACGCAGATCAGTAGATTGCATGAAAGAGTAGATGATGATTGCATTGTGGATTGCAAATCCGTTTTAATCTACTGCGAGCAGACTCGAAGTCGCCGACTAAGCCGATCGGTGGATTGCATGAACAGTAATTGCATTAACAATATGAAATAAAAATCGGATGGCGCCGCCATCGCTTGAGGCCGCCTTGCGCCTCCACCACCGCCGCCATGGCCGCCGCCCCCACGGGCTCCTCCGCCGCGACGCGACGCCGACATCGCTTTGAGTCGTTTCAAGACGGCGCGCCTTGAGCCGCCAAGACGCCTCCCACCATCAGATCACGCCGCTTTGAGCCGCCCCACACTTAAGCCGAGCCAAGACGCACGCATTCCGCCACCAAGATCGCACCTCCACCTCAAGACAACGCCTCAAGGCTGCTTCTGGCCCGCCCGCCCGACCTACTCAAGAGTTCCGGGCGTCGCGTTATTGTTAAGCCCCAGATCGCCATCGCCATGAATAGGGGTAGGGAACCCTACCCCATCACCTTTGAACCGTAGCCAAGGGGTGGCTTGGCTGCCGAGAAAGGCTGCTGCCGAGAGCCTAGGAGAATGGCCCAAGAAAGAAAAAAAAAAGGGGGAGGGGAGGTTCGGCCGAAAGAAAAAAAGAAAGAAAAAATCCTAATTTTGCAAAAAGGCCCTTCGGGGTTCTGAAAATTACGAGGATCATTATGCGAATAAGGAATTTTTACAAGAAGGCCCTCGGACTCTCTGAAAGCGCGAAAAATTTCTCATAATTAAAATTTAGCGGTTTAACCCCTAGAAATTGCAGAATTCGCCAAAAATTCATATTCCAGCAAAAAAGGGCCTCGGGAATTCAAATTTTGAATCGGTTTTTGCATTTGAAGCATGTTTAACTTTGTTATTATTATTTCTATGCAATTTATATATTGCATTTACTGTTTTGATTATCTGTGATTGTTTATATTGCTTTTAATCACTGAAAATAGCAGTAAATCATGAAAAATACATAGAAAATATGAGAATACTATGATAATTTTTGCAACCATTTTATGCAAGTTACCAGCAGTAATCCTATGAACTCTTTGCGTGAATATGCAGATGACTGACATTATGAATCGGGAGTTCGAAGTGCTGGCCCAGCATGGTTAGAATTACTTAACTTGGGCATTAGATGTTGAGATCGTACTTAGAACCAAGAAGCTTCGTGCTGCTATCGGACTTAGCACCTCGAAGGATGCCACTCCAATTGCTGAGGAAAATGATCAGGCACTACATTTCCTTAAACACCATCTCTGCCTAACACTCAAGAATGAGTATATGGCGGAGAAGAACGCACTAGCTTTATGGACCGCACTAAAGAAGCGGTCCGAGAAGCTAAAGTACAATATTCTTCCTCAGGCAGAACAGGAATGGAATCGACTACGTTTTGCTGACTACAAGACCATGGGGGAGTACAACTCTGCTTTGCATAGAATTTGTACCAGTCTTCAGTTCTGTGGTAAGGTAATCACGGATGAAGATAAGATTGAGAAAACCCTATCTACCTTTCACCCGAATGTGGTGCAATCCGCACGCAACTATCATCAAGAAAGACTACAAGGAGTATGCCAAATTGATTGACATCATGCAAGTTGCGGAGGCTTAAGATGAAGTTCTAAGGAAGAACTACATCTCACAGCCGCCTAATAGCAAAGTTGGTCATAAAGTCAATGCTAGCAACTATAAGGTGAGGAAGCCTCACTCGAAGGAAAGAGGCAAGAAGGGTAAGGTCATGGGACGCAAGACCAAGAAGAATGCTCAAGCCGAGAAGGGAGAATAAAAGAAGCGCGATGAGAAGCCCTATGGCCAGCAGGGCCAAGGTTGCTATAAATGTGGCACATGGGGACATTGGTCATGTGTTTGCCGTGAGCCGCAGCACGTGATTGATGCTTTCAAGTCTAAGAAGAAGGGCAAAGGACATCATGAGGCACACCTCGTCATTGTAGGCACAAATGATCCACAGTCATTGGTTGCACCCATAAATGTGGACAACCCAACAGCAGCCCTCATCACCCCTTCTTTAGACATCGCAGCTGCCGCAACCATAGTTGCCGAAGAAGAGAAGATGGACATGGAGCAGATTCAGGCAGAAGTTTCTTCATATTTCGTTGATTCGATCTAGTGCACGCATTGCACTTAGATTTTTATAATCATTTGCAGTTTCTGGTTGTGATTGAACATTGAATTATTGAATAATGGTTGTAAGCTTTGGGAAAGCAAAGCATTAAATTCTTATGATGAGTCCTATAAAACTTTTTCTCGTATTAATAATAGCAAATATTGTTCTATTTTAGAGTATTTTATTTATGCGTGGATTGCTTCCTACCTCATATTAATAAATACTTTATATCAGAACGCGTGTGGCGCCCTATGGAGGAAGTGTGCTTAGCGGATAGCGATACAATGAATACCATCTTGAGAGAGACAAAAATTTTCCAGTCGATCAGCAAAAATGCTGGTAGTCTTACGACAATCGCAGGCAGTGATACTTGTATAATAGGCTTAGGAAGAGCCACAATTATACTCCCTATGGACACAACATTGGTCATTGAAGAAGCCTTGTTGTACCCAGAATCGACTAGAACTCTCCTAAACTTTAAGGATATTCGCGCTAACGGACTCCACATAGAGACTGAAAAAGAGTATGGTAAGGAATACCTGGTCGTTACAAAGCGTGAAGAAAATAAAAAAAAAAGGTATTAGAACGACTTCCTTCATATGAATCTAGGTTATACTACACTAATATTAAGGCACCTGCAGTCTATACAGTCCCGAAAACTACATTTAGAAGCTCTGAACTTTTCTGTTTCTGGCATGATAGATTAGGTCACCCCGGTCTCAGGATGATGAGAAATATAATTAACAATTCACAGGGACATAATGTCAATATAAGAATTTTCCGAATCAAGAAGATTTTGTGTGCCCTGCATGTGCCACTGAAGAATTAATTACTAGACCTTCTGCTCTGAAAGTGAAGGATGAAATCCCTGCATTCCTGGACCAAATCTAGGGAGACATTTGTGGTCCTGTACAGCCCCTATCAGGGCCATTTAGGTACTTTATGTGTCTACGAGAAACCATATTTTTGTAAAGCTGATCTCGCAAATGATTAAAATTAAGAATAATTTCCCTGATCATCATGTGAAATCCACCAGAATGGATAACGTCGGAGAATTTACTTCAAAGACATTTGATGATTATTGCATGGCAATGGGAATTACTGTTGAGCATTCCGTACCACATGTCCACACTCAGAATAGACTAGCAGAGGCATTAATTAAATGAATTAAATTTATTGCCTGACCGCTTTTGCAGAATTATAATTTACCAACTACATGTTGGGGACACGCAGTCCTGCACGTAGCAACTTTCATCAATTTTAGACCGTCGGCATATAACGTCCATTCACCCATGCAACTAGCGCAAGGGTCCACACCGAAAATCTCTCATCTCCGCAAGTTTAGTTGTAAGGTTTATGTACCTATACCACCACTGCAGCGAACTGCAATGGGCCCTCTCCGAAAGTCTGAGATATACGTTGGTTATGAGACAACATCCATAATCAGGTATTTGGACCCTATGATTGGATATTTGCATACAGCATGCTTCGTTGATAGTATATTTGATGAAGATAGTTTCCTGTCATTACGGGGAGGAAATCAACCCCTTGATGACAAATATTGAGAAATAACGTGGCAAGCTATGGGAATCCATGCACATGACCCGCGCACTAGTGAAGCAAATAAAGAAGTCTAGAAGATAATTGATTTGCAAGCATTAGCAAATCAACTGCTTGACCACTTTAATGATTTGAAGAGCGCGACCAAGTCGCATGTGCTTTCATGTAATGCACAGGAGAGGGTTGAAATACCAAAGAAAATTGAAGGTATCCCTAATCCCGTCCAAAGGCCTTAGAATAAAAGGACGAGAACTCCGGCCCCTCGAATCCCAAGTAACTGAGGACGTTTGGCGAAAAATGGTAAGAATGACTTGACACAACCGATCACTGAAGTTTCCCAGAACCAGAACGGGAGCTAGTTGAGATCTGGTACCAGTATGGAACCTTCAGTAAAAGGCATACTAGATTTAAACATCTCCACAGAGGGAGACATCAGCATGGATGTGTGTACACACATCAGAACTGAAAAAACTAAAGGGACTTGCCCCCACAATTGGAAGCAGCGGTGAGCGAGTAGAAGCATTAGAAGAATCGCCCCATGAAGAAATAGCTATAAATTATGTGACTACGGGAGAATCTATGAATAGGTCAACAGTCAATGTCGATATTTATTTTGCAAAGAAAATTACCACAATCATCGATCTTGATTCAGAGCTTGCATCGTTCGTTGAATGTAAGAAAAGATCAGATTGGGAATATTGGAAGAAGGCAATAGAAGCAGAATTATTACCTCTGAATAAAAGAGATGTGTTTGGGCATGTAAGCCGCACACCTCCCCATGTACACCCCGTAGGGCATAAGTGAGTATTTGTTCGAAAGAGAAATGAAAATAATAAAGTTGTAAGACATAAAGTAAGGCTCGTTGCACAAGGTTTCACTCAACGATCAGGAGTCGATTATGAAAAAACCTATTCCCCGGTCATGGGCAGAACTACCTTTAGATATTTAATCTCAATGGCAGTAAACCTGAATTTAGAAATGAAATTGATGGATGTGGTAACTGCATACCTTTATGGAAACTTGGATTTGGACATTTAAATGAAGGTACCAGAAGTTATCCCTGTCCCGAACCAAGACAGCAAATAGAAATCTATAGAGTGTGCAACTCAGAAAGTCACTGTATGAACTGAAGCAATCAGCCAGAATGTGGTATAATCGCTTAAGCGACTTTCTATGCAAGAAAGGCTACACGAACAATGAGAATTGTCCGTGCGTATTTATACGACGATCCCATGATGGTTTTGTATAATCTCAGTATATGTAGATGATCTGAATATCATCGGGACCCTGGAAGATATTAAGAAAACAAGCACTTACCTGGAGTCGGAGTTCAAAATGAAAGATTTTGGTAAAACCAAATATTACCTAGGCTTGCAGCTTGAGCATGCCTATGAAGAGATTTTAGTACATCAGTCAACCTGCACTCAGAAAGTGTTAGAAATGTTTGGTTTTGAAAAGGCATACCCTTCGAAAGTGCCAATGGATGGAAGGTCCTTGCAGCAAGACAAGGATCCGTACAGACCTAAAGAAGAGGGGAGAGGAAGTTCTAGGACCGGAATTCCCGTACTTGAGCTCAGTTGGAGCACTCATGTATTTAGTAAACTGTACTAGACCGGACATTGCATTTGCCGTAAACCTACTAGCAAGGTATATTGTAGAACCTACCAAAAGACATTGGTATGGAATAAAGGATATCTTTCGATACCTCCAAGGAAGTAAAGATCTTGGTCTGTTCCACAGAAAGAACCAAGACCTAAATATGACTGGTTATGCAGATGCTGGGTACCTGTCGGACCCGTATACTGCTAAGTCGCAAACAGGCTAGGTATTCTTATGTGGTGGAACTGCAATTTTATGGAAGTCGTCTAAGCAAAGTCTTGTATCAATTTCGACGAACCACTCAGAAATCATAGCATTGTATGAGGCCTCGCGAGAATGTTCTTGGCTTCGGCGGATAATTTACCACATCCAGCAGTCGTGTGGATTGAATACCTTGCAAACCCTCACTATTATATATGAAGATAATGCAGCTTATGTTGCGCAAGTGCGAATGTATTATGTGAAGAGTCAACTCACAAAGCGTATCAATCACAAGTTCTTCTATGCTCATGAATTGCAAAGGATGGACGAAATTAAAGTACTGCATACTAAGTCATATGAAAATATTGCAGATTTATTCACTAAGTCACTTCCAGCGTCTAGCTTTGAAAGATGCATACGTGGAATTGGAATGATGAGACTTAGAGAAGTGCATAATTCAGGGGGAGAATCTTCTTGAACTCATTATTAAAGCTTGATCATGAAGATCAAGTACCCAAAAGAATAAATCCTGGAGATTAAATGAAATTGGGTGGATTGTACTCTTTTTCCCTTGATGAGTTTTTCCTAAATTTTCTCGACTAAGGTTTTTAACGAGGTAATTCGTGCAGCACAGCAGAACGTGTTTCATGTACTCTTTCTCTAAATTTTTTCTATTAGGTTTTTATGGAGTTTTGATGAGACATGAACATGACGGATGAGTACCCAAGAGGGAGTGTTAAGAGACCGGGCTCAGGCCAGGCAGGCTTGACCCAAGATGGGTTCCTCATCCATCCAGTAACTTATATAAAGGGGGGACTCCAACTATTGTACTACAGCTTACAGAAGAGTAATAAAGAGAAGTAAGAAGTTTCCTCATATCTCTGTGTTTAAAATACTATTCTATACTTATGTTCTTGTATTATTCTAACCGATTCTATGCTTATCTACGAGATAATCGATCGGAGTAGACTCGACGTTTACTTAACACAAATCACCAGTGCCATTGTGGTGTAACGACCACGCGTTCTCGCACCATCCCCTTCGACGCACGTCAGGATCAGATCCCCTGAGCTCTTTTTACAGAACGGATAGAGATCTCCTGGAGTTAGCTCACGTGGAGCTAGTTTCTGCCACCGTGGCCGCACTCTCACCGCAACCGATGTCGGGGCTTTGGGCCCTATCCCATTGGACTCCAAGAAAATGGGATACCGTTTTCTAGCAACCACAAGAACAATGCAAATCATGCAATGCACACGGCACACGGCACAATGGAAAAACAGTACTAGGTGTCAAATATCGAAAACAGAAACAGGAGAAGAAAATGCGGAGTGACCGACAATTCAACGACAGAACATTTACATCAGAGATGCAACTGCCAGCCTTGTATAGGAGCAAGGGCAAAGATATTCAGAACCAAAAATTTCCATCTCTTCCTAGTATATGAATCCACGTAAAATTAACATTGCAAGTCTGCGAAGCCAGTGTAACGAATTCACCACTCTATGCAACTCTTTTTTGATTTTCTATTTGTGTACCACTGAGATTTCTTCTTACAAGAATATATAATGAAGGGGGAAACAAGAGGGGGAAAAGAAAAGAGATAAACTAAAGCGGACCCGAGTGGGAAAACAGATAAAAGAAGGTTGGCGAGAGATCTCACTCCAACCGGCCGCGCCCGCCGCGCTTTCTCGGGCTCCATTCTCGTGCACAATTGGGCAAACGAATTCGCCATACCTTGAGAGCCAGGTCGTAGCAGGTTAGTCGAAGTTCCGGAGCATGCCAACCCAGGGAGCAACAAAATCCAATCCCAGACCGCTGTGCAAATCACCCACATCTCCACCTACCTATACACAAAATTACCCCTCCCGCAGGGCAGCAACTAAAGAGTACAGGCAGCGCAGAGATGGCTACCTATACTCTGACGGGGAACCCAAAATTCTGAAATGTTCTGATCTGACCTCCACGGCCTGCCGTGACGATCACCAAGCCCCAGCCCGACTGGCTTGGAGCTTGCCCAGAACCGTTGGGAAGACTGGTACTGGATCGAGGGCTCTGTTTCGTCGGCGTCATGAGCTCTTCGGGCCAAGTTGCAGATGCTCTATCACCACTGTGATTTGAGCTGGTGCTTAGGGCATTGCCGTTCTGCTGCTGGAAATCAGAGAAATTTGGCAGTTTGTCAGGTTCAGTGTGAAGCAGAGGATACTCGGATACGCAATGCAGCTCCTCGTGCTTCCTGGAGTTGGTTCTGGATGTCACTGCTGATCCGGTAGATGGCAAAGCAACAGCCACTGTCACATCCTGGCAGTGGAAGTGTTCGTAGGAATTTGTGACAGAAACAATGCCCTTGCTTCTTCTTTGTTCAGCGTGATCGTCATTTCTCCATATGTACACATGGGAATCCTCACTTGCCGAGATCACATACCTCCCATTCGCAGCTAAGCAAGCTGAGATTTGGCTGTTGGTGTTTCGGAAACCTGAAACGGAACAAGGCATCAGAAGCCGTTGTATTGAAACAGATAGCATTGATACAGCATGGACCTCAGACCCGTCAAAAGGCAGAGATAACTATTTTAACATGTTAAGTGAACATTAGAACCTATCACCTCAACAAAGTGGATTCTGACAAGCTTTGGCACTTTGTTGAAAGGGAGAACATGACAGGCAGCAGAAATTAGTCTTCACTAGTCACATTCAATCAATGAGCATGGAGTGCATTATTGATAGGGGAAATTAGCTCAGTAACATCACGTTCAGCCATATTTAGAGGAATGACATTTACCAACTGCGAAGACAAAACATTATGCCGAATGACATCGCCGTCACATTTCGTCAGTTACTTCTGTTTGCGGAATTTTTAAATATAGAAAATGAGCTAAAAAAAGTATGAATTTTTTTGTGGAGCCTCCCAACACAGTGTAATTGTTTGTGTCTTTTTTAAAAAAAAAATTATCAATTGTGATGTTTTCTCTAAAATTCATTTAAATATACTGTTTTAGGAATTTTCTAATATACAAAATGAGGTCCAAACATTATGATTTTTTTCTGACTCCTTACACAATGAACTTGATTGTGTATTTTTTCCAAAATTAATTAATAAAATTTCATAATGTTTAGACCTCATTTCATAATGTCCACTGTGTAAGGAGTCTAATATAGAAAATGAGGTCCAAATATTATGAAATTGCATTAATTAATTTTGAAACAATTCTGAAAAAATTTCACAATCAAGTCCATTGTATAAGGAACCTAGAAAAAAAACATAATGCTTGGACCTCATTTTCTATATTAGAAAATTCCTACAAACAGTATACTTAAATGAATTTTACAGAAAACATCATAACTGATAAAATTTTCAAAAAAATACAAAAGCAATTTCGCAAACGGAAGTAACTGACGGAACGCCAAAGTAACTGACGGCGATGTCATTCGGCATAATTTCTTGTCTTCACGGTGTTATTTTGCAATGCCTCATGAACGGAATGCCATTCCTCTAAATACGGCTGAACGTGATGTTACTGAGCCAATTTTCCCTTATTGATAACCTGATTATCACACCATGATTTGACTGCTGTAGACCTATTCTAAACAGAATTCCATACACATCAACTCGCATACACCTGGATTCTAGTACAGCAAAAAAGATAGGTAATAGTAGCAAGCAGCAATGGGTGGTTAACAGGTAAAGAACCAGTTAATTAAGACTATCAGTACAACTTAGATGAAACCGGGGGTAACACAGTGTCTCATAAAGGTTACTAACTAAACCTTGAAACAAAAGCAAATTAACATTAAAGTTCCAAGGATCAAAACTTACCTTTGAACTTGTGGACTAATTCAAAACCATCAACAACTCGGATTCGTGAATCTGCAGATGTGATAAGCACCTTTGAAGAACTCCCTGGGAGAAACTATTCCAGGAACTATGATTCAGTAAAACAGGAAATTTACGATCTGCATATGGCTTGTGTCATATTCAAATGTTGTCAAAAAGTAACACCTGAAATCCAGTGACTTTCTTCTTGCTGGACTTCTTTTTTTTATTTTGCAGGTCAATTTGTTTCTTTTGGAGAAGCTTATTATCTGGCCAGGAGTTTAAAAAAAGGTCAATTCTGAGGAAAAGTTAGGCCAAAGCGTAGAAAAATCAATTTGAACATGTGACAATCATCAGAGAAGAGATACCAGATGTGTCGTAAACATGACAGCTGCCCTTGTGGGAACCAATTAGTGCGCTCTTCAAAAAATACGAAATATGGTGTTAGAACTTTAACATACAAAAAACCTTTTCGGTCAAAGACATCAGTATAAGTATAAAAACCTGTCCATCAGGGGTATAGCAAGCAGCAGTGACCATTTCATGCAGATCATTCCAATCAACAATTTCACGTTTTGGAATGCTCCATATGCGAACCTTTTCGTCAAGGGAACCGCTAATGAAGTATCTATCATCAACAGGGTTGAACTGGATGCATGTCACTGAAACACAAAGCAACAAAAGAAAAATGAGGATATTGCTTGCAGAATGAGAAACATTACATGCGAAAGGAGAGAAAGAGCTAAACTGCTAATGCAATATAAATCTTACCATAGTCACTGTGTGAGAACATTTTCAAACATGAAGCGCTTGACATGTGCCATAACCTTACTGTTTTATCCATTGAAGACGAAAGTAAGTACTGCACAGCATTTGACAAAGAAGTTAAAGACAAAATTTTGTGATGACAACAGAATCATAAGAAATATTGCTACAAGATTCACAGAATTGTAGCAATCATAGTTTGGGACGCATTGCTGGAATCATTGTTGCAAAATGTGAAGCTGGCATAGAAAGGTATAGAGTACCACCAGACAGCCACGTACAGATTGGTATTAAATTGCCAATTATATACTCGTATCTGCTCACAAGAAGGACCCAACAAATTTTGTGCAAGTAATCATGCATTTGCCCTTTTGAATCCATCGAACTTGTAGCAGAATAAACCAGTATTCTCTCAAGAGATTTCTGAAATATCTAAGGAAAGCAAACTCGACGGTACATGTCCTGGATTCTAGACCATAAGACAACTGATCTGCAACTAATTCAAGCTCCATTAGTAATAAACATGTATGTCATGCAGCATGCTATGCTGAATATGCAATGTGCTAGAGGGATTTCTTGACACTCCAAGCTACAGTGAGTCCTAACATATCTATGACGCAGCAAGAACAGCAAGAACTTTGGACAACTAATGAGACAAAATAGACAGTTTAATGTAAGACCAAAACCTAGATGGGGCATCCTAATCTGCTATGACTCTTTGTTCTTTCATCTAAGCCTAGCAAAAGACCCAGGCTAATTGCTAGCTTTTCAGTGAATGTGATGCAAATGATAGTAGTGAAAAAGGGCGCAAAAGATCTGATGAAAGATGGTATCAGGGTAGCTTCTTCAACTCCACCAAAATCACCACAGTAGGATGCATTTGACTTTGAACTTTATTAAAACCTAGATCAAGCTTCACCCCCAAAGAGATGAAATCAGCTGTAATTAGCCCCAAAAGAAGGCACATTATATTGTGGATAACTATTTTTTGCAAAACTTTGTATTATATTTTACCGTATTGATGCAGAAGGACATAAAACAAACTTCCTTTCTGTTTTTTACATATCACCATTGTAGGCACTACATATCTTTATAAAGGTCCATTATAGCATTCTTTGTATCTAGTCAATGTCAACTTATATAGCATTTATAGGATTTCATCCCTCTAGAAAAACTGAAAAGCAAAGGAGTCTTCTCATCTCATCATGTAAATACATATAATCAAATTGAACTTGTGTTATGACAAGGTGATGCAAGATAACTCCATAAGTGAATACTCCTTGATTAGAATACTCCATGTTATATTGTGAAGCACTTAATATAAAATTGCTGCCTAAACAAGAAAAAGAAAAGGGGATTTGCTAACAAAATCAGAGTACAAAAATTCTATCAAAGCTCTGTATTGTAGAATGCTGATGTGCAATTTCGGCACTAGCTTTTGCTATTTGATGCAATTGCCACTACATATATCAAGATACGAAAAATGACCACGAAATGGCAAACTACAAGCTTGGAGGAAACATGCCTTCTTTATAGGCACATATCAGGCTCAATTGCTTTTATGCATTACAGCCTTCCTTTCAAATAACAGATTTCAAATAAGCACTTCCCCAGAGCCAGAGAACACCTATTTGCATTCAATGCGGACTGTGTTTCAAAATACATTTTAATTTGCCTCCTGTCAAATTATAATTTAAAGTTATCTACACTGTGAATGCATTGAGCTATATGACTATATCAGTCCTTGACTCCTCGGTGCCAAGGTGTTTTGTCCTAGCATGGTTGGACTCTCAATTATGACAAAGAAGGTTTGCTAAAACAATGTAGTACTTCTAAAACATGTTAAAGAGTAAAAAAAATTATTCAGCTAAGCAACCATACTGTCTTTTATCCCAATATTTGTGGCATGCTACTAAATTATAGAAGAATTTGGGTTGTGGGATTAAATTCAGCATTCACCATTTTACGCAACAAGCATCAATTAAGGACATCAGAACGAACAGCAACATTAGCATACCTGAGATTTGGACCAGCAGAGATCAAGCACATCATCTGAATGCCCCTCAAAGGTTTTGACCGGTTTTTCCGACAGTGCAAACACATGCTCTGGCACCATCAACCGGTCAGAGCTCGCAGACTTCCTACTCTCCGAGACCCTTGCCCGACGCTTCTTCTCCCAATGGCTCCCGTCCACACTCTCCAACGCCAATGTCGGCTCAGGTGAACCATTGCAGACAACGGCAACAAATGGATTGCACGCCCCATTATCCCCTCGTCTCCTCTCAAATTCCGACACTTCCCAGACATGGATCACGCAGTCCTCCCCAGCACTCGCGAGGTACCGCCCATTGGGGCTAAACTTGATGCTCCAGATGGACCCATTGTGCGCCTGTATCTCCTGGTTCATGAACAGCCCACTGAGCTCCTTGTACGACTTCCCGTACTGCCGCACCTTAACGCGCTCTGGGCCATGGTGCACGGCTCCTGCACTATCCTGGCTGTCATCTGTCGCTGAGCTGGACCGGCGTCCGCCCTTCTCCGATGATGTGTCCTTCTCGTCGATGCTTCGGCGGTCGCGGGAGCCGGCTACCATGGAGCCAGCGACGTTGCGGATGCTCCGGAGCCAGCCGCTGCGCCGCCTGGGGTGCGTCGCGCTGTTGCTGGAGTCGGAGCTGGACCTCTGGATGGGGGTGGAGGCGCCGTTATTTGAACCGGAGTTTGCAACGCTCTGGCGGCGCATGAGCTCCTGGACGATGGGGGAGCGGCCGACGCAGAGGTCGAACTCCTCCGTGGTCAGCTGCCGCCCCGTGCCGACTTCGCGGAGTTCGAACTCCTCTTTCACCACGAACTCGCTGCCGTCGTCGAGGTTTCGGATTAGGCACCTGGGGTCCGCCTCCGGCGTGGCCTCGGAGGAACCGGACGACGTCCGGCGCGAACCGGCCCCGAGCGGCGGCTTGGTGGCCGAGGCCGGCACGGCGCCGTCCGATCTGGATCGGGAGATGGGCGAGACTGCCGACGGCCGGATGGGCCCGTCGTAGGAGGCCGATCGACCCATCTCGAGGCGCGCGAGGGAGGGGTCCTCGGCGAGCCCCATCATCTGGAGCAGCCTCCGGCGCCGCTCCTGCACGGGCGCCGGCTCGGACGTCCACACGTCGAGCGCCGCCGCCGCCGCAGCCGCGGCGGCCCCGTCCCGCCGTCGTCGCGGGTGGTCGTCGTCGTCCGAAGCGGAGGTGGAGGAGCAGGAGGAGGAGAGGACGCGGTCCCGCGACTCGTAGAACACCTCCTCCTCCTCCTCGCCGCCGCTCATCTCCCCGCACGCATTGACCGCCGGGGCAGATCGAGACGGCGCGCGGGGAATTGCTCGCTCGGGAGGACAAGGAAGGGACGCACGCGACGCGATGAGGGGAGAAGCACCCGCGCGCGGGTGGCGTCAGATCCACCACGAGACCCGAGCGCGACCGGTTCGTCTTGTCGACCCAATCGCGACGGGTTCCTGCCCCTCGCCTCGCGCGCGTCTGCCTGTCTGCGTTACTGGTGGTTGGCGCTGGTGCCGTCGTCGTTGTTATTGCGGTGATGCCAATGCATCCCCTCCACCTCTGCGTGCGTCGTTGTTGTTGGCTTTGTTACCACCGGTTACTGTTTACTGTCGGCTTGGTGGTACACTCGTCCTTGCCCTATTTGGGGGCGTCCCTCCTCTCCTGGGGGGATAGGAGTTAAAATTCGGCGACCGTGGGGCCCAGGCGTCAGCGGGTGTGTGCCGCCGCGACACAAGGTAAGGGGTAACCGCTCGTGCCGTTTCGGGGAAGTGGACTAGTCCTAGACTCGTAATGGAGGCAGGGCGATACATTTGGGGGCGTGTTGGGAGGATTTTTTTAATAATATTAATTTAAAAGCTAATTATTTTGGATTCACGGTAAATATTTTGTTAATATCGAAAATACCTTTTAAATTAGAAAAATAATAATATATCTCTAAAAATTCTGTAGAAAATCTAGAGTTGCTACATAGGGTATGTAGACGTTAATTAAAATACTTTGAACTTAATTTTAGTTTTCAACCGTACACGTAATTATTTTGAAAACGCTGAAGACACTTTTTAAACAAGGAAAATAGCAAGATACATATAAAAAAATCTATAAAAATTACAAAGTAGCTAAATAAGGTATGTAGAGTGTAATCAAAATAATCTCAACTTAACTTTAGTTTCTATTTGTACACGGTAAATATTTTTTAAATATCAAAAATACTTTTTAAACTAGGAAAACAGCACGACAACTCTAAAAATTCTATAAACAAATTCAGAGTTGCTACATAGGTATGTAGAGTTGAACTAAAATATTGTCAACTTAACTTTTGTTTCCATTTGTATACGGTAAATATTTTAAAAATACTGGAGACAATTTTTAAACAAGGAAAATAACAAGATACATTATATAAAAACTATAAAAATTACAGAGTAGCTAAATAGGGTATGTAGAGCTTAATAAAATAACCTAAACTTAATTTTGGTTTCTATTTGTAGACGGCAAATATTTTTGTATACAAGAAAATAGCAAGGTACATATAAAAATTCTATGAAAATTCCAGAGTAGCTAAATAGGGTATGTAGACCTTTATTAAAATATTGTCAACTTAATTTTGGTTTCTATTTGTATACAGTAGATATTTTGTTAATGTCAAAAAATACTTTTTGAACTAGAAAAACAACAAGACACCTTTAACAATTCTATAAAAAAATCCAGAGTAGCTAAATAGGGTATGTAGACGTTAATTAAACAATTGTGAACTTAATTTTAGTTTCCATATGTAAATGGCAAGATACCTCTAAAAATTTGTACGTCGATACAGTTGTGTGCATATCAGTTTCGTATGTGTCGCTAATAGTACAATAATTCAATTAATTAGACATGTCGCTTCTTATTACTTTTTATATATGTTTCATAGTATTTACAATGTATGCACTGAATTTTCAGCTATGGCGGGTCTAGGAGATGTTGTGCAGTGGCCGTACGAGTTGCTTGACCCGGCCGTTGACACGAGTCATCGTAGCTACCTTAGTATCATCCTTCCCTAGGAGGGCGAGGTGGCGACTGAGCTTAGTGCATTGCGGCTGCGTACGCCTATGAGGGCATGGAGGGTGGACCCACATTGGGTTCCGAGGTACATGTACTTGTGACCCTCATGTACTCAATTGTAGTATGACTACCATGGGTGGACTCACGTATGTTCTTAATCCTTTCGACGTAGGTTGAGAGCGACATGCTTCCTTCCACTAGCGAGGATGGCGGAGGCGACGTGGGAGGACAACCAAGACCGCGCTGGCGGTGGTCGTATGTCGACTTGGTTTTCGTATGACCAGTACCTCATGACGGCACTAGTTGACCGATGGAGGCTGGAGACGCACGCGTTCCACCTTCTGTACAGGGAGATTGCACCGACGCTTCAGGACGTCCCGCCCACGTGGTGCACGGAGATCCTCGCGAGGTTCCAGGGGGTGCTGCCACCCAATACCTACTACAGGGAGTTCAACAGTACCCACGGCCCATCGCTGAAGTGGATCTGCCAGTTCTACGTAAGTTTGTATAACTATTGTCTTTTTGCTTTAATTGCTTTGTGCAACTTAGTGATGTGTCTCTGTCTTCTTGCAGCCGGAGCGTATGGCAGAGGATGCACCCGAGCACACGTTGAGGAGGCACTTCGAGGCCTACTTGTTGTGGTTGTTCAGGTGGGTGATGTCCCTAGGGTCCCACGGCAACAACGTCGACAAGCACACGATCTACGCCCACGAGCTGATAGACTTGGAGGTGGAGGCGAACCAGACGTACGCCTGGGGCTCAGCGGTGCTGTGCGCGACGTACCGCGCCCTGTGTGACTCATCCCACCGGGT
The DNA here is from genome assembly GCA_036346405.1 of Phyllostachys edulis. Lineage (NCBI taxonomy): Eukaryota > Viridiplantae > Streptophyta > Magnoliopsida > Poales > Poaceae > Phyllostachys > Phyllostachys edulis. The sequence goes on along the minus strand of CM070552.1, from coordinate 53,160,771 downwards.
TCAGGACAGCTTCATCATCTCTGGATGCTCGCTGCTTCTTCAACTATGGTCCTTCGAGCGTTTTCATATCGGACGACCACAACTAGACCTGTGAGCCTACACCGCCGCCATGTACGCCATTGATGATGACCTGGACCGGGCAACCATGGGTACAGTGTGGTGTCAGTGATGAGTAAAAAAATTAAACATTTATTCTTTTTTCATAATGTAATTTTTTTTCTTGTGCTAAGTTTTCGTTGTTCTATTACACAGGCCACCTTCACTCCGATCACTACGCACGTGTCCTACCCAGACTACGTTGCGATGTTCGATCAGTTGATGGATGACCGCGTCATTTGGACACCGTACACTCCCGACAGGGTTTACGCGCGTGCACCCCGTGGCCTGTCGAGCCTGTGCACGCGAAACCACGCGTACTAATACACGTAGAGGAGCTTGGTGCACAATGTCTTTGTGGAGGAGTACCACGTGCACCGGGTGATGCGTCAATTCGGTCTGTGACAGTAGGTCCCAGTCCCTTGGGGCAGCGGTTGCCACCGAACGTCCAGGGGTAAGTTCACATTTTATTTCTGTTGTAGTATTTGCCTTACATACCTACGAAATAACTGTTTTGCCTTCCACGGGTACACTTGGAAGAGAGTACCTGCTATGACTACCTAGGCTAACAGGATGCTCCCTTGGGTTGAGAGCTGGCTCCACGCCTTGGAGGACGTCATCCAAGAGGATGCTCCCTACGACCTCGGGACGTATGATAGGTACATCGAGTGGTGCTCCAGTCAAATGAGGGTTCGTTGCGTCAGGGTCGTGGATGACCCGCCATGACACGAGGCTATGATGACCAACACATACCCGACCCATCCAGACTCCGCATTCCATCACGTGGTACGTATTGAATAGTCCATACTTCTTATTTGCTTCGCAAGTTTTCAGTTTCTAGCTTGTTAATTATGTGTATAGATCGATCTGCAATGGGAGATGCACAAGTTGGCGACCTCTGTGCGTCGTCTGACGCTTGAGGAGTGCTTCAGCATGACGGCGTAGGAGATCAGAGAGGTCATGGACCAGTTCATCGAGAAGACGAGGCGATGCATCCAGCTTACGTCTTGCCGTAGGCCGAGGGAGCTGGCGGATCCACCTGTGTGTGGACGGGGGCAACCACTGTACGTCACGCCCCATGACTCCTCAACTGGACGTGGCGGGCGGGTCCTCGTGGCACCGTGCAGGGAGTACCCCGGCACAGTTCGCATATCAGTATGAAATACTCGTGTCTGGTTGTTTATTTCGAACTCTACTAGTTACCGACAACAATTTTCTCTGACAGGTCAAGAGTTCCACCCGTACACAGGGCAGGAGTACGTGGAGCCGTCTGCTGTCTTCGTATGACAAGGTATGTCTATCTTGTTTGCATGCATAACATACTATTTCATCATTTTCACCATGTTTACATGCATAACATACTATTTCACAGCACATACACCCATTTGGGACGAGGAGGTGGTGTCGCATGAGGAGTCACACTCCGGGAACTTCGAGTTCGAGCAGGCGTAGACACTACAGCGCCAGGGCGGTGGGCCTTCACACGGCAAGAGCAGCCAAGTCTCTGTTGGGGCTTCACAGCTACACGGTGCGCTCAGACCGAGCCAGTCGACGCAGCACCCTCTCGCGACACCCCCTCATGCTACTCGTGTCGGTAGGGTACCTTGGCCGCCTGAGCCTTTGACGTACTCAAACCAACGCCCGCAGTCACCCCGGACGAGGCCAAGGGCCACATGTGGGGTACGCCCTAAGAGGGCCCATGAGTATATATTTGTTCTTGTAAATATCAATCATATCATGTAAATATTAATTTATGTACAACTTACATTATGCTAGTATCGTGTTTTGATACTATTTGTTCTTGTGTGTGTACAGGTAACCATGTGAGGGAGTCAGCATCGTGACACCCACAACACCCTACTTCTACCCTTTACACACCCAGTCACGCCACACATTGCCACTTTTACAGACCGAGATGGCAACACACTGCGACTCTACCTTTTTCAGACTGAAAAGATCACACTCCGCCAAGCCACCTTTTCAGACAGAAAAGACCACACCCTGTAATGCCACACGCTGCCACTTTTGCAGACCGAGATGACAACACACTGCAACACTACCTTTTCAGGCCGAAAAGACCACACTCTGCCACGCCACCTTTTCTGACCAAGATGAAAATACACTGAACGCTACCTATTCAGACCTAAAAGATCACACTCCGTCACACCACCTTTTCAGACCGGAAAGACCTCTTATAAAATGAGGGAGAAGAAATTGGAGGAGAAGAGAGCTGGAGGAGAAGACCACACCACCACACACAATACTTCACCAAAGCGTGGTTCACACAATAGAGAGGAAGGAGATGTCAGACTCGTCGACGAACTTCTACGCGAAGATGCTGTGGAAGCGCAAGTGACTTGCCGAGAGTGCTAAACCCTACCCATATTGTTCTATGAAGGATGCGTTGGTATCACCGGAGTTTCTATGCCCACAATGTGTGTGTGAAGAACCGTCTAAGATTAGCCAATCCACACACCCGGTGACCGTCGTATGGGCGTACTACACATGCGGGAACGTCCCCGTAAGCGAATCTTGCACACACATATAGATTTTTCACATCTTACGTCCCAATCCACATACCTCTAACTACATCTGTGCATAATGGCAACCGGAGATGTGATGCAACTTCTTTCAATGGATCGACGACCCAGACATGTACAATAAGGCGTTCATCAAGCAGAAGTACATATTGAATTATGCGATGCGAGCCAAGACCTTGAAACGTTGGAAACTTTAAGTACCTGATCCTATTGAAAAGGCACAGGAGGAGCCTAGGAAAGTAAGGTGGTGGTGGAGGACCCCCGAATAGAAAGCTAAGTACGACTAGGCTGAGTGCAATCTGGATCGAAGAGGTAAGTTATATTCAATTTGCATTCTGATTATTAATTTGGCCCTGCGTTGTGCTATCCTAACATCATTCAATCATCTAGCCCGTCTCGCAGAACATGGCTGACTTGGAGACAGGCCACCGCCGCGGGTAGTCCAGAAGACAAGGGGAGGGACCGATAGGCCGCTAGAACCAATCAATTTCATTCCAATCAACTTTTTTTTTCTGATTCCAAAAAGGCACACATGTATCGTAGGTGTATTTCGGTTTGTTGATTTGTGCATGTTGACGTTTCTATTGTACGTAACCAAACCCAGCGCTCCATGCAGTTCGCAATTAAATTATGATGTCTTTCAAACTTATGTCTCTTTTTCCAAATATTTCAACTATTAAATATTACGTAATATTTTCCCCAAGGAATCGGTTCCACTAACAATATTTCCTAAATCCAAATATTTTCCCCCCATTTCGCTCCAAATGGGGCCATTTGTGTTATTGCGCTGTGAAACTCGGGTTCCAAATTGCGTCGCAGATTTCGCATTCTCTACTTCACATTTCGTTATCTTCTACAATTTCGGATTCCCAATTACGCAGATACTTCGGTGTATTACCAAAAAACTTCGTAAAATACACTAAATCTTCAAGCTGAATTCTTCGCACATAAATTAAAAAAAAAATACAGGACAATTTCACTGTTTCAAATGGCGACAGGAACTTCCTATCGCTATTTGAAATGACAAAATTGTCTTGTCGCTAGTTCAATTGGCAAAAAAACCTCTCGGTACTGTTTCAATTCGTCGTTTCAAATTACGACAAGACAAATTTGTCGTTTCAAATTACGGCAGTGGCATGTTTTGTAAAAAAAAAAATTGACTATTTATTTTTGGAATTATCTTTTGAATTATTATTATTTAAAAAAAATCGTGTTTGGGGAGTTTAATAAGGTTGTGGCTAGGCGCGTATCTGAAGCGAAAAGATAAGCAATCTAGAGGAAACAGGGCGGCACGTCGTCCGTTCGTTTTTACCTTTTGGTTTCCAGCCGCAATATGGTACGGCGCGTTCATGCTAGGATAGTCTTAGAGCATCTACAACAGTCCACGTCACTTGTTATTAAGGGGTTGCCACATCAGCATTTAGGTGATGTGGAGGAGAGAATGTGATGAGAGAAGACGAAGTTGTTTATAGATAAAGAAACCAGTAAATTGTTAATACCAAGACACAAGAAACAACCAAATACTCTATTGGAGACTTACTTGTTACTTAAAAACGCGTTTTGTGGGTCCCACTGTCTTCAAGCAAAATATCCACTGGATCACTTGTGCCGCCCTACTTCATTATTGATATGATAAATGAGCCAAAACATGTAGGTCATAAAGTTGTACTTCATTATTGATCATCAAGAATCATGCACATTTATAGCAATTAAAGTCTTAGACACAGTCTCAAAAAACAATCTATTGGAAGGCTTGTTACTTTTTATTAGATTGAGTACTCTCTCTCTTTTTAGTAACAAGTTAAGAAACAAACTATTATAGATGCTTTTGTACCATTGACTTGCATGCGTTGTTTGATGGTGTCATTTTTAAGTACTACTCCACATCTCTGTCCTGTTCTTCTCAGTAGACAATATGAGGTTGTTAATGAAGTCTTCCTTCACAATTAATTGAGTTCCGAGTCTTACATACTACCGGTATCCTTAAAACCTTTTGAGGCGGCGCCGGTGTCCTCTGCCAATCATACTTATCAATTCCATTCCAAAAACCATATCGATATAGTTTGTGGAATAAGAAATTCTGGCCTATACCGATATATCGTTTCAGAGTTTAATATAATAATATATATTTATAAATACATATATGTTTAATTATATGCACATCAAAACTTATATGTAATATTATTCTAAATACATAGTAGTAAGATAAAATAAAACTTATAGTTTAATGAGTATAATAGACGATATTATCAATTTCACCGGTATGGCCGGTATTGACAGGTATTGAGACCGGTATGAAACATGAGACTGCATTGTACCGGTTTAGGTGATGAAATGGTATATACCAGCTATACCGGTCGGTACTGGAACGGTATTGATAGGTTTGCTATCAATAGATGAACAGATCTGCTAGGAGAGGGGGGGGGGGCACGTAAAAAGAAACGCATACACCCTAGCAGGGTAGCACCACATGCACAGGACCAGGACCATCACACACACACAAACACACGCAATACTCATCAAAGCTCCCACTAAAACCCGCCCTGCATCCTATGCCGGCAGCAGCAGCGTACGCACACCTCCAGGGTCGATCGCGTATTCGCGTCCCATGTACGTGAAGCCCCTCCAGCGAAAAAAACACACAAAACCCCCCGTCTCCGCGCGACGTGATATACGTATGCCCGCGTCCGAGCTTAACACAGGCGCGTCCAAACACCGCGCGCAACGGTCCCCAGGACGATGCACGGCGGCACGCACGCATCTGTTCTCTTTGGTCCCTGTGCGCGCGCGGCCGATTTGGGTAAATTGGGGGCGTAATCCGCGCGCGCGGCATGATTAAGCAAGCCGCAAGCACAAACTACCCGGTTAATTATGCGTGCTGTGCCACGTGTTTGGGCGGCTTTCAGCTGGCCTAAGAAACGCAGTGGACGGACGGCCAGGCGGCGGACCACCGCCCTCGGCCGGCCGGGTTCCCCCGGCTATTACCCCCTCCCTCTCGGAGCCCCTAGTGGCAGCTGGATTATTGGATGCTCCTACGTACATCTAGTTAAGATCGATGCCCGTTTAGGACGGGATTATTCCCCAAGTATATATATATATTTTTAGATAATGGAAAGACAAACTTCCCGGTCTCTGCATCCGAAGTATATATATGCACGTACAGGAGTCGTTTATTGGCGAGATCGGTATATACGATCTGCATTTGTCTACCCCAAACAATGGCTGCCCGTGCCGTGTGTCCCTGTCTCGTGTCCTGCATAGTACCAAGCGCTCATGTATGGTCAAGATAATTAAATTGATAGAAAAAATAAGCTGATTTCACTATGTTAATCAGCTTCTTGTGGCGTGCGTCGGCAGCTTAGCGGAAAATGATGTCATGAAAACAAGATTAACGAATAGGGATGTTGCTTAATGGTAATACCACTGGATTGTTGTACGTTTGTACATGCCCTGTCGTTTTTAACGCCATGACCGACCAGTGCGGTCTCTTTCTGGTGGATGGTTACACACCGATCGATATAAAAGTTGAATTATTGACGGTCAACAAAGCAAACCCATACTGTCTAATTAAGTATTTCCTTCTTTTTTACGGAGTACACAGATTCAGAAAAGGACCGAGCAGCAACAAGCCATATACCGTACAGTACGTTTGTTTGGCATGTAGAATGGTATAGACAACTGTTGTCTATAATATCTCTCCATGTCGTCTATAGATAGTACTAAAGATAGCTTATACAATGGAGTGTACAATAAATTGTATTTTTACATATCTCTATATACAGTCTTTCATGTATAATGTGTACGTGTTACAGTCGATTACTGTATGAGACGATACAATTCTCTATGCTTCTCTCTCCTTTCCGTATCATCTCGTGTCCTACGTATAAAGCTTACAGTTAGCCAACATCACTTCATTCTATATGCTCTAAAAAACTTTAGTTTTAAGCAATCATCATCGTGGCAAACAGCTCTAAGTAACCTGGTAACCTGTTATCGATGCTGCCTCATATCCGTTTCCTCACCCGGCTCACTGCCCTTCCGATGTATCACGTCTTTTGTACAAACAAAACTCCCCAACGTCCAAATTACAACACTTGCTGAGTTGTGCTCAGCAACAAAGTCAGCACCAACAACGGCTTCCTCTTAAGTACTTTTTATTAGCCATGTGAAGTAGGGATAGGAACGCTAATTAGCTACCGTTAACAATGCATCAAATCACGCACATGACAAAAACAACGGCGAATATATTACTAGTCGCAAAGCAAACCTCCAAGGAGCTAGCTAGATAGATACCTTTTTGAGCTTCTGAGCCTAGGATCTCGTATATATATATATAATTTTAGGTGGATGAGGACATGACCAGGATTCGCAGCGCACACTAACTATACTCTAATCCAATCCAATCCCACTGGCATGGCCTGTGAACAAGAGTTGCCAGGATTGCAAGGCAAGGCAAGCTAATGGATAAGATAAGTACACCTACACAAAGTTAGAGCGTATGCATAATGCACATGTCGTTACTGCCTATATCCATTCTTTATATAAATTTTTCGATGTGGATGAAAGAGAATGAAGAAAAGCAAGATGTTGTCTACAATCCTCAGAAATTTATTATAGCGTAAAAAAAGAAAAGATTAAAAGATTGTGTGTTACATAAAGACAACTAAAAAGACAAAGCATTGTTATACTATCATACCATTGTATATGGATGTCTTTAGTGTTATCTACAAGTGATATGGATAGTTATTATAGATAATAGCTGTCTATACCATTGTACATACCTTTAAGGTTAGGATCCTGATTAATCAACTCTGCTTACAGCTAATGAATCTTTGGTATTGGTGAAAGTAGCTAGACAGCCAGAGAGGAAGGTAGCTTGGGGAAAGCCTAGTGCCGTAGCCGCATAGGGTGAGGGTGGTACTGGGTGGAAAGGCTGAAAAGCCTCACTAAAAACATGTGTCCCCATCAATGCTTACCATTGAATTTACGACGGCATGGAGTCTGCATCGAATGGAAGCACCACATGGTAAAGTGCTGCCAAATGACATGTTGGCTGTTGCCATCTGAGAACAGTTGCACGTCTCTGTATGCCTTGCTTTGGAGTTCCCTCGTTAGGTTCCAAGAACTGGCTGCAATTAAGTTTCTGAGCAAACAACACATACAACTACGACTTTTCCTCCTCACTCACTCACTCGGAGAATCCCCCTGAGGCCTGAGCCACCAGTACTACAACACCAAAGCACATTAAAGCGTGTATACTTCACAGAATTAAGCAGCATAAAATGAGCCATTTCAGTAATGCTTTTGCCTTCCTGACCGAACTGATGCTTGTCTGAAGAGGCCATGCCCGACAATCGTGAGATAAGTAACCATAAATGTCAGAGGAAACGTGTATAGCGCTCCAATGCATGCCTGCCTTCTCAAGGACCGTGGCGATGCGTTGTCCCGGAGCAGGGAGGCATGCCTACGTATGCTCCTGAACGGCAGGGCAGCACGTAGGCGCCGATCCACTGTGTGCCAAGCCGCTGCACGCCGGTGCCCATGGTGATATGGCGCGCTTTGGTCAGGTGCAATGGAGATTGCCTGGCTCGGGTCCGGCTCGCTGGGTTCGCCGGCCTAGATGCTACATTGCACAGGCGGATAGGCCTGTGCTCCCGTGCCTGCGTGCGTTGATGGAATCATGGCACACTGGAATCTGGATCCATGAGATTAGGCACCGGTGCTGATGGTGATTGTAGTTGGGTACTTGGGTTTAGGGGCGTAAACGTAGCGGATATTTTTTGACCGACTGATCGAAGGTTTGCGGAGTGAATACGGAAGAAATAAATAGATATCCGGTATTATTTGTGTTCGATTCTGACTTCGAGGAAAAAATACATAATAGAACACGAAATAAGTGATATCCGTCCGTATGTATCTGTATGTTAGGTGGTATGAGGAAAGTCTGTTGTGACTTCACTTAGGAATATGATAACAAATAGGTGGGTTGTTGCATCCGAGTAGGATACTGAGTGTTTTTTTACATCTTAGCAATTAGTCTCTCTGTGCTCGCTCTGATTGCACCCCTACTATCCAATGACCTGTGTAAGGATGAAACAGAAGTGGATAATTTTCGTCCGACCGGCCGATCGAAGACTCACAGAGTGAATACGAGATAGAGGAATGGATATCCGACACTATCTGTGTTTGAATCCAAGAAAAAAAATACAAAATATGATATATCTATATCCGCTCTGATCACACTCTACTTGGGTTTGGTTACTCTGTTTCTGGGGATTATCTATGCACTCTACTGTAGCTCAGCGTAAAAGATGGTTGGTTGATCAGCATATACGAGTAGCTGCCTCGGATCAGCAAATAGCCAAACATTGATACTCTTTGTACGATGGAGTATATTAAACTACAGGTAGAGTGTGATGGCCTCAGTCGTAGGTGACAGCTTTCTCAGCATGTGATGGATAAATACATATGGTTAGTTTTTGGACATATAACCAAAATACGTACGTGAGCCGCATCGTGAACCTTAGGACCACGCGTTCACGATAGCACTGTAGAGATGCATGTTGAACCATGCAAAAACAGACAGCCTCCGCCACTGTAGGGATAAAATGGCCGGTCGCTTGGTTCTGTCGTTCTTGTATCCCCTCTTGTACGTAGCATGTTTCTAAGAGCAATCCCCTATCCATTATTCTATGATTGATCTTGTTAGATACTGAAACACTTGTGATTTTTCCAGGTGATGACCAAATTTTACGCGGAATGCATATCGCTCGCTTTCAGTTGTTTCGATCCTTTCCCATCGAGGATAATCTTGGAACTGCATGCCGCCACCTTAGATGCAAAGATAATATCCGGTGTTGATCTTATAGAGGGGAGCGATGAGCGTATAGGAAATACTTAAAATAGGGTATTAAGAGCTTAAACCTCAACCACTAGATAAATTTTGAATTGTGTACATCAAGGCGCCCATATGCATATCACCGGAAGATAGAAAGGGTAGAATTGCAAAGTAAGGTAATTCAGGGCTCTTTTGAAAAACTTCAGTGGCTTTTCGTGGCTGATCTAGGCCATTTAGATTCAATCCAATGGGCCGGTAATATTGTAACCTAGACTTGGCTGGAATCGAACTCGGACTTCAGCTAGAGAGACGAGACACCACACAGTGTATCATGTAAAGGTTGGCGAATGTCGCTGTTTTGAATTACTAGTCACTGGTGTGCTACACTGCTACGCGGACGAATGCCCGTCCTATTCAAATTCCCATCTTGGCCATCTCAGATTGACATTATCGTCGCCGGGTGCCCAACCAAATCACGGGCCTTACCTCCCCTCCCCGGCAAAACGTTAATTAGGCACCCTGCAACATGCCGCCCTGTTCTTTTGTCAAGAGAAACGCATGCCGCGTTGCCGCCTATCCGTGCACTTGTGCGATCGATCGGTCTACATATGCTAGCTAAGCTTACGGCCGGCCGGCCGGTAATCGATCGAGATCTCATCCCTGCTCCCTCTCGATCGAGCCGCGCCACGGCAGAGAAGCCCCGCGAGGGCGACCTTGCACGCCATGCCCATGCGCGTCCCGTACGTACCACCACGCTTTATTATTACGATCTTGCCGTCTTGCCCTAGCTAGGCGCGCGTCCTCTTATCTCCGTCACGCACTCACGCCACCCTGCTGGTTTCACCAACCATGTAGACCAAGAAAAAGAACAAAAGCTAATACTTAAGAGGCGGACAAAGCTAGAGATCTAAAGTTAGATCGAGATGTGATAGGGACAGTAGGACATGCATTTGCTATGTTAGGGATTAGTTGGACCATGAGGCCGGCATTAAGGGATCCAGGAAGAGCATGGGTTGGTGCCTTGCTGGCGTGATAGACCTGCTTGGTTTATTATGTCCTTAATTTGATTGTTTGCGTGCGTACGAACAAAATATTTATGGGCAATGACTTGCATATCGAAAATGGTCATCCGGTACCGGTAGGATATGAAATTGGTCAATATAGACGAAGCTCTAGTGCACGACAGGTAGGATATGAAATTGGTCATATATAGACGAAGCTCTAGTGCACGACACTATTCAATTAGACCGCGCATATATATCAGCTAAGTAACCGGACCTGTATATGTAATCTGAACTGTGTAAATTAACTCGCGCATGCATGATTCTCCCGTTTGTCCTTGCCTTTGCTGCCAGTAAACTGACGAATCTGTAGTCACAAAAACGCCGGAGCATAAACGTTACTCATCATGACAGTAAGCTATAACGGCAGTATACGTAGGCCATCACGTACGCCGTCCTTCTCCTAATTTAACAGTTGGGACTCTGATCACGAAAGCGGCCTGTAGCCATGCTTGGACGGCGTACGGTTGGACTATCCCTCCACAAGTACAAAGTACAAAACTATAGAACCTCCTGTACGCACCAGGCGCAGAGCTGGCAGAAACCACAACGGGGGTTTTTGGCCTTTTTGGGCGTGTGTTCGCGATAAAATAGTGAACCTACGGGATTTGTAAAAATGGTACGGTGGTTGAATAGACAGATGATATGTGTCTTGTAATATTTTTGGGGCATCTCAGGATCTATGGTTACAAGACGAGGTGAGCGGTATGCAGCACAATAGGGTTCGCGGTAGGTGGCTTTCTGCAATCCCAGTTTGCAGTAGGTGACTTTTCGCAGTGATTTCGCACGGCAACGTTGCCTTCTGTAGTGGTTTTGCACGGTAAAAATGTTATTTTTGTTATTTTATTCGCACGGGCTAGTTTTACTAATTTGTTTCAAAAAGAGGTCAAATGAGCTCCCACCCCCTCAAAAAAAAATCACCACAATTGGGCCATTGACCAACATTGCTGCTGCCTCGTGCATGCAGCTTCTGGGAAGTAGATCTGGTACATCACGTAGAGGTGAACCAACAACTCCTGCAAAGAGGCGTGTGTATAAATAGTAGGAAACACCGGATGCATATTCGGGCAGGGCAGATCTTTCCTACTGCGCGCCCCAATTTCTATTCTGAAGTTAAAGAAAGAAATCAACTAGTAAACCTCAGATGTCTTCTATCCGCGACTACCGCACCCAAATTGAGTTTAGTACGGCTGGTATAGTTAGCAAGGATAGACATGATTAGTTTTGTCAAGGTCCAGAGAGGAACTTTCTTCACACAAAAAAAAGACCACAGAGGAACGTTGAAAATCGAGGGATGCAGGGTTCCGGTAGGCGCTGCCGCCGGCCGACAGCATTATGTCTATCCAGTGGGCTGTGGGCATTCCAAACTTAACGACTTGCAAATGGAAGGCTTGTCACTTCGATCGGTCGGTGTTTCAATATAACGACGGCCGCCAGGTCTGAACTTTCTGCGGCTAGCTGTTCGTTCATATATGTTGACTAAACCAAGTATTTGGTGGTCTTACTTTGTTAGACTGGTGTCAGAGCCGCGTAATCAAGGATCGATGTAACGCATCTCGGACAGACGGAAATGCCACTAGCTAGCTAGTGCGGAGTGCAGCGAAAATTATTGCTCGTACCATCAAGTATCACGTACCGTGCTCATAAAGAAGGAACAATGGATCGATCGATCCGCCACTCCGCCAATAATTCTCCAAGCTCCCGATCCGGCCGCTCGGCCGCTTGTTCCAAAACCCACCACCGATCTGTGCAGATTGTCTGAATAATTTGGACCGGCCGGTCGCGCATGAGCGAGTGCCGTACCAATCAACCAGGTGCAGGGCTAGTTACACCTTTTGCCATTGCCATTGCCATTGCCATCTCGACCGCGCGCAGCACTGGCATGGCACGGCACAGAAAAACTGGAGCTATGCCGAGCCCATGCCCTATGGATGGGCTAATGATAGAGCCAGAAATTTTCTAAAATCTAGACAAACTGTAAACTAAGTACTGATCATCTTATTTTGTCTAGATATGATATCATTTTTCGATCCTAATCGCTGTGATACCTCATCAGAACTACAATGAACGTAGATCCGCCCATGAATGGGGGCATAGGCGTGGCTAGTGCGCCCACGCCGGCAAGCGTACGTACGCATCGATCGCATTAACGCCCTCGTCGGTCAGATGTGCTAGATTAGCTGCAAGCTATACTCCATGACGGACCGGCCCGATTAATGGAGTCCAGCAACTGTACTTTACAAGGACTTTAAGTCGACGGTCTATATGTAGACCCTGCACGAGATCGGATCATAGTATCCTAAATTTTGCAGCGTAAAAAAGCTAGGAGTACATGGATTATTGCCCCCACCTGTTCGTCTGCCACGGTAAAAATTGAAACCGTTATGCTAAGATGAGAGAAAATAGATCCTCTGCAGTGGACGAACGATCTACTGTAGCAAAAACACTGTGGCAACATATTGTCGAGCTTGATCTTGGTCTTCGATTTTTAATTAGACAGTAGATATCACTCCTAACACACATACACTGTTGATCCTATGTACTGACTCCTTCGACACGGAGGATACCAATCCGAGAATCATATGCAGTACAGTAATTAGTTTTGGAGCGCTGCTACGGCACGCATTGTGCAATGCATGTTCGGAAGAATCTGCTACGCTATAGGAGCACACACATGCATGCGATTTCATTGGTTCATACAATAAAAACCCTGGATTTCCATTCACCGCATCAGCGTCAGCCGTGCAACACGCTGATATATCGTGCACCTGTACCGCTGCCGTACTGTAGGAAGTAGGAGCACAATGCAACCTTGGTATATCTAAAAGAAAGTGACCGTGATGCAAAAGCTGCACGCGACAAAACATTCACACCTAAGTAGCTTAAAGTAGCCGTACGTGTGAAGAATGCCACGGAACGGAACTTAGAGGTATTTTTAGATCGACTTGTGGTTGTTGCGCATACGATGATTGAGAAATGTGGACATTACAGATGGAGGCACATGCATTATATGCAGGGGGTCATGGACTTTGGAGAGAATCTGCATTATATATCATGCATGCACAGTCGCATTAATATATGTATATACCAAACTGAGTGTTGGACCGAAGAGACGATTAGAAAGGAGTTGAATAGGGGTCATAAATCAACGATTTCTTTTAAAAAAAATTATCTCAAAGAGTTCATGGTTTTTTTTACTCAAATAGTTATGTGGAGCTATGGAGATCGGAGAGAATCATTCAAACAAGAACAAGAACACAAGAAGATCAAGACCCACGAAAATCCCTACTAGACCGATCAGACTGGGTGAACAGTACAATCAGGGCATAACTGATTTTTTTCAAAATCACAAATTAATCCAACTTTTGATTCATAACTCTAAACTTCATGAAACTTGAAATACACATTCTCTAGGATGTCAGAAACCTATTCCAATAAAAAAAATCTTGAAGATCATTGCTAAAGTTCCTATCTTTTTCCGTTTGAGTGAAGATTGCACCAAAACCAAACCAAATACGAAAACGATGATTGAGAAGAGCTTGTTGGAGGAATCAATTCAAAATGGCTCAGAATGGTTTCTCACACATCCTAGTACCCTCAATCACGGAAAGAATCAACCCAAAAGTCCTCAAGAGCAAACCGCCCCCCCCCCCAACAAAAAAACCCACCTTTTCTTCCACCAAAATCGGACAAACTCAAGGACTCGCAATAGAAAATACCAAGATAGATGCGATCTGGTCTCCAAGAGATATATTCATCACTTACACGTCCTAGGTACAGAGAAAGATCAAGAGGGGAGGAAGGAACACCAAGAATCAAGCCAAATCAAGAAATTTATACTTGAGCATATGAGATGATGACTTTCACGAATTTGGAGATGAATATTTACGACCACTCCCTTGGGAGGACAAAGCCACTAGGGCAGCACACACACAAGTGCTCTCATCTTTCTTAATACATCTCTCAAACCCTAGCCTCCTCCTCTCCACTTTCTCTAAATTTTCACATTAGGATTCCTTGGCCTAGATGGGTGTGCAAATCCTGCACCACCCTCTTATACAGCGGTTGCTCGGTCTAGAGAAAAAAACCCTTACGGTCACTCGTTAAGCCCGCACACAAACGAGTCTCAATCACGCGTGCTTTTCAAAGCGTCGTCTTCATCTTTAGCTCCATTAGGCAATATTCATCATGTTTTGCTCTCCATGGAGTATCCTTAACCTAATCCACTTAGGCCGCCGCCGTGGTTTCACATACCACCACTTTTTTTGTATTGGACAATTTACCAAAATACCTATCTACCGACATTTCTCGATTCCTTCACATCGAAGCATCGCACATGCTTCACCACCATCCATGTGGCCCCAATGACTTCTCGCCAAGCCTCTCACACATTCGGATCCCACCAAACCATCATCGCTTGCAAATGGGCCTAAATCACTAGGCGCACCACATGCCTTAGAATGCACTATGATCGCACCCGGCTTCCTTGACCATTATGGACCTCAGCTCCTCCCTATGCTTAGTCCCGATCCACCTTATCGTTGCCTGTCATGTCCATCATCGGTAGCTCCCCGCTCTGGTTTCTTGTCTTCTCGGCTTGTAAGCACCCTGGTAGCCTCGGTCATCTTCTGGCGGCAACTTAATCGTTTTGGACCTCAGTTCTCCTAACCCAGTCTCGATCCCGTCCGCCTCACCATGACGTGGCTCTGGAGTCCTACCATCACTGACAAGCAAACCGTCACATAACACCGCACGACACACAAAATCATCAATTTACACAGTTGATGAGTTAAAGAATACATACTTTCAAAGCTTCGCTCCTGGAAGCATCAGTTTACCTCAAAAAAGTCTTTACTCAAAGTTTGTCTTAAATGGTTCTTGTCCATCTTGCACATTGCTTGAGTCCAACCATCTCACCCGACATCCATGATCGTTCTAGACCTTGGTTTTCCTAATCAAGCCCCAATGCTTCTTGTCATTAACCATAGTTGACTCCAAGCCATCTGCACAACAATAAACCAAACAACCATATTCAGGCAAAAGCTTGACGAGGATTAAAATATCTATGTATTACTTTAATACATAATACAAGACCATATGTCTTTGTGGTCGTAACCCCTAAGGCTAACGACCCCTGAGATCGTATGGATTCCAGAGGTTACATAATAAGTACCCTGGTCGGACAAGGTCATGTGCCTAATCCCCGACCAGATGACTGCTCAAAGAAGCAATAAATCGGTATCTGGATCTAACTCCAAGTATATTTTTTACCGTGTGATGAATAAGTACATGTCATATTTGCTCCTTACCACTTGACGTTTCATAGTTCTAAGACACTGACAATAACCACAATACGGTTTAGTGTCTCACAGACACCAACCGACGATCAGTTACTGTTTCACTAACTGTAATCGACCCTCCGACCAGACGCGTCACTTCTAACAAGCGTCTTCTCCAGGACTAACTGCCACCTCTTCAATGGTTATTTAAAGATGGAGCACTGAGGGACAAGGACATCAAATTAAAGCATCATAATCAGCATTAGATTCATATTTCAAGTCTGATTCAATAGCATAGTAAGCATTACACTCAGTGTAATTAGGATTAGTCCATTGCTTTGTCAAGAGCATCCCCTGTAAAGGATCCAGTTCATAGCAATAAAGAGCAATTTCATTCTCTCCCAAAAACTCTTTGACATTTTTCTCTGTTTATTTCGTAAGATCGGCGACTCGATCGTCGACAAAGCTCCTCACAACTTGACCTACATTAGTCCAAATATGCAACACATATGCAACATTTCCACGACCCTAGATCAAAACCTCAAAATCAGCACACCTCCCTGTGTTGAAGCTGTTATGGTCGGTCAGATCGCTGGCCCTTGGTTGGTCTGACCGTCAATCCATCGGTCGGTCAGACCGCCAACCAAAGGCCGGTCTAACCGTCAACCCAAGTAACAGGGGATTAGTTAGACCGCCACAGGTCTAACCGCCAACCAGAGGCTGGTCAAACTGCTTCCCAGATCAAAAAACACTCCACTTTGGATTTTTTTTTGGCAAAACTCTATCTAGTTCTGTATTCAATCTCTATTTTCAATGGCATTTGGTGCAAACACACCCTAAACACTACCACACAAAGTGTTTGGTACATGTTTCTCAAACCCTTGCGTTGCCGGTTTGACCGCCGTCTATGGCCGGTAAGACCGTCGGCAGCCAGACAACAAATCTGATAATCTGCTTAACCGAGGGTTTATTTCTCCAAACTCTTCGACACCAATATCAATTATTCAACACCTAGATTAGGACCATACTACATGGTCTCCACGCCGAGGCATTTGTTCATATCTCAACCACGCACACATGCCCCCTTATAGATCTAATAATCTAGCCTCCTGTATCAAGTAGCACTCGGGCCACGAGGGGGCTGAACCGTTGAAGCCCTCGCCTCTGATTTGGCAAAGCCATTAGCCCATTACTAAATTAAACTAGTGTGACAGAGGCGCTGTTGCCAACTAATTCCTCTTTTGACTATTATAATCCCCCTAATTAAGGTAGTGCGGCTTTATATGAGATTATACATAAACAGTGCACGCTTGCCTAGTTTGGTAGGCCTGTTGATTTTTCTGATAAGAAACGCATGCACCGCACGCGTATAATTGGGAGCAAATGGCAGATGCCTCATGTGCTCGATCCGATCGAGCCAGGCAGCCAGCTGCCGATGCACCAGCATCCACGAAACACATTTCGAGAACAGGCAACTTGTCTCGGAAGCACACATGCATGATCAGGCATATGTTAGCACGGACCAATTCGGCCGTCCTTAAATTCAGAAAGAGCAAACAGTAAAACAGAGACGACGCTCGGCAAGCCTGCAGGCGCCACTCGTACATCCCTCAGGTTTGAGCATGGTGTCACCAACATGGCCGGCCGGGCATGGGCGTTTTTCTATGTATCAAGCTAGCGTGTCAGGGTCGGGATCGATCGATGCGTGCTTTAAATATTCAATGGCATTGTGCCGGGGATCTTCCTCCCATCCGTTCATGTCGGTGTGGTTAGGGCCCCCGAAAGGCACTCCGCAACAACCGTTCCCGTCCCGCGCCGCATTATTATTGCGAAGTGGTGTCAGTATGTGGAGATGGCCTGCAGATGAGATGGGGAAGGTGGCGCGTGGGCGGGCGGGCGGGCGGCCTTCCCGTGTGCTCTGGCGGAACCATGCGCTCTTTCGCCGTCGCTTGCTGCGGTCCCGCCCTGCCGCTCGCATCTTCTGCAATCTGCAGGCATACGGCTCGAGGCGAAGAATATATTTTTCGCGTGTAATTAGATATACTAGTCATCAACCTGTGCAATTGCACGGGACGGACTACCTGTTTAAGTATTACTTTTGTTTTAAGTGCCATATTTTTTTTCAAACGTCCTCAATTAGGATTAAACATTACAAACCATCACCTTCTATTAGTTTTAGTACATTAAATTTTGCTTCAAAAATTGGCATAATGGGATACAAACGCAATATTATGAGCAAATTATAAAAGTTTAAAATTAAAAGTTTCACAATGTGAACATTTCAAAACTGATTTGTTTTTTATATGTCAGTCCCAAATATGTATATATTTGGATGGTGTAGTTTTATTTTAGAATATATTTTCCAAAGTTTGAAAATTTTGGAGTTTTAGAACATTTGTTTCAAAATTTATATAAATTATAATAGGAATGTTAAGTGAAATTCAAATTTCTTTAAAGCTTTAAGTTTTCCGAATTAAGTTTTGACTCCAAATTTTATTTTTTTTCTCTAAACTGATTAATTTCGATTTTGAATTTGTCTCCAATTTTAATTTTATTATTATATATTCCTTCTTGTTGACCAAGCTTAGCCTTTGACTGTTTCTTTTAAATTCTTGTATTCTAAGCGGGGTCTTAATGTGCAAATCTTTAACTTTCTTTTTATCTTCTTCTCACATAAATTAAGTTAACTATTGTACATGGTATTTAATTAGCACCTAATACTTTTAGTAGCTAGCTCCATGCACGTATATATTAGGTATGGCAAGATGAATGGACCAACTAAATTGAGTTGGATACATG
Organism: Phyllostachys edulis; assembly: GCA_036346405.1. Lineage (NCBI taxonomy): Eukaryota > Viridiplantae > Streptophyta > Magnoliopsida > Poales > Poaceae > Phyllostachys > Phyllostachys edulis. The sequence goes on along the minus strand of CM070552.1, from coordinate 53,142,158 downwards.
CATATTATCGTTGCATGTGTGTGTCAGACTCACGACCTTCTATAGGTCCATTCGTATATCTAGTTTTTTAGTCCAGGTCCGTCATAGTCTCATCTATCTCGGCAGGTTGTTTTATTTTTTTTTCCCAGAGTACAATACAATACATCAAAGATTGTGTTTAGCACTCTATTCAAACTCTCTTTTGTTTTGAACTGTATGACTCTAGAAGACACGACCATATCTATATTTAATCCTAGATTTTTGTTCTTTTTTTTTCAATTAACATGGAAATTTCTATTTTTTTATGATTATTGTGAAAATTTCTAGCTTTTCTCTCTCTCTCTCTCTCGGCAATCTCTCCCTCTCTCTTTCTCACAAAATCAGCAAGCAATGAACAAAAGATCACGCGATAGACGCCAAGTGGCTTTTCGGTTTTTCCATAAACTAATAATCTGAACTCCCTAACAATGGCCGAGGTCTTGGGGGTTATATCCCTCAAACTCACGTACACCCTGCTGGCCGAAACCAATTCAAGGTCACGCACATCCCTAGAGCCCAACATGGACACATTACAAAAGATTTTATCTCTAACTCAAACACCAAACCGAAACTATCTCTTATCCCTAATTCCTATTCAGAATTATATGAAAAAGAAAACTCTTAACATAAAAAGGAAACTCGGATTGGATTCTGTAGAGTCCATGTCTATGGCCAGGGTTCTGGCTAGCTCCACCCCCTGGCTCACGCCCTTTTTTCTTTTGGCTCAAGCCATCTTCCCACTGATCCAGCTCCTAGCTTCCCGATGGCACACGCGATGCTTGAAGTCCAGACCGCACACATCCAAGCCGCAGGAGTCGTCCATGCAGGCTTTTTCTGAATCTATTGGTCTTCTAAAAGTTTCAATCGGAGTCCATTGGGCTGCCGGATACAAAAAAATCCAAGCCTTTGCTTCTAAAAGCTTGAATCGGAGTCCATCAGGCTGCCAGATGAAAAAAAAATCCAAGCCGCAGGTTGCATCATAAGCTTGAATTGGATAGTTAGATTTCTCTGATTAATGTGGAAATTTTTAGCTTTTTCTTTTCTTTTTCTTCGATTAATGTGAGAATTTCTACATTTTTTTACTTCCTAAGATTAATATAGGGGCTTCTAAGAGAGCCTCCAATTAGTATATGTATAGATTTCATATGTTTGGTTTGCGACCATAATTAGATAACTAAATTTTGACCTTTTTCCGTTGTTGCTATGAAAAAAAAAGAACTGTTTGATGCAACTTTAGGTGCATCTGAAGAGTAGATTTTCGAGGGACATGTTTACCATCGTTGGACCCAATTAATAGGGGTGGGAGTGGTTTACGCAGATCTATTGGATCACTGACCCGCTCCACAAATTATAGTAAGATGGGCCGGAGGTTTGGCTCAAAAGCATTTAGGGGCAAAAGGTTCATGAACCTGTTGGCCCATACTCCATAGGTCCAAAGGGTTCGACCCTAATCGCTGCGCCGATCCCCCATCTCCAACGTGCCTTGGCGGCGCCGCCTGCCCATCTCCAACGCTATGCCGCCTGCCCATGTCCAAGACTCCAATGTGCCACCCCCCATCTCCAATGCGCCGCCACACCTGAGCACCAGCGCGCGCCCAGTAGCATGCCTGCAAGTAGGGGTGAAAATGGATCGGATAGTTTCCGACCGATCCGGACGGAAACGGATTTGGATTGTCTCGGATCGAAAATGGATTCAGATTTTTTTGTCGGAAGCGAAGCGAATCTGGCGAGCATGCTATCCGGCGGATCTGATCGGATTATCCGGATATCGTAGTTCGGATATCGAATTTATTTCGATAGAAACCAACCTGGCCCATCATAGTCCATTGCGAGCGCAGGCATGGAGGCGGCCCAAGCACCGAGTCGGGCCAGGGTGCGGGTGGAGGCGGCCGAGGGAGGTGGTGGCCGGAGAGAAGAGTCGGCGGCAGGCGCGGCATAGGAGCTCGGAGGAGAGGTGGCGCCATAGGGGGAGAGGAGCCAGAAGAAGTGAGCCATGGTGACAACGCAGTGGCATCGAGGCCTGAGGCCGAAGGTGGCGTCGGACCAAGGCGTGGGCCCAAGCCTGGTCGGGAGCAGGCGTGGGAGAGTGTAACGTCCCGTTTGTTCAGAGTTCCTAAAGTTTTCAAAATAAAAAGAACCATTTGATTTTGTTGAGAGTTCAAAGCTTAACTTGAGATTTTAAAAGTGCTTTAATTGACTAAACCAAACTTCAACTAAATTAGTTCGGCTTCTTCTGGAGTTTGTTGGAGTTTTCCTTTTCTCTTTTTGCTCTGTGAGCCTTTAAGCTTGGTTTCTCCTTTCCAGGACCTCTTCTGTGCCTGGACCTCTCCCTCGGTCCAGACCTCCTTTGTGTTGGACCTCCCCCTTGCTCAGACCCCTTTGTTGGTCTAAGACCTCCCTTTTGAGTTTAGACCAGCTCGGGTTTGTGTTTCAAACCTTTTTGATCCCTGGACCTTTCCTTGAATCTTTTGTTTGGACTTCCCTCAGTCCAGACTTCCTCTTTGTTGATTTGAATCTCTTTCTGTTTAGACCTCTCTTTGGTCTACACCCTTTTCTGTGTCTAGATCTCCTTTGATCTAGATCTCTTTCTCTGTTTTGGACCTCCCCGTGGACCTCTCAGCGTTCATTTGAACTCCCTGAGTTCATTTGTGCGTCCCTGAAATCCTTTTGGACCTCTCCGTGCCCTTATGGATCTCCCTGTGTCCATAAGGAGCTCCTTTTGATCTCCCCTTAACCGCTCAGACCTCCCCCTTGTTGGATCTGGCCGTTAGGACCTCCCCTTTAGAGATCTTAACCGCTCAGACCTCTCCCTTGTTGGATCTGGCCGTTAGGACCTCCCCTTTAAAGATCTTAACCGCTTAGACCTCCCCCTTGTTGGATCTGGCCATTAGGACCTTCTCTTTGGAGATCTTAACCGCCCAGACCTCCCCTTTGGAGATCATAACCGTCCAGACCTCCCCCTTTGTTAGATCTGGCCGTTAGGACCTCCACTTTGGAGATCTTAACCGTCCAGACCTCCCTTTTATTAGATCTGGCCGTTAGGACCTCCCCTTTGAAGATCTTAACCGCCCAGACCTCTCCTTGTTTAGATCTGACCATTAGGACCTCCCGTTTGGAGATCTTAACCGTCCAGACCTCCCCCTTTGTTAGATATGGCCGTTAGGACCTCCCCTTTGGAGATCTTAACCGTCCAGACCTCCCCTTTGTTAGATCTGGCCGTTAGAACCTCCCCTTTGAACATCTTAACCGCCCAGACCTCCTCTTGTTTAGATCTGACTGTTAGGATCTCCCATTTGGAGATCTTAACCGTCCAGACCTCCCCCTTTGTTAGATCTAGCCGTTAGGACCTCCCCTTTGGAGATCTTAACCGTCCAGACCTTCCATTTGTTAGATCTGACCGTTAGGACCTCCCCTTTGGAGATCTTAACCGTCCAGACCTCCCCCTTGTTAGATGTGGCCGTTAGGACCTCCCCTTTGGAGATCTTAACCGTCCAGACCTCCCCTTTGTTAGATCCGGCCGTTAGGACCTCCTCTTTGGAGATCTTAACCGCCCAGACCTCCCCTTATTTAGATCTGACCGTTAGGACCTCCCCTTTAGAGATCTTAACCGTCCAGACCTTCCCCTTTGTTAGATCTGGCCGTTAGGACCTCCCCTTTGGAGATCTTAACCGTCCATACCTCCCCTTTGTTAGATCTGGCCGTTAGGACCTCCTCTTTGGAGATCTTAACCATCCAGACCTCCCATTTGTTAGATCTAGCTGTTAGGACCTCCCCTTTGGAGATCTTAACCGCCCAGACCTCCCCTTGTTTAGATCTGACTGTTAGGACCTCCCCTTTGGAGATCTTAATCGTCCAGACCTCCCCCTTTGTTAGATCTGGCCGTTAGGACCTCTCCTTTGGAGATCTTAACCGTTCAGACCTCCCCTTTGTTAGATCTGGCCGTTAGGACCTCCCCTTTTTGAGATCTTAACCATCCAGACATCTCCTCTGTTTGATCTTTGAATCTCAAGGTCTAGACCTCCCTAGCGTTTGGACCCGCCACAGGCTCTTGCGGTCGTACCGCTCGAGTTTTTGCCTTCTTCGCCTTAGGACCATTTGATGCTTATCGGACGGTCCAATCTTGTTGGCACGTTCGCTCGGTCCGAACGTCCCATTTGCCTTGCTCCGTCCGATCAAGATCTAACGGCCCCTGTCCTGGACCACCTGTCCAGGACCTCCTAGCAGTGTTTTGGACCTCCTATCCAGGACCTCCTTGTAGTGTTTTGGACCTCCTTGCAGTGTTTTGGACCTATTGTCCTTTAAGACCTCCCTGTGTCTTTTGGACCTCCTCGCAGGGCCATCCTCTAGGTCACAGTTTTCACCTTTGGTCAGGACCTCCTCGAGACTTTCTCTCTTTGTGATTTAGACCTCCTTTGAGGTTTATATTCCCTTGTGATTTAGACCTCCTGTGAGGTTTAGATCTCTTTGTAGTTTAGGCCTTCCCTGAGGCTTAGACCTCCTTTGAGGGTCCCCTTTGTGTTTAGACCTTTGTGGTCTAGACCTCCTCTTCGTGTTTAGACCTTTGTGGTCTAGACCTCCTCCTTGCGTTTTAGACCTCTGTTAGTCTAAGACCTCCCCAAGGCTTCGACCTCATTCCTTGGGTTTAGACCACTCTTCTGGTCTAGACTTCTTTTTTTTTGTTATGACCTCCCTTTGATGGTCAAGACCAAACCCCGAGTTGCTCTCAGCTTGGGTTTGTGTTTCAAACATCCTTGATTTCTGAAAGCCAAGTTAGAGTTGGTTCTCCTCTCTTTGAACCTTCCTCTTATTTGACTTCCTTAGGACTGGATCACCCTGGTGATTCGGACCTCCTTGTTGTCTTTAGGACCTCCCGTCCTCAAGACCTTCTTGTTGTCTTTAGGACCTCCCGTCCTCAAGACCTCCCATTTGTCTTCAGGACCTCCTCTAGATGTCCTTGTCTCCAGGATCTCCTCAAGACCCCTCTCTTGGTCCTCAGAACCTCCTCCCCGCAGGACCTCCCTGTCCTTTGAGCCTCTTTGTCCTCTCGAACCTCCCCGTGGCCTTTTTGTAAAGACCACCCTTGTGGTTTAGACCTCCCCTTTGAGGTCAAGATCCCTGGTTTCTCTGTAAGGACCACCCTAGTGGGCCATGACCTTCCCCGTGGGTCATGTCCTCCCCTTCGACCTCCCCCTGGGTCTTGACCTCTTCAGGACCCCTTGCCTCAAGTTCTTAAGCGCATTGGATATGGGTTGAAGTCACATTAAAATGTTGTCCTTTCCTTTGTACTCATTCCTACTTTTTGTCACCTCCTTAGCCCTGTTGCTGTCCTTTTGGTACTTGCTAGCAATGTACCTTTTGTACTAATGCCTTGAACCTAGTCACTTCTTTTGGTGGTGGTTCTATTATCCTTTTTCCCTTTAAATAGAGCATCACAGAGTGACCACTGCCTCCTTGTTCTTCTTTTCAACCCTCCTTTCCATCTCTCTCGGTTCTGGAGAAACTCCCCTTGCTCCTCTGGGACCTCCTCGGTTTTGGACCTCCCCCTTGTTGGACCTCCCTTCTTGTGGACCTCTTCTCCTTTTGGCTCTAGCTAGTTCCTTTTTGGTTTCTTTTTTAGTTGTTTTCTTGCAACGTGTAGATTCCGCTGGTGCTGAGGAGCTCGAAGATCCAAAGAACCTTTTGAAGCCAATGACTCACCAGAAGGCAAGTTGTGGTCCTTGAACATTTTGAACCCATCTTTACAAAAAAAAAAGTACTTTGTTTTGTTATAACCTGTATTGGCTATTTGTATAAAGGCTGGTTTGGGCTCTAGCTAAATACCCACTTATTTTATGCCTCCTTATTTCTTTGGCAATCCATATGTTGACATGTTTCCTTGAATACCTTAGGATGGGTACTGTTAGTTGGTTTCATATTGTTATTGCCAACATGGGTATCGTACTTGCTTAACCATGCTCTAGTAGACGTTGATCTCTTCATGAATCAATATTGCTAAACTTGACTAATTGAATTATGGAACTTGGTTGGTGCCACTGATAAGCAATTGTGGTTGGTGCCGCAGGTTGTGTTGTTTGTGGTGCGAGACCACTTTGTTAAAACATGTTGTGCCAAGATCAAGGTGGTCTTTGGCCAGGTGAAATCCCCAAAACTATTTTATGCTCGGGCAAGTTGGCAAAGTGCGAGTAGTAGGTGCTCCATGAGTTGTTGCTATGGAGTCACTTGGGTGCTTCATAAGTTGTTGCTATGGAGTCACCTGGGTGCCCCAGAGTTGGTGCTATGGGGCCATATTGGGTTGAGGATAGTCTTGCCTGAGCAGCCATTTAAGGACCGAACCTTGGGAGCCATTGATCTAGGCCATGCCGTGCAACCACATGTCCATTATGGGGTGGACCAGGTGTAATAATTAGGGATGTTTTGATTTAGTTCTGTTGTGGTTGGGCGTTGGTTGCATTGACCTAGGAATAAACCTCAAAGAAGTGTAACTAAGTCGAGCGCACTTTTAAAAAGCCCTGGTGGTCTCTACTTGATTCACATGTCTAAGGTAACGTGTGTTATATCAAGCGACTACCTCTTGTGGGTAAAGTTGCACATCTCTGCGGAGTAAATCTATTCGAATAGCCGCGTCCTCGGTTATGGACACGCCCAGAGATTTCGAATGAGGGGTGGAATTCTTTTTATAAAAATTGTGTTCCTGGGCACTTCGGCGAGAGGTCATGGCTTTTATCTCGAAGAGACCTTGGCCGGCTCCAGAGGGGTCATGGCTGGCTCGCCAAGTGGTCCAGGGGCCGGTCTTGTGGTGCTCTGGAGTGGGTGCTCCAGAGAGGTCCGGGTTGGTGCCTTGGGAGTGAGTGGGTGCTCACTGTCTCCTTTGAAAAATCAAATGTACTTATATATTATTGTTTTAACTTGAGCTTTGTAACTATACATGTTATTTACTATCAAAATTTGCTTTCTGCAAACTAACCATACAGCTCTCAATTATCAAGCCGTGCATAATTGTTAATTGCATGTATGTTTTCCCCACGGCTTGCTAAGTACATTCAAAAGTGCTCATTGGCTTGTGCCCTGTTTTAACCAGCAGAGGAGGGAGATCCAGGTGATCAGGTGCTCTCGGGAGGGGAGCTCTTTAAAGACCTTGCGCACTAGGACGTCCTCCACTTGGTAGCCTGTGGGTTGGCCGAATGGACCTTGCGTTTTGTTTTGTTTCCGCTGTGTTGTAGTTCTCTTTTGTTGTTAGCCTTGAGAGGCACCCTTGTACAAACCTTGATCTTAAGGTCCCTTGTTAATATACGTGTTAATTTGTCTGCTTCATCTTTGTAAATATTGTATGGATTTGATTACACTGATGTGGAGACTGTGTGAGCTAGCCAATCTGATCCTGGGACTAGCTTACTGTGCATAGGGCCAAGACCTCCAGGAGGTCTTGAAGACCTCCTGGGAGGTCCTGGCGGACCTCCTCTCGGGATGAACTGAGCGGTACTACCGCTCCTCGGTCTTGATAATACCGCTCAAAAAATCGACGATTCGAGTTCGTTTGAGAAGGTCCTCACAAGGAGCCGGGGCAGGCCTTGGGCGTGTAGGAGCCTCAAGGAGAAGGTGCCACTGAGGAAACCGAGAGAGAGAGAGAGAGAGAGAGAGAGAGAGAGCGCCGCCACTGGGTGGCGTGGGCATGGAGGTAGCCAAGCACCGAGCCTGTCGAGTCGCGTGGAGGCGGCAAGCCGGCCAAGGGAGGCGGTGGCGGAGGCAGAGCCGGCGCAAAGCGACAAGGAGCCCAGAGGAGAGGTGGCGCCATGGGGGGAGAGGAGCCAGAAGCGGAGATCTGGCGGTGTGACAGTGAGTGGCACCATGGGGAGAGGAGCCAGAAGCAAGTGAGATGCGGGTGTGGCAAGGCGTCGGGCACAGGAGCCAAAGGTGGCGCTGGGCCGGCCCAGAGGGAGGCGCGGTCGCAAGAGGAGGTGGCACCACCCACTGGCCAAGAGAGGGAGGGGGAGAGCCATGGAGATTCGATTGAGGATGGAGAAAGGGGACACCTGGTGGTGTCGGCGAAATGAGGGGTGAGGCGAGGACTGAGGAGAGAGGGATTAGGAGTAGGATTAGGGATTAAGTGAGAATAGGATTATTAGGGTTAGGAAGTTTATATATAGAAAAATTTAGGAAAACTGCTTAATTTATGGCATGCAATTTAAGGTGTTTTCATGTTAGAAAAATATCTGTGACCATATTCGCTTTGATTCAGATTAAACGCGTCAGATTCAGATTCGATATTATTCGTGATCCGTATTCGTGATCCGGTATTCAGATTCGATCCGCATCCGGGAAAAAAAATGAAAACAAATATGGCAGAGCCATTATCCATCCTTATTCGATCCGTTTTTGTTGGAAATATGCCCTAGAGGCAATCATAGAGATGATTATATTTCATTATGTTCATCATATTGGATAATGTGTTATCCTGTTCCTAGAATAATATTGTTAATATTTATTATCAAGTATGTGACTTGGTTGTGAAACTATATATTTCTGCGATAATTATTCTTATACAATCCCTGGTCGGAAACATATGAGGACATATATGAATAGACTAGCATATGTATTGGTTGATGACTATGTTTCATGAGTCATAGATATGGAGATATCAAACCAATAATATGGACACATGTTAAAGAACATGGTGTTGGATAAGACCCACCTTGAGACACTATTGAGATTGTTATGATTCTATGTGTCGTTAGTTGGTCTCAAGCAATGATGATGTATAATCCTTAGACCTAAGATCAGCATGGTTTCCTACATGTGTAATAGCACTCTTAGGGGTTGCCAAACGCTACACCGTAATTGGGTAGTTATAAAGGTAGCTTTCAGGTATGCTGTGAAACATGGAGAGGAATGTGACTGGTCGGATATGGGATTTGCCCCTCCTAATATAACAGGAGAGATGTCTATGGGCCCCTCATTGTGATCGGATAAAGAAAGTGCATGGTCATGCCACTAGTAGTCGAAGTGTTCGACCACGTAAAGTTATCTGACACTCGATCGAGAAAGAATTGAATAGTCCATGGATGACACAACATCTCACCTGGAGTTCAACCAGACATCGTGAGGCAAAGGGAGTATACACGAGTAGATCGCTTAGTTCGAACAGCTATGGATCGATCGTATGGAGATGACGAATCGTCAGAGATCGTCGAACATAATCACAGAGTGGTCGTAACACAGTCGTGAGGAGTTACGAACTAGTCGTGACCACATACTGAACCGGTCGTATAGAGATGGGACACAGTCGTAAGTGATGAGGATCGATCGTAGATCATATTGCATTAAGGTTTGTCCGATATAATTTGTGTGTATTCGGAATCGCTATGTTACGCTAGGAGCCGCTCGACTAGTGATCGGAAAGGGTTTCCGAGTCACAATCGATTCACGCATGAACCTCTGGGTCATACACTTAACGGGTTGGAACAAACCAAGATCGAATCGATTAAATACGTGTTCGGATAGGATCCGTCACGAGCACTATATAAGGAGATGTATGAGGCTGTTGGGAGGTACGCGAGAAAACACCACCGAAACCCTAGCCACCATCTTCCTGAGAGCTCTGCCGTGCGACTTGGTGCTAGCACACCGGCGTATGGTTGTTCCTCGCCTCATGCGTGTGGATACTGGTAGGCGTTACTACGATTGTTGCGCTTGAGGACGATCCGTGATCTTCATGAGGAACTGCAGAGGTTGCTGGAGGAGACGATCGACTCGTGAGGACGCTAGACGATCGACTACGACCACTGCATCAACTTGCTGGACGTTGGACGATCGACTACGATCACTACATCGACGCGCTATACGTTGGACCAGGCTGCTTCAACCCTTCTTCCGCTGCTCTGCGCGTCTGGTGGTGACGATCTATGATCATCTAATTGCTTGGCTTCCTGATTTGCGTGGTAGAAAATTTTGTTTGTAGCTATCGTAGCCTACCCGCGACCCAACAGTTTTCACCCCTACCTGCAAGCGCCATAGCGCACGAGGAGGCCTTGAACCCCGTTGCGTCACACCGGGTCGTGGGAAGCGGACGGCGGGGCCGCGGGGCAACACCACCCAGAGCCCAAGTCGAGGTCAGAGAAGAACCACATGAGAGCATTGAAGTAGCACGAGGAGCTGATTCGGGAGGCCGGCGTCGAGATTCGCTGTCACTTGTAGCGAATTTGGATGGCGGTGCCTTGCTCGGTGAAGAAATTTGGGAGTGAAGTAGGGGAGGCAACTACCTAGCAGCAGCTATATGTGTGGATGGGAGGAGGAGCAGATGAATGGGGAAAGTGCAGAGAGAGTAGACTAGTAGTAGCTAGTGCTTGGGTGTAATGAGTCATTAAGCAGAGTTGTACGAACCACATGATCCAAAGGTTTTCATAGATCAGAGGAGGAATGTCAAAGAGGCCGAACTATTAATCGAAACCTAAACTCTAGGCACAAAGGTTAGTTGAAGGGTTGAAAGGATCCACTCTACTCCCGCCCCTACTAATTAAGCTTTGGAACGCTGTCTTGTTAATTATTTGAAAGTGAAATGGTTGTCCTACGTCACTTGCAGTGTATGCTTGCCGTCAACCGATGGAGCACATCTGCTGACTGTTGCTATATGGTCCCTTAGGGACACCCGACAATCTGGTTCCTGTGCTCAAAGCCCCGCACCCCCTTCCCCTGTTCACGGATGCGCAGCGTGCATGTTGGATATTCCATTTCCGGTTGTCACTCGGAGGCTGTTCACGCTGCGAGACGAGACTTCTGGTGCGTGACACGGATAGGTTCCTAGCCCCTAGTCTCCTGCCCAGCCTCTGCCGTCAATCAGAGAGGGCCTGCGCCGCTTCGCCGATGGTATATGTCCACTGTGTATGTATGTGTCACGTAGCTTACCCCATTGAGCACGACCTGATTTACTTGTTTGTCGATTTCGGAAGAACGCGGTGTGCCCATGTTGGAAACTTCCACATGTGGAAGTCCCACGTTGATTGCCCGTAATAACAGCAAAATATCTTCTTCCCAGTGCTAAGCCTGCTTCCACAATGATACACGCACACGCAGTGTGCACGTTTAATTTCAGTGTAGTGTATTGACTACGTAATTACATGTAGTATGCCCAAAATTGTAAATAGTTTTCTGTTTCTCTTCATTTTCTCCTCTACCTTATTCTTGCTCTTTTGTTTACTTTATTTTTACCTGTAATACCCTGACAACCATTAATACAATGGTCATAAGGTAAAGTATTCTCTACATTTTACATCAAAAAATGTAGTATGCCCAAGTAGCAGCAGCAGCTTCAAACGTCGGTTGGAAGACAATACATAGTGATGTACACACGTACGAGCCACTCATCCATTGAGTTTTTTTTTTTTGCCTAAATGGCACTCTTACCCACGTTTTTTTTACTAAAGTATTGTCTCTCACGTCGTATAACCAAAAATAGCAGCTCAACCGCACGCCCATAGCTCGGACAAGAGGTGTGCTGACACATATTGTGTCCGCACGGCCACCACCCGAACGTAACCGCGTCCGCACAGCCACCGCCCGCACTGCACGTGTCACCCGGAGAACCGCGTCTGTGTGGCCCCCGCCCAGACAAGCCGCCTCCGCGTGCCCCCCCCCCCCGGCGGACAAGCAACCACCACACAAGTGTCCCCCGGTCTCTGCTGGTCTCCCTAGACCAGAGTGTCGCGGCCCGATAGTGCCTCTGGATTTCTCGCCACCCACGCGCTGCGCTGTCTTCGCGAACTGCCTTCACGCGGCTATAAATACCAGAGGCGCTCTCGCTCTCGGTCATTCTCAATTATGTTTTCGTTTTTGTTCTCGCGCTCGTCGCTGAGAACACAGAGAGCAGAATAATTTTTTTTGGTGATTAAAGTTTGGAGCAGTTGTTAGGACCGTACCAGTATTGAACGGTCCCCCTGAGGGGCAGGTATTTTTTTTGTCCACTGCATTTGTCATTATTTCTATAGTCGTAGTTAATTAGTTTTACTCAGCTAGTCCTAATTAATGTAGTTTGTAGTCGTAATTAAATAAGTGTTAATAATTCAGCCATAGTTTATTACTGCTTATTATTAAGAGTTAATGAATTAGTTGTAACTAATGTATCAGTAAATAATTAGTGGTAATTAATTAGGCTTTATTATTTGAGTATAAATTAGTTAGTGATTAAAAATTAGTGATAATTAATTAGTCGTAATTAGTTAGGCCTAATTATTTTAGTGTAAATTTAATAGTCATAATTAATTTAGTGTCGGACCTCGGGCTTTGAATACCCAAAACCCTCGTGTGTGTGTGTACCGTATTAGTCATATGATCAGTGGCTAGTACACATATCCACAACATTGATAATCGCATTTATACATTCATACACATATAATAGAACAAAATGGGGTACATAACTTAGCGATTACATTGTTTAAATCACAAGGGCCGACCAGCCAAATAAAAACAAGTATCAACAAAGTAGCAATAGTAATAGTAGAAGCAAAGTATGTAGTAAGTCTAAAATTCCAGTGGCATGCCCATTCAAACCCTCAGGCAGCCGACTAGAGACAAGTCCTAGAAAGACTCGTCACCGAACCCACCTGTTCCGGGTGCAAAGAAAACGTCGTCCGACGTAGGCTCATCTTCTATGTCTGAACAACAAATTAAGCAAGATTGAGTACATTGCGTACTCAGAAAGACTTGCAGTGTATCACAAAATTTATATACATGCATGGCTAATCAAGAGATGATGCTCTATGCTACAAGTTACTTCACGTTAAGCGAATTTTATTTGCAATATCAATACATTGTATTTTGCAACGGAAATTATAAATAGCAGTTAAATAGATAAATGCCGATAAGTAAGTAATTGAATAAATATCAACTCGCAACCCTCCTCGGCTGCGAGCAACATCTTATTTTCAGCTATGGACATAGCACTCAACTCAAATATAAACCAACAAACCATTTCTCATATTTTCCAACAAAAGTGTTTTTTTTATGAAAACCAAGACTATACCCTAACCTAATGGCTACGACAGTAAGGATATTAATATTTCAAGGAGGTTCATGCATTGATTAAGATTACAACTGCCGTTATCCCAAACAAAGCAATTTTATATCAAACATACACACATGCATAATAGATTTTTGCAAAAAGAAGTACAATAATTAAAATAGTATGATCAACATAGTCAAAGGAGGTTCTTTCCTTGCTCTAGTTTCTCTGAATATGAGAGTGAAGGATCGTCATGAAAATCGTTCGAAAAATCGACGTTTAAAAAAGAGCCGAAGCAAATTAAATATATCACAATAATTCTAACAGCCACAAAATCCAAATATTTTTATATATTTAGGTAGATAATTATTTTATATGAATTTATAAAAAAGATTAATCTCATTTGGAGTTTGTATGCAAAATTTATTAAGGTTTCAATTTGCTTTGGTTTGAAAATTCCAGAAATTTGAAAAGGGTGACGTCGAAAGTGTATTTTCTGAAGTTTACGCTTTCCAACAGAGAAAGTGTAATCTTCTCTGAGTTCTATTAAGGTTTACGTTTTTCAGAAAGGAAAACGTATTTTTCTCAGAACTAAAGGCGACTTTTCTCATTTTTTTCGATTTTTATTAACTTACATGTGGCCCACTTGTCAGTGACTCATTCTTTTGTTTTATTGATTTCATTTATAAAACAAAGATGATCCCACATGGTATAGACTCATTATTTATTAACTAATGATTAAACCTATTTCTGATTTTAATTATCTAACAGCTTGGGTCCACTTGTCAGTCTCTTGGTTTTAAAATGTGTTTTAGAACCGAGAATAGTGCGTGGCCCCACATGTCAGTGACACATCTACTAAAAACGTTTAGAATTAGATTTTTTATTATCTTTTCAGCTGGTCCCATGTGTCATACTCTTACTACATTTAACCTTTGTTACTTAACGTTAATCAACCTTTTAATCACGTGGGCCCATTGGCTGAGAGAGAGAAAAAAAAAGGAGGAGCTGGGCACATGGCCGAGCTCCATGGCGAGCTCGTCAATGGCGAACGGTGCAATGACAAGGCTCGGGGATGAACAAATTGGGTTCCTCTCTCGACGGCGATGCCACCGGGTGGTGGTGGAGGCCAGAGAGATGGCCGGAGGTGGCGCCACGCCGGAGATTAGCGGCGGAGCTCCTTAGGCTCAAAGTGGTTTTCGTGATTGAGGCAAATCGGTGGCAAAATAAGGCACGCATTGGCTTTAGGAGGTTACTACAATGCTACACGTAGCGGCTCGGGGACCAATGGTCACCGGAGTGGCGGTGACAATGCTACCCGCGGTGGCGACATGATCGACCATGATGAACTCTACGCTATGCTAGTTAATCCTTTAATCTAATGTGCGCAAAAGCTCTAGGGGACTACTAGAAGCTCACTAAGGTTCTTGAAGGCGTCTAGGGATGACCTGAGCGGCTTGGCAACGTTGAGTAGCGGCGACGCAAATGAGGCTCTTGTTGCCGGCGTGCTACGGTGATGGAGATGTTACAAGGAAGTGCGCATTAGATTGCATGCACACTGAGGATAGTAGAGATAGAAGGAATTGACTAGCGACTCACCGATGTGGCGGCTAACTAGAAAGAGGTTGCGGCGGCCGAAAATGAGGAAGAAGGTCGATTCAGGGGATTCCCTACGTGTGGATCGTCATCAACCGAGGGAGAAGCATCAGTGAGGTATAAGACACGAAGTGACGTGGTCAGGTGAGGTTCGAGCTCAGCAGAATGTCGGGAACACGGAGGTCGAGAATGGGGTGTGCGCTAGAGGTGAAGAAGACGATGGCTTATCCGTGCAACAGGGTTTCCAAAGCTACAATAAGTAAGGAAGGAGCATCAGTGAGGCAAGAGACGCATGGTGACGTAGGTGGCGAGGGCAAGGAAGCTCACCAGAGAAGATGGCGTTGCGGGGCTTGCTCATTGGCGTCGAGGACGACGCTCTCATTCCCGATGAACTAAGGAGCGAGGAGCTCTGGTTCTTGGTGGGAGACGAGAATGGTGAGCTAAGGACTCGGTGACACGGTCGGAGGTTTAAGTACGAGCGAGTAGAGTGCAAGATGATCAACGAGAAAAAGTGGTCGTGGCGAGAACTCGCGCTCTCGCCTTCAGTGTCTCTGCCTGAGCAGGGGTTGGGTGCCACTAAGGAGATGGTTAGCATGGGCGGAGGTGACAGAGGTAGGTGAGGCCCGAAATGGTGGGCGGCGAGGTGAAATCGCGGGCGAGTAGGCGGAACGAACGAGGGAGCGCTGGCGTGCTGGCAAGCGAGGTGGAAGACAAGCGCTGACATGCGGGGCCCACATGTCAGTGAGGGAGAGCGAACGCGCTGGCGTGGGCTGGAGCTGGGCAAGGGAATTTTGGGTCGGCTCAGTTTTGGCCCAAAGATTCGGCGGGAATTCAAAATTTGTTTATGAATTTCCAAAAATTGGGCTCAGTGTTTGCTGAATTTTTGTACTAATCAAACTAAGCCCAAAATTTACAATTTTTTGAGGGATCCTGACCTAGTATAGTTGCTTATGTAAAATTTTTAAGATTTTATATGCTCTCTGATGTCCCCAAAAATTCTTACAAATTTTCGTTTTCATGTAAATGCGTTGTTACTTTTGATGAGAATTCACAAAAGATGCTCAAGTATTTTTTTCCTCCTGTAAATATGCCTAATTTTATTTTCCCACATATTTCCACCCTATTTTCCTAAAATTGTGATTTTTGGGATGTTACATTTTGTGGCAATTAATAAGTCGTAATTAGTTTAGTGATAATTAGTTAGACACAATTATTTTAGTGGAAATTAAATAGTGATAATTAATTATGCGTAATTAATTTAGTGGTAATGAACCATTCGTAATTAGTTTATTGGTAATTAGTTAGGCATAATTAATTTGAGAAGAAATGAAATAGTCGTAATCAATTACTCATAATTAATATAGTGGTAATGAATCCGTGGTAATTAATAAATAGTATTTCTTGAGCCGTAGTTTATTAGTGGTGATTACACTAGTAATGAATTACTCGTAAGTATTTTTTGTCAAGTAATCAATTTGTTGCTAATTAATTAATTATTTGTATTTACTCGTATTTCATTGATTAATTGCATATAATATGTCGTAATTATTTGTGCCGTGGGTAATTACCGATGAATAAATTACTTGTAATTAATTAGTTTGGCCATATTAAATTTGTGCTAACTACTTACCATGTTTATTATATCGTGTACCGCACATCGGGTTGTTGTGGCTTTAAGTAATTTCGAACATGCAAGATTTGGTAGTGTTCTATGACGATGATCTCGTATGGGCCGGATTTGATGGGTTGGACCTGTCGAGGTGCCAGTACAAGGTGGTCCGAGCAGAGGGGCTCGATGCGATGAATATTCACGAGCTTAGGAGCTGTATTCGGAGGGAGTTTAACACAGAGCCATTGACGAAGAAACTTATCATCGAGGGGATCACTTGCACGAATAGGGGAGGGTAGGGCGTATGGGAGATGGTCAAGGTGAATGTAAGTGTAGAAATTAATGACGATAAATTACTAAAAATTAAAAATTACGACTAAATACAGACAACAAATTAATATACTTATTACAATAAATTAACTAGGACTAATTTATTACCACGGATATATTACAAAAAATAATTATGGCTTAATAAGGCCACTAAAATAATTACAACTAATTAAGGATGGCTAATTAATTATGTCCGATTAACTACAACTAAATTAATTACGACTAATTAATGATGGCTAATTAATTAAGACTTAATGAACTACAACCAATTAATTCCAACTAATTATTTATGACTAATTCATTAAGTAACACTAACTAATTATGACTAATTAATTGCTAACTAATTAACTATGCCTAAATAATTATAACTAATTAATTACATAAGATTAATTTAATTACGACCAATAAACTCACACAAATTTTATTACGAAAATTTGAAAACGACTAAATTAAGTATACTTAAATAACTACAACTAATTAACTATGAATATTTCACTATGACTAATTTACTAAGTACACAATTAATAAAGAAAGTACATATGAAAGAAAAATTACATGCTAATATGGCTGCTAATGACGACTGTAAACAATACTTAATCGTCAGTGAAAACGAAATCGACAGAACGACACAACGAACGAGAAAGAGAAAGCGAGCGAGCAAGGATGAGAGTTTGCGAACACTCTCGCTGTCGCCTCGGAATTTATATTCGCGGCGGGAGGAATCGGATTCCCTCCCGCAAGCGAGGCTTGGATGCATGCATGCATCTGCATGCAGAGACATGGATGCTACAGGGAATAAAGTGTGAAAGTGATGGATGGTGATGGGGGGAGTGATGGATGGATGGTGACAGGGAATCTGGAGCATGGCTAGCGCGCGTGGGTGAGGTGCGAGCGAGGAGGGACCGGCAGAGACATGCATGTAGGGTGACACATCACTAGTCCGGTCGGTGGCCGTGCGGACTAGCCTTCGTTCGGGCGGTGGGAGTGCGGACGAGACATGTGTTGAGTGAGGAAGCAATCGGGCGAGGGGTGCACGGATTTTGGCGCGTCTGTGTGCGCACCGCACGGACAAGGCCTCTTCGGGCTAGGGGCGATCGGAATTGCGCACGTGGCGGCGTGAGGCCCGTCCGGGCTGCCATATTTGCAAATACCGTGCGAAGAGAATCATATTTGCTAATACGCCGCGAAACAGTACCATTTAGAACAAAAACTCATCCTCCATTAGATCTGTGTAAAGCACATCTACCTACCTAGCTAGTAGATTTGAAGTATGCAGCGTGGGCTCTAACTAGACCTGTTCAAAGTGAGCCCGGCCCGCCGGCCTGGCCCGAGCCCGAGCATGTCCGGGCCGGGCTTGGGATCGCACTTCGACCGAAGGAAGCCTGCCCGGCCAATTTAAAAAAAAACAATTAAATAAATGGAAATCTATTATTTTAATTCTGAAAATGAATTAAATAATACTTTTTTATTCCGAAAAGATTAAAATAATACAGTTTAATAGAAAAATCAACTTTTCGGACCGGGCTCAGACCTGCCAAATTTCGGTCAGGCTTTTCAAGCCCGATCTGAAGCCTGGCCTGGCCCGGCATTTGAACAACTCTAGCTCTAACGCACAAAAACAACATGATTGATACGCCACATTAGCCTCGTTAATTGGTCATTGCCTCTAGCAGGGTGGCAGGTACGTACCAGCAACACAGACAGAGAACCAAATCCTAGAAAATCAGTAAAACCACATCTTCGATCGTGCTGCTTTATGCTTACCTCTCGATTGACGTACTCCACTCCGCGCATCGTCTCCAACTTCGGACCATGCGTATCCCATCGTCTCCAACTTCGGACCATGCGTATTTTTTTGCACATGAAAGATCACATAAAAAAGTAAGACGAAGTTTCATGCCATTTGGCCGTACCTCCCCACCAAAAGAGAAGCCGGTGTTTCTCTTTTCAGGTCAGATCGACCCTGATCCGAATTCTCTCCCCCATCTGCTTCTCCTTTTCGAATCAAATCATACCACGTCCATTATCGTACCTCCACTTTTTGTCGTGCCCGTCTATTCTCCATCGAATCTGTTCCCTTCTCTCCCCTACCTACATGATGCACCCTCAATTTCAAGTGTCACTAGTTAATCATTGTACGTGGCGTTAGCGTACATAACAAATACGTGCCGGGCCACATCAACCTAATCACACGTCCTTGCTGTCCACACCGAAACCACGCCACGCGTTGTCTTGCCGGCCGGGTCCGATCCTCTCACGACGCCGCTCTAGTTCGAGGTTTTGTTAGTACTGTTAATGCGAGCGCTGTGCCCCGGCCTGGTACATCACATGGCCTCGCCGGCGTGTTCTAGTGTACGTGATGTGTCGCAAGATCGAAGCTAAGGATGGGATTGGCCGACGTGGGGAGGGCGTGAGAAGCTGCGCGCGGGAGTTAAATCAAGCCACAGCGCCATTGCCTCCAGTGGAGGAGACCAAATGACCCGGAAAAGCAAAGTTCGGTGTATGCGAGCGCGAGCGTTAGAGCCGGGTGATGGAAGGTGATGGTGGTTTTCGGTATCGCATCGATCGGAACGTAGTGCGGATGATGTTGATTGGCCAGCATGAAGGCCGTCAGGCGAAGAGCTCGTTTCGTCATGATTTTGCCCCCGGATACACTGAAAGAATGAACAGAAACAAAAAGGTTAGTACCATTATTAATCGGATCTTGTTACCTATTCACGCTATATTTTTTTTGAGAGAAGCTAGTAGTCACGTTAATTACATATCACTGACGAAGTGATGATCTAGAGTGTGCTTGAATCTTCTGGTATATATACATTTGGACAAGTGAAGGAGCGGATTTTGTTAATATGCTGGTGTAGGGATATAGTACTCAGAGCATGTTACTCGATGTGACTCTGGTAAAGCAAATGATGGGGTTGCTGGGCGCGCTCAATGATTGGGCGGCCTTGTTCTCAGCTGCTCGCAGAGGGATTTGGACGGGCCGTGACAAAAGAAAAACCTGCACGAGGTCTGTAATTGCATAGGCGCACAGCGACAGGATCCTAGGCTAGCTATAGTGGGTCTGTTGCGTTGGTTAGTTATAGGATATAGCCTTTTTAAGGTTAAGGTAGTTAGGCCATATGGATTTGGATGCTCTTGGGAGCCAGTGTGATGTCATCCAAAGTCCACAGGCTTTTTGGGCAGTGAACTAGTGATGAATGATGCCGTCTGATAGGTTGGTGAGGGGCAGCGACTCGGCGCCTGTTGCTCGGGCCCAGCCGCCCAAGTGATCAGTGATAACAGTCACAGCCAAATCAAAGCGGACCAGCGGAGGGGTCTTGCCGACTACGGTTGGATTCTTGGCATCAAACCCATGGTATAGCAAACCAAAGTGGTAGGGGCAGAGTGTTTTTTTTAACGCTCATCGTATGCCTTTTGTTGGTCTTGTTCGGAGAGGTTTAGCTCTTGCGTGGACTGTGGAGGTATGACCTTTATTATAAATACTTTTTTGCACAGTTAGGTAGACATGGATATTTGTTTAGTTCACAGAATTATACCATCCACACGTACTGATCAGATACTTAAATTTGATTGAAGCTTTAAGGATGAGGATACATTTCTAAAGGTCGAATCGGCTACTTATCCTTGTGTGTATTTCATCACGTCCTATACAAAGTTGGAAACGGGAATATAAAATGGCCGGCATCCGTTTCTCGAAGAAAAAAAAAAGGAGAATAGAAGTTTCATGGGCCCGTTCTAACAAAAATCTCCGTCGGCCTAGGGCTTGAAATGTGGGCTGCCGTAGGCCATGAACAAGCGCACAAACGTCTGGCATTGAGTCCTTGCTTTTGAGGCCTGCTTAACGAGAGCGTTAAAAACTGGCCCAGAATTGCCCTCTCATCGTCACAGAACCTTCTCGCTCAAGTCCTTCAGGGTTGCAGCCCGGAATCTAGGGGATACGACCGTACCGTGTGCAACGTCTGGGCGTCTGGCAGTGCCGGGACAATGAGCCGAGGTGTGCAAAGGTGTCGCCCGGCGTGTCACGGCATCATTTCTGGGGCAGCCACGCGCTGACGAGCCTACGGAGCCGCGCGCCTCCTGTCTCGGTCACCGAGTGAGCAAAGCGCTGGTAAGGAGTTCTCCTGGAAAAAGGATCAGCCGTGTGCTGCCGCGGTGACCAAGTGCAAGCCGTGATCGGCCGAAAGAAACACCACTAGAGCACTTTGGGATTCAGGTTACAGAGGCCTTGCTAACATGTTCAGATTCTTAACACACTCAAAACCTTGCAATTCTACACGCTCATCACGCATCCAGCTGCACGCCACGACCACAACTCTTCCTTGATCTTCCAAAGCAGCCCCTCGCATTGCACAAGCCACAGGTGCTTTGATGAGGCCATCCACGCCGCCCTAAATTATATGCTGTAAGACACCTTTGGAGCACCACCAACCACATGAAAAACTTGCATCGGGAGGGTGCCTTTGATTTCCAAATGTACTTGTGGCAGCTGAATATTGTTGATGCCGGAAAGAACAGCTTATAAGCCGAGCCCGTCGTGTAGTGCCTGTGTGTCATCTTTTTCCAAGTGATGGTGTCGGGGCGCTCCGACCTTAACTGAATTGTACCGACGATGTCCCAAATCTGCAAGTACTGTTGGATTGCTTGAACTGACAGCCCACCTCTAATGTCTCTTACCCAAGCATTGTTACAAACGGCTTCTGCTACTGTTTTTTGGGACTTGTGGACAGTGGACAAATGTGCACATAATTGGCGCTACTTTCTCCACCGTCAGCCCCACTTCAATCCAATTGTCATGCCAAAATTTTGCCCGTTGACCATCTCCCAAGGAAACCGTTGTACGTAGCTGCTCTAAACATGGGTAGCAAGTCTAAACATGCACCACGGCTTTGGTAGCTCTTCCCATCTGCTCCATGGCCAACGGAGGCGCAGCGCTGTCCCAAAGTAGTTGGGACTGTGGATGCCGAGCCCACCGTTTTGCGTTGGCATGCAGACCTTAGACAAAGCTACAAGGCAATGACCACCACTTGCAGTTCAAAATCAGCTCTGGACTTCGGACCGTCTACAACGCCGTGGATGACCAAATAGTAGCCAATGCGTCATTTGCCGACACCACCTGGAGACGGTTCTACATATCTTCTCTACATGTAGATAGTCGGTACGAATACGGACCATGACCTCACACTGGCTAGGATGCACGAGCCTCCTACCGGCCCAATGGCCAGGGTCCTCTCCAATGCATGAATTATATCCTTTCCAAAGAAATCCCCTGCACCTTCTATTGATCATATCCAGCGCCCATTGAGGTATCTTTTGTCATGAAGTATAAGTGGCAACGCCATGAACACAGACTTGGTGAGAAAAATGTGTCCTCCCGGTGTCAACAAATGTGGCTTCCAGCCAGCCAATTTCTTGCCGTATTTTTCGATTATAGGCTGTATGTCGCACAGCACATGTGCAGCTTCCTTATGGAAAGTGGCAACCCCAAATAAGTGATTGGGAAGGCCACGTGTTGGCAATGTAGCTGGCCCGCCAATTCTGTTGTAAGGTCCTCATTGCACCGGATCGTCGTGATCGTGCTCTTTTGTAAGTTTGCCTTGAGAGAGACCCGAGGCTTCCCGAAAGAGTTCCAAAAGCTTTGCTATGGAGCTTGTGGATCATGCCTTCGTCGGCATGCAGAAAAGAACGGCATCGTCGGCATACAAGGAAATCCGTGGAACCGGTTGTGGAATCCCGAGCAGTGCTAGATGTCCCCTGTTTGTGCCCTATACTACCATGGCTTGTAGAATGTCACCTCAGAACAAAGAGCAGGGGTGATAGAAGGTCACCTTGCCGTAGGCCACGGGCCAAACTGATTGGCTGACCATGGCTCCCATTGATGGACACCGTAGTGGTTGCTGTGGACAGCAGCATGCAAGTACAGTCTCGATTTCCGCCCAAACCCCAGCCATTCCAAGACCTACAGCAGGAACTCCCATGAGAGAGTGTCGAAGGCCTTGATAATGTCAATTTTGAGAAGAAATGCTCCTCGCCAGATCTTGTGCCAACTTGAAGTTGTCAGGGATGGTGTTAGGATACGGGTAGGGTACATTAGCGCGAAATTAAAAAATCTACTACATAAATCAGAAAGTCATACGGGTAAAGTATCATAGATCGTTACTACTAGACGCGTAATACAACGAAAAATGAGTTGGACCAGCCCGGTCCAACGTCGCGTGCGTCGATGTAGTGAAAGCAGTCGATTGTCTAACGTCCTTAGCCACCGATCGTCTCCTCCAGCAGCCCCTCGCGCTCCCTACGTACATCGCGCATCGTCCTCGATCAATGCAGCAGCGATCACAATTATGTCTCTATGATATCCACACGTCCAGGGTGGAACGTTATGTGCCAGTGTGCTAGCATCAGCACTCATAGCAAGACCTTCGGGGAGGTGAAAGCTAGGGTTTCAGTGGGTGGTGCAACTCTTAATCCTAAAAAGCCCTACATCTCCCTTATAAAGAGCCCATAACGGATCCAATCTGAACTAATTTGTTCTAACTCGTTAAGTGTGTGACCATTCATGCGTAATCGGTCATAACCCGAAAACTCCTTTCCGGTCCACATGTCGGTAGCGGTTCGTAGTAGGACATAACGACTCCAGAATACTTGTAAAGATCAAATCGGGTGAGCCTTATGTGATATGATCTGCGACTAGGTCATTATCACTAATGACCAATTCATAATTCCTTACGATTAGTCCGCATTTGGTTACGACCAATTCGCCGATTAGTTTTTTATCATGTACGACCAGCTCACGACCAATCTGTATCCCCATACAACCAATTCGTATCTAGTCGGACTAAACAACCAACTTGCGTATTCTCTTTTTGTCTCATAATATCTGGTCGAACTCTAGGTGAAATATATGTCATCCATGGACTGTTCAATCTTTTCTCGATCTAATGATGGATAACTTTGTGTGGTCGACTCTTCGGCCACTTGTGACATGACCATGCACTTCCTTTATTTGAGCACATTGATGGGCTTAGAGATATCTCTCCAGTTATGCTCGAAGGGACAAATCATATATCCGATCAGTTACATTCCTCCACATGTTTCATAGCATATCCGAAAGCTACCTTTATAACGACTCAGTTACGGAGTAGTGTTTAGCAACCCCTAAGTGTATTGTTACACATGCATAGAACTATGTTGATCTCAGGTCTAAGGATGATATTTCATCATTGCGCAATGAGACCAACTGATGACATATGAAAACATAACGATATCAATAGTGTCTCAAAGTGGGGTTAATCCAACATCATGTTCTCTAACATGTGCTCACACTGTTGATTCGATATCCCTATATCAATGACCAGTGAATCATGGTCATCAATCAATACAAGTGTTGGTCTATAAGTCACTAGTGTCCTAACCAATGGCATCCGATTATGGATCTTTTTAGAATGACATTATACAACTATTAAAGAGATTCACCAATAAGTCACATACTTACGGATCTTTATAAATAATAATTCATCCAAGGAATATAATAACATTTATTATATATCTCATAAACATAGATGTGATACAATCATGTCCAAACCAGTGCCACTAGTATCCCGACCAGTGTACACAGAAGGTGTACTAGGGAAGTCACAATTTATTGCTAGGTACACAAATTTGTACCAACAAATTCAAGATTTATTCCGCATGGCAACTTTGAAGTACGATCTTCCGTTGCTGGATCGAGATAGGAGGTTTTCTCTATGGTAAGTCAAGATGCGAGTTGTTCTTGCACAGCTCAATTTAGATGAGGTTTTATTGGAGATCGACAAGATGCTCGTTGCATAGTATCTCGAGGAGAAGCAAAGAAAATGTCAGAAGACCATATCTCAAATTCATCTTCGTCTGTTAAATAATATTTTACATGAGGTTTTGAAGGAGAAGACCGCCTCAACATTATGGTTGAAACTAGAGCAGATTTGCATGGCCAAAGATCTAACTAGTAAGATACATTTGAAGTAGAAGCTTTATTCATACAAGATGGCGGAAGGTGGGTCAATATTGAACCGCCTGACAGTGTTCAAATAAGTAGTATTGGATCTCGAGTCTATGGAGGTAAAATATGATGATGAAGATTTCTGCCTTATTCTTTTATGCTCGCTGCCTAGTTCATACTCAACATTCGGAGATACTATTCTATATGGTCGAGATACTCTTACACTTAATGAAGTCTATAAAGCATTGTAGGTGAAGGAAAAGATGAAACTCATAGTTTCGAGCGAAAGTTCAAATTGGCATGCATAAGGCCTGGTTGTCCATGGCAGACAAGAAGAGGGGAGTTCAAACGATGATTCAAGAGGCAAAAGCCCGAGTAGAAATTACAAAGACATATCAAAATCCAGAGGTAGATACAAGTCGTGCAAGTATTGCAAGAAAGATGGACACGACATATGTGAGTGCTAATGGGTAAAGAAAAAGGAGAAAATGAATAACAATTTTAAGAAGGATCAACAAGAGGATAATGCTAAAGCCATCATTATTACTAAGCATGATTCTAGTGAAGATGTTGTCATTGCCTTTGCAGTTAATTTTAAAACCGGTGATGGGTGGATTCTTGATGTCATGTCCAATTACCTATCGACGACATTCAGGTAATTGCATGTCCACGGGCTTTCCCTTGCAGCTGTACTTCCTCCTCACGACCCACCGAAAGGGCTGGGGACTACAAACGATATTTTATATATATATATATATATATATATATATATATATATATATATATATATATAAAGCCGGTTTTAACACAAGCACAAGCCATCCGCTTGGAGGTTTTATAGAGAAGAGATGAGGAATAGAATGGTAGGACATATTCGTACCTGAGACACAAATATGAAAAGTTAATTGCAGCAAAGCCCCATCCGAACCACATCGATCCCATGTAAGCTAACTAAGCACAAAGAACCGGCATCAATTACCCTCATTACCCATCAGAGAGCATTAACCAAACCCATCATTTTGCCCTATTCATTTTTGTCAATCTGAACCCACAGCATGAACTAAGCAAGATGCACAGAATTAATGCACATACACCAATAGCCCTCAGTTTACATCACAGAGCAAGGGACTATTAATATGAACTAATTATCAATTCAATTTCAAAGATAAGACTATTAACATCATTGAAGCGGTTCAACGACTAGCAAGGTGCCACTAGCCAACAAGCATCTGCATGATCATTGCATTCATTTATATTTATGATTTCTCTACTTCTCTCTACATGTATGTATTACACATTTACACTTTTTTGCAATGATGCACTTCTCATCATGTATATATGTATTACACATTTAACATCTGGGCTCTGGCCAATGGCCATCATCATTAGCATCAACCAACAACCAGACAACATCAAGAAGACAAGAAGGGGACTTACGTGTTAGTGGGAGAGCCGGAGAGGTTGGAGGCGCGATGAAGGTTCGAGGTAGCGCAACGAGCCGGCGGCGAGAAGGAGGAGGAGCTAGAGCTGCGGCGTAGGGAGGAGGAGCTAGGTGATAGATCTGTCTTACCTCGACATCGCCGGTGGAGAGGTAGTTGGGGTCGCGTACGCCGGGGGGGGGGGGGAGGAGGAAGAGGGGAAGGCGCGCAGCGTCACCGTAGTTGTGGCACAACGGTGACATTGCAAAAGATACTCTTATCATACGAGTGTCTTGTGCAGTGAACTGTGGTGTCACAACCGTCGGTGATGGGAAGAATGCATGGCGGTGTCGGCGACGGGGTCACTCGGGTGGGGAGGGGAACAGACGAGAGTAAGGGCGCCGCTGGGGAGTGACGAGTTAGAGCGTAAACCCTAGCGGGTTCCTACTAATAAAGAGACTTATCACAGTCGGTTCTATTATGGAACCGTCAGTGATACTTATCACAGACGGTTCCACAATAGAACCGTCCGTGATATGGTCTCATATCACGCATTGATTCATTATTAAAACCATCAGTGAAGTATCACGACGGTTGTTTGTTGAAACCGCTCGTGATAGTTCCTGACGGTTTTCAACATGAACCGCTCGTGATATTACCTCTTCACGCATTTTTTTTAGCGCAGCCAAGAATACGAGCGGTCTCTAAACCAAAACCGTCTATGATTGCATGTAATACAGACGGTTTTGGTCAACCGTGTGTGATGAGACGTCCAATATTAGCCTTTTTGTAGTAGTGAGAGTTAGGTGCGGAAAAAGGCGATGAAAGAGGGCTGCTCAGGCTTTTATAGCCAGGCGAGATGGGGAGAGTCGTTGAAAGACTCGGAGGCGTATGCGTTCAAAGGTAGGTGAAGGAGGAGATGGGGGCAGGTAGGGGAGGAGACAAGAGGGGGAACGGGTACTGCAGAAGCGACAATATTTAATGCGACACAACGACATTTAATGCGCGAAGACTTTTGCGTCAACAATGACGCGGCAGGAGGAAGAAGAAGGTGAGCAGGCCTGACAGGTGGGGCTAATCAAAACTCAGGAGGGTGGTCTAACCAATGGGGTGGTCATGACCAAAGGGGAGGTAGTGACCAAAGGGGAGGTCGTGACCAAAGAGGTGGTCGCGACCGATCTCCAGGACCACCCGGAGGTCTTGGACTGAGAGGGAGGTCCAGACGAGAGGGAGGTCTGGACTGAGGGGGAGGTCCAAACGAGAGGGAGGTTTAGAGAAGAAAGAGCTGGGCCGAGGGGAAAACGGAACGAACAGAGAAAGGAAATTTTAACACCAGAGAACTCCAACAAACTCAAAATAAACCAAACTTTTGGATTAGTTGAAGTTTGATTTAGTCATTTAAATCACTTTTAATTCCAAAATCTCAAGTTAAGGTTTAAAACTTCAACAAAACCAAATGATTATTTTTATTTTGAAAATTTTCAAAAAGACCAGAAAATCGAGATGTTACAATCCATTTTTTAAAAATATTTTAAAGATAATATTTCCCTAACTTTATTTCCAATTCTGATCCCCTTTGGCCACGCCACAACGCGTGGCGTCGCAAAAGCACGTTGTCACGCCACATACCTCGGTGTGGCAAAGAGTATTGTCACACCACTTCTCTTGGCGGGACTTAACCTAAAAACGGACATGTGTTGGCTCAGAGGGCTATCGTGGTAGGTCTGGTCACGCCGCGGTCGGTAGCATGACAATACAGTTTGGTCACGCCACAGGTCATGGCGTGACCAAATGAGTCAGAATTGAAAAATAAAGTTTGGGAGATGTTATCTTTAAAATATTTTTTAAAAATGGATTAAAAAATAAAAAAACTCCTCGTTGGCTTGATTCAAAATTGCCCAAATTACACTTGTTGATTGGTTAAGCATTAAAATGAGTCGATTTCGAATGACATTAAATTTTGCTATGACTCGATTCGCCTCCGCTTGTTAGCTTCGCTCTAAAAAAATACTTATAAGTTATAAAAGAAATAATATTAAATAAAACTATGCCGATTAAAAAAACTAGATAAGACAGTATCCGGCTGATACTGCAGTAGCGCATTTTTTCGGAAAGAATAATTATAACCTATAAATAAAATAATATTAAATTAAACTATACCTTTTAAAAAAACTGGATAAGACAGTATCCGCTGATACCGCAGTAGCGGTTTTTTAAGGAAAGAATAAACATTCACCTCGCGAGAATTTTCACGCCTCTCACCATCCACCTCCACCTTCCGATCCGCACATCTTATGCCCACGTGCACACCACCTGCTCGACGCAATTCCCCACACGCCCACCAACCTCCAGCCTCCCATATGGCAACCACCACCGCCACCGCCGTGGCGCGCGCATCCACCTCCTCCTCGCTCCTCCACCGCCGCTTCCTACGTCCCACAGCCACGGCCGCTCGCTGCCTACCGCCTACGCGGTGCCGCGCGCGCCTCCGCACCGCGCGCCAGGTTGCCGTCAGCAGCGACCTGTCCTCGTCCTCTGACGTCGCAGCCGAGGAGGCCGCGGCGGCGCCCAAGCTCGGCAAGCGCGTGCGCGCCACGGCCCCGGTCCGCGTCCACCACATCTCCAAGACGCCGGACCTGGACCTCCGCGGCATGGAGGGTGTGGTCAAGCAGTACGTTGGTGTCTGGAAGGGCAAGCGCGTCACGGCCAATCTCCCCTTTAAGGTGGAGTTCGAGCTCAAGCTGGACGGACAGGACAAGCCGGTCCAGTTCTTCGCACACCTCCGGGAGGACGAGTTCGAGTTCGTCGGAGACGAATAGGACTCTCTGTTATAGAATAATGCGCTCATGGCTGCGGATGCAGCACCTATACATTAGGGGAGGAGGTTGAAGAGGGTGCGAGGAGAGAGCAAGTAAGTTGATGTTTGTTTACTTGTTGTGTGCTCTTCCTCACTCTTCTGTTCAACATCAAAATTGTTCAACATCAAAATTTTCAGATGTGAGAATTGTTCGGATGATGGCGATTATGAAGGAAAGTAATTATACTGATGATTCTGTTGTTGGCTGTGTTCAATAATTTATTATGTTGATCGTTTCAAGAGAAATTGTTACCACAAGGAATTTGCGGTGGTCATAATAATGGAAACCGATTCGTCTCATTGGTGGTATAGCCTTAGAATGCTTTCTAAGATTGCAAGATCTTTTCTATATTTGTTTCTTGAATTCAACGTGTACCCCACCTTCAATTATTATGTCAGGGAATTTAGTAGGGAGTGTGGAATGTTGTGAAGCATTCTGAGCATCATAGCAAATCAATGAAAATGGACGGCACTCTGCCGAGCGGAATATGCTAGTTTTACCGAACAAGACTCTTTAACCTTTTCCTTTTATGTTCAAGTGCCCTCGCTATAATGATATCTTCTGAGGAAGCTTGGGGTTTCCCTATTCATGGAAAACCAGACTTTTGTCTGATTTCAATGGAAAAGAAGCTGAGAATTCTTCACATGCTGAACAAAATTAAATGCCTATTTGAGTGCATATGAGCTGGTGTTCATGTGTACAATGATTTTTTTTTGAATACATGGTGTGCCCACTCCAGGGCATTTAAGGTGAATTTTCCAACCCCAAATGAGAAAAGAGATCGTCTTGCTAAAGAGAAGTAAGGAGAGGAAACTGCATGCCTAAAAGCCCCCCAAAAAGGGTAGTTTTAGTTCTTGCTTGATTCATGCTAATCTTCACCGCTATTAATCTTTAACCTTGTCAAATTCATATATCAAAAGAGTATTTGCAGTGGCCTTATGTTATCTACTCAATTTAGGAGTTTGTATGAATTGGTGGTGTTCTTGTTTGTTTAAGGTTTGATCCTTCCATCTAGGGGATATATCTAGTGCAAACTTGCTAACTCCTCATTTGAGACGTTGGATGAGGTTTGTATCAATAAGATTCAAAGTGATGTGAGGTAGGAATTATTCGCAAAATGTCGCTTTATATGATCCTCGTATCCCTTTGAATCCAATCCATCCAAATCACATCTGGGCACTGTCATGAGGATTTAGCATCTCTGTCTCTCTCACCCACTCGGTTACATTATTAGTGTGTTAGTGTTGGCCAAGCTCCTGATTTGTGTTCTGTTAGACATTATAGCAGCAACTAAGAATTTGGACTTTGGGCCAATCAAATCATGTGGATGGTTGCTCCGGCTTCGCATTTCGTCAATAAGCAGTATGAAGTTTGGATATTCAAGTACCAAGTCTTTCTAATATTGTCCTACCAAAAGCCATACAATGAAGTTGGCCTGTTTGGTTGACCAGTTCTTCACTTCCATCCTAGAATACCAGAGCTCGGCCAAATACTATGTCATTTTTTTTAATAAAAAAGATAAGACAGAGGACATCTAGAACATAGTTATATGCAATTTGTATAATTGTCACCTTGCAGAATAATCAATGTAACTGTATTCTATTCCAAACTTTGCACCATGGCACCACCAAACTGCAAGGCTGGTGTTTATTTTAAGATATAGATCAATGTAACTGTATTCTATTCCAAACTTTGCACCATGGCACCACCAAACTGCAGGCTGTGTTCTCTTGAATTTTTTATTAATTAATCATTTTTTTAATTTTATTTTAAAGTTAACCACCGGCACACTTTATTTCCAATTCTGATCCCTTTGGTCACGCCACGGGTGGTGGCGTGACAAAACAACGCTGTCACGCCAGTCCGTATCTGGGGCAAACTCTTGTCACGCCACCACTCGTGGCGTGACAGTGTTGTTTGGTCACGCCAAAACCAGTGGTGTGACCAAAAATGCTATTTTGGGGACTTATCCCGTGGCATGACAGTATTGTTTTGTCACGCCACGGGTGGTAGCGTGACCAAAGAGGTCAGAATTGGAAATAAAGTGCGCCGAGGGTTAACTTTAAAATAAAAATTAAAAAAAGGTTTAATAATAAAAAAGTTCTATTCTCTTTGGGTGTTTCCTATTTTCCATCACTAACTATTATGGGAAAACGTATTGTTTACTGATATGCTGGTGTTTATTTTAATCAACAGCAAGTCAGCATTGCAGGGAACTTCCCCTATATGGTTGTTGTAGTCGTTGATATGGGTGATTTGCATATTTGCTGCTGGCATTTTCGATTAAGATATATAACAACAGCAAGTCAAATTGCATGGTAATTTCAATTAATTAAATACAATGCATGCATAACTGTCCATTCAAGTTGACGTATAATGTCTTTATAGTTGTCTTTGCATAGACATTGTCGCAGGATTCAATGTCAACTGATGTTTCTGTACAATGTAACGGAATTTATAAGAGATCAATCAAACATTGTTTTAATCTTTAACAAAATATACCGGAAAGTTCGCTTGGGGTTTTACTGGCGCGGTTGTGCTTCAATGTATATTCCATCTTTCACTCAGGCTCCCTCCTTGCTCACGCTCTAGTGAATATGACAGGACATTAAGCAGATTACTTGATGAAGTGCCTGTTTACGGCTAATGCTGTTGCTAGTTGGCACGTTCAATATTAAAGAGCTAAAAGGCTATATCATTTGATAAAATGTGTTAGAGGTGGTAGTTTTGGTAATGACAAGGGTTTTGGTAATTCACTGATCCAGGCCAAGTGTTAGGTTGCAATGTGTTTCTCAAATATTGTCTAGCTATGTTTCAACCTGGAAAGTAAATTCTGCTTCTTGTAGTGTGTTTTCTCAAATTTGTTTAGCTATGTTTCAACCCGAAACTAATTTTGCTTATTGAAGTGTTTATGTACTCGAAAATCAGTTTCCTGGGGTGTCTAATCCTTATATCATAATAGATCTGAACACTTGCTTAGGATTGACTTCAATATATAATTGCTCCGATGAATAACTAAAAAGAGAGGACGGTAGATAGTAAAGAAAAGCTGTTGCGCGTTAGCACACGCATCTGTTTTCTTGCTTGGTGTGTGGTTTGGTTGGGGGGGGGGGCATCTAGTAGTGATGTTTGAGGGGTACATGTTACTGTTACTGCAGTAGGCATTGTAAATTTGTAACGTTGTATGTTGCTGTCTTGATTTGCTTATTTGCTTCTTGATGCTTTTGTGGTAATGTTGCTTATGTAACACTATATAGATTATATTAACAAATGTTAGAAGACTATTTTTATTGTAGAATATGTCTTCTTTTTTTTTGGGTGGTGTGAATTGTGATACTATGAATGTATAATCAATTTTCACTCCTCCAGTTTTGTATTTATTTATGCTTATGCTTTGGTGGGAGAATCTGCAACTGATCTCAACTTGATACTTCAATTGCTGCTTGATCCTTTGACCCCAACATATGACCTTTATTTTCTCCTGTGTTAGCACCTTAAGTCTCTGGTAAACTCTGTTCAAAATTCGAACACTTTTATTTATATAATTCAGTTAAAGGTCACAACTGTTAACATTTTTAAACCAGCAGTAATTGGTAGCATGCTTCATATTTTTTTTGGATTATTTAGTTGATCAGGTCAACTTATACTAAGAAATTAACGCCCATTAACTCTTGTTGACATCGATCCTGGTCATTTACTGAATCTACATAATTATATCAAGAGTATTTCTATATGATCTCTATTTTGGTCATTTAGAAAATGTACAATAGTGTTATGCCAGCTGTTTGTAAGCCTTGCTACGTAGAACATGAGATGATGTGGATGAGAGACGTGAAACATAGAGAATTGAGTCGTTTCTCACGCAGTAGTCGACTATAACATGAGAAACAAGACACATTGTACGTGGATGAGTTGTCTACAGAGACATATAAAAAAAAACAACTCAATATAGGAGTTGTCTTTAGCGTTATCTATAGATAATATGAAGAGGTACTATAGACATCAATTGTCTATACCATTGTACATGCCATTAGCTGTCTACAAAATTGGCCACACCCTGGCCTAAAAATATCCAGCCATACTGTATTCTGTGTTCTTTTATTTTCGTCACTGTTTCAGTCATTTTTTTTTGCTTTATGTTTGAAGCAAAAATGTGAGAATTATGGTGAAATCATCAAAAGGCTGGGACTCATGGGACACGAGCCAGCTCTGTTTTGTTTCTTTGATGAGAGCAGTAGACAGCCTTTTATTCTTGTTAGTTCTCCTTTTTGTTCAACTTTTCAGCTTTTTACAACACTTTGATGGCTGACTCGTTGTACATCAAATACCTCACACTTTATACAGAAGAAAATAGTCAACTTGGATGCTGCTAAGAACTTTGGATTCCATTAGTTCAAGACGGAGAAAATAAATCGGTGTGGTTTCTCTCAGCCTGATATCTCTTGTACAAGAAGACCATGCATGCATGTATTTTGAATCTCAGGCGGGCTTCTGCTTAGTGGCGTGGATGGTCCCCATGAAAAAAAACCCTTCAGCTTGCCATTGCTGGCCATGCTTGTGTGATTTGCTTAAACGGCCTGTTTAGTTTGTTATCAACGTGAGCCAAACCAAATTTTGGTAACATCGATAAAAATTGATTATCGTTTGCTACTAATATTTGATAATATTAACAAACATTTCGTAATGCCAACGAAACCCAATATCACACACGGTGATCCGAATGAGGAAATCGCTTAACGAAATTTTACCAAACATCGTTCATTTTACTAAAATTTGGCTTGGTCCCTCGTACCACGAACCAAACGACCCCTTAACCTTTTGCGAATGGGGATGCTAGCGTACAGCTTTGCCGAGCTGTGTAAGAATTTGAGCGAGTGGCACGAGAGGTCGAGTGCTGAGAGAACGTGAACGAATCAAGGCCTCAAGGGCCAAGGGCGACGGATTCGTCCTATCCAGATGTCCAGATGTAGTGCGAAGAGTCATATCCGCTGCAATCTCCATCACGTGAAGCTCAGATGCTTCCCATCTCATGCAGTGCAAGCCAAAGAAAGCTCATGTGCCGCCAATCCAATCGCATGTTGTTGGCCTGGCCGGCTGGTCGTGGTTGTGACTTCTGACATGACAGACTGTGCTTCAATGCTCCCCAGGCTCCCTTGCAACGGTCGATTCTTTGCGTTCAAAAAAATATAAAGAATGCGACATGGTCCATCAACGTCTCTGATGGTGGCTACTAGATCACCTTCAATATTATGTTTTAGTCGGTTCAAATAAGGAGAGAGAAAACATTGAATCGATTCAATACATTGGATGGATCAATTCTAACAAAAAAAATGCGTAGAATCGAACTCTAATTAGGAATCGATTCAAAGCATTAAACAACTCATATGAGTATTAAACAACTATATAGAAGAGAGTGCGTTTGATAGAGGATATTATTATTTTGTGCTTTTTTAATATAACGTGGGTCCCAGTTATTAGTAGGAATCGATTCAATACATTGAAGAAAAACAAAATCAATTTCTAAAATACTTACTTGGTATAACTTTAAATCAACAACGATTCAAAAGAAAGATGCGTTTGATTCAAGCCTCCAATTTGAATCTACCAAGCTACTACGTGTATTACGCCACATCAAAACGCCTGACACGTGGGTCCCTCGCAGAGGCAGTGACAGTATATTACTCTACAATAGTACTCGGTACAGCTGACTACTGCATGCTGTAGTGTACTACAATAGTTGTCACTCATGAGTCATGATTCATGACTCAACGCACTCTCTCGCCTCAATGCCTCATCCTCAACGGCTTTCTCCTGTGCCTGTGTGCGCATCGTGTGCCGGCCGCTGCGGCCGCGGGCACATCCCCCGACGAAACCAACGGAAAAATTTGAAATCCCTCGCACTCGCACACCTCGCCGCGGCACCACGCTTCACTTTGCCTCGGTTCTTGCAGGCACCCAAACACCCAGTACAAAACACACTCTCCCACACGCACTTAATACTCTAGTAATCCACGCCTCCCGAAGCCCCGTTCAAAGCCCCGAGGTCCCAAATCCGTCCTCCCCCCATCTGAAGCCATGGGTCTCTGTTTCAGCAAGAAGCAGCGGCGAGAAGAGCAGCAGTCCAATGAGGGCGAGAAGAGCAGCGGCAGCGGCGAGAGAGCCGGCAAGGACACCGCGCTGGCCCCGGAGTCCAAGAAGGCGCCGCTGCAGGCAAAGCCGGCGCCGTCCAAGAAGGCTCCACCCAAGGCGGAGCAGCCGACGGCCGACACGAGGACGGTGTTCGTCGTCAAGGCTGCTGCGGTCGCGGCGGCTGCCGTGGTGGCCGCGGCGGCGAGCGGCGAGGAGGAGGAGGAGCGGGCGAAGAGGGCGGCGCCGGAAGAGGAGGAGCGGGTGAAGAGGGTGGCGCCGGAAGAGGAGGTGAAGCCCGTCGTTGTGAGCAGGGTGCCGGTGCGGACCTCGAGCTGCACCAAGGAAGAGGTGGACGCGATCCTGATCCAGTGCGGCCGGCTCAGCCGGAGCTCGTCGTCGTCGGGGAAGGCGGCGGCGTCGGGCGAGAATGGCGGTGGGCACCACCGCAGGTACTCCGGGTCCAAGAGGAGCTACGACTTCGACCGGGAGAGGAGAGGCGGAGGCGTGGACGACGAGTGCGATTGCGAGAGGCAGGAGCCCGCCGTGTCGAGGCCCTCGCCGCGCCGGAGGACGCCGGAGCGGAAGCGGTCGGGGAGCCACGAGAGGAGCAGCAGTGGCGGAAGCGGGAGCAGGAGAGTGAGCCGGTCGCCGGGGCGACGGGCGGACGGCGCCCCGCGACGGCGAGCTCCGGGAGCGGCGAGCGGGCCTCACGGCAGCCGGGGAAGATGGTGTCAGTCCCGGCCAGGGAGAAGGGGCGCGCGCCGTCGCCGGTGGCGGCTGCGTCCGGGAAGAGGTATCGGTCGCCAAGGTCGAACTCCCCGGCGAGGGCGGCGGCCGCAGGGAATGAAAATGTTGGGGTGCAGCCGACGCACGGACCGTCGCTGAGCCGGAGCTCGTCGAGGAAGGCCGAGCACTCGCCGTACCGTCGCAACCCCATGGCGGAGCTCGACGAGAACACTCTCGTGAACAATGGCAAGTCCCAAAAGGTACAGATCAACGAAAGCTTTGAATTTTATTTGCACAATTTGATTTTGAGCCACCATGTTCTCCCACCAAATTGCTCAAATCCTTGATATGTCTGGCAGAAGCCCACGGATGGTGCGGTCGCCGTGCCGCAGAAGGCGGCGGAGCGGGCGAAGGATCATGTCCCGAGCTGTCGGACAGTGAAGGACAAGCCGGAGATCGTGGAGGAGGCTGTGGCGTCAGACACCAAAGCACCGTCCGCAATGATGAACGCGACGCACTCGTTGAGCATTGTGTCCGACAGCGTCGTCAATCCAAGGGCAGCGCCGGGCGGCCGGTCGTCGAGGCGGTCCTCGCGCGACTTCGACCACAATGGCAACTCTTATGCCTCCCTGCTCCTCGAGGACATCCAGAACTACCACCAGCAGAACACCAGCGCCACCGCCGCCGCGCCAACCTTCTCGCTCCCGGCGTGCGTATCGAAGGCCTGCTCCATTCTTGAAGCGGTCGCGGACCTCAACTCCTCATCGGAGAACAGGAGCGTCGAGCTGGAGCGGTCGGCCAACGACAAGGAGTCGGTCAACGGGATGTACGGTGGCAAGGCGGCGGCGGGTACGCTTGTCGTCGAATCAGAGGTCGTCGTCAAGGACGACCTCATGGAGCCGAGCCTGCACAAGTACGTGTCCGTACGGGATATCCGTGGCGAGACCGAGCCGCAGGAGTCCGCGGGGAGCAACAGCTTCGCCGGCAACGCCTGGACGTGTTCGTGGGAGCCCAATTCAGCCGATTCGACCGACCGAACATGGACGGCCTCGCAGTCCAACAACGGCGACGAGGTCGAGCAGCGCAGCAACGGCACGGCCAGTCCACTGGAGCAGTCCTGGCAGAGCAAGCAGAGGCCGTCATCGCAGGAGCCCAGTGGCCGTCCGCAGGTGGGTTCTGCCAGCAATGCTCAGCGCGGACGCAGTGCTCATCGCGGCAACGGCAGCGTTGTGAGCGCGCGATCCGATGTTTGTACTGTCTCGGCAAGCTCTTAGATTGTTCGACAATGCTACTGGCAATTTAGGCATTCGGCACTAGGCGGCAATGGTAGACTGGTTCTAAACTTGTAATGGCAAGACAGATTGCTGTTTCAGAGATGTGTCTGCGTTCTTTGCTTCCTCTGATGATACGTTGTTCATGTGTAGTCATGGCGGTGACATTGGCAATGTATACCGTGTTATTCACTTGCCGGTGACTTTTTTCTGAGGAATTTCTTATCCCCCTCCCTCTCAATTTTTGGTCGCACAATTTGTTGTAGAAAGATGGCTAGTAGTTGGTTGGAGTCATCTGATTTGGGGGGTTCAAAACCCGAAATTGAGACCAAAATGCACCCCTTTGAAGCCGATTGTATCGCTGGGTGGTTTCCCTGGTGCAGATTGCTCCCTCTTCCACCGCCGCTTTGCCCTTCTCCGCCGCGTGGCCTCTTCCCATGCACGAGGGCGAGAGGGGCCGCGTTACAATAGCTTGTTACTAAGAGGAGAGAGAGTACTCAATCTAATAAAAATGAACAAGTCTTCCAATAGATTATTTCTTGAGTTTATGTCTAAGACTTTAATTGCTACAAGTGTGCATGGTTCTTGATAGTCAATAATGAAGTACAACTTGGTGGCCTACATGTTTTGGCTTATTTATTATATCAATAATGAGATCGGGCTGTACAAGTGATCCGGTGAATATTTTGCTTAGAGACAGTGGGACCCACAAAACGCGTTTTTAAGTAACAAGTAAGTCTTTAATAGAGTATTTGGTTGTTTCTTGTGTCTTGGTATTAACAATTTGCTGGTTTCTTCATCTAGAAACAACCTCACCTTCTCTGCTCACATTTTCTTCTCCACATCACCTAAATGCTGATGTGGCAACCCCGTAGTAACAAGTGACGTGGACTGTTGTAGATGCTCTCAGGTCGCTCTCCAAACTCCAATTCGACCAACCCACCCTTTCATCTCTCGATGCTGACGCGGATCGGCGCCACATCATCGCCCCACCGTGGACTGAGTGGGCTCACATGTGGGTGGGCCCTGCTGGTAAGAAGAGTGTATTGGTTAGACCAAACTTGGCTGGGTAGTGTAAAGTGCAACTCAACTTGGTTCGTGCAAAAGCGGAGGGAGGTTTTTTTACAACTAGCGTATAGTAAGAAATTTTCTATGGTACGTTCCGATGCAACATCGGTGAATACATTGTACAACAATTGTAATCAACGTATGCAACAAAATACAGAATTGTTGATCTAAAAAGAGAGGACCCCAAATCTATCAACAAAATTCACTTGAGAAATAGAGAACTCGTTCCCATATAAACAAGACGATGTACTAGTACAAAAGTTTGAAACAAAACAAATTTACTTCGTTACAATCATCACAACATTTTGAGAATGTGTATACAACAAACGAGGAGGACACTTGCAACAAAATCACAAATTAAGGCAACAAACCATCAGATGGTCTGGAGCAAATACATAATAAATTACCAAAATACCTCCAACAAATTTATCTCGATTGCGCAACATCAGAAAAAAAATAGAAGGCAACATTGCCAACAATGCTTTTTACTACAACGTCTTTGAAAAGACACAATTCAACAAAAAAAACAAATCGCTTTTGGCAACAATCGAGTGAATATTTTTTTTAGATAATGAAAGAGCAAAAAACTCTCCCGGCCTTTGCATCTAACATGCAAACAGCCTTATTTATTGAAAGATTAAAGTGCCAAAGGTACCAAAGATAGTTAATAGTGGTATGAGGCCTTACAACCAAAGAACGACTGAAAATTAAACTAAATTATTACTAATCCTGTGGCTAAACCGTCACCCATGGAAGTTTAAAATTTGCTTCGTCACAAACTCTAACCTGACGCTCCCAGCAAGCATAGCCTCCTTCTGGGTTGATTTTTGCAGATTTACCCAAATACACTGCTAGTGTCCACTCGAGAAGAGAACCTGCAAGGGATTAGTGATAATCTTGTTGTAAAAAACAACCCCATTCCGACATAGCCAAATAGACCAGCATAAGGTAGTAGCTCCCACTAGGAGATGTGACTTTAAATTTTTTGGAATACCGACTAGCCAATTCCCAAACATGTTTGCTATACTCACAAGAGGAGTTAAATTAAACGCACATTGAACAGCTCACCACGCAAGCCATGCAAAGGGGTAGTCAATAAATAGATGCTGAATTGTTTTCTCTTTAATACAAAAGCAACACTTTTGCTTCCCCTCTAATTTCTTTTGAACATGTTATCTTTAGTTCATAAAACCCCTCTTTTGAGATACCAAAGGATTTTTTTTTCACTTTTAATGGAATTTTAATGCACCAAAAGAAATCCCTATTGGTAACTCGAGTATTCCCAATTAGTGCCATATAGAAAGACTATACCGAGAAAAGTCCAGATTTATTCAAATTCCACCTGAAAACATCTTTTTGAGAGTTCAATTGCAAATTCAAAATTCACAAAATTAACTCATTCCAAGCATGTAACTTAGGTCCAATAATAGGTCTTCGAAAAGAAATATGTAAAGCATTCGATCCTAGAATCGTTGCCACAGTATTATTCTTTCTCCTCACTACATTATAAAGAATAGGATATTGGCTCTTTAGAGGAGACTCGCTTAACCAAATATCTTTCCAAAACCTGGTTTTTCATTCTGTTTTTAACCTGGAACGAACTAAAGCGAAGAAATTGATCTTTAATTTTCATTAGACCCAACCAGAACTGAGAAGTCCCAGGCTTGTTAACCACCTGCGAAAGACTCTTCTCGCCCATATATTTCCTTGTTAGCAAATATTGCCATATCTCCTTCGTTACGCAGCTTAAACAACCATTTCCCTGGTAAACCTTTGTTTTTAACGTCTAAGTTTTGGATGCCTAAACTGCCCAGCTCTTTAGGTGTGCACACTACATTCCATTTAGCCAACCTATATTTTCGTTTATAACTGTCACTCTGCTAGTAAAATCTAGACCGATAATATTCTAGTCTTTTAAGAACCTCTCTAGGAACCTCAAAAAAAGATAACATAAACATTGGCAGATTATTGAGCACCAAATTAATAAGAACTACTCGTTCACCAATAGATAAAATTTTCCTTTCCAACTGCTAAGTTTCTTTTTGACTCTATCCTCAACCCCTTTCCATTCACAATTCCGTAAATTTTTGTAGTGAATTGGAATACCTAGGTACCTGAAAGGAAAGATACCCACTTCACAACCAAATAACTGAGTATATTGTTGTTCAACTTCTTTGGCCTTACCAAAACAAAAAAAAAATCACTCTTATGAAAATTAATCTTTAAACATGATAATTGTTCAAAGACACAAAGAATAAGTTTGAGATTTTTTGCTTGTTCTATATCATTATTCAAGAAAAGTATAGTGTCATCAGTATACTGTAAAATTGACAACCCATCGTCAATTAAGTGAGGAATTACTCCCGATAACAAACCTTCTTCTTTAGCTCTTGAAATAAAGATGGCAAGCATGTCCGCAATAATATTAAAAAGAATTGGAGACATAGGATCGCCTTGCCTAAGACCCTTTTGAGTTTGAAAGAAAGCTCCAAGATCCTCATTGACTTTTATTCTAACACTCTTAACGAAACGTTCCACCCAAGCACACCACTTAGATGAAAAACCTTTCATCCTCAAAGTTTGAAATAAAAACAGTCATTTTACTTTATTGTAAGCTTTCTCAAAATCTATCTTGAAAACTATTTCATCCAATTTTTGCTTATGAAGCTCATGGATGGTTTCATGAAGGATGACTATACCATCAAGAATAAATCTCCCTTGCATAAATGTC
The DNA here is from genome assembly GCA_036346405.1 of Phyllostachys edulis. Lineage (NCBI taxonomy): Eukaryota > Viridiplantae > Streptophyta > Magnoliopsida > Poales > Poaceae > Phyllostachys > Phyllostachys edulis. The sequence continues at coordinate 53,101,432 of CM070552.1, read as the reverse complement.
GATTGGGATGATCTAACAACCTTATTAGCTACACCAATAATTCTATAAGTAGCCACTTTAGTAAACACTTTAAAACTAACAATCGAGTGAATATGCTGCAACAAATTTCTAAACATGCAAACAAAACCCACCAGAGAAGAAGCCAATGATGACAACAAAGAGGTTAGCTAGTACTAGTAGTAGGAGTAGGTGGTGACCGACCGGAGGCCTCATCACCTATACGGGGCCAGATCAAACGAGGGCAAGATTGGAACACATCACCACCTCCCTACTCGAGCTCAAGAGGCCTCGACGACATGCCACTACCACGTGGGGTGGAGCTCCGATCGAAGCTTCCTGGAGGACAACGGCAAGTAGTGGTGGAGCTGGGTCTCGGTCCTCTGGGGCAATGGCCCGAGGCCTAGGTTAAAAATGCCACGTGAATACTATTGGGAAATTGTGTTGGGCCTCTATGTTTCCGAGAATAAGTTCAAGCTCCAGCAGGCCGGCCCGAGGCCTGGCCATGGGCTAGCTACGCCCCTAACGGCAAGCACGGAGAGAGAGAGAGAAAGGGAGAGAGGGATGGGGGGGGGGAAGTTGCTTACAAATTGGAGCTTCCGCCCCAGTTGTTAGATGTGCATGATATCTTCCACGTGTTGTAATTGAAGAAATGTCTGTGTGTGCTAGAGGAGCAGATGCCCGTAGAAGCCGTTGACTTGCAGCAAGGTCTCACCTACAAGGAGCAACCCATCAAGATTTTGGAAGTGTCCGAGCGAGTGGCAAGAAGCAAGATCATCCGTTTTTGCAAAGTTCAGTGGAGCAATCACACTAAAGAGGAAGCCACCTAGGAGCGTGAAGAGGACCTGAAGGCCGAGTGTTCACACCTATTCTCTAGCCAGCCTGAATCTCGAGGTCGAGATTCCCTTTAAGGGGGTGTAGGTTTGTAACGTCCTAGTTTTTTTTTCCTGAGTTTTTGAAAATTTTCAAGTTTAAAATTAACCATTTGGTTTTGTTGAATTGCTCAAGCTTAATTTGGAGATTTTATAAAAATTAGAAGCTATTTAATATGAATTGATCGAACTCCGATTAAATTGAATTTAGTTTATTTTGAGTGCTGGAGTTCTCTGGTATTTGAAAATCCCCTTTCTTTGCTCATTTCATTTTCCCGTTGGTCACCCTCCTCCTCAGGACCTCCCTTTTGGTCACGACCACCCTATTGGTCACAACCACCCCTTTCAGTTTGGACCACCCTTTCGGTTTTGACCAAATTTCCCGGTCATCTTCCACCTTCGCTGCGTGCAGTGCAGGCGCTGCTTTCACGCCGACTTACCTACCCCCGTCGCACGCATTAAATGCGCCTCTCACTTTTGTTGAATTGCTCAAGCTTAATTTGGAGATTTTAGAAAAATTGGAAGCGATTTAATATGAATTAATCAAACTCCAATTAATTCGAATTTAGTTTATTTTCAGTGTTGGAGTTCTCTGGTGTTTGAAAATCCCCTTTCTTCGCTCGTTTCATTTTCCCGTTGGTCACCCTCCTCCTTAGGACCTCTCCTCAGGACCTCCTCCTCAGGACCTCCCTTTTGGTCATGACCACCCTATTGGTCACAACCACCCCTTTCGGTTTTGACCACTCTTTCGGTTTTGACCAGCCCCGCCCTGGTCATCTTCCACCTTCGCCCGCGTCAGCGCCGTGCGCGCGTTTCACGCCGACTTACCTACCCCCGTCGCACGCATTAAATGCGCCTCTCACTTTTGCTCCGCGCCATGCCTCTGCTCTGTCCCGTCACCTCACCTCACTTGCTCCCATCCCGTCGCTCTGCGCTGGCCAAAGTTCCACTGGTGCGCCCCACCCGTTGAGCCGCCTCTCTCCTCCTCCTTGGTTGCTATAAATAGAAGCCCCGAAGCCTCTCGTCCTCCTCTTCCCTTTTCCCCATTTCTCCTTCCTTGTCCTTGCGACCACGTTGAGTAGTCGTATCCTTCTTGGACCTCCTTCCGACCAGTCGAGCCTCCTTCCGAGAGCCCGTTCTCCTTCATTCGAGCTTTGATTTGAGCGAATCAAATCTCTTAACTCTGTATCTTTCTTTTGGTTCTAGTTTGGTGCTTTCGTTGGAGTTTTTGTGGATTTGTTTTATTTATCTGGCTCCTTTCACACGTGTAGAATCCGACTACTCTGAAGAATTCGAGGACCCGACGACCACAACTGAAGCATCCCAACTCTTCAACGAAGGCAAGTCGTAGACCTTTGATCATGTCGTACCCAGTTTGCAAAAATTACATTTTTTATACCAACATGCATGGCTAATTGTATAAAAATGGTTTGGAAAATAGCTAAATACCTACTCGACAGTATGACTCCTTAAATACTTGTGATTGACATATTGATATGTACCCTTGGACACCATAGGTTGGGTAATCTTAGTTGGACATTTTTGAGATACCAACATGGGTGTGTATATTGCTTAGACATGCTTTAGTTATACGATGTCTCTCGATCACATGATTCGCGGATGATGAATTTGACTTAATGATATATGGAATTGTGGTGCGTCCACTGTTGTTAAAATATGTTGTGTCATGGCTAGGGTGGTCATTTGGCCGGGATAAACCCAAAATGATTTATACTCAGGTGAGTGATCGTGCAGTAAAGGGGGTGCAGGAAGCACATTGGGATGTGGTTATCTCGCCTAAGTAGTCACTAAGGACTTAACCTTGTAAGTCATTGATCTGGGCCATACCGTACAACCACATGTCTAGGATAGGGTGGACCTGGCCAACTAATTAGAAATGCTTTGAGTCGGTTCTGTTTTGGTTGAGAATGGCGCAAGAGGGGGTCAGGAAGGCGAATCCTTAGTGAGCGGAACTGGGTCAAAACAGAGCTTTGTAAAGGCCTTGTCACGTGCTCTAGACTGCTTACCTAAAGTAGTGAGCAGGGACATCGACGAATGCCCAACCAACTAGAGAAATTGTGTCTTGTGGGTCAAGCTGTACAACCTTTACAGAGTGTAAAACTATTTGAATATCCGTGTCCCCGGTTATGGACAATGCTTGGTGATTTCACGCAAGGGGTAGATTTTCTCAAAAATTTTGGTCGTGGTGGGTTCCGAGTGGTCTAGGAAGTGAACAGGGCATTCACGAGTAGTCTAGGAAGTTGATAGGGTGTTCATGAGTTGTTTCAAAGAAACTTGATTACTTATGTATCAATCTTTCAACTTGTGCCTTGCAATCTACTTACTGTATTTCTCGTCAATTCTGCTTTCTGCAAAGTAACCATAAAGCTATCCTTGTCAAGCCTGGCATGAATACTAATTGCATACATTTTCCTACGACTTGCTGAGTACATTCAAAGTACTCACGGCTTTATGCCCTCTGGTTGATCAGTCGCTAAAGAGGACTCAGGGAGCTCCGAGCTCTTTGAAGAGGAGTTCTTCGAAGACCATGTGAGCTAGGATACGTCCTCCACTCGATTGCCTGTGGGTATGTAGAATGGCTTCTACGAGTGTTTTGTTTTCCGTTGTGAGCTCTCTTTTGTTGTAAGCCCTACGTGGTAACTCTGTAAAAAAACCTTGACCATAAGGTCTTTTGCTGCTTTTAATATTAATTTATCTGCTTCTTGTATAGTTTGTTGTATGGTTTTGTTTACATCGATGTTGAAACTGTGTGAGCTAGCTGCTGATCTTGGGACTAACTCAGAATGCACAGATGGTCTCAGGGTTGCTTACCCGGGGACCCAACAAACGGCCCAACAAGTTTTCATCCCACCACAAAGGTTTTCGAAAAAGAACTAACTCTAGTAAGTTCCCATGTCTGCCTTTGACTGTAGGCACGGCTGTTCGAACAGTTTATACTCTGTAGAGATTATATACTTTACCCACAAGAGATAATCATCTTGATATCCGGGCCCAAGGAAAATTGAAAACTGAAAGCTGAAAGCGACATTTGAAGTTTGAAACCGAAATTTGAATTGGAGCTTTTGAACTCAACTGAAAATCTTCGGTTACTGTTCACGGTATGAAAAACAAGCTATTACAACATAGTAGCGCCTCTTCCTGACTGCCTTACCATTTCTTACTACTAATATGCTTATTTGTGGCATGATATGATGGGTGTATTTAATTTTGTTTTGGTGCTAGATCTTTGCTAATGACTGCTAACTTAGTTCTTCTAACTACTTGTCGGTATCTTGCATGAGAAATGTTTTACTCAATAAGCTAATTCACAATATGTTACATTTACATGTATTAGCAAATGGACACTAGAAAAGTGATCATTAGAAAATTTATGCTTGAGGAAGAAGAGGAGGACGATGAGTTGTTTCTTGTATTGGTTCCTACTTTGCTTTCATGCCTTTATGACGAAAAAAGACCAATCCACACATCAACTCTTACTGGCACTAAAAAAGTTAAGGAGATCTTAGAAGGCCATGAGAGTTGGTGTAGGGTTGAGTTCCGGATGGAGCTAGAGATATTCAGGGCTACATCAGATTTTCTTAAAAGGGAGTGTTTGATGCATGACACAAGGGGCACCGTTACCTTCAAGGAGCAGCTAGGGATGTTGATGTACATGATTTCTCATAATGCTAGCAACCAAAAGCTTCAGAAAGCATTCCAACACAACGGTGAAACAGTTCATAGGAAAATAAAGAAAATCTTCGATGTAATTCTAGCTCTAACTCATAGGTTTGTTAAGCTCCCAAGTTTGAAGCAAGCTCACATAAAAATTGTATCGGATCCACGATTTTGGCCTTATTTTCAGTTGAGCTATACACATTGGACGCCTAACTTTTCCCGATATTTTCCTATATTTAATTTACTATGTTCATGCGCAGAACTGCATCGGTGCTATTGATGGCACACATATCCCCATCACTATTGCTGAAGAAAAAGTGGCCCCTTATAGGAATAGGAAATGAACATTGTCTCAAAATATGATGCTAGCTTGTGACTTTGATCTGAACTTCACATTTATTTCATGTGGATGGGAAGGGTTAGCATCAGATGCAGAAGTCCTTCGATCTACTATTAGCAAAGGTTTTTGGGTTCCTGAGGGTAAATTCTATCTTGTGGATGGTGGATATGCAAACACACCTTCTTTTCTTGCCTCATATCGAGGAATCTGATACCATATTGGTGAATTTAGGAGGCGTCGCTTATCTCGAAGATATGATTATGCAGACTACAAAGAACTTTTCAACCATCGACATGCTCTCATTCGCAACCATATTGAAAGGGCTATTGGTGTTCTGAAGAAGAGATTTTCAATCCTGAAAGTTGGCATACTTCATCCCATTGAATCGCATCTATATTGAAAGGGCTATTGGTGTTCCGAGCTGACAGGTTGAATTTCATGCACGAAAAAACTTAGGCATTTCTATTCATGGTACTTACATAATTAGGATTTGTTTAGAAAGTTCATTTTTGGCCTGGATCCACGTGATAGACCGAGAATTTGAAATAAAATCCTGACTTTGGTCCAACCAAACAAGACCTTACGGTAAATTTTGATGGGATATTTCTGCCAGACCCGCTCAATATTTTTGGCTTAGGAGAAGATCAATTTACATTTTAGCTGAAAACATTGAGAAGAAACTTGAAACAGGTTTTTTTCAGAAAGATCTTTATCAGAATATGAATCTGAGTTAATGTCCATATCCTCCTGGGCAGATTTTTTATGACTCCCGACGGTCTCACCCACCCTACTGCATTTGCACTGACAAACGTCTCCCTGCATGATACATACATCTTCACGTACATCTTCACAAACATGACATTTAAGGTGGTCAGAATGGCTATCTGACCGACACATCTATTCAAGATTCATCTTTTTTTTTCATCTATGGCAAAAGCTTGGTTAAATGTTACCCCGTTTTGATTTTCTGAAAACGCAAACACACTACTCTGATGACCTTCTTCTGCTGTTATCTTCGTTCCAGAAAGGAAGTAGGTGATCTGGGACGGATTTTAGAGGAAAGGAATAGAGCGGCAATTGTTAGCAATGATAGCCTGGACATATACCGGCTTTGAACCCATGTCCTTGGCCTGGCATAAGGGGGACCAAACTAAATCATTAGCACCATGAGTCCTCCTGTACACGCGTCCTGTACTAACGTCCTCGATCTGGCTTCAAACCTATAGTTCGTGGTGTAGTACTCACTGCACTGCATTAAGTTTGGCCAGTAACTTTCCATTACTCCTAGTATAGTTTTGTTACAATTTATAAAAAGGGTCGGTTGTTAGAAACACAACTTGAAGGATTCCATGTGGAATGTTTGAAACCTGTCAATCTATCTAATCGCAGTAATTGAATTGATCTTGTTGTTCACTGCAAATGGGGCCTTTATTGTTCCTTCAATACTTTCAGTAATCTGCAAGCGAGCAGAATCAATGTGATGATACAGTGCAGCCATCTGAGCCATTCTTTTCGGCCTTTAGTGCTCCAACCATTTCTTTGTCTATTACTACTGCCTTTCAAGGAAACAATAAATTCTGAACCACCAGTTCTGTGTCACTGCATCTCTGACGCCATTTTGCACACATTACATGTATGTATATACCTGTACGCAAATCAGCCTCAGTTTTTCAGCTTCGAAACCAGTTTCTCTGATCTTAGATACATATTACACCAAGAACCGGCAAGAAATGGCCTATTTCTGCTACCCAACAACTTGCTTGTCTTCTAGCTTTCGTTAGGACCAAGCTCTGGATCCACAACATAGCCTCTCAGAGAAGGTGTCTTGCCGACGGCAGGTTCCTTCTTCTGAAGCCTTTTCCTCGCGATGTACCCCCGAATCCATGGCAACACGTCCTCGTTTACCTTGATCATGAGGAAGAACAATATGCGGTAGATAAAGATCATGCTGAAAATGACCGAGAGATCGATCCACTTTGACCGGTTCACGTTGATCTGGAAGATGTACTTCAGTATGAAGTCCCCAGGGATTTTCGGTTGGTCTGGGTACTGGTTGTCAAATACGAGACCTTTCATGTCATTTTGGCATTGTCCCTGTTAGATGAATAGAGTTTGATGTCAAATTTCAGGTTGGAATTTAGTGTGTTGGCTCTAGTTGAGAGTGGAACCAAATTTACCTGCAGTGCCCAGTAATGGAAACTGATGTACTGCATGGGGTATCTCCAAACAGGCTTCGGGATGTCGTACGGAAGTCTGAAGTATCCGGAGACAAGCATAAATATTCCCTGTCCAAGGAAAATTGCGAGACAATTTCTTCTTGCTGAGCTCAGAAGTCGGAAAAAATCGTGGGAAGTGCATCTACACTTGTTTTGTGGGGCAGTAATATAACACAGTAACTTAAAAAAACGGATCAGTGATAATCTATTTTCTGCACTAGCTACTAAAAAAAGATCTTTAATGATCTCATGCTTTCTTAAAACTATGCTGAAATTATACTGCAATGCTGGTCTGTATATAGTAAAGCTGCAATGCTGTTCAGTACTGATTTATTTGTCAAACTCGATGATTTATTGGATCGGTACATTTTATCAAAGTCTTTTGATGTATTATGGTCCCAGAAAACCTTTCCAAGTTTTGGAAGTTCTCTCATTGATGAACATATCTTAAACATCACATGGTCCTCCTCCAGGACAATTTTGTGCCATAAAAAATGCAGGCCCAACAATTGTACCAAACAGAAACAACATGCTTCCTTTTATATTTTTTTATTTGATTAAGGAAAAAACGTAACCACCATATTTTTAAGATGAAGGCATCAAATATTATTCATTATTTGAACACGTACACAGCTACAGCCTACAGATGAAGTAATAGGTGTACAGGAAACCAAATGAAAAAAATGGGTAAGACCGTACCTGAATTCCAGCTCCTATGATGATACCCATGAGGAAATTGGGAATGACACTTGCAATGGCCATCATCAAGCTCTCAACCACGGTGACGCTGGCATAGAGGTTCAGGACGAAGAAGATGTAGTGCGAGAAACCGGGGTGAAGGCGTACCATGAAGTAGCATATGGTTCCTGACAAGAAGCATATCAGAGTCAGGAATGGGAGCGCCGAGATGGTGTTGCTGATGACAAACGCCGCAACACCGTAGTGCCCGTTCATCCGCTCCCGCTGGAAAACCTGTGTGAACGAATCAATGAACAGGTCAGCAAATTTTACATAGCAATTCCAACTTCCAGATGAAATGATTTGGTCTGAAATTTCACCTTCATTTCTTCCACGAACGAAGGGAATCCTCCAATGGACATGAACGTGACGAATCCGAAGACGAATGCGGCACAGGCAGCCCTGGCCTGTAGTGAACAGGGAGTAAATGTGTTAAAGCTAGTTATTGGTTTCATATCATTGCTCACGTGACTATATGTTATTACACATTTATAACATTCCGGTCCTAAGAATCGCTGATCAATTCCTTCATGCTTACCAGGATGGATGTGTATTTGGTGCCGACGTCCAGGTAGATTGTGCCAATGCAGACGGTCACGAGGAGATAAATCACGAGCCTGAGCCAGTAATACCCAAAGTCCCGTGACATGTTGATGAATGAGCGCTTGGTCAGGGTACCAGCCTGCATCAAGAAGCTGGCCTGGCTGCCACCTGAATCCAGCACCGTTCCTTTCTGCAACAAATAACATATATAGATATTTCTTCTGGTCATTTCCTGCCCTGGATGCAATCTTAATTATGTGGACACGAAACATATAGAGAGAGATCAATATATGCTCCGTTTTGGGACTCTGAGAGAGAACGTACAATTCGTGATATGTCATTAACTTTCTCCCTAGTAGTGTAGTAGTTCTGGGACCTGCTGTAGGATGCAACCAGCTTCCTGGTGGCTTCTGATGTGGTCATCCTATCCAGAGGATCGTCTGACCTCTCGACCTTTATGAATGTGTCAAAATTAGATCACTTGCACCGGAGAAAAAGTTGGCAAAGTTTATGAATTGTCAGGCCATCGATCGGTCTGGTTCCTTCTTACCCTGGCTTTCAGTGATCCTTTCAGGGTGGCCTTCACCTTGTCGAAGTCGGAGTTCACGCACCTCAGGAAATGATCCGACGGATTCCTCAGAGGCGGGCATGGGAAACCAACTTGAGCAAAGAACTGCAAGCACAAGTAAGCATCGTTAACCCACTCGTCGTATATATGTGTTTGTACTTTGTAGAAGCATGCGTGATTAACTGATCCCTCCATCTCGCTTTGTAAATGACTCTGCAAGGAATTTAATTACCTCACATGCTTGCGACGCTTGGCCGAAGTAGACGGTTTTGCCCCCGGACAGCAGGAAGAGCATGTCGAACAGCTCGAAGACCTCGCTGCTGGGCTGGTGGATGGAGGCAATCACTGTCCTCCCGTCCCTGGCCAGGCCCCGCAGCGTCTGCGTCACGAAGAACGCCGACGAACTGCCCAGCCACACACGGTAACTCGCCATCAATTAACTCCCCAACCACGCAGCGCCTCGCCGGACGGGCGACGCGGAAGACGTCGATCGACATGTAACTGATGTGTTGTGGTTAATTGAGACGCGCGCGTACGTACCTGTCGAGGCCGCTGGTGGGCTCGTCGAGGAAGAGAAGGCGAGGCCGCATGAGGAGCTCGAGGGCGATGCTGACACGGCGCTTCTCGCCGCCGCTGACGCCGCGGAGGTGCCAGTTGCCGATGACGGTGTCGGCGCAGTCCTGGAGTCCCATCTCCACGATGGTGCCCTCCACCAGCGCGCGCTTGTCCTCCCGCGGCATCTTGTCCGGCAGCCGCAGCAGCGCCGAGTACCCGATCGTCTCGCGCACCGTCAGCGTCCCGATCAGGTTGTCGTCCTGAGTCACGTACGCCTGCATGCGCCAAAATACCACACCGTTTAACACATTCTTCTTCTACTACTACTGCATGCGCCAAAATACCACACCGTTTAACACATTCTTCTGCTAATAGTAGTATTATCTTCAAGTCTTTGACGACTCTTCCAGCACGTCATAGTTCTGTATGCGAAGTGTACCACGCAAGTACATGCATGCTTCGATCGTTCAGGAAAAAAAACATGGGACTGGTTCATGTTGGGATGACCCAAAAAGCAGTATTTTGGTGTATCGTAGCAGCTTAAGTAGTAGTATCGGAAGTCAGCTAACATTCAGAGTGTCAGACGAGAACCGGAGTTTTTTTTTCATGCATGCTGGGAGAACTATGCACTCAGTTACTGTATTGGAAGTTTGGAACACAAGAATCTACCGTAAACGACCGAATATTACCCAAATTTGTCAAGTACTATACACTAGCTGATTTGCAAATACAGAAAGGCGTCCCGCCCCGTTTGATTGATGGTAAGACAGACGCGACGCTACAGCTGAATGGTGCATATCATCATAAATTCGCGACAGGATCACGATAACAAATCCAACTGTCTGTATTTATGTTATGCAGGTCGCAGAAGGACCTTTTTATTCATTTTCCTTTGAAATCAGAACGATAAATTTTCTCTTCAAAAATAGAAAGGAAACTAATTCCCGAGAGAGAGAGAGAGAGAGAAGAAACGTTGCGTACGAGATCTAAATGAATGAATTGAAAGTAGTAGGATCGAGAAACCAGAGCGAATTAATTGCTGTACCCAGCTACTCCACATTATATGCTTTGTAGGGATAGATAGCCATATGTATGTACAGCTTTCACCGTCTGGGCCAAATGCGAAATAAACTAGCCGAATCAAGAAGTGGACGCGCGCGTACGCCGAGTGGATTTGATGGTTTCAATAATCACACCGTGCAACGATGTAAACTCGTCGGTCGAACGGTAGACGTCTACTCGAAGCAAAATTTAAGTCACTTGATGAAGTAGTATTATGTATGCGCACCATATCGAACAGGTTTTCACTATGTTCTGATAATGGCATGAATACTTATGGATGACTGATTGAACTTGCCTAAGAAACCGTAACACGTATATATATATATGGATGTGAAAGTAACAGTTTAATGCCCCAAAAGTGGTGACTTTGTTGGATAAAACAAGTGAAGCAAGAAAGCAAGAAGCTAGGTAGGAAGATGTATTGTGTAATGTGTATACCGCGGCACCGAAGGAGAGCTTGGCCTTGCGGCCGTTGAGGAGGACGTTGCCGGAGAGGAAGGCGTTGGCGGCGAGGCGGCCGGCGAGTGCGTCGAGGAGGGTGGACTTGCCGGAGCCGGAGGGGCCCATGAGCGCGGTGAGCGTGCCGGGCTCGGCATAGCCGGTGAGCTCGTCGAGCACGGTCTGCGTCTTGCCGGGGCCGAGCGCCACGGTGACGGAGAGGTCCTTCCACGTGAGCCTCGCCGACACGTCGCTGATGAGCGCTGCAGCCCCGGGCAGCGCCTTGCTGTCCCGCCACAGCGTCTCGCTGAGCGGGCTCAGCCCCACCACCATGGCGCCGTCGGCCGACGACGCGGTGGCGGCGTTGGCCTGCAGCTCCACCATGGCCTGCCCGGTTGCCGACCTTCGCGTGTCCTCCTCTCCTCCTCTCATGGCTCGCCCGCAGTCGCAGCGACGGAACCCGATCTCCTGGGAGGGAGAGCCGGAGAGGGAGAGGGAGAGCGATGCGATGCGATGGCAAGAGAGATGGGTCGATGCGATGCGACGGCAAGAGAGATGGTGGAGTAGTTTAGCTACGGGGGACGGGCAGCAAGGCAGGAGTTATAGAGGTTAAAAGCATGCATGCATAATAAAGGAGGGAGTTAATGGATGGATGGAGCAATCAGAGAGCAGCGATGGAGGCCACCACTTAACAAACTGCCAACCAATTGTCTTCTTTAGGCTTTGCCTGACAGCCCAGGCCCTACTTGATCACTACTCCTGTTCTCCATACAGTACTGATCGACTTAGAGCATCTACAACAATCCACCTCAGCTGTTACTAAGAGGTTACCACATCAGCTTTTAGATGATGTGGAGGAGAGAAAATGAGGAGAGAAGGTAAAGCTGTTTCTACATGAAGAAACTATCAGATTGTTAATACCAAGACATAAGAAACAACAAAAAAACTCTATTGGAGGCTTAGTTGTTACCTAAACACTCATTTTGTGGGTCCCATTGCCTACCAACAAGCTTGTAGCAATTAAAGTCTTAGATACAAGTTTAAGAAACAATCCATTGGAATGGTGGTTTCTAACAACTAGATTGAGTACTCTCTTTCCTCTTAGTAACAAGCTAAGAAACAAACTATTGTAGATGCTCTTATGGCATCTTCAATAGTTTTTACCTGCCATGTCACTCAAAAGTCTAGTTAGAAGAGAGATAATGTCATCTCTTATATAAGAGATAAATTGGACACGTAAATCATCGCAAATGGTGAGTGTATAAGGAGAGAAGTTGTGTTGAAAATTGTTAGGCAGGCCCGTCACACATGCACGTAACGTGCATGCCCGTCTCGCCCAATACCAGGAAACCAACCAAGAGATTGACTTGCAGCAAATCAAGGAGATTAGTTTCCCTGCCTAGCTTATTTGTTATTCGGCATGTATCTCAACCAATACGGTTGCCTCTTGTAATATATAAACACATGCTGATCAATGGAAATGCTAAGAGCGATATTTGATTCGCCTTCATGGTATCAGCCAAAATACGATCCTAATCCCTCCACCCTTCCCGTTCTTCCCGTCCTTCCTGCTTCGATGATTCGGCGCAGACGCCATCGCCATGGAGCGGCGGACATGACGCCGCTCGCCTGCATCGAAGCTTGACTCAAAGCGCTCTCTGGGCGCACGCCGTCGGCGTCTCGAGCATCAAACTACTCGTCCCCATCACCCTCGACCTCCAGGCCGGCAACTACGCCCAATGGCGTGGCCTGTTTGAGGTTGCTCTACAAAAATACGCCCTCGACGATCACATTGTTAACGGCGCGTCCTCAACTCCCAGCGCGCAGTGGCTGCGCCTCGACGCTTTCGTCCGTTCGTGGCTCTACGCCGCGATCTCCCCCAACATGCTCACCATGGTGATGGACGCCACCGCCACTGCACACACCATCTGGTCGCGCATCAAAGGCTTGTACCGCGACAACACGGACACACGCGCCATCTACCTCGAGCAAGAGTTCTACGGACTCCAACAAGGTGCCAAGTCCGTGGCCGATTACTGTAGCAAGCAAAAATCGCTTGCCGACGAGCTTCTTGCTGTGGGAACGCCGATCCTCGACAAGGGCCTCGTCCTCAACACATTGCGTGGTCTGAACTAGCGCTTCGCCCACATGCGCACGCTCCTCTCCATGCGACGTCCCCTGCCGTCCTTCCTCGAGACGCGATCTGCCCTTCTTCTCGAGGAGCTTACGATCATCGCCGGGTCTTCGACACCTTCAGCCTTCGTTGCTTCCTCCGGTGGCAGCTCCTCCAGCACCTCCAACGCTGGGCAGTCCCGTGCCTCCAACAACACCACCCAGTCAGGCGGCGGAAATCGCAACCGCCGTCGCAACAACAACCGCGGCCAAGGCGGTGGCGGCTCCAACAAAGGCGGCGGTACCAACAACACCTGGCCGTCTCTGCAGCACCCATGGGCTGGGTCGATCCAGATGTGGCCTGGTCAAGGTCCTCGGCCAACCTATCAGGGTGTGCTCGGCCCACGCCCGCCTGGTGCCTTCATCGCCGCTATGCCGTCCCAGCCGCCCGCACCCGGACTGGTTTACACGCCTGCACCCGCCCAGTTCTACGCACCCGCGTCTGGAGCACCAGCGCATACGCCCATGCCTTCCTTTGGTGCGCCAGGTTCTCTTGGTGGTGTGCCACAGCCGGGTTCTTTTGGTGGTGTGCCAGCACAGCCGGGTTCATGGGACCAAAACCAACTCATGCATACTTTCAACACCATGACGTTGGCTCCCCCATCATCCGACTGGTACATGGACTCCGGTGCGTCCACGCCCATGACCGCAGACCATGGTAATCTCTCCTCTTCCTCTCCTATTCCTTCCGCTGCATCCTCTTATGCCATTGTCGGTAATGGATCTCACATTCCCATAACTCACACCAGCACTGCTTCGCTTCAATTTCCTGCCGGTTCATTCCAATTAAACAATGTCATTGTTACTCCTTCCTTGATCAAAAATCTTATTTCCGTTCGTCGTTTCACTTTGGATAATAATTGTTTTGTGGAATTTGATCCTTTCGGTCTCTCTGTGAAGGATCTCCAAACCAAGAACGTGATCATCAGGTGTAATAGCCGTGGCGACCTCTACCCTTTCCATTGGCCTCCACCAGCTCCTCGTGCCCTCTCCGTCACCACTTCACCTTCCACCCTGTGGCATCGGCGTCTCGGCCACCTCGGCGGCCAAGCACTGTCTCATCTTGCTAGTGCTTCTCACATTTCATATAATAAAGTCTCCTCAGACCCATTGTGTCATGCTTGTCAGCTAGGACGTCATGTTCGACTCCCTTTTTATACTTCATCTAGTCGCACACATAAAGCTTTCGAATTAATACATTGTGACCTTTGGACCTCTCCCATCTCTAGTATTTCCGGTTATAAATATTATCTCGTTGTTCTTGATGACTTTACTCATTATGTGTGGACTTTTCCCCTTCGCCTAAAATTTGAGGTTTTCGACATCCTGCGTAATTTCTTTGCATATGTCAACACTCAGTTTTCCACCACCGTTCGCAATATTCAGTGCGACAATGGTCGTGAATTCGACAATCACGCCATTCGTCTTCATCTCCTCTCCCATGGCATTACCCTCCGTATGTCATGTCCACATACATCTCCACAAAACGGTAATTAAAGCAGAACGCGTCCTCCGCTCTATCAACAACATCTTACGCTCCCTCCTCTTCCAAGCTAGCATGCCTCCTTCTTACTGGGTCGAGGCCCTAAACACTGCCACATACCTTCTCAATCTCCACCCCACCAAAACCCTCAACTTTGGCATTCCGCACCAGGCACTCTTGGGCTCTCTGCCTGACTACTCCCACCTTCGTGTCTTTGGTTGTCAATGCTATCCCAACTTGTCCGCCACCACAGCTCACAAACTTGCACCAAGGTCTGCTGCTTGCGTGTTTCTTGGCTATCCCAAACATCACAAAGGATACCGATGTCTCGATCTCTCCACACATCGGGTCATCATTTCTCGCCATGTCATCTTTGACGAAACATCCTTTCCGTTCTCTGAGCAGTCCAACCCACCCGTGCCCTCTGACTTTGATTTTCTATCAGTCATCGCGCACTTGCCCATTCCTGCTCCCATCGCGCGCCCAGCTTCCACCACACGCGCAGCTCCCACGCCACTGACTCCCGCTCCCACCGCGCTAGTCACCCAAACTTCATCGCCTGTAACCTCCCCGCAGCACGCACAGCCTGCATCCCCGCCAACATCACCACCTGCTGCTTTTGCGCCGGCGCCCACAGCACCTGTGCCTCTCCCACCCGCCGCTCAGCCCATCACGCCGGTGATCAACGACCACGCCATGACAACACGCGGCAAACATGGTTTTCGTCAGCCTGTGGACCGACTCACTCTCCACGTCGCTGCTCCATCTCCTCTTCCTCGCACATATCGCGCAGCACTCAGCGACGATAATTGGCGCCTTGCCATGCAGTAGGAGTTCCATGCCTTGTGCAAAAACAATACATGGGAGCTCGTTCCGCGCCCCGGGGGTTCTAACATTGTTACAGGAAAATGGATCTTTCGGCACAAGTTGAAGCCTGATGGCTCCTTGGACCGATACAAGGCTCGGTGGGTACTTCGGGGCTTCTCTCAATGCCCCGGGGTCGACTTCGGCGAAACATTCTCTCCGGTTGTCAAACCAGCCACTGTGCGCGCCGTCCTCACCCTTGCGCTCTCCAACGGCTGGCCGGTTCATCAACTCGACATCAACAATGCCTTCCTCAACGGCACGCTTGCCGAGGTCGTCTACTGTCAACAACCATCCGGTTTCATCGACGACACATGCCCCACACATGTCTGCCGCCTCAACCGGTCGCTCTACGGCCTCAAGCAAGCCCCGCGCGCCTGGTTCAGTCGCATCGCCAGCTTCCTCTCGTCCTTGGGCTTCATTTCCTCCAAGGCCGACCCATCGCTATTCATCTACCAGCGCGGCACCGACATGGCTTATCTACTCCTGTACGTCGACGACATCGTCTTAACAGCTTCGACGACCACGCTGCTTCACCGAGTGATCGACTCCCTTCGCCACGAGTTCTCTCTCAAGGACCTCGGTGATCTCCACTACTTCCTCGGTGTCTCAGTCCAGCGCACCGGTTCTGGCTTCTTCCTCTCGCAACGACAGTACACCGAGGAGATCATCGCTCGTGCAGGCATGACCAACTGCAAACCATGCAGCACGCCTGTCGACACCTGTGCCAAACTGTCCTCCACCGGCCCTCCAGTTGCCTGTGTCACTGACTATCGGAGCATTGCTGGCACCCTACAGTACCTCACGTTCACACGCCCGGACATCGCGTACGCGGTACAACAGGCATGCCTTTATATGCACGATCCCCGTGAGCCGCATGCTAACCTCCTCAAGCGAATTCTTCGCTACCTCAAGGGCACCATCGACTACGGTCTACAGCTTCATCGCACCTCGCTGGCATCTCTCACTGCGTACACAGATGCCGATTGGGCCGGCTGCCCCGACACGAGAAAGTCTACTTCGGGCTATGCTGTCTTCCTCGGAGATAACCTTGTTTCATGGTCATCCAAACGACAGCAGACGGTCTCCCGCTCCAGTGCTGAAGCCGAGTACCGCGTCGTCGCCAATGCCGTTGCTGAATCTTGCTAGCTTCGTCAACTCCTGGCTGAACTCCATCATCCTCTTCAACGCGCGACCGTCGTTTTCTGCGACAACATCAGTGCAGTCTACCTCTCAACCAATCCTGTTCGATCATCGTGAACGAAGCATGTTGAGATAGATCTTCACTTCGTTCGAACGCGTTGCCCTTGGAGAAGTCCGCGTCCTTCATGTGCCGACATCCTCCCAGTACGCCGACGTCTTCACCAAAGGATTGCCGACTACCATCTTCAAGGAGTTTTGTTCGAGTTTGAATGTCCGCCCGCTCCCTGCTCCAAGCTGCGAAGTGTTAGCGGGCCCGTCACACATGCACGTAACATGCATGCCCGTCTCGCCCAATACCAGGAAACCAACCAAGAGATTGACTTGGAGCAAATCAAGGAGATTAGTTTCCCTGCCTAGCTTATCTATTATTCGGCATGTATCTCAACCAATACGGTTGCCTCTTGTAATATATAAACACATGCTGATCAATGGAAACGCTAAGAGCGATATTTGATTTGCCTTCAAAAATGAATAATTTTATAGATAAATTATTAAAAGTGTTATCTCTAAGGTTGTCTGTAGATGAGTTGGAGTCTTTAGAGACAACTCTAAGAAACAAACTGTTGTACATGCCTGGAGAAGTAGTACTACTGTCTACAATAAAGCATCTTTCTCAAATACTATTGTTGCCTCACATGTTTTGTTCTGGATTACTGGTTTTTCAATGTCTTAGAAATGGTAATGCTACCGGTCTGTAACAGCGCACAGTCCCTTAAAATTAGTGTACTTAATTTGCTGTGTTTTCCCCCACGGTTTTGTATATTAGTAGTATATATGTTTATGATCTAACGTACTTTGTATACCATCCTTGTGATAACTATTTCATGCTTGTGATTTTTTGTAAGTTTCCAGTTCGGCAGGCCTCACTTTTTAAAGAATTTTGAACTAGTTCCTCTTTTTTATTAGCATTCTCATGTTGGTGGGACTCAAACATTTCAATCTTAAGAAGTCTAAGGAAAGATAACATTCTCATGATGACCCCCTTATGTGCATGTGCTTAAAAAATGGTTTCCTCCGTAAGGCACAACATAATCAATTAAGATATCCATGTAGGATCGATGCATATATATACCTGATGTTACTCACTAGTACTACTTACAATTCCCATGTATTGCTAAGGGGTGGAGCTAGGTGGTGTGCCCGTATGCACACCGGCCGGCACACCCAAAAAATTTAAAAAACCTACAGAGTATATAGGTAACAAGGCTAAGTATGATTCGTTGAACAAAACTTAAGAGTTATGAATGAAGTATGACCCCGTTTAAAGCTTTCTAGCTCCGCCACGCCACTAGTATTGCTACTGATTTGGCATTTGCAGGTGTGCTGACATGGAACCAATACTGGTACTATGCGGTATTGTGAAATCAGAAGTCGTGCGTGGATTGCACAAAACCGTACATGGTTATACCATGACGTTCCGGGGCATGAGTGTACATGGAGGTTACACTTGAAAGCGGGTGTTGACGAATTAGAGCGGAGGCAAGGGAAGTCAAGGGGCTGGCCAAGCAAAAGCACGTACGTTACGGCGTGACACAGTCCACACCACATGAGGAGAGGAGATGAGATCCAGGTGCATTAATAGAGTACTGGTGGACGTTGGTGTTGCACTTAATTTTATTGCCCGGCCGGCCGTCCCCTGCCTCGACCCCTTTATCCCCATAATTCTTGGTTTCCTGCAGGAGATTCATCCATCCATTCATTCAATCGTCCCGGCTTTAAACTTGCTTTCGGCTGGACTGGTGGGTGCAGACGACCGAGCGAACCATAGTACACTACTACTTGGATCGAGTAGTATTTGGTGTTATGTACTCTGATAAACCCGATCGAGCATATGCCAAATAGGAGTATATACGCAGGAATGGGATTAATTGTTCATGATCGTATACCTAGGAGTGTTTACTCTTGCGGTTGTTGCAATATTACTCTCGGAGTACAGTATAACTTGTAATGCTTGGGTGGTATCTTGATAAATGATGGAAAAGCTACCTTTAACTGTATCCAACTAAAGATACTCGTTGTACAGACGTCTCCCCATTTCCCCAATAATACTCGATCGACGTTCTCTGAATGGTGAAAGGGGTCAAAGGACACAGCCGCTAGCTGCAACAGTGCAATCTGTCAAATTAGCCAATAAACTCCCGACCGGTGAGCTATCTGCCACCAGCACCGGAGATCATCATGGACGGCAAGTTGGCGAGAGAAGAGAAGAAGTTCGCCTCCAACTCCTGTCATGCATTGCTCGCCAGCTACTAGCAGCCGTTTGGTTCTCTTCCTGGACAAATTCGTTTCGCCTTCGGCAATGGCTTGCAGGCAAGCGTCACCACCGGCTGCCGCCTCCAAAACTCCGTTCAAATTAGTCGGCGCCTCACTGTTAATTTGCAACGATGAAGCGTGTGGCGAGTCGGCATGCAATACCATGCCTTCGCAGCATCGAGCCCATTCGATAATAAAGATAAACTTCCAAAATGATTCACTCTCCCCTACCATCCTCCCAACGAGACAGCCGTCAACGTTTGACTGCCTTCTGGCGGAGTGCTTATCCAGGCAGCGTACGAGCGAGTAGTAAAGTACCATGTATCAAACAGAGTTAATGACGTACGTCGGGATCAAGCCGAGCCGCCTAGGTGCGAAACCTCGGTGTCGCAGGCAAAGACGGAAAGAAAGTCTCACTCTTGCCACCGCAGGCGGGTAGCGTTGTTAACTGAGGCACTCCTCTCCACTGCGAATCGTTGGACGTCAATTTTGGCCGTAATGAGCTCCGCTCCGTCGGGTGCAGCTCCAACCGCGCGTTTTATCCCCCAACCGCACGCCCAGCTGCACCCATCCATGACGCGCCGGGTTTAAATTCCTCTGAAAAGATGCGGATCCGCGCGCGATGGCGACGCGTCCGCCGCGGGCCCGGCCGAATAGCCGGTCGAGTGACGCGTGTCAGCGTGTAGAACGAGCGCCCGACCGCGTGCCCGGTGTAGGAGTGCAGCGGCATCTGAGGCGGTCCACGTTGGGATTTTTTTCGCTGTTCGCAGCAACTTTGCATGCACTGCTTTCTGTTGAAATTTGAGGGTCATTTTGGTGATTTCTCAATTAGAGAAAAAAGGAAGATGGAAAAGAAAAAATTATTGGCTGGGCCACCTATCGGTGAGAGAAGAGGGAGAGGATTAGACTGGTCCTCTCACATGAGCGGTGTGGGGATCCCAGGCGAGCGCAGGAGGCGCTGGCGGCCCGTGAGCTTCAGCACTAGCCGTTGACTGCAATCGCATTAGGCTTCTCCACCTCTCCTCCTCTTAAGGGCTGCCTCCTCTCTTCTTTCTTTACCCTTGGAGAAATCAATTAGTTCCCCTTTTTTCTGTGTTTCTTTTTCTCCTTCGATTGTGATTCGGTTTTGACCTTAGGAACTGCTACTCCGCTGTGGTGGCTCAACGCCGTCGATGCTGAGGTCTGGACTCTCCTCCTTGCGCATCCCGCTGGTTCCCCTTCTTGCGCCCTATCCTCTATTGGTTGGTCGGTCATGCACATCTCGTCGGTTCCCCTTCTTGCACCCTATTCTCTGTTGGTTGGTCGGTGTGGAACACTACTACAAAAAGGCTAATACTAGACGCATCATCACAGACGGTTGACCAAAACCGTCCGTATTACATGCAATCACAGATGGTTTTGGTTTAGAGACCATCTGTGTTACTGGCTGCACTAAAAATCATCTGTGAACAGGTAATATCACAGACGGTTCATAATGAAAATATGCATGAAGTATCACGACGGTTCTTAATAATAACCGCTCGTGATAATTCTACATATCACGCATAGCGATTTCAACAAACAACCGCTCAGGATACCTCATGACGGTTCTTAACAATAACCGCTCGTGATATTACTATATATCACGACGGTTTTTAATTATAACCGTTTGTGATAATATCACTACAGCTCCCCGTTGAAGCCCGATGAGTTTCTTCGTCGTCGATGCGTCTCTTCGTCGCATCAATGCCGCTTCGGCTCCCCGACGCATCTCTTCGTCTCACACTCCGAATTTATTCCTTGTTTTATAAAAAGGATCATCCGCCATCGAAGATGATCAACCCCACATATAACTCTACTACTTCTAAAAAAGCAGAAATGGCTGCCTCTTCTGCTTCCTTGGCGCCGACATTGATGGCCTACCTAGCGATACTGTACGAGCACCTCTCCGGCTGTACATTGGCGGATGCTGTGGAAGAACACTGTTTCAATAGTGTCTTCGCCACTCTGTCCGGGGATTTGCCGGAGCAGGTGACGACTACCTTCTGCCGTCTTGACATCCTCCTCCGCCATGTCTTCTGGGTGATCTCCCACTTTCGGTGAGTTTACCGTGTCATCGACGTGGTCCTCCACAACGACGTTGCACGTCTCCGGGAGGCTTGCCGTCACTTGGACTGCTTAATCGAGACGGCAGGTGACCGAGTCGACCAGGCCGAGTCAATCAGGCTTCGTTTGATCAGAACCGTCTGACACCGCCGCCTACGAAGTTTTGAAGACGAAGATAGCAGCCTACCTCCGCTACTAGAAAAACTTTGTTTATTTATAGATTTCTACTTTTTTATCTTTGTAAGAAGTGACTGACCATATGAAAATTCCAAAAAAAAATAGTTTGGAGGTGAATTTACTATATTAATTATATGTTGAATTATTTCTCTCTCTCTCTCTCTCTATATATATATATATATATATATATATATATATAGAGAGAGAGAGAGAGATATATATATATATATATATATATAGAGAGAGAGAGAGAGAGAGAGAGAGTTCAGATTCTCGTTAGCTAACCGATGCTGAGTTAGTTAGCTAGCTAAGCTACTTGGTCGCTCATCCTAAATGTGTAGGTGAACCACGGCCCGCTTCATCGAACTCGATACATTGGAGTGTGCGATTTGCTTCATGCCAAGGTATGAAGCAAATCGCACACTCCAAAGGTGTTATGATCGACAAGTAGGTCAGGTTTCACTGAACGCTTTTGGATGAACAACCAAGGAGCGAGCTAGCTAATGGATTGACCAGCCTCGAGTTAGCTAACAAAGGCTCTATATATATATATATATATATATATATATATATATATATATATATATATATATATATGAAGCCGGTTTTAAAGGCAAAAGCACCACTACTTAGAGATTTTGTATAGAAGAGATCAAGAATAGAGGAAAGGGAGGCGGGCTCGGGAGGAGGCGGCCACTGTTTGGAAAACTCTCACAAGGATTGAGACAAAACTCTCATGGATAATATATACTTGAATACAAGTCTAGTGAAACATGTTGAAACATGAACGGTAATAAGATAACAATATATGGTAAGTTGACGACATCATGTTAGGATTTAAAAAAAGAGTTTTCCTTAATGGTTAACTCTCTATCTATAAAGCGATAAGTCAAGAACTCAGAGAAACTCACCTCTATCCATGTCGCCCCTGGAGATTCATTTCATATCTCATCAATGAACACAACTAGTAACATTTGCGGTTTTCATGTCAAGCAGATAAGAGCACACTACTACAAAAAAAAAAGGCATTCACAGACGATTCAAAAACGCCATCACAGACGGTTTCGTGAGCCGTCTGAGTCTATAGGTCAATAATGACATGAGGTCATCACAGACGGTTTTCAAACCGTCTGTGATGCATACTTTCATAGACGGTTATTAACTCAGAACCGTCTGTGATATACGACTATCACAGATGGTTTGTATCTAGAACCGTCTGTGATAATTATCTATCATAGACGGTTCTAACACCGAACCGTCTGTGATAACTATCTATCACGAGCGGTTCTAAACATGAACCGCTCAGGATAATAACTAGCTATCACGCATTTGGTTCGTGTTTAGAACCGTCTGTGATATATAATAAAACCTCCAAGCAATGATTGCTTGTGCCTTTAAAACGGCTTCATATATATATATATATATATATATATATATATATATATATATATATATATATATATATATCATATTATATCATTTGTTGTAGTCCCTACCACTTCCGGGGTCGTGAGGAGGATGACACATGCCACGGGCAACCTTATCGAGCCCCTACAAATTCAAGAAGTAAGGCTGCAAGAAAAAGCTCGTGGACATACAATTACCTGGATGTCGTCGATAGGTAATTGGACATGACATCAAGGAAGGTTGGTTGTTGATACATGAAGCCAGCTGAAGGGTGTCGCCACTGTGTGGTGGGAGAATTACCTTGCTGCCAGAGGTAATGAAAGTCCAGAGTCCGAAGAAGAAGAAGAAGCATCAGAAGCATCAAAAGCCGTAGCATCTATGACTGGAGAACCAGCAGCCCCCGCAGCCGCAGCCGTTGTAGAAGAAGTTGCAGAAGCACAGCTTGATGAAGATGAATAAGCATGGCAGCCAATTCCCTGGATGGAATTCAAAACCGCCTTTCGAACCAACTTCGTACCAGCCGGTACCATGAGATTGAAGAAGAATGAGTTCAGAGCTCTCAAGTAAGGCCATATGACTGTCAATGAGTATGTCACCAAGTTTAACCAACTTGCCTGCTACGCCCCTAATGACGTAGCAGATGAGGAAGAGAAGATAGACCGTTTTGTGGAAGGCATGCGTAGTGACATGCGTGGAAAGCTCATCCTCCATGACTATGCCAACTTCCATCGATTGATCAATAAGGCCCTATTGCTAGAAAATGAGAACAAGACAGCAGAAACTAGCCGCAAGAGGAAGATGTCATTCCAGAGGCCACAAGGAAACCTTCCCCAGAAGTCAACATTCCAGGGCAGTTCCTCCTTCAGATCATCTGCTGCAACACCACAGAGAAGTTCAGCTCCAGCCCCAAAAACCCAAGGAAGTGGTTTCCGCACTCTCCACCCCGCTGGACAACCTGCCGCAGTCAACCCAACAGCTCATCTCCATTGCTTTGCTTGCGGAGAGATAGGACACTTTGCTAACCAGTGCCCTCATCGCAGCAACCCTGCTCCAAAGAACAACCCAGGAGCCGCCCCAATTCAAGGTCGGACCTCAGCTCCAAGCAAGAGCCACCAGACTTCTCTAGCTTCAAGGTCTACCCCGACACAAAGCCGTGGCCATGTGAATCATGTCACTACTGAGGAGGCACAAGATGCCGCAGGAGTACTGATGGGTACGTTCTCTGTTAATTCAGTACCCGCACAAGTTTTATTTGATTCTGGAGCTTCACACTCCTTTGTTTCAAGAAAGTTTGTTGAAAGGCTTAAGTTGCCGACCTATAAGTTAAAGAAACTCGTGGTACTCAGTTCACCCGGGGGACCCCTATATGCTATCTCAGTTAGTCCCAGAGTAGAAATTACTTTAGAAGATTCTGGATTTCTAGCCACTCTTCTTGTGCTAGAATCTCAAACACTGGATATCATCCTAGGGATGGATTGGTTGGCCGCTTATCATGGACTAATAGATTGCGCCAACAGAAAAGTGGTACTTGCCAAGGATCCTAAAACCACAATAAGGATTAGTGTGGATCGTTCATCTCCCTTGAATCAAACAATCTACCACCTTAGAGAGTTGTCCCTAGAGACAACACCTGTAGTTCAAGCTTACCCCGACGTCTTCCCAGAAGAATTGCCAGGCATGCCACCTGACAGAGATGTCGAGTTTGTAATCAATTTGAAGCCAGGGACAGCCCCAATTGCTAAGAGACCATACAGAATGGCCGCTGACGAACTTGAAGAGTTGAAGACACAACTCAAAGACTTGCAAGAAAAAGGATTTATTAGACCTAGTTCTTCTCCCTGGGGTTCGCCAGTTCTCTTTGTAAAGAAGAAAGATGATTCCGTCAGATTGTGTGTGGATTACAGAGCACTCAATGAAGTGACCATCAAGAACAAGTATCCCTTGCCTCGCATTGATGACCTGTTCGATCAGTTGATAGGAGCTTCAGTTTTCTCCAAGATAGATCTAAGGTCTGGATACCACCAGCTCAAGATAAGGAATGAGGACATTCCTAAGACAGCCTTTACCACCCGGTATGGCTTGTATGAGTTCACAGTCATGTCGTTTGGCTTGACTAATGTCCCAGCCTACTTCATGAATCTGATGAACAAGGTATTTATGGAATACCTGGACAAGTTTGTAGTCGTGTTCATAGATGACATCTTGATCTATTCCAAGACCAATGAAGAGCATGCTGAACATCTGCAAATGGTCCTGGAAAAGCTTAAAGAGCATGAGCTCTATGCCAAGTACAGTAAATGTGAATTTTGGCTTCAAGAAATCAGTTTCCTCGGACATATTGTATCCGTAGGAGGAATAGCGGTTGATCCATCCAAAGTAGAAGACGTGATGGATTGGAAACAACCCACATCTGTGACAGAAGTTCGTAGTTTCCTCGGTTTAGCTGGATACTACAGACGCTTCATAGAAGGATTTTCGAAGCTTTCCAAGCCGATGACCCATCTACTCAAGAAAGAAAAGAAGTATGAATGGACAGAGGCTTGTGAGAAGAGTTTTAAAGAGTTGAAGAAGAAGTTAACCTCTGCACCAATATTGATCCTACCGGACATTCATCAAGACTTTGAAGTCTACTGTGATGCATCGCGCCAAGGTCTTGGATGCGTGCTTATGCAAGGAGGAAAAGTTTTAGCCTATGCATCCAGACAACTCCGTCCTCATGAAGACAATTATCCAACTCATGACTTGGAGTTAGCAGCAGTAGTGCACGCCCTCAAAATTTGGCAGCATTACTTGATTGGAAATCATTGTGATATCTACACAGACCACAAGAGTCTCAAGTACATCTTCACCCAATCGGATCTCAACTTCCGACAAAGAAGATGGTTGGAATTAATAAAGGATTACAACTTGGATGTTCATTATCATCCCGGAAATGCTAATGTAGTTGCCGATGCATTAAGCCATAAGTCTTACTGCAGTAATGTTATGATCCAAGAGCATCAGCCTGAGCTCTGTAAGGAATTCGAGGCCCTCAACCTTTGTTTGATAGAACAAGGCACTGCAGACGCTATGGAAGCACATCCAACTTTAGTAGAGCAGATCAAGACCACTCAACAAGGACACTCTGGAGTCCAGAGATTCAAACATCTCATGGCAAAGGGAAAAGCCCCCAAGATGATCGAAGATCGACAAGGAATCTATGGTATGGGAAGCGTCTTTTTGTTCCCCACCGTAGGAACTCAAAGATTTGATTCTCGAAGAAGCCCACACTCAACAGATACCCCGCACCAGGCGGCACCAAGATGTATCAAGACATGAAGGTTTTGTATTGGTGGCCACGCATGAAGAGAGATATCGCCGAGTATGTAGCTGTTGTGATGTATGTCGTGAATCAAAGCCGAACATCGAAGCTGCCAGATTGCTTCAACCCCCGCAAATCCTCGGTGGAAATGGGAGGAGATTGAATGGATTTCATTACGGTCTACCCGAACCGTGTCAGGTGTGACTCGGTGTGGGTTATAGTTGATAGATCCACCAAAGTAGCCCATTTCATCCCAGTAAAGACAACTTACAAGGGAGACAAGTTAGCCGAGTTATATATGGCTCGTATTGTGTGTTTACACGGAGTACCCAAGAGGATAGTCTCCGATCGAGCATCTCAATTCACCTCGCATTTCTGTGCTAGTTTGCATGATGCCCTTGGAACCCACCTTGACTTCAGCACAGCTTACCATCCGCAGACCGATGGTCAGACAGAAAGGACAAATCAGATTCTAGAAAACATGCTTCGAGCTTGTGCTTTAGAATTTACAGTAAACTGGGAAAAGTGTCTACCGTATGCCGAGTTTGCATACAATAATAGCTATCAGTTAAGTCTAAAAATGTCCCCGTTCGAGGCACTTTATGGGAGAAATGCAGAACCCCTCTGCATTGGTCAGAATCAGGTGAAGGATATATCTTCAGACCAGATACTCTCAAGCAAGCTGAAGAGAAGGTTCGACTAATCAGATATCATCTCCAAGCAGTTCAGTCAAGACAAAAGAGTTATGCCGACAACCGTCGAAGGAAATTGATTTTTGAAGTTGGAGATGCTGTATACATCAAGGTATCGCCGCTTCGTGTAACTCGAAGATTCAAAGTGAAAGGCAAGCTTGCCCCAAGATACATAGGCCCGTTCCCAATCACCGCCAAGCGTGGAGAAGTTGCCTACCAGCTAGAGCTACCGGAAAACTTGTCAAAAGTCTACAACGTGTTTCATGTTTCTCAACTCACGAAGTGTCTCAGAGTACCTGAAGAGCAGACGCCCGTTGAAGCCATTGCCCTTCAGCAAGATCTGACTTATCCCGAGCATCCGATCAAGATCCTCGATGTCATCAAGAAGCGAACCAGACGCCAAGTCTTCCGCCTTTGCAAGGTCCAGTGGAGTCACCACTCTGCAAAAGAAGTCACTTGGGAACGCGAAGATCAACTGAAGCAAGACTACCCGTCCCTGTTCCTGGAGCAACTCGAATCTCGGGGTCAAGATTCCGTTTAAGGTGAGTAGGATTTGTAGCGCCCGTTTTTGGACGAGTGAATAGTAATTATAATTCGGTTTTCGTTCTTCGCCGTAATTCAAATTATCAAGTATTTGTGAAAACTTTCTTTCCTCTCCGGTTTGTGTTTCAAATGTAATGTTCGTAACATTTGAAATTCAAATGCGTGGTTTGGAGTTTTCCCCTCTCCTTTGAATCCTCGGGCCAATTTTTGTGTTGGACCTCCCTTCCTTTCTTAGGCTCAGCCCATGATCTTGTTGGGCCGGCCCGCTTCCCCTTCTCCCTTTCTCGGCCCAAGCCAACCCAGCCCTTTTACTTTTGTTTCTTCCCCAGGTCTCTGGCCCATCTCTCCTTTCCCGGCCCGAGCAGCCCGCTGGGGTCATCTTCCCCGTCTCTCCCCTGGGTCAAAGCAGCGCCGGTCTTCTCCTCTCTCCCGTGACAACCGCAGCTGCAGCGCCACTGACTCCTCTGCTCCCGCCTGCTCTCTCTGCGCCACCGGCTCCTCGTCGCCCATCCCTTTGCTCTCTGCGGCGCCCGAGCCCTGGCGTGCCCACTCCGCGTCCTCTGCGGCGACGACCCCGGAGCCCCTCCGTGCGCAGCCGTGGCGTCATTACTTGTCCTCGCCGTCCTGGAGCTCGCGGACCAGTGCCGCGCTCTCGTCAGCAGCCCTCGAAGTCACGCCCAGATCACCAGCCCCTGCCCGTCATCTCGGCCGTCGCGAATCCGGTGGCGTCCGCCGTCCTCGCTCTGACCGAGCCGTGCATATGCCACAGACGGCGCGCGCTACCGCGCGTCGGCGTGGACGCTGAAGTCACCGCTCGTCCTCACTGCGCCTCAACCGCTCCCTCGCTCTGTCCTCTCCACGCGCAGGAGCCCATGTCGCTGCCTCGGGACACATCGCACCCGCTCATCCTCGCCATTGACTCCGAGCTCCCTCCCGTTGGTCTCTCTCACCCTTGACCCCCTATAAAGCGCCTCCCGAGCCCCCTGGAGCTCCTCACGCTGCCCCTTGGAGCATTGGTAAGAAACCACCTCAAAACCGCCGCTTCCTCTTTTCGGCCGCCGCCACCTCCACCGCCGTTTCGCCGCTCCGGCCACTCCCCGACACCACCCACCCTGTCACCGTGAGCCCCTAGCCACCAGGAACCCATCCCCCAAGCCCCCCTCGGCGATTGACCGCTCCAGCCGCCGCAATCCCCATTCTTCCCCGCCTCCGGTCGCCGCCTTCACCAGCACCCACCGCCACCTACGGACCTCCTCTGGCCACCCAGCCAAGCCCATTAGCTTCGCCTCACCGAGAGCCACCCAGTGATCACCCTGCCTGGCCCGAACCCCCACCGGACCGCCCCCTCCCCCATAGCCGAGCCACCGCCGCTTAGCACCACCCGCCGCCGGCGTCGTCCACCCTCCTCCGCCGCCACCACCATCACCAGCTCGCCTCCTCGCCCGACTATCCATTCACAGGCTTCGCTTCGCCCTTAAGCCCTAGCTCCGCGCCAAGGCCAGGCAGCCACCAGCATACCACAATAGCCCGCCACAGCGTGGCAAAGTTGAACGATCAAGTTCTGGTCATTAAGGCATTAATGATGTCTTAAGCCCTAATGGCAGTCATTAAGGTCTTAATGACGTTCTAACCATCCCCCGCTCTCACTTCCAGTGGGCCGCGCACCTGATGGCGACCAACCCATTCCCTCATCGCCAATGGGCCCCAAGCGCCTTGCATTGCCGTGAGCGAGCCTCTGCAGCGTGGACTCGGTCCATCTTGTCTTTGTGGACCGAAGGATTCTCTCTCTTCCTTTTCAATTCAATTCAATCTTCATTAATTCGTTTCTCCTCCGTTATAACTCCAAAAATTATGAAATAAATTTCTAAAAATTCGTTAAATCAAGATCTTGCTAATGGCATAGGACTTGATTAATTTGGAGTTCATTTGTGTTTTCTTGTGTATTTACTTGCTCTCTTTGCCGTTGTGCCTTTTTCCGGTATTTTCGCCCGTTTAGGATTTGAAGACGCTGGAGATCCTCAAGTCGATCAAGACCGAGAGTATCACGATCACCTTGCCTCCAACCAAGGCGAGTCAATACTTTGATCATATTGCTCCTACATTTTATGTAAATTATATTCTTTTAAATTAGCAAATTGCATGCTTTAATTCTTAATCAAATGTATGTTAAAGTTTAAGGTAGTTAAACACCCACTTGATGTTTAATTAATTATTATGCCCTCCTTGATAACTTGAAACCATTAATCCTTGTCACCCTAGTAATTATATGGTAATACTAGCTATAGGGTGTACTTGAGCGACATGCTAGCCTTGCTCAAGTACCGGGGTATTAAATACCCCGAATCATCATGTCTTCAAACATAAAATGGTTTGGGTAGTCATTGGTGGTCCATTGACTAAAAGGAAAGGATTAAATTGGTTTACTCCTCTAAAACCCTAATTGCTAGTTCTATCTGGGCGGATGGTGAGGCGGTGGGTCCAACGGAGCACACAATTTGTGGAATGAACCGCCCAGATAACCCTAAGGACTTAATCTTATCACGACCTCCCGTGTTAAACAAGTACAACCACAAGTATGCAAAGTGCAACTTGGCTTAGTAAAATTATTAAACCCTGAATGTGTCTCACACGGTGGAAAAAGGGAAAACATGCAAGCTTGCGGTAAATACGGCTTGAATGGGACACTGAGGCAAGGGTGAAGTTGCCTGCCGCTGGGGGTAAACTAACTATCCGGCAGCGGGGGTAAACATCCCGCATGAGCGTATGGGCGCAACCCCATATGGGTGAGATGACGGAAAGGGCAAGATAGTTTGAAAGGTTACTGTGACGGTCACCCAACTACATGACTACGGAATCATGTGGGGTAATGGGTATGACTATCTCTTGTGGGTAAAGTGTACAACCTCTGCAGAGTCTAAACTGTTTAAATAGCCGTGCCTACGGTCAAAGGCGGACATGAGAATCATAACTTGAGTTAGTTCTATTTTAAAACTTTGTGGGTGGTATGAAAATGGTGGAAGGGCTCACCTAGCCCTGTATTGGATTTTACCTGAGTCGTCGAGCTCAACGATGGTGGTCATTGGAGGCAGCTCCAATTGAAAAGATGCATTGGTAGAGTTTCCGCCGGATAGAACCTCTACTAAAATAATTATTGCACATTACTCTCTTTATAAAAATTGCAATTTGTTAAAAATGCTAAGTCATAGGATTTGTAATTATGATATTTGAAAAACTTGCTTTCGCAAATAAAAGAACCGAGCCATCCTTGTTAAACCTTGTATGTATACTATTGCATTGTGTGTTGGCTCGCGAGCACGGTAGTAGTGCTCATTCTCGCTTCTCTCCCCAACCCTCCAGATAATGAAGATGAAGGAGACTACGCCTACTACGAAGGACCAGAAGATGATGGACAAGGATATGACGAGGAGTAGAATAGTTATGTAGTTCAGGTCTCGTCCAGTCTAAGTAGACTCGTTGGTACCCGCGTACAACCGATATTATCCAGTTCTTGGTTAATATCCGTCGTACACCGGTCACCCCAGTCGCTTGCCTGTGTGAGATGAGCCCTACCTCCCCTTTTGCTTCCGCTGTAGATATCCTTATCTTTCTGTAATGTAATCTAGTTGGCCTTGTGCGGCCCCTTTTGTAAAACTTGACCCGATGAGGTCTACGTTACCCTGTGTTGTAATATATTTGTTTTGTTTCACGACTTGTATGGTTGATTCAGCAATGTACCTGTGAGTGCTATCTACTGATCCAGGGAATAGCACAGTGTTTTCCCAGAGGATTTGGATTCTCAGAATCCGGGTCCGACATTATTTCAATGTGATTGTCATATTTAATTTGTGATAGAATATTGATCTAAGTGGCGATGAGACCAAGATTACATCTTGAGCAGCCCGATATCTAAGAGCAATAAACAACAATCTAAATCTGAGTATTATGTTGATTTCTTTGGTTGTTAAATTTTATCTTTTGAGCATTTTATCATGTTTAATTGATATGAAGATATTGCATGTTTATATGATATTTCTATCCATTTAAATGCTGCTAGAATTATGCTTTAATTATTGTAATGTACACTGGAATTAATTTTAAATATTTACTGAAATCGTTAATTTTTCAACACTTTCTAGCACAAGTCACGATTACATTAAAGTGTTGTGGGTTCTCGAGTCTGGTGTGACCCCTTGACCACCATAACAACTAACTAGCCAGTCATATGATTTGACTGAAGAGCATACATCACTTCAGCAATTTCATTTTAATTTGTTGGAGAAAGGTTGCACGACGATCTCTGTGAAATTTTTCGTAACAGTTACTGACAGAGGACGTAGCCTCAATTAATATCCATTTAGAGTGTCACTACTAGAAAAGGGGTATTTCCCCACGGTTGAAAACCGTCAGAAAAATCCCCTCAGGTCTAGGTGGTCGGGAAAATCCAATTTGTCTGACGGTTCACCATCAAGAAAAATTTTCCTGACGGTTTTTTCTATTTTTCTGACGGTTTTACGAACCACCCATAAAAAAGATTTTCCTTGACGGGTATTCACCGTCAAGAAACATTTACCTGGTGGTTTTGTTGCCCGTCCATAAAACGAATTTACCTGACGGGTATTAACCGTCAAGAAAAATATACCTGATGGTTGGGACATTACCGTCAATAAAATAAAACTTGACGGTTACAACATAACCATCAAGAAAATAAAAATTGACGGTTGGTCATTACCGTCAAGAAAATAGAACTTGACGGTTGGGACATTACCGTCAAGGAAATAAAACTTGATGGTTCGGACATTACCGTCAAGAAAATTAAACTTGACGGTTCTGTGCCCGTAAGCGAATTATTTTTTCCTGAGTGTATTATCACACCAAAATAACTCGTGGTACATCAACAAAATTATTAGCAGCCAAGATAGCAATGCTAGCAGAAAATGTCAATGATCATACACACACTATTATTTGATTCATACACATCCATGCATCATATAATCCACAATATACATCCATGCATCATATAATCCACAATACACATCCATACATTAATCCACACACAAAATAAGTTCAAGCTTAAACTAGCATCATTTCAAGCCCAATATCATCCATAAGGTTCACTTGCAAAAAACAACATTGTAATCCGTACAAAAGACATCTAAAAGTCCAGTACTACCAAAATACACCTAAAGACCAATATCACATACAAGTCATGTAAGTCCATCTAAAAGTCCAGTAATACCATTCATGTTGAACTATTCAAAAGAGCTAGCAAGATATCATCAAAGATTATGTGGACATTCAATTGCATCCATCGCGGTCGATGTTGTTGGCATCATGGTTGTTGCCGCCATTAATGTCACCATCGCAGTTGTCGCCATCATTGTTAGCATTGTTGCCATCAATGGCATTGTCATCCGGTGCTGAGCCCACATGGGAGGATCCAGTCCCAGTCCTGGTCCCTT
The DNA here is from genome assembly GCA_036346405.1 of Phyllostachys edulis. Lineage (NCBI taxonomy): Eukaryota > Viridiplantae > Streptophyta > Magnoliopsida > Poales > Poaceae > Phyllostachys > Phyllostachys edulis. The sequence continues at coordinate 53,068,786 of CM070552.1, read as the reverse complement.
CCTGTAAGGTGAATAGAGTGTGCCAACATTATGAGTCTGCCTTAGCACAAATAAACCATTAGAAGTGCTAACAAAAGAGCTAAAGCAACCCACTAAACACTAGCATTAGGAGTCTGCCTAAGCACAATTAGAACCATTATAAGTGCTAAAGAAATAGCTAGACCAATCAAAATCTATGACAAGCCTGTTTTTTTTTTTTAAATGGTTGCACACGTAGACAAAAAATTCTACAGAAACCCATTGCCACCTTACCATGAACATATAACTAAATGGGATTTAGGTTAAGCCCATGTGATAGAACACTCAACATGAGTCCACTCGCTCACTGCTGCACTGCTTGTTGTCACTCTGACACACCAAAAAGTATTAGTGTCTAGTCCAAATTAGTCCTCCAAATGATAGAGGTTTGGACAACCTTGTAACTTTCATGAGATATCGTTGGTAGCATTGGCAATAATTTTAGTTGCTAAGTATTCTTACCTGTGATTGTGCAGATGTTTCACGGCGTAGCACCTCTAGTGGTGGTTCTTCACCCATCTTCTGGAAAAGCATCTACATTTGAAAACTTCACAAGGTTAGAGTGGCCTCTAATGTAACAATTTAACATTTATCAACCGCCACAGAGTGGCCATATGATCGAGCGTGTATTTCTATGATGATCTAGATATCCTTGTTGTACTGAACACTAATTAATTTCCTCTCTCTCTCTCTCTCTTTTTAAAAGCTTGTAAACGTGAGCATTATGGACATGTTTTGATCATGCTTTGCAACGACAGATCAGAGCGATGCAGTAGGGCCATTAGGTGCAGGTACCTTCCTAGCTATACTTGTAGTTTTACTCATATAAGCAATGACTGACCTTACTTATGACTTAAAGAGTGCCAGCATGCATGACATTATTTCATCAGTATTATGGCATGGCATGTTTTGAATAAGAAAAAGTGCACAAAATCTAACAGTCATTGTTGTTCTTCACATAATTCTTGCTAGCATTAAAACTTATCGATCCTATCTTATACACAACTGTAATTATGGCATGACGAGATACTGCTTTTGAATTGCAACTGTAATGCATTACACTAATTGCATGGATGAAATCTTGTGCTTTTAGATAGTATCCGGGATGAAATCATTGCACTCACTATACTTGTTTTCTTCTACTAACAGGCAACAGCTAGCAGCAGAACTACCATGGACCGTAGGAACTAGCAGCAACACTACCAGCATTTCTTCTTGTTTTCTTCTACTAGCAGCTAGCACCAGCACTACCAGAGGCAGCAGCCAGTTGACATGTAATACATGTAATGAAAACTTATTGCTACCATGCACTACAAAATTCATGTAGTAGTTTCTTCTGTAGTAGAGACTTCAGGTGTTGAAGCTTCTCATCTACTGCTAAATGGTTATGTACTGTTGGAAACCTTCTATTGTCATTGTTATGTTCCTGACAAAATAGCTGATTTCAATTATGTGTTCTAGACAAAATAGCAGCAGCAAGTGGATTTCAAATTTACATTCGTTGGAACCTTTAATTGTCATTGTTATGTTACTAGAGAAAATAGCTGCCCCAAATTTCAATTGTTTGTGTTCTGTACAGAATAGTTGAAGCAGTTGAATTTCAATTCTATGTGTGTTGGACTTAATAGCAGCAGCAGCAGCTATGTTCTGGACTTAATAGCAGCAGTAGTGAGCTACATATGAACATATTTTCACCTAATTACATGAGCAGCAGCATATAAAAAATGAATGATTCCACACCTCCAAAAACACATCCTGATATCGACATTCTTGAAACCCAAGAATACAGATCGATTTCTTGCATCAACACACATCGATTTCTTGCATCAGACCGAAACAATAGTCATAACTTGATATAATTCACTAGAGTACAGACAAAACCATGCTTTGTTCTATCATAGTCTTAAATGTGTGCATACTGTGACCCTATCAATATGGTCAATGTTCTCACTAAATAATCAAGCTAACACTAATGGACAGTCCAAACCCATCTATGCACAGTATGCAACAATGACATTGGATGCAAATTAATATGTGTGAAATAACAATGTTATCACAATCATTTGGCGGTGAATTTCTTGTGTCCGGAGTAGTTCTTGATTATGTCGGGCCACATTACGATATGACGTGGAATTGGATGGCCTGATATTTCTTGATTTAGATGCTATTAGAACATCAGCCTTCTTGATAGCACCATTCCCTATTGGTACACGGCCATGGGGCAAGCCACCATTGGTGTTATAAAGTATTGCTCCATCAAGTGGTTGCTGCTCCCACTCACCATCTGGATGTTGAGCACTAGCAGCTGCAGAGTAATCATCCTAGAACAAAAGCAACATTTCATATGATTTGCTTTTGTAGAAGTTGAGTTCACTTGAGTTGACTACAGTAGTACACATATATGTAAAGAGAAAGCAACAGGACTGGGTGGATGTGTATGTCAATTTGCTCCAACTTACAATGCGTTTCTATGCTTTTTGGTTGCAAATTGGACCACTGCTACCACTACTGTCCATATTTTTCATGCCATCCATATTTTTCATGCCAGACTTCATTACGGCATATGTCTTCAGGCATGTAGCATTTTCTGGTCCAAACTTGTGTTCCTACAACACGGTGAAGAACACAATTAACCCAGTCACAACCTACTACCTTACAATATCTAAAGGTGAAAAAGAGAGAGGGAACATGTATAATATACCAGATATTGTTGGGTTTCCGAGTATGATCGTGAACCTGATCGGTTTTGAGCAACATCTTCATATTTGAAGCGTGCGTCCTGACCTCTCCTTCGTTTTGTCAAGAATTTATCGCTGCACCAGTTACAACAAAAATGTGGACATACTTGCTCATTGCACCACCAAATCCTACCAATCAAGTATTGCTCGTACTCTAATTCTCTTGGACATGCTAGCGTGCCATCAATCTCCTCTCCTTGTTTTTTGTAGTACTTTTTGATAGCATCAACACGAGCATTATACATCATTTGCTTCACATGGTCCGAAGCATAATTTTCAAGCACTTGATCTACTTCTGCCTCATCCTCTTCACTGACTTTGAATAAATGCTACATAGGAACAAAAAAACTTGCATTTACAGCTTACATACATCATACAACATACATTGAGAAAAACAGGTTGATATTAGATAGCAGTCTAAGAGACAAGCTTGGTGAAACATCACGGTGAAGAACACAATTTTGGTGTTTTGATTCGTTTGACATCTGTGTTAGTGACTCATGTTAGTTAGTGGATTCAAGACTTAGCCTTGCATACATTGGTGTTCTGAGCTATCATAGCTATAAGCATGTAAAAGTGGGATTTCATGCCTGGCTGTTTAATCCAATCCATATTATTCAAGAATCATTTGCCCTCACAGGAATCCAGGGCTTGCTGATTTCAACAAATATATATTGTCTCTGTTGTCTGTGGTGGTGTTCCCTTCCTCTTTGTTTACTGTTAATTGTAATCTCTCTACTGTTTCTTGAACGAAAGAAAGAAAGCAAAAAGGGTCTTTCTATTGCTACCAGTGCAAAGAACAAGGGTATGTCTCATGCAGGGGAATTCAGCAGCAACTTCTTGTTGTCTCCCTCAAAGCAAGCTTTTAAGACAATGGATCTGTAACACTCATGTAGAATATTTGCAAAATGCATGTGGTACACAGCTGGATAATTTTGATTGGTGTTTTTGTTACTTCAATTTAGTCAATAGATGTATGATGTTTGTAGTGTATCTATGGACTTGTCTTCCACATATTACTTGGACTAGCACTAGGTTTTGCCTGTACCATATTTGATATTCCCTATGAATTTTAAAGCAACTAGGATTGGACACAGGCTGTGATTACACCAATTTCACTTGTTCCTATTTTGATCCAACCATAAGTGCTTTAAAATTTGAACTTGCTATAGTTCAGAACAGCCTGAAGATTGAAGACCACGCCTTCAAGCTCATTTCTATAGGTGAATCAATACCAGAAGCATATATAGAAATACACCTATCACTACTAACCAAAGGCTCAAGCAGTTATGAAGCTAAATTCTAAAGACTCAAAAGACTAAATGAAATGAGTACTAAATGTTACTTACCCAAAACTCATTTTTCACTCAATCTGCAGCTGTCATTCTAGCATCGTCTTCATTGACAAAGTAATCATCCCATGTCAACGCAGGGCGAGTATTAAAGGTTCTACCCTGCTCATCCTTGTCCTCTACAACACCTGGGTACTCATGTCTAAGAATAACTCTAAGTTGTGCTTGATATGTGTAGTCTTTTGGGGGCATATAATTGACATACTTGAATTGCCTACAATACATGAATTAAGCATGACATTTGTATATATTGCTGGCCATGTTAATCTTATCAAGAAAAAAGAGAACAACACTTTTTACTTGTCACCATTAGGTCTCAAGGCAATCTTCCCAGCACGCGAAGGCATCTTCAATTGTGTTCGTGACTTCTTCTTCCTTCCTCTTTTTGTAGCACCTCCATTGACTTTATCAGTGGAATGATCACTGCTCCTTTGAGAGCCGTTGCCATTGCTGTTGGTACCAGCGATAATCTTTTGTGAGGCATTCACATTGCTGTTGGTACCAGCGATACTGCTCCTTTGGGAGGCATTTCCTCCATGCTGGTGGCCTCCACGTCATTTGGAGGGAATATGATTCATATCCTACACCTGTTATGCCTAAAATAGTTCCGACACTTTGTACACGAACACTTAATGGTGTCACATTTGACTAAACTTGGATCAGAGAATACACGATCCAAGAATTGTGTGGTGTGATCAATCCATTCATTAGAGGGAGTTCTACCATGCTGCCAGCCAATATACATTCATTCATGGTCTGGCATTAAATAGTTCTGTGTTTAACAACTTAAATATGTTAGTTATAAATATCATATGATGGGTCATTCAAAGCTGCAAATCCTCAACTGCAAACCATATACATTTAGTTAATGTGGCACAATATGACGGTAATAGCGAAGGCCATTTCTTTTGGCAGCACAAACGTTACCTATTCATGGGTAGACAAGCTAGCTAACGAGGTAAATGTGGTGCCAAAATCGAACTGAGTGGAGTACTGAGCGAGATCTATCATGGTAAACTGACACCGTCCATGACACGTGATGATCCTTTAATTAGAACCAACCAGTTAGCAGTTCGTTCGATCGAGTCCGAAAGAGTCACCTCCAATGTTGAGGTACGAGTGAATTGTCCGTCTTTCCTCATTAATTTAAGTTTTTGAGTGAGCTGGTTGGTGCACTAACTCAATACCCGATAACCGCATACCTTTCACGCCTCAAAGAAAAAACGCATTACTTTTGCAGTTGATGATTTCTCTAAATTAATGGCCATTGTCACATGGAAAGAAAGAAACACACTATATAAGCATTGAGAGTGGAAAATCACATCCAAATTCCAAACTTGAGACAAGACAAGAGTATTACATTCTAGAATTCACTACCTAGCTACTGCATGCATGCATGAGGCCTGCCTGTTTATTCAACTGAGCCTATGAGAAGTAAATGAGGTGAACATCACGACGACATGCACGACACAGAAGTGACGGAACCTAGGAACAGAAAGGGAAGAACTGAAGCCCCAGGGCTCAAATCCACTGCGAGAAGGGGAGGAAATCTAGCAGGTGGGCACGCACTTCTTGCACTTGACAACGCACTTGTTGGACGGGACGTGGCTGAGGCTGGAGCGCGACCTGTAGCACCTCTTGCCGCAGAGCACCTTCTTCTTCCGGCACATGTCGGCGGGGATGCAGTTCACGGCGGCCTTCCTAAGCCGCTTCCGCCCCGCCGTGCTCCTCAGGGGCCTCACCATGGCGTCCACGTCCGTGGCCGCGGCGGCGTGCCACCCATCCGCCCCCGCGCGGCCGGCTGAGCTGAGGAAGTTTCCGGCCTTGGCGATGAACTCCCGAAGCTCGCTGCCTAGGCCGACTGGAATGCTGCTGTTCTCGCGGGCGGAGAGCGATAGCCCGCTTCCCATGGCAATGGCGAGCAGGAGCACTATCAGGAAGCAAGACCTCTTCATGGCTTTCAGCTTGTGCGACACTGTCACTTGGTGGTCGATGTTACACCAGTTACCAGTACAGATAAGCTCATGTTAATACTGTTCTCTTAAATAGGCAAGTCATAAGTAAGGACGCCATGGAAACATATGCATGAGCTACCTAATTGCAGTGAACATCAAATGCGTGGTGATCCTAAACAAGCGGGGTGTGAAGCGTGAACCATGGACCATGACATGTAGTAAACAGCAAAGGCAGGAGACAGCACACTGGTTATAACTTCTGAAGTTTCAGATTCAAAGTAGATAGCCGGTGACTGGAAAAACCATAAGATGGAACAACCTGCTTTTCCTTGCAAAATTTCTGGGATGCTTGATGATGATGCTTCAGTTCAGTTGAGCTCGAGAATGGTGCATTGCACCCTTAGGTCAAGTCACTTAAATGATTGTAGTGACTTGCCAAGAAGACAGGTGTACTGACAGGGGCGTCTCAGGGCACCTCTTTTATTGTCCACATAGTTTAATTGCAAAAAAAAAAAAAACACTTATCTCATCTATTCTGACTTCTGAGGCAGGTGTCTGTCATACAGTAGTGTGGTTCTGTATAACCAGCTAACGTAAAGCAGCGAAGAACAATAATGTATGCACCCTGATGTAGCAGAGCTTTCAATCATAGTTCATATACAGGAGTACACGACCAGAAGTATAATTGCAATTTCAATCTAAACAAGGTTGATATGCGGAGTCCAGGAACAAACTCTTTGTCAGAAAGGAAAGAAAGCTAAACCATATTACATGCAAATAAATTAAAATCCAAGATGAAAATACTAAAGGAAACGATGTAATTCATTTTAACCCGCCTCACTTAAAAATCATGTTCTATCTCTACCGTTTCTCCCCCTTTTCAAGCAAGTAAATTTGCAGCAGCATCGGATAAAAATACCTGATGGACACTGTGCTCAATGCTACTTGTACAGTTGTACGACCAAGATTCTCCATGGCAAAATAATACTCTTATTTGCATCACTTAAATCCATATAATTCTCCACTAGTTTTTTAATGCCCTTCTATGTTAATGCGATTTAAGTGATGCAAATAAGGGCATAAAAAACTAGTGGCTGACGAAATAATTTTTTTCAGGAAAAGTTCTGGATGTGAATTCACAGCATTTCTTCGTCAGCATTCAAGGGCATAAAAAACTACTGGGGGGAAAATAAAGTCATTATCAAGTAGTTAGCAGTTGCATTGATCCATCACCTGTGTTTACGTCAGTGACTTCATCACCTGTGTTTACGTCAGTGACTTCAGATTCGAATCAACAATAACAGCTTCTGGTTCTAGAAAGCCAACCATTCCATACCATAACAACAGCTCGCAAGTTGGAGCCCGGAACTTAAGGCGAAGGATATTCTGCGAGGCCAATCCTGCTAGATCCTTGTCCATGATTAGATTAAATTAGTTGGAAAGCACCGCCCCATCAACCTGCTTAGCCCTGCACGGACGGTTGACAGGAAAGAAAGAAGAAGAGACTAAATGGAAATGATTTGCCAGAAACACCCGGTTCAGAGTAGGTCAAAGTTGAAACTGAAGTTTGGGCCGAACAGAGGCCTCCAATTCCAAATGGAGAGGGAAGTCTACCGGCTAATTGCCACTAGGCATGGCACATTTAATTTAGGGTCAGCTTTTCTGAAAAGTAGCTTTCGATTGGACTGAAGGGCTACACGGTTGAGCTAAAGAGATTTAGTATTTGGCTGTCTAGCTTTTAGGTCGGCTAACTGCAACTTCTGAGTTGAAAAATGATTGAAATGCATCCGAGGCAAATGATGGCTTGTTTGATGCCGTTTAACAACAATTAACAGTTATTAACAACAATTAACGGCACTTTACAACAACTACCGCAACTAATGATAATTAACGCAGTTGACGATAACAATCGCAATTAACGTGAGCTACCATAATTGACCGCAATTAACGATAATTAACACAACTAACGACAATAAACGCAATTGACCGCAATTAACGCAATAGACCACAATTAACGACAACAAACTAAAAAAAGGACAATTAATAATAATAATTATTATTATTACAACAAAGAATTATTATATAATTAATTAATTTACAACAGAAAAACAAAACAAAAGAAACGGCGGTAGGGTTGCTGGACGGGGACGGGGGAGGAGGACGGCGTCGTGTTAGGGTTGGGGATGGTGGTGTCAGGGGAGGAGACGGCAGAGGAGGACGACGGTGTCTCGAGAGAGGAGGTCGGCGTCGAGGGAGGAGGCGCCACGTTGGGGAGGAGGACGACTGCAGCGGCGTGGGCCGACGGAGGAGGAGGGAGCTGGAGGCGAGGTGGGCAGTGGCACCAAGGGAGGAGGAGAGTGCTAGGGGAGGAGGAGTGAGCGTTGGGGAGGAGGGAGGGAGGGCGGCGGCGCCGGGGCCGAGGGTGGGCGGCGGAGCTAGCGTGGGAGGAGGAGGAGGAGAAGCAGACGCCAGGGAGGAGGGAGGAGGGAGGGAAGAGTGACCGAGCGGGCTGTGCGGGCGCACGGCTAGGGTTTCTAGCAGGCAGAGGGATGGGATTTTGTGCGGTGGCAAAAGCGGGTAATTACCCCTCAACTTCGGGGTTAAAGTAGGAACGGAGGTTGTGGGATGACACGGGATGCTGCCCCTCAATGGCTTACGGCTTCTGATTTTCTCACGTTATACACGGTTTTCGGCTTCGAGAAAAACCACGAAAAAAAGCCGCCCGTTTCAAACGGCTTTGGCTTTTCCCAAACAGGGCCTTAGTAGCCACAAATCTCCTAACAAACACTGAACAAACTTCACTGTACCAAAGCTGATTATTGGTCACACTGTCTTAGTCAATTAATAATGGTGTAGATGCGTAAGTGCCCCTGTACACGTGACAAAACCATTGACGAGAAAAATCCAAACAGCGTGTTATACAGGGAAATAGGATCACCTTGAGTTTTTGGCTAATATTGCACCGTTGACACGTGCAATAGCAAATATAGCTTTCTCTCCGTGCCAAATACGAAAAAAAAAACACCAAGTCCCTGTGCCAGAGGGCCGGAATCTCCGGCGGAACGACACGTCGCCGCGTCCGTGTGCCCGAGGCACGGTGGCGCCTAGTCCGTGCCCGCAGAGGGCGGGGTGGCGCGAGCGAAGCGCGTGGCGTATGCATGGACGCGAAAGCTGCACCATACCGCACACTGCACGCGCGACACCGCGTGCCACGGACGCACGAATGCGGCGATGTGTCGTTCTGCCGGCGACTCCGGCTCTCTGGCGCACGGACACAATGCCTTTTTTTGCATTTGGGGCAGAGAGGGGGCTACATTTGCTATTACACGCGTAAAGCGTGCTATACTAGCCAAAAACTCTTATCACCTTTTTCCCAGCTCAGCCACACACACAAGAAAAAGGAGATAAACCCAGTACTCGTTTTTTTAAACAGGGAGAGCTTCATTGATTAAGAAATAGTAGCATTATAGCATGTACAGTGCAAATGCTTAGAGAGAAGTTGAGTAAATAAAAACTGATTTTTTTTGCCACATAGGATAGGTAAGAGGCTTATTTTGTAGCATCAATGCTTAATTAAGCACCAGTGCTTAACAGTTGCTTATATATATAGCTATATCTAATAAAAAAAATACAATCATCTAGTATTTACAAAAGAGATGTTTGCATTGGACAAAATGGCTTTTATATAGGTGCTTGATGATGTGACTATATTTTCTCTTTAAACACCTATGTATAAACATCTTGCATTGTACATGCTCTTACAATCTTTGACAAAAAAAACTGCCTAATGCAAGAGGGTGCCTGACTACACCAAACCACACAATGCATCCTCCTTTTTGCTAATTGAGGAAGGTCTGGAGTCTTTAGTTGAATTAACACGTTTTTTATTTGTAATAGCAAATATAGCCCTTGTTCGTACAAAATTGAAAAAATAGCACCGTGGTAGGTTAGGAAGGCCACGTACCGCGCTGCTAGTCCGCGGAAACTAGGTACCGCGCTCCTAGACTACTGAACCGGCGTACCGCGAACTGAAACAGTTTTTTGTCCTTTAGTGATTAAGTTGTCTGTCCTTTAGTGATTAAGTTGTTTATCTTTTAGTGATAGTGATTAAGCTGCATGCAACCTTCATTCCGCTCCAGTCTACGGTACATCGGTTCTGCAGACTGAGAGCATGGTACATAGCCTTCTTAACCTGCCACAATGTTATTTTTGCAATTTAGTACAGGTGATGACTACTTTTGCTACTACAAATAAAAAACGTGTCAATTCAGCTAAAAACTATGTAAGTACTCAAAATATGAAAGGCAGAAGCTCATATGGGACCGTTTTTGACAGATTTTGGCAAAGCATAAACTTCTCATTTAAGGCACAGGAAGTGGAAAGGTCCGCTCCCAAACCCAGAAATCCCTTGATTTTTGCTGGATTAGCAATAATGTTATGGAATACACTCACGACTTGAGCACAGCGTCAGTGTTTTGGATAAACTTAGCAATTGAACTAACAGAGAGGAAAGAGTTATCAAGCACCTAAAGCAGGTGCGGTGCTGAGAACATAACCAGTAGTTTTGCATATTTCTTGTAAAATAACATGATTTTGTGCACTGTCATGTCAAGAATTTTGTGCACTGTCATGTCAAGACTCAGGAAGATTGTAGTGGCAAGACTTCCGTTTTTATTACCCTGGCAAAATGGAGTGATTGTGTGCACTGTTGATCATTGGAGGCATCAATGTTGAAGCATGGAGGTTGTGTTACTTGTGTACATACATAGCATCATCCTAGATTATACCAATCATATTTCTGCATGGGAACTTACCTATGAGATATCTAAGAAATGTATGAACCTGTTAACATATGGAATCAGAAATGGACAAGAAGAAAGAGATAAAGATCTAATTACATCTTAGACTTCAGGTACGAACCAAAAGATGAACATGAAGGGAACTTCTCTAGAATATGCTGGATTAAGATCACAGCAGCCACGCCACTAACAGAGCGAATACACCTTGTTGGTAGTCCCCAACAGACCTACAATAAGATGCGACCTAAGATTATTTTGTCCAATTCCTTGTTTTTTGGTGGACCTGAATCTCAAGGCTACCCTAGATTCAGTTAGCCTTGAGTCCAAGTCCTCATCAGCGATTCACCGTCATCCAGATCGATCTGATCAGTGTTATCTAAAGAAACTGTAGTAGTAAAATACATGATCTAAGGTTAGTCTTACAGAGACTACTACCAAGAAACAAGTTCCATCCAGGTTTCATGGGCATAATCCAGGTTTCATGGGCATACCCTCAGAAATCAGAAGACAACCATCTCAGATGGCACTACGACATTACTGCAAACGAAATGAAAAGTACATGGCATTCAACATTTCAGCAAACCTGTAGAAAACTGCCAATCTTGGGGCTAAGCAAACAAGTTAAAACAAACCAGCATACAAAAGAGCTGAAACATTAACGGGGATGAACTGACCTGCCGGAAAAGAACCCACAAGCTAAGCAATAGGTAGGCTCTCTAACCCTTAAGCAACATATACTCATATTATTGTCACTAGCGGCCTGCGTGCGCCTCGGCACGCGGGTGGAAGTGGATAGACGACAATCATGTTGTATGTATGGACAGTTGTAAATAAACTCACTATGCTTTCAATGTTGTACAAGATAAATAGGCAAACTTTGAAATATTTGCTTAACCTAATCACTTTGTTATGCATAACTCGTTAGCATGAAAAAATAAACGTACCTAATCCTTTTAAGAAGCAGATGTGTATGCGTATGATAATTGAAGTGGAGAATATAGTACATGCTATGCCATTAGTTTACCTAAGATTCAAAAATTACAAAGACTACATGTTCAAATGCTATGCACTTATATAAATAAACAAGACAAAGCAAGGTTCAACTTAACTTAGTCATTCACTAATTATACATCAAAAGCACTACAGTAAATTTCACGGGCTGGTTATGAGTTTAGATTCACACCCCAACAAAGCTTTTATATATCGCAAAATACAGTCGATGAACATCTTCATGGTCCTCATTAAGCTCAAGCTCCTTTGCAATTATCTCCTTACCAAAATGTTGCAACATCAGGCAAAGTTTAACTAATAAACAGAACATTTATGTCATAAATGAAAAAGATAAAAGAAAACAAATACTAAAGAAAGTTGCAATTGTCAATTTGCAACTTGTAAACTTCGATACCTAGATAAATTACGGAAAGGTTGTTAATACATAAAACAAGCTATGTTATGAAATTTCATAACATCCACTAATATATGGCACAATGAGACCACCTAGTTATGTAGTGCAGTTGGGGACCCAGTTTAGAAGATGCTGTCGAATTTTATAACATAGGTTCTAATGGAAAATAATTCAAGTTTCGGAACCTGCATTTTCTATGCCAAGTACCTTGTAGACAAACCCAGCACTGCTAAGTTTCATGTTAAAGCCATGTCCAAAGACCTCGTTGAAGCTCTTCTGGTGATGATCATAGCGATGCCAGCTGGAATCATGGACACCACCAACGTCAAGCACAGCATCCAGCATATCAAGGATCTACAGTGAAGTCAGTAAGAAATAGGCATACAAGTAAGTTCAAGAGCAGAATACACCAAATGACAAAGCGAATGTCTTTTGTTGTATCATATACAACTACAAACAACATTTCTTAAGCAAATCAATATACTAAATGTCTACATGAAGCACGGGCACCGATTCTAGCACAACTTTCTAACTCACTCGACATTAATTGTTGCACTGACAACAACAACAAACTTAATGGCCATGAGAGAGAACATCATCCTATCATGGATAAAAAGGAAATTTGACAGCATCTTAAACCACACTGTGTATTCAGCATGATATCCAGACAGGTAGAATTCATGTGCATATGATAAATGGCCAGAGCACACAAAACCATCAAATTTCTAGGTTTCAGTTTATTTCAAGAACCTAATTGCAATCCAACATGCCATCAAATGCATGTAATATTTTCCGCATACAGACCACAAGGTACAGGAATCCATTTTTTTCGCAAACATGGCAACGACACGGTATATCATATATGTAGTATAGCAAGACCTTCTGTCAAGCCATGGCACACATCATTTAGGATTTTAAAAATGAGCAATAGCACACAGCACATAACTCAAATCGTAAAGAACCTCATAAAAAATCCACCTCATTAAATTTACTATGCAAGCAAAAACTAATGAGGTAAGAATAATATATCCTTACCTTCATAATGTATCCATAGAATTTAAAATCCATGGCACACATCATTTAGGATTGAAAAAAATGAGCAGCAACACACAGTACATAACTCAAATCGTAAAAAACATCACAAAAAATCCACCTCATTAAATTTACTATGCAAAAAAAAACTAATGAGGTAAGAATAATATATCCCTCATTAAATTTACTATGCAAAAAAAACTAATGCGGTAAGAATAATATATCCTTATCTTCATAATGTATCCATAGAAGGGAGGAGGACATGTATCCGACTCACATTTAGACCGCAATCAGTACAATAATAGTGAGACGGCAATGGTTGTACATGCACAACTGTATAAATCTGTAGCACATATATCACTAAAAAAGGCAATAAAAGCTTCCATGAACCAGTTACACAGATCAGCAGTAAACAAAAACATTCCACAGCCTCATTCCATATATCAACAACAACATAAAGTTAGCAAACATTTGCAGCATTGATTCTAGGTAGCATCTCTTACGTTCCGGTTATAACCCATCTAAAAATCTGCTAACATAGACAACCAACCTTAGTGGACAAATCAATTAAGGAAGATAATATAGAGTAAAATTATGAGCATGTCACAGGACACTGCCTTCCTCTCTGACTACAAGCTAGGCCACTACATGAAGATCCCTCCCAAATCCATGTTTCTTGTCCAGGTAAATATAACCTTCCAGTCGGCTCACAGTCTGGTTACAAATGGAGTTCTTGCAAACAAATAAAGGCAAAAGCAAAAAAGGGAGACTACTGTCTACTGCAAATGGAGTTCTTGCAAAGAAGAGACCTTACACAAATTCTCTAGAGATGTTAACAAATATTTATAAGGACACAATCACATTCTGAGTCAGGAAGAGGACAAAAGGTCAAAAAAACAATATATCTTCAGAAGCATATCAGAAATCCAAAACAAATATGATACCTCTTTATCTATTTGAGCACACTCCAATAATAATTATATGATACCCCAAAGTGAGTTCCATGAAAAATTTCATTAAATTTCACTTTTATAGCAAAATTTGTGTATATACTTCTTTTATATATGAAAAAGGTATATAGCAAAAAACAGAGGGCTCCAATGAAAATTTTCCAATCAAGTCGCATAGGATTATCTTATAATTGGTATATAAGTATAATAAAAATGATAAAAAAGTATAATATGTACGTTTAAGTGATATATTGGAAGTGGGAGTACATACTCCCAGGAGTACGAAACGGACGTCCTATATGTATATATATATAGTCAAGACCCCGTATTGCTAATGTACTTTCAAGTGATTTGCTACATCTTTTCTGCATCAAAACAATGTCTAATTAACTCTATGTGAATACTTGCAAAAGGTAGTTTTAAAGACATTTAAACTGTATCTGAAAGTCGATTCCTGTTCATTTGTTTACTGCCATCAACAAGTTTATCATAATGTGCAGCTAGGAACTAATCTGATTTAGCCTTTTAGGCAGGACTACCAACTATACAGGCTTGTTTAGTAGATGCAATATAATGGTAGTTAGAAAACCACACCTGTCCTTGTTTGTCAACTACCAGTGCATTGATCAAGTCCATAGAGAGATACAATCAAACCAATCTCAAACTATCCAGGAGCCTCACTATCCTCAGCTCTACTGGATCATACAGCACACCACCCACTGCCTTCTCCCACCCACTTGACTCCAAAGCGTTCACCCACAACACCGACTCACCTCAAACGCTTCCTCGAGCTGCCGCAGTCGCACAGCGCGGCGACGAGGGTGCCAAACGTGACGACAGTGGGGGCTATCCCCTGCTGTAGCATTTCGTCGAACAGGTGACGCGCGTGGTCAACGGAGCCAGACACGGCCGCTGCACGCATAAGGATGTTGTAGGAGCACGCGTCCGGGGGAATGGCGGCCTCCCGGCAGATGGAGAGGAGGTCGCGGAGAGGCGTGCGGCAGGCGAGGAGGGCGTGGAGGAGCGCGGGTGGTGCGGGCACGGGGAAGACGGGGGTGGACGAGGGCGCGGCGGGCGGCGGCTGGGAGGCGGGCGCGACCGTAGGCGGCGATGACGCGGCAGAGGAGCTGCTCCCGGGGGCGGGGGGGACGCGGGGAGCTGGGAGAGGAGGTACTCCATGGCGGGGCGGGGAAGAGGCGCGCGAGCGCAGAAGAACAGATGAGCAGAGACCACGTGGGCCGGACGACAGCTCGCCTGGGAGGGGATGGGGGCGGGGCCGGGGAGGAGATGGAGGCCGCACCCACTTGTGGTGGAAGCGGGGACCAAGGAGAGGGAGGGACGAGGGGGAAGCGGGGGCGAGGAAGGGGGAGGGGGAAGACGCCTCCCGGCAGATGGAGAGGAGGTCGCGGAGAGGCGTGTGGCAGGCGAGGAGGGCGTGGAGGAGCGCATTGAGGGCACGGGGAAGCGGGGGCGAGGGAAGACGAAGCAGATATGGAGGAGCGAAGCGAGCGAGGCAGCAACGAGGCGAAGGAGCCGCCGGCACGCAAAACCAAAATAAAATCAGACGACGAGGGCAAAGGTCCGCACGGGATCGGACGGGGGAGAAGAAAAGTGGCAACGTGGCCGGCTGTCCTCGCACGAAACATGCGTCCTTTTACCCTTTAGGACTAGAGACAACCCTTGCGAGCAGGCGCGCGTGGGCGTGGGCAGGCGCAAGCAGGCCCGTGCGTAGGGCCCGCGTGTGGAGGGAGGTAGCGACCCATGCATGGGGCCCGCGTGTGGAGGGAGGAAGCGAGAGAAAATCGAGCGACAGGAAAGAGCGATCGGACGCCGCGCGCAGCGCGGCAAACGGCGACGTGGCGCGTTTTTTTGCGATGAAAGCCTACGGCGATAGGAAGGAACACAAGCTAAGCAACTGTTCCAAACATACTGATGTTCCATGCATCATAATAGCACAGTGAAGCTAACAAAACACAAATGACTTCCCAATCTCGATGGTTTATGGCAGTATATAACATCGGCTAATAGAAAGTTTTAAGAACAATACAGGCCATCGTGCCTAATATTACATAACAAGAAAATAGTAATACTAGGATCGTCTTTTTTTCTTCAAAATATAGGATTATAATAGGTTAACATATTCTCAGTTGAGGCAAACTGAACATGCTGCAGAGAAAGATATTTTGTCCTTATGATCAGTCTCAAACCCAAGGGAAGTCTTCAGCAAATTTGGACCAAAATATCCTGAAAAACAAAACAATACCACAATGGTTAGTACATCAGATTATGGCAGCAATTTAGCATTACAGTAAACCAGAAACAAAAAATATTTCTTAAACATTGCACCCCCTTCAGAAGGAACAAGCCTGCAATACAAAAAAAATGTAACTTCAATAAAAACATACATCACAAGAAGTAACACCAAATAATTAAATGTGAGCTCTAATTCAAATACCACCCAGTTCAAGCTTCAAATGCATATGGGTGACGATACATGGACATGTACATCCTGCCTGCCAATGCCATTTGCATATCAGATCCTTTCTTCGTAGAGAGCAAAAAAGAAAAAACATACATCAAAATGAGGAAAGAAACATGACAGCACAGATTAACCACCACTTGCTACTGCTCAAATGCTGACTTAAGGCCAGATTCACTGACAAGGGGCAAACATGGCCAAATCTGCTTTTAGTGCAAATATTTATCAATTCCTAAACCCTGAAGGCCCGAACCCAGTCCATTTTAATCTAGATAGCCTTTAAGGAAGGTTCATTGAAATCAATGATATCATATAATCTTAACAGAGCAATGAAGAATGTTTTAAGAACAGCTGCAAGTCCAAAATTTGTCATTTTGTATTTGAGTAAACAGCACCAACACTCCAACAGGTCAATAACTGCCCTAAGGTCTAATGGCATAGCCAGGATGAGAATGTACATTTGTTGAGGAACAGTAAAAACTGAGGAAACACTTCAAAGCATAGCAGCAAACTAAGGAATCATACATAAGAGGAATTCAAGAATTGCTTATTATATTAAAAAAAGCACATAAACAAGTAAATACTAACTGCATGATCCAATATTACTAACTTATTTTATAACTAATAGCAGATTTTTCAATAATCATTGAACACCTTAAGTTCAGAAGTAAGAAATAAGCAAGACTCACTTTGATCACACAAACATGGCCAGCTCTGGACGGCTGTAGATATTGTCCCCATCATCATCCAGCGCAGGATAAGCAGCAACAAGCGCATCTTGTGCACCAATATATAGTGAGTTGTAGATCTTCCAATATACTTCACGTACTTTCCTGGATGGATGGAAAAGGCCTTGGAGGCAATAATTTAAAATCACAGCTGCACCTAGAGCAACTCTCATCCCCTCAATCGCCTCCATGACAGCATTTATGACATGGGGAGATGTCTCAAATATGTTGGGCCAGACATAGTTAAGCAAATGGACAAGAGCATCCTCACAACCCAAGCCAGCAACGCCTAAAGCCATGTGCTTGACAGCAGATGCAGCAGTCTGCCGGTGAACTAGGTCTCTGTCCATTAGAGCATCTTCAAGCAAGGGAGTGATAGCGTATATGTAATCTTTTCCCATCTCACCAATATACTCAAAGAGGAAAGAGAGAGACTTCAGAACACCATTCTGGACATTGAGCTCCGGGACCCGGTACTCATTCATGAGGGCAGGCAAAACTGTGAAGGGTGAGCAAGTTTCAGCAACAATGGCAATTGCCACTGTAGTGCAAACACGGTTCTGCCGCTCCTGCACCTTCAAATTATTCAACAGAGTGGCCAACACATCCTGAGGCCCAATAGCCTTTGCAATATAACCAAATGTGTTTACAGTGGCCCTCCTAATACCCTTCTTGTGAGCCTTCAACATTTCAAGAAGCTCGAAACAAATCCTCATCCACTCTCTAGCTGGCACAAATTCTGCTCCACGATCAGCAATCCTACCAACTAGATCAATGCAGTTCTCTTGGACCTTCTCATGCCTATTCTTCAAGATGGGGGTCAGCCGAGGAAGAAGATCCTTGATCGGTGGTGTCATCTTAGTCATGCCAATGACATTCACGATAGCCTTCAAAGCTCCAAGAATTGAACCCAGAACTTCAGGATACTCCTCTCCCAAATACTCATACAGCACAACACCCAAGTGACCCATAAGCTGCTCCTCCTGGCACTGCTTCATCACAATGGCTATCCTTGAGATCAGATCAGCAGCTTGCTGCCTAACTTTTGCACTCTTGTTGTTCAACCGCCACTTGATGGTACCACAAATCTGAGGTAGGTAAGGCTTGACCCTCTGGCCAAGTGCATTGACAACAGCTCCAAAACCGTTAAGCATGACATTGGCATCATCACTTGTCTGCTCTTGGA
Organism: Phyllostachys edulis; assembly: GCA_036346405.1. NCBI lineage: Eukaryota > Viridiplantae > Streptophyta > Magnoliopsida > Poales > Poaceae > Phyllostachys > Phyllostachys edulis. Next base: position 53,050,144 of record CM070552.1, on the reverse strand, counting down.
AAGCATACAAGATGCCATCAATAAGCAGCTCTTCCAGACGAGCATCAATATCTGAGGCACCCAAGTTAGCCACCACCTTCTCAATTGTCTCCATCACCATTCTCCGGTAAGGCTCACTTTCATCTTTCAGGTCCTCAACGATCCTCCCAACGATATCAGCAACTCCAACCTTGTTTGCCATCTCAACAGTTGTTTCCACAAGCTGCTTGTAGTTCCTACGGTCCAGAGCCATTCTCCTTACCCAGAAGTGACGGAAGAACTCTGGAAGGATGTCATTCCGGATATAATCAGCCTCTACACCCTCTGTACTGACACACTGTTTAACAACCTTCAAGACAATCTTCTTCATCTCTTCATCTGGTGACTGGAACTCTCTAATCAGGACTTGCATCACCTCCTTTGTGTAGTAACTGGCATACAGAGCATCCATAAGAGGGATGATGAAACCAATCGCCTTCAAGAAGGCAGCAAGGACCTTTCCACGGTGAGATCTGATACCCTTCCACAGAGGCTTCAACACAGTATCAAAACTTTCTATACCATAGGGTGCAGCAGCCTCAGCAAGTGCAGCAAGAGAAAGTGCAGTGATTGTCCGCACTTTCTGGTTCTCATCACTCAGACCATGCTCAATTATCTCAACAAGGGACTTCAGGTGTGGTAGAACAGCGCAGCCCATGAGGATAGCAATCTGCTGAACAATCTTGATACCAGTGTGCCGAGCCTGCCAGGACTTCTTACTCTGACAGACGGCCTTCAAGAATGGCAGGAGGGCAGGGATACCCAAAGCAGAAGCCACCACACTAAATGCCCTAGCAGTGGTATTCCTCACATACTCATCAATGTTATCAATGTCTGGTCTCATGGCAGCAATCATAGTAGCAAGTCCAGCTGCTTTGCTAAGATTTGAGATAATCTCCCGACCCTCAACACGAGCATAGTAATCCTCATCAATCAGAAGTGGCTCAATAACCACAAGGATCTTATGCACGAATGGACGAACCAGCTCATCCAGCTTATACAGCACCCTATCAATGACCTTCACCAGAAGATGCCGCTCCTGGTCCTCGAGTGTTGGCTGCATGAGCAAGGGTAGAATCTTGTTGAACAGTGGGCCAGCACCAAATTCCCGTGCTTTGTCTGTGAGCTGTCGAAGTGCTGTCTTTCGCTGTGGGGGTGTGCCATTTTTTACCTTGAGCAAAAGTTTCATGATCTTCCTCTCCTTCTGCTCCTCTGGTGATAGCTGCTCCTCCTCTTCCTCATTCAGCAATGTTCCAAAGTACTGGTAATCCTCTGGCTTCATGAGTGGCAACCCACCAGGCAACTCCTTAGGCACATCAAACGTCTGCCCACGATTCTCCTCAGGAATAGCATACAGTGGTGTTCCCAGAGGTGTTGGTGTAGCAAGAAGCTTCCTTGCTGGGGTGCGTATGGGCTGGTACGAAGCCGGAGGTTCAAGAATCTTGTACCCCTCCTGAGGGAACATGGTGTCAAGCTCTTCATCAGTGAGAGGCCTGTTCCGCTCTTCAACGTCCCGCTCCCACCGCAAGAGTTGGTACTGCTCCGGAGTCATTGGGCCACGAGCAATTTGGCTAGGTGTTGGTGTTGCAAGGTTCTCTGCTCCAAATGGCGTTGGTCCAGGAGTATAACCTGCAGGCGTCGCAGCCCCAGCACCACCAGGTGTTGCACTCCCCATACTTGCAGGTGTCTCATCCCACCTCGATCTCTGCTTCTTGGGAGTTGGAGTGACAAGCCCACCAGGCAGCTTAGGAGTGGCGTCCCACGCCCCGGAAGGCGTGGTTCCGGGAGTAGCACCACCAGCTGCAGGGGTTGCATCAGCATCAGCCATCCTCCCTGGAGTTGGCGTTTCATCCCACCTATTCCTCCTCACCGACGGTGTTGCATCTCCAACACGTCCAGGGGTGGCATCCCAGCGCCCGATCCCAGGAGTTGCATCTGGGGCATCCCAATCTGAGGAAGTCTTTGCCTTCTTGGCCCCAGCAGGAGCATCACCGTCCTGCGACTGGTCCCACCTGTTGCGCCGCTTCGTCGCGGCCGCTGGCTGCTCAGGCCCAGCCTTCTTCTCCTTCGCTTTCTCCTCCTCCTCCTTTTTCTTCTGAGCGATCTCGCGCAGCACTCGATCCTTCTCCCGCTGCAGCGCGTTCTCGCGCATGGCATCAGCATAGGTCCGCGCGGAGGGGTCCGGGGTGGCCTCCCCCGCAGCAAAGGGGTCGTGGCGCTCCGGCGAGATGATGCGATCGAGGCGTTTGCGGCGGTATTCGTCCTCGCGGTCGATGATGCGCTGGGACTTTTTGGTGGGGAACCCGTCGTCGTCCGCGCGGGGGAGGTCGGCGGCGGCGACGGCGTGGCCAGTGTAGGACGCGAGGCGGCGGGCGGCAGGGTTGGCGGGCTCGGCGTCATCTTCGGGAGCGTCATCCTCGGAGGCTGGGATGGAGGTGTCGTAGTCGGCGAAGCGGTTGGGGTCGGAGCCGCCCCCGCCGTAGAGGTCGGTGTCGAAGGTGACGGAGGAGACGGCCATGGGCGCGGCAGCCGCGAGGGCCTCCTCCATCTTGCGGCGCTCCTCCTGCGCGTGTGCGAGCTCCGCGTCGATCGCCTCCATGGCGGCGGCGCGGGGAGAGGCGGGTAGGGTTTGTCGAGAGATGGGGGAGGTGAGATTGGGTGAGATTGGGGAAGGATGAAGGGTTGGGTTGCCTCACTTGTGTGGGCGTAGAAAAATCGGGCTTTGGGGCGTGATCTGAACCGTTCGTTGGGCTCCGGGATGATTTGGACCGTTGATTTGGGAAGCCAGGAACCGACTTTCTTTGATGCCTGCTATTGGCCTATTGCTGCTGTCTAGTAGATTAACTACTGCAATATTTGTTCCTAATTTTGTTGATTTTGGTTGAATTTTCGAGTTCTTCAGCAGCTACTGATGCACATTTAACTTAACTGGATATGCTAAATGACATTAATTCACGTGGTTTTCTTGGCGTAGGTTGAAATATTACTCCAAGAGATATTGCTATGCGTTGTCAAAAGGTTCAGTCAGTATTTAATAAAAACAGTTACCCCTTGGTGGCTTCAAACAGTGTTACAAACTTACAATCACACTTCATCTTCTATTCACGTGAATCATTCAGTGGTGAACAACTGTGCAGGTTGGGACTCTCGCCTTTGGAGCTCCTTGTGGGGCAATAGACCAAATGACATGCTTGTAGAGAAGTAATGCCAACAATAAGAACCCTTTTTAAGGCACATTTGATATGGTAATTTCAGCAGTCTGTGTAGACGTAGAATGCGTGGCTCTTGAATCTGCAAATGTCTCTCAAATGCAAATCATCGAAGCTTGGACACTACCCAAGTCTGCTGCTTTCATCCAAATCTGACGAAAAGACGTTCCCGCTTTCATCAAAATGAGCACCCACCAACTCAAGAATTTCAGCATCATCCCTCCAGCTAACGGTTGATTTTCCGCAAAAAATACCTTGCATTAACATGATAGTTCTGGAGCAGGTTAGAGATGACATGCCAGATGAAAGCCAATTCTAGCGTATCAACACTGCATAAAACATGTTTGTTCAGAGTCGGCGCATCGTCATGTAAATCTTTTGAGGTCCATGTAGGTATTCAGTTCTCCCCTTTTTTTCGGTTGAAGAACAAACTATTGCATATTATGGGTCTGAAAATGATATCATCTTGACAAATAGCATGAAAACAGGGCCAGAATTACATGTACTGGGAAAACAAGACAGCCCATATTCATGAAGCTATCTTCTTTAGTTGTTTAGAGATGCGACTGCCCTCACCCCCTTACAGATAATATCGTAATATCCACGAAGTAAACTAGAAAGGTCATCAGACCAGAAAAAAATCAAGCAAATTCTTAACAGAAGGCTAAAAGCTCTGACATTCAGCATTTTACCGCATTTCACAAAATATGTGCATACATTCCATGGGTTAAGGTTTTCTTTTTCTCTCAAATTAGACTCAGCTTTTTCCAAAGTAACCTCGAACAGACACGGTTTGGAAATATCGATGATGAGCCAATAGTTTGAACTAAAACTACAATATAAACACATGAAAATCGGAACAAGCATTTTATTGCTTAGATACTACAAATATTCAGGATAAGTTACAAGGTAAGGCCGTAAAGGAGAGCAAAAGGCAAACTAATGCACCTCACTCAATCTCGATTTGTTGGGGTGCATCATTTTGAGCTCCCTCACTTGATTCCTCGGTGCTGTTCTCAGCTATTCCAGAAGCCTCTACCGTTTGAGTGAGCCATTCCTTGAGGGGATCCTCATTCAGGTCAAGCCTCAAGAGACCAGCAAAGACGCCACCCATGAATGCCACTGGCTCCTACACGCAAGGCACATAAAACATCAACACATCCTGCTGCTTCTACAAGCAACCACGGTAAATTCCAGAGTGCATTGTCAAAAAAAAAAAAAATTTGAAGGCAAGTGTATAGTCAATTTGATGAATGTCCGTAAAGTTTGTCTTCCTAAAATCTCTGCGTTTCTTGTTCACTTTCTGCTAAGCTTCCGATATATGACTATTAACAACAGACCTATACATGAATATGAAAGTTCTCCTTTTTTATCCCTTTCCTTGTAGTGATGAGAAGATGGTGAACAACTGCAATTAAGAGTAAACTCTATGAACCAATTCTTTGGTGCTTCTCTACCCTCACTAGACATTGAAATAGCTAATATATTGCATTTTGACTGTTGGATAAACGTGTTGATATTTGTTATCTGTATGTGATCCGAATTTCTAATATGGTCGAATCCAATAATGCTATATTAGCATATTAGTTGCATATTAACGAATTGGTTTCTTACTTAGACTCCAAATCCTTTTACACCCTTATATACCTCTTGTAAGCCGCACGTGGAGAGTTTACGTCTTATTGTAATCCCTATGTGTTTTGTAAACACTCCTCATATAGTGATCATCGCCGGTTGGCGCTCGTGGTTTTTTCCCGCGAGAGTTTTCCACGTAAAAATTTGTATCTCTTTTTCCTCTATTTATCTAACAAGTAGTATCAGGGCATTACAGATCCGATTGGGTACTCCTCACGTGGGGGAGTTCGTCGGCTCACTAGATCGATTATGATCCAGAGACAAGATCGCCTGGCCGCCGTCCGCTCTCGAAGCCCAGTCGTCGTCCTTCGTCGCCTCAATCCAAGCGATGCCAGCGCCCTTCGGTCCTCGGTCCAGGTGGAGGCACAACTTCTAGGCGGTGCAACACCCGAAGAAAAGGACCAGTAGAGGTGCTACTCCATCACGTGAGAAAAAGGGAGAAGCAAGAGCAACCAGACCAAACCGAAAGCAAGAAGTCAAGTCCAGCAGCACATCCCAAGAAAATCCTTTCTTTAATCAATCACCAAGAAAAGCTTCAGCCACGTGATTCAACAAATTCTGGCTGAATTTTGCTTCATCACTCGAGAAGCATACCAGGAGATTTGAAGATCTTTGATTTTAAGGTGTACCAAAGAGGTCGTGATTTTTACTAGGTTTACACAGATCAGTACCAGCAATCTTATGATTTTTTCCACATGGTGACTTTGAAGTATGATCTTCCACTCCTGGGTCGAGACATAAAATTTTCGTTGTGGCAAGTCAAGATGAGGGCTGTGCTAGCACAGATGGATTTGGATGATGCGTTGGAAGGATTTGAGAAACAACCTATCACATGGACCGCAGATGAGAAGCGTAAAGACTGTAAGGCTTTATCGCAGATTCACCTTCATCTATCAAATAATATTTTGCAGGAGGTTTTGAAGGAGAAGACAGCTGCTGCATTATGGCTGAAGCTGGAACAAATTTGCATGACAAAGGATATCACCAGCAAGATGTTTCTCAAGCAGAAGTTGTACTCTCACAAATTGCAAGAAGGGGGATCCGTGCTTGATCATCTTTTGGTGTTTAAGGAGATCGCTACCGACCTAGAGTCGATGGAGGTAAAATATGATGATGAGGATTTGGGTCTTATTCTTTTGTGTCCCCTGCCTAGTTCTTTTTCAAATTTCAGAAATATCATATTATATAGTAGAGATACTCTCACTCTTAATGAAGTTTATGGAGCTTTGCATGCTAAGGAGAAGATGAAACAGATGGTACCTTCTGAAAATTCAAGTTCACAAGGAGAAAACTTGTTTGTTCGTGGCAGGCAAAAGGAGAAAAACTCAAACAATGGATCTCGAGGCAAAAGTTCGAACGGCTACAAGAACCGGTTGAAATCGAGAGGCAGGTACAGTCGTGCAAATATTGCAAAAAAAAGTAGGCACGACATCTCTGAATACTAGAAGCTGCAGAATAAAGAAAAGAAAACTAGCTATTATAAGCTAAAAGGTAAACCAGATGATGAAGGTAAAGCTTCTCTTGCTACTGATGATAGTTCTTATGGAAGTTCTTGTTGCCTTTGCTGGATGTGTTAAGACCAATGATGAATGGATTCTTGATTCTGCCTGTACCTTTCATATGTGTCCTAATAAGGATTGGTTTGTCACCTATGAACCTGTTGAAGGTGGTACTGTGTTGATGGGTGATAACTCATCTTGTAAGGTTGCAGGAATTGCTTCAGTTCAGATCAAGATGTTTGATGGTATTGTCATAACTTTGACAAATGCGAGGCACATTCCAGATTTGAAAAGGAACCTCATCTCTTTGAGTACTCTTGATGCTTAAGGGTACAAGTATTTTGGTGAAGGTGGAATTTTGAAGGTATCAAAAGGCTCTCTTGTTGTGATGAAAGCTGATATTAAATCTACCAATCTGTACCATCTGCGAGGTACTACAATATTAGGTAATGTTGCTGTAATTTCAAGTTCACTATCTGATTTCAATGATACTAATCTTTAGCATATGCATCTTCGGCATATGAGTGAAATTGATTTGGCAAAATTGAGCAAGAGAGAACTTCTTGATGGATATAGCATCGGCAAGCTGAAATTTTGTGAGCAATGTATGTTTGGCAAACACAAGAGGGTGGGGTTCAATACTTCAGTTCATACCACAGAAATTATTTTGAATTATGTGCATTCTGATTTATAGGGACCACCTCGCAAGTCATCGTTAGGAGGTGCTTGTTATATGTTAACAATTATTGATGATTACTCTAGAAGAGTGTGGTCTTATTTCTTGAAGCATAAATCAGAAGTATTTTCAGCATTTAAAGAGTGGAAGACTATGGTTGAAAGGCAAACTGAAAAGAAGGTAAAGAAACTTTGCACTGATAATGGGATGGAATTCTGTTCTAATGAATTTGAATTATATTGCAAGATTGAAAGCATTATTAGGCACTACACAGTTCCTCATACTCCTCGACAAAACAGTGTAGCTGAGCGTATGAATAGGATCATCATTTCCCAAACCCGTTGTATGTTGTCAAATGCAGGTTTGCATAGGCGTTTTTGGGTTGAAGTCGCTTCCACTGCTTGCTACCTTATTAATCGGTCGCCCTCTATTGCAATTGAAAAGAAGACTCCAATTAAGGTATGGTCTTGTTCCCCAGCAAATTATTCAGAATTGAGAGTTTTTTGTTGTACTGCTTATGCTCATGTTGATAATGGAAAATTAGAGCCTAGAGCTGTTAAGTGCATCTTTCTTGGTTATAAATCTGATGTCAAAGGATATAAGTTGTGGAATCCTGAAACAAATAAGGTTGTAATTAGCAGAAACGTTATCTTTAACGAATCTGCTATGCTTAATGATAAACTGCTCACTAATGTTCCTGTTGAGAGTGAGCGGAATTCAAGTGTTTAGGTGGACCATTTTGTTTGTTCAGATGACACATCAGATAAGAAAAATATTGTTGTTCATGATGCACATATTGTTGATGATCCTCCTATTGTTGAGCAACCACCACAACGGTTCATTACAGTTGACAGGCCTAGGAGGGAGATTAATCCACCCAAGAGGTTGATTGAAGAAGCTAATATTGTTGCTTATGCTTTGAGTGTGGCAAAAGAAATTAAAGGTAATACAGAACCTTCAGCATACTCTGAGGCTATTAACTCTACTAATTGTAATAAGTGGATAACTGATATGCATGATGAGATGGGGTCACTTGAAAAGAATAACACTTGAAAATTAGTGAAATTGCCAAAGGAGAAAAAGCCTGTTCATTGCAAGTGGATTTTCGAAAGAAAGGAAGGTATTTCTTCTACTGAACCAGTAAGGTATAAAGTAAGGTTAGTTGCTAAAGGTTATAGTTGTTATGAATATTGTGTGTATATTCAAGATGGCCCAATGAGCAATATATATAGGGATATATAAGGGTGTTTCCATATACAGATAAGGAAATACAAAAGAGTCATATTCTAACACCTCCCCTCAAACTTATGGTGGATCACACACACTGAGTTTGAAGAGAAAATACAGATATTGTGCCCTAGTCTGTGGTTTCGTGAAGAAGTCAGCAATCTGTAACTCTGATGGCACAAACTGTAAAGCAAGTACTCCCTCCTGCACCTGTGAGCGAGTGTATGAAGCATCCACACCAATGTGCTTATTGAGCTCATGCTTCACTGGGCCCTGAGCAATACTGATAGCACCTGTACTATCAGACAAATGAGTCGTAGGTTCCATCACAGGTACTCCAAGATCTATAAATAGTCACATCAACCAAGTAACCTCTGCTATCACTGCTGTCATAGCTCTCAACTCAGCCTCTGCACTCGAACGGAAAACCGCAGTCTGCTTCTTAATCTTCCAGACAATTAGGGAGGAGCCAAAAAAATATAGTAAGTATAAAGAGAACGACGATCAGAAGGATCACTAGCCTTATGTGATCTGAATTTCTAATATGATCGAATCTAATCATGCCATATTAACGGATTAGTTATCATATTAACAGATTGATTTCTTACTTGGACTTCAAGTCCTTTCACCCCCCTTATATACCTCTTGTAAACCACACGAGGAGTGTTAACGTCTCATTGTAATCCCTTTGCGTTTTGTAAACACTCTCCATATAGTGATCATCGCCGATTGACGTCCGTGTTTTTTTTCGCAAGGGTTTTCCACGTAAAAATTCATGTCTCTTTTGTCGCTATTTATCTAACAAAACGCACATCTTTAAACATGCACGGCATGAAAGTTATTTCTTAGGACTATAAATTCTACAACAACCGGATTGTGCATAAGCATAAGAGAAGGATTCAATGGTTAATTCACAATCCCACAGAGCAAAACACGCACAGGAAGGAACTGTGTCCTCAACTGTACATCGACCTCAACACAGCGAACCAACTCAAACTACCCCCAATACTCGATCGACAAAAAAAAACAAACCAACAAACGAACAAACTGGAAGAGTCGGAGAAAATTCTTCACCTTCAAGGCCTCCCGGAGGATGCGCTCGTCCCCGAGAGGATTGAAGCAAGCCCGCACCATACCCACCGCTCCCCTTCTCCTCGTCGCCCGCCCAACAGCCGCACAGGGAGAGCTCCTCCCGGAAGCCGGCCCAGGAAACCTCTGCGACAACTAGAAGAAACACATCAATAAGACACAGCTAAACTAAAAACTCTGTCCAAAGTACGAGAGGGTTTCTGTTCTAAGCTCGGGATTTTACAGTGGCGGGAGTTCGCGGGCTGGGGAGGAGAGCAGCAGCAGCAGACGAAGAGGAGGTGGCCATGGATAACGCCTCGAGTATTCGGTACGTTGCGAAATGCGAAGCTGCCACGCCTGGGAGCCGGAGGCGGAGGGGGATTTTCTGGAGCAAGGGAAAGGGCGCAGGTGGGTGGGCCGTCCTGGGCCAGTCCGCCGCGACCGCGTGGTGAGAGTTGGTGCCGTGATTTGGGCATTTGGCACGGCCCGTGCACCGTGCGCGCGCTGCTTGAGTACTTGTTCGGCCTGTGCCGTGTGCGGCGGCTCGACCCAACCCGGAGGTTTTGACGCTAGAACCTGGGGCCTCGGCGGCAAGGTCGTTGGCAGACGGCCGCACGAACGTGCCGTTGGGCGCTGGCGAGGCCCATGGATAGTACTGGGCACCGCGTAGGCAACACGACGACGGATTGTTCGCTCACCTCCCTTGGGTGGATTTGTGGTTCGAGAAAAGGGTCGGCCCGAGTCCGCCGCTCGTGCGACGGCCTTGTATTAGCCCAGTTCGGGGAAAATAAGAGTGGCTGCCCGTTTTGGTTTTTTGTGATTTTTTGTTGTTCTCAGCGTCAGGGTCTATCTATCACCTATGTATGCGTGAGGGTTCTCCGGGTCCACTTGTTCATCGCATGACGAACGGCAGTCTCCTCTCCATCTCCAGGGACGCGGAGATGTCGTGTACCGTTGACTTGATTCATATGGCTGGACAAGTTGTATTTTCATTCACTTGTGTATGACCATGAAAGAAGACATGCACTGCTCATTATCCTGCGCCATGTGTATTTATTGTCGTCTCTTAGTTATGTCACATTAACAAAATTCTACGTGGAAGAGAAAGAACACATGTCATCTTTTCCTAAAGAGACTGTCGTGCACGCGAAACAAAATATGATACATTAATCTACTCTAGTTGATATGTAGACCCGTTTCAAAGAAAAATTATAAAATATAAATGTTGGAGAATGTGCTTGAGACTATCTATTGGAAATGTTGTCTCTAAAGATAATGTAGTATATGTTAGAGATAATGTTATCTCTAACTATTGGAGATGCCCTAATCGAAGTAGAGGACTTTATTGCTCTAAAGTTAGAGCTGGTTTGGATAGGCAGTTCTCGGTAGACCCAGTAATTTGGATAGACAGTCCCATTTTTCTGCCCATTAGAAATAATTGGACCTAATTTCTATCTATCTTGACAAACAAGTCCTTGATGACAAATAAAATCCCAACAACCACGGAAAACAGTGTGGTCGTGCACGCAAAGTTCACAAAAGCAAAGCGTATCGCGGCGACTCGACACGGCTCCATCCATGATCAATGTACCTTTTATACCAGTTTACTTTTCTAACCTACACATAAAGCAAGTTTCGTTTGTACCGAGCTATTTGTTTCTCCTTAATGCAACGATGTTCACAGCTTTTACGTATTCTCAAAGAAAACTATCCACGCAACAACATAAACAAGCCGGTTGATGAACATGGATAAACGCAAATCACGTAGACAACACAGGCCAAATGCATGCTCCGTAAGACCGTAACCCATGACATGGCCTCACGCATAGTACTTTCCCATCAAAATAAGGGTGTATCTTATCCTTAACTTCAGGCAAACAAAGTAGAATTTTTTGTGAAACTTACACTACTACAGAAATACTATCTTTGGGCGTCGATCACGCAGGCGGTTCATCGAAACCGTCTCAGATAAACACAATCTCGAGCGGTTTTTGTTACCTACCGCGTGTTATTCTCCGCGCTAAAACCGCTGCGTGAAGATGTCACATCACGAGCGGTTCATGTTTGGAACCGTCAGTGATACTTCACGACGGTTCCAAAACATGAACCGTCTGTGATATTACACAATATCACGAGCGGTTTGTTTTAGAACCGTCGTGATACTTCACGAGCGGTTCCAAACATGAACCGTCTGTGATATTGCCCAATATCACGAGGCGGGTTCGATAAAACCGTCGTGATAATTAACTCACCACGACGTATATATATAGCTCGCCTCCTCGGCCAAAACAGATATAGTCTTCTTGATCTCCATATCTCTAGGCGCTCGATAGGTCCATCGCCGTTCGTGCCCGGTTGAGTACATCGTCTCACCTCATTTGGCCGCCTGGTCCATTCGATTGTATATTGTCGTAGAGAGCTTGCCGCCGTCGCCTCATTCACCGTCGGCGACCAGTAGCGCCTTGGACCTTCCCGACTTTCATTGACACCTTCCTCGTGGCCGAGGTGAGATCTTTGAAGCATAAGCATCCTTTAATTTGAGTAGTTTCAAGCGTTTACACCGAAATCGCTAGTTTCAGGCGCCTCCATGGGACATCGTACCATCGGTTCGCCTCAGGCGAGACCTTAGGGCGAAACCCACGACTATATAGCAATGCGATGTCACCCTAAGCCCAGTTTGAGCTTCAAATTAATTAATCCTCTTGTTTTTAATCATTTAGTTAATAACTAACGAGTCTATGACATGTGGGACCGCCATAGATTTTATAAATAAAATCATGAAATAAAAATGAGTCAGCGACAAGTAGGGCCCACATGTAAGTTAATAAAATCCGAAAAAATGTAAAAATAAAAAAATCATAATTAAGCCTCGAAAATACGCTTTGAAAGTCATCGCCCTTTTATTTATTTTCGGGGTTTTCAATACGAACCGTGTGATGGACCGAAATTTGGATGTACTTGAGAACCGTGTGAGTGAAGAGTACATTAATGGCGTGTCTGCTTTTACAAGAGGCTGAGGAGGATATGTTGAATAAGGCGGAATATATGTCTTGTCCATGCATTGATTGCGAGAATCAAGATGTTTAACAACCGAAGCGCAGATCGAAGCACACTTGATTGAAGGGTTTCAAAAGGGTTATACAAGTTGGACCATCACGGTGAAGAGCATATTATCTGAAGTCAACGATATGCATATTATCTGAAGTCAACGATATCTTGCCGAATGTCGATTGTGGTTCGATTCGGATAAGGCCGCACGATGACAATCTAGATCGGATGCTTAGCGATGCGAAGGAACCTGTGATGAGAGGGAGTATGTTCAATTCCGGGCGTGATGGAGGACTCGGAGAAACCTTTGTTCCCGCCGCAAGTCGGAATACACAAGGTTGTCATCCGTGCTTAAACTACTGAAATTGAAGGCAAGCAGCGGTTGGTCCGACAAGAGTTTCACGAGTCATTAGGTCTCTTAGCGGACATGCTTAGGAGAAATGAGTTGCCCAAAACCACCTACAAAGCCAAAAGGTTCTTTGTCCATTGGGAATGGAAGTAGAAAGAATACATGCATGTCCGAACGATTGTATCCTCTACTTAGTAACGAGTATACAAACATGCATGTATGTCCGTGTGCAACGCATCCCGATACAAGCGTAAACAATCGGATGACGACGAGGAATCGAGGTGAAGAAAGGACCTCTGCTAAGGTGGCGTGGTATCTTCTGTAATTCCCGTTTGAGCGGTTTTTGAACCCAAAGAATGCAAAAGCTGCCATTGGCACTCGAGGAGCGTAAGAATGACGGAAAGTTAAGACACCTGCGATTCCGCCCGGTGGAGAAACATCGATAGGAGGTTTGCGGACTTGATGCGGAACAAGGAATATAAGGTTTGGATTGAGTCTGAGATGGAATGAATCCTTTCGGTAATATGAGCGGCCGACATAGCACTTGGCCGTGGCGCTCTGTATCTACAACCTTCCTCCTTGGTTGTGTATGAAGCGGAAGTATATTTTGTTGTCGATACTTATCCAAGGGCGAAGCAACACAGGGAATGATATTGATGTGTACCTAGCACCATTGATGGAAGATCTAAAAATCTTGTGGATTGAAGAATGCAGTATGGGATGCGTACAAGCGAGAGAACTTCACTTCGTTCCTTGTTGTTACGCACCATAAATGATTATCTGCCCTTGCTAATCTGTCGGGCGGAGTACAAAAGGGCCAAAGCACAGACTCACTTTGCTTAGATGATACCCAGTGTGTGGTTTGAATCACTCGCGCAAAACCGTGTACATGCGTCATCGTAGGTTCCTTGGAGGGCTCACCCATACCGCAGATGAAGAAACAATTGACGGAGAGAAGGAGGACAATTCACTCCAAGGCATTTAAGCGGAAAAGAGGTCTATGATATGGTTAAGGATTTAGATGTTGTGCTTGGAAAGGGATGTAAATCGAGGGCAAGTAAGAAGAACATGTGGAAGAAGAGATCAATATTTTGGGACTTACCTTATTGGGAGCACCTAGAAGTTCGCCCTTTGCATCGGCGTCATGCATGTAGAAAAGAATGTATGTGATGACTTGATTGGTCTCTTCTTGAACATTCGTGACAAAACAAAAGATGGTGTCAACGCATGCGGCTTGACTTGGTTGATATGGACATCGGACTGAGTTAGCACCAACAAGGACCGATAAAGAATGAACGTACCTTCCCCACTTGTTACACTCTGTCCAAGGCCGAGAGAACCGAATCTGCGGTGCTTGCATGGCGTGAAAGTTCCGTCCGGTTACTCGCCAACATGAAGAAACTTGTTTCGATAAAAGATTTGAAGTTAATTGGCATGAAGTCTCATGATTGTCATGTGTTGATGACACAAATGCTCCTGTTGCAATTAGAAGTATTTTGCCGATCAAGGTCAGAGACAATCATGAAATTCATGTTATTTTTTAACACAATTGCTCGAAGGTCATCGATCTCGAAGGACTAGATGCTCTGCGGGGCGAGGTGGTGACGACACTATGTGATCTTGAGATGTATTTCCTCCGTCGTTTTTCGATATCATGGTCCATCTCATTGTTCATATTGTGAGGAGATAAAGATGTGCGGGCCCGTGTTCCTCGTAGCATGTACCCGTTCGAGAGGTTCATGGGAATTCTCAAGTCATATGTACGAAATCGATCTCGGCGGAGGCGACATCGTCGAAGGTTATGCAACCAAGAGGTCATTGAGTTACGCCTCGATTACATGGCTCGGTCGAACCGATAGGTGTGCCTCGATCTCGCCATGAGGGGAGGCTCGAGGGTATCGGGACCATAGGAAGGAAAGCAATCACTCCAAATATGGATCGTATGCTCAAGCCAATTTCATTGTCTTGCAACACATGGTGAAGTGTCCCAGTATATCGACCGGCTGGGGCGTGCTTGACAGCGAAATCCGCCGCGGCGGATATTTGGATCACGAGACAACACAATGAGCGGTTCAACCAATGGTTGAAGGAGCGACTTGCTAGGAGCTCGTCAAGTGATATCTTGACATGGTTGGCAAAAGGGCCAACATTCTGATTGTAACATGGCGAGGATCGACATAAATGGGTACACATTCTATCTGCGAGCTCGGGATATAAAAAGCACTAACGAGCAATGGTGTCGCATAGATGCATTCGATGCCGATGGGTGAGGAGCTCCTACTATGGGCAAATAGAGGAGATATGGGAGCTCGACTCGTGCTTTTCAAGATCCCCTATTTCGGTGCCGTTGGGTCCATCTCCACAGTGAAGGTTGACAAGTCTGGCGTCACTACCGTGGACCTCGAGCGTGTCGGATACAAAGACGAACCGTTCGTCTTGGCTAACAAGTTGTTCAAGTCTTCTATGTTACCGACCGGCAAATAAGAAGCGCCACGTAGTTCTTCATGGAAAAAGGAGGATTGTCGGAGTTGAGAATGTAGTGGACGAGGAAGAATACAATCAATTTGATGAGTTGCCTCCTTTCGGAAACGGCATAAGGGTCGAGGAAGAAGAACGTGACGAAACTAGCTACATACGCGTCGATCATCATGAAGGGCTAATTTTTAAAGATTAATTGAACAATGTGTGTATATATGTACTATATACATTACGATGATCATGGTTAATTTTAGCTCATTTGAGTTAATTAATTGAGATTTGTCTTGTGAAATGGATGTGATTGTTTCTCAAATGAATGTGAATTGGATATACATTGTTGTCTTTTACGCTTGTTTGAGAGGGCATGGCTAGCATTTCTTGAGGCTAGCCAATAAGCGAAACGATCTAGATATTAACCAATACAAAATAATATCACGAGCGGTTTGAACTACGAATCGTCTCACATATGTATCACAGAGCGGTTGTTTATTAACACCGTGCATGATACATCATATATCATGAGCGGTTCTAACTTAGAACCGCTCATGCTACTATCATCGAGCGGTTCTAAATTAGAACCGCTGCGTGATAATCATATATCGAGCGGTTGTTTATTAAAACCGTGCATGATTCATCAATATCACAGACGGTTGTTTATTAAAACCGTGCATGATACATCACATATCACGAGCGGTTCTAAGTTAGAACCGGCGTGATAGTAATATCCTGAGCAGTTCTAATTTAGAACCGTCTGTGATATCCATCTATTTACATTCGGACTCTAGCTAGGGTTTGCCGCGCCACCACTCTCAAGCGATTAAGTTTCTCAACTCCTCTCGCTCCCTCCTCCCGAGCCTGTCGCCACCGTCCTCGGCCCGCCTCCTCGAGCCCGGCGCTACTCCTCCCGATCCGTCGGCGCCTCCTCCTCCTCGGCCGTGGCCCCCCCCGGCCCGTCGAGCCTCCTCCTCTGACCCGCCGAGCCCGCCGCCTCCTCCCTCCCCGAGCAGTGGCGCCTCCCCCCACGCCGCCCTGCTTTGCTCGTCTTGCTCCTGCTCGTCCTTCTCCTCGGCGCCCAAAGGTAACCAATCTTGCCGAAGTCTGATCGACCCCATGCCCCTTTCCTAACTATTTCTATCAATAATCTGTCATGGTCCTTCGTGATAATTGTACTTGTTTTAGGAATTTGTATTTGCTCTAGTCGATTATTCATATGGTATTTGTTTTGATCTCGCTCTTCGGAATACATTGCAATGTGGTGTGTTGGGCTTGAGATGAATGCTTTGTGATGATAATAGTCTTGTCTTGAAATTGTTTTGATAATCGGGTTTGTACTTGAGCTCTAATTGGAATGCTTACTCTACATCGATAGCAATATCAAAATGTTAAATCTTAGCTTTATCTTGATTTCATTTGTTCACATGATGTTCTATTTCTTGTGAAGATGTCTTCCGCTCATTACGAGTCGTGTAGCCTCATGTGTCGATGATGCACCATCCTCTGGAACAATATCCAACCGCGGAAGAAGAGGAATATCGAAAAGGCCCACGGGCGATTTACCATCACGGTCGTCGATCAGGACCCTATCAATCCTCGCCGAAAGCGTAGCCGATTCCGGAGAATGGTCGGAATAGTTGCACGGAGCGGGTCAAGATCACCTACGATTCGTGGAAGGTGGTGCGGACCATTGAAAACTAACATGCCGACGGAAATTCTTGCATCGTTCGAGATCCCGGTAGAACTCACGGACTCGCGTCTGCGACGACACGCGTTGCTACAAGCGTGCAAAGCGTGGAAGAACTTCAAAGCACGCTTGTCAAGAACTACGTGGAGAAGGATCGAAGCGCCCTTCCACAAGTATCTATTATTGGAAGAGTCTGGGCGAGTTTGTGGCGAAGAAGGCGACAGATGAATTTAAGAGTGAAAGTCGCGGCGCTACGGCCCTCGAGCAAAAACAAGCACCCCACGGACTCGGCACGGCTGGTATGCGGGTAAAGCCCGATATGGAGGGATCGAGAACAGCGAAAAGCGGTTTGAATCTCTCCTGCTATTTCGAGATCAGCGATGTCTTGCGCGAAGCGGTGGTTATTTGCGAGTTAGCTATTCGCCTCTGAGGAAGTGTACTTTCCAAACCCGAAGACCGTGAAGTGTCCCAGCGCTGGTAAGATATCGAACTACCTAGTTTGTAATTACTCCATAACTTCATAGGAAGTGAAATGACATGTCGGGCTATATTGCGGATAACGCCGAGTGCACAATCTTCCCAAGGCTCATTCGGCGGATAGGGAGAAAGATATACTCTCTGCGGCCCTAGGAAGCGATGAGCATCCGGATTACACGAGAGGCGCGGTGTTTTGTCACATGGGAACAATGGTTCCAAGCGGACGAGAGGATCGTGCACGAGTAGGAGGAGAGCCAAAGCCGAGCACGATGCAAAGCTACGAGAGGCTTCGTGCATCCCTCGAGATGAGCTCACCGAAAAAATCAGAGGAGGTCGGTGAAAAAGTCGATCAATCCTTTGAGGAAATGATTAGTGCGTTCGAGCAAAAGCAAAGAAGACTTTTGAGGAAAGGATTAGGGATTGCAAATGCCAAGTCGGTTGGAAGCCCTGCCTTACTATACCGCTAGCTAGCCCCCCAAACATCCGAGTAGTCGCGTCCAACCCTAACCCTACCACAATAGGTGATGACAGATTTTCGTCGATGACATCCGGTAATAATTATTATCTCTGGAATGCTCAATCCATTCATAAGCTTTGTTGGAGTAGCTAATTTTGTACCGTTATATGCGTGGGTGGCTCTGACGTGCAAGCTCCAAGTGAGATATGTCTCTGTTGCCCTAGATCTTTGCTTGGGGCGGTGTATCCATCGATGTCGGAGCTTTGGTGCAGTGCAAATCTAGCTCCGTGTTTATAAAAAGTGAATGTGGGCGGTGTTTGTGCCAATTTGAGGCCGTCCCCACAAAATTCCCCAAAGCGATGAGGTCATGACTCTAGGGCAAGCCGTTGGAACATTCATCCGATGGCCTAAGGAGGACATCTGCACTGGAGCTACACGCTCGGTGTCAACTTCACGGAATGTCTGCAGCGGCATCAAGTCCACGGACTTGGCGCACCGGCTTCTGCCTTGACATGGCAAGGGCCCGCCGCATCACATGCATCTACACCTCGTGCTCAATCGACTCTTGTGAAGTCGACCTATACAAAGCGAGGCAGCAAGGGCAAGGGCAAATCGAAGGCGATCGAGTCTTCTCGATATCCTTCTTGCCGTTGGCGGAAATACAAGCGAGCGAGCCGTTGCTCGAGAAGTTAGACACCCTACCCTAGGATTTGGATTGCGGAATTGCATGCATGGTACATGGAGCAGTCCAACAAGCGGTTGATCAACGATGCTCGGGTGTCACCGTCAAGTTCAAGGAGCATCATTTTAACCACGTGTATCAAGGCGCTGTCTTCACGGTGACCTTCGACGACTTGTTACGTCTCTTCAACCTCGGCGAGCTCGGCGTCTCAATCATACGATCTTTGGACATTTGTAAGTGTGTACAATCACGGTCAATGTTAGTGTAATATCGATAAATGTTATATATAACTCCTAGCTTTTGTATAATAGATACATGATCCGTGAAGCGAAAGAAGGAAATCACCGGTGGGTTTCCTCGACCCACACGTTGTCTCCGAGCAAAGCATCACGGCGAATGCAACATTAAATCGAGAATTACGTTATAGATTTTTCATGGCTCACCGCAACAAGGAATTCATACTTTTGCCCTACAACCGAGTAAGTAGTGTTGCACTCTGGCTATACTTAATGTTGATTTGTACTTTATAAGCAACACGAACTTAGGTTTAATGACCATCTTGACATACCGTAGGTTCCATTGGATTCTAATTGTAATTATACCAAAACGAAATCGTAATATACCTAGATTCCCTCAGAGGGCCACACAACTTCACACGACTATCCGGAGTTTAATCATCGTAAACACATTTCCTCCATAGAAACTCTATTGTAGTCTTTCCTTCCTTTGCAATGGCTAAGGCTAACTTCTTGGAGTCACGTGGGGTGTTCGACGTGTTACATGCTAGAGGATGGAATATCAAGGGAAGAACGCCGCAACATGATCAAACATTCCGTGCTTGCTAGCTAGTACACATTAATCCCATATAACACTTCGTAGCAATGCCTCTTGAACTAACCAATTCTATTTTTGCGGTGCCACCGGCGAATCGCCGGGCATAGCGTCTGTGGATACTATGTTTGCCACAACATGCAACTACTAAATCGGTTCGCGATCACCAATGATCCTCAGGTTTGTCAATCTTTCAACAATTATTTCATATATACTTACCAATTTATATAAGCCCGAATTTAACCTTCATATCGACAGGTTGCAAACATCGCTGAAACTGCGTTGGAATAGAGCGAGCTCATAAAAATTCGATCACACCTTGCGGCATTCCTGAACAGACAGGTCATAAATCCAAATGGGAGTTTCCACAGTGTAGCAGATTGAACTTGATTGAGATAGATTGAACATAATGGTACATGTGTGTAAATTAATGTACATTAATGGTTAATTTTAGTTAATTGATTTGTGAATTGGATGTGTGCTTGTTTACGAAATGAATGCAATTTTGATGTGCTTCGAAATGAATGAGAATTGGATGTGCTTGTTTGAGAGGGCATGGCTAGCATTTCTGAGGCTAGCCAATAAACGAAAATAGATTAAGCAATGCAAAGACTACCACAGGCGATGCATCAGATGAAACCGCAGCGATAGTCGATTACCACCGAGCGATGCGTATATGAAACCGTGCGTGATAGTGAACATCACGAGCGGTTTCATATCTGACATCGTCTGGTAGTCTATCTATCACGCACGGTTTATCTACGGATCGCGTGCGCGGTAGTCGAATATCACGACGGTTTTATCTACGCATCGTCGCGGTAGTCGACTATCACGAGCGGTTTTATCTACGGACCGTGCGTGGTAGTCGAATATCACGACGGTTTTATCTACGCATCGTCGTGGTAGTCGACTATCACGAGCGGTTTTATCTGAGCATCGCGTGGTGGTGGATCGACTATCACGAGCGTTGCATCTGAGCACGTGCGTGATAGTATGTATTACATTTGGTTCGAGAACCGTCTGTGATGACCATTAGCATTACTGACCTATAAACTCAGACGGCTCACGGAACCGTCTGTGATGGCGTTTTTGAACCGTCTGTAAAGGCCTTTTCTGTAGTAGTGTTATATGCACACTAGTCGAGTTCCCGTGGATTGCAACGGATCTCAAATAAATATATATAAGTTTTAAATTTGAAAAACGATTATACATAAAGTAATTATCCCTATATCTAAAAGTTGCATACATAATTCACATCATATCAACAAGCCGTAAATAGTCTTATCACAAATCACATGCGTAGATGACCTAATTGTCCACAGAAAATCTTTATAGTAACATATGCATGTATATACATATCTATCCACAAAAGATCCTACCAACTCAAGAGGTGAGGAGATAGATGACGGATTCACCACCACCACCAAATGCTTTTTTTTAATAGTAAAGATTAGTTTCCACACCTCACACAACACAAAATGTTAAAAAGCAAAAACTAAAATTGGAAGAAAGTGCCAAAGGCCCACTTCAGCAATATCTCCATCTGACGACAATGCCCCAAGGCAATCAATGGCAAAGGCTAAGTGGGCAAGTAATTAAGAGCATATCGCAAGAGATTGCACCAAGAATTTAGAAAACATTGATGGCTGATTTGCAAGAATGGGTATGATTCTCTTCCCTTAAAAAACTAGAGCTCACAGTCCCATCCCCCACAGTGCTTCACTAGGTAGCCCTCTACAAACATCAGCTCGTTCTTTTTTGAAGCTATGTGCTTCGGATTAAAAGTAACATAAAGAATTGAGGGTGGTAGTGAGATGGGTGATTTAGAAGGTGGTTTTGAAGGAATGACAACCCCTTCCAATCTAAGGTCTTTTCTTGGAAGTGTTACACCAACTGTAGGAACCCACATCATTGCCAAGGTATCTTTTCTTCCATAGTTTATGATTATGCACATCTTGAAAGAAGGACGTTCTGTTTTTGCTTGTCAAAATCATTTTGTCCCCATTTGCAATTTCCCTTTTGAGTTTTGATGTTCTACCTATACCTCTATTTTTATTTCTTTATGGTCTCTTTTTAGAGGTCGTAGTTTGTGATCTTTTGTATTTCTTCATTTGATTGATAAAAATGATCCATGCCTCTAGGTTGTGTTTTTGTTCCCTTCACGATATATTGGTTTATTTCGTTTATTATTGATCTTATCTTTTTAAGGGTCGTTTAGATTAATCTAGCTATGTCTCTAGCTTTGTTTGGGTAACCTTACTCATAGTGAGACGAAAGCTTTCTTCATACTTTGTATTGCTTTATTTATGTTAACTTGTTATGGGTTGTCTGTCATGTTCCATGTGTATTTAAAGTTTTGATTCAAAATGCTTTTGGTGCGGACATACGTCAAGTAGTATATCTTTATAAGGGACACCTTTACGTGAGTTTTTGGCGCGAGACGTACGTCGGGTAGCATGTTGTTATAAGGAATGCCTTTGTATGAGTTTTTGGAGCGGGATGTACGTCGGGTAGCATATCTTTATGAGAATGATGCTTTTACGTGACGGCATCACAATCTAACCGTTCATCGCGCAAAACATTTGAATTGGACAATTATGATGTTGATCCTTCAATCCGAAACGTTTTATTTGCCACATCGACTTTTTATCTTTTTTTCCACCCAAAATTTGCTTTTTATCTAAAGACAGGCATGAACCACCAAACATTAACCCTTGGTTCTCTCTCTCTCTACATTTGTGTGGATGTGGATACTATGGTTACATTTACACACAAGCACATTCATGGTTACATATTCCATCATGGTCCCTTTTGTTCTAAGTTTTAGGGCTTGTTTGGTTGGTGATCTGGATTCTATGCCTAGAAAAAAAACGATGCCTGGAGGCAGTCTGAAAAGTAGATGATTTTTGCCTGGCCAGGCAAACCTGAAGATAAGTTGTTTGGTTGAAAATCTGTGCCTGAAATTAGTGAATGAAAATAGACCGTTGGATCGAGCTATCAACGGTGTAGATCGACCAATCTCCAGGCAGCCTCCCTTGACTCCCAGGCGCTCAATTTCTAAGCCTGGGAATGGTGGTCTACCTGGCTTCGAAGCAAACGCATGACAGACTGAAGACAAGTGCTGTCCTGGCCAGGCAAACAGCCACGAGGTTTCGAAGCAAACACACCCTTACATCTTCACATTTATGGTTCATCCAATGATAGTACAAGATATGCATTAATTTAATTTATATATATATGAATCTTCATCTGTTCAATATAAACAAGACAATTAATTGGCAAG
This sequence comes from Phyllostachys edulis, assembly GCA_036346405.1. Lineage (NCBI taxonomy): Eukaryota > Viridiplantae > Streptophyta > Magnoliopsida > Poales > Poaceae > Phyllostachys > Phyllostachys edulis. Next base: position 53,027,526 of record CM070552.1, on the reverse strand, counting down.
ATCCCCTCCAAATTTGATTATATCAATTCAAATTCAGTGGGAGAATACGAGCCAAAGTGTTAGTTTTGTTGCATAATAAACATGAGTATGTTTTTTTAGCACAATTGACACCTACCAGAGAAATGGCAAAAAATCAACTGAAAACATCCAAAACGGTTCTCCACTGGATCAACAATCCATTTGCATTCCATTAATGCATACCTTGAATGAGGTCACATGTCTTTTCACCCACATTAATTCACTAAACTTCAGTTATTCCTCCTATCATTTATAGAAGATACAATTAACTTTATGTATTTATTCTTGTTTTTTCTCTATGCGCTGCAATGAAGTAGGTTTGAAACACGTTTCAAGTATTTACTACGAAGCTTGTACTCTCTACAAGACAAAAATATATCTACTAGTTGAACTGAACCTAACCAAACCAAACCAAACCAATTTTCTCACTGACATCTCCGGACCTGAAAAGTGAACAATATGAATTCTGATTTGTGACTGCAGCGAAGCTGCTCTTCCGAAAAGACTACCAACGGAGTCAAATGCTTCTACCTTGCAGACCTTTGGAACTGGTTCTATGAGTGGAGCGCATGTGGTGTCGGTACTCCGGTGCGGCTCCATTCCGGTGAGACAATAGTCCAATACTTTGTGCCGTACCTTTCAGCCATTCAGTTGTACACCAACACAGACTTCACTCCACAGAGGTAAGTATGCAATTATCTTTGTACATAATTGGCCATCAAAAGCAGGAATGTTTGACAGTACATGGTTATATGATCATGATCAGAAGTCCCACTTGGCATAGTGACTGCAACTTAGTATATGATAGCTGGTTCAGTGAGTACAACTACAACAAGTACAGTTTGACAGATAATTGGATCGATAAGAATGTGTGTCAGACAATATCACCAATGTTCAAGAGCGGAGATGACAGCCTGGGTTCAAAGAGCAATGGAGAGTTGTGTTTTCAATACTTTGAAGTTGACTCCCCTTATGAAAGGTTACCTCTTGCGGACAAGGTAGTTACAGTACCTTCAAAGTTAGTTTTGTCTCAATAGAGGAAATTCCACCAATTATTTTTCCTTTCTACAGATACCCATACCTTTAAAGTTGACGATTTATCATTGTCATGTTCAAAGTTTTGCACATTAAGATACACACCTCTATATCTCAAATGGTAACAGATAGTTAGCATGCATAATTTCGAAAATACAGTCTATAAGTTCCTAAATTTTAGAAACATACAAAAACTCAAAAGTACAGGCGGGATAAGACTTCAGTGTAATTTCCTCTAGAGGTCTATTGCAATTTCCTATGTTCTATATGCTCTTTCTAATTTATCACGTCTCTCTTGTATTCAGGTGTATGAGCTATGCTATAACTTTCCTGCTCTCGTATCTCTGAACAGTGTAGAGCTCTCACCGTCTAGCTGGATGTCAGTTTTCTGGTAACTTTTCTAAATTACTTCCTTATTAAATATGGAATGCAACTATGATTGTATCTATGTTACTGATTTGATTATGTAAATTCATACGTATGTTTTGTTGAGCAAAATTGTAGTAATGCTTTTGCAATCACTTTCTATTATTTCCCACTAGGTATCCAATAGGCCATGTCCCTATGAAGAATCAGAAGGACCTGAGTACTTGCTTCTTGACTTACCACAGCCTCTCTACATCTGAAGGTAAAACAATTGTAAAGATGACCTCTTTTTTCTCTCTTTTTCGGAAACGTTGCTTTCCCATAAGCTCTACATTTCATCTCCTCTTTGTACGCAGTGTTGTGCATTAATATTGTAACTCTACAAGTGAGACATTGTTATACGAAGAATATACAAAAGGCAAAAATATTATTTCTACTTCAGTAACATGATGAAAATATTCTTGTAGACAGCATGCCTCTGGACAGTGAAGATAACTTCCATCACTGCATGGCACTCGCTCCGTTTGGCCTCTCCACGCACAAGATAGACGGAGTATGGATCGGTGCAGACTCTGGCGATCAAGAATTGGTTGCCTCTCTCTTCGGCACAGCTCAGTCATGGCTGAAGAAGCGTCACATCAAGCACCATGACTTCAACTACTTCCTGAATAGCATAAACCTGACCAGCGACAAGCCTCGAACTAAAGCAAGTGCTCCTTGAGATACTTTTGGTGAACTTGGTGGTGACTGACTGAAGCGTGTTGCGTGTTGTTCTGAGCCCCAGGAAAGACTGCAGTAATAAATCCTTCTTTCTTTCTTTTTTACCTTTTCTTTCCGTGCGGGTTGCTGCACTTGGATCTTAATAACCGAGACATCGTACTTGATACCTGCATGTGTTTTAAACTTGTTAGATAGTACTTCATAAGTTTACTGGTTTCAACTTTTTTAGATCGTACTACGTGAATTTACTGGTTTATAATCGAGTTTACTTGTACTTAGAAAGTTGGAAGCCGTGTGCTTGAAATCGTGCCACTTTGAATTTTGGCTGTTTGGTTCCGAAAGCAATCCCAGATTATTGTAGTTACATCTATTATATTATTAAAATAAAGATAAAAGAAGTCATCATGTTCGTTCCCAATGAATAGAAATTACCGCTGTTGAGTATTATGACTCATATACTAATCTACTAAGACTTAGAGATGTGTGCTACAAGAAAAGTTATATGAATATTAATATAATTAGGACTCCTACTTCTCTTTAGAATATGATTTCTACTTCACTCTAGAGGGGAACTAGGAGGATTATATAAAGCCATAAGGTGTGACCATAGAGAACCCAAGCAATCAAGAAGCAAGGCAGGCAAAGAGAAACTCATGCAAAGCAGAGGACACGAGATTAGGGGTGTCAATGAATTGAATATGAATCAAATAGTGGTATTTCCATATTTGTATTTATATTTTTTAAACAAATACGAATTCGAATATGCTCAAATACGAATTGAACATTATAACGAATACGAATACGAGTCGAATACCTACTTAATTCGGTTGGATCCGAATATCCTACAACATAATGAAGTTTAACGGGTTGGCACTAGTTTTTTAGTAATAATTATGCCCATTTTCCTATGATTTATCATGTAATCATTGATCATTGGTGCTATTTTATCACTAACCCTAACCAATTTTAAAGATATTGTAAATAAATCGGTTATAAACTTGTCGAATTTAACTAAAAAGGGCATGCAAAAAGCTTTATTAGGGGATGTACCAAAATAAAAAAAACCAAATGCCAAATTAGAGTCCATCATGAAGACGGCCTCGTCGAGACGATTGAATTGCATATATAGTATGCCCAATATGGAGATCAAATGCAAAAGATACGTAATAGCTAGTTGTTGTTATTGCGCCGAATTCGGATATTATCCATATTCATATTCGACTCGACACCTATTTGTGTACTATATTTGTATTCGTATTCGATAAAAAAAAAATCGGATACTATCCGGATTCGTATTCGTTTTGCAATTCTAATGCATTTTTGCTTACTACATTCGCTATCATTCGAATACTGATGCTGGATAAAATGAATAATCCAAATCTGTTTGACACCCATACACGAGATGATTAAAGACTATGTTATTTTTTAGTACTAGATTCTTGTATAGGACAAGGATCCAATGGTCCTAAAAGGTTTGAGAGGATTATGAAAGAGCAAAAATCCCTTACTCTTTGGATGTCGTGCTTGAGGAATTTGCAGTCAGCTTCGCCAAATCTTTCTCTCTCGTCGTGTTGCTTCGCCGTTGTTATTTCAGTTCTCTCTACGAGATTTATCTACTTTATTCTTGATATCGTGCACACTCGTGCAGTATCTCACAAACTTTGATCCGATCCGGAGGCTGTTGCACATAAAGAGGAGGAATCAAAGTATAACAACTACGTTAATCAGTAAAAAAAGATAAAGATCTACACCGTCGATTACGGTTGATCCAGATTATAGCGATGGAGATTAATCTGAATTTTTATTGATAAACAACTCTATTTGATGATATCTATCATCATGTAACTATACAGTCAAAATATGGAGGACTTCACTGAGACATTACTAGATTTTGGGAGTCTAAAACTAAGTTATAGTACAAGAAAATCAGCCTTGCAAGCTCCACTTGCACGCTGAGCTGAACCCGTCGGAAAAAAGGCCAACAGCGACTCTAATACGTTCGTCATTAGGAGTCCTATTTAGATACTAATTCCTAGATAATTAGGAAAGAACTAAATATCAGCTACGTACAAAAAAAAAGATTGAACTAACAATAAATTGGCGTAACAGGCTAACAACTGATGTCCTGATTGAATAAAAAATGGTAGGGAGCAACTGATTCAATCGTGACGGGAAAAAAAATCTGCCAGAGAAGCTTTGTCTGATCATGAGAGAACAAATTTCGTATGCTGCTTCAATACAGGATTTTGGAATTTTTGGCCGTAATGGCGACTTTTCATCGCGTATTTGCAAGATTGGCAGCCCGCAGCCGTCACACAGAAATTGCAGATATGGCACCTCCACCACACAGCCACCGCGCGGAGTTGACGCAGGAGCAACACGTCCAGGGGTGCCGCAAAACCACCATGCGGAGTCGCCAAGACCACACGGCCACCGTACGGTGCTCCCCTCTCTCGTATGGCTCCCCCCTCCACCGCATGGCTACCGTACGGTGGCCTTTACGTCTGCACGGACACCGTGCGGTGGCAACTATTCCTCCCAAATAGCCTGTTAATCCATGTTTAACCTCCTAATTAGCGAATTCATTTAGGTGTACTGCTTATAGGAATTTTTATATATAGAAAATAAGCTAAAAAACTTATGAAATTTTTTGTGGAGCCTTCCGACACAGTGCAGTTACTTGTGTAATTTTTCCATAATTTTATTCATTCTGAATTTTTCTAGCAATTTCATTTAAGTGCACTGTTCGTATGACTTCTTAAATATAGAAATTGAGCTCCAAAAATTATGAAATTTGTTGTGAAGGCTCCTCATACAGTGGACTTGATTGTGTAATATTTCTAGAATTTTATATGTGTTCTGAAAATTAAGGTTTTAGGTCTCAAAAAGTTTTCTAGAATTTTTCTGAAAATTGTATATCGACACATCAGGTAGCGCGACTCTGTTCAGGGCAATTTGGGCCAAACAACGTTGGACCGGATTGTATCAGGTCACATTTGGCCCAGCGTAAAATCTATGCAGGTGATGGATAGGGCAAGGTTGGGTGGTTCAAAGTAAACTGACTTGCCATTGTTAAGAAACCAGGCTTAGATCAGAAGTCCTAGCCTAGATGGGCTTCTCATCCACCCAGTAGCCTATATATAGGAGAGGAGACCCTAAAACATTGTAACATTTGAGAACAGCAATAAAGAGAAGCCAGAAATCCCCTCATATCTCTGTGTTCAATCTATTATTCTGTTCTTACGATTCTATACTTGTCTACGAGGTAATCACTCGGACTAGACTCGCCAGCGATGGTTTCTCAATACGTTATCAGTACGATCGACTCTCCTCGGATCGAAAGGTAACCATCGAAGAACGACACTCGTAAATTGAATCATATTTTTCTAAATCGCTTTTAATTACGCAAATTCGCTTTCTAGATTGGTTTTCTACGATGCAAATCCGCACTAATCTACCACGAGCCGACTTGAAATCGCTGACATAATGTCGATCGGTAGATTGCATGAAATATAGATGTCGACTGTACCGTATATTGAAAATCGCAAATTCGTTCTAAATCTACCGCGAGCCGACTTGAAGTCACTGACTAAACCAATCGGTAATTACATGAACGATAATTGAGTCACATCGCATGAACGATAAATCTGAGAATTTGTGGCAACGTCTGACTGGAGCCGCTCGGCTCGACCACACGGAGTTAGAGCGAAGCCGCTTCAAGCGGCGCGTCGGTCGCCCGCATGGCCACGCGCCACCGCGCTTGGAAGAGTGCCGCACGCAACCGCACACCACACCACCGAAAAGAAAGCAAAGGGGATGCGTGGCGCTCCGCCCGCCGCCCGCCTCGGCTTCGGCCGCTTCCGCCACACCGCCTCCTCGCGCAAGGCGCCGCCCGGCCGCCCACCCACGCGAGCTCGCCACGCGCCTCCGGCCGCCTCGCCAGTGGCCGACCCCACCGCCTCCGGTCACCTCGCGGCCTAACCAGCCCCGCCTCGCCCGTCTTGCTCGCCTCATTGCCCTAGCCGCCAGCGGCGTGCCGCTGGCAGCGCCAGACAGCAGCGCGTGCTCGCCGACCACCTAACCAGCGTGCTTTCGCCGATCGCCACCCACAAAGCAGGGGTAGGGAAACCCTACCCCGTGAGCTTCTCTTGAAACCGGCCAACCGCCTTGAGAAAAAAAGTGGGATGGGCATTGCATGGGCTTGAAATCTGACTGGTGGAAAAGGTTTTTGGGGAAAGAAAAAATAACAGTAAAGAAAAGGAAATCCCGAAATTTGCAATAAGGCCCTCAGAAATTCTAAACATTATGCGTTTTTTTCTCTGAACTAAAATTTCACGATTTAACCCTTGAAAATTACAGAATTCGTCGAAAATTAATTTTTCAACAGAAAAGGGCCTCAGGAATTCAATTTTTGAATCAATTTTTGCATTTGAAACATGTTTAACATTTTTATTATTATTTCTATGCAATTTATTTATCGTATTTACTGTTTTGATTATCTGTTATTGTTTATATTACTTTTAATCACTGAAAATAGAAGTAAATCATGAAAAATGCATAGAAAAGTACAGGAACATGAACCGGAATTTGAAGAGCATTATGAGAATTTTGCAACCATTTTATATAAATTACTAGTAGTAATCTTATAAACTCTTTGCATGAATATGAAGATGACTGGCATCACGAATCAGGAATTCGAAGAACTGACCCAGCATGGCCAAAATTTGTACAAGTCTTCAACTCTGTGATAATGTAATCATGGATGAGCAGAAGATTGAGAAGACTCTCTCTAACTTTCACCCGAATGCGGTGCAATTCGCACGCAACTATCGTCAAGATGACTACAAGGAGTATGCCACATTAATTGACACCGTGCATGTTGCGGAAGCTCAAGATGATGTTCTAAGGAAGAACTACATTTCATAGCCACCTAGTAGCAATATTGGCCATGAAGCCAATGCTAGCAGCTGCAAGGTGATAAAGCCTCCCACGAAGAAGAGGGGCAAGAAGTGTAAGGTTATGGGTCACACATTATTGATGCTTTCCAATCTAAGAAGAAGGGCAAATGACAGCATGAAGCACACCTCGCCATTGCAAGCACGGAGGATCCACATCCATTAGTTGCACTCATAGATATGGACAGCCTAGTAGCAGCCCCCATCATCCCTCCTTTGGACATCGCAACGGCCTCAGCCGTAGTTGCCCAAGAGGAGAAGATCTTCATGGAGTAGATTAAGGCAGAAGTTTCTGAATACTTCGCTAATTCGATCTAGTGCACGCATTGCACTAGGATCTTTTATAGTAACTTGCAGTTTGTAATTGAAGCAGAACATTGAATTATTTTATTCTTTGAATAATGGCTATAAGCTCTAGGAGAGCAAAGCATTAAATTCTTATGATGAAATCTACAAGACTTATCCCCGTATTTATATTAGCAAGTTATGTTCTAATATCTAGAGTATTTTATTTATGTGTTGTTTGATCTCTGCTGCATATTAATAAAGTACATTATATTAGAACGCGTGTGGCACCCTATGGAGGAAGTGTGCTTAGCAGGTAGCAGCACAACGAATACCACCTCGAGAGAGACAAAATCTTTCAGTCGATCAACAAGAATGCTAGTAGCCTTACGACAATCGCAGGCAGCGATACTTGTATAATAGGCTCAAGAAGTGCCACAATTATACTCCTGATGGGCACAACATTGGTCATTGATGAAGCCTTGTTGTACTCAGAATCGACTAAAACTCTCAAGAATATTCGCGCTAACGGTCTCCACATAGAGACTAAAGAAGAGTACGGTGAGGAATACATGCTCATTACAAAGTGTGAAGAAAGTGAAATGGGGTATTAGAACGACTTCCTTCATATGAAACTGGGCTATACTACACTAATATTAATGCATACACAGCTTATACTGCCCTGAAAACCGTATTTAGAAGCTCTAAACTTTTCTATCTCTAGCATGATAGATTATGCCACCCAGGTCTTAGGATGATGAGAAATATAATTAACAATTCACAGGGACATAATACGAATGTAAAGAATTTCCTGAATCAAAAAGATTTTATGTGCCCCACACGTGCCACCAGAAAATTAATTACTAGACATTCTGCTCTAAAAGCAAAGGATAAAGTCCATGTATTCCTGGACCGTATCCAGGAAGACATTTGCGAACCTATACAACTCTTGTAAGGGTCATTTAGGTATTTTTATGGTGCTCATCGATGCTTCATCGGAATGGTCGCACATATATTTTTTGTCTACAAGAAACCGCGCTTTTGCAAAAGCCAATCTCGCAGATAATTAAAATTAAGAATAATTTCTCTGATCATCATGTGAAGTCCACCAGAACGGATAACGCCGGAGAATTTACTTCGAAAGCATTCGATGATTATTGTATGGCAATGGGAATTAAAGTTGAGCATACCGTACCGCAAGTTCACACCCAGAATGGACTAGTAGGGGGCATTAATTAAAAGGATTAATTTTATTGCTCGACCACTTTTAAAGAATTGTGATTTACCTACTACATGTTGGGGACACATAGTCCTGCTCGCAGCAACTCTCATCAATTTTAGACTATCAACATATTACACCCATTCACCTATGCAACTAGCACAAGGGTCAGCACCGAAAATTTCTCAACTTTGAAGATTTGGTTGCAATGTTTATATACCTATATCACCACCACAGCGAATTGCAATGGGCCTTCTCCGAAAGTTTGGGATATACGTTGGTTATGAGACAGCATCCATAATCAAGTATTTGGGCCCTATGACTAGAGATTTGCATAATGTCCGATTCACTTATAGTATATTAGATGAGGTTAGTTTCCTGTTATTAGGGTGAGGAAATCAACTCCTTGATGATAATGTCGGGAAATAGAGAAGTCTAGAAGATAATTGAAGTCTAGAAGACAATTGAAGTCCAGAAGATAATTGGACTTCATGCACATGACCCGCGCACTAGTGAAGCAAATAGAGAAGTCCAGAAGATAATTGAAGTCTAGAAGACAATTGCAGTCCAAAAGATAATTGATTTGCAAGCATTAGCAAATCATCTGCCTGACCACTTTAGTGATTTGAAGAGTATGACCAAGTCGCATGTGCCTGCACGCAATGTACCAGAGAGGGTTGAAATACCGATGAAGGTATCCCTAATCCCATCCTAAGGCATCTGAATGGACGAGAACTTCGGCCCCTCGAATCCGAATTAACCGGGGACGCCTTGTGAAAAAAGATGAGAAGGACTTGACACAGCCGATCACCGAAGTTCCCTAGAACCAGAAGGGGAGCCAGTTGAGACCTGGCACTAGTATGGCATCTTCAGAAAAAGGCATACCAGAATTGAACATCCCCATGAAGGGAGACATCAGCATGGATGTGTGCGCACACATTGGAGCTGAAAAACTAAAGGGACTTGCCCCCGTAATTGGAAGCAACGGTGAGCAATTAGAAGTATTAGAAGAATCGCCCCTTGAAGAAATAGCTATAAACTTTGTGACCTCAGGAGAATCTATGAATAAGACAACAACCAATGTCGACATTTACTTTGCATAGAAAATTGCCACAATCATTGATTTTGATCCAGAGCCTGCATCGTTCGTTGAATGAAAGAAAATGTCAGATTGAGAAGATTAGAAAAGGACAATAAAACAGAATTATTTTCTTTGAATAAAAGAGAAGTGTTTGGGCCTATAAGCCGCATGCCTCCCAAAGTGCACCCTATAGGGTATAAGTGGGCATTTATTCGAAAGAGAAATGAAAATAAGCTAGGCTCGTTGCACAAGGTTTCACTCAATGTCTAGGAGATGATTATGAAGAAACCTATTCCCCGGTCATGTGCAAAACTACCCTTTAGATATTTAATCTCAATGGCAATAAACTTGAAGTTAAAAGTGAAATTGATGGATGTGGTAACAGCATACCTTTATGAAAAATTGGATTCGGACATTTATACGAAGATACCTGAATGTATCCCTGTCCCGAACCAAGACAGAGCAAATAGAAATATGTACAATGTGAAACTCAGAAAGTCACTATACGAACTTAAGCAATCAGGTTGGATGTGGTATAATTGCTTGAAGCAACTTTCTCTGTAAGAAATGCTACACGAACAATGAGAATTATCTCTGTATATTTATACGACAATCTCATGATGGATTTGGTATAAATCTCAGTGTATGAAGATGATCTGAATATCATTGGAACCCTGGAAGGTACTGAGAAAGCAAGCTCTTATCTGGAATCGGAGTTCGAAATGAAAGATTTGGGTAAAATCAAATATTGTCTAGGCTTGCAGTTTGAGCATGCCCCTGAAGGGATTTTATTACATCAGTCAGCCTACACTCAGAAAGTGTTAAAAATATTCGGATTTGAAAAGGCATACCCTTAGAAAGTGCCAATGGTCGGGAGATCATTCCTGCAAGACAAGGACTCATACAAACCTAAAGAAGAGGGGGAGGAATTCCTGGGACCGGAATTCGCATACTTAAGTGCAATAGGAGCACTAATATATTTAGCAAACTATACTAGATTGGACATTACATTTACCGTGAACCTACTAGTAAGGTATAGTGCAGAACATACCAAAGGCATTGACAGTGAATAAAGATCATCTTCCGATACCTCCAAGGAAGCAAAGAACTTGGTCTGTTCTACAGAAAGAACCAAGATCTGAATATGAATGGCTATGCAGATGCTGGGTACTTGTTGGACCCGCATACAGTCAAATCGCAAACAGGCTATGTATTTCTATGTGGTGGAACTGTAATTTCATGGAAATCGTTTAAGCAGAGTCTTGTATCGACTTCGACGAATCACTCAGAAATAATAGCATTGTACGAGGCCTCACAAGAATGTAATTGGCTTCTGCGGATGATTCACCACATCCAGCAGTCGTGTGGTTTGAATACCGCACAAACTACCACTATTATCTATGAAAATAACGCAGCTTGTGTTGCACAAGTGCAGTATAGGTTATGTGAAGAATCCTCTCACAAAGCTTATCAACACCAAGTTCTTCTTTGCTCGTGAATTGCAAAAGATGGATGAAATTGAAGTATTGCATGCTAAGTCATGTGAAAATCTTGCAGATTTATTCACTAAGTCACTTCCAGCATCTAACTTTGAAATATGCATATGTGGAATTGGAATGATGAGACTTAAATAAGTGCAGAATTTAGGGGGGAGGGAATCTTTACGAACTCATTATTGAAACTTGATCACGGAGATCGAGTACCCAAAAAATAAATCCTGGAGATTAAATGGAATTAGGTGGATTGTATTCTTTTTCCTTTGACGAGTTTTCCTGAAGTTTCTCGGTAAGGTTTTTAACAAGACAATTCGTGTAGCACACCAAAACGTGTTTTATGTACTCTTTCTCCAAATCTTTTTCACTGGGTTTTTATGGAGTTTTGATGAGACATAAATATGACGGATGAGTGCCCAAGGGGGAGTGTTAAGAAACCGGGCCCAGACCAGGAGTCCTGGCCCAAGTGGACTCCTCATCGACCCAGTAGAAGCCCAAAATCTCCTTATATCTCTGTGTTCAATCTACTATTATGTTATTGTGTTCTTACATTGTTCTTACGATTCTATACTTGTCTATAAGATAATCACTTAGATTGAACTCGTCAGCGACGGTTCATTAACAGCCCTCCGTTCGTTTCAGCCCAAAGCCGAGACACGTCCAGACAAAAATTCATCATATCGAAGTACAGAAAACACCAAGGTTGCTTCCGTAACGAACTAACGATTTATTTAGAAACGAGAAAAATCTGCAAGTGATTTCTTTTCTAGCCCTAATTTCATGTGAAATTTGGCTGCTCGTACACTCGAAGCAGATGGCACAAGCTAAGGTTACGGCAAATGTACTACAAACGAAGCAACTAAGTAATCCTCAGCGGCCACGGGCAGCCGTGTGGCTGCAGGTGCCGGCGCCTCGGGCTGCTCAGCCATGACAAACTCATACAACGCGCTGGCCAACCCGGCGGCCGGCGCCGATCAGCGGCCCGACCCAGTGAACCCAGTCGTGGCGCCAATTCCAGCCGAAAAGCGCGGGACCGAACGCCCGCGCCGGGTTCATGGCCGCGCCGTCGAATGGGCCGCCGGCGAGGATGTTCGCGCCCGCGACAAAGCCGATGGCGAGGGGCGCTATGGCGCCGATGCCGCCGCTGTTCCGGTCGACCGCGGTGGCGTACGTGAGCCCGAACGTCATGACGACCTCGAGCAAGAGCGCGTGCCGCTCGTGGATGCCGTGGCCGAGTGTGAAACCCATGGGGCGCTGCAGGACAAGACACATAGCATGCAAAAGTGAGACGTGGCAAACATGACGCGTATACATATGTGCAGATAACTTGCGCCAAAAAGAAATACGCAACTATTCTTGATTCTATATACAGCAATTTTTTTTGACTTTGTTGGTAGGCTTAAAAAATATTAAAATGTGGCACGAATATCGTGTACTTCAAACACGTTGTTATACTACATTTTTTTTAAAATAAATATAAAGGTTCTGTGACTGTAGCCTGAATATCTGATGCTTCTGAACCTACAGCTAGCCCTTGTGCACCAGTAGAGTATCTAGGCGCTGACCACAACTTTTCAGAACTTCCAATCCGGGAGGCTTAATTAAGGGCTAGCACCCGGACGACTGATTTAAGGGTTAGTATCAGACGTCCGGGTGTGCCACAGGCCTATATGATTATGAAGTAGCGCGAGAAGTGGGTAAAGGAAGAGCACAAGCGGTTCTTAGAAGCCCTGCAGTTACACAGCCACGCCTGGCGTTGTATACAAGGTACGCACACACGTATTTATGCTAGAAGCAATCAATCAATTTACGTCCATGTCTCATGATCATCTCGTCGCCTGAATCGAACACACTTCTCGTCTGTGCATACAGAGCACATAGGCACCAAGACTTCCGTACAAATCCAAAGCCACGCGCAGAAGTTCTTCTCTAAGGTCGTACAACATTTCCTCATGTAAAAACAAACTTTCTGATATCTCTGTACGTGCCAACTAAGAGCACGAATAGGAGTCGTAGGCATGTATGACTAGGAGTCGTATGTATGTACGTATTTATTTTCTGGTTGCTTGCATGGAGATAAAAGGCTCCATGGTGCAGTGGGCATTGGAAAAATTGTAATATCGTCGTGAACAATATGCAACATATTTTTCTACAGATGCAACACTTGCAATATCTCCAAACAACGGTTGCAACATTCTAGGATAATGGTTGCAACATCTCCGGACAACGGTTGCAACATCCTAGGACAAGAGTTGCAACATCCCCGGGCAACAGTTGCAACATTCCCAGACAACGGTTGCAACATCCTAAGACAATGGTTGCAATATCCCCGGGTAACGGTTGCAACATCACAAATCAAAAAACAAAACATCTAGAAAAAAAAACGTGTTGGAAAAATGATTCGCATCTAGGAAATATATGATGTGCATACGAACTATTTGTTTGCTAAGAGAGTTGGATTGAGTGACCGGAGTTGTCTGTGGCGAGAGAAGTGTGGTGAGCGTGTGAACAGAGGGAGAAGCAAACGAGGAGAGAAGCAAAAGCCGCCCTTCCGTCGATTTGCATTTTCGTTGCTTCTTCCTCTTCTTGTTTATAATTTAGATGGATAGAGTACGTACGTACAAGCAATTTTACTCAAGACTCACGAGTCATATCTCTCTCTCCAAGACTCACGAGTCATCTCTCGAGTAGGTGAAGAGCACTACACCGGATCGGACTGCCTTAATTACTTGCCTCTTACAAACCACAAGTAATAGGGATGTGGGATTACAAAAGCGTCCGATCTTTTTGTTTAGCGTGTGACATACGCCAGCTAGCATTATCCCTTAATTAAGTGCAAATACGGTGCTTCATGACGATAACACCAACAATGAAGAAAACAATTACCATGCCTCCCAAGGCGAACCTTAGGAGAACCGCCGCGACCACGGCGCCGAGCAGCTGCGCGGCCTAGTAGAGCACGTCGCGCCCAAACGAGATGCGTCGTCCCACGAGCACGCCGAACGTGATGGCCGGGTCGACATGCCCGCTCGACGCGTTGCTCGCCACTGCCATTGCGGTGGCCAGCGCCAGTGCGTGCGCGACAGCCATCACGAGAAGGCCTCCCAGTGTCCCCGTGTCCCTGTACAACTTCCTTGCGAATCAAAGCAAAATCTTCAACACATGATGATATCACACCGCAAAATATCGATGCCTCCATACACATGCAAGTCCGCGGTTGTGACCAAGTGTACATATTTTTTGTTGGAAATATGCCCTAGAGGCAATCATAGAGATGATTATATTTCATTATGTTCACAATATTTGATAATATGTTATCTTGTTCCTTGAATGAATCATCAGTCATGAAGATTAACGAGTATGTGACTTGTTGGTGAAGCTCTTTTTAACTTATGATGATGTCGTTCTAAAAGTATCCCTGGTCGAAAGTCACTTTGGTGGAATACTAGTGACTCTCGACCGACACATGTATTGATTGATGACCATGTTTCACGGTCATGGATATAGGGATATCGAATCAATAATGTGGACACGTGTTAGAGAACATGGTGTTGGATAAGACCCACCTTGAGACACTATTGAGATTGTTATGATTCTATGTGTCGTTAGTTGGTCTCAAGCAATGATGATGTATAATCCTTAGACACGAGATCGGCATGGTTTCCTACATGTGTAATAGCACTCTTAGGGGTTGCCAAACGCTACTAAATCGCGGGTGGTTATAAAGGTAGCTTTGGGTATGCTATGAAACATGCGAGAGGGATGTATTTGGTGGGATATGGGATTTACCCTCCTAACATAACGGAGAGATATCTCTGGGCCCCTCGAAGTGGTCGGATAAAGAAAGTGCATGGCCATGCCCTTTGGTGGTCGAAGAGTTCGACCACATAAGGTTATCTAATACTCGATCGAAAGCATTGAGCAGTCCATGGATGACACAACATCTCACAGAGTTCAACCAGGATATCGTGAGGCAAAGGGAGAATACATGAGTAGGTCGCTTGGATTCGACCGACTACGGACTAGTCGTATGGAGATACAAGCAAGTCGTGGGCGGTCGAGCGTAATCCAGAGTGGTGAAACCAAGTCGTAAGGAGTTACGAGTTGGTGCGTGATCAAATCTGAATCGTCGTATAGAGATGGGACACAGTCGTAAGTGATGAGGACACAGTGTCGTAGATCATATTGCATTAAGGTTAAATCAGATATAATTTGTGTGTATTCGGAATCGTTATGTCTGCTAAGAACCGCTTCGACTAGTGTGGCGGAAGGGTTTCGAGTCACAACAGAACTACACATGAACCTAACGGGTCACACACTTAGCGGGTGGGAACAAACCAATATGAATACGATTAAGTAAACATGTTTGGATAGGATCCGTCACGGGCTCTATATAAGGAGATGCATGAGGCTATTGGGAAAAATATAGTTGACACGAATTGCCCTCTGAAACCCTAGCCGCCATCTTCTTGAGAGCCTTCAAATGCGATTTGGTGCTAGCACACCGGCATCGGTTGTTCCTTCCTGGGCGTGTGGATACCATAGAGGCGCTTCTCGTTGTTGCGCTCAAGGGCGATCCACGATCTTCGCAAGGAAGCTGCGAGAGGTCTTTGGAGGAGGCGATCAACTCACGAGGGCGGCGGACGATCGACCCGACCACTTTGCATCAACGTCTTTGGGGACGGGACGATCAACTACGATTAGTACATCGGCGCGCTCTTCGTCGGACGGTACTCCCGACACTTCTTCCGCCTCTGCGCGTCTAGTGGTAACGATCTGTGATCATCTTCTTGCTTGGCTTCCTGGTTTACGTGGTAGAAATTTTGAATTGTTGCTGTCGTAGCCTACCCGTATCCCTACATTTTTCACGTACAGAAGCCGTAGACTTCGACCTTCGGCGGCAAAAAGACGATTTCTGGCGGTGGCTATAAACTCGACAACGCCCGGCGTAGCGGCGGCGGCGATGGGGGCTCCGTCTCGGCGTTGCTGGCACGGCGAGAAGGGTAACGAGTTGGCAGCATAACTGACGATTTTTTTGTGTGGGCGAGGTGGTGATTCTACAGTTAATTTGATGGTGACTGAACTCTTGTATTCCAACTCCAAGTCTCCAAGTGAAGTTTTGCTAGTTGGGTGGTGAGGGGTGACTGAATTCTTTGCAGCACGAGAAATTTTGGCATTTCTGGTCTCTTGCTTATCTTTTTCTTTTTTTGTTGCAAAACTAGCATCCTTCCGTTATAATTTGTAGATTTGGCTCCCGTATAGTGCACCTACCCCTAGTCCTGGCACGACAATTCATCTGCCCCTGTGTGGAGGGGGGAGGTGACCTGCCCCATATGGTGGTCGCGGCAAGAAGGGGCAGGAGAGAGGGAAGAAAAGAAAAGAAAGGAGAAAAAATACGGAAAATTTTCAAAAAAATCCAAAATTTCAAGAAAATTACATAAAAATCCTTAGAATATGAATATATTTAATAAAACATTTTTGAATTTAATTGAAGTTTTTTTTTATCCATTTAAAATAAAGCTTTGCTTAATCCAATTGGGTGCTATAGTGCCCAAACGTGCTAGCCGAAAGTTCTTTTGGCTTCTTCTGTTTTTGGTTTTTTCTCTCCTTTACGTCATGTCGTCGCCTCATCGAGTCACTCACTGTCGATGATTTCAGAAGCCAAAGCACTCATTCCGATTTGCTAAACAAATCCTGATCGTGCGTTCGCTCGCCCGCGGTATTTAATATGTTTGTTATTGCAATTTTTAGCATTTGGTACTTACTTAATAATGCGCATACATTACATCAGTCACACAATTATTCAGTCTGTACATTGGTTTGTACGCATGTATGTTACTTTCTTTGTACTGTTGTGATATAATATTTTCGTGCATGTTTTACGTGCCGCTGTAACTACACATATTTATTAGAAATGTACGTATGCTAGTATATTGCTGCAGAAATGGCCACTGTTGCCTCACGAGCACCGTGCGATGGCAACTGTTACATGCATAATTACTGTCAATCTATCATGTAATCTACATGCATAATAACTTTGTAAAATTTCACCAATACTTACTTGGTTCAACAGTATATATATTGGTTTGGTGACACAAACGTCACTCGTCACGTCCATCTAATCCCGGTCACATCTATCCAATCGATGTCCCCCTTGTCTCGTTACTACATGTGCATGCATGGGAAGCATGCATGTGAATTTAGGTGCTGAGATGGATTAGGGTTTAGGTTTAAGCTGATTAGGGTTTCGACGCTGTTTGTAGGAATTTTAAAATATAGCAAATGAGTTCAAAAAAATTATGAAATTTTATGTGAAGTCTCCAGACATAGCGTACTTGCTTACGTAAATTTGCCATAATTTTATTTGTTCGGAATTTTTCTCGTAATTTCATATAAGTGTACTATTTGTACGATCCCTTTTCCACCGAAAAACTTCACGTCCAACTAATCCCGGTCACACCCATCCAATCATCCATCCAATCGATGTCCCCCCTTGTATCCTTCTTGCATGTGCATGCATGTGAAGTTACTAAATGTGCGCGTGGGGAAGGATTCCCTCCCGCAGTAGTGGATATAAATTGGAGCGAGCAAGCGCGATTTCATTTCACAGTCACTCGCTCGTTCACTCTCTTGCTCTGTTGATTATTTTTTAGGGACATTTTAGCGTTATTATCCGCTGTTATTCGCAGGTAATTTGTATCTCCGTCGATTTTTTGTCATTCACAGATTCTTTATTAACTGCATACTTGAGTAGTTGTAATTTTCTACGCGCACCTATTATAAGCGTTTTGAAATTTTTGTAGGAATTTTGAAGTGGATGCGTACTTAAGTAGTTGTAATTTTGCAGATATTTGCTTAGTTTGATGTTGCTAGGGTACATGTTGCAATTTTTAGCGTTAAGTACTTACTTAATAATGCGCATATAGTACATCAGTCGCAGAATTATTTGGTTCGTACATTAGTTTGCGTGCATGGATGTTACTTTCTTTGTACTGTTGTGATATAATATTTTCGTGCATGTTTTACGTGCCACTGTAACTACACATATTTCTTAGAAATGTACGTATGCTAGTATGTTGCTACAAAAATGACCACTATTGCCTCACGAGCACCGTGCGGTGGCAACTGTTATATGCATAATTACTGTCAATCTGTCTTGTAATCTATTTGCTGCAATGCCATGTAATCTACCACCTAAATGAATTCGCTAATTATGAGTTGTTCTTTATTTGCAGCAATGGCATGTAATCTACCACCCCTACTTGAGGAGGCATGAGATGCCCAACATCGCTGACACGCTTAGATCGGTGGCGATGGGCCGCCAACCCTGGTGACACGGGGACCGAGGGAGACCTGGCCGTCGGACGAGAGCCAAATCTGCAAATTATGGAGGAAGGGGGCTAGTTTTGCAAAAAAAAAAGAAGAAGAAGAAGAACAGGGGGCTAGAAATGCCAAAATTTTGCAACGCGAGATGGTGGCCCTCTGGAGGGGACAGGTGGCCAGGGGGAGGGGACACATGTGGAAGGGATGACATTGGGGAGATCGACGGTTCCAAAAGCTTGAAGATTAGCAGGGAGAGAGAAGTTTCCGTATGGCATTTGAAAAACTAGGATGATAAGCATGGTACGCTATGCCATAGAGTGGTTTCAGAGACCTCGATGTGATTTCAAAAATTGTAGGGGGTTTTGTGCAAAAATGTAGTGGGATCTCGACGTTATTTCGGAAATCAAGGGGGGTTTTCGCAAAAAAAATGTGGTCGAGGACCTCGATGTGATTTCAGAAACACCGGGGGCTTTTTGTAGAAAAACTTGATGCGGAGGACCTGGATGTGATTTCGGAAACAACATGGGGCTTTCTGCAAAAAAACCTGACGTGGAGGACCTCGACGCGATTTTGGAAACACGAGGGGCTTTTCGCAAAAAAAACATGATTTGAGGACCTGGACATGATTTCAGAAAGTATAGGGATTTTAAGCCAAGAAGCGTGTAGCCTCCGGTAAAGCGATCTCTTCACCAATTAGAAAGAGAATATACTCCAATTTCATTTCATTTTTTTTCTTTGTGGAGTGCCTACTTTAACCAAGCCAAAATGGGAGATAATGGTGTTATTTAGTTAGTACTTTAGTTGAATGTTCATTCTTTCAACTTTGTACATTGAAAAATTCGCTTTGATATCAACTGAGTGGTCATTTTTTTAGCGAAACTGAATGATCAAGTTGCACGGAAAAGAAAACAAACGATCAGCATCTCACACCTGGATGCCCACATAAGCATTATAATTAAGGGCATGTGCAGTGTGAGAGGGCTAGAAAGGACACATGATTGCCACATAAGTAGGGGCTAGTTGTCCACTTTCATGGGTGGCGGCTTACTTACAGGATTAGTAATGATTGAGTTTTAATTTTAGTCGTCTTTTGGATGTAAGGGTTTCAGCCACTGTTAACTATCTTTAGTAATTTTGGTACCTTAAACGTTTAAATAAATTAGGCTATGTGTATCCTTGATGCAAAGGCCGAAAAAGCTTTCACTCTTCCATCATCTATAAAAAAGAGCCTAGTTTTTCAAAGTTTACTCAAGTGTTTAGCCTCTCATATTATTCCAAAAAAAGTGGGATCCACTACATATTAAAGAAGAATAAACCTTTCACGCACACACTCTCCCATTCACCGCCCATCCCTTCCTCTCTCTTCCCCATGCGATCTCTCTCCTCACATAGACTTGAATCCAGTACTTGTGCCGATTCCAAGAAAAATTTGCTTAGCCTCTCCCTCTCTAGTGGTTTGGTCCGGCTCCAAGAGGGCAAAAAAAATTCTTAGCTCCTGATTTTCCCCAACATTGCACACGTCCTAAGAGCATGCACAATGTTGAAATAAGAAGGGGTCCTAAAACAGAGAAAAGAGGATAGTAACAGTACAATACACTACAGCAAATTTTGTAGGTGAGCCTTAGGAGGGAACGATGCCCAGAGCTTTGGCTCTTTTGTCCTGTTTTGGCCTCCGCAGAATAGACAAAAATGGCACTGTGGTTGGATAGGCACACGACATGTGTCCCCTACAATGCTCTCGGAGCACTTCAGGACACGTTCCACTCACCGAGAGCACCTCAGCCCCCTGCACTGCACCGAGCCTGCCGCGCGCTCGGTGCACCACATCGCCCCTACCGCGTGTGCCACTTGCCCGGTCATGTCTTCACGTCGTGTCGCTGTCCCCCGGTCGTGTACCTGCCGCTCACCCAGTTCACTGGAGGTAGCTGTTGCGTGGCTTTAAAAGCCCGCGCTCGTCGCTCTTTCCCCCCACACTAGCCTCATTCGCTCGACACAGAGGGACAGAGAGGAGTGAGCGATAGACAGAGTGCGCGGCAGCGATTTTTTGTGATTTCGTTGTCGATTTGAGAGATTCTAGAGCGGTGTTTAGCAGTTGTATTAGTAGATAAAGTTGTAGATCAAGCAAAAAACTTTGAGAAGAGGTAATTTTTTCCACATGCATGTTGTATATAAATTGTGTAATTAGTGTTTGATTAGCATTTTGACAATGTTAGGAATATAGTCATCATTAATTTAGTAGTTTGTTAATTAGCCACAGATTAGGTAACAGAATTCAATAAGGATTACCAAAGTGTAGTTGTTTCGACAATGTAGGAAAATGTAGATGAAATAGTTCAAACCGTTTAGGTGATTGTGTACAAATAAAATGTTTAGCAAATATTGTGCACAAATCATGGTGTAGTGCATCTAGGAAAAAAATTCTGGTACATGTTGCGAATGTGTTTATCACGATTGTTGGCTATGTAGGAACAATTTTTAAACATAGTCGTTGATGGTTATGCTATTTTTTGACGAGCGTGATTAGGAAGATAGTCGACATTAATTTACTATTATGTTAATTATGCACTCATAAGGTAACGTAGTTAGGTCAGGATAATCAAAGTTTAGTTGCTTTGGCGATGTAGGAATTTAGATTAAGTAGTGCAAACTATTCATGTGGTTGTCTATAAATAAAATGTTTAGCATATATTGTGTAAAAATAATGGTGCAATGCAGGGGAGGTGCTCCTGGTGAGCGGCACATGTCCTGAAGTGCTCTCGGTGAGCGACAGGAGCCTGAAATGCTCCAGGAGCACTACACGAACCTAAAGTGCTTCGAAAGCACTGCAAGGGACACATGCCGCTTGCCAGTGGCGGAGGCAATGTCCCTCGGCCTAAACAGCCCGAGCTTTCCTCGTCTCTTGGTCAGTGGAGTCTTTGGGCATCTTGTGGATGGGCTGGCGAATGGGCTGCCCAGGCTTTCTCTATTCCACAACCCTAACCGGCCAACTCCCAACTCACGAGCTGACGAGCGCAAGTGGCAACAAGCCAACAAGCACGAGCGGCGGTGGCGTTCTCTTTGCTGCCTGACAAAGAATATAGATGAGCGGCGAAACCCGCCCCTGGCGGACTGGCCGCATGTACTGGCTCCTGGTTACTTTTGCTTCCTCAATTTTTTCCCCGTTTCTTCTCTTGCCTCCTTCCTTCCCCACTTCATTCTCCATTCCTCTGGTGTCCTTGCTCCTTTGGCGGCGGGCCGCCGGCGCTTAGGGTTCATGGCGCCCATCCCCACTTCGGCATTCTTTGGTGCGCTTCAGCGACCCGTGCCCTTTTGGCCGCCCGGCCCTTCCTCGCTCGCATCGCTGCTTGGCCTGCGCCTACTCTGTTCGCCCGCCCACCTCCGTGCTGCCCTCAGCTCACTGGTACTCTCCCCTTTTCTATTTTTGCTACTTCGTTTTTTTATGATTTACTGACTCATGTTCTGATTGATGTTTGATGCATATGGTTCATGCACCAGTGCCGGTACGATAGGGCGACGGCACCAACGCCGGTGGCCTGCTCTCTGTTCCCCAAGCGGGCCAACTGCCAAGCGCAAGCGTCAGGCAAGCACGAGCGGCGGTGGCTTGCCCAGGCTTCGAAAAATTCTTGACTCCGCCACTGCCGCTTGCCTATCCAATTGTGGTGCCATTTTTACCAATTTTGTGAGAAAGGAGCTAGATTTGCCATGTCGCATGCCTATCCAACCACGGTGCCATTTTTACTAATTCCAAAAAAAATAGGCTAGATTTGCTATTTCATCGCTAAAACAGGAGCCAAAAACTCTTGTGCCCAAACCAAGGACTGGTGCCACGAAAAAAAATCCATGGAAAAAATCACTGGGTCCACCTGCCAGATGCACATCGAGGTGGTCATTGCGCCACGCCGTTCCACATAACTTAGCCGCACCGTTCCACATTACTTACACTCATTGCTTGTTGATCTCTCATGCCATGACATAGATCCCCCCCGACACCGAAGCAGCGGAATCTCGCCGTCCCCCAGCATCGTCCCTGACACCGACGTAGCGGGATCCCTTTGTCGTCCCCAACCTCTCCACCCGCGGATTTTGCTTTCCCGACACCGGCACTGAGGTCAACGAAGACGTCGTGGTTGCTGGACACAGGTTGACGAAGCTGCCGCCGCTACCAGACTAGTTGACGAAGCCGTAGACGCCATCACCATCTACCGGCCTCCGCAATGATCTGCTGTTGGTTTCCACGAGAGATGGAGAAGGGCACGCCGGGGTGGAGAGGGAGTCTGGGAGGAGGAGAGCTTGTGGTGGAAGGGGATGGAGTGCAGTGGCGCAAATGGTGGGCGGTGGTGGGAAGAGCGACAAAGAGAGAATGGGAGAGAGGTGGGAGCAGACCTGTCCAAATGCCCGCCTTGCAGTGCAAAGACAAATTACCTAACTTGGGTCATCTTTGTATCGACAGAAATTTGAGGTTCGACTGTCGGACCCGGATTTTACAATCCAGAATTATCTGTGAATAACATTGCGTTATTTCCTAGATCAGTAGATAACGCTCACAGAATACATTACTGAATCATTTCATACATAACGTAGACAAAACCATTCATTATATTACAAACATCAGAGTTTACATAGACCGCATCGGGTCAAGTTTTTCAGTAGGGACGAACTAGGCCAAATGATTACATTACATAAACTGCGGAAGCAGAAGCAAAAGGGGTAGGGCACATCTCTCCATAGGCAAGCGACTGGGGAAACCAGTGTACGACCGATATTATCCAAAGACCTAGGTAATGTTGGTAGCACACGAGTACCGACTGAATCAGCTAGACTAGGGCAAGACTAGAACAACTACAGACTGAACTGCTCTTCATCAGCTCCCTGGCCTTCAACGTCT
Organism: Phyllostachys edulis; assembly: GCA_036346405.1. NCBI lineage: Eukaryota > Viridiplantae > Streptophyta > Magnoliopsida > Poales > Poaceae > Phyllostachys > Phyllostachys edulis. Next base: position 53,004,146 of record CM070552.1, on the reverse strand, counting down.
GGGTCCTCGTAATATGCATAATGTCATTGATCCACGGCTTCTTAAGGTTTGAGGGAAAGAGCGAGGATGAGCACAACAACCGTGCTCATGAGCCAATACACAATGCAATATTTATACATGCAAGGCTTTATTAAGGATGACTTGAGTTCTTTTATTTGCTAAAACAATATTTTCAATTATAATAGGTATAAATTCTTATCACTTAGCATTTTGACCAAATCACATTTTATTAAAGAGATTATTTGTGCAATATTTATAACAGCAGAGGTTACCTCCACCTTATACTTATTTTTTATTGGGGTTACATCCACCTATAACAACACCAGGTATGACTACCCTGGGAAATCCAAATTCAAGGTCACATCGGCCCGACGAAATTTTCATCCCACTCACAAAAGTTTTATAAATAGAACTAACTCTAGTAAGTTCCTATGTCTGTCCATGACCGTAGGCACGACTATTCGAACAGTTTATACTCTACAGAAATTGTGCACTTTGCCTACAATAGATAATCAGCCTGATATGTACACATGTTTCCTTAGACATGTGAATCAAGGAGAAACTATCACAAGGCCTTCACAAGTATCCCTCAGTGTTAGTTACACCCGTTAAGGTTTCATCTGAGAGTAGTTACGTTTCCACACCTACGTCAACCATGCCCCAAAACCCCCCCCTCTTGCGCCACACGACGGCTTACACCAATGACACGACCCGTGTCCATGTCGGCTTACACCAGTGACACGACTCGTGAGTCACTCCAATGGTGCAACTCGCACTAGTAGATGCAGATTATTTAGTCAGGTCGACGCCATTATAGACTTGTGGTTGTACTGTTTTACATTGGGAGGTCATCAATGGATTAAGTCCTTAAAGCCATCTAGGCGGTTTATACCATATTCCACCATTTCTCGTGCTACATCCGCATGACCATCATACCACCCGCCCAGATATGGTAACAGCAAGTTATTAGGGTTTTGAGAAGCATCAAATTAATTTATTCCCAAATACTTCAATCATTTACCTCCAAAGACTTCCCAAAACACATGTCATGTTTAAAAGATGATGGTTGGGGTAAATAAATACCCCAGTACTTAAGCAAGACTAGCATGTCGCTTAAGTAAAACCTATAGCTAGTATAGTTACCACATAATTACCAGGGTGACAAGGATTAAGTATTTCGAATGTTAAGAGATGGCATAATAATACTTAAAGCATCAAGTTGGTATTTAACTACCTTAAACATTTAACATACATTTGCATAAAGAACTTAACATGCAATTTGCTATTTTAAAAGAATATAGTTTGCATAGAATATAGGTTCAATATGATCAAAGTATTGACTCACCTGGGTCTAAGGCAAGAGAGTCTTGATAGTCTTGGTCTTGATCAATCCGGGGCTCTTCGGTGTTCTTGAACTCTACTCGGACGGTCGGGCCGAAAAAAAGAGCGGACAACTAATAAATACAAAAGAAATAATTCAAAATTTGGTTTATTTGAATTTTATCAATTTTCTGGGCTTTTGAAAATTCCCAATTTTTCGGTCTTTTTGAAAATTTTCAATTAAAGATAACCATTTGATCTTATTAAATTGCTAAAGCTTAAACTTGAAATTTTAGAAAATAAAAACAATTTAGTATGAATGAATCAAACTTTAATTAAATCAAAATTTGGTTTATTTGAATTTTATTGGCTTTTATTGGATTTAAAGTCAAAAAGAGTATTTTAAGTATTTTCTTGATTTTTCTGGATTGTATAAAGGCTTTTTTCTATTTTCCCGAAGTTTAAAAATAATTTATGTGCAACATCAAAAGCTAAATTTAAGTTAGAAATAATTTTATTAAGTTCCAAATGAGTAAAGGGATTTTTGTGAACTTTTCTTGAATTTTCGGACTTTATTTATTATTTTCTAAAAGCCTTTTTGGATTATTGTATTTTCTGTAATTCGAAAAAGCATCAAAATCCAAAAAATGCTCTGGGCCAAATCTTCTCCCCTACCCGATTCCCTTCCTCTCCTCGGCCCGACTCTCGGCCCATTCACTTCGCTTAGCAGCTCACGCCTCTCACTTCATACTCGCGACACGGTGGCCCTACTGTCGGTGTCAGCCTCCCCGTCGTCTTCCTCCCGTTGGGAGCCCATGCCGCGCCCACGTTAGCGCGCCTCATCGCCCCCATCAACGCGCATTCAATGCCCATCGTGTCGCTCCGCCCATCCCCTTCGACCGCCGCGCCAGCACCAACCTCCCCCCCAATGCCGCCACCAACTCCCTCTGTCGCCCATGCCGTTGGACCCACCGCACTGTCGCGAATCCCGCCGCTCTATCTTCTCGCCCGACCCTCCTCCATCCTCTATAAATGGAGCACTCGGAGCCCCTCGCCTTCCTCTCTCTTTTCCCCTATCTCTCTCTCTCTCTCTCTCTCTCTCTCTCCTTCGTTCGCCGGAATTTTGAGCTCCAAGTGCTCCGATCGAAGCTCTCGCCAATAATTCATCATAAGTTGGTTCATCACCAATAATGGATTTTACCTTATCTCCTTTTGCCATGAGGCAAGTAGGAGTGGAGAATAGCGATGAAGCTTCCTTGATGGCTATACCGACTAGTCCCTTCTTCTTGGGGGACTCTTCCTCATCGGAATCGGAGTCGGGGTCGCTTGACTCATCATTTGAATCATACTCTCCGATGTGAGCTTCATTTTTGCCATCCTTGTAAAGCTTCTTGAATAGCTTCTTTTTACCGTTGTATTCTTTCTTCTTGAATGGCTTCCCTTTGTCATCCTTCTTTTGAGAACAGCGAAAGCAATGTGCCCTTTTCTTCACAATTATAGCATCGAATATTGCTATATCTCTTCTTATCATTTGAGGATTGCCCCTTCTTGAACTTGTCAAAGTTATAGCTTCTATTGGTGCGCCTCTTCATGACCCTCTTCATTCTTCTCACAAGGAGTGCATACTCCTTGTCGGAGTCTTCTTCTCCATCCTCATCATCACTAGATTCCGTCTTGGCTTTGAAGGCGGTAATTTTCTTCTTTGAGGATGATGTCTCCAAAAGCTCTTCTTTGTTCTTTTTGAACAACTCATTTGTGATGAGGTTGCCCAAAAGCCCCATTGGTGTCATCCTTGGCAACTCGGGCGAGTTGAGAAACAACGTCACCAACGTCTCATATTTATCCGGAAGAGCCCTAAGCATCTTGCGAACAATATCAACATCAAGAAGGTTAGTCCCAAGGCCTTTGTGCTCATTCACAATGTTGTTTAGTCTTGAATACATCTCATTGATGTTTTCATGAGGCAACATCATGAATGTCTCATATTTAATCCGAAGCCTATGCAATTTGGCTTCTTTGACCGTGGATGTACCCTCATGGATTTTCGAGAGAGTTGTCCAAATAGCATGAGCATTTTCCAAGTTACTCACTCTATTGAACTCATCCGCGTTCAAAGCGCCAAAGAGAGTATTCATAGCTTGGGCATCTAAATGAGAGTTGCGCGTATCTTGATCGGTGGGTTCTACTGGATTAAGAGACATAGCGTAACCATCATTTACGATTTTCTAAATGTTTGGACTCATGGCCTTTAAATAAATTGACATTCTAATTTTCCAATAAGCATAATTTGAGCTATCAAAGAGAGGAGCCTTTCCTATAGCAATTCCCTCACTAGCCATCCTTTTCTCTCTTAGACGGTTAAGTCTAAATCAATGAGAGACCAAGCTTTGATACCACTTGTAGGATCAAGGATAACCGACTAGAGGGGGGTGAATAGGAGGTTTTTAAACTTTTTGATAATTTAACAAGTTTATCCAATTATTAACTTAGTCTAAACGAGATATGATTCTAGCTAAGCAATTTACCACAATAGACAAGCTAGAATTATAAATGCGGAAATGTAAAGACTAGAAATAACCACAATGACACAAGGAAGTTTTTCCCGTGGTATCGAAGACTTGCCGGTCTCCACTAATCCACGTTGAGGAAACTTGATCAATTCAAGCCGGCTCCACGAATTAAGCCTTCCCTCAATCACTAGAGGTAGCTCTTCTCCTCTCCGGATAGGCGAGCTCCAACCTTCACAAATGCCCTGTCTTCTCACAATCTCCTTTGAGAAGATCAAGAACCAAACTCAAACCGTCTAGGAGAGGCAATCTCCAAGAGTAATAGAGCAAGAGTTCTTCACTTGAAAGCGCTCTAATGCCACAAATATCAAACTCAATGAATGCTCTTTAGAACAACCTCAACTACCTTTGCAAATGGAAATGAATGCTCTCAATGAGTAGGAAACAATGCAAAGGGCTCAAGAGATGTTAAATGAGGCTCAACAACATTTTTAGTTGCAGTGGGTGAGGTATTTATAGCCTCCACCCACTGCACTAGCCGTTGGACATGAAATTCCCAATTTTTGATGAGCAGTCGGTCCACAGCATTAGTGCGGTCGGTCCGAGCCTCGATTATAACGGCCGATCGTACGCATTTAATGCACCAAAAATAGCCGTTCTGGTGAGGTCGGTCGTCCATGAGCAAACATGCGGTTAGTCAGCCCTCTGAAAAAACTAATTCGTTTTGAAGACTCTCTGGAAAAAGCTGACCACATCCAAGACCCGTGGGTGCGGTCAGTCCACACATATACCGGCGGTCAGTCCGGCCTGGCAATTTTCAACTGAAAACCTTCTCTGGAAAATGTTGACCGCGTCCAAGACCCGGTGCGATCGGTCCGCCAAAGGCCGTCGGTCGATCGAGACGGAGAATTCACCAAAACCGTAAAATCCTCCTTTGGAAATCTTGGCCGTCGTTTTGGTCAAACAATCCGGCCGATCCGCCATATAACGTCGGTCGGTCCGGACTCAAAAAAATTCAGCAAATTTAAATTGAGGCAAAACCAAAAACAAATCCAAGATTAAACCAATTAAGATTTGAGCAGTTGTGGCATCGTTCACTTTCAAGGTACTCAATTCTTGAACCCTCTTTCTGATCTGGTTGTCTAGCCTATAACCCAGTCTTCCAACCAATTCACCTAAGACCGGTAAAATGAAAAGATCCTAGACTATTGTACCTTGCCTTTGAACCAAAAGATCTTCATGTAAACCTTTCACGTGCAATTCCCGGTCATCAAGAGCGCCAATGGGACTTAACCTTGTACATACTCAATAAATACGTTAATCCCATATTCACATATTGTCATTAATTACCAAAACAATTTTTAGGGGCCTAGATGCTTTCAATCTCCCCTTTTGGTAATTGATGACAACACACTAATATATGAAAGAATGATTGTTTTGAATATCTTGTGAGTGTATATTCTATTGATGACTTAACAACGAGATAATTCTTGCAATAAGCTTTAAATGAGTCTCGAGAATTATTCCTTGCTAAATCTGTTTAAAAGCTCCCCTAAACATGTGCATAAAAGGTAGAAATTTTTGCAAGCACAAGTAGAGATTTTAGAAATTTTGGCGGAGTTTCTTTTACATGATAGAACTTGAGGAAATGCAACATTATATAACATTACAAACAGCATTTCAAGAGGGTAATATAACACAAGATTAACCAACAAGTTCATCAAGATAACATTGAACCGATTATAAGCATATAAGTGTATATCATTCAACCAAGCTCATAGATGGTAAAGCATTAAGCGTTCATATATATAAGAGGTTCAATAAGCTTACAATCATAGCAAAAGAAAGAGCAATAAGCTTATCCTCTAATTATTACACACAAAAGACCACAGAAGTCCAAGTCCAACAAGCATTCGACAACATTCGACAACCATAACTAATAGATATAGGGATATATAGGACCATATAAAGCACTTCTCCCCCTTTGGCATCAACCACCAAAAGCTACGAAGTAGGGGGAGGAGGAGGAGGAGCCGATCGATGTAGAAAGTGCATGGGAGGAACAATCGTCGACGCCGAGAATAAATAACGATCTGCTTTCGATCGGCGAGGCGAGTGGTCATTTCACCATGTCGATTGAATCCTGAAACCAAACCAACCATCGATCTAAGCTGAAGCACAAGAGAGTTGGGTGCTCCACGGTTGCCTAGCGAGAGTCCAAAGACGAGTAGTGCTCTCAAGAGTATCCATGCGATGATCCAAAACCTCTGGCGACGATCCATTTGTATCAAAGCGAGATACAATCGTGTTGATACCAATATCTGAAACCTCAACAATCTTTGGATCAAGTCCACCTGTTCTTTGGGGAATTTGGTGAGGAGAGGCGGGAGCATCAGCAACTGGGTGAAGAGCCCTGATCCTCAAATCTCTCTAGTGGTCACCCTCTGGCTTGTACTGTTTGTGAGGAAAGGGAGTGGTACCATCAAAGTTAGTGGTCCTCAAAATGAGCATCATGATGTAAGGAGCATAATACATCCTCTTTCCCAAATCGGTGTGGCGGGATTACCTTTCGGTCAAGATTAAGTGCATAATATCAAACTTCTTTCCTTGCATCACATAATCTATGACATTCCAGGCATGTCCTCTAATAGCATCATTGTTGCCACTCCTCGGCAAGATGGTGGCCCTGATAATTCTGTTAATGACACTAGGGAGAGGCCTCAGACCGGTAACCTTACCAGGGACAACTCTAGCAACATTAGGCTCATAGAACTGTATCTGCTCCGGAGTCTGCGGCCTGAGCTCAAGGTGAATCTTTACATACTCACGTGCTGGCAGATTTAGGGCTTCCTCAAAGTGACGCTTGGTGGCCGTGTAGCGCCTCGAGCCTGTCATCCAAGTCACAGTGGCCAAGGAGGATGGGATGTAAACAGTAGCATAGAACTGACGGATTACCTCCTCATTGAAGTTGCACTTGATGCTAACAAGCCCATCCAAGCCGACATTGCAGCGAGTGTACAAAGTCGCATCTGGGTTTGTTCGTTGAGATATGACCAATTTATGTATACGGATTGCAAAGCGCTTGTGAAGCACCACTTGATTGTAGCAATCTTCACGGAATTGAGTGTGAAATCTCTCATCTTGGTGACCTAAGGCCGCTCATAGGAGATTGCATTCGAGTTGCTTGAAATCATCATTAGGATTGCGTGAAGATTCACACGAGGCTCGAGCACAAACTCCATATCGGCATCTTCTTCTTCTTCCAAATGTTCCTTTGGCGCTAGGTACGGAGGACAAGGACGGCGAGGAGTCCGCTTGTCGCTATCGGAATGCTCAGCCGAGGGCGATGAGTAGTTCGGCGGGGAGGACGAGGCGAAGATGCCTCGGGATTAACAGCGGTCTTGGTCCTTGCCATGGTCCTTTGGAGGGATGGACAAGACAATCAAGGAGTGATTTGAATTGAAAGGAATATGGATTATCAAGATGATAAAAAAGCGAAGCTTTTACGTCGGGTCGACTAGCCAAGAAATTGTTGGCGTCGGTCCGTAGGTAACCGGACCGACCAAGACGCAACTGTGCCGGTTAGTCCGCCTTAAAAAACTAGGGTTTTACCATAAGCACGGAAATTCCAAAATGCGGGATAATCAGGCAATCAAGGTCATGTAGGAGACAATGGGAGCATTCTCTAGGATCTATTTACAAACTAGGAGCGATTAACAAGATAATATCGAGATTGAGCGATTAATCGGAGGAAAAAAACCTTGCGGCGGAGGAGATGTAGAGAAGCCGGCGACGAGGAGAGGGCGATCGGCGGTGAGGAGGAGCCACGGGCGACGGGGACGAGGAGGCGATCCTAGGAGGTGATGTGGTTTAGAGGAAGAAGAGAAGAACCGTCGGGGAGGAAATGAGATGGAACAAGCCGGGTTGGTGAGAGATAAGGAAAAACGCCCAAGATTAAGCGCCAAGGGATGATCGACGAGGCAAAGCCGGTCGATCCGACCTAAGCTAACGGGTTGACCATGATTAAGCTTGCGGTTAGACCGCACCTGGAGACTTTTGAGGATTTTTGCAGAAATTTGTGTTGTCTTTGCTCCATAGACTTAGCACACAACATAAAAATATCTTGGAGCAATTTCAACGACATTAGATCAACAATTGAGTTTTGAACATATGTTTTTAAGAAAATAGAGCAATTTTTGAAGGAAAACGATTTAAGGAGATAAAACAAGCAAACAACGAGATTTGTCACTTGTGAGGATATGTATGAGAATGAAATACTATTTGGAAGCAATATATGATGGAAATCATTGCCTAAATAGCAATACTCATTTTATGCTAGAATTGACTCAAGTGTATTTTTCGGGTTTTGAGCTATTTTTGAGCGAGATTCAAACTTTAAAAACTTTGATTTGGTTGAGAGTTTGAAAAACTTATGAATACGAAAAAGGTCACGGATAACCATCTTTACCTTTTTCCTTTTGGGAGCAAGATCAAATTCCTTTTGGAAATACTTTTGGGTGAAAAGCCATTTTTGGTCAAAAACAAGATAAGTAAGAAATAGTTTTTGGCCAAAACTTGATTTTTCTTTTAAGATAGATAATTTTGAGATCTTTTCAACCAAAAACCTTTTCAACCAAAAACCATTGATTGTTTATATTATTTTTAATCATTGTAAATAGCAGTAAATTATGAAAATGCGTAGAAAAATACGGTAATATTATGAGAATTTTGCAACCATTTTGTGCAGATTACCAGCATAAATATGTACAAGATTGGCATCATGAACCGGGAGTTTGAAGAGCTGGCCCAGCATGGCCAGAATTGCTTGACTTGGGCCATTGACGTTGAGATTATACTTAGGGCCAAGAAGCACTGTGCTGCTATCGGGTTTGGCACCTCAAAAGATGTCAATCCCACTGCTGAGGAAAATGATCAGGCACTTCACTTCCTCATACCATCTTTGCCTAACGCTCAAGAATGAGTATATGGTGGATAAGAACACGCTAGCTTTGTGGACTGCACTGAAGAGGCGGTTCGAGAAGGTGAAGTACACCATTCCTTCTCAGGTAGAGCAGGAATGGACCCGATTACGGTTTGCTGACTTCAAGACCGTGGGAGAGTATAATTCTGCTTTGCATAGAATTTGTACCAGTCTTCAACTCTGTGGTAAGGTAATCGCGGATGAGCATAAGATTGAGAAGACTCTCTTTATCTTTCACCCGAATGCGGTGCAATTCGCACGCAGCTATTATCAAGGTGGCTACAAGGAGTATGCCGAATTAATTGACATTATGCAAGTTGCGGAAGCTCAAGATGATGTTCTAAGGAAGAACTACATCTCACAGCCGCCTAGTAGCGATGTTTGCCATGAAGCCAATGCTAGCAGTTACAAGGTGAGGAAGCCTCTCACAAAGGAGAAGGGCAAGAAGGGTAAGGTCATGGGTCGCAAGATCAAGCCAAATGCTGAAGCCAAGAAGGACAAATGACAGCATGAGTCACACCTCACCATTGCATGCACGGATGATCCACATCCATTAGTTGCACTCATGGATGTGGACAGCCTAGTAGTAGCCCCCATCACCCCTCCTTTGAACATCACAGCGGCCGCAGCCGTAGTTGCCCAAGAGGAGAAGATCACCATGGAGCAGATCGAGGCAGAAGTTTTTAAGTACTTCGTTGATTCAATCTAGTGCACGCATTGCACTTAGATCTTTTATAGTCACTTACAGTTTGTGGTTGTGATAGAACATTGAATTATTTCATTCTTTGAATAATGGTTGTAAGCTCTAGGAGAGCAAAGCATTAAATTCTTGTGATAAGTCCTGCAAGGCTTATATTTTCTTTCCGTATTTATAATAACAAGTTATGTTATGATATTTGAAGTGTTTTTATTTATGTGTTGATTACTTCCTACTACATATTAATAAAATACTTTGTATCAGAATGTGTGTAGCGCCCTATGGAGGAAGTGTGCTTAGCGGAAAGCGGTATAACGAATACCATCTTGAGAGAGACGAAATTCTTTCAGTCTATCAGCAAGAATGTTGGTAGTCTTACGACAATCACATGCAGCGATACTTGTATAGTAAGCTCAGGAAAGGTCACAATTATACTCCCAATGGGCACAACTTTGGTCATTAAAGAAGCCTTATTGTATCCAGAATTGACTAGAACTCTCCTAAGTTTCAAAGATATTCGCGATAACGGTTTCCACGTAGAGACTGAAGAAAAGTATGGTAAGAAATACTTGCTCATTACAAAGCATGAAGAAAGTGAAAAAAAGGGTATTAGAACGACTTTCTTATATGAAACTGGGCTATACTATACTAATATTAAGGCACCTGCAGCCTATACTGTCTTGAAAACCATATTTAGAAGTTCTGAACTTTTATGTCTCTAGCATGATAGATTAGGCCACCCAGGTCTTAGGATGATGAGATATATAATTAAAAATTCACATGGACATAATATTGATGTAAAGAATTTATCAAATCAAGAAGATTTTGTGTGCCCCGCATGAGCCATCGGAAAATTAATTACTAGACCTTCTGCTTTGAAAGTGAAGGATGGAGTCCCTGCATTCCTGGACCATATCCAGGGAGATATTTGTGGTCCTATACAGCCCCCCTATCAGGGCCATTTAGATATTTTATGATGATCATCGATGCTTCCTTGAAATGGTCGCACGTATGTTTATTGTCTACGAGAACCCATATTTTTGCAAAGCTAATCTCGTAGATAATTAAAATTAAAAATAATTTCCCTGATCATCATGTGAAGTCCATCAAAATGGACAACACCAGAGAATTTACTTCGAAGGCATTGATGATTATTGCATGGCAATGTGAATTAACGTTGAGCATTCTGTATCTCATGTCCACACCCAGAATGGACTAGCAGAGGCATTAATTAAAAGGATTAAATTTATTGCCCGACTGATTTTGCAGAATTGTAATTTATCAACTACATGTTGGGGACACAGTTCTACACACAGCAACTCTCATCGGCTTTAGACCATCAGCATATAACATCCATTCACCTATGCAACTAACGCAAGGGTGAGCACCGAAACTTTCTCATCTTCGCAAATTTAGGTGCAAAGTTTATGTACCTATACCCCCACCACAGCGTACTGCAATGGGTCATCTCCGAAATTCTGGGATATACGTTGGTTATGAGACATCACCCATAATCAGGTATTTGGACCCTATGACGGGAGATTTGCATACTACCTGATTCACTGATAGTATATTTGATGAGGATAGTTTCCGGTCATTAGGGGAGGAAATCAACCCATTGATGAAAAATATCGGGAAATAACATGGCAAACCACATGAATCCATGCACATAACTCGCGCATTAGTGAAGCAAATAGAGAAGTCCAGAAGATAATTGATTTACAAGCATTAGCGAATCAACTACTTGACCACTTTAGTGATTTGAAGAGCGTGACCAAGTCGCATGTGCTTACACACAATGCACCAGAGAGGGTTGAAATACCGAAAAAAGTTGAAGGTATCCCTAATCCCGTCCTGAGACCTCAGAAAAAGACGAGAACTCCGGTCCCTCGAATCCTAAGTAACCGGAGACGCCTGGTGAAAAAGGATATGAAGGGACTTGACACAGCCAATCACCGAAGTTCTCTAGAACCAGAAGGGGAGCCAGTTGAGACCTAACACTAGTATGGAACCTTCAGAAAAAGGCATGCCGAATTTGAATATTCCCACGGAGGGAGAAACCAACACACATGTGTACGCACGCATCGGAGCTGAAAAACTAAAAGGACTTGCCTCCATAATTGGAAGTAGCGGTGGACAAGTAGAAGCATTAGAAGAATCGCTCCATAAAGAAATAACTATAAACTATATGACCACAGGAGAATCTATGAATAGGACAACAGTCAATATCGACATTTATTTTGCAAAGAAAATTGCCACAATCATCGATCTTGATCTAGAGTCTGCATTGCTCGCTGAATGTAAGAAAAGATCAGATTGAGAAGATTGGATGAAAACAATAGAAATTGAATTATTATCTCCGAATAAAATAGAGGTGTTTGGGCCTATAAGCCGCACGCCTCCCTATGTGCACCCTGTAGGACATAAGTGGGTATCTATTCGAAAGAGAAATGAAAATAATGAAGTTGTAAGATATAAAGCAAGGCTCGTTGCACAAGGTTTCACTCAACATCCAAGAGTTGATTATGAAGAAACATATTCCTCGGTTACAGACGGAATTACCTTTAAATATTTAATCTCAATGGCAGTGAATTTGAATTTAGAAATGAAATTGATGGATGTGGTAACTGCATACCTTTATGAAAACTTGGATTCAGACATTTATACGAAGGTACATGAAGGTATCCCTATTCCGAACCAAGATAGAGCAAATAGAAATATGTATAGTGTGAAACTCAAAAAGTCACTGTATGGACTTAAGCAATCAGGCATGATGTGATATAATCACTTGAGCGACTTTCTATGGAAGAAAGGATACACGAACAATGAGGATTATCCTTGTGTATTTATACGATGATCCCAGAATGGATTTTATATAATCTCAGTGTATGTAGATGATCTGAATATTATTGGAACCTTAGAAGATATTAAGGAAGAAAGCTCTTACATGAAGTCGGAAATCGAAATGAAAGATTTGGGTAAAACAAAATATTGCCTAGGCTTGCAGCTTGAGCATGCCCCTGAAGGGATATTAGTGCATTAGTCAGCCTACACTCAAAAGGTGTTAGAAATGTTCAGCTTTGAAAAGGCATACCCTTCGAAAGTACCGATGATCGGGAGATCTTTGCAGCAAGACAAAGATCTGTACATACCTAGAGAAGAGAGAGAGAAAGTCCTGGGACCGGAATTCCCTTACTTAAGTGCAATAGGAGCACTCATGTATTTAGCAAACTGTAATAGACCGTACATTGCATTTGCTTTGAACCTATTAGCAAGGTATAGTGCAGAACCTACCAAAAGACATTGGCAAGGAATAAATGACATCTTCCGATACCTCCAAGGAAGCAAAGACCTTGGTCTGTTCTACAGAAACAACCAAGACCTGACTATGATTGGCTATGCAGATGCCGGGCACCTGTCGGACCCGCATACAACCAATTCGCAAATATGCTATGTATTCCTATGTGGTGGAACTGCAATTTCATGGAAATCATCTAAGCAAAGTCTTGTATCGACTTTGATGAACCACTCGGAAATCATAGCACTGCACAAGGCCTTTCGAGAATGTGCTTGGCTTCGGCAGATGATTCACCACATCCAGCAATCACGTGGATTGAATACCGCACCAACTCCCACTATTATCTATGAAGATAATGCAGCTTGTATTACACAAGTGTAGATGGGTTATGTGAAGAGTCATCTCACAAAGCATATCAACCTCAAGTTCTTCAATGCCCATGAATTGTAAAGGATGGACAAAAGTAAAGTACTACATACTAAGTCATGTGAAAATCTTGTAGATTTATTCACTAAGTCATTTCCAGCGTCTAGCTTTGAAAGATGCATACGTGGAATTGGAATGATGAGACTTAGAGAAGTGCAAAATTCAAGGGGGAATCTTCACGAACTCATTATTGAAACTTGATCACGAAAATCGAGTACCCAAAGAATAAATTCTAGAGATTAAATGAAATTGAGTGGATTGTACTCTTTTCTCTTGACGAGTTTTTCTGAAGTTTCTCAGCTAAGGTTTTTAACGAGGTAATTCGTGCAACACAACAGAACGTGTATCATGTACTCTTTCTCCAAATTTTTCCCACCGGGTTTTTGTAGAGTTTTGACGAGACATGAAAATGTGAGGCTGGGTGCCTAAGGAGGAGTGTTAGGAAACCATAGGCTTGGTCCAGCAGTCGGCCCGTAGGGTGGACGCCACATCCAAAACCCTAGCATGATCTTTTAGTCTATAAATAGGGGGTGCTAATAATTGTAAAGAGCTGCTGAAAAGAAGTAACAAAGAAGAGAAAGAGCCCATTATAACTCTGTGTGGTCATGTATTTTCTGTACTCTGTATATACGATTCGACTTCGCCTGTAAAGTGATTGATTGGACTGGACTCATCAGCGATTATTCCTCCACGCTAAACATTGAGCGTGCCCTTTGGGAGCACACTGATAATAGGCCCAACTAAACCTGCTTGCCACTGACCAACAAGCCGGTATCTGAATTCTGAAGTATGCTTGTCCACATCCTCCTCGGCCTCGGCCTCGGCCTCGTCCTCGGCTCCTCCTCCACCGCTCACTCCCCCGCTGCCCCGCAGAGAACCAATGAAACCCTAAACGGCCTCTCCGATTCAGGCATCCGCGCGCTTCTCCTCCTCCTCCTCCGCCTCCAAGAGGGGTCAGTGCTCTGCCCTCCATGTTTCTCTCGTTCATATTTGGTTTACTCATGGAGGATTTAAACCTCCCTCCCGATTCAAGAACACCATTGGTTCTATTCGAAATGCTTGTTTTCTTTACACTGGTTATCGGCTTGTGTCAGGATCTGTTTTTTTTTTGGTTCGTAAAGGCTGCATTTACTGCTATATATGGAGTTAGTTCGCTTGTTTTAGGGGTTCTAATTCTGTTATTTTACCCCTTTCTTTTCAGTCATTGCTGACATTTCTGACACCGTTGCACGGTCATGCTATCGGGCTCGCCGCGGGAAGACGCATGTGGCTTCTTTGTCTGCTCAGGAGCCACCCAAAGGCCCGAAGAGAGTAACAAGAGAAGAAAGAAGGGTTAGGGTAGATGTATTTGTTGAAAAGTACGGTAACTCAGTCTGGACAGCATTTCTGATTGTATTTTATTCACCGGCATGCATTGCGCTTTGCTTGTGCTGCCTTTATAGCTGAAAATTCGAATCGTTTCTAATCTTGGCTGAAGAAGTCGAGAAGGAACAAGTCCTTACCTTTCGTCCTGTAGAATTACATTCTATATTTACTAGCAGCGCCTAAACAGTAAACACCTGAGCCAATCGATCAATTTAGTTCAGACGTAAGCTTCATACTGCTGGAGGTGGTGCTTGATATTGCACATTGCTGTGTTATGTGTAGTACAATTTCGTTGTCTTATTCCAGAAACATGACGTAACCAGCCAGCGAATGCTTGACAAACTTAGCTAGGATTGGATCCAAGCAAACTGCTGGTTCAACTAATGAAAACTTGAAAAGTGAGCGATTTACACTGAATTATGTGATTTATGGAAGTAGGCTATTCTAACAGAATTTGCAATTGTTCTTGCATGAAAACCTTTTAAGAATTATTTTTTATAGATATACGTGAAGAAATCTGAATAAATTTCAGAAGACTTGTTCTGGCCAGTTTCTGGACAAAACCAGCCCATTTTGTCAAGTTTCGACCAACTGTTAGCTTAACTTAAATTTTCAAACAACCTGTACCATGCTGATTCTCGTTGTAACCAGCTGGAAATAGGTGCTTCTAGGAATGGACTCAGTTGTGCTTGTAAATCCGATGCTTATGCTTGGTTCTACTATTCAACGCAGTTACAGGGCATCAAATGAAGGAAAATTTCCAAGTGCTACATCTGTTCGTCAACAGGTTGGAGGGTCCTACTGCACAGTGCGAGAATTACTCCAGGAATTAGAGTATAATCAAGACTGAAGAGTGATGGCAGAAATATTTCTTTCAAATCAGAGAGCTTCAAGGGAAAACAGGGGCTTAACAAAATGGATCTCTCCACAAGAGATGCTGGCACCAGCTTCAAGGGTATAAAGGAAGAAATGACATTTTATTACAGATAACTTCTCCTCTTTGTGACTTTGTCCCTTTGTTTTAGTTCACATTATTAGTTATTGTCACTTTGATCTCTTAATTTACTAGGAGGGCATGTGTTATCATGTGGTAATATAAGATCAGACCTCAGAGAGATACTACAAGGTTCCAACATATAGTTGTACTTTAATCTTGTGCTGTTGTGCATGGCAAATAATAGAGGTGCGGTCTGAACCTTGAAACACGGTTCCAGTGGTACAAGCTTGTGTGCGCTTCTGTTGGAGAGTCCGTATTAGATCCTAATAATGAGTTGTATTAGATTAGGACTCTACTTTGAGACTATAAATAAAGGGTGTGAGATCCTACGGGAGACACACAATAATTCTCTGAAAACAAAATGGTATTAGAGCCCTCGTTCCCATCCACCACCGAACCCTAACCCTAGCCCCCCACATACCTCAGCCGCCACCGACGTTGTTCCTCTTGAGCCACATTGTCGTTCCCCCTTCCTTTCGTCTTGCCGCCGCCATCCGCCGCCATGGACGAATCGAGACGTCTGTCGCTCGGGCAGCCATTGCTTCTTGCGCCTCCAGCGTGTGGGCCGCCGCCGCCGCCAGTCACGCGGCGACCACTCGGGCCTCCGGCGTCGCCGACGGTCGCGTGGGCCATCGCCGCTCGGGTCACGTGTGTGCCGCACGGAAGGCCGCCACCGCTCTGGCGAGCACGAAGCCGGACCCGCCGAGAAGCCGCCGATTTGAAGAGAGGAGCAAGATTGGGGAGAAGAAGAAGGTTCTGTTCGGAGACATAAGCCGAACCGAAGAAAGAAGAGCGTCGCCTTCCTGATCGGAGGAATAAGAAAGAAGGATCTTTTTTCTTTGGATGCTCTGACTCGGCATGATTTAAGCTAAGCTCGTGAAGGTAGTCATGCGAGTTCTGAGAACATTGATCGTGAAGAACTACTGTGATCGTGGGAGATCTGCTGCATATCTTGGTAGTAATTGGCATTGTTCTGGTTGTTTGAAAAGATGACCCCCGAGGAGATTGAGGCTGCGAGGAAGGAGGAAGAAGCCGCAATGAAGGCGGTAGAAGAGAGAAGGAAGGCTGTTGTTGAGACTACTTTCTCGCTCGTAACTCAAGGTGACATGAGAAGCATGTTGCAGGACCTCTTCACGATAGGTATGATAGGTCAGAAATTCGGTCTTGAGGTCATCGACTTAAAGTCGGGTGATGCCAAATGATGTGAAGTTGGAAGGAAATAAAAATTACCTGAGTTGGTCTAGAAGGGCACAACTAATTCTGAAGACGAAGGGGATGAAGCACTACCTGCGGGAGACTTGCGTTGAACCTGCAGACAAGGCGAGCATGGATCGGAGGATGTGGAACACTACCAACTCTGTGGTGGTAGCTTGGTTGCTAATTCGATGTCTCCATCCATCGCTCGGATGGTGGAGATGATCAGAGTCTGCCGGCGATATGGAAGGCGTTGAGTAACATGTACTCGAGGCGGAAATGTGATGATGATGGTGGAGGTCGAGGGCAAGGTGGAGGCCTCAAACAGAGGAGAAGACTGTCGAGAGTATGCTTGTGAACTACAAAGAACTATGGGCGATTTAGATCACTATGATCCATTGCGCTTAACATGTCTTTGGTGATATTGAGGTTTGCAAGGTGTGGCTACAACGCAGACGGGTTACACACTTTCTAAAGGGACTGAACCCAAAGTTTGAGAATAGAAGAAGTCGCCATGTTTCACTTGGCAAACACGCCTACTATGGAGGAGGCTATTTCGCTATGGTGTAGGAGGAGGTTAGACTACGAGTAATGGGGACAACACCGGTCAGATCCGCATATGCCATACCGGATGATAGAGAGTGCTCTTGACGATCGAATCGCCGATCTTCTGAAAATAAACGAGGAAAATGGCGTGGAATATCACGGAATGGAATGGGGTCGCTCTTTATTTATATGAACTGGATTTACAAGATGTGGCTAAGTACTACCCTGAATTACCTTGAATGGAGGAATGTAGCAAGACAAATCGGACTTAGAATATGAGTCTAAAGTGATTATCTAGCTTCTAATTCCACCGCTTAGGCTTCGTGCATATATTTGCCTTGGTCTTGTTTTGTGTGTAGCCTATCGTCTCCTTCTTGTCTCTGTTGTTGTCTCTTGTGCTTCACCTTTAAATAACTTCCAAGAGGTGGCGATTACTCTGGAGAAGACGTCCTCGGTGAAGCGTTACGACCGGTTTGAGCGGTAGAGAAGTTAGCAATGTGCTAACTTCCTTGCGATTGCTTGTGAAAAGCTTAACCGTAGGGTGGTTAATAGTCGATGTCTCGGGGTTGTACCATCGCATGGTTTGGAGCGATAACACGTGTTCCATTCATCATACGATAAGAAATACCGATTCAATAATTTCTGGCGGTTATCCGGTGAGGATTAGGCACAAAGCCTCATCCCACTGTGGTACCCATTAAGTAACCTTTGGAATACTAACGACCGGGGAGGTCGTCGGTCTTAGGGGTTTCTGACCATGAAGACGTATGGTCTTTTATTATATATTAAAATAATACATAGATGTTTTAATCCTCGTCGGCTAGCCCCTAACTTTAAATGAACTGGTCGTGTATATACCTTTTCCGATGAAATCGTATCAGGCGAACCCATTTAATGTAAGTGGTATACTGAAAGTGTCTCAGGTTCACTTTAAAGTTGAGAACTTGCCTTGG
The DNA here is from genome assembly GCA_036346405.1 of Phyllostachys edulis. NCBI lineage: Eukaryota > Viridiplantae > Streptophyta > Magnoliopsida > Poales > Poaceae > Phyllostachys > Phyllostachys edulis. The sequence goes on along the minus strand of CM070552.1, from coordinate 52,985,862 downwards.
GAAGCGAAGAGTTCCTCTGTCGCTTGAACAAAAAGAAGCTTTTTGTCGGTTGGACTTTGTAGAAATCCTTGAAAGTATCGGAAGGTTATAAGATCTCCTCTCATTTGGGCTCTTAGAATTTTATGCTTCCGAATCCCTTCGATCCTTTAGCTTCTCGCCAAGAAATCCTCCGAGTCTTTTCTGTTCTTGAGCCACAAAGTCTCCAACTTTTGCTACTCATTCTTGAGGATTTTCGCCATGTCGGGCAGATTACAAAGTGGTTTCCTTGAATTGGGCAAGAAAAACTTCGAGGCCTTGAAGAAGATGGGAATGCTCCCAGATAGGAATCGATTAATTGGAGACCGCGATGGAGAGCATTTTCCGAGCCGTGAAGATGAGGAAATCCTGTTTTCTCGCCTACATCGAATGTGAAATTTGATTATTCTGACACAAATTCCTCCTCCGCTTCTTGAACATTACGGGGTGGAATTAGTGAATTTGGCCCCAAATTCGATCGCAAATATCGATATTTTAGCATATTTGTGCGAGGCATACCGGGAATACAACCGAACTTGAAGCTCTTTAGTTATTTCTACCGCATGGTGATGGGAAAATCTGCGGCAAAACTCGGCAGCGACTCTGGGGAATGCACATTGCGTCTTCATGACGGAAGGCCGATGAGTACATCCTCATGTCTGCGAAATCTTCGTGGTCGTCATGGAAAAAATCTTGGTTTTACATGACTTCTGAAGACGATGGCCTCTACTTGGCGGAACTAGAGCAAGTGAAAACCCCAAATGGAAGGAGGCCGTAAAGAAGACGAGGATAGTCAAAAGATGGGCGGATGCCATCTATGACTTCTTGGTCGAGCGACTTAAGTGGCATGTGGTGAAGGATTTCACCTTTCGTCGATTAGCCCATTGAAGCTCAGGACTCATTCCTGCTCTGGTGCCTTGATCGTGATGAAGCTACCTCGGAAGGTGGTAAGTCTTTGAGATAAATTCGATCGGTATTTTGATTTGATTAATGTATTACCTTAAAATCTGTCTATTCTTCCTACATTAAAGCTCTTTCCACAGGAAATTAGAGAACGAGTCGATGATCTGTGCGGGGAGCTCGGAGAAAAGGTGAATGCCCCAAGATCTTAGCCAGTAACTCCTATTGAAGGAGACTGCAAGGCTTAAGGTAATTTAATCAAAATTCCTTTTACCATGTGTATACATATATTCCACCAGATTTCCAATCGTGCTCTACTTTTCTGCATCGGTCGGATTATGAATCATACAATCTGGTGAGGATCAACGTCCCACCTTAGTTCCGACCGAGTCGTGCCACGAGGCACTTGAAGGAGATGAATCCTCGAGGTAATAGAACATTTCGAATCATATATGTACGAATTTTTAGATAAAGGATTTCTTCACCCAATCAAATTTGTTCTTTGATTTAGGTGGATAAGCTGAGGGCATGAGAATATAATCTGCGGAGGTCAGAACTCAGTGGTGGTCGTGCCACGACCTTACGGTTATTCTTGAAACAAGCGATCCGAGATTGATGAAACCACTCCTCCCACCGGATAGTCGAATGCGGTCCTTGATGAACCGATCGAGGACATAGCTTCCGACATCTTGTTGGAGGATGTGAGGTTCAACAAACCTTGCCGGTCCGTAACCAAAGAAAATTGGAGGAGAAGAAAAGGAAGGCTAAGCGGCACAGATTTCTCTCTTGCAAGTTTGAGTCAAATCCTGAGATTAACAAGGTATGTACAAATGAAAGTGGTCGATAAGTATGTACCTCTAATAATTCCTTGATGATTTGATACTTTGAACTTCCCATCTTCGGTTTGCATAGGTCTTACGGTGTTCGGTCGTTTCAGGCTGTGTTCTTCCCGAGGACTGCACTGTGGAAGTTCAGGCAGAGCACTTCTCGGGACAAAGTTCCCGAGGAAATAGTGGTCGAAGAAGCCCTCGGCGGTGACAAGGGCAACGGTTGAGTTGGATCCTTTGGTGATTGAAACCCTTTACGTGGAGGTAGATGCCTCTGAGAGGTCTCAACAGTTTCGATCATTTGTTGATAACCCTTCCCAACCTAACAAGTTCCTTTTAGTCCCCGATTTATCGAGGATAAGGAGCTTGATGAGGCGGCGAAAGTATCGGATACTCAACTCAAGATGCACCTCGATTTGATTTTTGCCGGTTATAATGACCGAGCAATTCGAATAAGTATTCTCGACCAAACTTCATAGCTCATCTTTAAAAAGTTTATAAGAAACTTAAGAAAGAGAACGCTATTTGTGTAGCATTTGGTCGAGAACTTTCTTCAGGATCGGAGGATGACCCAATGAGTTAAGGACTTGGAGCAAAAGCACTCCGAGTTGGAAAGTAAGAACTTTTCCTTTTGAACTTTTGTTTCTTGTTCAATACTTTGCTCCTCTACAATTATTCTCCTTATCGTATTCGATAGATCCGGAAAATAAAAGAGGAGGTTGTGGTGAGAAAGCCAAGACACTCTTCTTGAAGAAGAAATAAAAGCTAAAGACCGGTCATTTCTCAAGCAAGTTCACTAAAGACCTATTGATCGTTGAAGCAACGACCAAATATGAAACACTTAGCAAAACAAATGAAGGTAATATGTCGTAAGCTTGATTTTTCCTTCACTTATGCTTGTGTTCATTAAGCGATTTGTTTTTGCGAGCAAACGCAATGCCTTGAGCAGTAAAAAAACTCAAATTTGAGCGAGGATAAGGAGGCTCTTGCTCAAAATATTGATGAAAAGATTCATGCTTTGAACAAGATGATCTTTGATATGGGATCGAGGATCAAGCCCGCCTTCCTTAGGAGATCCAATAGAGAAAATGAACTATTTGGGTCAACTTCTAGAGGACCTTAAAGTTACGCTCAAAACTACTCGGACGAATTATGCGGGCCCTAAAAACAAAGCGCTGCAAGTGGAGTTAGTTTTGCTTTGGCAAACCGAAAGCTTCCGACCCTCCATAGATCTCCAAGTCATTAAAGATGACTTCAATCGCCCACTGAGGAGGCGACCAAGTTCATGGAAGAACTTAGGCCACTCGGAGATATAGTTGTAGAGGAGATGGAGGTCGAATCTCCGACAAAAGCGATAGTTAGGTTTGAATATTTCTTAGAGTAGGTTCTGCAAGTGTAAAAATATTTGAATATCTATGAAAACTTACCTTTTATGTCATTGACAAAGCTTTTGTTTATCTGTTTGAGTTTGTACACACTTCATCACAAGCTCTTTTGCATCATGAAGGGCGCTTGGCGATAATAGCCTTCTTGGGAAGGCTTTACCGACTGTGGTTCTCAGAGAATGGTGTGCTCCACAGACACCTTCATGGATTTCGGTTAGCAATCTAATGCCATCCGTTTGAGATATGCATCTCATCAACACTCCATGAGATCCTCGTTTATACAAGGTACTTTCGATTAGAGTGTATGATTTGGCTTTTCGTGCTATACGATCGGCCTCTACATCATCTTCTGGAATTGTGTCATCTCAAGATAATTGTAGATCGATGTCATCCATCTCTACCTTGATCGTGATGGCGCCAACCGTCAACGACACATGTGGAGCATCCATGTTCCTTGATTAGTTTGTTCAACTTGAAAAGAATCATGTATGTTCTCGGAAGGCTCAACTACCGAGGGTGAATTGAGTTGCTCGAGAAAAACTCCCAGGCGGGGACGGTCGACCTCGTGGAGGCAATCCGTGCTAACCGGTTCCGCGAGAAAGTTTTCCTTTCTAGGAATATGTTGGATCCGAAAACCAAGAAGTGCTTTTGAGTTTTCGTACTTCCGCCAGATAAGATGACATCTTGGTACTAGAGCATTGATACTCTTTCCCCACTTGATTAAGCTACTAGTTGAGAATCGCCTTTCACTAATGTCTGCGAATCCCGAGCTTAACGAGTCGCTCGAGTCCCGCCATAAACCTTCATATTCTCGCCACATTATTGGTGGCGGAAAATTTAATGGATGGCGTGCTTGATGTGTTTGCCAAGAGGGATATCAAGACCACTCCACCCCGATCCTTGTAACATCAAGGAACCGTCGAATACATTGTCCACTCGTCGTGGTGTTCGTACTTTCGGGTCCTTGGGTGGGTTCGAGGTTTGTCCATTCGCAATGAATTCGCTATTGCTCGGACTTTATTGTTTGTTAAGTGAAATGAAATGGAGATCGAACGCCCTAGCTCGACCGCCCATTTGGCTATTCGTCCCGATGATTCCTGTTTCAAGGACTTGACCAAGGGATATCCGGTAGGTACGACCACTTTGTGGGCTCGAAAGTAGTGCCTTAGCTTCCTTGAAGACATAAGGAGGCCATAGAGCAACTTTTGTACTGTGGGTATCTTTCCTTTGGTCCATGTAAGACTTCGCTACGTAATAGACTGGTCGTTGGATATTATTCCTTTCTACAACCAGTACACCGCTAACTGTCTGTGGTGTTGCTGCCACGTAAATTAGTAATGTTTCTCCCGATCTCGGAGAAACTAAGACCGGGGTACTCGTAAGGTACTTTTTGAGTTCCTCAAAGGCATCGTTTGCCTCTTTAGTCCACTCGAAACTCCCATGTTTCCGAAGAAGTTTAAAGAAAGGTAATCCTTTTTCCCTAATCTTGCTATGAACGCTTAACGCCATCTGACCCGATTAGTTTTGGACTTCCTTCTTCGGTGGTGAGGGCGATCCGGTCGATGGCGCAATTTTCTTTGGATTAGCTTCAATACCTCTAGCGAAACTAGGAAACCAAGCGGTTTTCAACAGAAACTCGAACACACACTTTTCCTGGATTTAACTTGAGGTTATGTCTTCTCAAGTTGTTAAAGGTTTCTTGTAAGTAAGGAATGTGGTCGCCAAATACGTTGGTGGTCTTCTGACCGGATCGTCAACATAAGCTTCTAGATTCCGACCGATTTGTGGACTAAAAGTTTTTGCATCAACCTTTGAAAAGTTGCACCAAAGATTTTTGAGACCAAATGGCATCTTAATATAACATAAGTACCATATGGGGTGATGAAGGAAGTTTTCTCCTCATCTTCTTTACACATACTAATCTGGTGGTACCACGAATACGCATCTAAAAACTTAGTAACTCGCACCCGTAGTAGAGTCTACTAGTTGATCAATGCGGGGAAGGGGAAAGTCATCCTTCTGACAAGCTTTATTAAGATCTGTAAAAGTCGATACACATTCGCCATTTCCCATTATTTTTCCTAACCATTACAGATTAGCAAGCCACCGTGGGTGGTTGACTTCACGAATAAATCATGCAGAGAAGCTTGTCAATCTCCGATCGATTGCTTCCTTCCGATCGGGTGCAAAACGTCGTAGTTTCGCTTGATCGGTTTTTATCGGTGGAGAGCAAGCCTGCTCGATCACCTCCGGGACTCGGGCATATCGGACGCTTGCCAAGCAAACCGTCTTGATTTGCTCGGAGGAAGGAGACGAGCGACTCTTCCTATTTAGGGTCGAGTCTTGCCCGACCGTAATCTTCTGGCGGTTGGATCTGGTTGTCTGACCCATGTGACGACTTGACGCCGTCCGAGAAGCGCTTTTGTCGAGTAGTACCTCCTTGGTGCAGTCGGATGGTTTGGGCGTCATCTTTGGCTTCGAGTGCTTGACCGCATGGGAGACGGATTAATCTCTCGGTGGAAGTTCATCAACGATTACAAAGGATTTCGATCGATATCGTAAGCCATTTTCGATCTCCTCGACCAGATGACTCTTCGCCCCGGCATTTTCAAACTTTGATAACCGTAATGCGTGGCTATCAAGAATTTTGCTAATCTTTGGTCGGCCGAGGATTCCGCTTGTATCTTGATTCAAGTTTACTACATCAAGCGGGATCTTCTCTGTTCGAAATTGTCGTTTTCCAAACGTCACCGGTAAGGAAACTTGTCCTATCGGTTTAGCGGTAGAACCCTAACTATGCCATGAAAAGCATATTTCACGTGTTTCACCTTTGACATGGGGACTGCATTTCTTCTAAAGCTCCTACAAATAATATATTCAAGGAACTACCCCATCCACTAAGACCCGATTAACCCGACAATTATTAATAGTTGGTTCAACGGCGATGGGGAACCTACCCTCGAGTCGATGGGATGGTGCGATCGTCTTTCTTTGAAGAAATTATGGTGTCCGACCACTTCGAGTGCTTGATTACAGCTTGGAGATTCGACGAGGTTGACCTCTGCTCCATGGCCTTGGATGACGTCTGACTCGTATGAAGAAGATCCTCCAAAAATCATGTTGATCGTGTGTTGGGGATCCCGTACTCCATCTCCTCGCCGCCATCCTTGTCCTTTTGGAGCTCGTTTCTCCATGTTCTGTATTCTTTGAAATGGTCCTTTACCCGCATAATAATCCTCCAGCTTCTTACGCCAGACACGACAAAAGCGCAGATCATGCCCTCGTCACGTGAAGCGGACACCACTTCTTATTAAATGCAGAATCCTTCTATTTAACTTTTGCTTTGCTTTGACCCAAGATAGTCCTTCTTGCCCTTCCCGATCTTGTGCGAACGGCGAGGACTTCTTTGTCGTCGGTCTGCGGTTCTTTTTCTTCTTGAGAGACTTCTTGTTCTTTTTCTCTGCTTTGTCTAGGCCGGTCAGGGAATCTTGTCTTCCGATCGATGGCTTCACACCACTCGATTGCTTCACTAGCAATGGCATATTTGTCCGCCATATCAAAAAGCTCAACGGTTGTTCTTGGAGGGTTCATTGCTATGTCCTCCGTGAAACCGCCGATTCCTTAGACTGCTTTTAAAGCTTTGAATAACGAGAGGACTCTGCGACTTCGGTATAGAGTTACTGAACCCATTTGAACCTCTTGATATATTAACGTAAAGTCTCATCGATCCTGCGGATTACGTGGAGATCGTCCTCCTTCCTGAGGCGATCGTGCGCACTCGAAGTTGGCAATCGAAGATCACAGAGTTGTTCCCAAGTATATATGGATCCGGCCGGTAAGTTTAACAACCACGACCGGCGGACCCTTCGAGCACGGTGGGTAAATAGTTGGCCATTACATTCTCATCGCCACCAAAGCCTCGATAGCGGTGGTATATATTTGGAGAAATTCCAATGGGTTTTGAGTTCCATTGAATTTGTCCAAGTTGGCTTGGGGCAAGCTGAGGCTAACGCACTTTTGGAGCCCAGCAGAGAAGGCTCGACAACTGTGATTGATTCATGGCGTCTTCTCCGGAAGGTGCGGGATTGTGTCGATCGGAGACCGATCCCTAAGATTGGAACGCTGAACTCCGGTGTACCAATCCGGTCGTGGACATTGATATGATGTCCACGCATCACCACTTGGTTCAAACGATGTCGAGATCGTTAGGTCCTAGTGGTGGTTCTTCTCGACGCAGATGGGGAGTATCCTCTTGAAATAGCCTTCTCCTCGTGACTCCTTGGTCGGAATCGCCGAGGAGGTCTTGGTATCGATCGCTCTCTGGTATGACCATGTTTGTCCCCTCTTGAGGGAGGAGCGTTGGGGCGAAGTCCTAGTCGACTTCTGAACCCCTCTGTTCTCGATCGCGCCTGCTCACGCATGGTCTGCTGGAGAATTTTGGATACCGACCTACGAGTTGTACAAAACTAGGCGTTCTGCTAGAGCAGATCGAATTATTTAACATGTTTTGAATCGTGCAAGTTTTGTCTAGCTTCTCAAGGTCTCGTGGTTCATATTGGTCGTAGGTGTACCTGTCTCAACCTTCCCCGACCTTCGGATTTGTTCGATCTGTCGCTCACTCTGGGTGGGCAAGGCGAAAGCGAGTTAAGCGATTGACGCCGATTAGTTCCGTTGCCTCCGGAAGTTGGTGCTTGACGGCCGGATCATCTCTAACAACACGTGATGGCGTGGTAGAGAGTAGGGACCGCAAGGCATCTTTATCTTCATCTCCGATCGCGTTGACCTCGTGCTTCCAAATTGATCTTCCGATGAGCTTCCATCGTAACTAATGGAGAGCTTGTCGCTTATCGCGAAATTTTCCACGATGGAGATCGGTCGGAGATGAGCACTTCGAGGTCTTCTCGGCGATCCGATGAACCGCCGATCGTATCTCGAGTGTGATCATCCCCACATGGCCTCGACCGATGGAGGTTTTATCGACACCGCTTACCGGTGACGGTTGACTCTGGAATTGCCGTGTCGAAGGAGAGTATCTTTCACCATGATTTCATCAATGGTATATAGTTTTCCGGTGATGAGGCTGAAACTTCTTCACTGCTTTAAATCGATTCGAAAAGGCCGCTTGGAGAGATCCTCCGCATTCGAATCGGTGGGCACGGCGGTTCTCTGATTCGCCACCGGTAGTGGCGGGCATCTTCATCCATCCGACGACCTCGCTAACGCTCGGCGGCGTGCGCCCGTGAGGAGGATGAGGAGGATGACTGCCATTTTCTTCCATGGCGCGGATACATCCTTCCATGTCGAGGTTGGCGTAGTCCGCCAAATCGAACCAGTTTTCCTCATCCCAAACTCCGGGCATAGTCGCATGAGCGATTGCAGAGTTTTTGGGCGAGGATTTTCTTGAGCGAAAAAAAAATTCTTCAGGAAACTTACGCCTTCTTCCCCACGGACGGCGCCAGCTGTCGACGATCGAATCGCCGATCTTACGAAAATAAACGAGGAAAATGACGTGGAATATCCTGGAATGGAATGGGGTCGCTCTTTATTTATATGAACCGGATTTACAAGATGTGGCTAAGTACTACCCTCAATTACATCGAATGGAGGAATGTTTAATCGGGCAATCGACTTAGAATATGAGTCTAAGGTGATTATCTAGCTTCTAATTACACCGCTTAGGCTTCGTGCATATATTTGCCTTGGCCTTGTTTTGTGTGTCGCCTATCGCCTCCCTTCTTGTCTCTGTTGTTGTCTCTTGTGCTTCACCTTTAAATAACTTCCAAGAGGTGGCGCTTACTCTGGAGAAGACGTCCTCGGTGAAGCGTTACGATCGGTTTGAACGGTAGAGAAGTTAGCAATGTGCTAACTTCCTTGCGTTGCTTGTGAAAAGCTTAACCGTAGGGTGGTTAATAGTCGATGTCTCAGGGTTGTACCATCGCATGGTTTGGAACGATAACACGGTTCCATTCATCATACGATAAGAAATACCGATTCGATAATTTTACGAGCGGTTATCTGGTCGGGGATTAGGCACAAAGCCTCATCCGACCAGGGTACCCATTAAGTAACCTTCGAATACTAACGACCAGGGAGGTCGTCAGTCTTAGGGGTTACGACCATGAAGACGTATGGTCTTTTATTATATATTAAAATAATACATAGATGTTTTAATCCTCGTCAGCTACAACTGTGGAATAAGAGGACATCTGAGCCATGCTTGTCCTTCTCCACAGTCTGGAGGTCGAGTGGAGGCCGTGGTGGTCGTGGAGGCCGAGGTGGAGATCGTGGTGGTCGTGGAGGTGGAGGTCGAGGAAGGGGCCGAGTTGGCCCTGTGGCTAATGTGGCCTTGACAAAGAGATTACGCTCATACTCGACAAAGAACAAGCTATGCAAATGGGAGAAGTGGCGCAGGAAAGGGAAAGGCATTGAAACTTCTCATGATTCCACCTCCTTTGGTAACTTTGCAAACTATGCTCACGTAGGCGAAGGTACTCAGGCACATGCACTTGCATCCACATATAAGCACTCTCATATTGATTGGATCATAGATTCAGGGGCATCCAAGCATGTCACGGGTTCGCTTAGTGCTTTTGCATCTTACACCTCGTATACTCATTCTCAAATCTGTCCCAAACAAATTGATTTTAACCTCCCACTCATTCGGTGTAGGATCTCAGAGAGTACACACCATCCATTGCTTTATTATCCGTCTTGCATGTTCCCTCCTTTCCACTCAACCTTCTTTCAATTAGTTCTATCATTGACTAATTCAAATGCACTGTCACATTTGATGAGGATTCGTGTTTGTTCCAGGAGAAGAGAACCGGGAAGAGGATTGGGACCGAATAAGGCGAATGGGCTATGGTACATTGATCGTGTTGATGCAAACATTGGTCGTGGGCTGTATCTGGAATCGAGAGAGAAGTTTTGTTACATCATCATCGCTTAGGACATTTATCATTTGAGAGTTTAAGTCAGTTATATCCTGATTTGTTCAAAAGGGTAGACAAGAGTAAACTTGTTTGTGATGCTTGTGAGTTTGGAAAGCATACACGGTCTACATATAGTAGTATTTGTCTTCGGAGTTATGAACCTTTTATATTAATACATTCAGATGTTTGGGGTCCGTGCTCAGTTACTTCTGTGAGTGGTTTTAAGTGGTTTGTCACATTTATTGATTGTTATACTCGTATGACTTGGATTTATATGATGAAGCACAAGAGCGAGGTCCTTCGATGTTTTCAGGACTTCCATAGGATGGTTGCTACTCGGTTTGACTCAAGGTTGGATTCTTCAGCATGATAATGGAACCGAGTATGTTAACAAGGAGTTTGCGCAGATCTATCGTAAGAGGGATACTTCATCGACTACTTGTCCAGAACCCCACCTCGTAATGGAGTGGTGAAAGGAAGAATAGACATTTGTTGGAGGTAGCACGCTCACTCATGTTTCGGATGAATGTGCCAAAGGGATTGTGGAGCGAGGCGTTGATGACGGCAACATCTCATCAATCGATGTCGCCTCGAATACTTGGGATGAGGTCTCCAGCTGAACTTCTTTTGGGTAAGCAAGAATTCAAGGTGCCTCCCAAGGTGTTTGGTTGTGTGTGTTTTGTACGAGATCACAGACCAGCAGTTGGTAAATTGGATCCACAGGCATTGAAGTGTATCTTTATAGGCTATTCGTCGAGTCAGAAGGGCTACAGATGCTGGAACCCAGTTGAACGAAGGTTGTTCGTGAGTATGGATGTGACATTTCGGGAATTTGAGCCTTACTATACGAGTGGAGGTACTCTTGATCAGTATTTAGAGATCTCTCCTATCACTGAGGGTGACAGTCGAGAGGGGGAGAACAAAGAGAGTCAACGAGAAGAAATTATTGTGGGGACAATTCCATGCCCAAACCTAACGGAATATGCGAGAGATGTGATAGCCCCAAAAGAATTGAAGGTTTATCAGCGAAGACGCTTTGAGAAACAGGGGGAGAAGCAGAGAGACAAACAGTCAATACCCGAGCCACCAACGTGAGCTTTCGTATCAATGCCCCTTGCCACACATAAACGACCTAACGAGCAATGGCCTTGCCAGTTGATCCAGTCCCAAATCCCTCCTTAGGTCTTTCTCGATCAAGTTCCTTGCCTCCCCTTGGGGCGAGTGGTAATGTTCATTCTAATCACTCCCATCTAGAATTACCACTTGCACAACGTAGAGAAACTAGAGCTAATGCAGGAAAGCCTCCAGTTCGGTATGGTTTTGAGCATGACATTGCAAATTTCATCTCATATTCTCATATCTCACCTGCATACAAAGCATTCATTGCATCTCTTCAGACAGTGCATGTTCCAAAGGATTGGCGAGCTGCTAAACAGGATCCTAAGTGGAAGGATGCTATGAAGGAGGAACTTAGTGCACTTCAAAAGAACAAGACATGGGATCTTGTTCCACTTCCAAAGAGAAAAGGGTCAGAGGATGCAAATGGGTGTTTATAATTAAACAAACTCCTGAAGGCAAGGTAGAGAGATACAAGGCACGATTGGTTGCAAAAGGTTACAGTCAAACATATGGGATAGATTATGATGAGACCTTTGCACGAGTGGCAAAGATGAGCACAGTAAGAACGTTGATCTCCTGTGCAACTAATTTCGGATGGCCCCTGCATCAGTTGGATGTGAAGAATGCTTTTCTACATGGTGATTTACAAGAGGAGGTATACATGGAGATTCCTCCAGGCTTTGAGAACATGCAGACCGAGAGGAAGGTGTGTAAACTCAAGAAGTTTTTATACGGTTTGAAGCAGTCTCCAAGAGCGTGGTTTGATAGATTCAAACGTGCAGTCTGTAGTATGGGCTATTCTCAGTGCAATGGAGATCATACTGTATTTTATAGGCATAGAGGATCACATATCACTATATTGGCAGTCTATGTTGATGATATTGTGATCACTGGAGATGATGCTGAGGAAATCAAGTCCTTGAAGAAAAGACTGGGAGAGGTATTTTAGGTGAAAGATCTTGGAGCTCTTCGATACTTTCTTGGGATTGAGATTGCCCGTTCTTCAAAGGGTATAGTTCTCTCCCAGAGGAAGTATGTTCTTGATCTGCTGGCAGAAACAGGTATGCTTCACCTATTGATAGGAATCACAAGCTATGTGCTGAGTCAGGAGATCCAGTTGACAAGGAAGCTTATCAAAGGCTTGTTGGGCGTCTTATCTATTTGTGTCATACAAGATCTGATATTTCATATGCAGTGAGTGTGGTTAGTCGATATATGCATGATCCCAGAACAGGACACATGGATGTTGTCTATCGAATCTGCGATATTTGAAGAGTAGCCCGGAAAGGCCTTTGGTTGTGAAGAATCAACATCTAAATGTGGAAGGGTATTGCGATGCTGATTGGACAAGCGAGGTGGATGACAGGAGGTCTACTCCTGGATATTGCATCTTTGTGGGAGGTAACCTTGTGTCATGGAGAAGTAAGAAGCAGGAGGTTGTGGCTCGATCTACTGCAGAGGCAGAGTACAGAGCGATGGCATTGAGTGTGAGTGAAATGATATGGATGAAGGGTTTATTGTCCGAGCTTCGGGTATGGAGGAATAATCTCTTGGTGTTGCATTGTGACAATAAATCTGTAATCAACATTGCTAACAACCCAGTTCAACATGATTGTACCAAGCATGTTGAGATTGATAGGTTTTTCATCAAGGAAAAGCTCGATGGTAGAATATTGAAGTTGGAATTAGGGATGGCAATTGTGCCCGATTACCCGCGTACCCGCGGGCGAATACCCTAATGGAGGCGGGTATGGGCGTCTTGCTTTGCCCACGGGCATAAAAACGGGCATAATTTCTTACCCATCGGGTAAACGGGCGCGGGCATGGATAAGCTCCACCTGCACTGCTTCGCCTGCCACTACGCCATATACATTGACAAGTGGGACCCTCCTTGGGCAAAAATCTAAAACCCTAAGTCCCTAACCCTCACTCGGAGCTTCCCATCCCACCTATTCCCACAGCCGCCAGACGGCCAGACCACTCCTCAGTTCCTCACTTCCTCCAAGAATACGAATCCGTCATCTCCTCCACAGGCTCCCGCCGCGCCCTCCTCAAGCGCCTCCTCCCCGGCCGCCCTTCTCCCGATCCATGCGCGCCTCCCGGCCGCCCTCCTCTGGTCCTCCGGTCCGCCCCCTCCTCCCGGTCCCACCTCCGGCCACCGCGTCACCTCCCGGTCCACCGCGCCACCTCCGGTCCTCAAGCGCCTCCTCCCGGTCCGCCGCGCCTCCTCCCGGCCCCGCGCCACCTCCCGCCACCGCGCCACCTCTGGTCACCGCCATCCTCCTCCCGGTTCGCCGCGCCACCCGCCATCAAGCGCCACCTCCCGGTCCACCGCGCCTCCTCCCGGGCGGTAGTCCTTGTCCTCGTGTCGAGGATACCGCTTTTCTCCATGTTTGTTGCTCGTCGTCTTCATCGACAAAGACTTGCAAGGTCGCATCACTTTATTTTCTCTTCATCGACTACATGTGTGTGTATAAATTAATAGGCTAATCAATAATTTGAGCTTTATCGCAGAATTAATCAATTCCTAAATTGCTTGAGAGTTCTATTTGTATACCATCTTGGTGAATTGTATTTTAAACAAGCATGCCGTAAAATATCTCGCAATATTGTTTTTGTTTGCAACATAGTTATTATTGATAAACAAAGATCCCTTCCGTGAATAAAAATGTGCCAATGGATTTCACTCGATGCGGAAAATGTTAAGTCTGCGATACTCTGAGTTGCCTTGAACTTCGTGGTCTTTTTTATCTTAGTTTTTAGAAGATACACCGCGATTTACGGGTTACTGGATGCATAACTTCTATGACATGCACTACCGAAAATTTGTGCGTGGTTTTGTTTACGTGCTCAATACTTGTAATACCGGTAGCACCGATTACATGTAAGATTTGTCTCAAATCTATATCAAAATTTGTAACATCACCGTAATGATTTGAAAATTCTTTCAGCACGCAAGTATCAAAAGCAGGTTGCACAAAAGAAGCGTGAAAGAGCTCAGATTATGGAATGCGTTAAGGTGGCATTGTGCGTTCGCAATTATGTTTGAATATCGCCCACCATGTCGAGGTTGTTACGATGCTTGGCGGCATTGAGAGTGCAGAGTACCGGCCGTTGTCACTAAGCAACCAAAGAGTGCCCTTCAAGAGCTCACCGATGGCCAAAAGGTACGACCACCTTAACCATCGTGATATATGCAAGCTTGCACATGAAACTCTTGAACATTTTGGTTTGGCTCTGCGAAATCTATTCGCCTCTATCGGACGGGCTTGGATGTTAAGTCATAAAGTCTCATCGCTTATTGTGTGTGTTGAGTGCGAGGCATATAAGATATAAGCATTACTACGCTTGGACGCTTCCATGTCATTCTCACAGCGCTTTGTGTGCTATACAAGATAGTACTACATGTGTGTATAAATTAATAGGCTAATCAATAATTTGAGCTTTATCTTGCTGAGAATTAATCAATTCTAAATTGCTTGAGAGTTCTATTTGTATACCATCTTGGTGAATGGTATTTCCTTTTCTCCTATGGTGCTTGAACATATTTAGTTTTTGGCACTGACATGGCTTGTAAATTTACACTGTTGATATCAGCAAAGTCATACTGTCTGAACACATTTAGTTTTTGGCACTAGAGTCTTTTCATTTTGTGATCTGGCTCAAGTGTTCACTTGGATTGTGATGAATTTGATATGTGTATTGTTTATGTGTGACGATCATGCCCGCGGGCGATGGGTACCCACGGGCGACGATGCATTGTTCGCGGGTAAACGGGCATGCCCGCGGGCGACGGGCATGGGCGAGGATCTTCGCCCGTCGTCCTTCGCAGGCCTGCCCGTGGGGGGAAATCGGGGTCGCGGGCATGGGTATGGGTAAGCACTACCCGTACCCGCCGCGCCCGATTGCCATCCCTAGTTGGAATATATCAAGTCTGGTGAACAGTTGGCTGACTGTTTTACTAAAGGGTTAGATCCTAGTGAGGGTGCTACAATATGTAATAAGATGGGCATGATTGATATCTTCGGCCCATCTTGAGGGGAAGTGTTGGAGAGTCCGTATTAGATCCTAATATTGAGTTGTATTAGATTAGGACTCTACTTTGAGACTATAAATAAAGGGTGTGAGATCCTACGGGAGACACAATAATTCTCTGAAAACAACAGCTCCCAATAATTCTAGATTTGAGCACCAGGGATGTTTTTAGGAATACAGATGGCCAAACTGTGTCAGATCAGACACAAAGTAAGAATGCGAACAGGGTTCCATTAACCCAACCAACAAGGAAACTAACTATTCTTATCTCTATTTTCAACTACTAATGCACCTGTGGGCCCGGTATAAACACTTCATGATGCTACAGTCCCATGCGTACTGTTCACGTGTGTGAACAGTACCGGGCCATGACAGATGCACACAACTATGTGTGCTTCAAATAACTCGTATATTTCCACATTATTTCTTATTCGTAAGTCCTAACAAAAAAAAAATCGTGTATTGACACAGGCTAAAACTTCAGTCTCTGGATTTGAAGGCTCAGCCACAACTTTCAGAATACCATGGTTAAAACTGGAGCTGCCAAGTTAGATTCAACGTCAACAAATTTTTTGGAGGATAAAAGTGGGCCAATGGCATCAGATCAATCTGAAAGAACCAAGGCGATCAAGGCAGAAAACCTCGAGAGGTATTGCTTGAGTTCCCTCATCGTAGTACTCTGAACCCAATAAATTGAATGCTTCTTCTTGAACTGCATTAACCAAATAAGGCTCGGCATATGCTCCCTTGATACATGGACTGGCTGAGGACCGAGTACGATTTATTCATGACCAAGATTCATATATCTGTAGCTCATAGATAAGATAGATCACATAGTCTTTTCCCATATCATCGACCTTGAATGGCTCTCTCATTAAAATTGCATGCTTCGGTAATTTGTATTGTACAAAACCTGTTCAAATGTTTTTTTGGCAGATGTCATCTTATGTTTCTCATAGACTTTTCTTTGCTCCGGGAATGCAGCCCTAAGCATGAGCATGAAGGATCAACAGAGACAAATCTTTGGGGAAACCTGAAATCTTTTGCTGATGGACTCAGGATCTTCTGGAAAAGTCTGTAAATTCATCTGGTTCGGCTATGATGCAATTACTTATAGGATTCACATTGCCTTATCCTTCTCTTCCATGGGGGGATATCTGGTGCACGTGCACCATTGTGTGAACATATGCCAGAGTATATAGGAATCTATGATCCATTCTCTGTATGCCAGAGCACTTAGAAGGAACATGTTTGCATCACCTGCATCTTGTTGCATGTTTAATGTTCTTCCTAGCATCTCTGTATGCCTGAAGCGATGTGGGATCTCTGATGATACGACGTACATCCTTGCAGTTCGTTTTGATGCTTCTGATGATGAGGTTGTATAATGTGATAGGTTTCTGCATGCTCCCTCAGTTCCATGCCATTTCTATTTATGCATTTGCCTGTGAGTTATTATCCTTCTGAATGGAGGAATTCGAACAACCATTGAAGTGAAAATTGTAACATTGCAGATGGAAGCAGTGGAAAAACTCATCAGCGGCACCGAGATTGATCTAGCAGAATTGGAAACAAGAGCAAACCAACCACAGATCCTGAAGGTTTTTAGTTGAACTTGACACTAGTTATATGCTAATATGGTTTTCATAATAATTATGTATTCTGATTCTGAGTGTCATATTGGTTTTGCTTCTCCTATTGGCAGCATTATAAAATAACTCCCCAAGAAATATCAATATCCACATTGCCCGACGCAATTGTATGCAGGATTGCTGCTCGAGATGCCATCTCGAGGTCTTAAACAATCATCATAAGACTTTTCCCACCCGCCGCATTCAATTCTCCGGACGAACACCGGGTTGCGGCTCTCCTTCATAGTTGAGCTTGTAGCGAGTTGTTTCAAGCTTGAACTTATGAAGTGTATAATAATAGCACGTAGTCTCGATGTTGTAGCTCTTATTAGACTTATGTACGCCAACACAAAGAATAGCTTAAATATTTGTAAGGTTATCTTATTCAGATTTCATGCAAGCAACCCAAAACATATTTTTTCTCGCTGACACGTAACTTATCTTTCAGTGACATCACGGACCAAGAGTAAAACCTGTGCAGGATGTGCGGCCTAGTGCGCTCCGGCCTGGAATTCCTGATATGTGATTGTCAAGTGATGAAATGTTGTTTGTAGAAATGTTGTTTGATGATGAGATGAAATGTTGTTTGCAACTGGTTCATGAAATATGATTGTCAAGTGAATACCTGATAATGGGATGAAATGGTTCATGAACTTTGCAAGTGAATACCTGATATGTGATTGTCAAGTGATCAAATGTTGTTTGCAGAAATGTTGTTTGATGATAGGATGAAATATTGTTTGCAACCGGTTCATGAAATGTGATTGTCAAGTGAATACCTGATAATGGGATGAAATGGTTCATGAACTGGTTCATGAACTTTGCAAGTGAATACCTGATATGTGATTGTCAAGGAACCGAACTGAATCTCATGTAGCACTTTCAGAATCTACATTTTGCATGTACCGAACACTGCATTTTGCATAAAACAAGATACCCAACCCAAAATCTTAGTTCATTTGGATCATTCATTTTGCATTTTGCATTTTGCAGAATCAGCGGCACTTTGTTTGGATCATTCATACAACACAAAACATGCAGTTCATACAACAAAATCTTAGTTCGTACATGTGGTACATTAGCATGACTCAAGAACAGTGGTACATTTCCATACAACACAAAACATGTAGTTCATACAACAAAATCTTTTCTTCTGCTGCTGAAGGATGTGCATCATATCTAGTGTTCTCTGGCTTCAAATCACCAGGCTCCAAGGGCTCAATAGGGAGAGATTCAGCAGACCTACAATAGGATTCAAATCTGCTTTAACAGCCTGATCTGATAACATTACAAATTTCTGCTCTAACTCACATCAACCAGTACATAGAGTAAGACTGGTGGCATAGATATAATTGTTTGTTTGTGTTGAGATGAGGGTGGGTCATACATGATGTTGCATTTCCATTCCTCCTCCAACGATGACCAATCCAGCGTCTCCATGCTTGAGAGTGTAGTTGGTTACGGAGATTGCAACCTCGCGATGGTGGGCACCATGAGGGAAATCATCCTGGAGATTAGCTTCCCAAAGCTTCTTGAGGTTGTGGTCGAAGCACATGACGGTCCATCATGAGGTGACGACGACAAGGACCCGCTTCCTGACGTCGGGGTGCTTGTAGGAGTGGTCAACGGTGGGGAGGAGGATCTCGGGCTTGCCGTCGCCGTTGAGGTCGGCGACGAGGGGAGGGGGGAAGGCGGTCGGCTTCGTACTTGATGGGGTAGTCTTGGTCAGAGAGGTGGTACCACGCCTCGCGGAACGAGAAGTCGCCGTCGTGCTGCCGCCACGCCACGCCACGCCAAGCCAAGCATTGAGGGTCGTTAGGCTTTCAAATGGAGATCATTCAAATCAATTCTCAAATCTTGTTAAAACCAAATGAAATTAAACCTAACCTGGAGTGAGAGGAAGACAGCGAAGGCGGCGAGGAGGAGGATGCCCAGATCACGCTTCCGCATCCCGACCGACTCGACCACCGGAGATCTCTAGCCTCCGAATCTCTTAATCTCCTTCTCCTTCTCCTTCTCAGAGGTTTAGAGGCAGTCAAGAAGCACCAGGAGGGGAGCCATGGGGGAGCGGCCAAGAAGAACCAGGAGGGGAGCCATGGGGGAGCGACAATGCCATGGGGAGAACGGGAGGGGAGAAGTGGATTTGGGAAGGAGAAAGAGGTTGGGGAGACGATGCGTGGAGGATTTGGTGTCACAAGGGGTGTTTTCAAAATGTCAGTGAACTAAGAAGGGAGGTGCGCCAAGACAGATCTTGGCATTGTAAGATCGAGGAGGCCGACTAGAGGGGGGTGAATAGGCGATTTTAAAAACTTCTTTGGCTAAAACCGAGTTTTATGCGGAATTGTAAATCAATTCGGTTTTACACAATTAAAGCCTAAATCAACTAGTCTTTACTAAGTACACCAACAATATGAGACTATATAAATGATAGCAATCATACACATACAAGTAAGCAATTTAAATACAAGTAATGTAAATTGCACAATGTAAAGCACAAGCAATCAAACCACAATGACACAATGATGTTTTACCGTGGTGATCGGAGACTTACCGGTCTCCCCTAATCCACGTTGAGGTAAGCCCAAAATCAATTGGACTGGCTCCACGAATTAAGCCAAACCCTCCGAGGTAAGTCCAACCACTTGGACCGGTTCCAAACCGAACCAACACCTCGCTCCACTAGGGTTGCTCTTTCCTCCACTCCAGAGATGACGAGCACCACACCACTCACAAACCACCGGGCCTTCTCACAAGCTTCTTTGAGAAGATCACCGGACCAACGACGCCTTCACGCCATCTAGGTGTCGGCAAACACCAAGAGTAACACGTCTAGAACTCTCACTTGAACTAATCAAGCGTCTAAGCTCAAGTGGATATTCAATCCACTACCTAATGCAACACATGCAATTAGGGTTTGCCTCTCAAAGCTCACCAAGTGCAACACATGCACAAATGAGAGTAGAGGGCTTGCTCTTAGCTCAAGGAAGTGTATAATGGCACCAGCAAGTGTCCACCAACCGGCCAAGGTGAGTATTTATAGCCCACACTCAAAAACAAGCCGTTGGGGGAAGATTCTAGATAATCTGGGCGAAATCGCTCAGACCGCCAACTAATGGCCGATCGGACCACCCCCAGATCCAACGGCTATAAAACTAGCTGTTGAACACACAATGGCTCGATCGCCAACCAATGGCCACCGATCACACCGGCCGATCCGCCCATTTGCTCATGGTCGACCGCTCCACAAAGGAGCAACAAATGCGGCTAAGTCCAGGAAAAACACCCTTCTGAAATAAAAGAACCGCCTAGGAAAAATCGGAACAACCGCAAAATGGTCATACCGAAACTAAGCGCAGTACGACCGCACAAAGGCTTATGCATGGGACCGGTCGATCATTAAAGAACGCTGGTCGACTAATAACCAAATTGTTAGACCGCGATATTACGGTCGACCGCCCACTACAATCAAGGCTGAAAACAGTTATGATCTTTGCACCAACTCAAATTTGCAAACCACATTTGCTAATTTGATGCAAGATGCACACAAGGTTAAAGGCAAGATTCTCAACAAGTTGCAAAACACATTTGCCGACTTTTAGAATCAATTCCATAAGGAATAAGGTACATGGACTAAATCCATTTGCAAAACACATTCGCAAACTAAAGTCACATACTACAAGGATTATGCATGAGCCTCAACTATTTGTAAAACACATTCGCAAATAATAGCATCATGCTAAAGAGAGCTAGAGCAAACACAATGAGCTATCAACACATGACTAACTCAAGCTACTAGTCAAAGACCCCTCTTAATAGTACGGTAACCTATACTAGCAATCCGGTCTTCTAACCAAACACCAAGACCGGTAAAAGACTATGAATAAATCCATAGCCCTAGCTAGTCATACCTTTGCCTTGCGCAACCACTTGAAGCTTGATGACGCACATCTTCGCTTCAAGTCCGGGTCATTGATTTGATATGCATCAACTCATGATGCATCCTTTACTTGACTCCCATCAACACATGATGAGTCTTCTTTTGACTTGATGATCAACTCATGATGAACTCCTCCAGTTCGGGATCTTGTCTTGAACATCATCAATACATGATGATTTCCTTTATCCCGAACCTTGACTTGATGACTATCAACACATGATGCCATCCAAAGTCTTTATTATCATGGAACCTAACCTGTTAATCCAACTAATGGAAAATGTTAGTTCCACAATACGATTATCATTAATTACCATGACATACCATTAACTCATAATGGTGGGACAAGATACCACAATCTTTCTCTCTTTGGTAATTGATGATAATTACTTCAATTGCAAGTAATTGAATATAGATTGATATGAGTATATGAGAACTACACAAGTTGTATATATACTCAATATGAGTGTATACGAACTACACAAGTTGTATATACTCAAGGGATATGTTTCAAAGTAAAGATCCTTAATATATATGTGGAAACATGAATATGGATCAATACTAATGAAACCACAAAACATAGAGTGAACTCCCCCTAAATGTGTGCATACACAAATGTGTAATACGAACATATGCACATATTCAAGTTATACTTTTGGTGGAATTCATCCTATATTTTGGATCCGAGGAATGCAACAAGATATACAAGTATGATGTCGAAAGCATACCTTTTTTATTTCTACCTTTATATCCAATTGAGACTAATCATGAGATATAGCAATAAAAGAGTTAGTCTCACAAATAGATTTATTAAAATGAATGCATACCTGATTGGATTTTTCTTTTTATATCCAAGCTGAGACTAAACAATAAGTATATCAATAAGAGTGTTAGTCTCACAAATGGATTTGTCATTAATCACCAAAACACTCCATTAACATATATGACAGGTCTAGATTCTTCAGCCGCTCGGATGAGATCAGACGGCTGCGCTTACGTGTGTGCATATGTTCACAAAATAGGGTATGTTCACCTGATATGTTCCCCTCTTCCATCGACCTGGAACACCAATTGTAAAGTTTTCCACGAGGACCATGTCGTTCATGTTTCGGATGTTACTCTAATCAGTACACTGCTTATTGACCCCTTAATTCTTCCAATTTGCTTGTGATACATTTCAAATGATTTTTTTGTTTGTTTTACATTCTTGAGTGATCTGCCATGTTGTGTACGTGTACTGCTACCAGGGGTAGATATCGAGCCAGGTAGTCGTTTTACTGAGTTTTTCTCGAAATTGTCACAGTTTAATGTAGTATTGTTTTATTTATAGTTTAGAAGTATTTTTAGAACCGAACCGAGCCAAAGTAAAATCCAATTTCATTCAAAATTAACTCATTTCAATGTTTAATCAAATAACGAGTCTAATTGAAGTAATTTTGAACCGAGCCAACGAGTCCAACTAACGAGCTTTTTTTTCCACCCCTAGCTGCTACCCGCACCATTTTTCTTTTTCTTTTTTGAACTCTACTACCCACAATGATATATCGTGCACAATCCTTTTGATGCTGTGTCTGTTTGGTTCGGAATGGTGATGTACCAGCATTTCAGCCTAAGAGAATCCTGTCATCTACAACTTGACAGCACCATCGCCAGATCCTTACACCACAAGTAGATGATTATATAATGAAGTTAGTTCATTCTTTCAATGACGGATAAAAACCAAAATTTGAAACGGTGCAAACTTAGTTGACAATTCTCGCTTTGTATAAACTCATCGCTACCATTCTCTTAGTAACGATTTTCTTGTTTACTCAAGTAATGGACAGGTCTGAGACACTGCCACAAGTTACAATCCGAATTGAAGGATGATTTACAAAACTTCCAGTTGACTATCCTGGATCTCTCTCTTCTTCGACGGCTGAAAAAACTCATACCAAGCTCTAAGTGAACTCTATCAAAGAAGATACTCAGTAATTTTTTTCAATCAAAGTTCTTCAAGATGATGCTGAGGGACCATGTTCCAAGTTAGAATCATCCATCATCTTCTGTATTGACTCGATATCACCAGTTTCAGAAAGGGTGTGCATTCGAAGGCTGTCTGCATCCTCACTACTCACATGAAATAGGGGGGAAACAATGGTTATGACGGCAGCATTAACAGCAGTTGCAGTATAAAAACGTAAGGATCCTTCATAAAGAAGATTTAGTCCTACTCAGTAACTCCAAAGATTTCTTTGACAACAAGTGAGCTGTCCCGTGAACAGAACTCTGGAAGCTGGACAGAGATTCACAAATATTCAGTTAACAGTCATCAAGATTTGGCTTATCATGAACAGAGCTGGAATTTTCAGTCAATAAAAACAGAATATCAGCAGCTTACCTCTGACAAGTATAGGATTTTTCCAAACTATGTTTGCACGGCAAGCTTCCTCTTAAAACTTTGTTCCGTGAACCCAGATAAGTCCATAACTACTGGTCCTGCAAGATCATAAAATACAAAATCTCTGAGTAGGATCAAATTCTACCGGTAATCGCGGGGCCGGATTAGAAATCCCACGGTTTTCTCGTTTTTTCAAATTCAAATTCTAAATTTTGAATTTCGGATGGTTTTAATCAAATTTTAGCGAATTTCATACCGAAACCCAGAATCGCCAGTATGGATCCATCCTGCCCGGTTACATGACCCTTGCTCCTGAGTACTTCTATCAAATTGGAAGCATAATCTTAGTATCTTACACATCAAGTTAATTCGTAAGTAAACAAAAAATATCATGACTACCAAATACTGACACGAAAACAATGGATCGCACCAAGGATACTCTCCTTATCTATAATATTTTGAACACTATTCCCATGGCTATTGATTCTTTTACACAGAGACAATTATTTTGGCTTTGCTAAGTCCCCTATTTGCTATGCAAGTCACAGGCTCATAGCAACCCTAAAAGTAAACTAGATCAGTTTGAAGTTCATCAACAAACATTAAAAGCGTCAAATTTAGAACTTCACTAAACGAAGCGCAAAAATGCATATTGATATGGCTTGTACGTATAAAGCATTGCTTTGATTTTCACATCATCTTATGATTTTAATACTTCTCACTACTTAATGTAATATAAACAAAAATGGCAAGGTATTGCCAAAATTATCTTGTTACTGGATGAATATTGCTGCATCACACACATGTACAGTAAATTGATTCTTTAGGAAAGAATGAAAAACATAAAGTTAATTATTTACAAATATGATACAGATACGCTTTTCAGGGCATGGATGTTGGAATATTGCATGCAACAATGACAGGACAAAAATTCTCCACAAAATCAATTCACGTGCATAAATGAGAAGGCTAATGGAAAGAGTGTATTTGAGAATGACGGGAGAAACGATCCAATGTCAAGTATATATATTCAGTAAGCATTGGAAAGTAACCTTGAGAAACGATCCAATGTCAAGTACATATATTCAGTAAGCATTGGAAAGTAACCTTCTAAAAGTTTGTAAGTCAAATACAAAAATTAGTAAAGTATCACATGATCATTATTAAGTTTCACAAAGGATTCAACATACCACAACTTTCATAGGGAGGCAAGAAAAGACAAACACCTACGAGTTATAGAAGTGAGCAGCCAGAGTCTAGAAAATTTAGGAAATACTCTGTGTTCTCTAAGAGTACTAGAATCAGAAAAAAGAACAAGCAATACCTTTTTCCCGAACAACTCGTCTTGAAATTTCATTCAAAATTTCAGCAACTTCAGCATCTTCTAACATCGATGCTTTCCTAAGATGTATGAGATCCACAACCACATCGGGATTGAATGGTTTTTCATTCAGTGTGTATCAGATGTACTTTCTTACTACATCATCCATGTCAAATCCTGTCTGAATACATGCCAATTTTTTTTTTTTTTTATAATTATGTGTGTGTATTGTTAACTATGGGTAGCTTTGCCACCAACAACATAATAAGTAAATCATTCCTCAAACAGCAGTAGATATCATCAATGGATTGGATGCATTGGTGCAAAGTATTAACAGATTGCTAAGTCAAAATCATTATTCTGATCCGTGCAGCGGAATTTCTGGTTTACATCTTTACCACAAGATAGCATTTAGTCTAAAGATTTTTACCACAAGTTACCAACAACATTGATTCACTACCGTCATCAGTGTACTGTCTGAATAAGATATCCAGTTAAGTAACACTGGTCAAAGTAGATTCATCAGTAGTGAAAATAAAGCAGGTGCATCGTAGCACTAGTCCAATATAAGTTCAGTTTCTCAAGAATAATGGCTGAATGAAGGGCATACGGCATACCTTTTCCCTTAGTCCTTGAAGGGCTGGAAAATCCACTGCCCCCCTGCCCTTCTGAAACAGCTTTCATCTAGTGACTTCAACAAGAATATATTCTTACTCACCTGCAAAGAAACACTACTTTACCATTAAGTACCAACAAGATATAGTGCCAGAAGTGTTCAATCCCTGTGCTCCTCGTTCTTTGAGAATCAGAAGGATCCTTTTCGAGTTTCCATTTCTTCATTTGGAATCTGGGCTCTTCTATCTTCGACTTGTTTTTTTGGCTTTATTCTTTATTTATTTCATTCGATTTCTCCTTCTTCCTCTATCCCTATCCTCTAGGTACTGCGGGTTCAGTGATTCATGCCATGTCGGATGAGCAATATGTGCGGAAGATTTGGGGGGTTGCCTCCTCCTTTCCTTTGACCTATGCCATGATGCTCATGGGCAGCTTATCTCTTATTGGATTTCCTCTTCTAACTAGATTTTATTCTAAAGATGTGGTCTTAGAGCTTGCTTACACAAAGTATACAATCAGTGGGAACTTTGCTTTCTAGTTGGGAAGTGTATCTGTCCTTTTCACTTCTTATTACTCCTTTCGTCTACTATTTCTAACATTTCTAGTACCAACTAAAGTATTTATAGTTATATAAAAAAAGAAGACAAGATAGAGCATAAAGTCAAGCTTGCGATCAACAATTGAAGCAAACGCAAAATGCTGTGCTTTAGCATCTGCACAAAGCTATCTGTTTGACACAAAGGAGCAAACCTATGAATGGTTGTAAAACTGACATTGCAACTTAGTTACCAGAAACGCGGTTCGTCCGAGTAGCGGTACAGGATTCGGGTTCGTAGTTCGCCACTTTTTCTTCCAATTTCCACTGCGAATACGAACCACGTACCCTAAACCGGTTCAGGTTCGACGAATCCGGTTCGCGATTCGTGGGGTCTTATAGCGAATCCGGCAACTATGCATTGCAAGTTCATGTCACTTCAAATACGCTAAGCTTAAATCAAGTGTCCAAAAAGTAAAGAAACCTCATTGATACATAATGAAAGTATGAAACAAAGTCATCTTAATTCTTTGTCAACTAGCTCGATAGTAACATCTAAGAGGGAAATACTGTAAGCTTAACTAATTCAATCAAGCTTAATTATTTCAGTACGGTTCCCAGATATTTTATGCATAGAGATAAACTTGAAAATACAGAATTCACCGCTGAAAGAAAAACAAGCACATCTCCCATCACCTTGAGGCTTGAGTCCTTGACCAAAGTTAACCCCCAACGAACAAATATCAGAGGCTAGATTGATCAAACAAGCTACTGTTCCACAGTGTACCTAAATTTCCGCAAGGCTCAAACTCGACTGTAAGAAAAGTACGCCATCACTGTATTACATACCCAATATTAGCACCACCTAGAAAACTAAGCAGAAGCAAAATTTTCAATCTTAGAGAATACCTTATAACTGTAATGAGTAAAGTCCATTACCGGTCCTTAAACTTTTTATGCTGTGTCATCCCGGTCTATAGACTTTCAAAGTGTGTCATCCCGGTCCCTAAACACTGCTTGTCTCAAATTAGTCTTAAACTTTTATGTCAGGTCATCCCGGTCCATAGACTTTCAAAGTGTGCCATTATCGCGTTTAAGCAAGAGGGCTATGTTTGAGACCCAAACAAAGGTTTAGGGACCGGATGACACACTTTGAAAGTCTATGGACCGGATGACACAAAGATAAAAAGTTTAAGGACCGTAATGGACTTTACTCAACTGTAATTAAACTCCCAATCGCATCACTTCCCACCTCCCACTAAGCATCAAACTAGATACGATTTTCGACGCGAGTACTTACCTCCGCTTCTTCTTAGTGCGGGAGGTGAACTCATGGACGGCAAGCGACGACGGCGAAAGCACGAGGGAGACGCCGACGAGGCGAAGCGAACGGCAAGGAGCCACTGTGCAGACGGGCCGGAGCCGACGCGGGCCCCAGATGGCTCAAGGTGGACGAGTGCGGTGAACTCCACGAGGTCCAGCGCCTTGTCCTGGATCCACGGCAGCTCCTCCTCCACCTCCACCACCTCCTCCGCCTCCCGCTTCGGGGAAGGGTTGGTGTTCGCGGGCTGACGCGAGGCAGCGGGGAGTTTGGGGGATAGAGGAAGAGCAGATATCATGGGCCTGAGGGCCAGTAGGGAACATGTATTTTGGGCTTGTATCATCATAGTGAGAATACGAGTCATTGACGATCCGTCCTTCCCCAAATCCATTCCAATTCGCACCGACTGGTGGTCCCAACTTGCTAGTGAGCACGACCAGCCCACCAACAAGCCTCGCAAGGCACAACTTCCTGTCTCGTCCTCTCCTACGGTCCCACCAAACTAACCAAAGACCCAAACCGTCGCTTCCGTCGGTTTGCCTCCCCACTTCCGTAAATCAAAGACCCAAACCCGCTAAGGCCTTGTTTGGAAAGACTGGGATCAGAGATTATCCACCGGGAACATCCCGGCGGGGGTATTTTTTCCCGGCCGAATCGGTTTGGCTGCTTGGTTAACTCCCGGTTCAAAACCCTCCCTGCTCCACCCCAATCCACAGGATTTTCACCTCGCCTTTGGTCGTGTTTCTTCCTCACACACAAGAACCCTCCGATCGTCTCTCCTCCGAACGGCGTCGCCTCCCCCTTTCTCCCCCTTGCCTCCGGTGACGAGGATCCTGCCACCTTGGGAGGAACATCCGGTTAGTCTCCTCCTCCTACTACGATTTCTAGGGTTTGTAGCCTCAAATTTTTTCCAAATTTTCTTTACCAGATCCGTGGTGCCGGGGTTAGAGAGGGGGGGGGGAGGAGAGACCTCCGGCCAAGGAGCTTACAGCAGCCCACTGCCATCCGTGGCGGTGTTGCTCGAGGAGACTCTTCCAGCGTGGGGAATCGGGAAGCCGCAGATGGCGGCGACGCAGGTGTGCCGAGATTCGCCCTCCGCTCCATCTCCTTCTAGTTCTTGGTTTGTGTTACTAGAATTTCGCTCGCTTGTGTATGGATTGCATTGCATTGCTTCGCTTCAGCCTTTCTCCTTTGTGTTAAGTGGCCGGATCTCACTTTCTATCCCCTTTGCTTCCTCCTCTCAAAAGTGCTATGCTGGTGCTCGAGCTGATCCGATTCCCAAGAAAAAGTCGACCTACCTAAAGAAAGAAAAGAAGCAGAGAGAGGTATATAGCTAGATCTCATGCATCCTATCCTACCGGCTTACATGCATCCATGATTCCATTCCATGATACTAGGAGGATGTTTTACAAATGTTATAATAAGTAGAATAATTGAATTTAATTGATGGATGTGTTTGAGGAATGAATGATGCATGGACAGTTGCTAGTCTTGAGCTTGAAAAAAAGCTCCTATCTGTCCGCTCAAGAGCTGATTGATTTTCTTTTCTTTGCCTCCATCGTGATCGTGATCATCGGTAAATTTCTTTCTTATAGCTGGTTGTCCAAGATTTGTATTAGTCAGGTTGGGTTGTCTAACATTATTATCCTTCCTAGTATCATAATATGTAGCTTTCTAATATGTAAATCTGAAATCTGAACATGGATAGCTGCTAGTCAGATTTGTTTTCTTTCTTATGGTTCACTTTGGACAACACCGAAATCTGAAAGAAAAGCAATTGTTAATACACAACACTTACAACAGTAGTACTAAGTTAGTTGACTCGACATAATATGTAGCTTTCTAGTTTTGTGCATGACATATTTACCTTGTTCTTAAACTGCTCCTTGGACCGATCTGACCATTCTTTGGCAGACTTAACTGAAGTGGAGACAACAGCTATTTCAGCTCCACTTGACAGAGTTCCCTTATACAATGCATAGGCAGATAAAGTGCCAATCACATTGCTGAAATCCTCACAAGCTGATTCAAGTTCTACCCTTCCTAGAGAAATTCAGTCTTGCTAAAAAGTAGACTTAGGCCAGCAGTACTAATTATAATGAGGTAATGTGTTGTCCATAGCATTACTAACATGATGCATGCCATTTACTAAGAACTATTTTTTTTTGATATAGCAGTGTCTTTATTATCGATAATTAATTATGTTAAGTGATTCTAAATTCGGTTTTAATGTTTCATATAGTTTTTTAATCGCTTTTGGACAAAAGCTATATCCATCTCGACATCAACCGTAATGCCGATCATGCTTGGATAGTATAGGAAATGGTATTGGGACTCGTGATATCTTTGCTTTGTAATGCTTCAAGACATCTTAAGTTTGTTATGTCCAAGACATTAGCATTATATGCATCTATTCTCATCTATCAAATGTCATATGTCCAAAGAATATGCTTCAAAGGCATATGCTTCATTAAATATAGTTGTTTTGCACCATCCGATCATAATCATTTGATCCTCGCATTTCGTAACTCTAGTCCATCATTACTTGCTTATTTATCGTTTTACTTCAATGCTTTGCATTGATCTGTGCCATTTGAAGTTCAAGTATTTTACATGATTACATCCAAATTGATGTTCCCATCATTTGCTAGATTCTCAACCTCACATATTGTCTCTTAGTAATCGCTCATTCTAAGGAAATTTAGAAAAGGATTTGCAAAGAAAGATAAGTAATCGATATTATTTTTTACAGAGTGATACATGATTTTTTAAACTCTAATACGACAAATAAATAATTGAATTTCATATACCGTGTTTTGCTATACATGCATTGACAACTGGTCAGATCACAAAGCGCTGCCCCCTTTACAAAAGTGAATTTCATATGTAGCCCATAACCATTACTCCTTTTTTGTGTAACAGGCCTATTACGAAGAGTGACATGACATCATGGAGATGAGTGGGAACTTATTTGGTTTAAAGATGGAGAGTAATGTCGTCAGAGTTGTACAACCTTTTGACATGTCCATTGAAATATTGGAATGCATTTGAATATGTCTGACTGTTGGTTATGAACTTTGTGGTCTCATGTTGTTGAGATTGTCATGTTAAAATCATCATAGTATTAGAGCAGATATCTAACTGTTGAGATTAACTGTGGATTTTTTCATGTTTATTTTTTGCAGTATTTTAGGATTATATATATATATATATATATATATATATATATATATATATATATATATATATATGTATGTATGTATGTATGTATGTATGTATGTATGTATGTATGTATAACTGGATTATTTTCGAATTCTAATTTATAAGGTTTAATTTTTAAGTACAAACAAGCAATCCCTATCCTGGTCATTCCCTGCCCCAAGTCATGTCCAAACAACGAGGGAATTTTTTCTGGATCAAACAACCCGTGGGAAGGGATCGGGTGGGTGGGAGGGGATCCACCCAATCCACGCTGGGGACCCAATCCACAGGGAAACAATCCAACACCTACCAAACAAGGCCTAAGGGGTATCCTTTCCCATTCCCATCTCCTCCTTCTTGTATCCCCTTCTTCCTTCAATCTCACTGCGAAGAGGGAGACATTGTGCACTGATCGAGCTCTACTGTCGCACTAGATGCTGCCATGATCAAGGAGGATCCATCAGTGAACAAAAGAGGAAGGGGGGAAATGCCTCATCTTTAATTTTGCCTCCAATAGTTGAGTACGGCGGCGCGGGCGACTCTAGCAGGGAGGTGGCGGCCGATCCCCCGCACGCGACAGATCCAGTGTTCGATGATGATGCCGGGGATGCTCATGCAGCCCGACGAGGAGCACACGAGCAGCGTGGCCTCCGACGCAAGAGTCGCTATAACACCTCCCCGTGTCGCGAAAGTGCTACCCCAATGGTCGTGGGTGGAGTCGTGAGCTTCTGCTGGGCCGAGGACTCCCTCCTCGTCTACCTCCGTGACAACATGGAGAACACATTGACTCCATCCGCCAACGGTTTCGGCCGAAAGCAGACATTGTTGCACATACACTCATCGACCGTTGTGTCCTGGCCTGCCTCCCCAAGGACCTCACCATCCGATTCCAGCACGGATTCTGCAAGTAGACGATGTCGCCGCTCTTCCACATAACTCCTTAGGCTTGAAATTAAAAAATTTCAAATGGGTTTGTGGGTGATGTGCTTTTATGTTTAGGTGAATGGGAGATCTGAAGTTTTGGGGGTAAATTTGCAAGTGCAAGGTGACGTGAATCAAAGAGTTTGATGGATACTGATGTGAATCAAAGAGGTTGAGGAATGGTCTCATGGCAAGAGGCTAACCTGACCAGTCCATGAGTAATGGCACGTGGATTTTGATTCGTGCATTTTTCTCTTGATGAGTGAATTGGAAAATGGATTTCGATTATTCATAGAAGCAGCAACTATCTATTATCTTTTGGTAGCCCCATTGCCTACTACATGTATATATTATCAGCTCATTCCATTATCAACCTCTTTATGCCTCATCCACCCATTGTTGTTTAGTTTAAATAGTAATGCTGCATTGATGTTTATTTATTTTTCAAACGCTTTTCTCACTTGTGGGAAAAAAAACTGGGACGTAGAAGGTAGACAGTTTTCTTGTGCAATTAGGAAGGCAGCAGTAACCTTTGGTATATCTTTTAAATCCTTCGTGCTTGCTTTGTTTCCACCTTTTCTGCCTGTTGGAAAGCTACAACTCTCAGTGCTTCTTGAGGTTCGTATGTACATATCATCATATAACTACAAGCTCCAGAATCAATTTCATACACGTAGGGGAAGTCAAACACGATCTCAGATACTTTCTGTTGAATTGTCAAGCACCACCCAACCAAAAAATGGCAAAGCAAAAACACCGGTTAGAATAGAGATCATTTTGGCCTTGATTCTGGAATTATTTTGCCTAATTGCATATTCTGAATTTTAGATTCCTTAGGATCAAGACATTGCTACTTAAGTATATAGAATTTTGTTTAGGCACTCTAATCTTGCTAATGGTCTTCGATTTGCTCACACCACTTATTTACAACGTAATATCATTTCCAATTCTCCTTTGGCATGGTAAAGCTTAAGAACATCACAACAGACATGTTAAGGATATAAACAAACCAGTGCGACCTTGCAGAATGAGTACATAGTCATGACTCACGATCATCTGGCTACATTTTCTACTATTTTTTTCTTTCGTATACAAAGTTCAATTCTGAGAGTTGGCACTGTTCATCAAGATAGTCCTACAATCTTTCCTCTCATGTCAACATTGAGATATATTCCTACCATACTTCTTTGGGGGAAAAGTTATGCGCTCTTTTGGGTATATTGCAGTTTTAGTGCTCAATTCTATGATTTACTGATTGCGTGTTCCTTACTGATTTTTTCCTAATATTTATTACCATGTTAAAACATGTTTTTGACTTTTAATAGTTGTTGTAGAGACTAGATAATCGACTATTCATGTTTGATTTTTAGCTAAAGATTACAAATTGGATTCCTGGCTTATTGCTCCCTCAGATTACGAAGTTTGCATTGTCGGTTTTTACTTTAGCTTGACTACCTTGATTCTGAATGCAATTGAATTTATTTTTTTTATTTATGTTCTGACAGTAAGTTCATAACAATACAATTCGATGTTTCTTAAATGAAATAAGACATTAAAAGACTAAAAGTAGGATAGCTGGATATGTGTAATAAAATCCAAATTCCTAACTAGGTCATACCCCTTGACCTCCCATTATCTAGAGAGCTCAACGGTGATATGCCTATGGGGTGAAATTGCTAATTCTTGTGATTTATGACATGGTGGTGTTTGTGTTTAGCTAATGGATGCCAATGGGAACAAGGAAGTATTTGTGATCCAGCTGCCACACACAAGGTCTTCAAGTTGTTCCACATTAGCCTTGTTAGGGAGCTCAAGAAATTAAGTGGAGAGATGAAGTGTAACTTGGAAATGCTCCTTCGCTTCCTTGTCTTGTTTAGCTGGCATGTTAAATGGAGCACATACTCGACTATTGTAGTGGACAATGTATATTAGACACTGCCCAAGTCCCAAGCTCAGACTCCAATGTATTTGTTATTCTAATTTACATTATAGTTTTCTTTTCTTTTCTGTAGAACTCAAGAAATAGGTATAAAATCAATCCATTCAAGACCTTGTACGTAGGTTGTAGGACATAATGATACGGGAATCAATTCATTCATGGACATGTTATGGTTGGTTTACCTAAAAATATTATTGGTTCTGAGTTGTGACTCCAAATGTGTGCAAGACTTAAGCTATTAGAACTGTTGAATTCAACTTCAAATGTGTGGCTAAATTTTCCTATAGAATCATGTGTTTTCTGTTTGCTTGGAACAACAATTTGATATTTTGTTCAATTTTTTTTAGCCATGAAATGCAATGCACAACTGTTTTGCATTCGTGGCTATTGAAAATTTAAGTGGGAGATAATTTAGAAGGTTTCAGCTTTGTACATACACTTCACACAATATGAAAATTATTTCGTTCAAAATATGTATTTCTGTTGTAATGCACGGGCACCCTACACATTGTTCAGAAATAATTAATGCAAAGTATGAGTTTCCGTTGCAACGCATGGCACATGACTAATTCCCTCTCATAAACATCGCCATATACATTCTGAATTTTTCATTTGTGCCGCTAAATTGTACGTGCAAGTTCCCGGATAAATCACCCAACAGACTAATAGGCAGGCAATGTAATAGCAGTAGCATCAGCAGTACAGTTCAGAGTTCAGACAGTAACTGGTATCATTGACAACGAGAACTTCAGAAATCAGAACTGTTACCAAGCCCCGGTAATACATTAGGCCCGTCATGAGCTGGCCATCATCATGGAAAATAATTCGTTTTGATATTTACCAGATCGTATATAATCCATCTAGACATTGAAGTCTTGTAGAATACAGGGTTTTCAGTTCCTGATAATCTGATATCAATAACGTGTATGTTCTCCAA
The DNA here is from genome assembly GCA_036346405.1 of Phyllostachys edulis. Classification (NCBI taxonomy): domain Eukaryota; kingdom Viridiplantae; phylum Streptophyta; class Magnoliopsida; order Poales; family Poaceae; genus Phyllostachys; species Phyllostachys edulis. The sequence continues at coordinate 52,951,914 of CM070552.1, read as the reverse complement.
AAAATCCGTGGAATATTTCACAACACAAACTGTGCTTATTTCTGCTGAAGAATCTTGGATGCTTCTTTGCTCACTGAATTCTAGCCTATAACGGAAGAATTTATGGGAGAAACGATGTGAAGTGTGCGAACTGGAGGAACATCTGTATCAGGCTGTCAGCTAATACCACGCAACACAATCTCAAAGCTTTGGCTTGGGTTCTCTAGACCATGCTGGAGCTCTTACTTTCAGGCTGGACTTCTCAGCCTCCTCGTCATTCTCCTCTTCTTCCAAAATCTCCTTGGAAAATGCCTCTGGATTTGCTTTGATGCAGTCTTGCAATGCGATAAAGGGCTTCACACAATCTGATCCCTGGAAAGGCAGAGAAAGGAAAGTTCAGTATTAGTTAATATATTCAGGAGGAAATAGACATGAACCAAACAGTGATTAGCATTTAACAGCATATGGTCGAATACGATTTAGATGTGCAAATAATTGGATCTTAAGACAAAGGATTCAAACATTGGAAATATTACAACATAAAGCAGCGCATAAAGAACCATACATCTGAAAAAAGAACCAAAAGAAACTGTGTCCAATCAAGTTAGAGCCTGTGCATTTTTAAACTCTTTCAACTGTGAACAGCAGCCAGAGATTTATTTGTATAAAAGTACCTGAATGAGTGCCTTTGATTGAATCAAATTGCTTTACATTATCATTGTTGTCTAACCAAATTGACAACGACTGCTGTACTTTTATTATCATTTAGGTTATAAGAAGAATTGGCCTTAGGATAATGGTTTTTCTTGTGTTCCATCAGATCAACCAACAACTTGCGGTAGTTTTTTTAGTTTATACACAACATTTCCCATTGCACATTGTAGCACACAGATCATTGGGCTGATCAGTTGGAAACAAAACCAAATATCCATACAAACATTGGAAAGTGAGAAACAAACATGTCTGGCAACAAATTAATAAAAAAGGTCATACTACTCATTATCAAGGCTGTACGTGAGAAATTGCATCGATTAACCAAACTTTTGCTAAATACTTGAGTATTTATCAATGTTTTCTCATATTGATACGTTTACAAGGAAGCAACATTATGATTATCATAAGTCATGGCATATATGTAAGTAGTGTAGCTTGTGCCAGACAACTTGCGTTGAAAGCAACTTAGACAACTTGCGTTGAAAGCAACTTAGTAACTTGAAGAAATCGATACAACCTTCTCTACTTCTGTGCTTCTCAAAAAGCAGGAAAAGGCATCAACAAATTGGCTTCCACAAGGACCACTTTTCAAATCAGCTACACACGGACAGTCCAGAGCTTTCTGTACCTTCACATCAATTGACTGCACATGCAAAACAATTTCGCTGACCTCCAAGAGTGCCAAGAAATACTGAAGAGTACTGAAGAGAATAGGATATTGATATATAAGCATCTATCCAGAAACAAAAGAAAGGGTCATACCTCCTCATCGTCACCCTCATCAAATGACATAGCCTCTGCATTATAAAAATCCAACATCAGAACACTAAAAGAAGTCTCCAGAGCAACATATGCCAGGCAAATTTAAAAGAACGTATAAACTGTCCGGACATTGCAATATTTTTTGAGAGAGCTAGGAACTCAGTCTAGTCGTTTTGGGCCAACATTGGTGGGTTAAAGCTTGGTGGCTCCTCAGGCCCGGGGTGTTATTAACTTACATCACTTACATGGCACTAAAATTTAACACTGCCTCCTCAATTCCTGAATGCACATATACTATAGGAGGGTATGATATCACCAATTCACCATCCAGTACAACTATCCAAGGTCTGCACTATCACATACTGGAGAATCGCAGGAATAATCCCATATTCCCATCCTCCTACTATGGCACTAGGATGAAGTCTAGGACCATACGTTACTGGCTACCCAAAACTATTTGAACACTGGCGGCCCTAGAGCTCTACTTCCACCAATGCTTCCAAATCCGAGCGAAGCAACGACCTAGTGGCAAGCCCAACTCAACGAGAACTACCTACAGAGGGGTTTACTTGGTGTTGGGGGGGGGGTGGTACGGAATATCTGGGCGAGTGACACCCAGATAAACAAGACTCCAAACAAGGTGACGATAGCGAGTAGAATCAGCAAGAGGCTCACCATTAGTGGGTCGAAGATGAACATTAAACTCCATAGGAGTCTCAGTGGTGTGTTGATCAGTAAGAGAAGCACGATCAAGAAGATCCTGAATATACTTTTCTTGGGACAGATAGAAGCCCTCAGGTGTAGAAGTAACCTCAACCCCAAGAAAGTAGCGAAGAGGACCCAGATCAGACATGAGAAACTGCTCATTAAGACGCTTCTTCACAAACGTGATGTACTGATAATCATCTCTAGTAATGATCATATCATCAACATATAAAAGGAGAAGCGTCCGACCATGAGGCGAAGTGTGAATAAAGAGAGCAGGATCATGAGCACCGGCAGAGAGACCGATTCGCAAAGAATAACGAAGAGAAACGATCAAACCAGCACGGGAGCTTGCTTGAGGCCGTAGAGAGATCGGTGAAGGCGACAAACCATACCTCAGAATGAATACCCTTGGTGGTCGATATAAACCTCTTCACGCAGCTCACCATTGAGAAAGACATTCTTGACATCAAGTCCGAGAGATGGACCATGCCCGAACAGACGCCACAAAGAAGAAGAGTGCGAATAAAGGGTCATGTGAGTCACAGAGCAAATGTCTCATCATAATCACGACCATGCTCCTGCTGAAAACCACGTGCCACAAGACGAGCCTTGTAACGCTCAAGAGAACCATCAGAGCGGGTTTTAATCTTGTAAACCCACTTGCACGTGATAGAAGTAACACGCGCGGGAAGAGAAACAAGATCCCACGTGCCAGTACGCTCAAGGGCAGCAATCTCCTCAGCCATCGCATGTTGCCACTCCGGATGAACAGCAGCATTGCGATAAGAAGTTAGTTCGGCAAGAGCCGCTAAAGAAAAGCGCGCAGGAGGCCGAATAGACTGGCGATCATGGAGGGCATATCGAGGGGAGGCCGAAGAAGATGAACCATCAAAAGAAGATGGCGCATTAGAAGAATCCTCAACTCGCGGACGACGAGTGTAGTAGAGAGGATAAGAAGGACGAAAGCCGGGAGGAGCCTCTGGAGAGGGTGGCGGTGGCGAAGGAGATGGTGAAGGAGGAACCGAGGAAGCCAAAGGCTGTGATGGAGGTGTAGTGACTATAGGGGTGGCAGGAAAAGTCAGGAAAGAAAACAGCTCGACAAGAGATGCTGGAGTGGTGGAAGGAGAAGGACGAGGGTAGAAAGAACAAGACTCATCAAAAGTGACGTCCCGAGAAACCCGCATCCGTCGGCCAACAGGATCCCAACAATGTTATCCTTTATGCTCAGCGTTATAGCTGAGAAAAACACACTCCACGGACTGAGCGGTCAGCTTGGTGCGCTCACGAGGGGCAAGAAGAACATAGCACACACACCCAAAGAGGCGAAGATTAGAATAGTCAGGAGTCTTGCCACAGAGACGCTCAACTAGGATCCCACTCTAAAGAGCAGAAGAAGTCCGAATATTAATCAGAAAAGTGGCAGAGAAACAAATTCAAATTTCAAAAAGTGTGGTTGGACAACAGGCAAGCATAAGAGCACGGCCGCCTCAAGAAGATGATGATGCTTCCGCTCACCACACCATTCGGGCATGAGCACTGTGGCAAGAAAACCGAGAGAGAGTGCATTGCTCAAGAAGAAAACCACGGCGATTCTCGACAAGTATTCCCCAAACAGAGTCAAGACGAAAAGACACGAATAGGAGAATCAAACTGAGTACGGATAATGGTGGCAAAAGTCTTGTAGATGGATAAAATCTCACTACGAGATGACATAAAGTATATCCATGTGTGGCGAGAAAAATCAATAAAAATTATATAATATCGATGACCTCCTTTCGAAACGAAAGGAGCTGGACCCTATACATCTGAATGAACAAGATCAAAAGGACGCTGTGACACTGACTCACTGGAAGGATAAGGAAGTTGAAGCTGTTTACCAAGCTTACAACCTTGACAATTTAGATAAACATCACCAGACACAGACCCTAAAAGACCACGATGAAGTAAAGAAGATAGACGCGACCCACAATGGTGTCCCAAATGATGATGCCACTAAGTAAAAGACGCAGTGGAGGATGCAGCAGATGGCGGCGGCGATAAATAAGCGATAAGACCGGCAAGGGCAATGAAGGAAGACGGTTACCAAGCTCCCAGAGATGCCGTGAGTCACGGCAATGAGGGCCAAGACTAACCAGTAGTCTCGCAAGGCCGATCCCAACACAACAAGAATCAGAATCGAGAATAACACGACAACCATGATCAATGAGCTGATCGGCAGATATGAGTTGCACGGTTAGTTTGGGAACATAAGAAACAACAGGAATATGAATAGAGAAATTCGAAAGAGTGCCTCGTCCTGCGACAGAAAGAGGTGTACCATCTCACATTCTAACAAAGGATAGGAGCAGCTAAAGAACGAATCAAAGTGAGACTGGTGGAATCAGATGTCATATGAAAGGAAGCACCAGAGTCAAGAATCCAAGGTGATATACCTGAGGAAGAAGTAGAAGGTGGTCTCTCACTAGAAAACTCAGGCAACAGAACCAACAGAATCCTGACAAAGGTAAGAGTAGCCATGCGACGCAGCATTGTGAGAAATTCCTGAGAATCAGAAGCACCAGAGCTCCTCTGAGAGGAGGAACCACCAGTTCCCTGTGGAGGACGGCTAGTACGACGTAAATCCTTCTTCTTCAGAGCGGTGTCCGCCAGACATGTCCATCCTTGTTGTAGTAATGCAGCAGTAGTCCCTACAACAAAGAAATTGCCATCGTGAAGAAGTAGCCGGAGATGTAGCGGGTGTAGAAACTGGAGGAGCTGCCAGAATCGAAGGAAACAACAAAGGATAAAGAAGAAACCCGCAACACGAAGACTAATCTCCTCAGCACAAACATCGGCAAGGGCCTCCAACAAGGTCGCACGAGGGTGGCGTGCGTACAAAGAATTGAGCACGAAGTCCGCTTCATACTCAAATGAGACGAAGTCAAGAAATCGAGATACGACGGTTACAGTGAGACTATCGACGCCGACAAAGATCGACACGCAGTGGCAAACATCGGATCCCAAAGAGTCAATCTGATGCCATACCGCAGGCAATTGGGCATAGAACTCGTCCACAGTGGCATCTTCCTGCTGCAGCGACTGTTCCTGACGCACAACATAAAGATACAAGGAATCACCAAATGGCTCGTAGCGGTTGCGTAGATATGTCCACATCAACTGTGTTGACACCAAACCAACCACATCCCCAGTGAATTGCACCTCTATGCTAGCAACCAAAATAGCAGAGGCACGAGCATCCTCATCAATCCATGTCTTGTAGGCAGCATACTTTGTTTGAAAAGTCTCCATAGTACCATCAAAAGCATCAGATGCCTCCTTACGAACATCTTCAGAAGTAGTCTTCGGGAACACAGGCTCAGCAAGTAGAGCAGGGCGAGGCGGGCAAGGCAACTCGCCGGTAAGAAACTCCCAAAGGCGTTGACCACGCATGTGGAGACACATGTGCTGAAACTAGTCCCGATAATTGGGACCATCGGGCAGTGAGGAACGGAAATAGTACCCATTGGTAGGCGGCGTTGGACGGCGCGGCGACCAAGACAACGAAGTTTAACAGACGGCGCTGGATGGCGCGGCGATTAGAACGATGTTTTTTTTATGATTTTTTTTACTTACTTACTTGCCTACTGGTTCAAGAAGACTCTCACGGCTGGCTCCATACGAGGAAGAAGCGCGCACGGGAACTAGGGTTCCTCTCGGCGGCAGCAGCAGCGGTCCCGACGGCGACGCAACCCCGGCAAGCAGAGCGCTTCGAAGAAACCACCCTGCCGTCCTCATCCTCGTCGTCCTTCTCTACCCGACGCCCCCCATCGAGCGAATCGGTTGAGCGACCAAAATCGAAAGGTGTTCTCCACGTCTGCGATGTGATTCTAGAATAGCGGCTTCTCACATGGCGGCGGCAAGAAGAACCCCATGACGAAGCGGCCTCATGGAGCCGGATCCTATCCCCGAGCGTCCGACCACAGGCTTGGAAAGGCGGCGGCCCAGGCTCGAGGGCGGCGGCGGCTCGGAGAAGAAGCAACGGTGGCGGCGATGAAGGCGGGCGGCGCGAAAGCATCACGAGGCGACCTTACCTGGCGGCGCTACATACGACAAGGCGACAAGCGCAACACGGGTAAAAAGAGGACACAGGGAGGGTGGCGGCGGCAACGGCGTCGGCTATAATAGATAAAACCTTAACCCTAACCTCGCTCCGATACCATGTTATAAATAACGCTTGTATTCATATATACAAGTCCGGGGTGAGATATATGCTAGGAACCTTATGCAACGGAGATAATACATATATATCTAACAACCGCCACCGGCTCATAAGATTCAGAGTTTGGCACGTACCTGCGGCGAGCGCCTCGAGGGAGGACGCCGCCGGGGCAGGAGACTGCGACAGCGACGGTTCGGCGACAGGCGGAGAAGGCTCGTCCACCGCCGGGGCGGGCTGGCTCTGACCTTGGCCCATCGAAGGTTGATCTGGAGCAGGATCAGGAGGCGGCCACTCTTGTCTTGCTCTTCCTGGGCGGCGAGTCGGCGAGAGCAGCCGGCAGCGTGAGCTGGAACGTGGTCAAGTCGGACAGGCGGACGGCGTCAAACAAGGCACCACAGCAACATTGGAAGCAAATTTGGACCCGAGTTCGACTCCCGTCAGTGTTCCCCCGTCCGTCCGATCGCACGAAGATTCGCGCGTCGCATGGGCCAGGTTTACTGGGCCACGGCCCGGCATTGCGTGTCGTGAGACATTTGGGCTGGACCTTCATGCGCGAGATACGCCTGCCGTTTCACTCACGACTTCTCCCGTAAATCTCTGCTGCTTCGCCATTCGGGGGATTATTCTTCCGGCCCGCCGCGATGGTCGGAGGCGGCAAGCCGCTGGGCGACAGCGTGTTCGCCGGCCACGCGGCCGCCGGCGCCGCGGCGATCAGCGCCTCTGCGGTCGCCGTCCACCCCCTCAACACCGTCAAGACCCTCAGATTCTCCCGCTGCTATAATGGTCTTTTCTCATGGTTTGATTTGGTTGTTGCCTGCGCAGTTGAGCGCGACGGGCCGAAGCAGAAGATGGGGCTCCGCCAGGTGGTGGACCGGCTCATGTCCGCCTCTGGCCTTGCAGGTTTGGTTGCTTCCCTAGTTGCTAGACAAGGAGAGATCTTTCTTGTTCGGTGGTGGTATTGTGAAGTACGATTACGGTGGTTGCAACTTGATCTGCATTGATACCAAGACCTACGAATTATTGGTGATAAGAGAAGAGAATCGTGATGTTGAGTACTTGAGTTGCCAGGCTGGTACTAGTAGTGTTTACTGACGTTCATGGTAGGTTTCAGTTTTGCGGATAGTTTTGGGTGAATTATCAGGTTGACATCCAATTACGCATGGTAGCTTCCGGATGTTGCTGACATGCGTGTTTGCGTGCGTGCCTGTGTCTGTGTCTACTGGAAAGTTGATATTATCAGCAGTGCCCCATCATACCCCATAATTTGGGAGCCTAAAAAAACTACCAAATATAAAAAAGATTCAAAGAGTGAAAGAAGTTATTACAAATTATTACAAATGTGGTCATATTGGGTTCTGTACACTGCCTATATTAAGAGTATATTCACTTGGAGTCCAAAATTTTCGTTCATAGAACTCATCCAAGTTCCTATTATGTTTGGTTAAGAGCTTTGGGTGTGAGGCACTATGTCGTGCAGTCTCCACCTCCATATGTGTTTTGCCCGTGCTTTCGAACTGCTGAATGTTAAACATGGTTTAATTTATGATACAATGGAGCCGGTATTTTTGCCCAGTGTTTCTAAACAACACTCTTCCAAGCATTACAAGGCCCAGAACATTGCTGTTTATTGATTGAATACTGGTGTTGTGCTAAAGTGTCAGGCCATTCCGAAAATTTTCCCCCAATTTGTTTATGTGCATGTTCCATGTAACTTTCCTGATTGAGAAATATAAGGAGGAACTGTGTGAATCCTGAGATTTACTTTTCTATTTCCTCTGTGATGACTTCTTATCACCTATATCTTCGGATAATGAAATTATTATCCTTTAAATCGTTATATGATTTTTAGGTCTTTACAGTGGCCTTGGATGGTCGATATTGGGTAGACTGCCTGGGTTGGGAGACACGTTCCCCCCCCCCCCACCATAATTCATTGCTTAGTGTGATCTGCTTTATATCAATTTTGTTGGCACCTTTAATTTGCACCCATGAGCAAACTATACAATATACATGTAGTTAATGTAAGCTTGTTTGACTTCTCTGTCATATTCTCTCACATGCTTGCCTATTATCATTCTCCCCTATTGTAGAGTGTCTAGAGAGTCCTTGTCTTGTGTTAAAAGAAACAACAACAACAAAGTCTTTTGTCTCAAACAAGTTAGGGTAGGCTAGGAATGAAACCTCTTCAAGGTTAAAGAGACGAGAGCCTTGTAGAAAAACCCTACAAGGCTAAAACCCTAAGCCGTGCATCCTGCCATATAAGCCGAGAGCCTAAAACACCGCCCCTAAACCTTCTTATGGTTCTGGTACGTGGATCGCTAATTTCCATGCGCCCCTATCCAAAGCTAATTCTTTAGCCGCATTCCAATCCTCAAATCTCTTTTAATCGCTTCTCTCACGCCGCCTTGGTCGAATTGCTCTTCTTCACGCCAAGACGCCTTAACTCCGCCTGTGTAGTTTTCTACATAGCCTATCCCAAGCCAGGAAAAAGGAGGAGGGTTGTGTTAGACTCGGCGAGCCAACGTAAAAATCAAGCCACCTTTTCATGGAATGAAACCCAAAACTGATAATTCATTAAAAGAAACAATTTGCAAAAAAAAATGTTTAATTATTAGTACCTCTGAATTACTGTCGCGGTTGGAATTTTGGCTGCTATGTAATACAACAATCGGCAGATCTCTTTGAACTGTATTCCTTCTCCGATAGTTCAAAGTACTTTCTGGTGATCTAATCTACCTATGGTGACATAAGTTGTTTGATGTATGGGACATCATATCTAATACTGGATACTGGTTACCCTTAACCAATTTAATTCTCCATTGCTCTTCATGGTGGTGAAATATGGCAAATGATCATTGTTTTGTATATTTATTGGCAGATGGAAGGGAGGACAACCATGTTTATTATTCCGAGGCTATGTTGGCTGGCATAACTGCTGGTGCTGTAGAGGCTGTTATGTGTAGTTGTGTACACCATTTGAACTTCTGAAACTTCGGAACCAAGTTGGTTCTGCGATAACTTTGAAAGCTATGGGCCTGCTAATATTACACAAGTCATTTCCACTGCTTTCCAAACTATTAACTGGTTATGTGCCTGACATTAGAGTATGGAACAGCACTGTCAACCTTTTGTCCAATCTTTCCCCAAAGCATCCTGACATGATGGGTGCCCTGAAACAGCACCCATGGATGCTGACTGGCTCTGGAAAGCCCCCGTTACCCTCTGATGTTCAGGTGCCATCTAGAGTGATATCACTTGAAGGATGGGGTGCCCTATGGAGAGGACTTAGACCAGGGATAGCCCGAGACTGTCTTTGGTGGAATGTTCTTTTCAACTTGGCAATTCATACACACAGTGATGCTTACTTGGAGGGCTGTTAATATGAACCCGGAACCCAGGTAATGGAATGATGCTAGTATATTTGATTTGGAAAGCAAAGACAGGGATAATGTTATAACTTTTTTTCTTGGTGCCTTCACATTTGCTCTTCTCAGAAAACTAGAAGAAGCAGGCCCCGTATCCCCTTTTGCATCTAGTCTTGCTGCAGGCTTCTCAGGAGTTGTAGCAGCTGCTGCTTCACATACGTTTGATACTGCCAAAAGTCGTTCACAATGCACTGTTATACCTAAGGTATGGGCTTGTACCTACTTTAAATTGTCTATCCTTTTAGTCTACTTATCTAATTTTGTAGCTTACTGCGTTTAAACTTGAATTTACATTTTCCCCTGTTTGCAAATGCACCTTATTTCTTCTCACCCTTTTTTTTGCAGTGTATTGCAATGGAGAGGAAGTTTCTTAAGGATGCGTTTGGTACGTGTAATCTCATATTCCCCTGTAATATAATATTCCCTCCAATCTGGTTACTGATAAACACATTACAAGTAATCTAAGATTCCAACGTTAGGTTGATTTGAAGGAAACTACATATTAGTCTTTATCATAATTTCAAACTATGAAGGTTATCATCTATAAATTTTGAATTTTACAATTTAAAATTCCAACATTTAGAATTTCATTTTTTATGATTCAAGAGTTCAAATTTTAGATTTTGAAAATTTAAATTTTAAAATTTGAGTTTTGGAGTTTAAATTCTCAAGATTTAAAATTCCAAAAATCAAAATCAAAACTTTCAAAATTTGGCTTTATAAAATTTAATTCTCGAAATTTGAATATGTAAAATCTAGAATTTGAAATTTGAAAGAAAGAAAAAAGATTTTCAAACCCAACCTTGAAATTTTGAATTTTCAAATTTAAATTGTCTGAATTTAAGATTCCAAAATTTAGGATTCAATTTTTTGATATTTTGGTTTCGAAATTCATATTTTGAAAAAATGATTTTTAAATTCCATAATTCAGATATGGAAAAGTCTATTTTACATCCCTGAACTTTGAGCCGAGTCCAAAATACCCCCTAAACTCCAAAACCGTCTGATTTGCACCCTTGAACCACCAATACCAGATCACCCCTACCCCCCAACCCAATACCACCTGGTTTCGGACTGATGTGGCATCCAAATCATCAAACGAGCCGACGCGTGGCGATGAGTCAAGAAATGAAAAAATCGGCTTAGTCTTGTGCCACGGACCATCGCAACATCTACGCTGCCGCTAAGGGCAAGTCTCGCCAGCATGGCGTCTTGGCCACACGGCGACGGATCGAGAGGAGGGACCGTACACCAGAGGAGCTCGAGGCGGCAATGCCACGGTGACGCCCGACTCTCCAGTGCTCCATCGACAACAGACTGCGTTCGAAGCTCACCACGCGGCCGCTGCTCATGAAGCCCGCGCTCCGACCTTGCCGACTAAGCCCATCCTGTTAGGCGGGATGACCGACGACGCCGATGGATCGTCCGCCGACGAGGCGGTCCGTCTCACACGACTCTGTACGGCGACTCGACCGGCCAGAGCATGCGCTTCCTCCATGGACTTGGCGACAACCTCGATGTCTCCACGCCGAGATGCAAATTGATGAAGCCGCGAGGCGCGTGGTCGGAGGAGGTTCGCCAAAGTGAGGAGGAGGCGGCCGGGCGCAGTCGAGACGGAGAAGGCTGCGCCGACCTCCATGGAGGCGCCCGAGGCAACCAGCGGCTTTCGACTGGAGATGCAGCCGCGCCCTTAACGCTGAGGTGAGCCACGCAGAGGCGCGCAATGATCTTTGCGGAAGGATGTCCGACGCGGATTGGCGTGCGTTCTCGCCACGCCACGCCACTCGAGCGCCGTGAAGGTGAAGTTGTCGAACTCGGCCGCCGAGCAGCCGACGCTGCGTGCCCGCATCCTCGGGTCCGTGTCCGTGGTGCGCGAGTAGTCCCACGCTGGCCTCGCGAGACCGTGAGGCGCAAGGGCGGCGTGGAGGTCGGCTAAGCGGAACGTGGCGGTGCGATGGCGGACTCCTCGCGCCTCGCATAGAGCGCAAGGCAGAGAAAGGGATGGAGAGGGTGGAGAAGAAGGTGAGGTGGTGGTATATGGGCCGAAGGCGGCGAAGAGGCGGCGCTAGGAGAGCGGAGAGGAAGAGAGATTTGGGAGGAAAAGCACACTCTCGATTAGTGTCTCACCCGTGGATTAGTGATACGGCGAGGCTTCCTGGATGGCGAGCGGTGGCCGAGTCCTTCAGCTTTTGCGGTTCGAGCGTAGAAGGTAGCGAGATATGAGGAGAGGCGGGTTGTCGCCTTCCCGACCACGAAGAGGTTGATCCTCACCGTGATAGGAAGCTCGAGAACTCGATGACTCTTAAGATATATTCTTTATTGATTGATTTCGTAAATACATTGTCCCTCCTATTTATACAAGGACTCGCACTAATCAGAACTAATTCTAAGTAATCAGAAGGAAACTATTCTTTGTAAGGTAACTATTCATTGTAACCAACTCGGATCGCTTCTAGTCGCTCGACTCGGACCGCTTGGTTTGTATTGCTTCCTGACTCTGCATTGTCTCTCGTCATTTTGTCGACCTCGCATTGGATAGCACCGCCGTCCATGAGTCTTGTTCTGCGGGTGAACGTCCTACCCAATAAGAGTCCATAACATTTCTCCTCTGGAGAATCACTCGTCCTCGAGCCGAATGCAGGTAGCGACGCCAAATTCCTAGTAGTGGTTCCTAAGAAGGCGCCCACAAATGACAAACCTCGCCAACTAACCAATAACTCGCAAACACCACGACGTAGTCTAGACTTGACAACCTTCTCGAGTAGGAACAACTCGACCATGTAATATGGTTGGCAAAGCCACAACATGTTCTCGAGGATCGCCACGATGTTGTTTTAGTAGTGCCACATGAAACACATCATGGATACGAGCGCGAGGTGGTAATTCCAAACGGTAAGCAAGTAACCAATTCTTTCCACAACACGAAAAGGACCATAGTACCGCGGAGCGAAGTTTAGACCGCTACCGAGATGAAATTGAGGAAATTGGTCGATGTTGCAATCTTAGCCATACCCATTGTCCCACGTAAATGAAACAAATAGCGATGTCCACGATCATGCCGCCCTTCATGCGTGTTTGAGCTCAGAGTGCATTTCGGTCGCGAATCTCTGACAAGAATTCATCACGATCACGGAGCTGGACATCCACAGCAGCCACACGAGCAATGCCTGATTCATAAGCAACCAAAGCTGGAGGATCACGGCCATAGACGACGCGAAAGGGTGTACTCTTCAGAGCCGTTTGAAAAGAAGAGTTATAACAAAATTCGGCCCATGGTAACCACTGTACCCAATTCCTGGGTCTATCGCCGGATAAGCAACGAAGATACATAGCAATCACTCGATTCACAACTTCGTCTGACCATCTGATTGTGGATGAAATGCCGAGCTCAAATGCAACTTAATGCCTGATAAACGAAACAATTTCGGTCCAAAATTGCTTGTAAAATGGGATCGCGATCATCGACGATTGAAGAGGAATACCATGTAAACGCACGATCTCGTCAAAAAATGCTCGAGCAAAGTAATCGCCAGATATGGATGACTCAAGGTGATGAAGTGGGCGATTTGGAGAAACGATCAACTACGGAAAGAATGACAGACTTGCCATGTACCTTCTAAGACCTTCAACAAAATCCATAGAAATATCCGCCCAAATTGTAGTAGGTATAGTCAATGGTTGTAAGAGACCACCGGGTGTAGATGTTCTGCTTATTGCAATCGACACACAACGCAACTAGCAACAAAGTCTCTAACCAATTTGGATAAAGCAGGTTGTGAAAAGAAGCTCTTAAACGGTGTAATGTCTTTTGAATTCCTTCATGGCCATATATGTGCATCCGCAATGATTTGTGGCCATAATGACGAAGATGCCACTAGAAAAATACGCCTTTGTAGACTAATAAGCCATCTACAATACTCCATCCTTCCGCAGCCTTGGCCCAACACAATTTTATGACGAAAGAAGACAATTCCGACGTGTTGTTGACCTCCTCACGGATCCGATCAAACAAAGAGAACTGTGGCGAGGACAAAGGCATGTACAGACAAGACTTCATCTCGGCGAGAAAGAGCATCGGCCACTGTGATTTTGCTTGCCCTGGCCGAAAAACCACAAGAAAATCAAACCCAAACAGCTTTGTTTACCCAATGGTCTTTGAGGAATCGCTGACAAGCGCTGATCCAAAGAAGAACTTAAGACTATAATGATCAGACGGATGCGAACTCACGACCCCAAAGGTAAGGTCGCCAATGACTAATTGCCTTAACAAGTCCAATAAGTTCACGCCATACCGCCAAATTTCGATGATGAGGTGGTATCGCCGACTAAAAACGCAATGGGCGCCGCTTTGATGCGTAACCGCCAACTCCAGATCCCGACAAGGCCACAATCGACCATAAATGTTTTGGAAAAGTCAGCAATTTGAATACGCAAGCGAAGTAAGGGCTAATTTGAGTGCTTCAAAAGCCTTTGAGGCCTCTTCCGACCAACCAAATGACTCCTTTTTAGTAACTTTGTTGTAGAGAGCCGCAATAACGCCATAATTTTTTATGAACTTACGATAATAACCAAGAAGTCCAAGAAATCCTTAGGCCCCGAACAGACTTTTTGGCAAAGGCCAATCGCCACGGCGATCGGCTTGTTCGGGTCCATTGCTACGCCATGGCCAGAGATGATATGGCCTAAGTATGCTACTTGACGTTATCCCGAAGAAACACTTTGAGCGCTGAGTACCAACCGATGATGACGAAGGAGTTGAAAGACCGACGGACATGTCAGATGCGCTACCAAGACGCATCAGATCAAGATGTCATCAAAGAACACAAGCACAAATTTCCGAAGGTAAGGTTTGAGAACCTCATTCATGAGGGATCGAAGGTCGCCGCGATTAGTTAATCCGGGCTATCACCAAAAATTCAAAGTGGCTATGATAGGTAATAAACGCTTTTTTCTCGATATCATCCGCACATGCGCATTTGATGATACCCACTACGAGATCGAGCTTGGTAAAAATTTGGATCCTTCCACCATCAAGGAGTTCATCAACAATTGGAATAGGAACTTATCTTTGATAGTCCGCTCATCGAGGGCCCAGTAGTCAACGCAAAACCGCCAAGTTGCATCGCGGTTTAACGAAAGCGTAATCGTGATGAAAACGCCGATGTCCGCCCCGTGATAATCCTTTGCGCGAGCATGTCTTCACACTGCTCGATTTCATCTTTTTGCGCTGTGGGTATCGCAGACGGCGCATCGCCACGCCTTCCGTGATTTTGCTTGAGAGGAATTTTGTGGTCGTGGCGTCTCGCCGTGGCAGCACTCGAGGTGATTCGAATAGATCGGCGAACTTCGTCTTTGCGCAGCGTGAGCATGATATCTTTCCCGACCACATTGTGTGTATGTATTGTTGCCGCGCCGCCAGTTCTCGCCATGTGATGCGATGATCCACCCTCCAAAACGACATGGAGAGGAGCTCAAAATCCCAAACGACGGTCCCAACGTTCGCACCAATGGACGCCAGAATCAACTCAATGCATCGAGCGGAATTGCAAAGAGATCGATGTGGAAGGCCTCATTGCCGATGGCTAGTGTCCTTATTGCTATAACGCCCGCAGACCGACACGATCGCCGTCATGATCGCTATGCTCGATTCTTGCGTCAGGCAGCCGACCAAAGGCGCGCACCGCTCTCAAAGAATAAAGTTGTGTGTGGATCCCGAGTCGACCAGTATTAGCATTGTTTGACCAGCTATTTGAACTTGAAGTTGCATGGTGCGGCTTGTCGAATTCCAAAGGAGAGCATGCAGAGAAATTTCGCCTGTTCGATCGGTTAAATCCTTACCATCCTCCTCTTCTATTTCCAAAGATGTATATGCCCTTCATTGAGCAAGTATGGTTTCTATGAAACTTTTCCGCAATTGTAACACAACCCTTTGGCTCGACGGCCACCATCTCCTCGGTGGATAGGTGGCGGAACTTGATCGTGGCGGTGCAGGCGAAGGCTCGTGGTGGAGCCGCCGCCGCCGCTCTCGCAGGGTGTCCCGAACGACCGAGCGCTTGAGACGGAATTGGTGCCGGCTAAGCGCTAGTGGTTTCGCCAAGACAGAAGCTTTGGTTCGCGAGTTCTTCCCGGAGCCTCTCCTCATATGCCCTCGCAAGGCTCATGGTCGTCGCAAATTGGTTGGGTGTTGGAGTTCCACATCTGCGGCGTAATGGTTTCAAGAGCCCGCAGTGAAAAGTCGGACTTGTTGCATTGGCGAGAGCGGATCGGCGCGCAAGGAGAGCTAAAATCGCGCCGATAATCCTCATCGTGTCCGGCTTGGCGAAGTTCGCTTAATTCTCCCAATGGATTATCATGGATGGGAGGCTAAAGCGCATGTTCACAAAATCGCAAATCTCGCCAAGTTAAGACACCTCATCCTGCTCCAACCGGTAGAACCATTGCCGAGCAACGCCTATGAGGTGATAAGAAGCAAGCCAAACCTTCTTTCTTCCATGGTCATTGCCGCCGCAAAAAATTGTTCACATCTGTTAAGCAGCTGGTCGTCTTCCCGTCGAGGCCTGGAAAGTTGAGCTTGTGGTACCGTGGTGCACCATGTCGCCATCATCCTTCCTCTCTACCGCAATAGAGCCTACCGGCTGAGTTGGCTTCCGTGTGGCGTAAATTTCGAGCTTCCTAAGTTGGAGTGCTTTGCGATGGTCACAGATACGTACACGCCGCCACGCAGCCTCATGGAGTTCATCTCGAAGGCTGCCTTTGTCGCCAAGAACTTGCTTGAGAATCGATCAAGCCGCTTACCAGTCATCGATGGTCTTGGGTTCGCTCATACTCGGAGGCGTGAAGTATGCGCGCGGTAGGCTCGATACCAAATTGATACTGGCGAGGCTTCCTGGATGGCGAGCGGTGGCAAGTCCTTCTACAGCCTTATGGGTTCGAGCGAGAAGGTAGCGAGATACTGAGAGGCGGGTTGTCGCCTTCCCGACCACGAAGAGGTTGATCCTCACCGTGATAGGAAGCTCGAGAACTCGATGACTCTTAAGATGTATTCTTTATTGATTGATTTCGAAATACATTGTCCCTCCTATTTATACAAGGACTCGCACTAATCAGAATTAATTCGAAGTAATCAGAAGGAAACTATTCTTTGTAAGGTAACTATTCATTGTAACCAACTCGGATCGCTTCTAGTCGCTCGACTCGACCGCTTGGTTTGTATTGCTTCCTGACTCTGATTGTCTCCTCTTCATTGTCGACCGCATTGATAGCACCGCCGGTCCATGAGTCTTGTTCTGCAATAACGTCCTACCCCAATAAGAGTCCATAACAATTAGTGTCCGACACATGGGCCATGATGTCACGAGGCGATAAAACCAGGTGGTTTTGGCCCGAGGGGGTAACTTGATCTGGTATTGGTAGTTCAAGGGTGCAAATCAGACGGTTTTGGAGTTTAGGGGGTATTTTGGACTCGGCTCAAAGTTCAGGAGTGTAAAATGGATTTTTTCCTTCAGATATTCAAATGTTAAAATAAATCATAATTTGGATTTTGAATTCTAAAAGTTCAAAATTTGACTGTGATGAATCAAAATCACATGATAAAAAACGCAATAACAAAGATTACTTTCCCTTGGTAATCTAAGATAGACACCTTTTTCTACGGGAAAGAGATTCCTGGAATTGATGGTAATCTGTTTTCGAAGGTAATCTTAGATTCCTGGTTCAGATTCCTAGATGTTTTACCAAACAAGGCAATCTCATAAGATTACTAGAAGATTCCTGGTAATCCTCAAAGGATTCCGCCAACCAAACGCACCCTAAATGGAAAGCACCGGGAATGTGGATAGAGAGAAAGACAGGAATATCACCTCCTGATAGGAATGTTCTGTTCCGTGGCATTGGGCTACGAATGGCCCGTAGTGGAATTGCATCTTTCGTACTTGTTGGGTCCTACTCCCCCGTTCGATTATAAATGACGTTCCCTTACCTCTTAGTACACTAGCGGGCGTCAAATAAACTAAAACAGAGGGAGTACTATTTAGCTGTAGATTACATCGTGTAGATGGCATGCAGGGACACCATTTAATGAAATTCAAACATCATAATTGTATATGCATCCGCTGAACGATTAGAGAAGAGGTAACTAATTGGACATCCCTGACTATATCTCTGCCTTTGTTGTGGACTCGTTTATAGGCCAAACATATCAACGCCGGTGTCGTAATAAAGTGGCTATTCCATCAGCGTCAAGTTCGGATTCAGGGGCGGCAATCTGAATGAATATCGACAAAGGGTGACAAGCTACAGTAGAGTTCGGTTTGGATACAAAGTATTGGACACGGCATTAGATTACCAGTAGTTGTTCTATAGATAGATTGATTAGTTAGGCAATTGTATTCGAATTACAGATAGTTATATCTAGAAAGTCTTGTTGGGGAAGGCTCCTATATAAAGGTGGCCAGTTACAACTTAAGAAGGTAATAAAAGATTTGAGTTCAGAACTAGACAATTTAGAGTATCTGTTCATATGAGACAAACTCGTTCGACGTGAGGCGAATTGAAGCTATCTTTGACTATCGACGTTAACCTATATCATCTTTGGTATCAGAGCCACTCTCTACACCACCACCACCATGGATGATCAAGTCAAGGAGCAATTGGACAGAATACTTCGGATGCTACAAGATCTCACGACCTCTCGAGATGTCATGGATAGTAGGCTCGTGGCGTTGGAGAAGGAGAATCCAGGCTAGGGCAGCGTTCACGGCAGTAGAAGGAAATTTTCTTTAGATGGACTGAAGGACATGGAGGAGGAACTGACGTCCGGCGATCGCAGAGTCCCACCATTCCACAAGTTTTCGTTTCCAATCTTTGATGGCAAGGAAGATCCGCTACTTTGGTTAAATCGTTGCGAGCAATTTTTCAAAGGACAACGGATGATGGAGGAGGAGAAAGTGTGGCTTGCATCCTATCATCTGACAGGAGCTGCGCAACAATGGTATTACCGGTTGGAAAGAAACCAGGGCGTGCCGTCATGACCACGTTTTGTGGAACATGTCAATCTTCGGTTTGGTCCATCAATTCGGAGTAATGCCTTAGGCGAGTTGATTCAACTTCACTGAACGGGAACGGTCGTTGAATATCAAGAACATTTTTTGGCCTTGTTGTGTCGGTGCGATGACATGACGGAAAAACAGCAGGTTCAGATTTTTACTACTGGATTGCGAAATCCATTACGCACTGATGTCAAGCTCCAAAATCCCACAACTCTGGAGACTGCGATGAGTCTTGCGCGGGTGTACAAGAAACGACTGGAGATGGATGATGACAGTGAAGCTCGACCCATGGCTAAATCACAGGGCTCAAGTAGACCAGCGGGAGTTAGTCGCGGTTCATTCCTTGGCTCCAGCCCGGCTCTCAAAGGGCCTCCAACGGGAGTTTCCCCTACACCAACAGCAGCTACGTCACAAATCAACAAAACATCTGTTGATGGCAAGATTTGACATCTATAAAGAATAGCTTCAAAAGACCTCCTGAAAGGTCCTGGATGGATTCTTCAAAGATCTCCTAGGAGGCCCGGGCTTCAAAAGACCTCCCGAGAGGTCTTGGGATACCCCCTTCAAAGACCTCCTGGGAGGTCCTGGCTTCAAAGGAGGTCCTGGACGATCTTTACAAAGACCTTGTGGGAGGTTCTAGCTTCAAAGACCTCCCGAGAGGTCCTGGAACGATCTCTACAAGGACCTCCTGGGAGGTCCTGGCTTTAAAGACCTCTTGAGAGGCCTTGGGCGGCTTCTTCAAAGACCTCCCGGAGGTCTCGATTAAAGACCTCCCAAGAGGTCCCGATGACATCTACAGAGACCTCCCTGGGAAGTCCCGGAGGGTGGTTTTCGCAAAAAACAGGAGGTCCTGGCTCGAAGAGGTGGTCCTGAGCGGCACCTACAAAGACCTCCTCAGAAAGTACCACGTGGCTTCATCAAAACAGCCCAGGACCACCTCAGGAGTGTTGCGCGCCTCCATCGAGCTGCTCAGATCTCCTCAGAGTGCCATGTGGTTCATCGAGGCCAGGATCTCTTCAAAGACCTCCTAGGGGTCCCGCTTCAAAACGATACTACCAGAGGCTAACTAGCGTAACTACTGCTTAAAGCAAGACGACTGCAGCATCTCTTGGCGGTAGTACCGCAGTCGCTCGGACCGTCTGAGTGTGAAGGTTTCTTTTGGACGCCAACTTCCTCAAGAATGGCCACGTGGCTTAATCGAGTCGCCAGACCTCCTCCCGAGCGATCGAGCCGCTGGGACCTCTTTGGAGGTGCTTATGTGGTCTCCTCAGAGTAGCCAGAGGCCTCATCATGGCCACTCAGACCTCCTTCAGTATGATCAGACCATTCAGGGCCTTCTTAGGGGCGCTCACATGGCCTCATCAAGACCTTCTCAGGAGCGGCTACATGGTTCCATCAGGCCGCCAGATCTCCTCCGGGGGTGTATCAGGCCGCTCAGGTCTCTCGGGAGCGCCACGCGGCCTCATCAAGATCTTCTCAGAGCCGCCACGTGGCTTCATCATGGCCACTTAGGACCTCCTTGAGCACCTCACGCGCTTAATCAAAGCCGCCCAGATCTCCTTGAGCACTTACGCGCTTAATCGGCGCGCCAGATCTCTTTGAAGTGTTCACGTGGCTTAATCACAGCCGATCAGGACCTCCTCCAGAGTGCTACGTGGCTTTATCAAGACCATTCAAGGCCTCATGTGAGGACCTCCTCAGGACCTCCCGCGTGGACCTCCCACGAGGACCTCCTCAAGGCCTCTCGCGTGGACCTCCCGTGCGGGTCTTCCGCGAGGATCTCCTCAGGACCTTCTGCAAGAAACTTTTTTAGGACTTTCCATGAAGACCTCCCGCCAGAGCCTCCAGGACGTGATAGAATAGGAAAGATTTGCTAGTTATAGAAAATATAACCGAGTCATATCTGTGTAATCTTGTTCGGTTAAGAGTCCTGAGCTCCCACGGCTAAGACCTGCCGTCCTTTAAGTAGGAGAGGGCTATGGCCGATTGAAAGGGTGGAACCAATCAATCAATATCAATTGCATCTGCTTTTTATCATAGCTTTCTGTAGTCCCGTTCTCTTCCAACCTCTCGTTGCTTACTGCTCGGCTGGGTCTCAAGATCAAGCTCGTGCAAACCACCACCGTGCTGTGCCACGACTAGCTCCGCCTAGGCGCTGCACGCTGGTGACAGGATCCGGAGCATCCAATTGCTGCCACGATCATCGTGTTGTGCGTAGCACGTTTTTGTGCGCAACAACATCCAATTCACGTTTTCGTCGATTGACAACCGAAGAGATGGCAGATCGTCACCTCAAAGGGCTCTGTTTTAACCGCCCAGAAAAGTTTTCTAAGGATCATGCTACCAAATGTTCCATGAAAGGAATCTATCTGCTGGAAGTGGACGATGAGGCAGTTTATGACGGTGCTTCGGATGAGGATGTAGAAATCTCCCTACACGCTCTCATGGGTATTCGTTTGGGCAAAACGATGCAGCTACAAGTTGACATTCAAGATGAAACACTACGGGCATTGGTTGATTCCGGGTCTACTCATAATTCCATGGCAGAGGAGACATCATGTCGTCTCGGCCTTACACCAGCATCCGGCCAGCCCATCAACTTCGCGGTCGCCAATGGCGACAAGGTGGCCAGCAGGGGGTTATTTCATGGCGTTCATGTTCATATCAGCAACGGAGACTTTTTCCTGGACTACTATGTCATCCCCTTGGGCAGGCTTCGACATTGTATTGGGTGTGCAATGGTTGCGGACGTTAGGACCAATCATGTGGGATTTCGATCAATTGACGATGTCCTTCTGGCGACATGATCATAAAGTCATCTGGCGAGGATTATAGGCACAGTCGAGGCGCGCTAATTCATTTTCCTTGGACGGTGACACTATAATGTCTTCTCTGCTCACTAAATTTGTTGGTGTGTTTGCAGAGCCTCACGGCTTACCCCCTCCATGTCGATGTGATCATCACATCCATCTTCTTCCCGGTACCACTCCCGTGGCGGTTCGCCCGTACCGTTATCCTTAATTGCTCAAGGATGAAATCGAACATCAATGCGAGGAGATCGAACATCAATGCGAGGAGATGTTGAAACAGGGTATTATTCGGGAAAGTACGGTTGCGTTCTCTTCCCCGGCCCTGTTGGTTCGCAAGAAGGACGCATCTTGGCATTTTTGCTTTGACTATCGTGCACTTAGTGCCAAAACGGTTAAGGATAAATTTCCTATTCTAGTGGTTGACGAGCTCCTTGATGAGCTTAACGACGCCCGTTTCTTCACTAAATTGGATTTGCAGAGTGGTTATCACCAGGTGCACATGCATCCAGGCGATATTGAGAAGACTGCGTCCCGGACTCATCACTGCCACTACGAGTTCCTTGTCATGCCCTTTGAATTAACAAATGCACCCGCAACATTTCAGACTCTTATGAATGATGTTCTTAAGCCCTATATTCACAACTTTGTGCTCGTTTTCTTTGACGATATTTTAGTTTACAGCGCTTCATGGGCTGAGCATCTCCAACATGTTCTTGCGGTTTTGCAATTGATACAACAGAAGCAATTATTCCTAAAGCAATCCAAGTGTTCATTTGGTGCAGAATCAGTGGGTTACTTGGGACATTTTATTTCTGGACATGGGGTGGCCATGGATTTCAGTAAAATCGAAGCCGTCTCCGACTAGCCCAGGCCTACATCAGTGCGTGCTTTGCGTGGTTTTCTCAGTCTTACATGATATGATTGGAAATTCATCAAGGCTTATGGTGAGGTGGCTGCTCCTCACAAAACTAATTACGAAAGAGGCGTTTGCATGGTCTCTGGAAGCCGACGCCGCTTTTCTTGCTCTCAAAGAGGCTCTCATTACCGGACCTACCCTTCAATTGCCCGGCTTTAACAAATTATTTTTGGTGGATATTGTGATGCTTCTGGCATATGCTTTGGGGTAGTCTTGCATCAGGGTACGGGATTGATTGCATTTTTCGGTCGGGCTGTGGCACCTCATCATCTTAAATTGGCGGCGTATGAATGGGAGTTGATTGTTTTTGTTAAAGTCGTCCGGCATTGGTGACCTTACTTATGGGGGCGAGTATTCACTATTCGAACCGATCATTACAGTCTTAAGTATATTCTGGATCAGCGTCTCTCCACAATTCCTCAACATACTTGTGTAAGCAAACTATTTGGCTATGATTTTACTGTTGAATTTCGGCCAGGGAGGCAAAATGCAGCGGCCGGTGCACTTTCGAGGCAGCAGGATCTTGCTGCGATAGTCATGATGATATCATCACCTTATTTTGTTGTTTTTGATACACTTCGTTCGGAACTCAACGCCAATTCGGTTGTTCAGTCGTTGCGCCAGCAAGTTCTCGACGGTATGGCCAACCCAGCCTGGTCTTTGGTTGATGGGTTATTGTTGCATGAGGGCTGCGTGTTTGTTCCAGCAGACTCTCTGTCGTGGTCGCAATTACTTGAGGAGGCTCGTGGCGGTGGGCATAAAGGGGTTCAGAAAACTCTTCATCATTTATGTGCCACGTTTTATCATCCTCATGCGAATCGCAAGGTCCGTGAATTTATCAAAGGATGTACATTTTTTCAACGTAATAAAACGGAACATCTCCATCCCGCCGGCTTATTACAACCCTTGGAAGTTCCTAGTTCTATTTGGCAAGATATTTCAATGGATTTTGTTGAAGGGCTTCCAAAGGTGGGCGGTCGCTCTGTGATTTTATTTATGGTGGATCGTTTCTCTAAGTATGTTCATTTTATTACTTTGGGTCATCCCTACACTGCTAGCACGGTAGCTCGCGTATTTTTTGATGAGATGGTACGCTTACATGGTATTCCATCATCCATTGTTAGCGATCGTGATCTAGTGTTCACTAGCCATTTTTGGACAGAACTTTTCGTCTTACTGGAGTTAAATTACAGTTGAGTTCTGCTTTTCATCCTCAAAGTGATGGTCAGACTGAAGTGGTCAACCGCATTATTGTTATGTATCTTCATTGTCTTTCTTGTGATCGACCAAAGAATTGGCTACAGTGGCTTCTGTGGGCATAATACTGTTATAATTCTTTATTTTAGATAGCTTTGAAAACCACTCCTTTTAAGGTGGTTTATGGTCGTGATGTAATACCCAAAAATTAAATTGGGAGAGAATAAATAAATCGGGAGAGAATAATTAAATCGGGAGAATGTTTCTTTTAGCAAAGCGATTGAACAGGAGAAAGAGGGGGTTTTAATGTAATACTCCAATTTATTCTACGAAAGAAAGCGTTCAAAAGAGAAATTAGACATAAAAAGGGGGGTTTCTGCAATTCTTCGGCAACTTGGGCCTCGGCCTCGGCCCATGAGGGGCCGGCCACCAACAAAAGGAAGGGGGAAACCCTAGCCGTACTGTAGCTACAGTGCCACCACCGCCACTGTAGCACGACTACTGTAGCATGCCCCTCTCCTCCATGGTGGTGCCTCCCTTCCTCGCCGTCGGTGCTCCCTGTTACTGATCAAGAAGAAGAGGAAGAGGAGGAAGAAGAGAGGAAGGGGAGAGATCGTAGGCGGGTGATCATCATTGTTCTCAGCAGGCCCTTCATTGTGTCGTCAAGGGTAATCGTTGTTTCCCCTTAAGTAGATGCTTAATTAGTTGTTTTAGCAAAGTCGGTTATCTAGATCGCGTTCTATCCAAAGAGTTTGATCCATGGATTTCATGTCTTTAGAAGCAGAATCAGGATCCACCCTCTTAGAGATAGTTGGGTTATGTCATTAGCTTTCCGTGGCCGCCAAGAACGCCCAAATCCGATTAACGGTTAGAAAGTTATGAATTGTTTAGTGCCGCTGTCCTTAATCTGTCAACATCCCGACGATCAGTAGAAATCTGAGTTAATCTATTAGTTAAATACGAAATCGAGAGGATCTCGTTATAATGAAAAAGATGGATAATTTCCTCACCTTTCGTAAAGCTAAAGAACGTAAGAATTGGACTTTCGTAGCAAAAGTTATGATAATTTTAGTGTACCGTCCAGAGAACCCGACGTGATAATTGATATTCTCAGTAGATTGGCTTGGTAGGGCGATAAATGGCGTAATCGAAGGGCTCCTGACTAAGTTTATTTAGGTAATTTAATTATCTTTCGAAAGTATTAGAACATCTTATTTGGACTCTGAGCGAAAGTTATGTATTTTAGAAGTTGACTGTCTGCAGTGAACATCAAATCGATCGGTAGAAATTGGAAGATTGGAAGCGCTTGGGAGTTTAGCGAGTTCAATTATGTTCTTATTTATGCTTTTGGTCCAAGATGCTTGTCTTAGTTTGGGTTATTATTATGTTCAAAGGGAGGCGTGACCCGAGTGGGCATACTCTTGGCGTCCACAATTCTCGCATCTGCTGATGCAAGTATAATGATGGTTATAATTTTTATTGTTGAATGGCAATCTTTGGGTATATGTTATGAGAAATTGTGTGCTCTGAGATGTGATGACTAGATAGCTAGTATTGTGCATTATTCTTTGGAGATATGAGTTATGTGTTAGATTTGGTTGTTCATTAGTTGTGATGACTTTGTTTATGAGCTTGTAGTATGAAAAGGATTTTCATATGCATTATTATTGCAGATGCATGTTTGTTAATTTGAGAAATTCATACATATGCATCATGTTGGCTTATTGAAGACTTGGTCATATGGTGACCAAGCAACTCTTGAGGTCCCCGTCATGTTAATGACTAAAAAAAATCCCCATGCTTAAAGAGCATGGGCTTAGGTCCCATACACGTGAGTATGGGCAATGGTTCTGCATGCAGATGGTACAGGCATGGGTGTGCATCGATGGATGCGCACTTTGCATTACCGGTAAAATGCAAAAGGGAAAGAGAAGGAAGAAGATCATCTTTTGAGCATATTGCATAGCATGCGTGTGTAAGATGGTTGATATATGGGTTTGAAAGGTTTAATTGCTGATTTACATGTTTGTATGTGGTTGATGCCATTTATTATATTTGCTAAGTCTTTGGGCTCACCTCTTGTTTTTGTTGTGTTTTTAGGTACCATTTGCAAGAACGGCATGCATGGGAGGGAGTAGGATTGCTAAGGATGCACTCACTACCACACACTCTTTTAAAGATGATTATTATTAGTTCATACCTTAATAATAAGCAAACTGCTTAAGGATTAATCTTGGTTATGCTTGAATGCATTTGATTATTTGTAATAAAGAGAGCGGTAAATTTTGATTATGCTTGCTTATATTTTAGCTGAATTGATTGTTTATGAATGCTTTGATGAACTTTGGATGTTGAGATATTGCTAATAATATATGCATCTGTTGGAATCTCCGGTATACTTAGTTATACAAAGGAGGTTCTGCCGAATTTTTGTAAGATGTTTTAGTTTGAATATATTTGATTACCTAATTTAGTAGCATTCCAGGCCCTTGTTTGGCTGGGGTGTTACATGTGATCCGCCAAACCTATTGTCTTATGAACTGGGCACCGGGTGGGTGGCAGCTGTTGACTGCAGCTTCGGGATCGTGATGAATTTTTGGGTGAAATTCATGAGCATTTGTTATAGGCTTAAGACTATATGAAGCAACAACATGATCAGTTCCGGCGCGAGGTGGAGTATGATGTAGATGATTGGGTTTGGCTTCGCCTTCACCATCGTGCCGCATCGACTATCAAGGATGGTTCGTCTAAACTTTGTCCTCATTTTTATGGACCTTCTAAAGTGATCGGCAAGGTTGGGAATGTTGCTTATCGCCTTCAATTGCCCGCGCGTGCTCGTATACATGATGTCTTTTATGTTGCTTTGCTCAAAAGTTTGTAGGAACGCCTCCTTCGGTTACTGTTCCGCTTCCATATTTCCTTCACGGCCGCGTCGCCCCCACGCCTGGTAGTATTGTTCGTGCCCGTCTCAATCATGGCGTTTGGGAGTTATTGGTTCAATGGACTGGTTGTGCTTCGGCAGATGCTACTTGGGTCAAGTTGACGGATTTTAAAGATCGTTATCCTACGTTCCAGCTCGAGGACGAGCTGTTTCGCAATTAGGGTAGAAGTGTTGTGGACACGTTTGTATGCCAAACATATCAGAGCCGACGTCGTAATACAGTGGCTATTCCATCAACATCAAGTTCGGATTCAGCGGCGGCAATCTGAATGCATATCGTCAACGGGTGACAAGCTACAACACAGTTCGGTTTGGATATAGAGTATCAGACACGACATTAGATTACGAGTAGTTATTCTATAGATAGATTGATTAGTTAGGCAATTGCATTCGAATTACAGATAGTTATATCTAGAAAGTCTTGTTAGGGAAGGCTCCTATATAAAGGTGGCCGGTTACAACTTATGAAGGTAATAAAAGATTTGAGTTCAAAACTAGACAATTTAGAGCATCTGTTTGTATGAGACAAACTCGTTTGACGTGAGGGCGAATTGAAGCTATCTTCAACTATCGACGTTAATCCATATTAGCCTTGTTCATCTCATATAAACTTGATTGGAATTGTATGTTCTGAGATAGAATTTTGGATGCTAATGCAAATGTTATGGCAAACAGAATTGAAGGCTGCCACTATTGGTCTGCAGCAAATATTGAAGAGATAACAAGTACGAAAATATGCAGAATTGCCAGGGCAAATGATGAATAGGCTGATCCTGAGCTCTGATGGGGATTTTTTTATAAAAAAAAATAGTCTCGGTTATTGTCCAAGGTTATATTTGGGAGGGGCTTGATTTTTGTTGCTTCAATTTTTATTTTTATTTTTCATGTTGCCATCAGTGATCAAATAGAAAGGCCTTCTCATATTTATGGCCGGCCCATACTTCACTGATAAACCAGCCCGCTGTTTGTTTGTACTCTGTTCAACCATCCTAAAATATGTCATGAAATAGTTTACTTAGTTTTTTTAGTGGCATACCATTTGGATGAATGGAAGATTGATTGTGATGCTTGTATTGTACAGGAATGAACTGGTAACAAAAAGGCGATGTTTGCTTGCGAGCTTGCAACATTTGTCGACAACAGTAGGCAATCGATTTGCTCCATGCTATGCTTTCTATCTCGAATGTTGAACATCAATTAAGAGCTCCGGTGTACCGAGTAATTGCAATTTTCGTCTTGCCTAATTCCATATCAAACACTGAAAATGCTCTAAATTATATAGTTCTTGAAGCAATATAAAATTTGGCGATTTTATCGCAGGAGTGCTCATAATTGACCCTAGAACTAAGCTATTGTTGCTCATTAGCAAATCCTAAGTAAAAAGATCTATCACGAATCCTAAGTGAAAAGATCTATCACGAACCTCTGTTTTTTTAAAAGTTTAATCATTGGAAACCTTTTGACAATAGCATTTCCATTATCAGAAGAAGATTCGCCTGTACAATGCTCTTCAGATTATCTTCAGGCCTTAGTTGACATCACCTTTTGTTGGAACATATTTTGTACACTTCATTTGTACCATGTTCGGCTTCGACACGACAGAATTCTAGTTCTTGCTTTCTCACCAGAGTCAACCCTTTCGTCAGAAGAAGGCATTTTTGCTGCATATACTCTTACTCGTGACTGTCTTCTTTGTTCCAAAGTGGATCTAGTGGAGGAAGATCATAGTCGTCAGGGTTTAGGGCCAATGCGAAATCCGGCAACGGAGGTGGTGTTCCAATGACCCTGCAGATTCCCCAAAAGAAGTAAAACATTAGCTCTTGGGGTTCACAATTCTTTGAAGTATCACACTAAACACAATTATTTTTTAAATAAATTTTACCATGAGTATGTTTTGCAGGTAATTGTTACCTTTCTTGAGTATACAGGTCCTGGTTGATCCGAATCTTGCTTGAAACATCTTTTGGGATCTTGTCTAACAGATATTTAGCTGTTCCGAATGGAGTGGGGATCCTGCAAAGTGACAGGTACTGGACTTAAGTTTACATGCTTAAGAATGGATTATTACACTGCACATCAATAGTTGTTCCTTAAACAGGTTACTGAGTATCACTTTCTTGGTAAAATATTTTATAATAAGAGTAAAACAAGTGGAAAATGAAAAAAACAATAAATATGCGGTGAATAGTAGACTCGGGGTGAAATGTCTTGCCTTGATGTTGTAAAACAAGTGGAAAATGAAAAAACAATAAATATACGGTAGAGCTATTCCATGAGAGGAGAGAAGTAAAAATGAGAGGCGGAGAACGTGAAGACGACCTCCACTGTCAACGCCGGCTAACGCTGGCGCCTCGCCCGGCTTCTCCTCAACACGGATCACGTTTTGCGAGTCTCTCTCAGATTGAGTCAGAAGTTGTTGGGGGTGATGATGCTGGTTTTCCTGCGGCCAGCGGTGAACAGAAGTATGCAGTCGACGATGGTGTATCGCGAACTGAGGAGACAACCCCGGTACAAGAATTTTGGGCAGAGGTTGGCTACCCAACTCCAGCATCCCGGTGGTGGGAGAGACAACAGACCAAGCTTCCAGCCTCACCGAAACAGGTTAGCCCCTCCGGCTCTTCGCCGGTTTCTTCTTGTGATGGTGGTGGCGATTGGAAATTAGTTTCTCGCCGCCGCAATTTACATGCTTCGGATAGTCATCAACGTCAACAACGGCAACAACGTGGATGGTTGATCCGGCCATGGAAAGGCCCTCTTCCTCGTCCACGTTTGCGGCCGGCGGTACTAGGAGACTTCATGACGAAGACGACACTGCCGATGGCGGAATCGGAGCAGCTGTTAGAGACAATTCCGGATCCAGTAGAGCCATCAACGGAGCCGATTCAAATTTTGAAAAAGGCTTTCGTGACGGGCTGTCTGCTGGGCCCGGCGAGTAAACGTCTTTACGGGAGATCAATTGGGGATCTTCACATATCTATGCGATCACCAATTCTCCCTGTACCGATAACTTCCTGCCCTAGCTACGCCTCCATGGCGGCGCGGGAACCTGCTCGCGATCAGGCGCCGCAGTCCCGAAACAACCAGCCATCGAGCAATCATCCGCCACAGCGCAATTACCACCGCCCGCCGCCCAACTTTGCTCATCGCCAGCCTCGTAATCCAGACGAATACCCGTCGAGACATCATACGCAGGGTGGCTATCGCCGGCGTCCTCGGCGATTTTACTGGCAGACTCGGAAATTCATCTTCTCTTCGCGGGGAATGTATCTTCTGCTGGTGCGCCACCCTCTGTTTCCACGACTGTAGTCCAACCGACAAAACCATCACAACCAATGCAGGTGGTAGAAGCAGCCGGCACCTTGGACCAGATGGCGCCAAGACGAGCAATCTGGGCATTCGGAGCGATTAAACCAATGGTAAGGACTAAAAAGCTCGCCCACCTCATCTGTTTCAGATGTAAAACAAATGGCCATTTGATGGATGTTTGTTTAGTCAATCTTGATTGCCACATTTGTAACAAGAAGGATGCTCATCTTCCTGCCAAATGCCCTCTACTCAAGATGCCAAAACCGAGTGCAACCTTGTTTGGATTTGGCGAACAGAAACTTGGTTTTCTGAAGATTCAGGATTTTGATCTGAATGTGGATGTCTAATGCTGTCCCGACAGCTTTGGTCACAATTATGGGTGGTCAACTTGCAGCTTGTGTGGTACAAAAGGAATTGGCGCGTCTCATCCGTTCTGATTGGAATTGGGAGGCCTTGCCACATGGTGATAATGCTTTTCTGGTCACCTTCCCTTCTGATGAGGAGCTGAAACGGTTGGTTGATATTGAGTTCAGGCTGAAGAATCATGGAGTTTCCATCTCGATTTCAGAATGGCGTCCTTCCTCGGATGTGGTTCCAGTCTACCAGCTTGATGAGGTTTGGGTGCATGTCACAGGAGTCCCTCACCCATGGCGACATTATCTTGGCTTTTGGGCGTTAGGGACTCTCATCGGAGATACACAAGAGGTGGATATGCTCACTTTTCGTTGTCAGGGGGTCATTCGCATCAAAGTGTGTTTACTCAGCCGGGAGGATTTACCATTAACCACTGACACGGTGTTTGGAAAATTTGGTTATTCTATCACGTTTTCCCTTGAGGAAGAAGATTTCCAACCAGCGTTGTCGAGGTCTGATGATACTTTGGGTCGTGATGATGATGGGGCTGATACTGAGGGTGGTCCTCAGGGAGATGATTCTCCTCATCAAATTGTCAAGCGTCTCAAGGCGCTTCTTCCGTGAGCCTCAAAGCGAGACAGAGACAATGAATAGTTCCCATGCAGCTAGCTCTTACTCCGTTCGGCAACAACAGCCTCCACCTCCACTCGCCCTATTGTCATGGACATGGGCGTTGTTGATACTCTGCAGCCTCATTGGGTAGCTCGATTCACATAAGTACTAAGTTGGTGGGAGCCTCACGGTCGGCTCTGGTCCTAGGAATTGGTCACGGGTTGTGAACACACACAAGTGGACATGGTTCCTACTCGACCAAATCTGCGGGGAGCCTCATTTGAATCTCGATCATGTGAGTCCTAGGATTGGGACGGGGTTGAGAACACAAAGCAAGTGGACATGGTTTCTTCTTTGACCAAACCGGCTGAGAACACACAGCAAGTCTGTTTGCCGTTGACAAATTCTGTTCCTGCTTCGCCGGGACAAATTATTGCGGTGGTTTCTTCCTCACCAGGCATTTCAAGTCATATGGGCAATGCGGATGCTTCTTCGCCGGGAGATCAAGAGCGTCCTCGACAAATGAGTTCTGCGGTGTTTTCCTCCTCACCAAGGAGTTCACGGCATGTGGGCGGTCACGGATGTTGTCAACACCGGATAGTGTCTCAAGCTGGGAACCGCCCAGTGGAAGTCCCAGCGTTGTTGCCGCCTAAGAGCCCGACTGTGACTAGATATCAAGAACAGCATGGCAAGAATGTTTTGCTAGCAGTTACACCGGAGACACCAAAGTCTAATGAGAGGAGCAGCACCATGTTCCCATCCCCGAGAGTCATTGTACCCGTCGGCGGTACCGCTTAAATGCGGACAACAATGGCATTTCCGCTTCTTGATGAGGACTCTTTGAGCAAGGCTATGAAGCGTACGGCGGCTCGCAATTTGGATAGGATTCCAAAGGAGTTGAGCGCCTGTCAGCCTTTCTTTCCTTCCAATATTCCTGCAACTCCTCTCATACAAGGTAATCATACTGTTTCAATTCGGTATCTACCTGATGATCGTATTTTATCTCAGCTAAATAATGTGGGAGTTTCTTTGGGTTCCACTAGTAATGATATTGCTATTTCGATTAATAAGTTGAAACATATTGAGGTAGATAGATTAAAGGTGGTCCCTAGATCAATCGATTCTCAAAACTTTCATGGAGATAATCCTTTTGAGGCTAGTGATGACGAGGATGTTGTACATGACGGTATCCTACTCGATCACTTAGTGAAAGAAGTCTCGAGAGGTTGGTTTAGATGAGGCGGACTGAGCACTACAATTAGTGACTTGATGGTTTCGCAAGAAAATCTAAATCAAGCAAGAAGAAAGGATGAAAGCCCGCTCGCTAAAAATAAAACCTCTCGAGTAGTGTCCTCATGAAAGGCATATTCGGAATAGCGAGAGGTCTTTCGGACTTGGCTAAATATAGGTATGTGGCGGATTGTATAAAGGAATACAATTTAGACTTTGTGGCAATCTTGGAGACGAGGAAGAATGACATGTCAAAGACGAGTCTAAGCCACCTCTCGGGGAGCAGATTGTTTGGCATTGTCTCCCCATGTGGCGATCTGGGGCATTTTACTTGGAATTAATGCCTCCGTTTTAGATTTGTCTTGGGTTGTCGGCGAATTTTATGTCAAATTTCATTTGACTAATAAGGAGGACGATTTCAAATGGATTTTGATGGCGATTTATGGGCTGCAGCAGATTTATTTCAAAGCCGACTTTTCGGCGAGTTAGTTCGTGCGTGTCAACATAACCCCTTCCGACCTTAATTGGTGGGGATTTTAATATTTTGAGATACAAGATTGAAAAAACAACGATCGATATAGTTCCCGATGGCCATTTCTTTTCAATGTCAGAATTGACACTTTGACCTTAGAGAAATAGCTTTATCGAATTGACGATTTACTTGGGCTAATTCCTTCCAAATCCTACTTATGAGAAACTTGACAGAGTTCTAATGACAACAGAATGGGAATCCAAGTATCCTTTGGTATCGGTTCACGCTCTAGACAGAGGTATTTCAGATCACACACCTTTGTTACTTCAAACAGGAAGGGCACTTTCCATAAGAAATCATAAGCAGTTCAAACTTGAACTAGGATGGTTCTTACGGGAGGATTTTAGAGACCTTGTAAAGGAAATCTGGAACAAACCGGTTTTAGGTTTCAACTCCGTTCAACGATGGAACAATAAGATGAGTGCACTACGCAGTTATCTGAGGGGTTGGGCAGCTCATACTACCGGTTCATATAAGCAACAGAAAGCTTGTCTCCAATCTAACATTGATGCCCTGGACATCTCTGCTGAGATATGTGACTTAACTGATTCTGAGAGAGAACAGCTCGCTCAATCACGAGATCAGTTAGCGAAACTTCTCCGCGAGGAAGAAACTAAATGGTACCAAAGAGCAAAGGTGATGGATGTCCTTTTGGGTGATAATAATACGAAATATTATCACATGGTAGCCAATGGTAAACATAGGAAGAAATTAATTTTTTTGCCTTGATCAGGAAGAAGGAAAAATAGAAGGGACTACAGCACTCAAATCTTACATTACTAATTACTACCAGAAACTTTTTGGTCAACCTGAGGATTCTCACTTCTCACTAGATGAATCTTTTAGAGAGGATATATCCCAGTTACTGAATTGGAAAATGAGTTCCTTACGGCTCCTTTTTTGGAGGAGGAGGTTCGGGAGCTGTTTTGGAATGGCACATAATAAGGCTCTGGGACCGGATGGTTTTCCTATGAGTTCTATCAAAATTTCGGGATATCATCAAGGAGGATCGATGAATCTTTTCAAGGAATTCCATCTTTGAAATCTCCTCTGCTCGAGTTTCAACTTTGGGGTAATATCACTCCTTCCGAAAGTTCAAGAAGCAAACAAATTCAAAGAATACTGAGCCAATATGTTTGTTAAACGTCGGTTTCAAAATTTTCACCAAAGTCGCGACAAACAGAATCAATTCAAGGATGACGGACCATGTGGTCGATCTTACACAAACCGCCTTTATGCGAGGACGTAATATCCTTGAAGGAGTTGTAGTCCTACATGAGACGATACATGAATTGCATCGTAAAAATTTGAATGGGGTGATTTTAAAGTAGACTTTGAAAAAGCCTATGATAAGGTCAAATGGCCTTTTCTATTGCAAACCTTACGGATGAAAGGTTTCTCGACCAAGTGGATTGCTTGGGTTGAGTCTTTTGTAGCGGGAGGGAGTGTGGCAGTCAAAGTCAATGAGGAGGTAGGACATTTCTTCCAGACTAAGAAAGGTTTACGACAAGGAGACCCTTTATCGCCGATGCTCTTCAACATCGTAGCTGACATGTTGGCTGTTCTAATCATTAGAGCCAAATCATATGGGCAAATTGCAGGGATAGTACCACATCTTATTGATGGTGGACTCTCCATCCTACAGTATGCTGATGATACGGTGCTATTTATGGAACATGATCTGGAGAAAGCTCGAAACTTAAAGTTATTGCTTTATGCTTTTGAACAACTATCGGGTCTAAAATTAATTTTCATAAAAGTGAACTATCTTGTTTTGGCGAAGCTAAAGATTTTGAGTAAGAATATCTGAGTTATTTGGTTGCTCCACGGTGAATTTCAATTCGGTACTTGGGTATCCTATACATTATAGGAAGCTAAGAAATGCCGATTGGAAAGAAGTGGTGGAAAGATTTGAAAGCGACTTAGTAGTGGAAAGGAAACTTCTATCCATAGGAGGACGACTCACTCGATTAACTCGGTGCTTAGCACCTCCCAATGTACATGATGTCTTTCTTTGCGATTAGAGAGGGTACTCAACAAACTTAACTACTTTCGCTCTAGGTTCTTCCGGCGAGTGATGGTCAAAAGAAGAAGTATCGTTTGGCTAAATGGAACATAGTGTGTCAGTCCTAAGGATCAAGGAGGTTTAGGAATCCATGATTTGGATATTAAAAACATCGCCTTACTTAGCAAGTGGCTATTTAGGTTCTTGACTCTGAGAGGAGTTTGGCGTGAGCCTATCTGAAATAAATATTTGGGCTCCCAGCCTTTGTCGCAGGCTCAGTGGAAGGCCGGGGATTCTCAATTTTGGGCAAGTATAATGAAGGTGAAAACAGATTTCTTCCGTTTTGGATCCTTCATAATCAAAGATGGTTCTCAAATTAGGTTCTGGGAAGATATTTGGTTGGGAAATACAACCTCATGAACAGACTGCCTTTACAATATTGTTAGGCAAAAGCAGGCATCTGTAGCAGAAGTCTTTCAGACTGCCATCCAAATTTTTCATGGAGAAGGGATCTAATTGGTTCTAAACTAGTGGCTTGGAATAACCTCTTACCACGCATCGTTAATATAGGAATAACCTCTTACCACGCATCGTTAATATAGAATTAATTCAGGAGCAAGATGAGTTTCGTTGGAACTTATCTTCTAATAGGCAATTCACTGTGAAGTCTCATTATCTAGCACTAGTGCATAGTGATGTCCCTAATATAAATAGACGCATATGGAAAATAAAGGTACCCCTGAAGGTTAAGGTGTTCCTGTGGTATCTCCACTGTGGAGTGGTGTTAACTAAGGATAACCTAGCAAAACGTAATTGGCAAGGCAATCAAGATTGTTGTTTTTGTCATTGTAAGGAGACAATTAAACATCTTTTCTTTGAATGTCATTTTGCCCGCTCGGTTTGGACTATAATACATGCGGCTAGTGGGATCAGACCTCCTCATCATGTTTCTCACATGTTTTCTGGTTGGCTTAGGGGAGTCCAAAAGGATTTACAACAATATGTCCTGTTAGGGGCGGCTGTTACTTGTTGGTCGCTTTGGTTATGCAGGAATGATATGGTTTTTGATAGAAAAGTCATTGCTTCTCCTTTGCAGGTGGTTTATTTAATTATCCATTGGCTGCGCACCTGGGTTATACTACAGAGACCGGGTTCGCGGGATTTGGTTATTGCGAGGTGTCTACACTTGGAGCAGGTGGTCAGAGAATGTTTTACCCAGGGACATGGGTGGCGATCTAGTCTTAGGATTGATGGCCCTTGAATCTTCCTTTACTTCTTTGACTTTTAATTTTTGTGGTTGGAGTGAGTGTCTTGGCTGTGTACATCCTAGTTATGTAGAGGCCGGGAGAGATCTCAGACTGGTTGTATCACCTTGATGTAATTGGTTGAGTTCAATAAAATCTTCCTTTATCAAAAAAAAAAAAACGGTGAATAGTAGACTCGAGGTGAAATGTCTTGCCTTGATGTTGGGGGAGTTGCATGGAAGGCTTCAGAAGCCCTTCTGCTTTCTTTCAAAAATTCTTCTGAAGCTTGCAAGGCGACTATTGCCATCCCGTGAGATTTCTCAGTGTTTCCCTCATCAAGAATCAAACCATGGAAATAATATGCAGCAGCCTGGCAAAAGCATATACAGTCACATCAGTTTAGATGGTTATAAGATTAGTATATTGCAAACGAAATATCTATAATCTAAAGAACCGTTAGTCCTTTTGGATTTGAGACGCGTTTCCTATTTGAAAATAAGGTAGTTAACATCAGGGGAAAAGGGTTAAACTAGCTCACACACCGAAGATAGTTAACATCAGCAAAATAATGGTTAAACTAGCTTACACACCTTTGCTTCAACGTACTTCCACTTGATAAATAGTAGATGCTTTCTTCCCCATCCATCGGATATAGGAATCTCTGGAATGTTCTCTTGAACCTGGTGCCAATATTTGACCATCTCGCAAGCTAAACGCCGCTTTACTGCTAGAGTGGCATTTGGCGTATCAATTGCCAGCCCAAGCTGCATGTCAACCCCCTGTAGGATGAAGATTGCCAATGTTCATGGCCAATTGACAAGCAAAATAAAATGAGATGACTTGCAATAGTATATGTATGAATAGGTCTAGTGTACCTAAATTTGACAATGTTCAAGTCAACAATCATGAAATCTTGATTAGCAGAATACTATGTTTCCTTCTTTTGTACAGAAAAATGCAAACACAGTACCAAATGCTACTCAAAATCACAGCCTATATATGTTGCCTCAGGGGTAATATATCACACATAACACTCAAAATTATACTCATAGCTTCCTTAGTACTTAATAAATGAAATGTAAGGTCCATTAAAATTAAAACCGTATGAGAGTTAAAGAGGAAAATATTGAAGAGTGCATGAAACCTTGTTCCTGTTTGCATCCTCTGCATTTTTACCAGTGTCACCAGTCTAATTGGCTCATTTGAAACACCATCAGCTTATAAAAAGAATGGTCTTCTGTGCACTAGCTCAATGAATTATTGTACGGTGTTTGGGACCACCAATGTTGGGAAAATGGGTTCACCCTAATACTCACTCTAACGAGGATCTACACACACGCTACACCAACTACCCTCTAGTTGGCTAGTATTACATTCATACTACTTAGTATTTTATTAATTATTGGCTTTCGGCCGACCGAGCTGCTCACGTTGAAGCTAAGACCGTTGTGATTCTGAGTGGCCGAGCCGCTCACGTCAAATTACAACCCAAACCACTAAGTACTACCAGGAGACCAACACTTAAACAAGATGATAACACTTTATTTCAGTACTGCAATTTTTAATACAACAAGATACTTCACACTTCTCTGTTGGCTACCCTAACTCTCACTCTCTACATAAGGCCTTTGTATGGTCTCCTACTACCTGTCTATACTCATGGTGACTTATGTAGTTTATGGCTAAGGTGTGGGAGGCACAACCGTTGGATGAATGATAAGTGGCAACCATCCAAAGACTTCACCTACGAATATCTCTTATCTAGAATTCTCTCAAAATATTTGAGTACTAGATGATTCCTAACTTTGCCACGAAGCATTTGGTCTAGCACATTCCATGGTAAATATCTAGTTCTTGTAATTTCCCCGTTATTCTAGAAGCATCAAAGTATGCATCGCATATTTTTCAAATACCAAAATTAGAATAAAATGTGTTGAGAATACAAACCTGACCCAGAGCTTGCAGGCAAAGAGCTTTGAGATTTCCTTCAGCCAGGTCTACTGGAAGTTGTCTCCTGAAATTCATACATTGAAGAGGAACTTTTCAATAGACGTCTTCAGATTTTAAGTCTTAGCATTATTTAGTAAGCTGATCAAGATTACAGAACCTTAGTTCTGATGGCATCTGTGGAAGTACTCGTCTAATTGCGCAGTCTAAGTAGCCAGCTGCCTTCAAGAAAACGTCTACAGTAGCCCGTCTGCTCTCTGTACATTTGCAAAACATGTCACCTTGTTAGCACAAAACACTATGGACACCAATACTTCAATGCATAACAGGTCATGAACATTTTGCAGTGACATAATCTGAATGCTTCAACTTGCTGGAAGCATAGGGTTATAAGACATGAGAGAACATCGGATGTACAGTTTATAGTTGCACTACCTTCAGAAACCCTTGGCGCATAACCGTCCCCATATGACCTGGGAAGAAGCAGGGAGTTGGCCTGCAACAAACAGACCATGGCCATCAAATGCAGCACGGACAGCACCTCATACCAGGCATCTGCCATGGCCGTTTCCTGCAATTGGAAATTTCATGTTAGATCTTACTAAGGATTAATAGCTAACTGTATCATACAGAACCTGAAACATATCACATAGTTAGGAGTCAGACATACCTCATCACTATCCTCTTGGTTAGCCCAGACAAACTGTACTTTGTGCCTCAACTCACTACCTGCACATTTTGCAGGCTTAATGAAACAAGGAAACAGAATTGCGAACCAACATAACAAAAAATTCACCATATTTCAGCAACTGCGCACCTTCCTTCACCAATCCTAGCAGAACTGGCAAGTAGTCTTCCAGAGCCTTCAGGAGATTAGCAGTACTAGAACCTGCAGAAAGCAGCAAAAAGCCCAATCCAACGTCAGTTCCAACGTCCACGTCTTCCAGACAAAACCAGCCAACAATTCAGATGCTCTACCACCCCCTCACGCACCGTGCCGTGCCGCCGTCTTTCGCCTCGGCTTCAGGGCCACTGCCGATTCTTGCATTGCCATGTCGACGACCCGCGCTCTCAGAGCGGACAGCCTCTCCACTATGCGCTTGTCCAAGGGCCCGGCAAGCGACTGGGATAAGTCTACACTCCTCGGCACCCGGAGTCCCGGAAGGAACACGACGACGTCGCCGACGCTCCCCGGCATTCTCCGTGGACCGGCGGTATCCTTCTGCCTCGACACCCCGCAACCCATGGATGAGCGGCAACCTGCTTACCTGCAAGAATCCATGACACGAACACCAGCGATCGAGCAGCATCAGAAACGAGACGACCCAACAAGGCAAAAATGAAAGAAATTTATTGTCGAATTGTTTTGGTAGAAAAAAAGGAAAAATTGTAACTTGCAAGCAAGCACAGCAATTGGAGAGAATTCCATCGAACAAGAACCAACAAAAAGAAGGTGATAAAAAGCTCTTACCTTTATTCTTCTTTTTTTTCTTGACCTTTTCGGGTTTCTTCAAACCACAAGCACCGTCCAAATTAAAGCCTCCACCTCTAGCTCTGCTGCTGCTTCTCTCTGCAGATGCGCACACACCACACCAAACTCAGGTAAGCAAACAGTGGAGGGACGAAAGGAAGTAACTCTTATCCCTTAAAGGTTCGTAGGGGACCAATCAACATCAGAACAAGGCTGCAACTTGGCGTAATGTACGGCCAAATTGGCATACTTTTGCCTAGAAGAAGGTATTATTCTGTGCAGAACAACGGCAACTTGGATCGCCAGAAAACTGAAAAACGCCGGTGTTTGTACTACCAGTAGGCGAGCAATCCATCATCTGATATTTAGCATTTGATACCTCTACAGCCGTTTTAAAACGATGAAGTGCATTGAAAGCTTCTCAAAGATCATGGAAATGAGCTGAAAACCCCACAGAAAAAACAAGGAGCCACCTAATCCTGAAGGTGAAACGTCATACGCGTTGGTTCTTGTTGCGAACTACAGGCATGATTCTAGAACGAAAAAAACAACGAGAAGAAGAAGAAGAAGAACTAACTGTTCAAGTGCAGGGTGCAAGAAGAGAAGAAGGCTATGGAGCTTGTTGCAGGTGAGCTGGAGGAGCAAGGCGGAGAGAGAGAGAGAGATGTTTACAGGGAGGATATATGACTTGTCTATTTAAAGGGGAGCGTTTTGCGCTGATGCAATTGCGATAGACCCTTCAATAATTAAGCCCACACAACAGCTGGTCAGCGACACGGAAACCAGCAAGGAAAAGATCTCATGTCATGGCTAGACACTAGTAGAGTGGTAGTCATGGTTCTCCGATCTAGTCCTACTTGTGCTACAGACAAACTTGTGATCTCCTTCCCTGCACCAAAAATGGTGAATTACCACGTCAACTACCAGGAGATTCCTTCGTGTGGAATAATCTAACTAGACACCTGTGTGGCTGCGCCCAGTCTTTGGGATAAATAATGTCGGTCACTCGTGGTCCACCAGCCGAAACGATCTGACGAAGACATCGAGCAAGGATACCCCTCGAACCAAGTTAGAGGTACATGTATCTGTGATGGTGCAAATACTGTAAAGCTTCTATAGTCATATGACATTTTAAAGGTAGAACTATAATAGACTGTACCTCTGATGAACACTCTAAATAGCCTCTTCCCTTTGTAGTTAAGAAGGGACTATTGGGAATAAAAAGACATATTTACTCATTTTAATAATGCTTCTCTATCTTCGAGAACCTTCGAGGGTTTACTCCGTATCGTAGAAAACCCAGAGGTACTCTTCTCTACCGTTTGTTTAGTTTGTAGTTTGAAACTCTCCTGTAAAACGAGATACATACGTACAGCACCAAAAACTTAACCAAAGTTTTTATGGCACAGGCGTTTGTTTCTCGTGCACTTTATGATGGCCAACCATACTAAAGCTTTGTTTTAAAACTTCCTTTTTCAATATGCATTTCAATTTCAAAGCATTCTAGCTGGTTCCAAGCGATTACGTGAATATACTTATTTGCTCTACTAACTCGTAAATTCTTCTCAACGTAGATATGACTGTGGTGTGTCCTATAATATATACTGTTGCTGTATGAGAATTGAGAAGCCCTGATATTTATTGTAGGTGTCGCAGGCCTAGCCAACGTCACGACATAACCAACCCCGGCGTTGGATCACGGCGTGACATAAACACCAGTTGTTTAATCCACCAGATCAGATTAAATAATCTTGGCTGCCACCGCTAATCGTGGTATAGTTTTTTTTAGAGTCATGTGAAGGGCTTCTTGTTGTAGTGTGGAAGAAAACAGTAGGAATCTAACATGAGGCACCTACCACTTATAATTGTGGTTGACACCAACGTGTGTGTCATTTTCGTGCCCAAGCACGCTGCCGCTTGGAGTGTTGTAGCAGTCTTCTTCCTTTTTCTGGATAAGTATAGCTGCATATCCTTAGCTTCCAAACAAAAGTTTAGGCCTAAAGATATTGTAACAGCCCTGATTTGGGACCATTAAACTTTTCACAACTATCTAGGATGTGCAGTTACGAAGTAAACAGCGTCTCAAGCAAGCTTTCGATTACAACAAAAATCAGACTTTTATTACATAAGATTAAGGCTTAACAATCAGTTTTAACCTGACATGGGCATCCAAGCCCAAAGATAAAATAATATAAGACAAAAGAACTTCAAACCACAGGCACGCTTGAGCGCGGTCGAGACCTAATAACAGTAGTCATTATTGTCTGGGGGTCCACCAAAAGCCTGCTCATAAAGATCTTCAGCATTTTTCCAGGCTCCTTCTGTATATGATTTGCAGATATTGCAAGGATGAGTACAACAACCGTACTCAACAAGCCACATATAAAAGCTAAATAATTACATGCTAGGAGTTCAATGGAATGGTTAGGGTTTTTACCATATCAGGTATATGTGGATGCATTTGAATTTAAAGCCTTTTATCTTTAAAACAGTAAAACAATAATAATTAATAGCCTTAGGGGTTTCTCAACACTTCCGCATACCAACTTAACATCTCAAAAACTCTACTTATGCCTCATGTACTGGAATCACCTATGAACACAGCTTCATTAACCGGAAGCACTGCGTATTCGAATACCTTTAGATATACACTCTGCAGAGTTGCTCAGCTTTACTTACAAGATATCTCAAACTCATACTGTCAGATCAATTATACACGCAACATGATAGCGTGCGACTGAGTTGAGATAACAAAATATTTTCACTGCTCATTCTTTTTAGCCTCTACCCAGTAGGTGATGGACCATAGTGCCCTCGGGAGACCCCACCAGCCACAGTGGATCTATTGGCCCAATGCTGATGGCATCTACCGTTGTGTAAACCAACGAGTGCCCCTTTAGGCCCACTCCTGTCCCACTCTAGTTTCTGTAGATATTCAATTGGAAGAGCAGTGTACTAAGCCAGTGAGGAATTACCACACATGTGATTAAGTGATTTTCTGTGTCTGGTACTTGGCACAAGGTTCTTGTCCTTACCTGTCTCTAGTGGGGAAAATAGACTGGCAACCAACTCATGGCTTTCCACCTTCTTGGCCCCACATTCGACTCACTTTTAACACAAGTCTATTGGGTTGTCCAACTTCCTGGACACAACCCTCAACTCTCCTCCAAAACCATTGGCGAACAGTCAATATTCTTTTGATGATTTTATAAACACAAGGTGACAAAACTAATTATATAGCTAAAATTTTATGTGAACTTGTCAAGGTGAATATGGCTTACAAAGG
Organism: Phyllostachys edulis; assembly: GCA_036346405.1. Taxonomy (NCBI): domain Eukaryota; kingdom Viridiplantae; phylum Streptophyta; class Magnoliopsida; order Poales; family Poaceae; genus Phyllostachys; species Phyllostachys edulis. Next base: position 52,909,230 of record CM070552.1, on the reverse strand, counting down.
ATGTATACTTGTCAAGGTGAATATGGCCTATAAGTGCTAGGTGGGTTTGTATGTGGGTTAACAAGATTTATCTATTTATTATGGCATTCAAAAGTATTATTTGAATATTTAAAGTAATTGGCACAAATACAATAATGGAAGTAATAATATAAATATATGAATTATAGGCTCAAAATGATCAAAGGAATGCGACTTGCCTCCTTGCACAAATTCTCCTAGACACTGGTCTTGTCCCGTGTCTTTTGGAGTCTGATCGTCGAAGTCATGACCTAACACGAAACAAAATAAAATAAATTGAAAAAAAGGTCCGGCTCGACAAGGAACGAGCTGGGAACAACATACAAGTAAAGAAATTCGGAAAAGAAACACAAGGAAAGGTGGTGTGGAGTGGGTAAGAATTTATTCAGTGCTTAATTGGACTAACCAGAGTGGAGAAATGGATTTACGGGCTCGAAATGGTCGAAACGGATATAAGATGTCAAATTAGGGTTTTGGGGGTGAGAGGCGCCGGATAATGAATAGTACTATTTTACTATTCATATACGAAAAAAATGGTCTACAAACAGTAACTGGGCTCACTATTTTTCTGAAAATGAACAGTGATCATGTTTACTGTTCTTGATTGCAAATAGTAATGCCTTTTACTGTTTTCGGCTAAAAAATGAACAGTGCTAACCCATTTTTCAGTTGATGAACAGTGTTTTGGTTAATGAACAGTAGAAGCTACAAAGGAGTGAACAGTAATGGGCTAAGCCCGTCGCTGTGGTGGCCTAAAGTCACTGGCTCGCCTTTTGGCCCAAATTAAACAGCCTGAGTCATGCGGCCTGGCCAGGCGTCTGAATCGAGAAAGGGAGCGGTGGCGCTCCGGCGGCCGATGGTGGGGCCTGGTGGCACGGTGAGGCTCGCTGAGACCAGGGGGTTCCATTTTGGGGCTTTGCCGGGGCTGAGGAGGTTTGGGAAAGGGGTGGCGGCGTGGGCGGCACACAGTCGGGACAGGGGACAGCGACGGTGGTGCTCCTGCCATGTTCCGACCAAGGCGAGTGGTGGATAAGCATCAGTGGGCGGCAGGTTGCACAAAAATGTGGTGGAGATGGGGCTCGGGGAGCTTTGAGGTGACCCGGCACCGTGGGCCGTGCATGGCGTGGTGAGGGAGGCTTGGCGCGGGCGAGACTCCGGTGGGGATTGGGCCGGGGAGGTTAGGGGAAGGGTGTAGGGTGGCGAGCCGGTGCTACTGCCGGAGTGGGGAGGGAAGGAGAGGTAGGAAGGCGGCGAATTACCTCGCGGGCTCGACGGGGAAGAAATGGAGGCGGCGGCGATTCTCCAAAATTTGGCCGGCATCGAAAGGGATGGAGGGTGGGGAGTTGGCGATGGAGGTGAAGGCGAGCTGGGGATGCCCTTTTATAGGTGGGGAAGGAGTGGTGGCGCCAGTAAGGCGGCGGGAGCAGGGAGGCGGTGGGAGCAGCGGGCGGCGACGTGGGTGGCTGGGCATGGTTGGGCAGCGCCGGGAGAGGCGAGGTGGCGGAGAAGGCGGTAGAAAGCAAGGTGGCTAGGTGAGGTGGTGTGGCTGACGAGAGCGAAGGAGGGGACGGTGGCGTGGGGGCGGTGACACACTGGGGAGGAATAAGGTAGAAGGTGCACAGGGAGGAAGGCGGAAACGCCTGAAAAGGAAAGCAGGTTTTGGGATGTGTTTTTTGAAAAGGGAAAGAAATTCAAATTCAACCAAAAGATTCTAAAATTTTGAAAACTCCGAATTTTTAGGTTATTTCAAATAGAGAGTAGAGACGCATGCATGAGCAAGGCTACGCATGTACGCTAGGTATTCGACACGTGCTTAATTAATACTATCAGTATAACACTAGTGCAGCCCTGTAGCTAGGTGCTCGTTCATTTGGCAAGAGGAAACGTAGTGTCTGCTAATCTTATGCGGTGAGTAAAGCTGCACTTTTTAAGCTGGTGTATTCCGTAGTCATGGTTCTTGTGCTTACGGAAACTTCATTTTTTAGCTTGTGTCACTCAGTGATATATGGCTTTCTGGCTAATTACACCAAAAATGGTTAAGAACTTGTAAAAGCATGATGTGTTTTGTGGATTGTGGAGACAGTTTCCTGGAAATGACGATCTAATGAACAGTGCTAGCAACTTACGCAAGAATCTGCCCAAGTAACCAGCTAGGACCGGACCAATGGAGCTAGCCCAAGTAACCAGCTGTGACACACATATATGTTATCTCACGCTGCTTACCAAATCCTCGCTAAAAGGGCGAAAAAGCAGAGATCCGCGCATGTTAGTAGTGCTTTCGGCGACCTTTCCCCCAACAGATGATAAAGTCATCTTCTCTGTATAAAAGCGATTTGGGCCCTTAAGATTGTGGATGATACCGCCCCCTTTCTTCTTGCAGTAGGTCGTTCCAGCTCGATTCTTTCTGTTTGCTTGTTTCCAAAAGATTTCCGCTTGCCAATAATTGCAAACAAACAGGCTATGAACAAGTTGCATGATTGCATCGAAGAGACTAACATGAACTGTAGCCGACAGATGGCACGATCCGATTGAATTCGCCCTCTCATGTGTACTTTCACGTGCATAAACAATGCAGAACGGGTGGTTTTTTCTGGACAAGTGGCAAATGTTCCAAACGGCAGGGCCCGTATATTGACTTGCAGGCGAAAGATATGATCCCAAGTGGCAAATTTTGATATGGCGACCGCGCCAGTCGGAAAATATCTAGTGCCGATGTGGATGCAAGGACAACCACGTCACTGATCAGTAATGTGATTTTAGGTCACTAGGTGGACCAGTTAAGCTTGAACAGATCTCACTTTCGTTAACTCCTAAATGAACATGGAGTGGCCAGGTCTTCACGAGAGCAGTTTAGGCTCCCCCTGAGAAAAGAACATTCAGGTGGTGAGTGTTCACAGTCCAAAGAACTGATCCACCTCGTCTCCAACTCCCAGTGATTTCATGCGGAGGAGATGCATCCAGGACAATATCCTGGAATTTTTTTTTCAAATAATCTATTTTTTATTATTAATTACAATATTATCATGCGATAATATTTTTACAAAATATACTTTCGCAGCGCCAACCGTTGAATATTTGGATCAAGATAACTCAACCGTTGAGCGACCGGACACTTGTCGCTTCAACGGTTGGTCCTAGTGTGCAGCTCACTTATCTAGCCAGACATGCATTGTGTCCGTTGGGCAACAAGTGTCCCAGTCGCTCAACCGTTGAGCGATTGGGACCAATCGCCCAACGGTTAAGTGACAGGAGTATATTTCTGTAAAAAATATTATCGCAGGTATAATATTGTAATTAATAATAAAAAAATAGATTATTCGGAAAAAAAATTCCAATGTCCTGTATGTCAGAAATCTTGCTAGGTCGCTCCACAAGAACAAAACACCATCACTGCTCTTTAAACTTGATATTGCCAAAGCCTTCAATTCTATTTCTGATGTGATACGGATATGCTACACTAACGCACAATTCAAAAATTCTATCACGTAAATCAGAAAACCAAGTGAGTAAGAGATTATAGATCAATATTACTAGACGCGTAGTGCAGCGAATGAAAAGTTTGAGCAACCTAGTACAACGTCGAGCGCATCGATGTAGTGGCCGTAGTCGATCGCCCAACATTCTTGGTCTCCGATCGTCTCCTCCAGCAACCTCTCGTCCAACGTCCTTGACAATTATATTTGTATACGAAATCCAACCAAAATTTCAGAATAAAAATTAAACGATAATTGCCTATTAGATTCAAAATAAAAAATAAAATTAGCAATTTGATTTCAATACGAATTCCAATAATTATAATTTAGAATAAAAATTAAATAATAATGTTGTGGAGATCATGGTAGATGATCCTAATCTTACTGTGTTGAACAATTAGCAATGGTGTCAAGGTGTTTGGAAGAAATCATTTGTTTTAGCGGAGTCTCTGCTGACTGTCAGGTAACAGGCAGTTTGACCGACCTTGTGGGCGGTCTGACCAGCCTAAGGCTAGCGATCTGATCGGCCTTGGAGTGGAAGTCTGACCGGTCGATTTTATAGTAGAATTTTTGGGAATCCTTTAAAATACTTATGCTGGAATGTTAAGAAGATGTGAGTTTGCGCTGGGTCTCATGAAAAATAGAGTTTTAAGGAAAAACCAGATAAAGTTCGAAATTTCCAGAGAAGGTGCAGCCCAGACTTGGGAAGAATTATGGAGCAGTCTGACCGGCCATTTGTCGGCGGTCAGGCCGGCTGAGGGCGTCGGTCTGACCAGCAAGAGAGGGTTCAGGCGCCGAGAAGGCGATGATTTTTTGTGGAATTGGCCAAAGTCATGGGTTTCAGTGTATATATGTTGCATGATACATGTTTTGGCTAAAGTGGGTCAAGTTGCAAAGAACATGTGCCCAGAATCGATTTCTTTGTCTATTATTGTGCAGGTATCTTAGAGTCAACTACGGTCAACGACGAGGATAATTGGGACTAGGCTAAGAGAGTTAAGGTCCACAATGATCAACGATGCGGGGTAAAGTGGCTGGACTCAAGCATTGTGTAAGATGGACAAGAATGATCGAACGGAAAGTTTTGTGCAACGGGTTGCATCAAGTGGCTTGTGGTCGGTGTAAGTGCCATGGTAGTTTCGGTAGGAGCTAGGTGAGAGAGACTTGCCGACATGAAAAGAGTCATTGATGATCCTACACGTGGCAAAGCATAGGATTGCTTCACGATGATTGGACTCGGCATTTGGAGAATGATCGAAAATGAGTATTTTGGTATCTTTGTCAAAATATTGGGTTGGTGACTTTGGAGAAACCGCTATACGGGACGGTGCAAAGGAGAGGCGGTTTAGATCTAGAGAAGATGAAGTTTACGAAGAGACGGATTCGAGAGACCGAGTTTGTTATCCGTTTTGAGAAGCATGCGTGAGTGTAGGCTGTTTGTATGTGGGCTTAACATGTGTTCGATAAGGTTTTCTATCTAGATCTAGCTTCCACTATAAAAGGGAGGAGTACAAGATTTGCACTCATCCATCAAGCTAGGAAACCCTAATTTGTGATTTGGAAAAAGTAGAGATAGAGGAGGCTAGGGTTTGAGAGAAATGGATTGGTTGAGTGCTCAAGTGTTGAGCTTTTGTCTTCTATGGTGGAGTGGTTGTAAACCAACAACCCCTTGAATCAATCCAAACAAGTTTGCCCCAAGATGAGTTATATCTTATTTTTGAACTTTCTTTGATGCTTTTGGGATTTTATGTTCCTAGGGTTTTGATTGGATCTTTTGCTGTAATCAAGCTTGCTAGGACCTATGAGAACTGATCTAAGCTCATCTTGATCATCTTCCACCCATGATCAAGCTTTTGGATCAAATTTGATTTTCCTCGGGGTTTTTTTGCCTTCTTAACCTCATCCGAGAAATTTGTGGAACCTTGGTTTCAATCGTCTCGATCGTCAATTGGAATAGGTCTCCAACCTTCTTGATGACCTATGTTTGAAATCTTAGGGAATTTAGATAGCGTAATTAAAAGTTAGGTCGATTTGAGATCACTTCGGGCTATTGCCTCTACAGCTAGCGGTCAGACCACACATCAAGCAGTCAGACCTGCCAGGCTTCGTTGATCAGACCGGTCGAGAGGCTTTGTCCTCGGGGTTTTACAGATTCAACGCAAAACTTCCGCGTGTTCTTGTGCTTTGATCTTCATAGCTTTCATAGATACTGAAGTGAAGAAGAAATGGAATACTGTTGGTTGTGAAAAAGATAGGTGCTTCTATTCACTCACCCACCCCTTTAGTCGTCATTTTTGGTCCAAAAAATTGGCAATTAGATATGTATAAAAAATACAACCAACAATTCGGAATAACAATTAAACAATAATTGTTGATTAGATTTGTATACGAAATTCAACCAAAAAATAACTGAAATTCGGAATAAAAATAAAATAAAATCAACAATTTGATTTCAATAAGAATTCTAAAGTAAAATCCATAAATAGTTGCAATTGAAATAAAATTAAAGAAAAATTATCAATTGGATTCATATACTTAATTTTTTTAAATTGAAATTCAAAATAAAATATCAAAGAAAATATGAAATTTGATTTTAAATTTAAATTCAAAGTAAAATCCCTAAATAATAAAATTCTGAATAAATTAAATAAATTTAGCAATTTGACTTGTATACGAACTCCAATAAAAATAAATGAAAATTTGAATATAAATTAAAGTTATAACAAGGATGGCACAAATGGTATCAAGGAGACCACGAAAGAGTGCAATGACGTTGGTCTATCATGTAAGAAGACCATGACCCACAAGGAAGCAAAGAGTTGAGGCGGCGGCGACGGAGATGATGACAATATCGTACTGCTCACCTTAGCCATTTGACAAGAACAATGTCGTGTTGCTCGCTGGAACCATTGAAGAGAAAGTCCAGAGTTGAAAGAGCCAAGAGCCGTGATGACAAGTGTTGAGCGTCAGCGTTATTGAAGAAGTTAGTGGCCGAAGAAGCTCGATGATGGGGAAGTCCTAGCAGAGAGATGAAACTTTGTATTGAAAACAAGTTATGGACGATATAGGGCCATCAGATAGCTAGGAGTGTGCCATCACTGGTGAGGGACACGGCATCACAGGGGATGGCGAGAAGATTCCCCATATCGTTAGACAGTGATTAAAGCAAACATGATGGCATCAGTGAAGATTGGAGGTTGCTGCGGTTAGTAAGGAAGCCATAACATTGAGTTGGCCAACGTCGAGGGAGAAGAACAACCGACACAAGAGAAGATGACAACGTGTATGTATAACATCGTGCATACGTATGTACATGCATGCATATATATGAATAGAAGCACGAAGGTACAGAGACATAGGAGCAAAAAAAAACTTGAAGTAGAGATGGCATAGCCGTAGGAAATAGGCTCGGGGCCACCGAAGAGAGTGTGATGAGTATCCCCGGCAAGGATCAGTGACGGTTCCATATGTATGCGCATTGATGTCGCAACAGTTGGTATTAAGCAATAATTAAAGAAAAGTAGAAGATAACTATGTGGTAAAGTGTTGCATTGGAAGGGGTAGCAGCTGCGAGGGATCGATCAAGATTTGGGCTTGTTGTTGGAGGTTGAAGCAAAAAGTTGTCGTGAGAAGAAATAGAAAACACACGGTTTGGTGGGTCAACTGACATGTTAGGGAAGATAAGTTCAAGATAGATCATCCATTGTGTATCGGTGTATGCGTGAGCAAACTACTCTAATACCATGTAAACTATTAAGTTAATTTATTGCGCGCATAATCAACATATTGCTTGAGATTAAATAGAGGTACATGTGCATGCATACAGTTTAGGGGAGGGGACTAATAGAGTAAGAATATGGGGCATGCAACTACATGATCTCTGCGTGATGGAGAGTGGTTACGGTTTTAAGAACCCAACAACTTATTATGCTCAATGATTTTCTGCCATCGAAGCTCATATTTCAATTATGTTCCTTATGTTGTATTTTTTTTAACTTCTATTGTCATATTCGATGTTTAAGATATCTTAAAAATTTAAATATTTTACGAGATACATAAATATATTCTTAAGTATTTATAAAAACTATGAAACAAATTTAGTCACGCAAATACGGAGGACATCTGTTAGTCCGGTGAATGCAAACGTCACGTTCACTGAAGGAGTGGAAGATACAATAATCAATCTGGAAGTGGACGGCAAACGGAGAATGCAGTGCTAAGTCGGCCTTACCTTGCACAGTTTGTCGGGATGGTGAAGACTGACTTTCATAAATCATAAGTTGATCTGGAAACCTTGGGCACCGTCGCGTTGTAAGTTATTTGCCTGGTTACTGCTGCAAAACCGGCTACGGAGATCAGATCGGATTTTAGCAAGAGGTTGGCCAAATAACTATTTTTGTGCCATGTGCAATCCGTCGCTAGAAACTGCAGGACATCTCATTGTAGACTGCCCTACAGTGCGAGCAATATGGGAGGGGATGGTAACCATGGAAAACTTCGGTAACAGGTGTTATTGGTGGGTTTCGATAAAATTTAATATTAGACAAAACAATTAGGATTTATCTAATTTTCAACCAAATTCAAATTTTAGATAAATTTCGTCTTTAAATATGAAAAATTCATAAAAATCCGTCCGAAATTTTGCCGAAATACCTGGTAACCATGCCGGTTACCGATTCTATCGGTGGGTTCCCATAAAATTCCCGAAACAATATACTTTTCGCTCATAGCAACACGCTCAAAATGCATGCAGCTAAAATCTGCAAACTGGGGAATCTGCCCAACAATTTGGGACTGGTGGTTGGGCCGCATCAGTTCCGTAGAGGCAAACAAGAGGAAAGGGGTCAAGACTCTGATAATACTCGTCTGCTGGCATATTTGGTTAGAGAGAAACAATCGCATTTTCAAGAACGAGTTCAACTCAGTGGAAAGATTGATCGACATTATCAGCGAGCAGGGCAGGTGTTGGTGCTTCGCTGGATCTTTCAAAAGAGAGAGAAGAACTGATCCACAAGTGGATCTCGAGGCATTGACATTTTGGACAAACAAAACAGGCATTCTTCTTAAGATTCAATGGGTTTGATGCAGAATTGGAGCGTCCATCTACTCGTTGCTTGAAACCATCGTAACAGCATCTCATCTTCAGCAAAAGACGAGGCATCACAAGGCATATCAGAACAATCAACTCGAAACAATGTGAAACACAACAGTCATAACTCAGGAGGAATGACTTAATTTCAGTGTCGTATGATGCATGTTACCGGACGAAAGTTCTGGAAAGAAGAGGAAGGAGAAGGAGAAGGCGAGGTCAAATTTGCAGTCAAAGGTCGCCGCCGAAGCAACCACAGCGCGCCATGTTGGACCCTACAGGCTCCAGTCCCACACGTACAGTCAAAACCCCCCAGAACCTATAGCTTTCCGCTGGACCAGACCCGGCCGAATCGCCGGAAATATCCGAAAAAGGCATGGCTTGGCCGCTAGCTTCGGGCCCGGCGCAGCATCACGTGTGCGCGGTGCCGTGCGGTGCGCTCGTTGTCCCTCCTTCCCTCGGCGGCAGGGCAGCGCCGTGGCTGGCCCGCGGGTCGTTACCACCCAAAAGTATAGGAGGCGTTTACTGCCATCGACCGTTGGCCGCCGCGCCCGCGGGCCACGTAGCCGCAACGACCGGGCGCCGCGGCATCTCACCCATTAATTGCCGCACGCGTGCAGTGCGGCCTGGACACCGTGGCGAAATGCCGCCCTCACGTGCACGTACGTACGCAGCCCCGCGCGCCCTGGGCTTTGCGGCTCGGAAGGGCCATCCTGTGGCCGCGTCGCCACGACACGCGACACGCGCGGGTGGGGGTGGGGGTCTTCTTGTACTTGGGGCCAAACGGACGGCAGTTGGCATTGGCGCGTCGCGGACCTGGCGTGCGGTACAGTGGTGCCAGGGGGGTTGTGGCGATGTCCAAACGGCCGGCACGGCAAATAAGCTGTGTTATGTCGGTCCGTGGGCTCACCGTTTATATATCGCATTTACACGATAAAACTTACTGGCCGCGTGCGTTGTCGATCCCGCAAGCGCGATTAAGCGTCTGCAGAGGACCGATCTGTTTAGCCCATCTAGAAAAATAAGGGGATTCTTTTGTTCCTCCTCCTCTGCTGCATGCCGCTTCCTCCTTTTTTTGCTGCCTCCGTCGCCATGGGAGCCACTCGCCCCACTGTCACCGATATTGCACTTCGCTCTGTCGACGGGAAGATGAGTCACCTGGCCAGATTAGAGGCGGAGAAGAAGGTTGACAAAATGGGTCGTAACTGGTTCAAGCCGTGTCAGGCATGGTACTGTGTGTCAGGCCAGCTCGGCCCGCTGAACCGAGGTCACAACCCAAACACGATGTATTGTGTTGAGCCAGACTAGCATAACTCATTTAGATGTCAAACTATGTTGTGTCTAAACCGAATCAACAATATCGTGCTTCGGATCGATCCCGCCGACACGGCCTATTTGGACAGGTCTGGACGGTGCCGTGGCCCGAGGCTGCGGTTTTTCGAGAAAGACTGATTGAGATGGAACCGTTCGAACTCGATAGGATCGATGGGGGCGCAGCCGGTCGACGCGCAACTGCGCATCAAATCAGTAGGCTGGCCGGATGTGAGGCTTTCGACAACGAGGTGACGCGGCCCGATCGCCTCAAGGATGGCAGCACATGTGCGTCTCGTACAGGGGTACCACGGAACTCGAAAGTAACTGCCTTGGCTCCATTGTTGGAAACCTGCTGATAGTCCACGGCATTACAAGTTTACAACTGGATATTTCACGGCGTCGCTCTGTCAGGTCATGGAAGGAATATGAAGTGAGGTATACTTGATGTCATGCATGCATCGGTGCTGGCTGCTAATGGCGATTTAGTTGAGGCCGAGTTACATATGGTCAATGACTCACTATCCAACGAGATGAGAGGAATCAAGCAGCCTACGGGCAAAGGACAATCACAAAGGATCCTGTTAGATATGCATATAGTCTATGGTGTTTTTTTTTTCATATTGACAACCCTATACACGTTATATATATTGGCCTTTTGGTCTATTAAAATAGACAACAAGCTTTTTCTAACATGGTATCAGAGCAAGATTAGAGTTAAGGTTTTCTTATCACTGCCCCAAGTAGATGGCGTTGCATCCATACTTCCATACTCTATACAGAGATTGTCATAATGTCCAAATTTTCGGTAATGAATTAATTAATTTTGCGATATTAGTTGAGCCCTCTGAAGTTTTTCTTAGACATCATCATGTACATGTGCAGGGTGATGAAATTATAACAAATGAAACAGTTCTCCATGCTATGAACATCGACCCTATCTTCAAACATGGCGCACATAAAAAGTAGTTTCTTAGCCTCTTCTTCACGTATCAGTGTCTGCCGGTATCCGTCGAAACAAGACTCGCTGATTTTGATTAGCTCGTCTATCCTTATGGCTCGTGATGTTGCCGTGTTCGTTCTTGTGGAGGGCAGTTCAGTCCGAAAAGGACTGAAGAATTGGAGGATGGAGGCTATTCGGAAGGACGCTCATTTCAGTTTCAGAAATCAGTTTTGTAACCCCACGGATCGAACTGATTAGACACGGTGAAGATGATGACCCGCTTGGGCCGTGCGTGCGAGAGGCGGCTGGCCCGTTTAAATTTCCAGACCAAGCCTTCCTCGCGCTGCCTTTTGCGAATTCGTTAGATACGGCCCAGTCCCACATACTACCGCGGTAAGGCCGGTAGCAGTACCACTAGCAAGAAGCAACGCGAGAATACGATCGTTCCAATAGGGCCAAACCAAACTCGATGATTTGTCTCCTCTCAAAAAGGGCAAAAAGAACGTCTCAAAAAAACTGAAACATCGGTCCTGTTTCACATAATTTTTTTAAAAAAAACGTATTCGTCGCTTTTGCTGCCAGGATGCATGCATGATGCATCTGACCAGAACCAGATAGATTCCATTACAAAGTAGTATAGCATCACAGATTCAGGCTTTCGCCTCAGCTTTCGTGTTTGGTCCATCCTTTCACCGCTTCCAGCTTAAGGCAAAAGTAAGCGACCCGCCAAAAAACACAGATACCGACCATACGGTATCTGATCCGTGTACGAGCTATACAGTAATACAGTGTACGCAGATACTGCATTTGATCCTTGTACGCTGTGGCGGACCCAGGATTTTTAGGATGGGTGTTCGAAGTTACAAAAATATCGATCAATATAGAACATAAAGATCCATAATAGTAATAATAAAAGTACTAATTGTTTGTGTTGGAGATAACATCTCAATTCTCAAATAATTCAAAGAAATTACAAAATAATTTGCACACATACAAGACGGAAGATTCAGAACCACAATTCATTTTAATTCATTTATCAAAACGGTTTGTCCGTTTGGGAATTAGGGATTTGCCGATTTGGGATTACAATTATCAAAGTTTTCCGATAACATCCAATTGTCCTGAAAACCGATCCTATACTATTTTGTGCTAACAATTTGTAAAATCAGGTACTGAAACCCCAAGGCCAAGGAAACAACAACCTATGGGCTAAACCGTCTGAGTTACTGAGTATACCTGGAATCCTGGATAGGACTGCCTCGGGGGTCGCCGACTGCCTGACTCGGTCGCCCAGATTATGAGATCAAGATGCCTCCATCCTCACCTCAGAGACGGTCGAGTGAGAGCAGCGCGCGGCGTACCTCGCCCAGTCACCCCACCGGCCGTTGTGCTTGGAGACTCTAATTCTATTGCATCCGTTGTTTTATTCAGCTTGTGGAAGATGGTCACCATCAGTCTGCTCAGTTCTTCAGAGAGCTTGTTTCGACTGGCCATGCAGATTTTCCTCTCAGGGAGTACCAAACTATCAAATGAGTGGCTGCTTCTTCTAATCTGCTCAACTTCCTCGCCTAATCAAACACAAACATCATAAATCAAGTTGTTCTTTTGGGGTGTATACTACAAAAGAAACTGCAGATAAGTCTACTAGAAGTTCAGAACATTGAACCTCGCCACTTGGAAAAAAAATATATGTAGAGTTTCAACTAAGCTCATGGCTCGTGTACTATATCAAAATTCGAACATAATGAAGTCCTTGTGAACATTCTAAGATCATAGAATGATCAAAATTGAAATTTTGGCTGAATGCTAAGTGTCTTGACACACAAACACTTGCATCTTGCAAGAACCCAGCAGCATATGAATTTGTTGCGTGTGCGCATGCCGAACATTTTGTACCTTTGGCAGAGGCAGATCCAACAGAAGCCTTGCTTTCACATTCAAGATCTTCATCAATCATCACTGCCTTGACAAGGTAGCTCTGGGAACTGTTCACCTCCTTGGAGCTCTCTCCGGCAACCCAAACCGCAGATGGAGTGCCTTTGCTCACCTCAGAGCAAAGGTCAGAGCCTCGGTCTCTCGGAGTAGGTGAGCAAGCAGCCGTCGCACAGCGCTAGTGCCCCTCCGGTTCTCCCCGCCGACCAGCAGCCGCCATCGCCGCGCTCAGCCGCTCGGCCACTCGGCGCTCGCTGCTCCCGCTCGGGCTCTCGACGCCTGTGTGTTTCTGAGAGACAAAGAGATAGATCAGGGATTTAGGGTTCGACGAAATGGGCTTGGGCCTTGGGAGTTGGGTGGGATCGATTGCCTATTGGGGAATTGTCGATTGGGCAACTGCCGTCTGCTGAGGCGTCGAGCCACTGTTGGCTGGGCCGCGAGACTACGAGGAGTGCGAGCGTGGTGTGGATGTGTGGTGTCGACGCTCGACAGAACGCCGTTTTGAGTACGTTAAACGCTGATTGAAACCGATTTTCAGTATATACATGTATTATACTTCATATATATTGATTTTTTGCCAAAAATTTTGGGTGTTCAGCTGAACACCCATGAACCTAGCCAGATCCGCCCCTGCTTGTACGAGCTATATGGTATACTGTCTGCCAGAAAAGACACAGGTACGCAGATATGGTAAGGGATTACTTTTGCAAAACAATAAAATATCGTTAGTTCGGTGTTTCATGCAGCGAAGCAGTATAAAGTATTTTTGAATCGGCAAATGTTCATGTTAGAAATGGAACATTTTTATTATTTAATCTATTTTTTAGAAGTATTTTAAAGATAACATCTCTATAACTTTATTTCCAATTCTGACTCTTTGGTCACGCCACAACGCGTGGAATGACAAAAATACTCTGCCACGTCATGTACCACGGCGTAGCCAAAGCTACCACAATAGCCCTCAAAGCCATCACGTGTCCGTTTTTGTGCTAAGTCCTGGTACGCCAAGAGAGCAACGTGACAGCAATCGTTTACCACGCCAAGGTCCATGACTTGACAATGTGCTTTTGCCATACCGCGCGTTGTGGCATGAACAAAGGAGTAAGAATTAGAAATAAAGTTAGGCAAAGATTATCTTTAAAATATTTTGAAAAATGGATTAAGTATTAAAAAAAAAGTTCTTAGAAATGGCACTCACTGACTTTGAAAACGCACGCAATGTGGACCTAATGTAACAGCTCAAATTTCAATTTTTAATTAAAAATAAAATTTAATTATTTTTTTGGAATTTTCTAAAAAAAATTAAAAAACTTTTTCCTTAATTATTTTAAAGCCAAAATAAATTATTTACAAAATTAAATACCAATTATAAGTTGAAAATATTTTATTTAAGTCCAAAATGACTCGAGGAATTTATGTGAATTTTCTCATAATTTTTTTTACTTTATTTGCTATTTTCTAAAGCCTAAACGAATTAACTGAATTATTTAAATCGCTAACTCATCAAAAATCAGAAAACCCTCTTTAGGCCGAATCTTCCTCGGCCCATTTTTTTTCGGCATAAGCGGCCCGCAACCACTACCATTTCCTCTTGCTTCGCCAAATTTCCTCCTCTATCTCTATCTCACTATCGCGTGGGGCCCGCACGTCAGCCTCTCCCTCTCCTTTCCTTTCTCCTTTTCTTTCGCTACCATGTGGGGCCCACCATTCCACGTCACCGTCTCTTTCCTTTCCTTCTTCTTCGTCCTGACTTCAAACATCTCCGCCATTAACGACGCGTGAGAGCTTCCCAAATCTGGGCAAATCCGCCCGGATTTCTTAAGATTAAGTCGGCATTTTATTGCCATATCAATCCCGCGCTCATTCCGGCTATCGACGATCGAGTCGCCGATCCTACGAAAATATAGAGGAAAATGACACAGATCTCCTGGGAGAGAATGGAGCTACTCTTTATAAATATGAACTAGATGTTTACAGGGGGTATCTACGACCCAGTTGGGGACTCATTCTAATTATACTGAGTATGATCTTTGCTATGCTAATCAATCAGACTTAAAGCATGAGTCTAAGACTGATTGCGTTGCTCTAATCTGATACAGGACGATCAGATCTCTCCTGTCTTCTCGTCTTCGCTCCATCCTTATATAGTTTCTGAAGGGGTGGCAGTTGCTCCTGGAGAATGCGTCATTTGCGAAGCGTTGCGACTGATCAGAACGAGACGATAGTTGATAAAGTATGAACTGCTCTGCGATTAAGTGACTGTGAGACACGCAACCGCACGGTGATTGTTGTCAGTGTCTAAGGATTATGTAACATTGCGTGGTATGGAATACACAGCATGTGTTCCATTCATCACATGGTAAAGAACATACCTGGAATTAGATCCAGATAGCAGCTCATATCTTTTCCGAGCTGCTACCTGGTCGAAAACTAGGCATAAGACCTTGTCCGACCAGAGTACCCATAGCCTTAGAGGTTACGACCATGAAGACGTATGGTTTTTTATTATGTATTAAAGTAATACATAGAGGTTTTAATCCTCGTCAGCTAGCCCCCGAACTTTAAATGAATAGGTCGTGTGAACACTTTATTCCGATGAAGTCATATCGGGCATACCCTCATTTAATGCCGTGACATACGAAGTGGTCTGTATTCACTTTAAAGTTGAGAACTTGCCTTGAAAACCAAAGAGTTTTTCTGTCTGTTGGACAAAAAGGCTTTTATCCGTTGGACTTTAAGCAACTCCCGATTCAGTTAAAGATCAGAAGCTATAAAATCCTCATTGTTGGGCTTTAGAGCTTTTACGCTTCCAGATCTTCCTTCAATCCCCTTCAGTTCCTTGCCAAGAAAACCTTTCCGACCTCTGCTTTCTTTTCCGCCCAAAGCACCCTCCGACCACTTATTCATCCATTTGAGAGCTTTCATCATGTCGGATCAAATCACAAATTGGGTGCCCTTAGATTTGAGCGAGAAAAAGCTTGAGGCGCTGGAGAAAATCGGAATGCTCCCGGACAAGAATCTGATCAAATGGAGGTCAGTGGCCGGGGAGCACTATCCAAGCCATGAAGATGGGGAAATCCCAATTTTCATCGCCTACATCGAGTGCAGGCTGAGGGTGCCGGTGCACAAATTCCTCCCTCGCGTGCTGGAGTACTACGGGGTGGAGTTGGTGAATTTGGCTTCGAACTCCATCGCCAACATTAGTATCTTTGCCTATCTGTGTGAGGCGTACCTGGGAGTGCAACCAAATTTGAAGCTCTTCAGGTATTCTATCGGATGGCGATGTTAGGAAGATCCACGGCGGCTCCTGAAGAATGCACGCTGCGCCTTCATGACGAAAAATCCGACGAGTACATCCAAATGTACTCGAAATCCTCGTGGTCGTCATGGAAAAAGAACTAGTTTTACATGATGGTTACGAGTAACGATGGCCTCTACTTTGCCGGAGTTAGGGCAAACGAGAATCCTAAGTGGAGGGGGGACCGTGGAGAAAACATGGAGGGTCAAAAGGTGTGTGGATGCCAATCGAGATCTAAGGATCAAGGGCTTGACTTCCTGCTATGGGGTGAAAGATTTCACCAAACATCAAATCAGTCCTCTGAAACTCCGAACACAACCCCTGCTCTGGTTCACTGGTCGTAATGAATCAATCATGGACTCACGAGAACGTAAATCTTCGAAGAAGCTCCGACCAGTATGATTTATAAATAGATCATCATAAGCCCTCTCTCCTAAGGAAATCAGAGAGCGGATCAAAATGATCTGCTACTGGGAGCTGGTGAGAAGGTGCATTTCGAAGATCTTTGCGATGGTCTCTGCCAAGAGAGACTAGCGAGACTTAAGGTGGATAATCAATTGTCCTTTATCATATATATATATATATATATATATATATATATATATATATATATATATATATATATCCTCAAACCAATTTATTGATCTTGCTCTTAATTTTGTAGGCGGTCGGATTGAAAATCATACAATCCGGTGAGGATTGTAATCCTATCGTGGTTCCGACCGATTCCTGCCCAGAGGCAGTGGAAGAAGATGATTCTTCCGAGGTAAAAGTGCATTTGAAAGAAGATCTATATACTTAGACAGAAGATTTCATCACCTAACCAAACTTGTTTTTTTTATTTAGGTGGGAGAAATTGAGGCTCCGCAGAGCAATGCTGCAGAAGTCGTAGACCCCAGAGTGGTCGTTCACGACCTAACAGTTGTTACTGAAACAACTGATTTGGAGGTCGATGAAACCACACCCTCCAACCCGATGGTTAGGGACGCTATCCTCGACTAGTTGGTCGAGAATATTGCTTCCGACCTGATGTTGGAGGATGTGAGTGGTTTAACCAACCCTACCGGCTCAGAACCGGTGAAATTGGTTGAAAAGAAAAGAAAAGCCAGCAGTACGAAATTTATTCCACCGCGTTTCAAGGTCAAACCTAAAAAATCGACCAAGCATGTATAAATGAAATAGTCATATGAGTACATACCTTTAAAAGTCTTTGACAATTTAAAGTTTTGATTTCCCTTTCTTCCTTCTGTATAGATCTTCTGGTGTTCCGGTCGTTTCTGACGAAAACGTTGCTGAGGAACTGACATCCGAGGAAGTTCTTGTCCAAAGCACTTCTCAGGAAAAAAAAATCCTGAAGAAATAGTGGTCGAGGAAGCCCGCGAGCAGGTGTCAGTGCCGGCAGTCGTTCAGGATCCAATGGTGATTTTAATTCCATATGCGGAGGTAGATGCCCCTGAAGACCCTCAATAGGTTCTAACCCCTATTGATAATCCCTCTCCAGCTAACAAGTTCTCTTTCTGCCCCCGATTTATCGGGGATAAGGAGCTTGACGAGGCTTGGGGAAAAATATCGGACCATCAAGCCAAGATAGGTCCTGATACATTTTTTGTCGATTATAATGACGTGGCAATTCGGGTAAGTATCCACAACTAGTTCCATAGTGTCTCCACTAAGAAGTTTATAAGAAACTTAATGAAGAATGTACGTAGCACATGGTCGAGATTTTTGCTGTGGTCGGAGGACTGACCCAACGAATAAAGTTTCTGGAGCAGAAACACTCCGAATTGGAAAGTAAGAACTTTCTTCTTAACTTTTCTTCTTCAATACTTTGTTATTTTATTTAATTATTCTCCCTTGTCATATTTGATAGATTTGGAGAAAATAAAAGAAGAGGTCGTGGCTGATAAAGCCAGGATAACTCAGCTTGAGGAAGAATGCCAAGCTAAGGACCGGTCGATCGTAGACGTGACGACTAGGTACAAGGGAGTCATTGAGACTCTTGAAAAGAAGATTGAAGGTAATTGGTCGTAAACTTGACCAACGTATCATCTCTTCTAATCATACCTATTCACTATTTGTTTTACTTGTGCGGAGCAAACTCAAGCACTAAATAGAACAAAGAAGGCTCTAGAATTTGAGCAAGGCAAGGGGACAGCTCTTGTGCAAAACCTTGACGAAAAATTTCATGCACTTAATAAAATGATCTTTGATATGGGACCAGTTTCGAGTCTGCCTACCTTAAGAGATCCAACAGAGAAATAAACTATTTAGGCCAACTTCTGGAAGATCTCAATGGCCTGCTCAAAACTACTAGGGAAAATTATGCCCGGACAATGAAAGAAGCTGTGGCCAACGGAGTTAGTTTTGCTTTGGCAAAACTAAAGGCTTCCGACCCCTCTAACAATCTCCAAGCTATTGAAGAAGATTTCAACTGCCTGTCTGATGAGGCGACTAGGTTTCTCGAGGAAGTAAAGTTTCTCGGAGACGAGGCTGCAGAGGAAATGGAGGTTGGATCTTCATCAAGCAGCAACTAAACTAGAGATATCCAGGAGTAGGATATTGTAATATAAGAATTATGAAACATATAAAACTTACCTTTTGGCCATCAACAAGTCTTTTGTTTATCCTTTTGACTTTTGAAGTACTCATATATTCTCTAGCCCCCGACTGATTTATAGTAGAAGAACTTTACTATATAAGCAGTAAGCCAAGAAAGAGAACTTCAAAGTCTCAATCATTATTTTGAAGGCATATACCGACTATATTATAAAACTGATCGTAGCAATACTAGATAATCAATTTGGTCGGAACCAGTGTATGATTTCAACTAGTTATAGATCTTTTTGTAATAATTGGAATACCAAACAAAATAGTATATGGTAGGAAGAAAAAGACATGCTTTGACGAGAAAAGAAATTATGCAAAAATGTATGTAATGGATGACAAGTAATCTTATTTATATACAATATCTAAAACTGGTCGGAACAACTGCTAAGAACTGAAGACATGAAATACACTTCGTGAAACGTGCTCAGGCTCAAGTCCGACTGGCAGCGAGGATCGTAAGAAAAGAACCGTCGCTAGGAAGCTCCGTCCAGTGGGCAGGACCAGGTGCGAAAAAGGAGAGACTTCGACTAGGTGGCTTTCCGTGTCCCGACCAGCAGTCGAACGAGAGTAGAACAGAATCTTGAAATGAGGAAATATAGCATTCACAATCTTGAGCATATGAGTAACTATATGAAGTTGTTTGTATTATGCTCTGATTACTCGTATATTTCTTTGAAAAAAAAGTGTGCGGTCGCGCGTTAGAATCATTCAGTGAATGATCACGACTAGGACCCATACAGCTTATGACTTAGAAGTCGTTGCAAAAGGATAACAGAGATCCTTGTAAAGGATGTCGGAGAGAAGATTGTCTTCTCCCACCAGTGTAAATAACAACAGTAGACGACTAGAGTATAGTTACAGATATATAAATAATATCACTCGTCAAAAAATAAATAAAGGAATGACTAGTCTTTATTTAACGGAAAAGAATTGAAAGAAGGTACAAAATAATTTAAACAAAGAACTTACGCAATTGATCAATATTCCAAGAATTAGACAAAACTTGCCCATCAGACATGGCTAGTCGTACAGAACCTAGTCGGGTGACTTCGACCACAGTGTAAGGATCTTCCCACTCAGGAGAAAGTTTATTACGATTTGCTTTGTTCTGAATTTTTCTGAGAACCAGCTCACCTACAGCGAGGTTGCGAGGTTGCACCTTACGACTATGGTACATTCGCATGGCTTGTTGGTAGACCGCTGATTTTTATCAAGGCTTGGTTTCACCGTTCTTCAAGGAAATTGATGTCGTCAAGTCGTCGTTCATTCTGATCATTTCCGTTGAAACAATCAGTTCGAGTAGAGCCAAGTTTCAGTTCAGGAGGAAGTATGGCTTCAGCACCATAAACTAAAAAGAAAGGTATTTAACTGGTTGCACGAATGGTCGTGGTTCGAATGGCCCATAATACAGAAGGGGGTTCTTGAGTCCAAGCTCCTAACCGTTTTATTAACTGGTTCAATACTCGGCATTTGATCCCCTGCATAATGATATTATTGGCTCGCTCAACTGCTTCGTTGCTCTGCGGATGAGCAATAGAAGCAAAATGTACTTTGATGCCAAGTTCTTCGCAGAATTCCTAGAATTGACCGCTTGAGAACTGGGCACCATTGTTTGTGATTATACGACCGGGTACACCAAATCGTGTGATCATATTTTTTATGAGAAACCTCTTAGCGGCCGTAGTTGTTATTTTAACAACAGGCTCGGCTTCGATCCATTTAATAAACATGTCAATCATGACAAAAAAAAAAAGAATTCGAAGCCTCCGGGTGCTCTTGGGAAAGGTCCCAGAATGTATAGTCCTCAGGTTGCAAAAGGCCAAGAAAGAGGAATTATTTGCAAAGCTTGTCTTGGTGATGTACTTATCGGCTATAAACCGACATTATCGCGCCGTCACGAGCTCTTTTGCATCATGAAGGGTAGTTGGCCAATAGTATCCTTATCTAAAGGCTTTACCGACCAGTGTTCTGTAGGAATGATGTGCTCCACAGACTCCTTTATGATTGTCGGTTAGCAATTTAATGTCTTCCGTTTGAGATATGCATGTCATCAACACCCCGTGAGATCCTCGTTTATACAAGGTACTTTTGAACAGAGTGTATGATTTGGCTTTTCACGCTACACGATCAGCCTCTACATCATCTTCCAGAATTATGTTATGCTGAAGATAATTGTAGATCGATGTCATCCAATTTCTACCTTGATCGTGACAGCACCAACCGTCGACGACCTATGGAGCATCCATGTTCTCACGATCGGTTTGTACGACCTGTAAGGAAACATGTATGTTCTCGGAAAGCTCGACCACCGAGGGCGAATCGAGTTGCTTGAGAAAAACTCTGAATGGGACGGTTGACCTCGTGGAGGCCATCCGTGCCAACTGGTCTGCCAAAAAGTTTTTATTTCTGGGAATATGTTGGATCTGGAAATCGAAAAGGTGCTTTTCGAGTTTCCGTACTTCCGCCACATAAGATGACATCTTGGTACTCGAGCATTGATATTCTTTCCCTACTTGATTCGCTACTAGTTGAGAATCGCCTTTCACTAGTAATCTGCGAATCCTGCGCGAACAAGCTACTCGAAGTCCTGCCAGTAAACCTTCATATTCTGCCACATTGTTTGTAGCAGGAAAATTTAACTGGATGGCGTATTTGATGTGTTCGCCAGTAGAGGATATCAAGATAACTCCAGCCCCCGAGCCCTTGAGCATCAAGGAACTGTCAAAGTACATTATCCACTCATCGTGGTGTTCGTACTCGGGCCCTTGGGTGGGTTCAGTGTTTGTCCATTCGGCAATGAATTCTACTATTGCCTGGGACTTGATTGCTGTTCGTGAGATGAAATAGAGGTCGAACGCCCCTAGCTCAACCGCCTATTTTGCTATTCGTCCTGATGATTCCCTGTTTCTAGGGACTTGACCAAGGGGATATCCGGTTGGTACAACCACTTTATGGGCCTGAAGGTAATGTCTTAGTTTCCTTGAAGCCATAAGGAGACCATAGAGCAACTTTTGTACATGTGGGTATCTTTCCTTTGGTCCATGTAAGACTTCTCTTACGTAATACACTGGCCATTGGACGTTGTCACGCTCTACGATCAGTACACCGCTAACTGTCTGTGACGTTGCAGGCATGTAAATTAGCAATGTTTCTCCCAATCTCGGAGAAACTAAGACCAGGGGACTCGTAAGGTACTTCTTAAGGTTTTCAAAGGCATCGTTTGCCTCCTTAGTCCATTCGAAACTTTCATGTTTCTGGAGAAGCTTAAAGAAAGGCAATCCTTTTTCCCCTAACCGTGCTATGAAATGACTTAACGCTGTTATACAGCCAGTTAGTTTCTGGACTTCTTTTTTCGTGGTCGGAGGACGCATCTGGTCGATGGCCGATATTTTTTCTGGGTTTGCTTCGATACCTCTAGCCAAAACTAGGAAATCGAGTAGTTTTCCAGCGAAAACTCCAAACACACACTTTTTCGGATTCAACTTGAGGTTATGCCTTCTCAAGTTGTTGAAAGTCTCTTGTAGGTCGGGGATGTGATCGCCAGCGTTGATGCTCTTTACAACCAGATCATCAACATAGGCTTCTAAATTTTGACCTATCTGAGGACTAAAGGTTTTCTGCATCAACATTTGAAAAGTCGCACCAGCATTTTTGAGACCAAACAACATTTTAACATAGCAGTAAGTGCCGTATGGAGTGATGAAGGAAGTTTTCTCTTCATCTTCTTTACTCATATTAATCTGGTGGTACCCTGAATACGCATCTAAAAAACTTAATAACTCACAGTTGGAAGTTGAGTCTACAAGTTAGTCAATGCGTGGAAGGGGAAAATCATCCTTCGGACAAGTTTTATTAAGATCAGTAAAGTCAATACACATTCGTCATTTCTCATTATTTTTCCTAACTATTACAGGATTAGCGAGCCACTGAGGGTAGTCGACTTCATGAATAAATCCAGTCTTGAGGAGCTTGTCAATCTCCGACGGCATTGCCTCCTTCTGATCAGGTGCAAAACGCTGTAGCTTCTACTTGATCGGTTTCTTATCGACTGAAGAGCTAGCCTGTGCTCGATCACCTCCCGGGGGACTCCGGGCATGTCGGATGCTTGCTAGGCGAATACGTCCTGATTTGCTCGGAGGAAGGAGACGAGCGACTCTTCCTATTTGGGGTCGAATCTTTCCCTGACTAGTATCTTTCGGGCAGACGAGTCAGTGTTTCCTGACCCAGGTGGCAACTTGGCGCTATCCGGAGAAGCGCCCTTGTCGAGTAGTACCTTCTTTGCCTGGTCGGAAGGCTTTGGTGTCATCTCTGGCCTTGAGTGCTTGACCTACATGGTAGATGGATTAGCCTCTCTGGTCGGATGTTCATTGACCAGCTCTAAGGATTTCTGATCACATGCGTAAGCCATTTTCTGTTCTCCTCGAACCATGATGACTCCCTTTGGTCCTGGTATTTTCAAACTCTGATAACCGTAGTGCGTGGCTATAAAGAATTTTGCTAAAGCTGGACGACCAATGATTCTGTTGTATGCGGATTCGAAATCCACTACATCAAATGGAATCTTTTCTGTTCAGAAGTTGTCGGGTCTTCCAAACGTAACTGGTAGGGAAAGCTGTCCTATCGATTTAGCGGTAGAACTAGGAACTATACCATGGAAGGCATATTTTACAGGTTTCACCTTTGACTGGGGAACTTGCATTTGTTCTAAAGCTCCCGCAAACAAAATATTTAAAGAACTACCTCCATCTATTAGGACTCGATTAACCTTACAGTTATTAATAGTAGGTTCAACGACAATAGGGAACCTACCTGGTCGAGTCGAAGGGATAGGGCAGTCTTCTTTGCTAAGGAGATTACAGTGTCCGACCACCTTGATGGCTTGATGATGGTCGGAGGCTCGACAAGGTTGACCTTCCGCTCCATGGCCTTCAGATGACGCCTTGATTCGTACGAAGAAGACCCACCAAAGATCATGTTGACCGTATGTTTAGGCTCCTGGTACTCCATTTCTTCGTCGCCGTCTTTGACCTTCTTGGAACTCGTCTCATCGAATTCCTGTAATGGGGGAGTGGACCTTTACCTGCATAGTAATCTTCCAGCTTCTTTTACCAGACTCGACAGGTGCGCAAGTCATGCCCTGCCTGCTGGTGAAGTGGACACCACTTCTTGTTTTTCTTGTATCCTTCGGTAGGAGCTTTTGTTTTGCCTTGATCGGTATAGTCTTTCTTACCCTTTGTAAACTTTTCAGGAATCGCAAGGACTTCCTTATCGTCGGGTCTGCGGTTTTTCTTTTTCTTGAGAGCCTTCATATTCTTCTTCTTTGGCTTATCCAAGCCAGGTTGGGGGATTTTATCCTTCCGATCAATAGCTTCACACCATTCAACCGCTTCGCTAGCAGCAGCGTATTTATCGGCCATGTCGAAAAGTTCGACAGTTGTCTTTGGAGGATGCATGGCGATGTCCTCCGTAAATTGTCGATTCCTTAGACCTGCTTTGAAAACTTGAATGACAGAATATTCTGGAACCTCTGGTATTGAATTACGAACATGGTTGAGTCTTTTGATGTATTGACGGAGAGTCTCATTGGATCCTTGTCGGATTCGGTGAAGATCATCCTTCTTTCCAGGGCGGTCGTACGTGCCTTGGAAATTCACAGTCATAAGGTCGCAAAGTTATTCCCAAGTGTAGATCGATCCGATCGGTAGGTTAAGCAACCACGACCGGGCAAACTCTTCGAGTATTGTGGGTAGATAGTTTGCCATCATATTTTCATCACCTCCAGCAACTCTGATGGCGGTGGTATAAATTTGAAGAAATTCTAATGGGTTTTGAGTCCCATCGAACTTATCCAAGTTGGCCGGTCGAAACTTGTTTGGCCATCGTACAGCTTGGAGCCCTGCAGAAAAGGCTCGACAACCTGTAATCGATTCATGATGCCTTCTTTGGAAAGGTGTCGGATTGTAATCGGTCGGAGACCGGTTTCTGAGGTTAGATGGCTGGATCTCCGGTGTTCCGATCCGGTCGTAAACGTTAATGTGATGCGTCCAACCGCCTTCTTGGTTTAGTTGATGACGAAGATCATCAGGGCCAAGCGATCGCTCCTCTCGACGAGGTGATGGAGTGGCTACTTGAAATAGCCTTCTCCCCTCGTGACTCCTTGGTCGGAATCGTCGAGGAGGCCTCGGTATCGATTTTTCCCCAATATGATCATGCTACCCTCTGCTGAGGGAGGAACGTTGGTATGAAGTCATGGTTTGACTTCCTGAATTCCTTTGTTCTCGGTATGCTTCCGTTCGTTGCATGGTCTGTGGAAGAATCTCTGATACTTGGCCTACGAGTTGTAAAAAACCTGGAGTCTCTGCTAGAGCATTATTAGAATTATTCAAAATATCCTGAACATGTTGTAGGTTTTGTACTGTTACCGAACGTCTCGGAGGATTCATGCTGGTAGTAGGTGTTCAAAGATCTGAACCTTCCCCCAACCTCCTGGTTTGTTCCATTCGATCAACTATTCTTGGTGGGGCAGAGCCAAGCGAGTTAACTGATGGACGTCTATCAGTTCTGTTACCTTCGGTATTTGGTGCTTGATGGCCCGTATCATTTCTACTAGCACGTGGTGGCATGGCTGATAGTGTAGGACCGTGCAAGGCATCTTGATTTGTATCTCCGATCGCATTGACCTCGTGCCTTCAGCAGCGATCTTCCGACGAGCTTCCATCGTAACTAATGGAGAGCCTTCCAATACTTCTGCTAGGAGTTTTCACGATGGAGAGCGGTCGGAGATGAGCACCTCCTGAGGTCTTCATGGTGGGCTCAGCCTGATCCGGCGGACTGCCGATCGTATGATGAGTTTTATCATCCCTACTTGGCCCACGACCAGTGGGGGTTTCATCAACACCATTACCAGATGTCGGTTGGCTCCTAGAATTTTTCCAGAAGTCGTAGGTGAGTACCTTTCAGCCATAATTTCATCGAGAGTATAGTGATTCTCGAGTTGTGGTGCTGAATCTTCGTCACTTTTTTCGCCGGTCGAAAGGACTGGGCTTGGAGGGGTCTTTGGACATTCCGAACTGGTCGAAATGGTTGGTTCCTCTGAAAGCACAACTTGTCGTAGTGGTGTATCCTCATCCATTCGGTCGATTTTGCTAATATCGGCGACGTGCGAATCGACGGAGGAAGAGGATGGTGACATTCCGTTTTCTTGTATGGCGCGGATGCATCCTTCCATGTCGAGGTTGGAGTAGTCCGCCAAGTCGAATCAGTTCTCCTCGTCCCAAACTCCTGCCATAGCCGCATGTGCGATTATGAGGAATGGGTGAGGATTTGATGAGCAAAGAATTTCTTCAGAAAACTTGCGTCTTCTTCCCCACGGACGGCGTCAGCTGTCGACGATCGAGTTACCGATCTTACAAAAATATAGAGGAAAATGACACAGATCTCCTGGGAAAGAATGGTGCTGCTCTTTATAAATATGAATTGGATGTTTACAGGGGGTATCTACGACTCACTGGGGGACTAATCCTAATTACACTAAGTATGATCTTTGCTATGCTAATCAATCAGACTTAAAGCACGAGTCTAAGGCTGATTGCGTTGCTCTAATCTGATACAGGATGATCAGATCTCTCATGTCTTCTCATCTTCGCTCCATCCTTATATAGTTTCCGAAGGGGTGGCAGTTGCTCCTGATGAAGGCGTCCTTTGCGAAGCGTTGCGACTGGTCGGAGCGAGACGATAGTTGATAAAGTATCAACTGCTCTGCGGTTAAGTGACTGTGAGACACACAACCACACGATGATTGTTGTTAGTGTCTTAGGATTATGTAACGTCGTGTGGTATGGAATATACAGCACGTGCTCTATTCATCACACGGTAAAGAACATACCTAGAATTAGATCCAGATAGTAGTTCATATCTTTTCCGAGCAGCTACCTGGTCGGAATTTCCTTTAGAAAAATAAATCGGGAAATTCCAGAAATTCCTTTTTAGGGTATTTTTCTTTAGATTTAAACTTCTAGAGGTTCGTTCTCCTTCATATGAACTCTGATTTCGATGATTCAAAATTTTAAATTCATATAAATTCAAGGTCTAGCCAACTAAACCAAAATTATTTCATTTGGAATGAATTTGAATTTGGCTTATTTTCACGTATAGATTTCGACGATTTTGAGGAACCTGAGTTTGTTGAGGAAGAAGATTTTCTACGACAACCCCCTGGTCGTAAAATTTTCTACGACCAGTACCTGGTCATAAGCTTTTCTGCGATCAGTACCTAGTCGTAAATTCTTCTATGACTACAAGTTCCTAAAGATGAAATCAATTCTTGATTACCTTTAGGCGCTCCACCTTGTCCTCTGAAGAGAAGTTAGCCAAGATTGGAGGCACCACCACATGGGTTGGTGGTTTCTCACAGATGAGCTTGCCCAAGCGTCAATCTCCACTTGTGAGAGATTTGTAGGGATGATAAAACTTTCAATAAGCCAAGTCTAAAAATTAACAGAAAGAAGGCTAAGCTTGAAGTTTACTTACCCTCCTCGTAGTCCCTGGTCGGGTCTTTCGGCCCCGAGTACCTCCACATCGGATGAGCCCTCTTCTTCAGAGGACTGACGCGGTGCGTGATGAAATCGTTCACCACGTGCCATCCGGTAAGCCCCTCTTCCTTCAAGTCTGCAATAGTTTGAATGAAGGGGGCGATCCGATCGAGATCCTTGGGAGTCGAATCCTAGAAAGAGATCTTCTCGGCCGGCTTTCTGACGAAGGAGAGGCTATTCTCATTGGTTATCCCCCAATAGAACCACCTCTTGTTCCATCCCGGCCACGACGACCGGGTAAACATCGGAATGTACTCTTTTGACTTCCCGTCGTGGAGCTTCAGACTACACCTATCGGCAACTCCAGCCAGCCTGGTCATTCTATAGTAGTATTGGAACAACTCCAAGTCGGCCGGAATCCCCAGGTAGGCCTCATACAGGTACACGAACACACCCAACTTCGTAATAGAGTTGGGAACAAGGTTCACCAGCTCCACGCCGAAGTGTTCGAGTACAAGGGTGAGGAAAGGATGAGCAGACAAGAGAAGGCCACACTCACAGAACGCCTGAAAGACAGGGATTTGCCCAATCTCACCTGACGGCTAATGCTGCCTAGCAGCCTCAATCCAATTCACGAACTTCTTCTTCGGGATCTTCTCGGCGGCGACCAGAGCCTTGATTTTGGTCGCATCCATCTCCGATTCCACCCACGAGGAAGCGGCTCCGGCCATCTCTCTCAAAGGTGGGAAATTTGGATTTGAAAAGATTGGAGGAGAAGGCTCGATTTGGTCGGCGGTGGAGAACTCAAAAGCTTGAACAGTATGGACGA
This sequence comes from Phyllostachys edulis, assembly GCA_036346405.1. Classification (NCBI taxonomy): domain Eukaryota; kingdom Viridiplantae; phylum Streptophyta; class Magnoliopsida; order Poales; family Poaceae; genus Phyllostachys; species Phyllostachys edulis. The sequence continues at coordinate 52,881,199 of CM070552.1, read as the reverse complement.
TTTGAGGGAAAGGTAAAAGACCTAAGCTTCACCCACGGTGAATATTTATAACCGCACATCTGAGTTAAAGACGTGGCGACCCAACGGTTGCCACTGCTTTGGGAACTGCTCCAACAGAAGGTCTGTGAGAGTCGATTCAGATTCTTAAATTTGTCTGCTTGAGAAAACCGAGCCTGTCTTCACACCTCAAGCGAAATTACCTTCCCGGCCAAGTCTACTTCTAGTCAAAGGTAATAACAGTCGGAAAGAATTTGCTTCCGACTACAGAACTGCGACTACTATGTGATCGTAAGATCTCCTACGACCACCTTGTAAGTTGTAAGTCCCTCCACAACCTTCTTGACCAAGTCAATTTCTGGTCAAATGAAACACCAGTCGAAGAGTTTTTCCTTCGACCACCTCTCTACGACCATCTAATGGTCGTAAGACCATCTACTGCTCCTTTCCCAAGTAAGTTATTTTTGCTTGAAGCTGGGGGGCTAGATGACGATGATATAATAATCCAGATTTAATCATTTATTTATAATTCATATTATGGACAACAATGACGTCATATAACTCTTGAGTATACCCCTTAATAGTCATAAGGGAGAGCCTGGAGGTCGTAAGTTCTTCTACGACCACCCCGTAGTCGTAAGTCCTCTGACGATTACCCCATAGTCATAAGTGAAGAATCTAGACCCGCCATTATGAGTTAATGGGGTATTTTGGTGATTAATGACAAATCTATATGTGAGACTAACAATTCTACTGATATACCTATTGTATAGTCTTATTTGGATGAAAAGGTGAAAATCAAAGAGGTATACATTCGACATCATATTTTATATATTGTTGCATTCCTCATATTCAAAACATAGGTTGAACTCCACTAAAAAGTCTAACTTTAATATGTGCATATGTTTTCTTTACACATTCATGTATGCACACATCTAGGGGAAGTTCACTGTATATTTTGTGGTTTCATTAGTATTGATCCATATTTCTTTATCCACATATATTGGGGATCTCTACTTTGATACGTATCCTTTGAGTATATAAAACTTGTGTAGTTCATATATACTCATATTGCTTTATATTCAATTATTTGCAATTGAGTTGTGGGACTAATGCATGTGCTAAGATGTTTAAAAGCTTAGTCCCAGTTTATGGATGGTGACATGGTAATGGAAATGCAATGACAATAGAGGGATCATGACTAGTAGCTTGATAGCATGTTCTTGTGTCATTTGGATCAATTTAGGATCATGCATGCATTTGAATTTGAATTGGAAAGCAATATGTGCAATTGTTAGCAAAATTGGTAGTACCGGAGGCAAACTGGCGGAACTACCGCATAAAGCGGTATGACCGCGCATCCTTTGGCGGTGCTACCGTGGGACGTTCGGACCGTCCGAAAGTTCAAGATCATGTAGTTTAAACATGCGGTCCGAACGGCCCAATGAATCTAGGACGTCCACGTCTTTGGTCCGAACGTGCATAGCCAACTGGTCGCTCAAGCGGTACGACCAGCTCATGGTGCGGTACGACCGCACCCCGGTCGTTCCGTTTTTTAGTTGGCGGTACGTAAATTTCAGAGAGACTCCATTTCGGTTTGATTTGCAAACCCTTGGAACGGTAGTACCGCCGTTGTTCAAACGGTACTACCGCACCGCGGTAAATTCCAGAAATGTGAGCGGTACGTATTTTCCAGAGAGCACCCTTTTTGGGTCATTTGCGAAATGGTAGTACCACCCTGGTGAGCGGTATGACCGACCTCAGCGGTAATACCACATGATAGTTGGCGGTAGTACCGCTCTGCATTTCCAACGGCTTGTTTAAGAAGCATTTATTGCAGATATTTCTGGGTAATTAATGTTAATCATTATGGGACTAACATTTTCATGAGTTGGATGAATATGTTGTATTCCAAGGTAATGGAGACTTTGGATGGCATCATGAGTTTATCGTCATGAAGTCAAGGTTCAAGAAGAGGATGCATCATGTACTGATGCATATCAAGATCTCGAAAAGGAGATGATCATGAGTTGATCATCAAGTCAAAAGAAGACCCATCATGTGTTGATGGAGGTCAAGTAAAGGATGCATTATGGGTTGATGCATGTCAAGACGATGACCCGGACTTGAAGTAAAGATGTGCGTCATCAAGCTTCAAGAAGATGCTCAAGGCAAATGTATGACTAGCTAGGGCTAAAGATGTGTTCCTAGTCTTTTACCAGTCTTGGTGTTTGATTGGAAGACCAGATTGCTAGTATAGGTTGTCGTACTATTAAGAGGGGTCTTGTCTAGTAGTTTGAGCCTCATCATGTGTTGATAGCTCAATCTCGCTTTCTCTAGCTCTCCGTGGCATGATGCTATTATTTGCAAATGTGTTTTGCAAATAGTCGAGACTCATGCGTTTAATCCTTGCAGCATGTGACTATAATTTGTAAATGGTTGAAGTCCATGTACCTACTCCTTGTGGCATGATCCAAGTTTGTAAATTTGTTTTACAAATTGTTGGGATTCATGCATTTTTCCTTGGCATGGTCTAAGATTGCTTATTGCTATTTCTTTGGACTTAGACCATGGTAATGGTTCTTGGAGTTGTGCTTTTTGATTTGATCAAATGTGTTTGAGATCAATCAAATAGGTCGGTTGTGTAGCCCTCTAAATAAGCTTTCCATAGAGTCCAAGATCACTCAATTCTGACATCGTAGTCAAAAGTTAGGACCTTTTTACCGAGTGTTGTCTGTGCTGAAATTGGACTACGGTACTACCGCCCGAGAATAGAGGTACTACCGCAGAACGGTAGTACCACCCATTGTACTGCGGTAGTACCGCACCAAAAGTTTTAACAGCTAGTTTTTGAGCCTTTAATGCACCCTTTCCGACCGTTGAGTCAAAAACAATACTATTTCCCATTGTACTGCGGTACTACCGTATTTTGTCTAAATTTGTTGATTTCTTCTCCCAACGACTAGTTTTTGTGTGTGGGTTATAAATACCCACCTTGGCAGGTTGAGACACAACTCTTGGCATCCCATTTCACTCTCTTGAGCTAGTGTGAGCTTCTCCTCTCAATTGTGCATGTGTTGCACCTTGTGAGCAAGGAGAGAGGTCTCTAGTTGTATGTGTTGCATCTAGAGATGGATTTCGTATCCACTTGAGCTTGTACATTCGTTGCACGTGATGAGAGTCAAGCAAGGGGCTGGGCTTATTACTCTTGGTGTTTGCCGACACCTAGACGCCGTGGAGGCGTCGTGGTCCGGTGATCTTCTTAAGAAGTTTGTGAGAAGACCCGACGTGTTGTGAAGGTTGGAGCTCACCTACCCGGAGCGGGAAAGAGCTACCACTAGTGGAATTGATGTGTTTGGCTTAATTCGTGGAGCCGGTCTAATTAGTTTGGGCTTACCTTAACGTGGATTAGGGGAGACCGGCAAGTCTCCAAACACCACGGTAAAACATCATTGTGTCATTGTGGTTTTCTCTCTAGTGATTTACTTTGTGCAATTTACATTCCTAGAATTAAATTGCTTTTATGTCTTTGTATGTTTACTATCATTATCAATAGACTTATATTGTTGATGCACTTAGTAAAGACTAGTTGATTTAGGCTTTAATTGTGCAAAACTGAATTGATTTACAATTATGCATAAAACTCGGTTTTAGCCGAAGAGTTTTTAAAACCGCCTATTCACCCCCTTCTAGTCGACCTCCTCAATCTTACAGTAAGTCCTCCTACGACTATGCCATGATCATAAGTTCTGCTGCGATCAGTTTGTGGTCGTAAGATCTTCTACAACCACCACTTGGTCGTAAGCTCTCCTACGCAAGGTAGTTAAAATCGCGATCCTACTCGTAAAGTCGTACGATTCTATGATCCCACGATGACCTGTCGATCCAGATCGCACTGTGGATCGGAATCAGGTAGAATCGTGGTAGAGTCGCGATCCAAAGGATAGAATCGTGTAGAATCGCATAGTAGAATCGTGGTAGAGTCACAAATTGTTTTTTACAATTTTTTTCTTTCTTTTTTTGCAATTTTTTTTAGAGGCCCGGTTTTGCTGATATTTTGTTTTAGAGCAAAATTTGTTGATATTAATTTCTGAGATTGAAACTATAAATAAATAAGGAGCATGCAAAATATTATATCAGTGTGGCAATGCTAGTACAAATATGTATATTATGAGTTATGACATGAGCAATCTTGAGCTTGATAATGATAAGCTATTTTTATTCTTGTAGTATGTCTAGCTGCTTTTAAGGAACATGCAAGCGTTGCAATTAGATATTGATTTACAAAACTTGTGAACATTTCTCATTAATTGTAGTAAACTAGTCAAGGCCATTGGTACATTCTTACGTAGTTCGAACTATATCACCCATCATGTCGATACCATTATGCTTTTCAGTTGTGTGATAAGAAGTGTTTTGCCCCTTTTTTTGGTAATAAGTAAGTGTTAAACCTTATAAGAATCATACAAACTTATAGTATAGATGTTAAATATGTGTATTTTTACAAATCCGTAGAATCGCCGATTCTACGATTCGATACTACGATTCAATCCTACCGGAGGTAAATCGATCCGACTCAGGATCTCGACTCTGACTATCTTGCTCCTACGACTGGACCCTAGTCAATAGAGCTTACAGACATGTGGGTCTACTCGACCAAGGAATCTTCCGCACTATATTTAAGATATGAGCAGTAAACTACGTTGTTATTCCCTGGAATAATGGCACGATTTAAACTCCATGTTATGGTGATAACTGCCTGGCAACGTGGGAACGTTACTACTCCCACAATAACCTCCAGTAACGGCTCCACGATCTGAAACATTAAGGCGGCCTTTGGGCTAGAGATACGACGGCACACTTCGAGGACTATATAAAAGGCAGAATCATCAGAAAAGGGGAATGGCAATTAGAAACACAATCAGGAGTACAAAACTCTAGTCTTCCTCTTGATTTTGTAATCCAGCATGCTCAATACATTCACACAGGAGTAGGGTTATTATTCTCTCAGAAGAAGGCCCGAACCTGTATAAAAATCCTCGTGTCTCCCTCTCTGTGTGATTTCGAGCGTGATATGATTTTGCTATCACTTTTGTTTGACTGTGTACACTAGCTTATCCTAGACTAGTGTATGAAACACAGAGAATCTGAGAATATTCGTTCCTGGGTTCGACACCTAAGAGAAGGAAATTTGCTAGGGAGGGCATCATCCCCCTATAAGCCGTTGATTTTCCTTCGATCAACCCGAATAAACAGCTGATGGGGATAGGGCCTCATGCGAGGCCCTCCCCTATCGCATTTTCTTTCGGACCTGAGTATGTCAATACATGTTACTCGTTCAATCACAGATGAATGTTGTTTTAGGATGTAGACAATCAAACTTTCTAAACTTTGATTATTGATATGTTTATTGATATTTTAATTTAACACATAAAAATGGTACAGATTTGTGTCGAGAAGAATTTTCATTAAAAAATTTATTAGATTTTATAAATATGTTATAATAGAAATTAATGATCTTTTGAGAACAATGTTAGGCTGCTCCCAGTGCTCCACTCTGGCTGGTATCTTAAGTCTGTCATGTAGATAAAATGGTGATGTGGCACCATAGTTAATGAAGAGAGATGGTACTCTAGTATTTAATCTGGATACCATTTCGGTCTCGAAATTTAACGCATAAAATTTATTGTGATCGATCCCGTGCATTAGAAAGATCATGCATGTATTGCTTTAGTACATGCCATAAATATACCATAATGCTCAAATACTAATAAAAATCATGCATGTAATTAAATAAAACAGCCTAAAATATTACAATATAAAAAATCATACATTAAAAAAATAGTATCTAACACTTTTTATACACTATAAAAACTGCACTAAGCCTTAATGGCCAAAACGACTCCCAAGGACAGTACCGATGCGAACCGTCAGTGCATTCATCCTAATATCGGAGATGAGTAAACAGTTACACCGACCCAACTGACTAATTTGAGGGCCGACTCCTCGTGTTTACTGTCCAGCAATGTTGCTCCGTTTGCAGCAATAATGCGCGCAGAAGCCTGTAACGTCAGGCCAGGCTCGAAGCCAGACCAGGCGATGTCACTTCAACAGTTCGACGGCCCATGTGTCTTTCCAGAGCTGCTTTCAAAACAAGCACAAAAATTCACGTAAGTGCAACCAAAAGCTACACCGCGAATTGACATATGCCATGGGAATACTCCCACGTCATACTTATAGCACAAAAGGACTACTGACGTACTCGTACATAAGTAGTATACGTTTTTATCTTCACCTTTGCAAATATATAGATCGCAATCCGTTATTTGTCATTCCTTTTAATTTTTAATCCTTAGTTTGTCATTTTAGAGTTTTTCAGCTAATTTCTATTTTTCAGTCCATTTACGCCCACCAAAAGTTACCAAAATGTCCCCTGGGTCACATGACCGGGCATGAGCTACTCCCGCTCCTCCGGCAGGCTCGCCCTCTCGACGCCGCTCCGCTCACTCTCTGTGCTCGCCCTCACTGCGGCCCTCACCTATCTCAACTTCCACGGCCTCCACCTCGTCGACCTCTCCCGCTGGCTCGCCTTCAACCCCAGCGCTGTCGACCCTCGTGGGTACTTCAACTCCATGTTCTGGAACCTCAACTACTGGGACAAGGCGAGCATGCTCGCCGGCGAGGTGGACGAATCGTGAAAAACCTTCCCCAAGGTGGTGTTCGACGCGGTGGGGCTTGTCGTCGGCGGCGCGTACCTCATCCCTCAATAGACTTGTTTATGGGAGGCCCGGCCTGGCCCGAGCCCGATCATGTTCGGGCCGGGTTTGGGACTGAAAGTTTGGCCCGAAAGAAGCCCGGCCAGGCCTAAAATCCAAAAAAAACAATTAAAAATAGAAATATATTATTTTAATCCTAAAAATGAATTAAAAAATATTTTTTATTTCGAAAAAGATTAAAATGCATTTGAATAGGAAATTCAAATTTTCGGGCCGGGCTCAGGCCTGCCGATTTTAGACCAAAAGCCCGGTCCGGCATTTGAATAGGTCTATCCCTTAGGCAAGGAGGCATCGAGACCGACAGGCACAACCACCGCGTTTGAGCGTCACCGTGGGCAAGGAAGCGTCGGGGACGATGTGCAAACCTGAGCGCCACCGTGGCCGTCGTAGACGCCGAAGAAGTGGGTTGGGAGGCGGAAGGAGGCCCGGTCGAGGCCGTTGACCGCCGAGTCGCCGACGACCATCCAGAGCGGAACTCGTCGAAGAAGCACGGCACGACGACAGCGGCGTCCTCCACTTCGAGCCGCCGGCCACATATGGGCGGTTTGATCCACTCTGCCATCCACGACCACCCTCTCCATGCTGCCAGCCTGCCACAAAGGCATTCGTCGCCATGCTTCTCAAGGATTATTTAGTTCAACGCATCAGTTTCTCAAGGATTTCTTCTTAATCCTGGTCGCAATATATCTGAATGTGGTATTTCCTATGCCTCAGCCATTTCTCTTGATCTCTGACACTAAGCTGACAATCTTAATATGGAGATCTCCTTGTAGCTTGCTGTTGCCGGATTTCCTACATAGAGCTCATGTATTCTACGCTAGTCTTATCCTTGTTCTTGTCTTGTGTTTAATTGGGTCTGACCACCTGAGCTTCTTATGCCGTCGATCGAAATTCGAACACTGCCTCTGCCTGTTCCTGTTCTTGGCTCGGGCTCATAAGCCAGCTCGAGCCTTCCTTTCAACTGAGCCAAGCCACTCTGTTCGAAACGAGCCGAGCCGACTGTTTGACCGAGTCTAACGAATCCTGGTTCGAGCCGGTTTGGTTTGGCTCGTTTCCCTACATATGAGTCCATGTACTGTCCGCGAAATTCTAAGCGGACGCATATGAGATCATGTACTCTCTGCCTGCCATGCCATGTGAGTGTGTGACCCAAAGCACGCAGCCCACCACCCTCGTTCCGGCTTCCGACCCGTCCGTCTCCATCGGCATCATGTCTCTCCCCTCCGGTCCCACTGCAACATCAGGCGTCCAGTTGCAACATCAGGCGTCCAGTACTTCAGTCCACGGAAACGAATCCATCGCGGTAGAATACAAAATGCACGTGCTATGCTTATACTTGTACCCGAACTATGTCTTGAAATATAAAAAATGTATATTTGAAGAACTGAGAGTTTGTGCAAACTCTTGAATCGTATGATCACTATTTGAATATAATAAGTCAAAGTCAGTGGAGTATCTGAAAGCAAAGCAGTGGCGAAGGCATGAATTTAGCAATAATGTGCATACTTTAAGGATAAAAAAAATCATGTACGACATATAAGTAATTTTATAAGTCTAACACAATTACACAAAAATAGTTCGAAATTAGTTAACAGTGCAATACAAATAGTTCAAATAAAATCTTACATTAATAAAAGAGTCATAAATAGCTAATGGAAATCATAATACCACACGACGCGATCTCATTCCTTAGAAACACTTGATTATATCATCATCACTAACCTTTGAGAAGATATCTCGCTCTATAAAGGTGACTAAACAACCATTCAATACTTGATTGCCCATACTATTTCTCAACTTGTTCTTCACAAGATTCATCACTGAAAATACTCTTTCAACGCTCGCCGTTGCCACCGGTAGAAGCAATACCAATTTGAGAAGCAAGTATACCAACCTGTAAATGTCATGTTTCTTTGTTTCAATAAGCTTAGTAGAAAGCTCACTGAGATTCTCCAGGCTCTTAAATCTATCATCGCTTCGCATATCATCAATGAAGTTATCAAATTGGAAAGAAAGTCTCATAAAATCCGTGCTTGAAAAATCTTATACTACCCACATGCTTGTCAACTGAGTCATACCTATTCTAATTTCTAAATCCTCCTTTAGCAAAACTATCGCCTCCCACAAATTTCTCCTTAAACAAATAATAAACAAAGCAAAATGCAGTTTCCTTCTCAACACTATATTCAATCCAATTGTACTTATCAAACCAACTAGCATTGAAGCGGCGCCTTTTATCTGATATTTCCCTTACAGGAAAATCATGTTGACGAGGTTGGCAAGGGCCTTTAAGAATAAGTCCCCTTTGAACCGCATCTTGATCACTGATAGCATTGCTTGTGATAGGTATTCTTTTGCTGAGATCATGTGGAAGAAGCTCAACATCATAATCCAATTCATCATTGTCATTGCCAGTTGCTTGTGCTTCACTTTGTGGTTGGTGTTGAGATTGAGATGGTGCATTCACAAATGAAATTGAAGAAGCCACAACCAAAACAATTCATTTCTATTTCTACTTGCTTCAGTTCCTCCTCCTCCTTGATTTTGAGTAGTTTCCATTTCAACAGATTTTGGCTTGACTGCCTTGCCATCTCGAAAGAAAGAAATGATATCTCTATCCCTTTTCATTTCAAGGATTCAACTTGCCTTAGCCCTACATATACAAATCACAGGAAACATTTAATTTTGTAATCCCTAATTGGCCAAACGCTCAAATCAGAGTCGGTCTACATATACAAATCACAGGACTGCCGATTTATTACTTTACGGGCTTCGCAATCGACCGCCTCGGCTTCCTCAGACTGCGACTTCTGCGGTTGTTGGTGGCCGGGTGCAGCGCAGTGGCGCCTCGTGCCAAGGTCGCCTCTCGGCTCTCGCCTGCAGCCTCGACCACGACTCGATCGCTGAGTCTCTTGCCACCGTACACGCGCCTAACGCCTCCTTCATCGCTTGTCGCTGCACTGACCGAGGCACGAGTCGAGAGTGGCTCAAGGCCGATGATTGCTGTTCTTTGTGAGAGCTGAAAGAATAAAGATTAGAGACTAGATGACTTGAGAATTTGAGATAGAGAGATGAGGGCGTAATTAGTGGGCCATTGGGCAGTCTGGGCTGAAAGATTATATGATGGCTATTGGGCTTCAGCCTTCAGGGCTTGCCCAGTTGGCTTGGACTATTAAGTTGTATGCACCAACAAATTCACCAAAAAACTTAAGCTGATGAGGAAAGACGGGCAATTAACTTATACTTCAACACTCCCCCTCACGTGTAGGCTCCCTCAGACCTAAGACGTGGAATAGAAATGGACTGCAATTATTTTCTTAATTGCGTTAGCCGGGTCTTGAACTCAAGACCTCTTGGCTCTGATATCATATTAAGTTGCATGCACCAACCAATTCATCCAAAAGCTTAAGCTGATGAGGAAAGTTAGACTTAACTTATACTTCAACACTTCCCCTCACGTGTAGGCTCCCTCAGGTCTAAGACGTGGAATAGAAATGAACTGCAATTATTTTTTTAATTGCGTTAGCCGGGTCTTGAACTCAAGACCTCTTGGCTTTGATACCATATTAAGTTGCATGCACTAACCAATTCACCCAAAAACTTAAGCTGATGAGGAAAGATGGGCAATTAACTTATACTTCAACATGGACACCTGGTTGTTATTTGCTAGTTGTGCATTACAGAGTATTAGTTCATGCTAATATGCTATTGGTATACTATTCATACCTTATATCTTGGTAAAAAATTACAGATTTTTTTGGAGTGCCTGTGCACAGGGGCAAAGGTTATCTTGCACCGAGCTGTTATAATCTAGCTTTGTTATTTAAGCCATACTTCAATGCAAGACTACGATCATACGATGATCAACATAGTTAGCAGTAAGATCCTGGGTTAGCATAAGATCATGTACAAGATTAGGGAGTAGGGCAAATATGTTTGCTAATTCCGGTAATAATAAAGTTCAAATATTTGCATATACTAATGCGATTGCCAAATTATTCGCATAATCTTGACTAATTACCATGTTCTGATTGATTGCTTGGCCTTATTCCGTTTTTATCCGCAAAGCACGGCAATGTGACCTACCCCGCACAGAGCCGGACGCCGGAGGCAGGCAGAGGGAGAAAAAGAGCTCTATCGGACGAAGAGAAAGAGTTTATATATTCCACCACCCTCACTACGCTTTGTCTCCCTCGCAAGCCCACAAGTCCACAACCCAACGCTGCGCCAGCAACACACATGCAAAAGAGAGTTGAGGCGTGAGCGGCAGGGAGCCGAGAGCTAGACCCAGCTGCGTGCACCGACCTGCCTCTCCCATCGGTAGCTCAAGAATGGCTGCCGTGGTGGCTGCCGTGGACGCCGCCGGTGTTGCCGCGGTGGCGAGCGGCAGGAGCAAGTACTTCGTGAGGAGCCTGTACTGGAGGCTGCGGGCCGGCATCCGGAGGCTTCACTCGGACCGCGGCAGGTGGCGCAGGCAGAGGTTCAGCTTCCACTACGACGCCTTCAGCTACGCGCTCAACTTCGACGACGGCCGCGGCTCCGCCGACTTCGTACGGTGACCGACTGAGGCTAGCGATCGCTGCCGGTTGCATGTACTGCTGCCGTGTTGGTTTTCATTGGCTGTTTTAGTGTTGAGGATCTTGCAAATGGTGGAATGGAGGCGTGCCGCCATGTCTAGCTAGCTAGGAACCTTTTCTTTTATTTTTCTCGAATCGACGAATGTAAAATGATGAATTTGTTCGGTTCTTCTGTCTAACTGTGCTGTGTTTTCGTGACAAGATGCATATGGAAGTAGACTATTACTCCTGCTCTGACCGGCGACGATCGACGATCACGTAACGAGACATTGGCCTCGAATAATGCTCCCCAATTTCAACCTTGTGTTGAAGAAGCCCCCTTAACATGTGAAACAAGTTTAGTTTTTTGGGTTGGAGCACATGCAGATGATTTGTCCGTGAATACAGAATCGTAACTAGTAGCAGTACCGATGAAAACAAGGGAACTTGGAAGCATACGAACTACTAGACTACTACTACTACACCATTTGCCTTGTAATTCTAGACTTCTAGCAGGGTATGTCTGTATGATTTTGACAGTTCTTTCAGTGAACAGTGCCGAACTGCCTTTCTCTCTCCCGGGAAATGACAATGCGGATTGCAGCAGATCAGAAAGGTTGAGCAAGTTCGTCCTTGTTCAGATGAGCTCAAGCGTTCACGTTGGAGTCAAAGGGTGACGTCTGACGACGGAAGAATCATGATCTCTTCGGTGTGTGGGCAAAGCTTGGTGGTAATTAAATCTAGAGAAATGAAAGGCGAAAGGCGAAAGGCGTAGTAATTCCGACCTTCAACTTTTCTTTTGCACTACACTCTCTTTGCTGAAAGGAACAGAGAGAAGTAATAGAGAAACGGAGAGTAAAGAAATGAAGGCGTCTTCTCCTCCTGTTTGGTCTCAAATATTACTGCACGAGATGAGCTCAAAATGAAAAACTCTGTTGTTCTAAAAAAATGAAATAAAAATAGGAATAGAAATAAAAATAAAAGCTCTGTTTTTGTTCTTTCCTTTCGTCTCCTTGCCTCAAATTGTCCCAGGAATTGACGTTTGTAAAGCATTCTGACAAGATCGCAGGACATGTTCTCATACCGATCACAACACATTGAACCGTTCCGCCCAATCAAGCTCGTCGCGGCTTGCTCGCTGCTGAAACTGGTGCAACCAATCTTGGTCGGTCCTATTAGATTTGCTCATCGCGTGCAGCAACTACAGGAAGACGTACCGTACCGTGCATGTTCATTCGTCACCAACTGAAAATCTTGTCATCCTGGAAAATGTCAGTCTACGCTGAAGGACTCTGGGCATTGCTTATATTTTCACGCTATTGGCTTGTGAAAAAACAACGGTTTAGCACGAGGTAAACACATTGCAAGCCCGGTATTGTGAATGACCAATACGGCCAGTCGGCAACACATACTTTCATGCAACCAACCTGGCAATACATAATCATATCCGAAAGTTACCCCGAAAAAAAGGAAAGAAAATAATGCCAAAAATAATGGAGATGCGGGGGATCGAACCCCGTGCCTCTCGCATGCAAAGCGAGCGCTCTACCATTTGAGCTACATCCCCTCTCATGATCTAATCAGCTCTGCTCTTCCTTGGTTCCTTGGTATATACGACAATAGTCCGAGTTGCGAGTTCTTCGGCCTGTTTCCCGTCGAACGGCTTCCTTGGCCCATCATACCCCCTCTCGGTTTGCTTATCCTGACCCATCGTACCCCCTCTCGGTTTGCTTTTCCTTTTTCTTGGCCCATCCTTATCACTGTAACCTTGAATGGGCCAAGGCCCCTCTGTCGACTGACAGTGGGCCATCACCCTGTTCAACATAAACAATGACGTGATGATTCGCCAGTAAGAACCAAATCAAAGTAACTAAGCATCCAAGCTCCAACCAAATTCTTGTGAACCGAGCAAATTCCTGCTAATGGAGCGAAGATTCCGAATCCTCGGAAGATCCACCGTTCTTCCTTCTTCCTACTCCATCTCCGAACAGCAAAGCCGGAGACCATCACAAGTGTCGCGGTGCCGGTGCACCGCAAGGCCCATGACCTCCGGCGGAAACAAAGGGGAACACGCGTGGCTTGGCTGGAAACTTTTCTAATCACCGTGACTCCGACCTTGCTTCCCGCGTAATCGTCAGTCCAGTCGGTGCGTGCATGGATTGATTAATCGGCTTTGTGGATTTAGAATATCGCCGGACAACTCGATCGGCGAACCGATTGATTGGAGCTTGTTTTTTTCCTCCTTTTTTTCTTTCTAATGTTGTTTGGTACTTGTTTTTTTGTACTCCAAAGTATGAGGAAGAGTCCTTTTTAGTTGGAATTTTGCTGTCATGCTGCTTCCAAGAAAAAAAATAGTATGAAGAAAGGGTAGGAGAAAAATTGCGCCTTGCGTTGCAAGTTGAATGTTGTATCACTGTCCTAATTCTAGACATCTGATCACAGCGAATAGAGCTCAAATCAAGCTAGCTAGAACATATATGTTTGGCCGTGTGGGTCAACTGTGATATGATGCCAACTGTCCGATGATGGTCAGGACAACATTTCTTTTACTACTGAAATATTTGTGGATTTTGTTTTGGAGTGTAACTTATGACTTGTGTTGTGGAGGTCTTTAGATGCTGTATCAACTAACTTATTCCCACAAGCTCTAAACAATTGGGATTTCCCACCTATCATAATTGGGGTTGCATTGCATGTTGCAGAGAAGAAATAACACCGCACCTAAACTTGGATCAACCCCAAATTTAATGGGGTTGGATATTTCTAAAAGGAGAAAAAGTTAACCTGTGTGCCCCCACATATAGTTGAGAAACACTCCTAGCCATCCTAATCGCCGGAAAAACGATCGAGATTACACGTGGCCTACTCACAGGGACAGATACAGTAGATCAGTGGGAGCCCTTGCCCTCTATATTTGATGAAACCCTTTATATAATTCTTAAATTGCTCATATAGAATAACAAAACATTTCTACTTAGCGCTCCTCGATACTTTATATAATTGTTAAATTACTCATATAGAATAACAAAATATTTCTACTTAGTACTCTTTGATATTTAATTATCACTATATGATTTACTAGGTAAAAGTTTACTGGCTCCGTCCCCGCCTACTCACACCTGCTAGCTTGGCCACGGCAAAAGTAAACTGCAGTCCCACAACGCTGTAAGAGTGTGCGTTGCATGTGGACAAGCCAAAAACAAATTAATCAAAGAGTCAGTTGGCTGATTCATCAGTGACACAAACTGCAACACCAAATGAGAGGCGCGACCTAAACCACCAGCCACCAGGCCTTGTCGGCTACGCGAAACCTTTTTGCTTTGATCTGATTTGTTTTTGCTTTTTAGGCCCGCCATCAAGCTGCGAGCTGCGAGCTGCGAGATTTTGATCGGAGCACACGTAACTTCACAGAAAGCTTCGGACTTCAAAACCTTTACACTGTATATAAGTCGCCCATGCATCCTTATCTGCCACATGGTGGGGGCCATCCTTGATTTCATGTAATCTATTACGTACTATCCTCTGCTCCATTGCTTTACGATGTATAGGCATCCTTATCTATCATTATCTAGCTTTTCTGAAAAGCAGCTTTCAATTGAACTGAAGGATTGCACGATTGAATGGCAGAACTGAAGAGATTTGATGTTTGGTTATCTAGCTGGAGCTTCTGAGTTAGAAAATATCTGAAATGCCCCTAAAACAAATGATGACATGTTCGATACCGTTTAACGGCAATTAACGGCAACTAACGATAATTAACGACAATTGATAACACTTTACGACAACTAACGATAATTAATGACAACAAACATAGTTAACGATAATTAACGATATTTAATGCAATAGACCGCAATTAACGACAATTAAGGAAATTGACCACAATTAACGGCATTTAACACAATATACCGCAATTAACGACAAGTAAGGAAATTGACCACAAATAACAATAAATAATTATTACAGTAAACAATTAATACATAAATAACAGAAAAAAGAAAAGAAGATTAAAAAGGCCGACAACGACTAGGGTTGGGCCAGCGGCGGGGGAGGAGGAGAGCAGCACCAGGTCGGGGGAGGAGGAGGAGAGCGACGGCGGCTTGGGGAAGGAGGAGGGAGGAGGGCGGCACCGTGTCGAGGTGGTGGTCGGGGGCCGGAGGTGCAGGAGGAAGATGGAGAAGGGGCGACAGAGGGTGTCGGTGCGGGAGAAGGAGCGGCGGCGAGAGGAGGAGGACGATGGCGCTGGGGGAGGGAGGAGAGCGGTGGTGGCGCTGGCATGGGAGGAGGGGCGGCATCACCGACGGGGGAGGAAGAGGGAGGAGGCCGGTGACGCGTTGGGAGGAGACGGGTGTTGAAGGTTTTGTTGAGTGACAAAAACGGATAATTACCCTTAACTTCAGAGATAAAATTGGAACAGAGGCCATGAGAAGCTGCCCCATGACAGCTTCCAGCTTTCTCATATTAAATGTGGCTTCCGGTTTAAAAAAAAACTGATGGAAAAAGTCATTCATCTGGGACGGCTCCTGGTTCCAAACAAGCCCATAATTTTACGAGCAATCATCCCCTTTATGGTTTTTTTTGTTGCGTGAAACAGGAGCAAAAGGTGGCCTAGGAAAAAAAACAGAGCAAAATTGTACAGAGAGCGAACAACTGAAAGACAGAAAACAAACAAAACAGAACAGAAGCATCGAATAGGTAACCTCGAGTCATAGTCTCACAAGAAATCTGCACCAGCTAGTATCCATGCATGGGCATCTTCTGTAATAATACGCTTAAGGTCGTTGGCTCGAACCCCTTTCTCTTCGAACAGACGTCAGTTCCTCTCTTTCCAAATGTGCAAGTTAGTAAGGATCATTAGGGTGGCTAGGCTACTTCGTTTTGCCCTCTTGCGAATTCTAGAATGATGATTCCCGCCGGTCAGCGACTATACACGCTGTGTGTTTGTGACCAGCTTTTGTGTTGGAGTTCAGGGCCTTGAACCGTTCTGCGATATAGGTCCATAATCGTTTGGAAAATGGGCATTCTTCGAAGATGTGGGAAGCACTCTCCTGGCTGTGGAGGCAGAGTCGATCAGAAGTATATAGACAGCTTTGAATTACCGTCTATGCGAAGATTTTGCATTTGCTTGGGGCCGTAGTTCCAGATGATTTCCTGGTAATGTTGGCGTACACCCCCGTGATTTCATCGTAAGGTTGGCCCCTTTATATGCCCTCTGATCTTTTTACCATGCGCCCGGTGGAGCAAGTGGAATGGAACTCGATACAAAAATTGACAGTAGACTGATACTACTAGAACATTTGGACAGGAAAGTGAGCAGACAGGCAGTGGCTTGTGCTATTGCTCGATCGCCTGCTTGCACCCATTGATTAAGGAAAGAACAGTAAAAGAGGTCGTCAATGTTTGGGTTACTAATGGATCATATATATCCAGCTTGTATGATTTTGGTGCCCCAACTCGTAGTGGGATACTAGTGGGTCATGTACAGAGTTTAATATATGGAGCACTTATAACTATAGATTTGAATGCATGTGGTGTGTGCAGCCGTATTGGTCATTGGATAGCAACGAAGCTTCTCCTTTCCTTGACCTGAATTTCTCAAGTATATCTAATTTGATGGCATGCATATTCTTTTGGGACACCTAATACACGGTGCTTTCAGCTCCGACACTAGTAGTCTAACATTATGAACTAGCACACTTGTTTTTCTATATCCGAATCCTTATCTACTAATTCAACCAGAGCAGAGAGAAATTTCTCCGCAAGCATTCAGGTCTAAAGCACATTCCTCAGTTTCTTCACATTTTCCTTCTGCCTCGACCTTTTGCCGCAGCAAAGACTTTAGTTATGGTCAAATCGAAGTTATCCATTTGGACCTTTTAATTTAAAACCCCAACAACCAAGAATTCCGATCGATCTCTACCCCCATCCCACGCAACACCGCAGCATGATGATCAGTAAGCAGAACATAAACAATCCAGATTACATGATCATCTAGGGGTGGGCATTCGGTTTATATGGTTTTTTGGGTATAAATTTGTTTTGGTTTTTGGAAGTTGCCAACCGAATTAACCAACTGAAAAATTATAAAACGAACCTAATAAACCGAAATACTTCAGTTCGGTTTGTTCGGTATTTCAGTACACCGAAATAATATCCTCAGAGTTGGCGCGGTTAGAGTGGAGTCCAGCTGGCGTGGCGATCAAAGACTCGAAGGTGTGACGCAACGGCAAGCTTGGGGAGAGGCGAGAGAATCACTAGAGATCGGGAGCAAGAGGAGGAGGCCGGGAGGCTTGGTGTGGTGACCGGAGCCGAGTACTAGCGGCGCGCGCACAGTTTCACTGCACCAATCCAAAGCGGCGGATCAAGATCTGGAACAAAGGGGGGAGTGAGTGAGAGGGAGGTAGGGCACGCGCGGTTCCAAAGCAGAAGGCGTAACTGGGGGAGGACGGAGCTGACGACGTTCATCGCCCAGGCGCCCATGTCAAACACCGTCGGTTGTTTCTTCTCTGCCTCCATCTCCTCCTCCCCTTCTCGCGACCTGGCGGTGGGGTACGGGCGGGGACGGGCCGGTTGTAAGAGGAGGCCGACTAGGGGGGGGGGTGAATAGACGGTTTTTTAAAATCTTTTGGCTAAAACTGAGTTTTATGCGGAATTGTAAATCAATTCGGTTTTGCTCAATTAAAATCTAAATTAACTAATCTTGACTAAGTGCACCAACAATATAAGGCTATTGATAATGCTAGCAAACATACAAAGACATGCAAGCAATTTAATTATAGGAATGTAAATTGCACAAAGTAAATACAAGAGAGCAAACCACAATGACATAAGTACATTTTACCATGGTGTTCGGAGACTTGCCGGTCTCCTCTAATCCACGTTGAGGTAAAGCCCAAACGAATTAGACTGGCTCCACGAATTAAGCCAAACACCTCAATTTCACTAGTAGTAGCTCTTTCCTGCTCTGAGTAGGTGCGCTCGAACCTTCACAACACGTCGGACCTTCTCACAAGCTTCTTGAGAAGATCACCGGTCCACGACGTCTAGGTGTCAGCAAATACCAAGAGTAATAAGCCAAGCTCCTTACTTGACTCTCATCACGTGCAACGAATGCACAAGTTCAAATGGATACGAAATCCACCTCTATGTGCAACACATGCAATTAGAGACCTCTCTTCTTACACATAAGGTACAATACATGCATAATTGAGAGGAGAAGCTCACATTAGCTCAAGAGAGTGAAATTGGATGCCAAAGATTACCCCTAACCGGACAAGGTGGGTATTTATAGCCCACACACAAAAACTAGCCGTTGGAAGCAGAAATCCCCAAAAATCAGGATTTATGGTAGTACCGCTGTACAAACCGGGTACTATCATTTTTACTGTTCAACGGTCGGAACGGGTGCATTAAATGCTTAAAAACTAGCCGTTAAAGTTTTTAGTGCGGTAGTACCTCAGTATAAATCCGGTACTACCACTGGGCTGTCATACCGCATTTCACGGCGGTACTACCGTAGGCTATTTTCAGCACAAACGATACTAAAAAAAAAGGTCATAACTTTTGACTCCGATGTCGGAATTGAGTGATCTTGAACTCTATGAAAAGCTTATTCAGATAGCTACACAATCCACCTATTTTATTGATCTCAAACATATTTTATCAAATTAAAAAGTACAACTCCAAAGAGCCACTACCATGGTCTAAGTCTAAAGAAATAGCAACAAGCAATCTTAGACCATGTCAAGAGAAAATGCATGAATCTAACAATTTTTAAAACACATTTGCAAACTTAGATCATGCCACAAGGAGTAGGTATATGGACTTCAACCATTTGCAAAGTATAGTCACATGATACAAGGATTAAATGTATGAGCCTCGGCTATTTGCAAAACACATTCGCAAATAATAGCATCATGCCACGGAGAGATAGAGCAAGCAAGATTGAGCTATCAACACATGATAAGACTTAAGCTACTAAACAAGATCCCTCTTAATAGTACGTCAATCCTATACTAGCAATCCGGTCTTTCAACCAAATACCATGACCGGTAAAAGGTTAGGAACGCATCCTTAGCCCTATCTAGTTATACCTTTGTCTTGAGCATCATCTTGAAGCTTGATGACGCACATCTTCACTTCAAGTTTGGGTCATTGTCTTGATATGCATCAACCCATGATGAATCTTTCATGTGCCCTCCATCAACACATGATGGGTCTTCTCTTGACTAGATGATCAACTCATGGTCATCTCTTCTTTGAGATCTTCATATACATCAATACATGATGCATCATCTTCTTGAAACTTGGCTTGAAGACGATCAACTCATGATGCCATCCAAAGTCTCTATTACCATGGAACATAACCTATTCATCCAACTCATGAAAAATGTTAGTCCCACAATTGATTGTCATTAATTACCAAGATATACATGCATTAAATGCTTCTTAACAAGCCGTTGCAGAAAGGTGCGGTACTACCGCCAACTAGAATCCGGTACTACCACACAGTGATAATACCGCTCGACCAGATTGGTACTACCGATTTCCAGAGAATCAAAATCACAAGAAAACACTCTCTCTGAAAATAACGTACCACCGAATAAAACTCGGTGTTACCGACTTGCGGTAATACCGCAGAAGAATTGCGGTCATATCGATTTCAAGTTTCAAGAAAAACTCCCCAAAACAACCTCTCTGTTAAAAACATACCGCCAACTATATTTCGGTACTACTGACTTGCGATAATACCGCTCATCAAACGCAGTCATACCGATTTTAGGATTTCAAGAAAACTTCCAAAAACTTCCTCTCAGAAAAATACATACCACCATATAAAACCGGTCCTACCGCACTATGGTAGTATCGCTTAAAGGATGTGGTCATACCGTTTTCCAATGAAGAACGAAACACAGAAAACAAGCTCTCTGGAATAAACATACTGTCATGTAAAATCCGGTACTACCGCACACCGGTAGTACCGCTCATAGAATGCGGTCATTCCGATTTTTACTAAAGTTCTTCCAGAAGCTTATTCAAAATGTAAAACATGACTCCTTTGTCTTGAGCCGTGACGATCTTTTATCATCTTTGCATTTTCTTTTCATTTCATCATTCAAACTCTGGGACGAAGCCTTGAAAATATCTTAGTACACACATTAGTCCCATAACACAATTACAAATAATTGAATATAAAACAATATAAGTATACATGAACTATACAAGTTTTATATACTCAAAATGATATGTTTCAAAGTAGAGATCCCCAATATATCTGGATAAAGAAATATGAATCAATACTAATAAAACCACAAAACATAGAGTGAACTCTCTCTAAATGTGTGCATACACGAATGTGAAATAAAAACATATGCACACATTTAAGTTAAATTTTTAGTATAGTTCAACCTATATTTTGGATCCGAGGAATGCAACAAGATATAAGAATATAATGTCGAATGCATACCTTCATGATTTTCACCTTTTTATCCAAATGAGACTAAATAATATGATAGTCAACAAACATGTTAGTCTCAAATATATTTGTCATTAATCACCAAAACTAAACTAATGGAGCTTAAACTTACAGATGGGTTCAAAGGCGTCGAGGCGTCGAGGCACGCGGCAGTGGGCGGTGGGGAAAGGGCGTGGGGGAGCAGTGGAGGCGATCGACGACGCGGTGGTGGGGAACTAGGGATTGGGATTTGGCTGGCGGCGGCTGCGATTACTGCGAATGGAGAAGACTCAGAAGAATGAGAGAGAGAGGCATTAGGAATTTCGGGTTAGGGAAGACCCAAGCCTAGAGGTCACGCGGTTGGCGGTCTCACGGAAAAAGTCTTTGGCCAATGGGCTTGGCTTGGGCCTTACACTACTACATAAAAGGTTTTCACAGACGGTTCAAAAACGCCATCACAGACAAGGTAGTCAGAGTCGAGATCCCGAGTCGGATCGATTTGCCTCCGGTAGGATCGAATCGTAGTATCGAATCGTAGAATCGGCGATTCTACGGATTTGTAAAAATACACATATTTAACATCTATACTATATGTTTGTATGATTGTTATATGGTTTACCACTTGCATGTTCCTTAAAAGTAGCTAGACATACTCCAGGAATAAAAAGAGCTTATCATTATCAAGCTCAAGATTGCTCATGCCATAATATAGATATTTGTACTAGCATTACCACATCGATACAATATTTTGCATGCTCCTTGTTTATTTATAGTTTCATTCTCGAAATTAATATCAACAAATTTTGCTCTAAAACAAAATATCGCAAAGCCCGGCCTCTAAAAAAATTGCCCTAAGTCTCTCGAGTAGGATCGACGGTGAGATTTGGATCGACAGTTGTTGTGGGTTCAGAGAACCGTAAGACTCTAAGAGTAGGATCGCGATCCTACCGACCTTGAGTAGGATCGGATCGGCAGTAAGACTTGGATCGATAGGCTGTCGTGGGTTCGTAGAGTCGTAAGACTTTAAGACTTGGATCGCGATCCTAACTACCTTGATCACAGATGGTGATACGGGGGATGCCCGATCTTCTTGGTGAGGAACCGTGGATAGATGATGCGAAGTAGACGAAGTCACTAGCTGAACACTCGCGCCAATGCACGAACCCTCAACTCTTTGGAATACGCCCAAAACACACCGGATATATGATCGTCGCGAGACCACAAACGACGATCGCCAAGTCCCCAATTCCCAATGGAACGACGGCTTGACCTTGAATTGCAGAACGAATCAATGGATCACCTAGTCCTCTCTCAAAGTCCTCGCATGAACTCTGGTTTAGAAAGAACAAGCAATAGCTATGTTTCAATTCTTATGCATAAACTGGTCTTCCGATACAATGGGGGTCTACCCCTCAATATATAGTGCCCTTCTCCACCTTATGGCTGGCCAAAAGGCCCTACTCCTACTCTATTTCAGAATTAGAACTCCTACTCCAAGTCGGACACAATCTAAAACAAAAAAGGAAACTCTGAGTTTACAACCGTCACATTGTTTTGGACATATCTTTTGATACGTGATGAATCTGAGGCTGAGTGAGCATCCGTTGGATCGGGCTTGAAGTTAGCTTTCCAACAAGTACAAGAACACCCAAATCAGACTCCGTTTGTGAAAGTTATGACCTTTTTAATCCGGACTGTACTGCTGATTCCGAATCCGATTTTGATGCTGATTCCGAATCCGAATTGAATCCAAACTTTCCTAACTTCAATTTCATTAATTGAAACGACTTGAATCCGTGTGAAACTTGAGAAAGGGACTCTTGTAAGCCTTTGGAAAGTCATGGCAAAGCTGGATATCTTCCCAAGATGTCGTACAAGCCGCGGAATCATCAACTTTGTCAACTCTCGTGCGTTGATCGGTCTGAATGTGCAGCATGCACTCGAATAGCCATAACTTTTTATAAAAAGCTCCAAATCACGTGCCGTTTGATCCGTTGGAAAGTAGACTCGATAAGCTTTCCAAATATATATATTGTTCATGCTAGATCCTTTCGAGTTGCTGCGAAGATCGTCATGAACCCATACCTTCCATGCGTCCCACAGGTTGCATGCTATTTTTGTGAGCATCAAAACACCCCGAGAAGCATCGTGTTCTTGATATTCACATAAAGCATCTCCTTCAAACCTAACAATAAGCAATGACCCGCTATTAGGTAGTATAATATTCTCAATTAAACTTAAAGGAAATTCATGGAACAGATTCACCTTTTGGTTAAGCTTCTTTGCACAAGCTTCACCCACAAGCTTCTCTTGTTCTTCAACTCTTTTAGTAAGCTCATGTTGTTCTGAGGTACTTGTTGAATTGAAAACATTATATGGAACAGCGTAGGTAAGGATGTCCGCATCAGATGGTTTCATGAGCCGTATGAGTTTATGGGTCAGTAATGACATGAGGTCATCACAGACGGTTTTTAAACCGTCTGTGATAGCCTATTTTCTCAGACAGTTCTGAATAAGAACCGTCTGTGATATTGCAAAAAATAAACGGATTTTAAGCCAAACCAATCAATTATTGGACAGTAGTTTTCATATGCAACCTCTAGTAAGACAACTAAAATTCAATTAAAATTCTGATGGCAAACACATTATTGAAAAAGGAAACCAAAAGGTTTCACAACGTCCCCTCCGAATGGGAAAAAAGAATAAAGTTACAAAATTAAACTAGCTAGAAACCATCTGTTCCTCCAAGCTCCTGAAGAACTCATCGACTTCTTGGATTGGTCTTGTGAGCTCCTCTTGGTACCTCACCAGCAAATCACAAGCTGTTCTTGCATGTCGTCCGAGTTCGATTCAAACTCGTCGGCAAGGAGAGATGACTGAAGACCTCCGGCGGGGTTCCGACCTTATGTAACACAAAATTAAGATCATTTTTTATAACAAGCAGCCAACAAATTGTGTATGTTTTGGGGATATACACGTACCTTCCGGCAGTCTACCTCCCGCGGCAGACAAGGAGCTCCTCCGCATCTCTCCTTCTCCTCGTCGTCGGCTGTGTCTTCTCGCCGAACCACGACGGGGAATCGAGGGTGGTCACCGGAGCTCGGCGTGGGGAGGGGAGAGGGAGTTACTGATGGAAGACAAGGGTGGGGTGGCTATAATATATGAGGACACGCCAAAACATTTTGCCTCCCGCGCACGCGTTCAAAATTTTTTGAACTCCCGCGCTGCGAATCACAGACGGTTTCATACAAAAACCGTCTATGACGACATATCACAGACGGTTCTTAATACAAACCGTCTGTGATAAGTATCTCATCACAGACGGTTTGTATTAAAAACCGTCTATGACTCTGCCATTTTACCATGACTTAGAATTTTTCTTACTCTACGATTTTACTATGGCTTGGACGGTTCATATTCAGAACTGTCTGTGATACTTCACAGACGGTTTTCGACACGAACCGTCTGTGATATTATTTCATCACAGATGGTTTTTAGTACAGCCAAGAATACGATTTGTCGCTAAACCAAAATAGATGCAGTGAATGTATTTGATCTGAGCGATTTGGGTCAACCGTCTGTAATGAGACGTCCAATATTAGCCTTTGTGTAGTAGTGTTGGAGCAGGAGAGTTTTCAGAGTGGGCCACTCGGCATCATCAATGTAATTCGGTATGTCGGTTTTTAGAGTTGAAAACTGAACCTAATACCGAATAGAGCCATAATGAAAACAGAGAAACCGGCATTTTTATTTAATTCGGTTCGGTTTATCGATCTCGGTTAAAAAAAAGCCCACCCCTAATCACATCATCACTGACAGAGGAGCCTTAACACATACAGATACGCATGCATTTTCAATCGGCATATGCACCCGCGAACTGTTTACTTTGAGGTCACCATCTTGCGATAGAAAATGACAATCGAGCTAACGATCGAGGCATTAGCTACTCTGGCTGGCTGGGTCGCCAGTCGCCACCAACACACGATCGATCGCTGCATGCTGTCAATCGGAACGGTTCGCTCGCTGACTCGGTGCGTAGTAGGACGCGACGCTGACTCAGGCCACCGTGGGCATCAAGGAAAAGCAGGCGCAAGTGTAGATAAAAGAAACCGCAGTGACCGAACGTGTGACGGTGTCCTCCATGCGCGAACCTTCTTCGCGGTTATCAGAACACGCAGGGGTAGGACCCCCCACCCCACAATGGATCCATCTGTCTCCACGTCATCACCGTCGTCAAATCAGTTCATAGGAGAGTGCAGTAACTTGTACTTCTACTGGTGGCTAATGGCATTGCAAACTTTGGCTTGGTATATACAGCAAATATCAAGTAATCAGTGGCGAATCACCGGAGGCTTCGTCAGCCTGAAGCCCACACCCCCTCCCCGGTTCCAGCCTTCAGTCTTTCATCGGTTCAACCTCCGGCTCTCCGGCTACACCTTACCAAACAAGAAGAAGAAAGAAGCAGTCAAGCACAAACAAGCAACCGGAAGTGGGAACACAAGCGTGTGGGCCTTGCCCTTGCCGAAACCCAGGCCCAACTCACAGTCTCACATCCACCGGTCCACACGGCAGTCCCCAATCCCCATTTAATTCACCCATTCAATCAAGCAATTCCACATTCAATCGAGCATTTGAGCGAGGCGCACCTGGAGGAGCTGGGGCGAGCCACCGCGATTCGTGCGTCGCTGCCGGTAGTTGGACTGCCGTCTGCCAGAGCCCGGAGGAGGCCGAGGAGGGAGGCTGTCAGGGCGTCGAGCCGAGGCAAGGAGCCAGCGGTTGAAGGGGATTCGCCCCCCGGAGGTGGATCTGGTAATTGGGCCGAGGCAGGAGCCGGGTGGGGATAGGGAGGGGAGGCGGAGGCGGATCTGGGTGGCCAGGGCGCTGGGCTGAGGCAAGGAGCCAGCAGCCCGCAGCTGGGTGGCCCGTGGCCGGGTGGAGGAGGGGGACCTGGATCCTGGAGGCGATTTGGGGATTGGGAGGAGGCCGAGGAGTGAAGTGTTGGAACCTAGAGGGGGAGCCGGAGGTGGATTCGCCGCTGGGGGAGGGGGAGCCGGAGGTGGGTTTGCCGCTGGGGGAGGGGGAGGCGGGGAGCCGGAGGTGGATTCACCATTTCGCCACTGGGGAAGGCCGGGAGGGGTAGGAGTGAAGTGCTGAGAATTGAGAAAGTGAGAAGGACTGATTGGCCGAAGGAGTTTAAGTGCTGGGGGGAGGTCAAGTGCTCAGCTACTATCTGCTGAAGGCCTGAAGTTTAAGTGCCGAACTGCTAGTGTATACTCGTTGCTCAATTTTTAATTTGTTAGTAAGTTTGATACAGTGTGGTATATACTCAATTAGCTATTAATTCATAGGTTTGCAATAATGGAGAAACGAACTTTGCGTAATTATTTCACAAGTAATTCAAGTAGTACTCTCCCAACCGATAAGAGGTACCTTCATTGTATCTTTTTTTTTCTTTTTGCTTTTGTTCATGTATGAAACTATGAATTTGATTGTATAAAAATACAAGACTATATTTGTTACAAATTAGTTTAGTCATTCGAGACTTTGAGCGTTTAAGCTCATCCTCGTTTTTCATCCTAGGTTCGCTCATGTAATTAATCCGAAATTTGGTCGCACAGACAATTATTACTCCTGCCGCGTTGCCTTCTTTGCACAAATGGAGATAAAGTAACATAGGCTTTTGGTACCTTATTTTTCTTCCATTTGGTACCATGTCATAAAATTTTCCAGATCCCAAACTGCATGCATGTTACAACAGGTTGGATATAAAATGTGTCATGGTCCATGCATGGATGACTGGATGTCACTCATGACACGCACAAAAGTTTGCAGTGGGCCCTTGCACATGCAGCACAGCACTAGGTAGGCTCCAACTCCACACAGGAAAAAAAGTTCTTTTATCCTGAATCCTGAGAGGAGACGATGACTGTTCCATTCAAAAGTTAATTGGATAGGCACCCGACTTTTTTACCCTTGCGAAGAAAGATATTACAGATTCCAAAGCTTATAAAAGACACCCTCTTCTTCCTATTTGGAGCACGGAGCTCTAGCAACAACGCGCACACATCAAGAAGTCACCACTCGCCAACAACCTCATAGAGAGGCCGGAAACTAAGGCACAAAGGAAGGAAGCAGAGAAGTCTTCAGTTCCTCATTCCAACAGCAAATGGAGAAGGCAGGGCATGCGCATGTGATCGGGATCCCTGTGAACAACAGGGCTTACGGCATAGTGGAGCCGGATTTCCCAAGCGAAGGAGCTGCCTATCATGGTGATGGGAAAAAATCGACAACCGCGCGTACCAGCGGCAAATTTGGCAGGACGGGAGACAGGCTTGCACAAGGCATTAAAGACCATGGTGAGTTCTTCTCCAATCCATCTTGGACAATACTTAAAATCTTTTTTCGTCTTTGGTGTTCATAGCTTCAGTTCCGAATTAGACACTGAACATATCCGTGCTTGATGATTTGCAGTGACTCTCGGCCCAAAACTTTACGAGACCGTGAAAGGCAAGCTGACGCTGGGCACAAGGATCCTCCAGGCAGGCGGCGTGGAGAAGGTCTTCCGCCGGTGGTTCTCCGTCGAGAAGGGCGAGAAGCTCCTGAAGGCCTCGCAGTGCTATCTGTCCACCACAGCCGGCCCGATCGCCGGCATGCTCTTCATATCGACGGAGAAGATCGCCTTCCGCAGCGACCGGTCGCTGGCGCTGACCTCACCGAGGGGCGACACGGTGCGGGTGCCGTACAAGGTCGCCATCCCGCTGGGGAGGGTGAAGACGGCGAAGCCGAGCGAGAACAAGCACCGGCCGGAGCAGAAGTACGTCCAGGTGGTGACGGACGACGGCTTCGAGTTCTGGTTCATGGGCTTCGTCAGTTACCAGGTGTCCCTGAAGCACCTGGAGCAGGCCATCGCGCAGTCGCAGTGATCTGATGAAAACGTTGGGTCGGTTTGGTTGGGCGTTGTGTTCGCGGTCTGGTTGATCTGTTGTGCATACGTAGTAGGTTTCTTGGTGGATTGCTTGGCGTTTTTGGCGTTGGAGCAAGTCCGGTTTACATGATAGGAGCAAGTTTAGGGCAACAAATTCTTGATGTTGGAGAAATATATGGTACAGTGCCACGGCAAAAGTGCCATTACAATACATGTGGTATGTACAATTTCAATGAGAAAATCCCGAAATGTTTGTTCAACTGCTTACAAGTGCAGCTCGATCATCTCTTTCAGCTATTATTTGCGATATAAACTGGTCCCTGACGATCCCTCAAAAAAGGTCCCTGATGCCTCTAAAGGTTAAGACCGAGTGAATAAAAATATTTGAATTTATATATTCTTTGAAGAAATTCGGAACATGATTTGTCAAGTGGCTAAATTGATTAAGTAAACACCTTTGATCTAGCCAGATTCCTGCTTAGCCTACATTTTTTTAGTGAAGAAAAGAAGAAAAAAATTCTGCTAAGAAGAGAAAACAAGGAAAATATTTTTAGAGGAAAAATTTTTTTAGGTAGGACAATATAATCATATCAGAATCGCACATCAAATTGTGAACAACATTATTTTACTTCCAACAAAATTGATTAGACTATAACTTAGGATTTCACCAGCTATATCTGTTAACACTTTTGGGCATTTTTAATTCCTTGAACCATACTTTAAGAAGATAAACAGTAAAATACTAAGCCTTGTGGCCATATGAAATTATGAACAGAGTCTGATCCCCAAAGAGTCTTAGCCAACTCTGGGCAACGTATATATCCACTGCAATTGTCAAGACTTAACAGCTAAGCGCCCAATATCAGCGCTTTGGTTTGGGGACAGGGACGTGGATAATACTTTTGCAGCTACTTTTACTTGGTTAGTTTTTCGGTCTTTTTCGCCTATTTTCGGTGGATCCATTTCCTTTTTCCCCTTTCAGCTGGTCTGGACCGTCGAGTGGTGAACTGGTGATAATGTTCAGCCTTTAGAAGTTACCGCCTCTAGCATGCTCACCTCTTTACAGGACGAAGTAATTGGTGCAAGACTGCAAGTGCTACTGTAAAATCAAGTTCAAACTACCTCCATTACATGTTCACAGATAAGAGTACCTTGTAGGAGTAATACTGCAGATATACCTTGTAATAGACAGTATATATGATACATGACTATTGGCCTGCCATTTTCCCTCTTCTTGGAAAGTATATATGATACATGTTCCCGGTCGGCCTGAAAACGATTTCGTTTCAACACTTGCGTTTCTCCAGCGGCGACATCTCCGTCTACGCATCGACACGTACTCCACGGCGCAGATACGCCGATCCAGGCTCAGAAAAGAGGCGAGCCCACCCCAACTACATCTGTTTCCGAGTAGGTAGCTGCGGGCTTTCCCTGGGACAACGCAGCAGCAGCAACGCAGTGCACAGCAATCAACCTTTGCAAATTCAGAAACAGTAGAGCTGGCCGGCCTCGCAACGTCTTTGTGGTTGCCGGTTTAAATGTGGAAGACAGGGACGGCATGGCGCCCATGCCACAGTGCCACCGCGCCACAACCGAATTGACACGCGCGCGGACGGTTACATGCACCGGTCGGTGAGGTCTCCGCCAGGCTGACTCGGTGCTCCGTGGGATGTGATCAGGACGTTTGGACTTGTGTGTGGGTGGTGGTTTAAATGGAGACTTCTGCTAAGAAACCTTGGGTTAGGGATTAATGGACGAAATGCGTAAACTGTCTCGGTCGGTTTGTAGTATTTAAATAGGATCTTATTATATGCAAAAAGAAAAAAATATATCAATAAAGAGGTTCTCATATTGTGTCTACATTTTCGTCTCTCTATGATTGTTTATCTATTGTGTGGAGATTAACTGTTGAATTCCTGCGATTACTACATTCTTCAACATGTTATCAGCACGAATCGCTCTACATAGTTAAATCGGTATGTCGCCGGAATTTCAGTTTTCAATCTATTGTTTGTGCTATGATTAATCTGGTAGATTAATGGGTTAATTCCTTATTTGTCATTGGAAGTTGGCGAAACTTAAAATCTTCTCGAAAAATTGCTTCATCCTTGTATCTTGCTCGTTCTCAAGCTTTAATCATTATTTGCACTCCGGTCGGTTGACCGTTGACTGAACTTATTGACTTGGACCGAAAAAGCGATTTTGCCCTAAGTGCATTATTTAGGGCTGAGATCTTTAGAAATTGTTTGACATAGTAATATAGTTCAAAAATTATAAAATTTTTATGAAAAGTTTCTGACATAGTTTAGATTATTCTGTAATTTTTATAGGGTTTTATTTGCAACATGTTTTTCTCTACAAATCTTTAAATTTTCGGTTGTAACTTGAAAGATTTTTAGAGAAAAACATGTTGAAAATAAAACCCTATAAAAAATTACAGAATAATCTACACTATGTTAGAAACTTCCCATAAAAATTTCATAATTTTTGGAACTATATTACTATGTCAAACAATTCCCTAAAGATCTCAAAGATACTTAGGGCAAAATCGTCTTTTCGGTCCAAGTCAACAGTCCAGTCAACGGTCAACTGACCAGAGTGGCAAATAAGGGATTAAAGTTGAGAACGAGTGGCATACAAGGGATAAACAATTTTTCGAGAGCATTTTAGGGAGCTCGCCAACTTCCAATGGCAAATAAAGAATTAACTCTAGATTAATTTGCATGTACCAGTTTAGATATGTTAATCTGCTAATTAGCCTTGTGATTAATTAGCGATCTAATTAAAGATTAGTCCGGTTGAATTAGATCTGATCTGTTCTTGCTCATCATGAAATAGTTACGGTTCATCGCGCAAGTCAAATTTTTTGGGTAGACCCGGTTGGCCATTGCGTCGTCTTGTAGCGCCACCGCTATGCGTGCTGGTCATGTTGCGAGTGCCGCTTTGTGCCTTTTGCGAGCAGCGCCCGCGCCAAGCGTCCGCAACATCGCCATCGCCGCCGCCGAGCCGCGCCACATTACTCTGCATCATTGTTGGCCACCTTTGAGCCACGCGTCGTCTTGCGCTTGCCGTTCCCGTTCCCGTCGTTCACCGCCGACCACAAGACCGCTTCGAGTGCTTCTTGGTCGTCGCCTACCGTCTCCGACCCTCACAAGATTGCATCGCGTCGCCGCCATGCAATGTGGCGCTAGGGTTTCAAACCCTAGCGCCCGGTGAAAGCAGCAGGCCAAATGGGCCAAAAGAAAGGCACGACCCAGAAGAAAAAAAATCGGGAAAGAAAAAAAAGAAGAAAATCTTGAAAATTTGCAAAAGGGCTATCGGAGTTCTGAAAATTACGAGGAATTTTTTGCGGATAAGGAAATTTTGCGGAAAACCCCCTAGAGTTGGGAAATTTACGGCGGATTTCGGATTTTAATACATTCATGTAGAATAACCTCTCGGGAATCCGATTTTCGCGACAGATTAGTATATCTCATGGTTATTGTGTATTTTAAACCCTCGGTTTATGGTTATTTTCTTTAATATTATTTATTTTTATTGAATAACCTCAAATAATCCTAGAAACATGGTTTTTACGCATATGAGCTTCCATAATTTTGTGAAACCTTAGACTTAGCACACACTGAAAGTTTCATACCATGGGTTTTATTCCCCTAGCTTTATTTACTGAATTGTTTTTCTGTCATATTGTTAATTCTAAAAATTACCCATAGACCTCGTTAATTAGCATAAATTCATAATAATTGCTAAGAAAATTGTGGAAATTCAAAAAAAATGTTGAATAGATGTTAAACCAATCTTTACTGATTTTGCAATATCCATGCATTACATTCTTTTTTACCTATAGTAAAACTGAATAATTGTATGAACATAATGTAGGAGATGTCAGACATTGTAAAGAAAAAATTTGCTGAGCTTGCCCTGAATGGCAACAACTACCTCACCTGGTCAATGGACGCAAAGATCAGCCTGAAGTCTCGATCTCTTGGAGATGCCATCACCGAGCCAGCAGTTGGTGCCCCCACCATCCCTGAGGCCACTAGGTATGCGGCTCTGCACTTCCTGAGGCACCACCTCCATAAAGACCTGAAGTCTAAATATTTAATGGAGGAGGATCCACTGGTGTTGTGGAATTCCTTGAAGGAACACTACAACCAGCAGAGATCTATCCTTCTCCTAGAAGCACAAAGAGAATGGACTAACTTGCTCTTTCAGGATTTCAAGACTATGGCAGCATATAACCCTGTCATACATAAACTTATCTCCAAATTGAGGTTCTGTAACCAGGCAGTTACAGAAGCCGATATGATAGAAAAAACCTTATGCACCTTCCACCCAATATGCGGACACTGCAGCAGCAGTACCGCAATGCGAAGTACTTAAAGTACTATGAGCTGATGTACACTCTGCTAGAGGCAGAGTAACATCTGAAACCGATGGGAAACTATCGATGTGTCCTCTTCGGGCGATGGCTATGCAGAAGCACCGCATAAATGTTGATAGGCTAGCAAAAGCCAAGACCGCGAAAAAGATCCAAAACAAAATAGGGGGGAATGGAAGAAGGTTGGGGTGCAGAGAGGCAGAAGCAAACCCCATGGTAGAGGAGCAGGTAAAGGGTGGCCCAAGAAGCAAGAATCAGGTAGTAGGACTGCTAATCCTCCCTAGACGTGCTACATATGCGGTTGCACTGGCCATAGGTTGCGTACTTGCTGCACCCCGCAGCACTTGGTCAACCTCTACATGCAGTACACTGGACGAGTCAAGAAGACTCAAGGGAACAAAGTTGAGGCTCACTTCACTGCTCAGCCCGCTTTGACTAGAACGTCTCCTAGCCAAGACATCGAGAAAAATGATTATATGGCTCTTGATGATGTGGCTCAGGGAGAAGGCACCTCCATGGATCACGACGACGATCTTCTTGGAGTGGAGCTCTTGGACCTTCATAAGGATAGCCAGGATCCATTTAGAGATATGAAGTAGTCTCCTTTAGATGATTTATTGCATATCAATTTAGTTTTAGTCTCGATGAACACTGATTTATTCATACTCATGTTGAGCATTTATCTTTCATTATTTGCTTAGGCTGAACTCTTGGCATCGTTATTTTTTCCAGATTAATTGAATTAATTATCTTATTGGTCTATGCTTGTTCTATTTAATTTCGAACTATATTTCATGTTGAATAATTGTTTGATTATAAATCATGTTTTAAATATAGAACAACCCGATACGATCAAATAGCGGAAGAGGAAATCCGTCTTGTAGACGGTTGCACTACTAATTCGATCTTTAGGGAAACTAAATATTTCCAGACATTAACTAAGAAAACCGGGAATATCATGACCATTGCCGGAAGCGATGCTCTCATAGTTGATACTGGAAGGGCCGTCGTAGTTCTCCCAATGGGTACATGTATAACAGTCGAGGATGCTCTTTTGTATTCCGGATCTAAACGTACCCTCCTCAGTTTTAAAGATATTCGTCTGAACGGATTTCACATAGAAACTGATCATGATAATGGTACAGAATACTTACTCATGACTAAGTTTAATGGATGCTAGAAGCAAGTGGTCGAAAAACTCCCCTCTTTCTCATCATTATTGTATTACACTTATATAAAACCTAAAGTTTATGTTGCGATGAAGACAATTGTTAAACACCTAGAAATTTTTAAGATCTGGCATGATCGTCTGGGTCATCCTAGATTGGGTATGATCCGAAAAGTTATTAATAATTCTATTGGTCATAATATAAAAATCATAGACTTTCCTAGACCTAAAGATTTCATGTGCCCAGCTTGTGCCAAAGGAAAATTAATTACTAGACCCTCTTATCTAAAATTAAGAGATGAATTACCTAGTTTCCTAGAGAGAATTCAGGGTGATATTTGCGAACATGTCCAAACCCTGTCGGGCCTCTTCAGATATTTTATGGTCCTGTTAAATGACTCTACTAGATGGTCCCATGTTTGCCTGTTATCTACACAGAACCATGCTTTTGCAAAATTAACTGCCCAAATAAACAGATTAAGAGCCAATTTTCTAGATGAACAGATTAAGTCCATTTGGATGGACAATGCTGGCGAATTTACCTCAAAGACAATTAATGATTATTGGCATTAAAGTAGAGCATTCAGTACCACATGTCCACACTCAAAATGGCCTCGCAAAGTCATTAATTAAAAGAATAAAACTTGTTGCTAGGCCACTTTTACATAATTGTAGGCTGCTCACCAGCTGTTGGGACCACGCAGTTCTGTACGATGCAGCATTAATCCAACTCAGACCAACTGCATATCATCCAATTTCTCCCTTACAATTAGTGCGTAGAAAAAAACCAAGTATTTTCCATCTACAAAAATTCAGTTGTACTACGTACTGATTTCACCACCGTAGCGTACAACCATGGACCCTCACCGGAAGTTGGGGAGCTTTGTAGGTTTTGAATCTCCGTTAATTGTTAAATACCTAGAGTCGATGATAGGGGATCTTCACACGACTCGTTACGCTGATTGTATTTTTTATGAGGACAATTTCTCGGCATTAGGGGGAGGAACATACCACTCTAAAGAATGTCAAGAAATAGATTGGAATGTCACTGGCATTCAGTCCTTAGATCCATGCACCAAAGACTCAGAACTGGAAGTTCGGAGAATAATTTATTTGCAACAAATAGCTAATAATCTGCTAGATGCCTTTACTAATTTTTAGGGAGTGACAAAATCACAAATACCTACAGTCAATGCATCGAAGAGAGTGGAAATACCCTAGAAGGATACTGAACCCACTCATGGTTCTCATGCAAAGAAGGAGGTGGGGGGGGGGAGCTTTGGGCACATGGGACTTCATTTTGTGGAGACATCCGCAGAAACAAAGGACCGAACAAGACAAATCACTCTATAAGATAGTTGAAGAACCTCAACCTGATGTTGAGAAAATCCCTAAGATGATCCATCCCGAGGATGGTAACCCCATCGAAAATTTGCGCACACAATCTAACGCTGGGAGATCAGAACACCCAGACTCCATCGTTGTGGGAAATCACGGGGAGCTAGAAGAAATAAATGAAGAAATTTTCAAAAATTATGTGGACCTAGGAGAGTCATATTGATAAAGATCCAACTAGTTGATTAGAAGGATCCCGAATTATTGGCCCAATCTTTCACGGTACAAACAAAGATTAGTAATGCGTCATCTTCTTCTCTTTGCTTTGGATGAACAGTACCATGCACGTGAATAGAACCCCACATGAACAATACCGAATAGGATGACTTGAGGAAAGAATAGCAATCTTACAAACCAATTCGGGTGAATTGAATTGCAAGAAAATCAACACACTCACAAACCAATCTAATAGATTGAATTGCAAGTAGTAGCCTCGGTGACAAGTGTCCACGCGTGAATAGTAACCACACGTGAAGAGTGCCGAACACTTGTTCTCTCTCAATCTCTCAAGAACAACATGCCTCTCATCTCCCAAACGCAAGAACACACAAATATGCGCCAAGTGACTTTTCTAGTTTTTATTCTCTAAATCATAACTTGTCTTTACATGGTGCAGCGATGGGGCTTAAATAGGCTCCCACACAAGCACAATGGTTTTGGATGAACGGTACCACGCGTGAACAGTACGTGTGAATAGTGTTCGGAATCAACTCAACCTCCTAAACGCACACAACTCAAACTCCCCTATTTTCAAAATTAAAAAAATAGAAAAAAGGGATTTCAGGTTTACAAGCTAAAACCGAATGCAGATGAACAGTACCACGTTTGAACAGTACCATACGTGTGAATAGTGTCCAAATCAGAAATCAAAAGAGATGGATGTTTGAAAATAGAGATCAAAACATAATCCAAAGGAGTCCACTACTACAGAAAAGGTCTTCACAGACGGTTCAGAAACGTCATCACAGACGGTTTCGTGAGCTGTCTGAGTTTATGAGCCAGTAATGACATGAGGTCATCACAGACAGTTCGAAAATCGTATGTGATGCATACTATCACAGACGATTTGTAGATGAACAACGAGCTATCAACACATGACACTCTCAAGCTACTAGTCAAGACCCCTCTTAATAGTATGGCAACCTATACTAGCAATCTAGTTTTTCATCCAAACACCAAGACCGGTAAAAGACTAGAAACACATCATTAGCCCTTGCTAGTCATACCTTTGCCTTGCACATATACATGAAGCTTGATGACGCACATCTTCACTTCAAGAACCGGGTCATTGTCTTGATAATCATCAACACATGATGATTTCCTCTACAACAAGTTCTTGACTTGAATATGCATCAACCCATGATGCACTCTTTCACTTGACCTCCATCAACACATGTGTGCCTTCTTTTGACTTGATGATCAACTCATGATCATCTCCTATTCTTGAACATTATCGACACACGATGATTTTCTTTTCTTCGAGATCTTGATATGCATCAACGATGATGCATCCTTTCTTTGAACCTTGACTTGACGACGATCAACTCATGATGTCGTCCAACGTCTCTATCATCATGGGACATAACATATTTATCCAACTCATGAAAAATATTAGTCCCGCAACATGATTGTCATTAATTACCACAACACTCCATTAACTCATAATGGCGGGTCAAGATACTCTAATCTTTCCCTCTTTGGTAATTGATGACAACCATCACAATTATAAATAATTGAATGTAAGGTCATATGAGTATATATGAACTACACAAGTTTTGTATACTCATTTGATATGTTTCAAAGTAAATATCCTTAATATGTGTGGATAAAGAAATATACATCAATACAAATGAAACCACAAAACATAGTGTGAACTCCCTATAAATGTGTACATACACGAATGTGTAATAAAAACATGTACACATATTCAAGTTAGACTTTTGGTGGAGTTCAACCTATATTTTGGATCCGAGGAAAGCAACAAGATATATAAATATGATGTCGAATGCATACCTCTTTGATTTTCACCTTTTTATCCAACTGAGACTAAACAACAGGTATAACAATAGAAGTGTTAGTATCACAAATAGATTTGTCATTAATAACCAAAATACTCCATTAACACATAATGGTGGGTGTAGATTTTTCACTCGATTAAGTCCAAGTGACGGCAAGCCTCCTAGAGACGTCTAACGTCGTTGTGGACCACGTCGATGACACGGTAAACTCACCGCAAGTGGGAGATCACCCGAAAGACACGACGGAGGAGGATGTCAAGATGGCGGAAGGTGGCCGTCACCAGCTCTGGCAAATCCTTGGATAGAGGAGTGAAGACACTATTGAAACAGTATTCTTTCGCAGCATCCGCTAGCATACGGCCAAAGAGGTGCTCGTACAGTACGGCCAGGTAGGCCATCAATGCCGGCGACAAGGAAACAGAAGAGGGAGTTGTTTTTGTTTTTTTAGAAGTAGTAGAGTTATATGTGGGGATGATCATCTTCGATGGCGGATGATCCTTTTTATAAAACAAGGAATAAATTCGGCGTGTGAGACGAAGAGACACATCGGGGAGCCGAAGCGGCATTGATACGCCGAAGAGACGCATCGGCGACGAAGGAACTCATCGAGCGACGAAGAAACTCAACGGGGAGCTGTAGTGATATTATCACAGACGGTTATAATTAAAAATCGTTTGTAAAGTCTGCAATTATCACAGACGATTCGTGTTTAGAACCGTCTGTGATCCTTCACAGACGGTTTTCAGTGCTAACCGTCTGTGATATTACCTCTTCACAAACGGTTTTTAGCGCAGCCAGTAACATAGACGGTTTTCAATATGAACCGTCTGTGATTGCATGTAATACAGACGGTTTTGGTCAACCGTCTGTGATGAGACGTCCAGTATTAGTGTTTTTGTAGTGGTGGTCCCACTTGGAAACCGAATATCTCTTTCCTTTGCTCCTTGCACCAGCCTTCTTGTATCGCAAACCATCCAAGCTTCTCATGCCGTGCACTTGGCTTCCACCTTGGCTCCCCACATAGCCACTTTGTCTCTGCATGCCATGCATGCATGCTTGGCCTCCCATGCATAGCCTTTGGCCCAGGTGTGTTTTCCTCACGCGCCGCATGTGTTCCTTGTCTAGTTTGCTTTCGGCTGAAGGCAAGCATTGCCTTCTTTCCCTTTGGCTGTCCTCCCCATCCACCCTCTTGGCCACATGTAACACTTCCTTCGTTTGCTTGATTAAGTCAGCACCCATTGTCACCTCAAGTTGTGAATACAACTTAGGATGACAAACTGAAGTGGTACTAGTACTTGACGCTGTATCATCCCCTCCCCCTTCAAGCGAAATTGTCATCGGTTTCAGGGTAGTCTTCACGACCGCCTTTTCCACGACGATCTTCTCAGCGCGCATAGCACTCTCTGGCATAAGACACAGGGTATACGATCTGCCTCGATGCACCAAAGAGTACTTGTTGGCCCTCCCATGGTGTGCAACATTGCGGTTGAATTGCCACGGACGTCCCAACAGCAAGTGACATGCATGCATAGGCACGACATCATACTCCACCTTGTTCTGAAAATCTCCCACTGAAAATGAAAATGTAAGACAGCCAGTGACCTTCAGCTTACCGACATTGAGCAACCATTGCACATTGTACGGTTGAGGATGCCACCACATTGACAATCCCAAAACTTGCACTAAATCTTTGCTGATGACGTTGTTGTAGCTGCCACCATCAATGATAAGCTTGCAAACCTTCTCTTTGATCTTGCATTCAGATTTGAACATGTTGCTTTGTTGTCCTTTATAGACAATAGCTGTGTCATCCACCCGAACTGTCTTGGTCAGCATACAAAGACCGTCTTGTGGTGCCTCGCCGATGGTTTTGTCATCATGAGAGGACCCTTCCTCTTGCTTTTCTTGGGTAGAAAGAAGGGCCGCCAACTCGGTTTGCTTCTTTTCTTCTTCGGCCTTCTTCTCTTCTTCCCTTTGCAGCTTTTAACTTTCGCCATTGCTCTTCAATGACATCTTGGACCTTGTCACGGTGTTGTCTATCTTCAAGGTACCACGACAATGACCAAGATGTAATCTCTCTTTGCGTTCCTCTCCAAGGAAAAGAGAACCACATGACGGGACATGATGCAACTCAGTAGGATCTAAATGGGTTTTCATCTAGAAGAGAAACGAGAACAATCGGGTGGTAAGATATAAAGCGAGTCTTGTAGCATAAGGGTTCATGTAGAGACCCGACATCGATTACGATGAAACCTACTCACCTGTGATGAGTGGAACCACGTTTCGATACTTAATATCAATGGCAGCTTACATGAATTTAACAATGCAGTTGAGGGATGTAGTGACTACATATTTATAGGGGTAATTAGATACGAATATCTATACGAGAGTCCCCGAAGGAATCAAAACTCCGGATCCTAATAATACTAATCGCAACATGTATAGTGTTAAACTACAAAGGTCGCTGTACGGATTGAAACAGTCGGGAAGAATGCGGTACAGCCGACTAAGTGACTTTTTCCTGAAAAAGGGTTACTCAAATAATGATGATTGTCCCTGCGTATTTATAAAGAAGTCCCAGAATGGATTTTGTATCATCTCAGTTAGAACAGAGGACATAAATGAAGCAAGCTCTTACCTTGTGACGGAGTTTGAGATGAAAGACTTGGGTAAAACCAAGTATTGCTTAGGCCTGCAGCTAGAGCACTTCCCTGAATGAATCCTAGCACACCAGTCTACCTATACCAAGAAGGTATTGGAGAAATTTAACATGGATAAATCTCATCCTTTAAATACCCCCATGGTAGTGAGATCCTTAGATGTGGATAAAGACACTTTCAAACCGAGGATGGAAAACGAGGAAGTTTTAGGACCAGAAGTTTCATACTTAAGTGTCATAGGAGCACTGATGTACCTTGCGAATTGCACTAGGCCTGATATTGCATTCGCAGTCAATTTATTGGCTAGACACAGTGTAGCTCTAACTAGAAGGTATTGGGCTGGCATTAAGACTCTTCTCAGATACCTCCGAGGTACACAAGATCTTGGCTTGTTTTTCCGGAAAAACCAAGACTTGACCATGGTGAGATATACGGATGTTGGCTATCTATCTGATCCCCACAGTGCTAAATCTTAGAATGGGTTTGTATTTTTATGTGGTGGTACAACCATCTCTTGGCGGTCATTTAAGCAGACCTTGGTAGCTACTTCTACCAACCACTCAGAAATTATTGCACGGTATGAAGCCTCACTTGAATGTGTTTGGCTCAAGCGTGTGATTAGCCATATCTAGAAGTCATGTGGCATTAACACCATCGATACCCCACAATTATATATGAAGATAATGTTGCTTGTATTGCACAAATACAAATGGGTTATGTTAAAAGTATTATCACGAATCATATTGCTCCCAAATTCTTCTACCCTCATGAACTCCAGAAGAACGATGAGGTGAAGATCCTGCAAACTAGATCTTGTGAAAATCTGGTTGATTTATTCACTAAGTCCTTGACTATGTCCAGTTTCCAATGATGCGTTAGTGGTATTGGAATGAAGCGGCTTGGAGAGTTGCATGGATCAAGGGGAGAATCCCCTTAATCATAATCCACTTAAGGTCTTGAAGCTTTACCTTAATCCTGAAGATTAACCCAGAAGGTAAAGGGGTTGCACTCCTTTTCCCTTAGTGAGTTTTTCTTGAAGATTTCTCTCATAAAGGTTTTTAACGAGGCAATAATGCAATACAGCTTGCGGATGCAATATACTCTTTTCTCCGAACCTTTTTTTCCCATTGTTTTTTTGGGAGGATTTTTGTAATGAGACATACGCGGTATTCGCCCAAAGGGAGTGTTGAGAAACCCTGATTTAATGGTTGATGGACGTAATAACGAAACTGCTTTCGGTGGGTTTTAGTCTTTAAATAAGATCTTATTATACTTAGAAAGAGATCAATCTATCAATAAAGAGATTCCCCATATTGTGTCTCCATCTATTATCTCTATGATTGTTCATCTATTATATAATGTAATATAATTGGTTGATTGAATTTCTACTGTTAACAAACCCAACTGTTCGTGGATCATTTTCTCTGGAAAACTTTGCTGCTTTGCCACTGCTTCCACATCGATCACCTGTTCGGTCACGGTCGGGGATCTCTTGCGGCCGCGATACCGGGAACAGGTCTTGTGGCCCTTGTGTTGGACCATCAGCATTACAACTTACGAGATGTACATACTGTACATATGTATGCTACTGTACTACGATGTCTCGGCGGAATGCATGTAGGCCATCTATGCAGGTAGCCTTAAGATTTTTAAAGCGTGGCCTCGGCACACCGGGCCGCTTGCTGCTCCCGACACCACGTCTCCTTTATCCTGTTATCCGGTGCAAGAATGTGCAAGCACATGGGGCGCTTCTCGGAAAGCGGCAGAGAACCCCACCGGACGTAGCCATCTGGCCATTCACGATCCCATAGAGAAATCTAGAATCACGCTTTCGAGCAATGAATATACCGCACCTGGCCTCACATGGAAGGGGCT
The DNA here is from genome assembly GCA_036346405.1 of Phyllostachys edulis. Lineage (NCBI taxonomy): Eukaryota > Viridiplantae > Streptophyta > Magnoliopsida > Poales > Poaceae > Phyllostachys > Phyllostachys edulis. Next base: position 52,839,997 of record CM070552.1, on the reverse strand, counting down.
CTCTCTGTTTTTAGCCAGGCCGAATGGATGACGCGGCCGCGCACGAATCCAGCGGCAGCCGCCGGTAGGGCAGAAGAGGGTCTACGCCTGCTTTAGGCGAACGTGGACTGCGGCTTTCTGATCCGCCGGTGACTCGGCCGGCCCGGGTGCTGACTCCGCAAATCCACTGCCTTTGCGAAAAGGATCCACCACCGCGGCGCCTATAAAGGGCGCCCCCGGCCGCTGCACTCCGGTACCAATCACCAATTCCTTACACGCTAAGGCAGATCAGAGCAGCGCAGCCGGCCTAGCCTTCGTTGAGCTTTGCAGTTAGCTAGCTAGCACTCTAGCAGCCATGAGGAAGTCGAGCAGCGGCCATGTGATCGGAGTCCCGGTGACCTCCAAGGCGTATGGCATAGAGGAGGTGTCGACCCAGGATCAGTCGTTCAGGAAGGTTGACGGCGATCACCTTGCTGTCTCGTTGACGCACCCCAGCCCTTATGCGTCTTTCGGCTATAAGCACAGTAAGTCCTGATCATGTATAGTCATACCATCTGCAGATTTCTGATGCATGTGACACTTGATACTAATGTTTATGATTAATTGTGTATTCTGCAGGCAGCAAGGGTCAGGTGATCCACTGGGTGAGCAAGCTGAGCAGAAGGGCCCAGGGCTTCCGGGAGCATGGTGAGTTTCACGCATATTCATGCATGGTTTTTTTCTCTCAGGGACTTGTTGAGAGGTGAACGCGCAGTGTCCTAATATACATGCATGTATGATCACTATGCAGTGACGTTGGGGCCAAAGCTATCGGAGACCGTCAAGGGGAAGCTGAGCTTGGGCGCGAGGATCCTGCAGGCCGGCGGGATCGAGCGCGTGTTCCGGCAGGCGTTCTCAGCCGAGAAAGGCGAGCGGCTGGTGAAGGCGCTGCAGTGCTACCTGTACACCACCGGCGGCCCCATCGCCGGGGTGCTCTTCGTCTCCACCAAGAAGGTCGCCTTCCGCAGCGACCGGTCCGTCACGGTCACCTCGCCCAAGGGCGACGTGGCGCGGGTGCCCTACAAGGTGGTGATCCCGCTCAAGTGGATCGACAAGGTCCGGCCGAGCGAGAACGTCGACAAGCCGGAGGAGAAGTACATACACGTCGTCACGGTGGACGGGTTTGAGTTCTGGTTCCTGGGGTTCGTGAGCTACCAGAGGTCCTGCAAGTACATGCAGCAAGCCATCTCGGAGCTGCAATGACTAGATGGCCTGCAGGCTACGTGGTCCATTATTTATTCTGTCGGCAGTGGCACGATGAGAAGAGAAGTCGTGGGCTACTGCGCAACCTTTCGTTGCGAAGTAGCCCTGGCCAAAGTTGCTCCATCTTAATTCGGATCAGAGCAACTGAGTTCCTTCCGCGTACGCGTACGATTTGGACTGACGTATGTTTTTCCAAGAAATTGCTTTGTAGGATGGACCGAGAAATTGACCGTGGTGCATGTTAATCAATGGAAAGGCAGTTGTTCAAAATTCTACTTTTTTGAGATCTTTCCAAAATTTACGATTTGGGATGCTTGCATGCATGATCTTAAAAAACTTGATCGAGTCGGACCAATATGTGACGAGGCCATCTAAACCGATGTCACACGGTCCAAGCTGGGTTCCACTGGCCCAGCTATTGGTCTGGCCTGCAATCCAAAATCTTAATTCGGCTGTTCTTTCGGACCATAAGCCTATCCCAGCGATCCATTGCCGTGTTCACCAGCCCAGTCACCACAACCCATTGATCGTTTCGAACAAAAGAGATCTTGTACAACGCCTACCGCCAGCCGCTCGGCCGGGCGGGTGCGGTGTGGCTGTTTCCTCTGGAGGCGACGTCGTTAGTCAGGGTTTGTTTGGTTGGTGTCTTGAATTTTATGTCTGAAAAAAATGGTGTCTAAAGGTAACTCGGAAAGTAGATGATTTTTGTCTGGCCAAGCAAACCTGAAGATGAGTTGTTTGGTTAGAAACCTGTGCCTGAAATTGGTGAATAAAAAATAGAACGATGGATCAAACCAGCGGACGGTGGATGAATCACACTGGCGAGCACCACTTTGTCGGCGCTAGTTTTGGCCGCTGGTCTTCTGGCCTTTTTTGCTGGCGACCAAATGCGGTAGCAAACCAAACAATGAGCTGGCAGCTTCGCGAAGTGTCGGCCGGTAACATGCTACCAGGTAGCGAGCCAAACTAGCCCTCAAACCGTGCCACGCCGCACCCTCGTGATTTTCCCTCAAAAAACACATGGAAACGTACCTAAGCGGCCAAGCGGTTGGTGATGCAAACAAGCTGATCCAGCTCGCTTCCCGTATGCGGTGTTTTGGAAGCTTGATCGGTGTCGATCTGTGTCCTGATCGATCACAACCTTTTGCAGCTTGACTTGGCTGCAGGAGCCAAATTAGGATGGTTGGGAAGCAATCCAGATATGCGACACTGCGTTAACGGCCTTATCTCGAATTAACGTGGCTGTGAACTTGTGGACGAGTGAACTCAAAACAGAAAAATGGAAGGAAAAAAAAAAAGTAGTGGCACGGCCTGCGCATTGTTTCATTTGCATCTCGGAGCGGTAATTAACGCCATTTGCAGGTCCGCTAGATTTGAACTCTTGACTGCTAGGAAAATACGTGCATCTTGGTTTGCTTAGAAAAATGTAGCGTTTGACTGGGAGTCTGGGAGTCGAGTTAAAGCCGTATGCCAGATTGTTTTTCCGTTTCATTCATGTTGCACCATTTCGTAGAGAATGGAAACTCCACAGTACAGCTGAGCATTGGACATATGAATGCACCGTTTCTTGTTCTTGGAAACGTGTGTCACCAACCAAAGCTTTCATTCATCATCAGGGCATGTATAATGGTATAGACTGTTGTTGTCTATAGTATTCCTCCATATTATCTATAGACAACACTAAAGACAACTTCTACAATAGTTGTCTCTTACATGTCTCTATAGACAGCTCCTCCATGTACAATGTGTCTTGTTTCTCGTGTTACAGTCGACTACTGCATGAGAAACGACCTAATTCTCTATGCACCCCCTCTCTCTTCCACATCATTTAGTGTCTTACGTGTCAAGACTTACAGACAGCTGACGTCACACCATTGTACATGCTCTCGGTTCATTGCCAAATGGCCACCCAAAGTGAGTGAGAAGCTCTTGTATGGAAACATTGAAAGTTTGAAACTTGATTTGCATGTTCGAATTTTGGCTATTGGGAACACCGACATGTGAAACATAGATAGTGACACCGTGACGTACAGAGGCAATACAATAGTCTCTTGCATGCAAATGAAATGGTTGAGAGCATCTACAATAGTCCATATCACTTGTTAAGGGATAGGCATATCAGTATTTACGTGATGTGGAGGATAGATAATGTGAAGAGAACGTGTGCTTATTACTAGATGAAGAAATAAGCAAGTTGTTGATACCAAGACACAAGAAACAACAAAATACTTGTTGGAGTCTTGCTTGTTACTAAAAACTCGTTTTATGGATCATGCACACTTGCAACAATTAAAGTCTTACACAACTCAAGAAATAATCTATTGAAAGACTTGTTTCTTTTTATTAGATTGAATACTCTCTCTCCTCTTAGTAAGAAGATGCACTTAGAGCATCCACAATAGTTTGTTTCTTAGCTTGTTACTAAGAGGAGAGAAAACACTTAATCTCTAATAAAAAGAAACAAGTCTTTCAATGGATTGTTACTTGAGCTTGTGTCTAAGACCTTAATTGCTACAAGTGCGCATGATTCTTGATGATCAACAACGAAGTATAACTTTGTGGCCTACATGTTTTAGCCCATTTATCATATCAATAATGAAGTCGGGCTGCACAAATAATCTGGTGGATATTTTACTTTAAGACAGTGGGACCCACAAAACACGTTTTTAGGTAACAAGTAAGAGCATCTACAACAGTCCACATCAGCTGTTACTAAGCAGTTGCCACATCAGCATTTAGGTGATGTGGAGGAGAGAGGGTGAGGAGAGAAGGTGAGGTTGTTTCTAGATGAAGAAACAATCAAGTTGTTGATACCAAGACACAAGAAACAACAAAATAGCTATTGGAGACTTGTTTTGTTACTTAAAAACGCGTTTTGTTGATATCAAGAATCATCATGCACACTTGTAGCAATTAAAGTTAGATACAAGCTCAAGTAACAATCTATTGGAAGGCTAGTTTCTTTTTATTAGATTGAATACTCTCTCTCCTCTTAGTAACAAGCTAAGAAACAAACTATTGTAGATGCTCTAAGTCTCCAATAGAGTATTTGGTTGTTTCTTGTGTCTTGGTATTAACAATTTGCTAGTTTTTTCATCTAGAAACAACACCACCTTCTCTCATCATCTTCTCTCCTCCACATCACCTAAATGCTGATGTGGCAACCCCTTAGTAACAGCTGACGTGGACTGTTGTAGATGCTCTTGAGGCATCTCCAATAGTGTATTTATTGTCGTCTCTTAACTATGCTATGTCAACAAAATCCTACGTGAAGGAGAGAGGGGAGAAGAGAGAGCACAAGTGGTCTCTTCCTGAAGAGACTGTCGTGTACGCGAAACAAGACATGATACATTAATCTACTCTAGTTGACATGTAGGCCCGTTTTATAGAAAAATTATAAAATATAAATGTTAAAGAGTGTGTTAGATACTATCTATTGAAAATATTGTCTCTAAAGATAATGTAGTATATGTTAGAGATAAAATTAGAAGATGCCCTTAGCTCGTGAATTCCTCGCTTGACATTGTCGTTTGCAAGTCGCGTCCGATAGTACTAGTTGTGTACAGATCGGCACCGCATGCGCGATGTGACTGACTACTTAATTACTGGCGGCCAGTGCACGGATGACAATAAGAACATGAATTCACATGACGTACAAAGAAATAAAGCCAGCGCGCGACTACACTCCAGAGTCCAGATCACTATAAATACAGACCAGGCCTCAAACCACCAGCTCAAATCACACTCTCGTCGTCCTCGAACACAAGCCCAGGCAAATCCCAGAGTTTCAGCCATGGTTAGCCCCCGTGTTGTCCGCCTCCTCCTCCTGTCCCTCCTAGCCTTCTCCCTCTCGTGCAGCGCCGCTCCGCCGTCGGTGTACGACACGGACGGCCACGAGCTCAGCGCTGACGCGAGCTACTACGTCCTCCCGGCCAACCGCGGGCGCGGCGGCAGGCTCACGATGGCCTCCCACATGCTCCCCTGCCCACTCTTCGTCGCGCAGGAAACCAACGAGCTCCGCAGGGGGTTCCCCGTGCGGTTCACTCCACAGAGTGGCGCCGCCTCAGACCGGACCGTGCGCCTCTCGACCGACGTCCGCATCCGCTTCGACGCCATGACGACGTGCGTGCAGTCCACCGAGTGGCATATCGGCGGCGAGCCGCTGTCGGGGCGCCGGCACGTGGTCACCGGCCCGGTCTTGAACCCGAGCCCAAGCAGGCGGGAAAACGTGTTCCGCGTCGAGAAGTACGGCGGTGCGGAGGCGCACGCGTACAAGCTGGTGTCGTGCCAGGACTCGTGCCAGGACCTGGGCGTGTTCAGAGACGGCAAGGGGGCGTGGCTGGGAGCAGGTGAGCCGGTTCATGCCGTCGTGTTCAAGAAGGCTCCATCCCTTTAAGTCATGTGTAATGTTACATGCGCAATGGTGGCGTGCATGTTGCATGTTGAATAATGTGGGGACTAGCCGTGGTGTTCCCCTGTTCTTAGTGACGAACTTTGGGTGTTGTGTTACATGACTGAGAGTCGTGTCAAAGCAGGCAAGAAAAAGTGGTGGACATTGTATAGTCGTGTGAGCACTGAGCTGGGCTAATTCTGGGTGACTGGTCGAGGCCCAACACAAATCCAAAGAAAATAAATAAAGCTAATAATAAAGTCTGCATTGGGCCAACACTAAAGCTTGGATTTGATCTAGTCCCAGATTAAAGCTTGGGCATTTGACTCGATTTCCATATTTTCACCGTTAATCCTGTAAAACAATTGAAGTAATCGCCCTTTAGTTGCTTTGTTGTAGACATAGCAGATTTGTTGTTTGGTGTCAGAAGTAAAACGTGAAAGTTGTCTATGCGACAACCTAACTTTTGGTAGTAAGTCTAAAGGCTAAAATGGATAGTATTAGTACACACTCATTTTTTTGTCGAAGGATAGTACAAACTTTTGAATTTTTGGCCGAAATAGAGTTTTTGGTTCGTATTTGTAGATATGGCAGTCGGCAATTCTTTTATTCAAAAATAGCCTTCTGCCGTGCGGTAGGCCCTCCGCACGGCAGGAGGCTATTTTTGTAAAATAAAAAATTTGTCGCCTGCCATTTCTACAAATACGCACCAAAAACTCACCATTTTGACCAAAAATTCTAAACTTTTGGGCTAGCATATACGACACAAATACAATATCGTAATTGTAAGCCCAAAGTTGATAGTACAATTATTTGGGCCTGCCTATGAAACAAACACAATATACTACTTACTGTCCGTTAAAAAATAGAGGATTTTTTTTTTCTGATCTAACCCTGTAGCGCGATGTAATTGCAAAAATAACACCTATTCCACCGTATTTGCAAAAGTAGACCCCATCTGAAGCGCTGAATCATTTGTCGGGTGACACGTGTCCCATTTCGCGCCATTGGCGCTGAAGGTAGCTCTGTCATCGCGAAATTTGTGCAGTGTGAACCAAACCTTTGGCGCGGGAGGTGGCGGGAACGGCGATCTTCCGCGGTCGCCAAGCGCGGAAGCACACCCGCCTTCCATGGTTGCCAAGCGCGGGATGAGACGGCCCCCCACGCTTCGCTTCGCCACGCCACGTCTTGGCATCAAGGCCATAGACCGCCCTACATGGCGGCATCTTGGCGCCATTGCTGCGCTCCACACCGCCTGCCTGTGCAGCTGCGTCGCCTGTTGGTCATCGTCTGGTGGAGATAAGAAGGCAGCTGAGCGTCAAGACTTTGTTCATTCTTCATTTGCATTCCATTTCTTCCAGCGACGAACGAGCGACCGAGAGGAGAAAAGGAAGGTGATTTTGAGTGCCATTTTGGGAGATTTTCAATTTGAATCTGTAGGTTTCGCAATTGTATAAGTTGTAGATCGGCTTGCGAGCGTCTGAAGAATCCAGACCCGCCATTATGTGTTAATGGAGTTTTGGTGATTAATGATAAACCTAATTGTGAGACTAACTCTTCTATTTATTATGTCATGTTTAGTCTCATTTGGATATAAAGGTGAAAATCAAAAAGGTATGCATTTCGACATTATAATTCACATATCCTCGAATACATTTAACTTGTGTAGTTAACATATTCTTGTGAGTATATAACACTTGTGTAGTCTAAATATACTTGTATGTGAGTATAGCATAACTTGTGTAGTTCTTGTGTACTCACATATCCTTGAATATATAAACTCATGCAGTTAATATATTCATGTGTGTATATGAGACATGTGTGCTCATATATCCTTTGAGTATATATATATAACTTGTGTAGTTATATATATTCTTATGAGTATATGCAACTTGTGTAGTTATATATACTCATACCAATCTATATTCAATTATCTGCTATTGAAGTGATTATCATCAATTGCCAAAGAGGGAAAGATTGCGATATCTTGTCCCAAACCATTATGAGCTAATGGTATGGTGTGGTAATTAATGATAATCATATTGTTTGAACTTAACATCTTCTATGAGTTGGATGAAATAGGTTATATTCCATGTGGTTGATGATTTGGGATGACATCATGTGTTGATGGTCATCAAGTCAAGAGCTTGGTGTAAAGGATGCATCATGTGTTGATGTGCATCAAGTTCAAGTTGAAGGAAATCATCGTGTGTCGATGATATTCATGAAGAAGATATGATCATGTGTTGATCAAGTCAAAATAAGCTTCATCATGTGTTGATGAAGGGCAAGCAAAGGATGTCATCATGGTTGATGAACATCAAGTCAAGAACCCAGAGTTGAAGCAAGGATATGCATCATCAAGCTTCAAGAAGTTGCTAAAGGCCAAGGTATGGCTAGCTAGGGCTAAGGATTTGTTCCTAGTCTTTTACCGGTCTCGGTGTTTGGTTGGAAGACCGGATTGTTAGTATAGGTCGCCGTACTATTAAGATGGGTCTTTGTCTAGTAGCTTGAGTTAGTCATGTGTTGATAGCTCATCTTGGTTGCTCTATGCTCTTTAAGGGATGTTGCTATTTGCGAATGTGTTTTGCAAATAGTTTAAGCTAAGTGCTTATTTGTTGTAGCATGTGACTAGTTTGCAAATGTGTTTTGCAAATAGTTGTAGTCCATGTACCTTATCCTTGTTTAACATGTTGCCAATATTTATGAATGTGTTTTACAAATAGTTGTGGCTCATGTTTAGTCCTTGTAGCATGTGACTTAGTTTGCGAATGTGTTTTGCAAATTGTTTAAGTCCATGTACCTTATTTCCTTGTGGTATTGATTCTAAAAGTTGGCAAATGTGTTTTGCAACTTGTTGAGAATCATGCCTTTGTCTTGTGTTTGCATCACGTATCAATTTGGCAAATGTGTTTTGCAAAATTGAGTTGAAACGAATGCAAACTTTGCTTTCTGTTGAAAATCGGTAGTACCGGCATGTATTGAGCGGAACTACTGCTTTGCAGTATGACCGGTGGTTCCTTGGAGGAACTACCGCACCTGATGAGCATGTGTTGCTCTGAGGTGGTGTGGTAGTTCCGGCGTTGACATTGCGGAACTACCGTGAAGCGGTAGTACCGGCCGTGTTTGGCGGTACTACCGGAGGACGTTCGGAGCACCGCGCATGAGGCGTTAGATCTTGATCTAACGGTCCAGATTAGCGTGAGTGTTCGGACCGTCTGAACGGCTCTTGAATCCAACGGTTAAAACCCGTGGTCCGAACGGCCCTTTCGATCCCAACCGTCCACGTGTCAAGATCATGTGTTGGTATGCGCGCAAGTGGAGCGGTACTACCGGCGCTGTGTGCACGGTACTACCGCAAGTCGGTAGGTCCGGCATTTTTCGAACGGTATGGAAATTCCAGTTGCGTTGCAATTTGGTCTTGGCTCGCTCTGGAGTAGCGCGGTAGTACCGGTGCTTTGTGCGCGGTATGACCGGATCGCGGAACTACCGTTCATGTGTTGACGGTACGTAAATTCCAGTACCAGTGTAATCTGGTCCTTAGCCAAATCTGAGCATGTGTTGCTCTCTTTGGCTAAGCGGTAGTACCGCAATGCGTTGGGCGGAACTACCGGTGAACGGAACGACCGTGTATGTGTTGACGGTTGTTCCGAAGCTCTTTGCAACGGCTAGTTTTATAGCCATTACTGTCTTTGCGGTAGTACCGGCCGTTGAATGGCAGTAGTACCGATTGTCCCGTTATTTTTCTGGGACTTCGCTTCCAACGGCTAGTTTGGTTGTGTGGGCTATATATACCCATCTTGGCCGTGTGTGGAAGGTTGCTGGTGACATTGTGAAGGACTTGGCATGTGTTGCAAGTGCCTTACTCATTCCTTTTGAGCAAGAGCTGCCCTCTCTACTCTAGTGTGCATGTGTTACACTTAGTGAGTGATTGAGAGCAAACCCTAAGTGCATGTGTTGCCTTAGGTTGTGGATTTCGTATCCATAGAGCTTTGACACTTGATTGGTTCAAGTGAAAGTTAGAGATTTGTTACTCTTGGTGTTTGCCGACACCTAGACGGCGTGGTGGCGTCGTTACACTGGTGAGATTCTCAAAGAAGATTGTGAGAAGACCTGGGCGGTTTGTGAGTGGTGTGGTGCTCGCCATCTTCGGAGTGGAGGAAGGAGCAACCCTAGTGAAGCGAGGTGTTGATGCCTCGGAGGAAGGCTTAATTCGTGAAGCCGACCCAATTGGTTTGGGTTTCCCTCAACGTGGATTAGGGGAGACCGGCAAGTCTCCGATCACCACGGGAAAACATCGACGTGTCATTGTGGTTTGATTACTTGTGCTTTACATTGTGCAATTTACATTACTTGTATTTAAATTGCTTAATTGTATGTGTATGATTGCTATCATTTATATAGTCTCATATTGTTGGTGCACTTAGTTGAACCTAGTTGATTTAGGCTTTAATTGTGCAAAACCGTATTTGTATTAGCTTCCGCATTAGAAATCAGTTTTAGCCAAAGAAGTTTTTAAAACGCCTATTCACCCCCCCTCTAGTCGGCCACCTCGATCTTACAGCGTCAAGAAAAGATATTTTTCATGGACATGTGTTTTATTTTTAGCTAGTTGATTAGCATATAATTAGCTTAGTGGCCATATCATTATTACGTAAATACACATGCAAGTAGCGTAGTGATTATTTATTATTGTAATGGCTTCTTGATCGTGTAGAATGTGTTAAGTAACTGTGCTTAGTTGACGTAAATGTTTAGTTTATGTGGATATCATTGTTAGTTAATTAGCACGTAAATATAGTAGTCCTTCGTACAGTAGAAATCATGTTAATTGACAAATTATTAGAACCGAGGACGGTGTGCATTATTGCTCTAATGATGAAACAAGTGAACCGCTCGAGAATGTAGAGAACGAGTATAGAAAGGCCTAATGTGAGTAACAGACAATCTGTAACTATGGCATAGATAGTAGATGTTGTGTGGAATAGAAGAGGTAGAGCTTGTAGGCACATGCATTGTATTGTCTGAGGGGAAGCTAATCTAAATAGGTAGACCAAGATTAAGACACATGTATAGAAAGGTTTAATGCGACATCATATAACTATGTTGTAGTTATCTGATGCTGCGTGTAGTATCTGGTTGGTAGCATATTTTTTTTAGGGGTGAAAAATCTCTATTTTGAACCCATGTAAATATACGATTTATTTGAATTGTTTTTTGAAAAAATAAAATAACATTGTGTAGTTATGCAAACCATTCGACCTAGTGGGATATTATTTACTATTGAAATAGAAGTATGAAATACATTTAGGAAAGATTAATCAAGAGCAGAAGAAGTCACATAGGCAAACTGCAGAATATATTTAAAAAAATTGTTACTTGATTACCCATTTAAGTCCTGTGTTTTTATTTAGAACTCCATATATAGAATTGAATCCTGTAATACTCAACTAAATGTGAATTAGTAGGAGCAAAATTAATCCAATATGTTATTTGATACTAACATCACATGGTTTCTTGATACTAACATCACATAGTCAAGTGTATTTATTTATTTATGTTTGTCATTTTGCGCGTAGAACCCAACGCCGTCTTCTCTGAACATGTCGATTCAAGACTTGTTCGTGTTCTATGGCGATGGTCTCGTACGCGACGGGCCATACGGAGCGGACCCGTCAAATTGTGACCGGACCCAGATCCGAGCACCAGGCCTCAAGGACATGAGTCTATGCGAGCTAAGGAGGTGTGTGTGTTCCGCGTTCGATCGGGACACCGGAAGGAAGAAGTTACGCATCGAGGCATTGTATGCCTCGGTGGGTGGTGAAGGTCAGACCTTTTGGCAACTTATCAAGGTGAGCAGTGACGCTTCATGGACCAACTACATGGAGGTTGTGTGCAACCCCGCCGCTACAATATACGCCAGGCCGATGGTGTATGTCCAGTTTGTGGAGAGGACGGAATCATCCACCATGGGTGGTTCTGGTGGATGGCGGAGATGTGGGAGAGGTAGTGGGTGATGGAGACTTGAGGAGGCGTGTGGAGGCTTTCGAGCCGAACGAAGGCATGGAAAGGTGGTGGGCGACATGTATTGACTGCCACGAATACCTTGCGAGCAAGTTGAAAGCGAGGAGGAGGTTGTGGATACAGCTAGTTCTGGAGAGGAGCCTGATGAAAAATTTGCTACGGGAGGTGTATTTGGTGGTGTTGTGACCACCGACGTTGTCTATGTCTCGTCTAGATTGGACGACATCGCAGCGACATCCCTGGTTCTACCGCAGCCAGAGGAGACGGAGTGGGGGTTCAATGAAGATACTCTGCTCTTAGGGCAGCACTTCCCCAACAAGAATCTTGCCCGGCCAATTGCGCGAATCTGGCGAGTCAACATTAGCCGGATGTATCGGGTGCACAAGTCCAACCCTGACACCTACGTCGTGAAGTGTGTGAATGGATCTTGTGCTGGCAAGGTTCGTGCGCAACGGTTCAGGAGTGCCGCCACGGACTTCCGCATAACGGTGCTGAAGGATCACACATGCGAGCTTGCAGAGCCATTTTGTAGGCACCGCAATCTGACGTCCTCATATATTGCGGAGCTGATAAGCCACCTCGTCGTAGCTGATGTATCTGTCTCGCCGAAGCTACTTTTGGCAGATGTTGTCAATACGGTGGGCTTCCCAGTCAGCTACAACAAGGTATGGCGGGCGAAACAGAAGGTCCTAGAGCATATGTTCAGCACATACAAAGAGGCCTACGACTTTGTCCCAAGAATGCTCCATCGACATACTGAGTCGAATCCGGGACATATATTGACAAGTGGACGGGTGCATCCTCTGAAGGGCAATTGTTTTATCATAACAGGTATTACGGCCTTCCCGGTAGCGGAGGTTCAAGTACTATCGTTCTGTGCTGTCGATGGACGGCACCTTCCTCACTGGCAAGTACAAGGGCACCATCCTCACCGCGGTAGCAGCCGACGCGAACAACTAGTTACTCCCCGTGGCCTTCGCGATTGTTGAGAGCGAGAACACGAATAGTTGGCTGTGGTTCCTTACAAACGTGAAGCGGTCAGTGGTTCAAGACCGCCCAGGTGTGTGCATCATCTCTGATCTCAATGCTGGGTTGCTGTCCGCATTTACCACGATGCAAAACGGGACACAACCTCCCTTCTAGTGGAACGACCTAACGCATCGATGGTGCATGAGGCATCTCGCGGCGAACTTCCACACAAGGTTCCGAAACAAGGACCTGATGAAGACCTTCAAGAAGCTATGCATGCAGAACCAAAGGCGGAAGTTCGACGCAGTGTGGAGACAGTTGGACGAGGATACTAGCAAGCATGTAAGGAATTCCCAGGACGCGGAGGGAGGGGCAGCGGCAGGAGGCTCCCTCAGAGTTGGGGAGTTCACACAGTGGGTAAACTCATACGCACCCGACTTAGAGAAATGCTCTCTGCTGCATGACACCGGTGGTGCACGGTATGGAATCATGATGACTAACATGTCGGAGGTGTACAACGGTGTCCTAAAGGGTGTCCGATCCCTCTCGATCACCGCAATTGTTGAGGAGAGCTGGAACCGCACCGTGGGGTACTTCATCAACAGAGCCATGATGGCGAAGAAGCATATGGATGAAGGCAAGCAGTATTCGGAGGTGGCACAGGCCTACATGGACAAGAAGATCGAAAAGGTTCGTTCGCACACTGCTAGAACTATGGATGGCATCAGGAAGAAGTTTGAGTTCCGTCTGAGGCAGAAGTATGTCACGGGTCATGCTAGGGGTGATCGCAAACAAGTCTGCCCGATCGATGGGGAAGCGTCTTGCACCTGCAATAAGCCGCAGCTTCTTTACAAGCCCTGCTCCCATGTATACGCGGCGTGCACGGCGTGGCGCCAGTCCTCGACGCAATATGTCTCTGAGTTCTACGACATTCACCACCTGTATGGCACTTGGAGTGCCGAGTTCCATTTGTACGGGCTGGACATGCATTACAGGGACCTCTGGCCTGGGCACGTGAAGTGGGTGCCGAACGACGCACTCAAGCAGGCCGGTCGTGGAAGACGACAGTCCCGCCGCATCTGTAATGACATGGATGATAGCCAGCGTGGGCAACGGGCTAGGTGCCCGAGATGCAGACTCTGTAAGACGATTGGCCACTCGTTTGCCACCTGCCCGAACAGGCCCGGGTCAAGCAACACACCGTAGTTTCACCGCCTATATATGTATGCTATATGTTTGTTGTAATGCGTTAGGTGTTATCGTGTTGTACGTGTTGGAATGTGTCGGACAATGGCTGTTGTCATATGTTTGTTGCCTATGTATGCTGTATGTTTGTTGTAATGCGTTCTTACGCACTCCCGTCAAGTGTAATCGTGTTCTATATGTTGGAATGTGTCGGAGAATGGTTCTTATCATTTGTCTGTTGTGTATGTATGCTATATGTTTCACTTTCGTTTGGCTTATTTGTACGTACTCTTTTATTTACACACTAACTTGTTCTTGTACGTATCTCAAAAGATGGCGCAGCCTGCAGACGACGTCACGTACAAGCTGCTCGACCCCACAGTGAGATCGGAGACACCGATGCCATGCGTGGTCATCCGACGGGGGCCCTTCGAGCTTTGTCCTCAGGAGTCCCAGAGAGCACTGGCCTTTGAACCAGCGGTATGTCCCACTACTATGGGACACTGGGCTTTTGCCCATTGCCCGCCTGTTGGACCTGGACCACGCGTTTCAGTTTGGCGCGCCACTGTTGTCCGCGCTCATTGACCGTTGGAGACCGGAGACACACACCCTCTATTTCTGGTGGGGGGAGATGACCATTACTCTGCAGGACGTCGCTATGCTTACATGACTACCACTGCAGGGTCATGCAGTAGTGCCACCTCCCTGGCGACCAGACTGGAAGGTGCGCATGGCTGAGAGGTTCGGCCACCCGATCCCACAGAACATATCAGGTGTGCCACATTAGGTAGCTCTGACGGTACATAGTGCCGCCCGTACCGCGACCCAACAGGTCGTACAAACACACTTCCTTGCGTACCTGCTCTTTCTCTTTGGGTGGGTCCTGTTTCCTACGACTCAAGGAGATTGGGTGCACCCTAGCTACATCCATCTTGTTGGGGCGTTGGCGGACGCTGACCCGACGAGGTGCCGCAATACAGTTGGGGCTCTGCGGTGCTGCGCCCACGTCATCGAGGCTTGTGTGATGTCTCCACAGTAATGCGGTAGGGAGCCAGTCCTCACAGTATGCTACATCCTCTTGCTGCTGTGGTCGTGGGAGCACTTCCCGGTTGGCCGCCCATACTTCCGCACGGCCGTGCACCCGTACGAACACATCCCTGAGTTTTACAATGCGGGAGATACCGCCGACCCTGTTGAGGGGCCCACAATGGGCACTCGCTGGACACGTGCTCGGTTAGGGTGGGCTAGGGAGAGGCCGAGGCGCATCTACCCTGAGTTCCACAACCATTTCGAGACTCTGCATGAGGTGGAGGTCATATGCTTCCTATGGTCTACACAGATCATTGTGGATACGGCCCCGTACGGCTTGTCCTCTCAGTGCAGTCAGGACTACGCATATTGGATGATGACCTGCCATCTAGTGTTCTCCCATATGGTCGAGCTGCACTCACCACAGCGGGTCATGAGACAGTTCGGGCTTTACCAGCAGGTGCCACCGCCTCCGGGATGACCTCTTGTAGCGAAGGCCCACAGGTATGTTGTTACTTGGTTTTCCTGTTGGCTCCATCTCTTTTTTTCTATTGCCTAATGTCCAAATTCACCTGCAGGCAAACAAGGCAAGGGCGGAAGAGTGACGACTGGAGGGAGACACAACTACCGTGGACGACGTTGTGGGTCGAGAGGGCGGCGATCGACGTCGTGCAGGAGGCACGACCGTACGACATCGAGACACACACTGCGTACTTGACATGGTACGTTCCGCGCACCAGGAGCAGCCTTACTGGTGCGCCGCCTCAATGCCCTATGGAGGTCACGCACGGCGCTGCTGTATGAGCAGGTCCTGACACTCATCGGGCGGCACGCCAAGACGAGACGGTAAAATATTCTTCGCAGTTTTTTTGCACGGGAAACACGTCTAACTTATTCTCGGTTTCCTTGCAGTTAGACCGCCTTCAGAGTATCAACAGCGAGGCTACCCAGGGTCTACGACGTGGGAGGACTAGCACCTCCTCTCGCCCTAGGTATCTTTGAGACCGTCTATCATGACTCGGCGATGTGTCGGGAACATGACTTGTGGTAAACGCAGCGTAGCGTAGGCGACAACAACGACGCGACACCGAGAACAACCTCCTTCCCCGCCCTCGGCACGCCCTCGGCACCTCCCTCCGCACCACCGTCTGCACGTCCATCGCACTCCGGGAGTCGACCTAGCTACCGTCGCTCTTCCTCCACGCGCCTCGGCCTCGGGCAAGCGGTATGTCAATTACGATTTGTTCCCTAACTATTTGCACGTGCTCTTATTTGTAACATATATCTCACTTCCGTTTGTTCTTTCAGCACTTGCGACTTGATAGCACTCTAGTACCGCCCCCTTCGTCACGGGGCCGACACAAGATCGGACTTGAACAACGACCCTAACTTCGCGACCCATAGCAAGGGCGAGGCGTTTCCACATTCGCGCCGAGCATGAAGGCAATCCGTGGTCGAGCGATCGTTGAGCAAGCATCAGGCACTATTGCGGCGCCGATTGCACGGAGCATCATCGTCGCCTGACCACATACACAGTACATCAGTAACGTACTTAATTCAATCTTCCCATTACACGCTACGGTAAACTCACGTAGCCCACCGACTTTGCAGGTCTGGAGTGACCAATTGGGACATGAAGGCCAAGGATCGCAGTCCGCACTTTCGACTCCGGAGGTACATCCTTTCCAACATGACTACGATTGCAAAGATCATAACATCTGCCCTAACGCAGTAGTGCCATTTCTGCAGGACGAGTGGGTGGGCGATATGCTCCAGTCTTACCCGGCTCCCTACAATGAGTTCTATGTAACACCGCCTCCCACGCAGCCTCCCACGCAGCAGTCCCACTATGACTTTCGAGAGGCACGCCACTCCCCTGACAGGTTCACATTCCCTTGGGCGACTCTGTCGTCAGGCGGCGGCGGGCGGGGACCATGAGTTTTAGTATGTTATACTATTATTTGTTGTTCCTACCAATTAGAAGTTCAGTTGTAATGAGATTGTAATATCCACTATTTACCTATGCATCGCAGTCCTTCATGAGTGGATCAACTGCCGCGTATCCTTGTATTACACGAATGAGTTTGTTCAATGCATATCGACGCCTATAACTTAAAGCATGCGACACATCGATGCAACATGTCAACTCGATAAAAGGCAACCACAATAACGCGTCCACCATTTAGTTACATGCTTTAGGAGATTGAACATAAGTGTGTACAGAAAGGGAGACTACCGACGTACAAGCTTCTCTGCCCGTGCCCAATTGTAGAAGTGTAATTGCCGGGGATAATATCAGTTACTATTCACTGTTTTTAATTATTTGGTCAAAATTTGTGCGAACAAGGATTACATAGGTAAATAGGGAATATTATTATAAGACCAAAATGTAACATCTCCAAGTTAATTAATGATAATTAGTATACATCTTACCAGCATGCATGACATTTTGGAAATATTTGCATAAATTATTGCACTTGAAAATCTTAATCAAGGATTAAACATACACTTTCAATTTATGAACTCCAAATAAAAATAGCAACCAAAAACATTTGATTATCATCTAGAAATAATTTATTCAAATACTACTTTAATTATCTAGAATTAAAATAATTTTTCCCAATTTTTTTGGATTACTTTCAAACCTTAGAAAATTCAAACTCAATCCAATAACCTATTTCGGTTGTGGATTTATTTTTGTACAAAATATTTTGGGAACAGTAAGGTTTAATAATTTTTTGAGACACTACGCTGTCCCAGGAACACCTCTGAATTATTTTAGAATTTTAGGAATTTTATTCCTATTTTTAAATCCCCGGTCAAACCTTGTGAGCTTTGGTCAAACTGAATTCAAAACCTGGGCTAGCACTGTTAGCTCGACTGCACCTTGGCTCGAGCCCGACGCACCACCTCACTTGACCAGACCACCTAAACGCACTCGCACGCGGACCGTCTGATCATGATCCCAATCGTGTGGTTATCGAACGCCCTAGAGAGTGTGAGAGAGAGGAGGTGAGAGTGCGGGTGAGCGGGTGAGGCTTGGGCCGTTAGATTTAAATCAAACGGTCCACAATGAAGGAGATGTTCGAACCGTCCGGAGGTTCCAACGAACTCGGACCGTTGATTTGAAATCGGACGTTCCACAGCGATTGAAACGTTCGGACCGTCCGGAAGTTTCATCAAGATCAAGCCGTTCAAATTTGATCCAACGGTTGAGATGCGTTGGAGATGAAAACGCGTGGTGGCGTGCGGAAAGAGAGAGAGAGACTGACGGTGGACCCCACTATCAGCCAGAGAGCGTGGGCGCGTTTAAGAATTTGGCCCAAGGACTATTTAAGGATTTCTAAGGATTTAGCTAATTAAATAATTCCAGAAAATCAAAATAGCTTTAGAAAACAGTAAAATAAATCCAAAAATTATGAGAAAATTCACAGAAATTCTCAAAGGCATTTGGGACTTAAATAAAATAATTCCAACTTATATTTTGGATTTTAAATAATTAGGAAAATGCCTTTAAAATTCCAGAAATTAATTAAAATTTTATTTTTCAACTTAAATCCAATAAAACTCCAAAATACTTCAACAAATTTTATTTTTGACTTTTAAAACTTCAGAAATTCAAGAAAAGCAATCAAACTCTTTCAAATTTCAGGAAATCCAAGAAAATAATAACTTTATTCGCCATGGTGTAGTGGTAGTGGCACACATATATGCAGCTAGGGTTGGCACAGCAGCATGTGGGATCATAGGAACTTTCTATGTTCATGACCTCCTCGTTGCCCCTCTCGCGCTGCATCTATTGGCGGAGGTCATTATTTTGCTCCTTAAGATCATCAATTTGCGCCTCCAAATCAAAGATCCGGTTCCACAATGTATCCACGTGCATCGAAACATGTCGTTCATGGGGAGGATCGATCCAGCGGGTAAAGTTGCATTTCGCCATCTGCTGCAAGGGACGGTAGTTAGGGACAAAGTCCTCCCTTCTTTGCGCAGTGACAAGACCACACGGGGTAGCTTTGCGCAGTGATAAGACCACACGGGACAGCTTCGGGCAGTGATAAGACCAAAGGAGACAGTTTTCTGCAGTGACAAGACCACACGGGGCAGCTTTGCGCTGTGACAAGACCACACGGGGCAGCTTTGCGCAGTGATAAGACCAAAGGAGACAGCTTTCTACAGTGACAAGACCACATGGGGCAGCTTTGCGCAGTGACAATACCACACGGGGACTCTCTACTCTACATGAAATTAACTAAACCATGCCAACCATGGGGCTTATAAAAGGGGGTTGAACCAAACCCAGCTCTACACAACAGATACTCAGCTATGGACTCTTCGGCAAACTTCTACACGAGGATGTTGCAGAAGCAAAAGTGGCTTAAGCAGAAGAGGAAACAACTACAATACCCAGATAAATCAATGAAAGATGCTCCAGTGCCATCACGTTTTCCGATCTCGCTGTGTGTGTGTAGCGAACCGGCAGAGATCATTCAGTCCACACACCCAGACACCGCTGCCCGGGCGTACTACACATGCGGGCACCACCTCGTAAGTGTTTCTTTCGCGCGTATCGATTTTCCTCTCCCAACGTTGAATTCCTTAAATTTTTAACTTCATCCCCACGTAATGGTAGCCCGAGATGCGCTGCCACTTCTTTCAGTGGATCGATGGCCCCGAGATGTACGACAGGGCATTCATCCAGCAAATACATGCTGAACTACTCGGTGCGGGCCGAGAACTTCGTGCAATGGAAACCTTACGT
Organism: Phyllostachys edulis; assembly: GCA_036346405.1. Classification (NCBI taxonomy): domain Eukaryota; kingdom Viridiplantae; phylum Streptophyta; class Magnoliopsida; order Poales; family Poaceae; genus Phyllostachys; species Phyllostachys edulis. The sequence goes on along the minus strand of CM070552.1, from coordinate 52,820,417 downwards.
ACCGGACCCTGTTGAGGAGGCACCGAAGGAGCCCAGTACTCGCCCGAGCGTAATCCATATCGACGACATGAGTTATGAAGAATTTACATCCTTATTACGTTTTTCACTGTACTGTGTACTTACATCATAGAATCGCAGGACATGGACGACTTCGACATACCAGCCCGACATGGACAGTCCCGCGACAAGGGCAAGAAAAAGGCTCATGCGGCTCAGCCCGGCCGCCACAACATATCCAGTTGCCCAGGCGTAATCCGTATCGACGACGTGAGTTATGAAAAATTTACATCCTTCTTACGATTTTCACTATATGATGCACTTACATCATGAAATCACAGGACATGGACGACTTCGACATACTAGCCCGACGTGGACAGTCCCGCGACAAGGGCAAGGAAAAGGCTCATGCGGCTGAGCCCGGCCGCCACAGCGTATCCGGTCGCCCGGGCGTAATCCGTATCCACAACGTGAGTTATGAAGAATTTACATCCTTCATATGATTCTCACTATACGGTGCACTTACATCATCAAATCACAAGACATGGACGACTTCGACATACCAGCCCGACGTGGACAGTCCCGCGACAAGGGGAAGGGGAAGGCCGGCAAGGAGTCCTACGCCGAGCTAGCAAGGAAGGGAAAATGGCCCCGGTCTACACAGTAGGTCAGGTCATTACGTAGTAGTCCCGTCTTACCCCCATGTTTTTTACTATCCCCTAAAGGCATGCATACTTATATGGCCCGGATGCTTGTGTCACAGTGTACCGTAGTAGTAGCGAGGATGACTAAAGCAATTACCCGAACCATCATGCCATGTGACTACATGTAACGTGCTTCTGTCCGCGGACTCTAATGTAGTTCTGGTTCCGTGTCTCCGCTAAGCCATCAAAGTAAGCCTATATTACAAGTATGCCTCTTCTAGTGGAATTCCAGAAAGAACCATTCGCACCGACATCAAATCCTCCATGTTTTAGGGCATCTTCATAATCACAACAAGCGTTCTCAGCCCCTTCAATCATATTCTGTATAAGCTTCATAAAGTACGCCATCGACTACCTACCTATATACGCGTATACGTTCAGACGACTTCATCGAGGAGAGACTCCATATTTTAGGGCATCTTCATAATCACAACGAGCGTTCTCAGCCCCTTCAATCATATTCTGTATAAGCTTAATAAAGTACGCCATCGACTACCTGCCTATATCTGCCGTATCGTTAGACGACTTCATCGAGGAGAGACTCCATGTTTTAAGGCATCTTCATAATCACAACGAGCGTTCTCAGCCCCTTCAATCATATTTTGTATAAGCTTCATACAGTACCATTGCCTTTTTATCCCACTTCTAAAAGACAACAAGTGTTTCAGCACACAAAGTTTGCTTGGACGACATCCTCAAGGTTATACCTCGTCTAATATGCTTATCAATCATCCTTTCTCTAAACGAATTAAATAATAGAAAAATTATAGAAGCAACAACACTGTGACAGGAGGCTCCACAAAAAGTTTCGTAATTTTCTAAACTCATTTGCTATATTTTGAAATTACTACAAACAGCGCTGAAACTGCGACGAAACACTGATTTTAGAGAAAAGGAAACCGTAATTTACAAACCTCTGTGCCCATATTTCTTAATAATGTTTTTTTTTAACAAATATCAGTGCCCGTTGAAACCCGAACTGAAATTACTGAAAAAATTTCGTATTCACAAAAGCGCTAACCGGAACGAAATCCTAGACCGCTGGAAACTCTAACCATCCTGCTGGAAACCCTACTCCCATCACGTTAGAAACCCTAATCCTACCCCGTCGGAAACCCTAATTCCATCCCGTCAGAAACCCTAATCGTCAAAAACAAAAAATCTCGAAACCCTAATTCGCCAACAGCGCTGGCTGGAAACCCTAATGGGGCTGCTCCTTTTCGCGGTCGGCCACCGCGGTATGCGGGCCGACCTTCCGCGCTCGGCCACCGCAGGAAGTGCCCGCCCCTTCCGCGCTCCTCCACCGCGGAAGGTGTGTCTGCCCCGGTCTCCCGCGCCCGCGTTGCTCTTTTCGCGGCGAGGCTGCCTTCCACACTTGCCGAGCATGGAATGGGACACGCGTCGACCGCACGGTGAGTCCGCGCTCGCATGGGGTTTACTTTTGCAAATACGGTGGAATGGGGATGATTTTTGTAAATACGTGGCGCTACAGGGCCAGAACAGTAAAAAATTCAAAATAGAGATGGATGCAGGTACACGTCCTACAATACTAGACGTCCGTACAATACTAGGCACTAAGGCTGGACCCTATAAACCTAGCCTCGGTGGTGGCATCGATCTGCCGCTCCGACTTGGATGACAAATGGTTCACTGACTTCACTCAGTCCCTGACCACGCCGCACTGGAAGAACGAGCTGTTGTCTATCGTCCAGGTTGCGACCTTGGTCTTGCCGCTCTTGGTCGCTTCCAGCCCGCTCATGTGCTCGAAGCCTACGACGGCGTCCACCGCACGGGCACCCTACGAACTCCGCCAGAAGAAGAGCACATGATCGTCATGTTTTTGGCACATTTATCACTGTTGACGTTCTAAATAGCAAAGTTAGCTCTCTCTCTCTCTCTCTACGTCAAATACAAAAATAACATTTTGTCCGTGCACCAGAGAATCAGAGTCGTCGTGTGGCTGACACGTCAGCGACTCCACCCCAGGGACACGGACCAGCATTCGGCCTACGGTTTAAATGGTGTAAACAGTGTTTTGACATTATTTGAACAATATTTAATACTATTTGAAACACTATGTACTATATTATTTAACATTTTAAAAAATTCAACCCAGAGCAATTTTTTCTTTGAATTTGTTTCAACATGTTTTTTTTACCTCACACTCATAGCTTTAAATGTATTATCACATGCACCACCCAAAAAAATTCACAAATTTTGTCACATGGAATCACGGCGCAGTACAGCACACACAACTTCAAACTTGGATGTCAATTGTCGCCATCACCACCCTTCGCTACCTTCGGTGGCTCAGTGAGTCAATGGACGATCACCTGATGATGTTAACCCTTCTTTTCCTCAAAGAAAGCGTTATAACACCATTACTGGTTGTCGGCCGTTTTCAACTGACCTCCAAGTAGTTCACTGGCCAGTATGATTTTGACTAGCCAACATGGAGAAATTCGATAGAACTCAAAACCCCATTGAATTTCTTCAAATTTATACCACTACAGTTCACTGAATATAGCGGAACCTTCCAAAACCGTTCGTATCAGAGTCACCCTCGACTCTGCATAGGAAGACACGCTCATTGCCTTCCTCCGAGTAAACACAAATGTCTTCTTGTGGCAAGCATCTGACATATCCAGGGTCCGTAGGGAGGTGATCGAGCACATGCTAGATTTATGGCCTGATAAAAACCCGTAAAACAAAAATTGCGGTGATTTGCACCTGATCGGCGAGAAGCAATCTAATCGGAGCTCGACAAGCTACTAAATGCAGGTTTTACAAAAGAGGTCGACCACCCAGAATGGTTGGCCAACACTATAATGGTTAGGAAATCTAATGGTAAGTGGAGAATGTGTGTATATTTCACTAACTTGAATAAAACTTATCCGAATGATGATTTTCCCCTTCCTCGTATTGATCAATTAGCTAATTCTACTGGTAGTTGTGAAATGTTGAGTTTTTTTGATGCATATTCTGCTTACCATCAGATTAGTATATGTTTAGATGATGAAGCGAAAATCACATTTATTACTTCATTTGGAATTTTTGTCATGTCAAAATGCCATTTGGAATAAAAAAATATTGGTGCTTCCTTCCAACGCTTAATGCAAAAAACCTTTCTTCCTCGACTAGGCCAAAATTTGGAAGCCTGTGTAGATGACCTGCTCTAAAAAACATACAGCGTCTCAATCATATTTTTGACTTACAAGAAACATTCAATAATATCATAAAACACCAGTTTCAACTGAGTCATGAGAAGTGTGCGTTCGGAGTTTCTTCGGGAAAATTACTTGGATTCCTTGTTTCTGTTCGAGGAATCGAAGCCAGTCTTGAAAAGACAGTGGCCATTGAACAAATACGCCCTCCAACCACAAAGAAAGAAGTCTAGAAACTCACAGGATGTATGACAGCTTTAAGTCATTTCATCGCATGACTGAGAGAGAGATAAATTCCTTTCTTTAAACTTCTTAGGAAACATGAAGGTTTCAAGTGGTCTGAAGAGGCAAATAAAGCCTTTGAGGATGTAAAGAGAAACCTCACGAGTAGTCCTGTTTTGGTTTCTCCTAAACCAGGCAAACCACTCTTGTTGTATCTAGTTGCTACGCCACAAGAAGTAAGCGCAGTACTGGTCGCTGAACGTGAAAACATTCAATGACCAGTTTACTACGTGAGTGAAGTTTTACATGGGCCTAAGGACCGTTACCCTCATGCCTAAAAACTTCTATTTGTAATCCTCTTGTCTTCGAGGAAACTGGGGCATTATTTTCAGGTGCACAAGTTAATCGTGCCGTCTGAGTTTCCCTTAGGAGAGATCCTCCACAATAGGGATGCAAAGGGGCGCAAGACTAAATGGTTAGTTAAACTTAGGGAGTTTAACCTCCATTTTGTGTTACGAACGGCCATTAAATCTCAGATCTTGGTAGACTTTGTCAGCGAATGGACAAATCCTGAACTAATTTAGGGACCGAGTACGAATCCCATGACCAGTTGGCAATGTACTTTGATGGGTCACTAACACTTAGTGGCTCTGGAGCTGGTGTGGTCTTGGTATCTCCTACTGAAGAATCCTTAAAATATGTTGTTTAGTTAAATTTTCATGCTACTAATAATGTGGTAGAATATGAGGGTTTATTAGCTGGCATAAGAGCAGCAAAAGCACTCAAGATTTAACGACTACTCCTGAAAGGTGAATCTTAATTAGTTATGAATCAAGTCAGAAAAGAGTACCAATACTCTAATTCGACCATGGGGAACTACTTGTCATAAATCAGAAAACTTGAAAAGCATTTTTTTTTCATTCTGGAGGTACAATATATCCATCGAAAGGGTAATTTCCTCAGCGACCAGATAGCTTGAATAGCTTCTTCTCGATCCCCCATCCCACAATGAGTCTTCTTGGAACAGCTCCAAAAGCCATCTTTGGTCGAAAAACCAGAAACTACTCTAAGTGAGATAGCCTCCCTAGAATACGAAGATACATGGATGAATCCTATCTTTGAATATCTTCAGAAGGGTACTATACCCGATGACGATCTTGAGACTGATCGTTTATCCTGTAAGGACAAAATGTATACTTCGGTCGAATGGGTCCTCTATAAACAAGGTACTCAAAGGGTACTCAACGATGCATATTGCAGAAAAAAGGATTAGAACTCGTTACAGAAATACACAGAGGTATTTGTGGAACTCATGCTTTCTACAGAATGCTGGTCGGAAAGGCTTTTCAACAAGGCTTTTACTGGCCAGCTACTCTCTACGATGCCAAAGAGCATGTTAAAAAGTGTGTATAATGCTAGTTTCATAGCAGATAAATACACCAACCGGCTCAAGAATTACAAACAATACATCTTTCTTGGCCATTTGCAACCTAGGGTTTAGATATCCTACTACTGTTCCCAAATGCACCAGGAGGCTTTGAATTTCTTTTTGTGGCTATTGACATGTTCATAAAATGGATTGAAGTCGAACCTGTTACTGGGAATCTGGGATAAAAAACAAAAGCATCTAAGAAATTCATGATAAAAAGTGTGGTCACTCGGTTTGGTGTTCTGAGTCGGATCATAACTGGCAACGATACTCAATTTTTGAGCAAAAAATTCTAAGAATTTTGTGATGAATTTGATACTAAACTATGCTATGGCTCTGTTGCCCATCCACAAACTAATAGGGCAGTTGAAAGGGCAAACGACCAAATTATGCAGGGAATTAAAACTCGAGTTTTCGACCATCTTGTAAGTGCTTGAGGTCTTGTAAGTGCTCGGGAGCTTGGGTAAAAGAATTACCCTCAGTACTATGAGCAATTCGCATGACCACTAGTCGGGCCACAGGCGAAGCACTATTTTTTCTAGTTTTTTTTTGTGCTGAAGCCATGTTTCCACCATAACTAAAGATCCGGCCTACATGGGTTGAAAAGTTTAACGACCATGACCAAGAACAACTTCGGGCTAATGTTATCAATCTACTCGAAGAAAAGAGGAACCAAGCCTTAATCCATTCGGAAGTCTACGAACAAATCCTATGCAAATACTATGATCGTAAGGTCTAACCTCGCAGCCTTGCCATAGGTGACTTGGTTTTGAAAAAGATTCAAACTCAGTCTAATCGGAATAAACTTTTCCTTAAGTGGGAAGGCAATTACACAGTGGTTGAAGTAACACGACCAGACTCGGTACGATTGGCAATGGAGGATGGTAGAATTCTCTCTAATTCATGGAACATCAACCAGTTACGAAAGTTCTAAGTGCAAATTCTTGTACTCTCAATAAAGTTTATATTTTCTGCAATCTTTATTGTCTTAAGAAATTGTTTAATGAGCAAAGCTTTCATAATTCTTTCAATCACTTTTAAACACTTGGTTTTTCTTACACTGGTCGGAGGACGGTAGCATCACCTAGTCGAAGTCTTTTCTCTCTGCTTGTTGTCCTACCCACTAGGAGGAACTTTCTAGCGTCGACCTGTTCTTAACTCTAGTTGCCAACACAAGAAAACTAAGTTCGACAAAACGTGGTCGAATTTTTTTTAAGCGAGCTATTTTTCCACTATTTCCTTAGTGACTAAACAAACAGTCAGGGGCTAGGATAAAGCTATAATCATGACTTTAATTATTAGTCTTAACTTTCAATTCTCATTTTTATTTTGTCTTATGAGTTACTAACTACTAAAAAAACAATTTGAGGAAATGAATCTTTATACATACACAAAATCAAACATTGTCTGTACAATAGAATACCTATTACAAACTACTCGGAAGGAGATCTAAGTTGCATCACCTCTGCGACCTTTTTTCCAGCCGATTGAACCTCTTTGACCAATCTTTGGGCTTCCGCTTTAGGACAGTCGAAATTAGCCTCAACTCGAAGAAGATTAAGGTTGCGGTCATGAGCTTTAAGCTTTGCCAAGGCAAAACTTACTCCGTTTTCGATTGCTCGCCTCATTGAATCGACCTGATTTTGGTTGGTCTTCATAATAGTAATTAACCCCTAGAGATTTTTTTTCGCTGGCCAGCGCAACTCGTGTGTCCGACTAGGGTATCTTCAAGAGGAGTAACCTCCTCATCACCCAGTCCTCCGAGCACATTGTTCAGGAGGGAGACGTTGTCCTGAAGGTTGACTTTGGTTGCCTTCGTCTCCTCCTGGCTGCGGGACAGTAACTCTCGGAGTCGTTTTATTTCTGTAGCATTCTCTATAAAAAGAGTAATGACCAGTTAATAAAATAATACTTAAGACTAGTATCGTATACCGGTTGTAGGTAAGAATTTTTACCTGCCAACCGTCCATCAAGCTTTTTAACTTCCTTTTCATGAGAGGCAACATCCTTTGTGCACCGCTCCTCCCATATCTTGATGCTCTTGTCTTTTTCTTTTGTGATACGAGTAAGCTCCTTGATCACCAAGCTCTTTGATCTGAGCTCGGATTGAAGTTTGCCCATATCAACTTCTTTTTTTGAAAAAAAAAGTTAGAAAATAAAAAAAGGAATTGGTCGAAATGACAAATAAAAAAGACTTACTTTTGATAACATTTGGTAGCTCGCAAGCTGCAGAATTTGCTTCCTAAATGTTCTTGAGCAGGTCTTCTTTTTCTGCCTTTAACCGTTGTGACTCGGTTTTCTCAAAATCGAGTGCATCATCTAAAGGCTTAGCATCGCTTTTAAACATGCAATGACCAAATCATTTTAAGTACTAAATGAGTGGTTGAAATCTACTCGTAAAAGTAACTTACCATATCTTTGCCTGCTCGCAGAGTGTTTCTTCTGCTTCCTCATCTCAACAAGCTGTCTGTTGTATTCACCAACTGTAGCAATTTGTTCGAGAGCTTTCTGAAATAGAAGCAAATAAAGAGAAAGAACAGAAATGGAAAAACCCAAATAATTATATATTTGGTATCAAATACTTACATCGATTGCTGATCGAGCAAAATGTAAGTATACGGTTTTAGGATCTTCAAGCTTGTTGAGTCCCTTGACCTTATCCCACCATATCATTTGAAGATATTCGTCATCAAAGATATGCCTTTGGATTGGAATATCCTTGATATGGAGAACTTAGTCACGTGATCTCCATGATGAAGTCCAGACCGTTGGAACACCCAAAAAACTCTAGAAAGAGGCCGAACCCTTCTTTTTCTTCTTCTTCTTCTTTGAAGGAAGGGGAGTTCATACCTTGAGGTTCTGAATGGATAACATCAATGACCTCCTTACTATGGCGGTGGCTGAAACCTTTCGTTGCCGCTTGATCGACCACCTCTGGTGTTCGAAGAGTCAAATCCCTTGTCTGGACATTAATGTCCTCCATGGTTGACTCGATCATCAAGGTGGCCTGATCCTCCGCCGTCTTTGCCTCCGTCTCCACGACCAGTTGTGGAATAACCACTTCAGTGGACGCGGCTGGTTTTGACATTGGCAAGCTCTCCCCCTGCCACCTCAGGGACGGTGGTTGAAGCATGAGAGACTACCACATCTACTCCTGTCTCTAGGACCGCTGGAGAAACTAATACTCCCATGGTCGTTGCCAAGACAATTGCAGGTTTCACTTTTGAAACATCCTTGGGGGCTGGAGAAGCAGGGCTAAATAATAGTACAGGAAAGAGTTGGAATACCAAGTTGTGAAATAAAAGAGTAAGTATAATTATTTGTTTTCAAAATTTACATACATTGGTTTCCTAGAAACAATCTTGAAACTAGAAGACATTTTGCCTAAGGAAGGCTTCGTCTTCTTCTCCCAGCCTCTAGATGGCTTTCAGTCTCGCTGGCCGAAATGACCTAGGATTGCATGACCTTAACTGGTCGTGTTTCTTCAGGTTGTGGGGAGGCTTCCTTCGCAATCTCCCCTTCATTTTGGTTGGAACTAGCTTCGACCACTCGGGGCTTGAACGTTTTTCGACCACAGGCTCTGCTGGAGCGACAATAGCCTTTACAAAAAAAGTAAAACTCTTTCAGTTTTCCTTTTGTATTCACTTAACAAGAGCAGGGGAAGGGGAAACTGAGAATGTTTTAGCATCACAATAAAAAGGTACCTTGGCCTTTGGTACCTTATGCTTAAGATCTACGACCACCTTCCCTTTCTCCCCTGCAATCGAAACTGCTCGGGAATGACTGATGGGAGAGGTTGGAGGAAGGGCGAAGCTTAAACTCCCATCCTTTTCCTTCTTATCGACCGCCTTCACAAGGCGACATCTTTTACTCAGAGGAAATTGGTCTTCCTTTGAGTCGTCTTCGGCAAACCCCAAGTAGATATCTGAATCGTCTTAGCGGTATGTTACCCCGACTTTCTATAAAAGATCATAAAAGGAGGATTACTAAGTGGTCGAAAACTACGACTACTAGTCCCTAAAGATGAAATCAACAAAAAATATTGATTACCTTTAGGCACCTTATTTTCTCCTCCTCGGAAATGACCGCCAAGATCTGAGGGGCCTCCTCTATATTCGGAGGCATCTTCTCATAGATGGATTTGACCCAAGCATCAATCTCCTTTTGTGGAAGATCTACAAATAGAAAGATATAATCAATAAATCTGCTCGAATCACAAATTGAAAGAACTAAATTGATTATGAGAATTACCTCCTTTGTAGTCCCTGGTCTAATCATTGATCCCCCGAGCACCTCCACATGGGATGTGCTCGTTTCTTCAAGAGACTAATACGGCGTGTGATAAAATCTTTTACCACATGCCACTCAGTCAACCCTTCATCCCTCAAGTCCTTGAAGAGGTTCAAATCTGGAACTCGTGTCTCATGACTTGACCTTCTTCGCGGCCTTGCCCGTAAAGAAAAGGTTGTCATCCTTGGTCACAGTCGAATATAACCACTTTTTCCTCCATCCCGGCCAAGATGACCGGGTGAACATGGAGATATACTCCTTCAACTTCCCGTTGTGGAGTTGGATGACACTGCTGCTCGCAATCCCGTGCAGTTTGCTCATTCCGTAATAATACTTGAAGAGGTTCAAATCTGGAAGAATCCCCATATATGCTTTGCAAAGGTACACGAACACACTTATCATTGTGATGGTATTGGGAACCAAGTTCACCAATTCCAACCCAAAGTGCTTGAGTACGACCGCTAAGAAAGGATACGAAGGCAATCGAAGGCCACACTCACAGTATACTTGAAATACTAGGATCGTGTCCGTCTCCTCCAACAACCAATGTTGACATTCATCATCTGTCCACTTCACCAAAGATCTCCATGTGATCTTCTTAGCAACAACCAAAGCAATTATCTTCTCCACGTCCATCTCCGACTTCTCCCACTTCGAAATGGTTCCGACCATTTCTTCTAGAGAGATTTGTTTTCTAGACTTGGAGAAATTTTGGGAAAAGATTGCAAACTTGGTTAGAGACGGACAAAGCAAGAGCTCAAACGATTTGAAGCAATTGGGAAAGTAAAAAAATCTAGGTTTACCCCTGGTAGCTATTTATAACTACAGACTTGAGGTAAAGATCGTGGGGGAGCCCAACAGTTGCCATCTCTTCGGAAACCGCTTCCAACGGACAGAATTGGTAAGAGATGGTTCATATTCCTTTTTTTGCCTGTTCAATAAAAGAAATTTTATTTTTACAACTCAAGTAAAAATATCTTCCTTGACAAAGTCAACTTCTGGTCAAAGAAATACTAGTCGAAAAAGCTTTCATTCCGATCATTATCCTACGACCTCTTTTCGAAGTAAGTCATTTTGACTTGAAGTTGGAGGGCTAAATGACGGGGATCTAATAATCATAAATTAATTAAATCATTTATCTATAATATTTATTATATATAATGGTATCCTTAAACAACCATCAGAGGTATCCCTTGTCATTAGTCTACAATGACAAAGGAAGATTACAACTACTTCATGGTCGTAAGGTCTACTACGACCCTCCTATGACCGTAAAGTTTACTACGATCACTTTATTATCGTAAGATTTACAACGACCACCTTATGGTCGTAAGTCTTTCTACGACCAGGTCAACTACGACCACCTTATAGTCGGTACAATCTGCGGACATGTGGACCCATCGACTAGAGACTTTGTGCACTACGCTCATTTATGCGTAGTAGTTATGTATGTGTCTTTTCTCTCAGACATAACTGTACATAATTCTCTCTATCTCTGGTGTAATTGCATGGCAACGTGCGGGAGGGTGTTTCTTTGACATAACTGCCATCAACATGTGCAATTAACCAACCGATGAGATGCCACCTGGCACATAACAACTGTCACCCTTCATAAGCTATATAAAGGATAACGCCGGTATACAGAGAGAGAGCGATACAGAGACATAAGTCAGTAGTCTTAGTTTCGGCGGCTTTTTTTCTTTTCTGTAAATACATTCAATGCAAGAACACAAGAGTATGATTGTTATTCTCTCGAGAGAAGATCTGAACATGTCTAAAAAACTCTCCGTATCTCTTGTTGCCTAATCTCGATCATAGTGTCCCCAACATTTATTTGATAAGATTGATATTAAAACATTGACACAGGTGACCCACTTAATTAGCATATCTACTAGTATGTCCATACCAAATTATTAATGTGACACAGCAACATGTGTTGGATTAATCGATAAAAGCATATAATGATTGTACTATCAACTTTGTTCGGATAGAATCGATAAAAGCGTATACTACTACAATTAATCCCTCTTCTAAAAAATATGTTTGTAAATTATGTAACACAGTTTATACGTGCAGGAACTTGTTCTTATGTACACCATTGGTTGCATATCACAAGGGAAAAAACAGCAGCCAGTCCCAGTAGTTGTCCACGGAATTCTCGATTCTATGCATACATCCACTCCCAGCACGGAACAAATTACTGCCAGCTGAACCGAAGCAGCAATGGCAAATATTACAACAATGGAATAGCACAAGTAAATATTATAACTTCACTTATTCCATAAAAAGCAGGCTTGCATGCACGTACATCCCGTGCGCCCTAGAAACAGATACCGGAGCCCCTGAACTTGGCCTCGGTGATGGCGTCGATACGCTGCGCCATCTCCGGCGAGAGATGGTTCGCCCAGTCCCCCACCACGCCGCGCCGGAAATACGAGCTGTTTTGTATCGTCCAGGCCACGAACTCCGTCTTGCCCCTCTTGGTCGCCTCCAGCCCGCTCATGTGCTCGAACGCGCACAGCCTCAGGACGGCGTCCACCACACCGCGCTCCTCTTCCTCTGCGCCGAACGTGCGCCCCACGAAGTCCGCCAACCTCCGCACGTGAGCCGCGGTGTCCCTCGTTATCTCCTCGTACGTGAAGAAGAGCACCTGGTCAGGGCGCACCAAGTGCGCGCGCCAGTACCCAAGGACGTGGTCCCAGTACGGCCCGAACGGGAAAAGGCCGTCGCAGAACAACTCGGCGGCGGTCTCTAGCGACAAAGGTTCCTGCCCACGCCGCACCATTTCTCTATTGGTGAAGTGCCACAACGAGATGAAGGTGTCCTTCGGGTCTCGGCACACGTACACGATTTTGCAGGCGGAGGTGGCCGCGACCGTCGTCCTTGGCAGCGACACGTAGGGAACGTGCGTGGCGAAGAGCCTTGGGTCCTGGAGCTTGTCGAGGTCTGGCATCTTGTTTCCCCCGTAAAGCTGGAGCTCGAGGAACTTGATGCACTCGTGAGGGCCTAGGGAGTGAAACGGGTGATCCGGGGCGTCCACAGGGTGCTCTCTCCGGTGCACCGTGGCGTAGAGGAGCGCTTTGATCCACGTGGTACCGGACTTGGGAAAAGTGGCGAAGACGATGTCCGAGGGGCGCGCGGTGAAGCACTCGTCGGCGAGCATGCTGCCGACCATGTGCAACATGCTGCCATGCCAGCCTTTGTCGTGGCGGTAGAGTGGGAAGTTACTGAAGCCTCTACGACTTGGCAGGGAGGAGACCAAGTAGGTGAAATGTTGGTAGAGTTCTTGGTAGGTTTTCGCATCGCCTTCTTGGTTGGCTTGGGAGGGCGGTTCTTGCACGCGGGAGGACGACATGGCACTGCAAATAGAGAGGATGGGCCGTGGGCAAGGTAGCTCGCAAGTCACAGCATTTATAGCGCTTCAATGGGTAGAGTCGCTAGGAAATATGTTCGCAATCCACTAAGCTGTCCTTCTCCTGCGAGTAAATTATTCCTACTCGCGCAAAACGTTGATATTACAATATTTTCATTATATTCCATCACGAAATCTTAGTGCGCGTCACCTTTTTATTCGTCGGATCGCATCGCAACTGCTCGCTTCATCGATTTCTTTTTCCTAAATGGTACTATTTGAAAGCATCGCAACTGCTCGCTTCATCGATTTCTTTTTCCTAAATGGTACTATTTGAAGTGTCATTAGCAAAAATAGCGTCTTCATAACCGCAATTATAAAAATGACGCTCTCATCCGTATGGCCACGAGCTGACATGTGGTGCCTTGTCCGTCCCGTGGCCGTACGGATGAGGCGTTACGTGTCGGCTCGTGGCTTGTCCGTCCCGTGGACGAGGCACCACGTGTCAGCCCGTGGCTTCGGCTTCGTGGCCGGACTGCTAAGAACATCATTTTTGCAATTACAGCAACGAAGACATCATTTTTGCTTCCCGTGGTAGTACGGACGAGACGTTCACGTGTCGGCCCGTGACCAGACGGACGAGAGCGTCATTTTTTCAATTACGACAGCAAAGACATTATTTTTACTAATACCGCTTTAAATAGTGCTATTTAGGCAAAAACTCCGCTTCATCACCCGTTCCTGTCAGATAAGAATCGGTCATATTACCTTTTTCTGAGGGTAATGGACAAGTCATATACACAATCATGCAAGCCTCACACGAGCATTGAATCGCTGTATGTTATCAGGCTCTGGGCCGTATGGTTGGATCTAGAGTTTTTCAGAGTTACTTCTGGATAAAATAAGGTCGGCATTTGAGGGGGAAAAATGTTGGGAACCAGTCACTCAATAATATCCATATATTCGGGAAAAATGATCAATTAATTTTAGGTAAGATACACATTTTTTCCAAGGTGCTAACCCCTGATCAATAGAGTATAGAAGCTGGCAAACCCATTAATTACCCTTCTCTTATTTCGGAAGATTTGCCTGCCAATATTATACCAAAATCTTACGAGTCATGTTAGAGAGAGTGCACGCAGCTTATGCTTGTCCTCCAAATGCACAGCAACCTTTTAGCACCTGATATTACAACTACTTGCAACACTATGCTCATCACACATAGCTGAAATTGGCCCGGAAGAATTCAACGGATGTCCAATCTTGTGTCAACTATCTGCGTGAAGTTATGATCAGCCTGTGAACCACGAGAGGTCAGAGCATAAACAGAGCATTACCATGCACGACCAATCGAAGGAGTGTCATTGCCCCTAGTTTGCAGCTACATCTGAATTTCCTGCAAACTAAAGCCTCATATCTGCAGGTCCCGGACCCAGGATGCCTTTCTCATGATCCATGGGATTCGTGTCCGCCTGTGAGCGCCTCCCATCATCCACTGATGGCTGCTGCCTCCAGAGCCATTCCTGCTGCTTCAATCAAGTGTAACAACATTTACCAGTGAAGCAGAAAACTAAAATCTACAGCTGCTTTGTGCGGAAGAGCAAACCTCTTCATGAGCATTATCACGATCATGCAAGTCAGGAGTTACAATAGGTGGTATTGCATCTGGGTCAGGCTTCTGGAATACAAAAGTTGAATACAAGCCTGCAGAAATCAGATTAAGCACTGAGTAAATTGGGATCTTACAGCGAATGCAATTCAGAAAAAAAAAAGGGGCACCACCTAAAATATCGAAGGAACGAGGAACAAGCTTTCCACGAGGATCCACCAAACTGGCACCACAACTACCAAGCATTGGGGCAAATTGTGTTCTGCAGTCAGTTAAAACCAAAAATCAACTATCAGATTAAATATCCACCATTAATTAGTATAGGGATCACATTACGTTTCTTTGGTCAAGAGGTGATAAATGAAGTAACTTAAAGCAATGCAAATATACAACAAAATTACTACAAAGCATCATTTCCTAAATGATTTCAAGGAAATGATAAAGAGATTGGCATAAGATATAAGCACCTGTTGTCATCATAAAACTCGGTTAAATTCTGGATCTCTACATATTCAAGTCCAGCCTCCCTTGCCAATCTGTTTCAACATAATCTAACATTGTGAAAACCCTATGACACAAGTTGCTGCCTTGCTGGAGTTTAAAAGGCTTATAGGTTAGAAAGTAAGGATATACAACATAATGCTGTAATTAAATGAGGAAAGGATAACCTCATAAGGCTGGGAAAGTGGACCAGGCAGTGATTCTCAAACATTATTTCATTCGCAAATTTGAGTTGGTACTTCTTTCCGAAGAAAGGAAACCTGCACTATTTTGCATATGATTCCTCAAGATAACAAACCTTTCCAGATCTATTTAAATACACATGTTCAGGTCATACTTTTCTTCCTCAACTTCAAAGGTAATGATATAGTTCTCTGAGCGAATGCTATTTGGAACAGTCTTCAGGCCCTTATTATGTGAAGCCTCAACATTCTTTTGATATTTGGTCCTACAAAATTAAAAATATCATGCAACTCAGAAAGATTCAGAACAGAGTAATTCAAGCACACTGCATGCTAAATTTAAATCAGAGAAAGTGTATTAAAGGTTAACTTGCAATAAAGTAAAATCCAAGCCAACATGTTTTGCTAGGTGATGTTGGATGACCAACCCAAGCTTAGAGGATAAGCTTTCTTTTAAATAATGGCACAAAGAAAGACAATTTAAGACAGAAGAACAAATCCATGAGGTGACCGTACCATATTGTAGATGAATCAGGAGTTATGCCGAGAAAATAGCCTCCAGGTTTGAGCAATGATGATACATTATTCAGAAGCTTCTTTGCTCGTTCCTCACTCTCAAAGCATAACTATCTTTCGACATGGATAAACTGTGAAGATTAGCAAAGCTCAAAAGTATATCATATTCTAGAATCTAGAGGTAGAGAACAACCAACTTGCCTGTAAATGCCACATACAGCAAACTATATCTGCTTGGATGTCCTTTTCTTGCAATTGAGCTTCAAAGTCATCCTGTTATACAAACCACCACAACTGTCAGCTGTGAGCACTTTATGCCAGTGTGTTGGTGTGTTTGTGCATGAGTAGGAAGGGATGGAGGGTGTACAGCAGAAGGATCCAACTCGACGAACTCAGCAGTGAAAGGTTTCCTTTTGTTCTCCCATATCTCACGAGCATCACTGACACCCGATGCAGATACATCATTTATAGAAAGCAGCGGGTTGATTAAATTAATATGCTGACAGTGTAAAAAAAAAGTAGCCCTGAAGAGGCTCAGGTTAGAGTGAGTGAGCCTACCAATTCCTATGTAGTGACCAATTTGGGCATCACCCCACTTGTCTGTATCCACTCCACCATCGCAATACATGTCACAGACCTTCCAACATTTTACAAAGAGCAAAGGCAAGTTAGTATCAGGTTTCTGCTGTTGATTTGCTCACTGATTGGAATGAATTGAAGACCAGGAAAGAGAGGAAGATATAACACACCGTGGCATAAGGAAAGGCAAAAGTTTTGACAAGAGCGGTTTTAGCAAATTCATATAGTTGATGATGTGATGTCACCGCCATGCACTGCTCTGCAATTACAGATAGGCAGTTGAGAGCCACTGACGACTTTTTTTACGAACACATAAACGATGGCTGTTAGCATGATACTAACAGAGCTATTGCAAGATCAAACAAACAACTTAGGCCTACTCAGGTAATAGCCGATACTACTAACTACTTTTTGTTTCACTGATGGTAGAGCAGCACTGATAAACGACAGAAGTAAAAAGATTTCTGAAGGGGAAATAAACTGCGACATTGATTATGGTGATTCTCTTACTACGTTCCAAAACCCCCTGTGAAACAAATCCAGCATATTGGAAATTAAAACTTCGCCTGTAATAGGAGGGAGGGGGCATCCTTTTTTTGTTATTTTCCCTATTTTTATCTTGCTTTTGACAAGCCTTCTCTCATGCTGCAATACCAACTGCCAACCCTTGCAAAATTCCAACAGAATCCCGATCGATAGTGTCGCTTCCCCCCTCAGTTACACTGAGAATCTAGTCGTAAATTAGAAAAATTGCAAAACCATGCTCTGTGGTTTTTATCGCGTATGGAGTAGGCGACAGAAGGGTACCTGGATACGGCAGCGGCCGCTGCAGGCGAGGGCCGAGCACCGCCCGCGGCCTGGGGACGGGGCTGTCGCGGCGGGGTCTGGAACCGGAGCGCGGCGGCGCGAGTCGTGAGTGGAGCGGAGGAGGCGGGGAGGGCAACAATGAACCGGATGCAGAGGGCAGAGGCTGCTGTCTTCGGCTGCGCGCGCGGCGCTGTCGTCGGATGGGGGAAACTGACGGTTCAGATTTGGATGGGAGATATGCCTCCGGTGCCGTTTCGGCTAAGTATAGCAGCAAAACTTCGTCTATGCGTTTTAGCCAAGTTCTGCGCTGTGTCAGCCAGCCGTGCCTGAACGATGGATTGGTGCTTAAAAACACACAGATTCGCTAGTTTTCAGAAGCCCGGCGGCCAATCCAATTGTTTGTAGCAAGCTTCTTTTGGCTCTCGTTGATGTGGGGTGCTGCAAAAGATGACTGGTGTAATGGCCCAGGTACCCGAAACAGACGAGTTCCGGAAAGGTTTGAGGATCAGCGACTGCGCCCGGGTCACGGTCGCAGGAGTCGGCAACTCGATCGGCATTGTGATTGATGTCTGCTCATGCCCTCAATTTACATGGCCACGGTTTAATCGGCAATATATACAGGGTGTACAAGGGGTACATGTCATAACAGATAAGGAATACAAAATAATTTCTATCTTTATCTCTAACATATCTCTAACACCCCCCCTCTCAAATGCAAAGCGTATGCAATAGCATTGCATTTGAAGATGGTTGACACTAAAATATGAAAAATCCAAAGTCCGAGTCTTGATAATATCGTCATAGCATGCAGCTCTTGAAAAATATATCGAGTATCAAAAGATCTTCTTCATCCGGGATCGTGCAACAGCCGATAAAGCACAAGGTGCAGGGGCTGAGAAAGTCGACCGCAGCAACACAACAAAGAAGATGATGAAACCGATATGAATAGAGAGAGCTATCAAATCAAGCCGAATAGGAATAGATGGAAGCATGACAGCGCAGATCGAAGCCCAAAACGGCGACGGCGCAGAAGAAGTGCGACGGTCTTAGAAGCTCGGGGCGGCGGCTAAGAAAGCGGCGGCATCAAAAATGACTTCTACAATATGCACGCGGCTCAGAAAGAAGAGCGGAAGCGGCGGCTGCTGCCATGCATAAGACAATTTCTATACTTCTATGACGCATAGCTTAGACGAACTCTCAGATAAAGAGTTACGGATTTATATAGACGCAGCGGAAGAAAAACTAACACAAAGAAAGAAAAGACGCAACAGATATTTGTAGCAGGCAATTGCATCTCTCCTTCAATCAAAAATAGCAAGCACCGGGTAGACTCTGTCCATGCAACACCAGATTCAAAGTCTGGAGTGCTAACCACTACACCATGGTCTCATGCACACAATCTCTGTGTGGACACTAGCTGCATTAGGAAGAGAAGCAACACGTACTGTAGGCGGCAGAGGCAAAGCACGCAACAGATCTCTGGTTCGGAGTCGGCAGCGGCGCGGCAGGCATCACGCAGCATGGTGCGGGAGATCACCGCACAGAGGAGATCATGCGATCTCGCAGGCGGCGGCCCGATCCGATCTGGAGCTTGAGGACGACGCGGTGTTTTCCAAGATACAGGTACGCCGGATCCGGTGGAGTAGGCTCTGGGAGACAGCGTCGGTCATCGGGGCTTGGGAGCGAGCAGAGGCGGTGATAGACGACGAAGACCACGCCGTCGCTCGCCAGGAAACCGAGGGCCGAGCGGAACAAGCCGCCACCAGATCCCAGCACGGGACGAAGCAGGTGGAGGCTCTGCGTCAAGTACTCAAGGACGAGTTGCTCCAGATCCTCATCGTTGGTGATGTAGACGAGCGCGTCGAGGTCCTCGCCCTGGGAGTTGGTACTTGACGCAGAGATCCCCCAGGGTGCCGGCGAGTATATTGCTGATGCCAAAGAAAAGACTAATGTGACCGCCCCCAGGAGCGGAGATTGCTCCTCCCGGGGGCAGCGGGTGGCGGAAACAAGATGGAGGCTAGGTTTAAAACCTTTGCTCTGATACCATGTTATGAATATTGTGTGTATATTGAAGAGGCCTAATGAGCAATATATATAGAGTGTACAAGAGGTGCATGCCATAGTAGATAAGGAATACAAAAAGATTCATATCTCTATCTCTAACATATCTCTAACAGTTTGAACTTTGAAGTTTATTTTGAACGAAAGTTTGAACTTTGAAGTTAGTTTCCTGATGATAGCTGTGGTCCTTTAGACTGAAATTTCAAGGTAGCTAGTTTGTGGGAGTGTGCTTTGCCTTTGCCCGTCGACAAGTTCCTTCTAGGATCCATCAAATCAAACCAATGCCAGCTACTCCGTTTACATGCTCTGTACCGGAGAAAGTTAACTGCCCCAGCTCTTGTGCAGGACAAAGTTGTTTGCCTATGGTTCAGTATTTCGGTTAGACGTAGAGTTGTATGCTCTAAAAAATGAGATGTTTTATTTCAACTGGCAGCAATGGTAGAACTAAGATTAGATCATATCTCGGACTAAATTTTAATAGGCTAACATTTTAAAACTAACGCTAATTTGTACCCACAGTAAGACATAACAAAAAAATAAGCCACAAATACTTGATTGACATAAAACTTTATAAAAAATGCTTCAACATAAAATATAATAAGAAAAACATAACAAAACATAAATAATATAGCATCTTAGAGATACAAATTGAGTACCTAAATAACAAAGATTTCATTTCTAACCTAGCCCACCATTTCTTCGTCAATAGTTGGACAAGTACCAGAACCTATAAAGACAACAGAAAAAAATAAATCAAAAGGAGGTATAATTAAATGCAAAGAATATGAAATTTAGATTTGTAAGAACTGAACTTACCACTAGCGCGAGATAGTTGTTTCTTAGGTGACCTTATTCTTTGAAAACGCTGTAAAATCTTATCATCTTTAGTGCTTGCAAATATGTCTCGCTCAATATAACATACCATGCTATGATTCATCCATTCATCATATTCCGCAAATCAGTTTTAATAATGCTCATAACTTAGAAGACTCTTTCTTCATTTTGTATATCTAATTCCTAAATAAGCAATACACTTATTAACAATATGCAGACAACAAGTTAATTTTGCAAGACTACAAGTCTACACTCTACAAGACTTCAATCAATCAACCATAGTCCATATGACCTGAACAGAAGAACTACAAGTCCTGAACAGAAGAACTACAAGTCCTGATCATATCCAACTCTACAAGACTACAACCAATCAACCATAGTACCATATCCAACATTGATTCATTGAACATCCTGATATAGACAAATCACATTTATTTAGACTAGACATAACACATTAACACCGGATATCATCACCTCTCCTCAATTCCTCAAAGCCTCAGCTGTCAGCTCAATTCCTCAAAGGTCAAAGCCTCAAAGGCCAAAGCCAAATCGGTGGAGCTGGAGCCGGCCTTCCTCGATCTCGGCCTTGCCGCCTGCCGCCGGGGGACCTCGCCCGCTGCCGCTCGTCGCTAAGGGAGCTCGCCCACTGCCGCTTGCCATCGAGGGAGCTCGCCCGCTGTCGCTTACCGCCAAGGGAGCCCTGGAGGCTAGAGCGGTGGAGCCGGCTTGGAGCGTGGAGGTGCCGCCGCCTGCCGCCGAGGAAGCTCGCCATTGGCCGCCACCACCGCCGAGGGAGCTTGCCATTGTTGCTGCCGCCGAGGCCTTCTTGCCGACTGTCCGAGGAGCTGTATTCTTTGTGTCGCCGTCGAGGGAAGAGCGCCGCTACGTCGCCTGGAGCGGGGAATAGGGGATTAGGTCACACTGGTGGGCGGTGGCCTCTGGCCTGGACTGGATGGAGTGGGGGAAGGAGCAAGGAGGCGTGGGCTAGGCCGACTTGCTGAGCATCGGGCTAAAGGCTGCACGGTGCTAATGTCAGCCTATATGTAAAAAAAATCCACTGCTATTTTCTCTGGGCCTCGGGCTATAGCCCACCCTACCCGAGGCCCAGATCTGCCCCTGACTGGCAGGGTGGCCTACTCATTTGCATGGCTAGACTTATTTCGAAGTTTCTATAAATGCTTAAGAATATATTTACGTATCATGAAGGCTATTTAGACTTTTAAGACATCCTAAACATCAGAAAATGACAATAGAAGCTTTAAGGAATTACAACATGAGGAACATAATTGAAATATGTACTTTGATGGAAGAAAATCATTGAGCATGATAAGTTGTTGAGGTTACTAGAAACTAATCACTCTCCATAATGTTTAGATCAAGTAGCTGCATGCCCCTATCTTACTATGTTAGTTTTTTTTTTCAAATTGTATGTATGCACATGTCCCTCTATTTAATCTCAAGCAATACATTGATTATGCGTACGACAAATTATCTTGTTAGTTTACATACGCATATACCGATGCACCATGGACGACCTACCATGAACTCATCTTCCCTCACACGCCGGTTGTCCCCACCAAACCGTGTAGATTCTATCTCTTCTCACCGTTCCAGCTTTATTGCTTCAACCTCCAGCAATAAGTCCAAATCTTGATCGATCCCTCTGAGCTGCTACCTTTTGCAATGAATACTTTACCATATAGTTATCTTCTACTTCTCTCCAATAATTGCTTAATGCTAACCATCGCGACATCAAAATGCATACACATGCAACCGTCGCCGATCTCAGCTCAGGACACGTGTCACACTCTCTCCGGTGACCCCAAGCATATTCCCTAGGGTAGCATCATCTCTACTCCAAACTTTTTGCTCCTCTGCATCTGTACGCTCACGCTTCTATTCGTACATATGCATGCATGTACGTACGCATGCATGATGTTATACATGCTTGACGTCATCTTCCCTCATGTCAGTTGCTCCTCTTCTTCGACGTTGGCCAACTCAACGTTGTAGCTCCTCACTAACTGTTGCGACCTCACATCTTCACTAATATCGGCATGTCCGTTTTAGTCAGAGTCTAACGATATGGGGAAAAATTTCGCCATTGCTGGCGATGATATGTCCCTCACCAGTGATGGCACGCTCCTAGCTAAGTGATGGCCCCATATCGTCCATAGCTCATCTTCAATACAAAACTTCATCTCCTCTCTGCCAGGGCTTCCCCGTCATCTATCTTCTTTGGCCACTAACTTCTTCAACAACGCCGACGCTTACCACTTGTAATCACAGCCCTTAGCTCTTTCAACACTAGACTTTCTCTTCAATGGCTCCAGCGAGCAGCACGGCATTGTCCTCATCCTTGTCGCCGTCGCCTCGGCTCTTCGCTTCCCCGTGGGTTAATGTCTTCTTACGGTACAAATCGATGCCATTGCATTTTTTGTGGTCTCCTCCTACACCATTTGTGATATCCTTGTTATAACTTGTATTTTTTTAATCAAAATTTCTGTTATTTTTAATTTTTATTCCATAGGAAACAACAATAGAAACACATGACCTTAAGAGCAGATGTGGTGACTTTTTTGTGTATCCCCCAACACCATACGTGACATCCTCGTTATAACTTTTATTTTTATTGAACATTTCAGTTATTTTTATTGGAGTTCGTATACAAGTCAAATTGGTAAAATTATTTAATTTATTCTAAATTTTAGTTATTTAGGGATTTTACTTTGGAATTCGTATGTAACGCAAATTGTAAATTTTCTTTTATTTTTTATTCCAAATTTCAATTCTTTTTTCTTGGAATTCATTTCTGAATCCAATTTCTTTTTTTTATATTTTATTTGGAACTACAATTATTTAGGGATTTTACTTTGGAATCCATGTGTTAATCCAACTGCTAATTTTGTTTTACTTTTTTTTCTCGAATTCTAGCTATTTTTTGGTCGGATTTCGTATACGAATCTAACTGCCAATTGTTGTTTAAGTTTTATTCTGAACTATTATTATTGTATCAAAATCAAATTGCTTATTTTATTTTATTCTGAATTTTGATTTTTTTTCTTGGATTTTGTATATAAATCTAATTTCCAATTCTTGTTTTTTTATTCTGAATTATAATTATTTAGGTATTTTACTTAGAAATTTGTATGGAAATCAAATTTGCTAATTTTATTTTAACGACATTGTCCGCATCTCCGTTGTCGCTGCCTCATCTCTTCGCTTCCCGTTGGTCAATGTCTTCTTGCAGGACAGGTTGATGCCATTCCTCCCTTTCGTGGTCTCCCCCGACACCATTCGTGTTATCCTCGTTATAACTTGTATTTTGTTAATCAAAATATCAGTTATTTTTTATTTTATTACATAGGAAGTAACAATAGAAACACATAACCTTGAGAGCGAACGTTGTGGTTTCTATTATGTCTCCTCTGACACCATTCATACCATCCTCGTTATAACTTTATTTTTATCCCATATTTTAGTTATTTTTGTTGGAGGTCGTATACAAATCAAATTGTTAAATTTATTTACTTTATTCCAAATTTTAATTATTTGGGGATTTTATTTTGAAATTCGTATGGAAATCAAATTGCAAAATTTTCTTTTCTTTTTCTCGAATTTTATTTCTTTTTTCTTGGAATTTGTATCCGAATCCAATTGCTAATTTTTATTATGAATTACAGTTATTTAGGGATTTTACATTGGGATTCATATCGAAATCAAATTGCTAATTTTATTTTATTTTTATTCGAATTTCGAGTTATTTTTTGGTTGGATTTAGTATGCAAATCTAATCATCAATTATTGTATAATTTTTGTTCCGAATTATAATTATAGGAATTAGTATGGAAATTAAATTGCTTATTATATTTATTTTTACTCCAAATTTCACTTTTATTATACTTGAAATGGACTATTTTACTCAGAATTAGTATAGAAATCAAATTGATGATTTTATTTTATTTTTTATTTTAGTTTTATTGTACCTGACATGAACTCTTTATTTTAATCTAAACCATTATAATCTAGACCCACAACGATCAATGGTGCAGATCTTTGTCTTTTTTCACGGATTAACGTGAGAATTTCTAGCCTTTGAAAGCCAACATGAAGCTTTCTTTTAACTCTGCTTTAATAATAAAATAGATAGATAGATGTCCCAATCATAACGTTCTTTTAGCAACTAATTCTGGCCATTGACTTGAAGAATGCAATGTCATGCTACCATATTTGGGCGCCCAACTTCGAAGATGAAGGCTATGGATACCTTTTTCTTAGTTGGCTTGAGGGGTATAGCTAAGATTTTAGAGGACGCTGACATGAACAATTAGAGGTGAATCAGAAGTGATTGGGCTACACGTCATTTAGCAAATCTCAGATGGCGTCATTTCTACCGACTACTGTACTACCGATCATGGCGCTTAGATGGTGATGATGATGGCGTTGAAGGCGAGCCAGAGCGCTCGGGTGGATGACAAGGATGTAGGGGCGCGCTATGGCTGCAGTGTTGGTTTAAACAGAAGATGAACACACGCCTTCTTGATTGGCTTGGGAGGGTAGCTCTTGCACTCGGGAGGACTACATGGCACTGCAAATAGAGAGGATGGCCGTGGGCAAGGTAGCTCACGAGTCACAGGATATATGGTGCTTCATATATGGTGCTTCAATGGGTAGAGTCGCTAGGAAATATGTTCGCAATCCACTAACCTGTCCTTTTCCTGCGAGTAAATTATTTCTACTCGCGCAAAACGTTGATATTACAATATTTTCATTATATTCTATCACGAAATCTTAGTGAGCGTCACCTTTTTATTCGTAAGCCCTTCTACAACTATTCTATAATCGTAAGCTCTTCTACGATCAGTCCGTAGTCGTAAGGTATTCTACAACCACCACCTGGTCGTAAGCTTTTCTACGACCAGTCCATAATCGATAGGGCTTACAGATATGTGGGCCTAGTCGATAAGGAAATCTTCTGCAACATATTCAAGATATGGGTAGTAAACTACGTAGTTATTCTCTGGAATAATGGCACGATTTTAACTCACTGTTATGGTGATAATTGCCTGGCGACGTGGGAATGTTACAACTCCCGTAATAACCTCCAGTAACAGCTCCACGATCTGAAAAGTTAAGGTGACCTTTATACTGGAGATCCAACGACGCACCTCAAAGACAGTATAAAAGGCAAGGATCATCAGGACAGTGGGGGGACAGAGGCCAATTAGAAGCACAATACTCTAGTTTTTTTGGCTCTATCTTGTAATCCAGCATACTTAATACATACACACAGAAGTAGGATTGTTATTCTCCCAGGAGAAGACCCGAACCTGTATAAAATCCCCGTGTCTCCATCTCTGTGTGATTTTGAGCCTAGAGGAACCCCCGAATCAAATAATCTTTACGTAAGTTCGGTCCTAAAACACCGACAGTTGGCGCCGATCGTGGGGATCTTCGAGTCATCAACTTTCCTTCGTCTTTCCAATTCTCATGCTCTCATGGCAGGAGAGTGGAACGAGGAGAACTGGTTCGACTTGGCCGATTATGCAGATATCAACATGGATGCCGGTTTTGACTACGAGCCGAGTGATGCATCATCCGATGGTGATGTCGCCCCCGGAGATTTTTCTCCAGGAGACTTTACCACCGATGGAGTTGAGGAGGGATCCTTGTCCCCCACAACGATACATCCAGATAAGGAACCAGCTTTCTCAGAGGGCAAGGGTCAATCCGACCACAATAAGGGCTGTCCCAAGGTAGACTCAGGGCATGGCGAGGGTTCCCTCTCCAAATGTTCAAGTCCACCTGAGACAGTCCGACTTGGCACAACAACTCCTGGAAGTCATAATTCCGGATCTTCATCAGCACTTGGTGATTCTCTCTCTCCGATTAGCCCAGCCAAGGATGTATTCGAACATGCTCTTCCTGCGAGTTTGACCATCCCAACGCAGGGCTCACTTATGGACGGAGACGGCTATAACCCGGAATTCCCCTTCCTAGAGAGGTTTGCTCCAAGTCGCCAGATGGTGTCATTCAACGACTCCTCAAGCGAGGAGGCCTCAGCGCAAGTGGTGATCATCAACGAGGTCTTAAATCCCGCCTCGGTAGCAATAACTCTCCTAGAGACAGGGCTGAGGACGCTCCCCGAAGATCACACCCTACGACCGCTCGTGGCAATGATAAGGACACCTCCAGCGATGAACATGGTCAATACTCTGATGGGCGTGCGGAAAATTCTCGAGATCATCGCACTTCACTAAGGCAAGCTCAAAAATCAGGTATGGATGATTCTGAAACAATTCGACGGAAACGACTCGCGACTCAGAGAAAATTTCCTGGGCGCACTCAATACCAGTCAAAAGAAGCTTATGAACTTTGGCATATCAACGATCTACTCGAGAACCCATCTCGAGAACTTGCTCGAGCACCTGGCTACGACTTCTTCGCTGAAGAGATCGCACGAAGGCTGCGGAGTACGATGAGCAAGCTCGAATGTCCCCGCCGACATCATCCTGAAAGTCATGGAAGTACGACTCCATCAGCTTCCAATCGTTCGAATAACTTACCGCTTGGAGATCGCCGCAAGGTGCATCGCTCCCTAATTCGGAAAAGAGTTCCTCGAACGCCTGACGATCATAAAGCTCCTAGGAGAGGTGATCATTCACCGCTCCGACCCAGAGGTCTGTAACAACAGACAAAATACGAGGAGTATTACACTCGTAGGATCGAGACTTACCATAAGTCATATTCACCCATTGCCGGATATCGTCGAGTACGATCACCTAGCGACGTCAACCCCTCTTTTCTGCAAAGGAGGCATTACGACGTAATTACCGGATGTCAGACATTCTCGCCTGACCTCCGAGCAGTTCACTGGCTGCCGCAGTTTCGACCAGGGAACATGGAGAAATTTGATGGGTCTCAAAATCCCATCGAATTCCTTCAGATCTACACGACCGCTATCCGAGCAGCAGGAGGAGGAGAGTGTGTCATGGTGAATTACCTTCCAACTGTGCTCGAAGGGTCTGCTCGATCGTGGTTATTAAACCAACCAGTCGAGTCGATCTACTCGTGGCAACATCTCTGCGATCTACTGCTGGCCAATTTCCAGGACACCTACCATCGCCCCGGAAAGGAGGACGACCTACACAGGATACGACAAAACGACCACGAAACACTACGCCAATTCATCAGGCGTTTTAGTCAGGTTCACAATTCGATTCCTGAGGTTTCTGACTCATCTGTTATTAGAGCCTTCAAACAAGGAGTCCGCAGCAGAAGGATCACAGAAGACATCGCTTTAAACCCTCCACTCTCGTCGTCATTGAACTCTTTGAGATGGTGGCGATGCGCGGATGGCGATGAAGCAGTCGAATGGACCAAAATCATCGATCAAGATGACCAGCACCCTCAAGAGAATGACGAAGGTGGCAAGAAGAAGGATAAGAAGGCCAAGAAATCCAAGAACAAGGAAAAGAGCCAAAAGCCTCAAGCCAATGCTTCTAAGGAGGTCCTGGCCGTGAGCGATAAGGAGCCACGAACTGCCAAACAATACCCCGATCGAGGCAAAGGTAAGCGCCCCGAATGGAAGAACTTGCTTGAAGTAGCTTTCATTTTCATAAAAATAATTTGTGGGTGGAATGAAAGGATGGGTTGGAGCCTAAAGATTTGAAATGGTCTGGTTGAGAACCAGTGATAAGTACGAGATGTGACCCGAGAAACAACATGAACATTTGGTGGATGGAGCCACCCAATGATATAGGAGGTTGGAGCCTCCGCTAGTATTTTACAACAAAACTCAACTTTGTTAAAATATGTGTTAGTTAAAAATGCTAGGTCTCAGGATTTGCCACTACATAATCTATTTCAATAAGTGGTTTTATGCAAACAAAAAAATCATAAGTTATTCCTTTGATCAGCCTTGCATATTATATAACTGCATTCTGTGTGTTGCTTCGCGAGTACAGTTGTGTACTCATGCTCGCTCAATATATTATTATTCAATAAGCATAAAAGAAGAAGGCTATATGAGCACTTATGAGCATTCGTCAAAACTAGACATCAAGATGGCCAAGAACTAGGACGCAGACTCCAGTAGTCTAGTCGATTGCTTATGGGTATATCGTGAGGGTTTCACGTGTTGTATTTCAATTCTACTTCCGCTGCTGATTCTTTAACATATTTGGTCTGGTCGACCATTCTGAAAGACAAAAGCCATAAGGTATATTTACGCTTTGTTTATTATTATGCAATAGCTTTACATTTTTTGTGATATGTGTTTGATATCCAATGATGTAACTGTTAGCACTAGCTATTGATCCAGAGACTGGTGTCGTGAATAGGGGTGAAAGCGGATCGAATAGTTTTCGACTGATCCAGACGAGAACGTATTCGGATTGTCTCGTATCGGATTTTTCTCGGATAATTCTCAGATCGGAAGTGAATACGAATATGATAGCCCTAGTATCCTTCGAATACAGATTATCTGGATTATGCCAGGCCGAATATCCGTAATTCAGCCCAACACTAGCAATCCTCCTGTCGGACCCCCGGGCAAACTAAGTCCAAATTTTAAAAAACTTTTTGTGAGGGCTCCTGACCTAATGTAGTCCCTTATGTAAATTTTTTAGAAGTTTATCCCTTCTATGATTTTCTCTAAATTTCTTATAAGTTTCTGTTCTTAGGTAATTGTATTTGTTATTCTCAATAACAATTCATATAAGTTGTTTAGTAAATTTTTCCCTAAGCAATTATGCTCAAAATAATTCTCTCAACCATTCTTATTTTGTTTTAACTCAATTTCCTTTAAGTGCATGTTTTTTTGTATTTCAGCATTTGCTTTTAAACAAAAGTTCAAATTTCAAACATGGGTAGATTTTTATATGCAAAATGATCAAAGTGTTTTCCCAATGCATTTCTATAATGTATTCCTAAATTATGGATTTTAGGATGTTACACCTCTAGCCCATTTCTTCTCTTCCTCTGTTGTTGACGATCGAGTCGCCGATCTTACAAAATAAATAGAAGAAAATGGCTAAGAGTTCTTGGATGAGAATGAGATTGCTCTTTATTACAATGGATTGGATCTTTATAGGGGGTGCCTTGAGTAAGGCACTAGACTAGCTCTAATTACACTATGTGTATTGCTTGAATCTAACTGTCTTGATGCAGATGCCTTGGGCTTGATCGAATCAGTTGTGTTGTCCTCTAGTTGTCTTCTCCTTTAAATAACCGACGAAGTGGTGACAGTTATCACTAGAAGAGACGCCCTTTGGAAGTATCGCGTCCGATCAGAGAAAATCTGGTAGTCAGTAAGAGATCAACTGATGAGCAGTTGATGTCAGTGAAGACAATAACCATATGGTGGTTATTGTCAGTGACATAGAGCCAGAAGTATCGCGTGGTTTGGAACAAATACGGTATGTGTTCCATTCGTCACACAGTAAGGGATATACTTGGAATCGAATCCAAATGCTAGTTCATTGCTTTTACGAGCAGTCACCTTGTCGGGGGTTAGGTACAGGACATCATCCGACCAGGGTACCCATAATGTAACCTCTGGAATCCTCATGACCACGGGGCCGTTAGTCTTAGGGGTTACGACCACGAAGGACGTGCGGCCTTTAATAAAATAAAGTAATATCAAGAGATTTAATCCTCGTCATCTGTCTCTTTCTTTCTTCCTTCTACCTCCAGAGCTCTCCCTTCATCCATCTACTCACTTCGGCTCCTCTCTTCTCTCCCTCTGGCCGGCCGAGCTGGCCGGATCCGACCACCACCGCTGGGCGCCGGGCGCTGCCACCACGCAAGGCTACTGCTGCATGCTTTGCCTGTGCCTATGCTGTCGGGAGTCGTCGCGCCACCGTGGTGCGCCACTCCATGCCACCGGCTGCGCCGCACCTCGGCCTCTCCGCACTCAGCGTCGCACGGAGCCATTGCCTTTCGTTATATGAGAGGTTTTTACTAATGGGAGAGATGACAGGGAAAAGAATGGACACGTAGGTGTTTCGTTATATGTGGTTACTGAAAATGTGAACAATTCATGAATATTTGAATCAAATAAACTAGTTATATATTTCCATTAATTTCTGGCGTACAATTTAGGGGGTTATCATGTTTCAAAAAATATCTGTGACCGTATTCGTTTTGATTCGTATTCGTATGCGCATCCGAGAAAACAAATATAAAAACCAAATATGGCAGAGCCATTATCCGTCCGTATTTGATCCATTTTCACCTCTAGCTGTGAGCACCGAAGATTTCAAATTACAAATTTAGGATCTGATATGACATGGACGTAGACGGGCAAAGCAACTAGGACGAGCGGGGCGAATTGGGCACCGGGTCAGGTTGGGGTTCAGTCGCGTCCGTTACTCAAGGGCGATGGGTGTTATAATAACCTTGTGTGGCGTGGAACTGTGGAAGGCACCAAGTGGCCGACCCATATTAATTATCTGGATCGTTCAACTTGTTCCTCCCCCGAGCCTGAAGGCTGCTCCTACTGGCACTTCACCCACCAACTGCTCGTGGGACCGAGCGTTGCTCGGGTGGCTCGCTTCGCCGTCGTGCAAGCAACCCGCTGGGCTCGATCCTAGGACGCCGCACCATTTAGGTGGTTTTAGGATTATTTAGGTGGGTTTAGAAACAGTACACACATGTAGGTGCGTTCAGTGGTCAAATCTCGTGCCCGCGCTCCGTAGGGTTTAAGTTTCCGCTCTAGATTAGGTGTATGTTAAAGACACATTCACATATGTGGAGGAGGGGGGAGAGGGCGTGTGTGGATGTGAGTGAGTGTGTGTGCGTGTGTGCGCGCGTGGCGTGTACTAAAAAAACTGCTCGTGAGATCGGGGATGTGGACACTTTGCTTCGCCCGCCACCGTCGCCTGAACTACCGAAGTTTGTTGCAAACTTCAACCTGCATTCCTCCAAGGCATCAGTTGAAAATACGTCTACCTACCTCCTGCAATCCAGTGAATCATGCATGCATCAGTTTTTTTTTACAGGAGAAGGTAGCGATAATCATTCATGTCATCACCTGTGAGAGAGTACGTACGAGGTGTCATCAGATTTCGTTCTTGCTTGATTGCGGGGGTTGCAGCCATTAATAGGTGACGTCGGAAGGCGAAACAATGCAAATGACAATATTAAAGATTACAAAAAAGAATAACAGCCCCTATAGCTCAGTGGTAGAGCGTCAGTCTTGTAAACTGAAGTTCTGTAGTTCGATCCTGCATGGGGGCATTTTTTTTTTCGGATTGTAACCTTCAATCGCTTTCTTCTTCCTCCTTTTTTGGCCCTTATCACACTGTAAAATGTAAACTACCGCATCTTACCTACATCCAAAACAGTTAGACCCAGGCTAAAGCTCCAGCAGAAGAGCTCCGCACTATTCACCAAGCCACCAACAAGAGGCAAAGAATGTCAGTACGAATCCCGATGCATCTTTTACCTTACCAAGTCGCTACTATCAGCGTCAACAAAGCCAACTGTCATTCATTCTATGCGCGCATGGCGGCAGCTAGTTAAGACTTTGGACGGTTTAAAAGTGTCAATACCTGTAGACAGAGTAGCTTTTGCAAGTGCAGAGGCAATGGCATCAAATTGTTACGCAGACCTGCTCTTGGTTTCTCTACCTACAAAAGGCTGGCCGTTCTCTCAAAGTCAGCCAGCCTTGCCAAAGCCTGGCTGGCTGTGAGCGGCCCCAAATAGACAGGGGTTGTCATCTGAAACTCGATTATTCTTGTTCTGGTGAAGCTTCGTAACTCGAGCTTAACACTTGCTCTCAGGAATGGACTGGAAGTTCAAAGCTATGCAGCACACGTAAGATTGGGGATGGAGCACATGATGACAACTGGTCTGGAATTGGTGATGAAAGCACATCATAGAAAGCTGGTAGAGATCCATGAACTGAAGAAAGCAATTTGCCTTGAAGTATATTTTCGGGACTAAAGTATATCTTCGAGATGAAGAAATATAATACCATCTGTAGATGTTCTCATGTTCACAAATCACAAGGTCTCAAGAGAAGAAGAAGAAAAAACTGTTCTCAAAACAAGAATTTTAAAAATGCGGTGAGCGTGGATCGAACACGCGACCTTCAGATCTTCAGTCTGACGCTCTCCCAACTGAGCTATCCCCGCTATGGGCTTAGGGCATACAATACAGATAAATGGATAGTTTATCCGTTTGCCACGATCCTAGGTCCCTTAGCTCATGCTTCACTAGCAAAGGAGCGCGCGTTGCCTGAATTAGTGGTGGGCATTGTGCTGTGCCATGCCGGACGGCATGGGTCTATTGTGCTTTGGGTCACGTCGTGTCGTATCGTGGCAGCTCGTCTTGCCTTTGGTAAGGCCCAGACACTACCCAAAACCCGTTGTGCCAGGACCGTGTCGTGCCAGCTCAAGCCGAGCCCTAAGTAAATATAGACGTCTTGAAAGACGATAACCGCTATCACCCAGGAAGACAAAGACACTCGTGCGCCATCCACACCCACTCCTCGCATAGCCTCCTCCTCCTCCTGGACGTCGATGAAGAATTCCGCCCACCTCGGCCTCGCCGTGCACAGGACGGAGGGCAGTGGGCGACGGCGCATGGGGAGGGAGAGGGAGAGGGGGGAGATGGCTGGAGGAGTGGAGGGAGGGGGCGGCCGGCGACGCGTAGGGAGGGAGAGAGAGGGAGGGCGGCGATCAGCGACGTGTGGGGAGGGAGGCGGCTGGTGCTGGAGGGAGGGGGATCAGAGAATGTGATTAGGGATTGGGAATTTGGGAGTTAGGGCTCGGGATAAGGCGTTGGAGGAGACCGAAAGGGATGTTGGGCTAGGCCGAGTGGTAGAAGGGGGTTATTGGTTGGGTCAGACCGGGGTGAGGGAGTGATTGGGCCAAGCCGAGAGAGGGAGGAATTAGGCTAGAACGAGTAGGTTGGACCTATTTCGTACCAAGACGGTCCAAACACGACCCAATTGATCGTACCGTATCGTGCTACCCAACCAGGGGCGGAACTAGAACGAAAATAACCGGGGTTCACTATTTTACCATATATATAACAACATATATAATTTTAAAGTAACAATATACTAAATAATAATTTATGCGACAAACATTGGCAAAATATATCATTCAACCGGAGATTGGGCTGAACCAGGGTGCACAACTTTTAGACTAGGGGGTGCACACGTAGTATATATGGGCTAATCTTTGCTAATTTTTTTTTTAACACTGCTAAATTTTTTTTGACCCGGTGTCCTGTGACACTGGGTCCATCAACTCACTTCCGCCCCTGTACCCAACGGGCCACTTTTTCAGACCCACCCGACCCGCCATTCGTACCGTACCAGCTTGACCCACCACATACCGTATAGTGCCGTGTCATATCGGCCATGCTTCGAACCGGTCCAAAAAAAGTACGACCCAAATTCCAACTCTACCCAGAATGCCTGTTCTCTCGAGCCCTGTTTCCTTCGTCGCTCAAACGCTACTTGTGTATGACAGCGACTCGATGGGGAATAGGAAACGTACTTCACCCCGTATCGACACGTCCTGCAGCAAGCCCAGGCGCCCAGCGGCCAGCACAGTACACGAAGGCAACAGATCTTTCCCCAAACCCAACGAGACGCTTCCGGTTACGCACGGCTGACATGCCGTCTGGTAGTACAAGTACTACCAGCACTGTCATAGGGCGGTTCACCCGTCCTACCGACATGCGAAGATATCAAGGCCGGGATCTAGATTCTTATTTTTAAGATACTATTTTTGGCTGGTAAATTAGCTCTAAAAATTATATAGAAAAGATTAGAAGCTAATAGATTATGTTATCTTTGGTTGTAATATTTCAATTGTATTTGTGTCTTTCTCCTATATATTTATACACAAATTATAGAATTTCTCCCTAAATTTGTTTAGACCATATGAGTGTATATACGTTGTATTTGTACACAATACTTAGTTACATTGTATTTACACTTCATGATGGAGTAAAAATGTTGGCAAATAACGAATTGACGCACAACCATTGACTGTGTATAAGCAAATTTTGTATTGTTCACGCTACGATAGATGACGCTGGAGATATTGTATTCATATTGTATAAGTATTCAAATGATAATTAAATGCTATTACGTACAAGTATTGGAATGTTAAATGAGTGATAACAAAAGACCATAAAATATCACAAATAGTGTGTCCATCATCCTGATTGAGCAATTGCACTTGCAAGGTCATCACGAAAACTATCCATAGATGTAGCACTTGTTTGCGATATTGACGCATCCGATGCATCCTGAGAAATGACATATTTGGTATATCATGATGGTATTGTGGGCACATAATTAGGATCCCGGTCGAACCTACGAAAATGCATGTTCGACGAAGCATGTTCACGTATGAAGTTGTGGATTCCCATGGTTGCTGCAACAATCATCTTTTGCTTGGACATGTGAAAACTCGGCATCTTAAGAACAATTCTCTATTTCATCTTCCATACACCAAAGGATCTCTCAATTACGTTGCAAACACTCGAGTGTAAATGGTTGAATTTCTCTTTCTCACCACTAGGAGCAACCTCTCCGAAAGTCTGGAACATGGTATCTTTGCCCCTTGTATGGCACTAAGTATCCAGGCCTGTTTGGATAACTGGCATCAACAAGATAATATTTCCCTACAACATAAGATGGAAAAATCATGTATATCAACATCCAATGCATGATCATTACAAGTAAATAAATTTGTAAATGATACCACACAAAGAAAATTACCCTGTGGAGGATGCGGAAAGACTTCCCTGTCTACATCTAATGCATGATAAAGAACACTAGTATCGTGCATAGCTCCTGGTTGTCCAATAGATGCGTATGTGAAGCGCATGTCAAAATCACATACCGCCATGACATTCTGTGTTGCACTTCCTGATCTACCAATATATCTAATTAGATCTTACGAGCAACAGATTGCAGAATGTGTGTACCATCGATAGCTCCAATACAGTCTTTGAAATGTGGCCACATTCTTCGATCATTTCTAACTCTACTGTGAACCGTAGAGAAGTTTGGATCTGTCGGTGTTTTAGAACCGATCTTACGTAATGATTGTTTGATTCGGGGGATCTCCAAGACTCAAATCACGCGGAGAGAGACACACAGGGATTTTTATACAGGTTCGGGCCTTCTCCGGAGAGAATAACAACCCTACTCCTGTGTGGATGTATTGAGTATGCTGATTTACAAATCAAAAGAAAGACTCGAGTGTGATGTCTTGTGCTCCTGATTGTCTTGTTCCCCCTTCTCCTGATGATCCCGCCTTTTATACAGTCCTGGAAGTGGGCTACCGTATCTCCAGTTCAAAGGGTGCCTTAATGCTTCAGATGATGGAGCCGTTACTGAAGATTATTGTGGGAGTAGTAATGTTCCCACGTCGCTAGGCAGTTATCACCAGGACAGAGAGTTAAATCGTGCTATTATTCCAGAGAGTAATAGCGTAATTAACTGGCCATATCTTTAGATATGGTGTAGAAGATTTCCTGATCGACCAGACCCACATGTCTATAAGCCCCATCGACTAGGGACTGGTCGTAGAAGAGCTTACGACCAGGTGATGATCGTAGTAGAGCTTACGACTACAGACTGATCGTAGGAGAACTTACGATCAGGGGATAGTCGTAGAAAAGCTTACGACTAGGGGCTGGTCGTCGAATAACTTACGACCATGAGCTAGTCGTAGAAGGACTTACAACTGCGGGGTGGTCGTAGAAGAACCTACGACCTCCAGCTTCTCCCTTATGAACATTAACGGGTATACTCAACAACCATATGACGGTATTGTTATCTATAATAAGAATTACAGATAAATAATTAAATGAGAATTATTAGATCCTCGTCATCTAGCCCCCTGCTTCAAGTGAAAATAACTAACTTGGAAAAAGAGCCGTAGATGATCTTACGACCAATAGGTGGTCGTAGAATGGTGATCGAAGGAAAAACTCTTCGGCCGGTATTTCATTTGACCAGAAATTGACTTGGTCAAGAAGGTTGTAGAAAATCTTACGACTTACAAGGTGGTCGTAGAAGATCTTACGATCACAAGGTGGTCGCAGTACCGTATTAGGAAGTAAAACATTTCTGATTGCTGTTTCATTTGACCAGAAATAGACTACGTCAAGAAGGTAATTTCGCTTGAGGTGTAAAGACAGACTCGGCTTTCTCGAGCAGACAAATTAAAGAATCTCAATCGACTCTCATAGACCTGTCTATTGGAGCGGTGACGACTATTAGGTCGCCACGTCTTTAACTCAAGCGTGCGGTTATAAATACTTACCGTGGGTGAGACTTAGGTTTTTTACCTTTTTCCAAATCGCTTCCACTGTTCACCAAGTTCTTGCGTTCTCCGCCGCTGACCAAATCGTGTGCCTCCTTGAGACCTTTCCAAATCCAAATCTCCGTCCCTTGAGAAAGATGGCCGGAGCTGCTTCCTAATGAGCCGAATCGGAGATGAATGTGACCAAGATGAAGGCTGTGGTCGCCGCCGAAAAGATCCTAAAGAGGCAGTTCGTGAAGTGGATTGAGGCTACTAGGCAGCATTGGTCGTCGGGGGAGATTAGGCAGATTTCCATCTTCCAGGAGTATTGTGAGTGTGGCCTTCGTTTGCCCGCTCACCCTTTCCTCACACTCGTTCTCGAACACTTCGGGGTGGAGTTGGTGAACCTTGTTCACAATTCCATCACGATGTTGGGTGTGTTCGTTTACCTGTGTGAGGCCTACCTGGGGATTCCGGCCGACTTAGAGTTGTTTCAGTACTTCTATGGGATGACCAGGCTAGCGGGAATCACCGGTAACTATAGTCTGAAGCTCCACGATGGAAGTCGAAGGAGTATATTCAGATATTCACCCGGTCGTCGTGGCCAGGATGGAAGAAGAGGTGGTTCTACTAGGAGACGACTAGTGAGGACAGCCTCTCCTTCGCAAGAAATTCGACCGAGAAGGTTCCTTCCTGGGATTCGACTCCCAAAGATCTCGGCCGGATTGCCCTTTCATTCAAGCCATTAAAGACTTGAAGGAAGAGAGGCTTACTAGATGGTACGTGGTGAAAGATTTCATCACGCGCCGCATTAGCCCTCTGAAGAAGAGGGCTCATCCCATGTGGAGGTATTCGGGGCCACAAGACCCGACCAGAGATTACGAGAAGGGTAAGTAAACTTTCAATCCTAGCATTCTTTCTGTTGATTTCGAACTTGGCTTATTGAAAGTTTACGTGCTCCTACAGATCTCTCATAAAAGGAAATTGACGCTCGATCCAAGCTCATTTGTGAGAAATCCCCATCACCGAATGTGGTAGCTCCTCAAATCCTGGTGGTCCTGTTTGCAAAGGACAAGATGAAGTACCAAAAGGTAATCAAGAATTGATTTCATCTTTAGGATCTTGTGGTCGTAGAAGAACTTATGAGCAGGTACTGGTCGTAGAAGAACTTACAACCAGGATATTGTCGTAGAAAAACTTATGACTAGGTATTGATCATAGAAAGACTTACGACCAGGGGATCGTTGTTGAAAAACTTACGACTAGGTGTTGGTCGTAGAAAAACTTATGACTGCTTAGTTATATTTCTATTTCTGATTTCTACAGAAAGTAGGTATGGAAGACCGTGTGGACGACGAAGAGGTCTAACTGATGGTCGTCGGCGCAGTAGGGGAGCAAGTCGATGCTCCTCCAGCCAAGAAGCATCGGCTCGTGAAAGTCACCGACAAGGGAGGCACAAGTTTAAGCTCTGCTGCTCCGACTAGGCCCTTTGCAAAATTTGATGTAGACATGGCTGCTGCGGAGGAGGCAAGGGCGATCGAGGCGAGTATCAGTGCACTCAAATGCAAAGCCCCCAAGACCAAGGTACCCTTCTACTACGACAATAAGACTTTCACGGTTTTTGCCTCCCGTGGCTTTGTCAAGCAACAAGAAAAGGAGAACTGTAAGAGTTTTATGTCTTTTATGAAGGAAATCGCTACACCAGCAGTGCCTGTGGTCGAGGACAGTGCTGCCCTTGGGTTGGTCGAGACAGATCTCGGCCATCCGGAAAGTCGTGAGGCCAAAGGAGTGGCAGTTCTCGCTCAAGAACCATGACCAGACATGGTCGTGGCTGACCTCGTTCCTCAACTTAAGCTTCGACCAGACGTAGTCGAAGAGAAGAAGTCGAAGAAATCTTATTTGGGGAAGGTTTCTTCTAAATTCAAGATCAAAATCGGGACACGAAGGTACGTAACAAGACAAAAGTGTAAGAACAATATTTACCTTTTTGCCTTTTACCATTTGACATGTTTTCCTTTTTGTGATCTTAGCCCGACTCCTTCAACCCTCAAGGACGTCCCTGTCGAGGAACCCATCGCTGCTTCTCCAAACATTGGGGAAATGACAGTGGCAGTGGTCGAAGGGTCGTCCACTGTCCACGAGGCGAATGGTGCCGTTTTTGCTGAAGCAGCTACGACCACTAAGGTGGTTGTGGAGCCAGAAGCGAAGATGACAGAGGTAGCGGCGGAAGCATCCAGCCATGGGGGTGAAGCATTCGTCATCGCGCCGGGAAATAAATCATTATAGATGCTCCTCCCAGCCCCTAAGGTCAAGCTACTGATGCCGCCACCACCGAAGAAGAGTAAGGGTTCGATTTGTTTGACCATTCTTTCGGGTTCTTTGGCCCTGCTTCCATTGTGGGATCTCATGCTCGGGTTCCTCACCCTAAGGACATTTCCAACAGAGGAGATGTTTTCGATGACGAGCGTCTCGAAAAGGTGTGGTGGGACCGAGTTCAAGAGATCGACGAACTGAAGAACCCCACGAGGGTATTTTCTTAGTTTCTCGAACGACCATGAATGTAAGTACATGTCATTCGACATTTACATATGTGTCTTATCTCGCTTCTCACTGTCTTTCTTTATGCAGAAAGCTTTGGAACAAATTGTCACTGTTGCTGAATACAACAGACAACTTGTTCAGCTGCGACAGGAGAAAGCGGTACTTTGCGAGCAGGCAGAGAGATGGTAAGTCATTGCTACTCGTAGTCGTTTATGTTTCGACTACTTACACAGTGCCCATGGGGTTTGTCGTGGAA
Organism: Phyllostachys edulis; assembly: GCA_036346405.1. Classification (NCBI taxonomy): domain Eukaryota; kingdom Viridiplantae; phylum Streptophyta; class Magnoliopsida; order Poales; family Poaceae; genus Phyllostachys; species Phyllostachys edulis. Next base: position 52,781,090 of record CM070552.1, on the reverse strand, counting down.
GAACTTAGGACTAAGTATTGGTCATAGAAGGACTTACGACCAGGGAATTGTAGCAAAAAAACTTACAACTAGGTACTGGTCGTAGGAGAACTTATGACCAGAGGATTGTCGTAGAAAAACTTACGACTAGGTATCGGTCGTAGGAGAATTTACGACCGCTTGTTCTATGCTCATGTCTACTCTTTTCCTCTATAAGTTCAAGAGCGACGAGTAGACATTAGCTGATTCACTCGACTACGAGAAAGTCAAGACGAAAAAGCTAAAGGAAGAGAAAGAAGTCATTATGAAGAAGCTTTAGGAGGCAAACTCTACAATTGAAAAGTTGCAGGGACTAATAAACGATAAGTGTTGAACTTAAAACCTCTTATGACCTTCTTTCCTTTTTCTAACTCTTATTTCTTTTAGAAAAAGTGGTCGAAATGGAGAAGCTCGAAACCGAGATCAAAGAAAAGACTATGGTTGTTCACGAGATTTTCCGTATCGCAAAAGAAAAAGATCAAGAGGCCAAATCGTGGGAGGAGCATTATATAAAGAGCACTGCCTCTCACAACGATGAAGTCAAGAAGTTAGATTCTCGACAAGCAGGTAAGCAAGTCTTTACTTGTGACCAATTTTGTTTTTCTTTTGGGGTCATTTTATCTGACTGGTCTTATTCTTTTCAGAGCAAGTAGTCGAAATAAAACGACTCCGCGAGGTTTCGACTTGTAATCAGGAGGATATGAAGTCTATGAAGGTCAACCTTCAAGACAACATTTTTCTCCGAAATAATGTACTCAGTGGGCTACATGCTGAGGGGATCACTCTTCGTGAAGACACGATGATTGCTCACTCGAGTACCATTGGTGAACAGGTCGGAACTTTGCAAGAGTTGGGGACCACTATGAAGACCAACCAAGCTGATTCGATAAGAGAGGCGGTCAAGGGCGCAATAAGTTTTATTTTGGCAAAACTTAAGGCTCATGACCCCAATCTTAATCTGCAACCAATCAAACCCGACTTCGACTTCTCTAAAGCAGAAACGGAGCGGTTGATAGAGGAAATGCAGTCGATCGGCGAGGAAGTCACAGAGGAGATGCAAATAGGATCTCCCTTGTCAGAGTAATTTGTACTTAAAACCTGTAAAGATAAGTTTTTAATCATTTCTTCTTGCTGCAAATCATATTGTCGAGTAGTTAGTAACTCATAAGATAATGAATGGAAAAGAGAGATTAAGACTAAGAATTGAAGTCATATTGAATAACTTTATCCTAACCCCCCAACTATTTGCTTAGTTTATTTAGATAAACTAAGTAAATAGTGTGAAATGGGTTTTATTAAAAAAAGAGAGGTTTAGCTAACTTATATTTTTCAATCACGATTATCATGCACTGGTGGAAAGAGTAGGAACGAGTCAACACTAGGAAGTTCCTTCTAATGGGTAGGACCACGTAAAGAAAGGAAATGTTTCAACTAGGTTATGCTACCTTCTTCGACCAGGTTAATCAAATCAAGAACGACAACTTAAGTTAGAGAAACGTCTAGAGTACCTTAAAAATTCGTTCGACCTATTCCAGTGCACTCGGTAGGTTCGCTCTGGTAGCAAGAATTAGAAATAGGACGACGCTAGGAAGTTCTTTCTAGTGGGCAGGACAACATGCAGAGAGGAAAGACTTCGACTAGGTGTTGTGTCTTTCTCCGACCAGTTGAAACGAAACGAGTTTACCAAAAGTAGTCGAGCAAATTGCAAAAGTATACTCTGCTTAGTTTATTTTTTTAAAATGAATGAAGAAATAATCTAAGGTACTAAGAGTTGGCTTGAAAATATTTCGATCATGTAGGTTGAACACGAGTTCTTTTTGTTGGCAGCAAAAGGGAGGAACGAGTCGACACTAGGAAGTTCCTTCTAGTGGGTAGGACTACGTGCAGAAATGAAAGGCTTCGACTAGGTGATGTTGACATCCTTTCGACCAGTGTAAAAGAAAAACTGGGTAATGGTCGTAGTAAGATGTACGACTAGGGTTTTGTCATAGAAAAACTTACGACTAGGCACTGGTCGTAGGGAGACCTACGACCAAGGAATGGTCGAAAAATTATCAAAGCACTACTCAAAGTAAGACAATAAAGATAAAATGAATCTGATGCTTTATTGTAGGGTTGGTCGGTTACACATAAAACTTGCGTAACTAGTCGATGTTCCAAGAATTGGAGAGAATTCGGCCATCTTCCATTGTGTAAGGACCTTCCCACTTGGGGAAAAGCTTGTTCTGATTAGACTGGGATTGAATTTTCCTCAATACCAAGTCACCTAAAGCAAGGCTGTGAGGTTGGACCTTACGATCGTAATATCTGCGCAGGGTTTGCTGATAGACTGCTGAACGGATTAAGGCTTGATTTCTCTTCTCTTAGAGCAGGTTGATGTCATCCGCTCAAAGTTGTCCCTGGATTGACTCGTTGAAAGTTTCGACCCTTGTTGACCTGAACTTTAGTTCCCGTGGAAGCATAGCCCGACCAAAACTAGGAAAAAAGTGTTTCACCAGAGTCTGACTAGTAGTCGTCTGAACGCCCATAACACCGAGGGTAATTCTTGGACCCAAGCCCTGGCTTGACAAAATCGGGTCGAAGACTCGAGTTTTGATTCCCTGCATTATTTGGCCATTCGCTCTTTCGACTGCCCCATTGCTTTGAGGATGGGCAACAGAGGCGTAACACAGTTTGGTGCCCAACTTATTGCAAAATTCATGGAATTTTGCACTCGAAAATTGTTTACTATTATCTGTAATTATTCGACTTGGGACCCCAAACCGAGTAATCACGCTTCTCATCATGAACTGTTTTCTTTGCTTAGTTGTTATTCGATCCACAGTTAAACCGATCTATTTTGTGAATATATCAATAGCCACAAAAAGAAACTCGAAGCCACCTGGAGCTTTTGGGAACGGTCCTAGGATATTGAGCCCTCAGGTCGCAAAAGGGCAAGATAGAGGAATTGTTTGTCATGTTTGAGTCGGTTGGTGTATTTGCCCGCTATGAAACTGCCATTGTACACATTTCTTAACCAACACTTTGGCATCGTAGAGAGCTGTTGGCCAGTAGAAACATTGTCAAAAGGCCTTTCCAACCAGGTAGGAAGCATGAGTTCCACAAATGCCCCCGTGTATGTCGTGAAGGAGGTTTAGTCATTCTCTCTGCGATATGCATCGCATGAGTATCCCTTGAGTGCCTCGTTTATAGAGGACTCCTTCGACCAAAGTATACATTTTGGCCTTTCGGGATAAGCGATCTGCCTCAAGATCGTCATCGGGTATGGTAGATGGGATTCATCTAGGTATCCTCGTATTCTAGAGAGGCTGTCTCAATAGGAGTTGTCTCTGGCGTGTCGATGAGAAACAGCTTTTGGAGCTGCTCCAAGAAAACTCCTTTTGGTACTTGTGATCGGGAAGAAGCCATACAAGCAAGCTGGTCTGCGAGGAAATTACCCTTTTGAGGGATAAATTGCACCTCGAAACAAAAAAATGCTTTTCAAGCTTTCAAACTTCTGATAAGTACCGAGACATGGTTGGATTGACCCTTGCCCTCTGAGGAAGCTAGTTCCTCGTTTGGATGTATCGTTGTGGGGGATAAGGATCCCTCCTCAACTCCATCGATGGTATGGTCTTTTGGAGAATGGTCTCTAGAGGCGACATCACCATCAGATGATACAATACTCGGGTCGTAGTCAAAACCAACATCCATGTCGATATCTGCGTAAGCGGCCAAGTTGAACCAGTTCTCCTCATTCCACTCTCCTGCCATGGGAGCATTAGAGTTAGGAAAAACAAAGGAAAGCTGATGACTAGAAGATCCCCACGGTCGGCGCCAACTGTCGGTGTTTTAGAACCGATCTTACATAATGATTGTTTGATTCGGGGGGTCTCCAAGACTAAGATCACGCAGAGAGAGACACACACAGCGATTTTTATACAGGTTCGGGCCTTCTCCAGAGAGAATAGCAACCCTACTCCTCTGTGAATGTATTGAGTATGCTGATTTACAAATCAAAAGAAAGACTCGAGTGTAATGTCTTGTGCTCTTGATTGTCTTGTCCCACCTTCTCTTGATGATCCCACCTTTTATACAGTCCTCAAAGTGGGCTACTATATCTCTAGTTCAAAGGGCGCCTTAATGCTTCAGATGATGGAGCCGTTACTGAAGATTATTGTGGGAGTAGTAATGTTCCCACGTCACTAAGCCGTTATCACCAGGACAGAGAATTAAATCGTGCCATTATTTCAGAGAGTAATAGCATAATTGACTGCCCATATCTTTAGATATGGTGTAGAAGATTCCCTGATCGACCAGGCCCATATGTCTGTAAGCCCTATCAACTAGGGACTGGTCGTAGAAGAGCTTACGACCAGGTGGACGACCACAGACTGATTGTAGTAGAGCTTACGACCACAGACTGGTCGTAGGAGAACTTACAATCAGAGGATAGTCGTAAAAAAGCTTACGACTAGGGGCTAGTCGTAGAAGGATTTACGACTGTGGGGTGGTCGTAGAAGAACTTACGACCTCCAGTTTCTCCCTTATGAACATTAAGGGGTATACTCAACAACCATATGACGGTATTGTTATCTATAATAAGAATTACAGATAAATAATTAAATGAGGATTATTAGATCCTCGTCAGGATCCTTTGGCCTCACAAAATCTTTAGACAATCTAACCAGACACTGCAAAACCTCGTCAAACTTCCTGCTAATTGTCTCACTAGAATGCTTGAACCGATTCTACGCTCTTCAGTTAGATTCATAGCCACCACATATGTATAGGAAAAGAGCTAGTGCTTCAATTGAACTTGTATGCGTAGTTGATTTCAAGTCATATGTACTCACCAAAAGATCATGTAGACTATGAAAGATTGTAGCATTCATACGAAACATGTGGTAGCTTTCTCCCGGAGTGGTCAAAGTTTCTCTCACCCAACCCATTCCACTAAGCCGTGAAGTCCTAGGGTCATTCTTGTCAAAGTAGGTTGAGTGATAATTCTCCACGATAATTGTAATAGCAGCGAGGTGACTTGATATGTCTTGCCATAGACGCATCATCTGCACGTCACACTCATGTTCCTCATCTGATATATTACTCCCTTCACTATCGCTTTCACAAGACGACATCTGTACACGAACATACAAAAACACAACAACATAAATGGCCATTTAAAAATGACATTATATAACTAGTGAAAAAATATCTTATAAGCCAAAAAAAGTCTTACAGACCAATAGAGAAATAAATAATAATAAAGGCGAATACATGACAAACTACTTGTATGAATGTCCAGAATCATCCTAGCGTTATAATCAATTTTCTATTTGCCATATTTGGCATCATACTTCCTTTTGAGCCATTCAAATCATGCTCCACTATTGCACAAGGTCATAAACATTTCCCTTTGCTCATTCTTTAAGAAAATTTCATATGCAATGAAGTGTTCATTACTCCCATTAATAGCACCACACTCTTCAACCGATTTCCATGACATCGTTGATGCTACAAACTGAGTCTTGCTCTCTTTTCTGTGCAAATGCTTCAAAAGATGCATGCGACTTCTCATTCAACTCAAGAATTCTTCTCAGTTGATCTTGCATGACCACAGACCCACCCTTTGGTTTCTTCCCCTTATCATTGCTAGAGCCGCAAGGTCTCTTCCCTTTCCTACCAATTGGTGATTCATCTTCACAATCACTATTATATTTGTCATCACACTCATCTTCAAGCTCTTCATTATCAATAGCTGTCGATGCATGCATATGACTTTGAGGCAATGTTCCCATTGCAGGTGACCAATGGTCTTCACCGGTGTTGCGAATGTCATCAAACATCTTGGGCAACAACTCCTCATTTTGAAGTCCAGCCTTCTCAAACTTAGAACATCCTTTATATTCCTGTTAACGCCAAGTGTTACACGTTAAACCTTCAATAATAATAGAGCTAGGAGTGTACATTAATGCATTTAAAAAATAGATAATGAGTAATGACTTACTTTTTTAATTTCTTCCACCGTTCGGCGGTGGCCTTTATTGTATTCTTTTCATGGTCCTAGCCTAAGCCTTTCTCCTTTGTCCTCAATTTCCTCCAAATTTTGTAATCGTTCTTTAATTTATCCTATTTGTTCTTCAATTGCACCTTTTTGTATTGCAGCCTAGTCTTCTCTGCAATTTTTTGTATCACAAGAGTATACTCTGGGTTGTTCAAATGGGTATTCGGGTGATTGCCTACCTCTACTTGTTCAACTAATAATTCACACACTATCCTAGTGTTCTTGTCATTCCACTCAGCGTTATCAGTCATCTGGATATTTGGCCCATAAATTTTGTTTATCAAATTGACATCAACAACAAGATATGGACACCTAGAACTATGGACATACAAGCAGACATAGCTTCACTGATATGGAAACCATCCGAAGTTCCGAACCAATAAAACCTCTATTAGGTTCTTTATTACTGCTCATATATAGAAAGTTCAATGATCAACATGACAAACTCAATGAATGACTCATACTAATCAGAAATACAGGGATATGGCATATTGAAACATAACAGACATCAAAACTGCAGTACGCATGAAATTGAGATATGGTTCTTTATTACTGAAGTTCAATCAAACAATTCAATGAAGTCAATCAGACAGTTGATCTTGCAGTTAAATGACAACCACTTGAAGCTCAATCAGACAGTTCAATGAAGCTATCAGGTTCTTTATTACTTAAGTTCAATCAGACAGTTCAATGATCCCCAGAAAATGAGATAACATACCTATCAGAAATTTCAATTATCAGCATAACAAAGTTTATATAGATATCATAACAAGTTCAGGATTCGTAAAACCAAACAAAAGTATACTAGTTCAGGTCAAGATCAAGCACCAAACAAGACTATACACATTCCAGATCAAGCACCCGAACATGTTCAGGTCAAGCATTCCAAACACAGATACACAATTCATAGATATTTTTCATCACAGATACACAATACACAATTCCCCAAAAAAACTACCAGAAGCACCCCAAGTCCACAAAAGATGTGCAATTTTTAATGACAACCACTTGTACATTGCATAAACCAGAATTTGATAAACAAGCAGATAAATCATGTTTCTTAAAGGCATTAAGATCAACCCGCAAGCACATATTGGTGAATTTAAAAGAAAGGAGCCTTAACATGAGCTGTTACACATCTGTGTGGTGATAACGATAGGATTTGCTGCCAAGATCATGTTCACATAATGAAAATTCTAATAACTCCAGCCGCCAACACAGAAGCATGAAAAAAAATGTACATAGCCAATGTGGATCTGAATCTAGGAGGACATCTTTTATTCTTTGAAGTATATATTTGCAGCAGCATCATCAATCATAGTAGCATGAAAAAAACACAAATTCATCCATACAAATCATCAATCACAGAAGCAAGATTTAGCATCCTTCAATCACAAATTCATCCAAACAAATCATCAATCACAGAAGCATGATTTAGCACCCTTCAATCACAAATTCATGTAAGCATGAAAAAAAATCATCAATCTCTTACATCACAGAAGCACTTGAATATGCTTTTTAACTCTAATTTATCAAGATAATAAGGAAGAAGACTAAGGGAGGAGTAGGGAGGGCAAGGGGGATTGCCGGATGCTAACCTTACCTTCACAGGAGCCGGCCGGTGGTGCTCAGGAAACGACGGTAGAGAAGAAGGTGGGGAACGAGGGACTCTAGGGTTTTCGGGGTCGGTGGTGGCGCACTCCAGGGACGGCGGCGGCGAAGTGGAGGACCGGCGGGGGTGCACACGGGGGGGCGGAGGCGGCGCACCAGGTGCCAGAGGCAGCGCACGAGGAGCTGGAGGCAGCGTGCGGTGGAAATCTTCAAGGGGTATTTTTGTTTTGCAAGGTTGGATTCTCATAAGAATCTGCGGGAAGGATGTTTCTCCTTGCTAGTTTATTTTTGAGACAGCTCCTCGTGAGAATCAGAATCAAGTGGTTTTGAGAAGCTATGTGTTTGGTACTGCTCCACGAGATCCATATGAGAAGCTAGAATCTGGAGCTGTACCAAACAGGGTCCAAGCAAGGACGCCCATCAACTCAGTCAAATGGTATAAGTATTCCTTCGTGGGAAACAAAGGGTATAAAAAGCTTTGCACGACAGCCTTGACCTAAGAGCACAAACAGTACCCCTCGCATAGAGCCAAGGGGTACATCATACTCTAGAGTGAAGAGGGTCTAGGAAGGTTTCGCTCCAAGGCCACCTTGTACGGATCGAAGGGGTCAGGACTACTTGTGGACCAAGAGTAGAGATGTGGTGAACCAGGTTCATGAAGGTCCACCGTGCACCAAAGCTATACACAGAAGGGTGTAAAGACTACGAAGCCCCTATAATCATAGAGCATTTTTAGAGGTAATGTTGTAATCTCTTGTACCCCTATAATCATAGAGCATTTTTAGAGGTAACATTGTAATCTTATGTACCTGATGTAACATTATAAATAATATCTCTCTCTCTCTCTCTCTCTGTGAAGAGGGAAGGTGACTCTTAGGAATAAAAAAACATATTTACTCGCACTAGTACCATTTTCCATTTTCCGAAGATCATGGGGTTTTACTCCTTCTCATTGTAGGGAACCCGAAGGTCCCTCCTTTTTTATTGTTTGATCTGTAGCCATCTCCAAGCAGTGGCGGAGCTGAGCCTCGAGCCTCCGGAACAATGGCTGAGACCCAGACTCAAATTTCCACCTGAAATCGATAAACAAAACAAAAAATTTCTATATGAACCAGACAACAAGCTAGACCACGGCTACGCCGCCCGAGGCTTAGCCATGGGCATTACGCCCTGACCCCAAGCACCATGTCACCAACAGCCATCGGTAAATCCACTTATCCAGTCCAGAGATCTCAGACCAGAGCATACAGCTGGCTGCCACCAACCAGTCAGATGCCTAGGACAGCCCGGCGGCCAGTCTGAGGTCTATGCCAACATCGGCTTCTTTCTCCCTCTCATCACAATCACATATCATGTCTCTTCAGTCGCCAAAAAAAGTTGTGCCAATATCGCATGCTGTTCTGTACTAATGTGCAATGTGTTAGTGTAGTACTAACAGTTCAAGAAATCTACGAGGATTGCAAATGCAAAGTACTACAACAATTGACGTGCGGAATTCCGTAAGCGTGGTCGTAAGGTAGGGCACCTTTCCAGCCCAAATGCCCTACAGCTTGACACGAATCATGCCCAGAGAAAACAGCCTGAATCTTTCAGGGGCAAGGTGGCAGAGGCCGTAGCAGAGCAGAGCAGGAGCCGCAGCTTTTGCCCCATACCCCAGTGCAGAAATAAAGCAATTCATGCTAAAAGAAAATGTACTAAATACTAGCATGTGGATATCTTGTTCGTTGGCTTCGACCAAGTAGCATGTGGATTGGAAAGAAAAGAAAAGGAAAAGCCCGACGTTATCATTGGTTTGCAGGAAAGTGTATTCTGCCATGAAATGGTGCGCATTAGGATGTTTCATCATTGTTTGACAGTTGGCACAGAAGCTGCCTGTCTCACCAGCCTTTCTATGCTATTGCAATGCATCAAGAAAACCAATTGTGTTTCCAAGTCCATGACCATCAATGTGATCTTGTAGATAAATTTCTAATGGAAAAAACAAGCGAGGCATACAAGAATAACACACTAGCATTGTGTTCCAACAGTTGCCATAGTGCCAATTGCCAATGACAATACTAAACCAAGCACCGTCGTCAGTCGTCACATCACATAACCATGCCAGTGGCACACACTGTAACAAGGACAAAAAGCACAAACCCCACGAATGGAGTAAAATCTAAGGACTTCTATCTACAATTGTTACCTCTGATCGCATTCTTGGCTCTTTTCCAACCGAAAATCACGCAAACACAAACACACAATGCAAACAAAGAAGCACAGCTTAATGGAAATGAGAAATTACGGCAAGCCACACGACAGCAAGAACACCTGACTCCAAGAATTAACCACGCGAAACTACACCCAGGCCGCCACGCGTCAGCACGCGCATGCAATGATGCGATCACGTAGAAAAGCTGCGGCGGTCACCGGGACGACTCCTCTGGTCGCCTCGCGGCACCGGAGAGCGCGGAGAGCAGGTTCAGGTGGTGGCCCTGCGCCACCGACGCGTACGCCTGCGCCTCCTGCGACGGCGAGAGGCCCCATGCCACGGGCCGCGACGGCTGCAGCGCCTCCCAGAACGACGGAGCCTCGTGGTCCTGGCGCGGGCGCTTGCCGACGAGGCGGGAGGCGGTTGTGGTGGACGGGGCGGAGGAGCAGGAGAAGACGGCGGGGGTGGTGCCGGAGCCCGTGGCGGCGAGGATGGAGGGCTCGGCCTGGCGAAGCAGCCACTCGATGGTCTGGCCGTCGGACTTGAGCCCCAGCTCGCGGGTGAGCTGGAACACGCGTGCCGCGCACACGATCGGCATGCGCACGCGACGCCCGCGCCCGTTCACCTTGCTGTGCTGGTCCTTGCCGCCCTGAGCCGCCCCCGCGCCCGCTTTTCTTGGCGCTGGCACCACCGCGTCCGCGGGCACGGACGTGAACGGCATTGTCATTGGCTGGGGCAGTGACATTGGCGTCGGCGTCGGCATTGCCATGGGCCGGTGGACTTGGAAGGTGGCGGCGTCGCGAGAGGCCATGGCTGGTGGCTTTCGTGCGGGTGGTGACTGGTGAACAGATATGGGGGGAGGTGGTGGGGATAGATAGATAGATAGATAGGGCCTTGTCCTCTTGGTCCCGGGGCGTGGAAAGATTTATAAAGGGGTTTGAGTTTTATTGTTTTTTTTTTTTGCCTACTAATACGTTATAATCGGTACGTTTTTGCTGATTATCAGGTGTCCGATAATTGGTATACGCCTATGGTTATAGAGTAAAGTCATACACATTTTGGAGGTAGATGTCAGAGAAATGCACATTGAACTTACAACACATTAACTTTGCAAGAAATCGTTTTGTCACTTTCTGCTCCGACGAAAATATTTTTTGATGGGGATTTGGACGGAAAAATTGACTTCAATACATCTTAGATTTTGGTTCGTGTGGTTTTAGTCACACAAACAACGCATTAGTAATTCTTACGAACCATTTTTTACTTTCCAGAATCACACAAGCATCTTTTATACCTCCGTTTTTTTAGGAAGACCTCCGGATTTGTTTCGAAGAACAAAGAGATGGATTTTGTTTTTGCCAACAAAAGTGATGAAATTTGAATGCTCTTTAATTTTTTGGCTGATATACATCTGCATTAATTATGAATGAATATGGGGTTTCAGCCTTTCAGAAGTTCTTTATGCAATTACTGGGAAGTAACGGTGCCTGAACTTTAGCACTTTGCTCTAGACTCTACAGTCCACACAGGACATGAGCATTGCAGGGGCGGCTATGGCTCTGTAGCACAGTAGCAGTAGTGGTAGTGGTAGTGGTAGTGTAGTGCAGCAGTGGGCACTGTACACATCGGGCAGGGCACATGGGGAGGGTGATCTGCGTCTGGTACCTCTCACTTTGCTGGGCCCTGTAGGCCTCTAGGCCTTTTACAAACGGGAAACCTAGCTAGCTGCATAGCATATGAATTCATCGGACCTATGCCATCAGGGATACAAGATTATATGATGAGCCATAGCCGGTGAAACAAATAATTGAGCTGCACAGAAGAACTTCCATGATGAAATTGCCCTGATTGCACCAAATCCGAGAATTCGAACCGGGGATGGGGGAGGAGACGATGCCACATCTTTACGAACCGGCCATCGTTAGCTGAATTTTCTTCTTAGGTAAGTTCGGACAATACTTGCATTTGGATTTTTTTTAATAATCTATTTTTTATTTGAATTATATAAATAATACTACCTTAATTTTTTTGTCAGAAATAATCATCAGTCGCCGTACTGTTGGGCGACCTATACCTAGTCGTCCAACTACAAAGCGACAAGAGTTGGAAGTCGCCTGGTAGTTGAGCGACTTGACTAAGTCGCCCAATGGTTGAGCGACTTAGATCAAGTCACCCAACCACTGTGCGGTTTTAAGTAGCAGCTGTACTATTTAATAAATCTGATTGGAATTATTGTGTGTGAATAAATGTTACATTTTGTAGGTGATATATTTAGCAAATCCTGTTGTAGTATGTTGTTTTTTGGGAAATAAAAGGGTGGTGACAAGGTTGGTTGGTCCGTTTGTTATTTTTGTAGAATCTCAATGGTACGAAATTTGTCAGACTCGCAATAATATTTTGTGATCGTCATATGTTGTTGTAGTGCGCTAAATTTCTAAAGAATTTTGTGAGGACGATAGATGTAGCAATGATTCGTAAGTACGAAGGTAAGTGATATTGTGATGCGCTAAGAAATTCATACACAGTGGAGAACTTTGGAGAAATGGTGAAACGATAACAACACGACAGTTGATCCGACAAAGGGTTGCATGGTAAGCAGGCTAACGAACCAAGAATGGTACATGCATGCCTTTAGGGAATTAGAAATACATAGGACATATAGAAGAAGAGGGTCGGACTACTACGTGGACCGGGGCCATTTGCCCTTCCTTGCGAGCTTGACATTGTACTCCTCGCCAGCCGCCTTGGCCTCGACCGCTATTTTCCTCTTTTTCTTGCGCTCCCTCTCGCGAGCCTCGCGCTCCTTGCACCTGCACACCTCGAGATGGGTCTGCGTCTCCCGCCGGATACGTTGGTTGTGCTCTTCAGTGTGGCGCTCCTCCTTCCTCCTCTCGTGGTCTCTGTTGGCATTCCACTCCTAGCATTCGAGAGTCCACTGGTCGTGTGGGTGGATCTCTAGGTCGATCCACTTGCGGTGGCCACATAGCGGATCTGGGTACTACGGGTAGACGGGAGAGGTTGTTAGTGCGTACTTTGAAAGAGAAATGGTAGAGGAACATACTGTAACATGTCCTTAACGGCTGCCGGTAGCGGCTTGTGTCCCAACGGCAGTCAGGATAGTCGCAAGAGTAGTTCGCGCAACCCCAGTAACGCATGCCTAGGCTTAGCCGGTGCTTGGACTTGAAGAACTTGCATCTGTCCTTGCACCAACAGAGGGGCAGTGTCTCCCCCTCGGGCGGGTGTTGCGACGAATGCTCGGTTGAGATGTTGTGGTAGGGGTTGCTGCTATGGGGGTGACGTCATTGCGGGGAGGTGGCCTCCTGGCACGCTCCCTTTGTTCCTCCTGGGCCGCATACTCCCTTTGTATTTCGCGGATCCCCTCCCAGTGCTTGTCCATCTGAGCGAGATTGTGTTGAAGTCTGGATACAGGAAAACCCGCCGTGGAAGGGGTAGTACTTATATGCTGAGTCAGCGCTGCGTACACAACTGAATTGTAATTCGGTTGAAGGAAATTCATGTCCGCGAAGCAATGGCCCTAAGGAGACTCGTTGGGTCACGTTGCTACGCAAAGCTGACTCATCGGGTCACGTCGCTATGCAAAGCTGACTTTTTGGGTAATAAGGCACGGAAAGCAGACCTGAGGAGAAATCATGTGGCAGCGCTGCATCACGTCTCTGCGGGAAGCAGTACCCAGTCGAAGAGCCACAGCAGATACGCCTCGAGGTGCCGTGACATCTGGTTGTCGGTGGGCTCCAAGACCATTCGCTTGACCTACGCACAAACGAATAATTAGTAAGTTCGTCATATGACTAGGATAGTGCATTGCTAAACATGGAAAATATGTAACATACGTACCCGGAACTGTGAAAGCCACCACAAGGGCGAGCCATGCCGTTGTCGCTCCTGGAAGTCGTAGTATGGTGGTGCGAACTACAGCAGGGCGTCGCGCCAGTCGACAGGCGCATCCAGCGGGAAGGCAGGGGTTCCCGTGATAGACAGGCCGAGTAGCAGCGCAACATCCTGCAGAGTGGGGGCCATCTCCCTGAATGGGAGGTGGAAGGTGTGCGTCTCGGACCGCCACCAGTCCACCAGGGCTGTCAGGAGTGACCAGTCGAACGGGAACCGTCGTGGCCGCTTCGGACCGGCCTGGACCTCCCCGTCATCCTCGGCCGGAGCGTCGTCCTCTTTGGTGGCCTCCACCATCCGCGCGAGATGTTGTAGGATCAAGGATAACCGACTAGAGGGGGATGAATAGGAGGTTTTTAAACTTTTTGACTAATTAACAATTTAAGCCAATTAAGAACTAAGTCTAAACTAGATACAATTCTAGCTAAGCAATTCAACACAAGATATAAGCTAGAAATGTAAATACGGAAATAGTAAAGACAAGAAATAGCCACAAATGAGACAATAAAGTTTTTTCCTGTGGTATCGAAGACTTACTGGTGTTCACTAGTCCACGTTGAGGAAGCTTGAACAAATCAAGCCAGCTCCACGAATTAAGCCTTCCCTCGATCACTATTGGTTGTTGTTCCTCCACTCCGGAGATGGCGAACACCAAGCCACTCACAATCTTGGCACCAGGCCTCTTCACAATCTTCTTGAAGAGATCACCGTACTCCCACCGCCAAGCCATCTAGGTGTTTGGCAAAACACCAAGAGTAATAAACCGATGCAAAACACCAAGAGTAATAAACATATTACCTTCACTTGACGGTACTCAAGTGCAAATGGATCAACTAGAATGAATGAATGCACTTGAATTGGCTCAACTACCTAACAATGAATGCACAGGAGTTTTTGAGGTGTTGGAATGATGCTCAAGGCACTAAGGATATTAAATGTGGTCTCTTCTTCTGTTCTTGAGCAGGTGGAGGGGTATTTATAACCCCCCCCACAACAAATACGACCGTTGGGAGATAAATCCCAACTTTTCAGCAAAATGCGGTACTACCGCCAACCAAGGTGCGGTAGTACCGCATCCCACCAACCGCTCCGTAATGGCTATAACAGGAGCATTAGTACTCCCTCTGACATAGCTGTTTTAAACGCGGCGCAGTACTACCGCCAACTATCATGTGGTACTATCATTGAGGCCGGTCGAACCGTACATTGGAGCGGTACTACCGTTCGCAGGGTTTTCAATTTCAGCCGAAAAGGTGCTTCTCTGGATTTTAAGTACCGCCATCTAGAAAACGGAACAACCGTAGCGCGGTAGTTCCGCCACTAAATCTCGGTACTACCGCACCATGCAAGAGACTAGGACCAGCTTACCCAATCAATCTTGCCACGTGGATGGCTCAGATGTATTGGGCCGTTCGGACCGCTGTTTTAACCGCACAATTCAAGGTACATTCGGACGGTCCGAACGTGCACCGGTAGTACCACCAAAGGAAATACGATCATACCGCAAAGCGGTAGTTCCGCCAAGTATTCTCCAGTACTACCGATCCAAGGGAGAGGCACTAAACCGAAACAGTGTTGCTTTGGTTTTTACGTACTGCCAACAAACAAACGGAACGACCGGGTTGCGGTAGCACCACACCACGAGCCGATCATACCACTGAGCGTCTAGAGCAACATGGTCCGATCGGACTGAATACGTAGACAGCTCAGATTCATTGGGCCGTTCGGACCACCGTTTTAACCGCACGATTGGGTTACTTTCGGACGGTCCGAACGTCCCCCGGTAGTACCGCCAAAGGAAATGCGATCATACCGCTAAGCAGTAGTTCCGCTAGTAATATGACCATAATAGATATTGCATTTCAAGATAATATCATAAACATAACAATAACCAACAAGTTCAATAAGATAGCAACTATTACAAGCACATAACATTAACAAGTTCATCATTCAACAAGAGGACATAACACATAAGTACATAGAGTATGATAATATAAACAAAAGCGTTGCTCCCCCTAGATCTTTCTCCTATGCTTCTCTTCTTGCTTCTCCCCCTTTGGCATCAAAGTACCAAAAAACATATCAAGCTACTGGATCCTAAGGAGGAAGAGTTGCTGAATCCTGAAGAGGAACAGGAGCTGAATCCTGAGGAGCTGAAGCCTGAGCTTAAGGAGGTGGAGCTTGAGGAACAAGAGCCTGAGTAGCTGGGGCTTGAGGAGGAACAGCTAGAGTAGAGGAAGTAGAAGCCCCTGGAGGTGGAGGAGGACGACGAGTTTAGCACTGAGGAGTAGTCATAATCCGCTCCATAGATTCAACACTTTCGGCTGTCACCTAGCTTTGTTGTGAGTCTCATTCTCAAATTCTAGCTGCAGTCTTGTCCTCATCTCTATTTGAGTGACCTTAAGTCATGTGCATTATTGAGGATCAACTGTTGATTGTTGAGAATCTGTGCAAGTGTCACCTGACCCTGAGCATCACTTGCGGCTGCCTCCTCTGGAGCATCCTCTCCTTGCTAACCTCGCCGAATTGGAGGACCTTCTCGTGGCTTGTATGCCTTTATGAGTAGAGCCCAATCCTCCCTGATACTCAATTTGCTAAGTATCAAAGTCATAATGTAGGGAGCATAGTAAATCCTTTTGACCTTATCATTATTTGAATTAGCTATGCCCCTAATAATGACTTCCAGCACATCAAATTTTCTTCCATGCATGATGTTGTCAATAATATTCCAAGCATGTCCTCTCACTGCATCAAAGTTTCCACTTTTAGGAAAAATGGTATGATTAATAATTCTATTAATCAGACTAGGAATGGGCTTGAGATCATGTATCTTCCCTGGGGTATACCTGACAGCTGGATCATAAAAGTCAGTCCAAGCAGGAGCAAGCAATGTAGAACTGTCATAGAGCTTCTCCCATGTGCTAGATGGTGTTCTCAAAACACGCTCAAAATCTGCCTTAGTGCACTCCACACATCTGGTCACTGTCATCCATTTCATCATTGAAAGATCTAGAGACACATGCACAATGGCATAGAACTGTCTTATGATCTCCTCATCGTAGTCATTCTTTAGAGCTACGAGATCATGAAGACCGACTTGCTGAAACATCCGGTACACACCATTATACTTGTCCAAAGAGTTGATGTGTTGATATTTTATCCACTTATGATCTGCAAAATTTCTGTGATGTCCATACAGCTGCTCATAGACTTGCTCTAGAAATTTTGTTGGAAATCTTGGATTCATGGAGTTTGAAGGGAAGAGGTACTGATTTATGTGTCGCTTGATGGCAAACTCATCAGCTGAAATCATCCTTAAATCATCCTGAGGCTCTTCTGGCTCTCTTATTTCCTCATCTGATCCTGCTAGATCTTCTGATTCTGTTTCAGATTCATCTCGAGACGAATTTTCCTCATATTCTAGTTCATCGACTGTGGGACCTTTCCCTCTGTCTTGCACTGCTTTTTGTCGCACTTCTGGAACTTCTTCAGCCTGAGCAGGAGCTACCGGAGGCTGGGATGAGGAGGATTGACCTCTACCGGCGCCGACGGACTTGCGAGTGGCAATTCTGGTCCTTGGCATCTTTATACAGAGAGGATAGGTTACAAAGAGTTCGAAAGATCGGATATATATATATATATATATATATATATATATAGATAGATAGATGGATAGATAGATAGATATATATATAGAGAGAGAGACAGAGAGTAATAATTCAATATATAATTAATATTGTAACTTCACCTCCAAACTAGATTTTTTTTTTACATTTTGGAATTTTCAACAGATAACAAAGTTTTTCTAGTAGCAGAGGTAGGCTACTATCTCCGTCTTCAATACTTCGTAGGCGGCGGCGTTGGGGGCGGACGGTTCGTGATCGAACAAAGCGTGAAATGCGTCCACCCGCTGACGCGCTCGTTCGAGTGTCTCCCGAAGACCCTCGGACTGTTGACCCAAGAAGAATTGAGCCCATAGGCTCTCTTCCCTTGCTTGAGGGGTCTCGGCCTAGTCGACTCGGTCGTTTGCCGCCTGGATTAAGCAGTCTAAGTGATGGCAAGCCTCTTGGAGACGTGCAACGTCGTTTTGGAGGACCACGTCGATGACGCGGTAAACTCGCCGAAAGTGGGAGATCACCCGGAAGACGCGGCGGAGGAGGATGTCAAGACGGCGGAAGGTGGTCGTCACCTGCTCCGGCAAATTCTCGAACGGAGGAGTGAAGACACTGTTGAAACAGTGTTCTTCCGCAGCACGGTTCAACGTACAGCGAGAGAGGTGCTCGTACAGTGTGACCAGGTAGGTCATCAATGCTAGTGACAAGGAAACAGAAGAGGCAGCCATTTCTGTTTTTTTTATACAAGTACTAGATCATCTATATGTGGGGATGATCATTTTTGATGGCGGATGATCATTTTTATAAAACAAGGAATAAATTCGGAGTGTGAGACGAAGAGACGCATTGGGGAGCCGAAGCGGATGCGACGAAGAGACGTGCGCATCGGCGATGAAGAAACTCATCGGGCTTCAACTGGGAGCTGTAGTGATATTATCGCAGACGGTTATTGTTAAGAACCGTCTGTGATGTTTCACAGACGGTTCTTTGTTGAAAACTGTCTGTGATATGTAGAATTATCACAGACGGTTATTAACCGTCTGTGATAATTCACATACGGTTTTAGCTATGAACCGTCTGTGATATTACCTCTTCACGAGCGCTTTTAGCGCGAGCTATAGAATACGCATTTTATCTAAACCAAAACCGCTCGTGATTGCATATATCTGAGCGGTTTTGATCAACCGCCTATGATGAGGCGACCAGTATTAGCATTTTTGTAGTAGTGAATATACATGGACCCTGTCCAGGTGGGTTGCCCGGTATACACGGGTATCACCATTTTCTAACAAAATATTATGTAATGACTACAAAGCTTTTAGTAATATGTTCACAAATAATTAAAACTTATTAACCGATGTTAGTAATTATTATCATCAACACTCCATAAAATTAAGTTATTTTCAGTAATTAAATGTGTGAAGCAATCGCCCGATTGAGAAAAAATGCAACTAATTATATATAAATATTAAGTATCATCTTAATACAATATTTACAACACCTCGTTTACCTAACCCTAATATTTATTTAGCAAATAATTGCTTAATAGTCTAATCTTTACCATCACTACTACACCCCTACACAAATTTTCTAGCTTCGCCACTGATAATATGACGCTACACGGTACGCAGCTAAAGATTTTTCTAATTAACCTACCATTATTTCATTTGCTAACAATATGTCAATACACATGATGTTGCTTGCTAACCTACCATGGTTTCTAAAATACACGCATACAAAATATTGCTAGAGACTCACCGTGATCGTTATCGATGCGAAGACACTTTCTTTCCCCCTCTCCCTCTCCTCTCTTTTCCTCTCCCTCCTCTCTTTCTCTCCTCTCTTCTCGCCGTCACTTTCTGGAAACAAATGGCGACTGTTCATGGCCGGCCGCACGCGCACGGTTATATAAGCGCCCCTAGTCGCCAAACGATTGGGTGACTAGGGTTCAGTGTTGAGCGATTGGTGTCCTAGTGGACCTAGTCGCTCCACCGTTCGGCGACTAGGACCACGTCGCTCTACCGTATCGCGACTTGGAGACAAAAGGTCCAGTTGCCCCACGGTTAAGCGACTTGGACATCCGTCGCTCACCCATTGGGCAACTAGGCTAAGTCGTCCAACCGTAGAGCAATACGTGATTATTTCTGACAAAAAATAAAGTAGTATTATTTCTGTCATTCTAAATAGAAAATAGATTATTAAAAAAATTCCTTGCATTTGCATAGATGTTTGCACTCTGTTAGATGGCGACCAAGCTGCATAGGAGTAGGTCATTTTCACCCGAAAAGCCACACTATACGCAGAACGAGACCATTGTTAAGTCATTTTCAAACAAAAAGGCCAGGGGATGCCCATGCAGCTTATGGTGTGATACTGCCGGCGATTATCCACGAAGGAATAGTCCCTGCTAAATCTGCACTAAAAGTGCAGGGAGTAGTAGCAAGCAGGGACGAAGCATGGCGTCCGCCAACCTAGGCCGTGGCCTATCCAGCATTTCAGAAGAAATAATAATAGTAGTAGTAGTATGTATGTATATAGTCTACAACCTGTTATGAATACCGCTTGTAGTCATTACGAGGCCAATGGGCCAATATATATACAAGTACAGGGTGATATATATGCAAGAAACCCTTTATACAACGGGGATAATACATATACATGCAACACATCTAACAGCCCCCTCAAACTTATGGTGGATCAACAACATTAAGTTTGAAGAGATAGTAGATGTCTTTGAGCTCTGTCTGCGCTTTTGTGAAGAAGTCTGCACTTGAAGTTACGAAGGCACATCTTCAAGAGCAACAATCTGTCTGTGCACTGTCCGCATGTAGGAATCATCAACACCAATATGCTTTGTAAGCTCATGCTTCACTTTGGATTTGTAGCAATGCTAATAGCCCTCAGATTATCGAGACGAAAGAGGAGTGGGTCTTTGAAGCGAAACACCAAAATCCTCAAGTAACCACTGTAGCTAAGTAACCTCCATTGTCAACAAAGCCATAGCTCGCAACTCGACCTCGGCCTCGAGCAATCTTGTTCTGCCTTTTAGTCTTCCAAACAATGAGAGAACCACCAAGAAAAACACAATAGGCAGAGAGAGACCGGATCGAGTGATCACTAGCCAGTGGCATCGAGAATATGCTTGAGTCAGAAGAGCCGGGGCGAGGGAAAAACAAGCGACAGTGATGGTTCCACGAAGATATCGTAGAACACGAAGAAGATGACTATAGTGGAGCTGAGTGGGAGTAGAAACAAACTGACTCAAGATATGCACATGGTACGAAATATCAGGATAAGTGACACCCAGATAAACAAGACTCCCAACAAGGTGACAATAGCGAGTAGAATCAGCAAGAGGCTCACCATCAGTGGGCCGAAGATGAACATTAAGCTCCATAGGAGTCTCAACGGTGTGCTGATCAGTAAGAGAAGCACGATCAAGAAAATCCTGAATATACTTTTCTTGGGATAGATAGAAGCCCTCAGGTGTAGGAGTAACCTCAACCCCAAGAAAGTAGCGAAGAGGACCCATATCAGACATGAGAAACTGCTCATTAAGACGCTCATTCACAAAGGTGATGTACTGAGGATCATCTCCAGTAATGAGCATATCATCAACATATAAAAGGAGAAGCGTCCGACCACGAGGCGATGTGTGAATAAAGAGAGCAGGATCATGAGCACTGGCAGAGAAACCAGCTGTAGTGACAAGAGAAGAGAAACGATCAAACCAGGCACGAGGAGCTTGCTTGAGGCCATAAAGAGATCGGCAAAGGCGACAAACCATACCCTTAGGAACAGAATACCCCGGTGGTGGCTGCATATAAACCTCTTCACGCAACTCACCATTGAGAAAGACATTCTTGACATCAAGCTGAGAGATGGACCATACCCGAACAGACGCCACAGTAAGAAGAGTGCGAACAGTTGTCATGTGAGCCACAGGAGCAAATGCCTCATCATAATCACGGCCATGCTCTTGTTGAAAACCACGTGCCATAAGACGAGCCTTGTAGCGCTCAAGAGAACCAACAGAGCGGGTCTTAATCTTGTAGACCCACTTGCACGTGATAGGAGTAACACGCGCGGGAAGAGGAACAAGATCCCACGTGCCAGAATGCTCAAGGGTAGCAATCTCCTCTACCATCGCATGCTGCCACTCCTGATGAACAGCAGCATCACGATAAGAAGTCGGTTCGGCAAGAGCCGCTAAACAAAAGCGCGTAGGAGGCCGAATAGACTGACGATCACGAAGAGCATATCTAGGAGAGGCTGAAGAAGATGAACCATCAGAAGAAGATGACGCATCAGAAGAATCCTCAACTCGCGGACGACGAGTGTAGTAGAGAGGATAAGAAGGACAAGGGCTAGGAGGAGCCTTTGGAGATGGTGGCGGTGGCGAAGGAGGCAGTGAAGGAGGAACTGAAGAGGCCAAAGGTTGTGATGGAGGTGTGGTGACTATGGGGGTGGCAGGAAAAGTCAGGAAAGAAAGTGGTTCAACAAGAGATGCTAGAGTGGTAGAAGGAGAAGGACGAGGGTAGAAAGGACGAGACTCATCAAAAGTGACGTCCCGAGAAACCCGCATCCGTCAGCCAACAGGGTCCCAACAACGATATCCCTTATGCTCAGCACTATAGCCCAGAAAAACACACTCCACGGACTGAGTGATCAACTTAGTGCGCTCACGAGGGGCCAGAAGAACATAGCACACACACACACCCAAAAAGGCGAAGACTAGAATAGTCAGGAGTTTTGCCACAAAGACGCTCAACTGGAATCCCACCTCAAGAGCGTAAGAAGGTCAATATTAATCAGAAAGTGGCGAGAAAGCAAACCTCGGCCAAGTGTGGTGGGACAAAGAAGCAAGCATAAGAGCACGGGCCGCTCAAGAAGATGACGATGCTTCCGTTCAGCCACACCGTTCTGGGCATGAGCACCAAACAAGAAAAACGTGAGAGAGTGCCCCGCCCAAGAAGAAAACCACGAAGAACTCCTGACAAGTACTCCCCAGCAGAGTCAGCACGAAAGACACGAATAGAAGAATCAAACTGAGTACGGATCATGGTGGCAAAAGTCTTGTAGATGGATAAAACTTCACTACGAGATGACATAAAGTATATCCATGTGTGGCGAGAAAAATCATCAATAAAAATGATATAATATTGATGACCTCCTTTCGAAACGAAAGGAGCTGGACCCCACACATTAGAATGAATAAGATCAAAAGGACGCTGTGACACTGACTCACTGGAAGGATAAGGAAGTTGAAGCATTTCTGAAGCCATAATCGACAATTTTGAGAAACATGACCGCATTACGCACCCTAAAAGACCACGACGAAGTAAAGAAGATAGATGCGACCCACAAAGATGTCCCAAACGATGATGCCACTGAGCAAAAGATGCAGTGGAGGATGCAGCAGAAGCAGCGGCGACAAGACTGGCACGGGTAGCGGAAGGAAGATGAAGCCAATCAAGCTCCCAGAGATGCTGTGAGTCACGGCGGCGAGGGCCAGTACCAACCAGAGTCCTCGTGCGTCGATCCTGAACACAACAAGAATCAGAATCGAGAATAACACGACAACCATTGTCAGTGAGTTGACTGGCAGATATGAGCTGCATGGTTAGTTTGGGAACATGAGAAACAGCAGGAATATGAAAAGAGGAATTGGAAAGAGTGCCTCGTCCTGTGACCGAAAGAGATGTACCATCTGTTGTCTGAACAGTGATAGGAGCAGCTAAAGGATGAATGGAAGTGAGACTGGTGGAATCAGGTGTCATATGAAAGGAAGCACCGGAGTCAAGAATCCAAGGTGATATACCTGAGGAAGAAGTAGAAGGTGGTCTCTCAATAGAAGACTGTTCAGCAGAACCAACAGAACCGGACGGTGCAAGAGCAAATGCGACCGACGCAAAGAAGGTGTGAAACTCCCGAGAATCGAAACACTAGAGCTCCTCTGAGAGGAGGGGCCGCCAGTGCCCTTTGGAGGATGGCCACCACGATGTAAATCCTTCTTCTTCTTGTAGCGAATCGTGCTCGATGTCCACCTTGTTGCAATAAGTGCAAGTGTACCCTACCAACAACAAATCCATCGTGAAGGCACCACCGGTGAAGGAGGAGCCGAGACGAAGCGAGTGTAGAAACCGGAGGAGCCGCCAGAACCAAGGAAACGACGGTGATAAAGAAGAGATCCAAGCAACACGAAGACGAATCTCTCAAGACGAGCAGCGGCAAGGGCCTCCAACAAGGTCACACGAGGGTGGCGTACAAAGAATCGAGCACGAAGTCCGCTCATACTCAAATGAGATGAGTCAAGAAGTCATAGATACGACGAAGCTCCAGGTGAGACTGCTGATGCTGACAGCACTGACACATGTGACAAACATCCGGTCCTAAAGAGTCAATATGACACCATACCGCGGACAATTGGGCATAGAATTCATCCACAAGCAGCATCTCCTGCCGCAGCGGATCGCTCCCGACGACAATGAAAAGATACAACGAATCACCAGACGGTTCGTAGCGATTGCGCAAATGTGTCCACATCAACTGTGCTGAAGCCAAACCAACCACATCCCCAGTGAATTGCACCTCCATGCTAGCAACCAAAATAGCAGAGGCACGAGCATCTTCATCAATCCATGTCTTGTAGGTAGCCCATTGAGTCTGAAATGTCTCCGTAGCATCCTCAAAAGACTCAGATGCCTTTGTACGAGTATCTTTGGAAGCATCCTTCGGGAGTACAAGCTCAACAGGCGGAGCAGGGCGAGGTGGACAAGACAACTCGCTAGTAAGAAACTCCTAAAGACGCTGACCACGCATGTGGAGGCGCATATGCTAAAACCAGTCTCGAAAATTGAGACCATCGAAGATCACCGGGCAACGAGGAACGGAAACAGTGCCCATTGGCAGGCGGCGCTGGATGGCACAACGACCAAGGCAACAAAGTCGAAGTCTAACAGGTGGCACTGGACGGCGCGGCGGTTAGAACAACGTATATATATCCTTTTTTTCCTTTTTTTCTGTTTTTTTCCCTTCTTCGGGGACCTCTTTGGGCGACTGGGCCCAGCTACTTGCTAGAAAAAGGCCGAGTGGAGGCCGGCCTTCTCGGCCTGCTTCAAAATCGGTGCGCACGGGAACCCTAGTCCCAAGCCGTGGCGGCGAGGTCGACCGAGCGGCAGAGCCGAGCGCAGTGTCAGCGCATGGCGGCCTTAGCGGCTTAACGGCGACGGCAGCAGCAGCTGTGTCTCGGCATCATAATCCAAACGTGCTCCTGCGGCGGCGGCGGCTCCCTGAAAGCGACTCTTGATCGGCGACGGAGAGGAGAAGTGTCTCCCCAAGCGGCGACGGTAGTGGCAGGACTGGTGGCGATGACGCCGGGTGAATCCGGACGACCCGAATGGAAGTCGACGACGAGCACGCGCGGGGGCTTGAGGCGACGACGGGCGGATCGACGAATCCACCCAAGCAAGCCGATTCCCCGAAGCCCGTCCCCGATCTGTTCTTCCCCGAGATGAATCCGGACGTCGACGACGAAGTCGAACCGGTCAGCGACGGTGACCGGGTGACGAGTGGGCAACGGGCGATAAGCCGGGCGAAGCAGACGAGCTCGATCGGCAGCGAGCGGTAGATCGAAGAGGATCTAGGCAACGGATAAAGACGTCGACGATCCAGCAAAGCCAAGCGGCGGCGGGCAACTTATCGAAACCCTAGGTATGGTTCTGATACCATGTTATGAATACCGCTTGTAGTCATTATGAGGCCAATGGGCTAATATATATGCAAGTACAGGGTGGCATATATGCAAGGAACCCCTTATATAACGGGGATAATACATATACATGCAACACATCTAACACAACCGACTTAATTTGGTTATATCAAGTTCATCTAGAAGACTCATTGTTGCTGCCTGCTACTAGTTATGTTCCTACTTAGCAAGAAACGATTTCAATCGTGTGGCAACGAAGCATGGAAGCAGCAGATGAGGCACTGGTGCGTCGCCGGCTCACTGCGGGCGGGCTGGTGGTGACGACAGATGCACAACCGATGATCGAAGAGCCAAGTTTGTGCGCCGCGTAGGGAGTGCAACCAGTAGTGAGTAGTGTGCTACTGAATTTGCTTTGCTCTTTGATCCCCTTAAGATTTTGCCCAAGCTTCGTCACTAATAACAAGTTGAGTAGTAGTGGTATACATACATGTGGTTTTGGAATTTTTGGTCGAAATTGCGAGTTTTCGTTTGGTATTTACAGAAATATCAGTTTGCAAACGGTATTGGTAAAAATAGCGCCCTACCGCACGGCCGCCGTGTGACAAGGCCTCCCCGGCCGCCACGTTGCCCGTTGTCGCACGGGCGTCGTGCGGTGAGATTTTTTTAAAAGAAAAAAGCTCGTCCGGAGAGAGAGAGAGAGTGTGTGTGTGTATAAACCCATTGCAGATGGTCAGCTGCATCTTGAACAAGATCACAGCATTTCTTTTTCTTTTTAAAAAATAATTTAAATAAAATTTTCATGTGAATTTTTAAATATAGCAAATGAGCTCCAAAAATTATGAATTTTTTTGTGAAGCCTCCTGACACAGTTTACTTACTTGTGTATTTTTTCAAAATTTTATCTGTTCTGAATTTTTCTTAAAAATTCATTTAAGTATACTATTTGTAGGAATTTTTTAATATAGAAAATGAGGTCTAAACGTTATGAATTTTTTTAAAAGGCTTCTTAGTGGACTTGATTGTGTAATGTTTTTTAGAATTTTATATTTCTGAAAATGTCTCAAAAATTGAGGGTTTAGGTCTAAAAAATTAGAGTTTTAGGTTTTGGAAATTAGAGCATCATGATTTCATGTGACTTAGAATGTGTAAAGTTTACTACCACATGGACCACTCTGGGTGCAGCAACATTGCTATAGCAGTAGTGACAGAATTTGAACTCTCATAGTAGTACTAATCATACTACTATTATTTAGATTTTGGGTACCATACTATTTTCTTTCGCTCCGAGTAGTACTAATCATACTATTATTATTTAGATTTTGGTAGTGAATAACATGGCCCATGTCTTTGTTCTTCACCCAGTAAGATTGCTATAGCAGAGTGATCCATGTGGTAGTAAACTTCACACATTCCAAGTCACATGAAATCATGAAGCCCTAATTTCCGAAACCTAAAACTCTAATTTTCGAGACCTAAACCCTTAATTTTTTTTCTTAAAAATTCATTTAAGTATACTATTTGTAGGAATTTTTTAATATAGAAAATGAGGTCTACACATTATGAATTTTTTTTAAAAGGCTCCTTAGTGGATGTGGATATCATGGGGATATGCCCATGATCTTAGGATGATGAAACAATTGGCAATGTAGCTTTTGGTTTGAAGTTTCATGTGTTTTTGACAAAGTTTCAGATCTGTCAGTCACGGCCCCGACCCCAGCTTTTGTGTGAATGTTGATTTAAGTGCGAATCGATTTTGGGATAGGTCATATCCATGTTTGTTAATGCATATGTGTTGCATATTGCATGTTTGGGCTAACGTGGGTCAAGTTGTGAAGAACTTGTTCCGGATTCGTGTTTGCTCGTCTATTGTCAGCAGCGGCTTGTAGGTCAATGACGGTCAATCCGAGAGGATCGGACTAAGCTTGGAGAGTGAGGTCCGTAACGATCATGGATGCCGGGTGAGGTCAAGTGACTCAAGCGTGGCGCAGAATGGATAAGGATGACCGAACGGGCGGCCATGGTCGTCGGTTGGATCAGCGGCGAGTCGTTCTGAAGTGCTCGCCGCGCCAGGGATCCGGACGGAGAGACTTAACGACATGGAGCCGTTGATCAACCTATACGTGGCGAAGCAGGCGATTGCTTCAACTAGATTGGACTCGGTCTTCGGAAAAGATCGAGAAGGGGTATTTTGGTAATTTTACCAAATACCATCTTGGTGACCTTTTGACTAAGCCGTGGCGCGGGTCGGTGTATGGTGAAGCGGTTTAGGTCAATCGATGATGAAGACGACGCTTTAATTTGCGTACGTGTGTGTTCCGTTGATGTTGGGCCTTAACGGAAGCCCGTTAGATTTTTAGGGTTAGGGTTGCCCTATAAAAAGAACTGTAGATAGAATATTCTGTTAGGGGGCTGCTTTTGAAAAATCTGGAGAGCCTCTGTGTGGTGGCCTCCTGTAGACCACAAAGAAAATCTGGAGCATGACGGCGCCCCCAATTGAGGCGTCTGTAGCGGCGGCCGTTTCGACGTGCAGCTCTGTCCAAAAAAAAATTGTGGCAGCAATCAGTGATCCTGTGATTTGTTTATTGCCTTCGTGCTGTAGCCGATTTTGCTTTTCATCTGTTTAGTTTTATCTCCTGCTGGCTGCCTTCTTTTATTGACCGAAACAGTTTTGCTGCTTGCATTTGTTAGTGCTTGAAATCGAATTCCTGTGCCGGCGGCCTGTGCCCCAAAAAAAAATCTGAGAGCCCCGGCGGCCTCTGTGCGCTGGTTGAAAAAAAGCGAGAAGATTGAGGCGGCGGCTGGTGAGCACCTGAGTGCCGCGTCTCTGTATCCCCTCAGAAAAATCTGTTCGATCTCGTTTTTTTTTGTTCGGCTGTTTTTCATTTGATGCGACCAGGTTGCCCCTGTAGATCTAGGCGGCGGCATTTCCCTGTGCGCAGATTTTGGGCGGTGGCGGCGGCTTGCAGCGCCTGGGAGAGCTTGTGCTTGATTCTTGAGTTGAGTAAAGTGCTTTGCTTTTCCTTTGAATCGATCTAGATCTTGCCGGCCTGTTTCCTTTTGCTGTTTTTCCCTGTGTGCAGAAATTAGAGCCGGCGGCGGCGCTGCTCTGTATTAAAAAAAAAGGGAAATTTTTTCTTAGCGGCGTTGTGCTGTGTTGGTTTGATTGTCAGGCTACCATCTGATCAATTTTCTGTTTCGGTAGTTTACTGTATGAGTTCTATTTTTGTTTCATCTGCTCAGTGATGCGAGTACTGGCTTGATTGGGGGCAGCGACTGAGTGCCCGGAAACTGGAGCTGGCGGCGGCAGCTTGAGGTGTTGAGTTTTTTTATTGCTTTGATCTTGGCGGCGTCTTGTCTACCCTGTTGTGGCCGGTAGAGAGAGGAGTTTGCAGCGGCTTGTTTACTGTGTCCGAATCAGTTTGGGTTTCCTTGGCTGCTGATTCTTGTTGCTGGCAGTTCGTTTTTTCTTGAGCGGTTTCTTTGGTGTTTGATGTTGACGACTGCCGTTTCTCTGTGAGTGCTGCCATCAATACGTGTGAGGCTCGGTTTTAATTCCCAGCTGCAGTGGCTGTTTTTAATGATTCAACTGAGCTTTGTTCTTTTGTTGCGGCACATCCTGCGAGTAAGGTTCTGATTGCTTCTGGCTGCAATGCATCATCTACATGGGTGCGCAAGATACTGGGGCTGGCCAGTAGGTTGCTGTGTCTTGATTTATTTCTTTATTGCATCTAGTGTTGTTCTGTTCATCTCGTTTTTACAGTAAGCTAGTTAGTCCTTACATATCTTCTTGTGCGGCTGCGAGATGTTTTTAGTCTTGTGCTTTGGGGTTTGATCGAATTCAACACAGGTTATCTGCTGTGCCTGTATACAGATCTTCATAGCTTTTATAGCTATTGGAGTGAAAGTAGTGTTGAGTTCGATCGAGGTGAAAAATAGAGAAAACGCTTATTCACTCCCCCTCTAGTCGCCTTTCCGGTCTTACAGTGGACTTGATTGTGTAATATTTTTTAGAATTTTATATTTTTGAAAATGTTTCAAAAATTGAGGGTTTAGGTCTAAAAAATTAGAGTTTTAGGTTTCGAAAATTAGAACATCGTGATTTCATGTGACTTATGTGTGAAGTTTACTGCCACATGGACCACTCTGGGTGCAGCAACATTGCTATAGCAGTAGTGACAGAATTTGAACTCTCATAGTAGTACTAATCATACTACTATTATTTAGATTTTGGGTACCATACTATTTTCTTTCGCTCCGAGTAGTACTAATCATACTATTATTATTTAGATTTTGGTAGTGAATAACGTGGCCCATGTCTTTGTTCTTCACCCAGTAAGATTGCTATAGCAAAGTGATCCATGTGGTAATAAACTTCACACATTCTAAGTCACATGAAATTATGAAGCTCTAATTTTCGAGACCTAAAACTCTAATTTTCGAGATCTAAACCCTTAATTTTCGAGATATTTTTAGAAATATAAAATTCTGAAAATTATTACACAATTAAGTCCACTGTGTAAGGAGTCTTTAAAAAAATTCATAATTTTGGACCTCATTTTCTATATTAAAAAAATCCTACAAACAGTATACTTAAATGAATTTTTGAGAAAATTCAGAACGGATAAAATTTTAAAAAAATTACACAAGCAAGTAAATTGTGTCAAGAGGCTACACAAAATGTTTTATAATTTTTGGAACTCATTTGCTATATTTAAAAATTCATAAAAAATATTTTAAAATATTTTTAAAAAAAAGAGAAAAGGGAAAAAATCTACACTTGCGGCAACAGTTTTTTTTTTTTTATATATATATGTATAAACTCTCCTGAAGAGCTTTTTTCTTAAAAAAAAAACTCACCACACAGCAGCAGGTGACGTGACAGCCGGGAAGACCCTGCCACACAACGATCGTGCGACAAGACACTATTTTTACAAATACCATTTGCACACTGCTATTTCTGTAAATACCAAACAAAGACTCGTCATTTCAGCTAAAAACTCTCTGGTCGTGGACATGTACACAGCACAGGTGTACATACACGTCGCTTGTACCCTTGTACCTGTGCTGCCTATATGTGTGTGGAGTTTTTTTTTGGGGGTGGGGGGAGCTGGATCCCAGGCTGGACCACCTGGGGGTGGTTCCGCATCATGTCCGTGCAAAACCACACGCCAAAGAAGAGCTATTTGTGATCCTAGATATTTATAGTATTCAAACAACTAATTACATAGAAAAAAGAACGCTTCTAAGCTGTGCTTTGTGAGATTATAACCGACCAAGTTACATGGTAGTACACATCAAATGTGTTATATTGATAATATGAATCATGATACTCTGTTGCCTGTATCTGTAGTCTGTACACAAAAGATCACCAAGCGAAGGATCATTTTTTTTCTATATGTACAGGTACAGCCAATGCACATGCAAATTTACATTTTACATGTTGCTGGCACGAGATGATCCTCCGAGAGAAAGAAAAGAAAAAGATCGTATTTGATGAGCTGCACAGATTATTCAGATGTCCTTGCCTCATCGTTTTCATCAAGCAATGGCCTGATGTTTGATCTCTCGACGGCAGGAAGACCATGCTCGCTCTGTTCGTTGAAACGATCGACGCTACGGACAAATATGCCTGCACAGAGAGAAAAAAATTCTCAACTTCAGTTTAAGTATTACGAATCCACACCACAATGCAGTACTTTACTTCTGGACGTCCAACATTTATACGTTTCTGTTCATTTGGTTATAGTAAACAAACAACGTACATTAATTACTGTACCCTCGGAAAAAGACTTCTAGATACCACCAATCTTCCTCCACCCTCAAATTTCTCGACTACATCATTCCATGCCCATAATCTGCGATTTCATTGCACTGGACTCACTGTAACTGTTCTATTGGCTGTAACAAGGCTAAAAGATTTGCTACAGAAGGGGGCTGTAAAATGCTTCAGAACCTTGAGGTAGCAAATTTTGTTCGGTTGCGTGGTCAATCTACACATGTTTTAAGGCAGTGTAGTGGCTCAGGCAAAGAATGGTTTAGTTTCAAAGTAAACATGAATTTGACCTTTTGGTGGGATCTGAGTCTCATCAGGTTGAAACAACATGATTCTCCTAGAGTGGCATGATTCATGTAGGTTTTTAATTAGTATGTGAAAACAGAACACAGAGCCTAGACTTTATGAGATTAATTATTATACTAAGAGAACGTACCAACAAACCAAAATACAGCTGCAATCAAGAGGATGGATGTCAATGCAAGCGCTGTTGCTCTCCAGTTATTAATTTTGTCCTGCATCCGAGTTCAAACAGTAAAACCATAAGCTAAGAAACTACAATGCAGCAATACTGAGTATCACCATCCAGGTGGTGTTGGATGAAATTCAAACGCTACAATGCATCCAATATGACAACAATTCATGTAACAGAATAATTGCGCTACAAGGGCCAATCTCTATAAAATGAAAAAAATGGATCTATCATTCGTCATGTAGTGGGCAAATGGGCAATTAAGTTGCTGAACAAGTCATTTTTTTACTATAATACAACATGAATAAACACAAAGAACAAGTACCTGAAGAAGCCCAACAAGAGGTGAAGAAGGCACGTCACCAAATATATGGATTGAAACAGTGGACATAGCCATTGACAATGGCCGCAAACTTGGTTTCACACAATGAAGGCATACGTAGTTTACTGGTGCCTGCGAGTTAAAAGAATATGTGCATAACTAAACTGGGTAATAAGTATATGTGCAGAACTTAACTAGGTACATGTGTGCATTTACCATATATATTAAAATGCTTATCGGCATCAGAAGTGCATAAACATACGAGCAAGTTTGCATTAAAAAAAAACTGTTCTTGTTGCATCCAATACCCACAGAAGCAAGAGTTACTTTCAATACAAAGATCTTGGGAAGTGGTAATCAGGATGAACATGAAAAACTAATCATGGATAACATTGATTTGTGTTCCTAAATCAGCAGAACCCAGCTAGGTAATAAAAATCCATGATTTAAAGTGATATGGAAATATCGAACTGAACAAAGTAATTTACCTGAGTTGCAAAAACCAAAAGCTCCCCAACCAAAAAGAAGGGTATGAATCCATAAAGGCTCTTGAAACAAAAGGCACTGAAACAAAATATTGCCCCTAGAAAAGTTGCACCAGAAAGAAGCTGCACGAAAAATAATTCTTGTGAGCAGAAGCAAGCAAATCATAACTACAGTTGTTATGTCGGTAGTAAGCAGCACATGAAACAACTTCCTTCAGCTTCAATGCTCCAAACTTATATGAATAGCATATACTACTCGGTAGATACTAATACACCTAAGTTCAATATCATTCTGGCTGATTTGGAAACAGGAAAATTTACCATGAATACTTAATGGTACTAGCATCACTATGCCAAAGAACAAAAGAAGGCAAAGCAAGCAATCAAGAGAAATAATACTAGGTACATGTCCAAAGGGAACAACACATGAACTAAAAATTACATGCTGTTATGAAAAAAAGAAAAAATACAAATATCTGGGGGTTGGCAGCCTGGCCTACTAATGAAAAAGCAATGTGAAAGCATAAACTAAGGGGATGGTGAATGTTTGTGCTGACAGAACAGTCTATAACGGAACAATCATCTGTAATGGAACAATCACACACCAATCAAGCTATTTGACAAACTTCCCTTTCAGTTGGACAAAAGCTGGGTTTTTTCAACATACAATGTCAAAAGGCAGACAATTAAATGCACATATTACTTTGTAAAGTTGCATATTACCTTGAAAGCATTAGAGATTGTAGACTCTATCTTGTCGAGGACGAAACCACCTGCTAGAGTTCCAAATATTCCACACACTATTGTTATTCCGCCAAACATTAGGTCTGCACTGGCCTGGTACAACAAAGTTCAATTAGAAACTTTACCCACTGAAAATGGAATGGAATGTATTAAACTGTGATAATATAAAATATTGTGGTAGGTCTATGCTATTGCTACACTACACTAGAACTTCGTACAGACGCCAAACAGAATGGGCTTTTTAAAATATAAAATACAGAACTACAACGGTCACACATCTATAGAAAAGAAGTGACCAGACGAAAAATAATGGTCAAATAACTATATGCCAGAATATATTGCCCGATGCATCAGTAAAAGACAAGAAGGAATACCATATGGTAGATATCCTGACCAGCCTTAGGGCCCCAGTAGGAATATGCACCAATGACAAAGTTGTAGGCGATGTAACCTGGAACAACACAGGCAAATGAACTCCAATCCCAAACAGCATATATTTCATAAGAAAAATTGAAGATGAAATTTATGTCAGAAGTATCATTTCAAACATCAAATTTTGACGTAAGTCGCACGAAGTCGACACACAACCTCCAACTAGAGTCATCGACTCAACTAGGAGGGCTAGTCGTCCGACTTGCCAACTAGGCAGCGGCTAGTCACGACTAGTTGACCAGTGCTAGCCGCGCAACTGGTCTGCGAGCAGAGGCGACAGCGGCGAAACCAAGGGGCAAGGGACGGCGGTAGCTGCAAAATGGACAGCGGTGGAGCCATCTCTTCCCACGCACAGCCGCCGTCAGTCTCCCCTACCGCCGCTACTCCCCTCCCTTGTCACCGCCGCTGGTTATCTTCCCCTCCCTTGCCGCCACCGCCTCTACCCCTACCCTCCCCTGCCGTCGCCACTTCTTCCCCTGCCCTCCCCTGCGGCCGCCGCTTCTTCCCCTGCTCTCCCCTGCCCCCGCCGCTTCTTCCCCTTGCTGTTGGCTGCTTCTTCCCCTCCCCACCCCTACAGCCGCCGCCGGTCACCATCGACCCCAACCTCGATGAGCACTCCTCTCCTTCCTCTGCTCCTCTCTTGCGCTGTGCTCTGCTTTCCTTCCTCCCCTCTCTCTGTTTTGTGTTGTGCTTGCCTTTGCTCACTCATGCTCTGTTTTTCTCTGTGGTCTGCAGTAGTAGTAGCAGTAGCAGCAGCTGTAGTGGTAACAGTAGTACTAGCAGTAGTAGCAGCAGCAGGCCAGCAGCTTAGCAGCAGTAGTAGTAGCAACAATACTTCCTAGTCTGCCAACTAGTTGTGGCTAGTCGCGACTAGTTGGTTGACTAGTCGACAAGTCCACAAGTCGGCCCTCTTGCGACTCGACTCGACTTTACAACTTAATAACCTTGGATGTGACATACATCTATTAGTTTCATTTCCAAAGCAATGAACCACCTGAGAACCTTATTGCCCTTTATTTTGACAAATGAAGAGTCTACAGCCACCACATCCTTACCTTAACTTGCTAGGAATCATTTAGCAACGAATATTTTTTGTTAACCAAGTTGTTGGCCTGGTTATTTGTGTTGAGAGTATTTGTAGTATTTCCCTATTGTTCTAGGGTTTAGTCTTGTGTATCCCTTGTACTCTATATATTGCCTATTGGACTATTGCAATATTACTAACCTTTCACATTTGCATCTCCCTCTCCATCTAACATGGTATCAGAGCAAGGTTCCATAGTCTAGCCACTCCCATAGTCTTCCGCTGCAGCTGCCCCCGGGAGGAGCAATCTCCACTCCCGGGGGCAGCTACCTTATAATTTTTAAGTTGGAGTCATCGAACAGCAGCAGTAGCAACATGTTCTCTGCTCCTCAACGCGGCGGCCCGATCCTCTCGTCGCGGCACCTCCCGGCCAGATCCATGCGTGGCCTAGGAGTCGTCATCCTCGCCGCGCCACCGACCGGGTCCTCTACTCCGGGTGCTCTGCCTCCTCAACGCGGCGGCCCTGCTCTGCTCGCTTCGCCGACCGCTGCCGCCGCCTTCAGCTACGCGCACACAAGACCCTCCTCGAGCTCAGTTCGGCCCAGATCTGGCGCTTGCCGCCATCGCCGGATCCAGCCACCTCGCCAGATCCGCGTCTCGATATCTGCCGCGCCAGACCGCTAAGCACCCTCTCGCCGGATCCGCCAGATCCGGTTGCCTCAGATTTCACCGCATCTCCTCGGTGCCGCAGCCTCCTTCACCATCCTCCTCTGCATCGCCATGGTTTGCGACGTGCAGGTGGTGCGCTGGGGAGGAGGGGTCGACGTTCTCCTTGGGGAAGCAACGGTGTGGCGGGGTCTCACCGCCCGAGGAAGGGGGAGGCGGCATGGTGGGGTGGCGCGAATGCTTGGAGAAGAGCGACTTCATCACTGCGGAGTACCTAGAGAGAGAGAGACAGAGACAGAGACGTTGGGGAGGAGTTTATATCCAGATCTGGCCAGAGCCGCTTCGGCTACTCCGGCTTCTCTATTGGCTCCAGCTTCTCCTCTAGTACAACTGGCTTTGGTTTCTCCAGCTCCGGCTGATCTGGCTCTAGCTTCTCTAGTACAATTGGCTTTGGTTTCTCTAGCTCCGACTTCTTACAGCTTCCGCTGTTAAATAGTGTTGCTGGTAGTATCTGCTGCTCATTTGAGTCATTTTTCCATTACATCCATACAAGTCCGTAACTAGGGCTGGAAACAATCCGAGCCGGCTCGAGCCTGGCTCACTCAAGCTCGGCCAAACCAGTGGCTCGGCTCGGCTCGGCTCGACAGAAGGCTCGAGCCAGCTCGTGAGCCCTCACGAGCTGAGCCAAGCAACTGTCCCCCGCACCCGCATTGACGACGGTCTCCTCTGCGCCCCCCGCATTCTTCGCCTCCATCTCCCGCTTCAGAAAATCAGAACCCCAACCACGAAGCTCAACGAGCTCTTGGTCGCGTCGACAGCCTCCGTCATCACCACATCTGGCAGCAATGAGGATCTACCAGCAATCCAGCATCCCCAGGAGATTTGGAACAGCCAACAACATCCGGCGGGACAGGTGGCGGAGGGGTCGGGGGAGATGAGCTCCTCGGAGCGATTGAGGGAGAGGCGGACGAACTCAGCGGGGACAGGCTGCGCCGCGGAGAGCTTAGCGACGAGGAAGGCCTTTAGATCAGCGTCCTCGCCGAGTTCGTCGTCAACCTCGGCCGCGCCTCCGCCTCCGTCGCCGACTTCGACGCCAAGCTCTAGACAAGGAGGAGAGGACTGGGGATTCCGAGTTGTACCAGGTGTGCCGCAGGAGGGTCACCCGGGTGGTGGACGCCAGGTGCTTCGTCCGCCTTGACGGCGCGTGTGACCGCGAGGGGCTCGTCCACGTCTCCCAGATGCCCGGCCGCCATGTCCTACCAATGCAGCACGGTGGGGAGGATGGCAGGCAGCGCGGAGGACCGGAGGGGGGAGGACGGGGGGCCGGAGGAGGGAGATTTGGGGGAAGATGGTGAAACGATTTGGGGGCACAGACGCACAGTCTCGGGACTCTGAGGAATCGGGCGGCAGAGGAAGGCAACAAGCCAAACGAGTCCCTCGCGAGCGGCTCGAGCTCGACTCGAAAAAATTGCGAGTCAGGAGCTAGGCTTAGCTCGGCTTGAACACTTATGAGCATAAGTTGAACCGGCTCGAGCTTGATTCGAGCCGAACTAGCTCGCGAGCCTCGAACTATTTTTCGAACCCTATTCGTAACACTTTATCTTTTAGTTCGTCTAAGCTACGCGAGTCCACAAATTCATTGTCAGTCAGCTGATTGCTTTGCTAGCCACAGTCTGTCCTCTTGGATCGAGAGTGGCGCTCTTCTTTCCCTTTTGCATGGTAGCAGCCGCCGCTCTTCTCTCCAAGCCTTTGCAGATCTAGAAGTCGTTATGATGCCGTCGCTTCTCTCTGAGCTGCCGTCACGTTTCTTCCGCACTGTGCCTCTATTGCGCTTCTTATGCACTGCGCCGCCGCCATCTTGGGCTTCGCTTTGCGCCGTCATACTTCTATCTATTCCTTTTCGGCTTGATTTGACAGCTTTCTTTATTCCTGTAGGTTTCATTATCTTCTTCGTCATGTTGCCACGGTTGACTTTGCTCCCGCCTGCCTCTACTTTCTCAGCCCCTGCACCTTATGCTTTATGGGCTGCCGCACGACCCTGGATGGGAGATCTTTTGATACTCGATATATTTTCTAAGAGCTGCACGCTACAATGACACTATCAAGACTCGGACTTCGGATTTTCCCTATTGTAGTGTCAACGCTTTCCAAATGCAATGCTATTGCATACGCCTTGCATTTAAGGGAGGGGGTGTTAAGGGTATTTATGGTATTTTCCTATTGTTCTACAGTTTAGTCCTGTGTGTCCCTTATGTTAGGAAACTGGGCCCACGACCAGGAGTCCTGGCCCAATTGGACACCCCATGTCAGTAGTCTATATAAAGGAGAGGAGACCCCCCCATTGTAATCGATCAATATTGAAAGAGCAATAAAGAGAAGTTCAAGTCCCTCATATCTCGTGTTCAATCTCTTATTCATTCTTGTGTTCTTGATTTGTTCTAAGCGATTCTACGCTTGTTTGCGAGGTAATCGTCGGACCGGGTGCCAAATGACGGTTACTCAACACGTTATCAAGACGATCGACTCTCCTCGCGATCGAAAAGGTAATCGTCGATGAACGACACTCGTAGATTGAATCGCCTTCTTTCTAGATCGCTTTCAATTTCAGAATTCGCTTAGATCGTTTTTCTACGGTACAAATCCTTTCTAATCTACCGTGAGCCGACTTGAAGTCGCCGACACAATGTCGATGGGTAGATTGAAAGAAAGATTGGATGTCGATTGTACCGTAGAAAGTTGCAAATCCGTTCTAATCTACCGAGAGCCGACTTGAAGTCGCCGACACAATGTCGATGGGTAGATTGCACGCAAGAACCGATGATGATTGCACTGTATCGCATCGCATCGCATTACATTACATGCATATATGAACAATGCACAGAAAAAAAAATTTGCACGGAGCGATCGGCCCACAAGACGCAGCCACAAGATGCCGGTTACCGGCCACCCTGCGCTCGACTGCAGCACAAGATGCTAAAGCCGAGCCGCCTGACGCGCCAAGACGTGGTCGAGAGCCCAAGCCACCGCTGCGCCTCGTCGTGCCCCACGCCCACATGACCTTTCGCCGCCGCTTATGCGCTGCCTGCTTCTTATTGGCCAGGTGCAGCCCAACCAACCGCCCGCCTTGCCCACCGGTCTCGCCGTGAAGGCCTACAAGGCCACACTGCCCATACCGCCCATGCACACAGATCCGGCCGGCCAAGGCTGCCTCTCACTGCTCTCCGCCAAATCCATGCCACTCCCATGCCATCCATACATGATGAAAGCCGCCGCTTGAAAGCCGCCACAACAAGAAGGCCACATTGGGAGCCGTAGGGAAACCCTACCGTCGCCTTTTGAAACGGCCGCTGGGCTCTTTGGGCGGATGGGCCTTTTGGGCGGCGAAGATGGGCCATGAAATACGCCCAAGAGAGAGAAAAACCCATGATGGAAAATACGGTTTCTTGAATAGGCCCTCAAAATTTGAAATTACGTGAAATTTTCTCTGAATCAAAATTTTCGCATTTTACCCCGAATAGCGAGTCATTAAAATTGTTTTTCCAGCAGAAAAAGGCCTCGGGAATTCAAATTTTGCACTATTTTTTTTTTGCATTTGAAGCATGTTTAACTTTGTTATTACTTTTTCTATGCAATTTATTTATTGTATTTATTGCTTTTGATTATTTGTGACTGCTTAAATTACTTTTAATCACTGAAAATAGCAATAAAACATGAAAAATGCATAAAATAATACGGGAACATTACGAGAACCTTTGCAACCATTATATGCAAATTACCAGCAGTAATCTCATACACCTTTTGAATGAATATGCAGATGATCGCATTACTGAACCGAGTTCAAGAGTTGCCTAGCATGGCGTAATTACTTGACTTGGGCATCGATGTCGAAATTTTACTTGGAGCCAAGAAGCTCGTCGGTCGCTATCGGACTTGGCACCTCGAAGGATGTCCTACCGATCGAAGAGAATGATCAAGCACTTCATTTCCTCGGACATCATCTCTGCCTAACGCCAAGAATGAGTATATGGCGAGAAAACGCACTAGCTTTATGGACCGCCTCAAGAAGCGGTTCGAGAAGCTAAAGTACACCATCCTTCCTCGCAGCGAGCAAGAATGGAATCGACTACGCTTTGCGACTATAAACAATGGGGAGTACAATTACGCTTTGCACAGAATTTGTACCAATCTTCAGCTCTGTGGTAAGGCAATCACAGACGAGGAAAAGATTGAGAAAACCCTCTCTACCTTTCACCCAAATGCGGTGCAATCCGCACGCAACTACCGTCAAGATGGCTACAAGGAGTATGCCGAATCGATTGACATTATGCAAGTTATGGAAGCTCAAGATGAGGTTCTAAGGAAGAACTACATCTCACAGCCACCTAGTAGCAAAGTTGGCCATGAAGTCAACGCTAGCAGCTACAAGGTGAAAAAGCCTCACTCAAGAGAAAGAGGCAAGAAGGGTAATGGTCGCAAGATTAAGCAAAACGCTCAAGCCAAGAAGGGCGAAAATAAGAAGCGTGATGAGAAGCCCTATGGTCAACAGACCAAAATTGCTACAAATGTGGCACTTTCGGGGACATTGGTCACGTGTTTGCCATGAGCCGCAAAGACGTGATTGATGCTTTCAAGGCTATGAAGAAGGGCAAAGCACAA
The DNA here is from genome assembly GCA_036346405.1 of Phyllostachys edulis. Classification (NCBI taxonomy): domain Eukaryota; kingdom Viridiplantae; phylum Streptophyta; class Magnoliopsida; order Poales; family Poaceae; genus Phyllostachys; species Phyllostachys edulis. Next base: position 52,741,422 of record CM070552.1, on the reverse strand, counting down.
ACATGAGGCACACCTCGCCATTGCGAGTACAAGAGGATCCACACTCATTGGTTGCATCCATGGAGGTGATGACCTAGAAGAAGCCCCCATCACTCCTTCTTTGGACATCGCAGCAGCAGCAGAAATTGTAGTTGCCAAGAAGAGAATATGGACATAGAAACGATTCAATCGAGGTTAATTCATACTTCACTGATTCGATCTAGTGCACACATTGCACTTAGATTTTATAGTCATTTGCAGTTTTTTTGGTTGTAATAGAATTTTGAATTATCGAATAATGGTTGTAAGCTCTAGAAGAGCAAATAATTGCATTCTCATAATGAGTCCTGCAAGACTTTTCCCGTATTAATAAAAGCAAGTTATGTTCTGTTTGGAGTATTTTTTTTGTGTGGATTGCTTCCTACCCCATATTAATAAATACTTTATATATATCGAACGCGTGTGGCGCCTATGGAGGAAGTGTGCTTAGCGGATAGCGGCTGTGAATACCATATTAAGAGAAACGAAATTTTTCCAATGATCGTAAAGAATGTCGGCGAAGATTACGACAATCGCAGAAGCGATACATGTATAATAAGCTCGGGAAGAGCCACAATTATACTCCGATGGGCACAATATTGGTCATTGAAGAAGCCTTGTTGTACCCGAATCGACTAGAACTCTCTTAAGCTTTAAAGATATTCGCTAACGGTCTACACGTAGAGGCGAAGAAGAGTATGGTAAGGAATACCGCTCATTACAAAGCGTGAAGAACATGGAAAAAGGTATTAGAACGACTTCCTTCATATGAATCGGGCTATACTACACTAATATTAAGGCACTGCAGTCTATCTTGTCTGAAAACCACTTTTAGAAGCTCAACTTTTACGCCTCGCATGATAGATTAGGCCACCCGGTCTTAGAATGATGAGAAATATAATTACCAATTCACAGGACATAATGTTAATGTAAAGAATTTCCCAAATCAAGAAGATTTTGTGTGCCCGCATGTGCCATCGGGAAATTAATTACTAGACCCTCTACTCGAAAGTGAAGGATGAAATCCACGCTTCCTGGACCGAATCCAGGAGACATTTATGTCCTATACACTGTCGTCGGCCCTTTTTAGGTACTTCATGGTGCTCATCGATGCTTCCTCGAAATGGTCGCATGTATGCTTATTGTCTCACGAAATCACGCTTTTGCAAAGTCGATCTCGCAGATAATTAAAATTAAGAATAATTTCCCTGATCATCACGTGAAGTCCATCAGAATGGACAATGCTGGAGAATTTACTTCAAAGGCATTTGATGATTATTGCACGGCAATGGGAATTACCGTTGAGCATTCAAGATCGCATGTCCACACTCGAAATGGACTAGCGAGGCATTAATTAAAAGAATTAAATTTATTGCCCGACCGCTTTTGCGAATTGTAAATTACCAACTACATGTTGGGGACACGCATCTGCCTGCACAGAACTCTCATCAATTTTAGACCATCGGCATATAACATCCATTCACCTATGCAACTAAGCGCAAGGGTCAAGACCTAAAATCTCTCATCTCCAGAAGGTTTGGTTGCAAAGTTTATGTACCCATACCACCACCGCAATGAATCGCAATGGGACCTCTCCAAAATCTGGGATATACGTTGGTTATGAGACAAAGATCCATAATCGTATTTGGACCCTATGATCGAGATTTGCATACTGACGCCACGACAAAGATCTTTGATGAGGATAGTTTCGTCATTGGGGAGAAATCAACCCTTGATGAAGAATGTCGGAAATAACGTGGCAAGCCACGGAATCCATGCACATGACCACAGACTAGTGAAGCAAATAGAGAAGTCCAAAAGATAATTGATTTGCAAGCTTTAGCGAATCAACCGCTGACCACTTTTGTGATTTGAAGAGCGTGACCAAGTCGCATGTGCTCGCACGCAATGCACCGAGAGGTTGAAATACCAAAGAAAATTGAAGGTATCCCTAATCCCGCCCAAAGGCCTAAGAATAAAAGGACGAGAACTCCTACCTCGAATCCCAAGTAACCGGGACGCCTAGCGAAAAGGATAAGAAGGACTTGACACGGTAGATCACCAAGTTTCCCGAGTAAGAAAGGAGCCGCTTGAGACTGCACCAAGATGGAACCTTCAAAAAAGGCATACCGGATTTGAATATTCCCACGGAGGAGACATCAAGATGGATGTGTGCACACATCGAGTCAAAAACTAAAGGACTTGCCCCCGCATTGGAAGCAAAGGTGAGCGAGTAGAAGCATTAGCGAACCGCCTATGAAGAAATAGCTATAAATTATATGACTACGGAGAATCTATGAATAGAACAACGACCAATGTCGATATTTATTTTGCAAAGAAAATTGCCACAATTATCGATCTTGATCCAGAGCTCGCATCGCTCGTTGAATGTAAGAAAAGATCGATTGGAAAGATTGGAAGGAGGCAATAGAAGCGCATTAATATCTCTGAATAAAAGAGAGGTATTTGGGCAGAAGTAAGCACACCTCCCCATGTGCACCCTCAGAGGGCATAAATGGGTATTTGTTCGAAAGAGAAATGAAAACAATGAAGTTGTAAGACATAAAGCAAGGCTTGTTGCACAAGGTTTCACCCAACGACTGTGAGTTGATTATGAAGAAACCTATTCCCGGTCATGGGCGGAACTACCTTTAGATATTTAATCTCAATGGCGATAAACTTTGAATTTGGAAATGAAATTGATGGATGTGGTAACTGCATACCTTTATGGAAACTTGGATTCGGACATTTACATGAAGGTACCCGAAGGTATCCTCGTCCCAAACCAAGACAGAGCAAATAGAAACACATGCGATTATGCAACTCGAGAAAGTCAACAGATGGATCAAGCAATCAAGCGTAATGTGGTATAATCGCTTAAGCGACTTTCTCAAGAAGAAAGGCTACACGAACAATGAGGATTGTCCCTGTGTATTTATACGAAGATCCCAGGATGGATTTTGTATAATCTCAGTATATGTAGATGATCTGAATATCATCGGAACCCTGGAAGATATTAAGAAAGCAAGCTCTTACCTGGAGTCAGAGTTCGAAATGAAAGATTTGGGTAAAACCAAATATTGCCTAGGCTTGCAGCTTGAGCATACCCCTGAAGGGATTTTAGTACATCAATCAACCTACACTCAGAAAGTGTTAGAAAGGTTCGGATTTGAAAAGGCATACCCTTCGAAGTGCCAATGGTCTGGAGATCCTTGCAAAGAAGACAAGGACCCGCTCGGACCTAAAGAAGAGTGAGGAAGTTCTGGGACGAAATTCCCATACTTGAGCGCAGCTTGGAGCACTCATGTATTTAGCGAATCGCACTAGACCGGACATTGCATTTGCAAGTGAACCTTCTAGCAAGGTATAGTCTGAGAACCTACCAAAAGGCATTGGCGAGGGAATAAAGGACGTCTTCCGATACCTCCAAGGAAGTAAAGATCTTGGACCGTTCTCTGAAAGAACCAAGACCTAACTATGATCAGCTATGCAGATGCTGCGGGTACTGTCGAGACCAAGACACAGCCTAAGTCGCAAACAGGCTATGTATTCTGTGTGGTGGAACTGCAATTTCATGGAAATCGCCTAAGCAAAGTCTTGTATCGACTTGACGAACCACTCGTAAATTATAGCATCAGTATGAGGTCAAGACGAGAATGTTCTTGGCTTCATGGATGATTCACCACATCCAAAGCAATCGTGTGGATTGAATACCGCGCAAACCCCCACTATTATCTATGAAGATAATGCGACTTGTGTTGCACAAGTGCGAGATGGGTTATGTGAAGAGTCCTCACTAAGCATATCAACCCTAAGTTCTTCTATGCTCATGAATTGCAAAAGATTGACGAAATTAAAGTACTGCATACTAAGTCATGTGAAAATCTAGCAGATATGTTCACTAAGTCTCTCCCAAATGTCTAGTTTTGAAAGATGCATACGTGGAATTGGAATGATGAGACTTAGAGAAGTCACGAGAATCAGGAGAACCTTCACAAACTCTTTGCTAAAACTTGATCACGAAGATCGAGTACCTAAATAAAATTGGGTGGATTGTACTCTTTTTCCTCGACGAGTTTTCCTGAAGTTTCTCGCTTAAGGTTTTAATGAGGCAATTCGTGCAACACAACAGAACGCATGACATGTACTCTTTCTCCAAATTTTTCCCACTGGGTTTTTATGGAGTTTTGACGAGACATGAACATGTTGGATGAGTGTCCAAGGGGGAGTGTTAGGAAACTGGGCCCACGACCAGGAGTCCTGGCCCAATTGGACACCCCATGTCAGTAGTCTATATAAAGGAGAGGGGACCCCCCCCCCCATTGTAATCGATCAATATTGAAAGAGCAATAAAGAGAATTCCGAAGTCCCCTCATATCTCTGTGTTCAATCTCTTATTCTGTTCTTGTGTTCTTGATTTGTTCTAAGCGATTCTACGCTTGTTTGCGAGGTAATCGTTCGGACTGGACTAGCCAGCGACGGTTACTCAACACCTTATACTCTATATATTGTCCATTGAGCTACTGCAATATTACTAACCTTTCATATTTGTATCTCCCTCTCCATCTAACAATTTGCTCTTAAACAAAATAGAGTCAAGCACCGGAGGAGTCCAGTCACTTGAATGTTTCTTGCAAGATGGTTATGTTGCAAAATTAGGATATTAGATCATTAGTGCAAATTACAATAATTTTGGGTAACAAACTGATGATGTGACTAATACGATAGGTTTGTTTACCCTATGGAAGTATGGATTCAGATTAACACTTTCACCCCGAATCAGACGAGAAAAAAAAAGCTGGACCGATTGAATTTCAACTGGAGTGAGAAAAAGAATGGAATAGGCTGTTCTAACTATATTTACATGTATTCTATAGATGGAAAATCTTCTTGCCCAATATTCAGGGATGATTAATATATAATCCACTAAAACAAAGTTGAGTTTGTACAGGACAATAGCAGGGTTAAATTCAGGCAATTTAAAAGTCTTATATTGAATTAAAAAAAAAGCACACAACCTATCTTTAATTTCAATTTCCCTGAAGAGCATAAAAACAGACTAACTCAATAAACATAACAGAGTTACAAAAATTGTAGACCATATGAAAGGAGATCTGACCTAAGACATTGATGACATAGACTTTCTCTTGTAGCAGTTCTTTCATGTCTTTCCCGAAGTGACCAATTTCAGTCATAACTTTCTTCCCAAAACTGGAGCTGTAGGATTAAAATGAGAAATCTTAAAAAGAATTTTAACAAATGACAGTAGGCTTATCTATTTGCTACAGAAGAACCCAGCAGGTCAATGCATCAATTAAGTAACCACAGCATCTAATTTTTACCCAAGTGAACAACAGAGAAAAATATTGTATAAACTATAGAAACACATTAAGTAAAGGGAATCCATATCTGAAATAAATAATGATCTAACAAGCAAAGGAAACAAGATTTCAGGAAGGAGGTGCTTACAACGAAAACTTTTGTGGAAGCTTTTCTGCCGGATCCTCAATTCCAGCAGGCAAACCCTGCTTTGTCCCGTTATTATCTGGCATATATGGAAAGAAATAAATGAGCAATTAAATAAGGGTGTGTTTCCCGTGCTTGAGCTTCTGCAAAAGTTACACAACCCAGAAGCCAAGAGGAGGTAACTTCAACTCAGCATGATGCTGTATCTAAACATTTCAAACAAAGTTTGGCAGACAAGCTCTAAGCAAATTGACAAGGTCATCCAGGATACATAATTGTAAGTTTGTAACTTAGTTACTATTTTGTATTTTTGCTCTTAAAAAAACTTAGTTGCTATTTTGCACTTCAAGGTTAAGGGAAAGTCAAAATAATAAGTCACCATGCTGAGTGAAACATCAGATTTTATCCTTATGTTAATTTTCCTATGAAAATGTTTAAGATCCTTATTAATGTCAAGCCAGATTACCATGGTTCAACTCATTGCCGAAGTAGCTCTGTAATTCCTTTTTTTTTTAATTTAACAAACATGCAGAGAAGTACAAGCAGTCAAGAATGGAGAGGAATTTGAATTTCACAGATGTTATTGAAGTGATTTCGGCTCCTGTTAGGGTGTGTCTGGTTGCTTGTACCAAGTGATACACGTATGAGTTGGTTTAAGAAAAAAGTCATCCATGTGTTTGGTTGCATGAATGGAACTATCCCGTCTCATCCTAGTTGGTGGGATACAAATTTATGGAATATTCTCTCTAAATGTTGAACCATCTCATTCACCCTAAACAATAGAACCACATTATGTGGTTCAGGACCATCTCATCCTATTCAACTCTATCTCACCAACCAAACACACTCTTAGCAAATCAGTATACAGAAACAATAAGTTCTTCACATCGGAACAGAATGGAAAATGAGTGGTGCTTCCATGCTCTCCCTAAAACTAAATTGACAAATTTTAAAGCACCAGTGTTAGTGTAGTGTGTGGTTGTAAACCACGCTCTCATTATACTTTTCACTTGGGAGAGCATTGAAGCACTTCTGAAGACAGACACAGTGTAAAAAATAAGCTTGGGCCAAACTAATTGAAGGGAAATGGGATTAGCACATTAAAAAAACTGATAAAAAGGACATACTTGTCTCATCTTGAAGCTCCGGATTGAGCATTGGGCCATACTCTTTTCTCATTGAGTTGTGAGTAAATCCTGGTAAACAAAGCCAAAGAAGGAAAGAAAATCAGGATCAGAGTACCAAATTACTGTTAATGCTATATAAATAGCAGTGTTGTCTACTCAGGTAACCAAAATCATACATAAAACAAAGGCACACCTTTGAGATCTAGTGGCTTTATTACAAAGCCCAGAATAACAAAAGGAAGCATCAAAATGGACTCTCCCCAGAAAGCAGCACGCCAGTGCAGATAATCCCCAACCTGATGAGATGCAACGCAATTTTGAACAAGAAAGAACATGTGACAAGGACGTCAAGTTATGCTGAAGATGCACTTGTTACTCACTGTATAACTTGACACAAAACTAAGAAGGAAGAGAAACAGAGTGTAGCATAAGGCTTACCAGCGCACCATAAACATAGCCCAGTGCTATCCCAGTGGGTATACACATGTAGAACATAGCAAGCCATGCTGTTTTCTGTTAACATAATTAGAAGCAAGGTTAGTTGTTGACTGGAGATTATTTCCCAGAAGAATACTTAACCATAATGTTTGTTCAGACATACACACAACTCAGTGTAAAGAAATCTAAAGGTATTATAAGAATAACAGAACCTGTGCTGCTGGTGCATTGTCATCGATGAATGGAGCTGCAAGACTTATAAATGAAGCCTCGCCAACGCCAACTAACCTAAATAAAAATATGTTGGAGAATTGATATGTTATAAGAAGCATGGCATTTTTTAAAAACATATCACTTGCTAAGACAAAACACTTACATGCGACATATAGTAATTGACCAGAAATCAAATGAGCACCCACAACCAGCTGTTGCAATAGTCCAGACTAACAATCCAACACCAATAAGTCTGAAAGGATTGTGTCTGCAAGGAGAGACAAATCCATCACAGACCAAAAAATAACACTCTGAAAGGCTGGACGGTATTGAAACTTGCATTAGCCTTCATCACACCATAAATTTTTTGAAGTTGTTAATATGTGGTATGTGTTGTTCTTTGAAGAGTGTTTGTTCACCTGTAGTATTTTTTTTCTACTGGAATGAACAATATTGGAATAAGAATAAGAATTAAATAAAAGAACCCACAGGAAACTAACATTTTTGCCAATGATGCAAATATCGGCGAAGCCACTAATAATCCAACCATAAATGCTGAGGACAATACGCCATCTTCAAAATTGTTTAGCTTGAAGTCACCCCTGTAGAGAACATGGAATGGCAAGGCCAATCAGGAGTAAACAAAAGATATTATGACCAACTTATCACTACCTAAGATGATAGATCAGTGGTGATTTATGATAAATTATTAAAATGAAGACAAGTGGGGCCAACAGGCAGGAAAGCAAACACAAAAAGAGAAGAAGATCACGCAAAAGAAATTGCACAGAAATTTACTGTGGCTTGCAAATTTGCAAAGAATAAGAGCCTTTCCCCTGATCTGGTCTCTCATTTTATGAGATAAAATAGCCAAGTCATGCAGCATGTATATCAAGACAAAAAAAAAACAAACACATTTTGTAGAAAAGTTTCAAGTGAAACTTACTGAATTCCAGAATCTGGGATGCATGTGCCACCGGAACAAGTTTTGCGGCTACCATTGACACCATTACTAGCTATTGCTCCCCGGTCAACATAGTTTAGCATGTTGATGATGCAGAACATCACAAGTAATCTGCAGCCATAAAAAAAATAATTAACTCAAGCAGGAAATATATAGATGGACCCCTCAAAAACAATAAGAAAACATAACCTGAAAAAGTGAAAATACACAAACAATAGAATATGCCACACTAACAATCTGCACAAATTACAATTTCTGAACCCAATTGCACACAACATGAAATTCTTGGCAAAATTCAGATAATGAGTAAAATTAAGAGGCATACTGAGCACACGATGTACTAAACTACTAATACGATCTGCATAAGGAACAATTTTTGAACTCAAGACCACACAACTCGGAATTATTGGCAGTGGCGCTGCATCGTCATCCCTCCTACTCCATCCCATCTAAATTCACATTGAAGAGGCTTAAAACTTGAGTAAAAATTCAGAGGCATAGCGAGCACGTGATGTACTAACAAGATCAACTGTGACTGTAAAGCAGAACCTCAGTTTCACATCAGAAGCTCATACAACAGAAGAACTGCCAGATCACCAACTCTCCAGCATCCATCTCGCCAACATTGAGGTCCACACCACGCGCAGCACCAAACAAAATACAAAATACAGAGAGAACAGAGGCGAGAGATGATCAAACCTAAGAGAAGCTAGACACATCTCCCATCCAATTTGAATGCACATCAAACTAGTTCGACCTATCTTGCTAGAAAATGGATTTGACGACTGGTACCAAAACACGAAAACAAAACAAATATAGACCACCTCAAATTGCATCAAGCCAACCAAACTTGTACATAACGCAGATCCATGCCACAAAAGCAAACCAACGAGGAGAAACATAAAAATTCTAAAAACTCCAAGTCCCGAATGGAACAACCAGAGACTGACGAGAAAAATTTCGATTCAAGTAATGGAACCTCATAACACATATGCCCAATGATTTGTTACCAAGCAACTAAAGCTGGCATCGCCAAAAGCTCGAAGTACAAACACAATCCAAACCAATGCCTAGCAGGATAGCTCGCAATCATCGCAAATTCTCACACAGCGCGTCCAATTGGAGCTCGCGAGAGCTCAGATTCTTCAAACCAAACAACCAAATCGCCCCAATTTGAGATCAACACCGTCCCAGAGCTCCGCTAAAAACCCCGTGCAACAAAACAATTCAAACCTCCCACACCGAGGATGCCGGTCAATCGCACTATGCTCCGGGTTGGTAGTACCTCTTAGGGGTGAACCACGAAGGCTTCTCCGCGGCGCCGCTGGTGCTCGCGTCCAGGCCCGTCTCGACGTCTCGCACCACGGTGACCGCCATGGCCTGCACCCCCGCCGCCGCCTCCCGCTTAGCCTCCACCGCTGCCTCCGAAGGCCCCCGCTTAGCCTCCGCAGCCGCCTCGGCCGGAGGAGGGAGGGGATCGGAGGTACAGTCGTCGACGGGGGCTCCCACACCCACCACCACGTCGCTTGCGGCTGGGCCCGAGTCGGATCCGCCCATAAAAATATGCGCGAAATTTGTACTTCTTATCGGTTACATACAAGAGAAAAACGTCTCGTCCTGGGATTCGAAATATGTCATGGGGGTTATTCGTGTTACGAAACGGGAATAGGAAACGGATAACACAGGCCCAGGCGTTGGCTTCATAGGTGGGCAGATGTGCATATTCGGTGGAGACGACGCAACGCCGTCGTTTTGGCCGGTGGGGGAAGGCGAGGAACGCCGAGGCGAGGCGAGGCGATGGAGGAAGTTTACGGGAGCACGGATGCTTTGGCTGCTGGAGTGCCGGCTGGTGGGAGATTCTCTCCCCTCCGTGCTCTCGGCTGCCGGGCTGCGAGCCTCCGAGCGCTGCACGGGGTAATGAATGGGGGACAGGTGCTAGTGGAGGAGTGGGGTAAAGCGGACCGTGCCCGTGGACCAGGTTTATCTGCACTCTGGTATCTCTCCGTGCTTTTGTATACTAGCCGATTGCCCGCACATTGTAACAGAATTCAAATAAAACATACTTCCTCAGTTTTTTTTACTTGACTTTCTAAAATCCGTGTGATCAAATTTCTAAAGTTTGGCTACTAATAGATTTAAAACTATCTAGATTGACTACATAAAAATTATATTATTAAATTTATCGTTAAAAATACTATTATAATTTTATTACTACATCTTAATGTAAAGTTATAAAAAGAATATCAAAAGTCGCATCTCGAAGACCGCAAAAATCAAAAACATCAAGTAAAAAAGAACGAAGGGAGTATAAAACATATTATAAGTTATAAGTTTAGAAAACCAATATACATAACGTAATTATCCCTACAAATGAATGTTTCATGTATAGTTTATATTCAATCAACATGCCACGTAGAATCTTATCACAAATTACAAACACAGATAATATAATTATCCATAGAAGATCCTTCAAGTATTTTATACACGTATGCATATATTATCCACAAAAGATCACACCAACTCAAGAAAGGGTAGATGACAGACTCAACACCACCATTAAGTCATTCTTTTATAATAGTAAAAATATACTCCTTCCGATTCACAAACACAGTCGTTTTGGACATCGACGGCCTCAAAAATGCAGATTTGACCATTAATTACTATTATAATATATTTGTAAAACCCAATAAAATTATAATAGTACGAAAGTATTTTTCAAGACGAATATATAGATATGATTCTCATATATCTAATCTAAATATTTTAAAAAAAATATTGATAGCCAAAGTTTTCAAATTTTGACTACACGCAACCTAAAACGACCTGTTTTTGTTAACTCGAGGAGTATATCGCTTTTGCCGCTTTGAAATGTTCGACTCTGAACGGTAGTTAGGTAGTTACACGCAATTACAGGCGTTTGCAACGGCTAAATCTTCTCACTCGAATGTAGATTCGGGTTTGCAGTGATCAATCCTTACGCGAAGAGTTCAAATCTAAGAATGCGTTCACAGTCGTCAATACTTGGATTCAGATTTACAGCATGTTCAATTTGGAGGATTAGGTTCGTTGGTTTTGTTGCAATGCTGTGCTCGGTTGCTTTGGTATCAAGGTTGTCACGTTACTCCATCCGCCCACAAGTTCGATTCACATTTATAATCTGATCTTTCTCTATTTGCCCGTTAAGCGGCGGCTTGTTAGTTTTAAACTCGAATGGTTCCCTGATGGGACCAGCTCGCAAAGGTATCTCCTATGGTGGGGCACGCTTGGGCCTTGGGGCAGCCTTTACTATACTACCAACTTTTGCCCTTTTTCCGGGTAGTATTATTTACGTGTGATCTTGGACCAATGACAGGCGAAGATTAGCTGTTGCGCCATCCTACTAATTCCTAATCCTTCCTGCGTCCGCTCCACTCCAGCGCATCACGATCTTCTGTGCCTCCTCCGTTCCTTCGCGTTTACACATGATGGCCGCTCCGCCGATTGGATATTTGCAGACTAGGTCGTGTTGCAGACTGTCGTGACCCCATCGCCGGCAGATTGCCTAGCCTAAGATCAGACGTGTTCGACGATCTAGATAGCAGAAATTGCAGACAGGGAAAGGAGAGAAAGGGGAAGACCTGCTACATAGTTCTTTTCTTTTTCTTTTCCATAATGTCTATACAGTAGCTTAACTTATACGCCGCACTCCATCCGGTTATATGGGTTAGGCCTGCACATAGCCTAATTTATTTAAACGTCTAAAATATTAAACAAACTAAGATATAAAAAAAAGGGCTTGCAGCCTTACAACCAAAAGACAAATGAAATACAAACTCAATCATTACAAATCCTATGATTAAGCCTCCACCTATGAAAATTGAGGATTTTGTTTCGCCACAAACTCTAATCTTTGGCTTCCCTCCAATATGGACTCCTTCTGGTCTGATTTCTGCAAGACTGTCCAAGCATTCAGCCAGTATCCACTCAACAAGATAACCTGCAAAGGATTAGTTATATTCTTGTTGTCAAAAACAATATCATTTCGACATAACCAAATAGACCAACATAAGACACTAACTCCCACCAGGAGTTGTGACTTTAGCATTTTTGGAATGTCATCTAACCAATTCTCAAACATGTTAGCCATGCTGGCTTGAGGATCTAATTTAAACGCATATTGCATAACCCACCATGCAAGACGTGCAATGGGGCAATCAAAGAAAAGATGATGAATTGTTTCCTCTTTAATACAAAAACAACACTTTGTGCTTCCTCTCCAATTTCTTTTAAGCAGGTTGTCTTTAGTTAATACAATCCCTCTTTTGAGATACCACATAAAAAAAATTTACTTTTAATGGAATTTTAATGATCCAAGACCAATTCCTAATGGGGGCTTGAACGTTGCCTATAAGTGCCGCATACAAAGACAGTACCGAAAAAGGTCCAGATTTATTCAAATGCCATCTGAAAACATCCTTTTGCAAGTCTAATTGTACATCATAAATTTCCAACAGTAACTCAGTCCAAGCATATAATTTAGTCCCAATAAGAGGTCTTCGAAAAGAAATATTTAAGGAATTCGATCTCAAAACATTAGCCACTAAATCGTCATTTCTACTAACCACGTTGTAAAGCATTGGAAATTGCCTTTGCAGCAGAGAATTTCCCACCCAAATATCTTCCCAAAACCTAGTTTGCATGCTGTTCTTAACCTGGAATGAACCAAAACGAAAAAACTGATCTTTAATTTTCATAAGCCCTAACCAAAAATGAGAAGTCCCAGGTTTATTAACCACCTGCGAAAGACTCTTGTCACCCAAATATTTCTTTGTTAGTAAAGAATGCCACATACCTTCTTCATTAAGCAACTTAAACAACCACTTCCCTAATAAGCTTTTATTTTTAGTGTCTAAGTTCTGAACTCCTAGACCACCAAGCTCTTTGGGAGAACACACTAAACTCCATTTAGCAAGCCTATATTTACGCTTATGACTGTCACTCTGCCAGAAAAATCTAGATCGATAAAAATCTAGTCTTTTGAGAACTTCTCTAAGAACCTCATAAAAAGAAAACATAAACATAGGTAAACTGCTTAGCACCGAGTTAATAAGCACCATGCAACCACCAATAGATATATTTTTCCTTTCCAACTGCTAAGCTTTTTCTCAACTCGCTCTTCAACCCCCTTTTCAATCACTATTCCTTAACTTTCTGAAGTGGATGGGAATACCTAAGTACCTAAATGGAAACACACCCACTTCACAACCAAATAACTGTGTATACTACGGTTCGGCATCTTTGGCAGCACCAAAACATAAAATCTCACTCTTATGAAAATTCATCTTTAAACCAGATAAATGTTCAAAGACACATAAAATAAGTTTAAGATTTTTAGCTTGTTCCAAATCATTATTCAAGAAAAGGATTGTATCATCAGCATACTGTAATATTGACAATCTATCATCAATCAAGTGAGTAACTACTCCTGTTAAAAGACCAGCTGCTTTAGCCCTAGAAATAAAGATGGCAAGCATATCCGCCACAAGATTAACATGAATAGGAGACAAAGGATCACCTTGTCTAAGACCCTTATGAGTTTGGAAAAAAGCACTAAGATCATCATTGACTTTTATTCCAACACTCCCTCCCTTAATCAAACTTTCCACCCAGGAACAACACTTAGGGGAAAAGCCTTTCATACATGGGTCAGGCCTAACCACGCATTTATAATTTAACCGAAGAGCCCAACACGCCCTTACACTCACCTTTGCTCTATCTTCATCTTCAGCAGCTCGACGAGTTTTTGGTCTAAATGATACTATTGGAGCCTTTATTAACAAAAGTAGCCATTCACACGACTTAATGCCAAAACTGGCACAATGGACGTGTCAGTGTCCGACACGCGTCTATGTCCATGCCTCCCGTGCCCGGATTCCATCTGCGTCGTTCCTAGGGGCCCGGACGCTCCTCGTCTAGCCACGTCACCGCTACCACGGCCCTGGTGCCCGGACAATCCCGCGACGCGCCCCGGGCACCCGGATAGCAATGTCCGTGCCCCTAGCGCTCGGACAGCCATGCCCTTTCAGTCCCCCCTCGCCCAGACGCCGCCACGTGGCCTTGCCGGTCCCCCCTTGACCAGATTCCCACGCATCGGCGCCCTTGGCGTCCGGACAGCCACCATCGCGCCCCTAGCGCTCGGACGCCCCGCCACATGTCAAGTCTAGCGTGTCCGTGCCCCTAGGGGCCAGATTTAATCCTAACCCCGGGCCGAATCGCGGGGCACAGGTGCGTTTTAACCTTCCGCCGAAAGCATCCCCTGTCCCCTCGATCTTTTCCCCTGTCCCATCGACCAACTCCATCACCTTGTTGCATCCGCCCGCACGTATGCGTAATCACAGCGCACATCACGTGGGATTCTCTCCCATTGCTTCGTGGTCGGCGTGAAACGCCTTCGCGTGGCTATAAAAACCGGCGTTGCACTCGCTCTCATTCTGGAATTCATTCTTGTTTTTGCGCTTGTCGCTGAAAACACATAGAATTAAACTAAAACTTTTTTCGGATTACGCTGTGGATTAAATAGTGTTTAGAGCAGTGCTTAGGACTATATAAGTACAGTGAGGTCAACATCAAGGGAAGGTATAATTATTTCCTATGCATTAGTTGTAATTATTTCAGTCATAGTTAATTATTGGTAATTTATTAGTCGTAGTTAATTAGTGATAATTTACTCGTAGTTTATAAGTGGTAATTAAGTAGTCGTAATTTAAAACTCATAGTTAATTAGTCGTAATTAATTAGTCATAAGTAATCATGTGTAATTAAGTATTAATTAATTAGTCGTAATTAATAAATCATAATTAATTTAGTCGTAGTTTACTAGTGGTAATTAAGTAGTCGTAATTTTGTAGTCGTAATTAATTTATTAGTAAGTAATGACTCGTAGTTAATTAGTGGTAATTAAATACCGTAATTAATTATGATTAATTAATGACATGTAGTTAATTAGTGGTAATTAATTAATCGTAATTAATTTAGTGGTAATTAGTTAGATGTGATGAATTACTCGTAAGTAATTTATTTATAAGTAATAAATTTATTGCTAATTGATTAATTATTCGTATTTAATTACTCATATTTCATTGCTAAGTACTTGTATTTAATAATATGTCGTAATTATTTCTCTCCTAGTTAATTAGTGGCAAATAAATTAGTCGTAATTAATTAGTCTTAATTACTTTAGTCCTATTTAATTAGTGGTAATTAATGAAATAATCATATGTAAATAGTCTTGTGTTGTAAATTAATTGAAATATCGACTACGTAGTGCACCCTGTTCGTTATATTGCGTACTGTAAATTGGATTGTTGTGGTTTTAGGTAATTTCGAACATGCAAGAGTTGCTAGTGTTTTGTGGCGACGGTCTCGTACAGGCTGCACCCGATGGGTTAGACATGTCGAGATGCCAGTACAAGGTGGTTCGGGCAGAGGGGCTCGATGCGATAAATATTCATGAGCTTAAGAGCTGCATCTGGGTGGAGTTTGACACTGAGGCAATGACAAAGAAGCTTGTCATTGAGGGGATCATCTGCACGAATAGGGGAGAGCAGTGCATACGGGAGCTAGTGAAGATGAATGGAAGCGTAGCAGGGGGCCAGTACATGCAAATTACTTCCCAACCCGAGACGACGATATACGGGAAGCTGATAGTGTACGTGAATTTCTTGCGCAGGGCACCGAGAAACCTTGATGATGCTGGTGCCTCGGGAAGCGAGCAACCACAGGCGAAGTTTGAAGATGGTAGCACGGAATGTGTTGTTTTGGAGGAAGTCTACGAGAGAAGACTTGCGCATAATTTTATGCAAAATGGGGGGGGGGCTATGGTGGTCGGCCAGTATTGACTGCCACGAGTATCTACCAGACTAGCTTCTCGGGTTGGAGTCTGACGAGGACGCAGATCCAGGCTTGGATGGTAGGAAGGAGGACGCACCCAGGGTGGTAGTCCAACTGATGAAATTTTTGTCATCACAGGTGCCTTACGTGGAATCCGGACTTGGTGATATCGCAGTGTGGTCACTTGTACTGCCACAAGAAGAAGGATCCTAGTGGGAGTTTGATGCTGACACCCTCTTAGTTGGGCAGTACTTCCCTAGAAAGGCGGTCATGCAGTAAGCTATAGCACGGTACGCCTTGTCCATCAGTCGTGTGTATCAGGTGTACTGGTCCAACCCATGATATTACGCAGTGAAGTGCCTAGTGGAAGGCTGCCCTGGCAAGGTCAGCGCTCACCGAGCAAAGTTCTTTGGCTCGGTCTTCATGGTCAAGGCGGTGATCGGCCACACTTGTGAGCTTAGTGAGCCACTGCGGTGGTATCGGAATGTGACTTCCGTATATGTGGCAAGCCTCATCAGCCACCTAGTTGCGGAGGATGTGTTCGTCTCCCCCAAGATGTTGTTGTTAGAAGTTGCCAGTGTGGTTGGCCATCTAGTCAACTATAGCAAGGTCCAATGAGTGACGCAGAAGGTTATCGAGGCAATGTACAGGACATACGAGGAGGCATACAACCTTGTGCCAAGAATACTTCACCAGATTGCCAAAGCAAACCCCGACACATACATAAACAAGGTTGAAAGTGAAGATACTGATGGAAGCCCTAACTGCTTCATACTGGACCGGATGTTTTGGGCTTCCGCTCAGGCCATAGAGGGCTCCAAGTTATGTCATCCGGTGCTCACGATGGATGAAACTTTCCTCACTGGAAGGCACAAGGGCATCATTCTCACCGCGGTGGCGGGCGACGTGAATGATCAGCTTCTCCCAGTTGCTTTTGTCATCGTAAAGAATGAGAACACATCTAGTTGGTTGTGGTTCTTGGCGAATGTGAAGCAAGTGGTTGTGGGAGACTAGCTCAACGCATGCTTTATCACAGACCGCAATGTTGGGTTGTTGTTGGCTCTGAATACCATGAAGAATGGGACGGAACCCCCTTACCAGTGGAACGACGTGGAAACCCGATAGTGCATGAAGCATCTTGCATCGAATGTTTTCACACGGTTCCGTAGTCAGGAACTAATGAAGATATTCAAGGCGTTGTGCATGCAAAACCAGATGAGAAAGTTTGAGTCCATCTAGATAGACCTCGAACATCGGACTACGAGACATACAAGGGAGTCCCCTCTAGAGGCATAGGAGGGACAGTAGGCCGTGAGTGGGCAATCCAGGAGAACCATAAGTTTCACGCAGTGGATTAATCTCCACGCTCCTAAGTTGGAGAAATGGTCCCTACTATATGACACAACGGTGCGAGGTACAGAATTATGATGACCAACACGTCCGAGGTGTACAACTGTGTGTTGAAAGGTGTGTGGTGTCCCCCTATCACTGCGATCATTGAGGAGACCTAGACTCGCACGATCGGTTACTTCATCGATAGAGCCACCACAGCGAGGCGACAGTTGGAAGAAGGGAAACAGTGGTCCAAGAACATGCAGAGGCATATGAACCAGAAGATGCAGAAGGCTTGTATGCATGACATCCGGGTGATCACTAGCCTTGGAGATTCTTGGCACAATACTATGCAAAGATAATGAAGAAGCGCAAGTGGCTTGCCAAGAGAGCTAAACCCTACCCAAATTTCTTATGATGGCTATGCCGGCACCACCAGAGTTTTCACGCCCGTAATGTGTGTGCGAAGAACCGTTGGAGATCATTCAATCCACACACCCAGCCATCGCCGCCCGGACGTGCGGGAACATCCTCGTAAGAGAATCTTATGCACACATCGGTTTATCACACCTTACATTGCATTCCGCATATTCCTAACTTCATTTGCGCATAATGGCAGCCCGAGATGCATTGCAACTTCTTCCAATGGATCGACGACCGAAGATGTACGATAGGGTGTTCATCCAGCAGAAGTACATGTTGAACTACGTGATGTGAGCCGAGACCTTCTAGCGATGGAAACTTTACGTACCCGACCCTATTGAAGAGGCACCCGTCGACAAGGGGAAGGCTCATGCTAGTGAGACCAGCGGCCGTCCTAGAGCTCCCCCGTCGCCCTGGCAAACTCTGGATCGATGAGGTAAGTGATGCTCAATTCGCATCCTGATTATTGATTCCGCCTTTCATTCTGCTAACATCATGCAATCATCCAGCCCGTCTCACAGAACATAGATGACTTTGACACTCACCGCCGCCATGGGCAATCCCGAGATAAGGGGAAGGGGACGACGTGCTGTGAAGACTAATTTCGAACCTCTTTTTCTCGATTCCAAAAAAATTGCGTGTGTATCTTAGGTGTTTTCCGATTTGTTGATTCGTGCATACTGTCGTATGTAATGCACGTAACCAAACCATGCGCGGTATGTAATTCGCAAATTACATTATTTATTCTAAAATTTCGTCAATTTTATTTTTCAAATTTTAGAATGCAACTCCACATGAAATATCGAAACTCATGTGACCCCCCCCCCCCCGGGTTTAGGGTTCTATGATTTCATGTGAACCTCGGTGTTTAATGATTTCATGTGAATTTGGAACCGATCTACTTAGACAATACGCACATAACATACAAAATATGCATACAAATGTAGCACAACATAAGCGCAAAACATCTATACAATGTAATTACACACGAGGTACAATATGACTCACTCGTCTGAGCCACTCTCTATTTGCAGCGTTTGTGTCTGCGTGCGTGCCCTGGCTTTGCGTTGAGCATGTCCCGTGGGATACGTGAACCGGTTCGAAGAGCACGTGTCGGTTCGAAGGGCATACGAAGACCGTTGAGTTGGCGGAGGTGCTTCAGCAAGCTGACTATGGCCCAGCTAAGTCTGTCCAACATTAATATCGTCCAACTGAGTCATGCCAAATTGGCTACCACCTGCTATCATATCTATAATAAAATGACTACACGAATCCGCCCTCGGAGCCACGACCTAGGTAGGATGTCTGAACGGCCCTCAGTGCGGAGGAGCTCTGGCCTTGACCGTACGATGTACCAGCGACCACAGAGGAGCTCTAGCCCTGGTACGGTACTCCGTATTGATCAAGGTTGGGTTGAGCGTAGACCAGGGGTGGGCGCCCTAGGTGGTACGCTCCAATGCCTGGCGCCGTGTACTCCTCCCTGGCAGTAACTGGGATGGCCACCTCCTCATCAGTAGATTCGTCGTCATCCCCACATTCAACTGAAGGCTACAAGATGAAATGAAGCTAGGCAAAATCAATATTCTGGACCTAAGATAAACATCACGTAACTCCTCGATGTGTAGTGCAGATGGCTGACGGGGAGTGCTTGGACGACCACCAGTCTGAGTAGGTCGTACGGACGCCGATCGCAGAAGCAATGCATCCCGACGCACGTGTGGCTGGAAGACGACATGATGTTAGCAAAACCTAAGGTATAACAAAAAAATCATGACTTAAATTGAACCTTACTTACCTCCCCGATCTGAAGTGTGGCTGACCGACGTGGAGCGCTAAGACACGAGCCAGTCTCACTAGGCCGTGTCGACCTAGTAGGTGAGCACACTCAGCCCACTCGGTGCGCAACCTGATGGACGTCGTCTCTCGAACGACCACAGCTCAAGTTCTTGATAATTTACTTGGACTCCACCAAGATGGACTTGAGAGTACTGAGGCGCCCCGGAATGATATGATCAGGGCTGCGGAATGAAGCGAACATAGGTTGTGAGTGTTTTATAGTGTCATCACGCCGCGAAGCGCCATGTCGATCGAAGGAGCAATGAAGCCTCTCCTCATTCGTGTCCTGCTCCGGATGCTCTGACAGAGGACGGGTGAGTCTGTTGTGTGACCGTGGTACGTACCACTTGATGTACTCACGGTAAGTCCGGATGTTGTATGGCCGCTGCTCTTATAGGACCTCAATGTGTGCCAACTCCGTCCAAATCGTAGTCCACTGGTGTTGGACTGCCTGCCAGTCCTCAGCATGTCAGCCCACCCTCGATTGCCTACATTCGAGAAGTATTTATGTGAGAAGAGCGGATATAGTTATGAACAGTAAACATTACTCGGGTGGAGTTGCACTCACAAGTGGATAGCTCGCTCAAGCATCCTCCCGTCTGGAATGGGGCACAACCTGGTATAGATTGAACTGTTGCATTACACGCTGCAGCATGTAAGGCTCAACTATATGGGTAAACACTAGGTGGTAGGTCGTCTCCCATTGTGTGGCGTCCTGCGTGTATTGTACGGACAGTCCATGCGGTGCTACCGTGTTCACAAAATAAGGGCTCCATGGAGTATATATGATGTTTCCATCATGCAACGACTCGAACTCGTTGTGGAACACGGGGTAGCACCTCGCCGGTCTGTCTTTGGCCCAACGTAACTTAGCAGCAGTCCACCGAGTGCCTATAGTGGGACCATCTATGGGGTCGTGGTGCTCGGTGCACAGGTGCGCTATAGTCCGGATGCTGGACCGTCTAATAGGGAAGTGCTCCCAACTCCACAACTGTAGGAGCACGTAGCAAACAGTAAGGACCGGTTTCACACTGGTGTCGCGTCGCAAAGCGTCACATAACCTCCTGTATGTGGCGCAAAGGACGACTGATCACCAACTGTAATGAGGCATTCCTCTAGGCTCCGTGTCGGCCAAGGACTCGGCGATGCGGATGAAGCTGGGGTACATCTATTCGCCCTATGTGGTGGGAAACAAGGCCCAACCGAAAAGATAAAGAAGGTAAGCAATGAGGCGCTTCCTAACAACCTCGTCAGGTGTACCCACTGGGCATTGACTAAAATTTCTCTGCCATGTCCGAGGGACACCACGGGCCCTGTCTGTCACAGGTAGGCCGAACCGTTGCGCCAAGCGGGCCTTCCAATTTGCTGTTAGACAGGCTGGAACAAGTGTGTCTCCGGTGATCGGGAGACTGGTCAAGAAGGACACATACTGGAGAGCGATCGTCATCTCTCCCTACCGAAAGTGGAACGTGTGCACCTCGGGTCTTCATCTGTCGACAAGTGCCAACATGAGGCTACTGTCTAGGGTGAAATAGCAGCTGACCTCGAGCATCATCGCAAAGAGCAACAAGCTCGTGTCCCCAAGGATTGGGACGTAGCGAGCGTCAAGATCCCAGTAATGCTTCTCAAACCGAAGCACGAGGGGTGGGGAACCATCCCCATCCCCAGATATCTACATCTTTAATCTCGAAAAAAATTATTTCTATTTTGTGTGTTCTCGGCGACGAGCGCGAGAACGAGAATGAAATTTTGAATGACTGAGAGCGGGAGCGACTCCGGTATTTTTAGCGAAGCGATAGGAAGGGAATTCGATTCCCTCCCACATAATGTTTTTTGCATGCGGGGAATCATTCGAATGCATGGAGGGCATGGGCGTGATGGATGGGAAGGAGGATGGGACGGGCAGGAATCCAGACACAGGAAAATGGCAATACCGTTCCATGGTGGCACGGCAGGGGCTAACGTTCAGGCGAGGGGGGAGCGGCGAAGGGGATGTCATGCCCTAGGGGCACAGAGGCTGCTTGTCGGGCCCCCAAGGCCGCGGACATGGCATGTCCGGCCCCCAAGGCTGCTGTAGCGGCAACGTGGCGGCATGAGGCGCATCCAGTCCCACAGGAACGGTGGTCGATGGAGATGGAAGCCGGGCGCGGGAGGCACGGACGTGGATGCGTGTCGGCCTCCGGCACGCCCGTTGTGTCAGTTTTGGTATTACGTCGTGTGGACGGCCACTTTTGTTAATAAAGACGCCAACAGTGCTATTTAGGCCAAAAACTCCAGCTTGATGGGCAGCGCTTCAGTCATGACACAGACTTGCAATTGCTGGTCTTCTGAGCAGCATTTCAACCATTCACGTATCATATCCATCTGTTTACAATATACTATCTTCTACTTCAAAATTTTGTTTGCTTGATTTGTTAAATCTCTTCATGTTAGGCATGCATGTGACCAGACGTATAAGGATATTATCCCGAGCCTTAAACCTACTAGTTTTGAAAACCCCTTGATACCTCTACTAGGTTGTTTTCTGAAGTCTGGTGTGTGCAATTTGAAGTTTATACGTTCTGAGCAAGTGCCGTGTGCCGTTTAGACTTCGGATATGGTGAGAACTGAGAAGTTGCTTTAGCTGCATCTGACGTACGAAGCATGGATGTTCTGGATAGGAAAATGCGGCTGTTATAGCCTCTAGAAGAACAAATGTGCTTCTAACATCGCCCAGAAGATCAGGGTGGGGTGTTTCCGGCTGTAGGAGAGGAACGGACGCGGCTGACATCCTACTGTGATTGTTTCATGCCATGTTCGTTTAAACCCGATAGCATTGGCGGGAGAAACTCGTGATGTTAGAGGTTGAAGCCGGCGCCGGCAACCCGATAGCATTGACGAGAGAAACTCGTGATGTTAGAGGTTGAAGCCAGTGCCAGAGGTGATGCCGGCGCCGGCGAGGTCCTAGTTCCATTTTCGCAGGTTCATCGTGTTATTAGCGCCAGGATTGGATCTAAGTTTTGGTGGTTGCAAGAGGGTGATTCTTTTGATGACGAATATCTCATCTTGGCAGAAGTGGTCATTGATTCGAAGGCAGAAATTCGGCCAACCTCTTTTCCTGATAACTTTTCCAAAAATTCTCAAGGTAATGGCGGTTAATCTTCTATCTCATTTAGTTTTCACAGATCATTGCAGGTTGGTGGTAAGGGGAGCATTAGCCAAGGA
Source organism: Phyllostachys edulis (assembly GCA_036346405.1). Lineage (NCBI taxonomy): Eukaryota > Viridiplantae > Streptophyta > Magnoliopsida > Poales > Poaceae > Phyllostachys > Phyllostachys edulis. The sequence continues at coordinate 52,718,532 of CM070552.1, read as the reverse complement.
TCTTCCACGATGACGTCAAACAATCTGCTCTTTGATGATGCCATTGCTGTGGGGTACTCTTTAGCGGAGCTCCGCGAGGTAGGGTTATCGCTGGGTCGGTGCAAGCAAAATGCTGGGGTTGGTCGGCCATGGCAAGGGCATGTACCACCTCCTTGGAAGTCGCCTCTGGTGATAGTGGGCGACGCGATTGATCAAGCTCGTAGAATCCATCTAACCAGGTCGGTGGATCGCGATAACTTTGCGGCAATTTTGCTGGATTCGGTGCAGCTTCAAATTTCGAAAGGCACGATAGTTAAGCCGGAGTTGTTGCCCTTTCCAGCTGTATGGTTAATGGGCCGGACTCACCTACGGCCAACTTGTCTTCTAACAGATCGGGTTCGCCGGCGGCTTGCTTGCCGTCTTCCAGCTCGGAACAACCACACACGAAAGGCTTGCCCTGGCTGCGTAAATTGTTTCTTTGCAACTGGAGAACGAATAGGCCAAACCCTAAAAAAGACTTTAGCAGCTGGTCGGGGACTTTAATCGGAGATTGTAGATCGTTTGTTGAAGTTCTTCGTTAGAACAGTTCCATGGAGTTTGGTCGGGGTCGTGCCGGCAGCCAGCAAAGGAATCTATGTTTCGGTGGCGCTGCTCAATTCTCTATCAATGTCAGTGTTAGCGGCTAGGCGGCTGGGCCTAGCGACACTTTTATTAGGCATGGAGGGGTTGTGAAGGAGCCCTTAGTCGGCTTCGGCGGGGGAACTTTTCCTGGTGGCGGAGGCACGGGTCTTGGACAGGTGGCTGGTTTTGGCGGACAGGGAGGTCATGCAGGCTTGAAGGTGTCTGCTGCAGTCCTGGGCAATGGTCGTGGTGCTGGTGGCCTATCCTATGACGCAGTCGGCTTTGCTCAAATCTCGGGAATTGAAGGTGGCGCTGGCGGTCAATCACCGGGCTGTGTTGCTTTAGGTGGCGAGGAGGGTTCTTAGGCGCTACTTGGCGGAAGTGGGGTGTCCTTCATCGTGGCGAGTTCGGGCACCCAACAATGGCCGTGGGAGGTTGGAGACGGTATAGAGGTTGGGGACATGGTCGTTCGGTGGGGGCAATTCTCCGTCCTTCTTTGGTCCCTTAGGAGATGATTCCAAGCTCATTTGATTTTTGGTGCAAAGGAAGGGACATGGCATTGCCAATTGCAAAGCAATCTTAATGCATGATATTTGTGAGGACAATGACCATTTGGCTAATAAGTGTCTCATTATCGTTGATGCCGAGACCTATTTCTAATCTGTGGGGTTTAGTGCCGATGGGTTGGAGTTTGGTCGAGGTCGTGCTTGGCTGACGAAAAAGGAATCTATGTTTGTGGCGCCGCTCAATTCTCTATCAATGTCGATGTTAGCGGCGGCGGCCGGGCCTAGCGACACTTTTTTAGGCATGGAGGGTCACTACTACGAAATGCTAATATCGACGCCGATCACGAGCGGTTCATCAATCGAAACCGCTCAGATAAACTACAATCTCGAGCGGTTTTTGTTACCCACCGCTCGTGTTATTCTCCGCGCTTAAAACCGCTCAGGAAGATGTCATATCACGAGCGGTTCATGTTTGGAACCGTCAGGATATCGCATGCGGTTCCAAACATGAACCGCTCGTGATATTACACAATATCACGAGCGGTTTGTTTTAGAACCGCTCGTGATACTTCACGAGCGGTTCCAAACATGAACCGTCGTGATATTGCCCAATATCACGAGCGGGTTTTTGTTAAAACCGTCCGTGATAATTAACTCACCACAGACGATATATATAGCTCCGCCTCCCGGCCAAAACAGATATAGTCTTCTTGATCTCCATATCTCTAGGCGCCACGATAGGTCCATCGCCATTCGCGTGCGGTTTGAGTACATCGCCTCACCTCACCGAGCCGGCCGGTCCATTTCGGTTGTATATTGTCGCCGAGGAGCTTGCCGCCGTCGCCTCATTCACCGATCGACGACCCACCGCGCCTTGGACCTTCCCCGACTTTCATTGACACCTTCCTCGTGATCGAGGTGAGATCTTCAAGCATAAGCATCCTTTAATTTGAGTAGTTTCAGCGTTTACGCCAAATCGCTAGTTTCAGCGCCCATAGGACATCGTCCGCTCGGTTCGCCTCGGCGAGACCTTAGGCCGAGAGCCACGACTATATAGCAATGCGATGTCACCCTAAGCCCAGCTTTGAGCTTCAAATTAATTAATCCTCTTGTTTTAATCATTTAGTTAATAAACTAACGAGTCTATGACATGTGGGATCGCCATAGATTTTATAAATAAAATCATGAAATAAAAATGAGTCACCGACAAGTAGGGCCCACATGTAAGTTAATAAAATCCAAAAAATGTAAAAATGAAAAAATCATAATTAAGCCTCGAAAAATACGCTTTGAAAGTCATCACCCTTTTATTTATTTTCGTGGTTTTCAATCGAACCGTGTGATGGACCGGTCGATGTACACCGAGAACCGTGTGAGTGAAGAGTACATTAATGGCGTGTCTGCTTTTACAAGAGCCGCCGAGGAGGATATGTTGAATAAGGGCGGAATATATGTATTGTCCATGCATTGATCGAGAATCAAGATGTTTAACAACCGAGCGCAGATCGAAGCACACTTGATTCAAGGGGTTTCAAAAGGGTTATACATGTTGGACCATCCACGGTGAAGAGCATATTATACAGAAGTCAACGATATGCATATTATACAGAAGTCAACGATATGCCGCCAATGTCGATTGTGGTTCCGATTCGGATAGGTACGCACGATGACAATCTAGATCGATGCTTCGCGATGCGTAAGGAACTGTGATGAGAGGGAGTATGTTCAATTCCGGGGCGTGATGGAGGACTCGGAGAAACCTTTGTTCCCGGGCTGCAAGTCGGAATACACAAGGTTGTCATCCGTGCTTAATCTGCTGAAATTGAAGGCAAGCAACGGTTGGTCCGACAAGAGTTTCACGGAGCTGTTAGGTCTCTTAGCGGACATGCTTCCGGAGGGAAATGAGTTGCCCAAAACCACCTACAAATGCATATCCGAACGACTGTATCCTCTACCGTAACGAGTATACAAACATGCATGTACGTCCGGTGTGCAACGCATCCCGATACAAGCGTAAGAAGCAATCGATGACGACGAGGAATCGAGGTGAAGAAAGGACCTCCGCTAAGGTGGCGTGGTATCTTCTGTAATTCCCGTTTGAAGCGGTTTTGCGAACCCAAAGAATGCAAAAGCTAACAGATTGGCACTCGAGGAGCGTAAGAATGACGAAAAGTTAAGACACCTGCTGATTCCGCCAAAGGAGAAACATCGATAGGAGGTTTGCGGACTTGGTGCGGAACCGAGGAATATAAGGTTTGGATTGAGTATGATGGAATGAATCCTTTCGGTAATATGAGCAATGACATAGCACTTGGCCTGTGACGCTCAGATATCTACAACCTTCCTCCTTGGTTGTGTATGAAGCGGAAGTATATTTTGTTGTCGATACTTATCCAAGGGCCAAGCAACACAGGAATGATATTGATGTGTACCTAGCACCATTGATGGAAGATCTAAAAATCTCGTGGATTGAAGGGTGCAGTATGGGATGCGTAAACGAGAGAACTTCACTTTACGCTCCTTGTTGTTACGCACCATAAATGATTATCCCGCCTTGCTAACTGTCGGGCGAGTACAAAAGGGCCAAAGCCTGTACTCACTTTGCTTAGATGATACCCAGTGTGTGGTCAATCACTCGTGCAAAACCGTGTACATGCGTCATCGTGAGGTTCCTTCGAGGGCTCACCCATACCGCAGATGAAGAAACAATTCGACGGAGAGAAGGAGGACAATTCACTCCAAGGCATTTAAGCGGAAAAGAGGTCTATGATATGGTTAAGGATTTAGATGTTGTGCTTGGAAAGGGATGTAAATCGAGGACAAGTAAGAAGAACATGTGGAAGAAGAGATCAATATTTTGGGACTTACCTTATTGGGAGCACCTAGAAGTTCGCCATTTGCATCGACGCGTCATGCATGTAGAAAAGAATGTATGTGATGACTTGATTGGTCTCTTCTCAACATTCGTGACAAAACAAAAGATGGTGTCAACGCATGCGCTTGACTTGGTTGATATGGACATCGGACTGAGTTAGCACCAACAAGGACCGATAAAGGACGAACGTACCTTCCCCGCTTGTTACACTCTGTCCAAGGCCGAGAGAACCGAATCGTGCGGTGCTTGCATGGCGTGAAAGTTCCGTCGGGTTACTCCGCCAACATGAAGAAACTTGTTTCGATAAAAGATTTGAAGTTAATTGGCATGAAGTCTCATGATTGTCATGTGTTGATGACACAAATGCTCCTGCTGCAATTAGAAGTATTTTGCCGATCAAGGTCCGAGACAATCATGAGGTCATGTGTTTTTTTTAACACAATTGCTCGAAGGTCATCGATCTCGAAGGACTAGATGCTCTGCAGACGAGGTGGTGACGACACTATGTGATCTTGAGATGTATTTCCTCCGTCGTTTTTCGATATCATGGTCCATCTCATTGTTCATATTGTGAGGGAGATAAAGATGTGCGGGCCGTGTTCCTCGTAGCATGTACCCGCTCGAGAGGTTCATGGGAATTCTCAAGTCATATGTACTGAAATCGATCTCGGCGAGGGCAAGATCGCCGAAGGTTATGCAATCAAGAGGTCATTGAGTTACGCGCCGATTACATGGCTCAGTCGAACCGATAGGTGTGCCTCGATCTCGCCATGAGGGGAGGCTCGAGGGTATCGGGACCATCGGAAGGAAAGCAATCACTCCAAATATGGATGCGTATGCTCAAGCCCATTTCACTGTCTTGCAACACATGACCAAGTGTCCTCAGATATCGACCAAAGACAAGGACGTGCTTGACAATGTAATCCGCCGCGACGGATGTTTGGATCACGAGACAACACAATGACGGTTCAACCAATGGTTGAAGGAGCGACTTGCTAGGAGCTCGTCAAGTGATATCTTGACATGGTTGGCAAAAGGGCCAACATTTACAGCTTGTAACATGGCGAGGATACGACATAAATGGGTACACATTCTATACGCAGCTCGGGATATAAAAAGCACTAACGTATCAGCGGTGTCCGTGATAGATGCATTCAAGACCGATGGGTGAGGAGCTCCTACTATGGGCAAATAGAGGAGATATGGGAGCTCGACTACATGCTTTTCAAGATCCCCTATTTCGTGCCGTTGGGTCCATCTCCCACAGTGAAGGTCGACAAGTACGGGCGTCACTACCGTGGACCTCGAACATGTCGGATACAAAGACGAACCGCTCAGATCAAGCAACCAAGTTGTTCAAGTCTTCTATGTTACCGACCGGCAAATAAGAAGCGCCACGTAGTTCTTCATGGAAAAAGGAGGATTGTCGGAGTTGAGAATGTAGTGGACGAGGAAGAATACAATCAATTTGACGAGTTGCCTCCTTTCGGAAACGGCATAAGGGTCGAGGAAGAAGAACATGACGAAACTAGCTACATACGCGTCGATCATCATGAAGGGCTAATTTTTAAAGATTAATTGAACAATGTGTGTATATGTACTATATACATTCTGATGATCATGGTTAATTTTAGTTCATTTGAGTTAATTAATTGAGATTTGTACTGTGAAATGGATGTGATTGTTTCTCAAATGAATGTGAATTGGATGTATATACATGTACTTGTTGTCTTTTCTGCTTGTTTCAGAGGGCATGGCTAGCATTTCCTGAGGCTAGCCAATAAATGTAACGATCTAGATATTAACCAATACAAAATAATATCACGAGCACGGTTTGAACTACGCATCGTCTCACATGTGTATCACTGACGGTTGTTTATCAAACCGTCATGCTACATATATATCATGCACGGTTGTTTATTAACACCGCTCTCGTGATACATCATATATCACGCAGCGGTTCTAACTTAGAACCGCTCGTATTATTATCACGAGCGGTTCTAAATTAGAACCGCTCGCGATAATCATCATATCACGAGCGGTTGTTTATTAAAACCGTCAGGATACATCACATATCACGAACGGTTCTAAGTTAGAACCGGCTGTGATAGTGTGTATCACAGACAGTTCTAATTTAGAACCGTCTGGTGATGTCCATCCCTATTTACATTCGGACTCTAGCTAGGGTTTGCCGCGCCCGCCACTCTCAAACGATTAAGTTTCTCAACTCCTCTCGCTCCCTCCTCCCCCGAGCCCGTCGCCACCGTCCTCGACGCCGCCTCCTCGAGCACGGCGCTACTCCTCCCGATCCCGTCGATGACGCCTCCTCCTCCAAACGGCGCCCCCCAGCCCGCCGAGCCTCCTCCTCCCACCCGAGCCCGCCGCCTCCTCCCTCCCCCGCAGCCGCGCCTCTCCCTTCGACGCCGCCCTCCCAGATCGCTTGCTCCTGCTCGTCCTTCTCCTCGACGCCCAAAGGTAACCAATGCCGAGTTACCGATCGACCCCATGCCCCTTTCTCTAACTATTTCTATCAATAATCTGTCATGGTCCTTCGTGATAATTGTACTTGTTTTAGGAATTTGTATTTGTTCTAGTCGATTATTCATATGGTATTTGTTTTGATATCGCTTTCGAATACATTGCAATGTGGTGTGTTGGGCTTGAGATGAATGCTCTGTGATGATAATAGTCTTGTAATGAAATTGTTTTGATAATCGGGTTTGTACTTGAGATCTAATTGGAATGCTTACTCTACATCGATAGCAATATCAAAATGTTAAATCTTAGCTTTATGTCGATTTCATTTGTTCACATGATGTTCTATTTCTTGTGAAGATGTCTTCCGCTCATTCTCGAGTCACCTCATGTGTTTGATGATGCACCATCCTCTGGAACAATATCCAACCGCGGTAGAAGAAGAGGAATATCGAAAAGGCCCACGGGCCGATTTACCATCACGGAGGTCGATCAGTCTGGGACCCCTATCAATCCTCGCCGAGCGGCCGCATTAGGAGAATGGTCGAATAGTTGCACGGAACGGGTCAAGATCACCTACGATTCGTGGAAGGTGGTGCCCGACCATTGAAAACTTTGCCTTGCCGACGGAAATTCTTGCATCGCTCGAGATCGGTAGAACTCACCCGACTCCGTCTTGACGACACGTTGCTACAAGCGTGCAAAGCGTGGAAGAACTTCAAGAGCACGCTTGTCAAGAACTACATGGATAAGGATCTGAAGCCGCCCTTCCACAAGTATCTATTATTGGAAGAGTTCTGGGCCGAGTTTGTGGCGAAGAAGACGACAGATGAATTTAAGAGTGAAAGTGCGGCGCTACGGCCCTCCAGCAAAAACAAGCACCCCACGCACTCGGCACGGCTGGGTATGCGGGTAAAGCCCCGATATGGAGGGATCAGGAACAGCAGGCAAGCAGTTTGAATCTCTCCCTGCTATTTCCCGAGATCACTGATGTGCGCGCCCGACAGTGGTTATTTGCGAGGTTAGCTATTCGGCCTACGGGGGAAGTGTACTTTCCAAACCCGAAGACCGTGAAGTGTCCCAACGCTGTAAGATATCGAACTACCTAGTTTGTAATTACTCCATAACTTCATAGGAAGTGAAATGACATGTCGGGCTATATTGCGATAACGCCGAGTGCACAATCTTCCCAAGGCTCATTCCAGCAGATAGGGAGAAGATATACTCTCTGCGGCCCTAGGAAACAAAGTGAGCATCCGATTCGCACGAGAGGCGCCTGTGTTTTTGTCACATGGGAACAATGGTTCCAAGCGGACGAGGATCGTCGAGTAGGAGGAGAGCCAAAGCCGAGCACGATGCAAAGCTACGAGAGGATCTTCGTGCATCCTCGAGATGAGCTCACCAAAAATCAGAGCGAGGTCGGTGAAAAAGTCACCAATCCTTTGAGGAAAGGATTCGTATGCGTCGAGCAAAAGCAAAGAAGAGACTTTTGAGGAAAGGATTAGGGATTGCAAATGCCAAGTCGGTTGGAAGCCCTCGCCTACTATACCGCTAGCTAGCCCCCCAAACATCCGAGTAGTCAAGGCGTCAACCCTAACCCTACCACAATAGGTGATGACAGATTTTCCATCGATGACATCCGTAATAATTATTATCTCCGAATGCTCAATCCATTCATAAGCCTTGTTGGAGTAGCTAATTTTGTACCGCTATGTACGAGGGTGGCTACGGCGCAAGCTCCAAGTGAGATATGTCTCTGTTGCCCTAGATGTCGCTTGGGGCGGTGTATCCATCCAAGATCAGAGCTTTGGTGCACGTGCAAATCTAGCTCCGGTTTCGCAAAAGTGAATGTGGACGATGTTTGTGCCAATTTCGAGGCCGTCCCGCCAAAATTCCCCAAACGATGAGGTCATGACTCTAGGGCAAGCCGCTGGAACATTCATCCAAGGCCCAAGGAGGACATCTGCTCGAGCTACTGCTCGGTGTCAACTTCACGGAATGTCTCAGCGGCATCAAGTCCACGGACTTGATCGCACCGGCTACTCAGACCGACATGGCAAGGGCCCGCCAGATCACATGCATCTACACTCGTGCTCAATCGACTCTTGTGAAGTCGACCTATACAAAGCGAGGCAAAGAAGGGCAAGGGCAAATCGAAGACGATCGAGTCTTCTCGATATCCCTTCTTCCGCTGGTCTTAAATACAAGCCAGCGAGCCGCTGCTCGAGAAGTTAAACAAATTTCTACCCTAGGACCGGATTGCACGGAATTGCATGCATGGTACATGGAATACCCAACAAGCGGTTGATCAATGATGCTCGGGTGTCACCGTCAAGTTCAAGGAGCATCATTTTAACCACGTGTATCAAGACGCTGTCTTCACGGTGACCTTCGACGACTTGTTCTCTCTTCAACCTCGACGAGCTCGACGCCTCAATTATACGATCTTTGACAATCGTAAGTGTGTACAATCACGGTCAATGTTCGTGTAATATCTATAAATGTTATATATAACTCCTAGCTTTTGTATAATAGATACATGATCCGTGAAGCGAAAGAAGGAAATCACCGTAGGTTTCCTCGACCCACACGTTGTCTCCGAGCAAAGCATCACGGCGAATGCAACATTAAATCGAGAATTACGTTATAGATTTTTTCATGGCTCACCGCAACAAGGAATTCATACTTTTGCCCTACAACCGTAAGTAAGTAGTGTTGCACTCTGGCTATACTTAATGTTGATTTGTACTTTATAAGCAACACGAACTTAGGTTTAATGACCATGCCGACATACCGTGTAGGTTCCATTGGATTCTAATTGTAATTATACCAAAACGAAATACGTAATATACCTAGATTCCCTCTGAGAGGGCCACCACAACTTCACAACTATCCGGAGTTTAATCATCGTAAACACATTTCCTCCATAGAAACTCTATTGTAGTCTTTCCTTCCTTTGCAATGGCTAAGGCTAACTTCTTGGAGTCACGTGGGGTGTTGACGTGTTACATGCTAGAGGATGGAATATCAAGGGAAGGACGCCGCAACATGATCAAACATTCCGGTGACTTGCTAGCTAGTACACATTAATCCTATATAACACTTCGTAGCAATGCCTCTTGAACTAACCAATTCTATTTTTGCGGTGCCACCAAGAATCGCCGTCCGGGCAACGCGTCTGTGGATACTATGTTTGCCACAACATGCAACTACTCGCTTCGGTTCGCGATCACCAATGATCCTCGGGTTTGTCAATCTTTCAACAATTATTTCATATATACTTACCAATTTATATAAGCCCTAATTTAACCTTCATATCGACAAAGTTGCAAACATCATTTGAAGCTCATGGAACAGAGCGAGCTCATAAAATTCGATCACACCTTGCGGCATTCCCGAATGCACGGTCATAAATCCAAATGGGAGTTTCCACGATGTAGCAGATTGAACTTGATTGAGATAGATTGAACATAATGGTACATGTGTGTAAATTAATGTACATTAATGGTTAATTTTAGTTAATTGATTTGTGAATTGGATGTGTGCTTGTTTCTAAATGAATGCAATTTTGATGTGCTTCAAATGAATGAGAATTGGATGTGCTTGTTTGAGAGGGCATGGCTAGCATTTCTGAGGCTAGCCAATAAACGTAAATAGATTAAGCAATGCAAAGACTACCACAGACGGTGCAGAGATGAAACCGTGCAGGATATGTCGATTACCACGAGCGATGCAGATATGAAACCGCTCGTGATAGTGAACTATCGCGCACGGTTTCATATCTGCATCGCGTCTGTGCGGTAGTAATCTATCACGCACGGTTTTATCTACGGACCGTCTGTGGTAATCGAAATATCACGACGGTTTTATCTACGGACCGTGCGTGGTAGTCGACTATCACGATTTATTTTATCTACGGACCGTGCTGGTAGTCGAATATCACGACGGTTTTATCTACGCATCGTCGTGGTAGTCGATCATCACGCACGGTTTTATCTGAGCACGCTCGTGGTAGTCGATTATCACGAGCGGTTGCATCTGCATCGCCTGTGATAGTATGTATTCTGAGCGGTTCGAGAACCGCCTGTGATGACCATTAGCATTATCGACCCATAAACTCGCAGCGGCTCACGGAACCGCTCGTGATGGCGTTTTGAACCGTCTGTAAAGGCCTTTTCTGTAGTAGTGGGTTGTGAAGGAGCCCTTAGTCGGCTTCGGCGGGGGAACTTTTCCTGGTGGCGAAGGCACGGGTCTTGGACAGGTGGCTGGTTTTGGCGGACAGGGAGGTCATGCAGGCTTGAAGGTGTCTGCTGCAGTCCTGGGTAATGGTCGTGGTGCTGGTGGCCTATCCTATGACGCAGTCGGCTTTGCTCAAATCTCGGGAATTGAAGGTGGCGCTGGCGATCAATCAGCTGGGCCTGGTGTTGCTTTAGGTGGCTAGGGAGGGTTCTTAGGCGCTACTTCTGGCGGAAGTGGGGTGTCCCTTCATCAGCGGCAGGTTCGGGCACCCAACAATGGCCGTGGGAGGTTCGGAGACGGTATTAGAGGTTGGGGACATGGCTGGTTCGGTGGGGGCAATTCTCCTGTCCTTGCTGGTCCCTTAGGAGATGATTCCAAGCTCATTTGATTTTTGGTGCAAAGGGAAGGGACATGGCATTGCCAATTGCAAAGCAATCTTAATGCATGATATTTGTGAGGACAATGACCATTTGGCGAATAAGTGTCTGTTATCGTTGATGCCGAGACCTATTTCTAATCTGTGTGGGTTTAGTGCTGATGGGTTGGAGTTTGGTCGGGTCATGCCGGCAGCCAGCAAAGGAATCTATGTTTCGGTGGCGCTGCTCAATTCTCTATCAATGTCAAGCAGTTAGCGGCGGTAATTTGGGCCTAGCGACACTTTTATTAGGCATGGAGGGGTTGTGAAGGAGCCCTTAGTCGGCTTCGGCGGGGGAACTTTTCCTGGTGGCGGAGGCACGGGTCTTGGACAGGTGGCTGGTTTTGGCGGACAGGGAGGTCATGGAGGCTTGCAGGTGTCTGCTGCAGTCCTGGGCAATGGTCGTGGTGCTGGTGGCCTATCCTATGACGCAGTCGGCTTTGCTCAAATCTCGGGAATTGAAGGTGGCGGCAAGGTCAATCACCGGGCTGTGTTGCTTTAGGTGGCAGGAGGGTTCTTAGGCGCTACTTGGCGGAAGTGGGGTGTCCCTTCATCAGCGGTAGGTTCGGGCACCCAACAATGGCCGTGGGAGGTTCGGAGACGGTATTAGAGGTTGGGGACATGGCTGGTTCGGTGGGGGCAATTCTCCTGTCCTTGCTGGTCCCTTAGGAGATGATTCCAAGCTCATTTGATTTTTGGTGCAAAGGGAAGGGACATGGCATTGCCAATTGCAAAGCAATCTTAATGCATGATATTTGTAAGGACAATGACCATTTGGCGAATAAGTGTCTGTTATCGTTGATGCCGAGACCTATTTCTAATCTGTGTGGGTTTAGTGCTGATGGGTTGGGGTTTTATCACATTCCAACATCTGCGACGAAGAAGTTGAAGAAAGAGAATAATAAGACGGGGCTTGTTCGGATCTCTGGTGATCCGCTGTCTGAAGACCTTCTGATTGTTGAGCTGCGCACGTTAATACCAATGAATTGGCAGCCACAGGTGGATATTCAGGGGGGAAATGAGTTTTTGGTTCATTTTCCAACAAGACTTGATATGCTTCGTATCGCGGCTATTAGTGACGTGCATGTAAAGGAACATAAGGTGATGTTGCAATTCATGGAATGGAATTTGAAGCCCACGCCTAAGTATCAACTTCAGAAGGTGTGGGTTTAGGTTTTAGAAGTGCATCTTGAAGTTCGTGATTTTTCTGGGCCTTTGTGCTAAAGGATCGATCATTGACATAGCAATGAGAGTAGATATGGAAAAGGTCCGCAAGAACAATTTAGTTCGCATATTGGTGGCCGTTCTGGAAAACGATGCCATACTTTCTAGTGTTGAGATTGTGGTTGGTGAATACGTCTACGATATTTTTTTTCAAAGTTGAAGACACTGCGATGGATAGTTTTGACAAAGGAATTCATCAGAGAAAAGATCATGAAGGGGAAGATAAATCGGGCAGAGGCAAAGATGTTGAGATGGAAGCTAGAGATGCTAAGAGACTAAAGAATACTTCGGATGTTAAATCAAATGCTCTTGAGAACCGCGAGGGACACCTACGTCCATTACTAAGGGGTCTACGTTGGGACTGTCGGCATCGGATACCGTCTGGGTTACATCGATGGCGGTCAGAAATGAGTTCGACAATGTGGCTCGAGGTGATGGTAAGCTTGTTTTGAACTTTCAAGGGGAGAGTTTGATGATGGACATGGTCGGTTCACCCTCGCAACAGATTGTAGCAAATGGTGCTGGGGCAGGGTCGGGGGAATGCTCTCTGGAGGAAGGTAGTTTCGGGATAGAGAAAAACATGGCGGCTGTAGAGGACAGTCCCAAGGGGCAGGTCATTGTTTCATCTACCGAGGTGTTGGGTGATGCTTCCTTAGCTGATGGAGGCAGTGTCTTGTCTGCGGCAGGTGTGATGGGAATTGTTCCCAAGGCAGTTGTTGTCCTTGGGTCCAAGGCAGATTATGCCAGGGAAGTCCCTGCGGGTTCGGCTGTAGAGGAGTTTCTCCCTCGGTTGGTTGATGTGGTTAATAGCGGGGTTGATATGTTTGCCTCCATGCTTGCCAAGTCTGCTCCAGTAATCAGCAAGGTGAACACAAAAAGTTCAAAATTAGATGGGATTTTTCGATCGGTGCGGGTCCCTGTGAATGAACCAGTGGAGCCTAGGCAGAGTGAACTCCTCGAGATGCAGATGTCCGGAGATGTAGACTTGGTCCAGAAGGCTATGCAGCGTGCTAAAGTTTGTAATCTCGAACTAGATCTAAGTAAGTCTGGAACTGATTTATCATTTTTGTCTTTTTCTGATGAGCAAGTTATTGCAAAAGTTGCTAGCATTGGTATTTCTTTAGGAGATGATAATGCAGAGATTGTTAGTTCTATTCAAAATATTAAGAATCTTGAATTAGAAATATTAAAAAATAAAGGAGTTGTGGATGTTGAGGAGGTGCAAGATGAGAATCTGAATTGCAGTGATACATCATCCCTTAATCATGTTTGTAATGATTTAGATGATGATTTGTTGGAGGATGACCACTCTAAGTTTACGTTGGTAATAAATAAAAAGAGGTCGAAAGGAAAATATTCTCATAATAGGCCTCTCAAATTACAGTTAAAATGAAATGTCTTTTTTTGGAATAGCAGAGGTCTGGGAGACTTGGCTAAACATCGCTACATTTGTGAAGTGATTAAGGAGCAGCATTTAGATTTTATAGCCATTTTTGAAACTGGTCAAAAAGACTTTTCAGTGTCTAATCTTAATCATCTTTGCGGGGGTCGGGATTTTTTGTGGCATTTTTCCCCACCACAAGGTCGATCGGGGGTATCCTTTTAGGAGTGGATCCTAGGGTTTATGACATCGGTTCTATTGAGGCTGGTGATTTCTATGTAAAGTTTTATTTAAAAAATAGAGAGGATGATTTTCAGTGGGTTCTTGTGGTTGTTTACAGTGCAACTCAACCCCAATTCAAGGAGCAGTTCTTTAATGAACTTGTTCATGCCTGTAGGAAAGATCCTCTTCTTGTGTTAGTTGAGGGTGATTTTAATATCAAGAGGCATGCAGGCGAAAAAAAACAAGGATAACTTCGAGTATAGATGGTCTTTTTTTTAATGTTATGATTAATACTTTGGATTTAAGAGAAATAGTTTTATTTGGTAGATAATTTACTTAGGCTAATTCGTTAGTTAATCCAACTTTTGAAAAGTTGGATAGGGTTTTAATGAGTACAGACTAGGAGCATAAATTTCTATTAGTCACAGTTAATGCTCTTGAAAGAACTTTGTCTGATCACACGCCGTTGTTTTTAAATACAAGAGCGCCATCTTTTAGAGGGAGTTAGCCTTTATTTAAATTTGAATTAGGCTGGTTATGTAGGGAAGGTTTTAGGGAGATGGTGGCTGATGTGTGGAAAACGGAAAATAGAGATCATTCTGCCTTACAAATTTGGCAATGTAAGGTTAGATCTCTTAGATGATATCTTCGCGGTTGGGCTAAAAATAGTAGTGAGACTTTTAAAAAGAAAAAGTTAGAACTCAACTTGATAATTGATGAGTTAGATAAAAAAAAGCTGAGCGTTGGAGTTTGTCTCATGAAGACCTTAATCCTAAAAAAAAATTGCTAATGAGTGATTAGCACATCTTTTGCGAGAAGAAGAAATTAAGTGGTATCAAAGGTCCAAAACAAAATTTCTTTTGGAGGGAGATGGAATTACATGATATTATCATTTGATTGCGAATGGTAAACATAGAAGACAACGAATTTTTCAACTCGAACAAGAGAAGGGGACAATTCAAGGCGATATACAATTTAAAAAGTAGATCACTAATTATTATAAAGGTCTGTTTGGTCCTTCCGGAGTTATCCATTTGTCAATAATTGATACTTTTAGGAATGATATACCTTAAGTTTCGGATACTGAAAACAATTTTCTTATAGAACCTTTTACTGAGAAGGAGGTGAAAGAAGCTATCTTTCAAATGAAACATAACAAAGCACCTGGTCCAGATGGCTTTCCTGCTGAGTTCTATCAGGTGTTTTGGGAAATCATTAAAAATAACATGATGGCTATGTTTCATGATTTTCATAGTTGCTCTTTGCCTCTTTTTAGCTTGAATTTTGGGATCATTACACTGCTTCCCAAAAAACAAGATGCCAAGCAAATACAGAAGTATAGGCCTATTTATCTTCTAAATGTTAGTTTTAAAATATTTACTAAAATGTCTACTAATAGAATTGTTGGTGTAGCTCAAAAGGTTGTTAGACCTTCTCAGTCGGCATTCATGTAGGGGAGATTTATTCTTAATGAAGTTGTTGTTCTTCATGAAACCATCTATGAGTTACATAAATGAAACTTGAATGGAATAGTTTTCAAGATTGATTTTGATAAAGCTTACGACAAAGTAAAATGGCCATTTTGACTTCAAACCTCAAGGATGAAAGGATTTTCATCTAAGTGGTGTTCCTGGGTGGAAAGTTTCGTCAAGGGAGGGAGTGTTGGAATAAAAGTCAATGATGGACTTGGATCCTTTTTTTCAAACTCAGAAGGGTCTTAGGCAAGGTGATTTAATGTCCCCAATTCTTTTTAATCTTGTTGTGGACATGCTGGTCATTTTTATATCAAGAGCTAAAGACGAAGGTCTTTTATCGAGGGTGGTTCCCCACTTGATTGATAATGGGTTATCCATATTAGAATATGCTGATGATACTATCCTCTTCTTAAATAATGATTTAGATTAAGCAAAAAATCTCAAACTTATTCTCTGTGTCTTTAAACAATTATCAGATTTAAAGATTAATTTCCACAAAAGCGAGATTTTTTGTTTTGGTGATGCCAAAGTAGTTGAACCTCAGTATACTCAGTTATTTGGTTGTGAAGTGGGTGTCTTTCCTTTCAGGTACTTAAGCATTCCAATTTACTTCAGGAAATTTAAAAATTGTGATTGGAAAGGGGTTGAGGATAGAGTTGAAAAATAACTTAGTAGTTTGAAAGGAAAAATATGTCTGTTGGTGGACGATTAGTACTTATTAACTTAGTGCTAAGCAGTCTACCAATGTTTATGTTATCTTTTTTGCGGTTCCTAGGGAGATTCTCAAAAGACTAGATTTTTATCGATCTAGATTTTTCTGGTAGAATGACAATCATAGACAAAAATATAGGCTTGCTAAATGGAGTTTAGTGTGTTCTCCCAATTCCCAAAGAACAGGGCGGTCTAGGAATTCAGAATTTAGACACAAAAAATAAAAGTTTACTAGGGAAATGGTTGTTTAAGTTACTTAATGAAGAAGGAATTTGGCAATCTATACTAACAAGGAAATATTTGGGTGAGAAGAGTCTTTCGCAGGTGATTAATAAGCCTGAAACTTCTCATTTTTTGTTGGGTCTAATGAAAATCAAAGATCAATTTTTTCGCTTTGGTTCATTCTAGATTAAAAATAGAATGCAAACCAGGTTTTGTGAAAATAATTGGATAGGAGATTCTCCCCTGAAAAGTCAACATCCAATACTTTACAATGTGGTCAGGAGGAAGGATGATACCGTGGCGAATATTATGAGAACGACTCCTTTACATATTTCTTTTCGACGACCTATAATTGGGCCTAAGTTACAAGCGTGGAATGAGTTAATTTTAAGAATTGCTAATTTACAATTGATCCCTCAAAAAGATGTTTTCATATGGAATTTGAATAAGTCTGGATTTTTTTTCGATACAGTCTTTTTATGCGACACTAATTGAAAATCATCAAGCCTCTATTAGGAACTTTTTTTGGCTAATTAAAATTTCCATTAAAAATGAGAATATTCTTTTGGTATCTCAAAAGAGAGGTGGTTTTAACTAAAGATAACTTGCTCAAAATAAATTGGAGGGGAAGCACAAAATATTATTTTTGTATTAAAGAGGAAACAATTCAACATCTTTTTATTGAATGCCCCTTTGCACGTCTTGCATGGTGGGCTATTAAATGTGCGTTCAATTTATCTCCTTCTACGAGTATAGCAAATATGTTTGGGAATTGGTTAGCCAGTATTCCAAAAAGTTTAAAGTCTCAACTTCTAGTGGGAGCTAGTGTCTTATGTTTGTCTATCTGGTTATATCGGAATGATGATGTTTTGACAAAAAGATTGTCACTAACCCCTTGCAGGTTATCTTATTGAGTGTCCATGGCTGAGGGTTCGGGCAACTTTGCAGAAACTGACCCAGAAGGAGTCCATGTTGGTCGGAAGTGACAGATTGGAAATGGTGGCGAAGCAAATGTTAAGCATTTATAGGTGATGGTTTAGTCACAGGATCTGTAATGCTTAAGTTTATTTTTCGGTCATCGTTTGTTCGTAAGGCTTCAAGCCATTTTGGTATTTTAGACTTTTAATAAAATAGACTGTATACATCTTTAATACAGAGGCCGAAAGAGATTTTCTCTTCTATTATCTAAAAACATCACGCAGTGTGCTTTGTGCAGCATGAATCTGTATCCCCCTTGGCTCCAGGAGTCACGCCTAAGTCACCTGCGCTACCTGTTCCCAAATTTGTCTTGTACTCCACTTCACCAAGATGTGCCTTGTTAACCTACCGATAATTCGAGACTGACCCATGCATGAACCATACGATCTAAGCCCTGTCTGCAAGTCTGATCCTGCTGCCCCTTCTTTATCTAGGTCGCCTATCTGTTGTTTTACTTTGCTCGTTCTTAATTTGCATCAGCCACACTTCTTCTAATCTTTTCCCTTTCACGTCCCCTTGTCCAGTTTTGAAGATTCTTCTTTCTTATTCTTGTGTTGAGAGCTTGGCCTCACCGTGTTCATGGCTGATGGGAATTTCAGGGCAGTGCCAATTTTCTCTCGAAGTTCATCCACATTGCACAACTGGACATCAGTACACCGCAAATGTATAATGGGCCAGTTGCAAAAAAAATGATAACCTTAGTACCTTGTAGGTGATGGAATTTGTTATCTGCGCTTTGTTTACAAGGATACCGTGATCACCCCATTCTTCAAACAGGGCCATCGAGAGTTTAGTTGCAGACATAAACAGTATCATACCTGCTCCCAAGCATTTAAAAGACATTAATTTAATTAAAATATGATCTAACGGTTATTTTGCAACAGCCGCGAGGGCAATTCAGATCCAAAACATTAACTTACAATCAGAAGAGCCACACAACTTCCACGGGAAAGCTTGAGTGCGGTCGTAACCCTAACACATTCTCCAATATGTCCTTCATTTCTCTTATACCCTTTTGATGAAAATCCAGCAAGTTTGAGTACACAATGTACTCAGCAAGCCACATGGGAAAACTATTTAACTACTTGCTATGATTTCAATTGATTGTTGAGGGATTATCATATTATGAGTGTGGATGCATTCTTTGAAGTAAAACACTTTGATTTTAGAAATAGGAAAAATGGTATGGTACTATTGGGAGTACGTACTCCAACCTCTCATATAACACTTAAATCGTATGATGACACCTCTTAATCAATTTAAGTATACTTCAATAATGATTATATGATACCCCCAAAATGAGTTCCATGAAAAATTTCATGAAAATCCACTTTTGTATATCAAAATCCGTGTATATACTTCTTTTATATATGAAAAAAGGGTATATAGCAAAAATAAAGGGCTCCAATGAATTTTTTTCAATCAATTCACATTGGAAGATCTTATAATTGGTATTTAAGTATACTGAAAGTGATAAAAAAAAGTATAATATATTCGTTTAAATGGTATATTGGAAGTGAGAGTATGTCTCCTGGGAGTACAAAACGGATGTCCTTTAAAAATAACCATATAATAATATTAAAAGAGGGGTTTCAACATCGGTAATTACCACATTAACATCTCAAAATCTCTACTTATGCCTTGTTACTGGAATCACCCATGAACACAACTTCATTAACCGAAAGCATAACGTATTTGAATACAATTGATTATACTTTGCAGAGTTGCCCAACTTTACCCACAAGATACCTTGGACTCATAATGTCAGGCCTTGAAGACGCAATATATTCGTGTGCGACTGAGTTGAGATAACAAAGCAATTTCACCGTCCTTCCCTTTTTATCCTCTACCTGGTAGGTTCTTGGTCAAACAGCCATTGGAAAACCACAGGCAAATGGCGGAATTCGTAGTCTGATACTGAATGGACCTACTGCTGTGTAGATCAGCGAGTAACCCTCCAGACCCACTTAGGTCCCACCCCTTCTAAAACTCGCGACTGCCCTTTGCCACTAGGGCAGCTGCCACCTGTAGATATTAGATCGGAAGGAGTAGTGTACTAAGCTAGGTTGGAGATATCAAACTTATGGTTGGGCGAGTTCTATGTCTGTCACTTGGTACAAGGTTCTAGTCCTTATTTGTCTTAAGTGAGGAGATGGAAAGTTTATGTACTCCTCCCTTCCTCCTAAAAATCCTAGCCGCCGCCAAACAAGCCCCCTCTCCTCCTCCCTTCAGCGGGGCGGGGGGGGGGAGCTTCTTTGTTCACCGATTTCCAACGGTGTGGACTTTCGTCAGGGTTGGATCTGGGGCCCTTCTTCGCCGCCTCGTCTCCAGGCGTGGCGATCCGGAGCCCTTCTCCACTGGCTGGCATGACGACGGAGGTGACGCGGTGCAAATCCAGATTTGGTGCAGTTGGTAGTGATCGTGATGGCTCGGTGGCGGTGGCTTGTGCGGTGCTTGGCTCTTTCCCGGTGGACGGTTGTTAACCGACCGATGCGTGGGCTGCGGTGGTCGTTGCCTTCCTTCATGCTGACGGCGGTTGGCCGTTGGAGATGTTGCGGTCGTCGTTTTGGCGATCTGGCTTTCATTGTTTGGATCCAGCGACAAGGTCATACTGTGATGTGGTCTTAGAGTGCTGATACCTTCGATCCGGAGTGAAAACTCTTGATTTGGCTTTTGTTGGTTGGATCCGGCAACGACGTCGACCTGAGCGGCGTTACCTTCTTGAAGGCGTTGCTTTGGAGCACCGGTATCTGAGCTTCGGAGTGAAAACTCCTGACTTGACCTTACCTGGTTTGATTCGGCGACGACAACGTGAGTCGTATCCCTTTTTGGAGGCGTCACTATGGAGACTGGCTCATAATCACTTCTTTGTTGCGTAGCTGCTATTCGCGTGTGGATGATCTCCTGGTTGATCTCGGAGGTGGGGCTAGGTGTTTTTTTATGCTAGCCTTTGTATGATAATTTGTTTATTATTATTGGCTTTTGGCCTTTTTTGTTTTAAGCTTTTAGCTGATGGAGGTGTAATGGTTGTGTGCATCCCTAGTTGGTGCAGAGACCGAGAGTTGTACTTCCATTATCTAAAAAGTGAGGAGATGGACCCTCGACCATCTAGTGATTGTTCACCTTCTTGGTCTCACCTTCAACTTACTTTCCAGAGTCTATTGGGTGAGCAGATAGACTCCTAACTAATTCGTGGTTGTCCACCTTGTTGGTCTCAACCCTCAACTTACTTTCTAAAGTCTATTGGGTGAGATGGACTCCCAACCAACTCATGGTTGTCCACCTTCTTGGTCTCAGTCCTCAACTTACTTTCCAAAGTTTATCAGCGAGCAGCCAAACCCTTACCAATGTTTGTAAAACAATTGTGTGACATTAATCTCTCCATTAATTACTAATGTGTGATTTGATATCATACTAGTGCTTATACTTGGCAAGGTGAGTATGGCTTACAAGATCACAATTAGGCTTATTGGTGGTAGGAATTAACTATTAATCATGTCATTCTAAACTATTATTTCGTAAGTAAATAAATGAGAATAAATAACATAATGAAAGTAGTAGTAGTAGTAGTAGTAGTAAGAATAAGAATGACATGGGCTCAATATAATCAAGGAATGTGACATGCATCCTTGTTCGTAGTCTTCAATTCAATCTATTTCTCATGTGCTTTGATCAACTCCTTTCGTAGCTTAATCATCAATTTCAGGTCCTGACGTGAAAGAAAATAAACTAAATAAGTTCGGGCTCAACATGGGCGAGCTATGAACAAAATGAAATAAATAAATCTAGAAAAAGGTATAAAAGAAATGTGGCTTGGGTCCTTAGGTTCAAAACAATGTTTGGTTAGGTTGCACGGAGTTGAAAATGGGTTCGGCGGGTTTGCAACGGTCGAAACGGATATAAACAAGCTTAACGGGTTTGGGTGAATAGTATCTGGTTGGTTTGCACAGTATCAGATGGTGCTATTCCTTATTGAGTTCGTCCAGAACAGTAACGGGTTCAATAACTAGTGCGGGTCGGGTTCATGTGAATAGTATGGATTTGGGCTGGTTACTATTGGGCTACACAGGGTTGGGCCTTGGTGAATAGTGTTGGGATGCATAGTTATGGGTTGGCCTGGCGAGTAGGCTTGTTTGATGGCCCACATGGGTGTTTGGCTCTGTCTGCTTTCTCCCTTTCTCTCTGCTCGACGATAGCGACGACAGTGGTGGTCGGCGGTGGTGAGGAAAGGTGCGAGGAGCATCTATGAAGCACGGGGTTTCCATTTTTGGGCATGTACGTGGCTTGGGATGGTTTGGCAGTGGCTAGTGATGGTGGTTGCGCACGGCCAAAATAGGGGAATAGTGGCGGCGTATCTCTGATGGTGCTCTAGCCAAATCGGCGCACACACGAGTACCAATGGGCTAAGGGAAGCACGACAGTGATAGCGGCTTGGCTCAGGGTGGCCAGAGGAGAGCTATCGACAGTGGCCGTGGGTAGCGGAGCAATGGCGCACGGCGACGACGAGCTAACGGCGGCGGGTTGGACATGAAGCTTTGGAGAGGGCTTGGGGAGGTCCAGGCGGTGTTGGGGTGGCCCTAATTTGAAAAGAGGGGATGCAGGGATGAAGAATTGGTGGCGGTTGCTTACTAGGTTTGAAGGGGATAACGGTAGCGACAACACAACCGGTCTTGGGAAGAATTGGGTGGTGGCTTGGGTGTGGGATAGCACGAAAGGATGCCGAGGGGTCACGGTGCTTGGTCATAGAGGAGGGAAGGCGGTGACGCCAGGAATGGCGCGAGAACGTGTGCAGCGTGTGGGCGGTGGCGTGTGCAGTTGCGCGATTTTTGCTGGTGAGGAGGGCGGCGCTAGCGTTCGCGTTGGCTGCGTGGGGATGGCCACGTCTCACTGGCACCAGCGCACGAGGTGGCGTGGTGAGTAGCAGTAGTTGCAGTGTGTCGAGCAGCTGGCGGCACGGATTGGCGGCGACGCTAATCAATGGCGGGGTGGCATGTGCTGGCGCGTGTGGCGTTTAATGTCGACGTGAGGTGAGGTGGCGTGGCGTTGGCACAGTCTTGGCGCGCGCGGGCGATGAAGATAGCGAGCAGAGGCAGCGCGGGAGTGCGCAAACGGCGTCTATCAGCTAGGAAGGTGGGTTTCCGGATTTGGCAAGGCATAAAGGTTTGAAATCTTTCTGGGTTTGGCTAAACCCTCAAATTGGAACCAAATTCAAATTATCGAAATTTTTGGGGTGTCACAGATACCCACAAGGCCCAGAGCAACTGCCTGACGTCAAAGGCATTATTGTTCAGTTATTTGTGTTTGCACATAAAATATGTCACATTTGCCAATTATTCAATATTCAGATACTCATACGTACAGGAGGATACAATTAGATATGGCGGCCAGGGTCCCGCCGTCATAGTTGGGGTCTGCGAGGACGGTCCTGGACGGTGACACGATCACACTCCCTCCACGGCCGACGACGGTTTCGGCCGGAGAGCGCTCCTCTCGTCGAAACCGCTCGATCGCCTCTGCGCTTATCACCTGTCGATTTGTCCGACGGCAAGCGGCCAGTGGCCCAGTTCGCTTCAAATTCGCACTTCCGCACCCAAATCAGGCACGGGTTAGCTTGGATCGAACGAGTGGCTAACAATTTGCTTTTATTAACATGGGACCAATTGTAGGAGCAAGCGTAAGCCAGGCACGCGAGCTACTGAGCTAGCATGCATCTAGAGGAAAAGAATCGTATTGCCTCAGGGCCTTGGGTTTGTAGAATTTTTGGCTAATTTAACACGTTTTGAAAACGTATTTGTAAAAATGACCGTATGAAAATTATATTAGCAAAAATAGCATCTCGGACGTACGGCGGCTATGCAACATTGGCGTTGGCGCACGACCACCGGTGCCGGCCCGTCTGCTCGACACGTCGCCACGCCTGCTCGGTGACCCCGCCACCTCACCCCCCGGCCCCGCCACTCAACACGGCTGGCACACGGTGACCATGCGTCAGCCGCGGGCGCATGGTGGCTGTGTGCCAGTCAATTGGGGAGCTGGTTAGGTTAGTTAGTGGTTAGGTTAGTTAGGTAATTAGTTAGGTTTGTTAGGTTAATTAGTTAGGGTCTGAAATTTAAAGGAATTTTAAAATATAGCAAATGAGTCCAAAAAATTATAATTTTTTTTGTGGAGCCTCCTGACACTGTGTATTTGCTTGTGTAAATTTTTTATAATTGTATTCATTTAGAATTGTTATCGCTATTTCGTATAAGTATCATGTTCGTACGAATCAATAAATATCTGTGCTATGTGTTGATTGTCGAAAGATTTGAACTGTAACATCCCAACTGTGTAATTAGGGTTAATCAAGTATAATTATATGTGTAGAAATTAAAACTTTTTCTCACAACTTGAAAACCCCTAAAATCTCATGTAATTCTTGTCCAAGAGTTGTGTAATCCAAAACACAAAGCTCTTGTTGACCAAAAGTCGAATTCCTCTTCCAATTATTTTAAATCTTGTGCCAAACAATTGAAAGTATTTTCCTTGGTCCCAAAACTGATATGGGACCCTCTCAAAAATATCACAAGTTGTAAAACTAGTTTGATAAATTTTGGAGGTAAAACAATCCTTTAAACAACCTTAACAAATTTCCTGAGAAAATGCATTGCATAATAACCTCTGGAAATTTTATGCAAGGTTGATCTCATTGTCAGCAAGCTCCAGTCAAAATTTCATCAAATTTGGAGTTCATTTGCTATCTCAAATAATTCGCTAAGTTTCAAATGTTAAAAACTAAATTTAAAAGCCTACACTGCTCCTTAGGCTAGCCACTTTGCAAAGTCGGGTCCAAACCCAACCCCATCGACCTCCTTCCTCATTTGATGAGGTCGAGCCGTTGGATCCAATCCAAAGGCCACGACCTCCCCTCAACCAACGCACCCAGACCTCCCTTCAAGTCCTCCGACCGCGTGGACCTCCTCGTCAACGTGGGCGCCAGACCTCCTCCGCAACACCGCAAAGGCTTTCCCACCTCATCAGTCGTGAACTGCTGGATCAAAGATCCACGGTCATGACCTCCCCGTGTGTTAAACCTCAAAGACCTCATCGAGTCAGTTAAACCATCGCAATGAGGTCATCCCACCTTGTTGAGGTCGTGGCCGTTGGATCAAATCCAACACCACCACGACCTCCTCCTCAACATACTCGGTCGAGTCCTCCCACTCACGTGAGGTCATAGCCCTTGGATCCAAGATCCATGGCCCCGACCTTCCTCACCGTTAAACTAAACAAACCTCCCACTAACCAAGGTCGTGGCAGTTGGATCGATCCAACACTCACGACCTCCCCGTCTATCAAGCACTCACAACCTCCCCATCTTTTGTTGTGCACCGTTAGATTAAAATCTACGGTCACGACCTCCTTTTTGTCTCATGCGCACTGCACCTCCCCATCGTGTCAAGGCCCTTGGATTTAAATCCAAAGGCCATGACCTCCCTCATGTCCTTTTGATCGCGTGCGGTTAAGTTCTCACCGGAGGTCCACACCGCTGGATGGAGATCCAACGCCGACCTCTGTCCCTTTTCCCACGCGCAGCACACATTAAGGAAATCGGAGGGCCACGACCTCCCCATCCTTGATCGTGTGGCGGGACCTCCTCCCACCACTTAAAACATAACGGTTCAAAAATTGATCCGATGGTTAGACCTCTCCTGTGTCTTATCCAACGGTCACCAAGACCTCCCCGTTCTTCTCCTTCCTCTGATGCGCATGCATGCTCTCGAGCAAAGGCATTAATGCGTGTCCGACCTTGGGGTACATTATATCAGCTTTTCTCGACCAAGATTTAATGCAGTCGACTTCCGCCTCATTGGTCACCAAATTGCCGCCTTTGTCAACCTCAATGTCCTTGCCACCCCATGGACTAACTTGGTGGGCTAAGCTCACCATGGAGCTTAGCCTCACTCATAACCTTCACCTCGGTCTATAAGTCACCCCGGGATCCTCCTTGGCTTCCTTTGCACACAATTGACCTCACCTTGCACTTGTGCGTGGTGAGCTCCTCACCCCAAACTCACCTCCCATCTTGGCCGCCATTGTTGTGGACCTTGAGCTTCTCGGTAGCTCAGAGTTCCAAAGGGCTCCTCTTTCAAACCTTGCTCACTCTTGCTCCTAAAACCTCTTGGAAGTTAACCCTAACTTGAATTGTTTGGGCATTTTTCAGAGGTGGACAAAGTCGAGCTTGGGTCGAGCTTTGGGTGTGAAGCTTCACCGCCTTCCCCAACTCCGGCCATCACCTCCACGACCTCCCAAAGACCTTAGGACCTCCTGGTACACCCCCGTTAGTCCTTTAGATGTTGGCACCCGCTGAATGCATGTTATGAGCTTAAGTTTTGGCACACGCTGATTGTCGCGCGAGCTCCATTTTGCATTTTCGTAGTTTGGCCGTCTTTGGTCATCTTTTGACCTCTCCGGCTCGACGGCGCTCAAGGCCGTCGCCGCCGTTGAGAGGAGGACCATTGCGCGCATGGTTATTGCGACCCAACGGTAGATTATTGACCTCACCGGCGGGCTCTACATCGCGGGCGAGATCACTTCTTCCCGCCGGGATTTTGTCTGACGCCCCGAAGCGTGTCATTGTCGTTTTAGGACATAAATTCACCATTTTAAATGCCCAATCATTGCAATCATGGGGTTAGCGATAAATGCCATTAAACCCGCTCTTGTGCGATTTAAAACCTCCTCGCTGACCTCCTCATGGTCCCGCCGCATTTATTCATGTCCAAGCGCGTGCGCGAAGTTAAGGCGCTGGTTCGACGCCCGCACCTCCTCCGAGGAGATCTGAGCGCCCAAGACCTCCCTTGCGCTTATCGTGGCCGTCCTGACCTCCCCGGAGGTCTCAGAACGCTAGACCTCCGCTTAAGACCTCCCGGCCATCTCACCTTTCATGACCTCCCGGGTAGATCTTGACCGTCAAGGTCCTCCTCGACGATCTGGACCATCAAGGACCTCCCTTGGAACATCTGGACCGGCCCAGACCTCCCCGTGAGGTCCTCGACGATGTAGATCTTCCTCGGGGAGATCTTGATAGTTTGACCTTCCTTTGGAAGATCTCAACCGCTGAGAACCTCCCTTTAGATCTGGTCCGTCCTGACCTCCTTTCCATGTTGTGGTCCGCTGGATTTCGTGATTCACGGCCCCGACCTCCCTCACCTCGCGCAAGATGCGTTGCTAGGAGGTCCAGACCTCTGGACCTCCCGAGCTGCAGGCGTTGTTCACCTGGGAGGTCTTGAGCCGTTGGATCTAAGATCTGTGGCTCACGCCCTCCCATACCCTTGTGAGTTTTAGAAATTCCAAAGAGGTCTTAGTTAAACCTGAAATAAGGTATAGACTTTAGAATTTCATATCTCTTTCATTTTAATTCCAAATGAGGTCATTCAATTGTGTTAGCTCTGTCTTGAACTTGACTTTAATCCAAAAATGATTGTAAGTTGAGTTCAGCTCCAGAGCACAGTTAGCCACTAGGTTTTAAAACTAACCTTGAATATACACTCAAATTAATGCTTAACTTGTAAAATACATAACTAATGCTCTGTAGATTATTTTTGAGTGAGACCAACTTTGTTGGTTTCCTCCATTAATGGTCTTACTATGAACATTAGTTTTGAGCATGTTGCTGCTAGGAAAATGAGGACTTGTGCATTATAATTTTGTTCAAGTTCTTGTTTTTGAAAATTTGTAGAGAGTGCAATATAGCTCCAAATGAGATGAACTCAATTGTGTTATTCATCTCATGAGGTGCTGGTTTTACAGTAAAAATTTCAGCTTCGCTTCTGTTCTAGAAAATGTTGCCTCATAATTAAATTAGTGAATAGTGCAGTTTGGTATTTTTAGGGCTGAGCAGAATTGTTTTGCTCATAACTTTTGCATTGAGAATCCAAATCAATTGGTTCTTGTTGCAAAATCCCCTAAAAATCACTCTCTTGCTGCTGTAGAAAATTCAGAGGATTTGGAGTTCGTTTGCTGTGCTGTCTTTGTTGTTTTTCGTCGTTCTTATCGGTTCTTGATTGCTTTTCCGTTAGGTTTCGACATTTGTGGTGATCCCGAAGTGACCCTCCGCAACAAAGTGACCACCAACAGCAAGGCAAGCAGTTTGATCATTTCCATCATTGTCCCATTACTTTAAAGCTTAATATATCGTTTTACTTCTATGTATGCATGCTACTTTGTGTTAAATGTCGCTAGCAAGCCTATAGTTGCATAATCAGAGGAATTGTTCATCCTCTACTACCATGAGCCTAGGTTATTTGCTGTGGTGGGAGCTCGTTGGATGAGCTCTTATCACTTAGTAGTTTCGTTTTAAATTGCTTAGACATGCTTAGTTATCGGTAGAATAGGCGATCATCGACTTAGTCGATGGTCTTGATCACTCAAAACCGATTATTACTCCTATATGTCCAAAGACTTGTGCTTTGATTAATTTGTAAAATCAAAACTGAAAATAAAAGATTGATTTAGACTTGGGCATATTGGATGGATGGTGTGGTTTTTGGATGTGGTGGTATGCCCGAGTCAACAAGGACCTAATTCTTGCGCCATTGATCCAAGCAATTTTATGTGCTAACCACACGAGGGGCATATGAAACCCTCTTGACTAAGTACTTTGGGCGGTGTTAATTGGGGTCGCTTTCGGTTGGTGTGTTTTAAAAATAAAATGTGTGTGTGATGTGAGGGAGCATTAGCTTCCTAGAAGGTTGTGTGATGTCTCTTTCTCCCCGTGAGGTTGTGCGACTCGAAATTAGCATTGTCCATTGGAAATGTCTCAGAGGACTTAGCGTGCGTTTACACACCTAAGGTAGTGTGCTTAAAGGAAAGGCGGTCCGACGTGTGGGTACATTGGTACACCCCTGCAGGGATAAAACTATTCGAATAGCCTCGTCCTAGGTTATGGACACGCTTGGTTATTTCCCGTAAGAATTAGACTACAACCTTTAATTAAAACTTGACATGGTTGGTATGAATGGGGAGTTCATGCTATTGTTGTGGTGACTATTGGGTTAGTCACCTCCAGGTTGATCTTGTTGTTGTTACTATGTTATTATCTCGTTGTTACTTCAACATTTAAAAATGCTTTGCCAAATTGCCTTCAATCTATTATGTTATTGCAAATAAATGTTGCTTTATGCTAAAATGAGTCCAAAGCCTCATCCACTTAAATAAAGCTTGCATGTAGCTATTTATAGTTCTGTTATCTCACACGTAAGTCTTATGGAGTACTTTATGTACTCATCTCGCCGTGGTTGTGGCATTTTGTGGCTTTTGTTGCAGAGGAAGAAGGAGAGCTCCAAGAGCCTCTCTTTGTGCTACGTGTTGCGCTTTCTTCGACGACTAGCTTGGCGGTCCCCGATGCCTAGGGGTTAAGGCACACCGATTGGCTTTGTGTTATAGCCATCTTTATGGCACTTTTTGCTTCATTGTTATCTTTGTAGAATTGTTGCTATTTGGCCTAAGGGCCCTCTTTGTAATAGCTTTTCCTTATTAATATTAACTTCTGGTTTGTTGCTTATGTTCTATGTGTTGTATGGAATTGATACATTCTTTTGGTGTGAGGTATGTATACTGCATCCTTGGGAGTATACATCTCTCGAGACCGGGTTTATTTGGTTGATAATACTAGGGTCAATTGGATGACTAAGTATTATGAGCCTAATAAACGTCGGGGTCTCACATGAACCAGGCTGTCCCTCCATTTGCCATAGTTTTTCACCGAAAGCATCAATCAGTCATTATCCTGTCACCTCCTTGTCTCATCCATCGAATCCTTGTCCGCCGACATTTATGGCTTAATTAGCGCGGGGGATAAGAATTCTCTTTTAGAGCAGTGGCTATAAATTAGAGGGAGCGAGCGCGATTTCATTTCACAGTCGCTCACTCGTTCTTCCGCTAGTTCATTTCATATCGCAGTCGCTCACTCTTCCACTCATTCATTTCATTTCGCGCTCGCTCGCTCTCTTGCTCTGTTGATTATATTTTTGTGGACATTTCAATGTTATTAACCGCCATCGTTCGCAGATAGTAGTAATTAATTAATTAAGTAGTGTACGTTATTTACAGTGTTTACTAGTTACAAAATAATTTGTAGTAATTAATTAATTAAGTAGTGTACATTAATTTGTAGTGCTAGTTTGGTCATAAAGCGAAATCAAATAATAAGAAATGCATTCATCGAAGAACAGAGGAGCATAATCTAATTAAGCTAGCTTATCACCTCAGGAAAACTACTCTGTAATTAATTTACAATCTTTTATGTTCATTAGCCACTTTCTCATTAATGTTCCCTCTATTCCATGTGTTGCAAGCCATGTCTCTACCGGAGCTACTAGAACAATTCTACGATGAGGACCACCGATGCAAGTCAGGCTCATCACGACGCGGATGGCCCTCGCCTTAGCGCCGCAAGGGAGGGATCGCTGGCGTTGATTTATTGCTACGTCCCAATTCTCTGGGACACGGGCTTGTTGCCCTTTGTGAAGATGGTCTCTGTCAGACGCCAGTTCATCCTAGACGGCAGCTTGCTGTCCGCACTTGTCGACAGGTGGATGCCCGAGACGCACACCTTCCACTTTCGGTGGGGTGAGATGACGGTCACCCTGCAGGACGTCTTGTTCTTGATCGGTCTCCCGATCCGAGGTGTGCCGCTTGTTCCGGGCCCTCCGAGTGTGGACTGGAAGGCCAGGCTGGAGCAGCGGTTTGGCCAACCTCTTTCGGAGGGTTCACGTGGTGTCCCCCGGGCTTGGCTGAGGCAGTTCAGCGAATGCCCGCGGGGTGCACCTCACGAGGTCATTAGGACGCACCTCGTTGCTTACCTTCTCCAGCTCTTTGGTTGGGTCCTGTTTCCAACCACAAAGGACGATTTTTTGAACCCTAGCTTCATCCGCGTCGCCGAGTCTTTGGTTGACGCGGAGCCGATGGAGGAGTACAGTTAGGGATCAGTCATCCTTTGCACCACATACCGGGGGTTGTGTGACGCTTCACGGCGCGGCAGCGCTGGTACCAACCTGGTCGTCTGCTACGTGCTCCTGCAACTGTGGAATTGAGAGTACTTCCCTATTGGGCAGCCGACCATCAGGATAGTGGCGCACCCGTACCCTCTCCCACATGACCACATAGATGCGCCCACTATGGGCTTACTGTGGACTGCTGTCCGTCTGCGCTGGGCCAGCGGAAGACCGGCAAGGTGCTACTCGTTGTATCACAACTAGTTCGAGTCATTGCACGAGAGTGACATCATCTGGTGTCCATGGTATCCTCGATTTCGCCACCGAAGCGCCGCAGGGTCGTTCGTGTAATGCGCCCAGACGACATCGGGACGACCACCTGCCACCTGGTGTTCTCACATATGGTGGAGCCTCACGCACCACAGCGCGTAATGCGACAGTTTGGTCGATACCAGTTCGTGCCCCCCGGGACGGCAGGCTCCTAGAGTGAACCGTACACCTGTGAGTCAAACTTCATCCGAGTAATGTTTGCAGTCCCTACGTCTTCTTTTCTAACATTAATCTTTCCGGACATGCAGGCAATCGAGGGCGGGTGAGCATATTCAGGACTAGTGAATGCACCAGCAGCAGTGGACTACGACATGGATGAACAGGGCGCACATCGATGTCTGGCATGAGCAGCGTCCGTACGACCTTGAGTCGTACGGTGCGTACATGGAGTGGTACGTGCCACGGACACGCGCAAGACTCACTATTCCTCCTCCGGAGCGCCCGGAGGAGGTGACAGAGCAGACGCACCACGAGAGCCTCTCATCACACGTCACGATCACACAGGCAGCTCATGACATGACGACACCGCATTTACACTTACAACCTCTGGTTCGCAGTTTCATTGACAACATTTGTACTTTTTGTTAATGAACCTGTTACGCATGTCACTACAGTTGGAGCGGGCGCTGCGTGTCCAGAGCACATCGGACGACGCCCTCCGCAGCCCAGATAGAACCCCGGTGGGATATAAAAAAGTTTTGAAGCACATCTCGGTGGAGATGAAGAAGATAATAAAGAACTTGAGCTGCAGTCGTTCGAGGGATGATGTCCTACGCATCGGGCACGAAGTGGGGATGCCGTGCTCACCAGCTAGGTCACCATGACCTAGCGAGTCCAGCAGGCGTCGTAGCGTTCCCCGTTGGTCATCCACGGGCCAGGTCGCCGCGGAGGTAAGTCGCTATGTACAAATTTACGTTCAGTTTTTTTGGTTATGCCTTATGTTCCGCTAACATCATGCCGCTCTCTCGCTGTAGGTCCATCGGGATCAATCACTTATGTTGTCCGGACTCGGTACACAGACTGGCGCTCCCCCTCGGTTATCTGCACTGCACATCCGGGAGGTACGAGGTTCTTAGTTTATGTCCAGAGTGTTTATTTGTACTAACATTGTTCCATCTTGCAGCCTTGAGTTGTCCGTGGGGGTGACGGTCAGTTCACGTCAACTGATGACGAGGATACGGGCCTCCCAGCTCCTGCCAGGGAGCAGTACACGATGCTAGGGCACGGACAATGGCAGCTAGGGTTTCTAGCGTACGCAGGGCAGAGCTTCTCCGGGTTCGCTGCCCCACCGCACGTTCAAGGGCAAATGTCCTCCGGATTCGGTGCCCCACGGTACATTCCAAGCCAGAGCTCCTCCGGGTACGTGGGAACCTCGTACATCCAAGACCAGAGCTCATCCGCACAACTGGAGTTGCAAGCATCGTACCCCCAGAGTGGTTTTCTAGCCTCCGTCATGGATGAATTCCTCGGAGGTGTCCCCGAGGTCGTCATGGCTCATCACGACGACATGTACGCCTACCAGACTCTGCTCCAGAGTCAGTCTACTAGTCCACCTCCACCTCAACGGTCTCTGTGCCCCCTCCGAACCGAGACACGTTCTCTGGACCTCTAGACCGGTGGACGTATTCCACGGGTCATGCTCGGCGTAAAACAAGGCATCGCACGCGGACGCAGCCGCAGCAGACAGAGAGTAGTGACTCAGACGAGTGAGCCATATAATATCGTGTGTTATGTGATTTTGTTTTACTATATTTGCACGCGTATTTTGGTTGTTACGTGTGTATTCCAGCGCCATATTGTATATCGACATCTCCAATAGAGTTGCAATGCAGTTTTTTTATACATTCCAAGTCACATGAAATCATGAAACCCTAATTTCCGAAACCTAAAATCAAAAATTTCATAACCTAAATCCTAAATTTTTGAGATAATACCAGTACACATATAAAATTGTTGAAACATTACACAATTAAGTCCACTGCATGAGGAGAGCCTTCAAAATAAAATTCATAATTTTTGGAGCTTATTTTCTACATTTATTAATTCGTACGAACATGACACTTATACGAAATAGTGATAAAAATTCTGAACGAATAAAATAATAGAAAATTTACACAAATAAGTAAACAGTGTCAAGAGGCTCCACAAAAAAATCATAATTTTTTGGACTCATTTGATATATTTTAAAATTCCTTCAAATTTTAGACCCTAACTAGTTATTAACTAACCGAACCTAATTAACTAACCTAATTAACGGCTAAGCTGGCGGGCGGCTAACCTAATTGGCCGGCACGGGGTGGCCATGCGCCCATGGCGCTAGAGCATAGCCACCGTGCGCCAGCGTTGAGGCTGGCCACACGTCGGATAGGGCGGCGCTGGCGTACGACCACCATGCGCTTGGGTTGCTACTTTTGCAAATACACACGCTATACGGTCATATATGCAATTAGGTGATGCAAACGCGCTAGATGCCACCGTACGCCAGCGCCCTTGGCGTCCGGCCACCATGCACCAGGGTTGCTACTTTTGCAAATACACGTGCTATACAATTATATCTGCAATTAGGTGATGCAAACACGCTAGATGAGAAAAAAATTCGGGTTTGTACCAATCGTCGCTAAGGTGTCGTACAAGACGTACGCTGGAGGCCTGCACGACTGTGGCTCTTACGAGCGGCCGGCGGTTCGGCTCCGGCGCTGTGCCCACGCACATCGGCGATCAACACGTCCGAGCTCGCCGGCGCCGTATACATGTATCGAAAACCGAACGACCTGGTGAAGTTTTGCACTACCTGTGCTCGGATCGGACAGACGGGCATGCAGTGGCTAACGAACTGGGCCGTCCAGAGCTGCTCATGGGCTACGTACGGTGAGAGTGACAACCACAATTGAAGAGGGATGCAGATAGCATGTACAATAACGTGACGTCAGTCATCTAGCTATAAGATTTGTTATATAGAATATTAGATAACGTAGATGAGAGAGGGAGTATAGAGAATTGTATTATCTCTCATGCAGTAGTTGACTATAACACAAAAAATAAGATACATTATATATAAAAGAGTTGTATATAAAAATATAATTTATTATAGGAGCCGTTTTTAATACTATATATAAGATAACATAGAAAAATAAGTAGACAGCACGTTTGTGTGTACCTTTACCGCAGCCATGCCGGTGAGTTCAGCTGTATTCGTAACGTGCGAGAGAACCGAGGCTGTGGGCCTGGGGCTCGTCTCGAGAAGTCGAGATCACTGGTTTGACCGGACCACACACGTCTCCTGCCCAATGCTCGTACAACAAGATGTTAATGAGACGACACGTAGAAGAAAAGAACTGATCTAGCTAATTACTGATGGTGAGTTGGTGACAGCTGATTTCTCTTAGAAGATGAGCACTGTTTCAATCGTTGCTCTATCATATACATTTCTTTAATTAGGTTTTGATTTTTTTTAATTGCCTCATTCACTGAATATCTCTGTGTTTGGCAGCTAAGAGAAGTTTAGTTAGCTAAAGACAGACAATAAAGATCAGATATTTCGGCAATGCCGAAAACAACCCAAGCACTGTTTAGTTCTTTTGCAAACAAAATAGGTCACATTTTGCCGACTTAAACATGGATTTTTGCCAAGGTTTTTTTCAAGGTAATGCCTGCCAAAGTTAAGTTGGATTAACAGTATAAGCACAATACTCTCTCCAGTCGTAAAAGAATGTTATTTTGAAGTACGTGCGGTCAAATTTTATAAATTTTGGCTATCGATATCTTTTTCAATATTTAGATTCAACACATGGAAGTGATATGTATAGATTTGTCTCGAAAAAAACTTTTGTGAAAGTATAATTTTGTTAGATTTTATAAATCTCTTACAATAGAAATTAGTGGTTATAAGTATCTAGCTAATGTTATGATGTTTACCACGACGGTGATTCGCTATGATCTTAGTTGACATTATAATTGACGAATTAGTAACGGGCCAAATTAACACACAAGATTACATCTACTATTTTACGCCAAAAGAGTATAATTTGACGCTGATCTATAGAGTTTTATTTATGGGCTTGCCACTTATTCATCATTCATGTTCTCTTCTTGCCTCAACCTTTGCCTTATTGTGTACTGCGTGTCTGCGTATATTTTTTTGTGCCAGGTGCCAAACTAGCTAGCAAGGTCTACATATAACTTTGTTGTGTAAGATTCATTTTTTTGAGAGGCCGACGAGAGGGACACGGCCTTTAAGCCCAGTCGAGCGCGGCATGCGGGTGAGAATCCCATCTGCCCAAACGAAGTACAAAAAAGAACTCGTAAACGACGGAAGAAGCATCCCAGAATGAGAGGCAGATGTTGAACAAGCTTTTGCGAAAAAAACAAACACATGTTCGGCAACGTGATGCATACTGTTTGCTTTAGTTGGGTTGGTGACTTGGTGTTCGAATCATACGATTTTTGTTACTTGTTAGCTTCAGCAATCTCTGCTTGATATATTGTTTTGCAGTAAAAAAGTATCGAGCCCTTCGGTAACTACATATACCGGCTAGTTTCAAGGCAGGAAGTATCAGACCAGCATGGAAGCGTGGCCGCTAGGAATCTCAAAGGGAACTATGCACTACATGCAAAACAGTGACCAACCAACCTACTTCAGCAATCAGTCTGTCCGGTGCAAACTTCTCATCCAAGGGCCCAGGATAACAGTAATCTGAAGCAAAATGCAATAGCCGAGTTCACAAACACGGTTCATATAATAAGGAATTCCCAAGCTCAGAGGATGGCAGATCCCACATGTTGATTACTTCTGGCGAAATTTAAGATGTAGTTGTAACGCCCTAGCGGAAGCAACAACTGTAAAATTCGCTCACGAGTTCCGAACTTACGTCGAGTTAATAAAGCAGGGGACTGAAAAATTGAACAATATACGTTGTTGTCTTACAATAGTAAAGTACACAAGAAAGCCTAAATAAAGATTGGTAAACTAGTACTGAATATGCAAAAGTATAGATCAACAAATGGGATAAATCAAGCACTGCGGTACATAATAATTATCTACATTCATGCAAGTATTATTAAAAGGGATAGAAGGTATAAAAATTAAGGAGACAAGGTTAACAAGAATATCTTGTACATATTCCTATTTGTGTATGGGACTGGAAACATGGTTAATATAAAAATATATGATAGTATCTCATCACCATAGCACAAAGCAAATATGTTCATCAGTGATGACCAATAGGAACTAAAGGAAAACAGCTAAGTTTCAACTTTCAAGAGATGCCCGATAAAATTCATCATTTATATGTCCAACTCAGGGTTGGAAAATATTTGTTCTTCCATGCACCAGTTTTTTAGATAATGGAAGAGCAAAAAACTCCCCCGATCTCTGCATCCAGGATGCACACAGTCCTATTTATTGTAAGATAAAAAGTGCCAAAGTTACCAAAGATAGTTAACAGTGGCCTAAGACCTTACATCAAAAGGATGACTAAAAATTAAACTAAATCATCACTAATCCTATGGCTAAACTGCCACCCATGTAGGTTTAAAATCTGCTTCACCACAAACTCCAACTTTGCGCTCCCAGCCAGCAGAACCTCCTTCTGGGTTGAATTCTGTAAATTTGCCCAGATATTTAGCCAGTGTCCACTCGAGAAGAGAACCTGCAAGGGATTAGTGATGGTCTTTTTGTCAAAAACAACCACATTCCGATATAGCCAAATAGACCAGCATAGAGCACTAGCTCCCATTAGGAGATGTGACTTTAACATTTTCAGAATACCAACTAGCTAATTCCCAAACATGTTTGCTATACTCTTAGGAGGAGTTAAATTAAAAGCACATTGAACAGCCCACCACACCAGCCGTGCAAAGGGGCAATCAATAAATAAATGCTGAATTGTTTCCTCTTTAATACAAAAGCAACACTTTTTGCTTCCCCTCCAATTTCTTTTGAACAAGTTATCTTTAGTTAGTAAAACCTCTATTTTAAGATACCATAGAAAAATTTTAACTTTTAATGGGATCTTAATGCCCCAAAAGAAATCTCTACTGGTAACTCGATTATTCCCAATTAGCGCCATGTAGAAAGACTGCACCAGAAAAAGTCCAGATTTATTCAAATTCCACCTGAAAACATCTTTTTGAGAGTTTAATTGCAAATGCAAAATTCGCAGAATTAACTCATTCCACGCATGGAGCTTAGGTCCAATAATAGATCTTCGAAAAGTAATATGCAACGCGATCGATCCCATAATCATTGCCACAATATCATTCTTTCTCCTCGCTACATTATAAAGAGTAGGATATTGACACTTCAGAGGAGACTCGCCTAGCCAAATATCTTTTCAAAACCTGGTTTGCATTCCGTTTTTAACTTGGAATGAACCAAGTCGAAGAAATTGATCTTTAATTTTCATTAGACCCGACCAGAATTGAGAAGTCCCAGGTTTATTAACCACCTGTGAAAGACTCTTCTCGTCTATATATTTCCTTGTTAGCAAAGATTGCCAAACCCCTTCTTCATTAAGCAGTTTAAACAACCATTTCCTTAGTAAGCCTTTATTTTTAACGTCTAAGTTTTGGATGACTAAACCGCCCAACTCTTTAGACGTGCAAACTACACTCTATTTAGCCAACCTATACTTGCGCTTATGACTATCACTCTGCCAGTAAAATCTAAATCGATAATAATCTAGTCTTTTAAGAACCTCTCGAGGAACCTATACTTGCATGCATACTACTGAGCACCGAATTAATAAGCATTGTTCGTCCACCAACAGATAATTTTTTTCCTTTCCAACTACTAAGTTTCCTTTCTATGCACCAGTTAAGCATGGTAATAGCTGACTATATATTTTGTGTTGCTCTATGAAGTTTCTTAAAACTTAAATGCGTCTTTTTTTTCTGGATGGAGTTCCACGAGCGGGTTGACATTTTTTTTGTACGGGTAGTGGTTAACATTGTGAAGACTGTAAGATTGAAGGAGCTCCCTCCTTGTGAGTTGTGACCCTGAGGTCCCTGACTAGCATTTTTTTTGTTATCCCTTCGGTCAAGTAGTAGGAGTTGATTCATATCCCTTGCTGATTGTTTGGTGATGCAGAAACACTAGACATGACACGCTCAAAAGTAAGCTCGTTCTTGAAAAAAATGAGTGCTTCTTGTCATGTAATTACTAGTACCACATATTTGGAATCTCAATTTATCCTCGAAATCTTGTAACCGCTTTCACTTCATGCTAATCTGCATTCAAAACCAGTATTGAAGATCTAGCAGTTCGTTTTTTTTTAAGACTCAAACTTAATTTTTATCCTGTAAATATGGTACGGTATAATCCAGATAAGTCCACAAAAATTAGTTGACAGCATATGACTAAAAATTATGGCACATGGTAGGAGTAATAGCACACTTACTTTTGTACTATAGGCTTCATAGCCTCCTCAAGCATTTCCTTGCGCATCTCCTCCCTTGGGCACAGCTCCTCTTTCGATGGCTTCACCCAATCGGATTCTTCTGGAAGCGGAAGTATTGGGGCATAAAAGCAAGCTTCCTCGTCTTCATTCTGTCCTTGTTCTTGCTCGGTTCTTGCTCCCTCCTTCATCCGATGAACTGCCACCTTCCTTTCCTTACGCAGGTGTTTATATCTCTTGCTCTCGGACCAACGCAGGCGAAAACGCATCCTCTGGCTTTACAGAGTAAAGTCAGGGATGAACAGTGTGGTGACATTGTGTACGGGCCGTTGGATAAAAAACGAGAGGCTGAGATCGAGGCGCGCACTGTTCCCTAAACACGGTAGCAAGTACTGTAGCAAAAATACTGTATCATAGGTACTGTTCACAAGTGCTGTAGCATCACTGTAGCTCTTGATCTGGACCATTCTTCTCAAGTCCAACGGTTCAGATCTACCGAATGTCACCACACTGTTCATCCTGACTTTACTCTATAAAGTCAGAGGATGCGTTTCCAACGCAGGCTTTCCAGTTTCTTCCTCTCTTGCTCCTCTCGCTGGCGCATCTGCTCCTCCTCCTCCTGAGGATCTTGTTTCTCACGCCTGATCATTTTATCTTGCTCCTCTTGATCCTACATCTGGTAAAGCTACTTGATCAGATTCTCCACCGGGACAGTAATGTCTATGAAATCAAGACCAGCCCAGGCGTACAGTCGCTCCTCCGTAAACTTCGAAGAGACATAGACCGTTCTGTGAAGCTCAGGGCGTTACGGTGCTCTGTGTAATTATCTCATAAATAGTAAGCCTTTACTAAACTTAGCACAATAGAACAATAAAATAGAAAATATTTTTTATTACAACAGCAGCCACACAAGACTAAGATTCTAAATATAATTATTTAATTATAAAGGGGATATACTCCCCGCGCTTGCCTACTTGGTCCCTCCAACAGTCCACTCGTCCCACGAGTCGAATAGAGTGTCCACCTCGTCCTGCTCCTCGTAACCAGCGCTCTCGTCACCGGTGTCCTCCTTGGTACCTACGATTCTCTCATCCCACTCAGAATAACTCCTGGTCTGACTAGGATCTAGCCAAGGGGATAGATACCAAGAGTGAGTACTAGTGTACTCAGCAAGCATATAACAACAAAAATGCACCTGATGACCACCTCTTGTTCTTATCATATTCCTACCTCTTCTCTTTCCCTGAAAATAATCAAGATTTAGGTTGCAATTTTATTTCTGAAAAGAATACTTGTAACCCGGTAAGAAGATAAACCCCTAGAGGATTACCGTAGCCTCCAATCTAGGAGAAAGACATGAATTCATGATTTTGATTAGCACTACGTATGCTTGTACCACTTTACCCATAGTTACTCTGAGCTCTAATGACTCTGGGTCTCCTGCATTTTCTTTGATGCGGTTTCAAGATTAGAATACAGAATGTTTTCCAAGTTACGTATTTATGTCTCTACCCATTACTTTCCGTCGGTGGCTTACCTCCACCGAGTTCCAGAAATGTTGGTCGGGTCGGCTCTCTTCCAATTCCCAACACTCCACCGTACATTTACTATTCTATCCATTGTGGAGCACATAATTGCATAACAAGGCAACCTTTCCTGCCCGCCGAAACGGGAAGATGGTTAGCACTTAAATACGGTTCCTTATCCAAGTAAGAGTTTTGTTTGTCCTTATATTATAACCATATGTAAAAGGATCCCACCTCTTACCGCTCCTTTTCCTTGCCCAGGGTTCTTTTTACCAACCTTATTAACTCTCTTTCAGTACACGGTTCTCCTCCAGTTGTACGGCTCTTACCTTCTTATCTTTCCTTCTTGCCTTCTGTCGACGATCGAATCGCCGATCTTACGAAAATAAACGAGGAAAATGACGTGGAATATCCCGAATGGAATGGGGTCGCTTTTATTGATATGAACTGGATTTACAAGATGTGGCTAAGTACTACCTCAATTACATCAATGGAGGAATGTTTAACCGCAATCGACTTAGAATATGAGTCTAAGGTCGATTATCTAGCTTCTAATTCCACCGCTTAGGCTTCAGGCATATCTTTGCCTTGGCCTTGTTTTGTGTGTCGCCTATCGCCTCCCTTCTTGTCTCTCGTGCTTCACCTTTAAATAACTTCCAAGAGGTGGCGCACTCTCGGAGAAGACGCCCTCGTGAAGCGCTACGACCGGTCGGAACGGTAGAGCGCTTAGCAATGTGCTAACTTCCTTGCGGTTGCTTGTGAAAAGCTTAACCGTAGGGTGGTTAATAGTCAATGTCTCAGGGTTGTACCATCGCATGGTTTGGAACGATAACACGGTTCCATTCATCATACGATAAGAAATACCAGCCAAGAATTTTACGAGCGTTATCCGGTCGGGATTAGGCACAAAGCCTCATCCCACCAGGTACCCATTAAGTAACCTTCGAATACTAACGCACCGTGGAGGTCGCCGCCTTAGGGTTACGACCATGAAGACGTATGGTCTTTTACTATATATTAAAATAATACATAGATGTTTTAATCTCGCTACCTAGCCCCTAACTTTAAATGAACTGGTCGTATATACCTTTTCCGATGAAATCGATCGGCGTAATTCCATTTAATGTCGTGGTATACGGTGGTCTCAGGTTCACTTTAAAGTTGAGAACTTGCCTTGGGAAACGAAGAGTTCCTTCGTCTGCTTGAACAAAAAGAAGCTTTTTGTCGGTTGGACTTTGTGGGAATCCTTCAAAGTATCTAAGTTTATAAAATCTTCTCTCATTGGGCTCTTAGAATTGTTATGCTTCCAAAATCCCTTTCGATCCCCTTTAGCTTCTCGCCAAGAAATCCTCCAAAGCCTTTTCCTGTTCTTCCGACCACAAAGTCTTCAACTTCCACTACTCATCCTTGAGGATTTTCGCCATGCTCTGAGCAAATTACGAAGTGGTTGCCTTCGAATTGGGCAAGAAAAGCTTGAGGCTTTGGCGAAGATGGGAATGCTCCCAGATAGAAATCTGATTAATTGGAGACCGACGACTGGAGAGCATTTTCCGAGCCGTGAAGATGAGGAAATCCCTGTTTTTCTCGCCTACATCAAATGTGGGCTGAGATTACCGGTACACAAATTCCTCCTCCGCGTTCTTGAACATTACGGGTGGAATTAGTGATTTATTCCCAAATTCGATTGCAAATATCAAGATTTTCAGATATTTGTGCGAGGCATACCGGAATGCAACCGAACTTGAAGCTCTTTAGTTATTTCTACCGCATGGTGATGGGAAAATCATGCAAAATCAAGCAGCTCTCGGGAATGCACATTGCGCCTTCATGACGGAAGGCCGATGAGTACATCCTCATGTACGCTGAAATCTTCGTGGTCGCTATGGAAAAAGTACTAGTTTTATATGACGGTTACGAAGACGATGGCCTCTACTTGGAACTAGAGCAAGTGAAAACCCCAAATGGAAGGAGACCAGAAGAAGACAGGATAGTCAAAAGATGGGCGGATGCCATCTATGACTTATGAGTCAGGCCCGACTTGTGGCATGTGGTGAAGGATTTCACCTTTCGCCGATTAGCCCATTGAAGCTTTGACTCATTCCTGCGCCTCGTGCCTTGATCGTGATGAAGCTACCTCGGAAGGTGGTAAGTCTTTGAGATAAATTCGATCGGTATTTTGATTTGATTAATGTATTACCTTAAAATCATCTATTCTTTCTTCATAAAGCTCTTTCCGGGAAATTAGAGAACGGGTCAAGATGATCTGCAAGGGGAGCTCGAGAAAAGGTCAATGCCCCAAGATCTTAGCCGAACTCCTATTGAAGGAGACTGCAAGGCTTAAGGTAATTTAATAAAAATTCCTTTTACCATGTGTATACATATATTCCACCAGATTTCCAATCGTGTTTCTACTTTTGCGCGATTGGCCGGATTATGAATCATACAATCTGGTGAGGATCAACGCCCCACCTTAGTTCCGACCGAGTCGTGCCCTAAGGCACTTGAAGGAGATGAATCCTCGAGGTAATAGAACATTTCGAATCATATATGTACGAATTTTTGGATAAAGGATTTCCTCACCCAATCAAATTTGTTCTTTGATTTAGGTGGATAAGTTCGAGGGCCCGCAGAATGTAATCATGAGGTCAGACTCCAGAGTGGTCGTGCACGACCTTACGGTTGTTATCAAACAATCGATCCGAGATTGATGAAACCACTCCTCCCACCGTATAGTCGAATGCGGTCCTTGATGAACCGGTCGAGGACATAGCTTCCGACATCTTGTTGGAGGATGTGAGGGTTCCAATAAACCTTGCCGGTCCGTAACCAAAGAAAATTGGAGGAGAAGAAAAGGAAGGCTAGCGGCACGATTTCTCTCTTG
Source organism: Phyllostachys edulis (assembly GCA_036346405.1). Taxonomy (NCBI): domain Eukaryota; kingdom Viridiplantae; phylum Streptophyta; class Magnoliopsida; order Poales; family Poaceae; genus Phyllostachys; species Phyllostachys edulis. Next base: position 52,676,104 of record CM070552.1, on the reverse strand, counting down.
CTGCTTTCGAGTCAAATCCCGAGATTAACAAGGTATGTACAAATGAAAGTGGTCGATAAGTATGTACCTCTAATAATTCCTTGATGATTTGATACTTTGAACTTCCCATCTTCGGTTTGCATAGGTCTTCCGGTGTTCCTGCTGCTTCCCACTGTGTTCTTCCCGAGGACTCGCACTGTGGAAGTTCCCGACCAGATCACTTCTCAGGACAAAGTTCCTGAGGAAGTACCGATCTTACGAAAATAAACGAGTAAAATGACGTGGAATATCCTGGAATGGAATGGGGGTCGCTCTTTATTGATATGAACTGGATTTACAAGATGTGGCTAAGTACTACCTCGAATTACACCGAATGGAGGAATGTTTAACCGCAATCGACTTAGAATATGAGTCTAAGGTCGATTATCTAGCTTCTAATTCCACCGCTTAGGCTTCGTGCATATCTTTGCCTTGTCCTTGTTTTGTGTGTCGCCTATCGCCTCCCTTCTTGTCTCTCGTGCTTCACCTTTAAATAACTTCCAAGAGGTGGCGCACTCTCGGAGAAGACGCCCTCGTGAAGCGTTACGACCGGTTTGAACGGTAGAGCGCTTAGCAATGTGCTAACTTCCTTGCGGTTGTTTGTGAAAAGCTTAACCGTAGGGTGGTTAATAGTCAATGTCTCGTGGTTGTACCATCGCATGGTTTGAAACGATAACACGTGTTCCATTCATCATACGATAAGAAATACCAGCTCAAGAATTTTACGAGTGGTTATCTGGTCGGGATTAGGCACAAAGCCTCATCCCACTGTGGTACCCATTAAGTAACCTTCGAATACTAACGACTGTGGAGGTCGTCGGTCTTAGGGTTACGACCATGAAGACGATGGTCTTTTACTATATATTAAAATAATACATAGATGTTTTAATCCTCGTCACCTTCTTTAACCGATTTGGTTTTGAGACATAGTTTTTGATGCAGTACATATATGATACATCCATATATGGTGTACATTTAATATAACTATATTTATGCTCAAAAGTAAGCTTGCCTTCGTAGTTGTGGTAAAAAGTGACGTCAAGGTACTCAAGATCGACGAATCCTACCTGCGTCGGATCGGCCTCTGCAATTATACGATAGACGCACATAACATGCAGATAAATACTTAGTTACTTTTGGTGCTAGTATAAGTGTATGGGTTAGTGGGATCTTTTAGTTAGCATATTTTAGTTTAATAACATTTTGCAGATCGCCGATATGTCAGCACTCCACAACTACGGTGGTTCTCCGGTCTAATGGTTCTGGGATCGAGGTTGCCAAAACTCGCTTTTTATCGCACAATGATAAAAATACTACTCGCACTCACATGCAACTAAGTTTATTAAATTCTATTCATGCAAATATACCTAATCAAATTTATTTGAGTGCACACGTTATCTAATTACCTGAATAGACTCGGGGTAGATTTTATTCGAGTACTGCCCATCTATAGGTACTGCTCAACGCTTCGCTTACCTGGTCGGAAGGTTTCGACTACCTGGTCGAGGGTTTCAACTACGACTGGTCGGAAGGTTTCGACTACCTAGCCGAAGGTTTCGCCTAACTGGTCGAAGGTTTCGACTACATGACTGGTCGGAAAGTTTCGACTAACTGGTCGAAGGTTTCTACTGGTCGGAAGGTTTTGACTAACCTCTCTCTACCTTATCTCCATCCGACCAACACCCTCTGGTGCATGGCTTCTTCTTCACTCCCTTCTTTCCCCCAATCTCTTTCCTCCCATTTCCTCTCCTGCGGTTGCTTCGGCCGGAGCTCCTCCCTTTGGCTCTCGACTTGGCCCGGTCCTCACGCGCTCGGTTGCTCGTGACTTGGTTCCTCCAGGACTTTACCCCCCCTTTTCTCCCTTCCTCTATTAAATTCGTTTTTGGTATGTTGAGCTTGATTCATTAATTTGATGCTTGATTTATACGCTGATGTTGGTTGGTTGTGCTTATGCATGAATAATGGATGGATGTGGGTTAAAAGCACGGTGGGGAGATAGATGGTGGTTACAAAGACTCTAGATTTGCTACTGTAAGCTTGCGGTGATACAACCCATTTTTCTCTCTACTCTTCCCCAAACCCCTTCTTGTGATACCAAAACTAGCGATATTAGAGTGGGTTCAACCTTGGCCAAAAATGGGAATGGCTACAAAAGTGGGTTACCTTGGTTGTACTTGTTTTGGGAAAAAGCCAGTGTGGTTTGGTGGCGATGGTCGTGGTCGTCCGCTGGTGTGGCTGCCGCCTCTTGCTCCCTTTGTCTTTTGGCTCCTGTCCTCTTGGTCCTCCTGCCTTCTCTTGTGGTTGTGGTTGCTTGGCAGTGGTGGGGTGAGATACACTCTTTGCGCTCACCTCTGGCTTATGGATGGACTGAGGTGTTTAGGAGGCTTGATGTATGTTGGTCTTGTGAGACTTGTGCTTGCTCCTTTGGTTGACAATGAGATGGTGGGGGTGGCTATGGTTGTGCTTGTGCTTTGACTTGAGTTTGGCAGTGGGAGGGGAAGATGGCTTTAGGTGGAGAAATGGCTGATGGGGGAGATGTATCCGACTGCCCTTATCTCTTGGCCTATGCCTTCTTGGCTTTGGCTTGCTTCCTTGTGAAGGAAGAGGCTTCGGCTGGCTTGTGAAAAAATGTAGTTTGCAGGTGCTGTGATCAGGGGGAATGAATCTCATGGGGACTGCCTGTGGGTTGGCATTTGACTAGCATTTGCTGGCCTCCTGTGCTTGATATTTCGGATGGCTTGGTGAATGTGTCTTGACTGGGGGGGATGAACTTCTGAGGGTTGGCTTCGGCTGGCAGAAGGTTGGCATTGAGCTGGCTCTCTTGTGCTTGATATTTTGGGCTGCTCGGTGAATGCGTCGCCTGGGGGGATGAACTTCTGTGGGCCGGCACTTATCCCTCTTGCTCTCACATTCTACTGTTGGGTTGGGTAATGCTAATGGACCTTTGGTCCAAAGGATGCTTCTACTGTTGTGGACTTATGGACCATTGGTCCAAAGGTGGGTTTTGAGACGGTTTTCGGATGTTTCTTCGGATGGAGGTAAGTCGGTAAAATGTGGATATTGGGTTTTAACATTGCCAGGTGATGAGACCCACTGAAAGTGAGATGGTGCCACTACCTTAGGGTGGTCGGGAAGCCTCAGTGACATTCGTGAAATCTGACAGCAATCTCCTCTTTCTTCCAATCCTCCCTTTAGTAAAACTATGCTTGCTACTATCTATGTGTATTGGTGGAAAATGGTATGTGCATAGGTTTCGGATGACGGAGAAAACAAACAGGTTCAATGGGCTGGCGATCACTGGACAGGGATACAAGGAGGACTTCGTCGTTATGCAATGTGAAACTTTTAATTTTATTATTTTGTAATTTACTTAGTTGTGATTTATGATTGTGATCTGTTGTAAATAATTCTTGTAATTACTATGTGCTTGTAATTAATTTTTTATTTCGGCTTGTAAAGAACTCTTGTAATTAATCCCTGATTGTAATATTTTACCTTTGCTTGCAATAGATCCTGGTATGTTGATCCGATGCAATGAATTATTATAATTCAATTCTGAGTTGGTTTTTAATGTGTTACTTGTGATTGCAAAGGATTGTTGTAATTGATTTTGAGATTGGATTGATGTCATATTTATGAATTTTTGTTGTGATCTATTTGATAAGGAAGTGTTGTATTTCTTCTTGTAATTAACTCTTCTACTTGATTTTGATTTATATTTATGCTGAAATGTTGTTGTAATAATTCATATGGTAATTTATGTTGGTGAACTCTCGCGGGTATAAACTTTGTATAGATTTGATTAGTGATGCGTTTGATAACAGCTTTATAAATTTTTGGTTTGTTACTGCTTGGATGAAAATGATTTATTCTTGCGTCTAATAATTTATGTTGTAAATCCTGTTGATGAACTCGTAATAATAATATTATTTTATATGGAATTGTTTTGCGATGCGATTAATATTAATATGAAATTATGCTTTGTTCGTTGCTTAGATTTTTTTTTTAATTTACTGCCAATTACCGATTAGCGTTTTTTAGCTTAGTTTAATTGTTCAGGTTCTCACAGCCACGGTGGGAGACGAGCAAGGCAACATAGAGAATATCATGAAGCTTAACACCAAGCCCATTGACATAGGACATAATGGAGATCCCATCACCGCCGGGCAACCTCTTGATAATAGCGACCTCCTTGAGCGGCACAGAAGCTAGGTTGCCCGGATACCCTGATACGGATACGCGATACACCATTTTTCTAAAAACACCAATACGACAATACTTATACACACACACACATACAAAAATTAATGAATTCTTATAAGGAAAATAGAAACTGAGAATACCTTAATATTGATGTCCCTATATAGGCTTCTCATAGTCACTGCTTTGGCTCTTGCAATTTCGTCATGGACCAAACTTCGCACCATAACCTCCAACCTTCAAGAGATGTGCTTTACTCTAGACTCTAGAGTAGCTCACATTGATAACGTGATCACATAGCCTGCATCTAGACCTTGTATTCCCCCTTGAACTCTTTCGGTCTTCTCTAGCAACTCGACATACCTCCACAAAGGCTTCTTTTCATCGTCATTTGGAGGTATCACACGAACACCATTTACGATGTTGCTTACCATGGCAGCTCCACTAGTTGCTCGTACAAAAGTTGCACTACCACTGTTGGACGCACTTGAGCTTCTTAATTCAGTAGCCATCGGATCTGAAAAAGGGGAGAAATGAAATAAGAAATTGCATATAAGGAGAAGGGAAAATAAGGGGAGAAGAAAAGTGAGACTTACCGCACTGTGGGGCAAGGGCGAGGGCAGGGCGTGGGGGGGGGAGGGCCCGAGAGTGGGGCGACGGCCGGGTGGGGGGCGGCGGGGGGCGCGGTCGGGTCAAGGCAACAGAGTGAGAGAAGAGCGAGTGAGAGTATCGGGGTCAAGAGCTATGTGTTTAAGTTGGGTTAGGGTTCAGAGGTATCAGGAAAGTACCAGAAAAGTATCAAAGGAGTATCCAAATTAATTTCTTTATTTGAAAAAGGGGAAATCGACCAATACGTATCCGGACGTATCGGAACAGTATCTGTATCTGAGGCAGTATCTGATACCGGTACGCGAGTTTTCAAAAGTATCTATGCAACGTAGCAGAGGAGCCCTCTTTGGGACGTGGCCACCCTGTGTATGTGGTGTCTATATTGTAGGAGAGGGCACCCGGCTGCGCGCCCTCCCCTGCCTGCTCCAGACGAAATCCATCTGTTCCGATCGCAAGGCGTGCGACACGCAAAGGATCAGTGTACCCTGCTCGCTTGGGAGGGAAGCGGGAGTACTTCTGCCACCAGGATACCCGCGCTTTCTACGCGGATGCCTTCATCTTGAAGAGAAAGAAGTGGCACTTGGAGTCCTGTCTCCTGTTCTTGCTGACAGAGCAATGGAAGCCCTGCCACTCATCCAGTTCGGGGTCCTGTCGTTTATCGAAGGAGGCGAGTAGCTGCTCGAGTAGAAGACCATGCATCTCCTCCGGATCCTCGGCCTTTAGCCCGCGGGTGAGGGAGAGGGAGAGGGAGAGGGAGAGGGAGAGAGCGCTGTCGTCTGACTCCGAGGTGTCACGGTCGCCGAGGGGCGATCTCCTGACATATTCATCCATGCAACCGGAACTAACCTCCTTCCGACTCCGGCACTCTCCGCGACCCGATGATGACAGAGGAGATCAGAAGTACTAACAGCGCTGAAAGCGAGCCTGACTCGTCGACCTCCACGCGCAGACCGCGTCCGCGCGGCGCGAGGCCGGCCACCGCTCACGGGCGGCTTGCCGGGCTCCATGTGGAACTCGAGGAGGCGCGGAGCGAGGCTTCAGGATGGTGATCGCGGTGGCGCCACACTGAGTTGCTCTTGTCGTCACCCTGGTGCCTCTCCCCCTCCCAATTCTCGCGGTGTGGTAGGGAATAGGGATCGCGTGAGGCCGTGAGGAAAACCATCTGCGATCCTCCGACTCGGTGGTGATTCTTTCTCGTTCTTGCGATGCGATTCGCGCGGCCTTGGGCATTGACGAAACACATGCGCCTTGGAGTTTGGGCCGTACAGGGGTTGGTCGTTATTTTGGGTCGTGTAGGGACATGGGCCGGCACAGAGCAACCGTATCTTGTTCGAGTCCTATACTCCTATGGAAGGATCGGGAGTTTGGCCATCGTGCGGTGACGACGCAGGAAGCGACATCTGTCTCCTGTAGCACGGTCACCGCGCCACAGATGCCCTGTAGCAGCACCTCCGCCAGCGCGGTACGGTAGCAATTTGATTTATTTAATTACGATTTTTCGGAATTTTTAAATATATAAAATAAAGAAAAAATTATATTTATCGGAAGACTCCACAGAAAATTTCATAATTTTTTAAACTCATTTTATATATTTAAAAATGTCTAAAAACCATAGTTAAATAAATCAAATCGCTACGATAGTGAACAGTGTCTGCTTCACTATGGCCATACGGGAGATGCTGCTATAGTGCCCTCTGCACGGTGACCGTGTGACAGGGGCAGGTATCACCTCCTGTGTTTTCACCGTAGTGGCTGTACGGTATGACATTATTTTTGTAAATTTTATACGAAAACGGTTATTTTTATAAATACCTGACGAATTTATAAGAACACGACCAAAAATTCTTTAAGGATCTGCCGTCTGCGACCTGGCTACACGTACGTGTTTTGACGTCTTGCGCGTCTGGAAGCTTCTCTCACACCTTCTCGTTCCTACTCCAATCCCCTCGTTACTCCCGGCGCAGCACAACGTTACCGATACCCAGCGTCCCAGCGTCCCAAATTTCTCGTGATCTCGGCAATCCCACTGCTCAGCACGTCCACCATGCCGCCTCCCGCCGCCTACCCAACGTACACCAGGTACGAGACGCGCCGCCGCGACCCCAACCCCCGCGCCGCGGCGCTCCTCGTCATCGACGTACAGGGCCACTTCGCGTCGCTCTCCGCGCCGGCCATGCCGGCCATCGCGGCGACCGTCGCGCTCTGCCGCGCCGCCGGCGTCCGCGTCGTCTACACCCGCCACGTCGACCCCGTTCCACCCAGCCGCCCGCTCGCCGAGTGGTGGCCCGGAGACCGCATCACCGCCGGCACGCCGGCCGCCGAGCTGCTCCCCGGGGCCGGCCGCGTCGCGGGGGACCTCGTCGTGGAGAAGAGCACGTACAGCGCCTTCGCCGGCACAGGGCTCGAGGAGGCGCTGCGGGGGATGGGCGTCGAGGAGGTGATCGTGACGGGCGTGATGACCAACCTGTGCTGCGAGACCACCGCGCGGGACGCGTTCGTGAGGGGATTCCGGGTGTTCTTCTCGGCCGACGCCACGGCCACGGCGAGCCGGGACCTGCACGAGGCGACGCTCATGAACATGACGTATGGGTTCGCGTACATCGTCGATTGCAAGCGGCTCGAGGCGGCGTTTGGGAAGGCCAAGTGAAGTGCCAACAGCGTTAGTTTTCCAGCTATGCTTTGAACTGATCTCTCTGCGCGTTTGCCAAATGTTTTGAACTGTCCTTCAGTACCTGTGCCTATGCAATTTTTCTAATTAAAAAAAACACTAGTGCCTATGCAGCTGGAAGAAAATGCTCTGGGAGGCCTCCGTAAGGCCCCGATCCATCGGCCCGGGAGGGCATCACGGAGAGACCCCGTCCCACCCTATTTTTTTTCCTATACAGCTATGCTTCTTGTAAGTTACTCTGATCACAGATTGTAGATTTGTAGTGCTTGTACGTATGAGTCTATGAACATTAAGGCTTTTTTTAAGACCTCTGAGCATGAAGGTTTTTTTTAAAAGACCTATGAACATCAAGGCTTCGAAGCTAGGATGGTATGGATAAATTCTATGCAAGTTTCCAAAAGAATAAAGTAGTGACCGTGGCCTTAGCCATGAAATGATTTTAGGATTACCGTTGCTCTGGATGGGGAGAAGTAAATCCATTCGTTCTAGTTATAATGATCCAAAATTTTGATCGATTTTGTGAGAGAAAAACAATCAGGTGTTTTATAAGGCAGACAAGAATAATACTGCCAGAACGGCATAAACCAAACAATGGTCAAATCCTTAGATAGGGGAAGCAAATCCTCTGCGCCCAGCCTCAGCGAAGGCCTCGCGCGGATGCCGTCGATCCGGGGCGTGCAGAGTGGAGGTGCGGGGGATCAATGGTGCAGGAGAGAGACCTCACGGAGGCCCTCCCTAAGAAAATTTAGGCGAGAAATGGTGTTAGAATCACGGATGCAAAAGGTTAGCTAATTTATATAAAACTAGCCGAATTTTCCGTGCAATTGCACTGCTAGACACTACAGTGCATATATTTATATTTAAATATAGTTGTACTTGTTATACAACTCTAATGCTATAGTGGAAATATAATTGTAACATCTCACTAGTAGAATCCTCATGCATTGCAACGAAACCGCAAAAGAGATACATATCAGCAGACGGGGTCCTAAACTGCATGATAAATATCAAATTTCTTTTACACACATATAAATAGAAACATTAACTCCGCATATTGCATCACCTGGTGCTACTACCCGGAAAAAAAATTTGAGCTCATAAATTGTTTACCTTTGGAAGTTGAAGTTGATACCGACTTCCCTTCCCAATGCGTTGCCCATTTTAGCCATTGCTGGTTAGCAAGGAAGAGGGCTACGCGTCGACAACCACCTTCTCCTACCTTGAATCCTAGCCACGACTCGGTTCTCACTAGGCACATCGTGGCGAGGTGGTGGGAGGCCGGGGGAGGAGGCGGCAGTGGCATCGCCGTCGTAAGCGAGGAGGCGGTGGCGATGCTTGCTCAACCGGTGTTGAGTAGGAGGCAATGCAGGGAAGGATTAGGATGAAGAGGATATGGTGCGGTGAACTCAAGACAGTGGCGCGGTGAGGGAAGGATGCCTTTGTATCTGCCTTTTCTTCACGCGTCGTCGTTGCATTCCCTCCCTTCCATAGCATTGTTGCTTCTCCTCCAAAGTACCGCCACCTCCTCTCCTCTTCTCCCTCCCGGTTGCTTCTCTCGTCTCCACTGTCGCCTTACCGCGTCGCCGCCTCCCCTCCCTACTACCTCCTCCTGTCGTTGTCGGTGCGGTGAACTCAAGACGGTGGCATGGCGAGGGAATGATGTCTTCGTCTCTGCCTCTTCCTCGTGCGCCGCCACGGCCTCCCCTCCCCCGGTGCGGAGCAGGAGGCGGCAGTGAAATCTTTGATACATGTATAGAGTAGCAACATAGCAAAAGGGGTCAATCCACAACTGAAGTGGTAAATGAATATTAACTATCAACAAATGGTCAAGGAGCTTCCGGCCTACCGAAACATACATGTATTGCATTCATGAAGTAATATAGTAAAAAAAAAACAATAACAGCTGCAGAATAACGTTGTAAGAAGACATATGAACAATGAGAAAAAACTATAACTGCAAGAGCATATAGTAGATACCCTACAACTCATCCCAGTTGGAACCTTCATTCCAAGTGCAAATTACAATTTATCATATTTGTGGCAGATAACCCAAGCATGATACTAAATTGGTGCATTGTAGTTTTAGAAGAGTAATTTAAAACTAAGACTCGGATGCACGTTTCATATATATGAGTAAAGCAAAAATTACTTCAAAAAACCTTACTGCAAGCAGCACGACACCGAGACAAACAATAGAACCAAACTTCATTCGTTAAGTATTTAACCTCACTACATGCTTAAGGCATGTGTTCACAGCAGTATGATCATCATAACGATCGAAAATAAATATGAGCTTTTATGTAAGCTTGTTTACCTGATAGTAAATCTCGTATACTTTAAGTTTGCATATGAACAACAACTGAATTTCACATAGCTCTTCTAATATAGCATGCACAACGTAACCACAATAAATAGCACCCGATAAACGATCCCATGGTAAAAATAATTAGCGTCAGAGGCCAATGGATCTTTAGTAAGAATTCTAAAGGAAATTTAACTCTAGGCCTAAGGCCACAATGAGTTATGCAGAAGAGGCTATATGCACTCCAATTTAGCAGACTTGCAATGATGAAGAATCTAGACACGCTATTATATGTTAATGGAGTATTTTAGTAATTAATGATAATTATAATGTGAACTAATATTTTTCATGAGTTGATAAAACAGGTTGAGTCCTATGATGATGAAGACTTTAGGTGGCGTCGCGAGTTGATTATCATCAAGTCAAGACTGGGATAAAGGATGTCATCATGTGTTGACGAGCATCAAGACAAGATCCCGAAGTGAAGAAGATCACCATGTGTTGATGATATTCAAGATAAGATCCCGTGTTGATGATATTCAAGACAAGATCCCGAAGTGAAGAAGATTATCATGTGTTGATGGCAATCAAGTCACGGACTTAGAGAGAAGATGTTCATCATCAAGTGATCACACCAAGTGGTAACTCCTCTTGACGAGGGGGAGGAGTGGCTTCAAGAAAGAGCTGTTTTCTCTCGTGACTCCCTTATCGGAATCTTCAAGGAGGCCTAGGTATCGATCGGTCCACCGTCCGACCATGTTGTCCCCTGCTAAGGGAGGAACGCTGAGACGAAGTCATAGTGTGACATTGAGAGTTCCTTTGTTCCCTGTACATTTTTGTACATTGCATGGTCTATTGGAGAATCTCTGATACCTACCCTGCAAGTTGAACATAACGCAGAGTCCCTGCCAGAGCAGGATCTGGGTTATTCGAAATGTCACGAACTCGTTGCAGGTTTTGAATTGTTATTGAAGGTCTCAGAGGATTCCCACTAGCAGAAGGTGTTTGATGACTCGAATTCCCCTCTGACTTTCTAGTTTGTCCTGTCCGACCCATCATGCGCTGTGGGTTAGAAACAGATGAATTAACTTATCGATGTCCATCAGTTCGATTACCTCTGCCGTTGCGGGTTGGTACTTAAGTACTCGTACCATTTCCATCAATGGGTGGTGGGGGGTTAAGTTGTGGATGATTGTGCACATCTTGATTGGTATCACCGATTGCGTTAACCTCGTGCCTCCAACAGCAGTCTTCCGACGAGCTCCCGTCGTAACTAAGGGGGAGACTTCCAATGCTTTAGTAAGGAGCCTCCACGATAGGGAGAGGTCGGAGATTACCACCTCCAGTGTGTTTTGTGGTGGACTCAGCCTGATCTAGCGGATTCTCGACTATATGCTGAGTTTTATCATACCCACTTGGCCTTCGACCAGTGGTAGCTTCATTGACACTGTTACTAGGTGTCGATTGGCCCCCAGAATACGTAGGAGCTGTCGGCAAATATTGGTCATCCATGACTGTATTGTGAGTACATTGACCCTCTGATTGCAGCACTAAGCTCTTATCGCCATTCTTGCCAGTCGGAACAACCGGACTTGTAGAGGCGTTCGGAAATTCCGAACTAGTCGGAACGACCGACTTCTCTGGGAGCGCCACTGATGGTGGCGGGGAATCTTCCTCCATGAGGTCGATCTCACTGGTCTCAGTGAGTGGTGAGTCTGCGATGGAAGAGGAGGATGACGACATTGCGTCATGCTCCATGGCATAAATGTATGCGTCCATGTCAAGATTGGAGTAGTCCGCCAAGTCGAACTAGATCTCATCATTCCATGTTCCTGCCATGATTGCATAAGCGACAATGGAACAATAGGAGAATGAGAATTGTTGAGCAAAGAAATCTTCAAGAACTCAACGTCTTTTTCCCCACAGTCGGCGCCAGCTGTCGGCGATCGAGTCGCCGATCTTACGCAATAAATAGAGAAAAATGGCTAATAGTTCTTAGATGAGAATGTGATTGCTCTTTATTGCAATGAACTGGATCTTTACAATGGGTGCCTTGAATAAGGCGATAGACTAGCCCTAATTACACTGAGTACTATGCTATGATTTGCTCCAATTGTCTTCAGAATGAATACAATTGTCTGTTGTCTTGTGTTGTAGACTTGTCCTCTCTTTGCTTCGTCGTCCCCTTTAAGTAACTGATGAAGTGGTGGCAGTTACTCATGAAAGAGACGTCCTTAAGAAGTGTCATGTCTGGTCGGGGGAACAGTGATAGTTACTGAAATGCTAACCGATCAACGGTTGATGGAAGGCAGTTGGCTAGTAGTGTCCTTGCCTAAAGGCTTTACCAATCAGAGTTCTGTAGGAATAATGTGCTCCACAGACTCCTCCATGTATATCGAATAATAACTTAATACCATCCATTTGAGATATACATCTCATCAACACTCTGTGAGCTCCCCGTTTGTAAAAGGTACTTTCGATCAGAGTATGATTTGGCTTTTCGAGTTGTACGATCGGCCTCTACATCATCTTTAGAAAGTGTGACATGCTGAAGATAATTGTAGATCGTTGTCATCCAATCACTACTATGATCGATTTGTACGACCTCTAGTGAAGCATCTATGTCCTTGGAGCAGGAGGATGACGACATTGCGTCTTGCTCCATGGTGCGAATGCATGCGTGCATGTCAAGGTTGTAGTAGTCCGTCAAGTCGAACCAGTTCTCATCATCCTATGTTACTGCCATGATTGCATAAGCGACAACAGAACAGTAGGAGAATGAGGATTGCTGAGCAAAGAAATCTTCAAGAACGAAACACCTTTTTCCACATGGTCGGCGCCAGCTGTCGACGATCGAGTCGCCGATCTTACGAAATAAATAGAGGAAAATGACTAAGAGTTCTTGGATAAGAATGTGATTGCTCTTTATTGTAGTGAACTGGATCTTTACAATGAATGCCTTGAATAAGGCGATAGACTAGCCCTAATTACACTGAGTATTATGCTATGATTTGCTCCAATTGTCTTCAGAATGAATCCAATTGTCCGTTGTCTTGTGTTGTAGACTTGTCCTCTCTTCGCTTCGTCGTCCCCTTTAAGTAAATGATGAAGTGGTGGCAGTTACTCCTGAAAGAGACGTCCTTTAGAAGTGTCGTGTCTGGTCGGGGGGAATAATGGTAGTTATTGAAATGCTAACCGATCAGCTGTTGATGTCAGTGGAGACAATAACCATATGGTGGTTATTGTCAGTGACTTAGGGCCGGAAACGTCGTGTGGATTGGAGCAATTAAGACGCATATTCCATTCATCACACAGAAGGGATGTACTTGGAATTAGGTCCAAGTGTCGGTTCAAAGCTTCTACGAGCAGCCATCTGGTCGAGCAATGGGTACAGGACCCCCTCCGACCAGGTTATCCATCAGGCGACCCTTAGGATTCTAACGACCACAGGGATCGTTAGCCACGAGGTCTATGGCCACATAAGCTATGTGGCTTTTAATTAATATTTATGAATTTAATCCTCGTCAGATGCTCAAGGAAAATGTCTGACTATCATAGACTAAGGTTATGTTCATAGTCTTTTACCGGTCTCAGTGTTTGATGTGAAGACCGGATTGCTAGTATAGGTTATCGTACTATTAAGAAGGGTCTTGTCTAGTAGTTTGATTCTTATCATTTGTTGATAGCTCAATCCCGCTTGCTCTAGCTCTTCGTGGCATGTTGCCAATATTTGCGAATATGTTTTGCAAATAGTCGAGGCTCATGCATAATCCTTGTAGCATGTGACTTTTGTTTGCAAATGTGTTTTGCAAACGGTTTAAAGTCCATGTAGCAATTTCCTTGTTGTGTGATTCTAAAAGTCAACAAATGTATTTTGCACCTTGTTGAGAATCATGCTTTCATACCTTGTTTGCATCTTGCATCAATTTGCAAATGTGTTTTGCGAAATTGAGTTGAAGTGATTTGCAAAGCAGCTTTTGTCATCTTTGACCAAAATGACCGTAGTGGGTAGACCGGACTGACCGAAACCCCGGGCCTTTGAAGCGGTCAAGTTTTTCCAGAGAGCTATTTTGCATTTCTGCTGGCCGGACTAACCGCAAGTATAAGCCCGGACTGACCGGACCCCCGGTTTGAGTAGGGCGGTCAGCTTTTTCGAGAGACTCTTTTTGGCTTCAACTCTTCGCTATTCTGCTATCCGGATTGACCGCTGTTGGAGGGCCAGACTGACTGGACCTGTGGGTCACGGGTCATTGACGCGGTCAGCTTTTTCCAGAGAAGGTTGTTTTTGCGACTTGCTATTGATTTCTCCTTGTCGGACCGACTACTGTGTTGTCACCAATTAGTTTGGGCTTACCACAACGTGGACTAGGGTAAACCGGCAAGTTTCCGATCACCATAGGAAAAAGATCAAGCATTCTTGTGGTTTGCCTTCTTGAGTTTTACTTGCAATTTACATATATAGAATGAAATTGTTTTCTTGTGTCTTAGGGTTGCAATCTTTGCCTTAGTTTTTAGCTTGTTGGTGCACTTAGTTAAAACTAGTTGATATAGGTTTTAATTGAGCAAAACCGAATTGGTTTATTAAAACTTGGTTTATGCCAAGAGATTTTTTAAGACCACCTATTCACCTCCCTCTAGTCGACCTCCTCAATCCTACAAATGAGCAACCTTAACAAATGTCCCCCTTGATCCTAGGCGCATTATGCCACCCATGTGTTTTGGAACCCTAAAACAAAAATAAATAAAGCTGTAATATCAAGATGAACTGCATGGGACTAAAAAGTTTCTCTCTTGCCATTAAATTTTCAGTGGTGAATGGTGCCATGTTTAATTCACGATGAAAATTGCAAGCGACTTTACAAAAGAATTACCTCAGGCATAAAAATAGCACTTGGGGTCTTGGCATTGGGATAAAATTTAGTGCTATTCGCGCCAAGGAGATTCATGACATGTCGACCAAACTCTACGACAACAATTTACATCCCAAGACATCTACCAAGATATGGGACATTGTTTTCACGGGCATACGTAGTGGCCAGAATTTTCCCTTGGAGACCTCTATCTCCAAAGCCACCAGGTACTAAAACGCCATCGACGCCCTGAAATGATAGCTATTCGGATAACCATGATAAAAAGTAAAATATGTTATGGTAATCATGTGTCACCATTCCAATATTCCTAGTGCATAAAACATTTTTTTTATATGCAAAATCCTCGCCTTCAGTAAATTCCATGCTTCTTTGTAATCATCTGATGCCTAGAAAATTTAGCAAGGGCCAAGTAAGAAAATAAAACAACTCAAATAGATCATGTTGAGTAATAGGAGATTGGCAGTGGAGTCCTCAAGATTGGTAGAAGCAACCCAATCAGCGACAAGCTTCCTACGACAATCAACAAACGCTTGCAAGAGGGCCTAAATTTGTTTTTGTTTCGCAAGAGACTCAAATATTAGACAGTAGTGATCAAATTTTGAAGGTAAAAATTGATTATCACCGTGATAATATAGCTCACCTTCCACACGGAGACGCATGAAACAGATAAGCCAGTGTACGTCTCGACAATATTCATCTTGGAAATCAAGTGGTAAATCGGTTCGCTGGAAATCACCAACCTAGACATCCTAGAAAACTAATTTCAATCATACATTCATACCAGACAAGCATTGCGGGTGAGGATGAAAAGAGTAAACCCCAAAGAGAGAGAAGGAGTAATATCCAACTCACCAGTGGATAAATCGGAGCGACGGTGTCTAGGCTAAGGAGGTCATGAATACCTCCGGGATGCCCAAGTTTCTGGCTGCATAAGCGCGCAGGGGTGTGGGAAGCACGCTAATGGCTGCCACCCAAGGTTCTAAAAAAGTGGTATGCGGTATTCATTCGGTCGCCCACCTAATAGCGATTATACAACCTAATCAATCTAATTATTCGGCCTAACCGGTCATTATGCGGTATTCGGCCTAACCGGTCATTATGCGGTAACAGGTAGGGGCACCTATAACTTGTATACGGGCTAGTATATGGCCTAGTGTTGAGGACATGACCCCTATGGATACAACCATATTTGCTATGCTTGCTGTTTCAATTACAAGAGCTCGTACACTTCACTTAAATTATCAAGTGAGCTCGTTTTTAGGAGTGCCTTTATATTACATGAACTATATGATATTGCCTAATAAATGTGTTGTTATTTTTAGGAATAAAAGACGGAGTGGCTGATTTGCAATAGTTCAAGCTGGAAACGTTCTGGAATCCAATTCGGCCACCGAAGACAGCATCAACTTTAAATGTGCATAAAATTCACATACGGAGTCCGTTGGAGGTCCACGAGTACTTGATGGAAAGCTTATCTCATCCTCTTTCCAACGGATCTGGCCCCACCTCCAAATTCATTCGAAGCACTTCGGAATCGTCGAAAGAAGGTGCTATGTCACATGTTTATGCCGTGGGCCTTGTAATTCAGATAGAAACCCTAGGTCTGTACTGTTCACGTGTGAACAGTACCGCCACCCCTCTCTTCTCCTCTTCCTCCTATACATAGTGGCCGCCACCCTTAGGGTTTGGTGGGTTTTGTTAGATGGAAGTTTAGCTTTGCTACTTTATACTTTGTCCTCTTGTTCGACGAGATCAACAGTGACATTGTCTTCGGAACCCCACTTATCAATACAGTTTTAATTCCTATTCGCAATTTCAGATTGCTTATCTATCATGTTCTTGCTTGTTCTTCGATTGCATGCAGGAATAAGACATTTGTAGTCAGATCGATCATGCTTCTAGTAAGGTCGATAACAATCACGAAGTTGGTTTAGCGATTGCGGGCATATTGGTCTTGTGCGATTGGTAGCCGAATCGTGAGAGTCGTCTCCGCCAAGTCGAGTTACCCTTCTCATCGAAAGATCGGGACACTCATTGTCGTATCACCTAGTAGACCCTTTTTTGAACACTGCTGCCACCAACTCGGCCGACGCTCTCCTGAGTCCAAGATCCAGCGTAGTATCGCAAATCAACAGTGGTGTTGTTGTTTATAGTGGTCTAGGACTCCAGGTGTGGCCGCACACTGGCCAGATCTGGCTGCCCAGGTGGAAGAAGTAGGAGAGGAGAGGGAGGGGTGCAATGGGGATAGGATGGAAGTGTGAGAGGCTCACCTCACCGTCTCCGCTACTATAGAGTAATAGCGATTGAGGCCTTTGGTTTGATTTGGGCTGAGGTCCAGGACGACAAATTGGCAATGATAGCGTGGCCCATGACGATCTAGGGTTCGGGGGCATGGTCGGCTAGGACGGCAGCAGCGTGGTAGGGTGAGGCCATGTGGGTGGGGGCGTAGTGCGAGCTGGACTGGGGCGAGGGCGTGAGGGAAGCGAGGGGACAACCAGATTGGTGGCGCAGGAGGACAGATCGGTAGTGGAGGGTCGGTTTAGGGCGAGCTAGGGTTCGGACCGAGACTAGGGGAAGAGACTTATGGTGCCGACGGTGGCATGGCATAGTCACCGGTGGTCACAGCGGTGGTAGGGATGAGGGAAGGAGAGAGTCGGGAAGAAGGGGAGGAGGTGGAGCGAGGGCGGCTCTAACGGCAGCGATGCTGAAAGGAAGGGGGAGGCGGCGACCTTTGCGAGGAGAATCCCACTGCGCGTGGGGGTTCGTTGTATTTTTTTATACGTAGGGTGGGACGATCCTCCCGCTACGCAGGGGTAAAGTCCTTCTTTTATTAGTTAAGATAAGATATCAATTATCTATACATGTTAAATCGACGGTGTAGATTTTTTCCCTTTTTTCTTCAATTAACATGATAATTTCTAGCCTTTGAGAGTGAAGGTGGTGGCTTATTTTTTTTCTTTGCTCTAATAATATAGTAGAAGATTGACAATATTTTTTGTACTCTCTCCTATCACGAAAAATATCGTTTTGGACATCAACATGGTCCTCCAAAACTTAACTTGATGTTTTTATGAAAATTCTTTTCGAGACTAAGCTATGCATCACATATTCATGTGTTCGACTTAGATATTGAAAATTTGACCGCACGTATACAAGATGGCATCTTTTGTGACCGGACTTGAGGGAGAATTTGTAAGTTACCTGGTTTTTAATGTCTAAATCGTTTTTTTCTTGACAGTTGGATTTATATGGGATTGATTTGCCATACGATTAAAAATGTTGATCCATACAGTATGAAATTTTAATCACCATAACCCCAACTATGAGATGCTAGCTACACTCTGGCCATCGTCTCACATCGGCCAAAAACTGCAAGACAGGACAAATGCTGTCCAAACATAAAACAATGAGTTGATGACCCGGAGGCCGAAGCCACTGACTAACCCCTGGCCGTACGCAGCAGGTAAGCAGGCAGTGAACAGGGCACTGTCCACTCGTACCTGCCCACGACGCCCAAACCACCCACCAAAAACTCACCGTTTTTTAAACCACCCCACTAACCCAAATAATTACCACCACCACCGCTCCCCAGCCTTCCCATTTATTTTACCGCTAACCCCTCTAAGCTTTATTCGCCCCCTCCCCTCGTTTTTAAACCACTCTTCCCTCTTCTTCACACACTCCTCAAAAACCCAAAGCCAAAAAAAAACAGAGCAGAGCGCACACCACACACGCAAGCGCTTCCACACAGAAACGGCCGTGGCTATGGCCATGGCATTTCTGTCGCTGGCCACGGCGTTCTTTGCAGCGTCGGCTGCAGCCACCGGCGCGCCGTGGAGTCCGCGGCCAGAGGCCGACCTCGTGACCGGGCTGCCCGGGCAGCCAGAGGTCGGGTTCAGGCACTACGCCGGCTACGTCGGCGTCGGCTCGGACGGCGGCAGGGCGCTCTTCTACTGGTTCTTCGAAGCCGAGGTGGAGCCGGACAGGAAGCCCCTCTTGCTCTGGCTCAATGGAGGTACGCACCATTTCTGAGACATGTGTGCGCCCCCAGTTCTGTAGTCTGCAGATCCCGTGATTGTTGTCCACTTGTGATTCTGGCTTTCGCTTTCAGTCTTTCAAACGAAACATATCAACTATTTTACTCTCGTGGTGGCAGCTACCGTGTTATGTGAAATGTAGACGGCGAGAACGTTTTGTTTGTTGCATACTTGGCTACGTTTCTTGGCATGATCTTGTGCTTCCAGTTTCCAACGTGCTTATGACATAGTAGCATAGTACTAAGTTACTAACAACAACTACAGAAAAGCAATGGATAAAACGAACCCAAGGCAAAATCATAGCCTTCGATTTACAGTGTTCTTGCCTTTTCCCCTTGCTCTTTTTTTTGCCATCAAACGTATTGGCAAGTCACGATTCGGAATGCACAAGCCTGCAGGGCCGCGTGGCTACCCTGTCGCAACGGAAGAATGGATGTTTTCTGATAATAAAAGCTCCAAAGCAAAGCACCAGAATCCACAGGGGAGGAGAGCATTCAGAGCATGCAGTGGGGAGCAAAGCCTCCCGGTGCAGGAAAAGACACTACAAAAGAGGGCGAAAGGACAAAAGAAAGCTCGAGGCAGTGGTACAAACGAGCAGATCTTGCAGCAGCTTGGAAGAAGCTTTGGTTGCGCCGACGCCACGGACAAAGCTAGAGGGACATATCGAGTGCCATGTAGTTTTCTCCTGGATTCTAGCACCGATCATAAGACTAAACTTTGTGTTATTTTCCCCCTCTCTCTCTCCCTCTTGCCCTTTAGCAGTCATTCACATGGCTCTAGAGAGGCTAACGGGGCACCACCGAAGGACGTCACATTAAACGAAAAATAAAAGATATAGAGTAGAAAGGCCATTGGATCCTTGTGGAATTTCAAAGGTTCTTGCTAATGCATATGAATAACTATATACGAGCATGTGTTCCTTCAAAACTTATAAGAATCTTTCCCAAAGTGTGACTGTTTGATGTTACACCTTTGTCATGATACTTAACGCGTGTTAGTCAGGATAAGATCTCAGTGACATTTTTTTTTCGCAGAAGATACGAGGAATATGAACATGTAGATTATTTGTGACGGGGAAATATCGTGTGAAAATGACACTTTTTTTGGTGTGAAAACAGTGTAAATTCCTTTAAAATTGGGCGTACACGTTTTACAAAATTCTGAAAAAAAAAGTTCGATATAGGTAAGTTCATGGTGTATATCTATGCAAAATGTAAAGCACAAAATCAATCCTGTCTATGAGATAAAAGAAAGAAAGAAATACGATGTGTAAAAGTGTTCCAAAACACTTCCCCACTGTAGACACTTTTACATTTTTTTTTCCTTTTTCTATCTCACAACCGGGATTAAGTCTGTGATTGAAATTTTGCTTGATATAAACCATGAACTAGAATTTTTGAAAACTTGTACAAGGAATTTGCAATATATTTTTTTAAAATCTAATTTTCACAATTCGTGACATTCTGTAAAAAAAAAAATGGGATTATTAAATATTTGCCATTAAATTTATGTGTAATTGTCAAAATGCCACTCAACATGAACTGGTGTGACAAATGAGCCGATCCCTTAAAAATATAGTGAAAAAACTGGTGGAAATTACTAGTACTACTGCCTAATTACAGCATGGGAGTGCGAGTCTTTGACGTTTTGACTGCCAGAATCGCCAGAGAGGCTTTTCTACTCGTCAAATCAGCTGTCTCATGTCCTGTCCTCACCTTTGCATTTGATTTTTCAGCAAAGCACAGTATAATCACTAGATATATGCAGTACACATAAAGCCTACGCACCTGGACTATTACTATATACATTAGTCACCTAACCTAGATCAAGAATCATAAAAAGCTACGGATGCACCGGTCACTGTAGCAATCGAGGATATTTTAATTCCCTCTGCATTTTAACCTTCAACTCGGAGGATCCTTTTCGCAATACCGCCAATGGCCAACGGATAAAGCCGTAGGAGTACAGGGCGGTAAATTACTCTGTTGCAACTGGTTAAAGAAATAATTCTCTGATGGAGCAATCTTTGTTTAATGTGACATTGCAGGTCCCGGATGCTCTTCTGTTGCCTATGGAGCAGCCCAGGAGCTGGGCCCGTTTCTGGTCAGGAGCTATGGCGAAAATCTCACTCGCAATGCCTACTCTTGGAACAAAGGCAAGCACACAACCTTTGAACCATACCATCCTTTCACCAGATGACATCTCATTGTTCCTGCGTTCCAAATGGGCTCGATACTATGAAAATGTTCTTGAATCATGTCTGATTGGGCATTTGCATTGTGTTACTTTCAGCTGTGAATCTGCTGTTCCTTGAAGCGCCGGTGGGTGTGGGGTTCTCCTACACGAACCGGACGTCGGACCTGGGACGGCTCGGCGATCGTGTGACGGCGCAGGACTCGTATAGCTTCCTCCTGAACTGGTTCAACAAGTTCCCAGAGTTCAAGAACCGCGACTTCTACATTGCCGGAGAGAGCTATGCTGGTACAGGCAAAAACCACTTCTCTTTTTTTTGGGCATCGCTACATTGTGGACTAGTACTGTTTTGTTAAGCTGCATCGTAACCTGCGACTAAAAGTAATCCGTTGCTGAATGTGCCGTGATACGCTTTTGTAGGGCACTATGTCCCACAGCTTGCAGAGCTCATCTACGAGGGGAACAAAGCGGCGAGCAGAGACGGAGTCATCAACATCAAAGGTTTCATGGTAAGCTCCCTCCCAAGGAACCCCCTCCAAAAAAAGAAGCTGAGAAAATTACAATATGACACTGAATAACTATACGATTCAAGATATGTTATTCATTGTGAGACTGACATATAGATCTAAGGCTTATATATCAGCGAGGCATATTGTGAAGATCTGAAGTTATTCATTGTCATACGGCCAATTGTTAAAAAAAAAGTTGGTCCCACTTATGTTTGCAATCATGCCATTAAGATTGCTAAGTGTTGGTAACCAGCTTTTACGCAGCAAATCGGGCATTAATTAGTGTTCTAGATAAAGGAAAAGGAAAAGAGAAAGGAATCCAGTGCGGTAAAAAGAAGATGATTCTAAAGATGGACACAAGCATGCACGCGGATATACCCCGCTCTACGCACCTTTACTCGCTTTAGTTTTGTGTCAAACCTTTTTAACCGCGGTAATAATTTCGCGCATGCATCGTGCGCCCTGTGGAAGCAGAAACGTTTCTGCAATTGTACTTGAAGCTGCGATGAATTCACTTGTGATTTTCTTTTTTTTCCCCTCTCACTTGGTGGTGTGCATTAATGTGCGCAGATCGGTAACGCGGTGCTGAACGACGCGACGGACCAGCTCGGCATGGTGGAGTACGCGTGGAGCCACGCCATCATCTCGGACGAGCTCCACTCGGCGGTGAGGCGGGAGTGCGACTCCTTCAAGGAGGAGGAGGACGGCGGCAGGCCCAACAAGGGCTGCTCGCCGGCCGTCCGCGCGTTCCTGCGGGCCTACGACGACATCGACATCTACAGCATCTACACCCCGACGTGCCTGTCCTCCTCCGGCTCCGTGTCGTCGAGGCTCGTCGCCGCGCCTCGCCTCTTCTCCAAGCATGTACGTACTCTCTCTGAACTCATTGACACAACACAGTGACATGTTCAAGAAAGCGTACCCTGATTCTTTCCTTGCCGTGGTGACATATTACGTAGGAGGCATGGCGCAGGATGAAGCGTGCGCCGGCGGGATACGACCCGTGCACGGAGGAGTACGTGAAGAAGTATTTCAACCGCGAGGACGTGCAGCGCGCGCTGCACGCGAACCGGACAGGCCTGCCCTACCCGTACTCGCCCTGCAGGTCTGTACGCTCTGCTCTCCTGATTCCGCAATCAATTCTGCGTAGTCTACGATCCTTCTAGCGCCTGCACTGCTTGCTCCTATTGATTGACCCATCATCACGCAATTACTCGGCCGGTCCATGCTGCCGTGTTTACGCCGGTTGATGGCAGCCCGTCCTCAGATCTGAATCTGATGTTGCAACTTGCATGTGCATTGACTCCTCTGTTTTGTACATACTGTGGCAATGCGTTTCAGTACTCCACTGGAAAGTCACACTGTTAGTTTCAGCATCGTATGGTACATCTAGGGAGAGAGAAACGTGAATTGCATACGCTCCTATGACAGAACGTAATCACAGTGGACGATCGCATGTTTGTGCTGCAGTGAGGTCATAAGCAAGTGGAACGACTCGCCGGCGACCATACTTCCCATCCTGAAGAAGCTCATGGGCGCCGGGCTGCGCATCTGGGTCTACAGGTACTCACTGCACTAAATTCTAGCGGAACAACCGTGGTCATATACGCTGGTGACCCTACTCTTACTGAACCACGTTGTGAAACCGTTTGTGTTAATGGCGCAGCGGCGACACGGACGGGAGGGTGCCGGTGACGTCGACGCGGTACAGCATCAACGCGATGAGGCTGCGGCCGCAGGAGAGGAGGAGGGCGGCTGCCGCGACGGCGGATGCGGAGTGGGGCGGGTGGCGCGCGTGGTACTTCAGGCAGCAGGTGGGCGGGTGGGCGGTGGAGTACGAGGAGGGGCTGACGCTGGTGACGGTGCGCGGCGCGGGGCACCAGGTGCCGCTCTTCGCGCCCGACCGGTCGCTCGCCGTGCTCTACCACTTCCTCCGGGGCCAGCCCCTGCCGGCCTCGCGCTCCCGCTAGCCATACGCTATAGCTGCACGCATCCGCTGCTTGGAGTGAGCTTGATTGGGTAGGATTGTTGTATGGTTGTAACAATGTGGGATCATCTAATGGGAAGATAAGGTGTAACGTTCCATGGAGTACGCACGTTATTGTTGCGTTGGTCCCTCACGGTAGAGCAAGCACACCATGTAGCTCTTAATTAACCGGCAAGATGCATAAACGAAAATTTGTCGCAAAAAAGGCGGGGAGAAAAATGCAACGCGTGGGTGTCTCTAGGCTCAAGCTACGGTTTACACAGGCAGGAACCGCACCCTGGCGTTACCCAAAACTGTTTTGCATGAACCGGTCGAAAGAGCGACCGCATTTTGCGCACCCGTTTTCAGGGCCAAACTGGTTTGCCATAGATGTTGAAAAATGCTGAGTGGATGATACGAGTTTTGCTTTAGATTCGTTCCTAGGACCGAGTAAGTAGTATCCTTTTCTTGATTTTTTTTGGGGTACTCTTCAGCCATTGTTTTCTAAGTAACTTTGATTGCATGCTTTGGGGTTAACGTGCAGGACCACAATAAATAAGGCTGGTGAGATTAAAGCTAATGTCGCTGGATCTATTGTCCATGTTTTCTTCTACATGAAAACATGTCAACAGGCCTTTAAACATTGCTTCGCTTTAATACCAAAAACTGTTAGGGGGAACTGTTAGCCCCCCTAATCAACAGATCAAGCGATGCAAGATGCTGAACCGCTGAAGAGAGTTCGGCTGATATCGTTAACCTATTTGGCTTCGAGTCGAGACAAGTATAGCCGATTTCCTAGTGAACAGCAGAGATTCAAAGTGGATTTTTTCTTCACAAAAACTAGTGAGAGCGATCACAGATTCTCAGTAAGTACTACCACACCCTCAAATAGTGAGAAACTACCCGTAGACGCAACACCCCTAAAGCCTGAGCCAGTTGAGGAAAAAATGTGTGATGACAGATGAACTTTTCTTGAATGGTGATAAACAAAATTATTTAAACCACAGAATACACTTGTACAATATATTCCTTAACAACATCAACAGAGGACAGATTGTATAACACTGCTGATCTGAAATAATTATATATATATATATATTCAAGTCCTTGGCTGTGACCCAAATCGCACAACAAACAAACAACAAGATTCCAAAAATCAGGCATGGAATGCTAAAAAGTAAGAATGTTCAATTAGATATAACGCTCCCAATTGTCATAAGAACAAATGAAGCAGCAAATCAGTAATCTACCTCTGGGGCACCAACAAGAACAAATTGCAGAACAGACATGGTGGATGGAAAAATGTTGCTCTATGGGGCACAATGGATAGGGCATGCTACCTTGGTTAATACTTTCGCTGAACCAATCTTTTCTGTCATACTGACAGAAGACTAGAAGAGCACATTAATGGCATACAATCTCCGGTTCACCACAATACCAAAATCAGGCTCATCATTTGGAACTTAAGCATAAATGTTTTGGTTGAATTGAACATCTAGTTGGGTGCTCAAATATTCCTGCAGTAACACCATGGAGGTGACTTGCTCATTTTTGTTTACTATTCTATCTGTCAAACAACATGTATTCCTTGCACAACTGGAAGCAAAATGAAGGGAAAAGGTCCATGATGTACAGTGGTAGATTATTATAACCAACCACTACTAGAATGCAATTTCAGATCTAACAGGATTGTGGTGTCGATGTGTCATCCAGCTACATGTACACAAATTAATTGATAAATGACTAACGATAGTTGCGGTAAGAACAGCTTGGCCCGAGAAACTGGTTTCAATCTTCTACTCTTTCAGAGTTTAAGAAAAGGCAGATTTTTTGTGGCACCCTTAGTGTAAGGCACGGGAGCTCTCCTATAGGTCATATAATAATCATACTCCCTCCTGCCACAAAAGAATGTCCTTTCAGGATACATACGGTCAAACTTTCATAACTTTAGCTATCGATATCTTTATAAATATTTTGATTGGATACATGAAAATCATGTGTAGATTTGTCTAGAAAAGTGCTTTCATAATATTATAATTTTATTGGGTTTTATAACTATATTACAATAGAAATTAGTTGTCAAAGTTTTATTTTGGAGACCGTATCAATATCCAAAACGACATTCTTTTGTGACCAGTGTTGTTAAGTCATTGCCTAATCGTCGACTAATCGTGGATTAGTCGTCCGATCAGTTCTTGGTTACTGACTGGAGCTGTCAACTCAACTCGCAGGACTAGTTGCGGGATTGGACGACTAATCGGGCGACTGGGACGACTAATCGGGCGATTGGGACAACTAATCGATGATGGCTGGACGCTCGACTAGTTGTGCAAAGATGGCCCGCTGTCAGATCGGTAAGGGTGAGAGAGATATGTGTTTTACTCACTTAGCCCTAGCTGATCGAGCAAACGAAATCGCCGCCACACTCCCACAGACGCGGGGCAAGCAGAGCCCTAGCCTCCGTCGCCAGTGGCCACGACGCTGGTCGCCGCCTCTCCTCCAATCGCAGATAAGCCTCCTCCTTGGCCCTTGGTTGTCGCAGACAGAGAAGCTCCCGGCGAACGGAACCCTAGCCGCCACAGAGCAAGCCACCTCTCCTCCAATCGCAGAGAAGCTCCGCATCAACCTTCGATCCTCCTCCTTGCCCTTGACTGTCGCAGAGAAGCTCCGTGCCTCCGCCTCGGCCCGTCTCCGTCGTCATTGCCACCGACTGAGGGCGTGTTTGGAGTCTTACCTGGACCGCTGCTGCCTGGGCTCGCCTGCCCGAGAGCCGCCAAGCTTCGCTCGATTGGTTGCTGCTCTCAGCGAGAAATCGAGCGCTGAGGAGCCACTGGGGTTCACCGCTTGGTTTTGATCCGTTGATTGTTTGATCCAACGGTCTATTTTTTATTTATCAATTCCAGGCACATACTTCCAACCAAACAACTCATCTCCAGGTTTGCCTGGCCAGGCAAAAACCATCTACTTTCCAGGCTACATCCAGGCACCACTTTTTCCCAAGCATGAAATCCAGGGCATCAACCAAATAGGCCCTGACTGCTGATCGCCACCTCTCCGATTAGTGCTTCACCTACTCTGCTTTGATCTGTTTGCTCTACAGTCTACACTTCTACCCTGCTCCGCTTTCTCTAATTCTTTACGGTCTACGCTTCTACCCTGCTTTGCTTTCCCTAGTTCTTTAATCATACTAGTATGTGTAGCAGCAGTAGCAAGTAGCATTAGTGAATTAGTGATTCATTTCCATTTCTCCACCTGCAGGTGCCATGGTAGACATAGAACAAGAAGTTGCTACAGTCGCAACTGTAGATGTATCCTCCGAGGCCTATGATCCATCCAAGGATCCTAATCGGAGGGGTAAATCCAAAGACCCAGCGTGGAAATATGGGTTTTGGTCAGATTTAGAGGAGGATCTCCTCCAATTTATGCTCTGCAACAAGAGAGTCCATGCCAGAGTTGGAAGATTGAAGAGGGACCTTGCTGGGGGTTACGAAGATGTGGAGAACTGTGCTTACACAACCGTAGAAATCAGGAAAGAGATGCAGGACTACTTGGGGAAGACTTCAAGGAAGTTCAAAGCCATGGGGGTAGATGAGGATGAAGCTGAAGATGGAGGAGGTGATGATGTTGAAAAAGAAGTCGTCCATGCAAGTTCTGGGACAACTGCAAAAAGAAAGCAATCAATGGCTCTGGGACAACTGCAAAAAGAAAGCAATCAATGGCTTCTTTTGTTGCGCCTGGGCCGCCACCGAAGTATACCGAATCAGTTGCTTCTATGCTTCGGAAGATACCGGAAGAGGTTGTTTCTGAGAGGCACAACTCGACCACTTCTCAACCTACACTTGAGCACGCATCAAAAAGACAAAGGAACAAAAACAAATTTTAGATGATCATGTAGCTGA
The DNA here is from genome assembly GCA_036346405.1 of Phyllostachys edulis. NCBI lineage: Eukaryota > Viridiplantae > Streptophyta > Magnoliopsida > Poales > Poaceae > Phyllostachys > Phyllostachys edulis. The sequence goes on along the minus strand of CM070552.1, from coordinate 52,648,832 downwards.
CTTCTTCTACGAGCACGACATACTATTCAATGCTATCAATTCAAGAAGCTGGGAGATTCTATGCGAGTCCATGGGGCAGTATGGTCCTAGGTATAGATCGCCTAGTTACCATGATATAAGGAAGTCAATGCTCGAGACAGATGCTTTGAGGGGGAAGCATGTGTTAGCATGGCAAAAACATGGTTGCTCACTCATGTCAGATGGGTGGACGGTCATGAGTTGGCGTCATTTGATCAATTTTCTTGTCAATAGTCCAGAAGGTACCTTCTTTTTGGAGTCAGTTGATGTTTCAAGTGAATCAGTTGATGCACACTTGTTAGCAAGGTTGTTGGAGGCAAAAATTGATGCCATTTGGAAGGGAATATGTGGTCCCAGTCGTCACAGATAATGGATCTACAAGGCAGCAGGCAGAATTCTAATAGAGAGGATTCCTACTTTATTCTGGACCTCTTGTGCTGCCCACTGCTTGGATCTTATGCTGGAGGACATTGGGAAGATAGAAGAGTTTAGCAATTACATTACTAAAGCAAGGAGGGTGTGCAGACTTATCTACAGGCATGGAAGGATTCTTGATGAAATGAGGAATAAAACTGGGATTCTTGATGAAATGAGGAATAAGACTGGTGGTAGGGATCTTGTGAGGCCCGCAACAACTTGTTTTGCTAAATCATTCCTCACCTTAGCCAGTACGTACAAGCATAGGCAAGCTTTCAAAAGTCTCTTTGTTAGTGAAGAATGGAATGGGAACAAATTTTCTACCACATCACCAGGGAAGGTGGCTGCAGAAATAGTGCTTTCTATGTCATTTTGGAATTCAATGGAAAATTGCATGAGAGCTTCACAACCACTTTTTGTTGCTTTGAGGATTGCTGACGGTGATGAGAGGCCAGCAATGGCCGAGATTAGTGCAGCCATGGATGCTACGAAGATGAACATCAAGGATACTTTGCAACAGAAGTGGTTTACTTGATAAAGTGCTAGCAATTGTTGACAAGCGGTGGGACAACCAAATGGAGCAAAAGTTATATGGGGCAGTATTGTTCTTGAATCCAAATAAGTTTTTTGCATTAAGGAAACCAATAAAAGACAAGCTACAAGACTAAGGTCGATGTTCAATGATGTGCTATGGAAGATGGTCACTGACGATGATGTACAAAGCAAGATAAATAGGCAAGCTGATGATTATGATAGGGCAGAAGGTGATTGCTTCACAAAGGCAATGGTGATCAAAGAACGATGGAAAAAGAGTCCTGGTAAGTATAAGTAATTAAGTACAATGATTTTAATTTCTTCTTTTTGGGCTCTCTCTGTTTGAACTTTGAAGTGCATTATCTTTTGTAGTTTTTGGTGGGGTGCATATGGTGGCCTTGCTTATGAGCTCCAATGTTTAGCAAAGCGAATCATTAATCTGTTGTTCGGCATCCGGATGTACATTTTCATTTGTAAGTAACTAGCATAACCACTTTACTAGTCAACTCAATTACTCAATGAGCCTTTGTGTTGAATTGTTTATTACAACAGCCCTTGACATGCTTCTTGTATTTTTTGTGTTTGTAGATCCATACCAAAAAGAGAAACTGTTTAGAGCACAAGAGATTGAATAAGTTGGTGTACATTTCATACAATAGGAAGATGGCAACTAGGTTTCAAAAGCTGCATGGGCAAGGTTCTAAAGGAAATAAATCTAACCCGTTGATCCTAGAAGAATTTCAATGGGATATTGAATGGGTTAACATCAATGCTAAACCGGTTCATCAAGGCGGTACCGATGGCGGTGATCGTCTAACTTGGGCTCATGTTGATGAAGCCATTGGCGCATTGCGCAGTCAAAGAGGTCGCAATTATCCTAGGAGCTAGCGAGTCTAGTGACAGACCCATAGGCCCCCATATCACTTATGCTGGCCGCTCAAAGTCAACGGTTGCTGGTAATGTTGATGAGCTGGAGCAAGATAGTGGTGATGATGATGGAAATGATCAAACTTTTGTTGTTGATGATGTTGAAGAATTGGAGGATGACGAGACTCCACCATCTACTCCTCATGCGGGTCAAGCAAGTCATGAAGAGGCCGGATTTGAATTAGATGATGACTTAGATGACTGATTTGAATCATGAATAACCATCATGCCTTTGTTACTTTTGCTACTTTCAGACTTAGAACTTAGCAATTCGATGTCCTAGTTTTCAATTATCATTGCCGTGCAGAACTTGTTTCTTATGAAGTTATGCACTTCTGCAATGGTTGCCTGGCTGCCAAGTGCTGTATTTATTTGCAATCTTCAATCTTGATATTTTCCTTGCCGTGAATGTGATGCTGCCATGTAACTCATGTTGTTACACTTTGCTGTCCAGTTCTTATGTTATTTACTTGCTAGCATATTATCAATATTTTTGTTCACTATAGTTTGCTCATTACTTTGTTCTTCAACTCCCATGGTGTTGCTTCTCAATTTCAAATAAAGACATTCACCAAGAAAGATATGTTAGAATCAAAACAAGTCATCAACTCATCATCATGCTGATGTTGTTCTTCTCTCCATTTCGTGTTGTACAATATGTATATGTGTTTAATTGTTGCTACAACTTAGTATATTACATGCCCTGTTAACATACTTCCTAGTCTGTGGTCTAGTCGGTCAACTAGTCGACCAAGTGGCCCCTCTGGCGACTCGACTCGACTTTATGACTTACTAACCTTGTTTGTGATTGGAGTGAGTGTATGTACCGACAAACTGGAACTTTTCTGAATTAAGCTCTAAATGATGCAAAATATTGGTGCCAGCGTCTCAGATATGTTCGGTTATATGCATTATTAGATATCAGAATTAGGTCATAATGAGCCCATAACTGTTAAACCTGATTTGCTATTTAGGCTTCAACAGAGAACCTAGGCTCAGAAGGCCTAGCTGCATTTTCATTTTATTCCCACACTGAACAGTTTCAACAACATGGTCCATATGGCACGACTATAGGTACATATTACGTCCTTGAACTCTATTGTCAGTTTCATCAATCATGTGTTGCACAGGTAGCATCAGGACAGCGCTAGAAAGCTCTGTATATAAGAGAGATGATTAAAAAGATGACTATTGAGTAATAGTATAGATACTTTTAACTAGCCTGTCTTTTAAGAAAAGTATCCGGTAACGGTACATTCCCCTCTCTAATATGGAAGAAAACGTAGTCCAGAATGTAACATTAGTACATTACCAGGGAAGGAAAAAAAACTCACCCAGTTCTCAATGACAACTGTCTTTGCATTTCACAGGTTTGACCCATGTGAAATGAACCCACGAGTTACATAATTATATAAAAGAAATAAATAAAACAAGAACCTCTTTATAAAACACAAATGGCACAACATTGGGGATATGCTATTCTGTATACATGACTAGCTCAACACAATAAAATGGCATAAATCAAAGAGAAACGACTAAAAATGATCAAATACAATATGCAATGATAATCAGCAATTCAGCACACATGCTTCAGTACTCCCAACTAGCCCCAATACAAAACCAACATAAGGTTATTAAGATGCACTTTTTTATCCTTTAACATGGGATTCACTGGTTTCAGACAAACATGTTTAACACTGCATCTATCAACATCAATGGGGCTAAGTATGCAAGGATTGCATTCATTATCTGCAACAGATTAACTCAAGTGGCAAATAACAGGCTAGCTAGTGGATAAGTAAGCCCCTGCTGCCAGAATAAAGGGCTATAACCTTATGTAAGAATTGAACCTTAAATCCCACAACACAGCTACAGGAACGCAATAAAGAACAGCTACAGGAACGCAATAAAGAATGCACCTTATGACCAATTGACCATCCGTCATGCCGGAGATGGCTCCTCCGTTCCCTTGTCTGCCCCACCTCCGCTTCCGCCTCCCCCAAGGTTCGGCATATCGCTGCCAACGGCATCAGACACAAGCGAAACGGGGCGGTGCTCGATGACCTCGTCGATGAGGCCCCAGTCATGCGCCTCCTCCGGGTCCATGAACATGTCCCTCTCCATGCACTGCTCGATGCGGTCAATGGCCTGGCCCGTGTGCTTAGCGTAGATCTTGTTGAGGCGGTCGCGCACCTTGAGGATCTCCTTGGCGTGGATTGCGATGTCGGAGGCCTGCCCCGACGCGCCGCCCGACGGCTGGTGGATCATGACCCGTGCGTTCGGCAACGCGCGGCGCTCGCCGCGCGCGCCCGCGGCGAGCAGGAGCGAGGCCATGGACGCGGCCTGGCCGATGCAGAGCGTGGTGACCGGGGAGCGGATGTACTGCATCGTGTCGTAGATCGCGAGGCCCGCGGTGACGACCCCGCCGGGGGAGTTGATGTAGAGGTGGACCGGCTTGGCGGGGTTCTCGGACTCGAGGAAGAGCAGCTGCGCGACGACGAGCGACGCCGTATCGTCTGTGACGGGCCCGTGGATGCAGACGATGCGCTCCTTGAGCAGGCGCGAGAAGATGTCGTACGCGCGCTCACCGCGCGACGTGTGCTCGATCACCATGGGCACGAGCCCGTACTCGCGGCGCGGGGAGTAAGCCGCCGCCGGGAAGGACGAGAAGAAAGCCCGCGGGGCGGCGGCGGCGGCGGATGCGAGGCGGCGCAGCATGGCGGCGGCGCTAGGGTTTGGGGCGGGGTTTAGGAGGAGATTGGGTCTGGGCCTGGCCGCCTGGGTCCCGGTGCGGCGAGGCGAGACCGAGACGGGAGGGTAGGGGGAGGGGAGGAGTCTGTTAGAGTCAGACGAGTGGGGGCGGCGGGATGCATGCTGGGGTCGGGAGGCGGTGGGGTCGGGAGGGAGCCATTGGTGGCCGGTGGCTTGTAGGCGAGACTAGAGAGGCTGCGAGGATGGTGGAGGAAGCGGAGTCTAGTGGTTACGATCTGTGGGGGATGGATGGGTGCGGTTGTTATCGGTTCGGAGTAGGCCGGGCTTGTTTGGGCTTTCAGCGGGAGGATTTGGACCTAGCGGAGAACTCTGGGCCCTCGAGGAAAGAGGGAAGGAGCGCTCGTTTCGGGAGATGTTTTTGTGCGCATGTGGTTCAGATGAGTGTTTTTTTTTTGGCCTTTTGCGATTATTATTTATTTTAGTTGGATTCGGTTGTTTGCTAGGAATGATTTGCGGATACAATTTTGTTCAACTGGAGATGGACCCCCTTGTTAGTTCCTTGTCAGCCCATTTATAATCCGACCGCCTTGCTAGTTCCTTGTCAGCCCATTTATAATCCAACCCATGAGCTTCAAAAATGTTTGTACACTTGTTTGCTTAAAAGCAACCAAATGGTCAACTTGGGTGCTTTAGCAGCGGCTGCGTGTTTTGTTTTGAGAGCATAATACCAATCAATCATTCATCTATCGCGTACGTACTGATTTAACGGAAATTGACGGGACAAGTGCCTTTTGGCCGATTGACATTTTGTCAAAGTAACACACTGTAAATTTGGTGATCAAGAATGCTTGTCCAATCAATTTATCAGCATGGCCCAGCAGCTAACTAACAATATGATGTCCCCCCGCCCAAAAAACAAACAAACAACATGATGTTGTATGTATATGTGTGTCCTGTCACCTGTTCCACAATATCAACCTCTGGTCACTTATTAATGAACGGATGAGAACCGAAGAGTACATCTTCTAAGATGCAGCACTAGCTTTGCGTCAACATGTATAGTAAAGGATCTGAACAAATGTGATAGCATAGTCCTTCTGGGTACGATGATGAATTTTTTTTAGTAATCTATTTTTTATTTGGAATTATATAAATAATACTACTTAATTTTTTTGCCAAAAATAATCGTCAATCACCGCATAGTTGGGCGATTTAGTATAGTCGCTCAACCGATGTGCGACTTCTGTCCAACTCGCTCAACAATTAAGCGATTTGACCGTTCGGCTCATAGTCGCTTAATGGTATGGCGACTTGGTCCTCGTCGCCATACGGTGGATCGACTAGGACATATGTCGTTCTAACGCTGAACTCTAGTCGCCCAACCGTATGGCGAATTGGGGTCTTTTATACTGCGTCGTCTTGTCACAAGATAATTTTTTACAGTCTTGTGGTCATTTCAAGATGAATAGTCGCCATTTGAGAGAGCAACGGCCGAGAAGAAAGAAGAAAGAAGAGAGAGAGAGAGAGAGAGAGAGAGAGAGAGAGGGAGAGGAGAAGGAGAGGGGAAAAAAGAGGAGAGGAAGAAGGAAATGAGAAAAAAAGTTTCTTCGCTTCACATCGACGACCACAATGGTGAGTTTGTAGCATTATTTTGTATAAGTGTATTTTTGAAACCATGATAGATTAGTAAGCAACATCATGTGTAGTGACATATTGTTAGCAAATGTTTAGAGATAGTATGATTAATTAGTAACCATGGTAGGTTAGCAAGCAACATCATGTGTAGTGACATATTGTTAGCAAATGTTTAGAGATAGCATGATTAATACAATTAGTTTAGAAGTTCGTATGGAGGAAAAAAATAGTTGGTGAAAATATATTTAGTTGTACTATTCCGCGTGCTGCGCTAATTCCGTCCGGACTTGATGAATGATAACGTGTTACTTTTCTATTATATAAACATGTCGATAACCCGTACATTCACAAATGCTAGTTTATAGAATGTTAAATATATGTATTTATTTGCACAATAAAGAATTGATAACATTTACTTTATAGTTTTGGTTGGATTAAGGAATTATAAAATACTAAGACAAAAATCACAAATACATGGTTCCAAACTTGTAGGATTCTCAAACATATGAAATTTTGATTTTTTTTTCCCTGAAAGCTCCACCCATTATAAATATGCATAGTAACGATGATGTTTTAAATATTTCGCAATCCATAGCAGCCGGTAAAGGTGTTAACGTAATATAGCCTTTTGTAGGGAAAATTATGTGTTTACCACTTGGGTTTCATGAAATTGTATATGTATTACCACTGTGTTCGAGCAAAGTGTTTAGGTGCCACTAAGAACATACTAAATATGATTTATTTGCCATTGGAATATAATTTAAATGCTCAATTAACATTAATGCTTTTAATTTCTTAATTTGCAGGTATGGCTCACGACCACAGTGGTTTGGTGGCATTTCGGTCTCTTCGGACGGTTGGTCGACGCTACAAAGATTCTTGCGAAACCATCGTGTGCCGTGATCCGGTTCAAGGGGCGATGCGGTTGACTTTGGGGTGGTTCGTACGCAGACACCCCAACGAGCTTGGAGACTGGACCCACGCTGGGTTGACAGGTTTGTCCGCAAGCTGTGCCACTTTTTTTGTATCATATGCCCACTATGTAGTTACTTCTTCGTGCTTTGTAGGCTCAGCCGTGCCGGCCTTCTACCTCTCGCGCGGATGGTGGAGGCCACTGAAGAGGACGGCGGTCCAGTCGAGGACAATGGGGAGGTCCAAGCCGGTTCGGAGCGGTCACGACGGTTCCCGTTCGACCGGTCGCTCCTGACAACCCTGGTTGACCGGCGGTGGCCTGAGATGCACACCTTCCACCTCCCATTCGGGGAGATGGCCCATAATCTGCAGGATGTCGCGATGCTGCTCGTCCTGCCTATTACGGGAGCCCCTGCATTCCCGTCGGGCGCGCCTATCAACTGGCACGACGCCCTGCTAGGTAGGTTTCAGGGGGTTCTTGCGGCGGAGGCCGCGCCACCGTACGATGACTTCTCGGAGCGACAGCGGCATGGCCCGCCCCTGCGGTGGCTTTCGCAATTCCGGGTATGTGTGCTACCTATTTTTCATGTTTAGCGATGCACTATCCTAACCATATCACGAGCTTACTAATTATTCGCTTGTGCGTAGGTTGAGCGGATGGTCCCGCGGCCCACCGCAAACTAGGTGTCGCAGCACCTCGAGGCGTACCTGCTGTGGCTCTTCGGCTTGGTACTGTTTACCAGCAGCCATGGTGACTCCGTCAACGCCCGCCTCGTGGGGTACGCAAGGGCCATCACCGATAGCGAAGAGCTAGAGATCAGCTGGGGATCAGCCGTACTTGCCACGACGTACCGCGACATGTGCGATGTGTGCTGTAGGACGAATCCGACATCTATCCTCACAGGCTACCCCCTCCTGCTGCAGCTGTGGTCGCTTCGAAGCCGCTCTCGGGCGACCCATCTTCAATAGACTCGATTAAAGACGGTGAGGACATGTACCTTGGGGACGCGGTGGACCAGCCGACCATAGGGTCCCTTTGGTGCTGTAGACGGGTACGTACTTCCCTATATCTTTACCTTAGTCGTATTATAGGTCATCCTTTGTAACCAATGTTTTGGCTCGCAGGCACAGTATGCACACGTGCAGGTCACACGTGTGTACGAGCACTTTGTGGAGAAGCTGGACCGTGTCACCGCTGACGACGTGCGCTGGGAGCCATACTTTGATCAGGAGATGGAGGCCTGTGCTCCCGGGGGGATGTCTTCACTGTGCTGGCACGACCGGGTGTACTAGTTGACGCAAAAGAAGCTTGTCTTCGATGTGTTCGTCGAGGACTACGCGGTGCACAGGGTGATGCACAAGTTCGCCCTCCGCCACAGCCACCGTCACCGTCGTCGTTCTAAGACACCTACCAGAGAGCGCCAGGGCAGTATCTTTTCTTCCCCAACCCGTCTGAACAATACAACGGGTTTGACCCTTTCTCGCGCATGGCCCCCGACCAAGGTACGTTTCCTCTCTTCAGGTTTGTGATCGTGGATATATTGTAGACATTAACATTATTTGCCCTACATGTTTGCTGCTCCAGCTGGCAGCTGAGCTCTCCTCGCACGAGGACGAGGACGCCTACTTCGCGGATGCACCCAGGGAGGTCTGGGGAGTAGCTGAGCCTGCACTCGTCGAGGTTCTTTTCGGGTCTTAGCTTAGCGGGCCCCCAGTGATCCCGCAGCCACAGGTGGAGTCGACCCCCTTGGGAGCACGGATCAGCAGGGCTCCTGAGCGCCTTTCCTTGTCTGGGCCCCGTGTTGGGCCATGGGTAGGCTACGATAACAACAAACAAAATTTTTCTACCACGCAATCCAGGAAGCCAAGCAAGTAGATGATCATAGATCGTTACCACCAGACGCGCAAAGCAGCGGAAGAAGGGTTGGAGTAGCCTGATCCAACGTAGAGCGCGTCGATGTAGTGGTCGTAGTCGATCGTCCAGCATCCTCGCGAGTCAATCGTCTCCTCCAGCAACGTCTGCAGTTCCTTGTGAAGATCGCGGATCGTCCTCAAGCGCAACAGTCGCAGTATCGCCTCTACGGTATCCACACGTCCAGGGAAGGAACAACCATGCGCAGGTGTGCTAGCACCAAGTCGCACGGTAGAGCTCTCAGGAAGATGGCGGCTAGAGTTTCGGTGGTGATTCACCCGTACCTCCCGACAGCCTCAGGCATCTCCTTATATAGTGCTCATGACGGATCCTATCTGAACACGTTTGTCGAATCGTATTCGTACTGATTTGTTCTAACCTGTTAAGTGTGTGACCCTATAAGTTCATGCGTAATCGGTTGTGACTCGTAAACCCTTTCCAATCACGAGTCGTAGCGGCTCCTAGCAGAACATAACGATTCCCAAATACACACAAATTATATTGGACAAACCTTAATGCAATATGATCTATGACCAGGTCCTCATCACTTACGACCAGATCCTATCTCTATACGACCAGTTCGTAATTCCTTACGATCAGGTTACGACCACCACGTGACTAGTTCGACCGATCTCTGACCGAATCGCTCGAACTAAGTGACCTACTCGTGTATACTCCCTTTGCCTCACGATGTCTGGTTGAACTCCAGGTGAGATGTTGTGTCATCCAAGGACTGTTCAATACTTTCTCGATCGAGTGTCGGATTACTTCACGTGGTCGAACACTTCGACTACTAGTGGCATGGCCATGCACTTTGTTTATCCGACCACAACGAGGGGCCCAGAGACATCTCTCCTGTTATGTTAGGAGGGGCAAATCTCATATCCGACCAATCACATTCTTCTGCATGTTTCATAGCATACCCGAAAGCTACCTTTATAACTACCCAGTTAAGGTGTAGCATTTGGCAACCCCTAAGAGTGCTATTACATATGTAGGAAACCATGCTAATCTCAGGTCTAAGGATTATACATCATCATTGCTTGAGACCAACTAACGACACATAGAATCATAACAATCTCAATAGTGTCTCAAGGTGGGTCTAATCCAACATCATGTTCTCTAACATGTGTCCATATTATTGGTTTGATATCTCCATATCCATGACTCGTGAAACATAGTCATCAACCAATACATATGCTAGTCTATTCATATGTGTCCTCATATGTTTCCGACCAGGGATCGTATAAGAATAATTATCGCAGAAATATAGAGTTCCACAATCAAGTCACATACTTGATAATCAATATTAACAATATTATTCTTAGAACAAGATAACATTTTATCCAATATTATGAACATAAGAAAATATAATCATCTCTATGATTGCCTCTAGGGCATATTTCCAACACCCCAGCCCAGGCACCCCGTGCTTCGGAAGCCCAAGCGGGGGCGTATTGGTGGACACGGACTGGGTGTGGGACGTGGTGACGACGGAGCAGGTGCTATGGGTGGCGTAGCGGGTGGCCAGTAGGGGGTCTTCATTGTGCTCTATGTACTTGTATTATATGTTTACGCATTGTATTTCGTAGGTACTATAACATGGTTGTCTATGCATTCCCTCTAACATTGTTCTATAACTTGTATTATGTGTTTACGTATTCTCCTTCGTAGTTACTATGACATGATTGTCTATGCATTCTCTCTAGCATTGTTCTATTACTTATTCATATATTACTTTCTAATCGTTCGTGACCTAGTCGCTGAATCGTTCGATGACGTGGTGGGAAATAGTGGCCCACTGCTACCCAAGTCATGCAACGGTTGAGCGACTAGTCCACGTGACGCTCAACCATTGGGCCAGTACTTGCCGCCAAGTCGTCCAACGGTTCAGCGACTATCAACCGTTGGGCCAGTACTTACTGCCAAGTCGTCCAACGGTTGAGTGACTAGTGCACGTGTCACTCAACCCTTGGTCCAGTACTTGCTGCCAAGTCGTCCAATGGTTGAGCGACTACACGGTCATATAGAAAGCCAGCCCAGGTCCCGTCATGGTTTCTTTCGCCATTTCTCTTGGTAGACAACCATAGCAGATCGGGAGAGGAGAAATGGGGGAGAAGGTAGGGAGAGGGAGAAGCAGAGGAGCTCGAGAGAGGGAGACAAGGGGAGGAGATGAGCTTGGGAGAGGTACACAAGGGGAGGAGCAGAGCTCGGGAGAGTGCGGTTTAGGAGGAGAGGAGCTCGAGACGTGAAAGAGAAAGACGAACGAAGCTCGTTGATACGAAGAGAAGGTCTCTGCGTGAAGGTAATAGTCTTGTTTGTTCTTGTTCTTGGCCGAATGTAGGTGACGTGTAGCTACTTGTTAGTTTAGCACGTATATGGAGAATGTATGTCGAGAAATCACTGGTTGCAATATTTGTAATATTTGCAGTGATAAATCAGTCATGTCGGAGCCCACAAGATTGAAAGTGCATTATGATGTTGGTACAGTTCGTGAAGGTTCGTGCGGTGTTGACCTAAGTGATTTCCGGTAAGTCACTTTGGTACACCCGGACCTGGAGAATGCTCGAATCGGAGATATCCTACACTGACTCACTAGAAGCTTCTCCTTGGACCCCGAGGTGTGGAGTGTCGTCGTACAAGGGGTTTGGAGTCGGTCTCCCACGCACATTCGATGGGAGTTGAGTAGACTGATGCGCACGGTTGTATGGAAGAGATTTCTGGAAGGCTGTAGGCGCCATGGCTACGAGTGCGTGCTACTCGTGCAACCATGTCCGAAGGGAGTAGTCGGAGGCCCTACCGACGGTTATCATTGGGTTGGTGAGAGCAGCTCGGGCACGCAGCGCGTGGTTCATGAAGAACATGCAGTGCCCGATGTTGCGGAGGCAGAAGAGGACGAGGTGACCGATGTTGCGGAGGCAGAAGAGGAGGCGGTGACCCATGTTGCTGAGGTAGAAGAGGACGAGGTGACCGATGTTGCGGAGGCAGTGACCCATGTTGCTGAGGCAGAAGAGGGATATTGCACACCACACGCTCAACCAAGTGCACAGGCAGATGCAAGGGAGCATGTTGACAGCATAGTGTGTCAGATGAAGATTGATGACTTGACAGCTCGGGCGGAGGAGGAAGCTTTAGAAGAGGATGGTGATGACTCTTCTGAGGAGGACGAAGGTCCCATCCCGCAGGAATGGAATAGTGTGGACGTTGAGGGTCTTTCTGTGCACGACGAGCACGAATTACCGTGGGAGTACCATGGAACGGAGGTTCGACTTCGTGCAATGTTTGCTGACAAAGGATCATTGCAGGATGCCATTAAGCTGTGGACCTTGTCCATGCAGCGGACGTTTCGTGTCCTCAAATCCAGCCAGAGCAGCGATAATCGTAGTCTGCGAAAGCGGTGGGTGTCCTAACGCATGTGCACGCACGGAGACCCAAGTACGAGACTCACTGGATTGTCTCTAAGGTGAAGGCGCACTCCTGCTTGCTCAGTAGTGTTTTACCGAGGCATCGCAACCTGACATCCACATTCATAGCCAATGTGATGTACAGAGAGATAGTGAAGAAGACAGATCTGGAAGCCAAGCACATCATGGTGGCTATCGAGCAGAAATTCAAGTACAAGATTAGCTACGCGAAGGCATGGCGTGCTAAGCAGAAGGCTGTGGAAAGGAGGTTTAGTTCTTTCGAGACGTCTTACGACAACCTTCCTTGTATGCTCCAGGTGCTACAGGACAGGAACCCGGACACATACATTGCTGTGAAGGACAAGCCATCCAAAAGACCGCCGCTGGGTTTTATGGTATTGAGAGGTCCTTCTTAGCATTTGGTCCCTGCATCGATGCATTCAGACACATGTTGCCCGTGATATCAGTGGACGAGACGTTTCTAACTGGAAAATACAAAGACATGATCTTGACAGCAATTGGCATTGATGGCAACAATCAGATTCTGCCCTTAGCCATCACTTTTGTCGAAAGTGAGAATTTCGACAGCTGGTTGTGGTTCCTTCGACATCTGAAGGAGGGAGTAGTTGGGGCACGTCCGGATGTCCGTCCCAGAAGCAATGGGACGAGATCTGTGAACTAGCAAGGGCTGCTGGGGCGCAGGATGACCAAGCAAGGGCTGCTGGGGCGCGGGACGACCAAGAAAGGGCTATTGCGGCCCGGGTCCGGCGAGAGGAGCTTGTTAGGATGGCAAATCTCCGCAATGAGGCCCCCCGTAGCAGCAACCTCTTCCAGAACGTTCCAACCAAGTGTTCATCGCAACACCTGTCAGAGGGGAAGACGCCATCCCTCTGTTGGTGCAGGAACCCATGCAAGTTCTTCAAGTCTAAGCAGCTGCCGAGCCTGGGCATGCGTTACTGGGGTTGCGCGAACTACTCCAGTGACTATCTCGACCGACGTTGGGACACGAGCAGCTATCGGCATATGGTAAGGACCAGTTAAAGTGTGTTCCCCTACTATTTATCTTTCAAAGTACGCACTAACAACCTGTCCCATCTACCTATAATCCTTGGATCCGCTATGTGGCTACCGCAAGTGGATCGACCAAGAGATCCACCCACATGACCAGTGGTCTCTCGACTTCGCCGAGTGGGATGCCAAAAGAGCCCACAAGATCCAGGAGGAGGAATGCCACACCGACAAGCAAAACGAGCGCATATGTCGGGAGACGAAAGCTCATCTCGAGGCGTGCAGGCGCAGGGAGCGCGAGGCTCACGAGAGGGAGCGCGAGAGAAAGAGAGAAATGGTGGCCAAGGCCAAAGAGGCCGGCGAGGAGTTCAACACCGAGCTAGCAAGGAAGGTAAAATAGCCCCAGTCCACGCAGTAGGTCGGACCATTCTGTACTAGTCACACGTCGAAGGTCGAATCTATTTCCATTCCAAAAGGCGCATATGTATCGTAGGAGTACTTCGGTTTGTTGCATCATGTATGATGATGTTTCTTATGCACGTAACCAAACCCTATGCGCCGTGTTATTCCCAGCTTCATTATAAAGTCTATTATAATTCACAACATCAAATCTCCTTGTCTTTTCGCATTCGATTCTTCCGTGTTATTCCCAGCATCATTATAAAGACATCTAACAACATGTATCACTTCTGCGCAAAGCCTGCAAATATTGTTTGTGAAGGATAGATACGTTGAAGTGTCAAAGGTTACCAATCCACAAAAATATTTTCAGTCCATATATGTATTTATGCTCAGTTAAAAGGATGGTCTTATATATGGTTCACATATAGATTCTCTACTTTTAAGTTATGGATAGTTCGAGAGGGATTAACTTTCAAAAATTTGTAAAAAAAGTTAAAAAAAAAAATGGTGCCTCTAGCCAACGGTCGTCCCGTGTTATTCTCTAGCGCATCGTAATATCACTTACCTTCCTACTTACAGCTCAATACTATCTCAAACGTCCTCACAAAATTCTTCAGAAATTTAGCGTACTACAACAATATACGACGATCACAAAATGTTATTGCGAGTCTGACAAATTTCGTACCCTTGATATTCTACGAAAATAACAAGCAAACCAATCAACCTTGTCACCACATTTTTATTTTTTTTAAAATAACATCATGCAATAAGATTTGCTAAATGTAATACATACGAAATGTAATATTTATTGTAACACAATTATTCCAATCGGATTTATTGAATAGGGCAGATATTACCTAAAATCGCTCAGTGGTTGGGCGACATAGTCAAGTCACTCAACTAACGGGTGATGCCAACGCATGTCACTCGGTGGTTGGGCGACTTGGTCCAGTCGCCTCACGGTTAAGCGACTTCGACATGTGTTGCTTACCAGTAGGGCGACTATCCCAAGTCGCCCAGCCGTGGAGCGACACGAGGTTATTTCTGACAAAAAAAAAGTAGTATTATTTCTATAATTATGAATAAAAAATAGATTATTTTTAAAAAATAGCACCTATTTATGGGTACTTTAAAGAGAGATGATACCAAGCATTTGTATAAAATATCTCTCCTCCAACGCAAGCCAAACTATAAAGGTGTTTAAATAGATTAACTACTTTGTTAGCACTCATATAGGCATTTGTAGTCTTCAATGCAAGGCCGAATGCAGACCACCGTGACTAGGGATGGCAATTGTGCCCGACATTCGTGTACCAAGCGAATAATACCTAATGGAGGCGGGTATGGGCGTCTTTCTTTGCCCATGGGTATAAAATGGGCACAATTTCTTACCATCGGTAAACGATGTGGTATAGGTAAGCTCCACCTGCACTGCTTAGCCCGACATTACCGCCTTCTTACACTGACAGGTAGGACCCTCACTGAGTAAAAAACTAAAACCCCCTCAAACCCTAGCCCTCGCTTGGTTTCCTAGCCCCCACCCCCACCCCCCAGCTTCCCACAATCCCACTTCCAGCCACCAGAGGCCAGACCGCTCTCCTCCTGGGCTCCCAATCCTCCCATTGGCCATTCGCCCTCCTCCGGTCCGTCCCATTGTCGCCTCCCGGCCGCCTCCCATTGCCCTCCTCCCCGGTCCGCGCCTCCTCCCCGCCCTCCTCCATCCCATCCCGGCCGTCGCCTCCCGACCACCCTCCTCCCGGTCCGTGCCTCTCGGTCGCCACCCTCCTCCTGGTCCACCGCGCCTCCCGGTCGTCGCTGCATGCCAACTCCGACCGCGTCGCCGATATGAGCAACCGCCCAGAAATCCCCCTCTCCATTCCCCGGCCTTGCCTTTGGTTTCCCTTTTGTTGGGTTGTTCTCGTGGACCTCAGATTCGTCTTGACAATTAAATGCGACCTTTGCGCGATCCCCATTCGATTCTCTTATGTGATTGGGCTCCACTCTCTTCTTCCTTCGTGCGATGGTTCGGGGCTTCAAGGATTGCTTTCTCTTGTGCGGTACATGTCGGGGGGTTCCCTTTTGTTGGATTGTGCTTCTGAACTCGCAAACGGTGGCAGTGTGGATTGAGGAGCTAGAATAGGAATTTGGGGCTTGTGCTGAACGTGGTCGGGGTTTCTGAATTCTAACATGCATTGATGCTTGTTTCAACTGATGCGCTCACTATTGGTGATTTCGTACGTGCTCAGGTGCTCTGCAACCCGTATTGGTGGATTAGGTCCCCGCATCGCAGGAAGAGTATGGGTTTGGCGCCGAGAAGCAAGGCAGAGAACAAGGTTGCGTTGGATACGGTGACATGGGTGTTCAACATCGTGACTTCTGTTGGCATCATCATGGTCAACAAGGCTTTGATGGCTACGCATGGTTTTCGCTTTGGTAAGACAAGCTAATCTATGAAGCATTTGTTTTTCCATGGGAAAGTAACAAGCTAATTGAAGTGTTGTTGTATGAATAGAAATTAGGCTGGACCTGAGAATTTCTTGGCTGCCTGTGAAAGCCTTCATGCGGACACATGGAACATTCATTAGATTGTTGCAAGTTTATAAACCTTTTTTTTACTTTCTAGAAAGATAACTATGATATCTGCAAATTCGAATATGCAATATTCGAAAATGTGGATCTGAGCTTCATGGGAGAGTGATCGACAAATGGAATTTGGCCAAATATTCTATTTTGGGCTTCATTGGTCTTATGTCTTTGATGCTTATTCTTGATATTAAATCTGAACTGTCTTCAAACTATGTTTGTGGAGGGATCAACAAGTATCAATGCGTTAAAATTGTCTTTGAAAGGTGCAAGCATATGTATTGAATAAGTGTCATACCTTAATGTATTGATTTGTCCTGCAATTAATGTTTTATTTCAATTCTTATTTTGCGGCTACAACATTGCACAGGCTTCATTTCACAACTATAGCTTTGTTGACATTAGTAATGAAATGGTGGGATATGTTGAACCATCCTATTTGCCTCTTCCGAGCTTATAGAGTTTGTTTTCTTTGCAAACGTATCGCTTGTTGGGATGAATGCTAGCTTGATGTGGAACTCTGTTGGATTCTATCGGTGAAGAAATACTTGTTTTGTCTTTGATGTATTTAGATTGGAATATATATATATATATATATATATATATATATATATATATATATATATATATATATATATATATATATATATATATATATACACACACACACATTGTGCCACCCTTTCTTTTCCCAGAGATATCCAAGTTGTCTATGGTTCCACTTTATGCATGCCGGAAGTCCTATTTGATAATGTCCAGTTACTCAAGGGACACAAAGCTTAGCATAGTGGTTGTCATTGTAGGGGTTGCGATATAATCTTATCCGATGTTAGTGTAAATACCCAAGGGTTGATAGTCTGCTTGTGGTAGTCGTCATTACGCGAATGTGGCATGCCATGGCGACGGGTATGGGCGAGGTTCTTCGCCCGTCGGTCTTCGCGGGCATGCCCATGGGGGAAAATGGGGGTCACGGGTATGGGTATGGGCGAGCACTACCCGTACCCGCCGCGCCCGATTGCCATCCCTAGCACCAATAGCGCTACCCAATGGTCCACTTGTCGATTGATTTGACGCACTTACAGGCGTCCTAACACCAGCTAAGGGGTGGTGCCACCCCCGTCGAGGGCCCTTCCGGAGGGCATTCAGTGAGCATAGGAGGGGGCACGGCTCGACCCAGAATCGTTGGGCGTACTGCGAAGCAACCTCCTTGGATCAATGAGCTCCGGAGGTGGCTGTTGAGGAGGTGGGTGGTGGGTGCAAGGCTGCTGACTAAACGCCTTGTGGCGAGCGGCGGTATGCTGGGGAGCCTCTGAGTTCTTTAAAAGCTCACGGATGTGCTTCCCTTCCTTCTCCTTGTCCATGTTATCTAGGTAGTGTTATTGGTGTGGAGTTCCTGGCCGAGTAGCGATGTATTTATAGCAGGAGCGGACGTAACTGTAGCGGCTCCATTGCGATGAGGCACGGATGTGTTGCGCATCTGTATGCTGTGCCCTTCGAGGAGGAAGCTTGCAACAGTCGAGTGGTCTCTTCGTGCTTTGTAGAGCGAGGTCACATCTTGCTTTGCATAGAGTTGTTACATCCTGCTTTGCAGAGAGTGGTCACGTCCTATTTTGCGGAGCGGGATCACGTCCTGCTTTGTAGAGCGAAGTCACGTCGTGTTTTGCTGAAGTTTTCTGATGGCCTTCATCATTCCAGGGTGGCGATCATAGATTATGTAGACATCAGGACGTACCTCAACTACTCCCTCATTCAAATGTTGAAGGAACCACAACCAGCTGTTGAAATTCTCACTTTCGACGAATGCGATGGCCAAGGGCAGAATCTGATTGTTGCCATCAATGCCAATTGCTGTTAGGATCTGGCCCTTGTATTTTCCAGTTAGAAACGTCCCGTCGACTGAGATCACGGGCAACATGTACCTAAAAGCATCGATGCAAGCATCGAGGACTAAGAAAACCCTATGCAATACCGTGAAACCTAGTGGTCTTTTGGATGGCTTGTCTTTCACAGTAATGTATATGCCCGGGTTCTTGTTCTACAGTACCTAGAGCATACAAGGAAGGTTATCGTAAGCCGCCTCGAAAGAACTGAACCTCCTTTGCAAAGCCTTTTGCTATGTAGCTAATCTTGTACTTGAATTTTTACACGATAGCCATTATGATGTGCTTGGCCTCCAAGTCCTTCTTCTGCACTATCTCTCTGTACATGAGTTGGCTATGAAGGTGGATGTTAGGTTGCGATGCTTTGGCAAAACACTACTGAGCATGCAGGAGTGCGCCTCCACCTTGGAGACAATACAGTGAGTCTCGTACTTGGATCTAAGTGCGTGCACACACCAAGGACAACTAGCCTGCTCGCAGACCACGATGTACTGCTCCTGGCTAGATTTGAGGACCCGAAACGTCCGTTGTATCGACAAGGCCCACACCTTAATGGCATCATGCAGTGATTCCTTATCAAAAAACATTGCATGAAGCTGAACCTCTATACCATGGCACTCCCACGGTGATTCATGCTCGTCGTGCACAGTAAGACCCTCAACGTCCACCCTATTCCATTCCTACAGGATGGGACCTTCGTCCTCATTGGAAGAGTCATCGCCATCCTCTTCTAAAGCTTCCTCCTCGACCAAGGCCATCAAGTCATCAATCTCCATCTGAAGCACTATATTGTTGACATGCTTCTCTGCATCCGCCTGTCCAGTGGGCTCAACGTGCGGTATGCGATATTCCTCTTCTGCCTCCGCAACATCGGCCACCGTGTCCTCTTCATGAACCACGTGCTACGCGCCCGAGCTGCTCCCACCAACCGAACTGTAACATCCCTATTTTCTGGGCTTTTTGAAAATTTTCAAAACTTTTAAAAAATTAACTATTTGGTTTTATTGAATTCTAAAAGCTTAAATTGTAATTTAGAATTTTAAAAGCAATTTAATTTGAATTAATTAAACTTCAATTAATTCAAGTTGGCTTAATTGAGTTTTCTGGATCTTAATTGGATTTTAAAATCAAAAGTGTTGTTTTAAAGCCTTTTCTTGGTTTTGTTGGTTTTTAAAAGAGGTTTTCCCTTTGTCCCTAAGTTAAAAATAATTAATTACAAAAATTAAAAGCAATAGTTAAGCTGAAAATATTTTTATTAGGTTCTAAATAATTCAAGAGATTTCTGTGTATTTTTCTTGAATTTTTGGACGGCTTTAGCTATTTTCCAAAAAGGTTTTTGCTTTTCTGGTATTTTCTAATTCAAAAATCCTTAAAAATTCCCCCTTCTACTGTTTGGGCCGAATTTCTTCGACCCATCCTCCCCTCCTCCTCGCTGCCCACGCCGCCCATTCTCTAGATAGTCATTGCGCTTCTCCTCGATCACCGTTCGATTGAATCGGACGGCCGCCCCCCGCGCGTTCCCCGTTCCGCGCCCCTCTCTCTCGCTGCCCGGCGGGCCCACCTTGTCAGCTGCAACCGTCGCTGTTCGTCGTCTTCCTTGCTCCCACCCATTGGGCGCCCGAGCCGCTCGCGTCCGCCCGCGTCAACGCCAGCGCCGCATTCCCCGCCGACCGCACCTGCTCCCGTCGCACGTATTCAATGCGCGAACGACTTCCGCACCCGCTGCCACCACCCACGCCATCACCCTCGCCTTGGTCGTCTCCTTCTTCACGCCTCCGCCCACGCCACCCGCGTCAACACCACGTCTTGGCGTCTGCGCGCGTGCGTTGGCCGCGCCTGCCTGTCGCAGCATTGATTGGCGGTGTGCTCCTCCACACCCGCTGCCGGCACCCACTCCCCCTCCCACGCCATGTCGCCTCCCTGTGCCCCTCGACTGCCGCGCCGCCATGGACCTGGTGCTTGGTCGTGAAAGTCCTCCGCTGCCCATCTTTCTCTCTCGGCCTCCCCGCGCCTATTTAAGGCGAGCACTGTGAAGCCCTCGGCCTCCTCTTGCTCTTCCCCCCACTCACTCTCCCTCCGAGCTCGCCGTATTTCGCGATTCAACCGCCGCTGCCGAGCTTCACTCTGCCACATCCGCCGCCACCGTCGAGCCTCCTCCGGCGCCATCGACCTCGCCTCCGGCATTGCTAGAGCGCGGGCCTCCCCGTGCGCACCTCCCCGGCCCCAGAAGCCACTCAGACCGCCTTCGCCATATTCCGCAGCCGCTGCCGCTCTTCGTCTTCGCCGTCGGCCTCCCCTGGTCGCCGCGTCATCGAAACCGCACGCACCAGCTTCGCTGCGACGCCCTCTCCTCGAAGGTGCCCTCGCCGGCCACCAAGACCCCACCGTTCGTTGGCGACCATCAGGCCGAGCGCGCCGCCGCCTCGGGCTGACGTGGCACTGCCACCATGGCGCCCCGTCAACGGCCAAGTCAGCCCTCTGCTGATGTGGTTACCCCATCAGCAAGCCCACGTGGCTTTTCTCGATTTTCCTTTAGAAAAATAAATCGAAAAATCAAGAAAATCCAGATTCCATCATTTTATGCTAATTTCAAACTTCCGAAGGCCATAACTTCCTCATTCGAACTCCGATTCAAGTGATTAAAATTTCTAAATTTATATAAATTCCTTACCTTCCTACTAGTATTTATTTGGATTTGTTTTATTTACTTAGCTTGTTTCGCACGTATAGATTTTGGTGTTTCGGACGACTTCGTGGACCCGACGACCGAAGCATCTCTACTCTTCAACGAAGGCAAGTCGTAGACCTTTGATCATATTGAACCCGATTTATAAAAGTATATTGATTGATATAAACATGAATTGCCAATTTTATAATAAATGGTTTCGGGAATTAGTTTGTTACCTAATTACCATTATGCCTCCTTGCTAAATTGCAATTACATGTATCCTTGAATTACATAAACCCGTGGACACCCTAGGATGGATAACTATTAGTTGGACATTTGTACTACCAACATGAGTATCGTATTATGCTTAACCAATGCTTTAGTTATACGATAGGTTCATGATCACTTACTCAAGAATGATTGAATTTGACTAAAGGAATTATGGAACTGTGGCCGAGCCACTATTGATAAAAGATGTTGTGCCATGGCAAGGGTTGTCGTTTGGCCGGGTTGAACGAAAATGATTTTTGCTCGGATGAGTGGGCGGTGGTAAAGGTGGGTGTGGAATCACATTGGGATGCGGAAAGTCTCATCTGAGCAACCACTAAGGACTTAACCTTGAACCATTTATCTGGGCCATATCGTACAACCACATGTCTAGACTGGGATAGACCTAGCCGACTAATTAGCAATGTTTTGGTTCGGTCCTGTTTTGGTTGGGAACGACGCAAGAGGGGGCCAGAATGGCGAAACCTTAGCGGGCAGAACCGAGTCAAAACAGAACTTTGCAAAAACCTTGTCACGTGCTCTAGACTGCTTACCTAAGATAGTGAGCGATGGCATAGATATATACTGAACAAACTAGAGAATTCATGTCTTGTGGGTCAAGCTGTACAACCTCTGTAGAGTGTAAAGCTATTCGAATAGCCGTGTCCCCAGTTATGGACATGCCTAGTGATTTCACGCAAGGAGTAGATCTTTATAAAAAATGTTGGAATGGGTTGGTCGAATCTTGTAGATGGTTGATGGTTGGGAAGTGAACGTGGTGTTTACTAGTTGTTTCAAAGAAAACTATTTACTTATGTATTAATCTTTTAAATTGTGCCTTACAATCTACTTACTGTATTTAATGTCAAATATTGCTTTCTGCAAAATAGCCATAAAGCTATCCTTGTCAAACCTTGCATGAATATTACTTGCATACATTTCTCTGCGACTTGCTGAGTACATTCAAAGTACTCACGGTTTCATGCCCTCTGGTTGATCAGTCGCTGAAGAAGAACCAGGAAAGCACTGAATTCTATGAAGAAGACTACTTTGAAGACTATGCGAATTAGGTCGCGTCCTCCACTCAATTGCCTGTGGCCATATTGGGTGACCTCCACCAGTTGTTGGTTTCCACCATAAGGTATCTTTTGTTGTTAAGCCCTACGTGGCAAACTTGTAAGACTTGACCATAAGGTCCTTTTGCTAAGTAATATTAATCTGTCTACTTCATCTATAGTTTGGTTGTGTGGATATGATTACACCAATGTTGCAACTGTGTGAGCTAGCTACTGATCATGGGACTAGTTCAGAATACACAAAGGGTCCTGAGGTTGCATACTTGGGGTCCCGACACAAACGATAGCCATTAGCAGGCCCTCGTGTGACTCCCTTCAAACATGCTTGCACGAGTAGCATGCACTCGTATCCACGGCACCAACAGCCTTCCACAAAACCCTTCCATGCAACCGTGCACATCAGTCTGATCAATTCCCACCAAATGTGTGTGGCGGACCGACTCCAAAACCGATGTAGGATGACACTGCACACCTCAGGGGTCCAAGGAGAAGCTGCAGGTGAGCTAGCGCAGGACATCTCTGATTAGAGCATTCTCCGTGTCTGGGACTACCATACTGACTTGCGGGAAACCATTCAGGTCAACACTGTATGGACCTTCCCAAATCGAACCAACACCGTAATGCACTTTTAATCTTGTGGGCTCCGACATGACTGATTTCTCACTGCAAATATTTGGATGAGAACAATAACAGATGAGACTATTACCTTTATGCGAAATATGTGTTATTTGTCAACATACATTCACGAAATATGTGCTAAATCAATAAGTAGCGACACATTGCCTACATTCTGTTGAGAACAAGAATAGATGAGACTATTACCTTCACACTAAGACCTTCTCTTCTTATCAATGAGCTTTCTTCTTCTTTCTCTCTTACCTCCCGAGCTCCTCTCCTCTCCTTCTCTCCCTCTCTTGAGCTCCTCTGCTTCTCCCCATCGTTCTATCTTCTCCTCTCCTTCTCCCCCTCTTCACTTCCCCTCTCCTTCTCTCTCTCTCTCCTTTTCTCCTCTCCCAAGCTTCTCTCTTCTCCTTCTCCCCCTCTTCACTTCCCTTCTCATTCTCTCCTCTCCTGAGCTCCTCTCGTTCTCTCCCAATAGAAATGGCGAAAGAGACCATGAAAGGGGCGGGTGTGTCTTTCTATACAACCGTCTAGTCATCCAACGGTTAAGCGACTAGTGTTGGAAATATGCCCTAGAGACAATCATAGAGATGATTATATTTTATTATGTTCATAATATTGGATAATATGTTATCTTGTTCCTAGAATAATATTGTTAATATTTATTATCAAGTATGTGACTTGATTATGAAACTCTATATTTCTGCGATAATTATTCTTATATGATCCCTGGTCGGAAACATATGAGGACACATATGAATAGACTAGCATATGTATTGGTTGATGACTATGTTTCACGGGTCATGGATATGGAGATATCAAACCAATAATATGGACACATGTTAGAGAACATGATGTTGGATAAGACCCACCTTGAGACACTATTGAGATTGTTATGATTCTATGCATCGTTAGTTGGTCTCAAACAATGATGATGTATAATCCTTAGACCTGAGATCAGCATGGTTTTCTACATGTGTAATAGCACTCTTAGGGGTTGCCAAACGCTACATCGTAACTGGGTAGTTATGAAGGTAGCTTTCGGGTATGCTATGAAACATGCAGAGGAATATGACTGGTCGGATATGGGATCTGCCCCTCCTAACATAACAGAAGAGATGTCTCTGGGCCCCTCGTTGTGATCGGATAAAGAAAGTGCATGGCCATGCCACTAGTAGTCGAAGTGTTCGACCACATAAATTAATCCGACACTCAAACGAGAAAGCATTGAACAGTCCATGGATGACACAACATCTCACCTGGAGTTCAACTAGACATCGTGAGGCAAAGGGAGTATACACGAGTAGGTCTCTTAGTTTGAGCGATTCTGACGATGGTCGTATGGAATCTGAGCTGGTCGTAGGCTGATCGAACGTAATCCAGAGTAGTCGTAACACAGGTCGTAAGGAGTTCTGGTAGTCGTCAGAACCAAATCTGAATGAGTCGTATAGAGATAGGACCTAGTCGTAAGTGATGAGAACACAGTCGTAGATCATATTGCATTAAGGTTAAATCGCTATAATTTGTGTGTATTCGAGAATCGCTATGTTACGCTAGGAGACGCTTCGACTCGTGATCGGAAAGGGTTTTAGTCACAACCGATTCGCATGAACCTCTGAGGTCACACACTTAATAGGTTGGAACAAACCAGTACGAATACAATTCGTCAAATGTGTCCGGATAGGACCCGTCATGAGCACTACATAAGGAGATGCATGAGGCTATTTGGAACGTAAGTTTTACACCACCGAAACCCTAGCCGCCATCTTCACGAGAGCTCTCTGGTGTGACTTGGTGCTAGCACACTGCGCATGGTTGTTCCTTCCTGGGCGATGTGGATACTGGTAGGCGCTCTCGCGATTTGCGCTTGAGGACGATCCGCGATCTTCACAAGGAACTGCAAAAGTTGCTGGAGGAGTCGATCGAATCGCGAGGACGCTGGACGATCGACTGCGACCACTACATCAACGTGCTCTACGTTGGACCAGGCTGCTCCAACCATTCTTCCGCTGCTCTGCGTGTCTGGTGGTAACGATCTGTGATCATCTACTTGCTTGGCTTCCTGGTTTGCGTGGTAGAAAATTTTTATTTGTAGCTATCGTAGCCTACCCGTACCCCAACAACTAGGAGATAAGTCGCTCAACCGTTGAGTGACTACTAGCTGAAGGGACTAGTCGCAAAACTGTTGAGCGACTACTCCACTTGTCGCGTAACTGTTGGACGACTTGGATCTAGTCGCTCAATCATTGGGCGACTTGATCCAAGTGGCCCAACGACACAATGATGTAGGATTATTTCTGTAAATTTTTTAAAAAATGAAGGTATATTACTTTATTTTGGAATAAAAAATAATTTTAAAAAAAATTCTGTCTCCCTGCCTGGTTCATCCTGCCAGCGATTTCCTCGTCCCCAGCGGTAAATTTCTTAAGAATTTTGTGAGGACGATTGAGATAACAATGATTCGTTAGTAGGAAGGTAAGTGATATTGCGATGTGCCAGGGAATTCATACACGGTGGAGAACTTTGAAGAAATGGCGCAACGATAATACATGACAGTTGATCCGACAAGGGGGTTACATGGCACGCGGGCTAACGAACCAAGGATGGTACACACATGCCTTTAAGGGATTAGAAATATATGGGATATATGGATGAAGAGGGTCGAATTACTGCGTTGAACGTGGCCATTTTTCCTTGCGGCCCAGCTCGGCGTTATACTCCTTGTCGACGTTTGGGACTCTCGTCACAGAACGGATAAACATGAATATAAAGGAAAAAATGGAATTACTATCTATTAAGCCAAAGGACTCGAAATGGTGATGTATATTGTAAATAGTATGCTCGATTACGAGGAAAATGACTATGAATACCGTGGATTAGGGCTTAGATCTGAATCTGTCTTACAAAGGCACATAGGCTGGGTTCTTATAGTTCTACAAGCGTCGGTAGTTGATGGCAGTAGAACCTCTTCACATCAATGGTCGCGTCCATTTAAGCCAATCATCGCGTCCCTTCATGGTGACCGCTGTGTTTCCGGATGTAACGGCCAATATCTTCTCCACATGGGTTGTAATTAACCACACGTGAGTAACCGCCTTTGAGGACCTCCTCCGTTGGGGAGAGGTCCTGGGATGGTCCGAAGAGGTCTTTCTAGGAGAGGGGTCCTAGAGTTGTCCAAAAAGATCTCCAGGGGAGAAGTCTTGGAATGGTCTGAAGGGAAGGTTGTTGGGCCCACTTTCTGACTACGTAATTAATTCTGGGTCTAGCAAGCTAATTTAGACCTAATAGAAGATCCAGATTACTTCTGAATAAAGGTATATCCAAATAATTTGACTAGTCAACAATCCTCGCCAGCTAGCCCCTCAACTTCAAGTGAAAATAACTTACTTGAAGAGGTTTTTTTGACTAGAACTAGGATTGGTCAAGAAGATAGTTTTACTTGAGTTGTGAATAACTATTTTCCTTAAGAAGTAGGAGCGTTAGCCGTATATATTTATGAAAGCAATTCCCGAAGGGACGATTATGCTTTAGTCTTCAGCGATTTATTAGGAATAAACTCTAATAAAATCTTATCTGTTAGACTTCTGTTTAGTTTATTTAATTCCACCGCAAGTTACTGGTCTATAAATAACCACTAGAAGGGCAAGAACAAGAAACATTCCTTTAGAGACTTCCATAAAAAAAATTATCCTCAAAGCTTCTCATGAGTATGAACTCATATTGCTTTAATTTGGCATTTCTCTTCCTATGATTGGAGCATACAACAGACAACATCCACAGACTAAATTGACTTTTCGATCACCTTTATTTTAAGGTGGTGGACGATCGATTTGCTCTATGGATTAAGGTCTTCAAGGATTGGTAAGGAAAAAATCATGATGATCAAGTGGATACTTCTTGGGCGCATGTTGAAACAATTTCTATGTTGAGTGGTTTTGTATCTTTCCACCCGTGATGGTTATGGGATGAAGATAACTTTGAAAAAGGAGAAAGCTTTTCAACTACTTTTTCTTACACATCTCGATGTCTTGCAACTTCCTTGATTGAGCGTGAGTTGTCATGTCACCGCTAATCAAGGTGCGCTTGTTTTATTTTAAAAATAGTGGGTTTTAAATATACCAAGGGTATATATATGGATCTTTTTACCTCTCCTTAGGCACATTTTTACCCCGATCGTTTTCACTTTCCCCATTCACCGAGAGCCTTTCGTCCTCAACGAACCTTCCAAGAGAAGGATCCCTCAATCTACCATTGAACCGAGACAATGGCGGGATGGAAATCGTCAATGTTGTCCGCGGAGGAGCTCAAAGGACTAGAGCAGGACGAGCATCTGCCGGAGAAGGCTCTTATCGAGTAGTGTGTCGGTTTTATGTTACTCTTCGTGCCTTGTCTTCGGGCAGGCCTCCGTTTGCCCGAGAGTGATTTCCTGATTGAAGTTCTTAATCATTATGGAATTGAATTAGTTCATCTTGTACCGAATTCAGTTCTGGTACTTAGCGTTTTAAGCCCACATGTTTGAGGCATTTTTAGGATAGCCCTAGTGCGTATTCATTTATATTTTATTACCAAATCATTCGCAACAAGAAAGGTCTTTGGTGCCTTGGGCTCTTTTTATTTTAAATTTCAAGATGCCAAGAAGAGAATGTTTCCTTCTTGGATACCAAAGATGCCAGCCAAACATGGAGTAAGGAATGGTTTTATTCTGAAGTTCCGAAAGAGAGTAGGATTACTTATAATCGTAATGCACCACCGGAGTGGTCCTCAAAAAACCGAGTTGATGACAAGGAGATCAAGCTCTCAAATGATGAGAAGAGAGTAGTCCTAGTGATCAACAACCTAGTAGAAAGAGGTCTAACTGGATGAAAGGTTGTCCATGACTTCCTCAAGAACAAGATCTTCCCCCTCTAAAAGAGGGAAATACTATCCTGCAATTATGATGTTCCTGAAAATGGTAACAACTTATTTATCTTTTTACTCAAATTGAATTTTCATAGTTAAAGTAAAGTAATTTTTTGTTATACTGTAGCTCTTTCAAATGATGAGGTCCTAGCTAGAACCTTAGTCCTTTTAAAGGATCGGGTTCCAGAAAAGGAACCGGTCGATATAGAAGCGCAGCCCCCAAGCTTGATTGGGGCTACCTTATCACTTAGGAAAGATCGCACAGTGGTAAGCATTCATAGAAATTAACTAGACATAAGAAGTAAATCTACCCATATCTAATTTGTATGTTTCTAGACAGACGACACCAAAAAAACGTCCCATCTCAGATGTCGGTGCGAGCTCTTCTCCTCCTTTGGCAAAAAGTGCAAGGATTACTTCCAGACCTCCTATTGCGCCAAAGAAAACGAAACCCACACCGGCTTCAGTTTCAGTTCCCCCAAGACCTCTTGCTTCAATTCCAACACTTTCGAGACCTTCTACCCATGAGGTATTGAAAACAAAAGTTAAGACTTTAGTTTCTCGATATGTCTCTAACCCCTAGCCAATGTCTTCTATATCTTCAAAGACTTACCACCTCCTGAGATAGCTTCATTACGACCGATGGACCAAATCAGGGAGTGAGTCCGAAACTTCAGCGGACTAATCTGGCGCTTGGTGAAGTCCCTCACCACATGCCAAGAGGTCAAGCCCTTGACTCGCAGGTCGTAGATGCCATCCACCCATCGTCCGACCACTCCTGTCTTCTCCACGGTCTTCCTCCACTTGAGATTTTCATTCGCTCTCATCTCGACGAAGTAGAGGCCATCATCCCTCGTAACCATCATGTAGAACCAGTTCTTCTTCCATGACGACCACGAGAATTTCGAGTACATATGAATGTACTCATCGGCCTTCCCATCGTGAAGACACAATGTATATTCTCCAGGAGTCTCTGTGGTTCTCCCCATCACCATTCGGTAGAAATACCTAAAGAGCCTCAAACTCGGAGGCACTCCCAGGTATGCTTCACACAAATATGTGAAGATGCTGATATTGGCGATGGAATTTGGAGCCAAATTCACCAATTCCACCCCGTAGAACTCAAGAACACGGAGAAGGAATTTGTGTACCGGCAACCTCAGCCCGCATTCGATGTAGGCGAGGAAAACAGGAATTTCCCCATCTTCGCGGTTCGAAAAATGCCCTCCAAACGCCGATCTCCCTTTGATCAGATTCTTATTTGGAAGCATCCCGATCCTCTCCAACGCCTCAAGTTTTTTCTTGCTCAATTCCGAAGGCAATCACTTCGTGATTTGCTCCGACATGATGAAAATCCTTAAGGATGAGTATTGGTCGTAGGAGATTTTGTGGTGGGAAGAACAAGAAAAGAGGACTAACGATTTTTTCTCGGCAAAGGAGATCAGAAAGGGATCTGGAAGCATAAAAACTCTAAAAGGTCTAGTGATGGGGATTTTATAGCCTCAGATCTTTAAATTACGATCGGAGGTTACCCACAAAAGTCTAAACGGCAAAAAGTTTCTTTTTCGCCCAACGGACAGAGGAACTCTTCAGTTTCCAAGGCAAGTTCTCAACTTTAAAATGAACACAAACCACCTCGAATGTCACGGCATTAAATGGGGGTCTGCCCGATACAACTTCATCGGAAGAAGGTGTTCACACGACCTGTTCATTTAAAGTTCGGGGGCTAGCTGACGAGGATTAAAACCTCTATGTATTAATTTAATACATAAAAGACCATATGCTTTCATGGTCGTAACCCCTAAGGCTAACAACCTCACTGGTCGTGAGGATTCCAGAGGTTACACGATGGGTACCCTGGTCGGACTGGGCTTCGACCAGGTAGCTACTCGGAAAAGCTATGAACTGGCACCCTTTACCGTATGATGAATGGAACACGTGCTGAATGTTCCATACCATGCGATGATATACAAGACGCTGACAATAAACCACCCTACGATTAAGCTTTTCACAAGCACTTAACCGCAAGATAGCTAACACGTTGTTAACTGCCTTAAACCTCCGACCAGTCGTAACGTTTCACCAGGGACGCCTTCTCTAGGAGTAACTGCCGCCTCTTCGAGAGTTATTTAATGGTGGAACGCAGAAGACGAGGAGAGAACAGAAGACACACATAGCAAGGCAACACAGGAGCCAAAGCAGTAGCAAGGGAATCAGTCTTTAAGCCTGATTACTTTGCCTAGCATTCAATACATTTGGTGTAATTAGACATAGTCCCTAGTCGGGTCTTGTAATCCCAGTTCATATTAATAAAGAGCAGCCCCCATTCTCTCCCAGGATACTCCACGTCATTTTTCTCTTTTTATTTCGTAAGATCGGCGACTTGATCGTCGACACCACCTTCTTTTCAAGTTCTTGTACGGTAGTGCAACTCCATTTTTCCACTTTCTTCAAGTCTTGAATTTGAAGATCTTTGTTAGAAGAGGTCTTCTGAAGATCATCTTTTGCCTTTTTTAGTTCTAAGAAAGAATGAAAAAAGAGAATAAAATTCATGCATTGCAAATAATAGGTCAAATGCTCTGTAGGATTGAATAATGAATTCCTGTACTTACTTCTTTTTCTCCTCTGCAAAGGTTTTAATCTCCCCTATCATGTCAATATTGACCTTCCAGCACCTTTTGATAGATGTCATGAGGTCCTGGAGGTCCTTCTTTTCAGCTCTGGGAGGAGAACTTTCCAGAGGAATCTCATCCTCGGGTTGATCCAATTGAACCAGACGAAAAACTCCTCTTGTTGGATCAATACTAGTATCTTGCAACTCCTAAGACATTCTATAAGTTAGGTCTATACTGATATATTCAAAGAAAAATTACCATGATAAAAAGTTTATCAAGATATGATCATCTTCATCTTGAGTTTCGATGGTCTCACGGACCACCTCTTCCATCTGATCCACTTGGGAGGTCCTTTCAGTTTGGACCTCCATGTCCTGTGGTATCCCCTTGGATGTCCCAGTAGTCATTGTCAGAACATCCTGGACCACTTCCTCAGTGGTCCTAGGAGTTATTTTCGTTGGCAGAATCTCTTCTGTCGGGGGTTCCTCCGTTGCCAATACAATTGATGGCGAAGTTTGTTCCTGAGATGTCAGTTGTCCCCTTTTCAAGTCCGACGGTAAAGAAAGGCTAAAAAGAAAAGAAAGGACTGGTCATTTTAAGGCAAAATTATGAGGTTATTATCGAAGAACTCACTCGATCTCGAAACCACTTTCGCTAAAAAGCGACATAAAGTCCTCATTCATAATAAAAGTTGGTTCTCTCATTTGCTTTGACAAGGAGGGAACCAAGTCCATAGAGGTCCTTAACCTTGAAACCCTTTGAAGGGGAACCTCCTCTTCGGACTCTTCTGACGATCCTTCACCTTGGACCACCCCAGCCAAGAAAGTTGATATAGAAGACATTGGCTAGGGGTTAGAGACATATTGAGAAACTGAAGTCTTAACTTTTGTTTTCAATACCTCATGGGTAGAAGGTCTCGAAAGAGTTGGAATTGAAGCAAGAGGTCTTGGGGGAACTGAAACTGAAGCCGGTGTGGGTTTCGTTTTCTTTGGCGCAATAGGAGGTCTGGAAGTAATCCTTGCACTTTTTGCCAAAGGAGGAGAAGAGCTCGCACCGACATCTGAGATGGGACGTTTTTTTGGTGTCGTCTGTCTAGAAACATACAAATTAGATATGGGCAGATTTACTTCTTATGTCTAGTTAATTTCTATGAATGCTTACCACTGTGCGATCTTTCCTAAGTGATAAGGTAGCCCCAATCAAGCTTGGGGGCTGCGCTTCTATATCGATTGGTTCCTTTTACGAACCCGATCCTTTAAAAGGACTAAGGTTCTAGCTAGGACCTCATCATTTGAAAGAGCTACAGTATAACAAAAAATTACTTTACTTTAACTATGAAAATTCAATTTGAGTAAAAAGATAAATAAGTTGTTACCATTTTCAGGAACATCATAATTGCAGGATAGTATTTCCCTCTTTTAGAGGGAAGATCTTGTTCTTGAGGAAGTCATGGACAACCTTTCATCGATTAGACCTCTTTCTACTAGGTTGTTGATCACTAGGACTACTCTCTTCTCATCATTTGAGAGCTTGATCTCCTTGTCATCAACTCGGTTTTTTGAGGACCACTCCGGTGGTGCATTACGATTATAAGTAATCCTACTCTCTTTCGGAACTTCAGAATAAAACCATTCCTTACTCCATGTTTGGCTGGCATCTTTGGTATCCAAGAAGGGAAACATTCTCTTGCTGGCATCTTGAAATTTAAAATAAAAAGAGCCCAAGGCACCAGCACCTTTCTTGTTGCGAATGATTTGGTAATAAAATATAAACAGACACAGACTAGGGGCTATCCCTAAAAATGCCTCAAACATGTGGGCGAAAACGCTAAGTACCAGAACTGAATTCGGTACAAGATGAACTAATTCAATTCCATAATGATTAAGAACTTCAATAAGGAAATCACTCTCAAACAAGCGAGGCCCGCCTCAAGACAAAACGAAGAGTAACATAAAACCGACACACTACTCGATAAGAGCCTTCTCCGGCAGATGCTCGTCCTGCTCTAGTCCTTTGAGCTCCTCCGCGGACAACATTGACGATTTTCATCCCGCCATTGTCTCGGTTCAATGGTAGATTGAGGGATCCTTCTCTTGGAAGGTTCGTTGAGGACGAAAGGCTCTCGGTGAATGGGGAAAGTGAAAACGACCGGGGTAAAAATGTGCCTAAGGAGAGGTAAAAAGATCCATATATATACCCTTGGTATATTTAAAACCCACTATTTTTAAAATAAAACAACTGCACCTTGATTAGCGGTGACATGACAACTCACGTTCAATCAAGGAAGTTGCTCCGCACATCAGAGATGTGTAAGAAAAAGTAGTTGAAAAGCTTTCTCTCCTTTTTCAAAGTTATCTTCATCCCATAACCATCACGGGTGGAAAGATACAAAACCACTCAACATAGAAATTGTTTCAACATGCGCTCCAAGAAGTATCCACTTGATCATCATGATTTTTTTCCTTACCAATCCCTTGAAGACCTTAATCCATAGAGCAAACTGACTGTCCGACCACCTTAAAATAAAGGTGATCGAAAAGTCAATTTAGTCTGTGGATGTTGTCTGTTGTATGCTCCAATCATAGGAAGAGAAATGCCAAATTAAAGCAATATGAGTTCATACTCATGAGAAGCTTTGAGGATAATTTTTTTGATGGAAGTCTCTAAAGGAATGTTTCTTGTTCTTGCCCTTCTAGTGGTTATTTATAGACCAGTAACTTGCGGTGGAATTAAATAAACTAAACAGAAGTCTAACAGATAAGATTTTATTAGAGTTTATTCCTAATAAATCGCTGAAGACTAAAGCATAATCGTCCCTTCGGGAATTGCTTTCATAAATATATCTACTAACGCCCTACTTCTTAAGGAAAATAGTTATTCATAACTCAAGTAAAACTATCTTCTTGACCAAGCCTAGTTCTAGTCAAAAAAACCTCTTCAAGTAAGTTATTTTCACTTGAAGTTGAGGGGCTAGCTGGCGAGGATTGTTGACTAGTCAAATTATTTGGATATACCTTTATTCAGAAGTAATCTGGATCTTCTATTAGGTCTAAATTAGCTTGCTAGACCCAGAATTAATTACGTAGTCAGAAGGTGGGCCCAACAACCTTCCCTTCAGACCATTCCAAGACTTCTCCCCTGGAGATCTTTTTGGACAACTCTAGGACCCCTCTCCTAGAAAGACCTCTTCGGACCATCCCAGGACCTCTCCCCAACGGAGGAGGTCCTCAAAGGCGGTTACTCACATGTGGTTAATTACAACCCATGTGGAGAAGATATTGGCCGTTACATCCGGAAACACAGCGGTCACCATGAAGGGACGCGATGATTGGCTTAAATGGACACGACCATTGATGTGAAGAGGTTCTACTGCCATCAACTACCGACGCTTGTAGAACTATAAGAACCCAGCCTATGTGCCTTTGTAAGACAGATTCAGATCTAAGCCCTAATCCACGTGTATTCATAGTCATTTTCCCTGTAATCAGAGCATACTATTTACAATATACATCACCATTTCGAGTCCTTTGGCGAATAGATAGTAATCTCCATTTTTTCCTTTATATTCATGTTTATCCGTTCTGTGACGAGAGTCCCAAACGTCGACAAGGAGTATAACGCCGAGCTGGGCCGCAAGGAAAAATGGCCACGTTCAACGCAGTAATTCGACCCTCTTCATCCATATATCCCATATATTTCTAATCCCTTAAAGGCATGTGTGTACCATCCTTGGTTCGTTAGCCCACGTGCCATGTAACCCTCTTGTCGGATCAACTGTCATGTATTATCGTTGCGCCATTTCTCCAAAGTTCTCCACCGTGTATGAATTCCCTGGCACATCGCAATATCACTTACCTTCCTACTAACGAATCATTGTTATCTCAATCGTCCTCACAAAATTCTTAAGAAATTTACCACACTATAACAACATACGACGATCAAAAAATGTTATTGCGAGTCTAACAGATTTCGTACCCTTGAGAATCTACGAAAATCACAAATGGACTAACCAATCTTGTCACCACCCTTTTTTTCCAAAAAAATAACAACCTACAAACAAGATTTGCTAAATGTATTACCTACAAAAATTGTCATTTATTCGCCCACAATTATTTCCATTAGATTAATAAAATAATAATATTATTATTTTAAATCGTCTAACCCAGTCTTGTAACTAGTCGATGTGTCTCTCAACCATTGAGCGACTAGCACAAGTCGCTTAACCGCTGGGCGACTTGTACATGTAATAAGCTCAGCAGTTAGGCGACTTATCTGATCGTAACGAGAAGTCGCCTAACAAGGGAGCGACGGAGGATTATTTATGTAAAATAAAAAAATAGAGGTATATTACTGTATTTAGAAATGAAAATTAGATTATTTAAAAAAAATCTAGAGAGACGGCCGTGGGGGGCTGTAGGGTTGCCTGTGATGGGTTCAACCCATGGGTTTGATTTGTTTTGAGTGCTAGTTTCTAAACCCCAACCTACCCTGATCCAACCCAATTTATGAAGCAACCCATCCCAACCCACCCCATTACAGTTTCACACTCGTTTCAACCCATCTAAAGGAACCCAAATCAGAACCCAACCTATTAACAGGCCTACTCTCGCCCAACCTATTAACAGACATACTCTCACCCATGCAAGCAATGATCCAAGTATCTGTTGGAAGAAAAGTTGGTTGTTTGTGGAAAGCACCAGCCAGGCATCGAAGCAAAAAGAAGCAACGCTTTCTCTCTCCAAGCATCGAAATCACGCTAGCTAAGGAAAAACCCCGATTTTTTTTACTTAAACATCTTCCTAAGCACATCCATTGTACGTACCCTTACAGATTATTCTAAGTTCATCCAAAGGCTAAAGGCTAGGGTCAGTTTGTTCACACGTGAAGTTTCACGTTCTTCCTGATTAATTTGCTAAACAATGTACTATCTTTAAAAACAATCGTGTCGCTTAACCACGTTCTCAATTTTTTTAAATAAAGGCTACACAGCCTACCACCGGAGTGGCTATATGTACGTACAGAAAAATGCATGCAGATGACGTTGCACTCACAACCAACGGAGTTCGGCACGCAATGGTGTCTGAGCAAGTGAGCATATATGCATGCATGTTTCCAACTTTATAATCAGGCAATTTCTTACCTACAAAGCCAAAAGGCTCATTTGGCAACAAGGCAATTCGATCGATCGGGCCAGTGGTCCAGGCAAATGGTGGCGCGCATGCATAGTGGCTTTGGTATTTCAAGTTGACACGGCGAGCTGGTCCTAATTTACGTCGATATCGTGGCAAATGTGCTGCATAAATGCAGAACAGACACACGATTGATCGGCGTAATATATACGAAAAAGAGTGGGTGAATTAGGATGGAATATTGGGAGGACAACTTCAGTCTCTAAATGGCTCAATTAGTGAGAGTGCTCTGGAGCTATGGCGGGATTTTTTTTAGATCCAGAGTTATGTTGGGAACAGCTTGATATGGCTCAAAATCTTAGGAGCAATTCTGTTCCCATATGGACTACCCGCTGATATCGTCTTATAATGAGTGTAATCAATATTTTACTCAAATTCTGAAGATATTTCAAGCAACTGGAGTCCAAGTTCAAGAAACGAAAACAACCCTAATCACTCACATGAGAGCATCCACAACAGTCCACGTCAGCTGTTACTAAAGGTTGTCACATCAGCATTTAGGTAATGTGGAGGAGAGAAGGTGGTGTTGTTTCTAGAAGAAGAAACTAGCAAATTGTTAATACTAAGACACAAGAAACAACCAAGTACTTTATTGGAGACTTACTTGTTACCTAAAAAAGCATTTTGTGGGTCCCACTGTCTTAAAGCAAAAATATCCATCAGATCATTTGTATAGCCCGTCTTCATTATTAATATGATAAATGAGATAAAATATGTAGGCCACAAAGTTGTACTTCATTATTGATCATAAAAAATCATACACACTTATAGCAATTAAAGTCTTAGACACAAGCTCAAGAAATAATTCATTGGAAAACTTGTTTCTTTTTATTAGATCAAGTACTCTCTCCTCTCTTAGTAACAAGCTAAGAAACAAATTATTGTAGATGCTCTGAGTAATTTATAAGTCGGCACTTAAACCATCACATGGATCACACTCTCTCTATCAACCATTAGGTCGTACGCGCGTATTGCGAAATAAATATAGCGACCCACTACTAAAAGCGACTGCATACTACACGGACGGAACTACGGAACGCGCGAACGGCCTTTATCATGCTTCGTTTTTAAAAAATATCCCCAGGTCGACAAGGGCTACGAATTTGCCTGGCGGCGAGACGGACGCGGTATTAGTGTATTACAATCTGACGACGCACACACTGCCTGAGTGCCTGTCAATTAACTCGCTCCCCAAGTGGCCGAGTGAGCGCAAACTCCCTCGGGAAAAGGGAACAGTGAAGCCTAACCAAATGGAGAAGTTACAGAGGCAGCGGGCTGGACAGTGGCGCAGCAAAGCCCACCGCGACGGCTATAAATCCTACACATGGCGCATTCGTTTCGTCAGCTCGATCGCTCTATATGCCCAAACCACGGAGAAAGCGTTTGAAGCCTCCGAGTCCATCGATCCATAACACGAAGAGGCTGTAGTAGCCTTTTGCGGTCACCGAGACGTGCGTCAGCATGGGAGCCGAGGCTATCCGGCCCGTCGTGGTCCTCGTGCCGTTCCCAGCGCAGGGCCACGTCACGCCCATGCTGCACCTGGCGCGCGCTCTCGCCGCGCACGGCGTCGCGCCCACCGTCGCTGTGCCGGACTTCATCCACCGCCGCATCGTGGGGCCCGACGCCGACGGTGGTGGTGGCGTGGCGCTCGCGTCCATCCCCAGCGGCATACCGGACGGCGGCGGCTGCGACGACGGCCCCCCGGGGTTCGCCGCCATCGTGCACGCCATGGAGCGTCACATGCCCGCGCACCTGGAGCGCATGCTGGCGC
This sequence comes from Phyllostachys edulis, assembly GCA_036346405.1. Lineage (NCBI taxonomy): Eukaryota > Viridiplantae > Streptophyta > Magnoliopsida > Poales > Poaceae > Phyllostachys > Phyllostachys edulis. Next base: position 52,611,382 of record CM070552.1, on the reverse strand, counting down.
GGGCGCGCGCCGCGACAGGCTGCCGGGTCGCGTGCCTCGTCGTCGACGTGCTGGCGTCGTGGGCCGTCCCCGTGGCCATGCGGTGCGGCGTGCCGACCGCCGGGTTCTGGCCGGCGATGCTTGCCAGCTACCGCGTCGTGGCCGCCATCCCGGAGCTCGTCGAGAAGGGACTCATCTCAGAATCTGGTATGGCACGCGCGCACCTAGCTTACAGTTTTCCTTTGCTCCGAACTGCACCGGGCACGTAACATGTTAGAGTTGACCTGGCGATCGGGGAAACAAAAGTTTAAGCTCTCTTGTCTTGAATATGCTTCGCATGACAGCCGTAGGGTCTAAGGGTTACATGCATGCCGCACGCTCATCACATGACTCCGTGAGGGCATGTACAATCCAAGATATTTATGCATGAGTGCTTAGAGAGATAATATAATTATGTCATTAAGCATCTATGTAAAATTCTTTTTTTCAATGCAAATATCTTTTTTTATAGGTGATATTGTGTATCTATTAATTAGATATAGTTATATACATAAACATTCGTTAAGCACTGGTACTTATTTAAGCATCAATGCTATAGAATAAATATCTTATCTGTCCTACATGGCTAAAAAACTCAGTTTTTATTTGCTAAGCATCTATCAAAGCACTTGTAAATCGGTTTTTATTTGCTAAACATTTATCTAAACATTTGCATTGTACGTGCAACCGCTGGCTGCAAACAACTGTTTTTTTAAAGATGGATGCAGACAACTGTTAGTACGATGTCTGCATGAGATTCTTTTGGATCGTATAGGGAGGCATGATCCTAAATCATAGGCTCCCAGTACTACAATGCGTGTTTTCCAGATAAAAGTTCACATTGTTTACGAAAGGCTCTTTGAGTTTTTGGTTCGTGAACATGCATCACTATGCGACGATAAACCACGTTAGGGCATTTTAGTCTTTGACACGCATGCACCTCATGTCCGGCCGGAACGTACAAGTTGCATGTCACAATGTTTTACTAGCTCACGTCAACATATTGAAACTCCCTCAGTTCTTTTTTTACTTGATGTTGTTAGCTTTTTATGATCTTTGAGATGCGATTTTAACTATTATATGTTATACCTTTACATTAATATATATTAATAAAATTATAGCACTATGAAAGTATTTTTGACAATAATCTAACAGCGGTATAATTTTTATATAGCCAATCTAAATAGTTGTAAACATATTGACGGTTTTATGTTTGAAGACATCGATCATAGATTGTCAAGTAAGAAAGAACGGTGGAAGTAGCTAGCAGCCTGCTTGGCAAATTAATGTCCACGTTTAGAGCGTATCTGATAATAGGCGCTTATGTCATTTGCCTATAACCATTGTCACGTAGGAATTTTCTTTGGCGTGGATGAAAGAGAATGAAGAGAGAAAGATCTTCTCTACAATCGCAGATGATTATATAGACAAAGAAAGCAAAAAGCGTTAAAAGATTGTGTGTTATAAAGACAACTAAAAAGACAACGGTAATCTATCTATACCATTGTATGAAATTTGTCTTTAGTCTTTGTCTACAAGTAGCATAGATAGTTATTATAGGCAATTGCCTATACCATCAGATACGCCTGTTAGAAGGTCCTAGCAGGTTTGCGGCTGGCGTATGATACGTTTTTCTTATAATAATGCCCAAACATGATTGGATTTGCCATGTGTTACCTTCAATTGGACGTTGGAACAGCCGGGGACCCGCCTTTTGTTTTATTTCTCCTTTTGGTCCCTCTCCAGCCCAGTGCTCTGGATCTGAACAATCTGGATTGGGCCAGCTCCACATTCCTTTTCTCTATGTTTGTATTGTACTTTTTGTATTGTGCTCCAGCAGGATCTCACAAAAAGTTGACTTCTCTCCCTCGGCAATCGACACGTGATCGGTTCCTTCCTTCCAGCACACAATCACTATGGCAGGATATGCAAGTAGTACGCTCGCACATCCAAAGAGGATAATAACGAATAACAAGACTTTAGTCATCTCCACATAAAAATCTTGGGTCGTCTGCTGTTTTGTTACCAGGCAGCGGGTGATGCCATCGTCCTCTCCGGCGCTGCCGCAACACACCAGCCTCATGCATCATCATGGCTACCCCCGCCGCTCCTAAAACATAACTCAACCGTCGCCATCTAGCCCCCAAAACATGACTTGCAGGGTCGGATCCACACTGACCGTCATCTACAAGACTACAACCGTCCATCGGACGCCGATAAACTCTACAGGTGCCGCTTTTGCTGGGAAGGAGTGTGTTGGGAAAATAAATCCTACGAGAGAGGGTCTCGGCAAGAACTCCCCGGCATCTTCGTCCATCTCAACACTGTGAGGGGGTGTGATGGAGAGGGGATCGGACGGTGGGGAGAGGAGCATCTCCGAATTCCCTTCCGTGTGTTGGATAGCTCGTCACTGCAAATCCTCGCTGTCAATCCACCTTGCGTTTAAGTCGAACACGTTGAAAAGACGGCTAACAAGCGGATGGGCTCGAGGAAGAAGACGATCCATCGGTCTTTGATCCGTAGGCATGTGGATCGGATGGGCACGTCCTCTAACGACCGTCGTTCTAGCACTTTTTTAAAATCTTTATGCTCCATCTGGAGTTTTTTTTGGTTGATGGCCACGAGCTTTTTCTAAAAGAAACTAACTAAAGGAGCTAGGGCCATTCTTTAGCCATGACACATTGACACCAGCTATTCGAGGAAAGGAATAACAAAGTGGGCCTTGTGCAGTGCAACTTTTTCCATATAGAGAGTTGTGGATAATCTTCAGATGCTCCCCCGCCATCCGCCGTCCAATGTGCATCGCGATTGGTGCGTATCTATACGGTTGGAAAGTATTCACATGTATTCATCAAAGTTTTCTGAATTTCCATCAATGTATTTTGGACTTTATGTCACATGGTGGGACCAACGGCGAGAGAGAGGCAACGCACTTTGGGATTACTGTCTGGACCAACCTCTCAAGGTAAGTCCCTGTCTCTACCCCGTCAATCCCCTTCTTCTCTAACATGTGACTGCAGGTCCAAAGAGGCAAACCATTGGCATCCCTTTCTTTTTCCAATCCCTCTTTCCACCGCAAATGTTATCACCCTCCTACAAATTTTAGTTTTTTTTTTTTGCAAAATTTTGTGAGTTTGAATTTTGGGACCATGATCATGAACAAAGTTTTTCCTTAACTTTTTTTTCACAAATTTTAGACGAAATGGGACATATAACTTAATCTATTCACTGCGCATTTTTGGGGAGCCTTCTGCTGTTCAGAATTCAACCAATTTCCATCCATAGTAAGTCACCACTTTTGGTACATGGACTTTTTTCACAACCACATCACAAAAATTGCTCTCTCGCTCTCAGCATGGTAACCTCATCACCAGGAACACCGCGCGCGCGCGCCATGTGTGCCGGCGTCGGCGTCAGCGCCTGCACGTCGCGGCCTCGCGTGTGTTGTTCATGGCGATGAGGCACCGGATCTGCGGCGAGTCGCCCCCATGGCGGCGGTGCCCTCCTCCTTGCCCGACGAGGCCCTGTACCGCCAGATCTTGTACCACTAGCTCCACCGACGCAAGATCCGGTGCCGACGAGGCTCGAGGGCGTCGGATCTGGTCGGACATGAGCTCGGGGAGACGACGGCTTCGCCTGTATCTAGCTCGAGGAGGTCGGATCTGGTGGAGGGGGGTGGCACCGGCAGTGGAGGAGGGGGCGGGGGCAGCGCCGGTGGTATAGGCGGATTAGGCGGTGGAGAAGGAGAGGAGATGCAACGGAGAGAGAGAGAGAGAGAGAGAGTGAGAGAGGACACGGGTGGTGGGTGCGTGGGAGAGGGGAGGGGACGGTGGGAGTGGATGGGAGAATAATGGGGAGAGAGAATGCCAACAACGACGATGCACCTTCACACACTCAATTATTACACGCGGGCCCTCAACACATGTTGCCCCGCGTAGACAGCCCGGCTCGACACAGGTCCGTGCCGACATGGCTAGCCCGACAAAGAATATGTATAATAATACAGAAAGCTACTGTTTACAGTAATTTTTTATATTATTTATAAATAATCTGTGAGATAAATCTCTTGTTTATAGTAATTTTTTATATTATTTATAAATAAAGACTAAAGACGAACATATAATGGATTGTAGTCTTCTGATCGATCTGAGATTATAGATAACATATAATCTTTTAATGTGTTTCTTCGTTCTGGTGCTACAGTTGGTTATATGATTGTAGATAGCACATTTCTCTCTCTTTATTCTCTTTTATCCACATCAACTTAAATCCTACGTGACAGAGGCTATAGACAGTTGATGTAAGTCCATTGTACATGACCTAACTAAACATGTCGTGTTGTATCGGTCTATGGGCCGAAGTGTTGACCTAGACATAACACGCCGACCTGACAGGCCATGTCAACTCTGGTACGATAAGACTGACGAGTCAAGTAAGCTCTGTCGTCGCCACAGCCGTGCCCCCACTGCCTCTGCGCTAGTCATCGGCCGTGCCAACTGTGTCGTGCATGACACGGTACTGTGAGTGCTAGGATGGGCCGACCCGCTAGGCCAGGGTCGCGACCCGAGTACGGCACACCTTGTCGGGTCGTGTCTGCCCAACCCGATTACAATGCAGGGTCATGCCGTGTTTCGGGCCACATCTCGTCCCACATGTCATATGTGTGACGCTTGGCGCAAGATGTTTCGTATTTCTAAGGTATATGGTACATGTCTCCAATATTTTTCATTTCACTTCATATACATGCAAATTGTCCCTGGGACACTTCAACGGTGGATGTTGTGGGAGCATATGCTACCGGTAGCAGAAAATCCTCGCTAGTGATGTGCAGTACAGGATGTGCACTTGGCAAGCAGAAGAGGACTACAGGACTTGGCCTCACCACTTCACCAGTCGATGGATCGATTGGTCCAGAAGTAAGCACGTGCAGTGAGGTGACGGCGATTGGCAACTCGGTTGATCGGACCAAGTTGGCGTGCATGGTTAAACATCACCAATCACCACGTCGGATGGTGGGCTCAGACTCAAAAGTGTACTAACGTTTTGTTTGTGTATGCGCACGTCAGTGTCAACCTTTCGAGAGCCTGGTCTAGTGCATGCCTTGTCGGCACGAGTTATAACATCACGGGTGCATTGCACGCGTACATGTACTTTATTTATCACTAGATAGAACCTAGGAATTTTGTAGTACTGTACTGCACTTGCCGCTGTTTCCCTGATCCATCTGTTGATATTTCTGACGTGAAGGTACCCCTCTATTATCGTCAAATCAATCCGACAATGATGAATTCAGTCAGGAGCACATGATTCGAGGCCTCCACATCCTGCCGGCACAGGTGGAGCTGAGCACCAAAGAACTGCCATGGCTTGTAGGCGACTCGGCAACCCAGAAGTCGAGGTTCGCCTTCTGGCAACAGACCATGCACCGTGCAAGGAGCTTCCGCTCGGTCCTCGTCAACTCCTTCCCCGGCGAAGCAGGCGACGTCTCCGCCGAGGATGGGCACCCGGCGCGGCAGAGCCCGCGGATCCTCCCGGTAGGACCGTTGCTAGCCGGCGGCGGCGGCAACGTCGAGCGCACGAAAGGCGGCGACGGCGCCGTGGCACCGAACCCGCAGCAGTCACCGTGCAAGAACCCCAGCATGTGGCAGGCAGACTCGACGTGCATCGGCTGGCTGGACAGGCAACGTGCGGCGTCGGTGGTGTACGTCTCCTTCGGCAGCTGGGTCGGGCCGATCGGGCCCGAGAAGATCTGCGAGCTCGCGCTGGGGCTGGAGGCCACCGGCCGACCGTTCCTGTGGGCGCTCAAGAAGGACCCGTCGTGGCGCGCCGGCCTCCCCGACCGCTACGACGAGAGGATCGACGGCCGCGGCAAGGTGGTGGACTGGGCGCCGCAGGAGGACGTGCTCAGGCACAAATCCGTCGGGTGCTACCTCACACACTGCGGCTGGAACTCCACCGTCGAGGCCATACAGCACGGGGTGCGGCTGCTGTGCTACCCCGTCTCAGGGGACCAGTTCATCAACTGCGCGTACATCACCATGATGTGGGAGGTCGGGCTCAAGCTCGGCGGCATGAGCAGAGACGATGTGAAGGACTGCGTCGAGAGGATCATGGAAGGCAAAGAGGGGAGGCATTTGCAGGCGAAGATGAACGTGCTGAGGGGGAGAGTAGTCACGGCCGAGGCGAGGTGCTCGGCGCAAAGGAACGTCCAGTCTTTCGTGAACGAAGTTAAGAGGGACTACCCCTTGTTGATGCAGATATACAACATATTGTAGCGATCAATGTTATGTACATGTACATTATCGTTCTCCTTCACCGCTAAAGTGGTTAAGATGCTTATCTTGAGACGCGCCAAGGATATAAAATAGAAACTTCGAAAACGATCCGTGGTCAAGTTTCCTACTAGCAAACTACAAAGAAATGTCTTTACAATGGATTTTCGAATGCCACGTTTTGGAGACACCTAGTCAGTGTCATAGTAGATAAACTCATCACAGCAAAAGATGACGGCTCGTGCGTAGTTCGATGTAGGGTGGGGGTGGGAATGGGTCAGGCTGGCTCAATGGACCGAGGCTGGCTCAATGGACCGTTGATCCACATAAAAAAATTCAGTCAAATGGGCTAGAGGTTCAATCCACAAGAAAATCAATTCAAAAGGCCCAGTAACCCAACGATCCAACGGAGCGAGCGGGTCTACCCTAACCGTCGACGGCTCCACCCTCAGTTCCCCTCTATCCTCCCGAGTCTATCCTCTAGAGGCCAGGCTTCGACGGCTCCACGCCTCCACCCCGTTGCCACTCGATCCGTCGCATCTGACACGGGTAAAATGGAGTTGCTGTCCAAGGCGCCCATCCTGAGCTACGGCGCCAAGAGTAAGGGGGAGGTGTGGGTTCCCCCATGGCCATGGTTCCACTGGTCGGCGCGCTGGGCAGTTGGATCTATCGGGCCGTGCAGTCACTGTGGATCTATGGGCTGCCGGGCGGGCCACCCATAATGGCGCCGAGAGTCCGGCTGAGGGACGAGCGGCACCTGGCCTACGCGGAGTCCAGGGTGTGCAAGGAGGATGCGCGCTACAACGTCGGGTGTGCAAGGAGGATGCACGCTACAACGTCGTCTTCTCCCACGGGTTCACAGGCTCCCGCCTCGACACCCTCAGTGCCTTGCCGGTTAGTCCACAACTTTTGGCGGCCTTTGGCCTTTTTTTCCCTTGGGAAAACGACTTCAATTTTAGCTCTTGCTAGTTGCTGTGAGAATGTAGGCTTACGACGGAATCGATTTTTCACAGGATGGAATGGGGAATATCCATTGAAAAGATTGTACTAGGTACTAGTTTTTTTGGATGTTCTAAATCTTGTTCTGCTGCTCTTCAAGAGTAGCATGAATGTTGCAATTTGTCTGATCACGGAATCAGATGATTCAAAGCGAGAATGCATTGCAAATTTGCAATACCAAATCTTCATGCTTGATTAATTTTACCTGCTCAATTCTTTTCCCATTTCTCAATGGAAGAAGTCCACTTTTGACTCCATGAACTTATGACCCGAGCTCAGTATGTCTTAGTTGTCTATATAATGTACACGCACACGTTGAAATGGTTTGATCCTTAATATCCATTGAGGCATGCGGGGCACCGTAGCTCACCAAATAGGTCGACCCTTGCCATGCAAATGATCCTCTGGGCATTATGGGCCAGGATCGGTTCAAACCGCCCCGCCCCGCCCCACTCTCACCGCTACTGCTAGGCAAAGGATATAGATAGACACAGTATAAAGTGCTACGTTTGGCCCTTTACTTGCAAAGGCATGTGCTAGAAAACAAAACGAGACAAAACGTAGAGGTATAATTTCTTAAAGAGTCCGAGTGTCTGACTTGCCAGTCGGCAACAACATTAGGTGACGACTACTTGAACACGAAACCAACTTTTTGTTTGCTTCTTCACCTCCATTTTTAGTCAATCCAGGTTGGGACGTGTATCAAGCAGCTGGGATTCTTCCATCCCTTCGGCACATAAATTTAGGGTAAAATTGTTACATGACACTTAACTTATTTTGTCATTCGCTATTGGACACCAAAAAATCGTGTATTGGCCAAAAGACACTAAAAAATTGTGACTCTTTGCTGTTAAATACTGAGATCATTAAAATATTATTTACGAGCTGAAGAGGACAGAGAAAGCTAGTGAAAAGCTCGTTTTGCCCTTCCATGTCCTTCTTCATTCTTTCATATTCTTTCTTCTCTTCCTTTCTTCCCCGTCGCGGCCGCCTCCTCATGGCCTTCTATCGCCAGCACCCCTCGCCTCCGCGCTCTCTGCTCTACTCTCCACGTGGAGTCTCCTACCCTCCACGCCGCTCCTCGTGCCGCTCACCTCCTGTAGGCGAGTTTGACTCCGTCCCGTCGCTACCACCGCCGTCGCGTCCAATTCGAACTCAGCTCCTCGCACTATAAGAGCTGCCCTAGCCTCTGTCCTCGCCACCCCGTGCTGCCTCCGCCCTTGAAGCCCTAACCTTAGGAGCCAAATTCGCCATGTGTCACCGGATTCGGAACTTGAAGCCGTCGCCCGCCGCAACCTTTGTCGCCGTCTTCTGCCGCCACCGCCTTCGTCTTCACCGTGTTATGATCTACCCCACCACCTCCTCGGTGTTGTTGTGTCGCCACCGCAGCCCCTTCGCCGCTGCAGCCGCAGCGTTGCCGCCACTTCTTCCTCCGCCGCCAGTTGCCTTTGTCCTCCTCCGGCCTCCGCATGTGGCTAGATAGCTTTGCAATTATCTCGTCTCCCTGACCCGCTTCTCCAAGCCAACTGAGTCGTAGCCGCAAGCCCAAGCTCCACTATCGCCTTCCCTTGTTACGTCGTCGCCTCCCACGACCATCGGTCTCCGCACACCGCTCATTGTCTTCATCGTCGCCTCCACGTCATTTTGTAACATCCCAATTTTCTGAGCTTTAAAAATCCTTTTGATTAGTTAGTAGTGGAAAATTCACTATTTGGATTTATTTGAATTGAATTCAAAAGCTTAACTTGGACTTTTAGTATCAAAACCATTTAATGTGAATAATCCCAACATCAACAATTATCAAAACTATTTTATTTGGGTTCTATGTGCTTAGATATATATTTTAGAATTTTCTAGAATTTTTTCAAGTTCATTTGCTATTTTCTAATTGCCATTTGGATTTTTTTGGTATTTATAAAATAGAAATACTATTTAAATCTCAGAAATTGGATTGGGCCGAAACCCAACCCTATTCCGCCTCCGTCCAGCACTGTGCAACCCGCTAGCTAGTGCGCGCGCGCCCGCCTCGACTAACATGCGGGTCCCGCATGTCAGCCTCTCCTTCGTTCATGCCGTCGCTAACGGGTGGGACTAGGTGCCGTTCGGACCAGTCTGATCGGGCCATCTCGTGCGCTACTGACACGTGGACAATCAGACCATCCGAAACGTGCCCGCGCCGTGTGCCTTTGATCAGTGGCCCCACCACTGCGTCGTCCTCCCCGCACCTGTCTTCTTCGTGTGAGAGTCGGCTCCGTCCGCCATTGTTGGCCTTCTAGAAGATCGTCCGACAAATGGATTCACCAAATAAAAGATCCCGAAAAATCCTACCAAACTTAATCTTTATCTCTTCCGCATCTGTTCAGATCAAAATCGTATCTCAATTTTGTTTCTATCTCGTAAATCAAAAGAGTCCGAGTTTATCCCAATTTGGGGATTTCCAAACCCAGCACGCCCCGGCTCTATAAAAGGCGCACTCGAGATCGCATTGTCGCCTTCATCCCGAACCCTACCTCAATTGCACCCCAATCACCCTAGCGCCGCCGCAATTGGAGATTTAGGATTCGGCCACCAAAACCCTAGAACTTCAAATTCCTGCGCCGCCAGTGCCGCTTCGCCTCCGTGGTCCACGTCGTCATCATCCACATCGCAGGAGCTTCCTCAAAAACCCCTTCGTTGCCTCGGAGCCTTGCCGGAACAGTCGTCCAACAAAACCTAAAGTCCTTCGCCACTTCAAGCTAGCCGCCGGCCAGTCCAATTGTCCTCGACTACTCGGAAGTGTACCCAAAGGTTTGTGCTAGCCTCAGCATCGTCCTGGTATCACTCATTGCCGGAGTAGCACTGTCGTTCGCCGTTGTCGTGCACAACCGAGCCATCGGCACCGTCGATCTGACGTGGCATCCCGATCAGCTAGCCACCTCAGCTTCCCTTGCATGCATGTCGTCAACGTGGTGTCCAGTCAGCATCCACGTGTTCGTCCACGTGGCAGACCCCTAAACCTCAGATGCAATGGTTCGATGAACCAAGTTCACCGTGAGCCGAGCCACTGACATGTGGGTCCCACATGTCAGTTTTCTTTTTATTTGTTTCTCAGTTGAAAATCCTTCACTGACGTCAGCATTACACGATAATCCGATTTTTTTCCGTTGAAGAATAATTCAGAAATCCTAAATAAATCCTTTTTAGGGTTTTCCTTTAGATTCAAACTTCAAAAGCTCACATCTTTTGCATCTGAACTCCAATTGAGTCCATTCAAATTTATAAATTCATCTTAATTCGAGATCTATTTATTTGAGATTTTTATTTAATTTTTGGAGTTTGTTTTGCCTCTGTGTTTTTTGTTATTTACTTCGTTTGCGAGTAGACGTTGATACTTCAGGGAACTTTGAAGAAGAAGGAGTGCCTCAAGAGCAAGATGAGTACCTAGACCTATTCCAAGGCAAGTTATACCTTTGATCATATTGAACCCAGTTTCCAAAAGTTATATTGATTCAAATTACTGCATTTACTTTAAGTATTTATTTAAATACTTTTGGGTGCAGTTATTAATCCAATTTGTTATATCCACCTTGTCTATTGTTATGTCATAATCTTTTGTCACCTTAGATTGGTTCATTATTTAGTTGGTATTATCATAGCACCAATGTGGGTTGGTTAGATACGAGTAGATTGCTTAGCCATGCCACGAGTCATCATCTCATGTGAGTTGTAAATATAAACCTGCTAAGTGATTATGGAACTTTGTGATAAAACTGTGTGTACTGTGTACTATTACTCTTTGATGGCATGTGCTGCACTTAACCAACTGGGTGGGAAAGGGTTTAGACTGAGGCAGGTGGTGGACATTAAATGTTATGGTGGAGCTGTGTGGATGGGAATAATAAGCTGTGTGCATAGGGAATAATAGCTAGAAATTAGAAGTCTTGTCTTGGTCAATTAAGGACTTAACTTTGTGCGCCATTGAACTGAGCCTTTCGTACAACCACATGCCTGATGGTACGAGCCTAACTTAGTAAGTTATGAATTCTTGACATTGATTACTCAGGTAGTAGGTTAGGCTGTGTGCATGGGTGGAGGTGTGTACTAGCAGGTAGTCACATTGCGGGACGGTTCGTCGCTTCCCTGTCCAACGATGTGTGTCGGACTGGCTTCCTGTGTGGGGTAGTTTGGCAATAAAGCACATCAGGAGTATCAATGCTTAAGATAAAGTTTCTGAAACGTTTTGTTATGATTAGTGCTAGCTACACTAGTTGTATCGTTTGGGCAAAGTGTACAAACTCTGCAGAGTATTAAATCAATCTATTCGAATAGCCGCGTTCGCGGTCATGGACATGCTCGGAGATTCCACACGAGTGGTAGATTTTTCATAAAACATTTAGGAAGGGAGCTGTGTGATCTAAGTCATATGGTTGAATGAATAACTTGTTTTGGCTTTGTGTTCTTTGTGAAATTAAACTATTAAATTAATATTGTTTATTTGTTTTACTTCATGTTTCTATCTATTATTCGTATTCAAATTGCAAATGTTGCATTTCTGCAAAAGAACCACAGAAGCCATCCCATTGGAATAAACCATCATGTATAAATTGCATTCTGTAGTATGACTTGCGAGCACGGTTGTGTACTCATGCTTGCTATAATCAATCAACAGAAGTGAAGGAGTCATTGCCCGCCTTTGAGGAGGAGTTCTACGAAGGTGCTGGTCGTTAGGGTCTTGACTCCAATCGGTTGCCTGTGGCGAATTGATGGGATTCCGTTGAAGTTATTTATTCCGCTGCTTATCTCTTTATTGCCAGCCATACGTAGCTTAATAAATGTAAACTCGACCATAAGGTTAAAACCATTATTTGTTATTCAAATTATTCGTTTATGCTATTAATCATCTTGTGTGGATCGATATTCATCTATGTTGACACTGTGTGCACTAGTATGATCCTGGACTAGTGCATTATACACAGAGGGTCCAGAGTTACATTTTTGGGTCCTAACACGTTTTTCGCTGCTTCGTGTCCCGGAACTCGCCATTGTTTGTCGTCGACACCCTCACCGGAGTTGCGTTGTTGCTCGTTGTGCCTTTGGTTCCCGTGCGCTGCCGTCGTCACTGTGCCGCATGTCTGCCGTGTCCACGCCACGTCGTCCACCGAGCCAGGCACTGTGTGTTGAGGGCATTAAGGTTATTTTACAAAGTTTATCTTTCCTAATGAGTTGGATATATTATTTGAATGAGAGGAGTGTCTAACAGCAAAGTGCCATAAATTTTTAATGTCTTTTGGCTATGACACGATTTTTTAACGTCCAAAGCTAAGGATACAGAAGTTGAGTGTTATGAAAGCGCTATTCCATTCCCTGCCCATAATGCCCATTTTTTATAATTCTATCTGATCTTGATTTAACGAATAAGCCTAGGTTCTATGTGATCTTTTGAGTAAACAGTGGACATTGGTCGACACGCCCAAACGACACGAAAAGAATTGTCGGAGTGGGCCATTTCTGAAGGCCGAAAAGTAGAAAGCGAACAATCTGATCGAGGAGCACCGAAGTACCAAAAGCGAGCGCAATTGGCTGGTAGTGCGGAGCAGGGGATGGCGATGGGCGAAGATGATGATATGTCCCCTGGACTGACACGACGTTCGAATCTTGTGCGTTTTCCACGTGTTTTGCAGCCACGATACAAGTTGCCCAGCAGGATCCGGACCGTATATCCTGCCCCCACGTTTGGATGGCATTTTGTTCGTGAACGGTCAGAAATCAGAATCAAGACGGATCCCGGGCGTACGTTCTGTCCTCTCATTTGAATGATCATGATGGCGTTGACATTTCTCCCAAAACTTATGCAGGTGAAATTATGGGCATCTGAACGTCGGGCTGGGCCGAGCTCATCGATTAATGGGGCTCGGGCGGGCCGAAAATGCTGATGTCTAATCGTGGATTCGTGGCGTTTTTCGCTTTGGAGAGCATGGTGTGGTTCAGCGCTGTCACGTACGTAAATCCAGCGCGCACCAGCACCACACGTCGCTGGGGCCATGGTACATTCTACTAGAAGTACAAGGTAGTAGTACCTCCAGGGCTCCAGTGTCACCGCGCGCAGCGTAGCGGAAGCTCTGCTCAAGACGAAGCCTTGCAACCCCGCGCTGAGGCTGTTGCCGAATCCGATCACGGCGCAGCTCCCAAGCAGCAAAAGCCACGGCAGGGGTGCAAGCGCTTTGCCGTTCACGCGCAGCTTCCAGCCGAAGACGATTATCCCACCGAGTCACTGAAAAAAGTCGAAGTCACACAGGTGAATATCTAGCGTATAGTACTCACTCACGGACAGCTGGTAGGATAACGTGGATTGCGTTTGGATGGTCAAGCAGCTGCTCATCGTCATCTGGTGCTGCTTATTTCGATTCAGAGCCTCAGAAGGAGCCGCCGGAGGGGAACCGGCACGGGCAGAGCCTGGTCTCCGTCGGGACGTCGTGCGGCGGAGGGGATCAGTGGAGCAGCGACGACTTCGACCTGACGCTGCGGCAGCTGCACCTCCATGACCTGATCGAATACGGGCAGACGGATGCCGACGTCCTGGTGCACCTCCTAGTTCAGCAGGTAATTGACTCGCGCTGTTCATTGCATGCATGCTCGTGTTCTAAATTCTGCAGGATCCATCCACGTGTCGTTGGAACAGTAAACTGATGTCTATCTGAAAAAAGGGTTTGTCTATACATAATTCGACTGTTTTCTCTCTAAAAAACTGTTACATTTTGAAAGTTTATTTACAACTTCATTATATATAAATTACAGTAAATTATTTATGTAATTTTGGTTCTTGGTCACTGTAATTATTCTTAAAAGTCTTAATAACTCATATTTCCATCACATGATTCAAAATCTCATATGTACTTTGAGAGGTTGAGCAAAAACAAAGACAAAAAAAATTATGTACCAACAAAATACGGCAATGTAGTGATCCCGTTATGTTCTTCATATTACTTTGAGAGGTTGAGTAAAAACAAAACTATACTGAGCAAAAGAGACCACCAGGACTCACTCACCATGACACCGAAAAAGATGACAAAGCTCCCTCGCAAGTTTAGAATGGAATTTCGATCTGGCCGGCCCCGTGCGTATGCATGCAAGCTCAGCTCGATCAGCTGGTTTCCCTTGCTAAACTAGCCTGCCCCATGCTGCATGCATAATTGCATATGCAGATGCTCATGGTCTCATACTGTATGCACGTGCGTGGCTTGCTAGTTACCAACTTGTAGCTAGCTTGCTGCTTACTGCTAGTTCCTTGCTACGCCTGACGACCGATGTAGAAAAACGACTGTTTTGCATGCAAAAAACTGTCGACCGATATTTAGCAATTCCCCTGAAAAAACACGCAGTGAGTGAGATCAAGTACGTATGCAGACGAGGAACTGACTGATGGTTGTGTGATCTGCTTTCAGCATACTCAGTTTGGAATGTCAATAAAAGGGCGAGTCGTCACGTCCTTCAGCAAAATATGTGATTCCTGCTCCTCGCCCTACTGCGCAAAGGTACAGTGCTCTCACTTGGAATCCTCTATGTTCTATGATGAGATGGTACGTCTGGGAAACTGTTGTGCGCTTACTCAAAAAACATTACTACCAGATCGTGATTTGGCATGACAGAGCGTGGTTAGCAACTTAGCAAACTCGGTTTTCAGAACAATAATGTGCTTTTGTTGCAGATTGATGAGCACTTCAACATAACAGTTCTGTCCTCATCCAGGAAAGATCAGAGTGGGATGCCTGATATTGGAGACAGCGATCCATCAGTACGTGTTCTCGTTTCTCAAGCCGGCATTACCTTTGTATTCTTACTTCTTACTCACCCTCAGTATATTGCCATAACTGTTTCGACTCTTAAACAGGTCATCTATGTGAGACCAGGAGTAGAAGTTGATCTTGACTCGGTAATCCAAGAAACGATACGATTAACGGCATCAGCCAACGTGAAATAACTTCACTCACGGCCTTGTCATATTGATTTTTTTTATGACTACTTGTTGCTGATTAACATTTGGAAATCATGCAGAGTTCGTGTTCAGAGGCGTGTGAAAAGTCTACTGTTGGATGGCGAAGTATGCACTTACCTAGGAGAGCTGCAACTATTTGTTTAGTTGGTTATGTAAAATGTTGAGATGTTTGTAATGATGGATTATCTTGTGAATCCACAGATGGTGGTAACCAGAAGAAGCGTTACAGCCAAAGATGGTCAAAACTTCTTGATCTGAAGAAAACTCCGGATAAAGCGCCTAACTGAATTACTTTACTGCACATCTCTGAAGTTTCAATGGAGCCTCTTATAATGCTTAATACAATGGATACTTCTGCGAAATAATGCAGGAACGCAGGCTGCAACCACTGGCTGGCTCTTTGATCTGAATGGCATATGTATGGAGCTAGGAAGCTCGTGTGCTATGTGTAGAAAATAAAATCAATTGATATGATTACTGCTCGTGTCTGGAATCCAGATGCATTTAACTATACTCATAGATAATAAATCTGTGAACATGCATAACTAGCGTTTCTTCGAGCCATTTCCTGTTTATAAAAACTAATCATGCATGCTTTCCACTACCAGCACTGGTTCATCATGAGCACCCCGACACTCCCTCAGTCACTAATCTATCTATTATCTTATTAAATCAGAGTCAAAACAAACCATAACGTTCGCTTTCAAATACTAGAAATTCTCATATTAATCGGTGAAAAAAAGAGAAAGATCTACACCATCGATCGTGGTAGGTTTATATTATAACGATCTAGATTAAAATAAAGAGTTCATGGCAAGTACAATAAAACGAAAATTCTGAATAAAAAATAAAATAAAATCAATAATTTGATCATGGTTGGTCCATATTATAACGGTCTAAATTAAAATAAAGAGTCCATGTCAAATACAATAAAACTGAAATTCGAATAAAAAATAAAATAAAATCAGTAATTTGATTTTCATAAGAATTCCTAAGAAAAACAACCCATGTCAAGTATAATAAAACTAAAACTCAGAATAAAAATAAAATAAAATTAGCAATTTTATTTTCATACAAAGCCCAATAATTATAATTTGGAATAAAAATTAAATAATAAATGTAAATTAGATTTGTAGATGAAATACAAACAAACAATAAGAGAAATTTGGAATAAAAAAAGCAATTTGATTTCAATACTAATTCCAAAGTAAAATCCTAAATAAGCGTAATTCGAATAAAAATTTAAAAATAATTGTCAATTATATTTGTAGATGAAATACAACCAAACAATAACGAAATTCGAATAAAAATAAAATAAAATTAGCAATTTGATTTCAATACGAATTCTAAGTAAAATCCTAAAATAATTGTAATCCGAATAAAAAATAAAGAAATTTTATCAATTGTGTAACATCCCAATTTTTTTTTGAACTTTAAAAATCTTTTAAATAGTTAGTAGGAGAAAATTCACCATTTGGATTTTATCTGAATTTAAATCCAAAGCTTAACATGGACTTTGTACATCAAAATAATTTAATATGATTAAAGTCAACATGAACAATGGTCAAAACTATTTTATTTGGGTACCTTGGGCTTGGATATATTTTCCAGATTTTTTTGGAATTTTTCCAAGTTCATTTGCTATTTTCCATTGCTTATTTGAATTTTTGGTATTTTCTAAAAAAAGAAAACTAATTTAATTCTCAGATAATCCCTTGGGCCGATTTCCAACTCGGTCAGCCCATTCCTTCACCGTTTCGGCCCATTCTCTTTTCCCTCAGCGCGGCCCACTTCTTGGCCTTTCCTTCTGCGTGAGCCCGCCAGCGCTAAAGCCCAGCTTCCCTTCCTGTCGCCTTCCTTTCCCGCAGCCACTGCCGTGTGGGCCTGCGATGTCAGTCATCATCTCCGTCTTCAAGCCGGAGTCCTTCTCCGTTTTCCTCACGTGCGCGCCGGCGTCGGTCTCCGCACGGACTCTCCCTCCTCCAACCCTATTTAAAGCCGCGAGCGCGTTAGAATCTCCGCACCCACCTCTCGCCTCCGAAACCCTAGCCCGCATCTTGAGTTGCGCCGCCTCCTCGTCGATTTTTGCCCTAGAAGCTCTGCGCCGCCGTAGCCTTCTTCGGTGAATTGAGCCGCCGTCGGTGAGTCTTTGGCCTCGTCGTCGCCAGCGTCGGAATCGCCGCCGCATGGTCTCTACGATGTGCGCCCCCTTGTCTCCGGAGAACCCCCATGGAGTATGGTCGCCGTGGAGCTGCGCCGCTCCGCTGCTTTTCTTGGCCCCGCCGCCGTCACGGTCATATCCGGTGCCAAGTAGCCGCGTCACCGAAGTTTCCGTGGCGCCTCCACCTTGCGCGACTCCGTGTCGTCGGGAGAGCGACCCACCGCCGAACCCGGTCCAGAGGCCTCACCGTCGTCCGTTATCGTGGCGGTCTATGTGGGCACTCCACCTATGCGGCCACGTCAGCCGTTCTACCCATTTGGCGTCCGCGTGGCATCCTTGTCATCTGCCATGTGGCGCCACCAAACACCCCACTAGATCCAAGGGTCCATGAACCCGTTCCATGGTGCACTGTCCCTATGATAGTGGGTCCCACTTCAAAATCTATTTCTTTTTTTTTTCAGCCGATATTCCCTTTGATGACGTCATAATTCCGAGTTTTCCGTTAAGAAACAATTCGGGATATTCCAAAAATAAGATTTTCTTTAGATTTCAATCTTCCAAAGCCCATATCTTTGGCATCCGAACTCCGATTGAGTCCATTCAAATTTCTAAATTCATCTAAATTCAAGATCTACCTATCTGAGATTTTTATTTAATTTTTGGAGTTTGTTTTACCTCTGTTTTATTTATTTTGCTTTGTTTATTTGTTTCATTTGCGAGTAGACGTTGATACCTCGGGAGGTTTTGAAGAGCAAGGAGCATCTCAAGACCAAGATCAATACCAAGACCTTTTCCAAGGCAAGTTATACCTTTGATCATGTTGAACCCAGCTTTCAAAAGTTATGTTGATTCAAATTATTGCATTTACTTTAATTATTTAATTTAATGCTTTTGGGATTAGTTAATGTCCGCTTTGTTATGATTCCCTTGTCTAATTGTATGCCATAATCTTTTGTCACCCTAGTTTGGTTTATTTAGTTGGTGCTATTGTATTACCAACGTGGGTTGGTTAGATGCGATTAGTTTGCTTAGCCATGCTACGAATCACCATCTCATGTAGTTGCAAATATAAACTTGACTAAGTGACTATGGAACTATGTGATAGAAAATGTGTGCGCTATATGCTATTACCCGTTGATGGCATATGTTGCACTTAACCAACAGGGTGGGAAAGGATTTGGACGGAGGCAAGTGGACTGTGTGATATTTTGGGTGGAGCTATGTGCGTGGGCTTAATAACCTGTGTGCATAGGGATTTGTAGTTTAATTTGGAAGTCTTGTCTTGGTCAATTAAGGACTTAACTTTGTTCGCCATTGATCTGAGCCT
This sequence comes from Phyllostachys edulis, assembly GCA_036346405.1. Classification (NCBI taxonomy): domain Eukaryota; kingdom Viridiplantae; phylum Streptophyta; class Magnoliopsida; order Poales; family Poaceae; genus Phyllostachys; species Phyllostachys edulis. Next base: position 52,592,633 of record CM070552.1, on the reverse strand, counting down.
TTCGTACAACCACATGCCTGGTATGGGACGGGCCTAACTTAGTAAGTTATGGAGTCTTGGCATTATTTGCTCAGGTAGTAGGTTAGGCTATGTGCATGGGTGGAGGTGTGCTACCAGGTAGTCACATCACGGTGCGGTTCGCCGTGTCCCTGTCCAACGATGTGTGTCGGACTAACTTCCTATGTGGGGTTGTCTGACGGTTTGTAAGCACACTGGGAGTGGCAATGTTAAGATGAAGTTTCTGAAACGTTTTGTTACGGCTAGTGCTAGCTACACTAGTTGTATCTTGTGGGTAAAGTGTAAAAACTCTGCAGAGTGTTAAACAATCTATTCGAATAGCCGCGTCCGCGGTCATGGACATGCTCGGTGATTTCACACGAGGGGTAGATTTTCATGAAAACTTTGGGAAGGGAGCTGTGTGACCTAATTCATATGGCTATGTGAATAACCTATTTAGGCTATGTGTTTTTGTGAAATAAAACTGTCAAATTATTATTGTCTATTTGTTTTAATTATGCTTTCAATCTATTACTTGTATTTAAATTGCAAATATTGCATTTCTGCAAAAGAACCACAGAAACCATTCCTTTGGAATAAGCCTGCATCTATAATTGCATTTCTGTGGTATGACTTGCGAGTACGGTGTATACTCATGCTTGTTGTAAAACATGCAACAGAAGAGGAGGAGTCGTCGCCTACTTTTGAGGAGGAGTTCATCGAAGGTGCTTGATCGTAGGGTCTTGATCCCGCGGTTACTGTGGTGAATTGATGGGATTCCTCTGAAGTTTCTTCATTCCGCTGCTATTTTATTTCTTTGCTAGCCCTACGTGGCTTAATAATTGTAAACTCGACCTTAAGGTCAAAACCCTTATTTGTTATCAAATTACTCGTTTATGTTATTAATCGCTTGTGTGGATCGATATTCACCTATGTTGACACTGTGTGCACTAGCGTGATCCTGGACTTGTGCATTATACACAGAGGGTCCAGAATTTCATATTTTGGGTCCCGACAGAGGTGGTATCAGAGCCATACTAACTGTAGGTCTTACCCTTAGATCGGCCGTCTTAGAGAGTCCAAATTATTTTCTAAAGAAAAATTAACTTGCAAGATTAAATGAATTGCTTAACTCTCCTCTTGTCTCTCTTGACTCATCTATTGCTATAATCTTTTCCTCTCTCCGCTGTTTTAACTTGGTTCCCACCCTTTTGTCCGTCTTCTGGATGCTTCATACCTCGTTGAGCGCAAAGGCGGACTTGCCGCAGAATCGGAAGTCGTTGCAAGTACTTGGAGGCTTTGATCATCCCATGTATCGTGGCAACCAATGGGTGGTAAATGGCCGCGATCGTGGAGTAATCTGCCGTCTGACAGTCTACGCCAGAAAGAGCACTAAAGCCAGCCAGCCGTTAAACATCTCCGTCAGAAGGATCACCTTCGCGCAAGGAATTCAAGAGTCATCACGCCTGGCCATCCTCAGAATTTGTCACATCTACGCACGAGAGCTGCAAAATATTGTCTTCCACTACCATCCCCGAGCTGCCGTCGTGGATCGACCAGCACGCTACCCGTCTACGGATGGAGAAGACGATGCCACAGTGGTGCACCTCGCCCAGTTCGCAGCCGCTCAAGAGAAGTCGCTGGAAGCAACCGCCACCGAGCTGGAGTGCGCCTATGAGGCCCTGCAAAGAGCTGAAGAAAGGATCGCCACACTGGAAGAAGCCCTCTACGGTCTGCACGACCATGAGGAGGAACAAGAAGAAGAAGATCCGGAAGAGCCAGAAGAACCGGAAGAGGAACCTGAAGAAGATTCCGAGGAAGACCTCGAGGAGGTTCCAGAGGAGCCAACCGAAGCTGCAGAGCCGGAAGAGCCAACTGCACCTACACCTGAGGCACCTGCACCTGCACCAGTTCCAGGACATCAAGACCAATTTGCGAAGATGCCAGCTCACTTCCAAGTCTACAGCCGGCGGGAGCATCGTCGTGGTTGTGGAGGCTACCTTAGCGACTGAGATCGCTAGAGTTTTAGTTTGTCAGGCTTAGCCAGTTTCTTTTCGAGTCGCCCTTTAGGCGGTATTTGTGTGCTTAGGTTCGTCTTGTTTTCCTTGTGTGCCGGTATGAGCTGCAAAAGCCCTTAGGCATTGTTGCAAGCCATACTAAAACCCTTAATAAATAAAGGTGTTCATTTGGTTTTCTTGAACTGTGTTTGTTGGGTTTAACCTAACCCCTAGATAAGCTCTTAACTCATCTTATGCTTTCTACCTTATCTAACCCATGGAGCTTCACCAGATGGTTCAGACTCGCCATGCCGCCGCAAGTGGATCTGGAACCCAAGGATCGAGGCAACGAGCGCACCCTCACTCTAGGAGCAAGTACCACCACAAGCACCCCCTCTTGACTTGTAGAACTTTGGAGCTTTCATGGCAGCACAGACACAGCTGATGTATACTATGATGAACCACCTGCAAAGCATGAGCAATCAGAACAACAACAACAACAACCATCATCCTGGAGCCCCAGCCGCTCATGGACACCAAGGACCATCCAAACTTGCTGAATTCATGAGGACTCGCCCTCCAACCTTTTCTGGTAATGTGTCACCAATTGAAGCTGATGATTGGCTTCGGGTTATTGAGAGGAAGCTGTTGATCACTCAATGCAGCGACCATGAGAAGGTTCTGTATGCTACTCACCAGATGGAAGGCATAGCTGCTGAATGGTGGGAGAATTTCAGCGCAGCACATGAGACGCCACAAAATATCACTTGGAAAGAATTTGCCACAACATTCCGCCAGTATCATGTACCTGAAGGTATTATGGATCTGAAGAAGGATGAATTCCGTGCCCTGAAGAAAGGAGCTATGTCAGTGACTGACTATCTGAATAAGTTTTCTCAGCTAGCTCGCTATGCTCCAGAGGACGTCGCTACTGACAAGTCTCGCCAGAGTCGCTTCTTGAAGGGTTTGAACTTAGGACTGCAGGTCAATCTACTTGCCCACACTTTCCCAGACTTTCAAGTGTTGGTTAACAAGGCATTGGTTATGGAAGACAAACGCAAGGAGCTGGAGGACAATCGCAAACGCAGGATGGCCCAGCAAGGAAGCCACCAGTCCCAGCAAAGAGCAAGAGTGGTACCGCAACAGAGTAATCGGTTTCCACCACAGAGTTCTTTCAGGACGCCTGCACCAACCTCAGCACCTCGTCCAGTTGCTCAGAACCCTCGCAACCCCGCGCCAACCAACCCCAACCCAGGGAGCAATCAGCAGAATTCTCAGAGAGTTTGTTATTCTTGTCATCAACCAGGACACTTCGCCAATCAATGTCCATAGAAGGGGACAATCACCCCAGTCCGTTTTAATCTTGGAGCTACACCCGCCAAGACCCCAGCGCCAAACAACCAAGGAGTTCCTCAACGTACCAGTCAACCAGGAGGAGCGCCTCAGTCTGTGGTCAGAGGTCGTCTCAACCACGTCACTCTGGAAGGGGCCCAAGAAGCACCAGACGTCGTACTGGGTAAGTTTCTAGTAAACTCAGTACCTGCATCAGTTCTATTTGATTCTGGAGCTTTGCATTCCTTTGTTTCTTGAGTTTTTGTCACTAAGAATAATTTGGAAGTTATACGCCTTAAGCATACTCTATTAGTCCAGTCGCCTGGAGCAGAGCTAAGTTCTAAAGTGGGATGTTTAGGGGCTAAGCTACTCATAGCTGGAGTTGAGTTTCTAGCCAACCTCATTGTTCTAGACACCCAGACCTTATATGTCATTCTTGGCATGGATTGGTTAACCAAGCATAAAACCGTGTTAGATTGTGGCTACAGAGCCGTTACAATTGAAGATACTAAAGGGAACAAGGTAGAATTTCAAGCTACCTCGGCGCGTGATAGACACCTGATAGTCAATAGTTTAGAGGCAGCCGCTTTGGAAGATGTGCCTATTGTCAGAGATTATCTAGATGTGTTCCCAGAAGAATTACCCGGAATGCCACCAGACCGTGACATCGAGTTTGTCATCGATCTAGTGCCCGGGACAGCACCTATTTCTAAGAGGCCCTATCGGATGCCAGCCGATGAGTTAGTGGAAATGAAGAAGCAAATAGAAGAACTTCTGGAGAAAGGTTTTATAAGACCTAGTTCATCGCCGTGGGGAGCGCCAGTTTTGTTCGTCAGGAAGAAAGATGGAAGCATGAGGATGTGCATCGATTATCGATCTCTCAATGAAGTCACCATCAAGAACAAGTACCCATTACCTCGGATTGATGATCTGTTCGATCAGATGAAGGGAGCCGGAGTGTTCTCAAAGATTGATCTGCGATCGGGTTATCATCAACTGAAAATTTGTCCTAAGGATATACCTAAGACCGCTTTCTCAACGCAGTACGGACATTATGAGTTCTTAGTCATGTCCTTTGGTCTGACTAATGCTCCTGCCTATTTCATGAATATGATGAATAAAGTGTTCATGAAATATTTGGATAAGTTCGTAGTGGTGTTTATCGATGATATTTTGGTCTATTCCAAGTCTGAAGAGGAGCATGCTGAACATTTGAGATTAATCCTAGAGAAACTCAGGGAGCATCAGTTGTATGCAAAGTTTAGCAAGTGCGAGTTCTGGAAAAAGGAGGTGGATTTCCTTGGTCATGTGATGACAGCCGAGGGAGTAGCCGTCGACCCTGGTAAAGTCAAGGCAGTACTACATTGGGAACAGCCCAAGACTGTCACTCAGATTCGCAGTTTCTTGGGAATGGCAGGATATTATTGCCGTTTTATTGAGGGATTCTCAACAATTGCTAGACCTTTTACGCAGTTGTTGAAGAAGGAGAAGAAGTTCACTTGGACCCCAGCCTGTGAAGAAATTTTTCAGGAGTTGAAGAAGCGTTTGACTTCAGCCCCAGTGCTGATTTTGCCAGACATCCGCAAAGATTTTGACATTTATTGCGATGCTTCGCGTCAAGGATTAAGGTGTATCCTGATGCAAGAAGGAAGAGCTGTCGCTTATGCGTCAAGACAATTAAAGCCTCATGAGGAGAACTACCCTACCCATGATCTGGAATTAGCTGCCGTAGTGCACGCTTTAAAGATTTGGCGTCATTACCTTATCGGTAACTGCTGTGAAGTATATACAGATCATAAGAGTCTAAAGTATATCTTCACTCGACCGACGGAACATGAGACAGAGAAGATGGTTAGAATTGATAAAGCATTACAACCTTGGGATCCATTACCACCCCGGTAAAGCTAATGTAAGTTCTGAGCGCTTTAAGCCGTAAGAGCTATTGCAATCTCAGGGAAGTAAAAGAGGTTTGTTCGGAACTTCAAGAGGAACTTAAGAAGCTGAAGCTGGAGGTTGTGTCGGAAGGGTTTATAGCCAGTCTAGAGGTACAGTCTACTTTGGAGAAGCAGATTCGTGAAGCTCAACCGAAGGATTCAGAGTTTTCTGATATCAAGAAGAAGATGACGGAAGGGAAGTTCCATGATTTCACCATAGATGATCAAGGTATACTGTGGATCAATAGACATATTTGCGTACCAGATATCGACGGGTTGAGACAGCTGATTTTGAAAGAAGCCCATGATTCAAAGTATTCGATTCACCCTGGTAGTACTAAGATGTACCAAGATATTAAGAATAAATTCTGGTGGCCAAATCTAAAGTGAGAAGTCGCTGAGTTCGTTGTCTTGTGCGACGTATGTCAGAAGGTAAAAGCAGAACACCAGAGACCAGCAGGTCTGTTGCAACCTTTGAAGATTCCAGAGTGGAAGTGGGAAGAAATCGGAATGGATTTCATTACGGGTTTACCCAAGACTCAATCAGGTTACGATTCGATTTGGGTAATAGTAGATCGCTTGACCAAAGTTGCTCACTTCTTGCCAGTCAAAACCACTTACTCAAGGGACCGCCTTGCAGAATTGTACATGTCAAGGATTGTTAGTTTGCATGGTGTGCCTAAAAAGATAGTGTCAGATCGAGGATCCCAGTTCACCTCTCGTTTTTGGCAGAGTCTGCATGAAGCCTTAGGGACTCATCTGAATTTCAAGATCGCATACCATCCCCTGCATGATGGACATACTGAAAGGGTTAATCAAATATTGGAGGATATGTTGAGAGCTTGTGCTCCAGCCAATGCTACCCGTTGGGATAAGAGTTTGCCGTGTGCAGAATTTTCGTACAACAACAGTTATCAGGCTAGTCTGCAAATGTCGCCATTTAAAGCTTTGTATGGTCGTGCCTGTAGAACCCCTTTGAATTGGTCAGAAACAGCCGAACGTTTGGTTTTCGGGCCAAACATTATTCAAGAAGCAGAAGAACAAGTGGCTATGATCCGAGAGAGGCTAAAGATAGCCCAATCGAGGCAGAAGAGCTATGCTGATAATCGTTGTCGTGATCTCAGCTTTGAGCCAGAGGATTTTGTTTATCTTCGAGTTACTCCCCTCAAAGGTGTAAAGAGATTTCATGCCAAGGGAAAACTAGCCCCCAGATATGTCGGCCCGTTCAAGATATTGGCTCGTCGTGGAGAAGTAGCCTATCAATTGGAGCTGCCACAGTCGTTAGCAGGAGTACATGACGTATTCCATGTTTCCCAGTTGAAGAAGTGTCTTCGTGTGCCAGAAGAACAGACCCCGTTGGAGTCAATCGAATTGAAAGAAGACCTCACCTACAAGGAGCAGCCAGTCAAGATTTTGAACGTCGCAGAACGCCATACCAGGAGCAAGACCGTTCGTTTTTGCAAGGTTCAGTGGAGCAACCACTCCGAAGAAGAAGCCACATGGGAGCGTGAAGACGAGCTGAAAGTCGAGTTCCCCAGCCTCTTCTCTAGCTAGCCTGAATCTCGGGGACGAGATTCCTTTAAGGGGGGGGGGAGGTTTGTAACATCCCAATTTTTTTTTGAACTTTAAAAATCTTTTAAATAATTAGCAGGAGAAAATTCACCATTTGGATTTTATCCGAATTTAAATCCAAAGCTTAACATGGACTTTGTACATCAAAATAATTTAATATGATTGAAGTCAACATGAACAATGGTCAAAACTATTTTATTTGGGTACCTTGGGCTTGGATATATTTTCCAGATTTTTCTGGAATTTTTCCAAGTTCATTTGCTATTTTCCATTGCTTATTTGAATTTTTGGTATTTTCTAAAAAAATAAAACTAATTTAATTCTCATATAATCCCTTGGGCTGATTTCCAACTTGGTCAGCCCATTCCTTCACCGTTTCGGTCCATTCTCTTTTCCCTCAGCGCGGCCCACTTCTTGGCCTTTCCTTCCGCGTGAGCCCGCCAGCGTTGAAGCCCAGCTTCCCTTCCCGTCGCCTTCCTTTCCCACAGCCACTGCCGTGTGGGCCCGCGATGTCAGTCGTCATCTCCGTCTTCAAGCCGGAGTCCTTCTCCGTTTTCCTCGCGTGCGCGCCGGCGTCGGTCTCCGCACGGACTCTCCCTCCTTCAACCCTATTTAAAGCCGCGAGCGCGTCAGAATCTCCGCACCCACCTCTTGCCTCCGAAACCCTAGCCCGCATCTTGAGTTGCGCCGCCTCCTCGTCGATTTTTGCCCTAGAAGCTCTGCGCCGCCGCAGCCTTCTTCGGTGAATTGAGCCGCCGTCGGTGAGTCTTTAGCCTCGTCGTCGCCAGTGTCGGAATCGCCGCCGCATGGTCTCTACGATGCGCGCCCCCTTGTCTCCGGAGAACCCCCGTGGAGTATCGTCACCGTGGAGCCGCGCCGCTCCGCCGCTTTTCTTGACCCCGCCGCCGTCACGGTCATATCCGGTGCCAAGTAGCCGCGTCACCGAGTTTCCCGTAGCGCCTCCTTCACCTTGCGCACCTCCGTCGTCGCCAGAGAGTAGCCCACCGCCCGAACCCCGGTCCAGAGGCCTCACCATCGTCCGTTATCGTGGCGGTCTACGTGGGCAGTCCACCTATGCGGCCACGTCAGCCGTTCTACCCATTTGGCGTCCGCGTGGCATCCTTGTCATCTGCCATGTGGCGCCACCAAACACCCCACTAGATCCAAGGGTCCATGAACCCGTTCCATGGTGCACTGTCCCTATGACAGTGGGCCCCACTTCAAAATCTATTTCTTTTTTTTTCCAGCCGATATTCCCTTTGATGACGTCATAATTCCGAGTTTTCCGTTAAGAAACAATTCGGGATATTCCAAAAATAGGATTTTCTTTAGATTTCAATCTTCCAAAGCCCATATCTCTTGCATCCGAACTCCGATTGAGCCCATTAAAATTTCTAAATTCATCTAAATTCAAGATCTACCTATCTGAGATTTTTATTTAATTTTTGGAGTTTGTTTTACCTCTGTTTTATTTATTTTGCTTTGTTTATTTGTTTCGTTTGCGAGTAGACGTTGATACCTCGGGAGGTTTTGAAGAGCAAGGAGCATCTCAAGACCAAGATCAATACCAAGACCTTTTCCAAGGCAAGTTATACCTTTGATCATGTTGAACCCAGCTTTCAAAAGTTATGTTGATTCAAATTATTGCATTTACTTTAATTATTTAATTTAATGCTTTTGGGATTAGTTAATGTCCGCTTTGTTATGATTCCCTTGTCTAATTGTATGCCATAATCTTTTGTCACCCTAGTTTGGTTTATTTAGTTGGTGCTATTGTATTACCAACGTGGGTTGGTTAGATGCGATTAGTTTGCTTAGCCATGCTACGAATCACCATCTCATGTAGTTGCAAATATAAACTTGACTAAGTGACTATGGAACTATGTAATAGAAACTGTGTGCGCTATGTGCTATTACCCGTTGATGGCATATGTTGCACTTGACCAACAGGGTGGGAAAGGATTTGGAGGGAGGCAAGTGGACTGTGTGATATTTTGGGTGGAGCTATGTGCGTGGGCTTAATAACCTGTGTGCATAGGGATTTGTAGTTTAATTTGGAAGTCTTGCCTTGGTCAATTAAGGACTTAACTTTGTGCACCATGGATCTGAGCCTTTCGTACAACCACATGCCTGGTATGGGACAGGCCTAACTTAGTAAGTTATGCAGTCTTGGCATTGTTTGCTCAGGTAGTAGGTTAGGCTATGTGCATGGGTGGAGGTGTGCTACCAGGTAGTCACATCACGGGGCGGTTCGCCGTGTCCCTGTCCAACGGTGTGTGTCGGACTAACTTCCTATGTGGGGTTGTCTGACGGTTTGTAAGCACACTGGGAGTGGCAATGTTAAGATGAAGTTTCTGAAACGTTTTGTTATGGCTAGTGCTAGCTACACTAGTTGTATCTTGTGGGTAAAGTGTAAAAACTCTGCAGAGTGTTAAACAATCTATTCGAATAGCCGCGTCCGCGGTCATGGACATGCTCGGTGATTTCACACGAGGGGTAGATTTTCATGAAAACTTTGGGAAGGGAGCTGTGTGACCTAATTCATATGGCTATGTGAATAACCTGTTTAGGCTATGTGTCTTTGTGAAATAAAACTATCAAATTATTATTGTCTATTTATTTTAATTATGCTTTCAATCTATTACTTGTATTTAAATTGCAAATGTTGCATTTCTGCAAAAGAACCACAGAAACCATTCCTTTGGAATAAGCCTGCATCTATAATTGCATTTCTGTGGTATGACTTGCGAGTACTGTGTGTACTCATGCTTGTTGTAAAACATACAACAGAAGAGGAGGAGTCGTCGCCTGCTTTTGAGGAGGAGTTCATCGAAGGTGCTTGATCGTAGTGTCTTGATCCCAGTCTGTTGCCTGTGGTGAATTGATGGGATTCCGCTGAAGTTTCTTCGTTCCGCTGCTATTTTATTTCTTTGCTAGCCCTGCGTGGCTTAATAATTGTAAACTCGACCTTAAGGTCAAAACCCTTATTTGTTATCAAATTACTTGTTTATGTTATTAATCGCTTGTGTGGATCGATATTCACCTATGTTGACACTGTGTGCACTAGCGTGATCCTGGACTATTGCATTATACACAGAGGGTCCAGAATTGCATATTTTGGGTCCCGACAAATTGGTTCCGTATACGAATTCCAAGAAAAAGAATTAAAATTTGGAATACAAATTAAAGTCTTTAAATATTACTTTAATATTTAATTAAAGACTGCATGTCCTTCATGATCGTAAACCTCGTGGCCAACGACCCTTGTGGTTGTTAGGATCCCAAAGGTCGCCCGATGGGTAACCTGGTCAGAGGGGGTTCGTACGCATTGCTCGATCAGATGGCTGCTCGTAGAAGCTTTGAACTGGCACTTGGATCTAATTCCAAGTATTTCTCTCTCGTGTGATGAATGGACCACATCTCTAATTTGCTACAAACCACACGGCGTTTACAGCCCTAAGTCACTAACAATAACAACTATATGGTTTTGTCTCCCACTGACATCAACTGCTGGTCAGTTGGCGTTTTACCAACTGCCATCGTTTCTCCGACTAGACGTGACATTTCCAAAGGGTGCCACTTTCAAGAGTAACTGCCACTAGTTCGTTAGTTATTTAAAGGAGAATACAAACGACAGGAACAAAATACAACAACGGATTGGAGATCGAAGGACACAAGACATAGCGATATGAAGATAGTTGAAGCAATAGCATAGCAATCAATACACTCGTGGTAGTTAGGGCTAGTTCGTCGCCTTGCTTAAGGTGTCCCCTTGTAAAGATCCAGTTCATTGCAATAAAGAGCAACCTCATTCTCATCCAAGAACTCTTTGCCATTTTTCCCTCTTTTTATTTCGTAAGATCAGTGACTCGATCGTCGACAGCTGGCGCCATCCATGAGGAAGAAGCCGTTAAGTTCTTGAAGATTTCTTTGCTCAGCAAATCCTTATTCTCCTATTGTTCCGCCGTCATTCATGCGATTATGGCAGGAACATGGGATGAGTAGAATTGATTCGACTTGGCGGACTACTCCAACCTCGACATAGACGTATGTATCCGCGCCATGGAGCACGATGCAATGTCGTCATCATCCTCTTCCATCGCAGGCTCACCACTCGCTGAGACCAGCGAAATCGATCGCATAGAGGAAGATTCACCGCCACCATCAGTGACGCTCTTAGAGGAATCGGTCATTTAGACCAGTTCGGAATGTCCGAACACCTCTACAAGCCTGGTCCTTTTGACCGGCAAGAATGACGACAAAAGGCCAAAGCTGCAATCAGAGGGTCAATGTACTCTCAATACAGTCATAGGCGACCGGTATCCGCCAACAGCTCCCACGTATTTCGGGGGCCAACCGACACCTGGTGAGGGTGTCAATGAAGCTGCCACCGGTTGAAGGGTAATTAGGCATGGTAAAACTCAGCATATGATCGGCAATCCGCCTGATCAGGCTGAGTCCACCACAAAGCCTACCAGAGGTGGTCATCTCCGACCGTTCCCCATCGTGGAGGCTCCTTACCGAAGCACTGAAAGGCTTTGCCTTAGTTACGATGGGAGCTCGTTGGAAGACTGTTGTTGGAGGCACGACGTTAACGCAATCGGAGATATCAATCAAGATGCCATGCACGATCATCCATAGCTTAACCCGCCACCACCTATTGGTGGAAATGGTGTGAGCACTCAAGCACCAAATGGCGGAGGTAATCGAACTGATGGACGTCGATCAATTAATTCACATGTTTCTACCCCATAACGCATGATGGGTCGGACAGGACAAACAAGAATGTCGGAGGAGAATTCGAGTCATCGAACACCCACTGCTAGCGGAAATCCTCTAAACCTTCAGTAACAATTCAAAACCTGCAACGAATTCGTGACATTATGAACAACCCAGATCTTGCTTTGGCAGAGGCTCTAGTTTATGTTCAACTTGCAGGACAGGTATCGGAGATCCTCCAACAAACTATACAACATACAAAAATGTACAGGGAATGAAGGAACGTGCTAATTACTTACATGCATTTAACCGAACACCTTGTGTGTATTAACAAAACAGCATCCTTTGCTTAAAACCTACGCACCAAACTGTCCAAACTTCACAACAACAATATAATTGCGAGTATCAACTCACTATAACATCAATAACAGTGGTGACAGCCCTCCTATCGGAATCGGACCGTCCAGATCTTCCGACTGCCATTCAACGTTGGTGCTGTGATTTTTATTAGAGGTTTCCGGTTGCAACACAACGTTGTCTTTTAAACTCTATATCTTTGGAGAATTTTTATGAGTTTCGTCTTCGTACTACTGTTGCACCCGTTACAGCTATAGGGGTGAGATTTTGGGAAATTAGGATTTAAAACCAACCCATCTAATAGTGGTGACTGGCTGTATACACTGAAGTACAGCTATTCTTTCTATAATTTGAAGGATACATACATGTACAACTACAATCACCAACTGAGGGACGCTTCTTTACCCGCACACAACACAGTTTTGGCAAGGATATTGCTATGGGCCCGGCGTCGCCTCCGCACCCGGCCTCCTCTGCCGCGTCCTGGTTGCACCCGTTGCCCTGCACCCTGGCCTCCCCATGCCCGGCCGCCTCAGCCATGCCCCCGCTGCCACGCACACCCTGACCCTCTGCTCCCCGGTCTCCTCCGCCGCCCCGCAACCCCGCGACCTGGCCTTCCCATGCTCGACTGCCCCCGCCGCCCAGCGCTCTGGCCTCCCCGCGCCTTGGCCTCCTTGAGCCCGACCGCCTGTCGTGCCCCACAGACTGCGTGCCTCTGCCTCCCGAGCCTTGGCCTCCTCGAGCCCGACTGCCTTCATCGCGCCCTGGCCTCCTCGCGCCCAGTAGCCCCGCCGCCCCTATTGCAGGCATCTCTCAAATTTGTTGCAGCTCTGCTTTCCAAATGTTGGGGCAAGTGTTTGTGTATATTGAACGGTACTTTTGAAATGTAGATATGTTTTTTTTTGTTGCAAGCTTCTCTAATTTTGTTGCAGCCCATTTGCTCAATCGTTGTACCAATTGTTGCAGCAGTTAAGTTTTTGTTGCGGCTACAATTTATTTTTGTTGCGCCTAGCACATGACCATGTTGTGCTTGTGAAATCAAAATGTTTCATAAGTAAGTTTTAATTATGTTATATCTTTTTCTGCCAAATCATGATTTCGTTTTGCTTCTCTTGGTCAATCCACTCGACTCTTTTCTCTGCCCCCAGCCTCTCACTTTGTTACGTTCCTCCTCTATACCCTCGTTTGAATAAAAACACCCGATCGGTTTGCGTATTTGTTGCATGTATATAATTTTTTTTCTTGTAAACATTGTGCCATATATTACGTGGGAGCATACAATGGGAAGCGCTGGTTGCGCCCGGCAATCCTACTAACATTAGCATATAGGCATACACCTAATCATGAACAAGATTCCCTCAACAAAAAGAAGATTTGGAAAGTTAGTTACAGACTTACACGACGATGCATAATACAATGTATACGGTCGTGATTACAGGATGATAGAGACTGCAGAACGTTTTCAAATTAGCGAGGAACCGTTCCTTCCCAAGCCGAGGTCCCTGACTAATCACAGCTAATTTTTCAGGAAGTCATCCACTTTGGCGTTCACCGATCTCGACAGAAACTTCATGCAAATCGGCGGCTTCACCTTGGCAAGGGCAAGGATAGACTGCGGCAAGGTCCAAATGCCATCGCCGCAGATCAGTCCTGAGGCAACCGCAGGCCCAAACGCGTCTGCCTTGGCCTTGTTCACCATCCCCCACACGAAGAGGATCACGCTGCCGATGAACATGTCGATCGCGAAGTACGACCCGATGTAGAACGGTATCGCCATCGCCATCGGGAGCGGGATGAACCTCGCGACCTTGTTTGGCGCCAAGTCCCTGACCAGGTTGATGGCGATCGCCGCGGCGAAGAATATGTAGCAGAGGGTGAGGCAGTTCTTCGGAAGCGAGGAGAAGCCGTCGACGCCGAGTATGGCCATGTTCCGGTACACGATGGCGTAAGGCGCCGGGTATTCGGTGCCACTTATGCCGATGTCAGTGAAAGCCTTGTAGAACAGCCAGAAGACGCAGGGCGCGATGACGCAGCCCATCGCGGTGCCTATCACCTGGCTGATGAACATTGACCTGGGCGATGCCAAAGTCAGATAGCCAGTCTTGAAGTCTTGCATCAGGTCGGCGGCCGTCGATACGATGCTCATCATCACGCCGCAGGCAGCAAGTCCGACCAGCACGCCACCTTGTGAAGCACCAGCCCATGCACCGAAGATAAAGATCGCAAGCTTGCCATAGGTGGATGCAAGGGACCAATCGGTGAGGCCAGTTCCATAGGCGTTGCAGAAGGCCAGCACAGGCGCAAAGATGTATGCAACCAGAATGTAGTACCACTTGAGCTGTGGGAAGATCTGGGGAAGGGTACCGATCGATATAGCAGCAACAGCAACATATCCTCCATATGCAACTGATTTGGGAATCTGATCCTTCAGGAAGAGTTCAGTGCGACGTTCGTCGTCGAAGGCGGCAGCTTCACTGGTGACCATGGGGCTGCCATTGTTTGAAACTGGAAGGGTGCTGTTTTTCTTGATCATGGATACAAAGGCAGGAGTTGTGCGAATCAGCGCCTTCACGAAGTTGTACAGGCCATCCCCAAGAATCAAGGCGATGGATATGAACACCTGCAATAGTTAGGAGCACCAGCTTAGCTGCTTAGTTGCAACTTGCAAGTGGTAGCACCAATTAGCAAGAGAAGGAAAAAGAAGAAAAAAGATGGCGAATTGTGTCAATATTTACCCTGTAACCTTGCAGTCCATGGGGATTGCTTTCTGAGATAGTGGCGGGGTACCAACTCCCTTTCTTCTTGCTTATCAGGGGCCACATTATTCCCCATGAGAGGATGCCTCCCAATAGAAGAGATACGTTCACAATGTGCGGGCAGATCATCCCAACTCCAACATAGGTAGGAGAGAAATCGAAGTAAAACCTATAAAATGAAGTGTGAAGTTCAATACGGAGATCCATTACAGTGTTGTAACCAAATAGATTCAGAATGCTTCAGGCTATTTTCAGATATTCACAAATGTTCAGTGGCATATAAGGAATTAATCTATGTTATTATTCAGACAATGATGAAGGCATGATCTAACTTGTTGTTAAAAGCTTGAAGTCCTAATGTAGGGAAGTTCTGGAATCCACAATTTTCTCCAGCAGTGTAGAACCACTGAAAAAAGCCCCAAAGGAAGCTAAACAAGAAGAACTTGCCCAGTGTCTTTACTTGCTTCCTGAAATATACAACTATGCCGTCAGTAACGTTGCTCCGTATGTACCATTCTAGTAACTGGCACTAACTAGAAGAATACTAGCAAGTAGCAACAGTCAGATCATTTACTTTGCGAGCTTTGCGCCCTCTGGCGTGTGGAAACCATTAATAAGATAAGCAGTTGCTGTGCCACTTGGATAGGTCAGCTTGTAGTCGACAATCATAATCTGAATCGGCAATTCAGTTGATGATTAGTTGGTATACAGTGATGCTGTAAGAATGTTAACTGCAGAAACAAGTTGACCATTTACTTTTCTCAGAGGCACAAGAGCAAATAGCCCAATAAAACTGACGAGGAAGAGAAACCCTATCATCCACCCGATGTGGGGATTCTTGATATTCTGAGCATCATTAGCCTCTGTTGCTTGCTTAGCAATCGTTTCACTCATGCCGAACAAGTAAGTGCCAAACCCACCTATTCAGTTGGAATGAAATAGTACAATAATTAGCACATTTCTTGTTTTACACAGAGGCAAGAATAGGACTATATCACTACATGAGGTAGTGAAAGATGATCAAAGTATGATGACGCAATTCAGGTTAAGACAAGCAGTGCATCCCAGTCCAACTTGTAACAAGAAAAGATTACACTTGTTATTTGAAATTCATTAAGATACCAAGGAAGCTAATATATCCTTTAACTCTAGGGGATGTGGCAGTGGTTGATCGTCGATCATCTGTGGGTAGGCTACAGTCGTGGCGGCAGGCAGATCGTGGCTTACCATCCCAGGAGATTTAGGGGCCGGAGGTTGAAGATGGAGTTCGATTTTCGAATTTCGAACCAAAGTCCAAACCAAGATCTTCGGCCATTGACTGTAACGGATCAGTGCCGTTAGTTTCGGTTCTGTGTGGGTTCGGCCAAAGATCTTCGGCCATTGACCGCCTTGGATCAGTGCCGTCTGTTTCGGTTCCATGCGGGCCCGGCCAAAGGCCCTTCCGGTTCACGTCTGCGCTGGGTCGGTTATTCGCTCACATAGGTCATCTTCCTCGGCTCACGAGGGTTTCAGGTGGTGTGTCTCCCGTGAAGGCGGCGACACCGTTTTCTCTTCTTCGGCCATCCTACGCCGACGTGGTGCGCAGAGGGATGGAGACTGGGGCTAACCAAGGGGGAGGAGGCACTGGTCATGGAGGAGGTCCGTATGGAGGTCGACGTTCTGGCATTCAGGGAGGTTTTGGTGGCGATAGTTTCGGCTTCAATGGTGCCGGTGGTTCTTTCAACAACAGAGGCGGTGGTAATAATGGTGGCAGTGCCTTCGGTTACAATCAAGGCGGGTTTGGGAATTATTCCTAGGGTTACAGCGGAGGTGATGGCTTCGGTTACAATCAAGGCGGAGGTGATGGCTTTGGAGGCGGGGACAGCTATGGTGGTCATTCAGGGTCTTTAGCCGGGCAAGGTTTCAACCCTGGGTACGACGGTTTCGGACCTGGACACAGCGGCGGTCGTCGAGGCTTCCCCCGCGGCCGTGGGCAACGGCCAACGAGGCTTCGCTCCTAGACGAGGCGGTGGTGCACGGTACTAGGGCCGGGGCCAGCAGTACGTCGGCTTTGTGAACCAAGGCTTCCCACCGAATGTGGTAGTGCCGTCTCTTGCTGCTGCTGCTACTGCTTCAGGTTGGCCGCCAGGATCCATGCAGGCGCCTGTTGTAGCTTCGGCCATGCTAGCAGGGTAGGTGCCCTCTCTTCAGGATACACCAGCAGGTCCGGCTCAAGGGCACGAATCACGAACACCGCCACTTTGCAAGTCGAGCGCAAGGTCATCTTCGACCCAAGAGTCTGCGACAATGGCTCGAGCAAAGACAACCGCCCCGCCAACATCCTTGGCGAATTCAACTCCTCAAGCCGTTTTGGTGACTGTAGGGAAGGTTGCTATGGTAGGAGATAAGGCTCCCGAGGTTGCATCCAAGGCAAAGATTCAGGAGGCACCACAGAAGTCTACAAAAGCTCCAGTGGTTCGTCGGCTAGGCTTGCTCCCTAGGAATGCGGCAATTCAAGGTGAAACTGAGGGTGGATCATCAAAGGCCAATGCAAAGAAGAAGTTTTGTTGGCGTTGTGCAACTAAAGGTCATGCCACTTCTTCATGTAAGGCGGTGTTATGTTGTGATATTTGTGATGTTGATGAGCATGTAGCTTATAAGTGTCCCGTTTAAAGACCCTCACCCAGTGGCACACTCGGTGGGATATGCAGCGGAAGAGCTTGGTTTCTACCATATTCCGTACGCTCCCTTATCGGATGAGTCATCGGATCAGTCGATTGCTTTGGTCAAAGTAGTTGGGGGCTCTATCTCAGTTGATCAGCTGACGGGTCACCTACACAAACTAGTACCAGGAGATTGGGTTTGGGTGGTGGAAGAATTGGACAATAACTCATATGTAGTCCCTTTCCCATCCTAAGCTGACGTACAATGGCTTATGGTGGTGCGGTGATTAAAGATCTTGGTGTGTAGTTGACATTTGAAGAATATAAGGATGTCCAGTGTGGTATGCCTATGCCAAAAGTTTGGGTGCGAGTTAAATGTCTTCCTAAAAAGTTGCGTAAGTACCAAATTCTATGGGCGATAGGCTCTATGTTTGGGGCTACACAGAAGGTGGATATGAAGACTACAAAGCGCAGTACCTTTGGCCGTTTCTTTGTCGCTGTTCTTAATCCGGACTTAATTCCGAACCAGATGGATGTGGTTATTGGTGATTGTTATTTTGAGCTGAAGTTCGTAGTGGAGCAAAACACTATGGTTAATGTTCCAGTTCAGATGGATACGGATGACAATGGTCATGAGGATGATGGCAATGATCAAGACCAGAACCCGGGGAATAATTTCAGAGATTACAAGAGAGCCAAGAATGGGGAGGAAGCTAAGGGAAAAGATGCTTCTTCTAAAGATTCGGCCTCTGGTGGTCAGGTGGTTCAGGGATAGGATTTGTCGTCGGCACAGGAGGGCATGGTGTTGCACTCCATAATTCATAATATGGTGGAAAAAATCCTGGACTTAGGGGTTGATAAGCTGCTAATGGAAGGTGCAGATGGGGTTTTGGCGGAAGAGGAGGATGGTGTTGTGGTTGAAGATGTTCAATTGGATGAGGAGGTCCAAAAGGAGGCGCTGGAGGTGGAGTGCTCTTTTCCTAATGATTCTGTGTTGCAGGAAATAACAGGTACGAATGCATCTCCAAGCGTGGAGGTAACTGCAGGGTTGGTGATTACCCAAGGGGAGTCACAGGCTATGGGCCTCGAAGGGGAGCAGGGTCCATATGCGAGTGGGGGCGAGCTGCACGCCTCGCCCACCGATAGGCCGCCACATGGGCCACATTGCTAACCAAAGGGAGTAGTGGTGGCCCATGTGCTTGAGGCGGTAGCACAACAGCCCGCTCATGGGTGTGCTGTTCTTCAGCTGGCAAAGGAGGCCCATAATTCGGCCTGCCTCCTAGCTCTATCTGGTGAGGTTTCGGAGGGGGCTGCAGTCCCAGATGTTGGGCCGGACGATTGTGTAGCTAGGTTGGAGCCAGGGCGTCCAAGATCCAATGCAGGCCAATAGTCTCATAGGGGACAATCCGTTCCCATTAGTCCTGCTGGCCGTGGGCCGGGTGCAACTCCGGCTAGACGCAGTAAGCGTCGGGTTGACTCGGTGGATGAAGACTCGGTGAGCGTGCCGCCTACCGTAGCTGCCGCGTGTCTGGAATTCAAAGGATGGTACGAACTTTTATTCCATACTTTCTTTCTCTAATAAGCGATAACTGATAATATTGAAAACATTGGGGTGTTAATGAGCAACCATGTCGATGATTCAGTAGCGCTTATTAAGAAGGTAGAAATAGATAGATTTGTATTAACACCAAATAATAAAGATGTGTCTTCTACAGTAGATAAAGAGATTGAGTCTGAAGTTGAGGATAATGACATTGATAACTTAACTATTGGTCACTTATGTGGTGGCTTGACGGAGGAAGTTATGGATGACGTTATGGAGGGACAGAGCGGTTCCCCTCATACAGCTCATAGAAAAAATGAAAAAAAATAAATAAGAAGGTAGGCAAACAGTCTCTTGGGAGGCTTGCATCCAAAAAACAAATTTTATTCTAAATGAAAGGAGTTTTTTTGGAATAGCAGAGGTCATCGAGACTTGGCTAAGTATAGGTTTTTATCTGAAATTTCTAAAGAAGAGAGTTTAGATTTTGTTGCTTTGCTTGAAACTCGTAGGAAGCATTTCTCAGATATTTGCCTTGATTCTTTTTGTGGTGGTAGACAATTCTTTTGGCATTGGTCGGAGCCTCATGGTCGTTCAGGAGGTATTTTGCTAGGTATTAATTTAGATGTTTTTGATATAGGGAGTGTGGTAGAAGGGGAATTTTATATCAAGTTTACACTAAGGAATAAAGACGATGGTTTTTGATGGGTTTTGGTTGCCGTCTATGGTGCTGCGCAGCTAGAATACAAGGAGAGCTTTTTGTTTGAATTGGTTCATTCTTGTAGTATGGAACAATTACCTCTTCTCGTTGGTGGTGATTTTAATATCATTAGGAGTCCGAAAGAAAAGAATAACGATAAGTTTGATAACCGATACCCTTTCTTATTCAATGCCATTATTAATGGTTTGAATTTCAGAGAGTTAGATTTAACGGGTCGTCAATTCACTTGGGCAAATTCAAATGTTATTCCTACTTTCTAAAAACTTGATCGTATTTTGATGAGTACTGAGTAGGAACAAAATTTCCTTTGTCTACAGTGCAAGCTCTATCTAGAGACATTTCAGATCATACACCGTTGTTACTTAGTACGGGTGAGAGCTCTCATTGTAGAAACCAACCATTGTTCAGATTTGAATTAAGTTGGCTTACAATTGAGGGTTTTTACGACATGGTGGCTAGTGTATGGAGAAATGAAACCAGTGGAGATTCGTCTTTAGAAATATGGCAGGCTAAGATTAGGAGGCTTAGGCAATATCTGAGAGGTTGGGCGAAGGATTATTTAGGTGCTTTTAGGAAAGAGAAGAAAGAGTTGTTATCTTTGTTAGATGACTTATATAAAAAAGCGGAGATTTAGCCTTTACAACCTCATCAATTAGATTTAAGGCATCATCTTAAAGACCGGCTGACTAAGTTGCTAAGGGAAGAGGAGATTAAATGGCTCCAATGTTGCAAAACAACTAAGCTGCTCCAGGGTGATGATAACACTAATTTTTTTCATTTGGTTGCTAATGGGAGACATCGTAAGACACGTATTTTTAAATTGGAACAAGAGGATGGGGTGATAGAAGGTAATAACAACCTTAAAAGATATATCACTAAATATTATAAAGGTCTTTTTGGGTCACTGAAGGAGAATCATTTTTCAATGGATGAATCTCGTCGGGAAGATATTCCTCAAGTTTCTAATGCTGAAAATGAGTTGTTAACAGCATGTTTCTCAGAAAAGGAGGTGAAAGAGGCGATCTTTCAAATGGAATTAAACAAATCATCTGGTCCTGATGGTTTCCCAGCTGAGTTCTTCCAGACTTTCTGGGAAATCATTAAAAAGGACCTAATGAGTTTGTTTAATGATTTCCATAATAAGAGATTGTCTCTTTTCAATCTAAATTTTGGGATCATTACTTTACTACCTAAAAAATTTGATGCTATTCAAATTCAACAGTATAGGCCTATTTGTTTGTTAAATGTGAGTTTTAAGGTCTTCACTAAAGTTCTTACTTACAGATTATCTGTAGTAGCTCAAAATGTGATCAGACCGACTCAAATTGCTTTTATGCTAGGACGCTATATTATGGAGGGGGTCGTTGTTTTACATGAATCGATTTACGAGATGCATAGGAATAAGGTAGATGGGGTAATTTTAAAGTTGGATTTTGAGAAGGCGTATGATAAGGTGAAATGGTCCTTTTTACAGCAGACACTTAGGATGAAAGGTTTTTCTCTGTTGCGGTGTGCTTGGATAGTGTAACGTCCCAAAATTTGGGTTTTCAAAAATCTTTTAAGTAGTTTAGGTCCCTGGAAAATTTCACCAATTTTATTGGAATTAATAAAGCTTAACCGAGAATTTTCTAAATTAAAAATATTTAATTTGACTAATCTAAACATCAATTAAATAAAACCTGTGTTATTTGGCTTCCTTGTGTTCCAAGGAATTTTCGGTATTTTCGAGATTTTTCTCGATTTATTTGCTATTTATTTGACCTCTTTGAATTTCCATCAATTTCTTAAATCGTAAATTCAATAATTATTCCATTATTTTGTGGGCCGAATTGATCGCCCACTTTCTTCTCTCTCTCTTCCTGCCCGTCTCCACTTCAACTCGCCCGGCGCCCGCTTGCTTTGGCCAAATTTCTGATTTCAAACAAGACAAACCCTAAGCCACCCGGCCCACTTGCGTACCGAAGCCGCCTCCTCTTTCCTTCGCACGACGCTAGGACAAGCTTAGCGCCACCGCCTTCACACGCCCGCAACCGCCGCTTTTCTTTTCGCTACCGCTTCTCCGCTGACCTAGCCGCCAACCGCCTCGCCAGCATCGCCGCTCGCTTCAGGTCATAGGCGACGCGGTTTTCACGGCCGCCATCGCTTTTGGCGTTCGGATCGACCCGCCCCGAGATCAGATAAAGGCGCCGCCGGGTGCCTCCGCTTGCTTGAGATCGCCGCTTCAAGCCTTTAGCGCCGCTAAGGAGCCGCCACGCCGCCGCTTCGGTTATCTTTCGATTCGGCGCGCGTCCACCTCGCCGAGCCGCCTCGTCCGCGCCGCCCGAGCGGTTCGCCCACCGACTCCGCCGCCATCTACGCCTTAGCTCGCCCGCCAGGAGACCTCCTTGCGCCGCCATCGGGCGCTTTCATCCTCGGCCGGCGCCAGGCCCCATCTTCGCTGTTCTCCGTCGCCACGCCGCCACACGCGGCTGCCGCTTCCCTTCTCTCGCGGCGGCGCCCACCCACCAACGCCCCGAGCCGAAGTTCACTCAACCGCCTCATCGTTTCGACAACGGCGCTTGCCGTGATTCAAGATCGCCACCCTCGGTAAGCACCGAGTAAATTCCGTCCGCCACACCTCCCTATGATCCTCATTGTTGTTTCCCACTCTTAATCCTCCTTTTCAAACACCGGCTCCGCCGCCATGCTCGCTAAGTCCCGCCACTGCTCGTCTCGACGCCGGTGAGATTCGAGCGCCTGCCAAGCCGACGCCCCACAAAGACCGTGGCAAGGCCGCCATCCCGCTTTTGCCTCGCTGAGTCCAACTGCCACCGCTCGTCAGCCGATGGGATTCACCCGAGCAGAAAGCGCACCGTGAATGCCGCTTCCGCTCTCCCTTACGTGTGGGCCCTACACCTCTCTCTTATTCTCTCAGAGCTCGTTTATTTCTGTCGGGCATTGTTGCTGCTCATACCTCGTATATCTCTGTGATTCTAATCACCGCTATATGCCATGCGAGCTATACATCTAATTCACCTAGCCGCCACCTCCCCGTGTCCCTCGCTCATGTATGTATGTGTACGTATGTGTTCCAAAGACGGAGATGTGTTCTTGCTCATTATTTCTAACCAATGCATGTAGTATTTTCCTAATACATGCTCTCTGTTAATTCTCTAATTCTAGCTTGTCATCTCCTCACAATATGCCAATGCCATGCGCCATGTACAGGCCCATCACCTCTATTGT
Organism: Phyllostachys edulis; assembly: GCA_036346405.1. Lineage (NCBI taxonomy): Eukaryota > Viridiplantae > Streptophyta > Magnoliopsida > Poales > Poaceae > Phyllostachys > Phyllostachys edulis. The sequence continues at coordinate 52,569,841 of CM070552.1, read as the reverse complement.
TTGACGTTATGCGTTGAGCACATTAGCGTAAGCACATTGCTCTCTCGTCCTCCTTCTCTGCCTATTGAGCTGGTTCCGCACGTTAGGTCCGAATCCGACCATGCCGTGTCTTTGCTCAATGCCATGCCACGCCTCTTGCCTCGCTCGCTGCCACCTCATGGCCGCATGATTATTCCATCCTCGTGGCCACGCTTCTCCTTACATCCTATGTGGCATCCTCGCTGCCGATTCCGCACGCCACATAGCCGCCACCTTGCGCCACCTAAGCCGCTCAAGGTTCACTCATAACCCTAACCCTAAGAGCCAAACCGTGGACTCAATCCACGGTGAACTCGCTTATGCATTGTGGACCCCATTCGTCACCAAGCATCTCAAACCCTAGAATTAAACCTAACCATAAGCCATACCCGTAGACTTGGCTCACTATGAGCCGAGTCATTTACTCGTGGTCCCCACCATGTCGACCCTATTCTCGTGAACTCGCCACCATGCACCAAACCCTAGCTCGTGGATTTGGTCTATGGACCAATAGCCCACCGCCATCCTCTTGTTCCTTTTCAAAATTAATCCGATTTCAAATTCAATTATATATACCCAATTGGTTCCACATGTCATCCACCACCTTTGTTCTTCTTTCACTTACCAAATGACCCCACTCGTAAGTCTCCAATTCAATTTATTTTAGTTTGTCCGAAGGAATATTCTTTGAATATTCTTTTTCTATCAATTTCATCATTTCATGTGATCTTTCGAGCTCACATCATTTGCATCCGAACTCCGATTGAGTCCATTCAAATTCCTAAATTCATCTCAATTCTTTATCTACCTTTCAGCACCATTTAATTTCAGTTTGGAGTTTATTTGATTTGTCTTTTGTCTTTGGTTTGTTTTATGGTGCTCTCTCGTTAGACGTCAAGTCCCTGAGTCGTCCAAGGAGTCAAGTTCAAGGAATTTGAAGATGGAAGTTAATTCAAGATCGCTATTGCTCTAGCAAGGCAAGTTGTACCTTTGATCATATTGAATCCCGCCAAAGGTTACTTTTATTCAAATTATTGCATTTACTTTAAGTATTTATTTAAATGCTTTTGGGTGTAGCTATTATCCCATTTGTTATAACCTCCTTGCCTATTTGATATGTCATAATCTTTTGTCACCCTAGCTTGGTTATTTAATAGTTGGTAATATTGTAGCACCAACGGGGTTGGTTAGTACGAGTAGATTGCTTAGCCATGCCACTTAATCATTTACTCATGTGAGACTGCAATTATTAATCTGACTAAGTGATTATGCAATCTTATAATAATCTGTGTGTACTATGTGTCTTTGTGGCATGTGTTGCACTTAAATCAACTGGGTGGTAAAAAGGATTTGGACTGAGGCAAGTGGTGGATACTGTGTGAAATGGTGGATCGTGTGATCTGTGGGACAATAATCAGGTGATCTGTGTGAATAATAATCTGTGGCTATGTGGTTTAGTTGGCATGTGGAAGTCTTGCCTTGGTCAATTAAGGACCTCACCATGTGCGCCATTGAATCGGGCCTTAACCGCATAAACCACATGTCCGGTATGGGACGGACCGCTAATTAATTAGCGATGTTTTGATTCAGCCTGCTTTGGCTGACAATTCGGGCGCAAGAGGGGCCAGCGGCGAAACCTTAGCGAGCGTAATCGGGTCAAAGCAGACTTTGTAAAGGCCTTGTCACGCGTTTCTAGATCGCTACCTAAGGTAGTGAGCAAGTGGTATCGACGGATGCCAAACAAACTAGAGAATTCGTGGTCTTGTGGGTAAAGCCGCATAACCTCTCGCAGAGTGTAAAACTATTCAATAGCCGTGTCCGCGTTATGGACGTGTTTCGGGATTTCACACTAGGGGTAGATCTTCATAAAACCGTGTGGGAAGGGAGTCAGGTGATCTAAATCATATGGCTATGTGAATAACTGCTTAGGGTGTGTGTGTCTTTGTGAAATCAAATTGTTAAATTATGATTATCTATTTGTTTTACTTGGTTTTCAATCTATTATTTGTATTCAATTGCAAATGTTGCATCTTCGCAAAATAACCACGTAATGCCATTCCTTGAATAAGCCCGCATCTATAAATTGCATTTACGTGGTATGACTTATGCAGTACGGTGTGTACTCACGCTTGCTTTGATGAATCAAGCGAATCGAAAGAATCGCCACCAACAAGGTCTACTTCAAGGATCGTGGAGAACTAGGTCACAAGACCTCACCGATTGCTCGTGGGCATATGGATGGGTTTCACCGAGTTATCCTGCTTGCTCACCGCAGCCTTCATTGAGCTTTTTGCCTTCTAAGGCATTAATTGTAAGCTTTGACCTTAAGGTCTTTACTCGATGTTTATTGTTATTTGCCTATTTATTAGTTATCTTTGTATATGGAATTGATATTTCACTGATGTTGTCACTGTGTGCACTAGCGTGATCCTGGACTAGTGCAGTATACACAGAGGGTCCGTAATTATATTTTGGGTCCCGACAGAGGTGGTATCAGAGCCATATCGACTGTAGGTCGTGACCTTAGTTAGAATGGCCGCTTTTAAGGAAAACTTCAAAACTTATTTTACAAATGGAAAATCTTAATGATGTTCTATTCTCATCTTGTCTAGCTTCTATACTCATCCATTCTATTCATTTCTCATCTATACTCTACCTCACCGCTTTGAGTATCAAATCGACTCGCTTCCTCATAACTTCTATAGTTGTCGTTACTCAATGTCTCGATGGATACCCAACAGCTTGTTTTCAACAACTCTTGAAGACCATGCAACCAACAACGACGATCGACATCTCCCCATGTGTTTAAGACAAGTTCGTCAGAAGAATTGAAGACCGTAAAGTTGTTCGCTGTCCCATCCTTCTCCAAGCTTCACCGCAAGGATCGCAAGCAGTCAACGTTTGATGAAGACCGTGACCAGTCCGAGTTTTCTTCAGACCAGCCATATAGGATAAATCAGTGTTGGTTCCTCCCGTGTGTTGAGCCAAGCCATCCAGTTAAGTTAGAGCTTAATCGACTAGACGATTAGATTTTTGATTTCTTTGGTCTGTGTTGTTTGCTTGTAAGTTTTGTGCTTCTTAATAGCTCTCCGGCTATTTGTGTGTTCCTTGGTGTTCCGTGGGTTAAACCTACTCCCCTAAGTAGATTGTCTTCCCTTATGCTTTTCCCTCTCATCTATTAGCCCTGGTCAACAAGAAGATGAAGAGTCTCAATGAAGCCAACCTTGCCAAGAACTTGAGATACCAGGCTACCAGATCTTCTCAATCCCAAAGGACAATTGTCGCATCAGAGCGCATTTATAACCGTAACTATCTCCAGTGCTAGTAGTGTCACATCGTAATTCGAGCCGCCTTGCCACCTGTAATCGCTAATGCCAACGACGATGCAACCGCTTAAGAGTGGCCTCTCATAATGATGCACGCCATGCCATCCCAAAGGCACGCCTCGCAAGTTTGTGAAGTTCATGATGATCGAACCGCCATTTTGAAGGATCAACAGACTCAAGGATGCGTAATCCGGATTCGCACCATAGAGCAAATTTCGAGCCACAATCGAGCATTAGCAAAAGAATGCAACCCATTGTTAGTACAAGAATGGTCATTGAAGAATCACAAAGCAAAATGTTGACCTTGGCAACCCACCTCAAAAGAGAAGCAAGCGGTGTCATCGAGGTTGTTACGAGCGGGTAAGTAAGACCATTATGCCAAGCAATGCCCGCAGTTTACAAGCTTCAACCTTCATGAAGGATAATCGCTCGCCATAGTCTCGTAGAAAAGTCACAAGGATCGACCCGTATGATACAGCTTGTTATGAAAAGGTCACTACATCACCAAGGTCCTCAAAAGAATCACCACTCACCGAGACGCTAGAATGCCGTAGGAATTACATCGAGATGAACTATGACAAAAGTCGTTAAAAAGAGTTTGTAGAAATGATAGAGCGATCGAGGATTCCTCGATATAGGCAGGTCAAATCAAGTTCTTCCGCTTTGTCAAGCACCAATGTGAGTCATTATGATGATTATTAGCACAAGTTGTGCGAGAATTTCATCTACCCAAGAGCTAATCTTCAGACCTCGAGTCACTTTGTTTGAGTTTTGAGTAAGAATTTCAGCTTTTCTCCGTAATCACCTGTGAACAAGACAAGATTTCGTTGAAGATCAAGAAAGGCCTATTTCAAGATAGCCAAGACCCTCCTCATTGTAAAAGAGAAAGTTCGCCAGATCATCGGTTAACCGAGTCAAGTGAGAATTTCGAAGAGATCAATCACAATTTCAAGTGTTCGATGACAGATACTAGAAAGAACCTTGATAGCCTTTATCACGAAATGTCCAAGAATTCGTGTGTAAGAAGTTTATGCGGCACCTTGCGCCTAAAGTTTTAAGCAAAGGAATTATCCTAGTTGTACTTCAAAGTTTGCTTTTGTGGAGCAATAAAGAATGGTTTTATTGGATTGAGAACCATGAGGTTGAAACTGCCTTCGTGACAGATCAATATAGTGGCGATGCTTTGAATCAAAAGAGCTACCTCAAGAATCTATGTATCACCGTAAAGTTACCTGTGAAGATTAGAAGTTGAGTCTTGAGTCAGTGCAAGAGGATATTTGTTGAACCCTAGAGTACAAACCGATGCTAGAAAATTAGGCTTGACCAGGCAGTTTTGTCAAAGAAATCTGCTGTTCATTCCTACTAATATCACTGAGTTTGGAGACCGTCTAGCAGAGTGGTATACAACAGAGGTTGTATGCGACAGAGATGGTATTCACCGAAATGGGTATAGTGCTAGATCGACAGAGGTGATCCATTTGCACGATGTGTCAGAAAAGTTAGTGTCGGACTGAGGATCCCAGTTTACCTTGTGTCAGTGATAGAGTGCCTATGAAGCCTTGGATGCTCATTTCGCTTAGTATCAGGTACCGCCGAACCACCGACAAAGTTGAAACAGATTAATGAGTGTGCCTTAACTCATAGTACCAGGTCAAGCAAGTAAGTGTCTGTGTAGAGTTTCCGCACTGCATTAGATGTCACCAGCCACAGCTTGTTACTATCGGTTCGCAGAGTTTTGACCGTAAGTCATTACTCACCTAAGGGCGATCGATCACGAAGGTGCGGATTTTTGCATTAATCACGGGTAGAAGACCAAGAGTCTTTAATCCTAAATGGATTGTCAGTAGCTTAGTCCAAGCAGAAAAACTACGCGGATTATACAGATTATCACCCTCGCAGCCCAAGTTTATCGTCAGATACCGCTGAAGGTCCGTGTTAAGGATTGTATGACGAGGTGACAAAGAGGTGTCACTGCTCAGATTTCAAGCTCAAGAAGAGTTTGTCAACCAAAGTTACCAACAAGAGAAGATCTCCTCAACTCCGTAAGTGTCATGAAAGCACCGATCAAGCAACCCGTCGAAGCAATCGAGTTTCAAGAAGCCTTCCGCCAAGAGCCAATTTGGCAAATTTCCATTGAAGAAGAAGCAAGGCGATGCCTCGCAAGTGTTCAGAAGAGCAGCTCACAAAATCAAAGCCGCTTGAAAGCCGTAAGAGAACCCAAGGATGAGTTCGTTAACCTATTCTATAGCTAGCATGAACCTCGGGACGAGATTCCTTTAAGGGGAGGTTTGTAACGTCCCAAAATTTGGGTTTTCAAAAATCTTTTAAGTAGTTTAGGTCCTCGAAAATTTCACCAATTTTATTGGAATTAATAAAGCTTAACCGAGAATTTTCTAAATTAAAAATATTTAATTTGACTAATCTAAACATCAATTAAATAAAAACCTGTGTTATTTGGCTTCCTTGTGTTCCAAGGAATTTTCTCGTATTTTCTCGAGATTTTTCTCGATTTATTTGCTATTTATTTGACCTCTTTGAATTTCCATCAATTTCTTAAATCGAAATTCAATAATTATTCCATTATTTTGTGGGCCGAATTGATCGCCCACTTCTTCTCTCTCTTCCTGCCCGCTTCCACTTCAACTCGCCCATTCGCCTTGCTTTTGGCCAAATTTCACATTTCTCAAACAAGACAAACCCTAAGCCACCCTATTTCCACTTGTACCGAGCCGCCTCCTCTTTCCTTCGCAGACGCTGCGAGGACAAGTTAGCGCCACCGCCTTCACACGCCCGCAACCGCCGCCGCTTTTCGGTGCCGCTTCGCCTCCGCTGACCTAGCCGCCAACCGCCCGCCAGAACCGCTGCTGCCTTCATCAAGGCGACGCGGGTTCACACGGCCGCCATCGCTTTTTGGCGTTCGGATCGACCCGCCCCGAGATCAGATAAAAGGCGCCGCCGGTGCCTCCGCTTGCTTGAGATCGCCGCCTCCAAGCCCTAGCGCCGCTAAGGAGCCGCCACGCCGCCGCCTCGGCCATCTTTTTCGACTCGGCCAAGGCCCACCTTGCCGAGCCGCTTCGGTCCGCGCCCGAGCCGAAAGGCGCCTCCGACTCCGACCGCCATCTACGCTTCTAGCTCGCCTCCGCCAGAGACCTCCTTGCGCCGCCATCGGGCGCTTTCATCCTCCGGCCGCCGCCGTGCCCCATCTTCGCTGTTTCTCCGTCGCCACGCCACACACACGGAAGCCGCCGCTTTCCTTCCGCGGCGGCGCCCACCCACCAACGCCCCCGAGCCGAAGTTCACTGAACCGCCTCATCTTTCGACAACGGCAGCGCCATTGCCGTGATTCAAGATCGCCACCCTCGGTAGCACCGAGTAAATTCCGTCCCGCCACACCTCCCTATGATCCTCATTGTTGTTTCCCACTCTTAATCCTCCTTTTCAAACACCGGCTCCGCCGCCATGCTCGCTAAGTCCCGCCACGCTCGTTTCGACGCCGGTGAGATTCGAGCGCCGCCAAGCCGACGCCCCACAAAGACCAGGCAAGGCCGCCATCCTGCTTTTGCCTCGCTGAGTCCAACTGCCACCGCTCGCCGCCGATGGGATTCACCCGAGCAGCAGCGCATCGTGAATGCCGCTTCTCCGCCTCCTTACGTGTGGGCCCTACACCTCTCTCTTATTCTCTCAGAGCTCGGTTATTTCTTGTCGGGCATTGCCGCTGCTCATACCTACGATATCTCTCGTGATTCTAATCACCGCTATATGCCATGCGAGCTATACATCTAATTCACCTCACCGCCACCTCCCCGTGTCCCTCGCTCATGTATGTATGTGTACGTATGTGTTCCAAAGACGGAGATGTGTTCTTGCCTGCCATTTCTAACCAATGCATGTAGTATTTTCCTAATACATGCTCTCTCGTTAATTCTCTAATTCTAGCTTGTCATCTCCTCAATATGCCAATGCCATGCGCCATGTACAGGCCCATCACCTCTATTGTTTGACGTTATGCGTTGAGCACATTAGCGTACACATTGCTCTCTGTCCTCCTTCTCTGCCTATTGAGCTGGTTCCGCGACGTTAGGTCCGAATCCGACCATGCCGGTGCCTTTGCTCAATGCCATGCCACGCCTCTTGCCTCGCTGGGCTTGCCACCTCATGGCCGCATGATTATTCCATCCTCGTACACGCTTCTCCTTACATCCTATGTGGCATCCTCGCTGCCGATTCCGCACGCCACATAGCCGCCACCTTGCGCCACCTAAGCCGCTCAAGGTTCACTCATAACCCTAACCCTAAGAGCCAAACCGTGGACTCAATCCACTGTGAACCCGCTTATGCATTGTGGACCCCATTCGCCGCCCAAGCATCTCAAACCCTAGAATTAAACCTAACCCTAAGCCATACCCGTAGACTTGGCTCACTATGAGCCGAGTCATTTACTCGTGGTCCCCACCATGTCGACCCTATTCGTGAACTCGCCCACCATGCACCAAACCCTAGCTCGTGGATTTGGTCTATGGACCAATAGCCCACCCGCCATCCTCTTGTTCCTTTTCAAAATTAATCCGATTTCAAATTCAATTATATATACCCAATTGGTTCCACATGTCATCCACCACCTTTTGTTCTTTTCACTTACCAAATGACCCCACTCGTAAGTCTCCAATTCAATTTATTTTAGTTTGTCCAAGGAATATTCTTTGAATATTCTTTTCTATCAATTTCATCATTTCATGTGATCTTTCAGAGCTCACATCATTTGCATCCGAACTCCGATTGAGTCCATTCAAATTCCTAAATTCATCTCAATTTTTTATCTACCTTTCAGCACCATTTAATTTCAGTTTGGAGTTTATTTGATTTGTCTTTTGTCTTTGGTTTGTTTTATGGTGCTCTCTCGTTAGACGTCAAGTCCCTGAGTCGTCCAAGGAGTCAAGTTCAAGGAATTTGAAGATGGAAGTTAATTCAAGATCGCTATTGCTCTAGCAAGGCAAGTTGTACCTTTGATCATATTGAATCCCAGCCAAAGGTTACTTTTATTCAAATTATTGCATTTACTTTAAGTATTTATTTAAATGCTTTTGGGTGTAGCTATTATCCCATTTGTTATAACCTCCTTGCCTATTTGATATGTCATAATCTTTTGTCACCCTAGCTTGGTTATTTAATAGTTGGTAATATTGTAGCACCAACGTGGGTTGGTTAGTACGAGTAGATTGCTTAGCCATGCCACTAATCATTTACTCATGTGAGACCGCAATTATTAATCGACTAAGTGATTATGCAATCTTATAATAATCTGGTGTACTATGTGTCTTTGTGGCATGTGTTGCACTTAAATCAACTGGGTGGTAAAAGGATTTGGACCGAGGCAAGTGGTGGATACTGTGAAATGGTGGATCGTGATCTGTGTGGACAATAATCAGGTGATCTGTGTGAATAATAATCTGGTGGCTATGTGGTTTAGTTGGCATGTGGAAGTCTTGCCTTGGTCAATTAAGGACCTCACCATGTGCGCCATTGAATGGCCTTAACCGCATAACCACATGTCCGGTATGGGACGGACTCGCTAATTAATTAGCGATGTTTTGATTCAGCCTGCTTTTGGTTGACAATTCGGCGCAAGAGGGGCCAGCGGCTAAACCTTAGCGAAAGCGAATCGGTCAAAGCAGACTTTGTAAAGGCCTTGTCACGCGTTTCTAGATCGCTACCTAAGGTAGCGAGCAAAGTGGTATCGACGGATGCCAAACAAACTAGAGAATTCGTGTCTTGTGGGTAAAGTCCGCATAACCTCTCGCAGAGTGTAAAACTATTCAATAGCCGTGTCCGCTGTTATGGACGTGCTCGGGATTTCACACTAGGTAGATCTTCATAAACTGTGTGGGAAGGAGCCGTGTGATCTAAATCATATGGCTATGTGAATAACTGCTTAGGTCAGGTGTGTCTTTGTGAAATCAAATTGTTAAATTATGATTATCTATTTGTTTTACTTGGTTTTCAATCTATTATTTGTATTCAATTGCAAATGTTGCATCTTCGCAAAATAACCACGTAATGCCATTCCTTGGAATAAGCCTCGCATCTATAAATTGCATTGTGGTATGACTTATGTAGTACGGTGTACTCACGCTTGCTTTTGATGAATCAAGCGTAATCGAAAGAATCGCCACCAACAAGGTCTACTTCAAGGATCGTGGAGAACTAGGTCGCAAGACCAAATTGATTGCCCGTGGGCATATGGATGGGTTTCACCGAGTTATCCTGCTTGCCCGCCGCAGCCTTCATTGAGCTTTTTGCCTTCTAAGGCATTAATTGTAAGCTTTGACCTTAAGGTCTTTACTCTGATGTTTATTGTTATTTGCCTATTTATTAGTTATCTTTGTATATGGAATTGATATTTCACTGATGTTGTCACTGTGTGCACTAGCGTGATCCTGGACTAGTGCAGTATACACAGAGGGTCCAGAATTATATTTTTGGGTCCCGACAGATAGATCAGGTAGTAACAAGAGGAAGTGTAGGTATTAAAGTCAATGATGACATCGGCCATTTTTTCCAGACTAAGAAAGGTCTCAGACAGGGAGACCCTCTATCCCCTATTTTGTTTAACATTATTGTGGATATGCTGGCCATCCTTATCCAACGGGCCAAAGATGATGGGCAATTTAAAAGAGTTATCCCTCATTTAGTTAATGACGGTTTGTCAATCTTACAATATGCCGACAATACAATTCTTTTTATGGATCATAATTTAGAACAAGCCAAGAATATGAAGCTCTTGCTATGTGTGTTTGAGCAATTGTTTAGGCTAAAAATAAATTTCCATAAGAGTGAATTATTTTGTTATGGTAAAGCAAAGGATTTGGTACACTCATATTCACAGATTTTTTGTTGTGAAAGGGGTAATCAGTATTTTTTGTTGTGGAAGGGGTATTCCAATGCATCATAAGAAGTTATTAATAAGGATTGGCAAGCAGTTGAAGAGAGATTTCAAAAGAAACTAAGTTGTTGGAAGGGCAAACTTCTATCTTTTTTCGAAGTGCCCAAAGGAATTCTTAAAAAATTAGATTACTATCGATTTAGATTTTTTTTTTGGCAAAGCGATGGGCATAAGAAAAAGTATAGACTTACTAAGTGGAGCATTCTCTGCACTCCAAAAGATCAAGATGGTATGTGTATACTGAATCTAGAATTGCAGAATAAGTACTTATATAGCAAGTGGCTATACAGACTAATTAATGAGGATGGAGTCTGGCAACAACTACTACGAAATAAATATTTGAGGAACAAAACAATTGCACAAGTGGAATATAAACCAGGTGACTCTCAGTTCTGGGCAGGCCTTATGAAGGTTAAGAATGAATTCTGAGACTTGGCTCTTTCACCTTGCATAATGGTTCTCAAATCAGATTTTAGGAAGATGTTTGGTTGGGACAAACTAAGTTGAGTCAATTATACCAATCTTTATATAATATCGTCCATAGAAAGCATGCTATCAAGCAGAGGTTTTAGGTTCTCAGCACTCTTCACATTTCCTTCTCAGAGAGCTTTAGTTGGTGATAAGTTAGTTGCGGGAATGAGATGGTCCTAAGTTTAGCTTCCGTTCAATTAACAGATGGCCAAGATACCTTTCGATGGTCTTTACATCAGCATGGTAAATTTTCTGTCCATTCGATGTATAGAGCGTTGATTAATGGTATGGTAATTCCAACTAATCGCTACTTATGGAAACTTAAGATTCCTCTAAAAATTAAGATCTTCATATGGTTTCTATACAACGGAGTAACCTTAACCAAGGATAATCTAGCAAAGAGACAATGGAATGGTAGTTCCAAATGTTGTTTTTGTAGTATGGATGAAACAATACAACATCTTTTCTTTGATTGTCATTTTGCTAAGTTTATTTGGCGTGTGGTGCATATTTCGAGTGGTATTAATCCACCTTCAAGTATTTCTCATATGTTTGGAAATTGGCTCGTGGGGATTAACCGTAAAATTATGTATCTTTTATTGGTTGGGGCAAGCGCTCTTTGCTGGGCCATATGGTTGAGCCGTAATGATGTGGTTTTTGACAAGGCGCGAGTTTCTTTTGCTATGCAGGTTATCTTCACAGGTATATATTGGTTTCGCTTCTGATCGCTGTTGCAGAGGGAGGAGGATCGTCATTTCATTCAGGACATGTGCCGACGTCTAGAAACTACTGCTATGGAGATTTATGCCAACCATAGGTGGCAGTTCAGCAATAGGATTTGTCTCTAATTTTTAGACTTGGCTTGGTCCTTATTTTATTTCCTTCTGACTTGATCTGTCAGGCTCTCAGACGCTGGTTGTAATAAGTTACTCTCGGTCACATCTTATGATACTGATCAGCCACATACAACCTGCTGTGCAGAGGCTGGAATAAGAACTATTCCTTTTTCTAAAAAAAAAAGTAAGCAGAGCGCAACGGCTGGTTACAATTAGCCGTCATATAGAATAAGGGCGATTGTTTATATATGTGAAGTCAACAGCGTCAGAATCCATTCATCTCTTTGAAAAATAAGCGTTTGAATTCAATGGCACATGGACTCAAACTATGGGTCAGGCGATCCTGAATTCAAACGTACTGCAACTTGGTTGTCCCATGCTGGGACGCTGACCACCACATGGTTAGAAAAATCTAAACTCAGCGGTGTATCAGCATACTCCAAAGATTCTTTTATATTTTAGGTGAGCCACTTAGAGAAATTGTTAAGTGTGTCATGCTTTCTTCATTGATTCACCAAACAATCCCACTGCAAACCTTTGTAAAATTCCTCATGCAGAATTGCAAAGCAACGTACCAAACCATTATCTACTTAGTACCGGTAGCCTCCTGGGTCGGGGTGGTGGGCTAGCCAACCCCGGTTCAAATCATCTCTTTTTAAATATGTTGTACGTGTGGAGTGGGGATAGGTCCACACCAGTTTTTTTTTAATCCATGGAAAAAAAAAAGGTTCCAATATTCTATTTTGAGTAAATTTCGGAAAACTCAAGGATTTAGGGCACTAGTAACACAAATATTCATGTTTTGAGATTTTTTTAAAGAAAATCCTAAGTTTTGAGGCATTAGTAACACAAAACCCCACGTTTTGATTTTTTTCACAAAACCCTAGGTTTTGAGGCAGTAGTAATATAAAACCCCAGATTTTTTCTGAAAAAATGGGTTTTATGTTACTAATGCCTCAAAACCTGGGGTTTTATAAAAAAAATCTCATAACGTGGGGTTTTGTGTTACTAATGCCCCAAAAATTAGGATTTTCTGAAATTTACTCTCCTATTTTTGCCTTTTGCTTATCATGTCGAAAGCTACTTCTGAAGGAATTGAATCTACTTAGGGCCTTAAGCTGCTCAAGCACGAGTACCCTGAAAGAACAAAGGCAAAAACTTGTGTGCTATGATGCAAGGACAGAGATGAAGTAGGAAGAAACTTTGAGCACTGTGCCCTTGCTTCGTGATGTGACAGAGATGACCCGAGAAATTAACTGAAGTCACTACTTGAGTTGAAGAGCTTACCGCTGAAGGCGATGTCGTAGGCGGCGACGACACAGGTCTGGATGACGGTGTTCTCCTGGCGCGTGAACGGCTGCCGGAGGAGGCCCATCCTCTCGATGGCGGCCGTCCAGAGGCGGACGAAGAAGAAGCCGAGGAGGCCGGCGGAGACGTTGAGCGAGGGGATGATGCCGGTGGTGAGGTAGAGCTTCATGACGATGATGCTGAACAAGATGGAGAGGAAGAAGCTCACCACGAAGGCACGCACCGTCAGCTGCTCCCGCCACGTCGGCACGGCCCTGTCCGCGAACGCCCGCTCCACCGACGCCGCCTCGGCCAGCTGGGTGGCCCCGTCCCCACTGGCCTCGTCGCCGCCGCCGTTCTTGGCGGCGTTGTGGCGGTTGCGGAGCGTGCTCGCCTCCACCATCTCCTCGTCGCCGGAGGCGTTGGCTGCGGTGGTGTGCGGCGCCATTGCCTTGGACGCACCAAGTAGCGTTTGTTTTAGCTGTGTGGGGCAAGGCCGGGAGGGGCGGTGTGCCGGTGTGTACATTTATCGTGAGAGATGGAGTAGCACGTGGCTACCGTTCTGTGCGAATCGGACAGTGGATAATTGATCGGGCACTGGGGCTGTGAGGAGCTAAGGCAGGTTCATGGGTCCGTTGACTTGTTGACCATTATGATTGGATGGTACAATGCGTTGATTTTCCTCCCTCGATATTTCTTTTTTTTTAGCTACGTTCTAGTATTTTTGGAGTTTAGTTAGATGTTGTTTTCGATGGTTACTTTGGAGTTGGATGGTGATGTGAATCTTCAAGGGTAATACTGACCAACAGATGTCTGATATGGACGTTTTCCGTCTGACGGTGCATTCACAGTTATGTACGTTCCAACGATGAGTGCTACTTCAACCCCTTTTTTTTCTTGGGAATTGCTATATAACTTCCGACAGTTTTTTAAAGTTAAAACTGTCACTTTTCTATTCGTTAGATATGCTATAAGATTCGTGTTGTTGATGTGCTGTAAGAAAAAAAAAATCATAATAGTTGAATTTTCATTCGTTCGATATACTTTGAGATTTGCACTTTTTCCTCATATGATGTATTGGGTCTGAATTTATTATGATTTTTTATTCGGAACATAACGAGTTCACCACATTGTCGTATTTTGTTGGTATATAATTTTATTTTTTGTCTTTGTTTTTGCTCAACCTCTCAAAGTACATGTGAAGAATATAACGGGTTCACCACATTACTGTATTTTGTTGGTATATAATTTTTTTTGTCTTTGTTTTTGCTCAACCTCTCAAAGTACATGTGCGATTTTGAATCATGTGATAGAAATATGAGTTATTAAGACTTTCAAGCATAATTACAGTGACCAAGAACCAAAATTACATAAATAACTTACTGTAATTTATGTATAATAGAGTTGTAAATGAATTTTCAGAATGTGACAGTTTTTTTACAGAGAAAACAGTTGAATTCTGTATAGATAGACCTTTTTTCTTGTGTTGGCCCACACGCTCGGATGTGACATATCTCATTTCGCCAGAATCCAGACATGAGCTCATACTCGTGCGATCACACGGGAGAGCACCACGGCGGCAACCTCGCTTTTCCTCGTACCCCAACATCTCGGGCGGAAGGGAAAAATGGTTCCAAATGATTATTTCAGCAAGTGGGAAAAGAAGGGATTTTTTTATTATTTATTAATCTTTTTTTTATTAAATTTATTTTAAAGTTAACCCCCGGTGCACTTTATCTTTAATTCTGACCCCTTTGGTCACGCCACCACCCGTGGCATGACAAAACAACGCTGTTACGCCAGCCCGTATCTAAGGCAAACTCTTGTCACACTACCACTCGTGGCGTGACAAAGTTATTTGGTCACGTCACAACCAGTGGTGTGACCAAAAGTGCTATTTAGTGGACTTATCCTATGGCGAAGCAGCGTTGTTTTGTCATGCACTAAAGGGGTCAGAATTGAAAATAAAATACGCCGGAGGTTAACTTTAAAATAAAAATTTGAAAAGGGTTAAATAATAATAAAAAGTTCGAAAAGAAGGTGCAACATTAGCACTACGTATATAATAGGAACAAATTGAGGGACCGGATTGTCAGCTAGTCTCCCATGTGACGGATTATGGTATATTGAGAATTTTCGCTCAAATGTGTATTTATCTAAAATAAAAAGTTAACTTTATAGCTTTCTACTAGTTTTGTTAGAAAATTTATTATTTTACAAAATTTACTCTCTCTCTCTCTCGTGTGTGTAGGAAGCCTTTTTTCTACTCCTGGGAGTAATTACTCCCTATTTCGCATCTCACAACGTAGGGTGTATCTTGCACAACCGAGAGCATGAATGTGTAGTATACGAGTATATAAGGCCACCTAGGTGGTATTTACACCTTTTCAGGCGTGGTATGTACAATTTTTTAGACATACTCATTTTTATGTGCGAATATGAAGGTATTTACAAAATATGCCAAAAACTATGAACTCTCTTGCAAATTTTTCATGTGGTTCGCATTAGAGTATCTTATAATTGGTATATGCGTATATACCAAAAGTGATAAAAGAGTACGCCAAGTTCTTTTAAATGGTATATTAGAGGTGGGAGTAACTACTCCTAGGAGTAGAAGGTATTAATCATTCATACACACACACACACACGTATATACGTATATACACGTATATATATATATATATATATATATATATATATATATATATATATATATATATATATATATATATATATATATATATATATATATATATATATATATATATATAGACACTTTCAGACTCGAGTACATACTCCCACTTCTAATATACTACTTAAACAAATATATTATACTTTTTATCATTTTCGTGATACTTAAATACCAATTATAAGATATTCCAATGCGATTTGATTGAAAAAATTTCATTAGGGCTTTTATTTTTGCTATATACCCTTTTTCATATATAAATGAAGTATATACACAAATTTTACTATAAAAAGTGGAGTTTAATGAAATTTTTTTATGAAACTCACTTTGGGGTATATTATAATCATTATTGGAGTATCCTCAAATAGATAAAGAGGTATCATCATACGATTTAAGTAGTATATGAGGAGTGGGAGTACGTACTCCCAGGAGTACCATACCATTTTCATATATATATATATATATATATTTGGGTGCTAAGGTGCTAATGCCAACCAGGAGCGTCGGATCTTCCCCGAACAACCAAGATTTGGGTGCTAATCCCATCTCCAATCCACTTAATCTTTTTTCACTAAACACCCTGCATGCCCCTTCATTTCACACCGCCAATCCAACCCATCGCCTTCCTCGGCAGCGTCCCATCTCCTTCCTTCCTGCGCCTCCCTGCCCTAGCGCCTCCAAAGACCTCCTCGCTTCCCCTCGGCGCAGCCCTCCTTCCTCCTAGTCAAGGCTCAAGCCCCCGCCACCTCCTTCCCCGTTATGCGATCAGACGCCACATCGCAGCCACGATGGCACCACCGATGCTCGCCTGGCCAGAGCCGTCGTGGTAGACGGAGCGGCTGCCCTCCTTCCCTTCTTGGTCATGGCCGCCTCCTTCCTCCCGGCAAGGCCTTGCCCTCAAGGAGGAGGCCACCAGCGTCAATTGCTCGTGCCCTAGCCCCTGGCGCCGCCCCACTCTTCCCCTTTCAGAGAGAAGGTAAGAGATATTGGTTATGTGTAAATATATACTAGAATGTGCTTCTAGGCAATTAAGCAACTCAGGCTTCACATTGAAAAATTTTCCTTTTGAAAATATATATGAGTGTGCTTTTGGGCAATTAAGCAACTCAGGCTTCACATTAAAAATTTTCCTTTTGAAAATATATATGAGTTATGCTTCTAAATTCATGATCCCACATAACCCATCCACAATAACCTGACAGTCCTGTGAACTCGGTCTGAAAAACCAAGGAGTCTAATAGAAACATCTAAAGATAAGTTAGCATCGGAAATACGCAGCAAGATGGATGAATTAATTCACCGTGCTGGAGGAACATATGAAGGCTTGAAATTTCTTAGGGATCGGTTTGTCACATTTGGGGAAGAAGTGACTCCTTTGATTCCTAAGAATGTGGTAAGTAGAGCTGAAGAGATTGAAGCATTTGCAGGTTATCCCATCCCTAAGGAAGTTAGCGTAAAGGCACCAAACGATGTTAACTCCAAGGGTAGGTGTAAGAGAATAAAGCCAGGACAGAAGGTAAAGACAGATGTGAAGAAAGACGAGAATGTGGAGAACAAAATAAGGGTGCCACGTATGTGTAGGTCATGCATGGAGATCGTGTACCATGATAGCCACAATTGCCCTTTGAGGACGACAACAAATTGGGCAAGGTATGTCAATAAAATTGTTCTCAGAATTTTTCAATTTATTTTGTTACTAACTATCTTGATTGTTTTATTGTCGCTTCATTGTCAGGGTGTAGCATGTCACCAAGGAGGCTAACATTCCATCAAGGAAGCTATACCATTTTCTATGTTCTGTGAAGCAAAGGAGTTGGTTGCAAGGATGCAGTGGGGATGCCACACCATCTCCATAGAAAAAGAGAACCAAGAAATTGACACCCAGATGCTACTTCAAATGTCAAATGAAATCAGTTTATGAGTCTATCTATAATGTTGGGAACCTAATGTGTGTGTAACAAAACAATGGATGTTACTAGCAAGGGTGTTTCTGGTCTGGGTGGTTGTTATGGTATTAGCTATTATGTTGGGAACCTAATGTCATCACAACTATGACAATGAGATATATTTTGCTTGTGGAATGCACGAATATTATCAGGCTTGAGTCATGATGTGAATAGCATCATGAACTGTCGATAGCACCCTAAATCTGCTTTTGTCATGTCCTCATTGAGAGGATATGCTACCAAAAAAATTCGTCATACGTTGAACTGTGAATTTCTGTAAAGAAACAATCTTTCGCATTGTGTGAATATGATATGCATTCATCCATTCACTCAGCATGATTCTTATTTTTCTCTATTACAAGCACAACATAGCACACAATGGTAAAAATTCAGCATGATCCTTCGCAGCCATGCTTCAGTTCATGAATAGTATCAGTTTTCTCAATGAGTGAGTGCATGATTGAAGCTAATCTCTTTTGGAGCTCATGATTTATTTTCCTTTTACCATGTACTAAAGCATTCTATTTCCATTCAAGCAAGCGGCAGTACCACTTAATAGATATTGATTCATGTACCGAAAACACACTGATGCATTAAGTTGAAACTATCAATACACATAGGAACACAAGTGGTGCCAGCAAAAGGCAAAAAAACTTGAGAACATTAGCCTCTTATGCGACTAGGGGCCATCAGATGACAAAGAGAACTAACAAAATTCTAGGACAACAATTTCATCGATCAGGTGATAAGTACAAGTAGCACTTCAGTTTCACAAATTTAAGAAAACACTCTCACAAGAAGACACTCGGTTTCTCAAGTACATGACATTACATGAAATTGCCAAACCGATACATAGCATTATCATTCTAAGTTCATCCATTAAAAACAAAAATTGTGGGGGGTGGGGGGGGGATAAACTGAGGCATACTTCCATCGTTAGTTACATACATCCATTGCCATTTACACAATGCATTCACAGTTACACAATTCATTTTGGGTTGCACACTTTCTTCTAATCAACTTCTTATAGTTGTCACCATCTTGTACATAGGAGACAAATCTGCTATTGAAATACTCATGGACCAAATTAGACAAAAAAATAGCACTACACATCGAACATAACATGTTCAAGAACATGAGGCAGACTTGGGCTAAGGGACTTACATGGTTCCTTGATGTGGAGGTGGTGGTAGAACCGAAGGAGGAGGAGGAGAGAGGAATGTGGGAATTTTTTTAAAATAATATTATTTTAAAAGATAATTATAAAAATAAATATCCACCCAAAAAATTACAAAAATGGCTCCCTATCGCTAGTTCAACTGGCGATAGGTAGCGGTCGCCAGTTGAACAGGCGATAGGGACCCTGTTGGCCCCCCCTGTCGCCGGTCCAGCTAGCTGTCACTAGTTGAACTGGCGACAGGAAGTGAATAGTCTTCCTGTCGCCAGTTGAACTGGCGTCAGGATGCCATCTATAAAATCCCCAAAAAATTCCTCCAAAACTTATTTTAATTCTAGAAAAAAACAAAAGAGAGGAGGAGAGGGAGAGAAGAAAGGTAGCAAAGCTCTGCTAGTTTGTCACGGAGGAGAGAGATTGACAGAGCATCAGATCCGGTCGGCTGGCTATCTTACAGGCATATTTTTTTGCAACTTTGTACATTATGTCAAATTATGTAGAATTAAGTACATCATTTGAGCTATAGCGAGTAGAATAAAGTAGAATAGCGAGTACATAGAATTCAGTAGAATAGCAACATAGAATTAAGTAGAATAGCGAGTAGAATTTAGTAGATTAGATAATTGTAGTCAAATTATGTACTACATTATTTGAGCTGTGTATAGTGTAGTTCGTCGTACACATATTATGAATGTTACAGCAGTCGAACCATTTAGGATAAATCAGCAGAAATAGGAAGACGCCTATTAGAAATATGTAAAAAATAATCCTAGCATTATTTAGCTTCCCATTTGTGCGTGGTAATTATATTGTTAATGTCGAAAATTAATTTGAAACTACGAAACTAGGAAAATAGGAAGAACTTTGTTTATTGTTTATATTTGCACTTGGAAAATATTTAAAATTATCCTCTAAATTGGAAGACCATATTACAAATCTGTTTAAATTGCTGAGTAGCCTAAATTTGGTTTATATTTTTATGTGGTAATTATTCTGTTAACCCCGAAAGTTATTTTTAAAGTAGGAATTTTGGTTTTTGTACATGTTTCGTAGTCTTTACAATGCATGCACTTAATTTGTAGGTATGGCGGACGCAGGCCACTACGAGTTGCTTGACCCGGTGATTGACATTTATCACCGTAGCCGCCTTAGTACCATGCCCCCCAGAGGGTGAGACACCGATTGAGCTTGGCGTGTTGCGGCTGCGCACGCCCATCAGGGCATGGAGGCTGCAACTAGACTGGGTTCCGAGGTACGTGTAGTTCTGATCTTCATGCACTCAATCGCGGTCTGACTACTTTGCGTGTAGTCATATTTGTTCTTAATTGTTTAGACGCAGGTTGAGAGCAACAGGCCTCCTTCCACTAGCGAGGATGGTGGAGGCGACGTAGGAGGACGATCAGGACCGTGGTCCTGGTCGTACGTCTAGGCGTTTTCTATATGACCGGGCCCTACTAACGGCACTGGTTGATCGCTGGAGGCCAGAGACGCACACGTTCCACCTTCCGTACGGGGAGATGGTGCCGACCCTTCAGGATGTCTCCTTCCTGATCGGGTTGGCCTGTACTGGCTTCCCTATGGCGGTGTACGACATCCCAGCCATGTGGCGCACGAACCTCCTAGCGAGGTTCCACGATGTGCTACCATCGAGCGGTGGGTACATGGAGTTCAATAGCCCACACGGGCCGACATTGAGATGGATCTGCCAGTTCTACATAAGTCTTTGTAACTATTGTTCTCTCACGTCAATTCATATATGAACTTTGCTGATGTGTACATGTCTTCTTGCAGCCCGAGCATATGGCGGAGAACACATGGGACGTCATTGTTAGGAGGCACTTTGAAGCCTACCTGCTATGGCTGTTTGGGTGAATCATGTTCCTGGGGTCCCATGACGACAGCGTCAATAAGCACTACGTCCATTACACACATGAGCCGGAGGACTTGCTTGTGGGTCGATATCCACTTTCTACGCGAGTCCAAACTGCGTTGCGGCGTGACGCATCGCGACACCGTGTGATGCGTGCCACCTTGCCTAGGACAGCTCCATCCTCTCTGGATGCCCGCTACTTTTGCAGCTGTGGTCCTTCGAGCGCCAGATCGAACGACCACAACTGGACTTAGGAGCGTACGCAGTCAGCTTGTACACCCAGGACGATGACATGGACTGGTCGACCATGGGCACAATGTGGTGCCACCGACGGGTTAGTTTCATGATCATTTATTATTTTTCGTATTGTAATCACAATTTCGTGTGCTAAGTTTCCGGTGTTCTATTCCACAGGTCACCTACAGGTCGATCACTTCGCAGGGTCCTACCCGGAGTACGTTGCAATGTTCGATTAGCTGACGGATGACCGCGTCATCTGGACACCGTACACTCAGGAGAGGGTGAGCGCGCATGCACTTGAAGGACTGTCGAGCCTGTGCACGCGAGACTACGTGTACTAGTACATGCAAAGGGCCTTGGTGCATGATGTCTTCATGGAGGAGTACCAGGTGCAGCGGGTCATGCGCCAGTTCAATCTACGACAGGAGGTCCCAGCCCCTTAGGGGGGGGGACGCGGGTGTCGGCACACGTCCACGTGTAAGTTCACGCTTTACTTCTTTTGTACAATGTGCGTTACGTGCCATCCATAGGTACACTAGGAAGGGAGTACGTGGCACAATGTCCTAGTTAGACAAGATGTCCTCTTGTGTTAAGGCTTGGAGCGGCGCGTACGGCGACCTCATCCAGTGTACGGATGCTCCCTATGACCCCGAGACGTACGAGGAATACATGGAGTGGTACGCTAATCGGACGAGGCTTCGCTGCATTCGGGTCGTGGTCGACCCACCATGACACGAGGCTACGATGTCCGACACATATCCCACCTAGCCGGACTCCGCTTTCCACCACTCCGTACATATTGAACTATCCTTAATTCATATGTAATTTGCCAGATTTAGGTTTTCAACTTGTTCATTACTTGTGCAGACGGATCTACATCGGGAGGTTCTCAAGTTGGCAGCCTCTGCGCAGCAAATGATGCTGGGGGACACCAGAGGGGTCCTACAGCGGATCATGGAGGCCACGAGACGAGGCATCTAGATCACAACTTTTCGCATGCCGAGGGACCCGGTGGACCGACCAGTGCGAGGACAAGGCGTCAGCCGAGGTGGTTCACGGCCACGGGCTCCTGCCCCAGACGTGGCGGGCGTGTCGTCATGGCACCGTGGTGGGAGCACCGCGGGACATTTTGGAGGTGAGCATGAGACATTCACTTCCGCTTCTTTATTTTGAGCCGCATAAGTTACTAATGGCAATCTTCTTTTGCAGGTCCTATGCTCCACCGACATGCGGGACAGGAGTACACAGAGTCATCGGGGCATGACTTCGTGCCACCAGGTATGACCACCTTGCTTGCTTGCGTAACATCCTTTTTCATTGTTTTCACCATGATTATGTGCATAATGTAACACTTCTTTATTTCGAGCCCCACTAGTTACTAACGGCAATCTTCTCTTACAGGTCCTAAGCTCCACCCGTACGCAGGGCAAGAGTACACGGAGTCATCGGGGCACGCCTTTGGGCCACCAGGTATGACCACCTTGCTTGCTTGTGTAACCTCCTTTTTTGTGGATTTCGCCATGATTACGTGTGTAACGTAATGCTTCACAGATCAACCACCGGCTTGGGAGGACGATTCATTGTCGCACGACGAGGCATACCTCGGAGACTTTTTCATGGACCAACAGGACACCCGCCTTCAGGAGGGCTTTCTACCGTACGGCGCGCCAGACCAACCTAATCGATGCAGACCTCGAACACCACCTCAGCTACTCATACGGCCGGGTAGTGGCACCGATCCTCCGACGACTCGACCATCACTAGGCGAGGCCAGGGGCAACATGCGGGGTGCACCCCAAAAGGGGCCGCCCATAGATATTTGTTCCTCCAAATATCAGTCATGCCATGTAAATATTAATTTCTGTATAACTATTATTATGCTAGTCACGTGTTTCGATATCACTTTTTTGCTTGAAAACTGCAACCACGTGTACGATTCTGCATCGGGACACCCCACATCACCCTCTTTCTACGCCTTCACTCCCCCTTACTTTGCAGAACAACATGACCCGATGAGTTAGTTTAGCGCAGCGACGTGACCTGATGAGTCAGCTTTGCACAGCGATGTGACCCGACGAGTCAGCTTTGCGTAGCGGCGTTGTAACATCCCAAAATTTGGCTTTTCAAAAATCTTTTGAGTAGTTTAGGTCCCTGGAAAATTTCACCAATTTTATTCGAATTAATAAAGCTTAATAGGGAATTTCCTAACCTTAAAATATTTAATTTGACTAATCCAAACATCAATTTAAAGAAAATCAGTTTTAGTTGGGTTCCTTGTGCTCTAAGGAATTTTTGTGTATTTTCTTGGATTTTTCTGAATTTATCAGCTATTTATTTGACTTCTTTTGAATTTCCACCAATTTCTTAAATTGGAAATTCAATTCTAATCTTTTTCTCCGTAATGAATTGAATCAGCCCACCTCATCTTCTCTCTCCTTCGGCCCAACCCCGGCCCATTCCGCCATGCCACCCAAACTTTCCAGCCCACTCGCCCGCTTGGCCCAGCCACGCCACATTGACAGCCTGCCCGAGCCACACAAACCCTAAGCCACCAGGCCCCACTTGCTGTGCAATACGCTTCGTGCACCCGCCAGGTTCGATCGATTGTGCCGCTGCCCACGCGTCTTGAGCGACGCATTATTGTTGTACATGCGCTGCCGCCGCTTCGGCATGCTGACTGCGTGCAATCACGCCGCTTTGGGAGCTCCATTGCCGCGACGCCCCCAGTATGCTATAAAGCCACCCGTCCCGCGCCCGGTGATGCCGCTACTCGGCTCGCGCCGCCGACCGGGCCGTGATCCGCCTCATCGAGCCGCTTCAACCCGCCCGCCACGCCACCATGAGCCCACCGGACGGAGCCGAAGGCGCCGCCAAGCCCAAAGGTCCGTGGTCTTCATCTCCAAAGCCGGCGCGCCTCTCCACACCGTTCGCCGCCGTCGGTGCCCTTTCACCTTCACCGACACCGTATCTGACGTCCCCGCGCCGCCCTCATCCCCAATTCGCGCTCGCCATTGTCGGCGCGCCATCGGAACGTCGTCCCGCTTGTGACTCGAGCCTTCGCCGCCATGATTTGCCGTGGAAGCCCGAGCTGGTGTGTCCTCATCGTCATGGTCGCAACGTCCTCCTCCTCCGTGTGCCGCCACCAGTGAAGCTCCCGCATCGTCTATTATCGGCCCCAACTCCATCCTCCCCAACGCCGGCCACCCGTGCGCACCGTTCATGTATGTGTATACGTATGTGTTCAGGAGATGTGTTCGGTTCCGTGTTGTTTCTAAACCAATGCTTGTAGTATTTTTTTCTAATACATGCTCTCTATTAATTCATCGTTTAGCCCTTGCTTTGCCATCTAGATCTCAAAATTTGCCATCCCTTTACCATGTCAATGCAGCCATGCACCAAACCAACTAGCCGATCAAAGCTTAGTGTCGCTCAGAGTTTCAATTGAAGCAACCCTTCTATTTCTCTGCTATGCTAATCGCTCTCCCTAGTGTTCTTTCGATTCAATGTGGATTCCTCTGTTAATCCATTAAACCTCTTTGCTTTGCCAAAGCTAGTGCTAATCCTCGCCACCTCCGCGAGCAAGCAAGCACCTCTGTGCTTTTGTTGCCCTCTCGTGGAAGTCTCAGAGCTTTTAGTTCGGTCCCGATAAATTGGCTTGGTGGCTTCTGTTGATTCAATCCTCTTTGCTCATTATTTTCTAATCTCTATTATTCGCTTCGCCATCCCCATGTCACCATGCGCTATAACCACCGTGAAGCTTCGCCTTCGTTCTTCTTCGACAATGCATGCATGCATAATTTCCAATGTGGGCCTCGTTGGTTTCTTCTCTGTCTTCTCTAGCATGCATGCCCCTTTACTTGCCATCATAGTGCTAAAAAGTCTATGCCGCTCTCCTCGCCTCCTTATGCAAAATCACGCAGAGCACCTCTGTTGTCCCTTGATTGCTATTCCCTGTTCGGTTTCCTCTGTCTTTCTTTTCCATCCAATTAATTTAAGCCACATATGTTCCTCCTTTCTCTCTATGACGAGTGGGCCCCATATGTCATACAAGAGAATATATATACCTATCTCTCTTACTCATATGTAGTCCCTACTTGTCATCCACACCATCTAAGTCCATATATATCTCTTACATGTTGACCCCACATGTCATACACCTAATTAGAAACCCTAATTATTTCTCTGACTTACATGCGGGTCCCACATGTTAGTCAACCCTTGGTCAAACCTTAGTTCATGAGATTGGTCCACCGTGGACTAGCATATCTCTGTGGACCTGGTCCATAGACCAGTGACCCACATGTCAACCCCTAATCTTATTTTCGGGAATTAATTTAATTCTTGAAAAGTCCTTTCATCCTATTGGTCCCACGTGTCGCTCTCTCTACCTTATTTCTTGAATTATTTTAATTTTGGAAACCCTTTTATCCAGTGGGTCCCACCTGTCATCCACTATTCCTTTTTCAGAAATTAATCTAATTTCTGAAATTCAATTATCCAATTGGTCCCATATGTCATTCACTATCCTTGTTCTCTCTCACTTACCAGTGGACCCCACTTGTAAGTCTCCAATTCATTCTATTTAATCCGAAGGAACATTCTTTGAATATTCTTTTTTCTCTCAATTTCATCATTTCATGTGATCTTCTAAAGCTCATATCTTTTGCATCCGAACTCCGATTGAGTTCATTTGAATTCCTAAATTCATCTCAATTCAATATCTATTTATCTGAGATTATTATTTTTGGAGTTTATTTATTTATTTGGTTTATTTACTTGTTTGCGAGTAGACATCGATACTGCGAGAAGTGTTGATCAAGAAGGAGCTGAAGATCAAGGAAGTAGAAGATTAAAGATTAAATAAGATCGTCATTGCTAGCAAGGCAAGTTGTACCTTTCATCATATTGAATCCTAGTTTTCTAAAATTACTTTGATTCAAATTATTGCATTTACTTTAAGTATTTATTTAAATGCTTTTGGGTTTAGTTATTAATCTAATTTGTTATAACCTCCTTGTCTACTTGTTATGTCTTAATCTTTTGTCACCCTAGCTTGGTTATTTATTAGTTGGTATTATTGTAGCACCAACGTGGGTTGGTTAGATGCGATTAGATTGCTTAGCCATGCCACGAATCATCTGTTCATGTTAAGTTGCAATTATCAACTTGACTAAGTGACTATGGAACTATGTGATAAAACTGTGTGTACTGTGTGCTATTATGGCATGTGTTGCACTTAACCAACTGGGTGGGAAAGGATTTAGACTGAGGCAAGTGGTGGAAACTGTGTGACATGGTGGCTATGTGATATGGGAATATGAATCTGTGTGTCAAAATAATTTGTGTGGCTTAGTTAGAAATTGGAAGTCTTGCCTTGGTCAATTAAGGACTTAACTTTGTGCGCCATTGAACTGGGCCTCTCGTACAACCACATGCCTATTATTGGATGGGCCTAACTTAGTAAGTTATAGAGTCTTGACATTGATTACTCAGGTAGTAGGTTAGGCTCAGTGATGGGTGGAGGTGTGTGCTACCATGTAGTCGCATCGGATGGTTCGCCGCTTCCTCGTCTACGGTGTGTGTCGTACAAATCGTGTGTATAGTTTGGTATGACGGTTTGTAAGCACACCGAGTGTCAATGTTGAGATGAAGTTTCAAAAGTTTTGTTATAATCAGTAGGCCACGCTGGTTATATCTTGTGGGTAAAGTGTACAAACTCAGAGAGTGTTAAACAATCTATTGAATAGCGCGTCATGCGTCATGGACATGCTCGGGATTTCACACGAGGGTGGATTTTCATAAACCGTGGGGAAGGAGCTGGTGTGATCTAAATCATATGGCTATGTGAATAATCTGCTTAGGTCAGTAGGTCTTTGTGAAATCAAACTGTTAAAATTAAATATTGTTTATTTGTTTTATCAGATGCTTTCAATCTATTATTTGTATTCAATTGCAAATGTTGCATTTTCGCAAAATAACCACAGAATGCCATTCCTTTGGAATAAGCCTACATGTATAATTGCATTTCTGTGGTATGACTTGTGAGTATGGTTGTGTACTCATGCTTGCTTTGACGAATCAAGCAGAAGTGAAGGAATCGCCACTCAACAAGGTCTACTTCAAGGATCATGGAGAACTAGGTCGCAAGACCCCAAATTGATTGCTCGTGGGCATATGGATGGGCTTCACCGAGTTATCCCGCTTGCCCACCGCAGCTTCATTGAGCTTTTTGCCTTCTGAGGCATTAATTGTAAGCTTTGACCTTAAGGTCTTTACTCTGTTGTTTATTGTATTTGTCTATTTATTAGTTATCTTTGTATATGGAATTGATATTTCACTGATGTTGTCACTGTGTGCACTAGCGTGATCCTGGACTAGTGCAGTATACACAGAGGGTCCAGAATTGTATTTTTGGGTCCCGACAGGTGTGACCCAATGAGTTTGGGCCGCTGCCTCATGGACGCGAATTTCCCTCAGCCGAATTACAATTCAGCTGTGTATGTAGCGCCAGCTCGGCATATAAGTACTACCCCTTCCACGTCGGGTTCTTCTGCATCCAGACTTCAACACAATCTCGCTCAGATGGACAAGCACTAGGAGGAGATCTGCGAAATGCAAAGGGAGTATGCAGCCTAGGAGAAACAAAGGGAGCGTGCCAGGAGGCCACCTCCCCACAATGATGCCACCCCTCGTGTTGGGCCACGGGTAGGCTACGATAGCAACAAAAAAAAAATTCTACCATGCAATCCAGGAAGCCAAGCAAGTAGATGATCATAGATCGTTACCACCGCACGCCAGCAGCGCAGAAGAAGGGTTGAGCCGCTCGTCCAATGTAGAGCACGGGATGTAGTGGTCGAGTCGATCATCCAAATAGGCGTCCTCGTGAGTCGATCGCTCCTCCAAAGAACGCTCAGAGTTCCTTATGAAGATCGCAGATCGTCATAAAGCGCAACAGTCGCAGTAGCGCCTCTACGGTATCCACACGTCCAGGGAAGGAACAACCATACGTCGGTGTACTAACACCAAGTCGCACGGTAGAGCTCTTAGGAAGATGGTGGCTAGGGTTTTGGTGGTGTAAAAAACTTGTGTCGCCCAACAGCCTCATGCATCTCCTTATATAGTGCTCGTGACGGATCCTATCCGAACACATTTGACGAATCAGATCCGATCTTGGTTTGTTCCAACCTGCTAAGTGTGTGACCAGAGGTTCATGCGTAATCGGTTGTGACTCGAAACCCTTTCCGACCACGAGTCGAAGCGGTTCCTAGCGTAACATAGCGATTCCGAATACACATAAATTATATCGAACAAACCTTGATGCAATATGATCTACGACTGTGTCCTCATCACTTACGACTGTGTCTTATCTCTATACTGACCAGCCAGATTTGGTCACGACTAGTTCAGAACTCCCACGACTGTGTTACGACCACTGCGGATTACGCTCGACCGCCTCTCGACTGTGTCCTCATCACTTACGACCTGTGTCTTATCTCTATACGACCGATTCAGTATTTGGTCACGACTAGTTCATAACTCTTACGACCAGGTTACGACCACTCTGTGATTACGTTTGACAAGTCTACGACCAGCTCAGATTCCATATGACCACCAGAATCGCTCAACTAAGTGACCTACTCATGTATACTCCCTTTGCCTCACGATGTCTGGTTGAACTCCAGGTGAGATGTTGTGTTATCCATGAACTGTTCAATACTTTCTCGATCGAGTGTCGGATTACTTCACGTGGTCGAACACTTCGACTACTAGTGGTATGGCCATGCACTTTCTTTATCCGACCACAACGAGGGGCCCAGACATCTCTCCCGTTATATCGAGAGGGCAAATCCCATATCCGACCAAATACATTCCTCTGCATGTTTCATAGCATACCCAAAACTACCTTTATAACTACCCGATTCATTTATGTAGCGTTTGGCAACCCCTAAGAGTGCTATTACACATGTAGGAAACCATGCCGATCTCGTATAAGGATTATACATCATCATTGCTTGAGACCAACTAACGACACATAGAATCATAACAATCTCAATAGTGTCTCAAGGTGGGTCTAATCCAACATCATGTTCTCTAACATGTGTCCATATTATTGGTTTGATATCTCCATATCCATGACCCGTGAAACATAGTCATCAACCAATACATATGCTAGTCTATTCATATGTGTCCTCATATGTTTCCGACCAGGGATTGTATAAGAATAAGTATCGCAGAAATATAGAGTTTCACAATCAAGTCACATACTTGATAATAAATATTAACAATATTATTCTAGGAACAAGATATCATATTATCCAATATTATGAACATAATGAAATATAATCATCTCTATGATTGCCTCTAGGGTATATTTCCAACACCCCATAGCAGCAACCCTACCAGAACATCCCAACCATGCGTTTGCCGCAACACCCGCCCGAGGGGGAGACGCCATTCCTCTGTTGGTACAGGGACAGATGCAAGTTCTTCAAGTCCAAGCACCGGCTCAGCTTGGGCATGCGTTACTGGGGTTGCGTGAACTACTCCTACGAATATCCTGACCATCGTTGGGACACGAGTCGCTATCGACAGCCAGTAAGGACAGGTAGCAGTATGTTCCCCTACCATTTCTCGTTGAAAGTCTGCACTAACAACCTCTCCCGTCTACCTGTAGTCCCCGGATCCGCTATGTGGCTATCACAAGTGGATCGACCTAGAGATCCACTCACAGGACCAGTGGACTCTCTACTGTGAGGAGTAGGATGCCAACAGAGAACGCGGGAGGAGGGAGGAGGAGCGCTATACCGAAGAGTACAATCAGCGTATCTGGCTAGAGACACAGGCCCATCTCGAGGCATGCAGGTGCTGGGAGCACGAGGCTCCCGAGAGGGAGCACAAGAAAAAGAGGAAAATGGCGGCTGAGGCCAAGGCAGCCGGCGAGGAGTACAACGCCGAGCTCGCAAGGAAGGGCAAATGGCCTTGGTCCACGCAGTAGTCTGACTCTCTTCATCCATATGTCCCATGTATTTCTAATTCCCTAATGGTATGTGCGTACCGTCCTTGGTTCGTTAGCCTGCATACCATATAACCCCTCTTGTTGGATCAATTATCGTGTTGTTATCGTTGCGCTATTTCTCCAATATTGTGCACCGTGTGTGAATTCTCTGGCGCATTGCAATATAACTTACCTTCCTACTTACGGATCATTAATACCTCAATCGTCCTCACAAAATTCTCTAGCACATTGCAATATAACTTACCTTCCAGCTAGCGCATTGCTAACATATTTCGTACCGTTCAGAATCTATGAAAATCACAAACACACCAACCAGCATAGGGTCCTGTTGCTAGTTGAAATGGCAACAGGGAAGCGTGAACCTATAAAAACCTCTTGAAACCCTAAAATTCAGCATAGGACTCACTTTTATTTAGAAAAAAGAGAAGGAGAGAAGAGAGAGGAGTAGAGGGGAGGAGAGAAGCGCTGCCCGTCCAGTTGCCCACCTCTCGGGTAATTTTTTTTAACCAAATGGATTACATAGTTTTAGATGTACGGCTACGTAGTGCAGTATGATTTACATAATGATGTTTGGTGGATAGTCTAGTTTTAGATATATGGTTAATCGTGGAAATGTTCTTTATGGTGCAGTGCGTCAAATATGTCCGACGTTGCCATTTTCAAAATTTAGTATGGTCAGGGGACTATTATGGAGGGTCCCGAGGGGATTGATTTGCGTTATTTCCAATCGATGATCATGCTCCTACCAAGACTAGAGCAGCGTACATGGGGCACTGTGATGCGGTGGTTGTTCCACACATTCCGAGTGGACTGTGATGTGTATGATCTGAGATTGAGTTGCCTTGCTCCACAGGCAGCACAACCCATATATTGGGAGTTAGTGCAGCTGAAGGGAACAAATTCATGGCAGCCATATGTATGCATGACGAGGTAGGGAGGGTGGAAATTGGTCCTTTAGCCTAGACATATGCCAAACCCACTCCTCCATCCGCGGCTGAACAAGAAGGGGGTGCTGACGCCAAAGAAGAAGTCGGGGACTCAAGCCATAGCGCAGCGTACACAATGGCTGAAGCTCCCGGAGTTGCTGATGCTATCGATGAAGACCATGCGGAAGTAGCTCCTTCGGTCAGGCAAGCTAGTGGTCTTACTGACGAGGGTGAGGTGGTGGAAGCCGTAGTGCAAAGGATGGATCTCGAAGACCAGGACTACATGGCATTGTTTGAAGATGAAGGTTCCAACGACGAGAATGATGTGGACCAGCAGGTGGTTCCATCTGAGTGGAACACATACCAGTTCGATAAACTCATCATCAACGAAGACTCCTATGTGCCGTGGGAGTACGACCAGAGCGAGGTCAGGCAAGGAGCTATGTACAAATGCAAGGAGGCCGTACAGGAGGCGGTCAAATTCTAGGCCTTGTTGGTGCGGCGCACATTCACAGTCGTCAAGTCTACCCCAAGATGCTACGACATGAAGCGTGACATAGAGGGATGCCCTTGGTGAGTGCACACATTTCATCCTAATTGGGATACCTTCTGGAAGTGCTCTATAGTGGTCCCTCACACATGCGTCGTTTCTGAGTTAGTGCAGTCCCACCGGAACCTGTCATCAGGCTTCATCACCAACCTCATGTACAGTGAGATTGTGAATAATCTAGATTTTGAGCCACGATCCATCATTCGGGCGATTGAGGCAAGGTTCCAGTACACAATTAGCTATACCAAGGCTTGGAGGGCAAAACAGAAGGCATTGGAATCAATGTTCAGCACGTTCGAGGATTCCTACCACAACCTCCCTGGGCAACTCCGAGTCATACAAGACAGGAATCCTGGCACTCATATCGATATTAAAGATGCCACACATCCAAAGTGGGCCAATAAGAGGGTAATGTAGTGAGCATTCTTCGTCTTTGGTTCATGTATCAATGCATTTCGGCACTGCCGTCCAATCTTATGTGTAGATGGCATATTCCTGACCGGGAAGTACAAGGGCCAGATACTGACTGCAATAGCGGAGGACAGGAACAATCAAGTTCTTCTCATGACATTCGCTTTCGTTGAAAGCGAGAACACAAACAACTGGTTGTGGTTCCTGAAGAATGTGAGGATTTCTATTGTGCAAGGCCGTCCCAACGTATGCCTCATACATGATCGGCATGCAGGCCTGCTGCGTGCAATAACTCAGTTACAACAAGGAGAGAGTGTACCACTTTCATGGCCGGATCTGCAGAGCAGGTGGTGCATAAGGCACTTGGGTGCAAACTTCTACAAATAGTTTCGCAACAAAGACTTGATGAACCTGTTCAAGCGGCTGTGCAACCAGAACCACAGTGGAAGTTCAAAGCACTCTGGAAGATTCTAGATGAGCGGACCCAGATGCACAGAAGGGATGTAGCGAGAAGGGCCACCCTAAGCGCCAACTAGGCCCCCGAAGCATTTCCACAGCTACCCACAGATGCTCCTAGATTGACGAGAAGGACGGGGGCGTAGGTGAAATGCTTCTCGGACTAGATTGAGCACGAGACTAAGGAGAAGTGGTCGCTGCTACATGATAGGGGTGGTGCTCAATATGGTGTCATGACAACCAATCTAGCCGAGGTGTACAACTAGGTCATGCGCGGCGCAAGGTGCCTCCCTTTGGTTGGTATTGTGAAGGCAATTTTCTATGGTATGACGAACTACTTTGTTGACAGAAGCAATAACGTGTCGCTCGCTATGGTAAATGACAGAGTACTCTACTCCGCCATGGTCACCAAGTACATGGATGATAAGAGCATGAAGGGTGAGACGCACCGGACATTCAAGATGGGCACAAGGGAGCTTCGCTTCAAGATAATGTGCAGGGATAAAGGATGTCGTGGGACAAACCACGAGAGAGTCACCCATGAGTGCACGGTATGCCACGGTAGTTGCATATGCACTTGCAACAAGCCCCTTTTTTCTGCATAGGCCCTGCTCCCATGTCATGGCTACATGTTCGACAAAGGCTCAAAGATCCCGCCAAGACTCTCGACTATTTCACCAAGGAGGCGGTGATGCAAACCTGGAGTGGGGAGATGTATGGTTACACTGTGGTTGGCCATTTCACTGGTCATCCGACCTGGGAGCAACTAATCTGGGCCGCGGACATTGATAGGCTCAAGGGAAAGGTTGGCTGGCGATAGGTACGACACATTAGGAATGACATAGATGAAGCAAAAGCCGAACATCGTACGAAGAAGTACTCCATTTACAGGGAGTCTAGGCACACCTTCAAGAAATTCCCCACGAGAAATCCTCAGGACGAAGGAGATATCGGCACTCCGGATGTCGTCGTGGGGACCTCATCCAGTCGCCCGACTCGAGGCAGTCCACATGGAGGATGTTGAGGTCGCGACCACGAGAAAGCACGGACAATAGTAATATGTTAATGCCAATGTTCTGCATTATCATTTTGATTTGAAACAGATTAAGTGTTATAACTTTTTGCTAAATGTTATGTAATATCAGTGTGATTTGTCGTAGTTTTGATAGTAACAACAAATTCACATTTGTTTCCTTACATAATATGCAGTGCATGTACATGACCAATGTTATGCAAGAGGTCATTTCTCCAAAGTTCTTCACCGTCTATGAATTCCCAGGCGCATCGCAATATCACTTTCCTTCCTACTTACGAATCATTGATACCTCGGTCGTCCTCGCAAAATTCTTCAGAAATTCACCGCACTAGAACAACATACGACGATCACAAAATGTTATTGCAAGTCTAACAGATTTTGTACCGTTGAAAATCTATGAAAATCACAAACAGACCAATCAGTTTAGGGTTTCAGGTACTTGTCGCTAGTTGAACTGGCGACATAGAGTCATTTTTGTAATTTTTTTGGGGCGGCTATTTATTTTTGTAAATATCTTTTACAATAATATTATTTAAAAAAAATTCAGGAAGGTGGCGGGGAATCATGGGTGGTGCTAGCCTGGAAGAGTGGGGCGGCGACGGTGGAGAAGGTGGAGGACGGCGATGGCAGCTGGTCCTAAACGCAGGTGGCGGCCACAGCTGGGAGGGGGAAGGAGGGCGGCACCAGGCGCCAGGGGCCATGGAGGGTGGAGGTGGTGGTGCGAGGAGGAGGGCAACGGCCTTGATGGGGAGCTCAATCGGCCCCAAATGGATTTGTTCGAGTGAACATCAAGGGGTGTAGTGCTAAGGGCTATTTCACAAGAAGAATAGGACACGTAGGGGGTATTACACAAAAATGTGTGAGTGAGTCGGGGCTTTCTACCTGCCTCCATCCGAGCCTTTCGGGGAAGATCCAACGCTCTTGGTTGGCATTAGCACCTTAGCACCCAAATACCCATTAGCACTAGATATGTGTCCCATATATATATAACAAGCGAGCCAACTCGATGTAGCCCTACAAGACCAACTAGCTTAATGTGCCAATTGTAGGATGAAAAAATTAGCCGAAATAAACCGAGCTTTTTCACAAACCCAAGACAATCTAGTCTTCCTCGTGATTTTTAGGGTGCACCACATCTTTTTAAGTTGTTGATTCTTAATGATCAAGGACCATAACCAATATAGAAGGTTCTAGGATCAAGGATGACCGACTAGAGGGGGTGAATAGGAGGTTTTAAAACATTTTCACTAATTATCAATCTAAGACAATTACGTGCTAAGTCTAAACTAGATACAATTCTAGCTAAGCAATTCTACACAAGAAAATTGCTAGAAAAGTAAATACGAAAAATAGTAAAGACAAGAATAAACCACAAAAAGAGACGATGAGGTTTTCCCGTGGTATCGAAGACTTGCCGATCTTCACTAGTCCACGTTGAGGAAACTTGAACCAATCAAGCCGGCTCCACTAATTAAGCATTCCCTTGATCACTATTGGTTGTTCGTCCTCCGCTTCGAAAACGGTGAACATAGAACCACTCACAATTGGCGTCGGGCCTCTTCACAATCTCCTTGAAGAGATTACTGCGCGAACTCCCGCCAAGCCGTCTATGTGTTTGGCAAACACCAAGAGTAATGAACCACAATCTTCGCTTGACGGCAATCAATTGCTAAGGATCAATCTAGAATGAATGCACTTGAATTTGGCTCAACTACCTCACAATGAATGCAACAAGTGAATTGGAGGTGTAGAGAGGATGCTCAAGGCTCAAAGATGTTAAATGAAGTCTCTTGCCCTGTTCTTGAGCAGGTGGAGGAGTATTTATACCCCCCACAAATAAATATGAATGTTAGGGTGGCAAAACCCCCAATTTTTCAGGAAATGCAGTAGTACCGCCATGCAATGGCCAGTACTACTGCACCTTCCCAAAATGCACAATAATGGCTAGCACAGACGCATTAACTGCTCTGATATAGCCATTGAAAATTTCGGCGCGGTACTACCGCCATGAAACATGCGGTAGTTCCACTGTGCGGTCATACTGAAACCCAAGAGCGGTAGTACCACTTCACTTTGAAATCCAAAAAGGGGTACTTACTGGAAATAACGTACCGCTGCCATTTCGGTAACACTAGGGTGCGGTAGTTCTGCAGAAGGAATGCGGTCATACCGCGATGTGGTAGTACCGCCAAGTAAAATCCGGAACTACCGCTCATCGGGTGAGCAACCAAACCAAAACTGGTGTCACTCTAGAAAATACGTACCGCCAACTAATCTTGGGTACGACCGGGTTATGGTAGTATCGCACCACCATCCCGGTCATACCGCTGTGCGGTAGTACCGCCAACATCAAGCCGGTACTACCGATTATCCTAAGAAGTGCAAAGTTAGCTTTCAAAACAAATTCTAAATGCATGCATGATCCTATATTGATCCAAATGACACAAGAACATGCTATCAAGCTACTAGTCATGATCCCTCTTAATAGTACGATATTTATCCTACAATCCGGTCTTTCATCTATTTCTCCTAAAACCGGTAAAACTAGAAAAGGATCCTAGACTACTTGTACCTTGTCTTTGAACCATATTGATCTTCATGTTGACCTTTAGTATGCATCTCCAGGTTGTCATTTTCATCACTGGGACTTAACCTTGTAGATACTCAATAAACATGATAGTCCTATATTCACATAATGTCATTAATTACCAAAATAATTTTTAGGGGCATAGATGCTTTCAATCTCCCCCTTTTTGGTAATTGATGACAACCCAGTCAATGTGTGAGAAAGATAAGGTTTTGAATATAACACTTGTTATAAAACGAGTTGTATATTCTTGTTGTGACTTAACAAAGAAATAATTCTTGCAATAAGCTCCATAGAGTTTTGAGAATTATTTGCTTGTTAAAGTCAATACAAAGAAAGCTCCCCCTAAATATGTGCATATAAATGAGAAGTTATTTTTCAAGCACATGTAGAGTTTTTGAAAATTTTAGCAGAGTTTCTTTTGCTTGTTAGAACTTGAGATAATTACAATTCTAAACATAACCATAATATGAGTACCAAGTTTAACAAGATACCACTAAGACAAGATAGTATAATATCATAACAAAGTTTAAACATAGCATAATATGATAACAAAGTTTAAACTTAGGCTATTACAAGCACACATAAGCACACAAGTTCTAAACATTAAACATTAAACATACAAGTTCAACATAGATTATATAAAAGATAGTAGTAGTCTTCTTGACTCCCCCTTAATCTTTCTCCTTTTTCCCCCCTAATTTCTCCCCCTTTGGCATCAAAATACCAAAAAGCCATGAAGCAGCCAGATCCTGAGGAGGTGGAGGAGCTTGAGAGGTCGAAGCTTGGCGTGGAGGAGGGTTGAGGTGACGTCGTCCAAAGTGATGTGGAGTCATTAGAGCGGGCTCAAGAGCTGTCACACTATCTGTCAATGCAGCCAATCTATTGTTAGTTTCACTTTGGAATTCTTGTTGAGAATTTTTCATCTCTTGCTGAGTATTTTTTATCTCCAAAATAGCTAAATAGATCTAAGCAAGAGAAACTTGTCCTTCTTCTGGAGCAGCTGCCATGGGAGCATCTTCCTAAGCATCTTCCCTTTGCTAAGCCTGAGAGTGAATCACTGCAGGGATAGGAGGACCCTCACGAGGCTTATATGACTTATGAGTAGATCCTAAGCCTCCATTATAATCAATCTTCATGAGGATCAAAGCTATGATGTAAGGAGCATAGTAGATTCTCTTGACTCGATCATTCTTTGAAGAAGCTATACCCCTAAGGATAACATCTATTACATCAAACTTCCTTCCATTCATAATATTATCTATTATGTTCCAAGCATGCCCTCTTATAGCATCAAAGTTTCCACTCTTAGAAAGAATAGTGTGATTTATGTTCCTGTTTATCAAACTTGGAATGGGTTGGAGACCACCTATTTTTCCTAGAGTATATCTGACAGTCTGATCATAATAATATGTCCAGGCAGGAACCAAAAGAGCAGGCTTGTCATAGATCTTCTCATATTTACTTGACTCTGACCTTAGAGCAAGCTCAAACTCATGCCTGTTGCTATCCAAATTGTAACATCCCAAAGTTCTTTTACCAAAATAAAAATAAATAAAGATATTATTTTATTGAATTTTCTGGTTGTCGAAGTTCTTTCTTGATTTTCTGTAGTTTAAACAGAGTTTTCTTTGTTAAAAAATCAATTATTTACTTTCTTGGCTTTTAAAATCAAAAATTAAAATTTATTGAGTTTTCTGAGATTTTATTGGATTTAAAGTGAAAAGTAAAATTTTAATTAATTTCTAGAATTTTAAAAGCTTTTCCTAATTATTTTAAAGCCAAAATAAATTATTTACAAAATTAATTACCATTTATAAGTTGGAAATATTTTATCTAAGTTCAAAACAATTCTAGGAATTTTTGTGAATTTTTCTAGAATTTTTGAACTCTATTTGCTATCTTCTAAAAATATATTTGATTTGTTGTTTTATCTTAATTTCGAAAATATAAAAAAAATGCTCTTCCCAATTGGTCACCCAACAGTCTTCTTCTCCCATGCAAACCTCCTTAATTCCAAAGTCTTGCATGCAGCCAACGTAAGGCCTTTTGGCTTCATTTGAATGTATACCCCCTTCCACTCTTTTATCCTTTATTGTTTCTCTCTCCCAACAGTCATCTTCTTCCCACCGTATCCTTCTCTGTTGCTTAATTTTTCTAACCGAGTCTCATGCTCACCACTACTTTCCCTTGGCCACACCTCCCTGGCCACCTCAACGGCCGGCCGGCCACCGCCGCCGGCAGAGCCGCCCCAGCCCCACTCCACCGCGCCACCTTCCCTTCTCCTCTCCCTTGTCCTCCCTTGCTCCCAGCCGAGCCATGAGCTTCTATTGCCATTAATGGTAGCCGTTTCTTCTTTCTCTCATTCATCTCCATTCAAAACCTTTAAATCGATTTCTTTTGATGAGAAACGGTTTCATTAAACTCCTCCACGATGCAATGCTCTCAATTGAACAGTCATCTAGTGCACAGCCTATCAAGTGCAAACCGCTGCGTTTCATTGTTTCCAACCGAACCGACGCTGGTGTTCTTCGTCTTCCCGATGGTTCAGCTTCCAGTTGCAGCTATATAAAGGCATGCCATCTTTTCTTTGATCCTTGGCACTCTCTCCAAGCCTTTGATTCTTCAGAGCATAGCAATCCTTTCAATCTCCATTGATAGTAGCTAAGCACCACCTTTGCCGCTGCTAGTGTTTGGTAA
This sequence comes from Phyllostachys edulis, assembly GCA_036346405.1. NCBI lineage: Eukaryota > Viridiplantae > Streptophyta > Magnoliopsida > Poales > Poaceae > Phyllostachys > Phyllostachys edulis. The sequence continues at coordinate 52,531,362 of CM070552.1, read as the reverse complement.
GCCACCTCCGGCCACCACCGCCGACACCGCCGGCCAACCCTCTGCCATCTTTTGCTTGCATTCTTGATTCGGCTGCTACTTTTCTCAATCAGCTGCATGCTGTTTTCACTTCAGTTCATTGAAGAAGAAGCTTGAACAGTACTGCTACTAGTTGATTTAGCTTGGATGCTTTGTGTATGATCGGCTTCTGCTTGCCATTTGCATGCTATGTTCCATTCGGCTGATGTTTCATTCGGATAATTGATCTTTCATTCGGCTGCAGCTAGCTAATGCTTTCTGTTGTTCATAGCTTGGAGAAAGATAAACAGTACTGGCTGCTAGTAGTTTCATGCATGCTACTTTGTACATGTCCATTTAATTCCTTTCAAAAATTCGTTCTCTTACATGCAAGCTCCAAATCTATTGATTCTTTCTCCTAAATTCATCTAAATTCATTCTCTACTTCCAATATTTATTTTGTAATTTTTGTATTTTATTTGAATTGTGTTTGAATTTGTCCTGTTTTCACGTATAGATTTCGACGACTTCGGAGAGTCCGATTTCGACGCCGTTTGAGAACAACAACTAATTGAACAAGGCAAGTTATACCTTTGATCATATTTGAGCCCAGTATTTAAAATTATTTAGATTCTATTTTAAATTATTATTGCATGCGTATTTATATTCAAGTAATTTAAATTCCTGTTTTAAAGTTATAGTTATTCCCAATTCCATTGTATAGCCAATCTTGTTATTGAATTAGTCACCCCTTGATATCATAAAGGAAAAATCTAGTTTATGCAATAGTGTGAACTAGAACACTTTAAAAAAAATATATGCTTAGTCAAATCTTAGACCAAAAATCTTGATTTGGGAGAATTTTAGCCAAAAGTTCAACTATGATTTGAAGATGATTCTATGGTATTGTCTTTACCATAGAAATTTATAAAATGACTTGTTAAACAAAAGGAAAATTGGTTTGGACTTGGGCAAAATGGTTGTTTGGATGGTGCATGTTGATGTACAGGATCGAGTTATTTCTATGATCGAGGCCGATGGGTTTTATGAAAAGTTGCCCAAGTCAGTTAAGGACCGGTCTTCGAGCCGCATCTTGCTAAGCCACATCGTACTACCACATGTCCTGTGTGGGCGGGGCTTGGCTAACTAATTTGCAACGTTTCACCGTGGTCATGCCACCCGGTTGCGTGGGTGTCTTTTATGACCTACTTTTATGTATTCCCACCTGGCGCAAGAGGGGGCTTAAATCCGACGGGTTTCTATCCAATGGAAGCGAAACCTTAGTGAGGCGGGACTATGGTGGGATGAAGCATTGTAAAGGCCTTGACACGTGCTCTAGACTGCTTACCTAAGGTAGTAAGCGGTGGTATCGACGGATACCAAACAAACTAGAGAATTCAGGTCATGTGGGTAAAGCTGTACAACCTCTGCAGAGTGTTAAGAACTATTTGAATAGCCGTGTCCACGGTCATGGACATGCTTGGCAATGCCACTCAAAGTTAGACTTTGATTTTATTTTGAAAAGACTTTATCAAATGGTTCATTCAAATGGGAAATTGGGCAGGAAGCCACGTGATAGGAGGGTATCCTTCACCACTCTTGTGTGAATGTTATCTGACTATAAAACTTGAGAATTTGTAAAATGAATTTTAGTTATAGAATAACTGCTTTGGAACTTAGTACAAGCATTTAAAGAAAATATTGCTTTATGCAAATTCAACCAATAAGCATTCCTTTGTTATATCCTTGCATGCATTATAATCTGTTATTGGGTGTAACTTGCGAGCACGGAAGTTGTGCTCATCCTTACTTGATGCAAAGAAATTTCAGAGGAGAAGGACTTTGCTACCGGTGTGGATCTCGACGACTAGGCCGCTACCCCAGTCGATTGCCTGTGGTAGATCAGCTAGACTCCACTACTTCTTCGTCTTCCGCTGTGTTCTTTATTGTTGGCTTGTAAGCCTTCCTTGTAATAAACTCTGTTGATTATTAATATAATTGTGCGATTTATGGATGTTACCATATCTGTTTAACTGTGTGAACTAGCTTCTGATCATGGGACTAGTTCAGAAATGCACAGAGGATTTGGGGTGTTACTCCCGGGTCCGACACAAATACCTGGTCCCTGTCATCCATGCCAACTTAGTGAAATCTGGAGAGACATATAAAGTGGCATAGAATTGCCTGATAATCTCCTCATCATAGTTATTCTTGAGTGCTACCAGGTCATGAATACCGGCTCTTTGAGAAAGCCAATATGCCCCATTATACTTGTCCAAAGAATTAATATGTGGCAAATCCACCCACTTATGATCAGCAAACTGCCTATTGGGGCCATACAATTGTTCATAAACTGTCTCCTAAAACTGACTATGGAACCTTGGATTTGTAGATGATGGTGAAAGCACAAATTGATTTCTATGATGTAGTAAAGTATAATCATCTGCTGAGATTGTCCTCAAATCCACCTGTTGCTCCTTAGGTTCTCCGATCTCTTCATCAAACTCAGTCTGTGCTTCAGTTTCTACCTCAGAATTTGTTTCAGCTTGGGATGAAGTCTCCTCATTTCTTGAATCACTAGTTGTAGGACCTTTGCCCCTATCTTGTATTTCTTTGCGTTGAACCTCTGGAACTTCTTCATTTGGATCATGAGCAGGAGCTGCAGGAGGCTGAGAGGAAGAAGAGGATTGACCTCTAGGAGGGCCAACTGATTTGCGAGTGACAATCCTTGTCCTTGGCATCTTCAGACAGAAAGAATAGACAAAAGATCAATCAAGGTCGATTTGAAATTGAATGGAATGTTCTTTCTGTTTTTGTCAGGGAAATCGGTAGTACCGCAGTTCAAGTGCTGGTAGTACCGGGATGCGGAATTACCACCGTTATCTGGCCGGTACAACCACATCGCAGTAGTTCCGCGCACGAGTAGCGGTAGTACCGCTTTCTCTAAATAAAATCTAGGGCACGAATCTTCTAGGATTTTTCGGTGTTTGTAATGGAGTGAATCCATGGAATAGATGCGCAAGCATCATGAGACACCAATATATCAATTTTTCCCAAAAGAAATACATTCAATCATCCACATTATTGATTAACCCTAAAAGAGAAATAGGGTTCTAAACCAAGGTAAAGAGGGGATAAAACAAGATTTTACCTTGAGGATTTAGGGAGATGGACCCTAAGATTGCAAGGGATCAGCAGGAATCATTGAAAATCCGAAGGAATTTGAGGATTTTTTAGGAGGATTGAGGGTTCTTCGGTTTTGGGAGAGAGAAACCGAGAGAGGAACTGAACGGGTACCGATGGTAGTGCGGTAGGTCTTCTCGGTTGGAGAGGGGCCGGTAAAAACCGAGTGAAAGTAGTTAATGCCCTTGTTACAACAAAAGCGGTAGTACCGCTGGTTACACCCCGGTAGTATTGTTGTTATATCGCTGGTAGTTTCGCAATGTGGTAGTACCGCGATTAGCCTGCCAGTAGTTCCGATTATCCTGGAACTTCAGGGATAGACTTTGGATTTGAGAATTATGCAAATGATCTTTAGTTTTGCACTCAAATAAATATCATTTAAGATCATTATGCATTGAAGAGACTAATGTCTATCTAAGAACATAATTTTTATGATCATAGAAGTTTTTAGTAAAATATTTAAAAATACATTTCTTATGACTTCAAATAATGCCAAATGGAACAAAATGTATGAGGCATGAGTTCAACCAATATTTGAATAGTTTATGACATTTAATTCATTCCTCAATTTGCAGAAGTGGCATTTATCGAATGGTTTGGTGAAAATATCTGCTAATTGGTCTTCAGTCCGGATGTGGCTAATTTCAATATCTCCCTTGCTCACATCATCTCTTAAGAAATGGTGGCGTATATCTATATGCTTGGTTCTTGAGTGTTAGACTGGATTATTGGCTATTTTCATGGTACTATCATTATCACGCAAAAGAGGCATTTTATCGAATTTAATTCCATAATCCATCAAAGTTCGCCTCGTCCATAGCAATTGAGCACAACAGCTACCCGCGGAAACATATTCGGTTTCAGCTGGATAAAGCTATAGAATTTTGTTTCTTGGATGACCATGATACTAAGGATCTTCCTAAGAATTGAAAACTACCCGAGGTGCTTTTTCTATCCACTTTACAACCCGCATAATCGGAATCGGAATATCCAATTAAATCAAATTTAGCACTTTTGGGAAACCATAGGCCAATGCTAGAGGAATGCTTTAAATATCTTAGTATTCTTTTTACGGCCATCAAATGACATTCTTTTAGTGTTGCTTGAAAGCGTGTACATATATAAACGCTAAACATAATATCGGGCTTAGATGCGGTAAGATAAAGCAAACTACCAATCATAGATGTAACGTCCCAAAATTTGGCTTTTCAAAAATCTTTTGAGTAGTTTAGGTCCTTGGAAAAATTCACCAATTTTATTTGAATTAATAAAGCTTAAATGGAACTTTCATAAATCAAAGACAATTTAATATGATTAATCTCAACATCAACTATTATCAAAACTATTTTATTTGGATTCTATGTGCTTGGATATATTTTCTAGAGTTTTGTAGAATTTTTCCGAGTGCATTTGCTATTTTCTGTTTGCCCTTTTGTGTTTTCAACTATTTTCAAAATAGGAAACCTATCAATTAATCTCAGATTTCCTTGGGCCCAATCTATTTCTCTCGGCCTGTTCTTTTCCCTCCAGAGCCCAATGGCCCATTTTGTTTTCCCTTTCTGCCGGCCCGTCTCCACTTCAACTTGGCTCCGACCCACTTCTCTTCCTCTCTCTCATCCGACCCAGCTGCCAGCCCTTCCCGCCTCGCTCCAGCCCAGTCCCTCTCCCGGCCCAACCTCACCTGGCCAGCCTAGCCGCTCACTTGGCCCAGCCGACCTGCCCCGATCGCCAAACCCTAAGGCCACGCTGCTTTTGTCCGGGCCGCTTGCAGTACTTGGCAATTTCACCTCGTCCGTCTTGAACATCTGCATGATGACGCGATCTTCATAAGCGCTGTTGTCGTCGCACCGTTCGGATCGGACCGGCCTCCCTAGGGTGCCATAAATAGCCATCCCCTCTGCGCGTCCGCTTCGCTCGATGCTACCGCCGCCGCGGTGCCCTAGCTCGCCTCTACCCGGGACGGCCAAAGCTCTGCCGCCAAGCGTCGCCGCCCCAGTCATCTTCCTCAGAGCCAGCACCGCTCCGCATCGACGCCCTCCGCCGTTGAAGTCTCCCGCGCGCCGTCGAGCCATGGCCTTCTTCTCCGAGCGCGGCACTGCACCCGCTATGCCGATTCGGTGCCCCCCATCTACACCGGCGCCGTCACCTCGGTTCCCTCCGTCGCCCTCGCCCTCGATCCGCGCTCGCCATCTTCAGTGCGCCACCGGAGCACCGTCCCCCTCCAACCCGAGCCACCGCCATCATTGGGTCGCCCCGAGCTCCTCCTCGTTCACCGGTGAGACCCCTCCCTCCGTTCCCTCCTTTCTCCTCCTCCTACCTCGCCGGCTCTTACCGCCTTGGACCACTTCGGATCCGTGGCCATCATTGTCAAGCCGCCGCCGGGCGCCGTTCATCTTTGACCCAACGCGCCGCTGCTTCGGCTTCTTTCCTCATCCCGATCTCATTGGAGCCGCTGCTGTTAGCGTCGCCGCCACCTTCGAGATCTCTGTCTCGGACCCGGAGCTACCGCCACTCTGCCGCTGCATCTAGAGCCGCCGCCAGCCGTCGATCTCACCAGAGCCAACCGGCCACCATTCGTCGCCGATGGGAATCACCGAGGAACCATAGGCTGCGCGCCACCCTCTCTGTCCCTTCGTGTTGGCCCAAAGACTTTTTCTCTCTTCTGTCTTGTTGACAAACGGGTCTCGCACGTTACGACTGAACCAGGACAGTGCCTGTGCCCAGTTGTTGCGGCCACGTCACCCCCTTTGTTCTCTGTGGCAGTCACGTCTTCAATCCTGTGCACGCCACCTCGCTATCACCTCTTGTCACTCGGTGCCACGTCGCCATGTCATTTGCCACCATGCGCCACGTAGCCGCCACCTTGTGCCACCTCAGCTTTCCCCTGCCTTGTAGACGCCTGTGTGTCCATTCTTAATCCTAACCCTAACCCACACCGTGTAGACTCGGTTCACCATGAACCAAGCCTATAACCCGTGGACACCTGCGTGTCCATCTAGCCTTTAACCCAAAAAACCAAACCGTATGGACATGGTTCATCTTGAACCTAGTCTATGACCTGCGGGGCCTTTGTCAGCCAACGCCAATCAAACCCTAGCCTTGGACCTAATCTGCCATGAACCTAAACCCTAGATCTTGGACTTGGTCTATGGACCAATAGACCACATATCATCTTCCAATCAAAAACCCTAGATTAGTTCTCTCTCCTTACATGCGGACCCCTCATGTCAGTCAAATCCTTAGTCAACCCTAGCCATGAGCTCCGTCCACCGTGGACTAGCATATCTTCGTGGTCCTGGTCCATAGACCAGTGGCCCACATGTCAACCCCTAATCCTATTTTCTAGAATTAATTTAATTCTGGAAAACCCTTTTATCCAATGGGTCCCTCCTGTCATCCATTGTCCCTTCTCGAAAATTAATTTAATTTCTGATATTCAATTATCCTGTTGGTCCCGCATGTCATTCACTGCCTTTGTCCTCTTTCACTTACCAGTGGACCCCACTTGTAAGTCTCCAATTCTATTTAGTTATTTAATCTGAAAGAATATTCTTTGAATATTCTTTTCTCTCTTGATTTCATCATTTCATGTGATCTTTCAAAGCTCACATCTTTTGAATCCGAACTCCGATTGAGTTCATTCGAATTCCTAAATTCATCTCAATTTAGTATCTATTTATCTGAGATTATTATTTAATTTTTGGAGTCTGTTTGCTCTCTGTTATTTATTTATTTGGGTTATTTGCTTGTTTGCGAGTAGACATTGATACTTCGAGAAGTGCTGATCAAGAAGGAGCTGAAGATCAAGGAAGTAGAAGATTAAAGATTAAATAAGATCGTCATTGCTATAGCGAGGCAAGTCATACCTTTGACCATGTTGAATCCCAATTTTCTAAAACTACTTTGAATTAAATTATTGCATTTACTTTAAGTATTTATTTAAATGCTTTTGGGTTTAGTTAATAATCCAATTTGTTATATCCTCCTTGTCTATATTGATATGTCATAATCTTTTGTCACCCTAGCTTGGTTATTTATTTAGTTGGTAATATTGTAGCACCAACGTGGGTTGGTTAGATGCGATTAGATTGCTTAGCCATGCCACGAATCATCTGTTCATGTAAAGTTGCAATTATCAACTTGACTAAGTGACTATGGAACTTTGTGATAATCTATGTGTACTATGTGCTATTATGGCATGTGTTGCACTTAACCAACTAGGTGGTAAAAGGTTTAGACTGAGGCAAGTGGTGGATACTGTGTGACATGGTGGCTATGTATTTGGGAATATTAATCTATGTGGCTTAGTTAGAAATTGGAAGTCTTGCCTTGGTCAATTAAGGACTGAACTTTGTGCGCCATTGAATTGAGCCTCTCGTACAACCACATGCCTGTTATGGGACGGGCCTAACATAGTAAGTTATGAATTCTTGACATTGATTGCTCAGGCAGTAGGTTAGGCTCAGTGATGGGTGGAGGTGTGTGCTACCAAGTAGTCGCATCGCGGGACGGTTTGCCGCTTCCTTGTCCAACGGTGTGTGTCGTCCAATCGCTGTGTAAGGCTTGGTATAACGGTTTGTAAGCACACTGGGAGTATCAATGCTTGAGATGAAGTTTCCGAAAGGTTTTGTTGTGATCAACTCTGATCCGGTTGATTGCATCTTGTGGGTAAAGTGTACAAACTTTGCAGAGTGTTAAATCAATCTATTCGAATAGCCGCGTCCGCGGTCATGGAGATGCTCAGGGATTTCACACGAGGGGTAAATCTTCATAAAATGTGTGGGAAGGGAGCTGTGTGATCTAAATCATATGGCTATGTGAATAATCTATTTAGGCTGTGTGTCTTTGTGAAATCAAACTGTAAAACTTATTATTGTTTATTTGTTTTACTTATGCTTTTAATCTATTATTTGTATTCAATTGCAAATGTTGCATTTCTGCAAAATAACCACAGAATGCCATCCCTTTGGAATAAGCCTGCATGTATAATTGCATTTCTGTGGTGTGACTTGCGAGTACGGTTGTGTACTCATGCTTGCTTTAATAAATCAAGCAGAAGTGAAGGAATCGCCAGTCAACAAGGTTTACTTCAAGGATCGTGGAGAACTAGGTCGCGCACCCCAGCCGATTGCCTGTGGGCATATGGATGGGCTTCACTAAAGTTATTCTGTTGCGTTCCGCTGCAGCTTCATTGAGCTTTTTGCCTTCTGAGGCATTAATTGTAAACTTTGACCTTAAGGTCTTTACTCTGATATTTATTATTATTTGTCTAATTATTAGTCATCTTTGTATATGGAAATGATATTTCATTGATGTTGTCACTGTGTGCACTAGCGTGATCCTGGACTAGTGCATTATACACAGAGGGTCCAGAATTGCATTTTTGGGTCCCGACAATAGACCTATAAAGCTTTAAATCTACCGATTTACCTCCCTCATTTAGATTGAGATGACCATTTGTAGCCATGGGAATCTTGATAGGTTTTGCATCTTCCATGCCAAACATCTTGAGTACATCCTTCACGTACTTGGATTGACTTATGAATATTCGATTTTTGAGTTGCTTGATTTGAAGTCCAAAGAAAAAGCTAAGTTCTCCAATCATTGACATATCACATTCCCTGGACATCATATCACCAAACTCTTTGCAAAACTTTTGATAATGTCGTCAACATAAATTTGACAAATAAAGAAATCATCGTCTAAAACTTTAGTAAACAAAGTTGAATCAATTTTCCTGATTTTGAATACTTTTGGTACTAGAAAATATCTAAGGCGTTCATACCATACTCTAGGAGCTTGTTTAAGACCATAGAGCACCTTTAAGAGTTTATAGACATGATTTGAATTCTTAGGATCTTCAAAACAGGGAGGTTGCTCAACAAATACAAGTTCAGATATTTTACCATTTAGAAAAGCACTTTTAACATCCATTTGAAATAGTTTAATATCAAAGCATGATGCAAAATCAAGTAATATCCGAATTGACTCAAGTCTAGCTACAGGAGCGAAGGTTTCACCAAAATCCAAACCTTCGACTTGAGAAAATCCTTGTTCTACCAACCTTGCCTTGCTTCTTACCACAACTCCATTTTCATCTGGTGTGTTCATAAATACTCATTTTATGCCAATCACGTTGTGATCCTTGGGCCTATCCACCAAAGTCCAAACCTCATTCTGGATGAAGTTATTGAGTTCTTCATGCATTGCATTCACCCAATTGTCGGACCCAGGAGTAACACCCCAAATCCTCTGTGCATTTCTAAACTAGTCCCATGATCAGTAGCTAGTTCATACAGTAAACATATATGGTAATATCCATAAATCGCATAATTATGGCGGCGACGGTTGAGGCGTTGGGTGAACCGGGTGCGTGATGGTTGAGGCGTTGGGTGAACCGGGTGCGGAGAAGGGGGAGAGGGTGGGGGATGAGGCTGAGGTGGGTGCGGTATCGTGCGCACATGTACGCGGATCATGGGGGTGGTTGGGGCGACAATGGCGGACTGCTTGTTTTTGTAGCTCTGGACAGCAAGGGGAGAGGGGGGAAAAGGAGATGGCGCGGTGGTGGAGATGGCCGGCGGTGAGGGGCATTGGCCGGAGGTGGTGAGGGTGCCGGCGAGGTCGGTCATGGAAGCTCAGCCATGGAGAGCTTCATGGTTTGGAGAAAGGGACACAGAGAAGAAAGACCATCGGGAGGTTGAAGAAGATAGGGGAGAGAAAAGAGTATAGAAATGAATAAAAGGGAGTACATGTTTGATTGAAAGGAAAGAGCCAAGATGGTAGCACATGCATATGCTCCTCACGTTAAGTGAGCTGGCCCGTGGAGCACTTAAGGGATGGGACGATATATATATATATATATATATATATATATATATATATATATATATATATATATATATATATATATATATATATATATATATATATATATATATATATATATATATATATATATATATATATATATATATATATATATATATATATATATATATATATATATATATATATATATATATATTGAATCACTTGTTCACAAATTTGTCAAACAGTCAAGAATGTTTTTTAAATTTGAAATTAGTAGCGGTTAAGCAATAGTCCAATTAGATTTTTAAAACAAAGCAAATAGAGTCCAAAAATTCTAGAAAAATTCCTAGAATTATTTGAACTTAATAAAAATATTTCCAACTTATAATTGGTAAAAAATAATTAGAGAAAAGCTTTTAAAATTCTAGAAATTAATTAAAATTTTAATTTTCACTTTAAATCCAATAAAACCCCAAAAACTACATAAATTTTATTTTTGATTTTGAAAGCCAAGAAATTAAATAATTTTCTTTTATTTTCTTAACAAACAAAACTCTTTTTAAATTACAGAAAATCAAGACAGAACTTTGACAGCCAGAAAATTCAATAAAATAATAACTTTATTTATTTTTATTTTAGTAATTGAACTTTGGGATGTTACACCAATCCGGATCATCAAGTGCTTCTTCTACATGTTTTGGCTCAATAGAAGAGACAAAAGAGTAATGTTCACAAAAAGAAGTGACACGAGATCGAGTTTGACACCCTTACTTAAATCACATAATATTTGATCTATTGGATGATATTTTGCAATTGCATTGTGGATTCTTGGTGGTAAGTTGGATGGTTGATCATCTTTCTTGTTGTCCTCTTCATCAATTTGAATTTGATTTGTAGTGGAAGAGGTAGGAGGTTCAACTTGAATGAAAGATGATGGATCGTCTTTGGGCTTGATGTCGCCTATTTGCATGTACTCCATGGCTTTTCTTAAGGCTTCATCACTTACATCATCCAAATTCTCATGCTCTTCTTGGGAGCCATTAGTCTCATCAAATTGTGCATCATGTCTTTCTTTAACTAAACTGAAATTTTTGTTGAAGACACGATAAGCTTTGCTATTTGATGAATAACCAAGCAAGAAACCAACATCACAACGACTTGCAAATTTTGAAAGACGAACACCATTTTTCAAAATATAACATTTGCAACCAAATACACGAAAATATGAGATGTCCGATTTTCTTCCAACAAGAAGGTTATAAGAAGTCTTTTTCAAAAGACGATGCAAATAAAGACGATTTATGGCATGACAAGCGGTGTTAATAGCTTCCGCCAAAAAATATCGGAAGTATTATATTCATCAAGCATTGTCCTAGCTATTTCAATTAATATTCGATTTTTTTCCTTTCTACAACTCCATTTTGCTCCGGAGTATAGGTTTTAGAAAGATCGTGCTTTATTCCAAGTTCATCATAAAAATCTTCAACTTTAGTATTTTTGAACTCGAAACCATTATCACTACGGATTTTTTTTAATTTTGAAATCAAATTCATTTTGAGCCCTTTTTGCAAAACTTTTGAAAATGCCGGAGGTTTCGGCTTTATCATCTTGGAAGAATACCCATGTATATCTAGAGTAATCATCTACAATGACTAAACAATAGCTATTACCCCCGATACTCTTATAAGTTGTTGGCCCAAACAAATCCATATGTAAGAGTTTTATTGGTCTAGAAGTTGACATGATACTCTTGGAAGGATAAGAATTAGCGACTTGTTTAACTACTTGACAAGCATTACAAAGTCTATTCTTCTCAAACTTCACATCTTTCAAGCCAACAACTAAATCATGTTTGAAAAGCTTTTTAAGTTGAATCATACCAACATGAGCTAGCCTTCTATGCCAAAGCGACCCCAAAGTGGTTTTTGCGATTAAACATGTTTTCAAGCATGATTCTTTTTTGAAGAACAATCAACCAAGTAAAGATTTCTAAATCTAAATACTTTGAAAACTAAAGAATTATCTTTTTCATTTGAAATTGAAACACCTTCATTAGAGAATGAGCAAATCAAGCCAAGATCACATATTTGAGCAACAGATAATCAATTAAAGTTTAGCGATTCAACTAAAGATATATTAGAAATGGAAAGGTCATTTGAGATAGCAATTTTACCCAATCCTATTACCTTTCCTTTGCTAGTATCGCCAAAAGTGATCTTGTCAATTCCTTTTCCATTCTCGAATGTGGTAAACATTTTTCTATCACTGGCCATGTGTTGAGTGCATCCACTATTAAGCACCCAATATTTTCCACTGGTCTTATAGTTCACTTACAAAACAAGAATCAAGTTTTTTTAGGTACCCAAATTTGTTTGGGTCCTTGGAGGTTAGTAACCAAGGTTTCAGGCACCCAAATAGCATTCTTTTTAGCACCTAAAATTGAAGTGCCAACAAATCTTGCAATTACTTTACCGTCCTTAGTTTGTCTAAGCATATAACAAGAATCATATAGACCTAAGGATGGAGTCTTACCAATAGGACAAGTTTGTTGCAAATGTCCTATTTCCTGGCACTTAGAGCAATATTTACCATTTTGCTTAACAAACCTTGTGGGCTTGTTTACCGGTTTCTTACCCTTCTTGGACACATACCCAAGTCCTTCCTTGTTGAATGAGCACCTTTGCTCACTCAAAAGTTTGTCAAGGGTGGCCTTACCCTTGAAACACCGCTCCAAGCTTTTTCACCAAGAGACTTATCATTATCATGATTGGAGTTAATATTAGAGCAACATGGCATTACAAGTAGATCATTGCATGATGTAGATGTACTAGTTCTTACAATTTCTAAACTAGGCATTTTATCAAAAATATCACATGTGATTCTAACACTAGTGCAAGACTTGCTTGAATTTTCTTGGATAAGCAAGTCATGAGCTTCCTTTAGCTCCTCATAAGAGTTTTTTAGAGAGATATGTTCTCTCTTTAAGACTTTATATTTTGACATCTTTTTTTGAAGATATTCATTCAAATCTTCAAGCATATCCATTAATTCATCATATGACAATTCACTATCATTAATAGATTTTACCTTATCTTCTTTTGCCATGAGGCAAGTAGGAGTGGAGAATAGCGATGGAGCCTCCTTGATGGCGATGCCGACAAGTCCCTTCTTCTTGGGGGACTCATCCTCATCGGAGTCGGAGTCGGTGTACTCCTCATCGGAGTCTCATTCTCCAATGTGAGCTTCATTCTTGCCATCCTTGTGAAGCTTCTTGAAAAGCTTATTCTTGTCATCGTATTCCTTCTTCTTGAATGACTTTCCCTTGTCATCCTTCTTTGTAGGGCAATGAGAGGCAATGTGTCCCTTCTCATCGCACTTATAGCAACGGATGTTACTATAGTGCTTGTTGTCGTTGGAGGATTGCCCTTTCTTGCTCTTGTCAATGTTGAAGCTTCGATATGGGCGTCTTCTCATGAATTTCTTCATTCTCCTCACATGGAGAGCAAACTCTTCTTCGGAGTCTTCTTCTTCATCCTCTTCATCACTTGATTCCGCTTTTACCTTAAAAGTGGTAATCTTCTTCTTTGAGGAAGATGACTCCAAGAGCTCTTCCTTGTCTTTCTTGTATAGCTCATTTGTGATGAGATTGTCCAAGAGATCGGTTGGCGTCATTCTTGGCAATTCAGATGAATTGAAAAATAGAGCCACCAAGGTCTCATATTTCTCTGGCAAGGCCCTAAGCATTTTTCTCACAATACCAACATCGGTTTGTGGTGTGCCTAGGCCTTTGAGTTTATTTACAATGTTGTTGAGGCGAGAGTACATTTCATTTATATCCTCATGAGGCAACATTATAAATGTCTCATACTTAATCCGGAGCCTATGCAATTTGGCCTCTTTGACCGTTGATGTTCCCTTATGGATATTCGAGAGGGTAGTCCAAATATCATGAGCGGTTTTCAAATTGCTCACTTTATTGAACTCATCCGCGTTCAAAGCACCAAAGAGAGCATTCATAGCTTGAGCATCTAAATGAGCATTGCGTCCCTCAAGTTCCGTGGGACGTGATGGATCAAGAGGCATAACATAACCCTCATTTACGATTTTTCATATGGTCGGACTCATGGCCTTTAAATAAATTGACATTCTAATTTTTCAATAAGAATAATTTGAGCCATCAAACAAAAGGAGCCTTTCCTATAGCAATTCCCTCACTAGCCATCCTTTTCTCTCTTAGACGATTAACTCTAAATCAATGAGAGGCCAAGCTCTGATACCACTTGTAGGATCAAGGATAACCGACTAGAGGGAGTGAATAGAAGGTTTTAAATCTTTTTCACTAATTATCAATCTAAGACAATTATGAGCTAAGTCTAAACTGTATACAATTCTAGCTAACCAATTCTACACAAGAAATGTCAAACCCGGGAACGAAGGATCCCGAATTCTCTGTGTTTATACACCAGTCCAGGATAGCTAGTGTACACAGTCATACAAAAGTGAAATCACAAACATATCACGCGTTTTATTAATAATAATTCAGAGTTTAATACAAAATGGGCCTGAGGCCAAACAATGAAAATCACAGCGGAAGCAAATAAGTAGTAGGCCATAAGATGTGCCACAGGCAATCATATGGGGGCGTAGGCCTAAACATCTGGGTCCTCATCGTCCTGATAGAAGTCTTCTCCTGAATAAAGATTATTCAGCAAGAGTGAGCACAACTTCCATGCTCGCAAGTTACACCCAATAAAGAATTATGATGCATGCATAAGTAAACAAGTGAGACTGGCATGGTTTATTTTGCATAAAGCAGCATTTTCATTTTAAATACTCATATTAATTTCCAAGGCCATTTTTAGTCTTGTCGGTGTTTTAGAACCGATCTTACGTAAAGATTGTTTGATTCGGAGGGTCTCCAAGAATGAAATCATGTAGAGAGATTGACACAGGGATTTTTATACAGGTTCAGTCCTTCTCCGGAGAGAATAACAACCCTACTCCTGTGTGTATGGTATTGAGTGTATTTTCTACAATCAGGAGAAAGACAAAGACTATTACAGAGGACAGTGCCTATCTTCCCGATTGCCTTCTGTCTCGTTCCCTGTTGTACATCCCGTTCCTCTTTGACCATCACCTTTATATAGTCGGTGAAGGAGTGGTCGTTTCTCCAGGTGAAGTGGCGCCTCATCAGTTCCTATAACGGGCGCATATTTGCAGTAATCGCCGAGGTATTAACTCCTCCGTGCCGTCTAGCAGTTACTTGTCAGAGATAATGGAGTATTATGTGCTGTTACTCCGTAGAATAACAACGTATATTGACTGCTTGAATCCCCAATCAATTGGACCCACTCGTCTGTAGGCTCTGTTGATCATAGGGTGGTCGTAGCTGACCTAGTCGTAGAAGAGCTTACGGCCATAGGGTAGTCGTAGAATAACTTACGACCATGTGGTAGTCGTAGCAGGACTTACGACTATAGGGGCGGTCGTAGAAGAACTTACGACCACCTGGTTGGCTTCTCCCTTGTAAATATATAGGGTATACTCAGGGACCATATGATGTCATCTTTACCCATAATAAGAATTATAGATAAATGATAAAATGAGGATTATTAGATCCTCGTCATCTAGCCCCCAGCTTCAAGTGAAAGTAACTTAGTTGGGAAAGAAATTGTAGATGGTCTTATGACCACGAGAGGGCTATAGAACAATGGTCGAAGGAAAAACTCTTCGACACTTGTACATCATTTTGACCAGAAATATACTTGGTCAAGAAAGCTGTTGGAAATCTTACGACTACCAAGTAGTCGAAGAGAACCTTACGACTATGAAGTGGTCGTAGTATGGTGATCGAAAGTAAAACCTTTCCGATTGATATTTCGTTTGACCAGAAAGACTTGATCAAGGAAGTAATTTTGCTTGAGGTGCAAAGACAAACCTGATGTTCTCGAACATACAAACTAAAGAATTGTAATCGACTCTCATAGGCCTGTCCGTTGGAGCGGTTCCCGAAGCGGTGGTAACCCTTGGATTGCCACGTCTTTTACTCAGGCACGCAGTTATAAATACTTACCGGGGGTGAGATTTATGTTTTTACTTTCCCCCAAATCGCTCCCATTATTCATCGAGTTCTTGCTTTCTCTGCCGCCGACTAGATCAAGCTTTCTCTTAAGACCTTCTCCAATCCAAATCGTTCCCTTTCTGAGAGAGATGGCCGGAACCATTTTCGAATGGGCCTAGTCGGAGATGGATGCTGGGAAGATTCAAGCTTTGGTTGCCGCCGGGAAGATTCCAGAGAAGGTTCTTGTGAAGTGGATTACAGCCGCTGGGCAGCATTGGCCATCGGGGGAGTTTGGCAAATCGCCATCTTCCAAGCGTATTGTGAGTGTGGCCTTCGATTGCCTGCTCACCCTTTTCTTACGCTCGTACTCGAGCACTTTGGGGTGGAATTGGTAAACCTTGGTCCCAATTCCATCACAATGTTAAGTGTGTTCGTGTACTTATGCGAGGCATACCTAGGAATTCCAGCGGACCTCGAGCTCTTCCAATATTATTATGGAATGGCCCGACAAACTGGAATTGCTTGGAGTTGCGGTCTGAAGCTCCATGATGGGAAGTCGAAGGAGTACATTCAGATGTTCACCCGGTCTTCATGGCCGGGATGGAGGAAGAAGTGGTTTTACTGGAAAATCACCCAAGATGACAGCCTCTCTTTTGTGGGGAAGGCTGCCGAGAAGATTCCTTCCTGGGATTTTATTCCGAAGGATCTTGGCCAGATTGCCCCCCTATATTCAAGCTATCGAGGATTTGATGGAAGAGGGGCTTACCGGATGGCATGTGGTGAAGGATTTCATCACATGTTACATTAGCCCTTTGAAGAAATGAGTACCTCCTATGTGGAGGTATATGGGGCCACAAGACCCGACCAGAGACTATAAGGAGGGTAAGTGAATCTTCGACTTAGCTCTCGGTTTGGTCTTCTTCAAAGTGGTCTAATGAATGTCATATCTGTTTGCACAGATCTTTCACAAGCAAAGATTGACGTTCGAGTCAAACTTGTTTGTGAGAAATCTCCGCCATCCAGAGTGGTGGCTACTAAAATCCTTGCAATTGTATCCGCAAAGGAGAAGATGAGACGCTTGAAGGTAATCAAGTGTTGATTTTATCCTTAGGACTTCGTAGTCGTAGAAAGACTTACAACTGCTTGGTTGTCGTAGAAGAACTTACGACTAGGTAGTGATCGTAGAAAAACTTACGATCATGGAAATGTCATAGAAAAATTTACGACTGGATGTTGGTCGTAGAAATTCTTACGGCTGGTCAGTAATTCTTCTTTTTCTGTTTTCTTCAGAAAGTAGGGATGGAAAACCGTTAGGATGACCAAGAGGTCGCACTGATAACCATTGGCGCAGGGATGGTGACGGAGAAAAGTCCAGCTCCTTCGTCTAAGAAGCGTCGACTCGTGAAAGTCGCTGGTAAGGGCGGTGCAAGCTCAAGTTCTTTTATTTCGACTAAATCATCTGCAAAATTTGTTGTAGATATGGTTGTAACTGAAGCCAAGGAGGTTGAAACAGCTGAAGCTGAGGAGGTCGAAGTACCTGAACCTCTTAAGCGTAAAACCCGCAAGGCCAAGGTACCCTCCTATTATGACAAGAATACTTTCGCAGTTTCTGCCTCTCCTGCCTTAATTAAGCAATTAGAAAAGGAGAACTGGAAGGACTTTATGTCTTTTGTGAAGGAAAATGCTGCGCTAACAAAACCTGTAGTTGAGGGAAGCGCAGCTTTTGGAGTGGTTGAGACTGGCCTTGGCCATCTGGAGAGTCAGGAGAGCCGAGAGGTGGCTCCTGTTCAAGATCCACAACCAGACGTGGTCGTGGCTGATCCTATCCTTCAACTTGAGCTCTGACCAGACGTGGTCGTAGAGAAGAAGTTAAAGAAATCTTCCGTTGGGAAGGTGACTCCTAAGTTCCTGGTTAGATTCAGAGTGCAGAGGTATGTGAGAAAGGCTAAAGTGTAAGGACAACTTTTACCTTTTGCTTTTCACAACTTAACGTGCTTTCCTTTTGTTGATCTTAGCCCAACTCCTTTAGCCCCCCGAGAACGCTTCTGTTGAGAAGCCTATTGTCACTTCTCCAAATGGATGGAGAGTTGATAGTGGAAGTGATTGAAGGATCATCCTTTGCTCGGGTGGTAGAGAAGTCATGGCTCTGAAGTGGTTACTACGACCATTGAGGCGGCTACTCGACCATTGAGGTGGTCGTGGAGACGGAGGTGGAGATAGCGAGGCGGTAGGAATCTCTAGCCAAGGTGGTGGTGCATCGATCACTGCTTGGGAAGGAAGTCGTGGTAGACATTCCCCCTAGCCCTCAAGAAGAGGCTGTTGCTACAGAATCAGAAGAAGAGGAGTACTTCAACTTCTACTCTGATCTCTTTGGCCCTGCTTCCATCGTGGAGTCTTCTACCATTAGATCCCGCGATCAAGTACCTCGTCCCAAGGATATCCCTAATAGAGGGGAAATTTTCGATAACGAGCGTCTCGAGAAGATTTGGTGGGACCGTATCATGAAGATAGATAAGCTGAAGAATCCATCGATGGTTTTCTCAATGTTTGCTCGAACGACCATGAATGTAAGTATTTTAAGGATACTTATATGTGTGGTCTTTCCTTGTTTCTTCTTGTCCTTCTTCTTGCGTAAAGCTCGGAACAAATTACTCTTGTTGGTGAATATCACCGAGAACTTGTAGAGTACAGCAACAGAGAAAGCGGAACTCTGCGACGAAAGTGAGAGGTGGTAAGTCACTATTACTCGTAGTCGTTTTTGGTTTGACGACTTATACAGTGCTTATGGGGTTTGTCATGGAAAAACTCACGACTAGGTGCTGGTCATAGAAAAACTTATGACCGGTAGTTTATCGTAGAAGAACTTACGACTAGATCAATGGTCGTAGAAGAACTTACGACCACCTGGTTAGTGCTCATGTCCATTCTTAACCTTTATAGGTTAAAAAGTGATGAAAAGACCTTAGCTGACTCGCTCGATTATGAAAAAGCCGAGACGAAAAAGCTAAGGGAAGAAAAAGAAGACCTCTTGAAGAAACTCCAGGAGACCAACTCTGTAGCTCAAAACTTGCAGGAAGTGATAAACAGTAAGTGTTGAACTTAAGACTGCTTATCTCGTTGATTTTTACCTTTTTAACTCTTGCCTCTTTTCAGAAAAAGAAGACGAAATGAGAAGGCTCCAAATTGAAGTCAAAGATAAAACTTTGGTTGTTCACGAGATTTATCGCATTGCCAGAGATAAAGATCAAGAGATTGATAGATTAAGATCTCGGCGAGCAGGTAAGCAATTCTTTACCTGTAGTCCTATCGGTGTTTTAGAACCGATCTTATGTAAAGATTGTTTGATTCGGGGGGTCTCCTAGAATGGAATCACGCAGAGAGATTGACACGGGTATTTTTATACAGGTTCAGGCCTTCTCTGAGGAGAATAACAACCCTACTCCTGTGTGTATGGTATTGAGTGTGTCTCGTACAATCAGAAGAAAAGAATAAGACTATTACAGAAGATAGTGTCTAACTGTCTTCCTGAGTGCTTGCTGTCTTCTCCGATTGCCTTCTTTCTCCTCTCTGATCGCTGCCTTTATATAGTCGTGAAGGAGTAGCCGTTTCCTCCTGGTGAAGATGCACCTCATCAAATCCAGTAACGGGCGCATGTTTGTAGTAATCATCGGAGTGTTAACCCCTTCACGCCGCCTGACAGTTACTTGTCAGAGATAATGGAGTATTATGTGCTATTACTTCGTAGAGTAACAGCGTATGTTAACTGCTTAGATTCCTAAATCAATTGGACCCACTCGTCTGTAGTTTTTATTGATCATAAGGTAGTCGTATGGTGACACAGTCGTAAAAGAGCTTACGACCATGGGGTAGTCGAGAATAACTTCTGTTGGATAGTGATCGTAGAAGAACTTACGACCATAAGGTAGTCGTAGCAAGACTTACGACTATGGGGGTGGTCATAGAAGAACTTACGACCACCTGGTAGGCTTCTCCCTTGTAAATATAAGGGGTATACCTAGGGACCACATGACATCATATTTATCCATACTGAGAATTATAGATAAAAGATAAAATGAGGATTATTAGATCCTCGGCATCTAGCCCCCCAGCTTCAAGTGAAAGTAACTTACTTGGGAAAGGAGTCATAAATGGTCCTATGACCACGAGAAGGTTGTGAAAATATGGTCGAAGGAAAAACTCTTTGATATTTGTACATTACTTTGACCAGAAATATACTTGGTCAAGAAGGTTGCTTACGACTACCAGATAGTCGTAGAGAACTTTTTCGACTATGAAGTAGTCATAGTATGGTGATCAGAAGTAAAACCTTTCCGATTGATATTTCATTTGGCCAGAAAGACTTGGCCAAGAAAGTAATTTTGCTTGAGGTGTAAAAACGAACCTGATTTTCTTGAGCAGACAAACTTAGAGAATCGCGACCGTCTCTTATATGTCTGTTTGTTGGAGCGGTTCCCAAAACGGTGGTAACCCTTGGATTTCTACCCCTTCAGCCCAAGCATACGGTTATAAATACTTACTGGGGGGGTGAGACTTGGGTTTCTACTTTTCCCCAAATCGCTCTCGCTGTTCATCGAGTTCTTGCCTTCTTCGCCATCAACCCAATTGTGCCTTCTCCTAAGACCTTCCTTAATCCAAAACCTCCCCTTTTTGAGAGAGATGGCTGGAACAGTTTCTGAGTGGGCCGAGTCGGAGATGGATGCGGTGAAAATTCAAGCCTTGGTCGACGCTGGGAAGATTCCAGAGAAGGTTCTTGTGAAGTGGATTGCGGCGGTTGGACAACATTGGCCGTCAGGGGAGATTGGGCAAATCCCCGTCTTCCAGGCATATTGTGAGTGTGGCCTTCGATTGCCTGCTCACCCCTTTCTCACACTCGTACTCGAGCACTTTGGGGTGAAATTAGTGAACCTCGGTCCTAATTCCATCACTATGCTAAGTTTATTCGTGTATCTGTGTGAGGCATACACGAATTCAGCGGACCTCGAGCTCTTTCAATATTTCTATGGAATGGCTCGACAATCTGGGATTGCTGGGAGTTGTGGTCTGAAGCTCCATGACGGGAAGTCGAAGGAATATATTCAGATGTTTACCCCATCTTCGTGGCCGGGATGGAGGAAGAGGTGGTTTTACTGGAAAATCACCCAAGATGACAGCCTTACTTTCGCGGGGAAGACTACTGAAAAGAATTCTTCTTAGGATTCGACTCCCAGGGATCTCGGTCGGATTGCTCCCTACATTCAAGCCATCAAGGACTTGAAAGATGAGGGACTGATCGAGTGGCATGTGGTAAAGGATTTCATCACACGTCGAATTAGCCCTTTGAAGAAACGAGTACCTCCTATGTGGAGGTACACGGGGTCAAAAGACCCGACCAGGGACTACGAGGTGGGTAAGTGAATCTTCGACTTAGCTCTCGGTTTGGTCTTTTTCAAAGTGGTCTAATGAATGTCATATCTGTTTGCACAGATCTTTCTAGCGCAGATCAATGTTGGGTCAAACTTGTTTATGAAAATCTCCGCCACCGGAGCGATAGTTCCTCAAATCCTTGCGGTTTTATCCGCAGAAGAAGATGGAGCGCCTAAAAGGTAATCAAGGGTTGATTTTATCCTTAGGACTTTAGAGTCGTAGAAAGACTTCTGTTGGTTGTTTGTCGTGAAAAACTTACGACTTGGTAGTGATCGTAGAAAAACTTACGATCAAGGAAATATCGTAGAAAAACTTACGACTGGATATTGGTCGTAGAAGATCTTACGACTGGTCAGTAATTCTTCTTTTTCTGTTTTTGATAGAAAGTAGGCATGGAAAATCGTCAGGACGACCAAGAGGTCGAACTGATAACCATCGGCGCAGGGATGACGACGAAAAAAGTCCAGCTCCTCCGTTTAAGAAGCGTCGACTTGTGAAAGTTGCCGACAAGGGAGGGGCAAGCTCAAGTTCTTTTATTTCGACGGATCTTACGCAAAATTTCTTTGCAGACACTGACTCTGTTGAAGCGATGAGGTTGAAGCAGCTGAAGCTGAAGAGGTTGAAACAGCTGAACCTCTTAAGCGCAAAGCCTGCAAGGCCAATGTACCCTTCTATTATGTCAAGAAAACTTTCGCAGTTTCTGCCTTTCCTAGTTTTGTTAAGCAACTAGAAAAGGAGAACTGGAAGGACTTTATGTCTTTTGTGAAGGACAATGCTGATCCAGCAGAGCCTATGGTCGAGGGTAGCGCTGCTCTTGGAGTGGTCGAGACTGATCTCGGCCATCCGAAAAGTTAGGAGACCAGAGAGATGGCTCCTGTTCAAGATCCGCGACCAGACGTGGTCGTGGCTGAGCCTATTCTTCAACTTGAACTCCGACCAGACGTGGTTGTAGAAAAGAAGTTGAAGAAATCTTCCGTTGGGAAGGTGACTCCTAAGTTTCTGGTTAGGTCCAGGGTGCAGAGGTATGTGAAAAAGACTAAAATGTAAGAATAGCATTTACCTTTTGCTTTTCACAACTTAACGTGCTTTCCTTTTGTTGCTCTTAGCAGACTCCTTGACCCCAGGATGCTTCTATTGAGAAGCCCATTGCCACTTCTCCAAAGCAGATGGAGAGCGACAATGGGAGTAGTCGAAGGATCACCTATTGCCCAAGTGGTGGAGAAGTCATGGCCACGAAGTGGTTGCTACAACCATCGAGGTAGTTGCTACGACCACGAGGTGGTCGTGGAGACAGCAGAGGCAGCGGTAGAAGCCTCTGGTCAGGGTGGTGATGTACCTAACCACCGTCTTGCGGAAGGAAGTCGTTCAGACGCGTACCTTCGGTCTCCAAAGAGAAGCTGCGATTCTGAGAATCGAGAGGCGAGTACTTCAACCGTGGCCGATTTCTTTGTGCCTGCTTCCATCGTGGGGTCTTCTGCTTTTAGATCTCGCGATCAAGTCCCTCATCCCAAAGATATTCCCAACAGAGGGAAATTTTTTGACAACGAGCGTCTCGAGAAGGTTTGGTGGGATCAAGTCACGAAGATAGATAAGCTGAAGAGTCCAACGATGGTTTTCTCGATGTTTGCTCGGACGACCATGAATGTAAGTATTTAAGGATACTTATATGTGTGGCCTTTCTTTGCTTCTTACTGTCTTTCTTTTTGCAGAAAGCTCTGGAACAAATTGCCACTGTTGGTGAATATCACCGACAACTTATAGAGCTACGACAGGAAAAAGCGGAACTCTGTGAACAGGCAGAGAGGTGGTAAGTCATTGTTATTCGTAGTCGTTTGAGGGTTTGACTACTTATGCAGTGCTTATGAGGTTTGTCGTGGAAAAACTCACGACTAGGTACTAGTCGTAGAAAGACTTACGACCAGTTAGATAGTGCTCAAGTCTACTTTTAACCTTTATAGGTTAAATAGTGACAAAAAGACCCTGGCCGACTCGCTCGATTATGAAAAAGAGGAGTCGAGAAAGCTAGGGGAAGAGATAGAAGACCTTTTGAAGAAGCTTCAGGAGGCTAACTCTGCAACTCAAAAATTGTAGGAAAAGATAAACAGTAAGTGCTGAACTTAAGACTGCTTATGTCGTTGATCTTTACCTTTTTAACTCTTACTTCTTTTTAGAAAAAGAGGACGAAATGAGAAGGCTCCAAATCAAAGTTAAAGATAAAACTTTGGTCGTTCACGAGATTTCTCGTATCGCTAAAGATAAAGATCAAGAGATTGAAAGGCTGAAATCTCGGCAAGCAGGTAAGCAATTCTTTACCTGCAGTCCTTTACGAGTTCTTTTCTTATTCTGATTCTCATTTCTTTTTAGAAATTGAACTCGAACTGGGAAGGCTCGAAGCTAGGGATCAGGAAAAACCATGATTCTTAACGAGACCATCCGCATTGCCAAGGAAAACGCAAAGGACATTAGATTATGGGAGGAGCGGCATGCTGAGACCATTGCTTCCCATAATAAGGAAATCGATAAGTTAGATTCTCGACTAGCAGGTAAGGAATTCTTTACCTGTGAACTAGTTCTTTCCTCTTCTAGGAATTATTTTTGCTTGACTAGTCTTACCCCTTTCAGAGCAAGTAGTCGAGAATGAACAACTCCGCGAGGCTTCGACTCGTAACCAACAGGAGATGAAGTCGATGAAAATTAATCTTCAAGGCAACATCATGCTCCTGAACAATATACTTGGTGAGCTGCATAGTGAGCGAAAAACTCCTCCAAAAGACACGATAGCTGCTCACATAAGTACTATTGGGGAACAAGTCGGGACTTTGCAAGAACTGGTGACCACCCTGAAGGCCAACCAATCTGACTCGATAAAGGAGGCGGTCGAAGGTGCAATAAGTTATGTATTGGCAAAACTTAAAGCTCATGACCCCAAATATTATTGCAACCAATCGACGCCGACTTATTGCCCCGAGGCGCAAGTCGTTTGATTGAAGAAATACAGCCAGTCGGTAGGAAGGTCTCGGAGGAGATGCAACTGGGATCTCCCTCTTCAGAGTAGTTTGTAATAAAAACCTGTGAAAACAAACTTTTGCTAATGTAATATATAATCCATCTTGTTTCCTGCATATTATCTTGTCGAGGTAGTTAGTAACTCAAAAGATAATTGACGAACAAAAGACTAAGAATTGAAGTCAAATTAATAACTTTATCCTAGCCCCCGACTATTTGCTTAGTTTATTTAGATAAACTAAGTAAATAGTGTTAAAAGGGTTTCTGAAAACAGAGAGGTTTGATTAATGTCGGGACCCAAAATTACAATTCTGGACCCTCTGTGTTTCATGCACTAGTCCAGGATCACGCTAGTGCACACAGTATCAACAAAGATGAGTATCGATCCACACAAGCGAATAATAACATAAACGAATAGTTTGATTAATAAATAATGGTTTGACCTTATGGTCGAGTTTACAATTATTAAGCCATGTAGGGCTGACAGAGAAATAAAGCAGTGGAAACAAAAATGGCAGCGGTGTCCCATCGATTTACCACAGGCAACCGACTGGGATCAAGACCCCATGATCAGGCACCTTCGATAAACTCCTCCTCGAATGCGGGCGAAGACTCCTCCTCTTACCTTGATTTATTTTAAAGCAAGCGTGAGTACACACCGCACTCATAAGTCACACCACGTAAATACAAATATACATGCGGGCTTATTACAAGGGAATGGCATTTTGTGGTTCTTTTTGAAAATCGACATTTGCGATTAAATACAAACAATAGATTGAAAGCAAGTAAAACAAATAGACAATAATAATTTAACAGTTTGATTTCACAAAGACACACACAGCCTAAGCAGATTATTCACATAGCCATATGATTTAGATCACACAGCTCCCTTCCCACACAGTTTTTAAAGATCTACCCCTCGTGTGAAATCCCCGAGCATTGTCCATAACCGAGGACGCGGCTATTCGAATAGATTGTTTACACTCTGCAGAGTTTGTACACTTTACCACAAGATACAATCAGTGTTGCAAGCACTAATCGTAACAAAGCATTTCAGAAACTTCATCCTAACATAGATGCTCCCGATGTGCTTATGTCATACCAAACCATACACAGTGTATGGTACAACACACACCGTTGGACAGGGAAGCGACGAACCATCCCGCGATGCGACTACATGGTAGCACACACCCCCACCCTATTCACATAGCCTAACCTACCGCCTGAGCAATCCATGCTAAGAATTCGTATCTTACTATGCTAGGCCCGTCCCATAACAGGCATGTGGTCGTACAGGAGGGCTCAGTTCAATGGCGCACAAAGTTCAGTCCTTAAATGACCGAGGCAAGACTTCCATTGTTCTAACTAAGGCACACAGATAAATATGACACACAGATTCACAAGCCCATATCACATAGCCACCATGTCACACAGTTCCTTCCACTTGCCCCAGTCTAAACCTTTTTCCCACCCAGTTGAATTAAGTGCAACACATGCCACAAGGACACATAGTGCACACAGATTATTACAACATTACATAGTCACTTAGTCAAGTTAATAATTGCACTTTACATGAATAGGTGATTCGTGGCATGGCTAAGCAATCTAATCGTACTAACCAACCCACGTTGGTGCTATAATATTTACCAAGTAGATATCAACTAGGGTGACAAAGGATCAAGGCATAACAAGTTACACAAGGAAGGCATAACAGATTGGATTTACTAGCAAATCCTAAAAGCATTTAAATAATTACTTGAAATAAAATGCAATACTTTGAATTAAAATAATATTTAGAAAACTAGGATTCCAACATGGTCAAAGCATGAATTGTCTTGGAATAGGTCTAGAAATTGATCTTGGTCTTGTTGAGCTCCTTCTTCTTCAAATCTTCTAGAAGCGTCGAAGTCTACTCGCAAACGAAGCAAACAAACAAAATAAATAAATAACAGAGGCAAAACAACTCCAAAAAAAATAAATAAAAATCTCCATTAAATAGATCTTGATTTTATAGGAATTTAGAAATTTGAATGGACTGATTTGGAGTTAGGATGCAAAAGTTATGGGCTTTGGAAGTTTGAATCTAAAGAAAAACCCTAAAATCAAAATTACACGAATTTCCCAAATTATTTATTAAAAGAAAATCAGAATATTGCGCAATGCTGGCGTCAGCGAAGGAATTTCCGAAAAAAGAAATAAAAAGAAAATCCTAACATGTGGGACCCACATGTCAGTGACACGACTCACGGTGGACCAGGTCCACCGAGCCTCTGGATCTGGAACGGGGCTGGCGTGGCGCACTTGCGCACGTGGCGCTGACACGGCGCCCACGTGGCTGACACGCGCGTGCCACGGAGGCTAGGGCGTTGAGGTGGATCTTGGCGTGGGCGGCGGCGAGCGCGGCGCCGCGGGAACCAACGGCACGCGAGTAATGGTGGTGGTACAGGGAGGTAGAGGGTGCGAAGGGGATCAAAATGAGGTGCTCACGGGTGCTTGAGGACAACTGTGGCGACCGGCGGAGAGGTAGAAGCGGCGGCGAAGCTTCGGGCTCGATGGCGGCAGCGCTAAGGGTGGTGCTCGGCCGAACGAAGGTGTCCTGGTTCCTCGCTTCATGCGATGTCGACGGTGTAGGCGTTGAGGCTCCGTCGGCTTCGGGCTTGTTGGAATTACTCGTCGGAGTAGGCGGCGGCGAGATTGAATCTCCGAGCTCTAGTGGCGGCTAGGGTGCGACGCAGCGAGGAAGCGCTAGGGTTGGGGTGAGGCGAGGGTGGCCTCCCCTTAAGTATGGCAACATGGAGAGTCAGGCGGACGCCCAAAGCGGCATGGCGGCCTAACAACCTCCGCGACGTAAATCGAGACGAAGAACGATGTGAGGGGGGGCCCGCTTGTCGTGGTGGGGCTCGAGCTTGCCTGAGCGAGGAAGGCAGGTGAGGCGCGAGTCGGGGCGAGATCTAGCCATCCAACTCAGATTGGACGGCTCACAAACAATGTGACATTCGGACCGCTCCAATCGGCCATCCAGATCGGGACGTCCATTTGCAATCCAACGGCTGCCATTGACCGAAGAAGAAAACACGCGGGAGGGAGAGAGAGAGGCTGACGGGTGGGGTCCGCCTTGTCAGTGAGCGTGGCGCGTGGGCTGCATCTCTTTGGCCGGGACGGGAGAAGGAGTGGGTTTAGGCCCAAGGACTATTTGGAGATTTTAAATACTTTTTCTTTTTAAGAAAATACCAGCAATCCAAATAAGCAATAGAAATTAGCAAATGAACTTGGAAAAATTCCAAAAAATTCTAGAAAATATATCCAAGCACATAGAATCCAAATAAAATAGTTTTGACTATTGTTCATATTGGCTTTAGTCATATTAAATGGTTTTGTTACTCAAAGTCCAATGTTAAGCTTTTAAATTAAATTCAAATAAATCCAAATGGTGAATTTTCTCTCTACCAACTATTCAAAGGATTTTTAAGGCTTAGAAAAATTAGGATGTTACAATTAACTTGTTGTTTTTTATCACGATTGTCATGCACTGGTCAAAAGAGTAGTAATGAATCGACTCTAGGAAGTTCCTTCTAGTGGGCAGGACCACGTGCAGAGAGAAAAGGCTTCGACTAGGTGATATTACCATCTCCGATCAGATTAATTAAATCGGGAACGGCAACTTGAGTTAGGCAAACGTCTAGAGGACTTTAAAAAATTCGTTCGTCCTCCTTTGGTGGACTCGATAGGTCTGTCCTGGTAGCAAAAGTAGGAAATTGAACAATGCTAGAAAGTTCCTTCTAGTGGGCAGGACCACGTACAGAGAGGAGAGACTTTGACTAGATGTGTTTCTTCCTCCGACCAGTTGGGACGGAACGAGTACACCAAAAGCGGTTGAATAAATCTAAGAAAGTGCACTCTGCTTAGAGTATTTTTTTAAAATAACTGAAGAAATAAAATAAGGTGGAAAAGAGTTGGCTTTAAGAATATTTCGATCAAATAGAACCCGAGCACTTTGTATTGGTAGCAAAAGTGAGTAACGAGTAGACACTAGAAAGCTCCTTCTAGTGGGTAGGACCACGTGCAGAGAGGAGAGGCTTCGACTAGGTGATGTTACCTACCTTTCGACCAGTGTAAAGAAAACTAGGTGTTTGGAATGTAGTCGAAAGATTATGAAAGCACGACTCAAAAATAAGACAATAGAGGTAGAGAGAACCTGAGGCTTTATTGTCTGAATGGTTTGTTACACATAAAACTTGCGTAACTGGTCGATGTTCTAAGAATTGAGAGAACTCGCCGCCTTCCATTGCTAATCGTCTTGACTCGGCCGTGTAACCCGACCACCGTAAGGACCTTCCCACTTGGGAGAAAGTTTATTCCGATTAGACTTGGATTGGCGAGCCTCAATACCAAGTCACCTCTGAAGAAGATCATGAGGTTGGACCTTACGATCGTAGTATGTCTGCAAGCAGGCTTGTTGGTAGACTATTTGAACGGATTAAGGCTGGTTTCTCCTTTCTTGAGTAGGTTAATGTCATCTGCTCGAAGTTGTTCTGGTTGAGTCATTGAAAGTTTTGACTTGTGTGGACCGTATCTTTAGTTCCGGAGGAAGCATGGCCGGCTCAAGACTAGAAAAAGGGTGTTTCACTGTGCTGACTAGTAGTCGTTTAATTGCCCATATACGAGGGTAATTCTTGTACCCAAGCCCCGAGCTCTTGACGAGCTGGTCGAAGACTCGGGTTTTAATTCCCTGCATTATTTGGCCGTTTGCATATTCAACTGCCCCATTGCTTTGGGGATGGGCAACAAAAGCATAACATAACTTGGTACCCAACTCGTCGCAAAATTCCTGAAATTTTGCGCTTGAAAATTGTTTACCATTATCTGTGATTATTCGACTTGGAACTCCAAATTGAGTAATTACGCATCTCATCATGAACCATTTTGCCGCTTCCGTTGTTATCCCAGTTACAGGTTCGGCTTCGATCCATTTCGTGAACGTATCAATAGCCACAAAAAGGCGAAGACAGAGGTATCGTTTGTAATGCTTGAGCTGGTTGGTGTATTTGCCTGCTATAAACTGGCATTGGACACACTTTTTAACCAACTCTTTAGCATTGTACAGGGCTGTTGGCCAGTAGAAACCTTGTCGAAAGGCCTTGCCGACTAGCATTCTGTAGGAAGCATAAGTTCCACAGATGCCACCGTGTATGTCGTGAAGGAGTGTTAATCCTTCACTCTGCGGAATGCATCACATGAGCACCCCTTGAGTACCTCATTTATAGAGGATTCCTTCAACCAAAGTATACATTTTGGCTTTTCGGGATAAGCGATCTGCCTCGGGATCGTCTTCGGGTACGAAACCCTTCTGAAGATACTCGTAGATGGGAGCCATCCAGTATCCTCGTATTCTAGAGAGGCCGCCTCAATAGGAGGTGTCTCTGGTTCTTCAACCAGGATTCGCTTCGAGTTGTTCCAAGAAAACTCCTTTTGGTACTACAGATCGGGAAGAAGCCATTCGAGCAAGCTGGTCTGCGAGGAAATTATCCTTTCGGGGGATGAATTGTGCCTCGAAACCTAAAAAATGCTTTTCTAGCTTACACACTTCCGATAAGTACCGAGACATTGTCGGGTTAAAGCACTGGTACTCTTTCCCGACTTGATTCACGACTAGTTGAGAGTCTCCCCTCACGAGTAGTCGGCGAATCGAGAGCGCTTTCGCAGCTCGTATGCCAGCTAGCAAACCTTCATATTCTGCCATGTTGTTAGTGGCCTGAAAGTTTAATTGTATGGCATACTTTAAGGTTTCTCCTGTAGGAGATATCAGGACCACCCCAGCCCCCGAGCCACTTAAAGTAAGTGACCCGTCAAAGTATGTCGTCCACTGGTCGTGGGAATCATACTGGGGATCCTGAACAGGTTTAAGATTTTTCCATTCGACGTCAAAGTCTGCCAAGATCTGGGATTTAACGGCCGTTCGGGACACGAAATGGAGGCCGAACTCCCCAAGTTCGACTGACCATTTTGCCATGCGTCCTGTTGTTTCTCTATTCTGGAGGATCGCTCCCAAGGGAAACTCAGACGGTACAGCTATTTTGTGCACCTGAAAATAATGCCGCAGTTTCCTCGAAGACATGAGGAGGGCATATAGAAGTTTTTGGACCTGAGGGTAACGCTCCTTAGGCCCGTGTAAAACTTCACTAACGTAGTAAACCGGTCGTCGTACATTTTCACGTTCTACGACCAGTACTACGCTCACTGCCTGTGGCGTGGCAGCTAGGTAAATTAAGAGCGTCTCTTCTAGCCTCGGAGAAACCAAAATAGTAGCACTCGTAAGATACCTCTTGACATCCTCAAAGGCAACGTTTGCCTCGTTCGACCACTCAAAACCTTCATGTTTCCTTAGAAGTTTAAAGAAAGGTAGTCCTTTTTCTCCTAGTCGTGCGATGAAATGACTTAAAGCTGCCATGCACCCTGTGAGTTTCTGGACTTCTTTCTTTGTGGTTGGAGGGCACATTTGGAGAATGGTCTTTATCTTTTCGGGATTTGCTTCGATTCCCCGTATAGATACTAGGAATCCAAGCAATTTTCCTGAAGAGATTCCGAACACACACTTCTCAGGATTGAGTTTTAAGCGGTGCTTTCTGAGGTTGTCGAATGTTTCTTGTAGGTCAGTGATATGATTAAATCTCTTGATACTTTTAACGACTAGATCATCAACATAGGCCTCTAGGTTTCGGCCTAGTTGAGATGAAAAGTCGATTGCATCAAGCGTTGAAAAGAAGCGCCGGCATTTTTTAGACCAAATGGCATTTTGACATAGCAAAATATACCAAATGGTGTAATGAATGCGGTCTTTTCTTCATCATCTAGACACATATTGATCTGGTGATATCCAGAATATGCATCTAAAAAACTTTACATTTCACAACCTGCAGTAGAATCAACCAACTGATCGACACGAGGTAAAGGAAAATCACCGTTTGGACAAGCTTTATTAAGACCAGTGAAGTCTACGCACATACGTCATTTGCCGTTCGACTTCCTAACCATTACAGGGTTAGCCAACCACTCTTGGTGGTTGACTTCTCTTATAAAGCCTGCTTTAAGTAGCTTATCCAATTCTGATTTAATAGCATCTCGTCAATCAGGGGAAAATCTCCGTAATTTTTGTTTTACGGGTACTTTGTCAGGACGTAAAGCTAGCCTGTGCTCGATCACCTCCCTGGGGACTCCGGGCATGTCGGATGCTTGCCACACGAAGACATCTGCGTTAGCTCGGAGGAAGGTGATGAGGACGTCTTCCTACTTGGGGTCGGAAGTATCCCCGATCGTAAGCAGCCTTGAGGGCTCCCTGCGTCGGAGAGGAACCTTTTGACTGAGTCGTTCGGCTTTGGTGCAGTTTTGAAGCTTCACTTGTTAGTCGAAGGCTAACTTTCTTCTCGAGTTGGTATTTGACCAACCATCTCGAGGGATCGACGGTCGCAGGTATGCGCCATCTTCTTGTCACAATGAATTATGATCACTCCTTTGGGACCTGGCATCTTAAAACATTGATACTCGTAATGAGTAGCCATTAAGAATTTTGCCAAAGTTGGTCGTCCGAGTATTACGTTATATGCCGTATCGAAATCGACCACATCAAAGGAGATCTTCTCTGTCCTGAAATTACTTGGCGAACCAAATGTTAAAGGAAGAGAAACTTGGCCAATAGGTTTGGCTGAAGACCCCGGTACGATCCCATGAAAAGAGTATCATACCAGTCTTACCTTAGTCCTGGGTACTTGCATCTCGTCCAAGGCACTCGTAAACAGGATGTTTAACAAGCTGCCACCATCAACTAAAACTTGATTGACCCGACAATTGTTGATGGTGGGTTCGACCACGATCGGATATCGACCTGGTCGAGTCGAAGGAATCGGGCAGTCACCCTTCTCGAAGGAGATGGTGACTTCCGACCACTTCGGTAATTTATTGACGAGAGGAGGGTCTATGGAGTTTACCTCATAATCGGCAGCTTTAAGCTGTCACTTTGATTCGTATGCCAATGATCCCCCGTAGATGTGCTCGACGATATGTTGCAGATCCTGGAACGGCATCTCCTCATCGTCATCTGACAACTTATGACCACTCGCTTGCCCTACCTGCTCGAGAGTGGGAAGTGGTCCTTTGCTGTTGTAGTAGTCCTCGAGTTTTCGTTGGAAAACTCGGTAGTTGCGAAGATCATGTCCTTCCTTTTTATGGAAAGGACACCACCTAGGCTTGTCGTTCTTCCGATTGGGGCGCTTACCTTTGCCTCGGTCGGAGTATGGTTTGGAACTTCGTGGCTCCTTGTCGTTTACAGTCAAGTCCTCCTTAGAACTGCTGGCTTGGGGTTTTTGGCCCTTCGCCTTGTTTTTGGACTTTTTCACTTTCTTATCCTTCTTTTTGCCACCTTCGCCTGGCTCTCGAGAGGTATTGTCTTCCTAGTCGATTTTGTTGTTCCATTCGACTGCCTCAGAAGTAGTCGCATACCGATCGGCCATCTCAAAGAGTTCGGCGATGGTTGTAGGAGGATTCAAAGCGATATCCTCCGTTATTCTTCTACTGCAGACTCCCTACTTGAAAGCTCTGATGACAGATGAGTCAAAAACCTCCGGAATTGAATTACGAACCTGACTAAAGCGCCTGATGAATTGGTGCAAGGTCTCATGGTCGTTTTGTCTCATCCGGTGCAAGTCGTCCTCCTTTCTAGTGTGATTGTAGATGCCTGAGAAGTTTGCTAGTAGAAGGTCACAGAGGTGTTGCCATGAATAGATCGACTCGAGTGGTTGGTTTAGTAGCCACGATTGAGCGGACCCTTCAAGCATAGTTGGAAGGTAATTCGCCATTACATGCTCTCCTCCTCCTATTGCTCGGACAGCTGTTGTGTAAATTTGGAGGAATTCGATGGGATTCTGAGATCCATCAAACTTCTCCATGTTCACTGGTCGAAAACGAGGCGGCCAGTGAACTGCTCGGAGGTCAAGTGAGAAGGCCCGACATCCGAAAATGACTTCTTAACGCCTCCTTTGCAAGAAAGAAGGGTTGATATCACCAGTTGATCATATTCGACGATACCCGGTGACAGATTGACCTGACCTGTAGTAGGTTTCGGTCTTACGAGGGAAATACTCCTCGTATTCCATCTGCTGCTGCAGATTTCCATGTTGGAACGGTGAGCGATCACCTCTCCGAGTGGCTTGTTGATCATCTGACGTTCGAAGGACATTTCTCCGGGTAGGAGATCGATGCGACTTGTCGTTGTGCCGATCTTTACGCGGTGAATTGTTTGAATGACTGGTAGTTGAGAAAGTCGTATTGCTACGACTTCCTGAATGATGTTGGCGAGGTGCTTCCAGTCTTGCTATCGTGCTCCGAAGCCTTTGTGTGATATCTTCGACGAAGAGGTCGTAGCCTGGCGCTCGGGCAAGCTCTCGAGTCAGGTTCTCGAGGAGGTCATTGATGTGCTGGAGTTCTTGAGCTTCCTCTGACTGATACTGGATGCGTCCAGCCAGATTTTTCTAGGCTGCAATTTTCTTCCGTCGAATTGCTTCAAGATCTTCCACATCAGATCCTTGAAACTGCCTCAATGGAGTGCGAGTATGTCAAAGATTTCCCTCACGCTCATCAGAGTGTTAGTTCTGTCCATCACTGGTGGTGCCCTTGCCATTGTTACGAGGGGGCGCAATGCATGATCTTCGGGGAGGGTCCTTAGTTCGGTCTCTGGAAGGGTGACCTTGATCCGAGGGAAGGACGAAGACCTCACATTCATGATTCTCACTTGTGCTTGAGGAATCCCCGCTTGAGGAGTAGTCGAGAGACACCATCTGGCGACTTGGAGTAATCCCCTCCAGGAAGGGGAACTCTGGGTTATAACCGTCTCCGTCCGTAGGTGTGACCTGCGGAGAGATGGTCAAATTTGCAGGAAAAGCATGCTTGATCCCATTCTCTGTGGCGTTAACCGGAGAGAGAGAGGACCACTAGATGATGGCGAAGCCCTGGAATTGTGGCTTCCAGAACATGCCTTGCCAAGTTGGACCGCCTTAGGGGGACTCGGACACTCGGAGGAAAAACTCTCGTCGTGTTGTGAGTCCGCCTGGGTGTAGTCCTGATTATGGTCAGATCGACCCTTGTCCTTTGAGGAAATCGATTCCTCTGTTGGACGTACTGTTGTGAGGGATAAGAATCCCTCCTCAACTCCATCGGTGGCATGGTCTTCTGGATCTGCAGATAGATCTCCGGAGGCAGCAATGCCATCGGATGAGACGATACTCGGCTCGTAGTCGAAACCGGCATCCATGTCGATGTCTGTGTAATTTGCTAAGTCGAACCAGTTCTCCTCGTTCCATTCTCCTACCATGAGTGCATGAGGATTGGAAAAAGCGAGTACGTTAACAAGAGATTACCGGAAGTTCCCCAGGGTCGGTGCCAACTGTCAGTGTTTTAGAACCGATCTTACGTAAAGATTGTTTGATTCGGGGGGTCTCCTAGAATAAAATCACGCAGAGAGATTGACACAGGGATTTTTATATAGGTTCAGGCCTTCTCCGGAGAGAATAACAACCCTACTCTTGTGTGTGTATGGTATTGAGTGTATTTTCTACAATCAGGAGAAAGACAAAGACTATTACAGAGGATAGTGCCTATCTTCCCGATTTCCTTCTGTCTCGTTCCCTGTTGTCCGTCCCGTTCCTCTCTGACCACCACCTTTATATAGTCAAGTGAAGGAGTGGCCGCTTTCTCCGTGAAGTGGCGCCATCGCCTTATAACGGGTGCATGTTTGCAGAATCACCAGTATTAACTCCTCCTCCGCCCCGACAGCTTACTTGTCGAGATAATGGAGTATTATGTGTCACATTCAGTAGAATAACAACGATATTGACTACTTGAATTCCCAATCAATTGGACCCACTCGTCAGAGGCTCTATTGATCATAGGGTGGTCGATGGTGACACGGTCGAGAAGAGCTTATGACCATAGGGTAGTCGAGAATAACTTACTGTTGGATAGTGATCGAGAAGAACTTATGACTATGAGGTAGTCGAAAGGTGACTTACGACTATGGGGGTGGTCGAGAAGAACTTACGATCACCGTTGGCTTCTCCCTTGTAAATATATGGGGTATACTCGGGGACCATATGACGTCATATTTACCCATAATAAGAATTATAGATAAATGATAAAATGAGGATTATTACATCCTCGTCAAGTCTATAACTAAAATCAGATTTTTAAAATGACAATTTTATAGTGGATAACCTCCATGAATGAATGGTGAAGGATACCCTTCTATCACATGGCTAACCGCCCGATTTTACCAAAAGGATTTACCATCCTAAAATCATTTAATTATTTTTAAAACCCAAAAATAAAGTCTAACTTAGAGTGGCTTTGCTCAGCATGTCCATGACCGTGGACACGGCTATTCGAATAGTTTTCTACTCTGCAGAGTTTGTACAGCTTTACCCACACGAGATAATTTGCTTTTATCGTTTACCAACACACGCCCGGCTATGCAGTGACTAAGCAATTATCATGAGGCCTTTACAATGCTCTACCTTAATGTATTTATGCCCGCTAATGTTTCACTTCCATTGGACTAACCATCCTCCCGAAGCCCCCTCTTGCGCCAAGTGGGACTACTGTCTATCCGACACCCATACAACAACATGGCACAAATAGCACTAAGGTATTACAAATTATTGGGCCAAATCTGTCCCATTCCAGACATGTGGTGGTACGGTAAGACGTAGCA
This sequence comes from Phyllostachys edulis, assembly GCA_036346405.1. NCBI lineage: Eukaryota > Viridiplantae > Streptophyta > Magnoliopsida > Poales > Poaceae > Phyllostachys > Phyllostachys edulis. Next base: position 52,495,126 of record CM070552.1, on the reverse strand, counting down.
ATGGAATGCTTAAAGGCCGGTCCTTAACTGACCTGGGCGACGTCCAAAATAACCCTTGGGCCTCAACCCTACCCGGATTGAGCCCGTGCATAAACCTGCACCCACCAATCATCTATTTTGCCCAAGTCCAAACCCATTTTTGATTTTATTTCAAGTAAAACTCATTTCTATCAACTTTCTATGGTAAAACAATACCATAGCCTCAATTTAAACAAGTTTGAATAGTTTGGCTAAAATCTCCCAAATACACAGTTCTAATCTAAGCATTGGCTAAGCATGCAACTATTTTTAATATTAATTTATCTAATGGTGACAAGGGAATGATAATCAATATTCAAATTGGCTATAAAAAGGAATTGGAATAACTAAATATTTAAACAGAGGATTAAAATAGTCAATAAAATTATGCATGTAATAATAATTTAAAAACAGCATTAAATAAATTTAAAATATTAGGATCAACATGATAAATGGTATAACTTGCCTTGCTCAAGTCTTGGTACCCTAAATCCTTTGAAGGATCATACTCTCTGAGTTGTCAAGTCTATACGTGAAAATACGACAAATTCAAATGAAATTGAAATAAAATTCAAATGAACATTCAAATTTACTCCAAATCAAATAATTTTAGTTTAGTTAGCTAGATCTTGAATTTATACAAATTTAGAATTTGAAACACCTAAATCGGAGTTCGTATGAAGGAATACGAGCTCCTGGAAGTTTAAATCCTAAAGAAAAAAAAACCTAAAATCGAATTTATTGATTTTCTTGATTTATTTTCCTAAAGGAAAATTGAATTCTTGCACACTATGACGTCAGCGGCGAAATTCGACCGAATTTTCTTTAAACCAAAAACGTATGAGACACTGACATGTGGGCCCGGCGGTCAAAGACCCAGTCCACGAATGGTCAAACGCCCATGGTGAACCCGGTGCACAGCATAGTGCACACGGGGGTGGTGTGTGCGGGTGCTGTGGCACACGTGGAACCACATAGGATCCACGTAGGATTCTACGCTGATGTGGTGTCGCAGTGGCGTCGACGTGGCCGAGCCACGTAGGCACGGTGAGCGGCGGCGCTAGGGCTTTCGCCGGAGCTTTGCGCCACGGTGAGACGAATGGAGGTGCGCAACGCGAAGAGGAGGCGATGGGGAACGTGCTGCACTACCTTACGGCAGCGGAGTGCGAAGAGATGGCCGGTGACGAGGTCTTTAGCGGCGACGGCGTGCGGTTGAAGGTGAAGTAGGCACTCCGGGGGTCTTCGGGGCAATTGAGTGCGCGCCCCATGTTCACGGTGATACGGAGATGCCGACGGTGGCAGAGACGAGGGTGGAGTGAAGACGGTGGCGCCGGAATTGAAGAAGAACCGAAGTTTAGCCGCCGATGAAGAACTTCGAAATCTGGGCGCTAGAGAAGAGGAGGAGAGCAGTGGGTTGGGGCGTTGGGATGGGTGCTTCAAGGCGTTCCCGTGGCTCCCTTTCATATGGCGAGGGCGGTACGGGATCGTCATGGAGAGCACGAAGGTCGTGCGGCATGGCGGAGCAATTTTGGGGATTCAGGGCAAGAGGATGGAAGGTGAAGGCCATTTTGCGCGTGATTTGACACGACGGTTTTAATGCGTGCGATGATTCGGGGATTAGATCAGTATTTCACCGTGTTTGGAAGGATTTTGAAAAGCGGCAATGGCATACGGTGAGCGCGAGGAAGGAAAGCGGCGCGGAGAAGAAAGGAAGGAGACGAAGGCACTGCAGCGGGCAGTCCCACTTGTTGGCGACGGCGTGAATAGGAAAGTAACTGGTGCTTTTGAGCCATTAGATTTAGATTGGGTGGTCCTTGTTGGTTGAGACGTTCGGACGTCCGAACGTGCCAAACAAAATCGGTCCGTTCAGTCCCGATCCAACGGTTGTAAGGGTTTGGGGTTAAACGCGCAGGAGGAGTAGGCCGTTTTGGGCCACGTGCACATGGAATAGGATCGGGCTGCGATACTTTCGGCCCAAACACTGTTTGCAAAGTTAAATTGATTTAGCAATTGATTTAATTTAGATAATTCAAATAGGCTTTAGAAAATAGCAAATAAGATCCAAAAATTATGAGAAAATTCACAAAAATTATCTAAAGCATTTTGGACTTAAATAAAATATTTCCAACTTATTTTTGGTAATAGTTTTTGTAATTAAATTTTGTTTTGGCTTTAAACTAATTAAGGAAAAGCTTTTAAAATTTCAGAAAATCCACAAAAATAAATAAGTTTTAATTTTCTCTGAAATTTGAAAATTTGGGTTGTTACAAGAAAATTGCTAGAAAAGTAAATGCGAAAATAGTAAAGACAAGAATAAACCACAAAAGAGACGATGAGGTTTTTCCCGTGGTATCGAAGACCTGCCAGTCTTCACTAGTCCACGTTGAGGAAGCTTGAACCAATCAAGCCGGCTCCACTAATTAAGCCTTCCCTCGATCACTCTTGGTTGTTTTTCCTCCGCTCCGGAGGTGGTGAACACCGAACCACTCACAATTGGTGCCGGACCTCTTCACAATCTCCTTGAAGAGATCACCACTCGAACTCACGCCAAGCCGTCTAGGTGTTTGGTAAACACCAAGAGCGATGAACCATAATCTTCGCTTGACGACAATCAAGTGCTAAAGAGCAATTTAGAATGAATACACTTGAATTTGGCTCAACTACCTCACAATGAATGCAACAAGTGAATTGGAGGTGTAGAGAGGATGCTCAAGGCTCAAAGATGTTAAATAAAGTCTCTTGCCCTGTCCTTGAGTAGGTGGAGGGGTATTTATAACCCCCCAAAAATAAATACGACTGTTAGAGGCAAAACCCCTAATTTTTCAGCAAATACGGTAGTATCGCCATGCAATGGCCGGTACTACCGCACCTTCCCAAAATGCACAGTAACGGCTAGCACAGACGCATTAATTTCTCTGATATAGCCGTTGAAAATTTCGGCACGGTACTACCGCCATGAAACATGCGATAGTTCCGCTGTGCAGTCATACCGAAACCCAAGAGCGGTAGTACCGCTTCACTTTGAAATCCAAAAAGGGGTACTTACTGGAAATAACGTACCACTGCCATTTCGATAACACCGGGGTGCGGTAGTTCCGCAGAAGGAATGCAGTCATCCCGTAATGCGGTAGTACCGCCAAGTAAAATATAGAACTACCGCTCATCGGGTGAGCAACCAAACCAAAACCGGTTTCACTCTGGAAAATACGTACCACCAACTAATCTTCAGTACGACCGGGTTACGGTAGTACCGCACCACCATCCCGGTCATACTGCTGTGCGGTAGTACCGCCAACATCAAGCCGGTACTACCGATTATCCTGAGAAGTGCAAAGTTGGCTTTCAAAACAAATTCTAAATGCATGCATGATCCTATATTGATCCAAATGGCACAAGAACATGCTATCAAGTTACTAGTCATGATCCTTTTTAATAGTATGGCATTTATCCTACAATCTAGTCTTCCATCCATTTCTCCTAAGACCGGTAAAACTAGAAAAGGATCCTAGACTACTTGTACCTTGTCTTTGAGCCATATTGATCTTCATGTTGACCTTTAGCATGCATCTCCAGGTTGTCATTTTCATCACTGGGACTTAACCATGTAGATACTCAATAAACATGTTAGTCCCATATTCACAGAATGTCATTAATTACCAAAATAGTTTTTAGGGGCCTAGATGCTTTCAAAGGTTAAATATATCATTATACTTCAATACATACTATTAATCCGTGGATGGTCATTAATGGAAATATAATGATGAATAGAGAGCATGAATGGAAAGGAAAAAAGGTTGTCCAGCACTTACTCTTAGGGCTGTTCACTTCTGCATCAAACTGTACCGGTCAACTCAGTTTGACCGGTATTTAGTTCGGTTTCCAGAAATCTGTTTTTTTTATTCAGTTTTTTCGTAAAAACCGGATAAAAATTGAATAAACCAAGCAAAGCAAATGTGATGGGCGGTGTGGCTGCCGTAGTGATGCGAGCCTATGTTGTTGGGCTGTTGTCGAACCCGGGAACGAAGGATCCCGAATTCTTTGTGTTCATACACTAGTCCAGGATTTCCAGTGTACATAGTCATACAAAATGATATCACAATCATATCACGAAAATTATATAACAATAATTCCGAGTTTTAATACAAAGTGGGCCTGAGGCCAAATAAACAAATAACACAACGGAAGCAAAAGCAGTAGTAGGCCACACGATTCAATTCGCCACAGGCAATCGTTTGGGGCGAGCCTAAGCGCTCCTGGTCCTCACCGCCCCGATAGAAGTCTTCCTGAATAAAGATTATTCAGCAAGAGTGAGCACAACTTCTGTGCTCGCAAGTTACACCCAATATTGAATTATGATGTATGCATAAAGTAAACAAATAAGATTAGCAGGGTTTATTTTGCACCAATTTTGCCACAAGGATTTACCATCCTAAAATCATTTAATCATTTTTAAAACCAAAAACAAAGTCTATCTCTAAGTGGCTTTGCTCAGTATGTCCATGACCGCGAACGCGACTATTCGAATAGTTTTACACACTGTAGAGGTGGCACAACTTTACCCACAAGAGATAATTTGCTTTTAATGTCAGCCAATACACGCTTCCACAGGCATGTGACTAAGCAATTATCACAAGACTGTTACAATGTTCTACCTTAAAGTATTTATGCCTGCTAAGGTTTCGCTTCCTTCGGACTAACCATCCTCCGGGAGCCCCCTCTTGTGCCAGTTGGGACTACTGTCTGACTGACACCCACACAACAACATAGCACAAATAACAATGAGGTATCACAAATTATTAAGCCAAGTCCTGCACACACAAGACATGTGGTAGTACGGTGGAGCTTAGCAAGATGCGGCTCAAAGACCGGTCCTTAACTGACTTGGGCGACTTCCAAAATAAACCCTGGGCCCTAACCCTAACCAGATTAAGCCCGTGCATAAACTTGCACCCACCAATCATCCATTTCGCCCAAGTCCAAACCCATTTTTTAATTTATTTTAAGTAATACCATCTTTATAAACTCTCTATGGTAAAACAATACCATAGACTCAAATTTAATGCAAGTTTGAAAATGATTTGGCTAAATCCTCCCAAAATCACAATTATGATCTAAGCATTGGCTAAGAATATGATTATTTACCATATTATTTTATCTAATGGTGACAAGGAAATGATAAACAATATTCAAATTGGGTATACAAAAGGAATTGGAATAATTAAGTATTTAAACAGGGAATTAAAATAATTGAATAAAAGTATGCATGCAATAATAATTTTAAAACAGAATTTAAATAACTTTAAAATATTGGGATCAACATGGTCAATGGCATAACTTGTCTTCATTGAAGTCTTGGTACTCTAAATCCTCTGAAGGATCGAACTCTCCGGAGTCGTCGAAGTCTATACGCAAAAATACGACAAATTCAATTAAAATTCAAATAAATTCAAAAGAACAAATAAAATTAACTCCAAATCAAATAATTTTAGTTTAGTTAGATAGATTTTGAATTTATACAAATTTAGAAATTTGAATCGATGAAAACAGAGTTCGAATGCAAAAGATATAGGCTTTGGAAGTTTTAAACCTAAATTAAACCCTAATTCTGAATTTAAATGATTTTCCCGAATTATTTTTCTAAAGAGAAAACAAATTATTGCGCATGGCTGATGTCAGCCCTCAGGATTTCGGGATTAAAAGAAATAAAACAAAATCCTGACATGCGGGCCCCACTTGTAAGTGGCTCGGTCCTCATGGACCAAGCCTACCTCGGACACGTCATTACCACATGGGCACGGGAGTTGCGATGGCCTTTACGTGGCATGCACGTGGCGGTGCCACATTGGCACAAGGCGGCGCCGGTGTCGGGACCAATGGTCGCTGGCGTTTGGAGGGACGACGGCGTCCGGCGAGGTGCGCAATAGAGAGAGGAAGGTGAGGGGATCATGGTGTGCTCACCCAGGTGACAAGAGGACGACGAAGGCGGTTGGCGACTAGGTGAAAGCGGCGGCGTAGTGCGGGTTGACGGTGGCGGAGGCGTTCCCGTAGGGGTCTGGCGAGGCAGAGGTGCGCACCGGGTCGGCGACGGCGTGGCGAAGCGAACGGTGGCGGAGGCGAGGTCACGGCGTCGATGGTGGCGACGCTAGAGGTGGCGGGGTTCTTACGGTCGATGGTGACCAAAACTCAAATTCCGGCGAGACGGGCGCGAGGGAGGAGATATGAGTGAGGGGGAAAGATTGAATGAAGGCAGAGCTACCCCATGCTCCCTTTAATAGGGGTCGAGGGGCACCAGGGTTGCGTGGAGGTGTGGGGATCGTGGCGGCGGCGGTTGCGGAATGTGGGCGAACCATCGTGGAGAAAGCGGGAGAGGGTGGAGAGCAGGGCGGTTGGGGGCGACCGTCGTGGAGCTTCGGCTTGCAACATTGGCGGCGGCGTCGCTTTGGCCGCGTGGGGAAGAAGCAAACGGGGAAGAAAGGGGCGTGGGCCTACATGGCGGCAAGAGAAAAGAGGGGAAGAAACTGGCGAGCCTTGGCCATTCGATTTAAATCAAACGGCCCACATTGACCCGGAACGTTCGGACCGTCCAAAGATTACAACGAAATCTGGTCGTCCATTTCAGATCCAATGGTTCACATTGGGTGGGACGTTCGGACCGTTCGAAGGTTACAATGAAATTTGGCCGTTGATTCTTGATCCAATGGTTGAAGGGTTTGGAGCTGATACGCGCGTAAGGAGCAGGCTGGTTTGGGCCACGTGCGTGTGGAATTTGACCTGGGCTGAGTTAGATTCGGTCCAAGGACTGCTGATTGAAATTCTAATGATTTAACAATTGATTTAAATCAGATAATTCAAATAGGCTTTGTAAAATAGCAAATAAATTCGAAAAAATTCTCGAAAAGTTCACAGAAATTCCTAGAGTTATTTTGGGCTTAAATAAAATATTTCCAACTATTATTTGGTAATAGATTTTGCACATAAATTTATTTTGGCTTTAAACAATTAAGGAAAAGATTTTAAAATTCCAAAAAATCCACAAAATTAAATAAATTTTAATTTTCAACTAAATTTAAAATTTTGGACCGTTACAACTGTTGGCCTAGTGTTGGGTGTCCTGGGCTTAGTGCTGGCATGTTGGCCAACTGTTGGCACATGGCACTTGGTGCTGGCCTGCTAGGCTATGTGCTGGTGCTGGTGTAGTTGCAGGCTTCTGCACTGCCGAGTGACCGAGTTACACTTTCGATTTGACACATTCTTCTTTCGACTCCAATCCCTCCCACAATTCAGAATTAATCCGTAGTGCTAGTCAGTCACTGTGTGTTCATTCGCTCATGTGTTAGGGCCAATAATCAATATTTGTGAGTTGTGACCACACTAGAGTTGCTATATCATATTCAATTCGTGTTAACTTTGGTAAATATGGTATTTATCGATACCATACTGGAATAAATTGGTATTTGCCAATACCGGACCGTATTTTTAAAATACCATATTTACCGAATCATATTTACCGAAAATACCAAACGAACACTTCAAATCCTAATTTGTATATTTGAAAACTCTTGAAAGTTTGCTAATCGATAGCTAAAATTAGAAAATATTTGAAGTAATTTCTTTGTGACGCACGCTAATACAAATCTAACAAAACATATAATTTCAAATTGAAACTAAAATGTTCAAATCATCAAAACTGAGGGATAAAGGGGCCTTTTCCAAATTTTGAAGTAAAACCCAACATTATAAGATATGCATTACTTTATTTTATATTAAAATCTGAAATTATATATTACTCTCTAATGGGAAAGCTAAAGTATTTTTTTAAAAAAATGAAATTTAGATATGAAATAGTTCGATCTTTTTTTTTCTGTTTCAGTATAGGCAAGAGGTAAGAACAAAAGGTATTAATTAATACGTAATGCATGGGAGCTTCTAAGAATAATTCATTGGAAGGGAATTAATCGCATGGGATCATGCAATGTGTAACTGGAAAGTTAATTATCTACTGGACCAAAACTAACCCCACCGATCAACGATCTATATTTAATATTCCTCTATAAGTGCACTGTAAAAGAGATCAAATACAAAAACCACTCGGGTGGTGGAGTTATGGGTATAGACTCCATCCACTAGGGTTTAAATCATATTATCTACCTCTACGTACGCTCCAATAGAAACTTTGCAAGGTTGAAGATTTGCCCGCAACATTCATATTTCTAGACGCACTAAGGCTATATTTGAAATAACCCAAAATTTTAGGTTTTCAAAATTTTTGAAGCTTTTTGGTTTGATTTTGACAACTTTCCCAATTCGGCAATTCTCAACCTCAAACCGCTTTCCCTTTTCGGCCTCTCCGTCTTCCCCAACCCGGAGGCGCCCTCTCCCCTGTGCGCCACCCCTTTCGTCCTCCTCGCATCACCCGCGCCACGCCATCGCCTCATTCACTACTCACAAGAACCCGCCACTCGTACACTCTTACCTTTCTACAATGAGGCGCACACCTCCACCGCCACCTCCACCTCCACCTCACCCCGCTCAGCACCATTCACGGCTGCCCAACCACCTCGCCACCTCATTGCCGCACTGCCCTACTACTCCCGCCGCCTCTCCAAGCCTATAAAGGGCCACCCCGGTTCGCTTTCTCCATCATCCCCACCTCACCACCTTCCCTTTACCCTTTTGTCTCCGGCATTGGCCAAATTTTGGAGAATCGCCACTGCCTCCATTTCTTCCCCGTCGACCCTGCGAGGTAATTCGCCGCCTCCCTACCTCCCCTTCCCACCCCACCCGACCTCGGCTCTAGCATCCCCTCACCATTTCGCTCCTCTTCCCCACCTTTCCCTGTCCCAATTCCCGCTGGAGCCTCATCGGCACCGCCCCTCCCCACCGCGCCACTCATGACCACCGTGGCCCGAGCGCCTCAAAGCCTCCCCCGTCTCGCCGCTACCACTCTCGGACTCCCCTCCCTCCACTGAAGCTCAAGCTCCAGTCGCCTTGGCCGGAACATGGCCAGAGCACCACCACCGCCGTCCCCTGCCCCGACCGTGCGCCGCCCACGCTGCCACCCCATTTACAAGCTCCACCGTCCCCTCCAAAGCCCAAAAATGGAATCTCTCTACCACCCCGGTGCTCACCGCACTCTTCCCCGCCGGCGCCAGCCATCGGAGCCGCCGAAGCACCGCCGGCCTCCTCCCTCTTGGCTCAAGACGCTACTGCCTTCGCCGAGGGGCTTAAGCCAAGCCAAGATCGGGCCTTAAAAGGCCCGGCCTTTTGGTTCAGGGCCCACAATCTTTGGGCTCAACCCAGTACTGTTCCAAATGTGTTCTTTCACTGTTCATTGCATAGTAAAAATGAATTATTATTCCTAATCCAAAACAGTAATTTCAAATTACTGTTCACATCCAATTTTCGTTCATAAATAGTAAATCAGCACTATTCAACATTCGACACTTTTTCGCCCGAAACCCTAATTTGACATTTTATACTCCTTTCGGCCGTTTTGAGCCCGTGAATCCATTTCTCAACTCCAATCAGTCCAATTTGGCACCAAATAAATCCCCACCACTCCTTGTGAGCAGGATTTTGGTGGACCCCCAAACGACAGGGATTACTGTTTTTAGGTCTCAACCGTGCTCAAGCGTGCCTGTGGTTTGAAGTTCTTTTATCTTGTATTATATTAACTTTGGGCTTGGATGCCATGTTAGGTTAAAACTGGCTATTAAGCCTTAATCTTGTGTAATAAAAGTCTAGTTTTTGTTGTAATCAGAAGATTGCTTGAGATGGTACTACCTCACAACTACACATCCTGGGCTGTTGTGAAAGGTTTAACGGTCCCAAAAATTGAGGCTGTTACAAAGTGGTATCAGAGCTTAGCTTGACCGTAGGTTGAGACCTTAGGTTGGCTTTAGGAAATTAGGAAATAAAGACCTTCAAAAATCTTAATTTGAAAAATTATAAAAGAATTTCTGAATATAAAAATATAAGTATTATTGATGTCTTTTCCCTTCTATTGCTTTGTTATCTAAACTTAGACTTGTAAAATCTCGACTTGTAAAACCGCCTATTTACCCCCCCTTTAGTCGGTTATCCTTGATCCTACACCGAGAGAGGATCAAGAGATTTGGATGTGATTCGGAAAAGATTAATGCCAAAAACAGTTACGGAGAGATAGAATAATTCGGAAATCGTATCGCCGAGGGATTCTTTCGGTTGGAAACGACATTGTCGGATGAAGCTTCGAGAATGGCCATGGCGGTTGCGAGCAAAGCTACGCGAGGAGGACGAAGGCAAGGATGATAACGACCTGACAGGCGGGCCCTACCGAACATAGAGACAAGGGCGTGCAGGCGAAACCGGCACGGAGAGGAAAAAGTCACATGCTAGGGCCGAAAATGGGGTAGTGGGACAAGAGAATAGGATTTCGGCCCAAGAGCTTTTCTGAGATTTTAATTAGCTTTTCTATTTTATAAATAACAAAAAATGCAAATAGCAAAATAGAAAATAGCAATTGAGCTCGGAAAAATTCTAGAAAAATCTAGAAAATATATCCAAGCACATAGAATCCAAATAAAATAGTTTTGACATTAATTGATGTTGAGATTAATCACATTAAATTGTTTTGCTATTGAAAGTCCATGTTAAGCTTTATTAAAATTGAAATAAATTCTCTTGGGTGAATTTTTCCAAATGCTAAACTACTCAAAATATTTTTAAGACTCAGAAAATTGGGATGTTACAGGATGTGGATCAGGACTAAAAATGGTACCCCGGGCGGATTTTTTTCGAATATGGCATCAGATCGGGTGGGAATTATCCGCCCCGTTTTCACCCCTACCACTAAGGCACTAAATCTGATTACGACGTAATTTCACTCTACGAGTTTTCATGTCTTGAAAGCGTTGAACCTTGTGAGTTTTTTTGGAAAATCATGACTAATTGGTTGAGTTGGACCCTTCAACAAATATGCTCTCCTAACTTGATCTCTAATCTCATTAGGATAATCTTCAATTGGTTTGAGACATGCTAGATCGACAATAATATCATCTGGATTAAATTCAAGCCGAACCTTTTTTGCTTCAGTTCTGCTCAGAACTCTCTATAGTTGGACGGTTACTGCTAGTTGCATTATTTGAGAAATATTTGTGCAAAGTTCGCTTCTCCATTTTTGTAAATCTGAGAAAATAAAATAACAACCAGTCAATCACTAATTAAACAAATTGGCTAATTGGCTAATGGCTATTATCCTGATGCTCACTAATAAAGTAAACAACAATTTGCATCAATTAATCAATCACAAATTAAACAACAACCACCAATTAAAAATTTCCATCAAAAATCAATTCATCAATCTTCAAGTCTACCTACATTTGCAACAACCAACAGACAAGAAAATTGGGGATTTGGGAGAGAAACAAACTCACTGCCTCATCCTCACCACACTGGCCAATGCGGCACAGGGACTGCCTTTGTGCCTCACTTCATTCACTGAGTCATTGCCTCCTAAGTCCTCATGACCTCACTGGTGATTCGTTCACCACTACCCAAGCCTGAATCGCCATGATGCCACCAATGCTAGGTGCCACCATCATGACCCCATGTGCCTCGCCCAAGGCTCGGCCATCGAGTCACCGATCGCCTCCCTCTGCTCCGCACGGCCGAGTCACTGACCCCGCTGACAAGCGTCCCCCTCACACTGGTCGCTTAGTCGCCGATCGCCTCCCTCCACTGGCCAAGTTGCCGAGTCGCCGACCGCCTCCCCATGGCTCGATGAGTCTCTCGCTCCTCTCTCGAATCTAGGCGTGTGGGTGTGGCTGAGAGTGAGACCTTATCCATTCTCTACTTCTCTGATTGGATTTGGGCCGGCAGTCGATTGGGCCTCGATGAATCTAAGAAGGCAAGAACAGCCCACACGGCTAGCCCAACCAGACTTTCTTCAAAGTTCAACCTCCGCCTCCGGCTGGACTTTCTTCAACCTCTGTCTACCGCAGTAGAGCACCTAGCTGGCTAGCTCTCGTCGCTCGCTGGTGCTCAGGCCTCAGTGGGTACTAGGGGTACGGTGGTGGGAGGAGGGGGTGCTCGAGCACCCACTAGCACCCATGGTGGACTCGTCCCTGCTCACCGTCGGCATCATCCCCTCGCTTAACGTCTTCGCGGGCCTCCTCGTCTTCTTCTTTGTTCGCCTCTGGATGGCCGCCATCGAGAGGATTGGCCTTTTAAAGCGGTCGTTCATGTGCCAGGAGAACACCATGATCCAAACCTGCGTCGCCGCCGCCTTCGGCATCTCCTTCAGTGGTAAGCCCTAAAACTCATACCGTTTATTGGATCATCTCTATCAGTAAAGTAATTCTTGTGCCATCCTGTCGATCAATTCCACGGTTCTCAACGTTTTTCCCATGTGCTCTTTTGTTCTGATAGTGATTCAGCTTATGAGTAATTTAAGTTAGGGAAAATTTGATATATGCCATTGCAGAGTACTCAATTTAGAGAAGTACCACTACAAAGTGACGGTTCCTAAAAATGCCATTGCAAATATCTCTTTCTCATAGAAATGTCACTCTTCTACATATTTCACAAATATTGGACGTTATTGCCCCCGACTTCTTCACATTCCCATGTCTCAAGCTCATCCATGGCAGCAACCCTTAAGTCCACCGTCGCTAGCCACGACAACACTCTCGACTGCCTCAACCTAACCATGTCGCGCCAACCTACCACCGTTGCAACACCTCCTCCTTCCCCTCTCCCTCCCTCTCTATCGGACCTTTCCTACCTCGAGCAGCGTCGCCATGAAGTTATCTTTCAGATCTGTGCCGCCGTATCTCCTAGCTCCTGCAAGACCACTGCCATGGAAATTTTTTAACACAAAGAGCAGCAAATCCAACCCCTAAATGAAAAGACACAAATAAATCCCATAAAAGGAAATCGAAAGGAACCTCCTACCTTGAATCTACAATATTTAATTCTCTAATTAGCAGCACGAATGGAAGGGAAAATCGCATCTTTGGCTATCAAAAACAGCAAATTCGACAAGGTACCAACCGAGCTCTCTGTTGCTTCCTTTTCTTCCTGGGACCCAACTGGCATCTGTCGTCGGAGACCGGTGGTGAAGAAGATAGGTGTTGAGGCGTAAGGATGGAGAAGATAGGGGCAATTTGGTCCAATACTAACAGAATACGTATATTAGTGGTATTTTTTTAGCAAGTTATGTCTACAATGGCATTTTTAGGAGCTACCACTTTGCAGTGGCATTTTTTTTGATTTGGGCACTTTGTAATGGCATATATCAAAATTTTCCCTTTATTTGCTTTTGGTATTATGTGAATCAGTGAATGTATGATACCAAAGTTTATTATTCGCAGTATGAACCCTCTAATGCTGATGGTGCTTCTGGTATCATATTGTTGGCCCTTGTACACAGTCCTTCTCTATTCTTGCTTCTAAGTTGAAACATTCCCTAAGAAAACTCCTTCAGGAATTGTAGCAATCTGTTAATAAAATGGAGCCAAGGAAGAAAACAACGTGAAAGTCGTAGTCCATGATGAAGAGGGACATGCTTGGAAGTAATAGAATTTAGAAGTACCGGTAATTGTTGATAGCTATATATTTTTGTACTTTTTTTAGAGGAGCTTGATATTTTCTACTACTTTTCACTATTCAACCTACTGGTTAAGCTTTGATAACGCAATAGATACTTGTGAATGGTCAATTGGTTTCTGTAAGCTATTGGTGATGACCGGTAATTGTTGATAGCTATTTTTTTTGTACTTTTTTAGAGGGCTCTATATTTTCTACTACCTTTCACTATTCAACCTACTGGTTAAGTTTTGATAACGCAATAGATACTTGTGAATGGTCAATTGGTTTCTGTAAGCTATTGGTGATGACAGTGATACTTAGCTTCCAGACAACCGAGGCTCCCATCAGCAGTCACAATCTGAAAACCGTAGGAACCTAGGTTTACTTTCATGTCAAGGCCTACTACCATATTAAAACTAAACGCTAGGTCGACATCAACAAAGCGTGCCCAGTAAGGGTGAAGATTAGTGTTTTTTTTTTTGGCTACTGCCCTGTTGACTACACAACTTAAATACATCCTGATATGCATTATGTTCCAAAAATTGTAGACCTGTACATGAATCAGTTTATGTTCTTCTCCTTACTTTCCCTACAAAACTTGTTGAGTAATGCCTAACCCCCCGCCCTGTGTTTGTGATGGTGTCATATTGTTCATCTATTTCATTAAAATTTATGACATCATGTGAAACGTTTCCTCATTTAGGCTTTATGACATGTTAATGATCCCCACATGCATTTCTGCTGTTAGGCTGTTACATGGTAAAATGCACCTTCTTCTGTTATGTATAAAAACATCATGCAGCGAAATTTGTAAAAATCATAACAGGAAATTGATTCCAAGCATGTTCGTTTTATTACTTTTTAAGTACTGGCAAGCTGGTAACATATACATCACCCTTACAGAACTAACCGACAAGACTCTAAACCCCTTAAGATTTGCTACAATTCTCTTTCAAAATAAATGCTAGAACTTATCTGGAAGTAAATTATTTTTATATGATATTAGCAAACAGAATAAAGTAGTTCTAGGCTGCTAGCATAGGTTACTATCCTTATTTCACATGCAACTCATCCATTTCTTTCAGGGGGCTTTGGTGACTACCTATTCGCCATGAGTGAAAGAATCGCTGGGAAGGCAACCGAGGCAAATGATTCTTTTTTTTTTCGATGCGCCGGTAGGAATATTTTCGGGTTGAATATGTTAAGAAGAGGAGAACAAATTCAGGGTATAAGAATAGAGAGAAAGCTCTCTAAAAAAATCAAAGGAAAAACACCCTGTAGCTTTAAACGGCCGTGCTAAGATAGCACCGACATGTTACACACAGGAGACTAAATTGCTGAAACACATCCGGTAACCTTCCACGAGAAGATCCCCTCCTTGATACTCCAGAGCACATCGGTCGCAGACCGGCAGTATCCCTCAAAGAGTCTGGCATTACGCTCTTTCCAGATACACCAGTGAACGAGGATGGTCACCGTGTCAAAGTCACGTCAGAGCGGTTTCGTGATTAACTTCCTCGTGGTAAGACACCAATCTTGGTAGCTAGACATCGCAGTGGAGGGGATCGGGAACTGGATGCCGCTCTATGTCCTGAATCTTGTCCAAACCTCGGTCGAGAAGGGACAGTGGACGAACAGGTGCTTGTAAGTCTTGTCGGGGTGATTGCAAAGAGAACAACACCCAAGATTGGGCCAGTTGCGCCGTTGGAGATTATCGTTGGTGAGACACTTCTCATGAATGACCAACCACATAAAAAAAAACTTACATCGTGACTGCACTTTAGATTTCCATATACACTTGTGGCAAGCGAAGGTTGTTGAAGCGGCGAAGAAGAGATGATAGGCAGAACAAGCCGAGTACTTGCCGTCGACCGAGTGCCTCCAGGTAATTCGTCGTTCCTATCGGCATGGAGTGGAGTGCGGGCAACAATGTCTCACAACTTCAAGTATTGCGCCAACGCCAGCAGCAACAGGTCCTTAGTCCAGGAATTGTTGGCGAAAGCTTCCGCGACAGACTTGTTCTTTTTTCTGACAAAGGAGAGGGCCGGCACGACATCGACAATCAAGCGCCCGCCGTCGATCCAATAATCATGCCAGAAGCGCGTGCTATGCCATCACCCCGCCGAATATTATGGCTGCCTTGAACATGGGCAGGATGTTAGCGTCTTCGCCGGTCGTCATGCCATGCCATGGCTTTGGCTCGGGATCCCAGCTGTTCTAGTGCCAGCGAAGACGGAGTGCAGCACTAAATGACCCCAGATCGTGGATACCCAGCTCCCCACATCGGAGCGGTCTGCAGAATTTCGACTAGGCCAGCAAGCAATGACTGCCGCTAATGGAGTCAAACCCCTTCCAAACGAAAGCACGACACTTAGGTTTAACAACTTGATCGCCCACTGAGGAAGCATGAAGACCGTCATGAAGTGAACCGACAGCGCCATCAAGACCGATCTGGTGAGCACAACGTGCCCGCCCGAAGTTAGGAGTTTAGGTTTCCACCTGGCTAACTTTTTTGAGAACTTGTCGACAAATGGTTGAAAGTCGCTCTTCTTGAGAGAGCAAATTGAGAGCGGGGGTCCAAGGTACGTGATCAGGAAGCGAAGCCGTCGACCCTACAACGCGGCCGTGACTGTCATCTCATTCTCGCCGTCATGGCGAATGGTCGTGATGGAACTTTTGGCCAGGTTGGGGGTGAGACTGGATGCCCTACCGAAGATGAACAGCAACTCCCTCACCACCTCACAATCTTGGGATGAAGGGCTGAAGAAGAGCACAGCATCGTCCGCGCAGATGGAGATGCGTGGCTCCATCACCAGACGACCGAGGGGGCTTAGACCATCTCCAATGTTGTGTTTTAGCCGATTCAAATGAGGAGAGAGAATGCATTGAATCGATTCAATACATTGGAGGGGTCGATTCCAAGCAAAAAATGCATGGAACCGAACTCTACTTAGGAATTGATTCAAAGCATTAAACAATTCATATGAGCATTAAACAACTACATAGAAGAGAGTGCGTTTGAGAGAGGATATTATTATTTTGTGGGTTTTTAATGTAATATGGGTCCGAGTTATTAGTAGGAATCGATTCAATACATTGGAGAAAAACAAGCTCGGTTCCTAGAATGCTTACATGACATGACTTTGAATCGACGTCGGTTCAATACACTAAAGATGCTCTTAGCAACCCCCGACCCATGGCCCATCTTGTCAGAGCTCGCAGACATCCATAGACATGATGAACAGTATGGGAGAGCAGTCAACTCCGCCGACTCCGTGTGAAGGACAAGGGTGGACCACGGCCGCCGTTGAGCAGGATCGACGTGGTAGCCGCACGAAGGATGGCGACGATCCAATCGCGCCATCTACTACCAAAGCCAAGTTGCACAAGAACACTCAACAGGAAATTCCAGGATAAAGTATCGAAGGACTTCGTAATATCAATCTTGAGGAGGACGGCGGGAATTTTCTTCCTATACAGCGTCACTGTGGTGTTACGGACTAGCTTGAATTCTCATGGATACATCGCTTTGTAATGAAGGCCGATTGCACTAGTGACACCAATTTGCCAATCACGGGGGTGAGCCATAGCGACATTAATTTGGTTATGATCTTGGAGAAGCTGTGTATTAAACTGATCGAACAGAAGTCCTTGACAGCTTCTGGCTCGTCCTTCTTTGGAAGCAACGTAAGGTTGGCGGAGTTGAACTTTTGAAAGTTTTGAGCATTTTCGCTGTGGAATTTGGCGATGGCGTTCAGGAGATCTCCCTTGATGGTTGGCCAACAGAGCTTGTAAAACGGCCTAGAGAATCCATCTGGCCTCAGTGCCTTTTCTGACGGCATCACCATGATGGTTGTTCTGACCTCATCCTCCAGGAAGGGGGCTTCAAGAGCAGCAGCTTCAGAGGGGTGGAGGGAAGGCAGGCTGAGCGCATGCTGCCTCAACGGGTGTGCGACCAACGCCGAAGAGCCCATGATCTCCGTGAAGCCCAACATCTCCAACTTGTCCTCTTGGCTCGTGGTGACGCGGCCGCCATGTGAAATTCTAGGGATAAGCTTCTTGCGGCCCCGCTCATTGGCCTTCATGTGGAAATACTTTGTATTTGCGTCGTCCTCACGGAGGTGTGTGATGCACGCGTGCTGACATTGGCGAATGCGCTCTAGAGATGCTAGAGCGAGGTATTTCCCTTTGAGGAGAGCGCAGAGCCTATGCTCGCCGCTGGAGAGAAGGCGATGGTCTTTGTGGTTGATCGAGCTGATGCATAATATCGTGGGAGATCTAAAGCTGCAGACCTAGGCCACTAAGTTTGCGCTACCCCACTTTTGCAGTGTTGTGGCTGTCCAGCGCAGCTTGGTGTGGAGAACGACATATGGGTCCTCACTGTGCACTGGTGGCGACCATGCCACGAGAACAACATCTTGGAAGCCCTCGAGTCTAGTCCAGAAAGTGTCGAAGCGAAAGTGTCTAGCATAGAAAACAGGAGTGTGGTAGTCTAGCATCATCGGGTAGTGATCCGAAATCGAGGAACTTAGAGCTTGCAGCTGGCTCGCTGGGTAGAGGTCATCCCATGAGTTCGAGAAAAAAAAACCCTGTCCAACCTCACCAACGTGGGACGTGACTGTTCACGGCTCCAGGTGAAACGGCGTCCAGCGAGAGGCATCTCCGAGAGGGACAGTGAGTTGAGGGCGTGCTAGAATCTGCTCATTAGCCTTCGATTGATATGATGATTGTTCTAGTTGGCGGGTCGTAGATCAAGTTGAAATCGCCATTTAGCATCCACGGGAGCTGGACGTTGGCCCCGATGGTGGTCAGCTCCGAGATGAAGCGGATTGTTGGACCGAAAAGGCGATTAGAGGGGGGTGAATAGGAGCACGATCTCTTTTTCACCTTGATCGAATTCAATACGATTTTCACTCCAATAGCTATAAAAGCTATGAAGATCAATATACAAGCACAATGGAAGACTTGTATTGAATCTAACTAAAACCCCCAACCAAATAGACCAGAAACATAAAAAACTCAAAACCTAAATGAGTTGGGCGGTCTGACCTCCAACTAGAAATCGGTCTGACCTTTGGAACTCGGTCTGACTTCTCAATACATGGCGGTCAGACCTCTAGGCCAATGAACAGAGAAATCAGCCCGAAAACTAAAACTCAAATCGATCTAACTTTTGATTCGTAAGGCCAAACCTTACCAAATTTGAGACACACCTTCTCTAAAATATTGGGAATCTATTCCAATCAAGGATCGCATAGATCCATGCCAAAGTTTTTATCTATTTCAGTTTGAACGAAGAGTGCTCAAAAACCGAGTCAAAATCGAAATATGATCTAAAGACTTGCTCGTGGGTGATTGATGATCAAGATGATCCTAGATGGGTTCCCACATGTCACAGCAAGTTAGATCATGGCAAGAAACCAAGCAAAAACTCGCGGATCAAAGAAAGACTCAAAATCACCAAATAGAGAGAAAGAAAGCAAATGAACTCATCTTTGAGAGAACTTTCTTTGGATTGATTTGATATGATATTGGTTTATAGCCACTCCATCAATGGAGGACAAAGACTCAATACATGAGTATGAAATCAAATCCAACTCTCTAGAACCCTAACCTCTAACTATCCTTCCCTAAGCACAAAAGCAAAACTAGGGTTTACAATGTAATGAAAGGGTTGAAGAGGGTGCAGCCACCTCCCTCCTCTATTTATAGTGGAGGCTAAACCTTCTAAAAGAGTTAACCCTAATGGTCTCCCGTTAAGGCCCACAACAAACGGGTTACATACGCACTCATTTTAAAGCGTCGTCTTCATCTCCTCTTGACCTAATCCACTTCTCGACGCACCGTCTTGTGTCGAGGGTTGGCAAAAGGTCACCAAGGCGGTATTTGGTGAAATTACCAAAATACCCCTTCTCGATCTTTTTCGAAGACCGAGTCCCATCTTCGTGAAGCACCTCCCATGCTTCGCCACATGTAGGTTGATCCAGCGGCTCTCATCATGTCAGCAAGTCTCTCCCATCCGGCTCCCACCGAAACCACCATGGCACTTGCACCGACCAGCGCCGCTTGATCCAACCCATTGCACCGAATCGCTGTTCGGTCACCTTTGTCCTTTTGCGCCATGCTTGACTCCATTGACTCACCCGCATCCTCGATCATCCGGACCTTAGCTCTCCAAGCTTAGTCCCGATCATCCTCGCCATGACCGTCATTGACCTCCAATCAACCAAAGACAACAATAGACAAAGAAATCGATTCGAAACAAGTTCTTCACAACTTGACCCACGTTAGTCAAAACATGAATCATACAACACATATGCCATGAAACCCATGAACTTGACTCTAATTCAAACAATCATCGCCATCGAGTTGGCCGATGAACAAACCAAAACCAGTCGATCATCACTTTGGCGGTCGACCGCCTCGCCTGGCTCGATCGCCACTGCTGGCGGTCGACCGCCAGATGGGACTTAGCCAAAATTTCCTTCCGGAACCAAACCCACTGAATTTTCAAACCAATAGAACTTTTGCTCGAAGCTCCAAAATTATGAGACCAAGTGTAGTAGAATCTACTCTCTTGCCTACACCTCTATTTTTGGCCCACTCCAAAATCCAACATCTCATTATGGCCGGTCCGACCGATTTCCCAAAGCCGGTCGATCATTTTATTGGCATTGGCCGATCGCCACCTAGGCCGGTCAGACCGCCACTTGCCTGACAGTAGTTTGAACTTCGCCGAAAACATATGATTCGACAAACCTTCAATACCATTGCCAATTGTACCATCATCCTAAGATCATGAGCATATCCGCATAATATCCACAATCTCCCCCTTGATGAACACATTGGCAATTTCCCAAAAATGTAAGTTTTGAGGTTTGAAAAGAAAAATACTTTTATTTTTGCGCAAAGGCACAACTTGGTCCATATGCAAGAGAAAGCAAAGGAAATGGCCAAGTTAGCTTCAGAATAGCAAAGGCAAGTGAGATCGAGCAAAAGAAAGCAAGAAAGCTTCAAATTCCAGAAATGAGTCAAAAATCTCACTTAAGATCCATATGAAAGAATAATTGTTCAAATTGACCTTTAATCATTGTGAGGATCCAAGAATTGCAATTCAAGTTCAGAAAAGACAATAAGATCAAAAGAATGCAAATAAGATACTCCCCCCCCCCCTCACTATGATCACCAATTTTCAACAAATTTCATTTTCCTCCCTTTTCTCCAAAAAGCTCCCCTTTTAACATCTCCCCTTTTAACATGTTTGTTACTTCTTCTCCCCCTTTGACAATGGAGTCATTAAGGAATCACACCTTCCTCTTGTCCAGAGATGACAAATACAGAATAAGGAAAAAGCATAAAAAGGAGCATGCATGAAATGCAATGGAGTGGCTTTAATTTTTTGTATTTTTCAATTTTTGATTACAAGAAGCTTTGAAGATTACCCAAAAGAACAAGCTAGCATTTCTAATATTGCACAAGACCTATCAAGCCTGAAAGCGCTAGCAAGATAATGTTAAGACATATATATCAAAGCTAAGCTCGAAGGCTTAATGTAAAGTA
Source organism: Phyllostachys edulis (assembly GCA_036346405.1). Classification (NCBI taxonomy): domain Eukaryota; kingdom Viridiplantae; phylum Streptophyta; class Magnoliopsida; order Poales; family Poaceae; genus Phyllostachys; species Phyllostachys edulis. The sequence goes on along the minus strand of CM070552.1, from coordinate 52,473,979 downwards.
ATGAAATTTATCAATTTAAGCAAAGCTTCAAATTTAGCAAGTTCATTAACAGGGATCCTAAAATGATAATGGCTATATCAAAATGTCAATGTGAGATCAAAAAGCTAACAAAGACCACATTAAGAGACAAACAAGTCCTGAAATGAATCATTTTGCTCAATTTTCTCAAACGCTCATTTTTCAACAGTTTTTCATTTGCAATGAATATTGAAGTTGACTAATGGTCTAACTTAGAGAAGAAGATCCTGGACTAGGAGTCATCCACAAACTTTTCCTAAGCTTCGACCACTAGTTGACTAAAGGTATATCTTAATGAAGAAGATCCTGGACTAGGAGCTATCCACAAACTCTTCCTAAGCTTCTACCAGGGCGACAAATCTTGAGGTTCATGTCAGTTTTGACAAGCAGTCCCCATTAGATCGTCTAGATCATCAAACTATCTCTAAGTTCATGTCTATGACATGCAGTCTCGTAAGAATAGTTTGGCACAAATTAGGCATAAGACAATTTTGAAGTTGATTTTTTTTTATTTTGCACATGAGCAGTTTTAGATTCTCAAAAGAACAAGAATCTCAAGTAATGATCAATTTTAGATTCAAGAGCTAACATAGCAATTTTGACAGGGCCAATGTCATAAAAGGAGCACTATTGCGCAACTAACTAAAACAACCACAAATTGTAGTTTTTTTAGCTCGAGTTGTCTTAAAGTTCTAGCTCATACAGGAAAGACTTAGCTATACATATGAAAGCGTGATGATTCTAGCAAGTCAAAGAACTAGACATGACATTAAGCAAGAATTGAAATACTAAAGCTCCAAAGGGTAATAAGCAAAGCTTCATCAATTTTAAAAGATAAGCAGAAAAGCTTAAATTATAATGAATCTTTTTGTGATTTTTCATATGAATGCAATATGATACAATGAGATGCAATAAAAGCTCAAAAGCCTAAAAAGATCAAAAAAGATCAAAAAGTTCAAAAGAAGATCAAGAAAAGATTAGATGAACAAGGTAAGATCAGAAAGGATCCAACTCCCCCTCAAACCAACCCATAGGGATAAATTACCCCTAACTCACTCCTCAAGGTGGTAAACCTTGTTGGGTCTAAAGGTTTGGTGAGGATATCGGCTAACTGAGCCTCGGACTCCACAAAATGAAGCACAATTTCACCCTTCTCAACGTGGTCTCTAAGGAAGTAATAGCGAATGTCTAAGTGCTTGGTCCTAGAATGTTGCACTGGGTTTTTAGCAATATTAATAGCAGAAGTGTTATCACAGAAAAGAGGAATACTAACAAAATTTAACCCAAAGTCCTTAAGAGTGGACACCATCCACAAAATCTGACTACAGAAACTAGCAGCAGCTACATATTCAGCTTTAGCAGTGGATTGTGCAACAGAAGACTGCTTCCTAGACGACCAAGAGATAAGAGAAGTGCCTAAGAAATGACAAGTGCCAGAGGTACTCTTCCTATCTAGCCGACAGCCCGCAAAATCAGAATCAGAAAACCCTCGAATGGACAGCGAAGAAGAACAGGAATACCAAATGCCATACTAGAGGGTAGAGTGTAAATACCTGAAGATGTGCTTAACGGCTTGGCGATGTGAAGTCCATGGTGACGCCTGAAACCTCGCGCAGAGGCAGACCACGAAGTGGATGTCCGGTCTTGAGGCCGTCAGGTATAGGAGGGAGCCGATCATGCTGCGGTACTCGCGTTGATCCACGGCTTCTCCTTCCTCATCGAGATCCAGCGATCGGTTGCCATGGGAGTGGCGATAAACTGCGATCACCCATTTTGAAGCGCTTGAACAGATGCTTAGTGTACTTCGCTTGATGGATAAAGATCCTTCCTTGCAATCGCTTGATTTGAAGCCCCGTAAAGTAGTTGAGCTCGCCCATCATACTCATCTCAAATTCCTAGACATGGTCTCGTAAAAACTAGAAACAAGAGCATGAGAGGAACCACCAAAGATAATATCATCAACGAATCAACAAGCAGAAGTCATTATCATGCCTAAGAATGAAAAGAGTCTTATCAACTTTTCCCATTTCAAAATCATTCTTAAGCAGAAAGGTCTTAAGTCTATCATACCAGGCTCTAGGAGCTTGTTTAAGACCATACAAGACTTTGGATAGCTTAAAAACACGATCAGGGTGCTTGGGATTCTCAAAGCCAGGGGGTTGCCTAACATACACTTCCTCCTCTATAAAACCATTCAAAAAGGCACTCTTAACATCCATTTGATGCAACCTAAAACCTTTAGATGCAGCAAATGCAAGTAGAATGCAAATGACTTCTAGTCTAGCAACAGGAGCGAAGGTCTCATCAAAATCTAACCCCTCAACCTAGCTAAAACCCTGAGCTACCAACCTAGCCTTGTTTCTAACCACAGAACCATCCTCATTTTGTTTATTCTTGAACACCCAACGGGTTCCTATAACATTATGACCGCTAGGAGGTTCTACAAGGTTCCAAACTTTATTTCTTTCAAAATTCTCTAACTCCTCATGCATGGCATTGATCCAACTAACATCAGATAAAGCATGTGATATATCTTTGGGTTCAAAAGAAGCTACAAATGCAGAGTGAGAGAAAAGACTCGGATCATGATACCTGAAGCGAGTGACTCGCTCATGGAGATTACCAATCATCTGATCCGGAGGGTGTTGCTTCTGGATATGCAAAGGAGTGCCTAGGGGAGATAGCATCTCCTCGACCTCCGCAGGTACTACTGATGAAGAAGTCGCAGCAGGAGCCTCAATTGGAGGTGAAGCAATCGAAGGTGTTCGAACTTGGGCAATTTTGCACAGAACATCAAGCAGAAAGTGGAGGAGCAGTATCAAGTTCATCCTCATCTTCTTCAACAAAAATGTTCTCTGTCACTTGTAAGTCACCTAAAACATCGGATCTAGCTCCAGGGCTAGTCTCATCAAAAGTGATATTGCATGTCTCCTGGACAAGGTTAGTTTCAACATTAAAAACCCGAAAACCCCTCGAATGAGCAGGATAACCTAGAAATATACCATCACAAATCTTTGATTCAAATTTATCTAGGTTTCCTGTTTTCAAAATGAAACACTTCGATCCAAAGACTCAAAAATGCGAAACAGAGGGTTTTTTGCCAAATCGAAGCTCATAAGAAGTCTTACCCAAAGACGGTCTCAAAAAGACACGGTTTGAAATATGGTAAGCTGTAGCAATAGCTTCGGCCCAAAACCTCCTCGGTGTGTTATACTCATCTAGCATCATCCTAGCCATCTCGACTAGGGTCCTGTTCTTCCTTTCTATAATGCCATTTTGTTGAGGGACGTGTGGAGAAGAGAACTGATGCTCAATACCGCGCTCAGCACAAAAAGAGGCAAAAGAAGCATTCTTGAACTCCGTGCCATTGTCACTACGGATCGCTCTCAAGGCACCAGGAAGTTCAAAAGCCAAACAAAGAACAAGATCATGATAATGATCAAAAGCCTCATCCTTCGAAGCAAGAAAGAACACCCAAGAATATCTCGAAAAATCATCGACTATGACAAGAATGTACCATTTGCCACTGACTGATCGATCCAGTTCCTTCGATCCGCCCTTGTGTATCATCTCCGAAGGTGATGAAGTCATCACCCTTCGACCGTGTGAAGGAAGTGAACCATCTTGAGTCTCCGGTCATGTGGTGTGAATAAATGAGTCGATTTAACCACGTGTTCTTCCTCCTTCCGCGCGATCCTCGAAAAAAATCAAGGCACAAAGAACGATGTGTCTCAATCTCAAGTTAGTTAAAAGTAACTTGGGAACCCAAGATCGAGACACACGCTCATGAAGTAGCATGCAAAGTAGAAGTGCTATCCTTGATTTTATTAGGAGTTCTATTATGAGCAATGGTTACTTTAACATGAGAAGCATCCTGTCTAGGAACATGATGAGCATGCGAAACAAATCCTAGTCCAGGTTTCTTATTTTCTAAGTGACCATGTCTCATAAAAGCTCTAGGTTGATGAGATGAAATTCTAGCAATATTTCTCCTAACATTTTTCAACCTACACCGACAGAACTCTACCAAATGCCCACTCTTCTTGCAATAGGTACAATGGTATTTAGTACCACTGGGATAAGCACATTTTGCCTCAAAAGAAGTTTGAACAAACCCTACAGATTTAAAAACAGTTTTTGCAGGTTGGGTTTTGAATTCAACTAAACCATTTTTCAAGACCTGAATGACATTAAACTTGGATGTGTTCTGGGCAGAGTTGTATCCTAAACCTTGCTTCTTATAAGGAGTTTTAGATGTGTCCAGAATCATGTTTAGCTATTTCTTACCTTTAGAGAATTTCTCTAATGTGTCCTTAAGGTAAGCATTTTTTTTTTCCAAAGTTAACACATGATTCACAAGTCTTGGCCTTAATGGCTCTAGCATGTTTCTCCTTAAGATGAGCAACTTCAAGCTTATAGGCTACACATGAGGCACAAGGTGTAGACTCAATTGTGTCCTTAAGCTTGGCATATTTAATTCTAACTGCTTCTAAAATGTCCTTAACTTCATGTTCACGTTCTATGCAGAAAGAGCAAAAACTAGATTTAACATCACTAGAAGCATCCAACTTGCTAGACTCTAAGCATTTTTCACAGGGAGCAGATTTAACATCAATTAGCTCAGTCCTAGCATTTTCAAGTTGATGCAAAGCAATATCATGAGCAGATTACAGTTTAGCAAATTCAGAATGTAAAGCATGGCAAGAGGAACATTCATCAGATTCAAGAGTCTTAGCATTTGTAAGTTTTAATGTTAAACTATCTACTTGTGACTCTAAGTCCTTGTTCCTAGCCATGGTAAACTCTAAGGCCTTATCCTGACTCATGAGTTGCTCAAACATGTCGTCGTATCTAGCAGAAAGAACATCATAGGAGGGAGGTACCTCATCATTGTCATTGATGTCAACGATGTCGGCCATGAAACACATGCCGGTGAAGTCCTTGGCCTTCCCTTTCTTGTCTTGAGGGAGCTCCTCCTCCTTGTCCTCCTCGCTCCCGGAGTCCACATCGCTCTTGGATTGCTCTCCAAAAGCGACAAGGACCCGGTGAGCGGCCTTCATGAGCTTGGCAGCATTGTACTTGGGCTTGTTCCCTTTAGGCTTCTTCCAAGCTGGCTTTTCCTCCTTGTGGTTGCTCGTACCTTCCAGCTTGGGGCAGTTTGCCCGGATATGATATAGCTCTCCACACTCATAGCACATCACAAGGCTACCTCTCTTCTTGTTTCTAACATTGTTATATGCCCGTGTGACTTTCTTGACTAAAAGAGCTAAATCAGCCTGAAGAAGACTCTCAAACTCTTCTCCTTGAACAGCAGATAAACACGCAAGATAAAAACCAGAAGAAGACTCAGAAGAACCATCAGGAGTCCCTTTGAGAGGATTAGCCACCAAAGCCATGTTATCCTTCTTAGGAAGGCTACCTCTCTTGATCTCATGAGTTTTGAGCTTGCTATAAAGCAGCTCCAAAGTGAGAGTAGAGATATTGACGTTCTCCTCAATGGCAGTAGCCTTGATCTCCCACTCCTTGGTGTTGATTGCGCCAAGAGGCGGTGGCATTCTCGATTGAGAGTACTCAATGTCAACAGACTCTCATCCGATTGATCACCTTGTTAAAGCGAGTAAAACATCATCGATGCTCTCACCAAGACGATCTCGAATTTGTTATACTCTCGCTTGTAGACCGCTTACGACTTGCTTAACTGGGACGATCCCTCATGGTAAGTTTCGAAGGTGTGCCAAATCTCATGTGCGGTCTCAAGGTTGCAAATCCTATCATGCTCCTGTCTACCAAGCCCAGCATATAGAAGGTTCTTTGCATTGTTGTTGTTAGCCAAGAGGGCTGCTGAAGCCGGCGAAGCAACTTCGAGCAAAACGAGCGGGGCTCGAACAACCTCCCATAAAGCTTGTCCTTCGCTCTCAAGGAAGATTCGCATGCGATTCTTCCAATAGGCATAGTCAAGCCCATCGAAGACATGCAGCTTGGTCGAGTACTTATCCATCGCCAAGTTCAGTGACCGGTTAAGATCTAGATTGAACTAACCGGGCTCTGATACCACTTGTTGGACCGAAAAGGCGACTAGAGGGGGTGAATAGGAGCATGATCTCTTTTTCACCTTGATCGAATTCAATACGATTTTCACTCCAATAGCTATAAAAGCTATGAAGATCAATATACAAACACAGTGGAAGACTTGTATTGAATCTAATCAAAACCCCGAAGCAAATAGGCCAAAAACATACAAACTCAAAACCTAAATGAGTTGGGCGATTTGACCTCCAACTAGAAATCGGTCTGACCTTTGGAAATCGGTCTGACCTCTCAATACATGGTGGTCAGACCTCTAGGCCAATGAACAGTGAAATCAGCCCGAAAATCAAAACTCAAATCGATCTAACTTTTGATTCGTAAGGCCAAACCTAACCAAATTTGAGACACACATTCTCTAAGATATTGGGAACCTGTTCCAATCAAAGATCGCATAGATCCATGCCAAAGTTCTTATCTTTTTCAGTTTGAACGAAGAGTACTCAAAAACCGAGTCAAAATCAAAATATGATCTAAAGACTTGCTCATGGGTGATTGATGATCAAGATGATCCTAGATGGGTTCCCACATGTCACAGCAAGTTAAATCAAGGCAAGAAACCAAGCAAAAACTCGCGGATCAAAGAAAGACTCAAAATCACCAAATAGAGAGAAAGAAAGCAAATAAACTCATCTTTGAGAGAACTTTCTTTGGATTGATTTGATATGGTATTGGTTTACAGCCACTCCATCAATGGAGGACAAAGACTCAATACATGATCACGAAATCAAATCCAACTCAGTAGAACCCTAACTTCCAACTATCCTTCCCTAAGCACAAAAGCAAAACTAGGGTTTACAATGTATTAAAAGGGTTGAAGGGGATGCAGCCACCTCCCTCCTCTATTTATAGTGGAGGCTAAACCTTCTAGAAGAGTTAACCCTAATGGTCTCCCGTTAAGGCCCACAACAAACGGGTTACATACGCACTCATTTTAAAGCGTCGTCTTCATCTCCTCTTGACCTAATCCACTTCTCGACGACCGCCTTGTGTCGAGGGTTGGCAAAGGTCACCAAGGCGGTATTTGGTGAAATTACCAAAATACCCCTTCTCGATCTTTTTCGAAGACCGAGTCCCATCTTCGTGAAGCACCTCCCATGCTTCGCCACATGTAGGTTGATCCAGCGGCTCTCATCATGTCAGCAAGTCTCTCCCATCCGGCTCCCACCGAAACCACCATGGCACTTGCACCGACCCCCGCGCCGCTTGATCCAACCCATTGCACCGAACTGCCTGTTCAGTCACCTTTGTCCCTTTTGCGCCATGCTTGACTCCATTGACCTCACCCGGCATCCCCGATCGTTCTAGACCTTAGCTCCCCAAGCTTAGTCCCGATCATCCTCGCCGTTGACCGTCATTGACCTCCAAGCAACCTGCATAACAATTGATAAAGAAATCGATTCTCGAAACAAGTTCTTCACAACTTGACCCACGTTACTCAAAATATACATCATGCAACACATATGCCATTAAACCCATGAACTTGACCTAGCCAAACAATCATCGCCATCGAGTTGGCCGATGAACAAACCAAAACTAGTCAGACCGCCACTTTGGCCGGCTCGACGCTTCTAGCCGGCCCGATCACCACTGCTGGCGGGCCCGACGCCATACCGATTTAGCCAAAATTTCCTTCCTGGAAATCCGAAACCTACTGGAATTTTCAAACCAATAGAACTTTTGCCTGGAAGCTCCAAAAATTATGTGACCAAGTGTAGTAGAATCTACTCTGTTGTCTACACCCTCTATTTTTGGCCCAGCTCCAAAATCCAACATCTTATTATGGCTGGTCTGACCGATTTTCCAAAGCCGCCGATCATTTCTTGGCCACCGATCACCACTGGACCGGTCAGACCGCCACTTGCCTGACAACAGTTTGAACTTCGCCGAAAACGCGTGATTCGATAAACCTTCAACGCCATTGCCAATTGTACCATCATCCTAAGATCATGAGCATGTCCCCATGATATCCACACTGACCTTGTCTGCCTCCAACCACGGCCTGTAGACAGAGGTGATGTACCATTGGGCCTCGTCCACCATGGCCTTAACATTGGTCGAGATTGTGAACTCTCCTTTCTGAAAAGACGAGAGCGTCACCACATCTAAGCGCCGCGCTACAACAATGCCACCGCAGGTGCCATCCGTCGAGAGATAGTCGAAGCCGTCGAAGTCGGCACCGAGAGTTTGAGCCACAATATTTTGGTCAACAGTTTCTAGCTTTGATTCTTGTAGACATACAATAGCCGCATTGGCTGACTGGGTGAAAAAACAAACTAAGTTCTGCCTAGCCGCCTAGCCGGGGAGTTAAGCCCCTTCACATTCCAATCTAGCACACCAAAGTTTGACGCCATGGGTAACAATGCAGCTGCGACAAACCCACTCGACGTGGCAGGCTAAACTTGCGCCGGCGCCTCCTTAGGTAGGGCAAGGGCTTGAGCGTCCACCTCACCGCCATCCTCCTCCTCGAAGTTGTCCTCGCAATCGTAGAGCGCCGCCACTACGAGAGGCTCGGAGGCAACTGATTCTTAAAATATAAAAAATCCGCGTCTTGGATGGATAATTGGTTTCCTGTTCCTGGTCAGCTTCATTGGGCTCTTTGGTCTTGTGTTGTGCCACTGAGAAAGGTCGATTTACTCCATGTCCCCTTGTGTTTTTGAAGCAATCATGTTGATATCATTTTAACCAAATTAACACTGTCCAGATCATGATCATAGACTGCAACCTGACCTATGCAAGTGGCACTGCAACTGCCTACCTCATAAATGGCTTTCACACGGCCCATGGTGCCAAGCTTGCAGGGTGAATACTACAGCCATGTCCATTTCTGTTCTTGACAGACACACGTGATGAGAAGTTTATCACTATTTGCGTCATTTTTTACAGGAAACAAGTAAAGAGACTGGGTATATTCTTTGTTCTCAGCTTCCTCTGGGATTTCTTTCAGCGGTTCTACACAGCTACAGATGATTGCGGACTCCAAAAATTCCCATCATTAGGCCTGCAAGCTTACAAGTTACAACAAGTAAAGACTGCACCCTCCAATAATAATTCCAATCAAATTTATCTTCCATCCGTAAAATTCATGTTCATTTCAGTTGCAGAATACATTTTTTTCAACATTCTTCTTAAGTGGACATTGTTTTTTTTTTCAAGGCTTTGACTTCTCTCCTACCTATGTCGGAGTGGGAATGGTTTGCCCACATATTGTTAAACATATCTGTTCTCCTGGGAGGCATCCTCTCATGGGGAATAATGTGGCCTCTCATTGCCAAGAAAATAGGAAGTTGGTTCGCTGCTGATCTCCCTGACAGTAGTCTTCATGGAATGCAAGGTTACCGGGTAAGAAAACGTGCTTTTCTTGAACGCCGAGTTATATTTCCTGCTACTGAATTTCATTTGGTATTACAGGTCTTCATAGCCATTGCCTTCATTCTTGGGGATGGCCTCTACAACTTTCTCAAGATGATCTTTCTCACAATCGCCTCATTAAGATCTCAACTCAAGAAGAGTAATGTTAGTACACTTCTAGTCTCTGAATCTCTGATGATGGCATAATTACTAGTACTGCAGTTATCTCATAAGACTACAATTACTAGTACCGCAGTTATCTCATATGACGATGAGCGGCGCAATGAACTCTTTCTCAAAGGGAAAATGCTATGGATACGATCTTTGGCGTCCGACGCTCGTATGATCCGGGGACCTCACGTGAGCTGGCTGGTCCCTTCTCGCCCTAAGCTCGTGTGAAGAAAAAGGTAAGAAAAAGAAAAGCCTGTGAGGCCACAGTAATGTCTTCTTTCTCAACAACATGGCTCCTCCCAGTTCTATTCAACATTGGCCTTCATTCTGCAACGGTTGGTCACCGAACCAGGTACTGCACAATAGAATCACTGTAACAACCCAAATTCCAATTAGAGAGTATTTTAGTCAGGAGAGGGAATTTATTCAAAAATTTTAGTTTCGGGGTGAATCCTTGGAACCTAGGCCCCCGGCCCAGGCTATGGCAGCTTAAGGGCCGGTCCTAGTGGGCCAGAAGGGAGGGGAGGCGCCCAGCTTGGGCCAGCCCAATTAGCCCACTTCCTTCCCTTAAACCGTAGCTCTTCTCTTTTTTCCCCTTCCCTAACCCTAGCAGCCACCAAACATTTTCCCCCTCTTCCAACCTGCTGGCCCCCACTCCCCCTTGCTTCCCTCTTGCCCCTCCACCACCCCTCCCTCTCCCAAACCGAAATCCCCACTCCCCCACTCCATCCATGGCTGCCTTTGAAGCTCCTTGCTGCTGCAGCCGGCCAAGGAGGGGAGGAAGGTGACCATTTCGGCCAAGGGAAGGAGAGGAAGAGAAAGGAGGAGAGGAGGGGGGAAAGGAGGAGAAGAGTTGTGGGGGAAACCAGCAAGTTCTTGAGGACCTTCAAGGGGTAACTAGTGGTTTTCTTGCTGGTTAGTTTGAACTAGATGCAAAGTTTTGCCTTACTTAGGGTTCTTCAGTCTGCTATGTCCAGATCTGAAATCTGTTCTTTTTGGGCGCCTATTTTGTTGTAGATCTGTTTCGAATTTAGGGATTTTGTCTCCTAGAGAGTTGTAGGTTAGGTTGTTAGCTTTCCATAGGTTCTAAGTTTACTGATTTCTGATTTATGGTTTAAAAGTTATGGTCTTTTTCGTTGCTGCTGTCCAAGAATCTGTCAAAGCGTAGCAGAAATATTAACGGTTAGATTTCAATTTGTTAAAGGCCGATTCAGGGCTGTCCACCACAATAAATGTTGTGGCACTTTATCTTAGCTTTCCAGATTGGTAAAGAACACTTTTTTTTGGATCTATAGAACAAAAGATATGCAAGTTTCAATTTGACTGTCCAGTTTGTTCGTCGGTTTCCGATAGTAAATTTGACTCGTGTACCACTTTTTGTTAAAAGTGAAATCTTAGTATCGTGCCAACTATACTTTTGTAGCTTACGTTCTTAGCTTTCCAGAACGACAAGAAACTCGGGTTTTGGTTAATCCCATCAAAAATTATGATTTGTTTCTTTACTGCTGTCCCGAATAGATTTATATTGGCTTGTTGTCTAGCTTGAGTAGGTTGAGTGTTGAAACTTGGGTTATGGGAAAACGTTGTAGAGCGATGTGAATACTATCTTGTTAAGCATGTTGTTTGATGCTTAGTATCATTCTTGGTTACCAGGTGGTGGTGGTGAACCCCGGTGCTAGCTCGTTCCGCCTTTTTGTCTTCCGTCTCACGTTGGAGGCAAGTGCAGATAGTAATAGTGTGTTGCTTTGTTTCATAATTGATGAATGCCATGGTTTAATGATGAAACTTTAAGTTGATAATGTTGATGAGCATTAATTTTCATGATGTGTTGATATCATGCTTTACATTCTGCATCATGGCATTGGATCCCTGTGCCTTGAGGGCACAGGCCTTAAATGTGTTTTGGATCTCCGTCATGCATTGGACGGGCCTGGTCCCCACACTCGAGGAGTGTGGGCTTTGGATCCCTATGCCTAGAGGGCACAGGCCTAGAGTAGGTATTGACGGATACACTACTTGGCATTACCAGTAATTGCTAAAATGTAAAGAATGTGCATTCATGACATGTTATTGCATTTCTGCATAAGATGTGGATTTGTTTGTTTAGCCTATAATGTTGTTGGTCCTGATGGAATCGTTTAATTCCTTTGACTACTTATGATGCTGTCATAAGAGATGGATGGTGGTATAGAAAATTGGTATTCATAATGGGATTGTTTATCCCTTTGACTACCTATGATGCTGTCATAAGAGATGGATGGTGGTATATATTGCTGTTATTCATGATGGGATTGTATTTCCTTTTGACTACTTATGATGCTATGTTTGATTTGCTATTGCACTTTGCTGAGTCGTGGACTCACACTTGCTGTGTTGTGCTTGCTAGGTACCTCTCGAGGCAGCGACATGCATGGGAAGGGGTAGACATGGTGCACGACACATAAACACACAACACAATGAATAAACTAGTCCAATTATCCACAATTCATACTCTTGATAAATTGCTTTAGTTTCCGTTTTGAGACCATCCTTCGTGGTGGATGTTTTGATTGTGATCTTGGACGACCCAGTTATGTTCTTAATTCTTCGTCATTTAAGTTCATTTAAGTCATTCGATGAATTAGACGGTTTGATTTCGGATTATTTTATCATCCTCGCTGCTCGATTGGTCAATGATACTTTAGATGTAGCTGTTTGGTCATTTTCTGCTTGAGCGTAGTAATGTTGGACTATTTTAACTTAGTTGTTAAAGAGGAGACTTTTTAAGTTGATTTATGCTCCGTTGATAAATAGTATCCTTTTATTGAGGATTTATAGACTTTGGTAGCGTTGATTATTAGCATTATGCCATTCATTCTTGAATGTTTGGTTGATGGATTATGGGATTGTATTAAATAGATGTTGATAGTTGATATTATCATTCTTCATGATATGATTGAATTTGTAATGGCTTAATGAACCTCGTATAGACTCTTGATAGTGTTATCACAATTAATTCAATATGATTGGATGATTGAGATTGATTTGTTGACGAATTCAGATTCAAATCCTATATTCATTCTACTAGATATTGATCTTTTAGGTTATTATTTGAAAAATAGTTGAAATTATTTCGTATTGTTGATGTATGTTAGTCTTTTAGGTAACACCTTGGCTTCCGCATAGCTAGGGTGTTACAATCACGCCATGGCTTGGCCTCCAAATCTGTTGGCTCTGAGAGCTGCAGCACACACACACTCTGGTATGCAAAGAACAAGTTTGCAAACGGGAGACCAAGCTTTTGGTGCTGCTGAACTCTGGCAGCGTTTTCCTGCTTTCTAATTCTTATTTATACTAGCAAGAGGCACTACATACATTACTCATTCAAAATGAGTAATTGACCTGCTAACGCTAATGAATAAATATGCATTGAACCACTGCTAACGCTAATGCTCATGACTTCCCACGATTGCTGCTAATGCAAACGTTTCTAGCTACTAAGTGATGCCGTTACATGCAAAAAACAATAAATTCAAGATTAAAGCTAACAATTTCCCCTTAATCTTGACATGCCGATCCTTATGCATAGCTCATCGCGCCCTCCGTGCCACATCAGCGCCACTCGTCGCGCTGTTGGCCACCAGCCTGATGTCGTGCCACATGTTCATGCAACTGCCATGCCTCGCGCCTGTGTGCGCGGTGTCGCGGTGCCCCTTCGTGTCGTCGGCGTGTCGCGACGCCATCGCACGCGTGCCCCCGGCCGCCAGACTCCGCTGCGCCGCTACAGTAATGCTAAGGGTAAGCACATAGAGCCAATTGCGAGTGCGGTTTACCCGAGCAAGTATGCGACACTGCCGGTCGCGGATCATGAGCACGCCATCCTAGATGAACATTTGGTAGACATTCTCATCGAGCTGCCTGAGGCTCACTATGTTGCTACGTAGTCGTGGGATGTAGTACACCCCCGTAAGCGCAAGGTGCTCCCTGTTCCAGCAAGTGAACATGATGGTGCCACGCCCGCGTATTTCCACCACCGAGCTATCGCCGAACTTGACAGAGCCGGTGACGCCCTCGTCCATATCCACGAAGCTTGCTTGGCACCTGGATATGTGATTGCTGGCGCCAGTGTCCAGGTACCACACGTTGTCATGGGCATCCTCCTCGCGCTCTGGATGCACTTGCGCGTGTACCTCATTGAGCACCATGTCAGTACCTGTGCCCACGGATGCCTCCGTGAGTGCGCACACCTGCGCCACGAGAAGCGTAGGCTCATCGTCGTCGGCTTGCATAAGGTGGGCCTGCTCGGTACGCTTCGGCTTGCGGCGGTTGTCACCGCCACTGCCACTGCCCTTGTCACCGCCGAAGGAGTCACCGCCTTGGTCCCTCTTCTTGGCGCGTGCAAGCCACTCCTCCTCCTCTTCCTTCTTCTTCAGCATGACGACGTCCGCGGCATGCTCGCATGCCACAACCATTAGGAGAGTCAGCTCTTTGTCCTCTTGGACGTTGGTGAGATACACCCGTCCTTTCTTCGGCTCATCACACTCAGACGCGAAATGGCCGAACTCCCGACAATTGAAGCACTGGATCTTCGACTTGTCGAACTTTCAGCGGTGCTTCTTCTTGTCGCCGTCTTGGCCACGACCACGGCCATCGCCACGCCTGCCATTCTTCTTTGTGCCGCTGTCGGAGTCCTCGCTGCTCCTCTTCTCTTCGATGGCTTTTGCCTCCCACTCGGTGCATGTGAGCAACAGGTGCTCTCCTTCTTCCTTGTCGCGCCGCTGCCCCTTCAAGCTTTCCTCGTACGCCCTCAAGCGTCTGATGGTCTCCATCACCGACATCGCCGATACATCGCCCCATTGTTCAATGGTGCCGACAATCGGTAGGAATTTATCGGGGACGGAGCGTAGGAGCTTCTCCACGACAACGCTCTCCTCCACCTTGGTACCGAGAGCACGTATCTCGTTGACCATGGTTGTGAGCTTCAAGGCAAACTCAGTGATTTTCTCCGAGTCCCCCATGTAGATGCATTCAAACTCCCCCTTGAGAGTTTGAACGCGTGCCTTCTTGACACGTTCTTGAGGGCGTCCCAAGCCTCCTTTGTCGTCTCCTTCTCGGATATGGCCATTACAACGGCCTCTGGCACGGCTTGGACTATGACGGCGAGAGCCATCTGGTCTTTCTTCTCATCGACCAATTCTTCACCCTCCACTGCCGCCCATACTCCTTACGCACGCATGATGATTTTTATCTTCACCGCCCACACCCCATAATTGCTCTCCATGAGCATGGAGCATTGGAGGGTCACAGCTCCCTCCCTCGCCGGCGGTACCACCAGTGCACGGCCAGTGCCGCTGCCACTCACTCCGTCCTCGACGCGGGTCCTGGTATGCGATGGAGACTTCGAACCGTCACGTGACATCTTCACAGGCAGGAAAGTATGAAGCTCTGATACCAATTGTTGGCCCTGATAGCTACAGCACACACACACACACACACACACACACACTGGTATGCAAAGAACAAGTTTACAAACGGGAGACCAAGCTTTTGGTGCTGCTGAACTCTGGCAGCGTTTTCCTGTTTTCTCATTCTTATTTATACTAGCAAGAGGCACTACATACGTTACTCATTCAAAATAAGTAATTGACCTGCTAATGCTAATGAATAAATATGCATTGAACCACTGCTAACGCTAATGCTCATGACTTCCCACGACTGCTGCTAATGCAAACATTTCTAGCTACTAAGTGATGCCGTTACATGCAAAAAAAACAATAAAGTCAAGATTAAAGCTAACAAAATCATGCCCTCCTTTTATTTTCTCACAATCATTTGCAAGATGGCAATGGATATTCTCTTTGGGAAGATGGTAAAGAGATCCAGAACTTCACCCATTCTTATCTAATTTTGATAAAGCAAGCAACCCAACACCTTGATTCAACGATTTGTAAGGTTGGCGAGGAAGAGAAGGCAAGCTCATGGCCATACCATGGGCCAATGGAGGGTGGCAGTCTCTCCACTCTAAGAAGTTGAGTCCAAAAGCTTCGTATCCATGTGGAAGAGAAACAACAAATAGGATGATATGAACATAATATTGGGAGAGGAGCTGTTAAGAGTTTTTGGGCTTGGCCCATTCAATACTCAAATTAAATCCTAGGAAAATCTCAAAGGCCTACTTATACATGATGGAAGGTGGGAAATTTAGTACCATATTTCTAGTCTAGGTGGGAAGAGACTAATATATAAGATGGAGTTGGTCTTACCTAGTTGAAGCAAGCAAAAGAAGAACACGTGCGCGCTCGCTCGCTCTCCTCGCCTCGCCTCGCCTCGCTATGCCATCGCCATCGCCATCGCCCACCCGTGCATGACATGCACGTGAATGGTCATGTGTTTTCGTGTCCAGTTGGTTGTGGAGCTGCAGCTTCTTTTTGCACCTCAAAACCATGCACACGAATTAAAAATTGAAAACTGAATACACTATTTCAATTGGCTTTTATGGCACACATTAATCGCATTTAAAATAGTGTAATGACAGTAATGACGACAGTTTCTAATGACAATAATGACGATAGTTTCTAATGACAATAATGATGGCAGTTGAGAACCACCCTAAATAGAGAGCCCTTTCCTCTATGCTATGCAACCTTGGCTACTCCATCCCTTCTTCGGCTTGCACCGATGTGGGGAGAGCAGTGTCTCCTAAGCCGGCGTCCCTCGTGATCCTGCACGGGTTGGGACGAATCAGGTTTTTAGGAAGCGTTCGCACAACTGCTCATGGCTTCCTCCTTCTCCATCATCCTCTGCGCGTCGTCTTCTTCGGATCAGACTCTACCGTGACCTTCTTCGGAGCGATTCTCTGTGAGCCATGGTGATATCATTTGATATGGCTAGGCCTTGCTTCCTAGATATCTGTCATGAGATGATGTTGATGCCTACTTTTGTTAGTAGCATTCTTGTTCTAGGCTTTGCCTTGTTAGTGCATACATATGAGATAGATATATTTGAGTTGATGATCATGTTACTGTTCATAGTCCCAAATATGCTTAGTATATATGCTGCTGTTGATTCAATTATTGTTTTAAGAATGAAACTAATCATAAAAGTGTGCATATATCTATCAATCCAAAAACCTGATAGGCATTTTGTGATGGCTGGTTTTGCCGAGGCAATGAAATCGAAAAAATTCACTGGTGTGAATTTCAAGAGATGGCAGACAAGGGTCCAATTGTGGCTCTCGGCTATGAATGTATTTTTGGTAGTGATACCAGGTCCTACAGGACCTTGTACTGCTGCACAACAAATAGAGTATGACACAGCTACGACAATATTTGTCGGATGCATTCTAAGTATGTTGTTTGACCAGCTTTGTGATGTGTATATGCACATGAAGAACGCTGTGGATCTGTGGCATGCACTCGAACACAAGTTCATTGCCTCAAATGTTGGACATGAATTGTATGCCATGGAGCAATATCATGATTACAAAATGGTTGATAACTGTTCTGTAGTTGAGTAGGCTCATGAACTACAATTCGTTGTGAGGGAACTCGCTCACCTTGGTTGTCAATTGCCTGACAAATTTGTGGCTGGGCATTATTGCCAAATTGCCTCCAACCTGGAGGAATTTCACCACATCTCTGAAATACAAGAGGCAAAATATTTCCATTGAGGATCTGGTTGCTAGTCTTGATGTTGAAGAGAAGGCTCATGCAACAGATGTGACACCAATGGTGCAAGAGGGGCAGTCTAGAGCGAACATCATGCATTATATTGACAAAAGGAAAGGCAAGGTTGTTTCGACCACTAACTTCAAAAGGACCAACAACAATAAGAATAAAGTGAACATGAATGATAGTGCTTGCTTTGTTTGTGGCGAGACTGGTCATTGGGCCAAGAAATGACGCAAACGAGTGGGCAAGAAAAATCATCCAGTGCAGAAGAAGTCTGCTAATGTGATTATTGGTGAGGCCGAAGTATCTGGGTATGGTAATTTCCCTAGTGTCTTTTCGTCATGTCAATCTACTGATTGGTGGATTGACACCGAGGCTAGTATTCATGTATGCGCTTATGCATCTATATTTTCTTCTTACCAAGTCGCCCGGGGTTCTTCCGTCCTGACAGGAAATGGGTCACATGCTTCTGTTCTTGATGTTGGCATGGTAGATCTGAAGTTCACTTCGGAAAAGATTGTGCGCTTGAAGAACGTGCAACATGCCCCTACAATAAATAAGAATCTTGTCAGCGGTTCCCTTCTATGTCAACATGGGTTCAAGTTGGTCTTTGAGTCAAATAAAATAGTCATGTCAAAATTTGGACTCTTTATTGGAAAAGGCTATGAATACAGAGGCTTGTTCTGTTTTTTCCTTTCAGATTTCTGTAATAAAGTTGTGAACCATATTTATGACTCTACGAATAGTGGTGAGGCCAATGTATGGCGCTCACGTTTATGTCATCTAAATTTGGTTGTATGTCTTAGATTTCTAGTTTAAATTTAATTCCAATTTTTTTCAAAGTCAAAGGTTCCAAGTGGAGGAAAGAAATTCGGCAAAATTGGAACTCATACATTAAGACTTGTGTGAGATGAATGGTGTATTGACAAAAGGAGGGAAAAGATATCTCATGACTTTAATTGATGGTGCCACTAGATACTGCTATGTGTATTTGTTGAAAACAAAGGATGGGACATTAGACTACTTTAAAACTTATAAAGCTGAGGTCGAGAATCAATTAGATAGAAAGATTAAAAGAATTAGGCCCGATCGTGGTGGAGAGTATTTTTCTAATGAGTTCAATTGGTTTTGTGCAGAAGATGGCATTATCCATGAAAGGACACCTCCCTATTCGCCCCAATCCAATGGGGTTGCTGAAAGAAAGAACCGCACCTTGACTAAGTTAGTGAATGACATGTTAGATAATGCGGGTATGTCTAAGGCATGGTGGGGGAGGCTATGTTGACTGCATGTCATGTCTTGAATAGAGTCTCCACTAAAAATAGTGAGATAACTCCATACGAAGGTTGGAAAGGGATAAAATCATCACTCTCATATTTGCGCACTTGGGGTACTTGGCGAAAGTCAATATTACAATAACTAAAAAACGCAAACTTGGACCAAAAACTGTGGATTGTGTCTATCTAGGATATACTCATCATAGTATAGGCTATAGGTTTCTAGTAGTTCAATCTAGGATATCTGACATGACAATCAATATGATAATAGAATCCTGAGATGCTATTTTCTTTAAAAATATATTTCCTATGAAGAATTCACATAGTTCTTCTAGTCAAGCAAATGATTTAACTCCTAAACCTACCACTCCAATTGAGTATATTGAACACACACATGAACACGGTCATGAGGAGGATGACAGTGTTGTTGCTCCTCGAAGGAGCAAGAGACAAATGATTGCAAAATATTTTGGTGATGACTTCTTTGTGTACCTTGTGGATGATGTTCTCAAATCTATTTCAGAGGCATATGCATCTCCTGATACAGAGTACTGGAAGGATGCGGTTCATAGTGAAATGGATTCCATTATCGCTAACGAAACTTGGGAAGTCACCGATCGTCTATTTGGTCATAAGCCAATTGGATGCAAGTGGGTGTTCAAAAAGAAGCTTAGGCCTGATGGTACAATAAAAAAGTACAAGGCTCGTCTTATGGCTAAAGGTTATACTAAAAAAGAATGTGAAGATTTCTTTGATGCATACTCACCTGTTGTCAGATTAACTACTATTCAAGTACTATTATCTTTGGCTGCCTCACATGGTCTTATTGTCTATCAAATGGACATAAAGATAGCTTTCCTCAATGGAGAGTTGGATGAGGAAATTTACATGGACCAGCTTGATGGATTTGTAGTAAATGGACAAGAGGGCAAGGTCCGTAAGTTATTGAAATCTTTATATGGCCTCAAACAGGCACCTAAGCAATAGTATGAGAAGTTCAATAGAACTTTGACATTTGCGGGGTTTGCAGTATACGAAGTCGATAAATGTGTAAACTACCAATATGGTGGGGTAAAGGAGTAATATTATGTTTGTATGTGGATGACATACTTATCTTTGGGACAAACATTGATGTGATTAACGATGTTAAGTTGTTTTTATCCAATTTTTGACATGAAAGATCTAGGAGAGGCTGATGTTACTTTAAACATCAAGTTGATCAAGGATGAGAATGAGATTACCCTTTTGCAATCCCATTATGTGGAAAATGTCTTGAGCCGTTTTGGCTATATCGAAAGTAAGCCCTCTCCAACGCCCTATGATCTTAGTCTAATACTTCGAAAGAATCAAAGACTAGGAAAGGATCAATTGAGTTACTCTCATATTATTGGCTCATTCATGTATTTGGCTAGTGCTACTCGTCTTGACAACTCTTTTGTTGTAAGCAAATTGAGCCGATTTACCCTAATCTGGGAGATGATCATTGGTGCGCACTTGAGCGGGTTATACGCTATTTGAAATGTACAATGAGTTACAAAATTCACTATACTGGGTATCCTGATGTACTTGAGGGATATAATGATTCCAATTGGATTTCTGATGCTGATGAGATAAATGCTACAAGTGGATATGTATTCACTCTAGGCGGTGCTGCTGTCTCATAGAGGTCTTGAAAACAGACCATACTGACAAGGTCAACCATGGAGGTAGAACTCAGAGCATTAGACACAACCACTGTTGAGGCAGAATGGCTGTGAGAACTCTTAATGGATTTACCGGTGGTTGAAAAACCAATTCTAGCTATCCTTATGTACTATGATAACTAAACAGTTATCATAAAGGTGACAAGTGCAAAGGATAATATGAAATCCTCAAGACATGTGAAAAGACAATTAAAGTCTGTCAAAAAATTGAGAAACTTCGGAGTGATAACTGTGGATTATATCCAAATAGCTAAAAATATAGCAGATCCCTTTGCAAAGGGACTATCACAGAATATGATTGAAATTGCATTGAAGGAGATGGAAATGAGACCCACTTGAGTTACACACAGTGGTAACACGAACCTATATAATTGGAGATCTCGTGAAATAGGCCTTAGGAAAAAAAACTATTTGGGTAACAGTAGAGTACATTCTTACTTTATATCTCACTCCGTTGGAGATGTAATACTCTAATTACTGTAAGGCATGATGAATTTCTCTTAATATGTTTCGAGGCTTAACAGCAAAATACCGTCCTACAGAGTATTCATGTAAGAACACACCTATATGAGCCCGACTCTTGGTTGCAATCCATGAGATGTGGGTGATCTCTAAGAAGCTCATGAAGATACACAGGAGTATGACCTATATGCTCCACCTGAGTAGCCAATCAGCGGCCAAGTATCAGTAAAGGCCTTAGTTGAAACTTGTCTGCACAAAACTACAAATTCAAGGCTTAGTCCATTGTGTAGTTGTGGGCGAGTGTAGCTTGAGGTTCTAGGTGGATGTTCAACCTCAATCGGTTTCCACCGAAAAACTGGCATATAAACAACACTTTATAATTATGGGCAAATTCGTGGTGGTTTTGGGATCTGGTGGGGGATTGTTAGAGTTTTTGGGCTTGGCCCATTCAATACTCAAATTAAATCCTAGGAAAATCCCAAAGGCCCACTCATGCATGGTGGAAAGTGGAAAGTTTAGTATCATATTGCTAGTGTAGGTAGGAGGATACCAATATAGCTGGCTCAGCTCGTCACGCCATCGCCTGCCCGCACGCGACGTGCGCGTGAATGGTCCGGTGTTTTCGTGTCTGGTTGGCTGTGGAGCTGCACCTTCTTTTTGCACCTCGAAACCATGCATACGAATTAGAAACTGAATACACTGTTTCAATTGGCTTTTTATGCCATGCATTAACCGCATTTAAAATAGTGTAATGACAGTAATGATGACAGTTTCTAATGACAATAATGACGACAGTTTCTTCTACTGAGGCTGACTCTATATAAAGGAGACCTCTCCTCTCAGAAATAAGATTTTTGATAGAGTGAGAACCACCTTGAATAGAGAGCCATGTTCCTCTGTGCTGTGCGACCTCGGCTACTCCATCCTTTCTTCGACGTGCACCGATGTGGGGAGAGCAGTGTCTTTAAAGCCGGCGTCCCTCGTGATCCTACATGGATTGGGGCGAATCAGGTTTTTAGAAAGTGTTCGCGTGACTGCTTATGGCTTGCACCCTCTCTATCATCTCTGTAAGTCACGGTGATATCATTTGATATGGCTAGACCTTGCTTCCTAGATATCTGTCATGAGATGATGTTGATGCCTACTTCTATTGGTAGCATTCTTATTCTAGGTTTTGTCTTGTTAGTTAGACCTGTTCAAACACCGGGCCGAGCCGGGCTTGAAAAACCTGGTCTAAAACGGGCAGGGCCAAGCCCGACCCAGCCCGAAATAATATTTAATTCATTTCCAGAATTAAAAAATAGTTTTCACATTTTTAAATCAATTTTTTCGGGCCTTCAGGCTTTCAGGCCAAAAAATGCAGTCCCAAGCCAGGCTCCATCATTTAAAACTTAAAACTGAAATTGGACGGTCGAAGTTGGAGCCTGGCTAGTATGTTGAACTAGCAAAATATTTTAAAAACAAAAAAAACCAAAAATAGATTTTGACTTGGGCAGCTAGAAAGCATGATGGGTGCTAGGAAGAACACGACAGAGTGGGTATAGGGAAGTACCGCCCAAGTCAATAAAGGACCGAGTTCTTGTAACGACCTTCTCATGTAAAAACAGTGCAACCACAAGTCTATAATGGGTACGACCTGGCTAACTAAGTTGTTCGCATCTGCGTGGATTCACTACTGGTGGATGTGTGGCGTGGGTATGGGTAGAAGCCACAGAAAAACCACACGGTGCAAGAGGGGCCATCTGGGAGTGCAGCTTAGGGAGGTGGAAACCTTAGCGGATGGGGTTGCGTTGAGGCGGGGGGCATTGTAAAGGCCTTGTGACAATCATCTTAGTCGCACACCTATGGAGTGTGTCAAAACGGACATTATAAGTTGATTGTCTCTTGTGGGTAAAGTGTACGAATTATGTAGAGTGTCAAAACTATCCAGATAGCCGTGCCCATGATCATGGGTGGTGCTAAGAACTTACTTGAATTAGCTTTCATTTTTATAAAAATAATTTGTGGGTGGAATAGAAAGATGGGTTGAAACCCAAGAATTTGATACGGCCTGGTTGAAGACCAGTGAGAAGTACGAGATGTAACCCAAGAAAGAATATGAGCATTGGGAGGATGGAGACACTAAATGATATAGGAGGTTGGAGCCTCCACTAGTATTTTACAACAAAAACTCAATTTCTCTCAAAACATGTGTTCGTAAAAATGCTAGATATTAGGAATTGCTTACTAATTATACTAATTCAAACTTAGCTTTGTGCAAACAAAAGAACCATGAACCTTCTTTTGATTGGCCTTGCATGTATAATAATTGCATTCTATGTGTTGGCTCGCGGAGTACAATTGTGTACTCATACTCGCTATAAATTAACATTTAGAGTCGTTTGATCATGACCCCTATGTCTACTTCGTAGCATCTGGACTAGATGGTGAAGATGATGGAGGAGCTTAGGTTGGGACCCCCAGTCGCTTGCCTGTGGGCAGAGTGAATGGATCCACCTTTTGTTTTCTGCTTCCGCTCGTATCCCTACTTTATGTGTTAAAGCACTCTGTGCGCTATATTGGTCTACTTGGCCCCCTTTTGTAAGACAATCGGCCGTACGAACTGTTTATGTAGTAAAGTACACTATTATGATGTGAATGTGATGTATGTGAATGAAACAACGATGTATGTGTGTGTATTATATATCTACTTATCTAGGGAATGACACAATTTCACATAGTAGATCCCGAATTACAAATTTGGGGTCTGACAGAAGTAGTGGTGTGCTTGGGAAATTGGTGGAGGGAAAAGCATTTATGGGTAAAGGGGAACCCATTTTTGGGGGTTTTGTGGTCGGAGATTCACAGAGGTGGGCTGGTGTCAGAGACCCGAGGCGGCGGAGGAGGTCGTTTGTAGCGACGGTGCTCTGGTGAAGCAATACTGCCATTGAGGAGGGGAACGTGTTCAAGAGGTGGTTAGGAATCTATGGGCGCGAGTAATCGGAGAATGGCTCACTGGTGATGGCCTTTGGCTTCGGTGAGGGCTCAACTGTGGCTGGGAAAAAATGAAGGCGTCTCGGCGGTTCTTCAGAAGGAGCGACAGGGTGGAGGAAGGAGCGGCAGGGCAGCGTAGGAGGGGGTGGTGGAGGAGGGGGCTGCGGAGGAGGACGGGGTGGCGGAGGACGAGGCGATGTAGGAGCGCCAGGGTGGCGGAAGACTCAATCTGGAATCTTGAACTCCGCCGTCACGGGTCCATCACACCGCAGAGGAAGATAGGGTGACATAGGAGCGAGACGCGGCCACCCTCCACCACAACAGCAATTCCCACGAACACCTCCACCGCCGAGGCAGTGTCGGTGTGTTGTGCATGATTTGCTAACTTGCTATCACCAGAAACGATTGAAGAAACCAAATGGAGCTGGGGGTTTGAGCGTCGCTACGAGTAGGTGTAGGATCACGGATAACCGACTAGAGGGGGCTTAATAGGAGGTTCTAAAATATTTTCGCTTTCTAAAACTAATTCCTACAAAAGTAGAGCTAAGCAAGATTGAGAGACCATGTGGTCGTGTCTCCATGAGAGTGATGAGTAATTGACAAAGGTTTTAGGTCAGTCGAGTTTGGTTTGTGTGGTCGGACCATGTCGTTGCGAGGTTCACGCGTTTTCGTGAAGTCAATCAGGGCTGTCAGGATAATCGGAACGACCGGCGTGTTATGAGCGGTACGACCGCAGGGCGGTTGTACCGATTGGTAAATGGCGGTTGAAGAATTCCAGAGAAGTTGTTTTTTCGAGTTCTGGTCTTCATTGGAAATCGGAACGACCGCAGGTATTGGAGCGGTACGACCGGAGTGCGGTTGATCCGCTGGTAACATGGCGGTTGTACCGATTGTATTGTGGGGTTCGGCCATTTTGGTGATTTGAGTTTTGGGATAGGTCATATCCAAGTGTGTTCATGCATATGTGTTGCATATTGCATGTTTGAGCTAACGTTGGGTCAAGTTGTGAAGAACTTGTTCCCGGTTTCGTGTTTCTTATGCGTGTGGGTCTGCAGGGCGTCGAGTGGAGTCGTGGTGAGACACGGTGGACGGACTAAGCGCAGTGGCGCCGAGGTCGAACAGTCGATGTGTCGAAGACGACGTGGACTCGAGGTGGTTGCGGCGTCTTGAAACAAGGAGCGCGAAGCTTCCTTGGAAGGTCTGAAGGCGAATCGGAAATTCGCAAAAGTCGCACAAGCGGAGGCGGCTCCGTTGGACTTAGCGGGCGTACGGGAGGAGACCCGTTAGCCAAGGCTATATAAAGGATTGGAGGGGCCGCATGCCCTCTTGAGCACTTGGGTGGAATTAGGGTTTTAGAGTCAAAAGAGGCTTTGTGAGGTTGTTTCTCTTTTGCTCTTTAGTTGTTGAGAGTGTTGGTGGAGGCAGTGGGTGCTCCCTGCTTGTCCCCTTCGTTGCTTCCCTCCTCAAGAATGGATGAGTGTGTGTTCTTGAGGTTTGAGAGTGGGAGAGGATGAGATGAAAGCTTGTAATCATTCCTCTTGTATCAATCATGTATCTCTCTTCCTCTAGATCAATATGAGATGGTGTTTGTTTCATATTTGAGCTCTCTGTCATTTCTTTCTTCGATGACCTCTTTTTGAAGATTTCTTGATCCTTTGTTTCTCTGGTTGTTTCTTGCCCCAATCTACCTTGCTATGGCGTGTGGGAATACATCTAGGGTGATCTAGATCATCAATCATCCACGAGCAAGTGATTGGATTAGAGGTTTGTTCTTGCGGTTTAGCATCCTTCTTCGTTCAAATGCAAAAGATAGGAACCTTGGAATGGATCTCTGAATTTTTGATTGGAATAGGTTCCTAGTATCGTTAGGAAGGTGTGGTTCAAATCTCGTAGAGTTTGGCCAGCGGTTCAAAAGTTACGTCGCTTTTCTTTTGAAACCCGGCGGATTTTGCTGTTCGGGACAATCGGATGAACAAGCTTAACATCTGCGGTTGTCGGATCTGCGGTACAACCGCCGCTTGTTCTACGGTTGTCTTGGGGACAGGGTACAACCGCCGCTTGCTCGCGGTTGTACCGATTGTCCCGATTTGTTCGGCTCTTCCTCGTTTTTGTTTGTTTGAGCTTTGGGGGTGAGGAGTGGATTCAACATAAGACTTCCTCTCGGCTTAATCATTGATCTTCATAGCTCTCATAGCTATTGGAGTGATTTATAAGTTGAATCCATTCTTTGCGAAAAAGATTGGTGCTCCTATTCACCCCCTCTAGTCGCCTTTCCGGTCCTTCAATTGGTATCGAGCGGTTAGCTCTTTTCAATAGATCTTAACCGGTCTCAAGAGCCGTGGCGATGGACAAGTACTCGACCAAGCCGCTTTGTTTTCGATGGCATCGATTACCCTTCGGAAGAGCCGAATGGAGACATACATCCGTGCCCGGGGTATGCCATCTGGCGAAAGGTCAAGGTTCGATTCATTGTTCTCGCCGATGAGAACATCAATGCCGGAACATGGTTGATGTTGAGGCGAATGCAAAGGCAAGGAACATCATCATCCGGGTTTGAGTCGTAGTGAGTTTGACCGCATATCTCACACTGTCGTCGCCTCGATATCTGGGTGACCCTCGACGATACCATGAGGGCACCACCCAGATCAAGACGGTTCGACAGACCCGGTTCAAACGAGAATACAACAAATTTGAGATGCTTCTGGTGAGTCCTAGATGAGTGCCAGACGTTTTCACAAGATCTTGAGCAACCTCCGAGCGGTCGGTCTCACATACCCGACTCGGACAATGCTCGTCGATGCTCACGGCACTCGATCTGCGTGTTTGGGAGATGAAAGTGACCACCATCAAAGACACGACAGACCTCTCGACCACGACTCTTGACGCTTGCAGACTCGCGCCTCAAGACTCACGAGATTAGCGTTGTCTCGTCGTCGGTCGAAGTCACAATCGATGGCCTTAGTCACCAATCCTGCTTTCTTCTTAGGGCTTTCTTGATTCTTCTTGCGGTTTCTCCTTGTCGCTCTCGTGACATAACCGATGATCGCTAGAGCGACTTCGGATGAGCAATTTTGCCCTCCTTGCTCAAGATTCTCCCACGCTTACAAAGGAGGAGGGACAGAAGAGAGGAGGACCCGTGATTTGCTTCGAGTGTGGTGGCCCCAACCACATTCGCAAACCGCCCTAAGCCGAGAAGGGCAAGAACGACTACTGGCGGTTCGGGCAAGAACGACTACACCGACAAGAACTGCAACAAGAAGCCTCCACTCGGGCCCCCAAGAAGAAGAAGTTCCGCAACTTTGGCAAAGCCAAGAAGCTCTTCCACAGCGTCCTCACGCCGACGACCTCGACCTCGGCGAGGTGGAGGGATGGAGCGACGATGACGGACGGGTGACCAAGAGCCCAAGGATGGCGGCGACGACTTCTCGGCATGTGCTTCATGGCCCTCGAGGGCGAACTCGGCCGACAATGAACAGTACTCCGACTTCTGGACGAGGTAGATCCCACCTCTGAAACAGCTCAATCATGCTTTTCTTAAGCTAGGAGGTTTTCATGCTAAAGCTAAGGCTAGGTGTCTTTGAGTTAGAGAAGGAAATAGATAGACCGTCACTAGAGATTATTGCTCTTACATCCGCCCTTCTAGTGATGATTGTGATACATGCTCGCTTTCTTTGGTTGATATGGAGAAGTTAAGGACCTCACATGATAGTGTGTCCTCCAAACTTGATAGTGTTAAGGTGGAGAATGTTAGTCGCTTGTTGAGTTAGAGTTGAGTAGGATGGTCATTACCCTACTTATTCTTGATGAGACTACTTCTCCCACCTCATGTGAGGGTAAGGACATTCTTTGCTAGAGGATCTTATGCCATGCTTCTTGATCTCGCCTCGAGTCTTGTGAAAATTGCAATAACTTGAAGATGAACTTAAAGCAGGCGGATCATAAAATTGTTTGAACTACAAGCTTCTTTACTTGAGCCGATTGTTTCATGCTTGAACTGTCCTAAGTTAATCTACTTGAACTTGAGGTCGTCTCCAAACAGTTTCAAGATATGATTGATCATGAAAGGAAGTTGGCTCGGTTTGCTTCTAAGGACCTGTTAGCTCACCATGCATTAAGTGTAACAAACTAAAATCGACTTGATTGCTTTGGATGAGAAATGTGTGAAGCTAACTAAGGACCTTTAGAGAAGCCACATTGTGCTTGCAATATGATTGTGGAGAAGGGAGAAGCCCGTGGTAAGGATGAGGCAGCTTAGCAACGTGAACCAAGCGGCTAGCGGTGGGAATGTTCCTTGAGTCGGTGTGCGTGCACAAGCCATTCTTCCCTCTCGCCTTGGCTCTTCTTTTGCTCCCTTACCTTCTTCTCTCTTCTTCCCCTGCTCTTCTTGCACCTCTCTCTTTGGAGTGTCGAGACCTTATGAACACTCTCGAGAGATTTGTAGGAGGCAAGAAGAAGCTCAATCTTATTCTAGACCAATCTAAGATCTGCAGATTTAATCGTGGTCTAGGATATGACTTCTTTGAGGACATGAGGAAGCATCCACCGCCGTGCTCGGACCCATAGCACTGTGTGTGATCGAGATCGAGCCCAGGGACCGAGAAAGTCCATTTCAAGTCGGCGGGCTATGTCGAGGATTTCTGACGAAGGTAATTTCACATGCTACTTCTACCTCTCGAAGGTAAAGTATCACCGCACCTTCGTCGGAAGGATGGACACACAATCGATCGATGCTTGGTAGCGCCAAGATCGCGTAGAGACCATGTTGAGTCTCTTAGGCGCATTCGAAATCGGCCCCGGACCTTGAGTGCACCTAAGACCAACACGAGGTCTAGGCTTGTTTCTTCGATGGGTTTGTGCGACGATCGAGGACTTGGTTTTCCGAAGTTTTACGGTTTTCGCCCTCAGCGCCGCTTTCGATCGTGACTTCCGCCATCCCGAGGGTAGATCTCGTTTTCCCCATCGAGATAGCTACCATGGCGTGTTCAAGACATGTTGCGTGTGCTCGACTCGCTCCTTCAGAGCGATCGGACCCAAAGAACGACTTGAATCTACTCTTAGACCTTCGCTTTGAGTGACAGAGAGCGTAGGGTAGATAGAGGTCGGTCGGGCTTGACTACTTCATCCGCCGGCGTGTTATTCAAGATTGGGTGCCAAAATCATTGTTGATTTATCGATCTTGAGACTTTACTCTGTTTGACTCAGTTTGCGGGTAGGGAAGGAGAAGGTTTGGCTTGTAGACTCGGTTGTTCTCGTCTATATGACCGGAGACTCCGTTGGTTCTCCTCCTAGCCAGCGCTCCAGTGATGAGACGATCACCTTCGAGACGCTTCGTGCAGCGCGTCATCGCCAAAATCTTGTGCGTATTAATGCTTCTTTTATTCTTAAGGATGTTGCCTTGGTTAGTAAGTCGCGGTACAATTTGCTTTCGGTTTCTCGATTCGATGACGGTTTCGAGGTGAGCTTTAAGAAAAACAATTGCAAAATTCTTGATTCTTGGTAGTCCGGTTTATGGATTTCTCGTTATGGGAGGATCTTTCGTCTTGAGTTCTCTCGAGTCTTCCGCGATCCTCTCGGTGTTTAGTTGCTTCGAGTCCCGCGATCTCTCTTTCTCGCATAGGAGACTTGGTCATATTGGATTTGACCATTTGACCCGAGTTAGCGACCATGATCTCATTAAGTGGTCCGCCAAACTCAAGATGGTCAAAGATCTTGTTTGCACTCCATGCTTAAGACGCGGCAAGATGGTTGCCGCTTCTCATCCTCCCACACATTACTATGACCGATGACAAGACACTTGCTCCACATGGACACAGTTGGACCAAATGAAAGTCTTGATCGGCGGAGGGAAGTGGTATGTTCTTGTTGTGGTCGATGACTTCTCGAGGTACTCTTGGGTGTTTTTCTTAGCCTCGAAGGACGAGACATTTACACATTTCCGAGGTCTTTTAGTAGGTCATTGTCTGTTGAGCTCCGGGTGCCTTCGAGCGATCCGCAGATGACAATGGCACGGAGTTCAAGAATTCCTACTTTGAGAGTTTCTGCGGTGAGGCAGTGTAGAGCACCGCTTCTCTTCTCCATCGTCCCTCGGCAAAATGGCGTTGTGGAGAGGAAGAACCGTACCTTAGTCGAGATGGCGGGCGATGCTTGATGAGTACTCTACACCGAGGAAGTTTTGGGTGAGGCCATTGCGACCAAGTGCCATGTTTGAATCGAGTTTTTCTTGGGCACTCCTACACCGCACTTCTTATGAGTGAGATACTGCGAAAGCCAGCGTCTCTCATTTTCGTGTGTTTGGTTGCAAGTGCTTTATCTTGAAGTCAGGGAACCTAGACAAGTTCGAGTCACGTTCTGTGACGGTATCTTTCTAGGCTACTCGACTTCTTGGCGGGCTTATAGGGTGCAGGCTGAGTCTAGCAAAATGGTAGAGACTGCGAGGTGACCTTGACGAGGCGGTCAGGGACTAGGCCAGATCTCTCGAGTTCTTTAGAGCGATCCGAGACCATCTTTGTGGATGATGAGGACGATGGAGATGACGGTTGTCTACGATCCCGTCCCTCATCCACTCCTTGAGGTGCCGTCTTCCACCGCACCTCGAGGTGATCGACCCTGCCTTCGCTTCCTCTGGAGCTAGTGGCTCTGTTCCTACCTCGTCGGCTCATGAGGTAGAGGCCACTTCTTCATCTCTCCCAGACCTCCTAGACACATCCAGAAAGTTCATCCTTGAGGCGGATCATTGGAGATCTTTTCGAGCGTGTTACCCGCTCAAAATCGCTTATCTCAATTCTGTCTCCATTCGCCTTCATTGCCTCTTTTGAGCCCAAAGATGTTTCTCATGCTTTATCTGATGAGTCATGGGTCAATGCCATGCATGAGGAGTTGGAAAACTTTGAGAGAAACAAGGTTTGGTCGCTTGTTGAGCCCCCACGAGGTCACAATATCATTGGAACCAAGTGGGTGTTCAAGAACAAGCAGAGTGAGGATGGGGTTGTCATCCGAAACAAGGCTAGATTGGTCGCTCAGGGGTTTTCCCAGGTTGAGGGTCTAGACTTCGAGGAGACCTTTGCCCCTGTAGCTCGTCTTGAAGCCATTAGAATCCTGCTTGCCTTTGCAGCTTCTAAGGGTTTCAAGCTTTACCAGATGGACGTGAAGAGTGCCTTCCTCAATGGCCTTATTGGGGAGGAAGTCTACGTCCGACAGCCTCCAGGTTTCGAGAACCCCAAATACCCTAACCATGTCTTCAAGCTTTCAAAAGCGCTGTATGGACTTAAGCAGGCTCCCAGAGCTTGGTATGAGAGGCTTAAGTCCTACTTGATAAGTCATGGTTTTGAGATGGGTAAAGTTGACAAGACCTTGTTCATCCGCCAAGCATGGCATCGACCTTCTGCTCGTCGGATCTATGTCGATGACATTATCTTTGGCGGCTCTTCCCATACTCTGGTTTCCCGCCTCTCGGATGTCATGAGCACCGAGTTTGAGATGAGTATGATGGGTGAGTTGACCTTCTTCCTTGGTTTCCAAATCAAGCGGACTCGGGAGGTACATTTCTTCATCAAGGAAAGTACACTCGTGACCTCTGGCGCTTCGACATGAGTGATGGGAAGCTTGTGTCGACTCCCATGGCTTCTACAGCCTATCTTGATCCAGATGAGGATGGCGAACCAGTTGATCAAAAGGAGTTTCGCAGCATGATTGGCTCCCTCTTGTACCTCACTGCCTCGAGACCAGACATACATTTTTCTGTGTGTTTGTGCGCTCGTTTTGAGCTTCTCCTCGCGTTTCACCGCCAAAGCGGTGAAGCGCATCTTCGGTACTGCGAGCGACCATTGACTATGGTATCTGGTACTCTTCCTCATCTGTCTTTCCTTGAGAGCCTTTTCGGATCACGAGACTTATTTGGTCAGAGGATAGATAGGAAGAGCACTTCGCACTTGCCAATTTCTTGGCACTTCTCTTGTTTCTGGTCTTCAAGGAAGCGATGCAGTGTTACATATCCACCGCAGAGGCCGAGTCTGTTGACGATTCTTTGTAGTCAAGTGCTCGGATGGCCGACCTGCGGGACTTTGGGTTAGTTATCGGCGTTGTTCCACTCTTTTGTGATAACACTTCTGCGATTAACATTGCCAAGAACCCAGTGCAGCATTCTCGGACCAAGCACATCGATATTCGTTTCCACTTTCTTAGAGACCATGTAGAGAAGGGCGATATAGTGCTCCAGTTTGTGGAGAGTGACCACCAGTTGGCTGACATTTTCACCAAGCCTTTGGATTGTTCGAGGTTTTCACTCTGTGAGAGAGCTTGGGGTGGTTTGTCCTTATGGACTTGTAGTGAGGGAGCTTTGGGTTTCTTTGCTTTACTATATTATTTATGCTCTTGCTCCTTACTATTGCATTGCATTTTGGGTGCATTTGGGATTAGTCCTCCTAGCATAGATTAGAGTGCTTTTTTGTCTAGTTGTTTAGATTTACTCTTATCTTGTGATTCTAGGATCTTGCTTATTATTCGTCTCTTCTCACTAGGTTGAGCTTACTCACTTCTTATAGGTTCTAGCAAGGGTTGGGCCACCCTTGGGTAGACAGGAACGTGTTTGCTCCTTAGTGTGTTAGCCAAGGCGATTGATAGTCCTAGAGTCATATGGGGTAGATGAGAGTCGATCTGAGCCATAGTATTCTCTATATCTTATCTATGCTTTAAGGATCACTTTGTTTTATGTTTTCTTTGCGACTTCTCGATTTATTGTTTTGGTTCAAGGAGTTCATTTGGGAGCTTCGGGCTTAATATTGAGTTAACTCAACTTGAACTAAAAGTTGCATCTATTGTTGAGGGGAACTGGATCTTACGCATTTCTAGCATTCTCGCATTGTAATATAACTACATTGAGCCTTGATTATTATCCTGCTATGACATGTTTACAATGCTTTACACCTTGCCATGACTTGTGCTTATTTGCTAGATTTATCATGACTTCATATGTGTAGCCTAGCTTTTGCCATGATAAGTTAATTAAAATTGCTCAACTTAAACTAAAACTTGTCATGTTAGCACTTTTCGAGATTAGTCTTTCTTGAGATATCTTTTTATGATTCATGCCATGTCAAATAAATTTGGGTAGAGTGATGAATCTATATTGAGCCTTAGATTGAGCTGTTTTAGTCTCTTGATGATGCATGAGTTAGTACAACTTGTTAAAAGGCAAAAGATCTCTTTTGTCTTGAAAAAACCGATCTCACCAATTCTCTCCTATGAGACGGCTTGCCATTGCACTTGGCATGAACTTAGGGGGAGTTTTGGGTGACCTAGACTATCTTCTTAAGCTTCTCGCTTGGAGTAGTCGCATAAGGCTTGAGACCTAGCACATGATAAAACGAAAATCTGGTTGGAAACCACCATGAATTTCAAAAGAAAATATGTTTTATGTGTTCAATGTGCTTAAAGCTACAAAAAGTATCAAGTACTTTAACCAATGTTTCATTCTTGAGCATAGCACTCTATTTGGTCTCAATTTAAGCTTCTTAGCTACGCTTAGCTTATTGACATGGCTGCATCATCCTTGGATATCTCTAGCTAGACTTTGCTCATTGATGACTTGACTTGCTCACATAATGTACCTCATTTTCAGATTGTCATCTATGTGTTCTAGCTAGCTTATACATATCTTGTCATGATCTAGGTAGCGTTTTATTGAGTTATGGCTTGGTGTATTACATGTTGGTCATTATGGATAATTCTCATGGCTCAAAATGCTTAAATAAACACACTTGACCATTTTCATCCATTAACATGTCATATTCTCTCTATTGCATCTTGATGCGTTTATTGCCAAAGGGGAGAATAGAGAAGAAAAAAGTCTGTTGGGAGCAGTTTAGAGCTTTGGAGATCAATTTGCTCTTTCGGTTGTTGCTCTAGTGTTCCTTCATCGACATGGTCATTTGTTTCACTCTTCTTCTTTGGACCATGTTGGTTTCTTCAAACTCAAACTCTTCTTAAAAGCTTTTTCTGAGTTTGTCAATATTCTCATCAAGGGGGAGATTGAGAGACCATGTGGTCGTGTCTCCATGAGAGTGATGAGTAATTGACAAAGGTTTTAGGTCAGTCGAGTTTGGTTTGTGTGGTCGGACCATGTCGTTGCGAGGTTCACGCGTTTTCGTGAAGTCAATCGTATTGTCGGAGTTAATCGAACGACCGGCGTGTTATGAGCGATACGATCCATGAGGCGGTTGTACCGATTGGTAAATGGCGGTTGAAGAATTCGAGAGAAGTTGTTTTTGAGTTCGGTCTTCATTGGAAATCGAACGACCGCGAGTATTGGAGCGATACGACCGAGTGCGGTTGATCCGCCGGTAACATGGCGGTTGTCTGGATTGTATTGTGAGGTTCGCCATTTTGGTGATTTGAGTTTTGGGATAGGTCATATCCAAGTGTGTTCATGCATATGTGTTGCATATTGCATGTTTGAGCTAACGTTAGGTCAAGTTGTGAAGAACTTGTTCCCGGTTTCGTGTTTCTTATCGTGTGGGCTGCGGGGCGTCGAGTGGAGTCGTGGTGAGACACGGTGGACGGACTAAGCGCAGTGGCGCCGAGGTCGAACGGTCGATGTGTCGAAGACGACGTGGACTCGAGGTGGTTGCGAGCGTCTTGAAACAAGGAGCGCGAAGCTTCCGGAAGGTGCGAAAGGCGAATCGGAAATTCAAAAAGTGCACAAGCGGGAGCGAGCTCCGTTGGACTTAGCGGGCGTAACGGGGAGGAGACCCGTTAGCCAAGGCTATATAAAGGATTGGAGGGGCTGCATGCCCTCTTGAGCACTTGGGTGGAATTAGGGTTTTAGAGTCAAAAGAGGCTTTGTGAGGTTGTTTCTCTTTTGCTCTTTAGTTGTTGAGAGTGTTGGTGGAGGCAGTGGGTGCTCCCTGCTTGTCCCCTTCGTTGCTTCCCTCCTCAAGAATGGATGAGTGTGTGTTCTTGAGGTTTGAGAGTGGGAGAGGATGAGATGAAAGCTTGTAATCATTCCTCTTGTATCAATCATGTATCTCTCTTCCTCTAGATCAATATGAGATGGTGTTTGTTTCATATTTGAGCTCTCTGTCATTTCTTTCTTCGATGACCTCTTTTGAAGATTTCTTGATCCTTTGTTTCTCTGGTTGTTTCTTGCCCCAATCTACCTTGCTATGACGTGTGGGAATACATCTAGGGTGATCTAGATCATCAATCATCCACGAGCAAGTGATTGGATTAGAGGTTTGTTCTTGCGGTTTAGCATCCTTCTTCGTTCAAATGCAAAAGATAGGAACCTTGGAATGGATCTCTGAATTTTTTGATTGGAATAGGTTCCTAGTATCGTTAGGAAGGTGTGGTTCAAATCTCGTAGAGTTTGGCCAAGCGGTTCAAAAGTTACGTCGCTTTTCGTTTTGAAACCCGAGCGGATTTTGCTGTTCGGACAATCGGATGAACAAGCTTAACTGCTGCGGTTGTCTGGGACTGCGGTACAACCGCCGCTTGTATGGTTTGTCTTGATCGGTGGTACAACCGCCGTTGTTCTATGGTTGTACCGATTGTCTGATTTGTTCGGCTCTTCCTCGTTTTTGTTTGCTGAGCTTTGGGGGTGAGGAGTGGATTCAACATAAGACTTCCTCTGTGCTTAATCATTGATCTTCATAGCTCTCATAGCTATTGGAGTGATTTATAAGTTGAATCCATTCTTTGCGAAAAAGATTCGGTGCTCCTATTCACCCCCCCCCTCTAGTCGCCTTTCCGGTCCTTCAAAGATTTAAAAGACAATTTAAGACCTACTCAATTCTAGTAAGGCTAAGGCACCATAAGAAAAGTCTCAACAAATATTTTTCTAGCACAACTAAATAAGACAATCTCAATTTGCTAGAAAATAAAAATGCGGAAAATAGAGACAAAGAAATAACCAAATGATGACTCGCTATGTTTGTTTGTGGTATCGAAGACTTGCCGTTCTTCACTAGTCCATGTTGAGGAAAGCCCAAGCAACTTGGACCTGGCTCCACGAATTAAGCCTTACTCCTCGATTTCACTAGTGGTTGTTATTTCTCCGTTCCAGAGATGGCGAACACTGAACCACTCATAATTTGGCACTGGGCCTCTTCACAATCTTCTTGAAGAGATCACCGAGTGAACTCCTGCCAAGCCGTCTAGGTGTTGGCAAACACCAAGAGTAATGAAACACAATCTCCGCTTGATGGCAAACAAGTACTAATGATCAATCTAGAATGAATGCACTTGAATTATACTCAACCACCTCGCAATGAATGCAACAAGTGTATATGAGGTGTAGAGAGAATGCTCTTAGCTCAAAGTTGTTAAATGAAGTCTCTCACTTTGTCCTTGAGCTGGTGGAGGGTATTTATACCCTTCACAAACAAATATGATCGTTGGAGGCAAAACACAGAATTTTTCAGCACGAGCGGTAGTACCGCCGTTCAATGGCCGGTACTACCATGCAAAGCGGTACTACCGCCGTTGATCATGCGGTAGTCTGCTCTCTGGTCATTCTGATTATAAGGGGCGGTACGACCGCTTTGCTTTGAGGTCCAACACAGGCCTTGACTGGAAATAACGTACCGCCAAGTAATGTTCGAAACTTCTGGTGTGCTGTAGTTCCGCTTCGAATATGCGGTCATACCGCGACGCGGTAGTTCCGCCACAATAACTTCGGTACTACCGCTTACCCGATGAGCAACCAAGCTCAAAAGGTGTCACTCTAGAAAACACATATCGCCAACTAAGGTTCGGTCCGACCGGGTTACGGTAGTACCGCACCACTATCCCAGTCATACCGTTGTGTGGTAGTACCACCAAGTAAACATCGGTACTACCGACTTTCCTGAGAAAATACATAGTTAGCTTCCAAAACAAACTTGAAGTTCATGCATGATCCTAGATTGATCCAAATGACACAAGAACATGATATCAAGCTACTAGTCATGATCCCTCTTAATAGTACGACATTTAACCTAAAATTCGGTCTTCCTTCCTTTTCTCCTAAGACCGGTAAATACAAAAGGATCCTAGACTACTTGTACCTTGTCTTTGAACCATATTGATCTTTATGTTGACCTTTAGCATGTATCTCCAGGTTGTTATATTCATCACCGAGAGTAAACCTTGTAAACACTCAATAAACATATTAGTCACATATTCACATATTGTCATTAATTACCAAAACAATTCTTAGGGGCTTAGATGCTTTCAGCAGGTGTGCAAGAAGCACACGAGCCGAACGAGCTTCACGAGCGGCTCAGGATCGGCTCGAAAATGTTGCGAGCTGAAAAGGAGGCCTTGCTCGGCTTGAGAATATCATGAGCCCAAGCCTAAACTGAGCTGGCTCGCAAACCTCGAGCTTTTTTTCTAGCCTTAGCCGCAACCACAACTTCCCTAGAGATTGCAGGTTGGTGGGCGCCCACTCACTAATTACGTTGTTGTTGTGTTGCATAGTACTAGTAGATCAAATATATGACCTCTCTGCTTGAGAAAAATCATAAAAAATATTTTTAAAACCTCAAAAAATCAAAAGAACCTAAAAAAGACATTAACACTGATATAAGTATCGTATCAAGTAATTAATTGCTTACATCAACTAAACCCTATCAAATCATACATCATTTGACATGCCTAAATGTTTCCTTCACCAAAAAAAGTACTGCATAAGCACTTGAAGTGCTTCAGTTCAAAGTAGTGTTGTTTACTTGTTTTCATATCAAAGTGCTTCTTTCAAATTTTTCAGATCAAAGTGCTTCTGATGAAAGCTTCGTTCCACCAACTTAACATGAATTCCTACAGACTGAAAACGACAAAGAACCAGTTTAGGATTATTAGAACTTCCCTAGTACAGTAAAGGACATCATCTTAGGCATGGACAGACACAACTCAGAATTGAACTTAACTGATTTCCCTCCGATGGAATCTGAATCTTGTATAGTTGAATCGAAAGTCAGTTTATCATCCTTTTGACATTACACAGGAAAGGCGTTACAGTATATTGACCTACATCAAGAATGTGCTATGTGACTACAAATCAGATACACCGTGGAATTTAAAATTCCACATCAGTCAAGCACTCACAGAACAAGTATATGGATGGATATCAACAAGATGATATCCTTCATCATGTATTGATATAAATCAGAACTAATGCAAGCATTACAAGGTTATTCCTAGACCACAATTGTAGAGCTAAACTCCAACAATGCACTAGACCTGGTAAGACCATGCCTTAACCATATTGTCGACTGTCCATTGGCATAAACTGGTGGACCAAATCCAAAAGAGCAAAACTTCGATACCCAGGCAAGCAAATTTAATAGAATTGGTAAATCCTTGACATAATGACATTTTATCTCCAGATAACTACAATAAAAATTCTACCAAGCAATAGAGCAATCATCCTGGCTTTCAATCAATCAATTATGACTGATTAAGCAATAGAACACCTGAATTTATCAATGGATTAAGCAGCTACGAGAAGGATATCAGTATATCACAGATGTATAGAATGTAGTGACATTATGATTGATGGGTAATATGACAAATAAGAACTGCATTGCATGCTGTGACGTTTATATCTAAAATTAGGCAAGCTTTCAATCAAATTGCTCAACAAATATGATCTGTCATTCGTACGATCTTTCCGATATATGCTCACCTACAAGAATCTATTTGACATAATAATTCAAGAGTAACATATGTCCTATATATAATAAGAGGAGAAAAAAGAAAGGGAAACAACGAGTTTACCAAATATCTGAAGCGGACTTCCCTAGCTATCATCTCAGGAAATAATATAACACTATTCCACCGCTCATCTTCGAGACAAAA
This sequence comes from Phyllostachys edulis, assembly GCA_036346405.1. Lineage (NCBI taxonomy): Eukaryota > Viridiplantae > Streptophyta > Magnoliopsida > Poales > Poaceae > Phyllostachys > Phyllostachys edulis. The sequence continues at coordinate 52,435,459 of CM070552.1, read as the reverse complement.
TAGGCAATTTTTGTGAAAAATCCACTGGAGTCCAAAAGGCCCCAATAGAAATGTTTGGAAAGAATAATTAACCAATAAATTAACCAAAACTTGAAGCAGGAAGAAAAATTCTGCTACATCCAAGAAGCATTCACAGAAAAGTATACAGAAATGTGGAAGCATACTTTAAGGTGCCATTTTATGTAGTTTGGGAAGTTTTTAAACAACAATGTATTACAATATTTAATGGAAACTACTCTCTACTAAGTGAACAGAAAACAGAAAGGGCAATTCACATATGAGTATTATGAGAAGGAGATTACATGAAGTTATGAATTAAAGGAGATCATATGAAGTTGTCAACACCTGAGCCTCCATAGGCTCCATATCTTGGCCAGCTCCTAGCCCTCCCTCTTGAGCCTCCATAGAAAATACCTGCAGGCTGCAGCGGCACATAACCTCAATCATGCCAAGAAAATTAAAAACAAAAGCAAAAAAAAGGAAAGGGCTCTTGCATCAAAACCAAGCTTACTGTCTCAAGACTACTGTAACTCTAGATATCTTGCATCTAAAACAAGCCACGCTATACTTTCTATCTCGAATGTTGAACATCAGTTAAGTACTCCTGTGTATCGAGTATTGCAAATTTTGTTCTGCTCGCTTCTATCTCAAACATCCAAAACACTAAATGATATAGTTCTTGAAATTGTTGCCTATGATTGAACATCAAAACCAGCACCTGGTTGGATGCTCTGCTAACATAGCCTTCACAGTGGCCAGTGGTAATGAAGATAACCATGCTCAGTTCAATTCATCAAAGAGTCAAGCAAACCAAACTGGACTTGAATTTGACTAAGATCTCCCATAAATCCGAAAAATTAAACCAAACCGAGTTTCATCTCGTGGAAAAAAAACATCATTGCCCAATTATTTGACCAGAATCCATGTTAGAGAGCAAACAAATTTTAGGGTGCAGATTCCCTAGAGTTACCTTTTTAACTCCAACTAGTTGATTTCATTAAATCTGGGCTGTTGACTCCTTTCCATGGTGTAGATCAAACCACGCTGGGGAAATTAGCTCAGTGACATCGCGTTAGAGTGTAATCAGAGGAATGACACTTCGTTCGTGACGCACTAGAAAATAACATTGCGAACACCAAAAAATTAGAGGAATGACATTGCCGCCAATTACTTCCGTTTCCAAAATTTTTTAAATACAGAAACCGAGCTAAAAAATTATCATTTTTTTTTGTGGAGCTTGCCGACATAGTTTAATTGTTTGTGTTTTTTTCAAAACTTTATATGTTTTGATTTTGTCTCTAAAATTCATTGAAGTATAACGTTTGTAGGAATTTTCTAATATAAAAAATAAGGACCAAACATTATGATTTTTTTTTCAGATTCCTTACATAGTGGACTACCCCACGCGGCCGCCGCATGACCGGCCGCCGACCGCCCGCCCCCGCTGGCTTCTGGCCCTGCTACGGTCCCAACCTCCCTCTTCCGCCGCCTCTACTTTGGTCCCGGGCTCCTAGGCTCCCGCTTCTGCCGCCGCCTCCTACCCCAGTCACGACCTCCCTCTTACGCTGCCGCCTCCTGCTCCGGTCCCGGCCTCCCTCTTCCGCCCCCTCCTTCTCCGGTCCCAGCCTCCCTCTTCCGCCACCACCTCCTTCTCCGGTCCCGACCTCCCTCTTCTGCCACCTCCTTCTCCGGTCCCAGCCTCCCTCTTCCGCCGCCAATATTTGTGGTACATTTTTCCCATGCTAACTATTGTCCGCTTTCATATCTTTAGAAATATATTTCATTCCCAAGTTGTAAGATAACCTATTAATGCTCATGAGTCAAGTTTTAGTTTGAAGTTACTAAAGTAAAACTTCAACTCAATTCTACACTCCTGCAGAATATTTGACTTCTTAGAGTAATAGCACAAAATCAACAACAAAATGCATAGGTTTGTTTGCCGAATATTTACATTGATGTGGAGTTTAACAAAGTATTCATCAACAGACTAATGTATTGTAACTTAATTTAGGTATGGTAGTATTGTGAAATCTACAATTCCCTTGGAGTAATTTATGTGCCTCTTTTTGGAGCTAGAATTATGTTGTGCAGGGATTAGTTCTTTCAGAACACCATCTCACCACATGCAAGATACTTGTAGCATTTTAGAGGACAAGATGCCAACAATAATTCTTATCGCACTGCACAAGTTATGCTTCAGTGCTTTCTTTTTGTGTATGATTAAATGTTTTACGGCATAAGTTTGTTTGTTCGATCCATCAATCTTGTTTGTTAATATTATATCTAACTCAATTATCATTTTTCTCAACAGGAAGAAGACGATGAGGACGATGTAGAATCTGTACCATTTCCTGAGGGTGTGGTGGGTAGCAACTAGTTAAATAGTAAGTTGTTTTCCATACAACCTTCATATTTGCAATATTGTTTTGGCTTGTTGTGAGTTTAATTCCTTGAGGTTTTATAGCATGAGTATCTTGGACCAGGATCACAGGCTTGTTCTATGAAAGGCAAACAATCTTCATGAGTATCTTGGACCAAGATCACAAGTTGGCAAGACCTTTTGTTTGGTGGCCAAGTTCATTCAAGAATCAAGAATGCTCAAGACCTTAAGTGATATTATCTATTTTTTCTTGATGATTGTGAACTTGTCATCTGCATGGAGTGTATTGATATGGACTACATGGATGTTTAATTATCTACATGGATGTTTATTGCTTTACATGCATGTTTATTGATCTAGAGTGGACTGCATGTATCTGGACTGCATGCAATGCATGTTTATGTATCTGGAGTGGACTGCATGGTTGATGGATCGGGTCATCTAGATCTGGAATGCTTTGCATGGATGTTTTATGATCATGGATATGCATGTATGTTTATTGCTTCATATGGATGTTTATTGATCTAGAGTCTAGACTGCATGTATCTGCATGTTTATTGCATGGAGATGACTGCATGGATCTAAATGTTTATTGCTTCATATGTGTTTGGAAGTCCCTAAGCCCTTAGTGAGATGACTGCATGGATGTTCATGGCATCTATAATCAATTTTTGTTGTTGTTGTGTTTAGTTGAAAGAACACTTACTGCTCATGAATTGCCATGCATGTGTTTGGTTGAATAAGGCATGTTTGGGTGGTCAATAGTTGTATTTCTGACACAAGAGTTTGAATTGTTCTTTACATCTGCTTTCTGAAAATTTCAGGAAATTTTAAGATGTTCACTATGTTTATTGATAACAAGCCTAACGAGCCAAGTTTGAGCTTTTTAACGAGCCGAGCCTGGTTTTTTGCTCGTTAGCTTAACGAGCCGAGCCGAGCTCGTTTTCTTAACGAGCCTTACCGAGCCGAGCCAAGTCAGCTCGTTATCCACCCCTATTCAGAATGAATGATAACTTTGCCTGTATACAGAGTGGCATATGTTTAATAAAGAAATCAAGCATTTTCACATGCTATAAGCGGGTTAATTGCATAACAGAGATGGTGCATGGTAGCATGATCCTTGACCATCTAATCGATTTTAAAGGATTAGTGTTAGTCTTATCAATTGAATGAAATGTTGACTAGTATAAATAAGTGTATGACATGCTCTCCTCTGATATGTTTTCTGTCACTTGATATAAGTGCATTTTGCAATTGTTCAAAACATAAGATAAGCTATTGTGCTAATATGAATCATAAATAAAAGCATGTAAGGAAATGTCATGTTATAGATATATCATGTTATGTATCTGTACAGGACTCCGAATATAGTGATTTCGACATTCCTGATGGTTCATTTGAGGGCGAACCTTCACATGTGTCCATTGATGCTGCAACTCATGATGAGAAAGAAGATGATGGTGGTGTGTCTGGATCTCCCAAGGCAAAGAGAAGAGCCAAAAGACTGAAGGGTATTCCAGTGTCAGAGTTGTGTTTACTCCCAATATCAGAGTATTTATCTGTTATTCTTACAGGAACACCCAACCCAGATTCCAAGATCACAAGTTGGCAAGACCTTTTGTTTGGTGGAGGATAAGTTGACAAGATCACAAAAAGACATTTTGTTTGGTGGCCAAGTTCATTCAAAAATCATGAATGTTTATTGATCTGCATGGACTAGTTATGAACTTTTTCTTGATATTATGGACTTGATATTATTGATCACAAGAAGACATTTTATTGATCTGCATGGACTAGTTCATTCAAGTGATATTATGAACTTGTGATCTGCATGGATGTTTTTTATTGATCTGCATAGATGTGAACTTTTTCTTGATGATTGTGAACTTGTGATCTGCATGGACTGATGGACGTTTATTGATCTGCATAACCGCATGGATGTTTATTGATCTGCATGGACTAGTTATGACTGATATTATGGACTTGATATTATTGATCACAAGAAGACAGTTTATTGATCTGCATGGACTAGTCACTACTAGTTCATTCAAGTGATATTATGAATTTGTGATCTGCATAGATGTTTTTAATGATTTGCATGTATATTTATTCATTTGCATGTGTACCTAGCTACATATGCTACTGCAATGGTAAATACATGTGCATGCATGGAAGAATGAATTAATTCTGGACATCAATTTAATAACGAGCCGAGTTCGAGTTTTTGAACAAGCCGAACCTGATATTGCTCGTTAGCTTAACGAGCCGAGCCGAGGTCATTTTTTTAACAAACTTTACCGAATTGAGCCGAGCCGAACCGAGCCGAGCCGAGTCAGCTCGTTACCTACCCCTACTTACGCACAATTATGAAGTGTTGGACTCTTGCTCTAGCCTCTACGTCTCTCTCAGACTACCCTTGTCTCGGGCTCAGGCTGTCAGGTCAGGCACTCATCCGCCAAGCGAGCAGTGTATGCACGTGATGTGATCACTTCTTTGATTGCTTTAATTCCTCCAGAACTTGAACTTCCACCACCTCCTCTTGGGCGCCTCTCCCTGATTCTATGGCTGCGTTTGGTCGTGTTGAGTTAACCGAGTTAGGTAACCTTAATCTAGCTAAGTTAGCTTAAATTGTGTGTTTGCAAACAACCTTTTAATCTAAATTACCGTTTGGCTAGATTAGGTGGATTAGCCATAGAAAAACCGAAATTAGGTGGATTAACCATGGCCCAACATAATAATAATGAGAAATACTGTGGAACAATATAGCATTACATCCAAGGTTGTTAGAATCTTAATTCTAGTCATACGATCATATGTTTCTACGACCTAGATTGACTAGACCGATCCGATCTTATGGTAGAATCTTAATTTAGTATAATCTTAATATTATTATGATTCTAACAAAAAAAATTGTAGGATCGTGATCAAAATTTTCATGCGATCCTACCCGATTCTACTAATTCTAGTGATTTATTGTAAATAATTATTTGCGTGTCTCTTTCATTGTAAATTTTTACCTTTTATTTCTTCATGTCCATTATAATTTGCATAAATAACGAATGATCTTTCCTTTGCACTACATTTTGGTAAACAAAAGTTTTAAAAATATAGAAGTGTTAAAATATAAGATAGATTTTTAAAAATATTTCTTTGGTAGAATCAGATAAGATCTTAGATTCTACATCGGTCCTACGATTCACGATCCTGCTAAAGAACCTCCAATTCGATTCAGGAACACAATTCCGACAACCTTTGCAATTGTATCGGTCTTAATTGTGCTGGGTTAACTTATTACACCAATTTGGTGGGTTAACTTAATCTTAGGTTAGGACTTAGGAGAGTTAAAAACTTTGACTGGGCTAAGTTAACCCTCTATAATCCTAAGGTGTTCGACAGATTAAACCCCTAACCCGCCTCTTAGCTCGAACAAAACAGGGCCTTTTAGAGATAGCCGGCTTCTCCGTAGTTCGTGCCACTCCAAAAGTGTAAGCATCGCTCCTGTCTGCTATTTGGCCGGTGCGGCACAGCTCAGGGTCCAAGTACCTGAACGTGCACTGCACGTACGCCCGGTTAGAGAATAGATAGATGATGGCTGCTTGATGCGTCGACTTGTTGACCATTCTGATGGCTGCTTGATGCGTCGACCGTCGACTTGTTGACCATTCTGATGGTTGGTTCAAGAGTTCTGTTAGATGTCGACTTCTGCTTTGGATCTTTGGATCGGAGTCAAACTGATCGTAATGTAACGACTTTGATTGCCGCTAATTGGGCGTTGGATTGTTAAATTGCCATTGTTAGCCGTAGTTTTATTATTTCTGAATGATAGGAGAGCTTCTCCTAAACTGGACATGTCAGATTAGACAATTTGTATCGTCTTAGAAAACCTCTCTACCAAAGAATACCTAGTACGGGAAACTATAACCTTAGTACCGGCTCAGGTATCTCTCTTCTTTAGTAGAACCCTTTAACAGAGCTCGGGTGCCTATCATTTTAGAAAATCTCTCTACCAAAGTATATGATGTGCCTATTTAACCTCCCCGCCCACCCGATCTCGGACCCGGCATCGATTTGGGTGTCCTTTTTTATTAGAGCTCTTTGAAAAAAAAATAGGGGGCGGGGGGGTATGCCTATTATGAGAATTCATTCATTTTTAGACTATTTTAGCAAGTACAAAAAATGCTCGAAATGATCACTTGATTAAGGTATATCATATATTCCTTATCCTAGATAAGATTATTTGGATCCTAGTGGGATGACTTTGACTAATACGAGTCATACTATTTGTTTTTTGGGGATCGAACATAATCCATTTGAATTTATCAGTTCGGAGCAAGAAAAGAACGTGCTAATTTATGTTAGGGCTTATCTATTTATAAGATGACTTATTATGTTTTTTATATAAGTCATATTTTTTAACTATTGTATCAAAATCAGAATAAAAAACGCACATATCAAAGCTAATCCACATAACACAAAATTCAACTTAGTTTGACGAAAATGCATGCAACATTCAAATAGAAAATACATTTTTATTATCAAATTAGCACGTGTAATACTGAGATCAGTATGGATTTCTGATTATGGGAGCATTGGATTGTGTGGCTTAAATGTTGCAAATGTCGTGAAAATCGGTCTAGAAGTTTTTTTAAAAAAATCTCAAAAAGAAAAATGTAGAGCTAGGGGAAGGGTTGCATACTTGTGTCCCACACTCTGATGAGGCTTAGTGGCAAATTTTATTTTTAAAACACTAAGGCAGAGAATATGGACAACTCTGTTCTTTTCTACTTGTAAAATGCTTGCGTTCAATATTTTTAAACTATGACCATTAATATACATAAAAATATTTTAATTTGTTACCTGAAAATGATACTAATAGATTTGTCACCAAAAGTAATTCGATGTCATTATTTTTCAGTAATTTTTATCTATGTATAATTAGAAAAAGTAATAGTCCCTCTCAAAAAATAAATAAAAAGTAATAGGTAAACACATGTGTTAGAGACTAGTAGAATACGTAACGACAGGTAAAAAACAGAGGGAGTAAACGAAAAGCCGATGTGCTTTGCCCTATTCTCTTTTGCGTCTTCCATGGTAACGGTATCCTCCACCATCACAGATTCACAGTAAGGGTAAGTTTTAATATAGACTGTTCATTCTTTTTGATCTAATAATTCAGATTAGTTAATATTTAGTTATACTATACCTGATAGTATGAGTAATATTAGACTTATGGTGTAGAATTGTAATTGCCCATATGGAGATCAATGGCACAAAAGTAATATTTTCAACCATAGTTAGAAAAGTTCATAATAGCCTCACGAAAAGATTATAAATACAAAGAAAATTCTATTATATCCTTAACAAATCAATGATCATATTTGATTTATACTATGGAGAATGTTCAGTAAAGTTCAGTAACATTTCTTGTATATAATACCCCCAAAAAAATGCTATGGTGATTCCCGTCTCCGACTCCGTCACTTGGCCACCAGTCACCATGCAACACGAGACCCCCGACCCGAACGCCCGCGGGCAGGAGATGGTGCAAGCGGGGGAGCTCCGGTGGCGGAGCAAGGCCAACGACCATTCCGCTACGCCGCCCCAAGACAGGGCGGGCAGAGACCAGAGAGGACAGCGCCGCGCAATACGAGGCGGCCTCCGTTGAGCGTGTGCTCGCGGACCAGCGCGTGCCGACGTGGCGGGGCAGCTCACGGCGCGCGCATTCGCGGTGAGCTTCCTGGTGTCCGTCATGCTTAGCGTCACCGTCATGAAGCTCTATCTCTCCACCGGCATCATCCCCTCGCTCAACAGCCCTCCAGACCTGCGTCGTCGCCGCCTACGGCATCGCCTTTAGTGGTAAGCGCTTCAAATAGTAGTGTTTATTGGATCATCTCTAGCTGTCACGACTAATTTTTGTGCTGTCGAGCAAAGGTCACAGTGCTTAGTGAGTCAGTGTTACTTTTTATGTGCTCTTATTCCTATGGTGGTTTAGCTTAGAAGTATGGACTATAATTGTATGGTGGACAAAGGTTTGGATCATCTTTCAGCAGATCTGCTTGCTGCAGAGTAGCCGAAGTTATCCTCTTCCTTCGTTTTGGTATTTCTAAACGTATGGTTTCAAAAAATAATAATTACTGCACACTATGAGCGCGGTGAGAGCTGATGTTGTTTCGGGGTACCAGCAAGCAGAATAAAGTAGTAATAGGCTACTGATCCTGTTTTACATGCTAACTCACTTTTCAGGGGGTTGTTTCTTTTTAAAAAACTTTCAGGGGGCTTTGGTAGTTACCTATTTGCCATGAGTGATAGAATCGTTGGGAAGGCAATTCAGGCAAATGACGTCCAAACAGCAGCGGATCCAGGATTTTCAGGATGGGTGTTCAAAGTTACAAAAATATTGATCTGAACTGTACAGTACAGAGCATAAAGATCCACAATAGTAATAATAGAAGTACTAATTGTTCGTACGGAGATAACATCTCAATTCTCAAATAATTCAGGACCACAATCTCAAATTCTCAAATAACATCTCAAAGAAATATCTAGTTATCTACAATTCACATACATACAAGATTGAAGATTCAGGACCACAATTAGGGATTTGTTGCCAATTTGGGAATTGGGATTTCATTACCTGGCTCAGTGGCTCTGGCTCTGGCTCTGTCTCGGGCGGGCCTTAGGGTCTCAGAACTCGGGGAGACGCTGAGACGGCCAGACAGAGACGGGGACGACGAGGAGTGAGGGAGTCGCCACACAGCCACAGTGGCAGTCGCCAGTCGCTAGTCGGCCAATCAGGGTCGGAGGCTCGAAGCAGAGCAGCGCGCCTGGCCCGGTCGCTCGGAGCCTCTGAGCCAGCAAGCAAGCCGCCGCAGCACCCCTCCGCCTCCAATCCTCGACTCCTCGGTCCTCCCCTTCTCTGGTTCTCCCCATGAGCCTGCCACAGCCACACCACCCTTGTTGCCACCGCCACAAAGCCTCAAGGACCAGTGGAGCCGCACATAAGCGCAAGGATGAGGACGGTCGATGGAGATTGGAAAATTGGAGGTGAACTGCTGCCCCTGTTGGTTGCAGTGTGAGAGATAGAAGATTAGGGATTTAGAAATTTAGGGTTTCGTTTGACGAAATGGGTTTAGCAGTTGGCCGCTTGGGCCTTGGGAGTTGGGTGCATCCGGCCGTCCATGACTGAATGCGAGTTGGGCCTTGGGAGTTGGCGATTGGACCATTCATTCGGTCGCGGTGGCGTGGTGTGGTGCGTTCTTGTTGATGCGAGACGCGAGGCCGAGGACGTTACATTGAATGAACACAACTTCCGGTGTATACATGTAATATACCCTATATATACTGAGTTTTTGCCCCAAAATTCTAGGTGTTCAGCTGAACACCCATGAACCTAGGTGGGTCCGCCCCTGCGCCCAAAATATCAAAAACCCTCACCTTGGATGGATAATTGGATTCCTTTTCCTGGTCAGCTTCATTGGGCTCTTCTCTCTTGTGCCGCTGAGAAAGGTGAATTCTACATTCCTCAATTTTTTTAACCGATCCTAGTGATGCCACTTTAACAGAATTACCACTGTTCAGATTATGATCATTGATTACAAGCTGACCTATCCAAGTGGTACTGCAACTGCGTACCTCATAAACGGCTTTCATACGCCCCAAGGTTCCAAGCTTGCAAGGTGAATACTACCACTACAACCGTATCCTTTTCCTTGCGAGTAGAGCACACGCAATAAGAAGTTCATCACCATTTGTGCCATTTTACAGAAAGCAAATAAGGAGACTGGGGATATCCTTTGTTCTGAGCTTCCTTTGGGGGGTTTTCCAGTGGTTCTACACTGCTTCAGATGATTGTGGATTCCAGAGTTTCCCATCACTAGGCCTGCAAGCTCACAACAACAGGTAAAGACTGCAACCTGAAAGGACCTTTTCCAATGGATCAAGCTTATCTTCCATCCGACATCTGAACTCTCAGAGAATCTTAAACATTCTCCGAGATTAAACATTGTTTTACTTTTCAAGGTTTTATTTCGATTTCTCTCCTACCTATATCGGAGTGGGAATGATTTGCCCTCATACTGTGAACGTATCTGTTCTTCTGGGAGGCATCCTATCATGGGGAATAATGTGGCCTCTCATAGCCAAGAAAACAGGAACTTGGTTCCCTGCTGATCTTCATGACAGTAGTCTTCACGGGATGCAAGGTTACCGGGTAAAGTCTCAAATTTTCTTGAGTTTTTTGTTATATTTTATACTCTACTGCTGATTTTTTTTTTATTACAGGTCTTCACATCCATTGCCTTAATTCTTGGGGATGGACTCTACAACTTCCTCAAGATGCTCTTTCTCACACTCTCATTACGATATCAAGTCAAGAAAAGTAGTACTAGTACACTTCCAGTCTCTGACGACGGCAGCTTGATTACCGCTACTGCAGCTATCTCATATGACGGAGCGAAAAATTTCTCGGCTGGAACCTTATAACGGGGACCGGTAACACCGGTTACCACCGAAAATCAGAAATTTCGGCCAAAATTTTAAAAAAAAGATTCGAAATTTTGGGATTTAAAATTTTAAAAAACAAATTTGAAAAAAATCAAGTAAATTTGAATTTTTTTGGACAAAATTCATCAAATTCGAAAATTTCGGAGCAAGTTTGAATTTTACCGACAGTCACCGGTAACACCGGTTTCCGTCGGTAACCACCAAAATTTCGGTGAGAAATTTTTTACTGATACGAGGAAGAGCGACATAATGACCTCTTTCTCAAAGACCAAATTACCTGGTACATTGCATATGGAGGCTATGCTGTTGTCGCCACCATATCTATTGTTACCGCGCCACAGATATTCCCACAGCTGAAGTGGTACTACATCTTGGTAGCCTATGGTCCTCTTTATTTAGACTTAGGCTTTTTGACTTATAGCTTAAAGCCAGCTTTTTGGCTTAATCAACTTATAAGCCTCTAAGGTTTTAAGCCAAACTTTGTTGTTTGGTAGTCAGGCTTTTTGTAGGATATTGGCTTATTGAGTTGTGTGTGAAGGATGAAAGGTCTGAAATGCCCTTAAGGGTTTAAAGGACCTTGTTAAGCATGTTTTTAAACTGATTTTTTTTCATAGGATCTGAAAATATGACAATACATGCATTTGTACATATGAAACAAAATGGATATCGCTCGTAGTGCATGCATGTAATTATTTTGGACATTGCGCAACGGAAGAAATTAATATAGAAATGCTAATATCAGTTAACCAAACAAAATAACACAGTAGCAAAATAATATTTAATCATATATGATGTAATTATCTTGTCACCGCAACATGTATATATCATATTAATGTAATCTATTGCCGCGGTGACCATACAACAATAGAAAGCTCTAAACTGATCTAGACAAACTTTTCAGTTTAGCAATAAGCTCTCTAGTGTAACATAAAAGTTGCTAATGCTACTAATAATTCTCAGTCGCTGGAAAGGTGATAACACCAGCTAGCATTGTCAAATCCTACATAAATATATTGTATGTTCATGCCCATCAAGATTCCAATGCTTCAACTTTACCAAGGCGGTTAGTCTTAATCACAGCTATCATCAAATCTTTTTACCCCCAACATAAACCATCTTCTCTAGCCCCTTCACTGCTTCCAATCCAACGAAAATTCCCACTCTAAAAAAACCCACTAACTTTACCATTGTCCATGCCGACTCACCTTGATCTAGGAGGAGAGGCGGCGTCCGTGTCAGAGGAGAAAGCGGCGACGGCGTCGGGAGGTGGAGATGGGAGGCGGCGGCGATGGCGTCCATGCCAGAGGAGAAGGCGCCGTCGGGAGGGGAGATGGGAGGCGGCGGCGTGTGGGAGGGGAGCTGGGAGGCGGCGGCGTGTGGGAAGGGAGAGCGGCGGCGTCGGGAGGGGATATGGGAGGCGGCGGTGTCGGGAGGGGAGAGCGTCGGGTGGGGATTGGAGATGGGAAGGGCAGCGTCGGGTTGGGACGGGACCGAAGGGTGGAAACGAGTGAAAAAAACGAAACGGTTTCTAATTATATACCAATGGTATTTCGTGGGTAATTTCAGTGAACTTCGGTGGCAAAGAGAAATTCTATTCCGCAAAAGCCAAAAAAGCACATCTCCCCTGACTTATGGCTTTTAGGCTTAAATTAGCTTAAACTTATTATGAGCCGGACAAAAAAGCTACCTTTTTGTTTAGGCTTGGGCTTTTGTGTTTTTAAGCCAGAGAAAAAGTCTAAATAAAAAGGGTCTATGTCGTTGCACCTATACCTGCCTTCTGCAATGCCTATGGATCTGGCCTCACTGATTGGTCCCTTGCCTCCACGTATGGCAAGCTTGCGATCTTTACCTTTGGCACATGGGCTAGTGCTTCACACGGTGGTGTGCTCGGCGGACTTGCTGCCTGTGGTGTGATGATGAGCATCGTGTCAACTGCTGCTGACCTTAATTATGCAAGACTTCACGACTGGATATTTGACTTTGGCATCGCCAAGGTCCATGTTCATCAGCCAAGTCATAGGCACAGCAATGGGCTGTGTCATCGCACCCTGCGTCTTCTGGCTGTTCTATAAAGCTTTCGATGACATCGGCATAAGTGGCACTGAATACCCGGCACCTTACGCCACTGTCTACCGCAACATGGCTATCCTAGGTGTCGATGGCTTCTAGCTCCTTGCTTCCAAAGAACTGCCTCACTCTTTGTTACATACTAGTAGCCAGCCGCGCCCACAAGGGCGCGCGAGACATGTGGAGCCTTGGGGCCCGCACGTGGAGGAAGGTTGAGCCACGCCCGCGTTTCAGCGTGTGGGGCCCGCGTGTTGGAGGGAGGCCTGCGCAGCGCGCGTTTCGGCAGGCAAGGGCCTGCGCGTGGAGCGACTAGCAGCCAGCCGCGCAAACCAAAAAAAGAATTCAAAGGCCGGAACAGCACCGTCGCAGGAATCGGACGCGCACGAGAAAACTGGTGACGTGGCCAGCAGATTGAGGCCTCAATTTTATCTCTATCAATTTTATCTCTAATTATACCGAAGGATTTCTTGCTGCAGCAGTTGCCGTTAACTTGATAAGACATCTGGTGCCCAAGAAGGTATCTCACCCAAGCACAAGCACGAACACAAGAGGTAAATCTCTGTTAGAATTCTTGATCTAGAGAGGAGAGGGAGAGGTAGGGCTGGAGGAGCTCACTTGGGAGCTTCAGATTTGGCCGAGGTGACGTCGGCCGGTTGCCAAAGCTCATCGACGGTGGCAGAGATAGGTGGCGGCGGCGGCAGCGCTAGGGCTCAGAGAGAGGGTGGAGGATAGAGAAGGAGTGGAGGGGAGAGAGTGAGGGGAAGGAGTCGGGTGGGAAGAAGAAAGATAAGAGGGAGAGGAAAAGAAAGAAAGGGGAAGAAGAAAGAAGAAAGAAGGGGGGAGCGAGAAAATTAGAAATTTTAGTATTTTAATGAGCACACTAAATTTTTAAGGTATGTTTGCCCTTCCCTTTCCTCCCATGCCGACATGTGGGCCCAAGAGGTCAACGATCATCGACATACCACTTTCTCTCGAGTCTCGTCTCGCTCGCAGCTCACAATACCCTCATGTTTTGTTTGAATGAAAACTAGGCCCTCATGGCTTGTAGCTTCCTCTCATCTCCGCCTCCCCTCTCCATCTTCCTTGCCAACACCAATATGTTGGCTCAGAGAGAGGGTGGAGGATAGAGAAGGAGTGGAGGGGAGAGAGTGAGGGGAAGGAGTCTCAAGGGAAGAAGAAAGATAAGAGGAGAGGAAAAGAAAGAAAGGGGAAGAAGAAAGAAGAAAGAAGGGGGGAGCGAGAAAATTAGAAATTTTAGTATTTTAATGAGCACACTAAATTTTTAAGGTATGTTTGCCCTTCCCTTTCCTCCCACGCCGACATGTGGGCCCAAGAGGTCAACGATCATCGACATACCACTTTCTCTCGAGTCTCGTCTCGCTCGCAGCTCACAATACCCTCATGTTTTGTTTGAATGAAAACTAGGCCCTCATGGCTTGTAGCTTCCTCTCATCTCCGCCTCCCCTCTCCATCTTCCTTGCCAACACCAATATGTTACTTGGACACTGCTCCGGCAAATCCAAGTGGCCGATGAAGAGAGGGGATTAGGAGAGGTGCGCCAACTGAGAAGATCTCAAAGAATGTTGTTGCTATCTTCCAATCTCTCAGGGATGCTTCATCTAAGGAAGAAAGAGAGAGCTTCATTGAGAAGAAAGAGGGAAAGAGGCAAGAGAGAAAGGGAGGGGCTTGCAGCCCTACAGCCAGCCAGTAGTTTTTTTTTGTTGTTTATTCTTTTTTTTCTTCTTTTGAGAAATAGTGATGGACAACCGGATGCAATGGGATTTTTTTTGCTATTGTTTCATGTTTTTCATGGGATTTCATGTGTTATTTGAGATTTTTTAATATAAATATTTTGGAGATCATGTGTATGATCCTAATCTTAGTGTTGAACAATTGGCATCGGCGTCAAGATGTTTGGGGATTTGCTATTAGGCTAGAGGCGGTCTGACCGGCCGAAGGCCGGCCAGAGGTTGTGGTCAGACCAGTCGTGGCTGGCGATGAGAGCTTTTGGGGATTACACACCAAACACTTGTGTGTGAGTGTTTTGAGGGTGTGTTTGCACCAGGTCCAATTGAAAAATGGAGACTAGACACGAAACTAGATAGAGTTTTCTGGAGTCAGACCGACTAGGTGGCAATCAAACCAGAGTGACTAGCGGTCAGGCCGGCTGAGGGGTAGCGGTCTGACCGGCCAGATGGAGTTCATGCACCGGGAGTGTGGTGAACTTCGTGGATTTTGTCAAAGTCATGAGTTTCAATGCATAGGTGTTACATGATGCATGTGTTTGTCTAACATGAGTCAAGTTGCGAGGAACTTGTGTCCGAAATTGATTTCTTAGTCTATTGTTGTGCAGGTGGCTTGGAGTCAACTACAGTCAATGGCGGGAATGATCAAGACTAGATTAGGAGGGTGTGGATGTCATGGGGATATGCTCCTAATCTCAATGTGATGAACAATTGGCAATAAAGTCAAGGTGTTTGGGGAAACCCTTGTTTTCGGTAAATTCAAGCTGTTGTCTGCCATTAGGAGGTCAGACCGGCCTAGTGGTGGTTTGACCGGATGAACTGGCGACCGACGGCAGTGGTGGCGATCGACCGTCACTAAGGAATTACGATCGACCGACCACACCGGTGGTCTGACCGACCAAAAGCAAAAATGGGCTTTTGACACTGGGAAAAAAATAGAGGGTGTAGGGGAGTAAGGTGATTTGTTTGCACTTGATCACATGATTTTTGGAGCTTCGAGTCAAAAGTCATATTTGAATTACATTTCCGAAGAGTCTGCAAATTTCACGATGAAAATTTGTATAAGGACTTGAACGGTTTGACTAGCCTCTATTTGCGCGGTTAGACCGACAACGGTCTGACTGGCCAGGGTAGCGGATAGACCGGCCATGGCCGGCGATCTGACCGGGAAGGCGGTGATCTTTGTGGGTTAGGTCAAAGTCATGGGTTTTAGTTGCATATATGTTGCATGATGCATGTTTTGACTAACGTAGGTTGAGTTGTAAAAAACTTGTGTCCAGAATTGATTTTTTGGTCTATGGTTATGCAGGAGGCTTGGTAGTCAACAACGGTCAATGACAATGATGATCGAGACTAGGCTAGAAGAGCTGAGATCTAGAACAATCAAGGATGTCGGGTGAAGTCATTGGACTCAAGCATGGCAGAAGATGGACAAGGATATGACCGAACGAGAAGTTCGGTGCAACAGGGTGGATCGAGAGGCGCGGGGGTCGGTGCAAGTGTCATGGTGGTTTTGGTGGAAGCCATATGGGAGAGACTTGCTGACATGAAGAGAGTCGTTGATCAACCTACATGTGGCGAAGCATGGGATTGCTTCACGACAATTGGACTCTGTCCTTGGAGAAGGATCGAGAAGGGGTATTTTGGTATCTTCACCAAAATACTGCCTTGATGACCTTTGGAGAAACCACGGTGCAAGGAGAGGCGGTTAGGTCAAGTGAAGATGAAAATCACAAAGAGACTGATGTGGGAAGCCTAGTTCTATTTGTGTGTGGGCTTAACGGGTGCCCATTAGGGTTTTCTCTCTAAACCTAGCCTTCACTATAAAAGAGAGAGGTCGAAGCCTCTGAAGTCTTCCAAGTGTAAACCCTAATTTGTGATTTAAGGGAAAGTGGAGTAAAGGAGGCTAGGGTTTGTGAGAGATGGATTGATTGTGTGCTCAAGTGTTGAGCTTTTGTCTTATATGGTGGAGTGGTTGTAAACCAACAATCTTCTCAAATCAATCCAAGCAAGATTTACTAAATATGAGTTCCTTTTTATTCTTGCTCTCTCTTTGATGCCTTTTGGGATTTTGATTGTTCCTTTGGATTTCTTGGTCTTCATGTTGTGATCTAACTTACTAGGACATGTGGGAATATATTTAGGATCATCTTGATCACCATTCACCCACGAGCAAGTTTTTTTGGTCAAAGCTTGAATTTCCTTGGTTCTTGTGCCTTATTGACATCATCCAAGAAATTCGGGGAACATTGGCTTCGATCGTCCCAATCATTAATTGGAATAGGCCCTTGACATTCTTGATTAGCTATGTTTGAAGTTTCAGATGATTTGGATCACGAAGTAGGAAGTTAGATCTTTTTGTGATCTTCTTGGGGTACTCTTAGGCAACAAGTGGTTAGACCGGCCACTGGGGTGGCCAGGCCGGCCATCCTCGACGGTCAAACTGGCCCTGCACCATCTCTTGGTGTTTTTGATCTTTGTCTCGGGGTTCATCGGTTTCAACACAAGACGTTCGTTGTGCTTGTGTTCTCTGATCTTCATAGCTTCCAGAGCTATTGAGGAGAAGAAGAAGTTAAAATCGGTCGAGGATCGAAAAAGAGTATATCTCATATTCACACCCCCCCCCTTCTAGTCGTCATTCTAGTCCAACAGAGAGTTGAGGTTCAAAACGATTGACGATGTCAGGTGAAGTGGTTGGACTCAAGCATGGCGCAAGATAGACAAGAACGACCGAACGGGAAGTTCGATGCAACGGTTATATCAAGTGGCTTGGAGGTTAGTGCAAGTGTCATGGTGGTTCTAGTGGGAGCCGAATGGGAGAGACTTGCTGACAAGAAGAGAATCATTGATGAACCTACGTGTGGCGAAGCATGTGATTACTTCACATTGATTAGACTCGACCAAAATACTAAGTTGGTGACCTTAGAGAAACCGCAGTGCAGAACGATGCAAAAAAGATGTGGTTTAGGTCAAGAGAATATGAAGATCACGAAGAGACGGATCCGAGAGACCAAGATTGTCATCCACTTTGAGAAGCGTGTGTGAGTGTAAACCCATTTGTGAGTGGGCTTAACAGGTGTCTGTTAGGGTTTTCTCTCTAGACCTAGCATCCACTATAAAAGAGAAGGGTGCAGGATTTGCGCCTTCAAGCCTTAAAAAATCCTAATTTGTGATTTTGGGAAAGTGAAGAAAATAGAGGAGGCTAGGGTTTGAGATAGATGGATTGAGAAATTATGTTCTCAAGTGTGAGCTTTTCTCCTCTATAGTGAAGTAGCTGTAAACCTACAATCCATCTAATCAATCCAATTAAGATTGCCCCAAGATGAGTTCTATGTTGTTCTTGTTCTCTCTTTGATGATTTTGGGGTTTTATGCTCCAAGGGTTTTGGCTATGTATTTTGCTGTGATCTAGCTTGCTAGGTTGTGTGGGATCTGATCTTATGTCATCTTGACCAACTTTCACTCATGAGCAAGCTTTTGGCTCAAGTTTTTGTTTTTCCTGGTTTTTGTGCCTTCTTGGTCTCAATCAAAAAATTCGTGGAACCTTGGCTTTGATCATCGATTGGAATAGGTTTATGACCTTCTTGATGAGCTATGTATGTAATCTCAGGGGATTTGGATCATAGGATCAAAAGTTCAATAATCTTGTGGATCTTTCGGACTGCTAAGTTGTAGGTGGCAATCGGACCAGCCAGGCTCGACGGTTAGACCGGTTGAGGGGGTTTGAGCTTGGGGTTTTTTGGTTTCAACGCAATACTTTCGTTGTGATCTTGTAGCTTTATCTTCATAGCTTCCATAGCTATTGGAGTGAAAAGAAAGTTGAATACCGTAGAAGTGAAAAATAGGTGGATCCTATCCAACCCCCCCCCCCCCTCTTTCTAGTCGCTAATTCAATCCAATAAATATTTTATCACACCAATCCTCTAATCCTATGTTGCCAAGTTTCCTAAATCGGACATCCCAATCCGAGTCAGATTCCAACACCCGTGTTTGTGTCCAGGTAATCACCCTCCTCATTATCCTCCTCCCCAGTTGGCTACCACCATCGCCCTCTCATCTACCATGTAGCCTACATCCCACACCGCTACCCCACTCCCCACCCTATCAGTTGCCTCTGAGGAATGTATGCTAGCAGTGCCATTAAGTGGCTGGCTCGACAAATGACTGGAAATTGATGGCGAAGACGGTTTCACAACTGGTAAGTGATTATGACTTTAGTCTGTTTTACTTGTTTTAGAACACTAGCTGAGTGCATGTGCTTTGCTATGGATAAAAAAGCATATTGCTCTATCATGTCGAGCCGTTGTTATTGAGATCCATGTCAACCCGTGTCGTGTCTCCACATGTCTTGTCGTGCTCAACGCCTCAGCCTACGGCATAGCCTTTGCTCCGGCACGATGCCTGGTCGAGCTCTAATACAGAGAGGGTGCAAGAAACGATGAGTATGCTACTGCTTGTTCTGCATTCTGTTAGGGACATCTCCCTCTCAGATGTGGTTTTCAACAACAACTGAAACTCCCCACATTATCTGAAGACTCGTTGAGTCGTTGTCATGATTTAGGAACGATTCTGTGAATGTCACTTGGTTAATTATTTGTAATCGAACATGATAAGATGTTTACCATACAAGGGAAATCAAGAAATTAATGAAATGGCAATAAGCTGTGTTTGCAACAAATTGCATAAAGAGTAAGCAATCGCTTGACCGAACCTGTTTCATTTAACATCGTCGAACAATTCTTTATATGCTTAACCCAAAGCATTGTTTTTAGAACATATACCCAAAGCATATTAATAAACTCTTTTGAAGCAGATGTAAAGCTAAAAATGTGAGAGCAGCATCACATGCATAACGTGCGGAAGATCAGTTAAATCAAGTTGTTCTGAATCCTCAGATCAAGTCCAAGACTACTTTATCATTGTCTTGATTAGGAAGGGATTCTAGCACGAAGAAAGCTGCTGCTTGCTGTCCTAGGCATTTTGCCTAAGCAACAGCTCATAAGGCTGCAATGTGATCTTCTTTTTCTCCTGAACATCTTGTAGGTAGGATTAGTACAATTTATTAGCGACAAACTTTGTGCTGTTCACAGGGTGCATTGAAGGAAAACAATCACAAAACAACAATGCCTATCAAAGAATAAAATTGGATGGGGGAATTGCTTACTTGGCAACTGAAGCATTATCTACCCGATAGCTTTGTTGTGCAGGGCGCAATGAAGCTGGAGTATTAGCGTCACGTTTGTATACACTTCGCAAGCTGTGTGTGTTGGTGATATGCCTTAGAGGTGATCATGGATATAATTGTATCACGTCTATATTTATGATTTATAGAATTTGTTCCTTGAATGAATTATCATTTATAAAGATCAACAAGGATGTGACTTGTTGGTGAAACTCTTTAATAGTTATATGATGTCATTCTAAAAGTATCCTAGTCGGATGCCAATGGCCGGGACACTATTGACTTACCGACCAACACATGTATTGATTGATGAGCATATTTCACCGGTCATAGATATGAGGATATCAAATCAATAATGTGAGAACATGTTAGAAAATATGGTGGTGGATTGACCCACCTTGAGACACTATTAAGATTTTTATGATTTTATGTGTCATCAGTTGGTCTCAAACAATGATAGTGTATAATCCTTAGACATGAGATCAGTATAGTTTCCTACATGTATAATAGTACACTTAGGGGCTGCCAAACGCTACTCCATAATTAGGTAGTTATAAAAGTAGTTTTCGGGTATACTATGAAACATGTGGAGGGATGTGACTAGTCGAATATGAAATTTGCCCCCCTCCTAACATAACAGGAGAGAGATATCTCTGGGCCCCTCAATGTAGTCAAATAAAGAAAGTGTGTGGCCGTGTCACTGGTGGTCGAGGAGTCGACCACACAAAGTTATTCATCACTAGATTGAGAAAGTATTGAACGGTCCAAGGATGACAAATATCTCACCTGGAGTTCAACCAGATATCGTGAGGCAAAGGAGAATACGCAAATAGGTTGTTCGGTCTGACTAGATACGAACTGGTCGTACGGATATACGGACTGATTGTGAGCTGGTCGTACATGATTACTAACTGGTCAGCAAACTGGTCATAAGGAGTGAACTGGTCGTAAGTGATGAAGACCTAATCGCATATCATATTGCATAACGTTCGTCTGATAAAGTATTTATGTGTATTCGGGAGTCGTTATGTTCTGTTAGGAATCACTACTGACTTGTGGTCGGAAAGGAGTTTTCGAGTCATAATCAATTACGCATGAACCTATAAGGTCACACACTTAACGGGTTGGAACAAACTAATTCAGATAGGATCCGTTATGGGGCTCTTTATAAAGAGATACATGGGGCTATTGGGAAGTAAGAGTTGCGAACCCTAGTTGCCATCTCCCCAAAAGCTCTACCGTGTGCACTGGTGCTAGTACACCGACATACGGCTTCCATCTCTGGACGCGTGGATGCTGTAGAAATGATGCTGCGATTGTTGCTACGCTGATCGAGGATGTTCCGCGACCTACACAAGGAACGTGGCAGGTTGCTGGAGGAAACAATCAGTGTCAAGGACGTTAGATGATCGATTACGACTACTAAATCGACGCGCTCGGTGTTGGATCAGGTTACTCCAACTCTTCTTTTACTGCACTACGCGCCTAGTGGTAACGATCTATGATCTCTTATTTGCATGACTTCCTGGTTTACATGGTAGAATTTTTGAAATTGTGTGCTAGTGTAGTCTACCTGTATCCCTTCAGCGCGCTGGCGCTACCTCGCACCATCCGGCGCCAGGCAACCGCGCTGGCCGCCAAGGGTTAGGACCACATCACGCTGGCCTCATTGATGCCAAGAAACAGGGATTCGTCCCGTGACGGGGCTATTCCTCAGAGGTGAAGGTAGATGAAAGGTCAGGGGTGGCGCTGATTGGGAGGGAAGACGAGCTGTTGGGATTTGTTCGGGAGAAGGGGACGTCACGACGAGGAAAACGGGGGAGGTTGTGCGATCAAAAGTAGCAAAATAGGAGGAATGGTTCGTGAGGGATTCGGGAGGCGGCGGTGGCTGTGCTCATATAAATTTTTCCAAAGAGAAGAGTCATGATGGATCTAGGGTGACGAGACCGGGTCCACACGTCGGCATGCGATTTCTCGAGGGGATGAGGGTTGCGACCTGCGAGGATTGGAGAGAGATGCGAAGAACGTATCACTCATCACCACTAGATTCTTTTTAAGTAGTAAAGATGTAATATGGTTCTATTTTTTTAGTCCGTGGCAATCGCAAGGGCATTCAACTAGTATTAGGCAGAAGCTGCAGCAAGGTGACCAATTGTTCTGCGCTGTCCACAAATAGGAGTACTGCATAAGTGCAATATTAGACTGAAGAGCACCAGGCTCCTAGTTCCATTTTCATTACGAAAAGAAACTTAAACAGAGTACCACTAGTACTAATTACTGAATACAGTTGGTATGCGCTCTCATGTTTGAAATTGCTACTTCACCCATGCAAGTCCTAGTTGACAACGTAAACTATTCCAAGTTCCACTTTTTTTAACAGAAAATATTCCAAGTTCCACCTTTTGATTCGATTTCAAAACTAAAACCACTTAAGTACTCTAATTACATAATCAAATTTCAGGTTTTTTAGCTTCCTTTTTAGAGTTATCTCTAGCTACTTGGAGTAGCTTGCCATTTGTGATGCGATGGAACCATGGAATTCGGATGCCCCAAAAATGGGCCAGGTAGGCTGCAATTTAGCCGAGCGAACGGACCAAACGTAGGTCCGCCTCCCCGTGCTGGCCCGCCACCACGAATACGGCATCTAAGTGCAAGGATGATCATGTTTGAACTAGTTGGACTTTGGTCCACTCTTTCATCAATAATTCCTAGAAAATTCTAAAGGCTCACTTATCTATAGTGGCATATAGGATACTTTAGTCCCATATTACTAGTCAAGGTGGAGAGACATCACCTTATAAGGTGGTGCATGTCTAGCCTTGATAAAGCGAAGGACTACACGCACGCGCTTGCTCGCCTCGCTAGGCTTCGCGGGTACACGTGAATGGTGCGGTTGTTTCGGATTCGGCCGTGGTCTAGACGTAGCTTTCTTTTATAATTTTGTTTTGCCATGCAATCCTGTCAGGATGGAAAGAAACCTTCTAATTACGCGGCTTTAACTGCGAATTAATTGCAATTAATGAGCGCGATTTCTGATAGCCGTTTCCTATTCAGAGGGAGGTTTCCTTCTGCAGTCTTTTTAATCGAGAATCTTTGCCTGACTTCTCTCTGGATTTATGAAACACATCTGTATGAAAGAAAATTGATTTTGAGCACTGTGCTGCTACAAACTACTCCATCCCTGCGACCGGTATGCACCGGTTGTGGGGAGGGTAGGTCTCCGAAACCGTCATCCTTACAATCCTGTACGGGAGAGGGCGAATTAGGTTTTTAGGAAGTGACTTCGCGAATGCTCGCCGCTCCCTGCATCATCTACATCGTCCATTCCCTACATCATCTACATCGCCATCTTCCTCATCGGCGACGTCCTCTTTTTCATCGCTGCGACACTCTTCGCTTCGCATCGGTTACATCTAGTATTCTGCACTTCTAATTATTAGTATGATCATATACGTTCTGTTGTTCGTATTGCTTATCGTTCTAGTTCATCTTCTGGACATGTTTAGTACTCATACTATTTCTGTAGTCACCATTTATTTGCGAAATTATGTAATCACAAAAGTGCTAAATAATCTAACAGATCATGCTAAGGTAATACTCTGGATTGAGCTGTGGGTGTCAATTCTGAAGACGCAACCGTCACCTGTTCACCCTACGAAGTTTACAGTAGAAAAGAAAGGGGGGCAAAAGCAATGAAAATCCACTCAATAGCATGATTCCTGGCTACAGATTTACATTCTATCGTGGTATGCGCGAGGACGACGCGAACTCTTGCTCTAGGCTGTACTGGCGTGTGCCATCCTGAGCAGCCACTGGAACAACGCCTCGACGCCCATCGTCTCGTTCTGCTTCACAGTGAGGCCAAACTGCTCCATCCTCATTTGGACTAACCTTACGTGCCCTCAGGAACTGCAGCTTAATCTCCACATATTTCATCGTAGGCCTCTCCTCTCGCCTCAGATTCAGGCACTCCTGCGCCAAGCGTGCCATGCACATGATGACCTCCTTGTCCGCTTCCTCGAGAACCTGATCACCCACTATCTCCTCCAGAGGCTTCTCCCTCATCGCCCACAAGAAATAGTTCGACAGGTTCTGCTTCTCGCCACAATCGTTCTCAATGATCGGCTTCTTTCTCGTCAGAAGCTCAACAAGTATCACTCCAAAACTGTAAACGTCGCTCTTGTCAGTTAATTGGCCCGTGTGGTAGTACTCCGGATCCAAGTAGCCGAAGGTGCCCTGCACGGCAGTGACCAGATGTGTCTGGTCAATTGGTATCGACCTTGACGCACCGAAATCTGAAACCTTTGCTGTGTAGCTGTCGTTCAAAAGTACGTTCATGGACTTGATGTCTCTGTGAAGGATTGACGTTGAAGCCGCCGAGTGCAGGTACGTAAGCGCGCCAGCAACCTCGGTGGCGATCCTTAGGCGCTCCTCCCATGGCAATGGTAACAACTCACCATTTTGCTTGCCGTGCAGAAGGTCATACAGTGAACAGTGTGCCATTGGAGACGAACTCATAGACTAGTAAAGGGACCTCGGCTTCCAGGCAGCATCCGTGGAGCTTCACCACGTTCCGGTGGTTGATCTGAGATAGGATGGCAACCTCGTTGATAAATTGGTCAATCTCAGCGTTCACCGCCAGCTTTGACTTCTTGATGGCGACCACGCGCTGGTCGGTCAGGATGCCCTTGTAAACTGTACCATGGCCGCCATGGCCAACCGCACGTGCTTGGTCAAAGTTGTTGGTTGCTTTCTCTAGCTCTGTCAGGGAGAATATCTTTGTGCTGTCGCTCGCGTTTTGGTCAGCGGAGACGAGCTGTTCAAGGAGAATGCCTTTGTTCTTGCGGAAGTGCCTTCTTCTGATCTGTTTTTGGACGCCTTTCTTCCATCTCCGGATGAGAACGGCTGCAATTGCTGCAAGAAACTGAAGGCCCCCGCTAGAGCTAAGTCCAATGGTAACACCTGCATCGCATTGCATTGGTTCCACCGTGTTAGTAATCCTTTCATTTCAACAACCTGCATTTGTTCAAAATGGCGTACCTAAGATAACGTTGGATATTATCTAAAAAGATAACGTTGGATGCTTTGCATTTTCTTGCAGTTCTATCGAAATCTGTTCCGTGCGGACAACTAGAGCAAGTAAAACTTCCCAGGCTATTATGGCAGATCCCATTACAAGTGTATTTATCTGGCTGCAAGCACTCGTTAATATCTGCAAATTGCACAAAGGAAACAGAAAATACTTCCTCAAATAATTATTCCACGAGAGGGACAATTATGAATTAATCATATCAAGAACTTGCCTGCGCATCCATCTTCGAGGTAAGGATTTCCTTCGAAACCAGAAGAGCATTTGCACCTGTAGCCCACATGCCTGCTTGTTCTGTCATCAGTGACATCTACGCAGTCGCTGTGAGCGCTGAAGCATATGTACTCGTTCTTGTTCATGGTTGCCTCCTTGCACGTCTGGTTATCAACTGCCCACTTCACCGTGCCGGATTCTCTAGAGAAGGAGTAGAGCGTGGTATCCCGATCCTCCAAGAAACCACCGGGGTCAGACAGTTTCTGAATTCTCAAGACACCTTCGTCAATGGAGATGTCTGACCACTGAATGCTCGGTCATTTGGAGGATGGAAGGAGTAGGCCCTGGGTTACATGTCAGGTAAAGATGGATCCTTGCAAAGCAGCCCAGCTCTGTGCCGAAGGGGAATGGAACGCTCACGTTCCCGCACATCGTCGGACAATTCGCCTTCGGCTGGGTTGAGCCATAAACTGTTGGAAGGGGAGAGCCAAAGGAAAAATGATCGCGCCAAATGACATCACAAAATGAAAAATGTTCGGCATTCTAGTGTGAAGCTCAAGACAGAGATGCAGTGATTACCTTGGTCTGGTATGCAGCCGTCGACGACATAGGGGTTACCGAAGAAGCCCCTGGAGCAATCGCAGACGTACCCTCCGATCTGCGAGTCCTGACACTCGCTGTGGTTACTGACACAGGCATAGCTCGCCCTGTCCTCCATGGCGCGCTGACAGTCCGACCGGTCAGGGATGGCCCAGTCCAGCAGAGCTGGAGCAACCATGTTGGCGTCAATGTCATCCTCCAGAACGCTCGGCCTGAACGTATACCCATCCCGGCCGGTAACCAAGAAGCTCAGTCTGTCCCGGCTGACGCCGTCGCCGGTGCGCGAGACGTTCAGGGTGAACGCCCTCAGGTGGACCCGTACGTCGATGCGGCAGCAGCCCACGCCTCCGCAGAGCCCGTCCGGCAACCTCCGCATGACCTGCTCCCCGGCGCAGACCACGGAGCAGTTCCCGACCACAGCTCCGGTTGCACGGTCGACCAGCGTGGCCGTGACGCCGCAGCCGAGGACGAACAGCGACATGTTCGACGTGCCGGAGATGACGAAGGGCCTGCCGGGGCCGTCCCATGAGGCGGAGAACGCACCGGCGCCGGGGGTCATGTTCACGGAGCGGATGACGTGGACGGCGAGCGCGGAAATGGAGCCGCTCGCCGAGATCTTCATGTAATCAACCGTGGCGTCCGGGTTGCCGAGCAGGAGATGGCTGCTGTACGTGTTGGCGTCGCAGGTGAGGTTGAATCCCGGCAGGGAGCACGCGGGTCCTATGCCGAACGGGTAGGAGAAGTCGATCAAGCCGCAGTTCGTCGGGCAAGAGTGGGCTTCCGCGGCCGCGGCTGTTGTGGCTAGTAGTAACGTCGCCACCAGAGGCAGGAGAGCCCCCGTGGTCAAGACCATCTTGTGCAGCTATGCTACATGCTTCTCCTCTGCTTCCACAGGGCTGTAGTACATGGCCATTTAGTCTTCATTCTTCAGGGTATTCAATTTCAAATTGGATCCGTCTTGCATGTAGCATAAGATGGTCCTGACCACGGCGGCTCTCCTGCTTATCATCGTGACACATTAACGAATCATATAGACACGTCATTTTCGGGATATGGGCTTCCCTTATCGTTGCCCAGTCGGGTCTGAATAGGTCATGTACAATGAGCTTAAATCAGCTGTTTATAGTCTCTGTCACGTAGAATTTAAACTGATGTGGATAAAAGAGAATAAAGAGAGAGAAATGTGTCGTCTACAATCCTGTAGTCGACTGTAGCATGAGAATCAAGAAAAGCATTAAAGATTGTGTGTTGTCTATAATTCTGTAGCCGACTGTATCGTCATAACCCGTTGTATGAGCTGTCTTTAATGATGTCTATAGGTAACATAGAGAGTTGCTATAGACATAAGTTGTCTGTATCATCGTACATGCCCTTAGCCTACAATTTTGATTGGTTCGATTGACATGTCATCAGGCTATTTATGTCATCTGGCCCAATAAAATTCTCCTCGAGATGGTTAAAGATTTCTACGATAAGTTCCATGGTGTCCATACAGACCTGGCCAAAAGGGTGGCATGGTCTATTTAGTACAACCCGGTTGGTTTGGCTAGTTAAACGGATTGTGTTGCCTGTAGGCTCAGTTGCTGATCCAGGTTATGACGTGTTGGTCCAAGCACGATTAGTCTGATGAGTCAGGGTTGGCCGGTTTAGTCCATCTCGGCACGAAAAAAATAATATTTTGCTAAAATTTCATGAAAACGTATAGAATTCAAAAATGCAAATTTAAATTTGAAAAGAATGAGTTATGTACCCATAAAAAGAAACAAATATATTGAAAATATAATAATGAGCTTTATTTATGTTTAGATGACTGACTGTCTCGTTAAAAACTTTGCAAGTAAATCTCAACATGAGAAAATCTTGGCAAAGATGAACGAGTACAGCATATAGCTCTACATATATCGATGTTCTAAGTAGGGGTGCAAACGAAGCGGATAATTCCCAACCGACCGACCGAATAAATGTGGGCAAAATTCGGAGCTTTTTCCCGGATATTCATTTTTTTTCGGATACGGATTCGGATAACCCATATCTGATGAATTTGGAACTCTCCGGTGAAAAATTCGGATATATCCGGTTGACTATCCGAACGAAACACCGCACCAGACGGCCATTTCTTCCCGCTCCCGCTCCCGCTCGCACTCCACACTCCTTCCTCCCGCGCCCACCTAGACCCAACCCTCACAGCCGCCACCTCCTCCTTCCCTCCTCGCCGCCGCCTTCTCCCTCCTCCTCGCCTCCTCCTTCCTCCTCATCGCCGACGCCGTCTCCTCCCTTCCCCTCCCTCGCCATTAACGGCCAGTTCCTTCCACTCCCCCCTCCCCTCGCGCGAACCGGTGGCTACAAATACCACTCCCGTCGCCACCGCCTCCCACCGCCATTGCATCCGCAACCACCGTATCTCCCACCGTTTGCTGCGTCGAGGGGGGGTGAGTGAGGGAAAGGAAGCGATGATGGTGAGGCGGCGCGAGGACAACATGGTGGAGATCCGCAAGAGCCGCCACGAGGAGAGCCTCCTCAAGAAGAGCCGCGAGGGGCTCCAGGCCCAGGCCCCTGTGCCGACCTCCGCCGCCTCTGGCATCAAGAAGAAGGTGAAGATATGCACACCCCCACTCGGCACCCCCCCCTCCTATCTCCCATCCTCCGCCTCCTATCCCAAAGGTTTCATGAGTCTGATTCAGAGGTTGTTTTATTGCGACGAGCACACGAGGTTTTAGATTATTTGACGCTTCGAGAAGTGTTTGCTGCCTGTGCAGTAGATTGGTTGTTTGTGTGCGTGCGTGCTTGTAAGCACGTATGGGTGTGGTGCGCACGAGTGCACGTGCGCATGCCGACTAGTGTGAGAAGGTGTGTTGCTTGTAGTTGGAAGCAACAGCTAGTCGTCGTAGTTCTTCAAATCCTGATTAGTGACACTTGATTTCTGGTGTCGTGGTGTTGGATTATCCTCTTGATGTAGGAGGAAGTTAAATATGTTTTGCTTTCTGGGTTATATTTTCTCATTGCAGTTATAGGCATGCTCAAAAAGCATGTTGCTATATTATTCTTGTTTGCAGTTCGATTTGTTACCTTGTTACTCTCTGGTGTTCGTATAGGAATTTTTTTTATTAATTAAGCTTTTTTTTGAATTTTATTTTAAAGTTAATGCCCAGCGCACTTTATTTTCAATTCTGACCTCTTTGGTCATGCCACCACTCGTGGCGTGACAAAATAACACTGTCACGCCAGCCCATTTCTGATCAAACTCTTGTCACGCCACTGGAAGTGGCGTGACAGTGTTATTTGTTCACGCCACAACTAGTGGCGTGACAAAAAGTGATATTTTGGGGACTTATCCTGGTGCGTGACAGTGTTGTTTTGTCACGCCACCACCCATGGCGTGACTAAAGGGGTCAGAATTGGAAATAAAGTGTGTCGGGGGTTAACTTTAAAATAAAATTCAAAAAAAGGTTAATTAATAAAAAAAAGTTCTTTGTATAGTG
Organism: Phyllostachys edulis; assembly: GCA_036346405.1. Lineage (NCBI taxonomy): Eukaryota > Viridiplantae > Streptophyta > Magnoliopsida > Poales > Poaceae > Phyllostachys > Phyllostachys edulis. The sequence continues at coordinate 52,406,203 of CM070552.1, read as the reverse complement.
TAGCAAGCTTGATATTATTTGAAGATTAGTGTTTCTAGTCATGCATTTTTTGGAATTCTAATTAAGATATTGATGTGCCTATTTGTTTTTTTTTATGTTCTTGCAAATGTTCTGTTCTACCGACTAATTCATTTGTTATGAGCTGAAATTATGGATCTAATGTGTCCATACCAAATGATGACCAATGGACCAAAAGTTAAATTGATGGGCCTTGCCTGCTTTTCTTGGCCCCACTTGTCTTGCTGACCTGACTAAGTTTCAATAGTGCTTATAAATCGTGGTGCTCCCATCACGTTACTTGTGATTGTAGAGGCACAATCTAATATGCTAGTGGAATTATCGTTGTTTAACAATACATGCTGGAATTATCTTTATTTAATGATAGATGCAATTTCCTTTATCTAACTTGGACTAGTTAAGTTGGTCACACGGTGTGTTGTTCCCACTTGGAAATTGACATTAGTTGTCATCAGTTATCACTAAATAGTTCTTTCAATGCTTTTTTGACAAATCTGGAAACTAACTTAAGTCTTGTACTCTTGTTCATATAGTAGTGTTTCTAATTTATGCTCATAGAGTTGTGCTACATTGATACCATTATCTACTGCACTTCTTGAAAACAATTCGAAGGCTGTGTAGCTGGTGATTCCCCGAAGTGTTGTGACCCTGTTCTCGCCAATGGCGCATTGATGCCCCTGCTAGCGCAGTTGAATGAGCGACAACAGTTCCTTAACCTAGTGTTTGTTGGGTATCATAGACTAAGCCTGCTCTGCCAGCACTTGCACGACTTATTAATTCCAACGACAAGGAAGTTCTCACTGATGCATGCTGGGCTCTTTCTTATCTATCTTATGGCACTAATGACAAAATCCAAATTGTGATCGAAGATCTAGAAGATAACCTTAAGTGTTGTACTACTACTTTTTTACTCATTCTTCTTGTAATTCATGTAGGGTATGTTAGTAATTAGTATGTAGTCTGGAACAAGAAGCTCTAGATGTCCTGTTTACAATCTCTACACACTTGCTATGACAACTATTTCATACTAGCTTTGGTCTTTATTGGAGTCTTATTTTCTGTTCTATAGCATCGTATGTAATGTTGTGCATTGTTAGAAAAAGTTTGTAGTTGTACTACATCCAAACAGTGAATGAACTTAGCATTGGCAGGATAATAGCAATATTCTCTTTCACTTTTGCATTTAGCCATACAAGTGTAAAATGTAGATAGTCAGATATTATTCATGTCTTGGAGTTGTTACTGTACCTTAGTTACTGGCATACCAATTACATTGTATTCTGACATATTAGATACTCTGTTGTTGTATATGATTTTGTTTTCTTACAAATGAATACTTCTGATACCTTGTGTCCTTGTGTGCTCTCTCTCTCTATCTCAGTACAGGCAATCATCAAGCCACAGTATGTTGACTACATTCCAAAAGCTGTTCAAGGAAATGTAGGGCAAGTACTTGACCGTAAAGATGAGAGGATATGAAAGTCGAGTTGTGCATTGACCTTGAATTGAAACAAGTTATTGATGAAATGTAGATCTGTCTGTGGTGAGCTCCAGAGATTTGCCATAGCGGTTGTCGCTGTCATTGCATACAAAATCTGAAATTTACATGTTTGATGAGCCATCAAGTTATCTTGATGTTAAGCAAAGGCTTAAAGTCAAGACAAGTCGTTAGGTCCTTGCTTAGGACCAACAGTAACATATATTTGTTGTAATGATTATTTTAAATCTTGAGTAAAAATTTGAAGAAATTTAATATTGAGTGCTATTTGATTTTGTTTTCAGCTATGTCATAGTTGTGGAACATGACTTGAGTGTCTTAGATTACTTGTCCGATTTTATCTGCTGCTTATATGGGAAGCCAGGTGCTTATGGTGTAGTTACTTTGCCATTTTCGGTCCGAGAAGGTATCAACATTTTCCTGGCCGGATTTGTTCCAATAGAAAATCTTCGGTTTCGAGATGAATCTCTTACATTTAAGGTAACATATGCACATAGGATTTGAGATTCTTGTTCGGTGATGAAACTTTGTTTTGATGTCAGTACCGTCCTTTTAGATTGTGGAGACTCAGGAAAGTGCTGAGGAGATTGAAACAGCGGTACAAGTAGCCTACCATGAGCAAAACGCAAGGAAATTTCAAGCTTTCTGTCGTTGAGGGTGAATTCACTTATTCCCAGATTGTTGTGATGCTTGGTGAGAACGGGACAGTGAAAACTACATTCATTATAATGCTGGTACATCTCTCTCCATTCCTCCCCGCCTCTCTCTGGCACCTTTTTAATCTTGTAAGTCATTGTGAGGGTCTGGTAAATAGTGCAAATATTCGAAGTGACACAAATGAAAACTTTGGCTTCTTGATTTATCTACTATTATGGACACTACGGGCTTGGCATATTGTCATTAAGTTCAGAATATATTTTTATATATAAAAATGATGATCCATGTTAAGGTTGATATTATATGTACCGGCAATGTCATGTATTACCTTCTCTCTTTTTAAAGATTATAGCAACTTCCTAATCCTAATATCGCTCAAAATCCAAACAACTACTCTTGAATCGAAATTGTTTTTGGATACTACTATATTAGGCACATGCAGATGTCAAAACCACCAAAATTGTGTCATTTGCAAGATCGGATTAATGCATGTTTTGTCATATGCGTGACTTAATTAGTCAGTGTGTTTCAGTAGGAAAATTGCCTACCAAGAATGCAGATCAAGGCGGTCCAATATAGGCAAATGGATTTGGTCGTGCTTCTATTACAAATCAATGGGCTATAGATAAATACAATGTGCTTTTATAGAGCTTTATCTTTTCTTTTCTTTTCTTTTCTTTTTATAAAAAAGAAGGGCTTAATCAAGTCACTAATACTTAGTTAAATATAATCTCTTTGTGAACTTGTGACTTGCTAGTTAGTAGTTACACTTGTTTACTTAGCCCCAGTCATGTACTTGCTACTTGCTAGTTAGTAGTTACTACTACTTGCTTAGATAGCCTATGTTATTGTGTGATATATTTAAATTTGTTTGTTAAACTACTAATCTAGTTGCATTTTGGACATATAGTATTGTTGATTGATCTTTATTTGTGTGATATATATGGTTTATGTTTTCACGCAATATCCGAATAAGTATTCGTGACCGAGACAATCCGTATTCGGCTCGGCATGTATTCGCTCCGTATTCGTGACCGAGACTATCCGTTATTCAGATTCAGATTCCGCATCGTCCGATTCCGAATCCAAGAAAAAATATGGAAAAGGATACGGGATGAGCGATATCCGTTCGTATCCGCTCCGTTTGCACCCCTAGTTCTAAGTGACGTTGTCTAGGTAAAGATTTTCGAACGCATCCGCTAACTCTAGATTTTTCTACAGAGTGTTGATCTCATGCATCAGCTTATTCACAGTCTTTCACAGTTAGAAGTATCTCCACCAGCTCACTCGTGAGACTTGTTCTTCTCTTCTCCAATTCTTCCAGAAAGATTGAAAGCAGACTCGAAAGAAACAATGGAGACAAGAACAATTAACACATCCCGTGCTAATACGAATAGCACTGTATATGTTACCTTATGATCATGCTAGCATTGTAAAATTTTGAAGCATTCTTTCTGTTAATCCACGGTATCACTGTCCAGATAGGTGAATAGTTCCCCAATGCTATGGTGGGTGTTGTGTATTGCTTCAGAACTTGACGTTGTAGAATCGGAACCTCTGGACATGAAGGACGAACCTGCACCCCATATTTTACACCCCAAAGTTGTCTTCTTACCTATAGTGGGTGGTACTAGAAGTCGTTGCAAGCAAACTTCCTTAAATTTATGCTATACTTTTGATAAACATCGAAAAAATTAGTACGAACATCTAAAAAATACTTAGAATAATCTATGTCAGTAGCATCACTCAGAAGTTGAAAGACATTAGTCGTGTTGTGCCTAACCGTGCTCAACAGTACGAAACAAGCCTAATCATTTCTAACGACCCAAGCATAGCACGGCGTGTCTGGCCATGTCGGCCATCCCGTTTAGTTGTCGTGTCGTGTCATGTCTAGACCAGGCCAATAGTATTGTGCTTCGGGCCAGCCTAATAGACACGGCCCATTTAACCACGTCTAGGTTCATAGCACATGACTGAAAGTATGTGTTCTCCTGTTTCAACATTATGTTCGCACAAAATTTGTCTAAGCTCCATGCATATATTGGCATGTTCTCTATGAGCTAATAGAACACAGTAACAGAAACAAAATGATTTGGGGGTACCGGGGTAAATCAGGTGCCCTTTATTAACTCTAAAGTCCAAGACACATTACCGATGATCAATTAAACGATGCACATTTGATAAATTACTTCAATGTTTATCTCAACACCAGGATACAGGAACAATAGAAATAAAACTTTTCTTAGCCCATGTATGTCAACCTTGTGATGTAATCTGCTTCTTGGGTTTTCTCCGGGCGAATTTCCCATCTTCCGAGCTGCATCCGCTGCTACCTCTCAGCGATGTGAAGAAAAAACAACAAAGCTTCGTCCAGATCTCTCGCTTGAGACAAAATTCAGAGTTGTTTTAGCAACTGCAAGATTTATTTAATCAAAATGGATCTAGTCCAGAGTCTTCAAAACGATGCAAGAAAATAATAAGACATAACCTGAAAGTATTTGATGTGAAGTTGTGAACTGAATACAAAACTGATCTTCCTTTCTTTAAAATAGGTTGCATGAAGAGGTTCAAATGCGATGCAAATATTTTCAGAGCTCCAGTTTTTGGGTTTTAGCTTTCATTTGGAGTTTTGGATATAGTTGCATGGCTCCAGCTTATCAGTGATAGAAGCCAGATGGCAGAGTTGTAAGTTGGCCAAATAGGGCCTTGCCTATAAAGTTCATGCAACCACTCAAGAAACCCGTACCATTGTCATCTACAGTAAATAATAAAACTTTTCTAGCTGTTGATTCAGCAAAACAAGAATTGACAGTTAATGTTAACCGCCCATATGGTATAGTTCTGTACTACTTCAATCTTGAATCGATGGTGACGTGTTACTTAGATGCAGATTATCCATTCCTGCAAACGAATTAGTACAATGTTTTACACTGGTAGGTTTCTCTGCATCTGCATTATGTGCTACTCAGTAAATATAATTTACACGGCGTATCAATCTGCAAGATCACTTAAATTACTAGCAAAAACACGTAAGCATTTTTTTTTGACAAATAAATTACATTATGTAGTTAGGTTGTGATAAGAAATAAATTGCAGACCATTTTTTTCTGATAAACAAGATAATAACTCAAACATATAATGTTGTGACATAAGATTAGTAGGGACATGAAAAAGAACTAAAACAAGAGTACTCACCATTATTGAACACCACTCCATCGAGCCCAATCTACAAACTGCATTCCACCATAGATATTATTGGCAAAACGAACACCAACAGTGAAAGCCATTGCAACAGGTGGCAAACGTTTTGTAACTGGCGATGCCTCAACTACTCGCTCCAGACCATTGATAATCTGATAGCGTGTATTAGATGATACAGCAAGGAACACACCTGTATGTAAACATTGATTTTCAGTTGAATTGGATGAACAAAATCTATATGCTAATGCTAGTTCGGCACACAAATCGGAGAGATCACTGCAGAAAATAACATAAGCAATGACATTAGCAAATAACAAAATCAATTTGAACTTTCATTGTGTGAGATTATCTGATATAAGATAGTTACATGAATCTTCAAGAAAATATAAGTCAAAGTTAAGAGAAATTCAAGCCATTAAACATTGAAATATGCCCTTATGTATGTTAACCCAGCTGCTGATATCTCTTCAACAGACATCAAACCCATATGTGCAATTATTGAGCATGTATCTCAGTCCAAGTAAAAGAACTAATAAAAGGGGAACAGATAATATGCATACCCCAAAGAGCAGCACTTTTAATAAGTGGTGGAACAGGAATATCTTCATCTGACTTTTTGACACTCCTGAATAGAAGCAACAGCACACAGGTCAGCATAGCAGAAAAAATAATCTGAGAAGAATGTTCATTAGCATTATTGAGGTAGTGAACAACCAACAAACAAAGCCCATAGAAACATCTGAACATAAGGATAGCATAATAGAAGATAACCAAAAGCAAAACCGATGGACAACTGATCATGACATTAGTGTTTGATTGAACAACGGTATTCTAGATTTTGGATGTGTCAAAAGAACAAAAACATAAGCATTACCTCTTAGCAGTCATTATCATATTAGCAATTCCTTGGCCTATAATACCGCAAACAAATCCAACCGAGCCATACAAAACACCCTGCAATGAAAACAGGCCAGTCCAAACAATATGATGATGCTCCAGCAAATAGAAACCAAACATCAGATACAGTTCAGTCCAAAGTCAGATAAATTACATTTTATGTAAGATTTGCTACCTTATAAAAATATGTTCCAATTCTTTGCTGAACTGTAAATCTGCAGCCCGGCCTTTCAGCTTCAAAAACACTGCAGGAAAACAGATTTAAAATCAGAGTGTCATGCAGAAAGGAATTTGTGAAGTCACTACTATTTGATTAGCAACATCTCCATTCACACCATCTCATTCGATTTCTCAGACTGATTTTTTTAGATTAATTCTCAGACTGAGTTTGATGGTCATGAAAGGGATGAAGTTACAAACTAGACAGCAATTGACATTAATTCATTCTCACAATTCTCAACCAATCTATATAGGCAACTAATAGAAGAAATATAATTTTACCTGCTTGGCAAAGCTCCAGCCATCCGGCTGAATCTCCCAAACAGCCCCGTCGAAGCAGATGCCTTCCCAAATCTCACATATGGAGCCAACAGACCCACAAGCGCAATATCAACAGCCACCCCGACCAAAAGATCAGCAGCGTACAACTCAAACTCCGCCCAGAAATCCTCCCCCCTCTTCTGCACCTCCGCAAACGTCGCGCAGCACGAGTCAATCACAACCTGCATGGAACCCAAAACCCCAACCATTTTAACAACAGTAGGACTATAATTTAAATCCCTCCGACTCTGATCACACAAAACAGCAGACTAATCGCGCACACCTCAGTGCCAACTTTGAATAGGAACGACGGGTCAGCGAGCATTCGGTTGCGGAGCATCGAGAAGGCCCGGATCATCGCGCCGAGCGGCCACGATGCGGCCTGCGCAGATCAACAGGAATGAGAAAAAAGCGCCACCTTTACACCTTTTCACATTAAATTCTGCAACTGGGATACCTGCAGATCGAAGTACCGGAGCAACAGGACTTCCCGGATGCCGGCGTCCTTGGCCGCCTCCATCATGTCGGCCGGGAGTGCGACGAAGCGGGCCGCGGCGAGCCGCAGCACCTCGTCGAAGCCGAGCAGCGGCCCGAACTCGGCCTCCTCGTAGTCGTCGTCGCCGCCGTCGCCGCCGCCATCCTTACCTCCGTTCCCTCCGGAGTCGCTCCCGCGGTTCCCGGCACCCGATCCGTCGCCGGTGGCGGCGCGGGGGACGTGCGGCCCGGAGCAGGAGAGCGAGTGGGGTTTGAGGAGCGGGGAGAATAGCCTGAGGGAGAGCTGAAGAGGTTTTGGCTCGTGAAAGGGGTTGGTAGGGGAGGGGGAGGAGATCGCGGCGTCGGCGGCGGCGGTGGCGGTGGCGGTGGCGGCGGAGGAGGAAGCGAGGGAGGAGAGGGAAGGGGAGGCGGCGAAGGCCATGGTGGCGGAGTGGGCGCTTTTTAGGTTTTTTGAGTTTTGACTGTTCTAGCCTTTTTTTTAGGCACTTTCTGATGAATTCTGTTGAGTTATTTTCTTCTCTCTCTGTTTTCGAACTATTTTATTTGTTTTATAATATACTCCAAAAGAAATTGTTAAAAATCTTTCTGGATCTTTGTATGAAGAAGGTAAAGAGTGTGGTTTGTATGAGCACCTTTCTGCTTGTTCGATCGATACTGAGTGACCAACGCGGTCGGTGCAAGTTTATGTGGACTGAGCTATCTGACAAAAGAAAAGGTATTGGCTAGTTGCCACTCAAGTACAAAAATCAATTGCATATAATGGCGGAGCCAAGATTTTATACAGCCTCGAGTCCAAACTAAGGGGCTATAAGTCTATAACTAACGTCAAATACTATTAACACTGAGGCATAACAAAAGTACAGTACAAATGCACAATCAAAATAAAATTTGAATTCCATGTTTAACTATACGACAAAATAGATAAAACATAGCAAAAAAAATAAGAATGTAATATACCACTAGCACGAGGTAATTTTTGCTTAATTAACAAAGATTTGGTTTATTTGAGCATATCATATCTTCATCAACTATAGTACGAGAACCTGAACCTGCAAAGATAAAATTGTATATGTAAATCAGGGACACAAGACCACAACGTTATTTTTAATGCAAATTATGAAATAAGAATATAACATACCACTAGCACGAGGTAGTTTCTGCTTACGCGTCCTCATACTTTGAAAACATTGTAAAATCTTGTTATCATTAATGCTTGCAAATACATCTCACTCAATATAGCATATCATGCGATCATTCATCCATTCATCACTCATCTTATTCTGCAACTCAGTCTTGATAATGTTCATAGCTGATAAAGCTCTTTCTACTGTTGCGGTTGCAACAGGCAAAAGCAAGGCCAAATCAATGAGTTGATATACCAATAGAAAAACTGTGTATCTGTCGGTCTGAAGTCTGAACCATATTCACAGCAAGATTACCAAGGTCATTATGGCTTAAGAAATCCAGATCAGCTCTCACATCAGAAATAAATAATAGTAATACGACCTAAATGTCCTTCCTCCTTCTACTTGGTTGCACCAGCCCACACATGTGCCACACTTTGCCTCTGATTTTTAAAAGCCTCACAATGTTTTCTACCTTTATTTTGAGCACTATCAATTTTACCAACATGCTTATTAAAAGATTGAATTGCATTCTTCCAATAACTAAACCACAAATATACATCAACACCAAAGTTGTCAAGTCTCCTTTGCTTGAAGAGATAACAATAAAAACAAATGGTAGAATCTTTAGCAACACTGTATTTCAACCAATCATATCTTTTGAACCATTCTTCATGAAAGCTTCTTATTTTACCGCCTATCATTTTTCGTGGAAATTTATGGCCACTTGGTTAGCATGGTCCCAATAGCAAGTACTCCCTTCCAGCGGCATCCCTAATGTCCACATACAGCTCCTCAATTGGTTTCTGAAGCCCAGTATTGGCAACAATGTCATCCGGATTAAGCACAACACGGGGATTGTTTTGTGTAGTTTTACTACCTTTAGTTCCTATTGTTTCCGGAGTTTGATTGGATTGCGATGGAAAATAAGATGTCAATGTCTTGGTCCTCTTCATCATGTATTTCTAATTCTAGTACTTCAAGTATTCAAATAGAAAGTTAATAGACATACACTCATACTGTCATGCAGTCGTACTCATAACTTCATAAGTCATAACTCATACAAGCCAATGCCAAAGTCTGTAACACATTGAAGATTCGAACTCATCGGGAGTCGGCACCGGCGGTGAGCAGAGGAGCTGAGGAAGGCAGAGCAGGAGCCAGGAGGCGCTGGTGTCTTTGCCGCCACACCGGGGTGGAGCAGGCATGTCGGCAAGGGGCAAGAAGAGCCGATCTTTGTCAGCCGAGGCTTGAGGAGGCACTGGCATTGGGGAGGGCAGCGCTGGGTGGTGGGGGAGGCGGTGTGGTGGAGAAGAGTGACTGGGGCGCCGTGGCGGAGAGTAGGCAGGGGTGGCCTTCGAGAGGAGGAAGAGCGCTCGGGGGACTACCGAACTAAGGTCTGGGGAAGACCGAAGGTGGCTAGGGTCGCTTGGTGGCCGTCCTCACGCCGTCATCGGGTTGTTTTACCGGGCAGTGGGGATGTTGCCACGGCCGCCCGTAAACGCGAACTGTCCACTATATACTGATTTTTTTTTGTATGCATACCAAAAAATCCTACTACTATTTTCTCTGGGCCTCGGTAGTTCTTTGTCGCCAGACCCCGAGTAAGCAACCCTCAGACCTCTCTGTATATCTTGAACTAGTCCCATGATCGAGCTTGACTCACAGTTTCAACATAGATGAAATCATACCCATACAACAAAATCAACGATGAAGCGGGTAAATTAATAGTACTTAACAACAAAAGGACCTTACGGTCAAGGTTTTTATAGAGTTTGCCACGCAGGGCTAAGAAAAATGTAGTACAACTCGCAGCGGAGAACAAAACAACTCATGGATGACATCTGACATGCCCACAGGCAATCGAGTGGAAGACGTGGCCTAGTCTGCAAGATCTTCGAAGTAATCCTCCTCATAGAACTCGGTGCTCCCTGGTTTTTCTTCGACGACTGGTCAAGAAAGGGCGTATAGTCGTGAGTACATAAAGTACTCAGCAAGTCGTAGGGAACAGTATGCGTGTAGTATTCATGCAAGGCTTGACAAGGATAGCTCCATGTTTAATTTGAGGAAAGCAGTACTGACAGTAAATACAATAAGTAGTTTGTAAGCACAATTTGAAAGATTAATACATAAGTAATCAAACTTCTTTGAAACAACTCGTGAACACCCTGTTCACTTCCCAACCAACAACCACGACCCGATCGCTTCCCACGACCAGATCGACTACTCGAAACCAACTACGACAACATTATGATAAAATCTACCCCTCATGTGAAAGCACCGAGCATTGTCCATAACCGGGGATACGGTTATTCGAATAGTTTTACACTCTGTAGACGTTATACACCTTGACCCATAAGAGATAATCATCTTATACTGTCCGTCCACACACTTCCGAGGTGTGCGACTAAGAGATTATCACAAGGCCTTTACAAAGTTCCGTTTTGACTTGATTTTGCCCGCTAAGGTTTCGTTATTCTAGACCCCCTCTTGCACCATGTGAATCCCTCTGTAAACTCGGAGGTCACACCACCACGATAGAACCAACCCAAAACATTGAAAATTAGTTGGTCAGGTCCACCCCATCCTGGACATGTGGTTGCACGGTATGACCCAGATCAATGGTGCATAAAGTTAAGTCCATATAGACTACTCAGGCGAAACATCCTCATTCCAATGTACTTCTCGCACCCCCTTTACTGCACGATCATTCGCCTGAGTACGAAAATATTTTTGGTTCAACTGACCAAATGGCAACTCTTGCCATGGCACAACAAATTTTCTCTACAATGGCTCCGCCACAATTCCATATATCATTAAGTCAAATTTACTATCATTGAATCATGAGAACGAGAGACCATCGCATAACTAAAGCAAGACTTAAGCATAATACACACCCACGTTGGTATTACAACAATGTCCAACTAAGATTACTCATCCTATGGTGGCGAAGGGTACATGTCAACATGTCGTTCACAACTATTCAAGGAGTCATACTGCAAAGTAGGTGTTTAACTATTCCCAAAACCATTTTTATACAACTAGCCATGCATGTTGATACAAAATAATATAATTTTATAAACTGGGTGCGACATGATCAAAGGTCTATGACTTGCCTACGTTGAAGAGTTGAGATACTTCGGTCGAGGTCGTAGGGTCTAAGAATTCTTCAGAGAAACTGGAATCTACACGTGCGAGAAGAGCCAAATAAATTGAACAACTATAAATAAAATCCAAAAAGATTACCAAACTAGAACCGAAGGGAAGGTACTGAATTTAGATGAAGTTAGAAATTTGAATCACTCAGATTGGAGTTCGAGCGAAGGAGGACGGGCTCTCGGAAGATTTGAAATCATAAGGTCGGGAGGAGGTTCAACGACCTGGTCGAAAGGGGTTTGATAGGTCAGAAAGAGGTTCAATGACCTGGTCAAAAGGGGGTTCGACTGGTCGAAAAGAGGTTCAACGATCTGGTCGAAAGGGTACGAGGGGAACAGGGCACGGGGAACTCACTAGGACCGAGAGAGAGACTGGAAGAGGGGGCTGGAGTAGGTCAGCCAATGGCGAATGGTGGTTGAGGACGACGTGGTGCTCCGGCAAACTCTTCGATGGCAACAAGGTGGAAGACAGCGCGGGCGCTCTAGTGAACTCTTCGGCGGCAAAACTTACAGCACAGTGAAACGGGGCGAGAGAGAGTGAGAGAATGGAAGAGTTGGGGGAATAAGAGGAGGGCGAGGGCTCCCTAGTGCTCTATTTATAGAGGAAGGAGGAGGACCGGGAGACAAGATGGAGCGACGGAATTTGCGGCGCTGCGACGGAGACAATGGTATTTAAAGCGCACGTCGCTGAGAAAAAAGAGGGAGGACAAATGCACCGGGCAGGGACAATGGCATTTAATGCGCACGTCGCCGAGGGAAAAGAAAAAAAAGGAAAGATGCACTGAGGCGAGGGTGGTCGAAAACGAGAGGATGGTCGCAACCGAGAGGCAGTCGAAACCAATAAGCTGATCGAAACCAAGAGCTGGTCGAAAACAAGTGCTGGTCAAAACCAAGAGCTGATCAAAACCAAGAGGTTGGTCGTGACCGAAAGAATGGAGCGGCGGGATTTGCGGGGAAAGGGACGGCCAACGAAAATCGGAAGGAACAAAGAAAGGGAATCTTAAACGCCAAAGAACTCCAACAAACTCAAAATAAACCCAAATGAATTAGTTGAAGTCTAATTAATTCATATTAAATTGCTTTCGACTTCCTAAATCTCCAAATTAAGCTTTAGCAATTCAGCAAAACCAGATGGTTATTTTTATTTTGAAATTTTCAAAAAAAAAAACTCCTGAAAATCGGGATGTTACAAACCTACCACACCTTAATGGAATCTCGACCCCGAGATTCGGGCTGGCTAAAGATTAGGTTTGGAAACTTGGCCTTTAGATCCTCTTCACGCTCCCAGGTGGCTTCCTTTTCGGTGTGGTTGCTCCACTGAATCTTGCAGTAACAAATGGTCTTGCTTCACGTCACTCACTCTGACAGTTCCAAGACCTTGACAGGTTGCTCTTTGTAGGTGAGATCTTCCTGCAGGTCGACTGCTTCTAACGACATTTGCTATTTCGGCACACGCAGACACTTCTTCAACTGAGACACATGGAAGACATCATGCATATCTGACAACTGAGGTGGGAGCTCTAATTTGTAAGCAACTTCTCTTCTCCTGGTTAGAATTGGAAAAGGCCCAATGTATCTTAGTGCAAGCTTCCCGCTTACTCTAAATCGGCGCATTCCTTTGAGAGGGGAAACCTTCAGGTACACGTGATCTTCAAGTGCAAATGCTAAGTCTAGACGACGGTTATCAGCATAACTCTTCTACCTGGTCTGAGCGGTCCTCAACTTTTCTCTAATTGACCTAACTTGATCTTCGGTTTCCTTCAAGATATCTGCTTCGAGTACTTGTCCTTCGTCTGTTTCGGTCAAATACAAGGGTGTTCTGCATTTTCTTCCATAAAGAGCTTCAAATGGGGACATCTGTAGACTTGATTGATAACTATTGTTGTAGGAAAATGTAAGACCAAGAGGTCTTTGGTCATGATATTTGATGATGAACACATTGACAATAAGTTAGACTTAGTCTCAGTACTCAAATGTTGAATACTTTGTCCTTAAGACTTGCTGTGGTGACTTGGTTCAGAGCTCTGTTAAGTTTTGGTTAAATCAGCTTTTGTCAGGATTTTCGGTAGTACCGGCTTTGTTTGCACGGAACTACCGGAGTGCGGTATGACCGCGGGTGTGCAGCGGTAGTACCGCAAGTTACTGAGTCTGAACGGTGTTTTGCTCGAACCGTTAGATCTTGATCTGACGGCTAATATTGAAGTGAACATTCGGACTTGCTATAGTGTTTTCTAAATCGGACGGTTGTGAAGCGTGGTCCGATTGGCCGTGTCATCTGGAGCGTCCACGTGGCAAAAAGCTTTGTTCTGAAGTTTTTGAGCTTTTTCGTGTTGCGGTAATACCGACGTTGTTTTTACGGAACTACCGCTTTGCGGTAGTACCGCGAGTAGTTTACGGTAGTACCGCAAGTCTTTTTCTCTGGTGCGATTGCTCGATCCGTTAGATCTTGATCTAACGGCTGATATCGAGATGAAGGTTCGGACCGTCCGAGATGAAAGCATTGTGAGCCATTGATTTGAGATCTGACGAATGAAATCATCTCGGACTTGCTACAGTATTCTTAAGATCTAACGGGTGTGAAGCACGGTCCGATCGGCCAACTCATCTGGGCCGTTCGTGCTTCTTTGAGGTTCGTAAATTATTTTGCCAAACCTTCGTACCGCAGGATGAACGCGGTAGTACCGTGTTGTCCGATAGTACCATTGTGTTAACGGTGGTAGTACCGCGATTGGTTTTTCAGTGAGAGAAAGTTTCTGACAGGTACTGTTAAGTGAAAATCGGTAGTACTGCAATTGTGAAACTAAGACGACCGTAGGACTGAATCTGCATGATTTGAACGGCGGTAGTACCGCACAAAGGTATGACCGCAAGGTTGCGGTATAGAATTTCCAGAGAGCATGTTTTTTAGAAGGTCTTGAGATTTCCCAATAAGCGGTAGTTCCGTAGTGCTCTGAATGCAGACGACTGCTGTCTTGATAGTACCGACGATAATGGCGGTAGTTCCGATTATGCTCTAGGAAGTTGTCGCTTTGGGGATTTGACTAAGGATATGTTAAATTCGTGAGCTATATCTTGTTGCATGTTACATGATAGTGTTTATGGGTGTGAGTGAGCTAATGGATGGTCAAGTTGGATAACTTGTGCCAAGAATTGGTTTCCTTGGTCTTTGCATGTGCAGGTTAGGTGTTGAGGACGAATCACGGTCACTGACGGGATTGACTCGGACTAGGATGGGGAATCTAAGGTCTTGGAAGTCATGGATGTCAAGAGGTGGTTTGGATCGCGCTGGAGCACGTGGAGATCAAGGGGTGCACGCTGGAAGCTACGGGATGGAGTCTTGGAGGCTTACGACGTGGAGTTTTGAAAAGACAGATTTGGAAGGAGTTCCAAATCTGGTTGTTTTGAGATAGAGTCCGTATTGGTGTCGTGTTGGACATGAATATGACTCTAGCCTATAAGAAGAGGCAGAGGGTGCGCTTTGCTATGTAGTAGATTTTTGGTTTTTTTGATAGTAGCTTGTTTTGCTGTTTTGCCTTGGTTCAGAGGTCCTTTGTTTTGGGGCTTTGAGGGGTGATTGCTGAAAGCCTTGTAGACACAAACCAAGTTTGATATATAAAGTTCAGTTTCGTTCAACATTGGTTCTTGATTTGTTGATCTTGCTGTGCGCCTAAGGTGATACTCGCTGTGAAATTTTTCAAGTCATTCAAAGAGTTTGCTGGAGTTCTTGATAACAAAAAGAAGTTGGAATTCGGGGGTCTATTCGCTGCAATCATTCAACCCCCCCCCTTCTGATTGCCATTACGATCCTACAAGTGGTATCAGAGCGAGGTTGCAATGGCATCAGATCGAGATCGATTCTCAGGTAAGCCACCATATTTCGATGGATCGGACTACATCTATTGGAAGACACGCATGGAGGTCTTTCTGCAAGCACAAGGTAATGTTATCTGGCAAAAAAATGAAAATCCTTATGAGGTGCCTGCTGTGATTACCAACAATAACACTGCTGATGTTGAAGCTAATGCTAAGGCTAGAAATATTTTGTTACAAGGTTTAAGTAGAAACGAGTTTGTTAGAATCGCCAACATTAAATCTGCTAACAAAATTTGGACTACTCTTGCTGATTATCATGAAGGTTCAAAATCTGTTAAAGGTGTTCGTCAGAACCAATTCAAAAAGGAGTACTCTAAATTTGAGATGAAACCAAGAGAATCTGTTGATACTCTTTTTGATCGCTTCAATAAAATCATTAGTGATTTGCAATCTGTTGATGTGATTTATTCTGATTCCGACAATGCTAGATGATTTTGAATGCTTTGGATATGTCTGCTTGGGAGGTCCTAGTCACTACAATCAATCACTCTGTTAATATGGAAACACTCACATTAAATGATCTTTATTCCAAGATGAAAACACATGAGATTGATATTTTGGCCAGAATAAATAAGTCAAATTCTTTGGGTTTAGTGACTAACCAAACCGACAGCTCATCAAGTCCTTCTAATTTCTCCTTGAGTGCTATTTCAGATGAACAATTGGAGGAGATCCCGGAAGAACGACTTTGTACTCTTCTCAAATAGGGTGACTAAAGCAATCAATAATGTCGAGCAAGGAGAAGAGGAGGTCCAATCGGATGCTTTGAATGTGGTGAGCCAAACCACATAAAAGTAAATTGTCCCAGTCGAGAGGAAAAGAAGCCAAGGAGGACAAAGCACCACCAAGGCTCAAAATTCAAATTTGATTCAAGCAAAAAGCAAAATTATCGTAAAATCTGTCAACAAGGTGCTTTCAAATCTTGAGGAGATTGGGCTAAGTGATGTTGATTCGCATAAAGAACAACGAGGATGATCACAAGAAGGCAAAAGAGGCCGATTTCACAAGGATGTGCTTTATGGCAAGTTGTGAAGAAACTAATGATGATGATGATCTCTACAAAGGAACCTAATGAGGTAAAGCCTTCTTATACTGATTTATCACGTCTTTCAGTCTTTGAAATTGACAAATGAGCTTAAAAATACAAAAAGAAAGCAAAGAAACATGACCTTGTTGTTGATAGCTTGAATTCTGAAATTGATAGACTTAAGGCTGCTATTCCTGATGATAAATCAAGTGAATCATGCCAAGTTTTGCATTCTCAATTAAAACTTGCTAAATCAATTCATGCTGAATTTGAAGAGTTAAAATGGCGATAACTCATATGATGATAAGTCAAACTTGCTTCGTTGAGATTGAAAAAGCAAGTCTAGTTCATCTTGTTTAGAGACAAGTACTGTGAATGCTCAAATTAAGACTTGCTCTAATTGTGAATCGCTAGAAGCTAGATTAAAGTCATCTCAGAATTCTATACAATAAATGCTTTACCATGAGACACTTTCTTGCACAAATTGTCCTAAACTCACAACCTGAAATTGATGCTTTGACTAGACAATTAAATGAGTTTGTTTGAAAAAAGAAAAATAGCTCACTGTTGTTTCTAAGAAAATCATGAATGGTTTTGTTATGCACAACTTGTCCTGAATTGACTAAAGAGAATGAATATCTTAAAGACAATTTGGAGATGTTTTCTTTTGGCAAGAAAAATCAACATGATTCTAGACAGATCAAGAGTGAGTTCTAAAAACAAGGTCTAGGTTTTAATTCATTGCTCATGCAAAGAATCATCCTCCCAAAGTTCTTAAGCTTCTTGAACTCGAAAATTTGAAATTGAATCAACCTAAACATGTTGTGTTCAAATCACGGTTTTGCAAAGGATCTTATTACCAAAGTAAGCACTGTAAAGAGAAAAACTGAAATTTCTTATCAACAAAAGTATCAGTGCACTTACTGTGGTAAAGAAGGTCATTTGGTTCAGTTTTATTTTCGAAAAGCAAAGAAAGAAAAGATAGATAGGCTGAGAAAGAATTTTCATGTTCCTTTTGTCTTCACTAAACAAGCTGATACACAATTGATCAGGATGACACCTAAACAATATTCTGGCCGACAACATGCAGAAATCAGAAGTGTTT
Source organism: Phyllostachys edulis (assembly GCA_036346405.1). NCBI lineage: Eukaryota > Viridiplantae > Streptophyta > Magnoliopsida > Poales > Poaceae > Phyllostachys > Phyllostachys edulis. Next base: position 52,388,613 of record CM070552.1, on the reverse strand, counting down.
TTTGCTCCTACTCGTCGTGTGTCACAATATTGGGTTCCTAAATCATGTCTTACTAAACCCAGTACTGTGAGACCGATATTTACTTAATGTAGGTAGAACAATTGAGGAAGGGGAACATATGGTTGGTTGATTCAGGATGTTCTAGGCATATGACTGGTGATTCAAAATGGTTCTCCTCCCTAACATACTATCTTTGCCATGTACAATTCTGCAAGCCTGTCTCCTGAGTAGGTGGTCTTGACTAGAATGAGGTTAGCAACTTTTGTTAGGCAATCTACGATTACCTAGATAGAATCACAGCCAGCTTTGGTTCTTGGCAGATCGATGATAAAATCCATACCAATTTCTTCCTATTTCCATTCGGGTACGCTTAAAGGTTGCAAGAGTCTAGCAGGTCTCTGATGCTCGGCTTTAACTCGCTGGCAGACATCACACTGAGCTATGTATTGAGCAATCTCACGCTTCATACTAGGCCACCAATAAAACTTTGAGATCTTGATACATCTTCGTGCTTCCGGGGTGAATGGAATACAAGGCTTCATGAGCTTCCTTGAGTATCAACTGCTTAAGCTCTTTCTAGTCTGGTACACGAATACGTTTATCAAACCATATGGTTCCTTGCTCATCTTCTGAAAATCTTAGAGATTTACCCTTCTTCATGTTGCTCTTAATCTCCTTGATATCTGCATCTTCCATCTGAGCTTTCCTGATCCGATCTTGCAGAGTGGGCTGTATTTCCAAAGCAGCTAAGTAACCTTCTTCGATCAATTCAAGTTTGAGCTTCTGGAATTCTTCGTGCAGTGCTGGCTGACTTTCCTTGATCATCAGAGTATTGCAGTAGACCTTTCTACTTAAAGCATCCGCTACGAAATTAGCCTTGCCTAGATGATAATGGATTCCCAAGTTGTAATCTTTGATCAACTCCAACCATCTTCTTTGCCTCATATTGAGATCAGCTTGAGTGAAAATGTATTTCAAGCTCTTATAATCAGTGTAAACTTCACAGCGATTACCGATGAGGTAATGACGCCATATCTTCAAGTCATGCACTACGGCGTCCAACTCTAAGTTATGAGTGGGGTAATTTGCTTCATGAGGACTCAACTGACGAGAAGCATAAGCTACTACCTTCCTCTCTTGCATCAAGACACAACCGAGACCTTGTCATGAGGCATCACACAAAATCTCAAAATCCTTTTGAACATCTGGTAAGATCAATACGGGTGCGGTGGTCAGACGGTTCTTCCATTCTTGAAAACTTTGCTCACATTCTGGTGTCCAGGCAAACTTCTTCTCCTTTTTCAGCAACTGGGTGAGGGGTCTTGCTATTCTGGAATATCCTTCTATAAACAGGCGGTAGTACCCTGCCATAACAAGGAAACTTCTGATCTATGGTACTAACTTAGGTGACTCCCAGTCGGGCACATCCTTAATCTTACTAGGGTTGACGGCGACTCTTTCTGCAGACATGACATGCCCCAGGAATGTAACTTCCTTCATCCAAAACTCACACTTGTCGAACTTGGCATAGAGTTGATGATCTCTAAGCTTGTTCAGGGCCAAGCGAAGGTGCTCTCCGTGTTCTTCTTCACTTTTAGAGTACACTAGTGACGAGGATTAAAATCTCTATGTATTACTTTAATATATAATAAAAGACATATGTTTTCACGGTCGTAACCCCTAAAGCTCACGACCCCCGTGGTCAGAAGGATTCCAGAGGTTACATCATGGGAAACCTTGTTGGATGAGGTCCTGCACCTAGTCCCCGAACAGATGACTGCTCGTAGAAGTAATGAACTGGCATCCGGATCTAACTCTGGATATATTCCATACCGTGTGATGAATAGAACACATGTCATATTTGTTCCATACCACACGACGTTTCATGGTTCTAAGACACTAACAACAACTACCCTACAGGTTGAGTGTCTCACAGACACACAACCGCCGAACGGTTGGTACTTTGTCAACCACTGCCTCGCTCCGACCAGTCGCGACACTTCCAACAAACGCCTCTTCAAGGAGCAACTGCCACCTCTTCGACGATTACTTAAAGATGGAGCGCGGAGAATCGAAACTGATCAGGCTGGATCAGATTGGAGCATAGCAATCAGCATTAGATTTATGTTTCAAGTCTGGTTCTGCAATATAGCAAGCATTACGCTCAGTGTAATTAGGATTAGTCCACTGCCTTACAGAAGGCACCCCCTGTAATAGCCAGTTCATATCAATAAAAGAGCAGTCTCATTCTCTCCCAAGAACTCTTTGTCATTTTCTCTTTTCATTTCGTAAGATCAGCGACTTGATCATCGACAGCTGGCGCCGTCCGTGGGGAAGAAGGCATTGAGTTCTTGAAGATTACTTCGCTCAAGCATTCCTCATCCATCTCCTGTGCTCCGTTATTGCTCATGCGAACATAGCGGGAACTTGGGATGAGGAGAACAGGTTCGACCTGGTGGACTACTCCAACCTCAACATGGACGTATGCATCCGCGCTATGGAAGAAAATGGGATGTCATCATCATCCTCCTCATCTGTCAGTTCGCTAGTCGTAGAGATTGACGAAGTCGACCGGATGGATGAAGATACACCGCCACCAACAGTGGTGCTCTCAGAGGATCCGCTCGTTCCGACTAGTTCGGAACGTCCAAACACCTCTACAAGCCCGGTCGATCCGACCGGCAGAAGCGGCAATGGGAGCCCAGCGCGACAATCAGATAGTCTATGTACTCTCGATATTATCGTTGGCGACCAAATTCACCAACGGATCCTACGTATTCCGGGGGCCAAGCGACATCTAATAAGGGTATCGATAAAGCTATCACTGATCACTAGCCAAGTGGGCATGGTGAAACTCAGCATACGATCGGCAGTACGCCGGATCAGGATAAGTCCACCACAAAGCCCACCAGAAGCGGTAATCTCCGACCACTCTCCATCATGGAAGCTCCTTGCAGAAGCGTTGGAAGGCTCTCCCTTAGTTACGACGGGAGTTCCTCAGAACATCACTGTTGGCGCCATGAAGTCAACACAATCAGATATACCAATCTGGATGCCATGCACGATCCTCCACGGGTTAACTCGCCACCACCTACTGGTGGAGATGGTACGGGCGCTCAAGCACCAATTACCGGAGGCAATAGAGTTGATGGACGTGCATCAGTTAATTCACATGTTCTTACCCCATCGCGAGGAATCAGGCAGGGCCAACCGGAAGGTCGAGGGATAACTCGACTCATCGGACGCCCACTGTAAGAGAAAATCCGCCACGACCTTCGGTAACAATACAAAACCTGCAACGAGTTCGGGATATTTTGAATAACCCAGACCCTGCTTTAGCAGGAACTCTAGGTTATGTCCAGCTTGCAAGGCAGGTGTCGGAGATCCTTCAACAAACCATGCAGCATACAGAAATGTACAGGGAGTAGAGGAATTCACAAAGTCACACGATGACCTCATCCCAGCGCACCCCTTTCGGTAGAGGACAACATGGTCGAGCAGAGGATCGATCAACACTAAGACCCCCTCGTAGGTTCCGACTAGGGAACCACGAGGGAAGACGGCTCTTCACAGTAGCCACTCTTCCTCCTCATCAAGAGGAATGACCGCTTGATTCAGGTGACCTCAGGCATCATCTGAACCAGGTAGGTGGTTGAGGATGTCATCATAACGTCCACAACCGGGTTGAGACACCGGATCCTAGATATGCAAATCTAAGGAATCGATCCCCGACTGATTATAATCCGGCTCCTTTTTAGAGAAGGCGCGATGACCCCATTACGGGCTGCCGAGCGTTCTCGGCGGGTCTCCAAGCTGTTCGTTGGCCGAACAGGTTCCGACCAGCCAATATAGAGAAATTTAATGGGACTCAGAACCCATTAGAATTTCTTCAAATTTATTCTATTGTCATCAAGGTCCTTGAAGGGTCTGCTCGGTCGTGGTTGTTTAACCTACCGGTCGGATCCATCTATACTTGGGAGCAACTCTGTGATACTCTAATCGCCATCTTTCAAGGGACGTACGACCGCCCCAGAAAGGAAGATGATCTGCATCAGAAGAAGAAGAAGACTAATGAAACTCTTCGACAATATATCACGAGATCCAGTCAGGTTCGAAATTCCATCCCAGAGATCGCAGAATCTTACATCATCCGAGCCTTTAAAGGTAATGAGGAATCGCCAGATTCACTTGAGGATATTGCAATAAATCCTCCATGAACAACCATCGAACTTTTCGATATGGCGGACAAGTACGCGGCCGCTAGTGAAACGATCGAATGGTATGAAGCCATCGATCGGAAAGATAAATATTCCTAGTCGGGTCTGGAGAAGCAAAAAAAGAAGAACAAGAAGTCTCTCAAGAACAAGAATCGTAAGTCCAACAACAAGGAAGTCCTTGCTATTCCATAGGAGTATACCAAGGGCACGAAAGATTTCACTAGTCGGAACAAAGGTAAGGCTCCGACCAGTGACTTCAAGAAAACCAAGAAGTGGTGTCCACTTCACAAAGCGGCAGGGCATAATCTGCGCACCTGTCAGGCCTGGCAAAGTAAACTGGAGGATTACTACTCAGGCAAAGGGCCCTTCCCATACATAATAGAGCTCGGAGAGTCAAGCTCCAAGAAGGACAAAGATGGCGACAAAGAGATGGATTACCAGGAGCCACAACATACGATGGATATGATATTCGGAGGATCATCCTCGTACGATTCCAGACGTCATCTGAAGGCCGTGGAGCGGGAAGTCAATCTCGCCGAGTCTCCGATCACTGTCAAGACATCTAGGTGGTCGGAAGCTGTGATCTCCTTCAGCAAAGAAGACTGCCCCATCCCGTCGACTTGACCAGGTAGGTTTCCTATCGTAGTTGAACCTACTATTAATAATTGTAAAGTTAATCAAGTCTTAATAGATGGAGGTAGTTCTTTAAATATTTTGTTTGCGGGAGCATCGGAAGAGATGCAAATCCCAAGGTCCAAGGTAAATCCTGTGAAATATGCCTTCCATGGCATAGTTCCTGATTCTACCGCCAAACCGATAGGACAGTTGTCCCTACTAGTTACGTTCGGGAGACCTGACAACTTCCGAACAGAGAAGATTCCATTTGGTGTGGTCTATTTTGAAACTGCATACAATGGAATCCTCGGTCGTCCGGCTCTAGCAAAATTCCTGATAGCTACGCACTACAGTTATCAGAGTCTAAAGATGCCAGGAGCAAAAGGTGTCATCACGGTTCAAGGAGACTGAAAATGACTTATGCATGTGATCGGAAGTCCTTATAACTGGTCGATTAGCTTTCGATCAGGGAAACTAACCCGTCACCCATGCAGGTCAAGCACTCAAGGCCAAAGATGGCACCAAAGCCTTCCGACCAGACCAAGAAGGTACCACTCGGCAAAAGTGCTCCTCTGGAAAGTGCCAACACTCCATCTGGGTCAAGAAACGTTGATGTGTCTGCCCAAAAGGTACTGGTCGGGGCAGAACTCAACCTCAAATAGGAAGCGTCGCTCGTTTCCTTCCTCCGAGCAAATCAGACGATTCGCTGGCAAAGGCCCGATATGCCCGAGTCCCGGAGGTGATCGAGCACAAAGCTAGCTCTCCACCGACAAAAATCGGTCAAGGAAACTCCAAAGTTTACAGACCGATCGAAAAACAATCCAATGGAGATCGACAAGCTCATCAAGGCTGGGTTTATTCATGAAGTCGACCACCCAGAGTGGCTCGCCAACCCTGTAATGGTTAGAAAAAGCAATGGGAAATGGTGAATGTGTATTGACTTTGCAGACCTTAATAAATCTTGTCCGAATGACGACTTTCCCCTTCCACGCATTGATCAACTTGTAGACTCCACTTCCGGGTGTGAGTTGTTAAGTTTTTTAGATGCATAGTCAGGGTACCACCAAATTAATATGAGTAAAGAAGATGAAGAGAAAACTTCCTTCATCACCCTATATGGCACTTACTGCTATGTTAAGATGCCATTTGGTCTCAAAAACACTGGTGCAACTTTCCAAAGGTTGAGGTATGTTGATGACTTGGTCGTAAAAAGCATCAATGTTGGCGACCATATTTCCAACCTACACGAGACTTTCAATAACTTAAGAAGACATAACCTTAAGTTAAATTCAGAGAAGTGTGTATTCGAAGTTTCTTCTAGAAAGCTTCTCAGGTTCCTAGTTTCGGCTAGAGGGATAGAAGCAAACCCAGCGAAAATTTCGGGCATCGACCAGATGCACCCTCCGACCACGAAAAAGGAAATCCAAAAACTAACTGGCTGTATGGCAACGCTAAGTCGTTTCATAGCACGGTTAGATGAAAAAGGACTTCCTTTCTTCAAACTTCTTCGGAAACACGAAAGTTTCGAGTGGACTAAAGAGGCAGACGACGCCTTTGAAGAACTTAAAAAGCACCTTACGAGTGTCCCGATCTTAGTCTCTCTGAGGTCAGGGGAAATATTGCTGATTTATGTGACTGCAACACTGCAAATAGTCATTGGTGTACTGGTCATTGAACGTGAAAACTTCCAACGATCGGTATATTACGTAAGCGAAGTCTTACATGGACCAAAGAAACGATATCTACAGGTACAAAAGCTTCTCTATGATCTCCTTATGGCTTCAAAAAAACTAAGGCATTGCTTTTAGGCCCACAAAGTGGTCGTACCAACTGGATATCCCATGAGTCAAGTCCTTGGAAATAGGGAATCATCAGGACGAATAGCAAAATAGGCGGTCGAGCTTGGGGCGTTCGACCTCTATTTCATCTCACGAACAACAATCAAGTATCAAACGATAGCAGAATTCAATGCTGAATGGACAAACTCTGAACCCACCCAAGGGCCCGAGTACGCACATCATGATGAGTGGATAATGTACTTTGACAGCTCCTTGATGCTCAAATTCTCAAGGGCTGGAGTTGTCTTGATATCCCCTACTAGCAAACACATCAAGTACACCATCCAGTTAAACTTTTCTACTACTGGCAGGACTCCGAGTAGCTCGTTCGCTCGGGATTCGCAGATTACTAGTGAAAGGCGATTCTCAACTAGTAGCGAATCAAGTCGGGAAAGAGTATCAATACTCAAGTACCAAGATGTCATCTTATCTGGCGGAAGTACAGAAACTCAAAAAGCACTTCTTCGGTTTCTAGATCCAACACATTTCTAGAAAGGAAAACTTCCTGGCAGACCAATTGGCACGGATGGCCTCCACCAGGCCACATGTCCCGCCCGGAGTTTTTCTCGAACAACTCGATTCACCCTTAGTGGTCGAGCTTTTCGAGGACATAGATGTTCCACTAGAGGTCGTACAAATCGATCCAGAGAACATGGATGCTCCACAGATCGTTGACGATTGGCGCCAGTACGATCACGGTAGAGATTGGATGACGTCAATCTACAATTATCTTCAGCATTATATTATTCCTGAAGATGATGTAAAGGCTGATCGTATAGCTCGAAAAGCCAAACCATACTCTCTGATCGAAAGTAACTTATATAAAGGAGGATCTCATGGAGTGTTAATGAGATGCATATCTCAAACGGATGGCATTAATTTGCTATTCGACATTCATGGAGGAGTCTGTGGAGCACATCATTCCTACAAAACGTTGGTCGGTAAAGCCTTCAGGCAAGGATACTACTGGCCAACTCCCCTTCATGATGTAAAAGAGCTCGTGACGAAGTGCGTATAATGTCAATTTCATAGTTGACAAGTACATCAGCCGACACAAGCTTTGCAAACCATACATCTTTCTTGGTCTTTTGCAACCTGGGGACTAGACATTTTGGGATCTTTCCCAAGAGCACCTAGGGGTTTTGAATTCCTTTGCGTCATGATTGACACGTTTACAAAATAGATCGAAGCCGAGCCAGTTGTTAAAACAACAACTGAAGCCGCTAAGAGGTTCCTCATAAAAAACGTGATCACCCGATTTGGTATACCCAGTCGTATAATCACAGATAACAGTACCCAATTCTCTAGCGGAAATTTGTAGGAATTCTGCGAGGATCTCGGTATCAAGATACATTTTGCTTCTGTCGCTCATCCACAGAGCAATGGAGCAGTTGAGCGAGCCAATAGTATCATAATGCAAGGAATAAAGCGCCGAGTATTCGACCAGTTAATTAAACGGTCAGGAGCTTGGGTTCAAGAACTTCCTTCTGTGTTATGGGCTATTCAAACCACGACCAGTCGTGCGACCGGTGAAACTCTATTTTTTTTGGTTTATGGTGTTGAAGCCATGCTTCCTCCAAAACTGAAAATCGGCTCTACTCGAACTGATTGTTTCAATGTGAACGATTAGATTCAACGAAGACTCGACGGTGTCAATTTCCTTGAAGAACGACGAAACTAAGCCCTCATACGATCAGCGGTTTACCAACAAGCCATGCGAAGGTACCACAGTCGTAAGGTGCAACCTCGCAGCCTAACTGTAGGTAATCTGGATCTATGACGAATTTAGAATCAGGCTAATTGCAATAAACTTTATCCCAAGTGGGAAGGTCCATATACTATGGTCGAAGTCACCCGACCTAGTTCGGTACGACTAGCTATGTCAGGCGAGCGTGTTTTGTCAAATTCTTGGAATATTGACTAACTGCGTAAGTTCTTTGTATACATTTCCATTATTTCAATTTTTTTTAATAAAGATGCATTTCCTTTACTTTCCGACGAATGATGTTGTCTATATATCTGTCTTATCATCTGGTTTCAATACTATTGTTGTCTAATTGGTCGAAGAAGATCAAATTCTCTCCGATATCCTTTTTTAAGGATCTCTATTACTCTATGGCTATGACCTACGAGTCAAGCGTCGTAAGGGTCCTAGTCGTGACCATTCAGATAATGGTTCTCACACGCGACCAACACACTTTTCTTAAAGAAATATACGAGTAACAGGAGCATCACACAGGCAATTACATATAGTACTTTACATGCTATAGATTTCGGAGACTACCTTTCTTACCTTCAACAATCGGTTCCACTCCTATTTTGGCTACTGGTCGGAACACGGAAAGCCTCCTAGTCGAAATCTCTCCTTCTCCATATGTGGTCCTGCCCACTGGAAGGAGCTTCCTAGCAACAGTGCATTTCTTATGATCCTCGCTGCCAGTCGAAACTAGAGCAAGAACATGTTTCATGAAGTGTTTCTTTTAGTCTCTAGTTCTTAGCAACCCTTACGATCAGTTTTGGATAAGATATATAAACAAGCTTACTTGTCATTTTTTTGCATACATGTTTGCATATTTTCTTATCAATCAATACAAGTCTTATCCATCTTCCAACCACACAAGGTACTTCACAGTATTTCGATTATGGAAATGACCTAAAACTAGTCGAAATCACACGCTGGTTCCGATCACATTGATTTTCTAGTGATACTTAGATCATTTTTTATAACATAATCAGCATATGCTCTGTACCATGGTCGTAGCTATTGCTCATTTCTTGGTCTACTGCTTCTTTAGTAAAGTTCTTATACTAACACAAGCAGTCGGGGGCTAGAAAATATATGAGTATCCAGTGAATTTAGGAAGACAAAATAAAGACTTCATTGATGATAAAAGGTAAGTTTTATTTACAACTGTCAAACTATTATAATCTTTCACTTCTCGGAGCCACCGGACTGGTCGCTGCGTGGAGACCCGACCTCCATTCGCTCCTCAACCTTATGTTCGAGAGGCGCCATTTCCTCGAACACTCTGGTTGCTTCTTCTCCCGAGAAGTTGAAGTCTTCCTCAATAGTTTGGAGATTTATAGAAGGGTCGGAAACTTTTAGTTTTGCCAAAGTAAAACTAACTCCATTCTTGACAGCGTCAAACATGTTCTGCGCATGGTTCTCCCAAGTTGTCTTGAGGATACTCTTGAGGTCTTCGAGCTGTTGGGCAAGATAGTTGATCTTCTCTGTGGGATCTCCTAAATTAGGCAGTTGTGTTCTTGATCCCATATCGAAGAGCATCTTGTTGAAGGCTTTGACCTTTTCTTCAAGATTTTGCCCAAAGGTTGTCTCCTTGTTGTGCTCGAACTCAAGAGCCTTTTCTGCTCGCCTTAATGCTTGAGTTTTCTCTGTACGAGTAAATCAAAGGATAAGTACATACGACTAGCAAAAGGAAGCACACTGGTCGAGTTTACGGCCAGTTACCTAAGCTCTTCTTTTCAACAGTGTCAAGAACCTCCTTGTGTCTGGTCGTTAGATATTCGATCGACTGGTCCTTGTTCAGACATTCTTTTTTAAGCTTGGTAATTATGGCTTCCTTAACCACAACTTCTTCTTTAAACTTCTCTGAATCTATCAAACATGATAAAGGGGAGAATTTGTTAAAAGAAAAGGAGCCTAATGGTAAAGAAGGAGAGAAGAAGATATTGAAAGGGTGCTTACTTTCTAATTCGGAGTTCTTCTTCTCCAAGAGCTTAATTCGCTGGGTTAGTCCTCCGACCACATCGAAATTTTCCACTAATTGATACAAAAAATAGCAAACTCCTTTAATTATTTTTCTTAAGGAAAAGGCTATTAAAAGTGGTCGTGGAAGCTTACCTCAATTGCCAAATTATTATATTCAGCAAAAATAGAGTCGGGACTCGCCACTGCTTGACGGTCCGAAATCCTTCCCCAAGCCTCACTAAGATCTTCATCCTTGAAGATCCGCAAGCGATGAGGAAAGATGACTCTGTGAGAAGAACTCTCAGCAGGGGTCGGAACCTGCTGAGGTTCCTCAAGGACCACCACCTCCACAGGTGTGGTCGGAACCACCACCTCCGCTGGTGTGGTTGGAGCCACCACGGGTTCTTGAGCTGGTGCTATCACCTGCTCGGGGGACAACACCAGCTCGGGGGCTGGCTCGACCTCTTCAGGAGTGTTCTCCTAAAGGGTTCTCTGGTCATCATCAACCGGAATACCAGAGGATCTACAACGATAAGAAGAAAAGGAATTCAAGACTCTAAAAAACACCAGAGGTAATTACTTACATAAGTCTTTATTTTGTGTATACATACCTGATCGTTTTGTTGGTCTTAATGTGGAAGCGCGATGACGCAAAATCCGTTGTGCTTGCCTTCCTCTTCTTTTCGACCAACTTCACCGGTCCTGGTCCGGTGGGGCTGCTACGTCCTCCAACCGAAGGTCAGAACAAATGTTCTCGACCAATTGGTCGAGAATGAGATCCCTGACCATCGGGTCGGAGGGTGTGGTCTCATCAGTCTCTAAAACTATTGCTTCAGTAGCAACTGGCAGGTCCTGAGTGACCGCATTGGAGTCCACGACAACCGTCTAAATTAGCAATCAAAGTTAGTTAGGTGATGAAAATCCTTCATCTAGAATAGACATTTCTGTTCGGTTACCAATCTCTATAAGACCACCATCTTGAACGGTCGTAGGAGTGGTCGGAGCGTCAATAGGCTCACAACTTTCAGTGGCCTCGTTGATCCTCAACCCGACCGACTACACATCAAAGAGGATTTACGGTAAACCGACTAGAAAATATACAAAAGATGCAAAGTGGTTGATATTTTTACCTTTAGTATCTCAGCCCTCTCTTTTGTGGAAACAACCGCTAAGATTCAAGAGAAATCAGCCTTCTCGCTAGGCTCTCAGCACAGATTATTTTTATTCGGCTTCTGATCTCATCGGGAGACAGAGCTGTAAGGATAAACAAGAGACTTTAGAATCACATAAATAATTAACCAACATAAGCAAACTGGTCAGAATCCTTCAGGACTTACTCTCATTAGAGTCTTTGGTCGCATCATCACGACCAATATACCAGAACATCGGATATGCTCGGGCCTTCACAGGGCTAATCCGGTGCATGGAAAAGTCCTTTACTACATGTCAGGAGGTTAAACCCTTGATATTAAGGAGTTGAATGGCTTCAACCCATCTCCCTACTTTTCCCTCCTTTGTGGAGGAGCGTCATTCTGGATTCTCGATCGCCTTCTTACCAGTATAGTAAAGACTGTCTTTCTGAGTGGCCGTCATGTAGAACCAGCTTTTCTTCCATGACAACCATGAAGACTTTTAGTACATAGGAATGTACTCATCAGCTTTTTCGTTGTGGAGGCGCAAGGTGCACTCTCCAGGCGTCCAGGTCGTCTTTCCCGATTTCGCCATCATGTAGTAGTATTTGAAGAGATCCAGAGTTGCGGGAATCCCCAGGTACGTTTCACAGAGGTAGACGAAGACGCTGAGGTTGGCGATGGCATTGGGAGCAAGATTCACCAGTTCGACTCCATAATGCTCCAAAACTTTGGGAAGAAAGGGGTGAACTGGGAACCTGAATCCGCATTCGATATATACGAGGAAAATAGGAATTTCCCCATCTTCACCGCTCGGAGAATGCTCGTGGGCTGCTGATCTCCAAGAAATTAGGTTCTTGTCAGGAAGCAACCCGATTTTCTCCAAGCTCTCAAGCTTATTCTCGCTCAGATCAGAAGCCGACCAGTTGGTGATATGACCCGACATGGCTGAGTTTTGGATGAGGGAAGAAGGGAGGTCGTAGAAGGTTGTAGACAAAGGGAGGTCAGAGCTTAGGTAGACTTATTTCTTGAATCTTGATTAACCTTTTGGACAGTCTAATATTGCTTTGATTTAATTATGTGAAATTCCACAGGTCCAAAGCTTTTGTTGTTATTGTTTAGTTATTCTTGGGCTCTATCAGATGAATGTTAAATGTGGATGGATCATATCTGATAGCTAACTATAAATTACATGTTTCTTTTACAGGATCACTTAAGAAGGATTCTCAGGGCCAGGTCTCATTATTTGATTGGTCAAGGTCAACATCACTTGCTAGGTCCTTTTCTCCCCGTGTTCTGGAGAACCAAATTGATACCAGAAAAGCAAGTAACTTTTTTTTCGACGGGCCAGAAGGAAAATTCCTGGGCCCAATATATTAAGAGAAGAGAGTTGACCCAGTTTATGAGGGAAACCGGGCCCTAAAACCTCACAACTGCACGGTTAATTGGAGGAAAATTGGCGAAAAACCACACAAAGGGACCAGGACAACAGCCTTAGGCGGCTCACCACCACACACCAACGACCTGCAACTATTGAGGCCCGCCACAAGTCATCGTTGCCAAGCACATCGTAACAGCGACCAAGCAGCTCCGACTCCCCATGGCGGCCCTCAGCCTCAACGGTCGACAACGCCGACAAAAAGATGCCGGCGGCCACCCAAACGTGGGGAAGGACCTCCTAGGTGACACCTCCAAGAAGGACACTGTTGGAAATATGCCCTAGAGGCAATCATAGAGATGATTATATTTCATTATGTTCACAATATTTGATAATATGTTATCTTGTTCCTTGAATGAATCATCAGTCATGAAGATTAACGAGTATGTGACTTGTTGGTGAAGCTCTTTTTAACTTATGATGATGTCGTTCTAAAAATATCCCCAGTCGAAAGTCACCGGGTGGAACACTAGTGACTCTACGACCAACACATGTATTGATTGATGACCACGTTTCACGGTCATGGATATAGGGATATCGAATCGATAATGTGGACACGTGTTAGAGAACATGGTGTTGGATAAGACCCACCTTGAGACACTATTGAGATTGTTATGATTCTATGTGTCGTTAGTTGGTCTCAAGCAATGATGATGTATAATCCTTAGACACGAGATCGACATGGTTTCCTACATGTGTAATAGCATTCTTAGGGGTTGCCAAACGCTAGAATCGGGTGGTTATAAAGGTAGCTTTCGGGTATACTATGAAACATGCAGAGGGATGTGACTGGTCGGATATGGATTTGCCCTCCTAACATAACAGAGAGATATCTCGGGCCCTCGAAATGGTCGGATAAAGAAAGTGCATGGCCATGCCCTCGGTGGTCAAGAGTTCGACCACATAAGGTTATCCGATACTCGATCGAGAAAGCATTGAGCAGTCCATGGATGACACAACATCTCACCCGAGTTCAACCAGATATCGTGAGGTAAAGGGAGAATACATGAGAAGGTCTTTAGTTCGACCGACCACGGACCGTCGTATGGAGATACAAGCAAGTCGAGACCGGTCGAACGTAATCACAGAGTGGTCGAAACCAAGTCGTAAGGAGTTACAAGTTGGTCGTGATCGAATCTGGCTGAGTCGTATAGAGATAGGACACAGTCGTAAGTGATGAGGACCTGATCGTAGATCATATTGCATTAAGGTTCGTCCCATATAATTTGTGTGTATTCGGGAATCGTTATGTCCTGCTAGGAACCGCTACGACTCGTGGCCGGAAAGGGTTTCCGAGTCACAACCGAACTACACATGAACCTAACGGGTCACACACTTAACGGGTTGGAACAAACCAGTATGAATACGATTTGTAAACGTGTTTGGATAGGATCCGTCACGGGGCACTATATAAGGAGATGCATGAGGCTGTTGGGAGAAGTGAGTTGACACGAGTCGCCCTACTGAAACCCTAGCCGCCATCCTCTTGAGAGCCTTGCCGTGCGATTTGGTGCTAGCACACCGTGCGGTTGTTCCTTCCACGGACGTGTGGATACCATAGAGGCGCTTTCTCGTTGTTGCGCTTAGGACGATCCGCGATCTTCGCAAGGAACCGCAGAGGTCTTTGGAGGAGACGATCAACTCACGAGACACCGGACGATCGACCACGACCATCGCATCAACATGCTTTGACGCCGGACGATCGACTACGATCAGTACATCGACGCGCTCTTCGTCGGACCAGCATTCGACACTTCTTCCGCCGCTCTGCGCGTCTAGTGGTAACGATCTGTGATCATCTTCTTGCTTGGCTTCCTGGTTTACGTGGTAGAAATTTTGAATTGTTGCTATCGTAGCCTACCCGTATCCCTTCAGACACGACGTCAAAGACATCGTCGTCGCTTGTCCGGAACACCGAAACTAGGTTTTCACCTGAAGGAAAAAGTGAGAAGCACCACGACGACTCCTCCAAGGAGGGAAACGGCGCCCACAGGCATCGACGTCGCCGGCACCAGCCGAAAACCAGGCAAGGCTTTTGCCCAAGGCTCCCACAACCTACCAACCACGACCTCCACGAGCACCCCCTCTGCGTAGCCAACACGAAAGGTGCAGAGTGTTAACATTGCCAAGCTCATCGCATCCGACGCAACAGCTCCGACTTCACCACAACCCACGATCGCAGGGCCACCACCACAGCTGTCTCCGCGCTGCGGCACCTCCACCGTACGGGACTGCCTCCTACACCACACGGGTCACCAAGCTGCAGCCACCAAGCACACGGGTACTGCACACCCCGGCCGCCACTACTGCCTCGGCTCGCACCACATGGGGCATGCCCGGCACGCTACCCTGAGCTTGTCCTCGCCGTCGACAACGGACGCCCCCGCCGCCGAGCTCCCCACGGGCCAGATCTGGAGAGAAGATCAACCTAAAGAAGGGGAGGAGCTTGACGGCGAAGGGGCGCTGAGCCGGTGGAGGAGGCACGGGAGGCCGCACATGGCCTCGAAGAGAAGCCTCCCCGAGCACGTCCTCGCCGCCGACAACGGACGCCCCCGCCGCCGAGCTCCCCATGGGCCAGTTCTGGAGAAAAGACCAGCCTAAAGAAGGGGAGGAGCTTGACGGCAAAGGGGCGCTGAGCCGGTGGAGGAAGCACGGGAGGCCGCACATGGCCTCGAAGAGCAGCCTCCCCGAGTTCGTCATTGCCGCCGACAACGGACGCCCTCGCCGCTGAGCTCCCCACAGGCCAGATCTTGAGAGAAGATCAACCTAAAGAAGGGGAAGAGTTTGACAGCGAAGGGGCGCTGAGCCGATGGAGGAGGCACAGGAGGCCGCCACCCGAAGAAGAGACCGGCGGCCGGACGCCGCCAGAGCGTAGATCCGGCCAGAAGTTGAACTGATAGAGTTTTCCTTTTGGCCTAAAGGTTTAGGGGAAAATGTTTGCGTTAATTTCTCATTAGTTGCTACTAGAAAGTTGGCATTCCGTATTGTGAAATTGAAAACAAAGGGTGCAGATGTGCATGCATTTATGCATATATAGGACCTTGCATGTGCAAGTGCAAGTTGACATGTCCTGATTCCTGAAGTTGTTGACACTTGCTAAATAATGGCTAAAATAGGGCAATACTCCAACGTGATTGTTTTGTCGTTGGCTAGTTGCTCACATCCTCTTTCCGTTTTCTTGATTTCAGCTAATTTCCCTACTACTGCTCTTTTATTTCAGGAACCGGAGAAAAGCCTCAAATCTACTTGTGAAGAGTTCGTAATGTCCATCACTAAACTAGTAGTGGACCCAATGCTTTCTTTTGTTACTAAGGTATGGTCTATGGAAACTTAGCACCGTTTCAAGTGAAAAAAAAGGGACAAAAGTCTTTGTGGCTTTGCATTTTATTTTGCTGTAATAAATGCAGTTGGCCCGAACTGTTGTTATTTTGTGTTGTGAGTTGTGACTATCCCAAACCCTAGTATTAATTAGGCCACCATTTTATACCAAGCTGTAAAGCCAAGATGCGAGATGGATAACCACATTCTACTGGAAAAACCAATGTTATATGGATAACGACATTGTACTGGCAAAATCAATGTTATATGGATAACCACATTCTATTGGTAAATTCAATGTTATATGGATAATCGCATTCTACTGGAAAAATCAATGTTAGAGTAGTAGGCTATACTCTAATGTGGATGTAACATGCTGTCATTTTCTGGCAGGTAACTGCTGTCAAAGTTGCCCTGTCCTCAGGTAGCCAGGGTCAGAAGTTGGATTTTGTTCTAGCAAAACCCCTAAGACACAAGCATTTGATTCTCCTGATAAAGTTGCAGAGCTGGTTCAAAAGGTATATGTCAAATTGTCAATACGAAGCAAGTTACTACCATGCCGTTTTTCCATATGTTATGTAAAAATTCCTTTTGCCTGAAGCAGGTTGGGGCTGCTATTCAACAAGATTTACCCAAAGTAATAATGACCAAGATGTGGCTGTATTTGCAAAATCCATCTACACGATTGATTTTATTCAAACCCATCAAGTAAGGATCTACATCCCACAGCATTATTTGTTTAATGCAATAATGATGTTTTATTTGGCAAAAGTCAGCAACCAGCATAAGTTTTTACCTTAACAATTCATATAAAGATATCATTCACATAAATCCTAACCCCTGAACCATGTGGTAAATTGGTATGTAATCAGTCCTGATCTGGAAATATGGCCATGAGCTGTAACCAGTTGATTACTTACTAACCATTTCTAACTTGTGGCTCCATTCTGGGCGTACATACAAATTTGTAGCTGTCCATAGCTGGACTTCTTGAAGCATGGGAACTCCAATGCTCGGGGGGACATGTCCACCTACTAGTACTACTACCGCGATAATTTTGCTGAAGTCCCTATTAGTTGAGCAGATTTTACCTAGTAGTCCACTATTTTCACAAATCGACGTACTTTCTTACACCATTATCAATCATGGTAATGTTTACTTGTGTGCATCATTCATATTATTTTGATCGGAGTTCCTTGTTGATTAGTTCAGTGAATATAATGTCAGCACACCTGATGAATTCTGTGGTCGGTGGAAGCAAAAGTTTGTAAAGTTCTATGCGGTGCTTCTGTACTTTTTAATAATTTGGGAGTTTAACAAAGTGAAGCTGTACTTCAGAACACAAGAACATTAGTTCCTCCCAAATGGATTGAGACTAAATGAATACAAAATTATCTTTATTTCTATAATTGTTTAACTATGTTATACTAGTATTTATGCCAACCAAGGATTCAAAAATTGGATACGAAAAAGATATCGGACCCTCACGGGTACCGGTACCGGTTTTAAACCGGCCAAATTTCATTAAACAAACATTTGAATGTTCTAACGAAAATTTTAATGTTCGCCCGATAACCAGCCAGAATTGATCGGTTACCGGTGAATCGGAAACAAGTTTGACACAATTTTTCCATGTTGATATTTAATACGATTTAATTTCACTACCTTAGCTCTAATATTTTCGTGAGTAGTGTTTCTATGCATCACCCTCCCAATACAGGTTGCACAAATCTTGAAGGAAGTGAAGGGGTAAGCAATCACTAATCACCATCGACCCTTCATTCACGCTTTAATATTTGTGCAACTTTCAAATAGTGATGTATAGAAGCCACCTCCCTATTTTCATTAGCTTACAAACAAGCATAGTAACATTTTTGCTAGCATTTTAAATTGGAAATTCAAATTTAAAATTTAAAACTTTTCGGACCGATATTTTTTTTGCCGGTCCGGACCAATATGACACTACCGATTTTTTTATCCTTGATGCCAACAATACTCATTATGAACTCGAGAAGAGGGTCAAGCGCTTTATGTACTAGTAAAAGTTTGTCTGTTCTGTATATATTTGTTCTTATTCCTTACTTCTTTGTCCTGGGACAAATATAGTTGAGGCTCATATACCGCTACAATCCCTTCTGGAGTCAGAATACTCAGCCGACGAAATTCAGTCTATCGGTATCTGTACCTGATCTGCAGTCTCAGCTCGACAGTCTTTTGTAGCCCGCATCCAGATGCACGGCTACCTTACGTCCGTTTTGGGATAGTAATGATGTTCTCCGAAAGTTTCATAAGTAACTCAATTGCCCTACCAGAGTGATGTTGTAAGTGTTTTTTTCCTTGTTTTGAAATGAAATGTAACCACACTTCAATATGACATGGACCATGGTGGACATACACGGTGTTGATGTGTTATCCTACCAGTTGGATCATTCGATGTGGTCCTATATCCCTTCACGATTTTGGTATATACTGAACCGGAATTTTCTCAGGGCATAAATTCTATTTACTTTTGCGGCGGAACTTGTACTGAGGGTATCTACTCGCTATTAGTTCCTTGCACAAGCTGTGAGTTATTGAAGTTACGCCGTCGCTGAGGACGACATTATTCTGGTGCTGATGTGAGTCAGGACTCGGGACAGAGGACAATACTATGCTTGATCTGATGTTCCCACTGTGGCAGCAGCGGTGGATCCGATAGCACTCCTTGCACCTCTACATCTCACATCCACTGTGGAAGCATGTACAAGTGGCTCCATTTTGTCAAAAAGTGGTGGTCCACTCCATGCAGGTTTGTGGCACGTGGATGTTCTTTTCCCCTCTGATAAGACATGTGAGATTGCTGTGTCTGGTGGACTTGCCGATGGGCGTCGAATCGCGTTACAACCTCGAGCTAGCTTTAGACGATCGGCGTCGGTCGCCACCGATGCATGCGAGTGCGAGCGAGAGCGAGAGCAATCGCACGTTGCTCGGCATGGGAAGCTTGCCGGGGGAGCAGAGCACGATCTTATCGCTGCAACTGCACAGGCTCGAGCCCATCCGTTCCTACGCGACCTGGACCCCCTCTCCTGTCGCGATCCAAGCCCCTGCCTTTCTAGCGGGAGGCTCGTTGTGCGCAGCAGCGCATTCATGCAATCATGTCCCATCCCATCACCCGGGCCAGCTCGTGAAATGTTACGCGCAAGAAGCAGTGTCTACGCAGGATAAAAATAGAGAAAATGTTCATAGGAGAAAATTAATATGATAAAATTATATTAAATATACATAATACGTCTAGTGCAATCCAAATTCATATATAAATAAATAAAAGATAAAACGAGAATATAAAATAAACTTAAGATAGTACTACCTCTGTTTTTGAAAGCATGGCGTTTTATGTATTAGAAGTGCACTGCTGAACGTCAAATAAAAAATATGGAGGGAGTACCTGACTAAGGAACATAACAATCCATACATCTATAAATACGTGTGAGTAGCAATCTGTAGAACAAAAGTAGCTAAATTAGTAAGACAATCAGAAAATTGTGACTAATTAGAAACATTGAAATGAAATGGAAGTATGTAACATCCCGCACAACTGTTAGCTATGACTAGGAGCAGAAGGCAAGTCCATTCTATAAGATTTCATTGGGATAATCTTCAATTGGTATGCGACATGCTGGTTCAACAATGGTGCCGTCCGGATTAAAATCAATCCGGGGCTTCTTTTGTTGAGTTGTGCTTTCATTGGTTCGAGAAGTACTTGTATTTGGATTGTTGGAGAAATAATTATGCAAAGTTCGTTTGTCCATCTTTTATAGATCTACAATGAATTGTATATAATCCATGAGTACTAAGTACATGTAACTAAACTAGACAAGTAGACAACATCACAAGTTCACAACATCATCTCAACATTCCAATTTTAAGTTTCTAAGTATCTAAGTTCACAACATCATCTCAACATTTCAATTTTAAGTTTCTAAGTATTTAAATGAGTGAGCCAAAGCGCCAAACCACTATCGAGTATCAACAATTATTACTTTACCAATTACCAATTATCAATTACCAGTTTACAAAATTTGTGATAACTGATTACCTCAGCCGGCAAGTGGCGACTCAGCACTGCTCCAAAGTTATTAGTCTTTATTTAGCTCCATTCTCCAGATCTTCTCACCAAATCTGCAGCCTCAAGCCCTCAACCCTCTATTTCTTTTCCAGTCTTCCCCTGATCCCCTCTATTTCTCTTCCTCATGCGCCCGACTGCCGCCGTCGGCTCTTCGCCTCTTCTGCTTTCGGTCTTGATCTTCCTCATGCCACACACAGTCAGGCGCCTCGCCACCAGAGCCACCTCACGCGCCCGCCTCCTCCACCGCCCCTAAGCCCCAAAGGTCAAGTCCCAACCGCCTAGGCGGTGGCTAGGCGGCGCCGAGGCTCATGGATGGCGGCCCTGTCACCCCGATCCCACCAAGACTCGTGGCTCACCCCAGTGCCCTAGCCGGCCTCACAGGCTCACCACCTCGTGGCCTCGCCCGTCAAGACTCGCCATCTACCATGGCACACAAGGCTGCCAATGGCTGACTTCATGCCTCGCCGTCGCCCTGCTGCTGCCGTGCGCCCGGTGAGGTTTTGGGGAGTGGGGAGTGGGGATGGGGAATTGAATTAGGGATTTTCAGATTTGGGGACTGGGGATGGCCGGATGTGGATTTAGGGAGTGCGAAAATGGGCTATGGAATGATTGAATGAATGTGGCCCAAACAACCCAAATAATTGCTTGATGTCTTCAATCCAGGGCGTTCTTTCTTCTTCAGCTTCGTAGCCCCCTTTCTTCCTTCATGGCAGCCAGTGCACAACTTCATGGCAGCCGATGCTTTGTGCAGATGGGACTCTGGCGAACAGTGCAGGTGCAGAGGGGGTTCTAGGGGCGCGGCAGCTAGAGCCGATGCGCACGCCCCTGCGCTCCCCACCGGTGCATCCGCCACTGGCAAGAAGAAACACGGACAAGCTTCGTCCGTTGTCGCCATACATTACCAATGTCTCCAATTCGATTGGTGCTCACTTGTCAGTGACTCGTCGGTATGGACGTATACATGTTTCATTCGTTCGCGAAGCGGCCAAAATAGTAGGGAAAAAGGGGAATCTTATTCCTCCCTCCAATTCCGCTCAATGGCCAAGATAGTAGGGAAAAAAGGGAATCTTATTCCTCCCTCCAATTCCACTCACTTAGCTGGAGACCGAAGGGAGGGACATAGCTAGGGATGGATGGATTATGGCTAGATTAGACGTGGCATGGCGTGACTTGGAAACAGATTACTGAATCGAAGGCTAAAATGTAGAGAGAGCTATAATACTCTGCATTAGGGACACGTCTTCTTCGCTAGATCAAGATCGTACTACTGAAGATGAAAAGGGAAAGCAAGAGGCGTAAAATTCTAAAGCCCTGCGCTAAAGGGATTTTATAGCCGCAATTCTTTAACCGCATCAGGGAATTACCAAAGTCTAACGGACAGAAAAACTCTTCGCGTCCTAAGGCAGTTTCTTAACTTTAAAGTGAATACAGACCATCTCGTAGATAATGGGATTTAATGAGGGTCTGCCCGATACGACTTCATCAGAAGAAAGTGTTCACACGACCAATTCATTTAAAGTTCGGGGGCTAGCTGATAAGGATTAAAATATCTATGTATTACTTTAATATATAATGAAAGACCATATGTCTTCATGGTCGTAACCCTTAATGCTCACGACCCCTGTGGTCGTAAGGATTCCAGAGGTTACATCGTGGAAAACTTAGTCGGATGAGGTCCTGCACCCAGTCCCCGGCCAGATGACTGCTCGTAAAAGCAACGAACTGGCATCCGGATCTAACTCCGGGTATATTCCATACCGTATGATGAATGGAACACATGTCATATTTGTTCCATACCACGCGACGTTTCATGGTTCTAAGACACTGACAATAACTACCTTATGGGTTGAGTGTCTCACAGACACACAACCGCCGAACGATTGGTACTTTGTCAACCGCTGCCTCGCTCCGACCAGTCGCGGCACTTCCAACAAGCGCCTCTTCAAGGAGCAACTTCCACCTCTTCGACGATTACTTAAAGATGGAGCGCGGAGAATCAAAACAGATCAGGCTAGATCAGATTGGAGCATAGCAATCGGCATTAGATTTATGTTTCAAGTCTGGTTCTGCAATGTAGCAAGCATTACGCTCAGTGTAATTAGGATTAGTCCACCACCTTACAGAAGGCACCCCCTGTAATAGCCAGTTCATATCAATAAAAGACCAGTCCCATTCTCTCCCAAGAACTCTTTGCCATTTTCCTCTTTTCATTTCGTAAGATCGGTGACTTGATCGTCGACAACTAGAATATTATCAATAAAGACAATGACGAACTTATCCAAATACTCCATGAATACTTTACTCATCAAGATCATAAAATAAGCAGGGGCATTGGTCAATCCAAAAGACATGACAGTGAACTCGTACAGTCCATATCGGGTTGAGAAAGCTGTCTTGGGAATATCCTCCGGATAAATCTTCAGCTGATGATAACCTGACCTCAAATCTATCTTGGAGAACACTCTAGCTCCCTTCAAATGGTCAAACAAATCATCAATCCTCCGCAGAGGGTACTTGTTCATGATGGTGACTTCGTTGAGTGAGCGATAATCCACACACATCCGATGGGTACCATCCTTCTTTGTAACAAAGATCACTAAGGCTCCCCAGGGCGAAGAACTTGGTCTGACAAAACCTTTATCTAGCATCTCCTCGATCTGCTTCTTCAGCTCGATTAAGTCATCAACCGGCAAACGGTAGCGTCTCTTGGAAATGGGTGCGATTCCTGGAACTAAATTGATGACGAACTCTAGATCTCTGTCTGGAGGCATCCCGGGTAGGTCATCAGGGAAGATATCTAGAAAATCTCTGACCACTAACACATTTTCCAAAGATACAATCTTGACGCTACAGACTAGAACTTCATCATGCTTCTCCGTGGGGGCTTCAAATTTCAATTGAGTTCCCATGGGACTGACCAAAGTGATGCTTCTACCACTACAATCCAAGACAGCTTGGTGACAAGCAAGCCAATCTATACCCAAAATCACATATAGGGACTTGGCATCGATGATTATGAGGTTGGCTAGAAATTCTACCCCTTCTATGGTTACTCTAACCTTTGGGCATCCTTGGTTCGTACTAAACTCTGAACCGGGGATTGAACCAATAAAGCACTTTTAAGAGTCAAAACCTTTAGCTGGTGCTTTGCAACAAAACTCTGAGAAACAAACGAATGCGAAGCTCCAGAATCAAACAAGACAGTAGCAGGTACTGAATTAACTAGAAACTTACCCAACACAATGTCCGAGGCTATCTGAGCTTCCTCCACTATGATATGGTTCACATGACCTCTCCCAACAGGCTGAGGTGTCTTGGTTGGTGCAGTTGGAGTCTGCGGTGCTCCACGACCGGTTCTTGGCATGGGGTTTCTGGTTGGAGTAGCTCCCAAGTTGAACCCGACATGCGTTGGACCTTGCTTCTGCGGGCAGTTGCTGGTGTAGTGTCCCAATTGATGACAGTTGAAACAGGTGATCCCCACGGCATGATTGTTGTTTCTTGGCTACTGGTTGTTGGCGTTGTTGCTGAGGCTGCGAAATCCTAGAGTAGCCGGGTGAGATGCTGGTGGAGGGGTCTTGAATGCCACAGGAGTAGCAAAATGGCCTGGGTGCTGCACACTCATCCTGACTCTCTGCGGGTGACTTTGACGAGCATTATGTTGCATCATCTTCCTCTTACGAGACTCATACAGCTGACGTTGAGCATCCTCTTGCACTAGAGCCTTGTTGACCAACTGCTGGAAACTACAGTAGTCAATTGACACCAACTGCACTTTAAGGCTGGGGTCAAGTGTAACAACCCAAAAATTCATAATTGTAAAATGAGGGATTTTTAAAACTTTTTGTATAATGTCTATTGTTGGTCGTTTGCCTGCATCTTTGAGATTTGCTTGAGAGCATTTTGCATCTCTTCTACTCTCATGATTTTATCTATCATTCTGGCATTGTGTCTTTTCTCAAGTATTTCTAGTTTTCCTTCCTTCTTCCCCTATTTCCTTTGGTTAAAGGGTTGATCAGCCCAGTGTCCGATCCGACACGCCCGCCTCCTGCACCCTCTCTCTTCCTCGACCAACAAGGGGTCAAGCGGGCGATCGTGCCCATCACTGCGTCTTGGCTGCGTGCACCAAGGCAAAGTCATGGCGTGGAGCTGTCCATTGGCCATTAATAGCCATCACCTAGGATGTCACTCAACTGCACTGTGCCACCACTCTAACAACAGCCCTAACCACTCCAACCACTCCCCCTGGACAGGTTGTGCGTATACATATGGTTGCCCAAGCCCTTATTGCCTCCTTGTTGCTTTTCTTCGCCATTTCAGTACTTAGCCGCATTCTCTTCTTCCTCCAAGAGAGCTCGAGCTCCAGTCAAGCTCAAGCACTCGTCTTTGTCGAGCGCCCCCACACCACCGCCTTGCTGCAGGCACCCATCGGTAAGGCCAATGCCACGTTGTGCGCATTTGCTCACACCCATTCCCCCAAATGGTGTTCTCCCCAATTAAGTCTACTCCTTGACTCGTAGGAACAGCCTTGGAGACCACACTTCCTTTCCCTTCGATCAAGGCATTTCAAGACATCCGAGTAGGACCATTCACCTGCTTCCAGGGAGCAACCTTGAAGACCAAAGACCACCCTTCTGCTTCAAGCTATTATTGCAGCACAGAGCTTCTCTCGTAGTCGTGACCCACGTCGCCAGCCAGCTCCGACTAGCTCATTTCCCAGCCCGTACCGGTAAGTTCCTAGTGGCCGGATTCTCTACCTAGTTCGAGTCACCTTGTTCTCTCTTGAATTTTCCTTTAGCTCTTCCTTTGGCTTTTCCGCTGGTTCATTCGATTGCATCGATACAGTCGAACTTTTGCTTCTTTCGACCTTTGCTGTGTAGCCGAATATTCTCTCATTTGACTATGTACGGTTAACACTCTCATGACCTCCCTCCTTGCACGGATGCACGGTTAACACTTTCGCGACCTCCCTCCTTGCACGGACCTCCCATTTTACAAAGACCACCCTCTTAATCGTGACCTCCCTTTTTGCAAAGACCACCTTCTTGGTCTTTTGCAAAGACCACCCTCTTGGCTTTTCTGCAAAGACCTCCCCAGGTCATGACGCCTCCACGACCTCCCCTGGTCGCAACACTCTCATGACCTTCCCCTGGTCCTGGTATCTCCAGGACCTCCTTTGCGTTCAACTTGACCGTTGGGACCTTCTTTGCGTTCATCTTGACCGCTGGGACCTCCTTTGTGTTCATCTTGACCGTCGAGACCTTCTTTCGTTTAGATCTAAGGGTCCAGACCTCTCTTCGTTTAGATCTAACGGTCCAGACCTCTCTTCATTTAAATCTAAGGTTCCAGACCTCCTTTCATTTAGATCTGAGGGTCCAGACCTCTCTTCGTTTAGATCTAACGGTCCAGACCTCTTTTCGTTCAAATCTAAGGTTCCAGACCACCTTTCATTTGGATCTAAGGATCCAGACCTTCTTTCATTAGGATCCAAGGGTCCAGACCTCTCTTTTTTAGATCTAACGGTCCAAACCTCTCTTTGTTTAAATTTAAGGTTCCAGACCTCCTTTCATTTAGATGTAAGGGTCCAGACCTCTCTTCATTTAGATCTAACGGTCCAGACCTCTCTTTGTTCAAATCTAAGGTTCTAGACCTCCTTTCGGTTGGATCTAAAGATCCAGACCTTCTTTCGTTAGGATCCAAGGGTCCAGACCTCTCTTTGTTTAGATCTAACGGTCCAAACCTCTCTTCATTTAGATCTAAGGGATCAGACCACCTTTCGTTTGGATCTAAGGATCCAGACCTTCTTTCGTTAGGATCCAAGGGTCCAGACCTCTCTTTGTTTAGATCTAACGGTCCAGACCTCTCTTCATTTAAATCTAAGGTTCCAGACCTCCTTTCATTTAGATCTGAGGGTCCACTCCAGACCTCTCTTTGTTTAGATCTAACGGTCTAGACCTCTCTTCGTTCAAATATAAGGTTCCAGACCTCCTTTCGGTTGGATCTAAGGATCCACACCTTCTTTCGTTAGGATCCGAGGGTCTAGACCTCTCTTTGTTTAGACCTAACGGTCCAGACCTCTCTTCGGTTAAATCTAAGGTTCCAGACCTCCTTTCATTTGGATCTGAGGGTCCAGATCACCTTTCGTTTGGATCTAAGGGTCCATACCTCTCTTCGTTTAGATCTAACGGTCCAGATCTCTCTTCGTTTAGATCTAGGGGTCCAGACCTCCCTCTCGTTAGATCTCCCTCATGGTCTTTTTTTGCAAAGACCACCATCTTGGCCTTTTCGCAAAGACTACCCTCTTGGTCCATGACCTTTCTTAGTCTTAGCACTCACACGACCTCCCCTGGTCGTGGCGCTTTCGCGACCTCTCCTGGTTACAGTGATTCCAGGACCTCCCCTGGCTACAAAGAGTCCAGGACCACCCCTAGCTACAGTGATACCAAGACCTCCCCTGGTTACAGTGATTCTAGGACCTCCTCTAGTTACAGTGATTCCAAGACCTCCCCTGGGTACAGTAATTCCAGGATCTCCCCTGGTCACAGTACCTCCAGGACCACCCCAAGTCATAGTACTTCCACGACCTCCCTGTCGTATTTTTCTAAAAACACAGTAGCTCCTACGACCGCCACAGATCTGACGACCACTGAGTTTTTGACTGTGTTGGTCTCATATTTCTAATCTACGCTTTTGCATTATTTGGAGTTCTTCGTATATTTGGAAACGATTTGAGTTGGAATATATGCTTATTTGACTTTTCGGTTGTTTTGCGATTATAGAAGCCGAGGCGACCGAAGAATAGTTCGTTAATCAGGATCTCGATCAGCAGCACTCTGAACAAGGCGAGTCAACCCTTTGACCATGTTGTACCTACTTTTGCAAATTATGTTGCTTTAAATTATGAAACTGTATTGCTATGTTTTATCAAACTAAATTGGTCTAGTTCATAGTTAATGCCTTAACAAATACCTATGTATAAACTTCCAATCCTTGAACTTGGACACTATCCTTTGTTACCCTAGACTTAATGGATTACATACTAGTTACTAAGTCTATATTTAAGTGTCATGCTTAGCCTTGATTAGATACAATGTCATGCGGGCATTAAATTGCTCGACCACAATCACTAAAAGCTTTGGAAAATGATTTGGGCAGTGAGGCTGGGAGCCTGGCTGGTATGTTGAAGTAAATGATTAATTTTCAAAACAATAATACCTGAAAAACTGATTTCGACTAGAGAGGTTGGAAAGAGTGGCTGGTGCCGAAGGCACGAGAAGCTATTGGTATGTGGATGTACCGCCCTGGTCAATTAAAGACCGAATCTTGGAATGACCTTTCATGCAAAAATAGTGCAACCACAAGTCTATAATGGGTACGACCTGGCCAACTAATTTGCTCGCCTCGGCGTGGCTTCACCATCGGAGGAATGTGGCGTGGGTAAAGGGAAAAGAAGCCACAGTGAAACCACATGGCACAAGAGGGGGCCTCCTGGAAGTGCTTGGCATCGGGCGGTGGAAACCTTAGCGGGTGGGGCTGCGTCGAGGAATGAGCATTGTAAAGACCTTGTGGTAATCTCCCCTTGATTCGCATGTCCAGGGAAACGTGTGTATATATCAAGGCGATTACCTCTTGTGGGTAAAGTGTGTGAACTCTGCAGAGTAAGAAAACTATCATGATAGCCGTTCTCACGGTCAAGAGCGGTGCTGAGAATTTGCTTGATATAATTTTTATTTTTACAAAACCCTTTGTGATGAAAAGGGAAGGCTAGGGTGGGACCCTAGGGATTTGAGAAAGGCCTGGTCGGGGACCAGTGGTAAATACGGGATAGCCCGAGCATTGGGTGGATGGAGCTACTCAATGGTATGGGAGGTGGAACCTCCACTAATACTTTACAAATGAAAATTCATTTATGAAAACAAATTTGTTAAAATACTAAGTCTCAGGATTTTCTACTACTCATCTATTCCAAACTTGGCTTTATGCAAATAAAAGAACTCTAAATCTTCCCTTGATTAGCCTTGCATCTATAAGAACTGCATTGTGGGTTGGCTCGCGAGTACGGTTGTGTACTCAGGCTCTACCAATATAATCTTTTCAGGCCCAAATGATCAAGACCCCTACCAGTACTTCATGGAGGATGAACCAGATGGTGGGGATGATAATGAAGCTTAGGCCGGGACCCCCAGTCGCTTGCCTGTGGGCAGAGTGAATGGATCCACCATGACTTGTTTTACTTCCGCCCTTGCCTTCTACTATGTACTCTTGTTTTTTGTAAAACTCTTGCCTAAGCGGTATTTTTGTAAACAGTTGGCCGCATGGCCGGATATTTATGTAATATATTATGGGCTTACACTGTTCATTTTGAGTATCATTTACATAGAGTGAAGTTCACGATCAGTGTGTTTATAGGCTCTAAATGGATGTCCCACGACCACCCCTTAGATGGTCTAGAGCCGCTACTAAGTAACTTAGGACCTCCCTTAGTTGGTCGAGGGCCTTTATGAGATGACCCTCGATCACCCTTAACCAATCTAGGACCACTACCAAATGTCTCACAACCACCCTCGTAGGGTTTATAACTAGCTCTAGTGGGTCTAGGACCTCCTTAGGATCTCCTTAAGAACTCCCTTGACCTTCCGGACCTCCACTAGATGCCTCACGACCACCCCTAAATGGTCTAAGACCACAACCAGATGCCTCACAACCACCCCTAGATGATCTAAGACCACAACCAAATGTCTCACGACCACCCCTAGATAGTCTAGGACCACTACTAGGAGACCCACGACCACCCCTATATGGTCTAAAGATTACTTCCAGATGTCCCAAGACCTCCTGTATCTCTTTTGTCGTATCCTCACGACCTCCTCAGACTTCCTAACGCCCCTACAAAGATTCCCTCGAGACTACCACAAAGACACTTCAGGACCTCTCCAAGACGACTCTATAGTACCCCTCAGGACCTCCCCGCATGACCTCCTTTGGCTATTCAGGTCCACTCCAAGAACAGTACTCGAAGGGAACAGTGACCAGCTAAAGGATCACTTCAGGACCTCCTCAAGGTCACTCCAGGACCTCCTCGGGATCACTATAGAACCATCCCAGGACCTCTTCAAGACCTCCCCAGATGTCCTTCATGTTCAAATGAGGTCGCGGTTATGAACCTAAACGTGTGTTCGCTGTGAGTTTCCGTAGTTATGCGAGTGAACTTAAATGTATCTATGCTTGTCAGCTACTGATCCAGGGAATGACACCTTATGCATAGTGGACCCCAAGCTCCAAATTTGGGGTCTGACATCAAGTCCCTCCATGAAGCGCCAAATCTTCGCTTCCTCATTTGCGACATCCTCCGGTGCATACCTTGCTAGTTGGGTGAATCTGTTGAGATACTCTAACACGCTGAGGTTGCCCTGTTGCAACTTGTGGAATTCCCTCTTTTTCATCTCCATTATTCCCATAGGAATGTGTGTCGTCCGGAAAGCAGCAGAAAACTCCTGCCAAGTAATGGTCTGGACGTTCTGGTGAGCTGCGCAATAGTTTTCCCACCACGCTCCTGCAGTGCCATTGAGTTGGTGGGCCGCATAAAGTACTTTTTTCTGGTCATTGCACTGAACCAAGATCAGCTTCTTCTCAACACTCTTAAGCTAGTCATCAGCTTCCAGGGGATCAACTGAGCCGACAAAGGTTGGTGGCATGGTCCTCATGAATTCTCCTAGTCTAAACTGAGGTGGAAGAGCTGGAGCTGGAGTTGGCTGATTGACTCGATTCTGAGCAAGAACCTAAAGTAGTTGTAGTTGCATGGCCACCATTTTCTCTAGATTTGATTGGGGCTGACCCAAGGGTGGTGGCGATAGGGGTTCCTCTTGACTTGCGGAGTTGCAGGTCTGAACCATCTACATGAATCTTCCCCGGTTTAATAGACGAGATGAAGAAAGCATAGTATGTGAGAGGGAAAAGCACAATAGAAGAGATAGAACAAGGGATAAAGACAGAGCAATCTAATTGGGGGAAAGTCGGTTCAGCCCAGAGAACAAATAGCCGAAAAGCTATTAAGAGGCAACAAAACTCAAGCCAAAGGTCCTATTACTCTAACTAAATGATACTAAAACTAAGAAGGCAACTTGATAAAGCACTTCTAATCTAACTTATATGGATGGTCGACTTGAAGCAAGGATTGATCCTATAGAGATTACTCGGGTGAGAAAGGTCAGGTTGAATTCAGAAACAGAGTTTCAGAAGGGATAAGATGTAAGAACTTAGGGGTGATATAGGAAAAGATTAGAATAATATGAGAGAAGAATAGAGTAAGATGAGAGAAGAATTACTACTCATGTTATCAGTTGGTTTGATTTATAAAATAAATTTTGAAGTTCTTCACTACACGGCCCTGCTAACTATGGTTACATCCTACAGTTGATATAGCTCTGATACTACCTCTGTTGGGACCCCGAGTAAGCAACCCTGGGACCCTATGTGTATACTGAACTTGTCTCATGATCAGTAGCTAGCTCACACAGTTTCAACATAAATGAAATCATACCCATACAACAAAATCAACATTGAAGCAGGCAAATTAATAGTACTTAACAGCAAAAGGACCTTACGGTCAAGGTTTTTACAGAGTTTGCCACGCAGGGCTAAGGACAACGGAGTACAACTCGCAGCAGAGAACAAAACAACTCATGGAGGGCATCCGACGTGCCCACAGGCAATCAAGTGGAGGACGTGGCCTAGTCCGCAAGGTCTTCGAAGTAATCATCCTCATAGAACTCGGTGCTCCCTGGTTCTTCTTCGACGACTGATCAACAAAGGGCGTATAGCCGTGAGTACATAAAGTACTCAGCAAGTCGTAGCGAATAGTATGCGCGTAGTATTCATGCAAGGCTTGACAAGGATAGCTCTATGTTTAATTTGCGAAAAGCAGTACTGATAGTAAATACAGTAAGTAGATTGTAAAGCACAATTTGAAAGATTAATACATAAGTAATCAAGCTTCTTTGAAACAGCTCGTGAACACCTTATTCACTTCCCAACCAATGACCATGACCCGATTGCTTCCCACGACTAGATCAACTACTTGAAACCAACCACGACAACATTATGAGAAAATCTACCCCTCGTGTGAAATCATCGGGCATTGTCCATAACCAGGGACACGGCTATTCGAATAGTTTTACACTCTGCAGAGGTTGTACAGCTTGATCCACAAGAGATAATCATCTTATACTGTCTGCCCACATACTTCCAAGGTGTGCAGCTAAGAGATTATCACAAGGCCTTTACAAAGCTCCGTTTTGACTTGGTTCTGCCCGCTAAGGTTTTGCCATTGTTGGAATTAATACCGGCTAGGCCCAATTTTAATTCTAATTAATTCCTGAAAAATCTCAAAGGCCCATGTGCACGTGCTAAAACTGTTTAATCTCATATGGAGAGATGAATGGGAGTTACGCCATTTTATAAGATGGAACGTGGTAGCCCCCCTTGTGGAATTGGAGAGAGCCAATACATCGCGTGCTTTCGCTTCGCTTCGTCGAGCCGAAGCGGTCTTGATCTTGGTGTGTGTACTTGGCAGGTCGCAGCGTGTCGGGCTTGGCGTGTTTTTCTTTATCTATTCGAAAATCGAAACGCATCGACTCGTAGTAAATGGCATTAACGAACGGCTGGTAGTAACGGTTTAGTTACTAGTGAGTAATGGATGTGGTTAACACTGGTTGATGGCGAATCAATGGCGCTGATTCCTTGGCGAATTAAAAAGCATCTGGCCTCTTTGTTTTTGGCTATCAAAGAACAGAGAACTGGTTCTTCTCTAATCCAATCCTCTCTGCGAAAGACTAAGACAGAACTCTATAGTTTTGTAGCTATCTCTGGTGTTCTCCATCTCGATGAGGCCCGTGTACGGCCACACCGGGAGAGCAGGCCTCTGGAACCCTCGTCCTTGAAGGCTTGCACGAGCGAGGACGAATAAGGTTTTTTGGGAGCGTTAAGCGCGGCTTTCGTTTTTCTTCATCTCGATTCTCTACTACGCCTACATCAATCGCGACGACTACTACCACGACGTCCACTACGCCATGACGAACGCATTTATCTCATCAAGACTCCTCCGCTTCCTCGCTTCTTCCACTGGATTTGGGTATGGCTATCTCGCACTTGTTGTTTGGTTAGCTTTATTATCTGTTGTTGCCTTGAACACTGAGATAGGTATGCTAGTTTCTGTTCTTCTAGAAATTCGTATGGCTATAGTGTTCTTGATTACCTGCTTTGTGCAAATGGCTAGAGTAATTTTCATGATTTATGTAGCATATTTCTGGATTAAAGTAATTCAAAAAATGCTTATATTTTCAACAGCCATTCTGGACCTCCTCTTGCGCCATGTGAATCCCTCTGTAAACTCGGAGATCACACCACCACGACAGAACCAACCCAAAATATTGTTAATTAGTTGGCCAGGTCCACCCCATCCTGGACATGTGGTTGCACGGTATGGCCCAGATTAATGGCGCACAAAGTTAAGTCCTTAGAGACTACTCAGGTAAAATATCCTCGTTCCAATGTGCTTCCCGCACCCTCTTTACTGCACGTTCATTTGCTTGAGTACGAAAACATTTTTGGTTCAACCCGACCAAATAGCAACCCTTGCCATGGCAGAACAAATTTTATCAGCAGTGGCTCCACCACAATTCCATATCATTAAGTCAAATTTATCATCATTGAATTATGAGAACGAGAGACCATCGCATAACTAAAGCAAGACTAAGCATAATATGCACCCACGTTGGTATTATAACAATGTCCAACTAAGATTACCCATCCTATGGTGTCCAAGGGTACATGTCAACATGTTGTTCACAATTATTCAAGGAGTCATACTGCCAAGTAGGTGTTTAACTATTCACAAAACCATTTTTATACAACTAGCCGTGCATATTGATACAAAACAATATAATTTTATAAATTGGGTGCGACATGATCAAAAGTCTACTACTTGCCTTCGTTGAAGAGTTGGAGATGCTTCGGTCAAGGTCGTCGTGTCCGAGAATTCTTCAGAGAAACTGGAATCTACACGTGCGAGAAGAGCCAAATAAATAGAACAAGTCGAAATAAAATCCAAAAAGATTACCAAACTAGAACTGAAGGGAAGGTACTGAATTTAGATGAAGTTAGAAATTTGAATCACTCAAATCGGAGTTCAAGCAAAGGAGGACGGGCTCTCGGAAGATTTGAAATCATAAGGTCGGGAGGAGGTTTAATGATCTGGTCGAAAGGGGTTCGACTGGTCAGAAAGAGGTTCAACGACCTGGTCGAAAGGGGGTTCGACTGGTTGGAAAAAGGTTCAACGACCTAGTCGAAAGGGTACGAGGGGGAACAGGGCACAGGGAACTCACCAGGACCGAGAGAGAGACTGGAGGAGGGGGCTGGATTAGGTCAGTGAACGGCGAATGGTGGTCGAGAACAACGCAGACGCTCCGGCAAACTCTTTGGCGACAAGGAGGTGGAAGACAGCGCAGGCGCTCCAATGAACTCTTCGGTGGCAAAACTTGCAGCACGGCGAAACGGGGTGAGAGAGAGGGAGAGAAAGGAAGAGTTGGGTGGAAATAAGAGGAGGGTGAGGGCTCCCTAGTGCTCTATTTATAGAGGAAGGAGGAGGACCGGGCGACAAGATGGAGTGGCGGAATTTGCGGTAGCGTGGCGGAGACAATGGTATTTAATGCGCATGTCGCTGAGGAAAAAAAGAGAGGACAAACGCGCAGGGGCGGGGACAATGACATTTAATGCACAGGTGGCATTTAATACGCACGTCGCCGAGGAAAAAGAGAAAAGGAAAGATGCACCGAGGCGAGGGTGGTCGAAAACGAGAGGGTGGTCGCAACCGAGAGGCGGTCGAAACCAAGAGGCTGGTCGAAACCAACAGCTGGTCGAAACCAGGTGCTGATCGAAACCAAGAGGCTGGTCGTGACCGAAAGAATGGAGCGGCGGGATTTGCGGGGAAAAGTGCGGCCGACGAAAAATCGAAACGAACAGAGAAAGGGAATCTTAAACGCCAAAGAACTCCAACAAACTCAAAATAAACCCAAATGAATTAGTTGAAGTCTAATTAATTCATATTAAATCGCTTTCGATTTCCAAAATCTCCAAGTTAAGCTTTAACAATTTAGCAAAACCAGATGGTTATTTTTATTTTAAAATTTTCAAAAAAAAAAACGTCCTGAAAATCAGGATGTTACAGTTGCCCAAACGACTCGAGGCCCATCTCCGCCCCTGATTGCATATATCACGATATCAATTGACATACTCTTATGTTCAGTCAAATTTTACCATCAAGGAGAGTTTCAAAAAAAAAACATCGAGACTTTGCGATGTTTTACTTTCAATCTTGTGTTATAAATGCTGAGAACACGGCACTCGAGGTCATGTAAGAGGAGACATTGAGTTTTTTAGACAGGTTCAGCCCTTCTCTAAAGAGGATAATAACCCAACTCTTGTATTCTTATATTGAATGTGTTTACAGAATGAAACAAGCCACCGAAACTAAGGCTAATAGCTTATGAGTGTATCGAATCTATGTATCTTCTAAATTGATCACTTTATATCCACCAGCGTCACCCCTTATATAGCTTTTGAAAGGGTGTAAGTTGTTGTACGTCAGGAGACATCTTGACGGTTGGCCGATTGCGCACGTTGGCTGCGGTTTATTGTCATAGAGACACTCTCCTGCACGTTTGCCATGCGGTTACGCCAGAGATAAAGAGAAATGCGTGCGGTTATGTCAAAGATGAACAACACATATATTAACTACTAAGCATGAATGAGCGCAGTGTACAGAGTCTTTAGTCGTAAGGTACATATGTTTGTGGATTTTATTAACCATGGGGTGGTCATGGTTGACCTGATCATAGCAGATCTCATGACCATAGGGTGGTCGTGACGCGAAGTGGTCGTAGCCTTCCCTGATCGTAACAGGTATTTCCAACCAGGGGTATATTCAAGGGATATTGATAATACCATTATCTATAACGGATTTGCTATTTCTAAGTCGTCTGGAAAAAAAAGTTTAAGTCTAAGTCCGTTTTTGTGATCATTGGTTTTGTGTAGAGATTGATATGTCATATGATTGGATATTGATCTAATGGATAAAAAATGTGCTTTATACTTAAGAAAAATTCAGTCACCTTATAAATAGACAACTCTTAATAATACCATTATCTATAATAAGTATTATAGATAATTAGTTTCATTATTTGATGGTTATTATATCATCGTCAACACTGATGAAGTGCTGATACTGGTAAAAAAAGAGTGTACACTGATGACTGGAAGTTTGATTGGTACCGCTAAAGTGAAGCAGTGACGACCCGATAGATTGATTGTGATTGGTGAAGCCCGGGAGAGGACAGGGAAGAGCAAATTAAAAGAGGTTCAGCTGTAGCATTGTAGCATCGAGCACGAAGCTGCCATTGCAAGTTGCAACAAGCACCTCACTGGCTCACCTGCTTGCTGTAACGTTGCCAAGGATGCAAAAGTCCTATCTAATATACAAACAAACTCAAAAGGTTAATGTTGAAAAATTCTGAGGTCTTCTATAAGTTCAGAGTTATATCAGTCATCGATAAAACTGAACTGAATCTAGGCAAACATGTTGCAACACGTCTCCAAAATTCAAAACTCAGAAATTAGCGCGATGCGGATGGTTCACTGAAGCAAGTGTTGTGTGAACGGGCCACTGAAGCAAAAACTGTGTGTATTTCGATCCTTCTTGGACATACTTTGTGCGCATCTAGATGAGTTTTACTCAGTTCTTTTCTCACCAATCGAACACAATGATAAAGCACGACCTTTGTTACTAATCAGTTGTTTGATCACTTAATCTCCTCTGCTATTTCCAAAAAAAAAAAAAGGAAATAAATTTGATCACTGAATGCTAGTAGGACATGATCAGTGGGAACACATGCATGTACTCTGTACTCTGTCAGTAACAAAATGAGCCAGTAAGAGCATGTACAATAGTACAGACAGTTACTGTCCATAGCAACTTTATATGTCATCTATAGACAGCACTAAAGACAGCTCATACAATGAATTATGGTGATACAGTTGGCTACAGGATTATAGACAATACACAATCTTTTAATGCTTTTCTTGATTTTGGTGCTACAGTCGGCTACAGAATTGTAGACATCACATTTCTCTCTCTTCATTCTCTTTTATCCACGTCAGTTTAAATTCTATGTGACAAAAGCTATAGATAACCGATGTAAATCTACTGTACATGGCCTAACAAAATGTGCCTTTGTCAGTTTTGAGAAAAAGTGAAGCATTCATTTTAATTGGGCTGTCCTTTCTGGCGATTAAACCACTGGAATCTAGCAGCAGATAAAGGCCATTCTGACATGCACAAAAAGGACCGATCTTAACATTTATGTTCCTGACTCGACTGGAAATATTGCAAAATAATAAATGAAAAACATTGTTGTTCCCCAAATCATCATCGACTGATGTTGCAAAAGAAATCTGTCACATGCAAACCAATAGTACAATGGTGGTTCAGTTCTCTAGAATGACTGCAAAGAACTCTCCGCTATGAAATGGAAGAGAGCAACGAAAATTTTCTTCAAAGACTAGGTAGCAAACACCGAATCAGAAACACGACCAGCTATTAACTACCTTAAAACGAACTGCGAGCCGTTTTGAATTTCCTGACATGTTCTGCATCTCTGCGACTCTGCAGGATCAAAAAATTAACTGTGCTTCATTCAAAAAAGTTAACTGGGCGGACAATCTGCTGTCACGGTAAGCACAAGACAGTAGTACTCCTCAGTAGCTCAGGCCATGCTTCCACAAATGGCATGAAATAACTAAGAATGTGAGTACAAACTTGAACCTAAGGTAGTAATCAAATGTACGACACTATTACAGAAATCTTTTCCTTCATCAACATATCTTGTCAATTATTCAGACAGCATAACACTGTACTTTGTATATATAAATATGCTCGCACATGAGTCATCATAGTACGTCTTTGCTCCATATCATCCAAGGGCGGAAACAAAATGAGCAACGTTTGTACGTAAGAGAATACTGCTATCTTGCTTCAGAAAAGTGAGAAGAACCTCGTCACCAACACTACATCCGGCAAACTTCTTTTTTACTGAACAAACCCACGAATCTGAAACATACAGGGAAACAGGACAATCACAGGAGTAAACTAACAGGGGAAGACTGAAGAGAAGCAAAATACAGAGACCCAAAACACTGAGGCCACATGCATGCAGGAGCATTTCAGTCGTCCATGGATGCATCCTGCCGCCCTGATCACGTGCGCTGCGCTCATCGGAGGACACGGCTGCACAGCCGCGACACATCGGACGGCCGGACGGGCTTCAGCAAGAAATCCTCCGCTCCTTCCTCCAAGCACCTGACGAACCAAAAACGTGTCAAGAAGAAAATAAGCAAACTGGTAAACAAGGGAATGGCTTCGGTGCTTAGGCATGGGTCCCCATACCACATATACCAACCTGTTGATCCTTGTAGGCACGTTCTCCGAGGACATGATCACCACGGGAATCTCCCTCAGCCTGGACGACTCCTGCATACACGCACGCCGTTTCCATCGCCATATCGAAAAAGTTAACGATCTAGACGATGCATGGTATATTACGAAAGTTGACAGGGAAGACAATGGTGTCGTATCATATAC
This sequence comes from Phyllostachys edulis, assembly GCA_036346405.1. Classification (NCBI taxonomy): domain Eukaryota; kingdom Viridiplantae; phylum Streptophyta; class Magnoliopsida; order Poales; family Poaceae; genus Phyllostachys; species Phyllostachys edulis. The sequence continues at coordinate 52,350,554 of CM070552.1, read as the reverse complement.
CTTGACCTTCTTGAGGAGCTCATACCCAGTCATCTCCGGCATCCAGTAGTCAGTGATTATCATGCTCACATTGGGCTCCTGCAACCCAAGAAAACGCAATGACTTCACATACAAAACACGAAAATACCCAAACGTAAGACAAAGTAAGAGGTTTAGTCAGTAAGATGACTTACCGAGCCCAGCAGCTCCAAGGCCCTCTTCCCGCTGTCCACAGCAGTCACTGCACACATGCACGCGCATTCTCTTGTTACAAAAACACGCACCGAAAGAAGAACAAGGAGAGAAGCAGGATCTCATGCATCTTGCGCATGCGCTGGCAAGCGATCACCCACCGCGAAACTGAGAGCTCCGGAGGATGCTGGAGATGACGGCGCGGTCCACCGAGCTGTCGTCCACCGCGAGAACGTGCGGCGCGCTTCCCTCGACGACGCCACGGCCCCTGCAGCTCGCCATCTCTCCTCACCCACAGTTCACTCTTAACTAGTACTACCACTCTCGTCTCGTAGAGAGATCGAAAGGCAAAGCTTTTGGAATGTGGTGCGAGTGTGACTGTGATACGAGCAACACGAGTCACAATCCCCCGACGGGGGTGTGCTTATTTATATACAGGTGGTGTGAGGTCATGTACGAGATGGGGTGGGGAGAGAAGACGAGGAGATCGCGAAGCAGCGGCGCGGTGCGCGGTGCGCCCACCGAGAGATATCGCGGCCACAGGGAGAGAGAGTAAATGTGAATCCAAGATATAGATACGGTCCGCGGCGGATCGGATACGGCCGAATCCTCGCGTTCCCATGGCGTGGCGCGTGGACGCGGGCGGTGCAATGGATCCGCCCGGCCGGCCGCGCGCGCGGGCAAATCCAGCTGAAACCTGGCACGAGGCTTGCATGCGACACAGCGAGCAACGAACCGTATCTTTTGTTGCTGCGAACACAGCGTGCAGGTATTAACTCCCTTCCTGCCTGTCACGGCTCGGCACCGGCACCGGCGCCACCGTAACTTTAATCTTAGATGAATTCCATCGCAGCTTCATCTCTCTCTTTCAGTCTGTATCTACACTGTACACTTGTACAGCACAGGTAGTAGGTTCGTTCATTTATTGGATGCACCATGCGTGCGTACGTATACCGTATGGATCGAGTACTCTACCGAGGAGTCGTCCGTTTTGCGGTACATGTCTGATGTATGTACACGTACTAATGTCTAGTGGCACGCTACGTACGCATATATCTGAGTAATCACGCTACTGTACGTCAGTAATTGCGGTATCTGATCATACGGTGTATCTCGAGATACGCCGTATCTTATTGCTGACTAGCGAGAGGCTGACATCTCCCTGCCATAGTCATGGAGCATAATGCGAGCGTAAAAGTGCCGATTCCCACCACTATTTACTTCCAAACTGAGATGATAGAGTGCATCTCCAGTACTTGGATGCTCATAAGTGGGAATGCATGCAGCATCAACGTACTAGATCTTCAGTAAACATGGCCAGAAAGGGTGTACTAAGTACGCCATTATACTCAATTTACTTGGATCAAAAGGAAAAAAGGACATGCGCGTACGACTCCATACATATCTCCAAAGCTGTTCACTTCTGCTAACTAAATCGCAACCTATCAGCTAACTCGGTTTGACCGGTATTTAGCATTCGGCTTGGTTTCAGAAACGTGGTTTCTTTATGATTCAGTTTTTCGAAGAAAAAAAACCCTACTAAAACCGAAACTTCTGTTGCTACAGTGCTACTGGTGCTCCGCCAACCCAGCCCTCCCTTGTAGGCTGTAGCGCCCCACCAGCCCAGTAGGCAGTATTACTCCCACGCAAATTAACTAAGTACCTTCAATCACTCAGAAGGGTGTCTTCTCCAAACTTACGTGACATGTTTAGATAGCTAAATAAGTTATATTGTTCTTTATTTAGCTTGCTTTATTAATAAGATGGGCACATGTTTAGCTATCTTAAATTGATAACATGTTGTTTCATTGTCGTTCATGTACTACTACTATTTGATGGCCAGTATAAGTATTGTCCGACTTTTGTCAAGTATAAAAATTTGTAACTGCAAGTTGTGGACTCGTTGTATTGTTTGTTCCTAATTCGAATCAACTTTGGTAAATATGATATTTATTGATACCGTACCAAAATAAATTGGTATTTACCGATACCGAACTATATATTTTTAAATATTGTGTTTACCAAACTAACAATATCAGATTTAATTTAATGTACCGCATTTACTGAACCGTGTTTACCAAAAATACCGAATGAACAACCCTATACATGGCCACAAATAATGGTTAATGTTGTTGTATAATTGAGGTCGTGTTGTCGATGAACGAAGCTTTCAACTCACAAATAATAAACAATAGATAAGAACATAAAGATATATCACAACCTTATATCTTTATTGATTTGTTTGACTGTATGCTTGTGTGTACAATGAATAAGCGATATGGGACTAAACTAACTAATAGAAATTGTGGACCGATAGCCCCCTAACAGACATTTGTTTAGGTAAAGTGTCCACACATAATCGGGTCTCGGAAACGAGCCGATATACAACCCCCCCCACCCCAATGAAAACTTTGCCAATGTCATGTTCATGCCTCATTGAAAACTTCTTCTGAAAACCCAGTGGGAAAAAATGGTAAGAATAAAAGAGTACATAACTCGTGTTCTTGCTATTACACATGCTATCTCATTAAAAATCTTCGAATGAGAAAACTCATTGGAACAAAATTCAAACATGGGAAAAAGAGTACAACATCTATTCATCCAATGATGAACATATATGAAGATTATATATCTCCCCCTGAAGACAACGACTCTTTTTGTCTTCTCATACCAATACTACCGGCAAGTTTATCAAAACTTGGTCCTGGTAAGGCCTTAGTAAACAAATCCACAAGATTCTCACTTGATTGGATTTTCTGTATTTCTGTATTCTCATTTTCCCGATGCTCATATGAGTATAAATGTTTAGGCAGTATATGTTTTATCATACGCGTCTTGACATAGCTATTCTTCATTTGTACAATGCAAGATGCATTATCCTCACGGAGGACTGTAGGAGTTTTATCCACCTCTACACCACAAGACTTGGATGTGGTGAATTAATTAACCTTCTAAACCATATGCACTCTTGGGTTGTCCCATATAGTGCAATGATCTTAGCACGATTAGTTGACGTAGAAACAATCTATTGTTTTACAAATCTCCAAGAGATAATTTTAGAACTACTTAGCTAGAAAGACGTATCCAGTCTATGACTTGGAGTTGTGGGGATCAGAAAGATACTGAATAACCGTTCAACCTTATATCTTGACCCTTGGGATAAAAGAGTCCAAGATTAGTTGTAGCTCTAAGGTACCTGAGGATTCCCTTAATTTCGTTCCAGTGCCTCTTTGTATGCTCAGAACTATATATTGCCAAACAATTTACTGCAAATGCAATATCAGGCCTGCTATAATGGGCAAGTTATAACAATGCTCCAATAGCACTTAAATAAGGGGTTTCGAGCCCTAATGTATCATCATTCTCTCACCTAGGTCCATATAGATCTTTCTCCACTTCTAGCTAACTAACGATCATGGGTTACCCAATGGATGAGATTTATTAAGATAAAATCTCTCCAACATTTTCCTGGTGTAGGTGGTCTGATGCTGAAATATGCCTCTAGGCAAATTTTCAATCAGCAACAGAGACAGTATTTGGTTTCACCCAAATCTTTCCTCTCAAGTTCCACCTTTATGTATGAGTTTGCTTCAAGAATGTCTTCCGTGTTTCCGATTGTGTTCAAGTCATCAACATACATAGAGACGATGAAAAATCCATTCTTGGATTTGTTTATTAACATGCACGGACAGACTTCGTTCTTTATGTACCCCTTTTGTATAATAAAAAAAAACTCAGTCGGTTGTACCACAGACGACCTGACTATTTCAACCATTTGGAATCTACATTAAGATTTCATAATCTAGTGACCCATACAAATATGCAATCACGACATCACAACATCCATGAGTTTCATTTTCAAATTCATTCATGTTGCCATAGTTATAAGGTATCGGAACGTTGTGCCATCCATTACAAGAGAGTAAGTCTCATCGAAATTGATGTTGGGTCTCTGCATGAACTCTTGTGATACGAATCTCGCTTTATATTTCACCACTTCATTATATTTACTCCCTTTTGTTATGAACACTTATTTGTGTCCAACAGGAACAACATCATGAGGTGTCTTTACCATAGGTCCGAAGACTTTCCTCTTATTAAGCGAGTTTAGTTCATTCTCAATTGCTTCCGTCCATTTATCCCAATCTTTGGTTCTGGATTCAATTCAATATGGAAGACAATGTTTGAGATGAAGTAGCTGCTATTAGCACTTATTTGTCTATAAAAAGACTTCTCATGTTTCCACAAAGTTGGAAAACTCTTTGTCAAATTCAATTGGAATTTTATTTAAATTTATCAGCTTCTGCTATTTCCCAATATGGTAGAGTTTGGTTGTTCTGTTGCCCTAGTGTTCGCGAGTAGGGGTGCAATCGGGGCAGATACGGACGGACATCACTCATCCTGTATTCGATTCCATATTTTGTTTCAGAGTTGAAGTCAGACATGGAGAGTGTCGGATCTCAGATTCCCATTTCTCCATCCTGTATTTGTTCCGCGGGTCTTCGGTCGATCGGAAATTATTCACTTCTTTTGCACCCCTATATAGGACATTGGACAGTAGGAGTGCAATCAGATAGAACATGAACAGACTAATCTGTAGGGATATGGGTAGGCTATACTAGCTAGCAATTCAAAAATCTACCACGTAAACCAGGAAGCTATGTAAGTAAGAGAATATAGATCGTTACCACTAGACGCGCAGTGCAGCGGAAGAAGAGTTGGAGTAGCTTGATCCAACGTCGAGCGCGTCGATGTAGTGGTCGTAGTCGATCATCCAACGACCTTAATTAGTACCAGTCGTCTCCTCCAACAACCTATCACGTTCCTGGAGTAGGTCATGGATCATCCTCGATCAGTGCAGTAGTAACCGTAATAGTGCCTCTACGGTATCTACACGTCCAGGGGTGGAACATCGTATGCCGGTGTGCTAGCACCAATGTGCACGGTAGGGTTTTCAGAAAGATGGCGGCTAGGGTTTTGGTGGAGCGACTCTCTTACGTACCAACAGCCTCATGCATCCCCTTATAAAGAGTCCACAATGGATCATATCCGAACTCGTTTATTCCAACTCGTCAAGTGTGTGACCCTGTAGGTTCGTGCGTAATTGGTTGCAACTTGGAAACTTCTTTCCGACCACGAGTCGTTAGCGGTTCCTAAGAGGATATAATGATTCCCGAACACACATAAATATTATATCAGACGAACCTTATGCAATATGATCTGCGACTAGGTCCTTATCACTTACAACCAGCTCGTATCTCCATACGACTAGTTTATATTTAGTCAAGACCAGTTTATAACTCCTTACAACTAGTTCGCTGACCAATTAGTGATCATGTTCGACCAGTCTGTATCTCTATATGACTAGCTGTATCTGGTCAGAGTTGAATGACTTGCTTGCGCATTCTCCCCTTGCCTCATGATATTTGGTTGAACTCGAGGTGAGATATTTTATCATCCATGGAATGTTCAATACTTCTCGATCAAGTGAGGGATAACTTCATGAGGTTGACTCTTCGGCCACTAGTGGCACGGCCATGCACTTTCTTTTTTCGACCACATCGAGGGGCCTAGAGATAACTCTCCTATTATGTTAGGAGGGACAAATCTCATATCCGATTAGTCACATCCCTCCGCATATTTCATAGCATACCCGAAAGCTACCTTTTTAATTACCTAGTTACGGAATAGCGTTTGGCAACCCCTAAGTGTACTATTACACATGTAGAAAACCATGCTAATATCAAGTCTAAGGATTATATATCATCATTGCTTGAGATCAACTGATGACACATAAAATCATAACAATCTCAATAGTGTCTCAAGGTGGGTCAATCCAACACCATATTCTCTAACATGTGTTCACATTATTGATTCAATATCCTCATATCTATAATCGGTGAAACATGGTCATCAATTAATGCATGTGCTGGTCAATAAGTCACTAGTTTTCCGACCAGTCACATCCGACCAGGGATACATTTAGAATGACACCATGTAAGTTAAAGAGCTTCACCAACAAGTCACATACTTGTTAATATTTATAAATGACAATTCATCCAAGAAACATAATAGTATATATTCTATAAGTCATAAATATAGATGTGACACAATTATCTCTATGATTGTCTCTAGGACATATCACCAACATAATCGCTAAGATGTTGATGAGGGCATCCCTACGACACCGGCCTTCTTCTCCTCCACCTAATGCTCATGATATACGTCTCGAGTTGCCGACAGGACCAACAACAAGAGCATGTGCCAAGAAACTACAGACTCAGGTGAACTTACTCCTTAATGAAAATGTCATTGATTTTAATTAGAATTTTATACTACCTAAAAATAGTGTTTTACTTGTGCTCAGGTTTGAAGATTCTACGATGGACGGAGATCAAGGATATGCGGCCGTCGTCGAAGGAAGGCCATCAATTGAGGAGGTCAAGGCACTGGCCTATGGCCCATTCGGCCAAGGAGGAGAGGGCCAACGTCCACGCGGCCAAGCGAGGGATCAAGGCCCAAACGGTCAAGCACAAAGCCCATGTGGAGGAACTAGGAAGGAAGCCCACGTCCATGGCATGAACAGTAACCGTCCATGAACAGTGTGCGCGAACAGTAACTGACCTATGAACAGTACGCGTGAACAGTAACGAGCCCATGAACCGTGCACGTGAATAGTAACGGTGCATGAATAGTACCACATTGAACAGTAGTACCAAATAGTTCTTAGGCCAAGACTATATATTGAGGGGTAGACCCCCCATTGTAAGGCAGACCATATTTTTGAGATAAAGAATAGAACACAAGTTATTGCTTGTTCTTTCATACAAGAAATTCATGCGAGGATTTCTGAGAGAGATAGACGATCCGTTGTTCGTTCTACCTCACAAGGTCAAGTTTGCTTTTCCACTGGGAATTGAGGACTTGACGATCTCCGCTCGTGGTCTAGCGGCGATCATCCTGGTGCGTGTTGGCGAATATCCATAGAGCTGCAAGTCTGTGCACTAGCACGTGGTGTACAGCTGAGCGTTGTTCGTCGTTAAGCACTATTTATCCACGGTTCTACTCGAGAAGATCGGGCCACCCCGTATCATCGTGGTATCAGATTCCAGGCCACTCGGTAGAATCTCTTTTTACCTATAATTTAGTAGATTATTTTTTAGTCCTATACACCGAAAAAGCCACAAGAAAATATCGTCTTTCGCTATAGTTTAAATCAGTATTTTTAGTGCATTTTGTTAGGTCTTAATCCACTCGTTCATCGTGTTTAGTTGCTGGTCGTGTTCCGTTCGTGTCTCTTTTTGTTTCCCACTTCCACAAATTTTTGTGCACGTACTTGTTTTCTATTTTTTTTTGCAACTACATATCACGTATATCTAGTGGATTGCACGTTGTTTTTTTCTTCATGAACCCATCTATCTGTTCGCGAACCTTTTGTACGTATTGAGACTAGCTCGTTGTTGTGCTTGAGGGACTTCTCCTAGGATTTTTTTGGACACCAAGTTTTTTGTGTGTGCACTGTTCACATTGTAGTGCACTGTTCACGTCCCGAACAATGTTCATGTCGGTAGCGGCCGTAGTGCTACTGTGAGTTCCAAACAAAAAAAAATCAGCATTGTTAGTGGTTGGTCATGAGGAGAAAAAAAAATAAAGAAAAAAACTGAGAAAAAAATAGAGAACCCACAAAAAAAAGAGACGGCAAAAATTTCGGCCATAGTGTTGCTTTCTTCTGTTGGAGCATTGTTATATTTTTTGTCTCGCCATCGTCACAGCACCATAATTTTTGAGCAATCTTGTGCCCTTATATCCAATTTTTGAGCACTAGCTAGCGCTCTCCTGAACTGCTGGTAACACGAGCGCTCAGATCCCTCCGAAATTGTTCGTGTTATCGCTCATTCCTTTGATTGCAATAGTCCCTTTATCATTGTGCATGTATTGTTGTTTCTTCCTCACTTATATTTATCGATCAGCAATTAGGCATTGTGAGTCTCGTTTGGATTGCTATCTAGCTCGACAATCTTTAAATTCTGAATTTGTTAGGTTGTTTTCCTCACCTAGTTCCACCAAAAACATTCATGCCACGTATTGACTGTCATCCTTGATATTCGCTCGCACAATCTTGGTTGGTCATTCGTTGCTACGAGCGTAAGTTTTTGCTGCTCTTAATTTACTTCGGAACGGTATAACTTGCTTTATTTCAGAATAATAGTAGAGAAATTCCCACTTATTTTCCACATATATTATCACTTGGTATTTTTGCTACTGTAACAATGTCAGGAAGCGAGCAGGACAAGGATCTGGACGACAACCTTACTGATCCGATCACCAAGATGTCCTTCCATACACTTCGTGCCATGCTCCTAGAGGAGTTTCGGACTGAGGTCGACTTGGTGCGTGGCAACCTTGGGCGTGTCCAAAACAACTTGGATAGCCTGGGGATAGATTTCTAGAAGCTATCTGTGACCGTTGACGACAACCATAAGGTACTGCTCAACGCTATTGCCAAGCTCACCGCTTCGATGCAGCTGGGTACACGTGGTAATGCAGGGAGTGTACACCTCCCGTACGAGCTGCACGACGAGACGGACGTGGAGGCTGCCGCTAGACAACAGCGCGAGGATGAACCACACCACCGACAATTTGACGAACATGCGTGTGTACGCGAGGCGGCGCAACAACGTCGTGTTGCTGCTAAGGTCGCAGTGCAGGGGGACATGGGCGCGGTGCCTACCTGGGCGCCAACGATGGCGTCCACAATGGTGCCTATGGAGGCGCGCATGACGGCGTCTTTAGGGGTGCATACTATGGTGCCCATGGAGGAGGCCGTGGCAACCGCCACGCTGACGACAACGGTGACAAGGCTGTGTTCGACAACTATTTGCCGCGCCGTCAACATAATCAGTATGCACGCAATCGTCGGCGCGTTGAGGACGCCGATGATCTTGTTGCAAAGCCTAAGTTCACAATGCCGTCCTTTGAAGGTACTACAGAGGTCGAGATTTATCTTGTATGGGAGCTAAAAGTTGATAAGTTGTTCTGCATAAACCGCTATTCTGATCAGCGCAAGTTAGATCTTGTCGTTGCTGCTTTGGACGAATATGCTTCTACATGGTGGGAGTACTACTACATAAAAAGTCTTCACAAACGGTTCAAAAATGTCATCACAAACGGTTTCGTGAGCCGTCTGAGTTTATGGGTCAGTGATGACATGAGGTCATCACAGACGGTTTTTAAACCGTTTGTGATAGGCAACTATTACGGACGGTTTGTGGCTGAAACTGTTGATGACTTTTCTCTATAAAGCCTCCAAGCAGTGGCTACTTGTGCCGTTAAAACTGGCATCATATATATATATACACACACACACACACACACACACACACACACACACACACACACATATATACATACATCCAGATATACACATATATACATACATACAGATATACACATATATACATACATACAGATATATACATATACATACATATACATATACATATACATACATATACATATACATATACATATATATATATATATATATATATATATATATATATATATATATATATATATATATATATATATATTATTGTTCGTAGTCCTCAACCACTTTGGGGTCGCCCACGCAGATGAGAGGGATGAGATAAAGGCCACTGCAACTTCATTGAGCCCATGCAGTTTAAAAAGTATGGATGCAAGGAGATCGTCAGGACATCCAATTATCTGGATGTTATCGATAGGTAATTGGACGCCGCTATGTTCGTAAAGTGACGTTGACGCTGCAGTAATACTCGATCGAAGTGGCATCATCTATCGCCAACCAACAATTCTTGAGCATGTAATTGTCTTTAAACCCAACAAGAACAATGAAGTTGTTCAGTGGCCACTGCCTCATCCCTCTCATGTCAAGTGGATGACCCCTCAAAGTGGCCGAGGACTATATATATATATATATATATATATATATATATATATATATATATATATATATATATATATATATATATATATATATATATATATATATATGATGCCGGTTTTAATGGCACAAGCAGTCACTGCTTGGAGACTTTATAGAGAAGAGAAATTATGAATGGAATGGTAGGACGTACCTGGGGCGCAAGGTAGGAGAACTTGACCGACATAAACACAGTTACACAGACAAAGGTGAAATGAATGGTGAAAGACAGGTGAAGAGGTGTTGTAGTAATTTTTGACTCATTTGATCTTGTTTTCGAATACAATATGCAAGCCTAACCTTTACAAATCTGAAAAGTTAATTGCAGCCAAGCCCCATCCGAACCACAACCAATGTAAGCCAACCAAGCACAAAGCTAGAACCGGCATCAATAACCCTCAGTATCCATCAGAGAGCATTAACCAAACCCACCATCCCCATTTATTTTTGTCAATCTAAACCCACAGCACGAACTAAGCAAGATGTATAGAATGCACATACACCAATAGCCCTCGGTTTACATCACAGAGCGAGGGGACTATTAATATGAACTAATTATCAATTCAATTTCAGCATAAGACTATTAACATCATTGAGCAGTTCAACAACTAGCAAGGTGCCACTAGCCAACAAGCATCTGCATGATCATTGCATTCATTTATATTTATGATTTCTATACTTCTCTCTACATGTATGTATTACACATTTACACTTCTCTCAATGATGCACTTCTCTTCATGTATGTATGTATTACACATTTAGCATCTGGCTCGCCAATGGCCATCAAAGATCAACCAACAACCTGCACAACATCAAGAAGACAAGAAGGGACTTACGCGTTAGTGGGAGAGCTAGAGAGGATGGAGGCACGAGGAGGTTCGAGGTAGCGAACGAGCCGGTGGCGAGAGGGAGGAGGAGCCAGGCCAAGCAAGACAAATGAGGGGACTGGAGTTTGATCCGGCAAGCGCAGGAGGAGGAGGAGCTTGATCCGAGGTGCGGAGTCGGGCGGGGGAGGAGGAGCTCGGTTCACATGAATACCAACAAAGACAAACCAATAGGTGATAGATCTGTTTTACCTCGACATCGCCGCTGGAGAGGTAGCCGGCCGGGTTGCGTGACGCTTGGGGAGGAGGAAGAGGGAAGAGGTGCAATGTCATCAGAAGTTGTGGCATTAACGGTGACACCGCAAAAGACACTCTTATCGCATTTAGTGTCTTGTGCAGTGAACCGTGGTGTCACAACCGTTGACGATGGGAAGAATGCAAAGTGGCGTCGGCGACGGGGTCACTCGGGTGGGGAGGGAAATGAACGAGAGTAAGGGCCGGCGCTGGGGAGTGACGAGTTAGAGCGCAAACCCAGCGGGTTCCTACTAATAAAGAGACTTATCACAATCGGTTCTATTATGGAACCATCAGTGATACTTATCACAGACGGTTCCACAATGGAACCGTCCGTGATATGGTCTCATATCACGACACGTTTCATTATTAAAACCGCTCGTGAAGTATCACGACGATTGTTTGTTGAAACCGCTGCATGATATTTTAGTAATATCACGACGGTTCTTGTTGTAACCGCTGCGTGATAGTTCACGCATAGCTTTTCAATATGAACCGTCTGTGATATTACCTCTTCGCAGACGGTCTTTAACGCAGCCAGTAACACAGACGGTAGCAAAACCAAAACCGTCTGTGATTGCGTGTAATACAGACGGTTTTGGGCAACCGTCTATGATGAGACGTCCAGTATTAGCCTTTTTGTAGTAGTGGAGCCTTGTGTGCAACAGCGTATGGAGCGACACGAACCGCGTGTTGTTACATGGGACGAGCTGAAGCGACAGATGCGTGCATGCTTTGTACCTACACATTACAAGTGCTCGCTGCATAAGAAGCTGATTGGGTTGTGACAGATTGAAATCAGTTGACGAGTATTATAAAGAGATGGAGCAGATTATCATATATGCTGATGTGCATGAGAATGAGAAACAAGCGATGGCTCGCTTTCTTGCTAGGATGAATTATGCTATTTGGCGGATCGTTAATCATCATCAATACAACAACATGGTTGAGTTAATGCATCAAGCATGTGAGGCTGAGAAGTAGGTAATTGAAGATGCTAAATATGCTGCACGGCAACGTTATTCAGCGAGCACAGCACCACCGTACAACACGGGACAGCTAGGCAAGTCCGCCCCATCCGGGGGCAATTCTGTGATACGCAGTTCAGCACAAAAGAAGACAGATAGTATGCCGCCACCGGCACGCCGACCATCGGCGCCCGCTGCTAGCGCGGCATCCTCAATGGGTTCTACAGGCCGGTCACATGATGTGATATGCTATAAGTGCAAGGGAGTTGGTCATTTTAAAAAAGATTACCCAAATAATAAAGCTATGATACTTATTGATGATGGGTATATTTTAGTTAGTGATGAGGACGATACTACTCCATTTGCTGATTTTACAGAGGATCCCACAGAGGATGAGAGATTGGACTGTAGGCCAGGGTCGCCAAATGGAGAGCATATGCTAGTGTGCACACCTCGTATACTTAGCGTGTCACAAAGCCAGTCTACCGCACAATGGTGCAATTTTTTCACATAGGCGGCAGCCATGTAAAGTATGCAAAGTCATAATTGATAGAGGAAGTTGTTATAATCTGGCCAGCAAGGAGATGTGCACAAAATTAGGCTTAAAATACTTACCGCATCCTCATCCTTATCATGTGCAGTGGTTGAGCGATGTGGGCGAGGTGAAAGTCAGTCATATGGTGAAGGTGCACTTTAAGATTGGCAAGTATGAGGATACTATTATTTGCGATGTGGTGCCCATGTCAGTTTGTCATTTGCTATTGGGGCGTCCATGGCAATTTGATCGCCATGTTTATCATGATGGACATATAAACTACTACAAGTTTAAGTGGAGCGGCACAAATGTGATTTTGTATCCGCTTACACCGACAGAGATAGTTAATGCTGATAAGAAGAAAGTTGAGGTGAAAATTAAGAGTACACCAAATAGAGTGATTCCACCTTCGGTGAGTGAGAGCCACAAGCTTGTTTACAGAGGTGCCACGCAGGGCTAACAACAAAAGGAAACCCTGCAGCGGAAACAAAAACACGTGAAGGCCATTCGGCAAGCCCACAAGCTACCGAGTGGAGGACGTCTCCTATGCGCAAGATCTTCAAAAGAGCTCCCCTTCAAAGAGCACAAGACCTCCTTGATCTCTCTCCTCTGCTGATTAAAATAGAGGGCACAAGCCATGAGTACTTTGAATGTACTCAGCAAGCCGTGGGAAAAATGTATGCAAATAATTATTTATGCACGGCTTGACAACGAAGAGCTGTAGGGTTAGTTTGCAGAAAGCAATATTTGACAGTGAATATCATAAGTAGATTGCAAAGCTCAAATTAAAAGAGATATACATAAGTTCATTTTGTTTTTAAAGAAGGTCGTGAGCACCCACTCACTTCCAAGACCTCTCTAGAGCACCAACTCCAGAGTCTCCACAACCACTCGTGGAAGGCCTGGTCGCACCCACGACCAGGACCTCTTCCACAACCACCCTTGAGCTCCAAGACCTCTCCAGAGCACCCACCCTGGAGCACCCTGGACCACTCTAGGGTTCCCAAGACCTCCACGACCAACTATGGACATCACGAGCACTCGGAGCCACCCAGAATACTCACCGATATCCACAATCAACTGTGGAACACAATTTTTAGAAAAGTCTACCCCTCCTTCGAAATCTCCGGGCATGTCCATAACCGAGGACGTGGCTATTCAAATAGATTTACACTCTGCAGAGGTGTACAACTTTACCCACATGAGATAATCATCTTATACTGTCCGCTCACACACTTCCGAGGTGTGCGACTAAGAGATTATCACAAGGCCTTTACAAAGCTTTGATCTGGCTCGGAGCTGCCCGCTAAGGTTTCGCCATCCTAGGGTGCGTATAGCAGCCTGTGGCCCCCTCTTGCACCAGCGAATCAGCACACTCCACCACAACAGAACCGAACCATCTCATTGCTAATTATTTGGCCAGGTCCACCCCATCCTGGACATGTGGTTGCACGGTATGGCCCAGGTCAATGGCTCGCAAGGTGAAGTCCTTAGTTGTTGCCCAGGCGAGACTTACAACAACCCAATGTGAATCCACTAGGGACCAGCCCCGGAGCACCCACTACTCACTTCATGCCTTCTCGCCCGAGCATAAAACAGTTTTGAGGTTCTTACCGGCCATTGGACCACCCACCCGCACAACAACACTAATGAGGTGGCAAAGCCACGGTTTCATAGCTCATTAAGCAAGTTTAACATTGTTGGGTTCAACCCAGCCAGAGGACCACCTAGCCCTTGGCACAACAAATTTTAGTTGCAAGGCAACAAATGTCGTGGCTCACACACAGGGCCACACTTCATATTAATCAGCTACACTGATTGCTACTACACAAGCCACAACCAATGCGTTGGGGGTAAACTAACGTTAAAGACTCTTGGTGAGACCAACGTCTACAAGAGCAGGGCTAAGCAAACACGATATCCAGGTTGGCAATATCAATAAGAGACCAACTAACAGTACCCATCCTAAGCTGTCCAAGGGAAACATGTCAACATGTCTAGCACAAATATTCAAGGAGGCATACAGTCAAATAGGGATATAGCTATAGCCCAAACCATTTCTATACAAATAGCCATGCAAGTTTATATCAAAACAAGATACTTTTGTAAAATGGGGTCAAAATGGTTAAAGGTCCACGACTTGCCTCTGTTGATGAGCAAAGCTTCGGTTGAGGTAGCTAGATCCACGAACCCCTCAGCAACAACCCGGATCTACACGTTCGCAAAGAAACCAAATGAACAAGACAACTCTCGACAAAAGAACTTAAGCAAATCTCAACCAAAATATAGAAAAAGCAAGAGGTCTCAGTGAGAGGGGAGGTCCAACCCAAAAGAGGGTGGTCTTTCCAAAAAGACCAGGACATGGCTGAGAGGCGATCATGGTCGAGAGGGTGGTATTTGCAAAAAGACCAGGAGGCGGCCATGAGCGGGAGGGTGGTCTTTGCAAAAAGACCAGCAAGGACCACCAGGGTGGTCTTTGCAAAAGAGCCGACAAAGACCATGAAGGTGGTCTTTGCCAAAGGAGATCCTGAGGGGATCTTGAGGGGGAGGTCCTGAGGAAGACACGACTATTCCACATGGTCGTAAAAAGAACACGACCACGTAACGTAGTCGTGAGAAGAATACGATCACACAAAGTGGTCGTATGGACAAGAAAAGATTAGGCACAAGGAAATTCACCAAAACCAAGAAAGAGACGAAAAAAAGAGGAGATCAGAGGGACAGCTGCGGTGGTCGAGGTTGGTACGGCGCTCCAGCGAACTCTTGAGGTAGCAAGTCGGTGATGTAGGCTCCAAAGGATCCTTCTTGGCGATGAAGGCAGCTCCCACGGCTTCCTCGGGCTCTTCTTGGTGAAGCTTCAAGCATGAAGAAAACTTAGGCCAAGAGGCTAGGAATAATGAAAGAATGCTTCCTTAGGCTATTTTTATAGCCGGAGATGGAAGAGAGAGAGAGAGAGCCACATAGAGACTGAGAGACATACGGGTCAAAGGTAGGTAGGAGTCAGGGCAAGTGTCACGATCGATCAGGTGGAGGACAGCCAGAACAGGATGTGTTGGAAAAGAAGGGGACAAGGAGGGAGATTAAGGTGCCACGCAAGTGACCACGTAAGTGATCGTATTTAATGTGACTCAACCGATATTAAATGCACAAGGGACTTATGTGGCGGAGAAATATAAGTGAGCAGACTGACATATGGAGCCAGTCAAACTGGGGAAACAGTTCAGTCAAAAAGGGGGGGGTGATCGTGACCAAAGGGGAGGTCATGACCAGGGAAGGAGGTCGTGACCATCAAGGGTTGTCTCAACCGCAAAGGTGGTCTTTGCAGAAAGACCAAGGGCCCCAAAGGCAAAGAGGTCATGAGGAGATCATTCCCGCAATGGCGGTCTTTGCAAAAAGACCAAAGGTCATGACCATGAAGTGGTCCTGACCACAAAGGTGGTCTTTGCAAAAAGACCACAGGGAGGAGGTCGCGGCAAAATGATAAAGGAGGAAGTCGCAGCATCAGAGGGAGGTCACAGCCCAAGGGGGAGGTCTTTGCAAAAATACCAAGAGAGGTCCTGAGGGCAAGAGGTCGAAGGCACGGCGGAGCAGGGCTGTCCGATTTGAATCGAGCGGTCCACAAGGAAGTGGAACGTTCGGACCAGCCGAACGCTACACTCGATCGGGTCATCCAAAAAGGATCGGACGGTCCACGAGTGGGAAGGGCGCGGGGCTGGTTCGGACCGCGTGAAGGGAAAGGGAGGTCCGAACCCAAAAAGGAGATCCAACGGTGGGGGAGCTCCTGAACGGTCAAGTTCAAACAAGGGGAGGTCCTGACGGTCAGATCAAAACCAAGGGAGGTCCTGACGGTCAGATCAAAACCAAGGGGGCAGAGTGATAGCAAGGAAAACATGGAGAAGGCTGGGGCCGTCAGATATCAATCAAACAGGGCAAAGCAATTGGGCCATCCAACACAGATCGAACGGTACAAAAGCGATAAAGGTCTGGATCAAGCGGAAGGCTCGAACGGACACGAGGGAGGTCCCAACGGTTAAGATGAATCAAAGGGAGGTCTCAACGGTCAGGATAAACACAAGGGAGATCCCGACGGTTAAGATCTAACTAGGAGAGGTCCTGACGGTCAGGAGGGACATCCAGAAGGACAAGAGGGAGGTCCAAGTGAACGCCAGGAGATTCAAATGAACACGAGGAGGTCCGAGAGAAAGGGGAATTCAATCCGAATTTGGATTTCGGAGATCAAGTATGTTTGAAACACACACCCGAGCTTGGAACAGCTCAGGGGTGGTCGTGACCCAAAAGAGGAGGTCAAAACCAAGGGAAGACTCAAACGGAGAAAGAGGTCTAGACCACAAGGAGGTCTAAACAGAGAAGGTGGTTTAGATCAAAAGGAGGTCTAAACCCTCAAAAGAGATTCAAACCAACAAAGAGGTCTGAAGAGATTCAAACTAACAAAAGAGGTCTAAAGGAGGTTTGGACTAAAGGAAAGTCCTAGCAAAAGGGCACAAAGGGAGGTTCAGAGAGATTAAGAGGAGGTCCAAGCACAAGGGAGGTCTAGACCCTTGGATCCAAACGAATGGAGGTCTGGACAGAGAGGCATGTCCAAACCAGAGAAACCAAACAAGAGAAAAGCCTAAACCAGAGAAGAGGTCTGAACCACAAAGGGATGTCTAAACCTTAGAGATTTAAACCACAGGGGGAAGTTTAAGGAAGGTCCTGATCCCCAAGGGTGATCTGGACCAGGAGGGTGGTCTTTGCAAAAGACCCCAAAGGTGACCAATAGGGTGGTCTCAGCAAAAGGGGAGGTTATGAGCACAAGAGGTGGTTTCGACCAAAAAGGGTGGTCTTCACAAAAGACCAGAGGAGGTGGTCTTTGCAAAAGACCACGAGGAGATCCAAGAGAGGAGATCCAGAGGGCAAGGAGAGGTGCGGCTAAGCGAAGCTGACCGATACAGATCGGGCGGTACAAAAAAGAGAGGAGGGCGTGGGCAGCGCAAAATAAAAGAGGAGATCTGGACAAAGAGGAATTCCAAAGAAAAAGGGAAGGTCCGAACAGACAAGAAGAAGGAGAGCAACACCAGAGACCAAGCAAATACAAAGAGAACCAACTTTGGATTAGTTGAAGTTTAGCTTAGTCATTTTAAACACCTCAATTCCGAAAATCTCAGATTAAGCTTTGAACTCTCTCAACAAAACTAAATGGTTCTTTTTATTTTGAATTTTTTTCAAAAACTCAGGACAAACGGGACGTTACACTACGACACCTTCTTTTTCTCCACCTAATGCTTATGATATACGCCTCGAGTTGCCGACAGAACCAATAACAAGAGCATGGGCCAAGAAACTACAGACTCAGGTGAACTTACTCCTTAATGAAAATGTCATTGATTTTAATGAGAATTTTATATTACCTAAAAACAGTGTTTTACTTGTGCTCAGGTTTGAAGATTCAGCGATGGACGGAGATCAAGGATATGCGGTTGTGGTCCAAGGAAGGCCATCAATTGAGGAGGTCAAGGCGCTGGCCTATGGCCCATTCGGCCAAGCGAGGGGTCAAGACCCAAGCGGTCAAGCACAAAGCCCACGTGGAGGAACCAGGAAGGAAGCCCACGTCCACGGCATGAACAGTAATTGACCATGAACAGTGTACGTGAACAGTAATGTCTGTGAATAGTGCATGTGAACAGTAACGTGCCCATGAACCGTGCGTGTGAACAGTAGCAGTGCATGAATAGTACCACATTGAACAGTAGTGCCGAATAGTTCTTAGGCCAAGACTATATATTGAGGGGGTAGACACCATATTTTTGAGATAAAGAATAGAACACAAGTTATTGCTTGTTCTTTCATACAAGAAATTCATGCGAGGATTTCTGAGAGAGAATTAGGCGATCCGTTATTCGTTTTACCTCACAAGGTCAAGTTTGCTTTTTCGCTGGGAATTGAAGGCTTGGCGATCTCCGCTCGTGGTGTAGTGGCGATCATTCTGGTGTGTGTTGGCGAATATCCATAGAGTTGCAAGTCCGTGCACCGGCGCGTGGTGTACAGCTGAGCGTTGTTCGTCGTTAAGTACTATTTATCCACGGTTCTACTCGAGAAGATTGGGCCACCCCATATCATCGTGGTATCAGATTCCAGGCCACTCGGTAGAATCTCTTTTTACCCATAATTTAGTACATTATTTTTCAGTCTTATACACCGAAAAAGACATAAAAAATATCGTCTTTCGCTGTAGTTTAAATCAGTATTTTTAGTGCATTTTGTCAGGTCTTAATCCACTCGTTCATCGTGTTTAGTTGCTGGTCGTGTTTCGTTCACGTCTCTTTTTGTTTCCCACCTCCACAAATTTTTGTGCATGTACTTGTTTCCTGTTTTTGTGCAACTACACATCACGTATAACTAGTGGATTGCACGTTGGTTTTTTCTTCATGAACCCATCTATCTGTTCGCGAACCTTTTGTACCTATTGAGACTAGCTCATTGTTGTGCTCGAGGTACTGCGCCTAGGAATTTTTTGGACACCAAGTGAAGTCACAACGGACTTTTCTCATACCACCTGACATACGGATGGGTATCGCTCATCCTGTATCATATTCCGTATTTTTCCCCGGAGTCGGACACAGATAGTGTCGGATAGCCATTTCTCCATCCCTAGACTCGGTCCACCGCTCTTGTACTCCTCTGGTCCATCAATAGCCTTGCTCCCCTTCGTTCCCAGTAGGAGGACCCTAAAGCGGAAACCCCTCGGGCCCCCTTGCTCCCTGCGAGGTGGTTGGGATCGAGGGCCCTCGGGGCCTCCTTGTTGAGGGGGTGGTATCCCTCAACTCGGTGCCTTCGGCAGCACTCGTGCGCCCCTCGTCAAGGTTGCGGTGCACTCCTGGCTTGGTGCCCTTAGTGTCCTTAGCGCACCCCCACGTTGTGCGAGGGGTGCGTTGGTGGCCTTCGTCGTGGCCTTCGGCGGTATTTTTGGGGCCTTCACCGGATCGTTGGGGGCCAGTGGACCGCCCCTACGACAACAAGAACACAAGGATGTAATATGAGTCTTCTATTTTTATTAATCCTTTTGTCTGTGTTCTCTTTTTTTTAATCTTTTTGTCTGTAAGCTTGTATGTACAATGAACGCTATACACCCCCCTTTATATAGGAGTAGGATGTCTCTCTTCATACATAAATAAACAATATGTGACTAAAAAAACTAATTAGCCTTGTGGACCGACATCCCTTGGTGTGTTTAGGTAAGGGCATCTTCAATAGTGGCAACCTTAGCCGTCTCTTACTGTCATGTCACTCAAAAATATAGTTGGAGGAGAGAGGATGTAAAGAGAGAGAATATGTCATCTATTATATAAAAAATAAGCTGGGCACGTAAACCATTGCAAATGGTGAGTATATAAGGAGAGAAGTTGTGTTGGAAATAAATAATTTTATAGATAAATTATTAGAAATGTTGTCTCTAAGGTTGTCTGTGGATGGGTTAAAACCTTTAGAGACAACCCTAAGAGATAAACTATTGTACATGCTCTAAGGTGTCCACACGTAAATCGGAAACCGGCCCGTATACAACAAATGCTACTAGTGCAGATCTTGGGGCGCTCTGTAGAGTCAAGCTGGGTGGGCCGACCGACCAAGCATGAGGCACGACACTATAGGCTCAAATTTCAAGCACTGCAGCACGCCCAAGACTGTTCATGGTCGTGTCGGCCCCAAGACGAGACCCCTGCCATGCAGGGCCGCCTCGACACGGTGGGCTAGCCTAGCACGGCACGTGTGGCCCGGGAGGCACGACTGCGGGGAGGCGGAGGGCCGGAGGCGACGGCGTCGAATCGGAGGGAGGAGGAGGGCGAGGAGGCGCACGGTGCTGCGCAGTCCACCGGAGCAGAGGGAGGAGGAGGGCGTCGCATGGAGCTGCGTGGGCGCACGACCGAGGAGAGGAGGCGAGGAGGCGCTGTGGCGGCGCCACAAGCGACGACGGTGTAAAGCGGCCGTGCCCCAAGACTCAAGACGTGCCCGAATTTTGACTGTTAGGGGGTTTTTTTGACCTTTTTTGATCATTTTTTACAGTTGGGGTCTTAAAAAATAGCAAAAAAAAAATCAAAAAATCCTGAATTTTTCCCCTATAAATAGCCACCATACCCCCCTCATTCAGCACCCCTTCATTCTCCATTCTCTCTTTGAAATTGTGTTGTGCAAATTCAAATCCGTGTTGAGCTAATTGAGCAAAATTCAAAAAAATTGTGCCAAAATTTGGAAATTTCAATTTTCGTCAGCAAGTCAACGAAAGAGGTACAATAGTTTTTTTTTGTAATACTTTTATTGTTAGTTATTGTTATGCTAAGATGAAAGTAGTAATATTGTTAGTTTCAATTTTGCAGTTTTCGTTATGGACAGTCCTTACGACAGCTTTGCTCTTGGTGATTACGGACTTTCATCGGAGGAAATTGCGTCTATGGAGGTGGCTGCGGCTGCCTCAAACCAACCGAAGGGTTTCACCGGAGGAGCAAGGTGGAGTTTCGTCATCAGGCTCCACGGCAATTGGAGCAAAGAGGTCGAGACCGTCTACATCGGGAGTGTGGGAGCATTTCGATAGGACAACCAAGCAAGACGCATCGGGAAATGAGATACCATATGCTATTTGTAAAATTTGTCGCCATAAATTGTCTGTGAAGTCTACAGGTGGAACGGGGCACTTGCTTAGACATGCTACAAGATGTCGAACCAAGCAAGGATTGATAATAAGGCAGACGCAGTTGCAATACAACCCCAACGGTATGGTATCTAGCTCGGACTACGATCCTCAGGTAGCCCGTCAATCTCTCTGTCGTTTAATTGCTTCTGATGATTTACCGTTAGGCTTTAGCGAGTTTGTTTCTTGCCAAAATTATATTAGGACTGCGCACAATCCTAGATTTTCTTCCGTTTCTAGACACACAATAATTAGGGATCTAGTGAAATACTATAATGAACGTCATAATAAAATAAAGGAACCATTTAGTACGTGCACATTTTCGGTGGCCCTGACCTCGGACATATGGAGCGGTCGGGCTAGAGAGGATTACCATAGTGTAGTTGCGCATTATATTAATGACGACTGGGTAATGGAGAAAAGGATTATAGCTTTGAAATTAATTGATGTAGCACACACGGGAGAATATTATGAATCAGATTATCAAAGTCGTGGAAGACTTTGGTCTTCTGAACAAAATATTTGCAAATACTTTAGACAACATCGCTTCAAACTCTAGGGCCATAGACGTTCTTACTCCAGTGTTGAGTACATATGCCGATTCCTTCTTGCTACATCAACAATGCACTTGTCATATTATCAACCTTATAGTCAAATGTGGTTTGAAGAGGTTGAGTCCGTATATTAAAGCTTTTCGCGATGTGATTTCGTTCTTGAATAATTCTAACATAAGAATAGCACAATGTAAGAACTTCTGCAGGGCGATGGGTGTACGTCCAAGAAAGTTCGGTTTGGACATGGAGGTAAGGTGGAACTCTACTTACCTCATGCTTAAGAATCTCACTACTACAGAAAAGGCTTTCACAGACGGTTCAAAAACGTCATCACAGACGGTTTCGTGAGTCGCTTGAGTTTATGGGTCAGTGATGACATGAGGTCATCACAGACGGTTTTGAACCGTCTTGTGATGTATACTTTCATAGACGGTTTGTGGTTCAAACCGTCTGCGATAAATAATATCACAGACGGTTTCATCCACAAACCGTCGTGATAAATACATATCACGAGCGGTTTCAACCACAAACCGTCTGTGATAAATACATATCACGAGCGGTTTGTGGTCAAACCGTCAGTGATGACTTTCTCTATAAAGCCCCAGCGTTGGTCGCTTGTACCATTAAATCGGCATCATATATATATTATATATATATTGTTCAGTCTCTCGGCCACTTTGGGGGATCGTCCACCTTGATATGAGAAGGATGAGGCAGTAGCCACGAGCAACCTTGTTGAGCCCTGCGGGTTTAAGAATATGGATGCAAAGGCGTTAGGACATCCAATTACAGATTGGGCGTAAGCTATATGTTGAAAGTGTCGTTGATGCAATTACTCCAACCGAAGTGGCATCATGTATTAGCAACCAACCATTCTTGAGCATGATCGTCTTTAAACCCAACAAGAACACCAAGCAACCATTCTCATATTTCAAAAGAATTCTCAACTTGTTGCTTGGTGTTCTTGTTGGCTTTAAAGACAATTACATGCTCAAGAATTGTTGGTTGTCGATAGATGATGCCACTTCCCACGGAGTAGTTAAGATCAACGCCACTTTCTCGAACATAGCGACGCCCAATCCGTAATTGGATGTCCTAACGCCTCCTTGCATCCATACTGCTTAAACTTACAGGGCTCAATGAGGTTGCCCGTGATACCGCCTCATTCTTCTCATGTCATGGGACTAATTTCCTAAAGTGGTCAGGACTACTAATATATATATATATATATATATATATATATATATATATATATATATATATATATATATGATGCCTGTTTTAATGGCACAAGCACCATCGCTGGAGACTTTATAGAGAAGAGATTATGAATGGAATGGTAGGACGACTGCACGCAAGAGGTAGGAGAACTTGACCGCATGAACAATGGGACTATTAATGTGAACTAATTATCAATTCAATTTCAGCATAAGACTATTGACACCATTACATCACGAGCAAGGGACTATTAATATGAACTAATTATCAATTCAATTTCAGCATAAGACTATTGACACCATTACATCACGAGCAAGGGACTATTAATATGAACTAATTATCAATTCAATTTCAAATAAGACTATTGACATCATTACATCACACAAAGAAGAGGACTATTAATATGAACTAATTATCAATTCAATTTCACATAAGACTATTGACATCATTACATTACGAGCAAGGGGCGATTAATATGAACTAATTATCAATTCAATTTCAGCATAAGACTATTAACATCATTGAGCGGTTCATCGAGAAGAGAACAAGACCAAGGATGTCCAAACCCACCACACCAAGAGTAGCCCTCGGCATCCATCGCAGAGCACTAGCTAGCCATTTTCATCACAGAGCAAGGGGGTAGAGACAGAGAGGGACCTTAGTATAGCGCAACCACGGTGGCGACCCCACCACCAAAGACAACCCTCATCCATTTCCTTTACCTTGCATAAATCACACAAACATCAGGACACAACTTAAGGCTCATGCATAAAAATCAAACTCAACAAAAGACATTAAGCTAACAGATCTAGAGGAGAACAGAGGGAGGATGGGAAAGCAAAGCCCGGCCAGGGCCCTAACGGGGCACAACGGGCTCGGGCAGCGTCGGCGGCAGGTCGAGCGGCGGCGCCGAGTGGGGAGGAATGGAGTTAGGGCGGGCGCAAACCCTAAGCGAGCTGGGAGTGACGAGAGTTTAGGCGTCATCAGAGTTTGTGGCATTGGTGAAGCCGCAAAAGACACTCTTATCGCATTTAGTGTCTTTTGCGGTCATCACCAGATGCTACAAACCGTCGGCAACGGGAAGAATAGCGGCGTCAGCAGCGACGGGGAGGGGAACAGACGAGAGTAAGGCCACTGGGGAGTGATGAGTTAGAGCGCAAACCCTAGTGACCGGCCGGGCTAGCTCCTACTTATAAAGAGACTTATCACAGACGGTTCTATTATGGAACCGTCAGTGATAATTATCCTGCACAGTTCCATAATAGAACCGCTGCGTGATATGAGACATATCACAGACGGTTCCATTTATGGAACCGTCTGTGATATGTCCCATATCACAGACGGCTCCATAATGGAACTGTCTATGAAATGGTTTTTTCTCAAGTATATTTATCTTGTATATACACTTACATGACATGAAGAAATTACATGTTTATATTAAAAAAAAGCAGAAACCTATAATTAAACAAGGTTTTTCTAGTGGCGGAGGTAGGTCGCTATCTCCATCTCGCAATACTTCATAGGCGGCATGTTGCCGATCGGACGATTCCTCGATCATCGTGAACGAAGCTGAAATGCATCCACCGTTGACGCCTTGCTCGAAAGTGTCTCCAAGACCCTCGATCGTTGAACCAAGAAGAATTGAGCCCATAGGCTCTCTTCCCTTACTTGAGGGTCTCGGCCAGTCGACTCGATCCGCTCTGCCGCCTCGATTACAGATCCAGTGACGGCAAGCCTCCGGAGGCGTGCAACGCCGTTTTGGAGGACTACGTCGATGACGCGTAAACTCGCCGAAAGTGGAGATCACCCGAAGACACGGCGGAGGAGGATGTCAAGACGGCGGAAGGTGGCGTCACCGCTCCGGCAAATTCTCCGCCCGGCGGAGGTGAAGACACATTGATCAAGCAAGTGTTTCCGCAAAGACAGTTCAACTTACACCGAGAGAGGTGCTTATGCAGTCGTGCCGGAAGGCCATCAATGCCGCGACAAGGAAGAGGCGACCATTTCTTTTTTTATAAGTATGTGGGGATGATCATCTTGGATGGCGGATGATCCTTTTATAAAACAAGGAATAAATTAAGAGGCGTGAGACGAAGAGACGCATCGGGGAGCCGAAGCGGATCGATGCGATGAAGAGACGCATCGGGGAGCCGAAGCGGATGGCGACGAACAGATGCATCGGCGATGAAGAAACTCACCGTGGAGCTGTAGCGATATTATCACAGACGGTTATTGTTAAGAACCGTTTGTGATACTAATTAATATCACAGACGGTTCTTGTTCAGAACCGTCTGTGCTACTTCACAGACGGTTGTGTTTTAAAACCATCTGTGATACTAATTAATATCACGAGCGGTTCTTGTTGAACCGCTCGTGATACTTCACGACGGTTTTCAACATGAACCGTCGTAATATTACTCTTCACGATCGGTTGTTAGCGCGAGCAGAAGTGCCTGAGCATACTCTCTAAACCAAAACCGTCTGTGATTGAATGTAATACCGACGGTTTTGGTCAACCGTCTGTGATGAGGCGTCCAGTATTAGCCTTTTTGTAGTAGTGTCTTTTACCATACAAGAGCACTTTTTCTGTATTTATTCAAACGCACTAACCTAGCACTGACGATACTATACTATTAACTGAGCAACATTGGTTCGTTGCTGAAAAGATACTGTCGTTTTTGGAATTTTTTATGAGGCAATTGTTGCTTTGTCAGCTGTCTACTATCCAACATCTCCTATCATTGTGTATACTATTTTACGGATTGCTACTCATTTGAAAATGTTTGAAAATGACTTAGTTTTATGCGATGCTATTGTTTCCATGAAATCTAAATACCTTAAAATATTGGAGAGAAATTCCTTACCTATATGTATTTTCATTTCTTTTAGATCCTAGGGCTAAAATTGATGTATTTGGTACTGTACTTGATCTTCCTAGTGATGCTACGGGACTAGACTATACTGACTATTTTGCAGAAGTTCGTTCTCGGTTATACGAGGTTTACCAAAGATATGAAAATAGGTTCAAGAGAGTCCATTCGCAACGACCTCCAGTATCCCCCACCTCAAGTGGGAAAACAAATATGTGGGGCGCGATCTTCGGTGCGTCTTCCTCTAGGTTTAGGTTCATGGCTTCTTCTTCTTCTTCTACACCAACGCCTGCTCAGCCAAGACCCACAAGGAGCGGAGAACTATCCACGTATCTGGACAACGACATGGTGGATTTCAACTCAGAAGGCTTCGACATCTTACAATGGTGGCAAACCCAAAAGTTAACATATCTCGTGCTATCCATACTTGCACATGATGTGCTAACTGTTCCTGTCTCTACGGTTTCCTCTGAGTCTGCTTTCAATCTTTCTAGAAGAATATTGGAGGAGAGAAGAACAAGTCTCACAAAGTGAGATGGTGGAGATCCTTCTAACTGTGAAGGACTAGGAACAAGCTGATTCACAAACACAACATTCTGTGGAAAATCCAGAGTTGTCAGATGTGTTTGAAAATCTGTACGTAGATAATGACACTGACGCATAGAACAAAGATGTATCATGTATGTAGAATTGTAGAGCTATAGGTTGTACTCTTTTTCCTTTGCTAAGGTTTTCTCATTTTGAGTTTTTACTTGGCAAAGGTTTTAACGAGGCAGCCACTTGGATATTAATAAAGCTCTTTATTACATTTTCAATATGATTGTCTCATTTTTTTAATTTTCATGTTTACTTTTGACTTCTACATATTTTTCTAATTTTTGCTGAATTTTTTTAGATTTTTTTCTGACACGTAAAATGGGCCACACTCGGTCCAACGGGCTAAACAGGTTTGAACCGATCCAACACAGCACGAATGCTCGACGAATTGTGTCTAAGCTATCATCTTAACCCATGAACCGACCCAACCCGGCACAAAGAGTAGTCGGGCCGTGCATCGAGCCGACCGTTTGGCCAGAACTACTCTGGCACGCATGCACGCACGCGCTCTCCAGAAATGTTCGAGACCGGCACGGAAGCCACCATGCTTTACTTCCTGTCTAGGCTTTTTTCCGGGTGGCATGCATCATCGATTCATCATGCACGCCAGGATCACCAGCCAAATCCCCACACTACACTCGTCGCTATACCGTCCGGAGAATAATTCCGCTACCGCGAGCCATTAAACTTCACATTTTTTGCACCGATTTGGGCAACCCATTTATGGTCTCTGGCTCTCTGCTGCGCGTCGCTCCATCCATGGTGAGCCTACGATCGGCTGTAGAGTGTAGACTATTCTACTGCTGCCTGCATGCATGCATGGGCCGGCCCTGCAGTCTCGTCGTCTGCCATGGCGATCTTGCAGCGATCTCTGGACGAGTTCCGAGGGAAATCTTCGGTGCCCTGCCATCGCACTCATGACATATGCCCACGTCAACTGCCAAGGAGTAGTGCGTCTAGTTACTCCCTTGCCTCCTCCTGGTGAATGAAGAGAAGTCAATGGAAACGCTGGAGTAGGTTTTGAGGGAAATTCTTCACTCAAATTTTGTAACTGGTATAAATTAAGGATAATGACAGGAGTATTGTCCTCCGATTCCGATGCAGGTATACAGCATGCAGACCTGTAGGCGGACGAAAGATTGGGATCGTTCAGCAGGCCAGCGTTCAGGCTAAAGATTGGAATCATACCAAAAGAAGCACAAACAAACAAAAGAACTAGTACCTTTTGGTTTTGAGATGACAAAAGAAATACCTTTTCCAGTAGATGATTAGACGGACAGGTCTAGACGCAAGTAGAGCGTAGACCCACTTGAGCATCTTCAGGATTGTGCTAGTACTTCACTCACTGAGTTGTGGCAGTAAACGAGGCAAGTTTGTCTCCATGTTTCACATTCATTCTACCATCTAGACTAAGATCACCGCTGCCTACGGAAAAATTCTACCATCTAGACTAAGATCACCGCTGCCTACGGAAAATTGATGACCCAAGATCACTGCTGACTAATGGCAACTGGCTGCTCAAATTACAGCTGTTAGTACCAAGCAGAACAAAGTTACAACTTCATCTCTCTTTCTAGCAGTTTCTACTGACATAATCAGGTACTATGCGCAAGTATTGTGGTTAACTAACCAGAGAAATGGACAATACAGGATGACTACCCTATGCAGTAGAGTGAGCTCTGGTCAGCTCATTTACTTCCTGGAGTTTGACTTTTTACCTCCCGACTTACAGGTCTGTACCGAAGGCAGGAGCAAAATGGTCAATTGCACTGGCCCCAAAAAGTTAAGGACACCTAATTTTAATTTAATCTTCAGTTACTACTTTTTAATATCTCAAGAAAAAATAATATTACTACTATAGTTAACCTCGTGTGAGATAAATAGTTAAGCATATCTTTTCCGTTGCCTTCTTACTCAGAACTTCCCCGGCCCCACCTCTCTGTTGCTCTCTTCTTTCCCCCCTTTGCTTCGCACAACTACTATTCCTCTCTTATTTGCATGTGAAAATTAACCTCTCTTCTCTTAATTCCCCTCCTCCTAACTAACTCTTGATTTCACTAGAGTAACCAAAATTGGTGACGATGAATCAATCCCCTCCATTTTCATCTATTTATTGTGGGTTTTTTTAAACTCGAACACATAATTTATGTTTTTGTCTCATTCTTCTAATCTTCGTATATTGATTGGGCTCTAGTGCTACACTGCTTGGTCACCAAAGTGAGCCTTTCGTGCTACATCGCGGCTTTTGGGAGCCATATGCACGGCATCAATTAGTTTGTCTAGTCCCATATTGTAGCCACTCGGCGCCGGACTAGGAGTCTAGAACTTCAGTTTTGTTACTAAATTTTTAAGACCTACTATTATTGTTCTATTTTGTATGTGTGCATTTGGACACTGTTCTAGCTTTCATTCATCTCTTTTAAAATTAGGAGACATGAATCTTGTTATGAAAAGCATGAGACAAAAAGGAACCGGAGAGCTATTGTTATGGTTTAATTCTTTTTTTAAAAATTTTGGTAATCAGCTTTTCTAAACTGTTTACGCCTAATTTTAAGTTTAGCACACGCCCCAAGATTCCCTGCGAACTTACTACAGCAATAGGAAATGATGGGTTTGTAAGAGCATGCGCAATGTGGGATTGAAAGGGGTCTTAGAGAAGAGAGGAGAGAGAAGAGAGGAGAGAAGAGAAGAAAAATGGTACTACATATTGCAACAAGGGGTTTTAAGGGAGAGAGAAGAGGAATGGGGGCGCTAGGAACAGATTAATTTTTTTGGTAACTTTGGAACTCGAATTTTGTAATAAATTGGGCTGTATGCATCTTGGATGCAGAGGCTGAGAGAGATTTTATCTCTTCTATTATCTAAAAAAGCTAGGAACAGATTCTATGAGATGAAAGAGAAGATGATTGAGCGAGATGTTTTTATTTAGGTGTGGATCCCACCAATAAGTACTAAAGAGGTCTATACATTGTGATATTTTTGTTTAATTAAGATCTCCTCACATATATCACCTTAAGACTCCTTGAAAGGATTTATACACAGTGGATACTCTAAGAGCCAATCTAAAATTAGGAGAGATGAAGCTTGTTATGAAAAGCACGAGACAAAAAAAGGACGCTGAGCTATTGTTATGGTCTAATTCTAAATAAAAATATACTTTTATTTTGATAATCAGCATTTCTAAACTGTTTACGTCTAATTTTAAATTTGGACACGCCCCATTTTTCCCGCCGACTTACTGCAGCAATAGGAAATGATGGGTTTGTAAGGGCAGGCGCCCTAGACGGGGAGCAAATCTTTTGACGAGACATCATACAGCAACATGCATGATCCCTTTGATGGACATCTGACAACACACTGCTCACACGCAACGAATCTCTGGCGTCATACAGTGGATTGGACCCCCTCAAATTGTGCCGTTTCCTTTGGTCCGCCTGGATGACTGATGGGTCAGCTCGCCGCTCACATACCGTGCTGTAACAACCGAGGTACCAGCCAAACGTCAGGCCTCTGCTTCTTTCCTTTAGCGCAGTCTAGTCGGAGTAGGATCCCTTCCTTTGCAGCTGGTCAGAAGAGTTCGTGGTTCCACTTGGATCACAGTATGAAGCATGTAAAATCATCCTAAACATGGTAAAAAAAAACCCGAACACTTTGGCCGCCAAAATGAGTAGGCAACTCAGTTCAAAAAACTTGTTATGGTGCAGCAGGCCTGCCGGAGGGCTGC
Organism: Phyllostachys edulis; assembly: GCA_036346405.1. Lineage (NCBI taxonomy): Eukaryota > Viridiplantae > Streptophyta > Magnoliopsida > Poales > Poaceae > Phyllostachys > Phyllostachys edulis. The sequence continues at coordinate 52,320,155 of CM070552.1, read as the reverse complement.
GAGAGGCTCGACCGACAACAGTTTCCCGCTATGGTGCTGCAATTCTTCGAAGCCAACAGTTATGGTATCATCTTTGTATGCAGTAGCTCTCTAATAGAATTAGAGTTTCTGTGCACGATATCAACAGCAAAGTAGATAAATCTATTAGAGAATTGAAATAATACCGACGAAGCAACTACAACGAGAGAGAAAGATTTAACGAAACCGACTGTAAATTTCCTAAGCACGACTTTAAAAGGGTACAAGAGATTGTCACTCTCTCATAACACTCTTGAACCTTTTAGGACTCTTGAATCACTGCCGAATACAAAAACCGAGCACTAAAAAATAATCTAGTCTATAATCCTATCATGCACCTCTACTTTAGATGAGTTGCTTTGTGGCTTGCTTGGTTGCTTCTTGCGTCCTATGGCCACCCTTGATAGCTTTATATAGTATCTTAGTTCTCCTCCAAAATAAAGTAGAAATCTTACTCTACAGAGAAGTAGGAGTTATAATCATATTAGGATTTATCTAGCTTTCCTTGTACCATACCTCTCCAAGTTCTAAAAGAATATGATACGAGTCACCTTTAGTGGATTAGACTTTGTATTTTAAAAATGTTTTGTCAGAAATGATTTTATGGATGGTGTTATCCGCGTAGGAAAACTTGGGTGGTTAGCTTTGGATAAAATGGTGTTAGGAAGTTTATCCTTCACCGGTTTTTCACTCAAATAAATTTTTTTTACAATATTGTATAAGACATGCCTTCGAACATATTTAGTGTATTTAAAAATGCTAAATATTGCTTTAATGCACAAATACCCATAGTAAGCATTCCTTTGCTAATATACATGCATGCATTACCTCTGTTATGGGTGTAACTCACGGAAAATATTTTGTACTCACATTTACTTAATAAATTATTGTTCAGAGGAGGACTTCGCAACTGGAGAGGATTTCGATGTCTAGGGCACTATCCCAATTGATAGCCTGTGGCAGATCTGTTGGGTCCTACTACTACTATTTCTACTTTGTCTTCCGCTGTTTACTTTTAATGTTGGCTTGTGAGTCGTACATGTAAAGCTTTTGTACTTATATCAATAAAATTGTGCGAGATATGGATGTTCTTTGTTTACACTGTGTACACTAGTTGTTCTAGGACTAGTGTAGAATACACAGAGAATCCGGGATTCTTAGTCCCGGGTTCGACAGGTTGTCCTTCCCTGATGATTACCTGCCCTTTGCAAGTAACTCACATGACTCCATCTCAAAGTGATACCTCACAACCTACGAGTTCAAGTGACCGCACAAATATTAGATTCTTTTTTTAAGCAAAGCCAGTAACATACCAAATTCCCGCAAATGTGCGATGTGCTTCATCATGTCTCCAATGTAATCGTTCTTACCTCAGTAATTGCACAATCATTGTAAATTTCAAAGTGAACAGTTCCATGCGTCGGGCGTAGAGTTTTTTCGTCAAACATCTCCCTCGCCGAATATATGTGAAAGCAACAACATAAATCTAATATCTATCGATTAGAAGTATCTGATTGACCGACTATGAATAATCCTCTATAAATTTGCCTCGGCCCAATGGCCCGGCCCAGATGCAACTGACTCGGCTTTGAACCGCGGCCACTCGTCACCATGTGATGCATTTGTAGATAAACAATGCCGTTGCACCGGCAACGACCAAATCATTGCCACCGCATACGCCAAGCTACACGACCATACCTCCACGCTAGAATGATCCAAATCCTGTAGGCTGTAGCGCGTCATCGATTAGGCACGTAGATTCGCAATCAGTCCGTGTCCAACTTGATAAAGCGAAATCCCAAACTAGCCTGCCCGTCGTTTTGCAGGCAAGAAGTACACCTCTTGAGTGTTTAGGTAGCACGTGGCATTGGCAAGCCCACCGCAGTCAATGCAACCTGCCGGATGCCTAACGCTTTGCTTTGGATTGGAAACTTTGATTAGCACATGAAAATGAGTGAAATTGCATTCCCAAAAATACTACCATTCTCACTTGTACTTATGCACCCACTTTGCTCTTAAGAAAATATACGTAGGCACGACTTATCCTTTGTCAGGGGCGGAGGCACCACCGTCTTGTAGGGCGCCTGACCGCTCCATCGGCAGCGCCCTAGTAACCCCTGCTCCATCGACGGCGACAATGGGGCGAGGCGACAAGCGGGCTGGTTGGGGCGAGCGGCGAGCGCCAGGAGAGGACGGAGGACCGAGCCACCGAGCCACAGCAGACCGAGGGCGAGGCGGCGAGTGGCGGCCACCGAGGGCGAGGCCGAGCGGCCGAGAGGAGGCGGGCGACCGTGCGAGCAACCGAGACTCCGAGAGGCCGAGGCGGCAGGTCTGTGAAAGAAGACAAAGGCGGTCGGTCGGAGGTAGGAGAGGCTGAGGCGGCGGCGCCGAGCAGCGCCGGGCAGGACCAAGCCAAGAGGAGGCGGGCGACCAGAGGCCGGAGGGAGGAGCCGCCGCCCTTGAAGCCGCCTTGGGAGGGTGGTGCCACTGCAGTCAGCGCGCGAGAGATGGGGAAGGGAGTGTCTTGCGCCCATTGACCAGAAGAACGAAATAGGTTGAGCACCCAGCACCCCCTCTATTTCTGTTCTGCGTTCGCCACTGTCCTTTGTTCAGATCCGATGGCTACGATTTACTTGATATATGTTGCCTAAATGAGAACCCAAGTGCGTTTTTGGGATCAACACTTTCCAATTAGTGTGATTTATTTAGCAAGGAGTCTATTGTCCTGCCCTGTATTACTTGAAGGGGACACCCAATCAGGACAGCTAACATCGAACTGGCCGATGTTACTTGAAGGTTTGATGAGTTCTTTTGCACATAAAATGGCTAAAATTACTTCAAGCCTTTTTTTCACTTGATAATCGGTTAGGGACTTCTCATTAGTCTTAAGCCCGCAAAGAAAAAGGGTAGACGTAAGTATAAAACCTGGTCGTAAGTTTCTTCTACGATCAGTTACTAGTCGTAAGTTCTTCTACAACAAAAACCCTGGTCGTAAGTTCTTCTACGATCAGTACTTAGTCATAAGATCTTCTACGACAAACTTTATAAGTACTGTGAAAGTGGTGGAACATATAAAGACTACAGTAGTTACTTACAACCTCTCTGCTGTTGTTGCAGAGTAGCGCTTTGTCTTGTCGCGATTGGACAAGTTGCTGTGATATTAAACCTTGATGACAATTTGTTCCAACGTATTCTCGCATAGAGAAAGACAAGATGGAGCGAAAAAGACATATATGTAAAATGCCAAGCTTAGGGTACTTACATTCATGGCGGACTGAGCAAACGAAGATACCACCTTCGTGGGGTCCCTCAGTTCATCGATCTCATCGACTCGTTTCCACCATACCCTTTCGAGACGCTCGTCATCGAAAACATCCCCTCTGTTGGGAATGTCATTAGGGTGAGGAATGCGATCACGAGATCTGAACGCGCGGGAGCCCACAACGATGGCAGGGGCGAAGAACCCTAAGAAGTGATCGAAGAGCTCGAACCCTTCCCTCCTTCGAGGTGCTTGGCATCGGTAGCTTGACCTTGGAGGCTGGGAGGATCATCCACAACAACTTCCTTCCCGGAGCGCTGGATGGATGTTTCACTCCCATGGCCGAGTGTCTCCGTCGCTACCATCTCCACCCCTGGTTCTACGACCACTCCTATGGTCGTAGCCACTTCTGACCCTACGACCGCTCCGTTGGTCGTAGCCACATCGGCTACAATGGCATCCTCCACCATTTGGACAGTGGTCGACCCTTCGATCACCGCCGCTGTTGTTCCTTCGCCTGCCGAAGAAACTATAGTAGGTTCCTTAGAAGGAACGTCCTTGATGATGAGGGGAGCCGCACTAAGACCATGAAACGGAAAACACTATTAGGTGATAAAAAGCAAAAGGTAAATGTTGTCCTTACAATTTTGTCTCTTTTACATACCTCCGAGTGCCGGACGAGATCTTAAGTTTGGAAACAACCCTTCCTAAGAGAGGTTTCTTCGACTTTTTCTCAACCACGTCTGGTTGAGACTTAAGTTGAGGATCAGCCACGACCACGTCTAGTCATGGGCCTTGATCGGGCACCATCACTTCTTGGGCCCCTTGGCTCTCTGGGCATTCGAGATCAGCCTCGACCAACTCAAGGGCAGCATCACCCTCAACCACGGGTACTGCTGGTGCAACAGTCTCCTTCTCAAAAGACATGAAACTTCTTCAATTCTCCTTCTCTAAGTCACTAACAGAGCCACAGGAAGTGGAAATTACGAAAGTCTAAATAGAAGGATACCTTGGTTTTGTAGGTTTTGCGTTCGAGAGATTCGAGCGCCTCTGCCGCCGCAACTCGTACTTTCTGACCATGTCATGATAAACTTGCGAAAGGTTTACCCGGGTCAAAGGAGCTCGAGCTTGGGCCTCCCTTGTCGACGGATTTAACGAACCGACACTTCTTGGCAGAGGGAGGAACAGGCTGCTCAACCGCAGCCACACCAATAACCATCAGTTCGACTTCCTCGTCGTCCCGACGGTTCTCCATGCCTACTCTCTGCAGAAGTCATAGAGAAAGATATTATAAAGTGGTCGTAAGTTCTTCTACGACTATTACCATGCTGTAAGCTTTTTTACGACAATCCTCTGGTTGTAAGTTCTTCTACGACTAGAACCTGATCGTAAGTTTTTCTACGATCAGTACCCCATCATAAGTTCTTCTATGACCACAAAGTCCTAAAGATGAAATTAATTCTCGATTACCTTTAGGCGCTCCATCTTGTCTTCTGGGGACAAGATCGCCAAAATTGGAGGAGGAGCCACGTTAGATGGCTGGGGCTTCTCACAGATGAGCTTGACCCGAGCATCAATATCTTCTTGCAAGAGATCTGCAAGGATAAGAGAATCTTCGACAAAGCTAATTTTTGAATCAACAGAAAAAATGCTAAAGCTTAAGGTTTACTTACCCTCCGCATAGTCCCTCGTCAGATCCGATGAACCCGAGTACCTCCACATCTGATGAGCCCTCTTTTTCAGAGGGCTGATGCAGCGCGGGATGAAATCCTTCACCACGTGCCATCCAGTAAGCCCCTCTTCCTTCAAGTCTGCGATGGCTTGGATGAAGGGGGCAATCCGGCCAAGGTCCTTGGGAGTTGAATCCCAGGAAGGGACCGTCTCGGTCGGCTTTTCGGCGAAAGAGAGGCTGTCCTCGTTGGTGATCTCCCAATAGAACCACCTCTTCTTCCACCCCGGTCACGACGACCGGGTAAACATCTGAATGTACTCCCTCGACTTTTCGTCATGGAGCTTTAGACTACAACCACCGACAATTCCACCTAAACGAGTCATTCTGTAGTAATACCGGAATAACTCCAGGTCAGCCAGGATCCCCAGGTAGGCCTCGCAAAGGTACACGAATACCCCCAACATTGTAATTGAATTGGGAACGAGGTTTACCAACTCTACTTGGAAGTACTCGAGTACTAATGTAAGGAAATGATGAGCAGGTAATCGAAGGCCGCACTCACAGAATGCTTGGAAGACGGGGATTTGCCCCATCTCCCCCGACGGCCAATGCTGTCTGGTGGCTTCGATCCATCTCACGAATTCAGCTTTCGGGGTCTTCTCAGAGTCGACCAAAGCTTGAATCTTGGCCGCGTCCATCTCCGATCCAGTCCACTGGGAAGCGGATCCGGCCATTTCTCCCGAAAGCTAAGAGATTGGATGTGGAAGGGTTGGAGAAGAAAGCTCGATTTGGTTGGTGGCGGAGAACTCGAAAGTTTTGAACAGCAAGAACAAATTAGGGGAAGGTAAAAGACCTTACCCTCACCCACGGTGAAACTTTATAACCGCCGCGCTCAAGATGAAAAGACGTGGCTACCGAGCGGTTGCTAACGCCGAACCGCTGCTCCAGCAGAGACAACGGCAAGGAGTCGATTGGGGTTCTTAAAATTTGTCTGCTCGAGGAAGTCAGGTCTGTTTTTACACCTCAAGCGAAATTACCTTCTTGACCAAGTCTTTTCTGGTCAAAAGTAACAACGGTTGGAAAGTTTCTACTTCCAACCACAGTACTGCGACTACTCGGGGACCGTTAGATCTTCTATGATCACCTTGTGACCGCAAGGTTATCCTACAACTTTCTTGACTAAGTAAATTTCTAGTCAAATGAAACATTAGTCGAAGAGTTTTTCCTTCGACCATCTTTTCCACGACCATCTACTGGTCGTAAGATCATCTACTGCTCCTTTCTCAAGCAAGCTATTTTTCGTTTAAGCTGGGGGGCTAGATGACGAGGATATAACAATCCTCATTTAATCATTTATCCATAATTCATATTATGAGGTAATAATGACGTCACATAACTCTGAGTATACCCTTAAATATTAATAAGGAGAAAGTGGAGGTCGTAAGTTCTTCTCGACCACCACAGTAGTCGTGGGTCTTCCTCGACTACCCTATAGTCGTAAGTCCTTATACGACTATCCTATGATTGTAAGCTCTACTACGACCAGTATGCAGTCGTAAGCTTTCCTACGACCATCCCCTAGTCGTAAGACCTTGTACGACCAGGCCCTAGTCGACAAGGCTCACAGACATATGGGCCTAGTCGATAAAGGAATCTTCCGCACCGTATTCAAAATACGGACAGTAAACTACGCCATTATTTCCTAAGATAATGGCACGATTTTAACTCCCTTTTATGATGATAATTGCCTGGCGACGTGGGAACATTTTAACTCCTGTAGTAACCTCCAGTAACGGCGCCACGATCTGGATGATTAAGTGACCTTTTATTAGAGGTCCAACGGCGTACATTCTGGGAACGGTATAAAAGGCAAGGATTATCAGAGCAATGGAAGGAGCCCCAATTCTGAGAAGGACAATACTCTAGTTTTCTGGCTTGATCTTGTAATCCAGTATACTCAATACATATACACAGGAGTAGGGTTGTTATTCTCCCAGGAGAAGGCCCGAACCTGTATAAAATTCCCGTGTCTCCATCTCTGTGTGATTTTGAGCCTAGAGGAACCCCCGAAACAAACAATCTTTACGTAAGTTCGGTCATAAAACACCGACAAATCCCAATGACTTGTCACACTCACACATGTAGCTTCTCCACATGTTGCGGGGGTGGCAATGGTGATTGGTGCCGAGATCAAGGAGGACCTAGAGGAGGCGCCGCCACTGCTCCTCGACAAGGCCGCGTGCTCGCGACATGTCGCGCTCTTCGTCGAGCCGTCGCCTTTCACGTAAGAATTCACTCCTGCCTGGGTCAGTCTAGTTGCTTTTCTTGATTGGGCTATAAGGGTTCTTGGACTTCTGTGCATTCTTGGCTGGATCGACGAGGTTGTTCAAGGGAGAAGTTGGAAGATTCTACTAGGAGCAAGTTCTGATGTTTATCCCAAGTCTCATGAAGTTGTGTGACAGTCTTGTGGCTGGCTGGCGGAGATGCAGTTTTATTAAGTTTCATCCCAAGTCTAAAGATGTTTTATTAAGTTTACAAAGTTTCATCGTGTTTCATATAGTTTCATTAAGTTTTATGAAGTTTCATCCCAAGTCTCATGAAGTTTCATGGAGTTTCACGAAGTTTCATCCCAAGTTTCATCGTGTTTCATCAAGTTTCATGAAGTTTCATCCCAAGTTTCATCGTGCTTCATCAAGTTTCATATAGTTTCATTAAGTTTCATGAAGTTTCATCCTAAGTCTCATGAAGTTTCAAGAAGTTTCATCCCAAGTTTCATCATGTGTCATCAAGTTTCATATAGTTTCATGAAGTTTCATCCCAAGTCTCATGAAGTTTCATCTCAAGTTTCATCGTGTTTCATCAAGTTTCATTAAGTTTCATCCGAAGTTTCATTATGTCTCATCAAGTTTCATTATGTCTCATGAAGTTTCATTCCAAGTGTCATGAAGTTTCATCCTATGTTTCATCGTGTTTATCCAAGTTTCATATAGTTTCATAAAGTCTTATGAAGTTTCAATCCCGATATCCAAAAGATGTCACAATTTTTTCGAATGTGAAACTCGTTAAAAAGATTTGAACATGATACTCGTTTTTTTGAATCCTATATGGTTGTTTCTGAATCCTCCTGCATGGCTGTTTCTGAATCTTGAAATCTATTTTCAATTGGCCAACATGGAGGACATCCACGGGATCATGTGCTTGTGGATGGCAACCGGCTGCCGCACGCATGGAGGAATACGACGCCCAGCTCTCGCGTATTGTAGTGGATGCCCACACATCTGTGCTCATGGACTGCCATGGGTTTCAGGCTAGCAGACGGGCAATGGGCTCGACAAGAAAGGCATGCACCAGATTCCTTGGATCGTCCGATTAAATTGAATCGCACGGTCTGGACCTAACCCGTTGAGACATGTTTCTACGGTATAGCGTGCGCTAGTCCCTTCCTTCTTGCAAACCTTCCTTCCTTCCCGTAATTCGTGTGTTCGTATTCATGAGACTTGCGTAAAGGCACTAATTTTGTTTCACTCTCAGTAACCCGCGAGGCGACGAATAACCTCATGGGAGGTAATAAATCACCATACTAAATGCTACTAATAACCATGAATTTGATCACTACTAGTCAATTGCATTCCTGGTATTAGCACACGTGGTAAATCTGGTCATATATGTAACCATCATGTCTTCGTTAGCTTAGTTACCTTAGTTACCTTAGTACACTATATAGGCACGGGCACAGTACTGCTGCAATAGACCGACAAAATCACACAACCTAGCTAGGTCATGTCCTTAGAGCAAATCAACCAACGGCTACGCGAAACGAATCCTGAAGAATTGCAAATGGAGGCCGCCCGGTCCCCAAAGCCTCACTTCGTGGTCATCCCATGGCCAGCCACCAGCCACATGACCCCCATGGTCGACATTGACATGACCCCCATCATCACGACGCCAGCCAATGCGCAGCTCGTCAAGAGCCACGTGTACCGTGCCAGCGCCCAAGGCTCCGCGGGGATCACGGTCACCACGATCCCCTTCCCGGCCGCGGATGCCGGCCTACCCGAGGGGTGTCGAACCTCCTCATGACGCCACGCCGACCGAGCTGCGTCATCGCTGGAATGTGCAACATGTGGGCACACGGCATGGCGCGTGAGCTCGGCGTGCCTTGCTTCATCTTCCACGGTTTCGGAATGAGGCGATCGCGTCGCTGGACGAGCTCTTCGACGTCCTAGTCCTGCCGCCTTTCGAGCGCAAGTTCGCGAGGAGGCAGCTACCGCTGCAGTTCCTGGCTTCCTGCCGTCCTGTTCCATCGGGGAGGACAAGATGCGAGAGCTCCATGAGTTCGAAATGGCCGTGGACGGCATTGTGGTGAACAACTTCGAAGAGCTCCAGCATGGATTCGCGGCGCGCCACGCTGCAGTCACCGGCAAGACCGTGCTCGCCGTCGGCCCTGTATCCCTGTGCCACCTCCTCGCCCTGGGCTGCTCCGCGCCTCTGGTCGCCCGCATGTGCCCACTGCCACCGCACCTTGGGCTGCTCTGCACCGCGTCGCGCCACTCCGGCCTATCACGCCCACGCATGGGCTCTCATGGGCCACTGCAAGATATGTGGCCACCACCCGCCACCTGCCGCCACGCGGCGTGCTTGAAGCCGCCATCCCCTCACACGGACGCGCCGGCCCGTGCGCCACCCGAAGAAGCAACGGCTAAGCCGCCGCACGCGCCGACCGCGCCCCATGGCTACTCATCACCGGCCGCCTCCCATGGAGCCGTCATTGCCATTGAGGTGACCAGGGTGTAGGGAAACCCTACCCCCGCCTACTCTTAAAAAGGCGCGCAAGATGGGATCGGACGCCCGAAGGCCAAAACAGTAGTGAAATCGACCCGTACTACCATCCAAAAAAAAAAGAATAAAAGGAAAAAGAAAAGAAATCCCAAAATTTGCGAAAAGGCCCTCGAAAATTCTAAAAATTGCGCGGAATTTTTTCTCAAAATAGAAATTTAGCTGTTTAGCCCCTGAAAATTACAGAATTCGCCGAAAATTCATTTTTTAGCAAAAAAGGACCTCGGGAATTCAATTTTTGAATCAATTTTGCCATTTGAAGCATGTTTAACTTTCTTGTTGTTATTTCTATGCTATTTATGTATTGTATTTACTATTTTGATTATCTGTGAATGTTTATATTACATTTAATCACTGAAAATAACAGTAAATCATGGGAAATGCATAGAAAAATACAAGTACAATTTGAGAATCTTTGCAACCATTTTATGCAAGTTACCAGTAGTAATCTTATGAACTCTTTGCATAAATATGCAGATGACTGGCATTACGAACCGGGAGTTCGAAGAGCTCGCCCAGCATGGCCAGAATTACTTGACAAATGTCGAGATCGTACTTGGAGCCAAGAAGCTCCGTGCTGCTATCAGACTTGGCACCTCGAAGGATGTCACTCCAACTGCTGAGGAGAATGATCACGCACTTCATTCCCCAAACACCATCTCTGCCTAATGCTCAAGAACGAGTATATGGCGGAGAAGAGCGCACTAGCTTTATGGATCGCACCGAAGAAGCGGTTTGAGAAGCTGAAGTACACCATTCTTCCTCATGTAGAGCAAGAATGGAACCGACTACGTTTTGCTGACTACAAGATCGCGGGGGAGTACAACTCTGTTTTGCACAAAAATTTGTACCAGTCTTCAGCTCTGTGGTAAGGCAATCACAGATGAGGATAAGATTGAGAAAACCCTATCTACCTTTCACCCGAATGCGGTGCGATCCGCACGCAACTATCATCAAGATGGCTACAAGGAGTATGCCGAACTGATTGACATCATGCAAGTTGCGGAAGCTCAAGATGATGTTCTAAGGAAGAACTATATCTCACAGCCGCCTAGTAGCAAAGTTGGCCATGAAGTCAATGCTAGCAGCTACAAGATGAGTAAATCTCACTCAAAAGGAAGAAGCAAGAAGGGTAAGGTCATGGGTTGCAAGACCAAGCAGAATGCTCAAGCCAAGAAGGGTGGAGAAACGAAGCGCGATGAGAAGCCCTATAGTCAGCAGGACCAAAGTTACTACAAATGTGGCACATGGGGACATTGGTCACATGTTTGCCGTGAGCCGTAGCACGTGATTGATGCCTTCAAGGCTAAGAAGAAGGGCAAAGGACAGCATGAGGCATACCTCGCCATTGCAGGCACAAGGGATCCACAGTCATTGGTTGCACCAATAGATGTGGACAGCCCAGAAAGTATTGTGACTCCTTACGACCAGTTGGTGATTATGTTTGACCAGTCTACGACCAGCTTCGACTAGTCTACGACTAGCTCGTATCTCCATACGACCAACTTTCGACCAGCTTCGACCAGTCTATGACCAGCTCCGATCAGCCTACAATCAGCTCGTATCTCCATACTACTAGTTTACGACCAGTGCGAAACTATGTTCGACCAGTCTACGACTAGTCTATATCTCTATACAACCAACTCGTATCCGGTCGAACCGAACGACCTGCTTGTGTATTCTCTCTTTGCCTCATGATATCTGGTTGAACTCTAGGTGAGATAATTTGTCATCCATGGACTGTTCAATACTTTCTCGATCAAGTGTTAAATAACTTCCTATGGTCGACACTTCGACCACTAGTGGCATGGCCATGCACTTTCTATATCCGACCACAACGAGGGGCCCAGAGACATCTCTCTTGTTATATTAAGAGGAGCAAATCCCATATCCAACCAGTCACATTCCTCCGCATGTTTCATAGCATACCCGAAAGCTGTCTTTATAACTACCAGTTACGAGTAGAGCTTGGCAACCCCTAAGAGTGCTATTGCACATATTGGAAACCATGCTGATCTCAGGTCTAAGGATTATACATCATCATTACTTGAGACCAACTGATGACACATGAAATCATAATAATCTCAACAATATCTCAAGGTGGGTCTTATCCAACACCATGTTCTCTATCATGTGTCCATATTATTGGTTTGATATCTCCATATCAATGACATGTGAAACACAGCCATCAACCAATACATATGCTAGTCTATTCATATGTGTCCTCATATGTTTATGACTAGGGAACGTTTAAGAATAATCATCGCAGAAATACAGAGTTTCACAATCAAGTCACATACTTGATAATAAATATTAACGATATTATTCCAGAAACAAGATAACATATTATCTAATATTTTGAACATAACGAAATATAATCATCTCTATGACTGCCTCTAGGGCATATTTCCAACAGTCTCTCACTTGCACTAGAGTCAATCATTTAAGTATGTAATACCAATAGCTCTTGTGTGCGCCTCATGCTTTGGCTGTGTGAGAGGCTTTGTCAACGGATCAGCAATATTTAAATCCGTGTGAATTTTGCATATTTTAACATCTCCTCTATCCACCAATTCGCGAATAAGATGATAACGCCTGATTATATGCTTGGACTTCTGATGGGATCTAGGCTCCTTAGCATGCGCAATGGCTCCATTATTTGTCACAATAGAGATCCATTGGGCTCGAGGCACTCAGAACCACACCTAACTCAACAATGAAATTCCTTATCCAAGCACCTTCCTTCGCAGCTTTAGAAGCCGCAATGTACTCGGCCTCCATCGTAGAATCAGCAACCGTCTCTTGCTTGGAACTTTTTCAGCTCACTACTCCTCCATTCAAAATGAATACAAAATCAGATTACGAACGATAATCATCTTTGTCGGTTTGGAAGCTTGCATCAATGTAACCATTTACAACGAGCTCTTCATCACCGCTATAAACTAGGAACGCATCCTTTGTCCTTCTCAAGTAGTTAGGTTTCCATTAAGAAAAGCCGTTTTGACATTCATTTGTTATATCTCATAGTCGAGATATGCAGCAATAGCTAGAATGATCTGTACAGATTTAAGCATCGCTACCGGTGAGAAAGTCTCATCATAGTCAACCCCTTGAACTTATCGAAACCCTTTTGCGACTAGTCGAGCTTTACGAATATGAACATTTCCATCCATGTCAATCTTCTTCTTGTAGATCCATTTGCACTCAATGGTTTTAACACCATCAAGTAGATCGACTAGGTTCCAAACCTAATTGTCTCTCATGGAGTCTATCTTGGATTTCATGGCTGTAAGCCATTTCTCAGAGTCTGGGTCTATCATTGCTTCCTCATAAGTCTTAGGCTTACCATTATTCAATAATAATACGTCATGCCCATACCTTATAGGCAATTAATGTGACTTTTTAGATCTACGTGGGGCTGATATCTCATCTACAGGTTCAACAAAATTTTGTTCATCCTTTAGAGGTTCAGTAGGAGTTGAAACACTTTCAAACGTTTTCCAAATTTCTTCAAGTTGCACCTTTCTCCCACTGACTCCTTTTGAAAGAAACTCTTTCTCCAAAAGGACACCATTTCGGTAAACAAAAACTTTGCCTTCTTCTCGGTTGTAGAAATAATATCCTTTGGTTTCCCTAGGATATCCTATAAAGAAGCATTTATCTGACTTGGGTGTGAGTTTATCAGACGTCAAACGTTTAACATAGACATCGCATCTCTAAATCTTTAGAAAAGACAATCTAGGACTCTTCCTACTCCATATCTCATATGATGTCTTATCTACTAATTTAGATGATATCTTATTTAAAGTGAAAGCAGCAGTTTCTAAAGCGTAACCCCAAAAAGACAATGATAGATCCGATTAGCTCATCATCGACCGAACCATGTCCAATAAGGTCCGATTACGCTGCTCGGACACCTTATTTCATTGGGGAGTGCCCGATGGTGTAAGCTGTGGAACAATACAACATTGCTTCAAATGATCACCAAAATCATGGCTCAAAAATTCACCTCCACAATCAAATCGTAAAGATTTGATTGCCTTGCCAAGTTGATTCTGTACTTCACTCTGGAACTCTTTGAACTTTTCAAAGGATTCCAACTTGTGCCTCATTATATAGACATATCCATATCTATTATAGTCATCGGTAAAAGTAATGAAGTACTGAAAACCACTTCTAGATATCGTGCTCATTGGTCCACATACATCAGTATGTATGAGTGCCAGCAAGTCGGACGCCCTCTCAGCTCGACCAGTGAAAGGTGTCTTGATCATCTTTCCGAGTAGGCAAGATTCACACATTTCAAATGATTCCAAATCAAATGATTTCAGAATTCCATCATCATGGAGCTTCTTGATACGTTTCTTACTCATGTGACCCAAACGACAATGCCAAATAAAAGTGAAATTCATATCATTAGGCCGAAACCTCTTCGTATTAATATTATAGACAGGTGTACTATCAAGATTTAAAATAAACAACCCATTCAAAATAGGAGCATAGCCATAAAACATCTCATTCAAAAATATGGAACAGCCATTGTCCTCAATAATGAACTTGTAACCCTCTGCCATCAAACATGAGGCAGAGATGATGTTTCGACTTATGACTGGAACGTAATAACAATTATTTAATTCCATAATAAATTCTGAGGACAAAAGTAATGGCAAAGTCCCGATGGCTAATGCAGCAACCCTTGCTTTATTCCTGATGCAAAGATCCATCTCGCCCCTTGCAATTCTCCTACTCCATGTTAGACTCTGTATCGAATTGCAAATATGAGCAACCGATCATGTATCAAATACCGAAGAGTTAACAGAAGAATCAGCAAGAAAAACACCTATAACATTAATACCTCAAGTGGAAGGTTTTGTCCCACCATTCTTTTTCAGATCTGCCAGGTTTTTCTTGCAGTTCCTCTTCTAATGGCCTGACTCTTTGCAGTAAAAGCATTCATTCTCTTAAGTCGGACCGGACTTAGTCTTGCGCTTAGGCATGTTAGTTTGGATCCCATCCGAAACTTTAGCTTTGCCCTTTCATTTGAACCAAGTCTTAGCCTTCTTCTCGAAGCTTGTACTCTTTTGCACTATCATCACATGACTGTTACTTTTCTTAATGTTGTCCTCTGCAGTTTTGAGCATCATATGCAGCTCGGTGAGATTCTTGTCTAAGCCATTCATATGGAAGTTCAAAATGAAACGCCTATAGCTTGCAGGAAGCGAAGCAATAATCAAATCTGTAGCCAACTCTTTACTAAGTGGAAAACCATGTTTTTCCAAGCTCTGTGTGTAACCAACTATCTTGATCACATGTGGGCTCACCGGACTACCCTCAGCTAGTTTACACGCAAACAATTTCTTTGAGATCTCATATATCTCAGTTCTTGTTTGTGTCTCAAACATGCCTTTGAGCTCCACGATCATATCGTAGGCCTCTATGTTCTCAAACTGCTTCTAAAGGTCTGAGTTCATGGCAGCAAGCATGAGACAGCTAACATCAAGTGACTCATCACATGCCTTTTTATGGGCGTTTTTGAGAGCAGTAGCAACATTTTTAGCAGACACATCTGGAGTTGGTTCATCTAGAATATGTTCTTTTTTATCTTGCCTAAGAACAATTCTTAGGTTGCGGGACCAATCCGCAAAATTTATTCCATTCAGTTTTTCCTTATCAAGTATCGAACGTAAAGCAAAATTGGATGTAGGTACAACAGTTGGTGCCATGATCTACAACATAAAATATGCAAAACTAAGACATATGTTCAAGAAAAGTAACTTCTATTAAATAATTCAATAAAGATACTCCCACTAAAAACCATATCCCTCTTATGACATTTAGTGATTCAAGACCCTCAATCAGTTAATCTACTAGTGAGCTTTGGCATCACTGCTAGAAGATTAGTGAAATTGGTAAGCAAACCTTTGCTAATCATATCTCTATATGACTCTTGTTGTTGAGCAGCATCTCTATGCTCCAGCACCCAACCCTATGCCCTAAGATACATAACCATTGAGATGACCTTGTCAAGTTAAATCAAGTGTCGGACACAAATCCATCTGGTCAAGGAGAGTTAATGGCATTCTGCTTTGGCAAGACCTACCATTAAAATACATGACTTTGGATGGTGCAGCAAATTGGGAGGGCATCAATTTAACTTAATATTATGTGAGAGAATTTTACTTCTACCAAGTTAAAAGCATTCGAAGCAAATAAATAACATGCATAGAAATAAATAGGAATGTAAGGCATTCAACACCAACTACATGTTGGGGATATGTAGTCCTGCAAGCAGAAACTCTCATCAATTTTAAACCGTCGGCATATAACATCTATTCACCTATGCAACTAGCGCAAGGGTCAGCACCGAAAATCTCTCATCTCTGCAGGTTTGGTTACAAGTTTTATGTACCTATACCACCACCGTAGTGAGCTGCAATCGGACCTCTCCGAAAGTTTGGGATATACGTTGGTTATGAGACAACATCCATAATCAGGTATCTGGACCCTATGACTAGAGATTTGCATACAGACCGCTTCGCTGATAGCATATTTGATGAGGATAGTTTCCTGTCATTAGGGGGAGGAAATCAACCTCTTGACGAAAAATGTCGGGAAATAACGTGGCAAGCCACGGGAATCCATACACATGACCCGCACACTAATGAAGCAAATAGAGAAGTCCAAAACATAATTGATTTGCAAGCATTAGCGAATCAACTGCCTGACCACTTTAGTGATTTAAAGAGCGTGACCAAGTCGCATGTGCCTGCACACAATGCATCTGAGAGGATTGAAATACCAAAGAAAATTGAAGGTATCTCTCATCCTGTCTAGAGGCCTCAGAATAAAATGACGAGAACTTTGGCCCCTCGAATCCTAAGTAACTGAGGACGCCTGATGAAAAATGATAAGAAGGACTTGACACAACCGACCATTGAAGTTCCCTAGAACCAGAAGGGGAGCCAGTTGAGACCTGACTTCAGTATGGAACATTCAGTAAAAGGCATACCGGATTTGAATATTCCCACGGAGGGAGACATCAGCATGGATGTGTGCGCACACATCAGAGCTAAAAAACTAAAGGGACTCACCCTTGCAATTGGAAGCAGCAGTGAGCGAGTAGAAGCATTAGGGGAACCGCCCCATGAAGAAATAGCTATAAATTATGTGACCACAGGAGAATCTATGAATAGAACAACAACCAATGTCGACATTTATTTTGCAAAGAAAATTGCCATAATCGTCGATCTTGATCTAGAGCCTGCATCGCTCACTGAATATAAAAAAAAGATCAGATTGAAAAAATTGGAAGAAGGCAATAGAAACAGAATTATTATCTCTGAATAAAAGAGATGTGTTTGGGCTTGTAAGCCACACGCCTCCCCATGTGCACCCCATATGACATAAGTGGGTATTTGTTCGAAAGAGAAATGAAAACAATGAAGTTGTAAGATATAAAGCAAGACATGTTGCACAAGGTTTCACTCAATGACCAGGAGTCGATCATGAAGAAACCTATTCCCCGGTCATAGGCAGAACTACCTTTAGATATTTAATCTCAATAGCAGTAAACCTGAATTTAGAAATGAAATTGATGGATGTGGTAACTGCATACCTTTATGGAAACTTGGATTCAGACATTTATATGAAGGTATCTGAAAGTATCCCTGTCCCAAACCAGGATAGAGCAAATAGAAATCTGTACAGTGTGCAACTCAAAAAGTCACTGTATAGACTGAAGTAATCAGGCAGGATGTGGTATAATCGCTTAAGCTACTTTCTCTGCAAGAAAGGCTACATGAACAATGAGGATTATCACTATGTGTTTATACGACGATCCCAGGATGGTTTTTGTATAATCTCAGTATATATAGATGATTTGAATATCATCAGGACCTTGGAAGATATTAAGAAAGCAAACTCTTACCTAGAGTCAGAGTTTGAAATGAAAGATTTGGGTAAAACCAAATATTGCCTAGGCTTGCAGCTTGAGCCTACCCCTGAAGGGATTTTAGTTTATCAGTCAACCTACACTCAGAAGGTGTTAGAAAGGTTCGGCGTTGAAAAGGCATATCCTTCGAAAGTGCCGATAGTCGGGAGATCCTTGCAGCAAGACAATGACTCGTATAGGCCTAGAGAAGAGGGGGAGGAAGTTCTGGGACCGGAATTCCCATACTTGAGTGTAGTAGGAGTACTTATGTATTTAGCAAACTGTAGTAAACCGGACATTGCATTTGCAGTGAACCTATTAGCAAGGTATAGTGCAGAACCTATCAAAAGATATTGGTAGGGAATAAAGGACATCTTCCGATACCTCCAAGGAAGCAAAGATCTTGGTCTATTCTACAGAAAAAACCAAGACCTAACTATGATCGGCTATCACGGATGTCGAATTACTTGTCGACCAAGATCTGACTAAGTCGCAAACAGGCTATGTGTATTCTTATGTGGTGGGACTGTAATTTCATGGAAATCGTCTAAACAAAGTCTTGTATCAACTTCGATGAATCACTCAGAAATCGTAGCGCTGTGCGAAGCCTCGCGAGAATGTTCTTGGCTTCGGCGGATGATTCACCACATCCAGCAGTCATGTGGATTAAATACCGCGCAAACCCGCACTATTATCTATGAAGATAATGCAGCTTGTGTTGCACAAGTGCAGATGGGTTATGTGAAGAGTCCTCTCACACAGCATATCAACCCCAAGTTCTTCTATGCTTATGAATTGCAAAAGATGGACGAGATTAAAGTACTGCATACTAAGTCGTGTGAAAATCTAGCAGATTTATTCACTAAGTCACTTCTAGCGTCTAGCTTTGAAAGATGCATACGTGGAATTGGAATGATGAGACTTAGAGAAGTGCAGAATTCAAGAGGAGAATCTTTACGAACTCTTTATTAAAGCTTGATCACGAAGATCGAGTACTCAAAGAATAAATCCTGAAGATTAAATGAAATTGGGTGGATTGTACTCTTTTCCCTTGACGAGTTTTCCTGAAGTTTCTCGGCTTAATGTTTTTAATGAGGTAATTCGTGCAACACAGCAGAACGTGTTTCATGTACTGTTTCTCCAAAATTTTTCTACTGGGTTTTTATAGAGTTTCGACGAGACATAAAACATGACGGATGAGTGTCCAACGGGTAGTGTTAAGAAACCAGGCCCAAGCCGGCAGCCCTGGGCCCACGATGACCTCCTCATCCATCTAGTAGCCTATATAAATGAGAGGGGATCCCAACATTGTATACAGTTTTATAGAAGAGCAATAAAGAGAAGTCAGAAGTCCTCTTATATCTCTGTATTCAATCTACTATTCTGTTCTTGTGTTTTTGCATTGTTTTTCTTGTGATTCTGAGTTTGTCTACGAGATAATCACTCGAACTGAACTCGTCAGCGACGATTTCTCAACAGTTTCATACTTGAACTGGGCTTATGTGCCTTCCCATGTGCTAGATTGGAAGAACGAAAAAAAGGAAACCAGTTATGTTGCAATTTCATCTCGTGCCCAAATCAGTGCTCTCTCTCTCTCTGTGACTCTGCTTTTTATTATCGGATCACATCTATTTTTACAATTGTGATTTCGTACTTCTCTCCTTAAAAAGCTCCATCTCTAGAAACTTTTCGTAGTACAGCTCTCTGAATGACTGAAGCCTAAGTATATAACTCTCCTCTCTTTTTTTTGGACTGGGTAGTTGGTTTACGTTCCTGGAGGAAAGTTGCGTGTGCTTTAATACGTTTTGATGAATAGGACACGTATGTTAGTGTTGCGCAGGCTCGGTGATTGCGCGGATGCACCGTCTTGCAACCCTTACCCACTGCCCGGCCGACGCATGCGTGCAGTGCAGTGTTGCATTGGGCTGCAGGCTTCTCTGTTGCTTAATGGGCCTCTAGATATTGGGGTCACACGACTCACACCTTTGTTTCTTTTAGTAGCACATTTTCTCAAGGCCGGGCTGCTTACAAATAACTTCCGGCCTAGGGCATTGGGCTCGTCCATTATCAGCGTTGTGCTTTTTATGTGTATGCTGATATACTTCATGACTTCACATTGCTGTAGAAGTCCATACCTGAGCGTTAGACATGACAGTGAGACTCAGTGGGTGCATGCCAAACCAGACGTACCTCCGATTCTCGTTAGGTCCAGATAGGTAGGATATAAGGCGAGACGAGTCGAGACGAGGCGAGGGGCACTTTCTATTGCCAAACCAGACGTACCTCCGATTCTCGTTAGGTCCAGATAGGTAAGATAAGGCGAGACGAGTCGAGACGAGGCGAGGGGCACTTTCTATTGCCAAACATTTTCGCGTTCCCACTAACCAGCTAAACACAATACAAACTGAGCAAAAAAATACATCTACGAGCCTATTATTACCTCAGCTATCTATGTGAGTGGAGCTACGTGGTCTGAGCGAAAGCACACCGATCATGCCGGCGTTATCACATCGAGCTCGCGGAATCCGTCCTCGGGAAAATTCCCTGGCCCGGCCCGAGCACATGCAGCGGGTCGAAACGGGTTTTGCGGGACACAAAGCGGTCCCAGCTCGAGCCGAAGTGGTCGCGCCAGTGAGCCTGCGACGGTTGCCGGGCAAGGTACTGCTTGGCGCCGATGCCGCCGCCGACCCGGCAAGCCTCGACGGCCACCCGGCGGTGCTGCTCCAGGATCTCCTCCACGCACGCGCGGCCGCACCGCGCCGGGTCGGTCGACCGGAGCACGCTGAAGATGTACATCACCCCGTCCGGCGTCGACGGCACGACCGCCGATGTGTTCCCGTCCCACCTGAAAAAAAATACCCAAGATGGTTAGAAGGAGTACAGCAACTTGGCGTGTGATACTAGAATCACGAGTTATATGGTGCTAATGCTCTGGCATTGGTGTGGTTTTTTCTACTGATTTGGTTTGGTTTTTAGATGGAAAATAGATTATCACTAATCCTTCTAGGTTATCTTATTGAGCGGACACTAGCTGAGTGTTTAGACAATTCTGCAGAAACCGGTCTAGAAGGAGTCCATATTGGTCAAAAGCGTCAGGTTGGAGTTTGTAACGAAGCAAATCTTCAACATTTATGGGGTGACAATTTAGTCACATGATTTGTAACGATTGAGTTTAATTTTTAGTCATCTATTGGTTATAAGGCTTTGAGTCACCTTTAATCTTTTTGGGCATTTTGGTACTTTAAAGTTCTGTAATAAATTGGATTGTGTGTATCCTTGACGCAGAGATCAGGAGAGTTTTCTCTTCCGTTATCCATAAAAAAAATAGAAATTAATAGACAGAACCGAAACGCCTTCCCAAAATGGCAAGTAAAGATGTAAAATCCCTTGGCAGAGTGGAGTTCCCGTCTAGGGGAATGTAAATTTGCTGTCCAGGAAAGGCAAAACATCTTTTCAGCCCCCGGATCATGTCAGCTCAGAGGGGATTTTTGGTGCAGAGAATATAATTGACCGGCAGAAAGGTTGCCCGTGCAAGCATCCTCTGGGCCGAGCAGAGAGGGCAGTCTGCGAAAATGACAATCCTGGCGCTGCAAATCTGAAGTTCTGAACTGCGAGCCTCACAACCAGGTAGTAGTACGTTTCAGAGTGAACACATGGCACATGCAAGCACAAAGGAAATTACTGCTGTAGAGGAAATTAAATTCGCTACTTGTGCTGGTACTATATTGAGTAATTAGTAGCTGTAATCCAAAGCAATTACAGTGTCATTGCTGTGCATGGTGGGAAGCTAGGAGACAGGAATGCCAAGCAGGGCTTGGACCAGGACCGGGAAATGAGGACAAGCAACAGACAATAGGCGCCATAGATAGAGCCATAGAGGCACTGTTGGTGGAAACGGCAAAACACTAACCACCAACGCAAACAGTTGCAACTTGCAAGACAGTGTGCTACAGAGACGCAATCCCTAACAAGCAACAATTCTAACGCTTTGCTTCCGTTACACAATCTTAAGATGATCGCGTACTGAAGATGGACATTTCTTGGCTACTTCTACTGTAGTAGTTTATTGCAAGTGAGGTAGTAACATCGATTGGGCCATGTCAAGTTATAAACCCAGGCCCGTCCCTGCTCCCCGATTGCTAGCAATGTTTAGATCACAGTGCCTGCTACAAGCAAGCACTGCATTGCAAAAAGGCACATGGAATCTCCCCTCGTATATCCTCTTCTGTTTGTCTTTCTCCTATGGATAAAATCAGAAAAAGACCCAAGCTGGTCAGCTGGTGGACAGTCGACTCCTGTAGTAGAGCTAAGGCTGGGTTTTTACGGCTCTTGCAGCCTTGCCGGAAGGGGGAAACGAGAGGCTGGTTTCACTGTGCACGCAGTGAAGTGTGACAATTGACGGGCAATGCAAAGGTGCATGGTGCCGGGAAAAGGAGGCATGAGGTGATCGCTACGCTGTGGGAGATGCCATGGCTTTGTCACATTGGGCCAACATGCCGTGCCTGGGGTTGGCAACCCATTTCTGGAGAGGATAACTACGACCCAAGTATCAACTCCTTCTAAAACTTCTAAAAGTGACTGTTAGAACTCTAGATAAAATAATAATAAAAAAAACTACGACCCAAGTAGCAAGAAAAGATGGCCAAAGGCCTCAAGATAGCAGCGCTTTGATGTCCGATTTGCTTCTATATCACCCCAAAAGGCTCGCACTTTCTCCTTCTATTTTGGAGTATTTTGAGATTCCCTGTGGGGGAAAAGGCGATCTCGCCACATCATTGAACGATTTTTTTTTGTGCGGGCAAATCTGGCAAATCTTGTGAAAAATATCGCTTTATCTATGCGGTCAGTTTTATTAGTGAAGTCGACTTTATTGATGGCCAGGCTAGCTATCCTGATCTAATAATTTGGAGCATGGAATTAGACATGATGTGCTTTTGTTAAGAATGGAGATGGGACATACTTGTCAGTGAGGAGGGGGTAGACAAGGATGGGCCCCTCGAAGTCCTCCGCCGAGACGGTGTCCATGAGCAGGTCCTTGAACTCTCTGATGCCGTGCTTTGGCACGAACATGTTGAGCCAAGGGTGAGGCACGTCCCAGAGCCCCCGGCTCCTCAGGCTCTCCTCCTCCATCCTCACCCTGTTCAGGAAATCAAAGTAGGACACCTCCACACTGTACATGTGGGACCTCATGTAGCTCAGCTCCCCTGAGACCAGCTCCACAACCTGCACAAAATTTTCAAGACCACAAGGCTAGCTCATTAGTATTCGGTGGTCGATCGTTTTCAGTTACTGGTGGAGATGTTAACTTGGTGTGTTAAATTAGGAGACTGACATGGTCTGCACTGGAGCCTTCCAGCTGGAAGTCATGCACTACAAACTCTATGCAGTAGTAGACCTTCTTCTTGCCCTTGGAGCCGAAGTCTGGCCTGAAGTTGACCTGAGCAGGGAAGGCAACGGAGGAGCTGTGGAGGGACTGCTCATTCAGAACCATGAACCCTTCAACATAGTCCACCTGCTCTGGCATTGAGACCAGGAGCTCTTGGTCCTTGGTGAAGGTATGGAAGCTGTCATAGAAGGCCCTCGTCCATCTCACCTAATGACCAGGATGGTAAAAACAGTAATAAATTGTCAAACAAAGCTTATGAGTTACAAAAGGTGATTTGATTAAGAAGAGCTAGCTTTTCGGATTATTTCTATTTCTAGATGGCATGTACCTTGGGAGGAGCAACTTGGAGTGGAATCCTTGCCCTGGTTATAATACCGAACTGGCCAAGCCCACCAAGAACTGCGAAGAAAAGGTCCGGGCTCTTGGTGGGAGAGCATGTCACGACCTCCCCTTTCCCTGCAGCCAACACAACAAGAACATAAAAAAAAAACAAAAGGAAAGAAGCAAAAGTCACTGGTTCACTCCATGTCTCCATCCTTCCTTTCTTACGGAGAGAGAGAGAGAGAGAGAATTTATAGAAGTTGCATGTGCGCAGTGGCTGTGCAGTACCTGTGACGACCTCGAGCTGCAGGACGTTGCTGATCTGCGGGCCATGCTTGAACGCCTGGCCGCTGACGCCGCCATTGGACAGGGTCCCGCCCACGGTGAGGTACAAGTAATCCGTCCACGACAGCGGCGCCAGGCCGGCCTTGAGGCACTCCTCCAGCACCTCCACCCACAGCGCGCCGGCGCCCACGTCCGCATACGCGCGCGCGGTGGCCCCGCCGCTGTCCCCGTCACCCCGCGCCACCACCACTTCCGCGGCTCGCGGCAGAACGCGCGTCTCCACCACAATGCCGTTGCGCGCCTGCGCCTGGCCCTGGAGCGAGTGCCCCGCGCCGCGCGCGGCCACGGCCGCCCTCGGGCGCGGAGACGCCGAGGACAGCGCGCCGAGGAGGAGCGCGATGTCGGCCGCGGACTCGGGCCGCAGGACCGCGAATGGCGCGTCGGAGATGACGGCGCCGAAGTCGCGCGCCGAGGACGGCGCCGGCTCGAGGAGGTCCACTAGGCCGAACACGTCGGTGGGGCTCTGGATGAAGTTGACCGAGGAGCAGAGGATCAGGGCCAGGACGGCGGCGTACAAGTGCAGCGCCTTGAGCTCCATAGCTTCTCGGCCTAGCTCCCTCGCTCAGTCGTTCGTGCGCGCGCTTTACAGGGGCAGATGCATTGTCCGGTGCTCCTGGCTGGATGAGACCGACCGAAGGGGCTGAAGGTGTCGTCGCTCTGCTTTGTTTGGTGATTGATGTCTCGGCCGGGACGTCTCTGTCAGGATCGATCCTTGGGTTCCCACAAGAACTGTGGATGGATAGAACGGGAAAGGGGGGAGGAGGACAGGCGAGAGCGAGAGGAGATAAGAAGGGCAGAGCTAGGCATGGACCTCACCGAGGTGTGCGTGGACATATATAGGAGGAGAAGGGGTCTCGTCACTGGAGCAGCCGGGCCCGAGAATCTAATGGAAACCCGGATTGGGGCGGGTCCGATTGGGGCACGGGGGTTCACGCGGGCCCGCGCCTGCCTCCCTCCGTCCTCCTGGCCCCGATGGATCGATCACATTTTGCTCGAGCTGTTAACTACGTACGAAACGCGCCCTTTAATCATGGTCGGCTGCCACCCCATGATAGAGATGCATGGGTTTTGTTTTACCTTCCAGAGCTTACGATGGTTACAACTATCTCTTGAGAAATATTGTGAACTTTTTTTTAAGCGAAGAGGCCGGAGAGTTTTCCTTTGTATCGATAAAGTAAGAGGAAAAAAGATAAAAAAAAAACACATCCTGGCGAGAATATCTTCGGTGAGAGGGAACCCTGGCCGCAACTAGATACGTCCCGTAACACCCTAGCAACAGCATAAGAGCTTAGGACACCAACTAGCAAATTCTAACCACGTCTAATACCAACCAGCTCTGCCGAACACACACATCATAGCTAAGAGATGGCAACACCTCCTAACCAACTCTTTGGAACTTTGGATGGGTTAAAACCGAACAGTGTAAAGAATCATCATAGCACAAGTTTAAGAGAGAAGAATAGAAACAGGGACTATAGAGAGAGAGAGAGAGAGAGAGAGAGCGACCCCGTCGAATTGTAGTTCGAGTATTAAACGTTGCTTGTTGTTTGTGTTCTTCTCTTTCATCCTGTTGAGTTATCGTTGCTTTCCTCCTGTGACATAGTTCTTGGGCTCTGTTCGTCGGTTTAATTAGGACAGACTCCCATAGCAAGAGATTTTTGTGTCTCGGTGCATATAACTTCTCTCCCGGTCTCCCCTCCATGTTTACTCTCTCTCTCTCTCTCTCTCTCTCTCTGCGTGCATATGATCTTCGGACATGCCTCGCGATCTGGCGAAGACAACCAAACAGCTATAAAACCCAAATGAGAGCTAGGCAACGGTTTTGGGGAAAACGGCCAAAGCCGCTATTGCATTAAGAAAGAGGCAGAGCCAAAAAGAACAGCCGAAGGTTCAACAAGCCCGAAAAAAGGAAAACCGAGCAAAAGACAGAGCAGAAAACAAGGAGACACAAAACCAAAAACAAAACAGAGAGCCGCAGTCCTTTCCTGCAAGCGCTGGAAAGGATTACCAGAAGACCTTCCTATGACTGATCCCTCACAACCGTCGCCTCCTCTCCATGAGTGTAAGCTTGCAACTTGGTCGCTCCACGGGACATCCACAAATTGGCTTCTTCTTTGATGCCGAGTACCAGTCCTGTAGGTGTCTGCCGGAGGTGCTGAAAAATCGTTCTATTTCTTTCTTTCCAGATGTTCCAAAGGATGAGAACAATTAGGGACGCCTGACCTTTTTTGTTTACTCCTTCCCCGGAGTGGAAGATGTCTAACCACCAGTCCACCATTTTTGAATGCGGGGTCCAATGTGCCTGATTTAAGTTATCTTTATGGACCCAGGCAGCAACCAAGGACCAGACCTGAGCAGCATAAGAGCACTCCACAAAGAGGTGCAAAGCAGTTTCTGGAGTGTTGGTACAGAGGGGGCACCAGTGGTCATTTTGAATCTGTCGACGCGATAGGACGTCCGCAGTCGGTAACCTGTGCTGAACTAATAACCATGCAAAAATTTTGCATTTTTGCGGTGCCCAAATATTCCAAAACAATTTTTGGAAAGGGGCCTCCGCGCCCCAAAAATCGCACCTCATAAGCGATTTTGGTGAATAGTTGCTGAGTTTGTCCACTTCCAGGTTACGTCATCTGGCACATTTTGAACAAGAGTAACCTGATGAAGAGCACTGTATAGCATAACAAAATCCTGTAACAACTGAAATGTAATTTTCCTCCGGAGGTCCGTTATCCACTTGCCTTCATGCAACGCCTCCTTTACCGTTCGGTTTTTCCTTGTTGAAATGCAAAAAAGCCCAGGAGCAAGCTCCTTAAGTGTTCTTTCTCCCAGCCACTTGTCTTTCCAGAAATTTGCTTTCTCACCATTTCCAATAGATATCACCGTAGAGGCTCGAAATAAGTCTAGATCCGCCTGAGAAATTGGGAGGGACATCCCATTCCATTGTTTTTCCGGCGCTTTCCATTGATACCATAACCACCGGAGGCGAAGAGCGCGGCTGAAAGGTACTAAACTCAAGATCCCCAGACCGCCAAACTTTTTAGGGCGACAAGCTCGGCTCCAGTTGACCCAACACTTCCCTCCAGAGCAGATGTCATCACCAGCCCAAAACCACGCTCTACGGCGCTTGTCAATTTGTTGGAGCACCCAAGTAGGCAATTCTGTGACTGTTAAGTGATATGTAGGCAAGGCTGTGATAACCGCATTCAGGAGGACAAGTCTCCCTGCCCGTGATAGTAAATTCCTTTTGTAGCCACTGAGTCTAGTTTCTATCTTGTCTAGAAGGGGTTGAAACACTGTCTTTCCGGGTTTCTTGCGCGAGAGCGGTAACCCCAGATATTTGCATGGTAGTTGCATTCGCGTGGCTGGGAAGTTTTCCAGAATACTATCTAAATCAAGCGAGTCACAATGGATTGGAATGACTGCACTTTTGGCTATATTAATGCTGAGTCCCGTTACTTCACCAAAGACCCGCAGGAGCTCTCTGAAGTTATCTACATCCTCCTTGGCCGGCGAAAGGAAAATCATTGCATCGTCAGCATACATTGACAATCGTGCCTTTCTTTCTACCCCACCGAGGGGTGATAACCAAGCTTGTTGATCAGCTATACGGAGAATGTTATGTAGCACATCTATTGCAAGGATAAAAAGATAGGGCAAGAGACAATCCCCTTGGCGCACACCGCATTGGTGTCTGATACTTGGTCCCTGCACACCATTCAGAACAATCCTCGAAGATGATGTGCTAAGCATCATTGCGATCCATGTTCTCCATCGGAATCCGAAACCCCTGTGATGCAACATATCAAGCAGAAAAGGCCAGGAAACGGAGTCGAACGCTTTGGCAATATCAAGCTTTAGCAAAAGCATTGGTGTCTTGGACCGATGATAGCCCCTGGCGAGGTTTTGCACATAGAGGAAGTTATCTTGAATGGAACGCCGTTTAACGAAAGCACTCTGACTAGTGGAGATCAGACCATCCATGTACGACGAAAGCCTGATGGAGAGCAGTTTGGAAAGGATCTTTACTATGCTGTGAAGCAGGCTAATTGGCCTAAAATATGAAATCTCAAGCGCCTGATCCTTTTTAGGAAGAAGTATGATGTTGGCAGTGTTGATTTTCTTGAAGTGCAGACTATTTAAAGCATACACCTTCTGGAAAACTGATAGAATGGTCTCCTTTATGATTTCCCAACTTGCTCTGAAAAAGCAACCCGTGAAACCGTCCGGACCAGGGGCACCGTCCGCAGACATTTGAAAAATGGTTGCCTTAAGCTCCTGTTCTGTGAAGGGTCGCTCCAGAAAGTCTGAAGCGTTGTCCGGCAGCACCTGGAGATCAAGCCGATCCCAAGGGAAGGTATGAGAAGCTGACTTTGCAACGCCTAAGATTTCCGTGAAATGCTTTACTAATGCTTCCTCCTTCTCCGAATGAAGGGTGAAAGTGTTCCCCTGAAATTTGACCGTGTGTATTAGTTTCTTTCTTCTTCTTGAGATAGCCTTGCAATGGAAGAATTTTGTGTTGGCATCTCCCAGACGTAGCTAGTTAAGCCTAGAACGCTGCTTCCAATACATTCTCTGAACGGCTGCTAGTCCGAGAATTCTAAGTTTAAGCGCAGCTCGAAGATCGTGTTCCGCCATAGAGAGCTGACGCTGCTCTTGCGCTTTGTCCAGCCGCAGGATCACCTCAAGTGCTATATGTATCTGTGCCTTATAGTCCCCAATATGCGATTTGCTCCAAGTTCTAAGAGCCCACATGGTGTTTTGTAACTTGGCTAACAGCTTTCGGATTGGGTCTGCCTCATGCACCGGATGGGACCATGCTTCCTGAACTACCTCATTGTACCCAGTCATCATTGGCCAGAAATTTTGAAAGGTGAACCTTCTCGGTGGCCTAGCTCTCTCCTCGCCGGAGACAAGCAAAGGACTGTGGTCAGAGATCGATGAAGATAGCGAACGCAGACTGCAGTCTGAGAAGCAACTGTCCCACTGCGAATTGCAGAAAGCTTTGTCAATCCTCTCCAAAGTAGGATTTCGCTGACCATTCGACCAAGTAAACCTGCGATCCTGAAGGTGGATCTCTTTCAGCTCACAGTGGTTGATCGCTGCTCAAAACTTTCTCATTAGACTGAGATTCAAATTCAGATTGTTCTTATCCGCGGCTCTACAGATGAGATTAAAGTCCCCAACAAGTAACCACGGTCCGGCCACCGTGCCATGTATATGCTTAATCTCATTAATAAAAGCTTGTTTATGCTGGCTCTCATGCGGGCCATATACAACTGTTAGTGTCCAAGGCTGAGTCCCATCCGGCGGATTAACCCTCAATGTGATAGATCTACTAAGTGTGCATGTGTTGTCTATTTGTATTAGCGACGTATCCCAATAAACCATTATTCCTCCTCTGGTTTCATCCGCCGGTTTGTAAGCCATGCCCTGTAACCTACCATCTGCAATCTCATTTGCAAGATTGGGTGTAACCGCTGCAAGCTTAGTTTCTTGAAGACAAAGAATCGAGCAAGCAGTGTCCGACACCAATTCACGGACAGTCTGTCAACGGGCTGCAGCATTGAGCCCCCTTACATTCCAACTCAAGATTTTGCAATTCATCAGTAAATTACTAGAAAACAGCGCAATATAGACAGAGCATGCAACATATTTATTTCCTCAAGCCATACCCATACAAAGCACACCTGTGACCTGCAAAAGTTGAGTACATCCCTGTCGGACCATCCTTGGGACATTGAAGCTAGCTGCAAGCAACAAACAGGGGCTAGGCATTGCAGACAAGCAGGGGGCAGATAAGCTGCCAGTTTACCATCGACTAGAACAAGGTTCCTGGGTGCTAACAACATGAGGAAACACAATAGACATGCTCCTAGGGTGCTGCTAAAGCAGGCGTGCAGCAATCAAGCTGCAGCAACCTCTTGGACCAGCGCCGATAGGTCCTCACCAGTGAGACCCATGGCTAGAAGGTCTACCTGTGCTTTGCCCTCCACACCTGCAAGTACCTTGATTGCTTGAATGACTTGAGGATCCAGAGGCGAGCTGAAGAAGTGACTGAGTTCTTCCTTAGGATGCTTAGCCCCCTTGGAAGTTCCAGAGAGCTTTGCCAGCTTCTTTTGCAGCAGGATGGTGGCCTGCTGTGCTCCCCCAACCGCCGGCTTACCCTTCAGCTTCGCCGCAAGACGCAGGCTGCGGCGAGCTGATGGAGTCTTAGTGGGGTCGCCGGTGACCGGTGTCGGAGTGTCACAAACAGAGGAAGGGCGAAGGCAAGCTAGGCTTGCAGGCAGCTCCACCACCTTGCTGATTTCCTCCTCAACCTCCAGGGGGCCAACCTGCTGCCCCTTAGCACTCCCCTGAGGTTCAACTTGCTGCAGTTCGGCCGGAGACACCGCCGAACCTGGGACCCCATTCTCCTGAAGCAGGTCCAGTTCGAGCGAGCTGGGCACAGATGAAGGTGGTGTGGGAGAGGCGGCCTTCCCCTGACCGGCAAGGGCTGCCTCTAGGAGCATGGGATCCGCCCGCGGTGCCGGCACCTCCTGGAGAGATGGAAGCGGCTCTCGGTCGCCCTGTAGAAAGGAAAAGCGGACAGTAGCTGGGGTCCCATCAAGGTCTGGTTCACGGCGAGACAGGAAGCCCCGGAGTGGAGCTTTGCAAGCCTCCCTGACCACCTGCTGTTTGGGGCGCAGATGCAGCCTCTGCGCTGGAGACCTGGTGCGCTCCCGACCGCCAAGGTCGACAGTAGGCCCTATGCCCGCGCAGCGCTTGTAACGCCCAAGCGGCGACCGCGACCGGCCTTGGCCAGCCAGACCTTGCTTGGACGTCCCTCCACGAGCCACCGGCCGCCCGAGGGCACGGCACGCTCCTCGCGCATTAGCCTGTCCCGCCCCGACCCATCGTCACGGTCGTCATCTCTGTCATCGCGCCTGGGACCAAACCGAGTATGAGCATCGGCGAGAGGTCGCCTAGCGCGATGCTCCACACCATCAGGGATCCCCGCCGTCCAGAAGAAATGATCTCGCTTGGGGTAGTCTACCTCGCCATCCACCAGGGCCTCATTACGGGAGTTAGTAGGAGTTCGAATGCCCTGTGGAGAGAAATCTTCCAAAATGCTTAAATGAACGAGAACCTGGTGACGACGTCCTTCCCGAGAGACGCCAATGGGAGGGGAAGAGTGGTCTTCCCCAGCTCCTGGCTCCACCACAGGATCAAGCAAGGTGAGGTGGGTGGTCTTCAGGATGGCATCAGGATCACGCAGCCACACCCACACTCCCCAAATAGTGGCATTGCGCTCGCTGTCCCGAGCTACAACGTCCACTCGGTCGAACTGGCAGTTACCCCCTGCTACTCGCTCGGCCACCGAGGGCTGCCAAGCGAAAAGCGGTATGCCCTCTACTTGCTAGGCAACGGTTTTGACTAAGCTTAATCTTAGCCTGGGTTATAGAACGAACCATACAACACTGTTGGGCTTGGTCCAAGTGGATCCTCTGCAATAGGCATGTAGAGGAGCAACATGCACTAAATACTTCTCCCCACCTCCCGATCCAGAACAAACGGCCTGGTTCAAGCGCTACAGCACCTAAGAAAACAGTAGAGTTGTACTATGTATTTTGCTACAGTAATATATTTAGCTATTTCTCCAACTTTGCTGCCGTCCTGCTGCCGATTATTATTCATGCATACTAAAATCAATGTTCAAACATTGATTGTCTGTCGTATAGATCCGGATCCGTCTTTAGACTGTTCCAGTGTCCTGCCTTTGGGGAACTCGAGCCATGTTAAACGCAACCCGAGCCAGGTTAAATGCGACTACATCGACGCAACGGTGCTAGGGGTGTAAGTGGTCACAGGCAATTCGCGAACCACTAAATCCATCCCACATAAAACAATAAGTGGATGTTGGTGGACTAGTAGTTAAGATATTTGCGGAACGTCCATATATCCCACTACATGCCGCATATTCTACTACCTCACTTGGCCTACTAAGAGATCACATGAGCTTCACAAGCCCGATTCAATGATTTTCTGGCTAGGTTATCAGTAGTAGTTAGCTTTTTTGCTTCTAATAGAGCCAGGACAGTGGCGGTGGTGCAAAGTTGACGGGTAATCGGTTTCTGCATCACATCTCTGCAGCAAATTGCAGAGCTAATTGAGATGAGAGGCGGATGGATTGCGTCTTGGCTGGATGTATCCAGGTTGGTTCGTGGGCTCGCACATGATCCTGACTAGGGATGGCAATCAGACACGGTGGGTATGGGTAGTGCTCACCCATACCCATACCCATGACCCCAATTTCCCCCGATGAGCATACCCGCGAAGGCCGACGGGCGCATAACCTCGCCCATGCCTGTCACCTACGGGCATGCCTGTGTACTTGCGAACTATGTTAGGACAATGCACGTAGTAGCATTTGCCATGTAGCTCTGCAAGGTCAGGTGATTGACCTAAACATTAGCACAATAACATGCAATATATGCTCCTGATTCCCAAATCCAACAGGGACTGATGGCTTGTCAAAGGATTTTGATTTGCACACAGTAAAAGAATACAAGAGAGTGAGCTGACAGAATGTTTCAGAAGCCCTCAGAGTTCAACTTCAGAAAAGATTGATGAATCCAATAATAAGAAGTGTGGACACATGGCTTCAGTTACCGGTTCTACATATCAATATGTAGTGCTGTGATCAGCTGCTGCATGTAATCATGCAGGGTCCTGCTTCTCTTGCAAGTACTGCCCAAGACATGAAAGACTAGTGAAGGTTGTTTTATTAGTTTACTAGCTAAATGAAAGCTAAGATATATTTGTCCATTTCAGCCTAAAAAAATAATGCCAAAGATCTAGATAAACCACTTCTGTCACTAGTGCAATTGTTCCAGGCTAGAGTAGTTGCCAAGTTCATGTATGATGCAGAACAACAATTCAAGAGGTTGTTCAATTTCTATCATGCAAACACATTCAGAGAGGATAAGAAAACACAACATAATTTAAGATAATGGCAGGATAATATTGTAGCAACCAAACCATTGGCCTCACCAGGTGCATCCACCAGCCGAGCACGGAGAACACAAGGAGCTCCATGCGGCTCACCATATTGGCCTCGAACACGTAGGGGTCGCTGCCCTCGGCGGCGCAGAGCTAGAGGTCGAGGAGCAGCGGCACCTGCGTCTCCTCCACCTTGGCAGCAAGCACAGCGTAGGCCACGGTGGCGAGATGCACCATCCAGGGCCGGCCCCGAGCCACGGCGCACCGCCGAGGAAGCACCGGCCGAGGTATGCGGCGGCCAGCGTGGCCGTGAGCACGGAGAAGCCCAGCCTCGCCAGCGCTCCGCCCACCCCATCGCCGCCTCGCCTTGCCCGTGCCAGCAGTCCTCCTCCTCCCGACCACCTCCTCTTTCCCCCTGAGTGCCTTGAACAGGAGAGTGGGTTCTTGGACGGGGAGCTCAGGTGGCGGCGGAGGAGGAAGAGTAGAGTTGTGGCTTCTCCCCTTCCATGTCGAGCTAAGCTGAGGACAAGAGGAGGACAGGAGTGGTAGCCGGCCGGGAGGATAGGGGAGGAGGATCTGGTGGCCTCTGGTGGGGTGGGTGGGGGCGTGAGGAGGACAGGGCTGGCAGTGAGGCAATGAGCAAGTGACTGAGTAAACAGGGTTTTAGTAGGAGTGTGGCCTACTTGTCAGTATGGGTTGGTAGGTAAACGGGCGAGACGGGTATGAGTGGAGCTCACCCATGCCCATACCCGTTTACCCGATGGACAGAGAGTTGCACCCATTTTCATGCTTGTGGACAAGGAAAGCACCCCATGCCCAGCTCAATTAGGGCATTTGCCCGTGGACACGCAGATAATCGGACACAATTGCTATCCCTAATCCTGACCATGTGGATTGATAGTACAAAAGAGCCCACTCTTCCTCCATAGGTGTCGAGACACAAGCACAATGCTTGTTGTGAGCATCTGATCGAGCTAGTTACATCAACTCAGATGTGCAGATGCTTAGAGGAACGAGGCGAAACTAATGCTGGACAGATGCAGTGGTAGTTAATTCTAGGAGGGGGAGCCAAGAGCGTAGGAAAGATGCTGTTTTGTTGTCTTTGCGGGCTAGTGGCCGTCGTATTTGTCCACGTAACATTAGGCAGCGGGCAACCGTAACTTATCCTATTTGCACCTGACGCGACACGCCAGTGATCTCTTGGCAGGGCAAAGTGCCTGTGTGGATTCCTGTAGAGTCCGTGCGTGCGCTGAGCCGCTGACTGCACGAGCCAGCCCAGCCTCCTTTGCTCCGCGCGCGGCATGCAGGCGACTGGGCTGCGCCGTTCCAAGAGGATGCACTCGAGGTCTCATGGCTCCACTCTTGTGCATCGATCTGATCTACCTTGCTTGGTCAGTCGAGCTAATGCAGTGCACTGCACCACTCGTGCTGCAAGTGCACCGTCTGTTTCGTGTGACTGGTACTATACGGTGTACTACCTGCCGCAATACGTGTTTAATGACCTACGTTGATCAACAGCACGTCGTAGTAGTAACGCCACTGTACAGCTGATGCTCAGACGTCATTGGTGGCGAGCGATCGTTTTGACTTGCGCCGTGGGGATGAAAGCGGTACAGCTGATGCTCAGACGTCATTAGTGGCGAGCGATCGTTTTGACTTGCGCCGTGGGGATGAATGCGATCGTCTCGATCGCTCGGTCTCCGAAGACTCTACGGCCCATCGATCGCCATCCGATGCGATCCGCACGGTATTTTCAACGTTGGGTCGCGAGCAAGATACCACGGCCAGCCGCCCGAAGACTTTACGGCCCATCGATCGCCATCCGATGCGATCCGCACGGTATTTTCAACGTTGGGTTGCGAGCAAGAAACCACGGCCGGCCGAACAGGTGGTCTACAAGACGCACAGCAGGCGCAGGTCAGCAGCATCATTATACACATTACTGCCTGCCTGACGCGCATTTCGTGTGTAGCCATTGGATCGAGTATACGTTACGTACATGCACCTGCCAGTTGCTGCCTCTGCGTGAGCCACGCGCACGTACGTGCGATCGTCGATCGATCGCCTGCTGTTAGCCAGCGTGCCCAACCATGCATGAGACTCACAGGCGCATTACGTTTGTGTTACAGAGCCGGACGGGAGACCTGACGGTGAACACGAGACATTTCGTGCGTCAGGGTCTAGCCGTCTGATGCAAAAAGCTCCCTCGTGCCTAGCTCGACGCATACACTCGATTCCACCGTTTCCTTCAAGCCAGGCCGAGCGGATGCAGCATGGGTGCTCACGCGATGCTTGCGCTCACCTCTCATTTCCCAAACACCCAAAGCCGATCTAGCGGTGTGGGTCTCTCCCCCCGAGCAAGGTCTTCCTCGCCATCACAACCTTGCATGTTGCCACCATAGGCCCTGCGCTAACCACGACCATCAATGTCACCGTCCGAGCTCAGATCTTCCGTGTTACGGGGCGTCACGAGCCTAGTGCCGCTGCAATCCCTGATCCTCCGTTGTCACCATTCTAACCTTGGAATCAGTAACCACACCATCGTCTGTTGTCAATCTCACCCTTGCCATGGCGTGGTGGAGGCAAGAAGTCCCTACTGCACAAGTTCGTTTGGATTATGGCATGCATGACGGGGATTTGTGTACTCTGGTTGCAAATTTGGGGCACAAGTAGATGATTTCCTTTTGTTCGCATGATTTATTTGTTGTTTCTTCAATTAGGGGGAATTTGAGTTCTAGAATGAATCATTCCAATTTCATTCGTCATTTAGCGGCCATCATTATTGTCTATGTGAGAATCAAATGTTCCGCGGTCCGTTGGCGGGTGATTGGTCATAGCTCGATGTCTTCTACCTCCGCTCCTTCCTGTCTTCTTCCTAGCTATGCCCCCTTGTTCAATTTCAACGAGGTATGTTTCCTTTACATTAATTTAGAAAGAGCTAAACTGAGGATCTTTCATCCAGTTTAATTAGGGAATAGAAATATCATATTCTCTCCTCATTAAATGGTGACCAGGACATGTTGAAGAAACTAGCATTGCACATGTAGTCTGGAATGGTGTTGTTGCTAGTTTAGGTTGAATTGCAAAACCACATCGGTTCTGAAGGGATACAGGTAGGCTACACTAGTTGACAATTCAAAAATTCTACCATGTAAAGCAGGATGCTAAGCAAGCAAGATATCATAGATCGTTACTACTAGATGTGTAGTGCAGCGGAAGAAGAGTTGGAGTAGCCTGATCCAACGTAGAACGCGTCGATATAGCGGTCGTGGTCGATCGTCCAGCGTAGTCGATCGTTTCCTCCAACAACCAATCGCGTTTCTTGCGAAGTCGAGGATCGTCTTTAAATGCAACAGCAACCACAGTAGCGCCTCTACGATATCCACACGCTAGAGATGGAACATCGTGCGCCAGTATGCTAGCACCAACTCGCACGGTAGGGCTCTCTCGAGAAGATGGCACCTAGGGTTTCGGTGGAGCAACTCACGTTGTCACGTACGTCCCAACAGTCTCATATATCTCCTTATATAGAGCCCATGACGGATCATATCCGATCAGGTTTCGACCACTTAGTGATCATGTTCGACCAGCCTATGACTAGTTCGTATCTCCACACGACTAGTCCGTATTTGATCAAACTGAACGACCTGCTCGTGTATTCTCCCTTTGTCTCACGATGTCTGATTGAACTCCAGATGAGATATTATGTCATACATAGACTGTTCAATACTTTCTTGATCAAGTGTCGGATAACTTCACGTGGTTGACTCTTCGAACACTTGTGGTATGGCCATGCACTTTCTTTGTCCAACCACATCGAGGGGCCTAGAGATATCTCTCCTGTTATGTTAGGAGGGGCAAATCCCATATCTAACCAGTCACATCCCTTCGCGTGTTTCATAGCATATCCGAAAGCTACCTTTATAACTACCCAGTTACGGATTAGCGTTTGACAACCCCTAAGTGTACTATTATACATGTAGAAAACCATGCTAATATCAGGTCTAAGGATTATACATCATCATTGCTTTAGACCAACTAATGACACATGAGATCATAATAATCTCAATAGTGTCTCAATGTGGGTCAATCCAACACCATGTTCTCCAACATGTGTTCACATTATTGATTCAATATCCCTATATCCACGACCGGTGAAACATGATCATCAATCAATACATGTGCTGGTCGATAAGTCACTAGTGTTCCGACCAGTGACATCTGACCAGGGATATATGTAGGACGACATCATATAAGTTAAAGAGCTTCACCAACAAGTCACATACTTGTTAATCTTTATAACTGATGATTCATTCAAGGAACATAATGATATTTATTCAATAACTCATAAACATAGACATGATACAATCATCCCTATGATTGCCTCTAGGGCATATCACCAACAGGTTCACCGTGGATAGCAAAATGTAATTGTAAATTGTTCATGATGCTTTGCACAAGCAGTGCATGCTTGAAAAAAGAATATGTTCAATCTTGAATGCTTGACAGAGTGGCAAATGTGTAAACCATTTTGTACTTTTTAATGATATGCTTATTTTTGATGAAATTATTGATAAACTGTTATGCTTGTAGCAATTTGGATCTTTACCAGGATGTGTATAACACTCTTAACTCCTCCTAGAACAAGACAGTGGTGGTAATGTTACCACATGTGTAGTGCAAGGTGACTGCATGTTCTCTGTGTAGGCAACCAAACAAATTAGGGAAAATTAGCTCAGTGACATCGCGTTAGAGCATAATCGAAGGAATGACACTCCGTTCGTGATGCACTGAAAAATAACATCGCGAACAATAAAAAATTAGACGAATGACATCGCCGCTAGTTACTCCCGTTTCCAGAATTTTTTAAATATAGAAACTAAGCTCGAAAAATTATCAATTTTTTGTGGAGCCTCCTGACATAGTTTAATTGCTTATGTATTTTTTTTTTCCAAAACTTTATATATTCTGATTTTGTCTCTAAAATTTATTTAAGTATACTGTTTGTAGGAATATTCTAATATAGAAAATAAGGTCTAAACATTATAGTTTTTTCAAGCTACTTACACAGTGGACTTGATTGTGTAATTTTTTTCAGAATTTTAGAAAATTAAGTAATGCACTTTCATAATGTCCACTATGTGAGGAGTCTAATATTTTATAATGTAAGGACATTATGAAATTGCATTAATTAATTTTGTAAAAATTCTAGAAAAATTACACAATCAAGTCCACTATGTAGGGAGCCTGAAGAAAAAAATTCATAATGTTTGGACCTCATTTTCTAAATTAGAAAATTCCTACAAATAGTATAATTAAATGAATTTTAGAAACAAAATCAGCACATATAAAGTTTTGAAAAAAATACACAAGCAATTAAACTATGTCGGGAGGCTCCACAAAAAAATTGATAAGTTTTCTTAGCTCAATTTCTATATTTAAAAAAATTCTAGAAACGGAAGTAACTAGTGGCGATGTCATTCGTCTACTTTTTTGATGTTCGCGATGCTATTTTCTAGTGCATCACGAACGGAATGTCATTCCTCCAATTACGCTCTAACGCGATATCACTGAGCTAATTATCCCAACAAATTATCATCCTAGCCTGTCTCACCACCTATAACCAACCAAACAAAGGCACTTGCATACCCACAACCAGGCCGAGGCTAGCCAGGTTCACTCATACGGCCCAAGTTGAGAGCATGCGAGCTCCTCGTTCGCACGCCGCGAGCACGGAGCTGTCAAGTCTGTGCGTCAGGGGCACGGACACGAGGCACGGCACAAAGGTGAGTCCGACCCAAGGGCACATGGATTAGACCTGTTCAAACGTCGGGCCGGGCTGGGCTTCGGGCCGGGCCTACAAAAGCCCGACGATCAAACACCAAGCCAGAGCCCGAAATGAGGCCCGGCTCCAGTGCACTTTCCAGGCCTGAGCCCAGCCCGACATAAAATCCCAAGGCCTGAAGTCCGGCCCGAGGCGCAATGAACAATACAGGTCATCCATGTTAGTACAGTATGTCACCTTGTGTACATAGTTACAAACGGAATGCTCCACAAGACCACAACCAGTAACCACATTCATAGTTTTAAATGTACATTGCACAACAAACAATAGAGTCAAGTTCAAGACATTAGTTATAATGTTGCATAGCCAAATTCATAACACAGTGCATGTGACAAAATGCATGCTAATAAATAGGTAACAATTAACAACTAGTCCAAATAGTGACAACTCCAGAAAACATCCATATTCCATATTCCAGAAGACAAGAACTCCATATGAATGTCCTACAAAAGATTAATTGTGGACATGCATTAGACTGTACTGTAGTACACATATAGAAAAGGGAAAAAAATTGCAGCTTGCTAGACATTACATTCTGAATCTGAAGAAATTTCATCAACATTGGAACTTTCAACATTGCTTGGAGTGCTCGCATTAGCTGCAAAACAAAAGACAATAGATAATATTGTTTGTGAGGCATACTGATTTAGAATAGCTTGATCAATTCAGTAAAAATAATAGCTTGATCAATTACCTTCATGCATTTTCCAATGATACCAATCTTGGAGACACATTAAAGCTTCTATAGTTTTCGGCTTTAGTGAATTCCGTGAGGGGCTTATGACCTTACGACTCACGCTAAAGGCCGACTCGAGCTACTGATGCGACACACGAAGAAAGAAGAAAATCACGAGCCCTTGATGCTAACTCTGGGTATCACATAGATGATTTGCTCCAAAACTCTAAAACATCCAAGCTTTCATTCAAGCCTCTAGTTGGTTCATCCAAGTAAAGATCCAACTGTGACTTCTCTTCATGTGTCTGACGAGTTACCAAGTATTGATGGTAGTCACTAAACAAATCTGTAGCACCTCCACTAGTGTTTGCAACATCAACTTCAGATAAGGATGGATTAGCACAACTACCACGGTACCCCTCAAACAAACTTTGCAAGGTAGTTCTTACTTCATCAATACGACGTTGGGCATCATCAAGAGCATATAGTTTCATGTAGCAAAAGCTTTTACAAATTCCATTTTGTAGCGTGGATCAAGAACAGCAGCACATGACAGGAAAACATTGTAGTCGGACCAATATTTATCAAACTTTTCTTTCATGTCCATAACCATTGGAGTCATGAAAGTTTTCTTTGCACTTAGTGCCTCCAATAGACGTGTTTGCACCAAAAAAACAGACTTGAAGTACAAATTGGAAGTAGGATACCTAGTCCCCGAGAATATCAATGTCACATCATAGAAAGTCTTCAAAAAATTATGCATGATGGTAAGCTTTTCCCATTCATCAAAAGAAGGATAAAAGTTTGACTTGAATATCTTGTCCTTTCAAAGAAACCAAAACAAAATATCTTTGAAATACAAAGCATTCTCAAGCATCTTGTAGGTTGAATTCCAACGAATAGGCATATCAGCACGGAGTTTTTTAGTGACATCCAATTTATAAATGGTTTCAGCAGCATCATAAAACTTATGTATTCGAGTAGAAGATGCTTTAATATAATGGATACCCTCTCGAATTTTCCCAACCGATTTATCAATCAACTTTAGACCAGCTTGAACAATCAAATTTAATATGTGTGCACAACAACGAACTTGAAAATGAGTGCCATACACTGGTAGAACACTTTTAAGCAGCAAGCGAGTTTTCAAAGCATCAATCATCTTGTCATTGTATGAAGCATTATCAAGAGTCATGCACATGATTTTAGTATCAACCTTCCATTCACGAAAACACATATGAACTCCATCAGCAATAGATGATCCATCATATGGTGGGGTCATTTTTTTGAACCATATGATTCTTTTGTGCAATTTCCATTCAGCATCAATATAATGTGCAGTAATGCAAATGAAACTGTACTTTGTGACTTCAGATTTCCAGTTGTCAGAAGTGAAACTAACTTTGCCAGGACTATTAGAAATAGCTTCAATCAAATCCTTTCTTTCTCTATCAAACATAGCCATGATATCCCTTCTTATAGTGTGGCGACTAATGTTCTTGAACTGGGGACAAGCTCTACCCATCATAGTTCTATACCCATGTTCTTCTACCACTGTAAATGGATGTGAACCGCCAAGAAGAAACATAGATATTCCACATCTTAAATAATCCTGGTCAAGCTTGTAGTTTTTCAATGCATGTGAGCCATCATCATTCCTTTCAGATTTCAGGAAATAATTGTTGACTTCATTTTGGTTATGAGGATGCATATTTCTAAGATGCCTTAACAGATGAGATGTCCCATTCTTAGATGCAGCTCTTAATACCTTATGACAGATGTTGCACTTTGCCACCGTCTCTTCGTCATTGTCCAGCGATATTTTGGTGAAGTCGAGCCAAACCTTTGATTTAGGTGCTTTCTGTTCAGATGTAGTGCTTTCCTTTGATTTGGCACGCTTGCGCTGTCCACTTGCTTCAGCAACTACCTCCTTTGATCTTGCGCGCTTGCGATGTCCACTTGCTTCAAAGACTGTCGGAACCACCTCATTACAGACACTTCCTTCACTTTCACCAAAGATAACGCTCATCTTCTCCTTCTTGTTCAATACTCACATCCGGGCTGCATGGACTTGCCATGCCTAGCACAACCACAACCACAGACAACATTCCTTCAAACATCAATACATACACAAAAAGTTGGCATTTCTTCAAACATCAAACATCAATACTTACCGACTGGGGAAGGGAGGAAGCCGGCCGAGAGGACTTACCGCCTTGGGGGGGGAGCGCCGCCGGGGGGAGCTCAGAGCGGGGGGAGCTGCGCCGAGCGAGAGCGGCGCCACGGACTGGCCGTCTGGAGGAGAGCCAAGAGGGGAACACTGCTCGGGAAGCGCCAGAGGGAGCGCGCCCGCCGGGGAGCGCCACGAAGGGAGCTGCGCCCTAGCGGGAGCGGCCGCCACGGGACTCGCCGCTGGAGGAGAGCCAAGAGGGGGAGCACAGATCGGGAGATGCGGAGCTAGGGTTGGGGATTGGGAGATGGTCAGATGTTGGCCTTGTGGGCTAAGGGCTAAGGGATAAGGGTTATGGCTGCACCGCTGCAGGCTGCCTGGCTGGCAATGGCTCGGGCCGGGCTGGGCTTGTTTCAGACTGAAATTTTCAGCCCGAGCCCGGCCCGAAAAGTATTCTGGTCTTTTTTTAATAGGCCCAAGCCCGGCCCGAGGTAAAAGCCCGGCCCAGAAAAAACGTGTCGGGCTCGGGCCGGGCCGCTCGTGAACAGGTCTAGCATGGACGAGGCATGTCCGTACCCCTAGCACACAGACTCGGCAGCTCCGTGCTCGGGGCGTGCGGACGAGGGGCTCCAAACATTTGACGTGCGGACTTGGTGACGCGTTGCCCACCGGTGGCTCCGTGGTGCCAATTTTTAGCATTGATTTTTGAAGAAGACTACTTTTACTATTGCGCCGGTAAACATTGCTATTTTACCCAAAAACTTGAAACCAAGCGCTTGTAGTCTTGCGCGCAGGGAAGGCGTACGAGTACGAGTGACAGCGTTGTAGCGTCGAGAAGTTGGCCTGGCCATATGCGCGTTCTGCGCTGCTCCACCGCTGCTTGCGAGGCGTATAAAATCGGCATGTCATTTACAGCTCAACGAGTCAACGTACGTGCAACGAGTACAAGTACACCATCCAACATCACAGAGCAAACGCGTTGGTGTTTGGCCCTGTGTGGGGTGCTAGCTTCCGAATACCACAAGATCCCTGTGATTGAACCCTCTCGTGTGCATACAGACATGAGCTGAAACGACAGCGAGACTTTTACTGTTCTTATCTTGCTTCATGTCCGTATCTCATCACCGAATGTCATAGTTGTGTCTTATCCCCTAATGTCGTCGGAAATACCTAGTATGTTCTAAAGAATATGAGCATATATATATGCTAGGCATTTGGTTATATCTACGGAAATGTATCAAAATATCCTTTCTTGATCAATGTAATGTGAGGGCAAGAAGAAAATGCCCATTCTTGCTCCCCTATATGTGTGGACCAAGGGAATGTAAAAGAGGGGTTCCCTCATTCTCACTCATAACGCAACACACTCATCTCATAGCCTTTGGATACTCCACCTTACGGTCCATCAAGACTAAAGATGCTCTGTACCCACTATCTAGTCTTCGATGTTACGACACTTATGGTCCTAGGAAACAAAATGGCGGAAAAGAACCCAACGTGACCTAAATCATAATCAATTGATCAGAATCCTTTTAAAACATAAGCAGCTGCAGGGGCGGAGCCACTGTGAGTGATCGAGCATGGGCTCCCCCACCGGACCCCTAGACCCCGCGCACCCCAGGCCAGCCACCATCACCGAAGATGGGAGACGAAGCGAAACACAATGGCATGAGGTGTGTCGGGAAGGTTGAGGGCAGGAGGTTGAGCTTCGAAGCGATATGGGTCATTTGGTGCCTGGGTGACTGGGTCGTCTTGTGACATGTGTGAGGTGAGGAAGGCCTAGCCCATATGATATGATGAACACATGGTCTCCCATAGTCATGTATCCCAGTTGACCAATCCTCAATTTCCAATTGAACGGTTTGTGAAACCCTAGCTAACAGAGCACACAACGGTTGAGGCTGACTGACCAGGCGGGCCCATGGGCACAACAGAACCTCGGCAGCACCGGTGAGCGGTTCAGGGGGCGTGTGGAGGGTGGTGTCGTGGGAACGGCAAACGCGGGCGAGCTGTAGCTTGTGGGAGGCAAGACAAGTGGCTACGGTGAGCCTACAAGGGGAATGGCAACGCATCAAGCGGCGAGTAGGCGAACAATATAGTCAGGGTACCAGCACATTCAGAGGCAGCATCATAGCGAGATGGCTCCTCAAAACAAACAAAGCGGCTCCTCAAAACAGATAAAACTCCAAGTCCAAAAGCAAAGGTAAGCGAGTAATTAAATTAGTTGAAATTGGAATAGATTGTGATTTGTGATTGGCCTGTCAATGTTTAGCAATTTTTATGATGGAAAAATTGGCTACATGACATTCAAATTTTTATGGCGGCAAAAACATGGCTTTGCCAGAAGACATTAAAATTTTGTGGATATTGGCTCTAGGACATTGAGGCGAGTATTATATTATTTCTAGTCGGATGGAGAGAGAAATTTTTGGAAAAGTCTCTGGTGCCCTAGCTAGCCCAGTGCGATCAAACCCTAAAACCTCACACGCGTTGGTCCTAAGCCAAAAGCCTCTCTAGTCCTTTTCCCTCAAATATGTCCTCAGCGCGCATGGGACGTTGAGGGGCTAATGGAGATGAAGTCATCGGAGTCGAAGGTGCGGCGCCTCGGGAGCACGGACTCCCCGTCGAAGCCTGTGGAGCTTTCATGGGTCCCCAACGGGTAAGCTTCTTCTTCACGCCTCCATTTGTGCTATTTTTACTCGTTGAGTACTGGGTTGATTTGGTGTTGATGTTGTGTTGATTTGGTGTGTATAGTTTAGATCTGGGTTTTATTGTTAGATTTTGGTTGTTGTACTATGGTATTGCTGATTTCGTTCCATTCTCATGTGCGTATGATGGACATAGGATTGGCATGCAGGGTAGCTATCCGTGTTGGTTTTTTTATGTTGAGTTCATTGACGGCGGTAGGGAAGAGTACTATGT
The DNA here is from genome assembly GCA_036346405.1 of Phyllostachys edulis. Taxonomy (NCBI): domain Eukaryota; kingdom Viridiplantae; phylum Streptophyta; class Magnoliopsida; order Poales; family Poaceae; genus Phyllostachys; species Phyllostachys edulis. Next base: position 52,275,796 of record CM070552.1, on the reverse strand, counting down.
TAGCTATGACATTAACTGGGTTGTAGATAGGGATACTAGTTGTTTGCTTGACTTACTGAAAGATCTTGACAATAAGGTGCAACATGGAAGTAACCAAGCACTTACTGTCACCATTTGGAACAAAAACTGCAGTAGGTATACCGAGATTGCTTCTGACTCAGCTTTGCTTGATGCGTTTGACATGTACTGGGACATGAGGAGGCTCCCACTGCTTGTTAGTGTATCTAGTTGCAATGCATCTAGGCAGCCAAGCACTAGCAGGCCACCTCTGAGCAGAAGACATTGTCATCTACCCTTGATGTCCCAACACAAGAAAGCATAGCTTGCCATGACAATGAGCCAAGACCTTGCAAACCTGCTGCTAATTTGGACAAATGGGGTGAGGGTGACCAGGTAGAGTATGTGGGTGTGGATGATGAGAGGCTTCAATACAAAGACTTGATGTCAGGTGATGATGCCTCAGACTCTAAGTATGTGCCAAGGTTTGATGATGATGAGTCTTCAGTTGGTGATGAGGCTGGTTGTGAGTCTAATGTGCATGTAACTGGCATAGAAAACCCTAAGATAGACGTTGGAGTTACTTTTGAGGATGGTCAATGCTTTAAGAGTTGTATAAGACAATATGTAGTGCATACTAAGGTTGAAATTGCAGCTACCTACAGTAAGGCATCCAGGTGCAGAACACACTACAAGGCCAAGAAGTGCAAGTGTAGGATATATGCGTCAAGATTGCAGGACGACAGGACTTGGATGGTAAGCTTTCTGATTTTCATAAGCTATCATGTTTTCGTATTATTAATCTTTTCTCATATTTTTATAAGCTATCATGTCTTCATGTTTGCCTTTGCAGATTAAGAAGATGCCATACAAGCATACATGTCCAAGCACTAGCCAAGTAGATAGGAACTATATGGCTACCAATGCATGGGTTAGGGATAGGGTTCTTGCAAAGTTGAGACAAGATCCTACAATTGTTGCTACAACTCTAAAGAAGTTTTTAGAGGAGAAATACAAAATCAACATATCTTATTATGTTGTTTGACATGGAAGGCAAATGGCACTGGATGGGATATTAGGAAAATAGGAGGACAATTTTGAACATGTTTTCAGGTTCAAGGCTGAATTAGAGAGGAGATGCCATGGTAGCATAGTACAAATGGAACATGACTAGGTTGGCAACAAGATGAGGTTCAACAAGATGTTTGTTGCCCTCAAGGCTTGTGTTGATGGATTCCTCAATGGCTGCAGACCTTACCTAGGCATTGACTCAATTGTGCTCACTTGTAGGTGGAGGGGTTAGTTGGCATCTGCCATAGGGATTGATGGACACAATTGGATGTTTCTAGTGGCTTATGGAGTTTTTGAATCAGAAAGTTCAGAAAACTGGCAGTGGTTCATGGACAATTTGCATAAGGCCATTGGTTCACCCCTGGTTTGGTGATATCAACAGTTGCTGGGAAAGGCATTGACTCTCCTGTTACTATGATCTTCACCAATAGGGTTGAACATAGGGAGTGTATGAGGCACCTAGTAAAAAAAATCTAGAAGAGGTTCCATGAGGAGGTTTTCCAAAGGAATTTGTGGCCTGCTTCTAGGGCCCGCAAAAAGGGCAAAATTTGATATGCACTACAAGGAGATGGAGGAGGCCTGTCCTAGAACCATGGAGCGGATTCAGGAGAATCACAAGCATCTATGAGCTAGGAGCATGTTCTCCACTGCAAGTAAATATGACTATATCACAAATAACATTGCAAAAACATTCAACAGTTGGGTCAGTCATGAGAAATCCCTCCATGTTATGGAGTTAATGGATAGGACAAGGCAAATGATCATCCAAAAGTTGTGCACCAAGAGAAACCTCGTTGAAAAGCTGCAGAGATTGATACTTCCCCATGTCATCAAAGACCTCAATGCAAAGAGTAGAAACTTGCCTTACAGAATATTCCATAGTCATAATTTCACAGGTGAGGTTGGTGGCACCTGTAAGGATTTGAATACTTGGAGGCATACAATTGATTTGAATGCTAAGGAATACAGTTGCAGGGAGTGGCAGCTCACTGGACTGCCCTGCACACATGCTATATGTTTTATCTTGTTCAAGAGAAATGAAGAAGTTGAGACATATGTGCATCACTACTACAATGTGGACAAATTCAAGGCAACATATGCAGGATTGGTGATGCTAATGGCAAACAAGAATCAGTTGCCTAGGGTTGACTTAGGATTCAAGATGTGGCCACCTATACTCAAGAGGGCAGTAGGAGGGCCAAGGAATAGGAGGTACAAAGGTTGTGAGGAACGAGGTTCTGGCAAAAGGACCACTATGTGTGAGAGGTGTGGATCGTTTGAGCACATGAAGAAGACATGCAATGAGCCTGTTCATGATCTAGATGCTCCTCCACTTGCACCCACAAAGCCGAAGAGAAAGAGGAGCAAATAGGCCAAGTAAACAGTCACCTCACCCCCTACAAGAAAGGATCCACTCCTCTGTCTGCAGTTCAACAGAAGTCCTAGTCCACTAACAAGGATGTAAATCTTGTAAAGTTCTTACTAATTTGTAGATGTCTATACTACATTGTAACACTTAACCTTTTGTTCATCAATAGCCAGAGCAGTCCTAGAAGGCTAAGCAAATGAAGGAGAAGAAGCAAGGCATGGGAAGGCTAGGCATGGAAAGGAGAAGAATTAGGGATTTTGTTTAGTGCATGGTTATGGACACGCAATCCACTGAGTTCAAGTGGCTTTTGTAATCTTAAAGTTGAACTAAGGCATGTGTCATGTCATCTAGTCATTACACAGAACCTGTAGTCCAGTGAGTTGAACCTGTAGTCTGGTATGGTATATGTGCAACTATGTCATGTTATGCATTGTGTAATTCAGGGAGTTTAACTTTTATGTCCTTCTCCATCCTGTAATCCAGTATTTCCAGAGTTGAACTTGTAATCTTGATGTTGAAGAAAGTTGAACCTATAATTGTCGTAGTAAAAAGACTAGACAGCGGTACATGGTACCCTTTTGTCTTGGGAATAGACCGAAGGGAGAGGAGCCAATGACCATGCATGTGTATTGCTCATGTCTCTACTACTATAATTTGGAGTTTACTCCCATCGTCCCACTCTTCTCTCAATCAACTGTCACTCTCGGTCTCCCGTCTCAATCGAAACCGTCACCCCACCTCACCTCTCCCTCCCTCCCTCCCCCCTTCTCTCTGTCGCACAACTCCCACCCCCGCCGCCTCCCCTCCCTCCCCAAGCCCCTCACGAGGACTGCCCCCTCCCCCACCTCTTCGTCGCCCCACCCACCGCCCACGCGACGACCCACCTGTTGCCTCCCCTCGTCGTCGCCGTTGCCGCTTTGCCGCAGCCGACCTCTGCTCCACCGCCTTGTTCGTCTCCTCATTGGGTGCACTCGCCACCGCCCATCCGTCTCCGGCCGTCGCGCTTCCACTCGTCTCTCGCGCACCTCCAACGAGGAGCACACCAGATCTAGCGTCCGGAGGGGGAAAGGGCGCTTTGGAGGAGGGAAAGGGTGACGGCGGGGATCGGGTGACGATGATGAGGAGATCTTGCCGTTCTTGCAATGACCGCCTAAAAGCCGACAACAAGGTGATGCTACCCACATTTCCTCGCCAACAAACCACATTCCTTGCAAACCGCCTGAGTTGAATGCACGGCGGTTGCCATCAAGGAACAAGCGCACTCTCTCCGTGGTTGCCTACTTCAACAATACAAAAGGTACATATCTCTTCTTGCACTAATCATTTTCTTCCACTTCTCCTCCTCCTTATCTGCAACAATCTTCTCCTCCTTATCTCGTAGCTATGATTCCTTTCTCTGTTGCATGAACATCCTTATTCAAAGTTAGTTTGATTCGGTGATATTATTTTTGCTTAGAGTCTAATTCCATTTCAAAGATCTACTACGATCCATCTTCTTAAGAATAAGACAGAGATACTTGTGTTTCAATTCCTTACAAATTCGAGTTCAATTCAATTTTAATATAGGATTTCTAGCCTTTTTGATGATTTTGTTTCATCAATTTTAATTCTTTTTATTAAGTAGTTAAGATACATGTATTTGTTAGCTACAATAGATGGATGGAGAAAGTGTTTTTTTTTCTACGAGGAGGAAAGTGTATTGGATTTGAAGGCATTAATTACTTTGATAGTTAAGACCTTAATTACTACTCGAAGGCGTTAGTTAATTTGGTCGCCAATTGTTTCATCCGGATAGCATGCATGTGTTGATGGATATGGTTAGACCTCCACATATCGATCGGATGGCTTTATGTTTTCTTGGAGTCTAATTGTATTTCAAAGATCTACTATATAGTCCATCTTAAGAATAAAAGATATGATTATTAGTATAAGGCAGATAGAATCAAAATCTAAAAACATATTAGTATAGTCTTCAATTATTTATGCGATTACTTCGCGAATATGCATGTTTGCCTTTTGTAAAACTCTTAAATTAGCTTTGTCAAATTTTGCTACCATTGTTGTTCTTATAATAGATGCCAAGGTCATGATATGATTATGAAGCACTGTGTTGTTACTAGGCCAACAATTAATTACTTACATATAATTGAACTTTATCGTTATGTCCTAATTATGATTTGATTTATGAAAAATTTACCAAACGATGTATATTTATATTTTACATAAAGGTGTACAATACATATCTTTGGTCGTTGATCCCAGCACTTGGTATTTGGGAACATTTTCATATGTACAACGTTGTTTCTTGATTTGATGTTTATGTGAAAATTCCAACATTTTATTTTGCTGTTAAGATATCCAAAATACTTATGTTGTTAGCCTGTCGTCCAAGATCATGCTATTGTTGACACCATGATCTTTGAAACCATACCAACCATATTTTAGTTTCCGTGTTCTCCACCTCTATCACCATGATCTCTAAAGCCCGGTAGGAAGGAATCTTTGTTACGCAACTAGCTTTGTAGTCCTAGCTGTGTGCCCATTACTCTCTTGGATTTTCTTTTACGAATGAGGAGGGAACCACTCGACTGTGAACTATTACATTGGTGATTATATAGCTCAATTCTTGCAAAATAGTAAATGTTCAATATTAATTGCAAGAGATGTTTATTACGATTGAGATTAAACTTTTAGTTAAATTCAGGCCAACCCATAGACTATTAATTGTAATTTTTTTGTAATTCGAATGAGTTTAGAGTCACTTGCAGCTGAAAGACAATTTGAAAGAGTAAGTTGTTGGTATTATCTAAGTGCTAACATAAAACATTTGGTGTCTGTTAAAGTGCTACCTATTGGCTATTGTATTTCCCTTCAAAAAAGGCAGCTATTGTATGTTTCTTTGCACTTAGCACCAAACTAAGTCCAGTATTAGCTAATTTATTCAGCACTAACATAAGCTTTGTCTTCCTTCTTTGGTCATTCAGGTTAACACATCCTATTAATGACAATGCAGAAAGACCAAAGCTAGGCGTTGCAAGAAAATGGTGGTGTTCACCATAGCTCATGGGCCTGTGTGCATATAGCTTAATTACGGTTTCTTCTTTCAAAGTAAGTTCCAATACGAGCACAAGATCAGTGTACTGGAAAATGGAAACTCTAGAGCCTAAACCATTTGAATGAATTTAGAGACTTCCATTTTGGAGTTCTTACAGTATGAACATCTCCAGTTATTCCTGCGTAGCTCATCGGTTTTTTGTTTTGATTTGAGGTAGCGGGCAAGTCTTGTAACCGAGCTTTAGAGCTTTAATCCTCTCAGAGTTTGGAATATAATCAGTGGCACTTCTAATAAAATGTTTCATTCATTGCTCACTGACTGATTTTCCACCCTTTTTCAGCGCTTTTGTAGAACAACTGTATTGAAAGTGGCATAAGAGATAAAAGGAAGCAACCAGCTTTCTTTTCCTAAATCTCAGTTCACATTGGTTTCACCTTCAGATTCATGTACAGTTCAAGAGTGCCATAAAATAGCTAGGTTTTGTTGATTCAGAAAACTTGGCCTAAAACACTGTAACTCCATCATAAAAGATAACACATATTACAATATATGTCCCATGATTTAGTTAAGGCCTCCCCTCCCTTGCTTTTAAATTGTTTTATCATGTTATATCGGCTCAGGTATTGCATATACATGGATGCTGCTTACTGGTTAGGTGTGTTATTATATTAATCTTTTGAAATGACACCAATTCAGTTATTCATTCATAATGAAATTGTTTACCCTTTGCAACAGAAAGCAAGCGGGAATATGAGTCAAGGACATGCAAATGATTATATTTTAGTTTGTGTTAATGTTATCCCCATGTACTAGATCAATGACGTTATTGCTTCACCGGCAGCTAAACAACATACGTACTACAGGAAAACAGTTTTAAGTGTGGAAAGTAAGCTAGCTTGCTTCTCTTGGTACTTGAGGAATCTTGAAAGAATTGTAAGAACTGATGTTATATTTCCAATCGAAAATAGAAATGGGGTCTCCCCACTTTGTTAGTTGTACATTGTTTACTTAAGCAATTAGACAACAAATGGTCATTGATCTGCATTTCTTTGCAGCTTTACAACATTTCCTTACTCCTTTGAAAAACATGGCGCTTCCTATAAGGATGTAACTTTGTTTTATGTGCCGAAAGAAGTGGAAGTGTTGTGTATGTTGAAACTGGGATGCTCCACAGTCCACACCATCTTGTACTTTTGTTGAGATCTAAGGTGCCTTACACCATCTTGTACTTTTGTTGAGATCTAAGGTGCCTTACACATGACTTTGATTCTATGCCTCAAAATGCTAAATAGTAAAGTAGATCTATGATCATACATAGGACAATTACCCTGCTGTTGTCTAAAAGCTAACAATTGTTGATCAAGCTTACAAGTAGGAAACTGAATCTAAGAATGATTTTGCAAGATGTCATAAGAGATCTAGACCTCTAATGTTTCAATTGGTTCTTTATGTGTATTTCTATTCATCTAGGTTGAGATGTTCCAATGGAAAATCTAGCTCTGTAGTTGCCTTTGTCTTTCTTGCACAATTGTTTGATTGCTTGACATGAACAGCATTGGTGTAAGGCCACAAGGCGAAGAGCAGTTACTTAAGCATGTGATGGAGTTGGTCACTTTGGTCATATCTTTTCCCCGCAATTTCTATTTCTTTACATGTTGGAACTATCAATCTTATTTACTTATGTTTTTTTCCTTTATCTGTGTTATCAGAATAGCTTCAAAATAATTCTATAATTTATGTTTCCGTCACAACGCACGGGCACTTAACTAGTTTGTAGAAAATGGAGAGTGTCCCCCTTTGTACAAGCCCTTGGGTCAATATTTATAGGGGGCAAAAAGGGACATTTACCTTCTTGCCCTCACAATGTTGAGAGAGAGAGGGGGGGTATTTAGGTACATTTACCTAAATACGCTATACAAATTAGGTCTATACATGTATGGTATCCCCGACGGCCCACCGGTATTCCTGACGACCTTAGGGTGCGGAGCATCCCTTAGTGCCCTGCTACGACAACTCCCTCGTCTGCGTGGTTTGAGGTTGCAAGGACAGGTCCCGCGGTCCCGAGGGGCGAGCGGACGCAATCCTGTCGCCCCCGGCCCCTCGGGAGTCGGGATACCCCGGAAGGCGCAGATGAACCGGCGAAGGGACCCCGGAGCCGGCCGAAGGCGGAGCACCGAGGGTGCTCCGGGGCTGGCTGGTGGCGAGGCGCCAAGGATGCGCCAGAGGAAGATCCGTGTCAAGGCTGCCTCGCCGAGGCTACAGCCTGGAGGCGGACGGTGAGCAGCGACGGAGCCCATGGGGGTGAAGTTGACGCGGAGCCACCACGCCGAGGCATGGCCCTCGAGGCGAGTGATGCGTCGGGGCTGCCCCGCCGAGGCTACAGCCTCGAGACGGGTGGTGAGCAGCGGCGGAGCTCGTGGGGGCGAAATCGACATGGGGCCGCCAGGCCGAGACATGGCCCTCGAGGCGGGCGAAGCATCGAGGCCGCCCCGCCGAGGCTACAACCTCGAGGCAGGCGGTGAGCAGTGGCGGAGCCCATGGGGGCGAAGTCGACGGGGAGCCACCACACTGAGGCATGGCCCTCGAGGCGGGCGGCGCGTCGGGGCCACCCCGCCAAGGTGATAGCCTCGAGGCGAGCGATGCATCGTGGCTGTCGTCGCTACCTTCGTATTTGATTACTTCTTCGGTGTGACCATTTGCGATGGTCATACTGGGGGCCTAGTACCGTCCCCCCACCCCCCCTCGTTCGCTCTCAGTGGGTTGCGCCCATGACTAGTGGCATGAAGGGTTGATGCTCGTCTGCTTAAGGAGGCGATTGCTTATTACGACCATATTTGGGCTCGCTTGTGGAGCCCAAAGCTAGCGAGGGGGAGGCGAAGCCGAGAATGCCGTCTCTCAACTTTTTTTGATTGGGCTCACTTGCAGAGCCCAAAGCTAACAAGGCGGAGGCGAAGCCGAGAACACCGTCCCCCAACTTTTTTTGATTGGGCTCGCTTGCGGAGCCCAAAGCTAGCGAGGAGGAGGCGAAGCTGAGAACGCCATCCCCCAACTTTTTTTGATTGGGCTCGCTTGCGGAGCCTAAAGCTAGCGAGGGGGAGATGAAGCCGAGAACGCCTGAAGGGATACGGGTAGGCTACGATAGCAACAATTCAAAATTTCTACCACGTAAACCAGGAAGCCAAGCAAGAAGATGATCACAGATCGTTACCACTAGGCCAGAAGCGGCGGAAGAAGTGTCGGGCGGCTGGTCCGACGAAGAGCGTCGATGTCGCGTCGTAGTCGATCGTCCGGCGTCAAAGACGTTGATCACGATGGTGGTGGTCGATCGTCCAGCGTCCTCGTGAGATGATCGTCTCCTCCAAACCTCTGCGGTTCCTTGCGAAGATCGCGGATCGTCCTAAAGCGCAACAACGTAGAAGCGCCTCTATGGTATCCACACGTCCAGGGAAGGAACAACCGTGCGACGGTGTGCTAGCACCAAATCGCACAGCAAGGCTCTCAAGAAGATGGCGGCTAGGGTTTGATGGGGCAACTCGTGTCAACTCCTCTACCCAACACCTCATGCATCTCCTTATATAGTGCCCCATGACGGATCCTATCCAAACACGTTCTTTAATCGTATTCGTCTTGGTTTGTTCCAACCCGTTAAGTGTGTGACCCGTTAGGTTCATGTGTAGTTCGGTTGTGACTCGGAAACCCTTTCGGCCACGAGTAAATGCGGTTCCTAGCGAGACATAACGATTCCCGAATACACACAAATTATATGGGGCGAACCTTAATGCAATATGATCTCGACCGTGTCCTCATCACTTATGACCGGTCCTATCTCTATCTGACGGTTAAGTATTCGATCACGACCAACTTCGTAACTCCTTACGACTTGGTTTCGACCACTCTGTGATTACGTTCGACCGATCTCGACTTGCTTGTATCTCCATACGACCAAATCCGTAGTTGGTCGAACTAACATTTACTCATGTATTCTCCCTTTGCCTCACGATATCTGGTTGAACTCTGTGAGATGTTGTGTCATCCATGGACTGTTCAATGCTTTCTCGATCGAGTATCGGATAACCTCATGTGGTCGAACTCTTGACCACGATGGGCATAGCCATGCACTTTCTTTATCCGACCACTTTGAGGGGCCCAGAGATATCTCTCTGTTATGTTAGGAGGGCAAATCCATATCCGACCAATCACATCCCTTTGCATGTTTCACAAGATATGCAAAGCTACCTTTATAACCACCCGATTCTGCGGCGTTTGGCAACCCCTAAGAGTGCTATTACACATGTAGGAAACCATGCGATCTCAGGTCTAAGGATTATACATCATCATTGCTTGAGACCAACTAACGACACATAGAATCATAACAATCTCAATAGTGTCTCAAGGTGGGTCTTATCCAACACCATGTTCTCTAACACGTGTACACATTATTGATTCGATATCCCTATATTCATGACCGGTGAAATGTGGTCATCAATCAATACATGTCTTTGGTCGAGAAGTCACTAGTGTTCCACCGGTGACTTTCGACCGAGGATATTTTAGAACGACATCATCATAAGTTAAAAAGAGCTTCACCAACAAGTCACATACTCGTTAATCTTCATGACTGATGATTCATTCAAGGAACAAGATAACATATTATCAAATATTGTGAACATAATGAAATATAATCATCTCTATGATTGCCTCTAGGGCATATTTCCAACAACGCCATCCCCCAACTTTTTTTGATTGGGCTCACTTGCGGAGCCCAAAGCTAGCGAGAGGGAGGCGAAGTCGAGAACGCGGTCCCCCAACTTTTTTTGATTGGGCTCACTTGCGGAGCCCAAAGCTAGCGAGGGGGAGGCGAAGCCGGGAACGCCGTCCCCCAACTTTTTTGATTGGGCTCCCTTGCGGAGCCCAAAACTAGCGAGGGGGAGGCGAAGCTAAGAACGCTGTCCCCCATAAATATATTTTTTTGGCTTTTGACGCCCAAAGGATTAGGAGTGCTGGTGCCTGATTCGAGAGGTGTCCTCATCGAGACGAGGTCTTATATGCGAGGCAACTAGGGTCCTTGCACGCTTGAGTGTGATGTGAAACGTCTCTCCGCCGAGGCAAGGGCCTCGAGGCGAGCTACCGAGGTGTGGCCTCCGGAACGACTAGGCATGCGTGTTTGAGCGCGATATGAAAAATGTCCCCGCCAAGGAGAACTCCTCGAGGTGGAAGACTCTCTAGTCGCCGTGGAGAGGCCTCTGGAAAGACTAGGTATGCGCATTTGAGCGCGATATGAAAAATGTCTCCGCCGAGGAGTCCTCGAGGCGGAAGACTCCCTAGTCGCCGAGGCATAGCCTCCGGAACGACTAGGCATGCGCGTTTAGCGCGATATGAAAAATGTCTCCGCCGATGATAAGTCCTCGAGGCGGAAGACTCCTTAGTGGCCGTGGCGGGGCCTCCAGAACGACTAGGCATGCGCGTTTGAGCACGATATGAAAAATGTCTCCGCCAAGGAGAATTTCTCGAGGCGGAAGACTCTCTAGTCACCGTGGCGGGGCCTCCAGAACGACTAAGCATGCGCGTTTTAGCGCGATATAAAAAATGCCTCCGCTGAGGAGAAGTCCTCGAGGCGAAAGACTCCCTAGTCGTCGTGGCAGGGCCTCCGGAACGACTAGGCATGCGCGTTTGAACACGATATGAAAAATATCTCCACCGAGGAGAAGTCCTCGAGGCGGAAGACTCCCTAGTCGCCGTGGCGGGGCCTTCGGAACGACTAGGCATGCGCGTTTGAACGAGATATGAAAAATGCCTCTACCGAGGAGAAGTCCTCGAGACAGAAGACTCCCTAATCGCCGTGGCGGGGCCTTTGGAACGACTAGGCAAGCGCGTTTGAGCACGATATGAAAAATGTCTCTGCCGAGAAGAAGTCCTCAAGGCGGAAGACTCCCAAGTCGCCGTGGTAGGGCCTCCGGAACGACTAAGCATGCGCGTTTCAGCGCGATATGAAAAATATCACCTCCGAGAAGTCCTCGAAGCGGAAGACTCCCTAGTCGCTGTGGCGGGGCCACCGGAACGACTAGGCATGCACGTTTGAGCGTGATATGAAAAATGTCTCCGCTGAGGAGAAGTCCTCGAGGCGGAAGAGTCCCTAGTCGCTGTGGTGGGGCCTCCGGAACGACTAGGCATGCGCGTTTGAGCGTGATATGAAAAATATTTCCGCTGAGAAGTCCTTGGGGTGGAAGACTACCTAGTCGCCGAGGCGGAGCCTCTGGAATGACTAGGCATGCGCGTTTGTGCGTGATATGAAAAATGTCTCCGCCGAGGAGAAGTCCTCTAGGAGGAAGACTCCCTAGTCGCCGTGGAGGGGCCTCCGGAACGACTAGGCGTGCGCGTTTGAGCGTGATATGAAAAAAAATTTCCGTCGAGGAGAAGCCCTCAAGGCGAAAGACTCCCTAGTCGTCGAGGCGGGGCCTCCGGAGCGACGGTCTTTACGGGATTTTTTTATAGACTTTACACCCGTAGGGGTGAGTTAGTGTGCACCGAGGATCAGGGCCATGCGCGACGTCTTTTTTTTATACACTCGTGCCTGCGGAGGGCATCGGTGTGCACCGGGTCTCGGGGCCATGCGCGGCTTCTTGTTTATACACTTCACACCCCGGATGGTGAGTTAGTGTGCACCGGAGCTCAAGGCCATGCGCGGCGTCTTGTTTATACACTTCACACCCCGGAGGGTGAGTTAGTGTGCACCGGGGCTCGGGGCCATACGCGGCGTCTTGTTTATACACTCGTGCCTGCGGAGGGCATTGGTGTGCACTTGGGCTCAGGGCCATGCGCGGTGTCTTGTTTATACACTTCACACCTTGGAGGGTGAGTTAGTGTGCACCCGGGCTCGGGGCCATGCGCGACGTCTTGTTTATACACTCGTGCCTGCGGAGGGCATTGGTGTGCACCAGGGCTCGGGGCCATACGCGGCGTCTTGTTTATACACTTCACACCCCGGAGGGTGAGTTAGTGTGCACCGGTTCACACCCCGGAGGGTGAGTTAGTGTGCATCGGGGCTCGGGGCCATGCGCGGTGTCTTGTTTATACACTTCACACCCCGGAGGGTGAGTTAGTGTGCACCAAGGCTCATGACCATGCACGGTGTCTTTGTTTTGTTTTTTTTTTCCGGCTGAAGCCCACTTGCCGAAGGCCACATATTTTTTTCCGAAGCCTTCTTGCCGAAGGCTCCTCAATACCTAGCCGCAGCTAAAAAACGGTCGAAGGCCTTATTTGCGAGGCGGTGGCCTCGTGGGGTGAGGGCTCCCCACTCGTCAGGCGGCGCAGGGGCGACAGGGGCCTTGTCGGTGGGGAGGTGGGGCGACCCGAGGCGGGGGGGAGCCCGAGTCTGTCCCCGTCTTGGAGGTAGGGTCTGGCCGTCGGTGGGGAGCTCTGGGCAATTTGGAGGCAGATGCACGGCTGTGGTGTTGCGAATGATGTTTTGTGGACTCTGCAGGATGCGCTTCGGCTGTGGGCCTTGGGGCTTTTGGGTGCGCACTATGCGCTGGTGAGTCTCCTGTGGCCGCGAGGTGTGCAATGGCAAGGCTGGAGTAGGTGGAGGTGAAGCTGGCGCCTTGGTTGCGGCGTGTAGACCTCCAGATGTGGTGAGGGTGCTGAAGGGTTGCGACCGAAGTAGGGCCGGCGCCTAGGCGGCATGCGCCCCGCCAGCCCGAGGCGACCCCCTAGCGAGCGACACCGAGGGGTTCCACGCTGCTGCGAGGTGGTGGCACGCAGATGCATCCGAAGGGGGCTGAGGACCCCAAGGCTGGAGGGTCTCCGAAAGCGGCGTCACGAGGATGCTTTGGAGGGATACCCCGAAGCAGCCCAAGGGCGGCTAAAGGGGCTCCAGAGGCGGTCCCTCCGAGCATCCGGTGCCGATGGTGGAGGCGAAGCTCTGAGGCGGCCGAGGTTGCCCCAAAGGGTGGATGGCGTGGTGAGTTTCTCTGGACCATCTTATTTGCTGCTTGGGGAAAGCGAAAGGGGGGCTCCAGCCTGGGGAAGCGCGTGTGCCCGATGTGCTCCGACTGAAGGCTGCTCCGGGGTGCTGAAGGGTGTCGGCACCCAGGAGGATGTGGCTGGCTGGTGCCTCGCTTCGGGGCCTCTGGCAGCGGGAGTCCCCACGTTGGTGCGAGGCGGACGTAGACCACACGGTTGAGGACCCGAAGTGGGCGGGGTGGGGGAGCTCCTCCGACGGGGTGGGTGGCTCAGGGTGATGACCGAAGGGTGGCAATGAGCAACCGAAGGGGAGCTCTGGGTGATGACCGAAGGGTGGCGATGAGCAACCGAAGGGGAGCTCCGAGTGATGACCGAAGGTGAACCGAGGGTAGCCTGGGCCTTCGGGCTGAGGAAGTGTCTTCGCCTGGTGGGCTTTGGGTGGGTGAGCGAAGGTGGTTTTGGCTCTCTTTTCTGCGTGTAGCTTCTTGTTCGATCCAGACGGATGCATGCCTAACCGTCAGTAGTAAAAGACTAGGCAAGGAGTGCAGGTACCCTTTGTCTTGGGAATGGACTGAAGGGAGAGGAGCCAAGGACCATGCATGTGTATTGCTCATGTGTGTAGAAAATGGAGAGTGTCCCCCTTTGTACAAGCCCTTGGGGCTCTATTTATAGGGGCAAAAAGGGACATTTACCTTCTTGCCCTCACAATGTTGAGAGAGAGAGAGAGGGTATTTAGGTACATTTACCTAAATATGCTATACAAATTAGGTCTATACATGTATGGTATCCCCGGCGGCCCACCGGTATTCCTGACGACCTTAGGGTGCGGGCACCCCTTAGTGCCCTACTACGACAATAATCATGTTTAGTTCATAGTTCTGGACATGTGATCCTAGAGTTCTGGTTCTGGTCTTGTATGGAATATGTCAATGTTCGATATGGAATAGGCATATGTTAATGTTCTGGTATGGTGTATGTCAAAGTTCTGGTTCTATCATTCATACACATTTTGTTCACTACATCTATCTAAATGTTTTGGTTCTGGCATTCATACACATATGTAGAGAGCATTCACCGGTTGACAGAATTATCCAAGGAAATGATGTTGCTCCTAAGAACTTAACCATTTCAAGCCAATAGAATGGCAACAGAATACATATTGCCATTACCATCTACATTATGCTATTCCTTACATGTATATCTACATCTACATCAATCCACTTCTTAAGAAACACTACCAAGATAGCCACAAGAAGGAAGACAATCAACTAGGCAACCATCATCAGCCTCTCACCCAAGCGACGGTTCATGTTCACCATAGCTACACTACCAACCAGCCCAAATCTAAGTCCCTTCATCTCACCATACATTTCATTCATGGTATGTCGGTCATGAAGTTCTTCATTTCTTCCATGGTCTCCTGGACCTCATTCACGGCTAACTCCAACTCATTCAGCATGGCTTCCATGGAGGACGCCGCCGCCGGTAGTCGGGTGATAGCATCATCAGGACTCACAATGTCAAAATGGAACAATCTATTATCAACCAAATGGGCCTCGTACTTATCTTCCCACATAAAATTTTTGCAATGGTTTGGGAGCTAAAAATCAACCAAGTTCAAGACCAAAAGGACATGAAAATGAACCCATCAAATTCCAAGAAAAATTCTTAACAAATATCAACAAAACACCAAATACTACTCACATTTTCATTCTTAGGGCACTTGAAGAACTTCTTGCCCGGATTGGAGATCGTTCGCGAGGTGCCCTCCACCACCGACGTGTCATGTGGTGCATCACGTACAGGCGACACAATCTACAGCTGTTGGCCGGCGCATCTGCTTGGTTTGAGTCAATTCCGTTAGGAGAGTTTCCTAGCGTTTTGGATAAGTAACAGTAAACGCAATAGCTTGCTGTTTCAGTTTTGTAGTATGCAGTAGGCAATACGTATTACTTACTTTCTATACTTCGTATACAACTCTTAGTTTGGCTGTTAGGCTCTCTATTTAATTTGAGAGAGACTTTGTTTTATAGGCAATAAGAAATCTAAAAATCGCCCCACATTTTCTATTATGTTTTCTCGGTTGATCTCCGGCCTCTATCACGCGTCTCGCCGCAACGGCTCCCACGACATGTAGCCGAGGCCCGGCTCCTCGATCGAGTGTTTAGCACAGTTACTATCTTCGATTCAATCCTCCAGTGAGTTCCTCGGTTCCTGACAACTTGGTATCAGAAGAACACGCTGCGCCATCCGTAATGTCAAAGAGCGACAATGCTGACCCAATTAGCAGGAAGCTCAACACACTAATCCAGTAGATGGAGACAAATCGGCTTCAACTCCATGATAAGATTAACAGTCTCGCTAGCATAATCCGAGACATCGACCTGCAACAACGTGCTCATCACCTGGCTATTATGCTATTGGAGCAAGGACACACCATGCTTCCCGGCAACGCCGACCATGACACCATCACGGACACTTGTCTCCGCGTGAACGATGGACTGCTACCGAGCACTCGACGTCACCTGATTGGCTCACCGGCTGCCTCGGTGGGGGATCTGCGCTCAGCTAACAGGGACGCGCCCGTTGTTCATCGGCCACCGCCCGAAGGTCATTACCACGGTCACAACAGTGTGCCGCGATATCACAAACTGAATTTCCTAACGTTTGATGGTCAGGAGGACCCTTTACCATGGCTAAATCGTTGTGATCAATTCTTCCATGGACAATACACTCTAGAGGAGGATAAAGTATGGTTAGCAATGTTCCATATGACAGGCTCGGCTCAGTTATGGTATCACTGCCTGGAACGCGATACAGGAACACCATCATGGCACCGCTTTGTCGAGTTGGTTAACACACGCTTTGGGCCTCCATTGCATAGCAACTCCCTGGGAGAACTCACTATTCTCTGCAAGCAAGGCTCCATTTGTGACTTCTCTGACCAATTCCTGTCTCTCTTGTGCCGCGCCGACCCATTGACGGAACGCCAACAAATCTAATTTTTTACCGCCGAGCTAGGAAAACCATTGCAGACTGATGTCGAATTGCAAGCACTGCATTCATTGGAATTGGCCATGAGTTTGGCACAAGCATACGAGCGTCATTCGTAGCTCACAATGGTCGTCTCCCACCTACTGGCACGTCGACCGTGCCGCCCCAGCATCCGATTCCAGTATGATCAGCAACCCAGGGGTGGCGCAATTGTCCCTGCATCCAATGTACCACGACGCATTCTATCTCCAGCTGAGTTGGAACGACGCCGTGCCCAGGGATTGTGCTATCGTTGTGATGAAAAGTTCGTGGCCGGCCACCGGTGCAAACGCCTCTTTGTCATCGAAGTGCAGCTAGCTGACGAGAGCGACGACGAGTACCAATAGGCTCCAAGTGATCCTGAGATTTTTTTGGAAGCGATCACTGACATTCAACCATGTTCTGGACACACTATGCAACCCCGGATCGAGATCGGCAGCTGTACTTTTGTAGCGCTGCTTGACTCGGGGTCCGCACATAACTTCATCGCCAGTGATGTCGTGGCTGCCACCAGCATCATCATGCGACCGCATTCTGGATTGAACATCACAGTGGCCAACAGCGACTGTGTCACTAGCTTGGGTTTGTGCCGTGCCATGACCATCCATATTGGCAATGAGGAATTTAAGCTCGATTGCTATTCCATGCCACTGGACGAATTCGATGTGATTGTAGGGGTCCAATGGCTCGGTACCCTCGGCCCCATTACATGGGATTTTTCCAGCACGACAATGTCTTTTGCTCGTCAGGGTCGAAGAATCACATGGAACCGGCCTGCCCATGCGGGTGGGCTTAGGTCATGCATGACGAGGACTAAAATCTCTATGTATTACTTTAATACATAATAAAATATCATAAATCTTCATGGTCGTAACCCCTAAGGTCAACGACCACTGTGGTCGTAAGGATTCCAGTGGTTACTTAATGGATACCCTAGTCGGATGAGGTCATGTACATAGTCCCCGACCAGATGACTGCTCGAGGAAGCAATGAACTGGCATCTAGATCTAACTCCAAGCACCAACCGATGATCAGTTACTGTTTCGATAACCATAACTGACCCTCTGACCAGATGCGTCTCTTCCAATAGGCGTCTTCTCCAAGAGTAACTGCCACTCCTTCAATGGTTATTTAAGGATGGAGTACGGAGGAACAAGGGCATCAGATCGAAGCACGGCAATCAGCACTAGATTCATGTTTCAAGTCTAATTCAACAGCATAGCAAGCATTACACTCAGTGTAATTAGGATTAGCCAACTGCCTAGTCGAGGGCACCCCCTGTAAAGAATCCAGTTCATAGCAATAAAGAGCAACCTCATTCTCTCCCAAGAACTCTTTGCTATTTTCCTCTATTTATTTTATAAGATCGGCGACTCAATCGTCGACAATGCGCTCGCATGTACGACTAACAATTTGCTGGAAGATCTTCTTGATGAGTTCAGTGATCTCTTTGATGAACCACATGGTCTTCCACCGGTACAAGAGATCTTCCATCGCATCTATGCCAAAAAAAAAGGGACTGATGCCATCGCCGTGAGACCGTATCATTACGCCCAGTTGCAAAAAGATAAGTTGGAACGTCAATGTGCTGAGATGCTTCAACAGGGGACCATCTACCATAGTTCATCACCGTTTTCCTCACTCATCCTGTTGGTCAAGAAACGGTATGGCTCTTGGTAGTTTTGTGTCGACTATCGCTCCCTCAACGACCGAACTATCAAAGATAAGTTTCCTATTCCGGTTACGGATGAGTTACTTGATGAGCTACGTGGCGCCAAATTCTTTACTAAGTTGGACTTACGTTTTGAATATCACCAAGTACTGATGCATTCGGCTGATGTTGCTAAAACTGCCTTCCGCACTCATCATGTCTTTTTGAATTTCTTGTCAAGCCATTTGGTTTGACTAATGCCCCAGTGACATTCCAAGCCTTGATGAATACAATGCTCCAGGATTTCCTTCGTCGCTTCATATTGGTTTTCTTCGACGACATCCTTGTTTACATCCCTACTTGGTCGACTCACCCGTGTCATCTCTGCATGGTTTTCCAGCACCTCCGGCTCTTTTTGAAGCACTCCAAATGCTCTTTGGGTGCTACCACGGTGGCTTATCTAGGACAAATCAGTTCGGCCGATGGTGTGGCAGTCGATCAAACTAAAATCACCGCAGTATCCACTTGGCTGTGTCCTACATCAGTCCGAGTCGTCAAGGGTTTTCTTGGTTTGGCGGGCTATTACTAAAAATTCATACGTGACTTTGGCACTATTGCGACACCTTTGACGAGTTTGCTCTAGCGTGAGGCTTTTCATTGGACCTCCGAAGCTCAAGATGCCTTTATTCGTCTCAAATCAGCATTGACACAGGCGCCCGTCTTACAGCTTCCTAATTTTAGTGCTGATTTTGTTGTAGAGTGTGATGCATCTGGATATGGTTTTGGGGCCATCCTCCATCAAGGTACAAGAGCTATTGCCTATTTCAGTCGCCCTATTGCACTGCGACATGCCTCCCTTGCAACCTATGAACAGGAATTAATTGGTCTCGTACAAGCAGTTCGTCATTGACGTCCTTATTTATGGGGGGCGAAAGTTTTTGGTACGTACTGACCATTACAGCTTAAAGTTCTTGCTTGATCAACGACTGTTGACCATTCCGCAGCATCAATGGGTCAGTAAACTACTCGGTTATGATTTTTTCGTCGAGTACAAACCAGGTAGTACAAATGTTGTTGCTGACTCCTTGTCTCGGCGTGACATAGAACTTTCGCTAGCAGCGATGGCCATCTCAGCACCACAGTTTTCGTTATTTGATGACTTGCGACAGAGCTTATAGGATGATACGACTATACAGTCCGTACAGTCGGCAATTACAGCTAGTACGATGCTCTGGTCTGGTTACGGTCACGGTCGTCGATTGAAAATAATGCAAATCAATTCCCTTAGGACACTCAAGAATAGTCCCCCGACCGTAGTAAATTTTGAAGTTGGTGGCATCCGACATATTTGATGTATTGCACCATAAACAAGATTTTCACGATTAACCACATATCTAAAACTAAACTACCCATTAAAAAGGATTATGTACAACCGCTGACGATCGAGTCGCCGATCTTACGAAATAAACAGCGGAAAATGGCAAAGAGTTCTTGGGAGAGAATGTGATTTCTCTTTATTGCTATGAACTGGATCCTTTACAGGATATGCCCTCGATAAGGCAGTAGACTAGCCCTAATTACACTTGGTGTGCTAATTGCTATGCTAATGCTTCAGATGAAATCCAATCGTCTATTTATCTTTTGAGTTTGATTCCCCTCTGCTGTTTGTGTTCTCCTTTAAGTAGTCGACAAAGTGGTGACAGTTACTTTTGGAAGAGATGCATGTTGGAAGTGTCGCGACTGATCAGAGAGAGGCGACTGTTGGTAAAGTATCAACCGTTCGGCAGTTGATATCAAAAGGAGACAATAACCATATGATGGTTACAGTCAGTGTCTTAGGGCTGTAAATGTCATTTGGCTTAAAGTAAATAAGACATGTGCTCTATTCGTCACACGAGAGGAATATGCTTAGAATCGGATCCAAGCACGAGTTCATTACTTCTACAAGCAGTCATCTTGTCGGGGATTGAGTACAGGACCTCATCCGACCACGGTACCTATTATGTAACCTCTGGAATCCTTACTACGACAGGGTTCGTTAGCCTTAGGGGTTACGATCATGAAGACGTATGGTCTTTTAATTATATATTAAAGTAATACATGGAGATTTTAATCCTTGTCAACAACATACTACACTATGTAACCGTACTTCTAAAACTATCTAATCATTCGGTTAAAAAAATTACCAGAAAGGTAGACGACCGGACTGGGGAAAAATCGGTTAAACCCAAAGAACAGTAGCCAGAAAGCTATTAAGAAGCGATAAAACTCCAGTAGAAGATCCTATTACACGGACTAACAATTCTAAACTGAGAAGGACAACTCTGCTGAAGCACTTCTAACCTAACTTATACGGAGGATCGTCTTGAAACAAACGGCAGATCTTGAAACTTCCAGGCTATCCATCGCTTTGATCAAAGAAACTTGATTCTATAGAGATTACTAACGAGAGAGTCAATTTAAATTTGAAAACAAGGTTTCAGAAAAGATAAGAGGTAAGAATCTGAGAATGATATGAGAAGAGAATAGAATGAGATAAGAATAGAATAGAATAAGACGTGAGAAGAATAACTATTCATGCTAATCAGTTGGTTTGATTTATAAAATAATTTTGAAGTTTTTTTTTTTGACTAAACGACCATACTAACTATGGTTGCTTCCTACAATTGATATGGCTCTGATACCATCTTTGTCGGGACCCTGGATATGCAACTATGAGACTCTCTGTGTATTCTGAACTAATCTCATATCAGTAGCTAGTTCACATAGTTGCAACATTGATGCAATCATATCCATACAACAAAATATAGATGAAGCAGACAAATTAATATTACTTAGTAGCAAAAGGACATTATGGTCAAGTCTTACAAAGTTGCCATGCAGGGCTTAACAACAAAAGACAAACTTGCAGCGGAAACCACATATCTTGTGGTAGCCATCCGACATGCCTACAGGCAATCGAGTGGAGGACACGACCTAGTTCGTATAATCTTCAAAGTAGTCTTCCTCGTAGAACTCAGTGTTCCCTGGTTCTTTAGCGGCGACTGATCAACAAAGGGCGCAAAGCCGTGAGTACTTCAAGTACTTAGCAACTCGTAGGGAAATATATGCAAATAGTATTCATGCAAGGCTTGACAAGGATAGCTATATGGCTATTTTCCAGAAAGCAATATTGACAGCAAATATAGTAAGTAGATTGTAAAGCACAATTTAAATATTAATACATAACTAATAAAGTTCTTTGAAACAACTAGTGAACATCCCGATCGCTTCCCAACCAAATCATTCCAACATTTTTTTATGAAAATCTACCCCTAGTGTGAAATCACCAGGCATTGTACATAACTGGGCACACGGCTATTCGAATAATTTTACACTCTGCAGAGATTGTACAGCTTAACCCACAAGAGATAATCAGTTTATACTGTCCGTCTGACACACTTTCGAAGGTGTGTGACTACACGATTTATCACAAGGCTTTTACAAAGCTCTGTTTTGACTCGATTTTGCTCGCTAAGGTTTCTCCATACCAGCCCCCTCTTGCGCCACTTATCAACCCAAATAGAACCGACTCAAAACATTGTTAATTAGTTGGTCAGGTCCATCCTATAAATAGACATGTGATTGCACGGTATGACCCAGATCAATGGCACATAAAGTTAAGTCCTTAGTGATTGCTCAGGTGAGACTATCTCATCCCATGTTCCTCACGCACCTAAGTGCCTCCTGCACCCAAAAATGTGCCTCCCACATTTTTCCTCACGCACCCCTTTTACTGCACGATCACTCGCCCGAGCATAAATCATTTTGTTCACCCAAGCCAATGACAACCCCCGCCATAGCACAAAATTTTATAACACTGGCTTCGCACCACAATCGACACAACTGTGACCTCGCACCACAGTTGCACAGCAGTGGTGTTACACAATAATTTCATATATTATTAGGTCAAAATTAATCATTATGTACATGTGATCATGAATCCCACGCGACTAAGCATGGCTAAGCATAAATGATACCCAAGTTGGTAGTACATTAATCTCCAACTAAAATAACCTATCCTATGGCGTTCAATGATACATGTCAAGCAATTATTCAAGGAGACGTAATGGCAATTAGGCATTTAACTATTCCCAAAACTATTATTATAAAACTAGCAATGCATGTTGATATAAAACAATACAATTTTATAAAATGGGTTCAATATGATCAAACGTCTACAACTTGCCTTCGTTGAAGAGTTGAGATGCTACGGTTGTCGGGTCCAAGAATTCTTCCAAAATGCCGGAATCTATACGCGCGAAAAGAGCCAAATAAATTAAAAACCCAAATAAATTACAAAAATTACCAAATTAGAACCATAAGAAATTTACTGAATTTATATGAAATTAGAAATTTGAATCACTCGAATCAGAGTTCGAACGAAGGAGAACGGGCTCTCGGAAGTTTGAAAACACATAAAATGAAGAAAATCAGGATTTTCGGATTTTTGGAATTATTTTTCTAAAGGAAAATCACTTTATTGCGTCGCACTAATGTCAGCACTGGGTTTTATTTTCGGTCGAATTGATTTTTAAAAGGAAAAGCCATGTTAGTGCCACGTGGGCGGAAGGGCTAGCAAGGTCGTGACATGGCGCCACGCCGACACCGAGCGGCGGCGTGCATGGCTCGAGGGTCACCGGCGAACGACGGGGAGCTGGCTAGTGGCGAGGACACCGGCGGCGGGAGGGAGACGAGGCGAACCCAATGCTTGCGGTTTTGGCGACGGGGCGCAAAGGAATGGCCGGCGGCGAGGAGGAAGAGCGGCATCGACGCTCTGGCGGGCTTTCGGGGATGGGGAGGTGAGCACGAGGTAGGCGGCAGGCTTGCAAAGCCGACGGCGATGAGGATGTCGCCGGAGAGGCTTCCACGGTGGCGGTAGAGGCGGCGGCGGTGCTTGCTGGCCGGCGGCGAAGAGCTCCAAATACGGTCGGAGGAGAGCGATAGAGAGAGAGGGAGAAAAGGGGGGAGAGCAAGAGGAGACCGTGGGGCTCCTGGTGCCCCTCTTTATAGGGCACAGGGAAGGCCGAGGGTGGAGATGGGTGGAGTGGGATTCACGGCGGCGCGGACATGGGCCGCGGCACGGCCAGTATATGGGGGTATGGGAGCTAGCAGGGTATGGGGGCGCGACGGGGATGCGCGGGGAAGCGATGCGGTCAGGGGATGGGCGCGGAGGTAAGGGCGGCAGGTGAGGCTGGCACAAAAGCCGTGCACGGTGTTGACGTCGCGCGACATGGGCTCGAGGAAGGAGACGACCGGGAGGAAGAGGGTGGCTGATAGGTGGGGCCCACCTGTCAGCGAGAGCGAGCGGGGCGGCGCGGAGCGGGCCGACGAGCGGGGAGTGGGCTGGGGAAATGGGCCGCAGGGTAGGAAAGAAGGTGGGCTAAAAGGAGAGATTCAGCCCAAAAGCTGAAGGGAGGATTAAAATAGGTTTTTGATTAAAGAAATACCAGAAAAGCAAAAGGGCTTTTAGAAAATAGAAGATAAGGTCCAAAAATTCAAGAAAAATATGCATAAATTCCTTGAGTCATTTGGAACATAATAAAATTTTGCAAATAAATTATTTTTAAGTTTCAGGAAGAAGGAAAAACCCTTTTTAAAATCCAGAAAATCCAAGAAATTACTTAAAATAATATTTTTGACTTTAAATACCAGAAAACCCAAATAAATCAAATTTTCAATTAATTGAAGTTTGGTTTCGTCAAATTAAATTGTTTTTCATTTCTATAATGTCAAGTTAAGCTTTATAATTCAATAAAATCAAATGGTTATTTTTATTTTAAAAATTTTCAAAAAGACCTAAAAATTGGGATGTTACAGCCTCCAACTCAATCGCCAACCTCATCATCTTCGTCTACCTCTGCGAAACATACCTAGGGATCTGACCAAATTTGAAGGTCTTTAGGTATTTCTACAAGATGGCAAAGTTGGGGAAGTCTGCGGCTCAACCTAGGGAGTGCTCGTTGTGCCTCCACGACGAGAAGGCCAATGAGTACATCAGAATGTACCAGAAGTCCTCGTGGTCATCATGGAAGAAAAGCTGGTTCTATATTACAGTCACGAAGGAGGATGACCTTTACTTCGCCAGCAAGAACCCCAACTGGCGGTCGACCATGAAGAAGGAGGGAAGGGTCAGAAGATGTATTGAGGCAATACAAGACCTCAGCGCTAAGAGTTTAACTGCTTGGCATGTGGTTAGGGACTTCTCCATACGTCGGATTAGTCCCTTGAGGCTCCGATTAGTTTCCCTGCTCTGGTACATTGGTCGTGACAAGGTGACCAAGGATTCCTGAGATGGTAAGTCCTGAAAATCCTGACCAGTATAGTTTATTTAGTTGTCTATTTTCTAATCTTGAAATATCTTTATTTCTTTTTGAAGCGCTTTCCCTTGATGAGATCAGAGAGCGGATCAAACTAATCTTCACCGGGGAGCCTGATGTTAAGGCTGTGTTTCCCAATATTTTGGTTGTTGCCTCTTTACAAGAGAAGACTGAGAGACTCAAGGTAAATAACAACATGTTCTTCATCATATATATATATATTCCCCAACAGTATATAATTCCGCTCTAATATGTAGGCGGTCAGACTAAGGCTGAAAGAGTCTGATGTGGCCTCTCCATCGTCAGTTGTTCTGATCGATTCCTCCTCGGTGATCAACGAAGATGATGATATCCCGAAGGTAAAAGAGCATTTGACAAGGAGTATATACTTTAGATGGAAAATTTTCGTCGCCTAAACAAACTTTTAATTTGTAATCCAAGCAAGAGAGAAAGACGTGCAACCTGAAGCAATGAAGGTCGTAGGCCCCAGAGTGGTCGCTTACGACCAGGCAGCTGTTCCCAAAGAAATTGCTCCGGAGGTCAACGAGGACATCATCTCCGACCAGATGATCAGGGACCTCGACCAGCTGGTCGAAGATATTTCTTCTGACCTCCTGTCGAAGGATGTGGGGGATCTAACCAGCCCTACCGGTTTGGAACCGGTAAAATTGGTTGAAAATAAAAGGAAGGTTAGTGCCCAAGACTTTGCCCCTGGGAACTTCAAGATCAAGACCAAAAAGACGACTAGGTATGCATATATGAAAGGAACTTTTATAAATACATACCTTTAATGTTTATGGTACTTTAAAATCTTGAATTTCCTTCTTCTGTTTTGTAGATATTCTGGTGTTTCGGTCGCCTCCGACCAGAAAACCCCTCAGGACGAAACTCCTGAGGAAAGAGTGGTCGAGCTAGCCCCCGAGCAGGTGACAGCACCTACTCAGGAACCTGTGGCGGCTCCAACCCTGCCTATAGAGCTAGAGGTCCCTAAAGGGTCCCAGCGTGTTCTGACCACTATTGGGAAGTCTCCCCTTCAGGGAAACTTCTCTTATTGCCCCCGGTTCATCGATGATAAAGAACTCAATGAGGCTTGAGGGAGAATATTGGACCGTTAGGCAGAGACGAGTCCTGATAATATTTTCGTCAAATACAACGACGTGGCGATCCTAGTAAGCATCCCCGACCAGTTTTATAGCTTTTTCTTTAAAGTTTATTAAGAACATAAAGAAATTTGCTATTTATGTAGCATATGGTGGAAAATTTCGCTGTGGTCAGAGGACTAACCGAGCGAATCAAATTCTTGGAGACGAAAAACTCCGAATTAGATAGTAAGTACTTATCTTCCTGATTTCTTCTCTCTTTCTTTGTCATCTTACTTTTCTTCTGTTAATTAACTTTTGCTTTTTATCATGTTTGATAGATTCGGAGAAAATTAAAGAAGAGGTTATGGCTAAGGAAGCCCTAATAACCAAGCTTGAAGGAGATTGCCAAGCTATGGACTGGTCGATCGAATACTTGATGAATAGAAACAAAGAAATCATTGAGACTATCAAGAAGAAGAATCAAGGTAATCGGTCATAAACTTGATCAGTATACTATTTTTTCTAATTATATGTATTTATTCTTTGGTTTACTCGTGCAGAGCAAACTCAAGCATTGAAGAGAGTAGAAAAAGCTCTTGAGTTTGAGCGTGGCAAGGAGGCAGCCTTTGGGCAGAATCTTGAAGAGAAGGTCAAGGCCCTCAACAAGATGCTCTTTGACACGGGGTCAGGAGCTCAACTACCTCTCCTAGGAGATGCGACGGAGAAGATAAACTTCCTTGGCCAACAACTCGAAGATCTCTGAAGTCTGCTGCAAACTACTCGGGAGAACCATGCGCACACCATGAAGGAAGTTGTGGCCAATGGAGTTAGCCTTGCTTTGGCGAAGCTGAAGGCTTCTGACCCCTCTATTCCCATTCAAGTTGTTGAAGAAGACTTCAACTGTTCGGATGAAGAAGCGACCAAGCTATTCGAGAAAGTAATGCCTCTCAGAAACAAGGTCATAGAGAAAATGGCGATCGGGTCTCTGTCTCACAGCGACTAGTCTAGTGGCTTCGAGAAGTAGATGATTGTAATGTTAAATTTGTAAATGTAAAAACTTACCTTTTTATCATCAATAAAGTCTTTGTTTATCTTTTCACTTTACTAAATACTCATATATTTTCTAACCCCCTACTGCTTCTGTTAGTAGAGTAACTTACTAAAGAAGCAGTAGACCAAGAAAAAGAGCAAAAAGCTACGACCATCGTACAAAGTATGTACTGATTATGTTGTAAAAAAGATCTAAGTAATACTAGCAAATCAACTTGGTTGGAACCATTGTATGATTTCGACTAGCTTTAGATCTATTTTCGTAATTGAAAATATTGTATAGTACATTTTATGGTCGGAAGATGTTACTAGACTTAGCTTGATGATAAGAAAAACACGCAAAGATGTATGCATAAACGATAAGTGGTTTGGTTTATATATAGTATCCAAACTGGTCATAAGGGTTGCAAAGAATTGAATACATGAAAAACACTTCACGAAACGTGCTCATGCTCAAGTCTGACTGGTAGCGAAGATCGTAGGAAAAGGACCGTCGCTAGAAAACTCCTTCCAGTGGGCAGGACCACATGCATTGAGGAGAAGTTTCGACTAGGAGGTTTTCCATGTCCCGACCAGTAGCCAGACGAGAGTAGAACAGAATGTTGAAGTGAAGAAAGGTAGTCTCTGAAGTCTTAAGCATGTAAGTAACTATATATAGTTGTTTGTGTTATGCTTCTTTTACTCGTGAATTTCTTTGAGAAAAGAGTGTGGTCACACGTGAGATCCATTGACGTAATGGTCACGACTAAGACCTTTATGGCTTTTCACAAATGTGTCCGAACCAGAGAGTAAAAAGAGACCCTTTAGAAGGATGTCGCAGAGAATCAGTCTCTTCTCCGACTAGTTAAACAACAATAATATGTAACCAGATTATGGATAACAGACATATAAACAATAGCACTCATCGAAGAAAGTAAATAAATTATGAATCTTTATTGAAATAGATAGAATGTAAAATACATTTATACAAAGAACTTACACAATTGATCAATGTTCCATGAATTAGACAAAACACGCATGTCTGACATGGCTAGTCGTATCGAACCTGATCTGGTGACTTCGACCACAGTGTACGGACCTTCCTATTTGAGAGAAACTTTATTGCGATTAATCTGGCTCTGAATTTTTCTGAGAACCAGATCACCTACAACTAGGTTGCGAGGTTGCACCTTACAACTGTGATACCTTCGCATGGCTTGTTGGTAAACCACCGATCGTATTAGGGCTTGGTTTTGTCATTCTTTAAGGAAATTGATGTCGTTGAGTCTTTGTTCTTCTTCATCGTTTTCAGTGAAACAATCTATTTGAGTAGAGCCAATTTTTAGTTCTGGAGGAAGCATGGCTTCAGCACTGTAAACCAGAAAAAATTGTGTTTCACTGGTCGCACGACTGGTCGTGGTTCGAATGGCCCATAATACAGAAGAAAGCTATTGAACCCAAGCTACTGACCGTTGTGTTAACTGGTCGAACATTCAACGTTTCACCACTTGCATTATGATACCAATAGCTTGCTCAAGTGCTCTATTGCTCTGCGGATGAGCGACAGAAGCGAAGTGTATTTTGATACCTAGATCGTCGCCGAATTCCTAAAAATTTCCGCTAGAGAACTGTGTACCATTATTTGTTATTATACGACTGGGTATACCGATTCGTGTGATAACATTTTTTTGTGAGGAACCTCTTAGCGGGTTCAGTTGTTGTTTTGACAACTGGCTCGGCTTCTATCCATTTTGTAAGCGTGTCAATCATGACGAAAAGGAATTTGAAGCCTCCAGGTGCTCTTGGGAAAGGTCCCAGAATGTGTAGTCCCTAAGTTGCAAAAGCCCAAGAAAGAGATATTGTTTGCAAAGCTTGTGCCTGCTGATGTACTTGTCGGCTATAAAATAGACATTTTACGCACTTCATCATGAGCTCTTTTGCATCATAAAGGGCAGTTGGCCAATAGTATCCTTGCCTGAAGGCTTTACCAACCAATGTTCTGTAGAAATGATGTGCTCCACAGACTCCTCCACTAATGTCGATTAGCAACTTAATGCCATCCGTTTGAGATATGCATCTCATCAATAATCCATGAGATCCCTGTTTATAAAGGGTACTTTCGATTAGAGTGTATGATTTGGCTTTTCGAGCTATACGATCAGCCTCTACATCATCTTTAGGAATAATGCCATGCTGAAGATAATTGTAGATTGACGTCATCCAATTGCTCCTAGGATCAATTTGCACGACCTCCAGAGGAGCATCTAATTCCTCAGAAGGCTCAACCACCGAGGGTGAATCGAGTTGCTCGAGAAAAACTCTAAGCAGGACGGGCGACCTTGTGGAGGCCATCCACACCAACCGGTCTGCCAGAAAGTTTTCCTTTCTAGGAATATGTTGGATCTGGAAACCGAAGAAGTGCTTTGCGAGTTTCCATACTTTCGCCATATAAGATGACATCTTGGTACTTGAGCATTGATACTGTTTCCCGACTTGATTCACCACTAGTTGAGAATCGTCTTTCACTAGTAATCTGCGAATCCCGAGCACTCTGGCTACTCGGAGTCCTGCCAGTAAACCTTCGTATTCTGCCACATTGATTGTAGCAGAAAAGTTTAACTGAATGACGTATTTAATGTGTTCTCCAGTGAGGGATATCAAGACGACTCCAACCACCGAGCCTTTGAGCATCAAGAAACCATCAAAGTACATTGTCCACTTATCGTGGTGTTTGTACTCGGGCCCTTGGGTGGGTTCAGGGTTCGTCCATTTGGCAAGGAATTCTGCTATTGCCTGGGACTTGATTGCTGTTCGTGAGATGAAATAGAGGTCGAACGCCCCAAGCTTGACCGCCCATTTTGCTATTCGTCCTGATGATTCCCTGTTTCTGAGAACTTGACCCAAAGGATATCCTGTTGGTATGACCACTTTGTGGGCCTGAAAGTAATGCCTTAGTTTCTTTGAAGCTATAAGGAGACCATAGAGCAACTTTTGCACCTGTGGGTATTGTTTTTTTGGTCCATGTAAGACTTCGCTTACGTAATATACTGGTCGTTAAATGTTGTCACGTTCTACGACCAGCACCCCGCTGACTTTTTGTGGCGTTGCAGCCACATAAATCAGCAATGTTTCTCCCGATCTTAGAGATACTAAGATCGGGGCACTCGTAAGGTACTTTTCAAGCTCATCAAATGCATCGTTTGCCTCTTTAGACGACTCGAAACTTCCATGTTTCCAAAGAAGTTTGAAGAAAGGTAATTCTTTTTCACCTAACCACGCTATGAAACGACTTAGCACTACCATACAGCTGGTTAGTTTTTGGACTTCTTTCTTTGTGGTCGTAGGACGCATTTGGTCGATGGCGGATATCTTTCTTGGATTTGCTCCAATTCCTCTAGCCCAAACTAGGAACCCAAGAAGCTTTCCAGAAGAAACTCCGAACACACACTTCTCTGGATTTAACTTAAGGTTATGCCTTCTTAAGTTATTGAAAGTCTCGTGTAGGTCAGAAATATGGTCGCTAGCGCTGATGCTTTTCAGAACCAAGTCATCAACGTAGGCTTTTAGATTTTGACCTATCTGAGGATTCAAGGTTTTTTTGCATTAACCTCTGAAAAGTCACACTAGCATTCTTGAGTCCAAACAATATCTTAACATAGCAGTAAGTGCCATATGGAGTGATGAAAAAAGTTTTCTCTTCATCAACTTTACTCATGTTGATCTAGTGGTACCCTGAATATGCATCTAAAAAACTTAACAACTCACACCCAGAGGTAGAATCTACAGGTTGATCAATGCATGGAATGGGAAAATCATTCTTCGGACAAACTTTATTAAGATATGTGAAGTCAATACAACTTCGCCATTTCCCGTTGGTTTTTTCTAACCATTACAGGGTTGGCGAGTCACTCTGGTTGGTCAACTTCACGAATGAATCCAGTCTCGAGAAGCTTGTCGATCTTCGACTGGATTGCCTCCTTCCGATCAGGTGCGAAGCGCCTTAGCTTCTGTTTCACCAATTTTTTGTCACGCTAGAGAGCTAGTATGTGCTCGATTACCTCCCTAGTGACTCCGGGCATGTCGGACGCTTGCCAGGTGAATACGTCCAGGTTTGCTCGGAGGAAAGAGACGAGCGACTCTTCCTATTTGGGGTTGAGTCCTGCCCCGACCAATAACTTTTGGGTAGATGTGTTAGCGTTTTCTGACATAGACGGCATTTTGGTGCTTTCCGGAGAAATGCCTTTGTCGAGTAGTACCTTCTTGGTCTGGTCGGAAGGCTTCGGTGTCATCTCTAGCCTCGAGTGATTGACCTGCATGGTAGGCAGATTATTTTCCCTGGCCGGAAGTTCATCGACCAGTTCTAAGGATTTCCAATCATATGCATAGGCCATTTTTCGATCTCCTCAAACCGTGATGACTCCTTTCGGTCCTGACATTTTTAAACTCTGATAATTGTAATGCATGGTTATCAGGAATTTTGCCAATACCACACGACTGAGAATTCTATTGTATGTGGTTTCGAAATCCACCACATCAAATAGAATCTTTTCTGTTTGGAAGTTGTCAGGCCTTCCGAACGTAACTAGCAGGGACAGCTATCCTATCGGTTTAGCGGTAGAACCAGAAACTATGTCATGGAAGACATATTTCACAGGTTTTATCTTTGACTTGAGAATTTGCATTTCTTCTAATGCCCCCGTAAATAAAATGTTTAAAGAGTTACCCCCATTTATCAAGACTCGATTAACTTTGCAACTATTAATTGTAGGTTCAACAACGATAGAGAACCTACCTGGTCGAGTCGACGGGATGGGGGCAGTCCTTTTGCTGAAGGAGATAATCGTTTCCGACCACCTGGATGGCTTGACGGTGATCGAAGACTCAGCAAGGTTCACCTCCCGCTCCACGGCCTTCAGATGACGTCTTGACTCGTACGATGAGGATCCTCTGAAGATCATATCCATAGTGTGTTGAGGCTCCTGGTACTCCATCTCTTCGTCGTCATCTTTGTCCTTCTTGGATCGTGGTTCTTCGAGTTCTATTACAGAGGGGAAGTGACCTTTACTTGAGTAGTAATCCTCCAGCTTCTTTTGCCAGGCTCGGCAGGTGCGCAAATCATGCCCTGCTGCTTGGTGAAGTGGGCACCACTCCTTGTTCTTCTTGTAGTTGTCGTTCAGAGCTTTGGCCTTATTCCGATCATAATAGTCTTTCTTACCCTTGGTAAATTTTTCTGGAATCGTAAGGACTTCCTTGTTGTCGGGCTTGCGATTCTTCTTACCCTTGAGAGACTTGTTGCTTTTGTTCTCTTGTTTCTCCAAGCCAGGTTGAGGGATTTTGTCTTTTCAATCAATAGCTTTGCACCATTCAGCCGCTTTCGCTTGCAGCTGCGTACTTGTCAGTCATGTCAAAAAATTCGACGGTCGTACGTGGATGATTCATTGCAATATCATCCGTAAACCGCCGATTCCTCAGCCCTGCTTTAAAAGCCTGGATAATAGAAGACTCTATGACCTCGGGGATAGAGTTTCGAACCTGGCTAAACCTTTTGATATATTGACGAAGAGTTTCATTGGTCTTTTGCCTGATCCGATGGAGATCATCCTTCTTTCCGGGGTGATCGTACGTCCCTTGCAAATTGGCGATCAGGGTATTGTATAGCTTCTCCCAAGTGTAGATAGATCCGACCGATAGGTTGAGTAACCACGACATGGCAGATCCTTCAAGGACGGTGGGTAAGTAATTTGCCATCACGTTGTCATTACCACCACCATCTTTGATGACGGTAGTATAGATTTGAAGAAATTTTAATGGGTTCTGAGCCCCATTGAACTTCTCTATGTTGGCTGGTCGGAATATGTCCGGCCAACAAATAGCTTAGAGTCTTACCGAAAATGCTCGACAGCCCGTAATGGAGTCGTGGCGCCTTCTTTGAAAAAGAGCCGGATTATAGTCGGTTGGGGACCGGTTGCTTATGTTTGCATACCCAGCATCCGGTGTCCCGATCTGGTCGTAGACATTAGTGTTACATCTTTGACCATCTGCTTGGTTCAGATGATGCCGAAGGTCATCTGAACCAAGCAGTCTTTCCTCTTGACAAGGAGGAGGAGAGGCTGCTGGGAAGAGTCATCTTCCCTCGTGACTCCCCGATCGGAATCTACAAGGGGGTCTTGGTATCGATCGGTTCTCCGTCCGACCATGTTGGCCTCTGCTGAGGGAGGAGCGCTGGGATGAAGTCATCGTCTGACTTTGCAAGTGGCCTTGCTCCCGATACATTTTTGTACATTGCATGGTTTGTTGGAGGATCTCCGACACCTGTCCTGCAAGTTGAACATAATCTGGAGTCCTTGCTAGAGCAGGATCTGGGTTATTCAGAATGTCCCAAAATCGTTGCGGGTTCTGTATTATTATCAAAGGTCTTGAAGGATTCACGCCAGCAGGGGGCGTTTGATGAGTCGAAGTTCCCTCCGACCTTCCGGTTTGCCCTGTCTGACTTGTCACTCGTTGTGTGGTAGGAACATGCGAATTAACTGATTGACGTCCATTAGTTCGTTCACCTCCGCCAGTTGGTGCTTGAGAGCCCGCACCATTTCCATCAACAAGTGATGGCGGGACAAGCCGTGGAGAACTGTGCTCGGCATCTTGACCGGTATCTTCGATTGCGTTAACCTCGTGATGCCAACAACAATCCTCCGACAAGCTCTTGTCGTAGCTAAGGGAGAGTCTTCCATCACTTTTGCAAGGAGCCTCCATGACGTGGAGCGGTCGGAGGTTACCACCACCGGTGGGCTTTGTAGTAGACTCAACCTGATCCGGTGGATTACCGACCATATGCTGAGTTTGATCATGCCCACTTGGCCTACAATCAGTGATAACTTCATTGATACCCTCACCAAATATCGGTTGGCCCCCAAAATATATAGGAGTCATTGGCAAATACTGGTCTCCCATGACAATATCGAGAGTACGTAGACTCTTTGATTGCAGCGTTGGGCTTGCATCACCATTCTTGCCGGTCAGGAGGACCGGGCTTGTAGAGGTGTTCAGACGTTCCAAACTGGTCGAAATGAGTAGTTCCTTTGGGAGCGCCACGGATGGTGGCAGTGAATTCTCATCCATTCGGATGATTTCGCTAATCTCAGCGAATGACGAGCCGGCGGAGGAGGATGACGACAACATCCCGTTTTCTTCCATGGCGCAGATGCATGCGCCTATGTCAAGGTTGGAGTAGTCCGCCAGGTCGAATCGGTTTTCCTCATCCTAAGTCCCTACCATGTTTGCATGAACGATGATGGAGCGAATGGAGTGAACGAGAAATGCTTGAGCGAAGTAATCTTCAAGAACTCAACGCCTTCTACCCCACGGACAACGCCAGCTGTCGACGATCAAGTCGCCGTTCTTATGAAATAAACAGAGAAAAATGGCAAAGAGTTCTTGGGAGAGAATGAGATTGCTTTTTATTGCTATGAACTGGATCCTTTACAGGAGATGCCCTCGACAAGGCAGTAGACTAGCCCTAATTACACTTGGTGTGCTAATTGCTATGCTAATGCTTCAGATGAAATCCAATCATCTGTTTATCTTTCGAGTTTGATTCCCCTTTGTCGTTTGTGTTCTTCTTTAAGTAGTCGACGAAGTGGTGACAGTTACTTTTGGAAGAGACGCTTGTTGGAAGTGTCGCGACTGGTCGAAGAGAGGCGGTTGTTGGTGAAGTATCAACCGTTTGGCGGTTGATATCAGAAGGAGACAATAATCATATGGTGGTTACTGCCAGTATCTTAGGGATGTAAACGTCGTGTGGCTTAGAGTAAATAAGACATGTGCTCTATTCATCACACGGGAGGAATATACTTAGAATCGGATCCAAGTATCAGTTCATTACTTCTACGAGCAGTCATCTGGTCGGGGATTGGGTACAAGACCTCATCTGACCAGGGTACACATTATGTAACCTCTAGAATCCTTACGACCACAGGGGTCGTTAGCCTTAGGGGTTACCACTATAAAGACATATGGTCTTTTAATTATGTATTAAAGTAATACATAGATATTTTAATCCTCGTTAACAACATACGACACTACGTAACCGTACTTCTAAAACTATGTAGTTCATTCGGTTAAAAAAAATTACCTAAAAGGTGGACAACCGGACAGGCAGCGCTTCGCTAGCTTATCTCCTCCCCTCTACTCCTCTTTGCTCATCTCTCTTCCCTCTTTCTCTTTTTTTCTGAATAAAAGTGAGTTATTCCAAAATTTTAGGGTCTTTTATAAGGTAGATTGTGCCACCATTAGGAATAACGACAATGACTTACGGAATCCCTGCCGCCATTTGAAATGACGGTTTTTCTAAATTTTATATTGAAAAATTTAGGGACAATGCAAAGAGGTCTCTGTCGCCATTTGGAATAGCGACATAAAAATTTCCCTAGTTCAAATGATGACAGTAGCATGGTTTTATATATAAAAAAATCTGATTATTTATTTTTGTACTTTTTTAAAATAATATTATTTTGAAGAAAAAAATTGACAGCTCCAAAAGGTGGATCATGAACTTTTAGTCATGTTCTCTAAGAAAAATAAATCTTCTAGTGAGGAGCCTCGGTGACGACCCCCGCATGGCAAGGAGGGATGAGGGATCCAATAGGGAGGGATGAGGGATCCAATAGTTTGGGTCTCTTGAGCAGGCAGGAGCCACCCAACTTGTAGCCCGATGCCTGGTCATAATCCTCCTATTCTTCTCCGATTTTCTAAGTCACCGGGGGGGAAAGCAGTGCTGCATTTGACTTCACTTGGGCCCGGAAATTGATGAGACATAGTACTTGCATGTTGCATCAGCATTTACATACTGCATATTAGCGCTACGAACAAGTCCATACTTCATAGAGTTAGGCCTAATGGACTTGCCGACTTAGGGTGTGTTTGATTTGAAAAACCAAGTGGGATGGGATGGTCTGATCCATGAAAAGGAGGTCATACCTATATTTGGTTCGTGGGATAGAACAAGATGGTCCGGGATGAGATGGTTCCACTTTGGAGAATATTCTCGTTTAATCCTGGATGTCGTGGTGCGGCGGTTTTTGGCGAACGAACTTGTTCACTCTGCGGTCTGGAACGGGACAGCGACGACAACTTGGCAAGGGGAGGGCGACACCGGCCAATGGAGACGAAGGGGCTCGGGGAGGCGACGGAAAGCGCCAGAGCTGGTTGTGGAGGCGGCGGGAGGAGCCCGGCCACGAATGGATCTGGTCGGGGAGGCCAGCCACAGGCGGATTTGGTTAGGCACGGCGGCCATGGAGCGAAGGAAAGAAGGGAGGCAGCGGCACTCGTCTGCAAGAACACGAGGCGACGACGAGGCCACACGACCTCACCTCACCGCGCCACCATGCGGCTCCCGTGGCGCCTCACGCCTCCTCCTCGCCTCTGCCGCGCTCCTCTCCTCCTCCACCTCCACCTCCTCCTTCCACCCTCGCGCCCACGTAGTGAGATTCCCTCATCGGCCAGTGGCCGGAGGCCGAGCTGCCGGGCCGGGCCAAGACAAGGCATTTGGCGAAGCGGCGCTGGCCATCCGCCGTCCGGGAGAAGAAGGGGCACAGAGAGAGAGCTGGTGGCGCCATGAGCCGGGCGTAGCACCGGCAAGGCCCAACAATAGCGCGGCTGTCGGGCGGCGGCTGGAGGAGATAGCGCCAGGGGAGGAAGAATGGCGTCGGCGGAGAAAAGGAAAGGCAGAGGCTGGAGAAATTGATAGTGAGAAAAAAAGAGAAAAGAAAAAAAGAAAAAAGTCGTCAAATATCGTCAAATTTCGTCAAATGTTACCAAATATCGTCAAATATCATCAAGTGAGAGGGTTATCATATCAAACTTCATCCACCAAACCAAACAACATCTTGAACTATCTAGAATCATCCTATACAACCAACCAAACAAAACTCTTTATCATCCCATACAACCAACCAAACAAACTGACTGTACCATCCCATACGGGACGATCCCATCCCATCCCATCCCATTTAACCTCATCCCACCAATCAAACACACCCTTAGTGCTCCATTCTAAAACCAGATGATCAGAGAAAAGTAAGAATCGCCTCATGTTAGTTGAAATAGAAGTTCAGAAAGCTCCTCGAGCCTGTAAAATGCAAGCGACTACTATAACCAAAAGGTTGAAATATTATACACAGCCGACATCGAGAAAAAAGAAGGCAATATTATAAAGGGAGGCAGTGCCTGCAAATCTTTATCATCTTAAATCTTTATACTACTCGTTAACTGACCATAGAGTTCCCACTTTACACGAAGAGCATCCCGGGACCAGGGCGCCATTGTGCATGTATGTAGTACCAACCACTCGCTACTGATATCGCCTTTGGCCACTTCACGATGTTCTTTTGAGATTTGCTGCGAGCAGCTACATGTCGATGTAGCCAGAGAAAGTTATATAATAGAGCAAGCAGGTGATCGATGGGGTTCGTAACGCACGCAAATACGTAATAGCTAGGATGCCGCAATGCAACGCAGGCTGTATCTTCGCTTTATTGATTCATCCGGTCGAGTGTGGGCCTGCGCGGGGATCGGATTATTCGCAAAGGGTGGAGACAGACTTTGAACATCTCTAGTGTATTGAATAACATCGATTTAAAGTTATGTCATATAAGTATTCAAAAAATTAGACATTTTGTTCTCCCATATATTGATTCGGTTCTTACTTTGAGTGGGACCAACGTCTTATTAAAAAAATCAGAAAAGAAATAAAATCTATCTCAACCGCTCTCTCTCTCTCTCTATTCCCCTCCCCCTCACAGTCTCACCTGACTCCGATCTCCTGCTCCCCACAACCTATCCTCCCCCCTGCGCCCTTCGCCCCCCTCCCCTGTCCTTCTCCCTCCGCATCGTGGAGGAGGCCAGATCTAGCTAGCTGGCGGGTGACGACGATGGGGAGTTGCGGGCGACGATGGCGACAAGTTGCAGGTGACAACGTCGAGACCAAGGCAACGATGGCAAGGCGAGCAGAGACGGCATCCGCTCCCTCCATCATCCTCGATTCATGACCGGTAGGTGGTCATGCGATTTTTTTATTGCATTGGAATTGAATCATGTTGAGAGTTCGGTTCCAAGATTATCTTTTCGTTTGAATCGACGTATCCAATATATTGAATTGATTCAATATTTTCTCTTTTCTCCTTTGAATCAGCTAAAATACAACATTAGAGATAGTTCATGTCTCGAATCAGACTAGCTCTCTCTTGCCGAACCCATTAAATTCTGTTTTTTAAACAATTTTTCTATGGGGTTTAGATCTTAAGCCTAGGGTTGAAGCCTAGGTTACCTACGCCTGGATCCACCCTGATTCGCTCCATTAAACGCCAACTTCCACGCAATGAATCCATGATCAACTCTCCCCTCGTCTCCCTCCCTTCCCCCAATGCGATCGAGGCATGGATGGATGGAACACAGTACAGAATTACAGATGCGGATGATACCAGGTCACAAACCTGCACGGATCGAACCGAATCCCTCGCAATCAAGGCAGCCAGCTGTCCCTTGTCCGGATATATCGCCTGCATCATCAAATCGCCTTGCTACAAATGGCGCACTGCGCTCTTTGCTGAGATGTCACACAGATTGTAACCCCATTACCTGTCAGCAAGCCGTATCTGCATGTGCACGAATATTGCTGCTGCACTGTACTAATTGGCTTAGATTCGAGAATTTTTTTTAAAAAAAAATTGGCCTATGCCGTCACCTAAATTGTAAAAATATTTTTTAGCATCGAAATTCCAAAAGTAGCTCCTCCTAAACATGGAAGCACCAGAGGCAGACACGTCATGCTTCCCGCGCTCGGGGGGCGCGGAACCCCGGTGAGCACGCAGCAGTAAAGAGTCTGCGAAACCAGAAAAGCGAAAGACGAGCAGAGGGCCCGGCCGTCTTCCGCGCCACCAGAGCGCAGAAAGTAGCCGGCCCACTGCCACCCGAGCGCATTCATTTTTTTAATGCATGCATGGATGCATTAAGCATTTTTTTTTAATGCATGAACAGTCATCGTTTTTGATGCAATGACGCATTAAGCTTTTTTTTAATGCATGAACATTCATCATTTGTAATGCAATGCATTCGATGCTATGCATGGACACCTAGTTCTCGCGCTCGGGTGGCGCGGTAGCGCACCGGCTAATTACTGTGCTCCAGTGGCGTAGAAGGTGGCCGGGCCCGCTGGATCCGCGCCCGTCTGGCTTGCTGCACTGCCTACTGGTGTTCCGCGCCTCTCGAACGCGGAAAGTGCCACGTGTCAGCCTCCGGTACTTCCGCGCTCGGGAGGGGGCTACTTTAGGAATTTCATTGTCAAAGGGGGCTATTTTTTGCAATTAAGGTGGCAGCACAGAGCCAATTTTTAAAAAACAATTCTAGATTCGCATGTCGCGTGGCTATACACTGTCTACTGCCTTCTTTCGTCGCAGAGAAAGGGCAGGGTACCTTGCTTTGCTATTACTGTCCCATAAAACAGTTCAGCGAGCAAAACAGTAAGCTCGTAGAATTTCTGGGAATAATTATGTGTCTCTTATACCCCTACACCATTTATTTATAGTGCTAAATATTACAATCTGACTCGCGCTAAATATTACAATCTGACTCGCACACGACTTGAACTCTTAAACTCTTATTAAATCCTAACTCTCCAACACACTCTCTCCCAAGATGGGCATAAGATAACAATCATGATCATCTTATTACATATTGCATATCATTATTAGACTTTACCAAACCTATCTGCGTCAACCCCCACCACATCTCCTCCTCGACTTCCACCTCATCTCCTCCCCGATACCGCTTCAAGCCATCTCTACCTCCAGCGCCACCATCGGATCTCCTCCCTCCGCCTTCTCCACCGCTAGTCAAAGCGTCGGATCTCGCCTCCCACCCCGTGCACGTCCAGATCAAAGTCCTCGTCCTCCTCCTCGATCCTCCTCTTCCACCGTCGCTTGCCGCTGCCTCCTGGACGCGCTTCACTCGTCATTGTACCTCCTACGCCGCATGGGGCCCGCACACAACCCGATCGGCCGCGGTTCGCTCCTGTGCGACGCGGTCGCGGAGGACCACGTGCATCGAGACAACTGCGACCGGCAGATCGACTGAGGAGCGGCGACAGTGGTTTTGAGGTAAGGGTTTTGCTCTAGTTAGGGTTTGGGATGGATTGACTCTGATATTATGTAGGATTTTGGGGAATAATTGTGTATGTCTCTTAGGACCCCACACCTCTATTTATAGTGCTAAAGATTACAATCTGACTCATAAGACTTAGACTCTTATTAAACCCTAATACTAACTCTCCAATGTGATGCCCCGTGTCATTACCCCGGAGGGTAATCACACTTAAGCATACGGATTACTATTCATCTGCCTGGTAGAACACCGCTTCAACGAATAGTAAGTCTTACCAGAGTTGACGCAGTAGAACAATAAGATAGAAATTATTCTTTATTGCAACAGTTAGCCACGCAGGGCTAAAGTCTTATAGATCACACAATAATTTACTTCTCCAAAATGGGTCTATAACCCCCTCTTGCCTGCCATGCTCCCTCGGCCTCCTAGTCGTTCCAGGTGTCAAATAGGGCGTCCACCTCGCCCTGCTCCTCGTAGTAAGGGTCCTCGACTCCCGCGGCCTCATCTGCACTTGCACGGCCCTTGTCCCACTTGGGATAATTCCCGATCGGACTAGGATCTACAAAGGAG
Organism: Phyllostachys edulis; assembly: GCA_036346405.1. Taxonomy (NCBI): domain Eukaryota; kingdom Viridiplantae; phylum Streptophyta; class Magnoliopsida; order Poales; family Poaceae; genus Phyllostachys; species Phyllostachys edulis. Next base: position 52,235,469 of record CM070552.1, on the reverse strand, counting down.
AATACTAACAAGGTTGAGTACAGAAGTACTCAGCAAGCATTAATAGCTAAAGATGCACAAGATGCACTATCTCTGTTTGTTATCACAGTTTCTAAATCACCTCATTTCTGAAAATAGCTCTTTAAAACATTTAGGTGGTAGATTTTAATACTGAAAATACTACTAGTCACTCGAAGAGAAGATAGACCCCCTGTGGTTCCCGTAGACTCCAATCCTAGAGACTGGCATGAATTCATTATTTTATTTAGCACTACGCAGGCTTTGCACCACTTTACCCATAGCTATTCTGAACTCTCTGTGAACAGGGTCCACCGCATTTCCTTTGACGCGGTTTCGAGATCATAATACAGAATGTTTTCCAGGTTACGTGAATTAATTTCTCCACCCATTACTTTTTGTCGGTGTCGACCTCGTCACCCACCGAGTTCTGGTAATGTTGGTTGAGGCAGCTTCTATTCTGCACTCAACACTCCACCTTAGCGCTATAGCGCCTTAGATCACCCACTTCTGGACTTCTCCTACCGGTCTTGGGTTCCTCCATCACACTCACACATATTACTTACCCATTATGGAGAGCATATAGTCACGTAACAAGGTAGCATTTTCTGCCCGCCAAAACGGGAAAATGGTTGGTATTGAATTTACGGCCTCTGACCGAGTAAGAGTTTTGTTGGTCATTATATTTTATCCATATGTAAAGGGTCCCACTTCCTGCCTCATTTCTTACCTGTCAAGGGCCCCCTTTACCAGCCATAATATTCTCTTTATCGCTTTCCTTTCATCATTCTCAATTCTTTCATATTCATTTTCATCTTAATCATTTGATTTAAGTTTTGGGAAAACAATTTTGAATGCAATACACATAATAGTGCAATATATGGTTTACATTTAAATTAACTATATTTATGTTCAAGAGGATCGCTTGCCTTCTTAAAAGCAGGAGAGGTCAGTGTCGACGAATTTTTGGTCAGCTACTCCCGTCGGTGCTGGTTCGTCTTCTGTAGCAATACCGCAGCACGAATAATAATATAAGTAAATATATAGTTGATTTTGAGTGATATTATGGATACATAACTTAGTGGCTTCTAATTGTTAGCATGATTTAATTTAAATAAAGCTTTTCAAGACCTCTGCTAAGTTAGCACTCCCCACTATAGCCGTTCTACTGTCTACTCGCGCAAAGGTCAAAAACCCGAAGTTCGCATTTAAATAATTAAATTAACACGGTTAAACCAGTTCAATATGCCCGACTAAATGCCAGCGGTGCACATGTTGCTATGCATGCAAAAATTAACTTGTTATTAACAGAACTAACGGCAACTCCATTTTATTTTAGTAATTAATCCATAGATTGATTTTAAGTTGGTTAATCTGAAAAGACCCAAGTTAAAACATTCATTCGCAAAACAATGCAGCTAAAACTCATTTAAACCTAAACCTTTTAAACCTAACCCCCTACTTAATTTAATGCTAAAAGCTAATGCTACAAACAATAAGTAAAACATATTATTAGCATAACACAACTTCCTAACAAAATTTTCCCTAAACCTAAACCTTTTAAACCTAACCCCCTACTCGCCTAACCTCAATCTCTCTCTCTCATCTATATTCAGTCGGCCCGAATCCAATCACGCACACAGCTCTCACACCTCCTCTTCTTCCCCCAAATTTTCTATTCTTCTCTCTCTACGCACCCGACACCGCCGCCGGCTCCTCCTAGCCCTTGCCATTGCCGATGCTTGTTGCCCAAACGACGCCCTCGCTCCTCCTCGGCCTCCAGCCTGGCCCGGCCACATTCCATGCCACCATTGCCTCGTCTCCCACCCCACCACACCAGTGGCCCACACCGCCACCGACTCGCCACCCACCACCATGACGACTGCTCCTCACACGCCCTAGGCTCGGCGCCGCTCACCTCCGGTCTCCTCCTCTTCCTGGCGCTACCGAATGGCAGCGCCATCTCATTGCCTCGGCTTGGCGTCCATGGCACCGCCTCTCGGGTCCCCTCCGGCTCGCCCTCATGCGTGTGCCCTCCGGCTGCGTAGCTCGGCCCTCGCCTGAGCCCGCGAGCTCTCGGCCGCCTCCTGGCCTCACGGCGGCCTCAGTCTACTGGCCTAGTGGGCTTTGGCCCGGCCGGCTCGGCCTCCCGGCCGCCGGCGCCGTGGCTCATCACCCACCTTCCCCTCTACCATCCTCCTCTAAGTTCTTTCTTAAGTTCTTAATATTCAACGAATGAGTCAAGTGCTGATGTTTGATGGTGTTCATGTATGCATAGCTCAAGATGGCTGATTTGGAAATGGAGGTGGCCACTAGAGGAAGCTGCTACTAAGGTATGAAGTCCCCTAAAGCTCAGTATGCAAATGCACTTTACCTGATGGTTGGGGATTGAGCTGGTTTGGGGTTGATGATTAGCAGTGGTGGTCGGCGATGTTCAGGGTGGTGATGCCGACGGTGAGGGGGTGTCGTCGCCCTCCTGGTCTTACTGTCCCCTTGCTCCCTGGTTTCCTCCCTGGCTTCTTTCTTCCTTTGGACTTTGGTTGGAAGGGGCTGGACTGAGGTGAATGCAATGTGATGGGGGCTGTGAATGGGGGAATGAATGCAATGGGAGTCTGTGAAGGGAGGGGGGATGGATGTGTCTTAAGAAGGCTCTGGAATGGGGGCTTCATGCTTGCCATCTTTGTGAAACTTCTTGAAAAACTTCTTCTTGCCATTGTATTCCTTCTTCTTGAACGATTTGTCCTTATCACCCTTCTTCAAAGGATAATAAGAGGCAATGTGCCCCTTTTCTTCGCAATTATATCATCGGATGTTGCTATAACGCTTGTTGTCACTTGAGGATTGCCCCTTTTTGCTCTTGTCGAAGTTGAAGCTTCTATGTGGGCGTCTTCTCATGAATTTCTTCATTCTTCGCACAAGAAGAGGAAACTCCTCTTCGGAGTCTCCTTCTTCATCCTCATCATCACTTGATTTCGCTTTGGCCTTGAAAGTGGTAATCTTCTTCTTTGATGAAGATAACTCCAAGAGCTCTTCTTTATCCTTTTTAAACAACTCATTTGTTATGAGGTTGCCCAAAAGTCCCGTTGGCGTCATCCTTGGCAACTCGGGAGAGTTGAGAAATAATGTCACCAACGTCTCATACTTGTCCGAAAGAGCCCTAAGTATCTTGCGTACAATGTCAACATCAAGAAGGCTAGTGCCAAGGCCTTTGAATTCATTCACAATATTGTTGAGTCTTGAATACATCTTGTTGATGTTTTCATGAGGCAACATTACGAATGTCTCATATTTAATCCGAAGCCTATGCAATTTGGCCTCTTTGACCGTGGATGTTCCCTCATAAATTTCGGAGAGGGTGGTCCAAATTTCGTGAGCGGTTTCCAAATTGCTCACTCTATTAAACGCATCCGCGTTCAAAGCACCAAAGAAAGCATTCATTGCTTGGACATCTAAATGAGCATTACGCACCTCTTGATCCGTGGGAACTAGTGGATTAAGAGGCATGACGTAACACTCATTTACGATTTTCCAAATGCTTGGACTCATGGCCTTTAAATAAATTAACATTCTAATTTTCCAATAAGCATAATTAGAGCCATCAAACAAATGAGCATTTTCTATAGCAATTCCCTCACTAGTCATCCTTTTCTCTCTTAGACGGTTAAGCCTCAATCAATGAGAGACCAAGCTCTGATACCACTTGTAGGATCAAGGATAACCGACTAGAGGGGGTGAATAGGAGGTTTTTAAACTTTTTGACAATATAATAATTTAAGCCAATTATAAACTAAGTCCAAACTAGATACAATTCTAGCTAAGCAATTCAACACAAGATATGAGCTAGAATTGTAAATGCAGAAAGTAAAGACTAGAAATAACCACAATGAAGACAATGATGTTTTTCCCATGGTATCGAAGACTTGCCGGTCTTCACTAGTCCACGTTGAGGAAACTTGAATGAATCAAGCCTGCTCCATGAATTAAGCCTTCCCTCGATCACTATTGGTAGTTCTTCCTCCGCTCCGGAGATAGCGAACTCCAAGCCACTCACAATCTTGGCACCGGACCTCTTCACAATCTTCTTGAAGAGATCACCGTGCGATCACCGCTAAGCCGTCTAGGAGTTTGGCAAAACTCCAAGAGTAATAAACCAATGACCTTCGCTTGACGGCACTCAAGTGCAAATGGATCAACTAGAATGAATGAATGCATTTGAATGAACTCAACCACCTCACAATGAATGCACAAGTGTATTCTAGGTGTTGAGAGGATTCACAAGGCTCTAAGAATGTTAAATGAAGTGTGGCTTGCTGTCCTTGAGCAGGTGGAGGGGTATTTCTAACCACCACAATCAAATCCAACCGTTAGGAGAGAAATCCCAACTTTTCAATAAATACGGATTACCACGACTAAGGGCCAGACTACGCAAGATCCCACCAACCGCTCCGTAACGGCTATAACAGGAGCATTAACTCCCTCTGACATAGCCGTTTTAAACGTGGCGCAATACTACCGTCAACTATCATACGGTAGTTCCGATCTTCGGTTGTTCCGGCCCAAGGTGCGGTACGACAGCTTCACTTGAGGTCCAAAAGATGGCACCGATTGGAAATAACGTACCGCCATACAACAAAAGGTATGACCGGGGTGCGGTAGTTCCGCGAGTTACACTCCGATACTACCGCATCCTCAAAGAGCAACCGGAGACCAGAAAACACACGTTCTATTAAAAACGTACCGCTCAAACAAACGAAAAATTCCTGGGTGCGGTAGTTCCGCTTGAAACTGCGGTACTACCACATCGCAAAAGAGGCTTAGGCAGCTCACACTAACGGACTTACCACGTGGACGGCCCAGATGCATTGGGTCGTTTAGACCATAGTTTAAACCGTTCGATTTGAGCAATGTTCGGACGATCCGAACGACACACGGTAGTTTCGCCAAAGGAAACGCGGTCATACCGCAAAGCGGTAGTTCCGCCATGAAACTCCCAGTGCTACCGTTTGTCAAGGGAGCACAAGAGCTCCAAAAAGGTGTCTCTCTGGATTTTACGTACCGCCAACAACCAAACGGAACGACCGGGCTACGGTAGCACCGCACCACAAGCTGGTCATATCGTTGAGCGTCCAGTCCAACTTAGCCTGTTTAGATTGAATACGTGGACTACTCAGATTCATTGGGCCGTTCGGACCACAGGTTTTAACTACACGATTGGGTCACTTTTGGACGGTCCGAACGGCACATGGTAGTACCGCCAAAGGATACGCGGTCATACCGCTAAGCGGTAATTCCGCCCTGTAAACTCCGGTACTACCGTTTTCCTTGACAATTTCACAGAAGGCTTTCCAAATTGAATTCTAAGTGCATGCATGATCTTAAATTGATCCAAATGGCACAAGAACATGCTATCAAGCTACTAGTCATGATCCCTCTTAATAGTACAACATTTAACCTATAATCCGGTCTTCCAACCATTTCTCCTAAAACCGGTAAAACACCAAAAAAAATCATTGACTACTTGTACCTTGTCTTTGACCCATAAGATCTTCATGTAGTCCTTTTGCATGCAACTTCAAGTCATCAAACTCATCAATGAGACTTAACCTTGTAAATACTCAATAAACACGTTAATCCCATATTCACATATTATCATTAATTACCAAAACAATTTTTAGGGGTCTAAATGCTTTCAGAGGGGGATGAATGGGGCTTCTGAGAATGGGGGGAATGAATAGGGCTTTTGAGAACAGGGAAGGGAATGCAGAGCAGGACGCAAGGGGGATGAATGTGCTTGGGAGCTGATGCTGTGCTGTGAGGCTTGTGAATGAGGTGATGTTGGTCTGTGAGAGCAGGGAAGGGAGAGGCAACTGCATGCACAAGGGGGTGGCTTCAGTACACTGGGAGCTGAGATGATGCGGTGCTGCTTTCTATGCATTGAAGAAGAGGGGAGAGAAGGAAATACAAAGATGAAGTTGCTGCCTACTAGAATGATGCAATGCTCACAAATTGATTTGTTGTAAAAATGCTCTTGTAAGCAATTCACTTATTGCTTTATTGCTCTAATGGAAATGGAGATTGTAATTTTTACTATGACTATGATTCTACTGTTTTACTGGATAATGCAATAGATTTTTGCATTGAATGCTGAGATTGAAAATGGATGATGGGATAAGAGCATCTTTAGTGTATTGAACCGATGTCGATTCAAAGTTATGCCACATAAGCATTCTAGGAACTGAGCTTGTTTTTCTCCAATGTATTGCACCGATTCCTACTAATAACTGGGACCCACGTTACATTAAAAATACACAAAATAATAATATCCTCTCTCAACCGCACTCTCTCCTATGTAGTTGTTTAATGCTCATATGAGTTGTTTAATGCTTTGAATCGACTTCTAAGTAGAGTCCGGTTCCATGCATTTTTTTGTTGGAATCGACCACTCCAATGTATTGAATCAATTCAATGTCTTCTCTCTCTTTATTTGAACCGGCTAAAACACAACATTGGAGATGGTCTAATGGTTCTAATGACTAATAATGCCATGCTAACAAAAGGAACCCCGAAGATACTAACGAGTTAAAATTTAATTCGGTTGCTTAATAACGGTCTAACACTACAGTTAGCTTACTGCTAAGACAAAATTAATTACCGCTAATTACCGATTACTACTACTCGATTAGGTCTAAAAACTCGGGTTCTCACATCCAACTAAACTATCCTTTTCCGAGCCTGATCTAGATTATTGTAGTACTACTTTACTAGCACGGACCGATGCACGTGAAGTCCCCCATGTATGTACTAGGTTTCTTCAGGTCAGGCGGCCATTGCAAAAAATAGAGTACGCAAATCCACAGTGCTGAGCTCCTGTTTGCTTCATTCGCGGGAGCTATGGACCTATTTGGCCTCCTAGCGCTCTATAATTCCTAAATTAGCCCCGTTAGCTCCGAAATTCCAGTTTTTGCCCCACAGGGTCGCGTCTTTGCCGGGACGGCAATGACCACGTCTTGCCATCGGGGACAGAAGACCTAGTTGTCGCTATCGCCACGCAAGAAGACTTAACGTCTTCTTGGCCGCACGCAGCAGCAAAGAAGGTGTCGCCTCCCCACGGTAGCACCCGCCACGCCGCGCAGCCGTCTTGTGCGCCGCACCCCGTCCGGCCCCGCCACGAAGAGTGAAAAAAAAAGCCCGTCTGGGCCCCGTCACAGAAGAGTGAAAAAAAGAAAAAATAACAAAAAAATAGGGAAAAAACAGAACCGCGATGCGTCAGCGCAGGTGCTCCCATGGGGGAGGGTAGTACCTTGCTGCTGCCGTGCCCGAGCGCAGCACGTTAGGTGCTGTCGTGGGCGGTGGCAGTAACTAGGTGCTGATAGCACGTGACTGAAACTTCAGAGCTAACGAGACTAGTTTAAGAAGGAGGGCTAGAAGGCAAAAAAAAAAAAAAGGTCCAAAATTCCATTCGCGGTACTTGCACGAAGATTCGTAGAAGTCAATGCAGAGCAGAGCAGCACAACAATCCAAGGCTGACACACACACACACACCTAGTTTGGGCAAACAGCTCTAGCCCGTGCAACGTACCACAAGATCCGGCAATATCACAGCGAAGTCTACACAAAAGATTCACGATCTCCCATGCATGGCAGCTAGGAGAGGTGTGCCCGTGTGGGGGGTCCAAGGAAGATATGCAAGTCACGTAGATATTCCTACATTGCTGTCACAGCAAGGCGTCGTCCGTCCATCCACATGTGCCCGATAGATGGTCGCCACTCGTGAGCGTTGAATTGAACAAGCGTATATGTCGCATAAGAGAGGAAACTGCATGCATAAGCCATTACCGCTGCCTCCTCTGATCCTGGCCAGGCATTCAAGAATTTGTTTGCTCGCTCACATGAGCACTTCAGCCCTTGGCAGCAGTTCATCTACCCACGCATATGTGTATATGCCTGCAATTCTGCATGTTTGTCAGAACTCGGATGTTGTATGCCTTTGTCTTAGTTTATGTGATACGTACACAGTAGGTAAGAAATTCAGTTGCTAGATCTCTTCCTGCGACACGAGGCCGGGTCAATCTCTCTGATCATGATGATGTTCGCTGGCGATATCTGTGGCTGCCTGCAGCTGACATCTCGCTAGCTTGCTCGGCCGCGTGCAGAGCCCACTGGGCAATCGTAGGATTCCATGAACCTTTGGAACAAGCAGACATGAACCCATGAGTTGGTACTTGGTAGCACCGTGGAAGCTTGCGTTTGTACAAGCCGAAAGCCCATGCATGTTCGTGCGGCCGCATTGGTCCGTCGCTGGGGCGCTGCTCATAGGATGCCATGCTCGTCAGCTCATGCTATGCTGGTGCTGATGATCGATTGAACGTTGATGGTTATGGTCACACTGATGCTGAACAGCTTCGTTGTTTTGATGATCTCTCTCGTCGTCATTGATTGATGAAAATATGGGTCCTCCATCAATCAGATGGTAGTTGAAGCGCAATCTTTTCTGGTTTGTCATGCTAGTGCCAATATTGAAATCTCGAGCTCTTGCCTTATACTGGCCTAATAAGCTTACTTGACAGAAATGTTCTGAGTATATGCTCAGATTGGCTTGCAAAGGAGAAAGTATACGCTGAATAAATTAGTTCGGCTTCTTACTAAAACAATTGGCACATCAGACAACAGGGGAAGTTTTCCTGTCACTAGCTTCAGGTTAGTGTGATCGCTTTGGGCGATATGGCACAACCCAACCCACTTGTAACACCCCGCCCTTTAACATCACATTGTCAGTTTACATTAAGTTTCAATAGCATATAATGTGACACAGCATAGGTCGTGTACCAATAGATGTTTCTGGTCATTTCATGCTACTGTCAATGGCCCCCCGTTAATGGGATGGAACACCACGCCCTTTAGTACCACGTTACTAGTTTACATTGAGTTCCGCTAGCATATAATACATGTTGGCCCAAATCGTAGCACCTTTGAGTTAACTCTTTTGGACGAAGTGATGACGAAAGTCCAAATAAGGTGCTACGTATGCGTGCCCATCCCGTGGGTGGGCTGGGCTATTAGCGAATTTTGGGCTGTTTGGTGTTACACCACCACGTTCATACAGTGCAAAATCCACGTGGTTTGAGACGCAGACATTTTCATTGACTAGTTGTTAAATCTATGCATTAGATGGTTCATGTCGTCAGTAAATATCTGTGTCAATCAATCTATTTGGTTCTTTTCTGTCACTACTGGCTATTTTGCTTATGAAGTTTGGAACTTTCACATACTACTGACTATATTGCTTATGAAGTTTTGTACTTTCACTTTAAAAATGTATGGACTTGAAACCATTCAGTGCTATCAGGCTATCAGCTATGGACTTTAATCTAAAAGAATCAGGGAAAACCTGAAAAAGAAAGAGGGAAGTTTTGGCCTTGAACTAGTAGCATTCTAGATGGTCATGAACTACTGATAGCTGATTGATCTTGGTCAACTTTAGATGTAATCCTTTTTTATGAATCATAATCATGATGATAGTGCACCACCTTTTCCGCGGATCTTGTACTAGATTGCATGCTTGCGTATTGATGCCCCCATATACTTCTAAACAAATTAGATCTCGGATCTTGTTAGGTCACTGGTCGAATTCTGCCTTATACTAACCAGGGACTAACAATAGTTGCCCAACTAATGGTGTACTTAATTCCAAACCAAATGCCTCCATACGTCACTCATGATGCTAGAATACGATACTAATATAAGACTGCCGTATCAAACTTTCAGGATAGTAACAAGATCAGGTAAGAGCAGCTGAGACAATAAGAAACAAGAAAGATCAGGGCCAATGGCCATACCTGAAATGGAGCAAAGGATAATAAGAAATTCATTTGGTGTGCTTTCATGAGTCATCAGCTATGCACAGAAGCAATCTGAAGAAAAATTCCCAAACAGTTCGAACTGAAAGGGGCTACGGAATTTTCTTATGAGTTACTACGTTGATTTGAGATGTCCGTTGAAAGAGAAGGAAGCAATAGTGCGATGCTTTTGAGTCTTGTCACGTGCGCCTGATATGGGCCGTATTTGTTAATGCATATGTAGCCTTACAGGTATACTGGGCCTGATATGGGCCGTATTTGTTAATGCTTATGAGTTACAACACCTTTTGAGATTTTATAAAATTACAAATGTTGTTAGTTCAAATCAAATCACAAAAAGGTGATGCTTCATCCATTCACAATGATACGAAACAAAAAAAATTACTTTTAAATGACTTTTAGGTCTCCCTTGCATAGTTGGATACATTCACGTGGGAAAGGATTAACATAAGCATGCTAAATTTCTTCTTCACATCTGGAGAGCTACCTGCTATCTACTAATCACTCATCAAGACAGTTCGAGAGGAAAATGGATAATACCACGGATATGAATAGTCTTCTCACAAATGCAAACATGACACCTCTAGGTGTAAGAGCATGGATTTTAGAAAAAAATTCCCCTTAACAGCCGATCAATTATTGTCTTCACAAGAATTAGATTGTCGTACTTGACCTTTGAAAGTCAGATAAGAAACTATAATTTTGTTAGCATAAGAAAGTTTCATTAGCATGTGGCAAAAAGTACAAGATTGTAAAGAGATAAACTAAAAGTTTCATTCAATGACTATTTGTGAGGGAAGTTGAGCTTGGCATCTTTTTACAGCTTGCATTTGGATATAGTCCTCCTTGAACTCTGTAGGGTAGGGTCGTTCTATTGTCTCGCAAATTCAACCATATCCTCTATCTCTCTGGGAGTTAAGAAAAAAGATAGCACGCATCAACAATATTAGAATACCTAAAGAAAACCCCCCTTTATCTAGATGGAATCTCAATTCGACTTTCAAATGCAAGAGCAAGAATGTCGTGCGGAACAACTGCAGCGTCCAGATCTGATCTATCTACTCAACAATTCATCCGGTGACTTCATGGTCGCCAAAGAAGCATCAAACATTAGTAATGTCTCTTCCTCCACTAGTAGTTTTGAGTCTTGGCTTCGACGCTTGGGCCAACCACATAATAAGTATCATGTAGAGCAATGTCTAGCCCAGAGTTTGCTACAACTATTCTAGTGAGCCCTCCTATGGTGAACAAAAAGATCATAGCAATGACCAAGTCAGAACTATAAAATCAGCCAGATTAAGAGTGCAAATACAGTAGCAATATTTGGACACAGATTATGAACTGTATTATCATGCAAATAAAAAAAACATCTGAGCTACCAAGTCTTATATGGAGTGAAACATACAACAAACTAATTTAATCATGGGAAATGTACTCAATCAAACATTCATATATTTGACTGCAAAAGTAATGCACCTTTGGTCTTAAACATGAGATGGAGATCAATTATGTTGTGCTTCATTATAGTTTACCATTCCAAAAGAATTTCAGTGGACCATGTTTGTTCTCTTCATTCAAATAACTGGACATACAAAATACTCGAATTTGAAACCATGCATCTACATGCACAAATAATCTCCATTGTATCAACCAAAACACGCACAAAGTCACAAAGATATAAAATTTTAGTTTTTTGACATTCCATGCAAAAAAAAAGGACAAATTTTCATTGCATCCATTACAGCTTTTGTTGCATATTACAATCATCCCTTTGCAAAAAAACAAAAGCATCTTTATACCACTATGATGAATCAAGAATGTTCACAAAATCTTTATCACATGTACATATATCCAAAGCGTTATTTCCATGGAGTTAATAATATAGATTTATGCTTAATGTGATACAAATATACAATAAAATAGTGAATAATCTACCATGGAAAAAATAAAATGACCAGATAACTTAACATATGCCTATAATAAAGCATGTTTATTACTTCATGAAAATAAGCCACTACTCAAGAATTCAAATAAAGCCTCTTCCTTATTGCTTGTTGTTAATAGATAAATAATGTTCTCATTAGATTCTCCATTTCATTGTATCCAAAACATATACTGCTTCTACCTTCAAGGATACAGTTCCATATAAGGATGATACAGCCTCTACACATCTGGGAGGCCCTGTGTGGGAGTAGTACTGACCATAATGAGGATCCAAAGTACAAGTTCCAACTCCAGACTCACATTGCTCAAAGGATCAATTTGCTTCCAAACATCAAATATGGAGAGTTTTCTGAGAATATTCTCTATCCGTTAACAATGCCTTGGAGCATCTAACAGTAGAAGACTTAATTTGCATGTCCCAAGAGTAGTGCTAATTGGTTCCAGTATTCATAATTGCTACATTTTTACAATGCCCAGGAGATAAAAATCAAAGTGCCTATCAACCAAACGGAGTCAATACAACGAGGAAATAAAACATGTACATATGTAAGTAATTATGTAGATACCTTTGGGTGATCCCAGGACCAATATTGGATGCCCCAAATCCTGGACCAGGCCAATTTGGATTTCATAATTGAGTTGCCAAAATATTTTCATTGATTTCATAATTGAGTGCCCGTGCGTTGCTACAAAACAACAACCACATGTACAAAGATGGTTCCATCAGCAAGAGAAGTTCATTAATGGAAAAATTCAATTCATCTCAAACAACATCCATTTCAATTCATATTGAGTTGTTACTAGACCTATTCATGGGTGGCTCGGTCCGGTCCGGACCAGGCTCGAGACTTGATTTCCAGCTCAAAATCCCGCTGAAATTAATAAAAATAATAATAAGCTATTTCTTTTATTCTTGAAATGAATTAAATATTACTTTTATTCCAAAAAAGAATTAAAATAACATATTTAATTTGAAAAATGAATTTTCAGGCCAAACCGGGCTCGGGCCTGCCCGTTCAAGGTCGGGCTTTTCAGGCCCGGTCTGGCGTTTGAACAGGTCTAATTATTACACAAAGGTGTATACAAGTACCATAATAGAGAATATCAGCTACTACTCTTTAGAACAAAGTGTCCAAAAACAAAATTCAGGCCACAAGCTTTCTTGATTCTAGGTAGCTAACCCAAAGAAATCCTACAGTTAGAAATTCAGGTTTAAGAGTGGTAGCATATGTAATTGATGGAAGAGATAATGACAACTCACCTAATTTCTACCGCTCAATATCTGATGTGGCCATGAGGGGCATCTACCGTGGTCAGAGGGAAAAATAATTAAACAATGCATTTCAAACAAAGCATATTTTGAGTGCCCTTCAAATAGTGCATCGATTGGCATTTGCATGTGACCATTATCTGGAAAAAAAACTACTTGATGAAGACAAGGAAACTCATGTCTTATTTAGAATTGGAAGGCCAACCTCCTCTACAAGATAACATACATTGGATCATCAACTATCCTGCAACAAATTCATCTATCGACATGAACAATATTCCAAAATCTGTGAAACTCGTAAGTTGCAGAAATGATGGATCTTGAAAACAAAATATCAGTAGTGTTAGAGTTATGTATTTTATTGATATGCTGCTTGAACTGTAGTAAGCCAATCGCATATATTTAATAATGAGTGGCATAAGGAAATCGAACCTGGTAATGATAGGTTCAAGATGAAGAGATTTGTTTGTATACACCAACTTTGTTTCTAATGAGCCAATGAAAGAAGAGTTAGGAAATTACCCTGTTGTGCAAGTGGTGATGGAAATTAGAACATAGGCAAGGCCTTTGGCAAGATATTGTAAGGTGCTTTTATCTTGGTGATACTTTCATAGCACAAGTTAAACACAAATTTTTTTTATGTAAATGTCAGGTATTTGACTTAACAGTGCAATCAAGCAAAAAGAAATATAAATATCTCCATGTGCTAAAGAATATAAAAAGAAGAAATATGCGTGCCAATACAAACCGAAACAGTGAAAGCTAATTATTATTAAACAACTAAAATCTCCGTTCTATTTTATTAAAAAAAAGCTCACTATGCAATTGTAAGACGCCTATGCTCTGAAAAGAAAATAACATGTACTATTCAATCAACAATTATTGGTCCTGGTTCCCAATTCAATTGAATTCCATTGTAATGCCTAGACTCCTTACTGATTCTACCAAAGTGGAGTAGAAGTAGTACATTGTCCTAATCGTGGGAAGATTTTCCACCACATGAAGAGGTCATTCAAAGTAGCATCTTCACACTACACTGCTATATTTGCTTTGTCTAACTCATAGGTTTAAAATCAACATAGGCCATGATGGTTTCCACCAACAATCCACAAACACACAACAGGAAAAGAACTCAGCAAATCGTGATGATTTAGAAAGGACGAGAAAATACTTACGCGTGCTCAGCGGTGTCCTACTCGAGAAAGTGGTCCTCACAACCATATCCGAGGAGCTCAAGTTGATGTTGCGGAGGTTGGTGCCAAAGTCCATCACCCATTGGTTCAGGTTGCACGTGGCCACCCGCAGTAGCCTCATCTTGTGTGGGGAGGAGGCGCAAGTGGCACGGGGAGAAGGCGGGAGGAGGGGGAGGAGAGGAAGGGGAACTACGACATTGACGGATGGGAGGAGGCCGGTGACGATGATGCTCGGTTGGGACTTGGGAGGGGGAGAGAGAGAAAGGGAAGAATAGGAGACGTGGAGTAGAAAGGAGGAAGGAGAAGAATCGTGGATGAGATAGTGGAAGCAGTTGCTGGCAGTTGTGGAGTGATTTTTTTTCACGAGAGGGCTAAAAGGAACCTCCTGGCCCTACTTGTCGGCTCAAAAGGCGGGAATAAGACAAATGATACGTGAGTTTAGAGGGCAATCATCCCGTGGAGGTAAACTCCTTCTATATTAGTAGAGACAAGGTAGCAAGGTGGGCTACGCTGCGCCCGTGTAGACAGTGGTGGAATGAAATGAAGAATCATTTATGTATTTCCCTATTTTATTTCTCAGGCAACACGATATATCTATGTAGTCTTCAAGGTGGTAAGATTATTTAAGGTAGTAAATTAGTCATAAATGCAGGAGGATTGGTTCACAAGGATGGAGATACTCACACTAATCATAGAATACGCACATAGATTGTTGTATATTTGTAACTACATAAAACAATAGAAAAAGATGGGTGAATACATGTGTCGATGTTTTAGAACCGAACTTACGTAAAGATTGTTTGATTCAGTGGTTCCCCTAGGCTCAAATCATGCAGAGAGAGGCGACACGAGGATTTTTATACAGATTCGGGCCTTCTCCCAGGGAGAATAACAACCCTATTCCTATGTGTATGTATTGAGTATGTTGGATTACAATATCAAGAGAAAGACTAGAATGATGGCTGGAACTAGTTCTCGGTGGGCCGAATCGGAGATGGATGCGACCAAGATCAAGGCTTTGGTCGCCGCTGAGAAGATCCCGAAGAAGAAGTTCATGAAGTGGATCGAAGCTGCTGGGCAGCACTGGCCGTTGGGGAGGATTGGGCAAATCCCTGTCTTACAGGCATTCTATGAGTGTGGCCTTCGATTGCCTGCTCACCCTTTCCTCACACTTGTACTCGAATACTTCCGGGTGGTGTTGGTGAACCTCGTTCCCAATTCCATTACGATGTTGGGCATGTTCATGTACCTGTGCGAGGCCTACCTGGGGATTCCGACCGACCTAGAGTTGTTCCAATACTTCTATGGAATGACCAGGCTGAGTGGAGTTGCCGGTAGTTGCAGTCTGAAGCTCCACGACGGGAAGTCGAAACAGTACATTCAGATGTTTACTCGGTCGTCGTGGCCGGGGTGGAAGAAGAGGTGGTTCTATTGGGAGACAACCAATAAGGACAGCCTCTCCTTCGCCGGGAAGTCGGCCGAGAAGATCTCTTCGTGGGATTCGAATTCCAAGGATGTCGGAGCCGTTGCTGGAGGCTATTGTGGGAGTAGTAACGTTCCCACGCTGCCAGGCAGTTATCACCATAACAGGGAGTTAACTCGTGCCATTATTCCAGAGAATAATAGCGTAATTTGCTGCCCCATATCCTTAAATATGGTGCGAAAGATTCCTTGGTCGACTAAGTCCACATGTCTGTAAGCTCTATCGACTAGGGACTGGTCGTAGAAGGTCTTACGACCAGGTGGTGGTCGTAGAAGAGCTTACGGCCACAGACTGATCGTAGTAGAACTTACGATCATGATATAGTCGCAGTAGGATTTATGACTATGGGGTAGTCGTAGGAGGACTTACGACTATAGGGTGGTCGTAGAAGGACATACGACCTCCAGCTTCTCCCTTATGAATATTAAGGGGTATACTCAAGAATCATATGACACCATTATTATCCATAATATGAATTATAGATAAATAATTAAATGAGGATTATTATATCCTCGTCATCTAGCCCCCCCCTAACTTCAAGTGAAAATAACTTACTTGAAAAATGATTTGTAGATGATCTTACAACTAGTAGGTGGTCGTAGAATAGTGGTCGAAGGAAAAAAAACTCTTCGACTGGTGTTTCATTTGACCAGAAATTTACCTAGTCAAGAAGGTTGTAGAATAAACTTATGACTCACAAGGTGGCCGTAGAAGATCTTACGATCACCAAGTGGTCACAGTACTGTAGTCAGAAGTAAAAACCTTTCCGATTGCTGTTGCATTTGACCAGAAAAGGACTTGGTCAAGAAGGTAATTTCGCTTGAGGTGTAAAGACTGACCTATTTTTCTCGAGCAGACAAATTTAAGAATCTCAATCGACTCTCATAGACCTGTCTGTTGGAGCGATTCCCGAAACGTTGGCAACCGTTGGGTAGCCACGTCTTTAACTTCAAGCGTGCGGTTATAAATATTCACCGTGGGTGAGACTTAGGCTTTTTACCTTTCCCCAAATCGTTCCCGCTATTCAAGCTTTTGAGTTCTCCGCCGCCAACCAAATTGAGCCTTCTCCTCTAATCTTTCCAAATCCTTCGAGAGAGATGGCTGGAACCAGTTCTCGGTGGGCCGAATCGGAGATGGATGCGACCAAGATCAAGGCTTTGGTCGCCGCTGAGAAGATCTCGAAGAAGAAGTTCATGAAATGGATCAAAGCTCTTTGGCAAAGACCTTGGTTTGCGGGGAGATTGGGCAAATCCACATCTTCTGTGCATTCTCTGAGTGTGGCCTTCGATTGCCTGCTCACCCTTTCCTCACACTTGTACTCGAATACTTCCGGGTGGAGTTGGTGAACCTCGTTCCCAATTCCATTACGATGTTGGGCGTGTTCGTACTGTCATGCGAGCCTACCCGAGGATTCCTACGACCGAGTTGTTCCAAGATTTCTATGGAATGACCAGGCTGACTGGAGTTGCCGGTAGTTGCAGTCTAAAGCTCCACGACGGGAAGTTGAAATAGTACATTCAGATGTTTACCCAGTCGTCGTGGCCGGGGTGGAAGAAGAGGTGGTTCTATTGGTAGATAACCAATAAGGACAGCCTCTCCTTTACCGGGAAGTCGGCCGAGAAGATCTCTTTCTGGGATTCGACTTCCAAGGATCTCGGTCGAATCGCGCCCTTCATTCAAGCCATTGCAGACTTGAAGGAAGAGGGGTTTACCGGATGGCACGTGGTGAAGGATTTCATCATGTGCCGCATCTGCCCTCTGAAGAAGAGGGCTCATCCAATGTGGAGGTACTCGGGGCCGCAAGACCCGGCCAGGGACTACGAGGAGGGTAAGTAAACTCCCATCTTTAGCCTTCTTTTTGTTGATTTTGATTTTGGCTTATTGGAAGTTTTACTTGTTCCTGCAGACCTCTCACAAGAGGAGGTTGACGCTCGGGTCAAGCTTATTTGTGAGAAGCCCCCGCCATCGAACGCGACGATTCCTCAAATCCTGGCGGTCCTGCCTCCAGAGGACAAGGTGGAGCGCCTAAAGGTAATCAAGAGCTAATTTCATCTTTAGAACTTTGTAGTCGTAGAAAAACTTACGACTCGGTACTGGTTGTAGAAAGGCTTATGATCAGGTACTGGTCATAAAAAAGCTTACGACCAGGGAGTTGTCGTGGAAAAGCTTACGACATGGTGATGGTCGTAGAAAAACTTACGACTGCTTTGTAATATCTCTCTTCCTGATTTCTGCAGAAAGTAGGCATGGAGAACCATCGGGACGACGAAGAAGTCAAACTGATGGTCATTGACACTGCAGTAGAGCAGTTTGATTCTCCCCTGGCCAAGAGGCGTCGGCTCGTTCAAGTCGCCGACAAGGGAGACGCAAGTTCGAGCTCTTTTGACCCAACTAGGTCTTTTGCAAAATATGCTGCGGATTTGGCTGTTGACGCCAGTAGTACCTGTGGTCGAGGGCAGTGCTTCCCTTAAGGTGGTCGAGATAGGTCTCGACCATCCAAAGAGCCAAGAGGCTCAAGGAGCAGTTGTGCTTGTTCAAGACCCACGACCAGACGTGGTCGTGGCCATTTCTCAACTCGAGTCTCGACCAGACGTGGTTGAGAAGAAGTCGAAGAAATCTTCCTTAGGGAAGGTTTCTTACAAATTCAAGATCAAGTCTGGCACGCGAAGGTATGTAGAAAGACAAAAGTGTAAGAACAACATTTACCTTTTGCTCTTTAACATCTAAAGTGTTTTCCCTTTTTTCATGATCTTAGCCCGGCTCCTTTTACCACCAAGGACGTTCCTGTGGAGGAACCCACTGTCATCTCTCCAGCAGTCAAAGAAATGATGGTGGCGGTGGTCGAAGGATCATCCACCGCCGAGTGGTGGAAAATGTCGTTGTTGCCGAGCGCGACTCGACCATCGAGGTGGTCATGGAGCCGTAGCAATCGCTACCATAGGAGTGG
The DNA here is from genome assembly GCA_036346405.1 of Phyllostachys edulis. Classification (NCBI taxonomy): domain Eukaryota; kingdom Viridiplantae; phylum Streptophyta; class Magnoliopsida; order Poales; family Poaceae; genus Phyllostachys; species Phyllostachys edulis. The sequence goes on along the minus strand of CM070552.1, from coordinate 52,216,778 downwards.
TCAGAAGGCCAAGAGAAGATTTCGGCGCTGATCTTTGCGGAGGCATCAGGCCAAGGCGATGGATCATTGGTCCATCGCGCCGGGAAAGAAGTCGTCGAGGACGTTCTTCCCGGTTCCCAAGAAGGAGCTGCTGATGCAGCTGGTGTCGAAGAAGAAGAAGAAGAAGAATATGAGTTCTTCGAACATTCCTTCGGATTCTTCGACCCTCCTACCATTGCGGGATCTCGCGCTCAAGTTCCTCACCCTAAGGACATTCCCAACAGAGAGGATATTTTCGATGACAAACGTCTCGAAAAGGTGTGGTGGGACCGAGTCTAGGAGATCGACGAGCTCAAGAACCCCACAAGAGTGGTATCTTCGTTAAGCTCGACGACTCAATGTAAGTACTGCTGATCGGCATTTACATACATGTCTTTTCTCGGTTTCTCCTTGGTCTTTCTTTATGCGGAAAGCTTTGGAACAAATTATCACTGTTGTTGAGTACAACAGGCAACTTGTCCAAATGGCCAGGAGAAGGCGGTATCATGAAAGCGGCGGAGAGATGGTAAGTAGCTGGTATTCGTTGTTGTTTTTTATTCCGACCACTCATACAGTACTTACTTGGATTGTCGTAGAAGATCTTACGACTAGTTACTTGTTATAGAAAAACTTACGACCAGGTACTGTCGTAGAAAAACTTACGACTAGGTTCTGATCGTAGAAAGACTTACGACCAGGTTCTGATCGTAGAAAGACTTATGACCAGGGTTTCAGTCGTAGAAGAACTTACGACAGCTTATTTTATGCTGATGTCTACTCTTTTCATCTGTAGGTTCAAGAGCGACGAGAAATCCTTAGCTGATTCGCTCGACTTTGAGAAAGCTGAGAGGAAAAAAGCTAAGTGAGAGGAATAAAGACCTCCTGAATAAGCTTCAGGAGGCAAACTCTACAATCCAAATGTTGCAGGGACAAATAAATGGTAAGTACTGAACTTAAAACCGCTTACGACCTTCCTTTCTTTTTCTAACTCTTATTCTTTTTTAGAAAAAGATGTCGAAGTGGGGAAGCTTGAAACCGAGGTCAAAAAAAGACCTTGGTTCTTAATAAGATTACCTGCATCACCAAAGAAAAAGATTAAGAGGTTCAATCGTGGGAGGAGCGCCATATAAAGAGTGCTGCCTCTCACCAGGAGGAAGTCAAGAAGTTGGACTCTCGACTAGTTGGTAAGCAAATCTTTACCTGTAATCAATTTTATTTCCTTTTGAGGTCATTTATCTGACTGGTCTTATTCTTTTTAGAGCAAGCAGTCAAAATAAAACTACTCCGTGAGGCTTCGACTCATAATCAGGAGGAGATGAAGTCCTTGAAGGTCAACCTCCAAGACAACATTTCTCTTCTGAACAATGTACTCGGTGGGCTTCATGCTGAGGGAATCACTCCCCGTGAAGATACGATGATTGCCCACTCGAGTGCCATTGGTGACCAAGTCGAAGCTTTGCAGGAGTTGGTGACTACTCTGAAGACGAACTTAAAGCTCATGACCCTAGTCTTAATCTGCAACCCGTCAAAGACGACTTCGATTGCTCTGAAGTAAAAGCGGAGCAGTTAATGACGGAAATGCAGCCGATCGTCGAGGAAGTCATGGAGGATATGCAAATAAGATCCCCCTTATCATAATAGTATGTGCTTGGATCCTGTAAAGACAAGTTTTTTATTGTTGATATATATATTCCTTTCTTCTTCCTGCAAATCATCTTGTCGAGTAGTTAGTAACTCATAAGATAATGAATGGAAAAAGAGATTAAGAGTAAGAATTGAAGTCGTATTAATAACTTTATCCTAGCCCCGACTATTTGCTTGGTTTATTTAGATAAACCAAGTAAATAGTGTAAAATGGGTCTTCTTAAAAAGAGAGGTTTATCTAACTTGTAATTTTTCGATCTCGATTGTCTTGCACTGGTCGAAATTGTAGGAACGAGTCGACACTAGGAAGTTCCTTCTAGTGGGCAGGACCACGTGCAGAAAGGAAATGCTTCGACTAGGTGATGTTACCTCTCCGACCAGTTTAATCAAACCAAGAATGGTCAACTTGAGTTAAACAAACGTCTGGAGTGCCTTTAAAAATTCGTTCAACTCATTCCAGTGCACTCAGTAGGTTCGCTCTGGTAGCAAGAGTTGAAAACAGGACGACACTAGGAAGTTCCTTCTAATGGGCAAGACCACGTGCAGAGAGGAAAGTCTTCGACTAGGTGTTGTCTCTTCCTCTGACCAGTTGAAACAAAACGAGTTTACCGGAAGTAGTCGAGTAAATTGAAAAAGTGTACTCTGCTTAGTTTATTTTTCAAAAATGAATGAGGAAATAATCTAAGATACTAAGAGTAGACTTGAAAATTTTACAACTATGTGAATTGAACCCAAGTCCTTTGTATTGGCAGCAAAAAGGAGGAACAAGTCGGCACTAGGAAGTTCCCTCTAGTGGGCTGAACTACGTGCAGAAAGAAAAGGCTTCGACTAGGTGATGTCACTATCCTTTCGACCAGTGTAAAGAAAGTTTGGGCACTCGTCGTAGAAGTACTTATGACCAGGTAATGATCAAAAAATTATCAAAGCGCTACTCAAAGTAAGACAATAAAGATAGAAAGAACATGATACTTTACTGTAGGGTTAGTCAGTTTACACATAAATTTTGCGTAACTAGTCGATGTTCCAAGAATTGGAGAGAATTCTGCTGTCTTCCACTGCTAGTTGGATCGAACCTGGTCGCATAACTTCGACCACAGTGTAAGGACCTTCCCACTTGGAGGAAAGCTTGTTCCGATTAGACTGGGATTGAATTTTCCTCAATACCAAGTCACCTACAGCAAGGCTGCGAGGTTGGACCTAATGATCGTAGTATTTACGCAGGGCTTGCTGGTAGACTGCTGAACGGATTAAGATATGATTTCTCTTTTCTTCGAGTAGGTTAATGTCATCCGCTCGAAGTTGTTCTTGGATTGACTCGCTGAAAGTTTCGACCCTTGTCGACCTGATCTTTAGTTCTGGTGGAAGCATGGCTTCGGCACCGAAAACTAGGAAAAAAGATGTTTCACCTGTAGCCCGACTAGCAGTCATACGAACTGCCCATAGTGCTGAGGGTAATTCTTGTACCCGAGCCCCCGAGCACTTAACAAGCTGATCGAAGACTCAAGTTTTAATTCCTTGCATTATTTGGCCATTTGCTAGTTCGACTGCCCCATTGCTTTGGGGATGAGCAACAGAGGCATAACATAGCTTGGTATCCAACTCGTCGCAAAATTCTTAGAATTCTGCGCTCGAAAATTGTTTACCATTATCTGTGATTATTCGACTTGGGACCCTAAACCGAGTGATCACGCTTCTCATCATGAACCATTTTGCTACTTCCATTGTTATCCCCATCACAGGTTCGGTTTCGATCCATTTTGTGAACGTATCAATAGCCACAAAAAGGAACTCGAAACCTCCTGGAGCCTTTGGGAACGGTCCTAGGATGTCGAGACCCCAGGTCGCAAAAGGCCAAGATAGAGGGATTGTTTGCAATGCCTGAACTGGTTGGTGTATTTGCCTGCTATGAAACTAGCATTGTACACATTTTTTAACCAACTCTTTGGCATCGTAGAGAGCTGTTGGCCAATAAAATCCTTGTTGAAAGGCTTTTCCGACCAACATTCTGTAGGAAGCATGAGTTCCACAGATGCCCCTGTGTATATCATGAAGAAGGTTTAGTCCTTCTCTCTGCGATATGCATCGCATGAGTACCCCTTGAGTGCCTCGTTTGTAGAGGACTCCTTCGACTAAAGTATACATTTTGGCCTTTCGGGATAAACGATCCGCCTCGAGATCATCGTCGGGTACGGAACCCGTCTGAAGATACTCTTAGATGGGATGCATCCATGTATCTTCATATTCTAGAGAGGTTGTCTCAATAGAAGGTGTCTCTGGTGTTTCCACTAGAGACGACTTCTAGAGTTGCTCCAGGAAGACTCCTTTTGGTACTTGTGATCGGGAAGAAGCTATTCGAGCAAGTTGGTCTGCGAGGAAATTATCCTTTTGAGGGATGAATTGCACCTCGAAACCAAAAAAATGCTTTTCAAGCTTTTGAACCTCCGATAAGTACCGAGACATAGTCGGATTAGAGCACTGGTACTCTTTTCCGACTTGATTCACGACTAGTTGAGAGTCTCCTCTCACGAGTAGCCGTCGAATCGCGAGCGCTTTCACAGCTCATATGCCAGCTAGCAAACCTTCGTATTCTGCCACATTGTTAGTGGCCTAAAAGTTTAATTGAATGGCATACTTTAAGGTCTCTCTGTTAGGAGATTCCAGGACCACCCCAGCTCCCGAGCTACTTAAAGTAAGTGACCCGTCAAAGTACATCGTCCACTGGTCGTGGGAATCGTACTGGGGATCCTGAACAGGTTCAGGATTTGTCCATTCAGCGACAAAGTCTGCCAAGATCTGGGATTTAATGGCTGTTCGGGACATGAAATGGAGGTCGAACTCCCCAAGTTCTACTGACCATTCAGACATGCGTCCCGCTGTTTCCCTATTCTGGAGGATCACTTCTAAGAGAAACTCAGACGGCACAATTATCTTGTGCGCCTGAAAATAATGCCACAGTTTCCTCGGAGACATGATGAGGGCATAGAGAAGTTTTTGGACCTGAGGGTAACGCTTCTTAGGCCTGTGCAAAACTTCACTTACGTAGTAAACTGGTTGTTTGATGTTTTCACGATCTACGACCAGTACTGTGCTCACTGCTTATGGTGTGATAGCTAGATAAATTAAGAGCGTCTCTTCTGGTTTCGGAGAAACCAAAACAGGAGCACTCGTAAGATATCTCTTGGCATCCTCAAGGGCAGCGTTTGCCTCTTCCGACCACTCGAAACCCTCGTGCTTCCTTAGAAGTATGAAGAAAGGTAGTCCTCTTTCTCCCAGTCGTGCGATGAAACGACTTAAAGCCGCCATACACCCTGTGAGTTTTTGGACTTCTTTCTTCGTGGTTGGAGGGCACATTTGCACGATGGCCTTTATCTTTTCGGGGTTTGCTTCTATCCCTCGTACAGAGACCAGGAATCCAAGCAATTTTCCCGAAGAGACTCCATACACACATTTCTCAGGATTGAGTTTCAGGCGGTGCTTTCTGAGGTTGTCGAATATCTCCTGCAAGTCTGAAACATGATCAAGCCGTTTGATGCTTTTTACGACTAGATCCTCAACATAGGCTTCCACATTTTGGCCTAGCTGAGGTGAAAAAGTAGATTGCATCAAGCGTTGAATAGAAATGCCATCATTTTTTAGACCAAATGGCATTTTGACATAACAAAATGTATCGAATAGAGTAATAAATGCGGTCTTTTCTTCATCTTCTAGACACATATTAATCTGATGGTAGCCAAAATATGCATATAGAAAACTTAATGTTTCGCAACCAGCAGTAGAGTTAACCAACTGATCGATATGAGGTAAAGGAAAATCATCTTTTGGACAAGCTTTATTAAGATCAGTGAAGTCTACACACATTTGCCACTTACCGTTAGACTTCCTAACCATTACAGGGTTGGCCAACCACTCTGGGTGGTCGACTTCTCTTATAAAGCCTGTTTTAAGTAGTTCATCCAATTCTGACCTTATTATATCTCGTAGATCAGAGGCAAATCTCCGTAATTTTTATTTTACAGGTACTTTGTCAGGCCGTAGAGCTAGCCTGTGCTTGATCACTTCCCTGGGGACTCCGGGCATGTCGGATGCTTGCCACGCGAAGACATCTGCGTTTGCCCGGAGGAAAGCAATGATGGCGTCTTCCTATTTGGGGTTGGAAGTATGCCCGATGCGAACAGTCTTCGAGGGCTCCTCTGGATTCAAAGGAACCTCCTAGACTTGGTCGTTCAGCTTAGGTACAGCTTTAGGTTTCGACTACTTGGTCGAAGTCAGCCCTTTGTTTTCTTCTCGAGCTGGAATCTGACCAACCATCTCGAGGGATCGACAGTCACACGTATGCGCCATCTTCTTATCACATTGAATTGTGATTACTCCTTTGGAACCTGGCATCTTAAGACATTGATACCCATAATGAGTTGCTATTAAGAATTTTCCCAAAGTTGGTCGTCCGAGTATGGCGTTATATGCCGTATCGAAATCGACCATATCAAAGGAGATCTTCTCCGTCCTGAAATTACTTGGTGAACCAAATGTTAAAGGAAGAGAAACTTGACCAATGGGTTTGGCCGAAGACCCCGGTACGATACCGTTAAAAGAGTATCATACCGGTCTTACCTTAGTCCTAGGTACTTGCATCTTGTCCAGGGTACTCTGAAGGATCTAGACCTACCATTATGTGTTAATGGAGTTTTGGTGATTAATGACAAATCTAATTGTGAGACTAACATCTTTATTCATATACATATTGTGTAGTCTAATTTGGTTATAAAGGTGAAAATCACGAAGGCATGCAAGTAATTCATGACAAATCTATTTGTGAGACTAACACTTCTAATGTTGTATCTATGGTTTAGTCTTAATTGGATCAAAAGGTATGCATTCGACATCATTTCTTATATACATTGTTGCATTCCTCGGATCCAAAATATAGGTTTAACTCCACCAAAAAGGATAACTTGAATATGTGCATATGTTCCCATTACACATTTGTGTATGCACACAGTTAGGGGGAGCTCATTCTATATTTTGTGGTTTCAGTAGTATTGATCCATATTCCCGTCCCACATATATTTGGGATCTTTACTTTGAAACGTATCCCTTAAATATATTTAACTTGTATAGTTAATATATTCATATGAGTATATACAACTTGTGTAGTTTGTATAAACTCATATTTGGTATATATAACTAGTGTAGTTCATATATACTCATATGTGAGCATATAAGACTTGTGTAGTCCATATATGCTCGTATATCTTAATATTCATTTATGTGCAAATTGAAGTGATTATCATCAATTACCAAAGAGGGAAAGATTGTGGTATCTTGTCCCAACCATTATGAGTTAATGGTATGTTGTGGTAATTAATAATAATCATATTGTGGAACTAACATTTTCCATGAGTTGGATAAGTAGGTTAGGTTCCATGGTTGGAGACTTTGGATGACATCATGTGCTGATTGTCATCAAGTCAAAGTTCGGGATAAAAGAAATCATCATGTGTTGATGATGTTCGAGTCAAGATCCCGAAGTGAAGAGCTTGAAGTAAAGGATGCATCATGTGTTGATACACATCAAGTTCAAGAAGAGGAAATCATCGTGTGTCAATGATGTTCAAGAAGAGGAGATGATCATGAGTTGATCATCAAGTCAAGTGAAGACCCATCATGTGTTGACGGAGGTCAGGTGAAGAGTGCATCATGTGTTGATGCATATTCAAGTCAAGAACCTGGACTTGAAGTGAGGATGTGCGTCATCAAGCTTCAAGAGGTTGCTCAAGGCAAATGTATGGCTAGCTAGGGCTAAGGATGTGTTCCTAGTCTTTTACCGGTCTCGGTATTTAGTTGGGAGACCAGATTGCTAGTATAGGTTGCCGTACTATTAAGAGGGGTCTTGACTAGTAGCTTGAGTTAGTCATGTGTTGATAGCTTATTATGTTTGCTCTAGCTCATCTTAACATGTTGCCAATATTTGCGAATGTATTCTGCAAATAGTTGTGGCTCATGGATAATCCTTGTTGCATGTGACTTGAGTTTGCAAATGGTTTAAGTCCATGTACCTTATTCCTTGTGGTGTGATTCTAAAAGTTGGCAAATGTGTTTTGCAACTTGTTGAGAATCCCACTTGAACCCTTGTTTGCATTGCACATCAAATTGGCAAATGTGTTTTGAAATTTGAGTTGAATCGAATGCAAACTATGTTTTCGCTGAAAACGGTAGTACCGGCGTGTATATCGCGGAACTACCGTAGAGCAGTAGTACCTCAAGTTACTTAGCGGTATTACTGTGTGACGTTCGAACCGTCCGATCGTGTCTTGGATCGTGTGGTAAAAAGACGTGCTCCGAACGGCCCATTTCATCTGAGCCTTCCACGAGTCCAGTCCGTGTTGAGTGGCTGGCATTGTGTTCATGCGAGTAATCTGCGTATTGTCGCCTGACGGTAGTACCGCACTTCGGTAGGACCGTTTTTGTGCGGCACGTTATTTCCAGAACGTGTGTTTTCTGACCATTGCTTGCTCTTTGATGGTGCGGTAGTACCGGCTCTGTGTGAGCGGTACGACTGCAGCCCGGAAGTACCGATCATATGTTGGTGGTATGTAATTTCCAGAAGGGATGTGTTTTGGTCCTTAGCCGCGATTTTGAGCATGTGTTGCTCTCTTTGTAGTGCGGTAATACCGTAGTGCCTTGGGCGGAACTACCGGTTTTGCGAAACGACCGCGTGTTACGTGGTGGTAGTACCGCACCTCGATTGTAACGGCTAGATCAGTGCATGTGTTGCAACTGAATCCGACCGTTGGACTGAGGGCGGTAGTACTGGCCATATAACGGAAGTAGTTCCGATTTCCCTGACTTTTCAGCAAACTTCGCTTCCAACGGCTAGTTCTTCTCCCCAATGGCTAGTTCTTGTAAGTGGGCTATAAATACCCACTTTGGTCGTATGTGGGAGGTTGCTGGTGTTGTTGCTAAGGTCATAGCATGTGTTGCTAGTGCCTTATTCATTTCTTTGAGCTAAGAGCAAGCTATCTCTACTCTTTGGTGCATGTGTTGCACTTAGTGAGGTTGGAGAGAAAACCCTAAGTGCATGTGTTGCCTTAGGTGGTGGATTTAGTATCCACGTGAGCTTAGACACTTGATTGGTTCAAGTGAAAGTTGGAGACTTGTTACTCTTACTGTTTGCCGACACCTAGACGGCGTGGTGGCGTCGTTGCGCTGGTGAGCTTCTCAAAGAAGATTGTGAGAAGACCCGGGCGGTTTGTGAGTGGTGTGGTGCTCGCCATCTCCGGAGTGGAGGAATGAGCAACTTTAGTGGAGCGAGGTGTTGGTTCGGTTTGGAACTAGTGTAATTGGTTTGGACTTACCTCGGAGGCGTTGGCTTAATTTGTGGAGCCGGTCCAATTGGTTTGGGCTTGCCTCAACGTGGATTAGGGGAGCCTGGCAAGTCTCCGAACACCACGGTAAAATATCGATGTGTCTTTGCGGTGTGATCTCTTTTGCCTTACTATTGCATTTACATTCATTGTGCATGAATGCTTGATTCACTTTGTGCATTTTATACACCGTGTATTAATTTGCTTATTCATATTGTGCATGATTGAAATAGCTACTCATTACCTTGTGCTATTTACTTTGCTAAAATTGAATTGCTTACAAGTCCTACTTAATTGCAATATTCATCAATAGACTTGTATTGTTGGTGCACTTAGTTAAACCTAGTTGTTTTAGGCTTTAATTGTGCAAAACCGTTTTGATATTAGCTTTCGCGTTAGAAATCGGTTTTAGCCTTAGAGTTTTTAAAAACCGCCTATTCACCCCCCTCTAGTCGGCCTCCTCGATCTTACATACTCATAAACAGAATGTTTAACGAGCTATCTGTGAGGACCGGGAAATTCGGCTTGTAATGCTTAACCATCCACTTGGTCCTTGCATCGCAAATAAAATATCCCGTGCCTCGAGATACATGTACTTCCCAAGAGTTGCAGTACACATACCCCTTTACAAAATCATGCATCAATTCCATACAACATAAGGAACCGAAGCACAACTAAGCAAAACAAAAGACATACACAATAGAGTTATTACAAAAGGGCCGACCGCCAAAAGACGCTTAAATACTAAATAAACAATGAAGCAAAAGCCATAAGATGGCGATAAACAAGAGCCAATTAGTGTGTCTTTAATCCACAAGGCAACCAACCGCCGCCAACCTAGTCGTCAAACCCGCCAAGACAACACAAAAGTGGATCCTTGGGGATCGGCTTCCTCCTCTGCAACATTTAATTAAGAAAGCAAATGAGTACAAAATGTACTCGCAAGACTTACGTAGTGTAACAAATTATACATAGCTACATGCAAGCTTATTTAAGTGGAGGAGGTTCTAGACTCATTTTCAAAGATAAAGCAAGTTTTCATTTGCAATAATGTAATACATTTAAAGCAATTTTGCAATCTGTTTTTATTGGACAAAAAACAAATGAGATAACAAGTAACAATAATAAAAAGACATCCCGAAGTGGCTAACCCAATAGCCACCACAACAATAGCATGAATTCCCCATTCATACCACCCACATCAAGTTTTAATTAAAGGTTATAGTCTAGTTCTTGCACGACCTGACCAAGCATGTCCATAACCTAGGACGAGGCTATTCGAATAGTTTGAACCCTGCAGGGGTGTACCAATATACCCATACGTCAGACCGCCTTTTTGCCACATGATTAAGGACACTTCCGAAGGTATACCGACACGGCTAAGTCCTATGAGACATTTCCAATATTGTGCATTAACTACGAGTCGCCCGTATAGATAGAAACCCATACGTTGAGACAGAGTCATTGTAAAGTCGAAAGTCAACTACCACTATATGGTAAAGCTCCCGGACAACTACAATGCCCTTCGGTGTGGAGAACCTAAACAGGATTCCACTCCCGCTCACCCAACACATAACCACAAGTTTCTTTTTCAACACCACCCACACACACAACCTCCTGCGACTCGGAGCTAACACACGCCAAAGTACTAAGTCAAGAGAGGTCATATATCCCCCTCGTGTGGTTAGCACGCAATAATCGCTTGGCTTAGTGACACAAGTAACTCAGTCCTTGTTGACCCGGGCACGATTCCAGTCACACCATAAGATCACACCATCAACCATTGTTCCCAAGTCTCAAACATTTCATTTTCAGTTTCAGTTTTTGACTTTACAAAGTAACAAAGCACAAGGTGCTGAGCATAATGATAATAATAATTTTGTGTGATTAAGGTCATCGACTAAGTCGACAACCGCCCAATTCTACCGGTAGCTAAGCATTTCTAAGCATGACATCGTAAAGACAATAAAAGAGCATAATTCAACCACCGGGCTCTAATTCACCGGCGAGATTAATAACTTAAGTTTAGTGGCAGGGGATGAACAATTTAAGGGCAACCATGCAATAGGATTAGCTACCTCTAATCAGTAAAATTAACTTTGACACAAAAGCATGCATACATACAATTTGTAAACAAAGTATTAGACTTTAAAGTAATGGGATTATTATGATCAAACTGCTTGCCTTGTTGGAGATGCTCAGTTTGCTGCAGAGGAACACTTTCGCAATCCACGAACTCGTCGGCACCTAATCGAAAAGAACGAAAAGAACCGATAAGAACAAAGAACACCGAAAAGACTTAAAAACCAAAGTCAACCAAAATCCATGAAATTTACACAGCAGGTAGAGCATGATTTTTAAGGAATTTATCAACAAGAATCAATCGAATTGGATACTTGATGCTAAAGTTATGGCCAAAACAAGTTTGGTCTGCTGGAAAAGGGCTGAAAATCCATCTCGGGTACTATTCATCCGAAATTAAATTTTTGGCACAAATTTCCATAGAGGTGTTGCACCTGAAATTTTTATGGTAAATAGAGCACCTCATAAGATGAACAACACAATTTGATTCACCTCATTTGGAGCTAGGATGCATTTTCTATGATTTTTTTTCAAAGTCGTGAAAAAGTGCATAATACAATTGAAACCACATAAACTTAAAAGATAACAACATGCCTAAAACCTATTCTAAAATTAAGCACATTAACAGAGGAAACCAACAAACTTGGTTTCACTCAAAAAGGAGTTACAGAGAATTACTTATGCATTTTTCAAGTTAAATGAATTTTTAAAGCATAAATACAGCTAAACCGAAATTAAATTCATTAACAAATTTTTCTAGAGCAAAACTAAGCTTCCAACCATTTTTAGATTAAATCTTAGCTAAAACCAGAGCTAACAAAATTTGAATCAACCGAAAAGGATTTAAAATGAATTAGTTATGCAATTTTAAAGTTTATTACAATTTTCAGTTTAGAAATAAAGCTTACCGGGCTTTTGAAATAAATAAACTCAAAGGAAACACACGACAAAAAGTGGGTCTTTGATTTGAAATCGGACGGCCCACGCGAATCAAATCGCACAGCCGGGCGCGCACAAGATGCAAACGAAACCGTTGGATCTAGATCCAACGGTCCTCGTTGATCGAACCTTCGGACGGTCCGACCGTTCAAACGAACGTGGGCCGTCGATCTCGTGATGAGCGACTAAGAGCGAAGCAATGTTCGGACGGTCCGAACGTTCACGCAATCTCAGCCGTTGATCAAGAATCGGATGGCCAAGGCTATGGGGAGGTCCGGGTGGTCCGAAGGTCCCGCAGATCTCAACCGTAGATCTTAAAATGGACGTTGACATTCGGTGGTCCAAACGTTCACAGCGATCCAAATCGTTGGATCTAGATCGGACGGTGAAGGTTCAGTGGTCCGAACGACCCAGACGATCTAAGCCGTAGATCAAGAAATAAACAGCTGAGGTTCGGTGGTCCGAACGTTCCAACGAATCTAGGCCGTTGATTTTTGATCCAACGGTCCACGATGAACACAGTTCAGCGCACACCCGCGAGGGTTTTAAAAACTTTTAAAGGCGCGGGGCCCACGCGTCAGTGACACTAAGAGCCGGTTAAGACAGCATTAAGTACAAAACCAATGATTAACAATGATTAAATCATGATTAGCATTAATGATGTCCTAAATTGACAACGCACTGTGCAACTCGCGTCCGACAACGAGTACAGTGAAAAGAATGGTTTGCCGTCGGCGACTTCGGTCACGGCGGCGGAAACCAAGGGCATGAATGGGTTTGCAATAACCTTGCGGACCCAATGGAGGTGACCTTGATGGCGGCGGCGGTCCAGAATGCCGACGAGCCGGAGAAGAACGGCGGTGCTATGCATGGCCGAAACCGAAAACGACAAAAAGCTCCACAGCGGTTCAAAGAAGCGGGTGCCCAAGCTTTTAGGGACTATTAGAGAGCTACCTTAGCACAGGAGAGGCAAGGAGGCGGCCGGAGAAGCTCCAGCGACGAAGAAGCTTGCCTACCTTGAAGAAGATGAAGTGGAGGTGACTACCGAGCAAAAATAACAAAGACCGGGTCATCGGTTAGTTTCCATTAATGCTCAAGGAAGGTCCATGAGCAAAGAATTGAAGAAAGGAGCCACTTACTGGACTTGAGGGAGAAAAGGTTAAACTTCGGCCGAATTTGAACAAACCCCAAATTTGACAATCTCTATGAATGTCAAACAAAATTAAGTTAGGGGATTTGCTTAAGATGATAAGAGGCTCAAAAGGACGCGAAAATATTTGAAGAAGAACCACTGAAGCGATGTGCCGACAAAGCTTGCTTGTCGGCCGACAATGGTGGTTTTGGGGATTTTGTGAATTGAGCTCAACCAAGCACAGAGGAAGCTAGGTTAAGCAAGAGGGGTGTTTAAAGAAAGCAAAGGAGGAGCTCAAGGGCTTTATATAGCCAGAGGAGCACGGGTTGAGCTAGGGCAAGCTCCACAATGGGCTCGGTTCATGGCTCTGCCATGGACGAGCTGAGGAGATGGGTGGCAGGGCGACCACGACTTAGAGGGCGACCCATTGACGCACATTTAATGCTTAGCGGCAAAGAGCCGTTGAGAGGTGACAAGGCGCTGCGCCCCTCCCTTTGCTCACGCCATGGCGCACGGGCAAGACGAAGGAGACGACCATGTTCAACAGGGCCCCACTAATCAATGACTCAAAACCAAAGTGGCTCGAGCCCGAGTGCATTAAGTTGGTCGGGTTCAACTAGGTAAGAGTCGGACTTGAACCCAAACAGGAAATTGACTTAGGGTTTTGAATTTGAAGCTGGAACTTGGGGAATTTTTAGAGGTAGCAAACTAACTCCACAAATTCTAAAATTTTGACTGGAGGTTCCTAGCTCCAGGATTAACCTTGCATAAAATTTTTAGAGGTTTTTATGCAAAAAAAATTTCTCCAAAAATTCTGCAAGGTTTGTTCTAGGATTTGACCAAGAGTCAAACTGGTTTGACTGCCTCTTAAAAATTATCCAATAAATTCTAAAAATTATGAAATTTTTTAGAGGTGTCACACAGCATCCCTAGAACCAAGGAAAATATTTCGAGAGGTTGACCACAAACTTTTCTTAAAAATTTTAAAAAGGGTCACGACTTTAGTCAATTAGAGATTTGAGTTTTTGAATTCCATAATTCCTTTACAAGAAATACAGAAAAGTTCAAAAACTTCAAGATGCAAGAAAAGTTTTAATTTCTACTTATTTTCTTACATTTGAAACACACACCCAGATTTGGGATGTTACACTATCACCATCAATCAATACTCGATTTACTCGACAGTTGTTGATGGTGGGTTCGACCACGATCGGGAAACGACCTGGCTGAGTGGAAGGGATCAGGCAGTCAACCTTCTCAAAGAGATGGTGACTTCCGACCACTCGGTAACTTATTGACAAAAGAAGAGTCAATGGAGTTTACCTCGCGTTCGACTGCCTTAAGCTGTCGCTTTGACTCGTATGCCGATGATCCCTCAAAGATGTGCTCGATGGTGTGCTCAGGATCTTGAAATGGCATCTCCTCGTTGTCGTCCGACTGTGTACGACCACTAGCTTGCCCTACCTCTTTGAGGGTAGGAAGTGGTCCTTTGCCGTTGTAGTAGTCCTCGAGTTTTCGTTGGAAAACTCGGCAGTTGCGAAGGTCATGTTGTAACATCCCGGTTTTTTTGAGTCTTTTTGAATTTTCAAAATAAAACGAACCATTCGGTTTTGATGAGAGTTCAAATCTTAACTTGAGATTTTAAAAAGAGCTTTAAATGACTAAATCAAACTTCAACTAATCCAAAGTTCGGTTTCTTTCGAGTTTGTTGGAGTTCTCCCCTTTCTCTGTTCGCTCCGTGTTCCCCTCGGCCTAGTTCTTTCTTCTTTAGACCACACTTCGTTTGGATCTCAGGGTCCAGATCTCCCTTCGTTTGGATCTGAGGGTCTAGACCTCCCTCACGTTTGGACCTCTCCCTCCGTCCAGACATCCCTTGCGTTTGGACTTCTCCCTCTGTCCAGACCTCCCTCTCGTTGGACCACCCTCGTGGTCTTTTTGCAAAGACCACCCTCTTGGGTCGCGACCTCCCCTTGGAGTCACAACCTCCCCTTTTGTCCTTTAGTCGCGACCTCCCCTTGGAGTCACGACCCCCCATTTTGTCCTTTAGTCGCAACCTCCCCTTTTGTCCTTTAGTCGTGACCTCCCCTTGGAGTCACGACCTCCCCTTTTGTCCTTTAGTCGCGACTTCCCCTTTTGTCATTTTGCCGCGACCCCCCTTTTGTCGTTTTGCCGCAACCTCCCCTTGGTCACGTGACATCCCTTAGGCCGCGACCTCCCCTTTGACCGTGACCTCCCCTTTGACCGCGCGACCTCCTCTTTGGTCACGACCTCTCATTTGACTAGCTCCACCTGTCAGCCTTGCTCACCTTCTTCTCTCGCTCATCGCTATTGCTCTCATGGGAGTTCTCGCAAGATTAAATGTCATTTAGATCGCATTAAATGTTGCAGCCTCCGTGAGAGCATGCCCCGCCTTATCCTCGATAGCTTTCAGACGCCGTCAGATTGTGGCTCGTCCTGTCGCCACCTACCCTTGATCTCATGTGCTTCAGAGTTTCTCAGCTGCTCTTCCCGTCCTCCCCGGCTATAAAAGCTTGAGCAACCCTCTTATATCTCCTTTAGCCTTCTCCAACTTTCTTGCTCTGCTCAGGCCTTCCTCCTCAGGACCTCCTCGTAGGACCTCCTCAGGACCTCCTCGTTGGACCCCCCCCTCCTTTGAGCTTTTTAGTTCCTCGCTGTTGGTTTTAGTTTGGTTTGCTTGGAGTTTATTTAGATTTTTATTTGGTCTTTATTTGATTTGCTTCGTTTTCACGTGTAGATTTCGACGACTCAGGAGAGCCCGAGTACTTTGAAGGCAAGTTACACTCTTGATCATATTGGACCCAGTATTTCAAATTATTTAAGTTTTGTTTCAAATTATTACTGCATCCTTATTTCAAATCAAGCAATTTAAATCCCTGTTTTAACTGTATAGTTATTCCTAGTTCCTTTGTACACCCGAACTTGACTATTGATCCGATCACCCCTTGTCACCATAGTAAGAGTTAGTTGGTACATTAGTATGAACTGTCATGTTTCAAAACTCTTTGCTTAGTCAAGCTTAGACCAAAATCTTGCTTTGGGAGTTTTACTGCCAAAAGACCAATGTTGTCTAAATGTTTTAATCAATGACATTGGGTTGTTATGGTAGTTTGCAAATGTTTTTAAAAAGCAAAGCAAAAAGGAAAATTGGTTTGGACTCGGACGAACGAGCTGTTTGGATCGGTGCATATTCATGCATGGGATCGAGTCATTTCTATGATCGATGCCCAGGGTTCTGTGGAAGTTGCCAAAGTCAGTTAAGGACCGGTCTTCGAGTGTATTTTGCCGTGCCTCACCGTGCAACCACATGTCTCGTATGGGCGGGACCTGGCTAACTAATTTGCAATATTCCACCGTGGTTGTTCCATCCGGTTGTGTGGGTGTCTTGATGACCTACTTTTATTTATTCCCACCTGGCGTAAGAGTGGGCAATGAACTCGGCGGGTTTCCATCCGTCGGGGGTGAAACCTTAGCGAGGGGGGACTGCGGTGGAATGGCGCATTGTAAAGGCCTTGTCATGTGCTCTAGACCACTTACCTATGATAGTGAGTGGTGGTATTGACGGATGCCAAACAAACTAGAGAAGTCGTGTCTTGTGGGTAAAGTTGTACACCTCTGCAGAGTGTAAA
Organism: Phyllostachys edulis; assembly: GCA_036346405.1. Taxonomy (NCBI): domain Eukaryota; kingdom Viridiplantae; phylum Streptophyta; class Magnoliopsida; order Poales; family Poaceae; genus Phyllostachys; species Phyllostachys edulis. Next base: position 52,199,952 of record CM070552.1, on the reverse strand, counting down.
ACTATTCGAATAGCCGTGTCCGCGGTCAAGGACATGCTGGCAAAGCTGCTCCAAGTTAGATGTTGGTTTTGTTTTCAAAAGACCTCTTTGAAATGGTTTTGGATGTCTATCCAAATGGGTTCGGGCAAGGAGCCTTGTGATAGGAGTGTATCCTTCACCACTTGTTGATGAATATTATCCAACTATAAAATTGATTTAGAAAATGAATTTTAGCTATTGTATAACTGCTTTGGAACTTATTATGTGTAATTGGAAAGAAACTTGGCTTTATGTGAAGACAACCCTATAAGACCTCCTTTGGGACATCCTTGTATGCATGCATTCAATCTGTTACTTGACAGGTTTGACTTGCGAGCATGGTTGTTGTGCTCACTCTTGCTTGACCTGTTTGAGCAGGAGAGGACGTCTTCGATGAGCCAGAGGACCTCCAAGGCGACTGGGCTACGACCTCCAGATGATTGTCTGTGGCGAATCGTGTGGACCACTCCGCTTTTTTTTCTGCTGTGTTTTGTTTGTCGGCTGTTAAGCCACCCCTGTAAACAACTCTTTTGTTATTTTGATAAAGTTGTGTTGATGGATGTTACCGCTTTTTGTTCACTGTGTCAGCTAGCTGTTGGTCCTTGGGACTAGCTCGGTTGTGCACAGGGATTTCGGGACCTCCCTTTGGGGTGCTCCCGGGATAGGCTTTCGACCTCCCTAAGGTCTGGACTGTCACAGGCCCTCCCTTCGGGGTGCTCCTAGGACAGGCATCGGACCTCCCTGAGGCTCGTATCGCCGCACGTGTCCTTCTTTTTTATGGAAAGGGCACCACCTAGGCTTATCATTCTTCCGTTCAGGGCGCTTACCTTTGCCTCGATCGGAGTATTGCTTGGAACTTCGTGTTTCCTTATCGCTTATGGCCAGGACCTCCTTAGAACCATTGGCTTGAGGCTTTTGGCTATTTGCTTTGTTCTTAGATTTCTTGGCCTTTTTGTCCTTCTTCTTGCTACTTTCGCTGGCCTCTTGAGGATGCTTATCATCTCGATCGATGATTTTGGTCCACTCGATCGCTTCAAAGAAGATCGTGTATCGATCACCATCTCAAGAGTTCAAATGACGAGAGCCGGAGGATTTAAAGTGATGTCTTCTGTGATTCTTCAGCTGCGGACTCCCTGCGTGAAGGCTCTGATAACAGATGAGTCAGAAACCTCAGGAATTGAATTACGAACCTGACTAAAACGCCTGATGAATTAGCGTAATATCTCATGATCATTTTGTCTTATCCTATGCAGGTCGTCCTCCTTCCCAAGGCGATGGTAGGTGCCTTGGAAATTGGCTAGTAAAAGGTTGCAGAGGTGTTGATACGAGTAGATCGACTCGAGCGGTTGGTTTAACAACCACGATCGAGCGGACCCTTCAAGCACAGTCAGAAGGTAATTCGCCATAGCGCGCTCTCCTCCTGTTGCTGCTTGGACAGCGGTCGTGTGGATCTGAAGAAACTCGATGGGATTTTGAGACCCATCAAACTTCTCCATGTTCCCTAGTCGAAACCGCAGCAGCCAGTGAACTGCTCGGAGATCAGGCGAGAATGCTCAACATCCGGTAATCACATCATAACGCCTTCTTTGCAAGAAAGAGGGGTTGATGTCGCCAGACGATCGTACACGACGATACCCAGCAATGGGTGAATCTGACTTATGATAAGTCTCGATCCTACAAGGGTAATACTCCTCGTATTTTGTCTGTTGTTGCAGACCTCTGCGTCGGAGTGGCGAATGATCAACTCTCCTGGGAGCTTTTTGATCATCAGACGTTCGAGGAACCCTTTTTCGATTTGGGGAACGATGCAACTTGCGGCGATCTCCATGCGGTGAGTTATTCAACGACCGAAGCCGACGAGCCATACCGCTCGACTTCCGAATGATGTCGCGAGGACGCCGAGTTTGCTCATCGTGCCGTAGTTTTGTGCGATCTCTTCGGCGAAGAGGTCGTAGCCAGGCACTCGGGCGAGTTCTCGAGATGGATTCTCGAGCAGATCATTGATATGTTGGAGTTCTTGAACTTCTTCTGACTAGTATTGAGCGCGCCCAGGTAAATTTCTCTGAGCTGCAATTCGTTTCTATCAGGTTGTTTTATAATCGTCCATACCTGATCCTTGAGCTTGCCTCAGTGAAGTGCGATGATCTCGAGGATTTCCCGCACGCTCATCAGAGTATTGATTCTGCTAAGCGCCGGAGGTGTCCTTGCCATTGCCATGAGCGGTCGTAGGGTATGATCGTTAGGCAGCGTCCTCAGTCCTGTCTCTAGGAGAGTTATTGCTACCTAAGGGAAGGACGAAGACATCCCGTTGATGACCTCCACTTGCGCTTGAGGCCTCCTCGCTTGAGGAGTAGTTGAATGACACCATCTAGCGACTTGGAGTAAACCCCTCCAGGAAGGGGAATTCCGGGTTATAGCCGTCTCCATCTGTAGGTGAGCCCTGTGTTGGGATGGTCGAACTCGCAAGAGAAGCGTGTTTGATCACATCCTTGGCTGGGTTAACCGAAGAGAGAGAACCACTAGATGCTGATGGAGGTCCGGAATTATGACTTCCAAGACTTGCCGTGCCAGGTCGGACTGCCTTAGATGGACTTGAACATTTGGAGGGAGAACCCTCGCCATGCTCTGAGCCTGTCTTAGGACAGCCCTCGTTGTGGTCGGATGGACCCTTGCCCTCTGAGGAAGCTAGTTCCTCATCTGAACGTATCGTTGTGGGGGATAAGGATCCCTCCTCAACTCCATCGATGGTATGGTCTGCTAGAGAATGATCTCCGGGGGCGACATCATCATCGTATGATGCAGTACTCGGCTCGTAGTCGAAACCGGCATCCATGTCGATATCTGCGTAATCGGCCAAGTCGAACCAGTTCTCCTCGTTCCACTCTCCTGCCATGAGAGCATGAGAGTTGGAAAAACAAAAGAAAAGCTGATGACTCGAAGATTCCCACGGTCACCGCCAACTATCGGTGTTTTAAAACCGAACTTATGTAAAGATTGTTTGATTCAGGGGTTCCCCTAGGCTCAAATCATGCAGAGAAAGGTGACACAAGGATTTTTATACAGGTTCGGGCCTTCTCCCAGGGAGAATAACAACCCTACTCCTGTGTGTATGTATTAAGTATGCTAGATTACAATATCAAGAGAAAGACTAGAATGATGCGCCTTGTGCTCTTGATTCTTCCTCTATTGCTCTGATGATTCTGTCTTTTATACTATCCTCAAAGTGTACCGCTGTATCTCCAGTTTAAAGGCCGCCTTAATGCATCATATCGTGGAGCCGTTGCTGGAGGTTATTGTGGGAGTAGTGACGTTCCCACGCTGCCAGGCAGTTATCACCATAACAAGGAGTTAAATCATGCCATTATTCCGGAGAATAACAGCGTAGTTTACTGCCCCATATCCTTAAATATGGTGCAAAAGATTTCTTGGTCGACTAGGCCTACATGTCTATAAGCCCTATCAACTAGGGACTGGTCGTAGAAGGTTTTACGACCAGGTGGTAGTCGTATAAGAGCTTACGACCACAGATTGATCGTAGTAGAACTTACGGTCATGATATAGTCGCAGCAGGACTTACGACTATAGGGTAGTCGTAGGAGGACTTACGACTATGGGGTGGTCGTAGAAGGACTTACGACCTCCAGTTTCTCCCTTATAAATATTAAGGGGTATACTCAAGAATCATATGACGTCATTATTATCCATAATATGAATTATAGATAAATAATTAAATGAGGATTATTATATCCTCGTCAACGTGAAAACAATAGAAATGTCTAATGACATAAATTATTGTCTAACACAAAGATGTGCGATAACAAAGGGAAACTCACGTCATGATGCATAGGAAAAGTAGCTGTGCTAATCCGATGATACATCTAGATGGAGCATACATGCTCATTTTCGCTTTCTTTATGACTGAGTAGAGCCAGATGCATAGCAGTTGCTTTTAGCAGTACTGAATAAAAAAGAATAGAACATCATGCCAATGATCATTGTGCTCATCTACTAGCTTATGGCGCCACACATGCCTATGAATTTAGAACAACGACATGAAGCAGCCAAAAGCAATCAAAATCAACGAATCTGTACTATATCGAGCATGTGAGAGAGTGGAATTTCACATTACCTTCATGACAAGGCAACGTTTGTAGGACAACTCATCCAGGGCTCCTCAATTCAATTATGCAAACTGGGAGAAAAATCATAATAGCATAAGAAATATGCAAACATAATATCAGATAATATGGCACAAAAATAGTTCAATTGAGTAATGGTAGAGGCTAATTAATCGCTTCAATCAGGCTATTGTTCAATAGTACTTATGAAGGAAAATATAGCAAGCTATTTGATGTATACAAAATCAGAATCCAACAACAATCACACAGCACCGCACATGAACTTGAAGTGGCGATTTACCCCAAAATTGTATTTTCAGCACTAACCACTATAAGGGCAACCTAAGTCTACCATTGCTGCAGCGTGTGCTCCAACTATCACTATGTGCATTTTTTCCTTCCAAAGGGCCATCCACTTATGTTAGCAATAGCTCTACACATATCGTGTTCTAAAGCTCCAAATCCACCATAGCCCCTGCAACCAAATTGAATAATGAAATATCCACATCCATCGAAATGCAACGCGTTGTTCTTACTATTTAGTCATCAAGCAATTAGACATGACCATGAAAACGCTATTAGCATTGTTCGTATCAACCAACATGCATAAGGTTTTTTTTTCAATGGGAAACGAAACATTCTATTTACCTTAGCAGGCTAGGCGAAGTCAATCATAGCAAAACGATCAAAGCCTCTCCTGCAAGCAAACAATGTCATTCCATGAAGAGGCATAAGAGGAGGTGCTATTAACAACACAGTAATTGAGTCAACCTAGAATGGGGTGACAGTCCTCTCCAGTGATCCATGTCCATTAGTCATCAGTTCATCACTAATGCAGGTGCAATTGACTGAAACATCAGAACCGATTGGAAACCTGAAGTAAAAAAGATCTAGTAAGAAGTGCATTGAGTTGATTGACAACAATGAGCTTATTAGAAGAACTCATGACATAGTAACTCTAGTAATTAAGCAAATGATGACAATGTGCTAGCTATTGGCAACCTACACTGACCTGATTAACAACAATGAGCTTATTATAATAAGGAATATATCATCTTCAATTTCGAGCCAATCATGACATAGTAACTCTAGTAATTAACCAATTATGACAATGTGTTAGTTCTTGGCAGACAACCTAAATGTCGTAAGCAGGGGACCTCTAAACTAATAGTATTACTTCCATAATTAGAAGAGAACATAGCCTGACAATGAGGGGAGCTCACCCCAGATGTTATTGCTCGTGGTTATTCTGCGTCTCATGTTGCCTGCAAAGAACAACCACTGTTGATATGATAAATCTCTAATGCACCGAATCCAAAAAATTGTGCAGAAAGAGAAATGAAAATCTAACAATTCTACCTTGTCTAGTGCAACAATCTCCTGAAGATCCCATAGATATAAATCACCAACCTATGCGACGGCAGCAACGGTAACAGTAGCACTGAATCGGTAGTCCCCTACATGAACAGAACATAGAAAAGGCTTTGTTCTGACCTATGAATTGGGTAACATAAGCATAAGAGATATGGGATGGGAGGCTGACGATAATCGCAGAAAGAAGATAACATGCCTTGGATCTAATGATGTGACAGACAAAGCATGCCTATGCAGATAATAGGAGACTCATCTTGCATCCAGAACAAATCAACAGTGGAGATACACGTTCCCTGCTGAGATAGAACAACAAAATAGAAAACCAACAAATTATCTCTCTCGGTGCAACATGGGGTGGACATATCTGTCTAGATCCTAAGTATAAGTATTAGATACCTAAAGAGTACCTATGAATTGGATAACAGAAGCATATGAGATATGAGAAGGGAGTTGGACGATAATCGCACAAAGAAGATAGCATGGCTTGGATTTAATGATAGGACAAATAAAGCATGTCTATTAGGGATGGCAATCATGCCCGATTACCCACATGCCGCGGGCGAATACCCTAATAGAGGCGGGTATGGGCGTCTTTCTTTGCCCACGGGCATAGAAACGGGCACAATTCCTTACCCGTCGGGTAAACGGGCGCGGGCATGAGTAAGCTCCACCCGTACCCGCTTCACCCGATTACCCATAATGTATACTGACAGGTGGGGCACTTGTAAAACCTAGTCGCTCGGTCACTTGGACCAAGTCCTAGGCTCCAGCCCATTTCCCACTTCCGCCGTAGAAGCTCCCCTCATTTCCCACTTCCGCCGTAGAAGCTCCCCTCCCTGTGCCCCCATCCCCACGCGCTCTTCCTCCGGTCCTCCCCCAATCCCCTCCCAGCCAACCGCCGCCGCCCCCTCACCCGTCCTCCTCTCGGCCACCAATCTGCCACCACACTGTCCTCCTCCGTCCATTCTTGCCCGTCCTCCTCTCGGCTAGCCACCCAAGAGCTCTAGATCTGCCGCCCCCGTCCGAAACTCCAGATCCACCACCCCCTTCTGCTCCGGCCAGCTGCCCAAGAACTCCAGATCTGGCCAGCCGCTGCCCCATCCTCCTCCCAGCCAGCCACCGAAGAACTCCAGATCCGCCGCCCCCGTCCGGAACTCTAGATCCCCAAGAACTCCAGATCTGGCCAGCTGCCCAAGAACTCCAGATTCGGCCAGCCGCCTAAGAACTCCTCATATTTGTCCCGTCAAATTTTCTTGTATATTGCAATTTCTTTCTGTGGGTTGCCTGCCTCCTGTTGGGCCATCCAGGTGCCCCTGGCATGGACAGCTTCATCGACGTTGAGCGCCTCTCCACTGCCGCTGCCGCTGCCCTCGATAATGCAATGGAGCTGGTGGAGGAGAGCGCCTTGCATGGCGGGGCGCCATGAGGATGTGTATGGCGCCAACTGAGAGTTCTCTTTGTTCTGTAGAACTTGGTTTGCTTGATCGCTTGTGTTTGCCATACGACGTCTTGTGTTCTTACTTGTTCATGTGTTTTTGCATGCGTCACTCGTCTGATCGATGGAGTTCTTGGGAATAATTTATATGATTTTCTGTCATCTAGACTTTTGACTCATCCCATAATGATTAGTGAATTTGCTGAGGCTATTGTTGGGATTAAGACTGAAGAACTGATTAGGAGAATGGTTCCATCCGTTATACCAAAACTTATCGTGTCTCACCAAAACAATGACCAAGCAGTTATTACTCTGCATGAACTGGCAAACAATCTAAACACTGAACTAGTACCATTGATTGTTAATTTGTTGCCTAAAGTGCTCTCGCTTCGCTCTATATTATGAAGATGGACAAGATTTGCCATCCGTTACGCAATTTTACCACAATCAAACAGAACCGATAGCAAAGAGATATTTGCAAATGCTTTGCTACCGCTTGATGAAATTGTATGTTTTCTGGTGAATCGATCGATCGAGACAGATCGAAGGTAACTTCTTTTCATTATACATGCGTTCTCGATATACTTGCTTTTGGTAATCGGGCATAATTTTGAATGAGTTATAATGAAGTTCTGATTTTCAGGACAACAAGAATTTCGCCGACTATTCAGAATATCGCTAGAATCTTGACAGGAAATGACACCCTTCCTGAGTTTTTGAAGAATGATTTCATCCGGCTTCTCAATAGCATTGACAAAAAGATGCTTCATTCTGATGACATGAAGCTTCAAAACAAGCTCTCCAAACAGATAAGGAAGTTAGTTGAGATGATGTGCCCCTATTTGAGTACACACGCACCAAAGATTATGGTTCTGTTGATTTTTGCCATTGATAAGGAAGCTCTTCAAATGGATGGTCTTGATCTTCGAAACCTTGAGAAGATGGTAACTTCACTGTCTTTGGTGATTATGAGCACTGAGAACCTTTTGTTATCAACTTGTTCTTACGAATGCATAATGTATTGTAAGCTTGTAGCACAGCTGTTGCATAATTGACTAAGCACATGGTTGACCATACGAGTGATCCAAAAAATTTCGTCTTTGTACGTGCTTGATGTGTGAATTGTGATGAACTTGATGTGTGCATTGTTTATATGTGACGAGCATGCCCGCGGCGATGGGTACCCACGGGCGGCGGTGTATCGTTCGTGGGTAAACGAGCATGCCCGTGGGTGACGGGTACCCGCGGGCGACGGGCATGGGCGAGATTCTTCGCCCGTCGTCCTTCGCGGGCATACCCGCGGGGGGAAATCAGGGTCGCGGGCATGGGTATGGGCGAGCACTACCCATACCCGCCGCGCCCGATTGCCATCCCTAATGTCTATTCAGATAACAGGAGACTCATCTTGCATGCAGAACAAATCAACAGTGAAGATATGCGTCCCCTACTGAGATAGAACAACAAAATAGAAAACCAACAAATTATCTCTCTCGGTGCAACATGGGTTGGACATCTCTGTCTAGATCCTAAGTATAAGTATTAGATACCTAAAGAGTACCTATGAATTGGATAACAAAAGCATAAGAGATATGGGATGGTGAAAGCATCTAGGTCCCTAAAAATTGTTTTGGTAATTAATGACAATACGTGAATATGGGGCTAACATTTTTATTGAGTATTTACAAGGTTAAGTCCCAGTGATGAATATGACAACCTGGAGATGCATGCTAAAGGTAAACATAAAGATCAATATGGTTCAAAGACAAGGTACAAGTAATCTAGGGTCCTTTTTATATTTACCGGTCTTGGGAGAAAAGGATGGAAGACCAGATTCTAGGTTAAATGTCGTACTATTAAGAGAGATCATGACTAGTAGCTTGATAGCATGTTCTTGTGCCATTTGGATCAATATAGGATCATGCATGCACTTCGAATTTGTTTTGGAAACCAACTATGCATTTTCTCAGAAAGGGCGATAGTACCGACGTGTTGCTGACGGTACTACCGCACAGCGGTATGACCAGGATAGTGGTGCGGTACTACCGCAACCTGGTCGTACGAAAGATTAGTTGGTGGTACGTTGTCGGGACCCAAAATATGCAATTCTTGACCCTCTGTGTATAATGCACTAGTCTAGGATCACGCTAGCGCACACAGTGTCAACATAGGTGAATATCGCTCCACACAAGCGATTAATAACATAAACGAGTAATTTGATAACAAATAGTTGTTTTGACCTTATGGTCGAGTTTACAATTATTAAGCCACGCAGGGCTAGCAAAGAAATAAAATAGCAGCGGAACGAGGAAACTTCAGCGGAATCCCATCAATTCACCACAGGCAACTAACTGGAATCAAGACCCTACGATCAAGCACCTTCGATGAACTCCTCCTCGAAAGTAGGCGATGACTCCTCCTCTTCTGTTGCATGTTTTACAACAAGCATGAGTACACACCGTACTCGCAAGTCATACCACAGAAATGCAATTATAGATGCAGGCTTATTCCAAAGTAATGGCTTCTGTGGTTATTTTGCAGAAATGCAGCATTTGCAGTTTAAATATAAGTAATAGATTGAAAGCATAATTCAAGACAAATAGACAATAATAATTTGATAGTTTTATTTCACAAAGACACATAGCCTAAACAAGTTATTCACATAGCCATATGACTTAGGTCACACAGCTTCCTTCCCAAGGTTTTCATGAAAATCTACCCCTCGTGTGAAATTCCCAAGCATGTCCATGACCGTGGACACGGCTATTCGAATAGATTGTTTAACACTCTACAGAGGTTGTACACTTTACCCACACGATACAACTAGTGTAGCTAGCACTAGCCGTAACAAAACGTTTCAGAAACTTCATCTTAACATTGACACTCCCAGTGTGCTTACAAACCGTCAGACAACCCCACATAGGAAGTCAGCCCGACACACACCATTGGACAGGGACACGACGAACCGCCCCGTGATGTGACTACTTGGTAGCACACCTCCACCCACGCCCACAGCCTAACCTACAACCTGAGTAATCAATGTAAGACTCCATAACTTACTAAGTTAGGCCCGTCCCATACCAGGCATGTGGTTGTACGAAAGGCCCAGTTCAATGGCGCACAAGGTTAAGTCCTTAATTGACCAAGGCAAGACTTCTAATTAAACTACAAATCCCTATACACACAAGTTATTAAGCCCACGCACATAGCTCCACCAAAATAACACACAATCCACTTGCCTCCGTCTAAATCCTTTCCCACCCTGTTGGTTAAGTGCAGTGTATGCCATCAACGAGTAATAGCACATAGTGCACACAGTTTTTATCACATAGTTCCATAGTCACTTAGTCATGTTTATATTTGCAACCTACATGAGATGATGACTCGTAGCATGGCTAAGCAAACTAATCGCATCTAACCAACCCACGTTGGTAATACAATAGCACCAACTAAATAAACCAAACTAGGGTGATAAAAGATTATGGCATACAATTAGACAAGGAGGTCATAACAAATTGGATATTAACTAATCCCAAAAACATTGAAATAAATAATTAAAGTAAATGCAATAATTTAAATCAATATAACTTTTGAAAACTGGGTTCAATATGATCAAAGGTATAACTTGCCTTGGAATAGGTCTAAATACTGATCTTGCTCTTGAGGTGCTCCTTCTTCTTCAAATCTTCCCGAAGTACCGACGTCTACTCGCAAACAAAATCAAATAAATAAAACAAATAAATAACAAAGGCAAAACAAACTCCAAAAATTAAATAAAAATCTCAGATAAATATATCTTGAATTTAGATGAATTTAAAATTTTGAATGGGCTCAATCGGAGTTCGGATGCAAAAGATATGGGCTTTGGAAGTTTGAATCTAAAAGAAAACCCTAAAACTAAATTATTCCGAATTATTCCTTAAAAGAAAAATCGGATTATTGCGCAACGATGACGTCAGTGCTCGGAATAAAAGAATTAAAAAGAAAATCTGACATGTGGGACCCACACGTCAATGAGACAGTCCACGGTGCACCGAGTCCACCGAACCGATTGGAACTGGATCTGGCTTGGCTGGCACACCCGCACACACATGGCGCTGATCTGGCGCCACGCACGTGACACGTCGGCGACACGCGCGCACGGGCTGCTGAGATGGACGCTGACGCAGGCTGCCACGTCAGATCGACGGCGGTGGAGGCTCGGGAACCAATGGCACGGCGAACGGCGGCGCTCCGACGGGTGTGGATGGTACCAGCGCGTAGCTGAGGCTATGGCGCACCTCCTGGTGTACTCCCGGGTGGTTGAGGTGGACGGTGGTGGCCGGTGGCGAGCTCAAGGCGGTGGAGAGGATCGGGTGTTGTCGGACGAGCTCCCTGGCGAGACTCCGGCGAAGTGGGTGGTCCCTGGAGGTAGCCCACACGACGGTGAACACGGCGGTGCAGACCACGAGAGCAGGGCGTCACCAGCAGCAGCTAAATTGAAGAAAAACCGCAGCGGCGACAAAACCCTAAAAGCTAGAATTAGCGGCGGCGCTGAAGCTCTCGGGTGGAATTGAGCGAGGGTTAGGGATGCGGACGACAATGCGATCCCGGGGTGCCCTATTATAGGGGTCGGGAGGCACGGGATAAGGAATCCCTAAATCGGGATAACATGGGTTGGACATCTCTGTCTAGATCCTAAATATAAGTATTAGATACCTAAAGAGTACCTATGAATTGGATAGTAGAAGCATAAGAGATATAGGATGGGAGTTTGACGATAATCACACAAAGAAGATAACAAGGCTTGGATTTAATGATAGGACAGACAAAGCATGGCTATTCATATAATAGGAGACTCATCTTGCATGCAGAACAAATCAACAGTGGAGATACGCGTTCCCTCCTGAGATATAATAACAAAATAGAAAACCAACAAATTATCTCTCTCGGTGCAATATGGGTTGGACATCTCTGTGTAGATCCTAAGTATTAGATACCTAAGAGTTTGTAACAATGTGCTGGTTCTTGCCATCCAACCTAAAGGTCCTAAGCATGGGACCCTAAAACTAAATACTATTACTTCCATAATTAGAAGAGAACATAGATTGACAATGAGGGGAGCTCACCCCAAATGTTTTTAGTCGTGGTTATTTTGCATCTCATGTTGCCTGCAAAGAACAACCAGTGTTGATATGATAAATCTATAATGCACCGAATACAAAAAAAATTATGCAGAAAGAGAAATGAAAACCTAACAATTCAATCTTTTCTAGCGCACCAATCTCCCGAACAACCAATAGATATAAATCACCAACATATGTGACGGCAACAACGATAACGGTAGCACTAAATCAGTCGTCCCTTGCATGAACAGAACATAGAAACGAGTTTGTTCTGACCTATGAGTTGGATAACAGAAACATAAGAGATATGGATGGGATGCTGATGATAATCGCAGAAAGAAGGTAACATGCCTTGGATCTAATGATGCGACAAACAAAGCATGCCTATGCAGATAATAGGAGACCCATCTTGCATCCCGAACAAATCAGCAGTGGAGATACGCGTTCCCTGCTGAGATAGAACAACAAAATAGAAAACCAATAAATTATCTCTCTCAGTGCAACGTGGGGTGGACATCTCTGTCTAGATCCTAAGTATAAGTATTAGACACCTAAAGAGTTTGTGGCACGAAATTATTATGACTAACATCATAAGAAAAAGCTACGTAATGCACAAACAGTTCGTGGTACTGTTACAGCACCCACTTCAAGCGAAAATTAAGCACCTACCTCAAGTCAAAATTAAGCCATATACCTAATAAGCAGATCAGCGGCACAAGAACTACTTACATGATTCATTGTCTTTTGAAGGCCCATGTGAAAATTCCCTGGAACAACATCCTGAAGCAAGGGCTTTGAACTGAATGAACAAATTCACATAGAGTTGAGTTCTTAAGCTGCTGGTGATGGTTCGCGCCATGTTGCTGCTTTGGCTGGGGATGCCATGGCTCATCATGCAGCCTGCGCTCGCCATCATAGTCGGATCTGAGCCGTCTCCGTTGAGGAACTGGCACCAAGACGTCGGGGAGCCTAAAGAATCATCGGGGCACCGATGTGGATGAAGAGAACGAAGGATCGACGCCGGCCGGTGCTTGCGTTGTTGTGGTCATCGATACCAAAGAGGAGGAACACAACGCTCTCTTGCTGACGTCTAGGCAGAAGCATCGAAGCCCTCCTGGACATCGGCGGGCAGAGCGGCGTCGCAAGGCACCGGATCGACAGTGGTGTCGCGGCTAACGCCTACCTAGGTTTGAGGGCAAGGCTGGAGGAGGAGACGTGGGGAGAAGCCAACACCGTGGACGGAGCGAGCAGGGCAGGAGGAGGGAGAAGGGGCAGCAACGATGCGGGGGAGGTGATGGGGAGGACCAGAGGAGGCAAGGGCGGGCGAGAAAGGAGAGGAGGGGAAACTGGGGAGAAGGAGAGGGCGGTGTGGGCCTGGAGACGGAGTAGGCCGGGAGGAGGGAGGAGATGGGGAGAGGACCGGAGGAGGGAGGAGATGGGGAGAGGACCGGAGGAGGCAACGACGGGTGAGAGAGTAGAGGGGAGGAGAGGGCGACGTGGGGCTCGAGATAGAGTAGGGCTATGGTGGAGTGAAGGCCAGAGGCAAATCGATCTTACCTGTCCAATTTCGATTTCACAGCTAGGCGAGCGCCTCCGAAGCAGGCCGCAACGATCGACCCAGCACGAGCAAGCACCGGCTCCAAAATGAAGCACCGATCGGCGCACGAGGCCTAACAACTGAGAAACCAGATCCGCGCAGCTGATTACTGCATTTGTCACAAAACACTTCGTGCACAGGACGTGTGGCGGGATAGCAACGGAGGACTAAAGGGCGTCGGGAGGAATGGGGAAGAGCGAGCACGGGTAAGGAGGGAGGAGGACGTGGTGGCGCGGCGGCGGGGAGGAGGGCGCAGGGGAAGAGGCCGCCGGGGAGAGGCCGAGAGGGAGTGCCACGCGCGGGAGGAAGAAAAGGAGGCGCTCGGGGACGCTGGGAGAGGAGATTAGGGTTAGGGCTCAGCCGGGTTTGGGGGGTTTTATGTAATGGCAAATTGCGGGTAAATAACTTCGAACTTTAGGGGTAAATGTGGAAGGGGGTGGTAGGAAGCCGCAAAAGCTGGCAGGCGGTGGCTTTTGGCTTTTGGTTTTTCGCAGTGTACGTGGAAAGCGGCTTTCGAGAAAGCCACTTCAAAAAGCCTACCGTTTAGTTCGGCTTCCAGTTTTTTCGGACAAGAGCCGCAAACCGAAGCCGAAACAAACACCCCTAAGGACGCCACTCTCTTCGGCTTTAGTAGCAGGAAGATGTGTGAATGCCCAATGTCCAAAGGAGCTGTAGAGTTAGGCCAAACTTTGAGAGCCCATTGTTTCCGTGCCTCCTGCGGCCTATAACCGGAAGCCCATAAAGGGTATTAGCCTCGTGACTCTCGTCCCACCCTCGCCCGTGCTCCTATAAACTCTCTTTTTCTGGCACTCCGCGTCCCCTTCCCCAGCCCTCTTTGTCCGACTCCGACCGAGCCCTCGACGGGAATCGCCGCCCCCAGATGGTACGCCTCTACTCTCCTTTCCGCCCGGGCTCACTGCTCAGAGTACCGGCACCGAGCTTTTGCCCAGCCGCCGCGACGTATTCCCCCCGTTCGGCTCGAGAGCGCTCTCTCGCTGCGGCATCACCTTTTCCGTTTTTGATTTTTTGTGCAGTTTTCGATTTTTTTTGTCGCGGTGATGCAGCTCGAATCGGCGGTTTATTTCGGTCCCTTGTGGTTTGATTTAACCGTAGGTGTATTAAACATAGCGATTCCACTCACCACCTCTCTCACTGTTTAAAAATTGGGGGAAATGGCTGTGGTTCGTCACCGCCATTTACGCACTAGTTTGCTCATTCCAGTTATTGTCGTTGGGTTTCTAGCCGAGTAGATGGTGAGCTGTGCTGTATTATTTGGAGGGCTCATACTTCATACACTTTGCTCGGTTATTTGTTAGAGAGATCGCATTTCCGTAGGTGGGCATTATGAGGTTTTATTTGTTATCATACCTATAAAAGAGTTTACTAATTACTACTTGACTATTTCAGCAAAATATGGGTGCTAATGTGCTACTGTGTATTTGCTTGGCAGCTTTGCATGATTGTCCACATTTGGCTTGTGGATTAAAATGGAGCACATGGAAAATGAGATCGGCGAGGGAAAAAAGCAGGATGAGGAGACCCATCATAGCAAGCAAGATGATGAGGTGATTACGGTAGAACTCAAGTATTGTCATGAAATGAGTAGTTTCAAATCTGTATAACAGTCTTCCTGATATTTTATTGATGTTGCAACTTTGTACTAAAAAATTGGTAATTTATGCCCTGTTACTCTCTTCATTGTATCCTCTTGATGATGTTCACTTGACCATCAATGTACCAGATAAGTTACACCCTGCAGACTCTCACACTTTACCTGCATGGATGATTCTTAATTCAATCGTGCAAATGGATTTGCATTATGCTCAAATACGGGAGAGTAGAGTCTTGTGGTTATGGTTATGGTTGTGATCATGGTAGCCTCAAATGGAGCTGCAAGGTAGTACTAGGAGCGAAACCTGTATGCCGAGCTACAATTTTAATACCCCATTTCTTCCCATTTCCTTTTTGTCTTCAGCCTTCAACTTTTTGTTTGGCAGCTACTTGCTGTTATTAGAGTATTGACCATGAAGCAACATGACATTACTAGTGAAGTGCAGGCTTCTTAAATAATATGCGAAGAGGTATTATTTCAAAATACACCAGGGCAGATGAAAAAGTTATATCAAAACCTTGTAGATATTTCGTCCGCCGCTTCTCTATATTAGTAATGTTTTTTCCCGAGGACTGTTGTTTTTTAGATTTCCAAATTGTTCCTTGAAGACTGAATTGAGCAAGGTGATTATGGGTGCATTTGGATCCTAGGCATGTCTACCTCTTAACATTGCTTGGCAAGGAGAACTGTTGGGTCTCGGGTGGAACCCATAAAAATTAACTTTGCCAAGCAAACTAGTCTACTATGGCTAGAAAATCGTTGTCTCGCTGAGAGAGCCAAATCAGCTCTCCTATGCTGGCAAGCTTGCAACTGAAGCAAAGGGAGTTGTCCAATGCCACTTTTCTGGTCCAAGTGTAACCCCCCAACGACACACTAAAGTACAGAGCCACCACCATCCTTGGCAGTTGGCACCCTCGACAATAAGTCCTCTGCCATCTGCAGCCTTGGCAAGGAGCCCACCTCGAGGAGCAGCTGGTGTATGTCAAGGATCTGTTACGGTGCCCGAGCCCATCAATGGTCATCTGCTACCGAGATTGCATATAGAGGAGCCGCTGCAGCCAACCATTGTTAAGGACTGCCTGCTACCTTTTCTTGTCAGCATGATGCCCATCCATCTAACAACCGCTGGCACCAATTGTGGAGGACCACTGCCATGCCAATTTCTAGTCAATGTGCCATCGCTGACAGGATGTGAGAAATAGCTGCCACTTGCCCTTCTCGCTTATACAATTTGATCGTCATTCATATGCTGCCATATCCTGAGGAAGTGTGGATTGAATTATTGAATAACCTCAATATCTAGTGAATAAATGGGATTAAAAGTTGTGAAGATTAATGTTCAATACTAAAAATGTATTTGGATTTCGCACTAGCATAGCTAGTTGAACCAAACAGTAAACCTTAGATGGGCTGTACCACTATAGTCCAAATTGGTTTGGTTTCCCTTGCCTGGCTAAGCATGGTGACAAAAGGTCCAAACTCCAAACACAACCTATATGAATGGAGTCCAGGTCCAGCTTTGAAGCTTTACAGTGTATCCTAGGTTTGAGAGCAAGCTATTAAGGGTAGTTACCTAATATTATTTGGTGTAAAATCTCTCCTATTGCCACTTTATTACCATGTGACCAAGTTATCCAAATTCCTTGTGAGCACAGAGTACATGTTGTCGAAGAGTAAGAATACCCTGACAAACAAACTTTTACAAATATTGGATACAAGTCATTCAATCTATTTTGGGAATTGGAAATGGATAACCATATTGTCTTATCACTTTTCCTTGTTCTCAGATGTCACGTACAGGCGGTATTTATAGTGGTACTATTTACAAGGAAATGCCATCTAATCTAAGCTCTTGAGGGGTAGTTGGAACTTGGCTAGGCTCTAGGGGCAACTTGGTTACTTCCTCTGAGCGGTCCCTTTCAGATGATGTCTGCGAAGATTAACATTAATCATAGTAAGTGAATCAACAGCTAATGGCATGTTAGAGTTGGGGTTTAGCGTTATAGGCGCCATGAGCATTATGATTCCTTTGGAGTGGGCGTATGAGGCAGATTGTCTCTACACATGACTAGATTTGTTTCTGGTGGATTCACCAAAATGGGTGAATTATCGCAAGTAGCGTGACGGCAGGGGTGAATTATAGGGTGTCAGTTTTGCGAATGTAGATCAAGGCTATGTAATTATCAAAGTCTCCAAACATGTAAAATCAAGAAAACAAAAACCTATTTTTGGCAATATTACACCTATTAAATGAAATGCCTTACCCACTTAACTTCCTTTCTCTCACATCTTTTAAAGCTTGGGTGAAAGAGAATCTACGAGTGATTGCATATATTGCAATCTTTGTACAAGTTCAAAATGTTTGATTTATCCTAAATATTGATTGTCTGCAGGAGGCCCGTCTTGAAGAATACAAGAAGCATATTGATGAAAAGACTGCTCTCCGCCAGAGTAACCTAAACTCTGAGAGGCCTGGTACTTTAATTTTTCTTTGAGTAATGGCTATTCCACGGAAGTCATTGTGATCATTTAGTCTCCAATGGGTGTTGAGGGTTTAATGAGTTTCAACCAGGACAAACTGATATATTACATTTCTGTTTTGCATACCATTTAAATGAAGTTCAAAAGATTTTTTGATTTGTACAACTTGTTAGGTAGAAAAGTTGGTTTCTACTCTGTGCAAGAAAAGTTTATTGAGGCACATGAATCTTCCTAGACCTAAATCAGTAACACAGTTTTTTATGTGCAACTCAACAATGCATACCCATGAAAATGTGTATGTCGTATCCTAAAAATTAAGAAACAGAACTGTTATGGAGGTAGGGTAGAAAGGGTTATAGTTGTTATTTTAAGAAACATACCTGTTTGGAGTTCTAGCCATGTTTAACTAAGAAGCCCTACTCAAATTGGAGGCTTGGAGCTACTGCACTGTTCATTTAGCTAATTCATATATCCAAGCTCAGATATTCCATCTCTCTTCAAATTGTTTTTCAGTTTTCGTTGCAGCTAACATCCTTATAGGAGAATTCCTTTTGGACCAGACGTTCAGTGATTTCCATAGCTTATAATAAGACATATTTTAGTTCCCTGTGGCTATGTGAGCAACCTAGTGTGTGTGCCTACTGGAACTATCTTCATGTCTGTGTTTATTTCCTTTTCTTTTTCTAGCAATATTCTTTTGTATCAGAGATGATAATTAATGTTTTGCGGAGCTCAATCTTGAATAGACATATTTCAATCTTGACATTTGGAATACATGAATTATGATGTCACATGACCAATCGTTCATTTCAGATGCGAATTACCTTAGGACTCTTGATTCCAGTATTAAGCGCAATACAGCAGTTATCAAGAAGCTCAAAATGTTAAATGATGAACAAAAGGATGCATTAATGGAGGAATTGAAAAGTGTTAACTTAAGCAAATTTGTCAGTGAAGCAGTTTCCCATATTTGTGAGGCCAAACTTCGCTCTGCTGATGTACAAGCTGCTGTTCAGGTACAGTAGTCACAGTAATACTTAGTCTTAATACATTCCAAAGTATACTTAATCTGTCTTGCAGCTTTGCTCCCCATATTTTTACTATATACGCTTTCTTCCATGTACTTAAATGAGCTATTTATTTTGTATCTAAGTTACAGAATCAAGCCTGTTACTGCATTAATGCAAGATTGTTTAAATTTCTATTATGATATTCTACATCTGTATAGTCACATGTTCCTTTTTCTTCGCTTATAAACTATGTATCAATATGTATGCTCTATCTATATCAGCTTGTACACTGTTGCACGTTTTTTTGTACTTTAATTTGATTTATTGGCATCAAAATCAGTGTATACCATGCTACTGTTTTGCATTATTCTCTTGATCTCCAAACCATTAATGAAATCAACTAAACTTATTTTTTCAAATGTGTTCTCATGTGCAGGCCTTAAATTCATATAATGGAATAACCCTCTGTTTTAAATCTTATGTAATGTAGATTTGCTCGCTGCTTCATCAAAGATACAAGGACTTCTCTCCTTGCCTTATTCAAGGACTCCTGAAAGCCTTCTTTCCTGGGAAATCTGGTGACAATTTGGATTCAGATAGGAACTCAAGAGCCATGAAAAAGAAAAGCACGCTAAAACTTCTTATGGAACTGTATTTTGTTGGAATTGTTGAAGATGCTACTACTTTCATAAACGTTATAAAGGATCTTACGTCATTGGAGCATTTGAAGGATCGTGAAACTACTCTGACAAATTTGTCTCTCCTTGCTAGTTTTGTTCGTCAAGGAAAATTTTTCCTTGGATTGCAACATGGGCTAGAAGCTTATGATGAGGTCAGCCAAATTTAAGTTTCATCATCATGTATTAACTGATCATACAAAAAAAAAAGGCAAAGGTGGTATATCTGTAGTAATTTAGTAATATTCCATGTGGCCATGAGGGTACATGCTCAAATATGCAGACCAAGGATCCAAAAGCCGGTACCAAGGGAAATCGGGATTTTGGATCCCGGACCCCCGGTGGTAACCGGCGGTTACCGGCCGGTTATTTTTTCCCTGATGTAGACATTCGGGATCCCTCTAAAATAATTGGGAAGATAATTTGATCAATGTCTCTCTATATTCATATTCATGGGGAAAATCTGCAGGCATTCAAGTGGAGCTTTACTGATAGCACAATTATGTATGCATAAGTGATAAGTTTAAGTATTCTGCTGGCATGCCATGCCATCATGAGCAACATGCTTACCCTTTCTTAGGTTTATTACTGTTACCTGCAATTAGTTCTTTCAGTCGCCTGTTTTGTTCTGCAACAATGTAACTGTACAGTGCTAACTACTTGTGACTACTGACGACATTTGTTCTATATGCTGCAGTTCTTTATGGGCCTCAATGTTACTGCTGATCAGAAGAAGTTCTTCAAGAAAGCCTTGAGCTCTTACTATGATGCAGCAGCTGAAATTCTCCTGTCAGAACATGTGGTAACTATTTTTTTATTAACGTGATGTTGTTAGGCTAATCTTTTACTTGTTATTGTTTCACTATATCTATTACACTACCATCTCATGCATAACTCACAAGTCACAACTATCTCCACTATGCAGTCTCTTCGTGTAATGGAGTCAGAAAATGCAAAAATTTTAAATGCCAAAGGCGAACTAAGTAATGAGAATACCGCCTCATATGAGAAGCTTCGGAAATCTTTTGATCAGTTTCTTCGTTGCGTTTCATCGTGAGTTTCTCTATCCAGCTATAATTATTTATTTATTTATTGCTTTTATAGCTGCACAAGTAGCCCTTTATTTAGTTCGCTTAATTGAATATGAATTTTCTTTCAGTTCTTCACTCTTATTTTACTATACGTTCCTCTTTATTTTCTATTACAAAATTGAAGATTGTATGTTGTTCATACGAGGAAAGGCCTAAGAGGCAAAGATATTAAGCAAACAAAAGCGTATGATTCTGAACTACGTAATTGTTTTGGAAGATCAATATAGTGGCTAACATGGTAGTCTACAAATGGCTGACAATTTCTGGTCTTCATCTTAGCTCCTTTTTTTAGAAGTTTCTGTTAGGAAGGAAAAACAAACTGCAGCTTTAATTATGATATTAATTTCTCTCCTTAGCTTATTGGCATCTTTATAGGATTTCAAGCATTTCAAATATATATATATATATATATATATATATATATATTATTTTTATTTATTTATTTATCATTATTATTTTGCAGCTTAGCTGAAGCTCTTGATATGCAGCCTCCTGTTATGCCGGACGATGGACATACAACAAGGGTTACTACTGGGACTGACTTATCCCCTTCTGGGAAAGAATCTTCTGCAGCAGAACCTACCTGGGATGATGAAGACACTAAGGCTTTTTATGAATCTTTACCTGATCTCAGGTTTTTCCTTGGATTTCTATCATATTTTACTTCCATCTACAGCCTGCAGGACTGTAGTAATCATACTATGCGATTATTATTTTGAAGCTATGTAACATATCCTTTTGAGCAGAGCATTCGTGCCTGCTGTACTATTGGGAGAAGCTGAACCAAAGTTGGTAGAGCAACATGGAAAGGTTCACGAACAAACTAGTGTAAGTCTCTTATACTCAAGAATAGTGGATCATGCAAAGCCAATTGTTAATACCAGTATCTATTATAAGAAATTAAGGAAGGTTCAATAATAATTGACTTCATGAACTGAATTATCAATTATTACCATGGTGACTTCTGACTTTGCACCTAGCTGATTTTTCTTTATTTTCCCTCTCTTCTTTTACTTCTTGTAGGTTCCCCCTTTGTTGTCTTATGCATAGTTTTTTGTCTTTAATTTTCTTTTCTTCTTTAATTTTCATGCTTTACACATACGTTGCTAAGTTGTGCGGTTATATTTAGTCTTGCTTATATACTTTTGAGTTTTGACTACATGTTTTTTTTTTTTGAGATAGATGAATGATTTCTTTGCATGATAGCCACAAGGTTGTTTTTATAACTCCGCAGCCCAACCCCACCTTATTTTTTCTTCAATAATGCATTTGATTACTCTGTGGTAATCTGCTGAATTTTGTTTTTTAGGAGTCTACGTTGGAACAAGAGACTGAAGTTCAAGACAATGCCGAAACTTCTGTCCCTGAACACCAATTGGAGGGAAAAGCAAACGTCGGATCCAAGAATGGAGAAGACAAAGAAAAATCTAAAGAAAAAGATGTCGACAGAAAAGGAGATGTTGAAAGAGAGAAAATAAGAGTCTCAGATGGTGCAAGTTTGGACAACCTGCTACAGAGGCTGCCAGGATGTGTTAGCCGGGATCTAATTGATCAATTGACGGTAATAACAGATATTGCATTATGTATGTCTGAATTTGAGAGAGTTCTGCCTTATTCTAACTCATTTTACTTTTTCCAGGTAGAGTTTTGCTATCTGAATTCTAAAGCAAGCAGGAAGAAACTTGTGCGGGCCTTATTTAATGTTCCAAGGACTTCGTTAGAACTGTTACCTTACTATTCCCGATTAGTTGCCACCTTGTCCACATGCATGAAGGATCTTCCAAGTATGCTATTGTCAATGCTTGAAGAAGAGTTTAACTTCTTGATAAATAAAAAGGTTTGTCTCTTATTAATGTATTGCTCTTCACCCTTGTCTGTCCATAATACACTGTTTTATTTGATACCGTAAGAAAATTTGCTTTTGGTCCTTTCAAGTTTTGTACTTTTTTGTGGTTCTAGAGTCAGGTATGGAATTTAAAGTCAGTATAGTCAACAGAGTTATCTACTTGCCAGCACTAACTATTGTTCTCTATTATATTTCCTTTTCAGGATCAGATCAAGATCGAAACAAAAATTAGAAACATTAGGTTTATTGGGGAGTTGTGCAAATTCAAAATTGCACCTTCAGGCCTTGTTTTTAGCTGTTTGAAGGTATGCATATCTACAAATAAATTCACATATGGAAGTAGTATCTTCCTGTTTATTGTACTCCAGTTGAGTTTCTAAATTTGCTTGTGCTTTTGTTTTACCAACTTTGAGCTGCTACTGAATGGTTTCTGTTTGTGCTATGTTGCTTGCCGATCTGAACTTTGTAAATATAGTATCTATTTGGCAACGAATTATTTCTTGTGTTCTAGGTGGAATAAATATGTGGTAGGCACCCGAATGGCTAACTAACATGCCTCATTCAAAATCAGACTTGATAGAATAGGAAACAGAATTAGCTTTTGTATGTTTTCTTTACCTCAAAATACTGTCAACTTAATTTAGTCATATGATCTTTCTGTATTTTTCAGGCTTGCTTGGATGATTTCAGCCATCATAACATTGATGTGGCCTGCAATCTTCTCGAGACCTGTGGACGCTTTCTTTATCGCACACAAGAAACTACAATTCGCATGTCAAATATGCTGGAGATACTGAGGAGATTGAAAAATGTCAAGAATTTGGATCCACACCACAGCACACTTGTAGAAAATGCCTATTACTTATGCAAACCACCAGAAAGATCTACCAGAGTCGCTAAAGTTCGGCCACCTCTACATCAAGTAAGATTTTTGTTCCTTCTCTGATCTGTTTTTGTATCCGGTATATTCATTTGACTTCTGTGTCCATAAAACTGTTACATTGAACAACTACTATTGTTTTTCAATCCATGCAGTACATAAGGAAGCTGATTTTCTCAGACCTTGACAAATTAAGCATTCACCATGTTCTTCGTCAGTTACGCAAGTTACCTTGGGCAGAATGTGAACAGTACCTGGTGAAGTGTTTTCTAAAGGTTCACAAGGGAAAGTATAGCCAAGTTCATCTGATTGCTCTTTTAACTGCCGGTCTTAGTCACTATCATGATGATTTTGCTGTGGCTGTGGTAGATGAGGTGAGTCACTTTAGTTGAAATGGCAAACCATTCCAAAAGAAGTCAGTAGCAGAAGTCACTTTACATGAAAATTTGTATGGCATGCAAAGTTACATCATGATCTATCCTCATTCTTTTATTTGCATTCTCTGTCCTCATTCTTTGATGGATCAGTCTTTGATCTATCCTGCACACTTGTATGCCTATCCTCATTCTTTTATTTGCATTCTCTGCGTTTGGTGCTCAAAGTACTTGCTTCCTGCTTTTCTGTGACCTCTGACTTGTCCATCTTTTTTCAAAAAAGAAAGAAAGAAAGAAAAGCTTTCGAAGTGTATTCCATCTTCGCCCATGTCTTTTTATTTGAGATTTAAGGTTGCCGTTTGTAGTTGAGAACTTGAGATTAGCGTCATACTAGCAGAGTGCCCATGTGTTTGTGTTGCAACGGAATCCTAAACTTTACATATAAATAGCATTTTTCTTTCACACACACATATCAAATGAATCAACCAATCAAAAGAGAGCTATACATAAAAAGAGGGCATCATCTGCAGGGGATATAGCCAATTGCCTGTTGATGCAACAAAATTCTAAATAAATACGTCAACTGAGAAAAGGCTAGTAAAAATACATAATACTTATTTCCTTTGTATACAAATTATACAATCCAAATACATTTAGTTACTTTGCAAGCAGTCCATCATCAAGGATAAGGTACGAGCGTGGGCAACAACGGGCAAAACACCTAGATCACTTGTTATTATAACAATCCTAAAGCGGCCACTCACTGGAAAGATTACTTAGTTTGCTCTATATTCTGCAATTCAAACCAAATGCTGATAACCTAGACCAATTTAGAAAGTATTCCCGTCAGTTCTGTTTTTCTAGAAAGAACTTCACAATAGCAAAGTGGGTTAAATAACAGCAGCTTGGGCCAGTCCTTCAACCGAACCACGATGGCTGTGTACCTACGGTTGGCGCATGTGCGACGGAGACCTCCGTGAAGGCAGGCTGGCACTGTGGGCGCAGGTCGCGTCATAGTCTCGATTGTTGAACATTATCTGGTGCAGCAAACACTCCTTGTGTGTTAGGCTTGCCGGTGCTGCCGCAGTAGGTTGTCAAGGTGCCAGTTGATGTTCACGATGCCGGCCTAGTCCTCGACCTTGCCGCCCCTGCCACCAGGGCCTACATCCGTGATGTGCACAACGGCCGCGATGCGCATGTTGTGTTTCCACAGCTCGGTGCTCTGGACGGCACACTGCATGCCGGCGAGTACTGCGCACATCATAGTTATTAAGTCGTCGAGTTGAGTCGAGTCGCCGTAGGGGCGACTTGCGTGACTAGTTGAGCTGCGACTAATCCACAACTAGTCTCGACTGGTCACCAGAAATTCCAGCAAACCAGCACACTATGTTGTTGTAAGTTCTAGGCTTGTAGCAACAATTAAAAACATGTATATGTACTGTTTTGTATCAAATAAAGAGGAGAACACGTATGCAAGGTAATGAGCTGATTTCTTACCTTTTTTTAGCCCAAAATCTCTTTCTTGGTGAATCCATTTATTTGAAATTGAGTGGCAATATCCCAATTTCCTGTGGAAATAGCCCTCTCCATACCAGAGGTTATGGTATCCAGCTGTATCAACTGCACAAATAGGAAGGAATTTACATAGCTGAGATACCATGTCTGAGCATCCCAAAGTGATTTACACATATGGTTAAAGATGTTACAACATATTTCTTCAGACTTCAGACAAATAAATGCTATACAAAAAGAGATGGTTACTTCAAGCTATACATTATTATGCAAGGACTAAACAGCACGAGCACACTACTAAGTATGAATTTGTGGCTTTGTAAAAAGAGCAACCAGTAATGAAGCTGAATAAGCTTCTGTTGCAAGTCACAGCAATTCAGATCTTCAAAAAAATGTGTACCCAACAGAACATAAAATTTAACTACATGCAAAGCCCTCTAAAGTCCTTAAACCTCCCGTTTTAAGAGCAGACAAAAAGTCATTTATTTTGAAATGGTAAAATATTTTGCGAATCTGCTTGACAAGCTTGTAGTTTTCAAGGCATTTCCAGATGTGAAGTTGAGGAGTTTAGCGTAGTTTTCCAAGAAAAGATACTTCTTCACTTAGTCTGCTTACTTTAACATAAGCTAGCAATAACAGCTATATAAAATTGGATCAGACACAACCATTCAAAGAAAATAATTCAACAAGAATTTGAGTGCATTGTCAAAGAGCGACGTTACAGAAACAATCATTGCGGTAAAATGCATGAAGGAGGATCAAACGAACTTCCATAAATATGCACCAGATTTTCATTACCTTGGTAAAATCCGAAGGACTAGAATGGGTCTTGTTGCTAATTTTGTTCATACGCTCTACAATATTTGAATTCATTGTTTTGAACAAATCCTTTAGAAAGAAACACCATAAGAGACATAATACATACATAACATCTAATAAAATGTTAAGAGAAAATAAACACATCAAAAAGCAGGGATATTAGTTGACAGGACAGCTCCAGCCTCTTATTTCCTACATAATCCTTGAATAAATTCAACAAAAAATGTCAAGAGGGTGGTAAACATGAAAATTTGATGTATCAGATGATTCACATCATGGTTATTAAGGCGTCGCTTAGGCGTTACCTAAGCGGTAAGCGCTATGCCATGAAGTCAAGCGTTGCCTCCGCCTTCTTCTGCGCATGCTGGCGAGAGTTGAGCGTCGATTTGGCGAAGAAGTAGAAAGCAGGAGGTATAAAAGCAAGTCGGGTTAGGGATTTAAGGTTAGCACCTGGCTTGAAGCTTGGGAGGTGGAGTCCGCTGTCGGTCCAATCGACCTCCCCTCGGCCAAATCCACCTCCCCGCCGCCAGATCTGCCTTCCCCGCCGTCAAATCATCCTCCTCGCCATCGATTGGGCCGCCCCGCGGTCGGATTTCACCTCCCCCGCCGTCGATTCGGCCTCCGTTGGCGTCGCTTGCCTTTAGATCGCTGGTGTCCAGCTCCGTCGAATGGGGAGAGAGGGATGTAGAGGTAGGGAGGGAGAGAGACGTGGGAGATGGGGAGAGGAGAGGCGGCTAGGGTTAGATTGAGAGAAGACCGAGGGATGGATATATGGTGTTGGGCAGTTGGGGGTGAGCTGGGCTGGCATGATGGGCTGGGCCAGGCCACTTTCTCTTTTACCTTTCTTCTCCTTTTCTTTTTTCTTTTCCGTTCTTTCCTCTGTCTTCTCCTTTTCTTTTTTCTTTTCCGTTCTTTCCTCTGTCTGTAACATTTTCATCCATTTCTTCCTGCTGGTATGGCGTCGCCTCAGGCGTCCAAGGCGCTGCCTAGGCGTCTAGGCGGTGCCTTGGCGCCTCGCCTCGCCTTAGCACCTTGATAAACATGATTTACATCTAAATATGCTCGTGTAGTATCACCTCTAAATGGCCAAGCCCAACTAAGCATTTTTTTGTCCAGCCCAAACCAAAAATTCCCCAGTCACCCAACTAGCCGCGGCAAGCCGAGGACTAGTCGTCACAAGTCGTCACCAAGTCGACAAGTCGCCCAACTAGCTAAACAAGTCAAGTCGAGGTGCTCAAGTCATGATCCCTGACCGACTTATCGATTAATCGCGACTAATCGCGCGACTTAATAACTATGGTGCACATCTTGGACAACGTACAACCTCGACGATTGATCCCCGTCAGCTCGAGCGCCATCTACTCCTCTGATGGCACAATACCACCGACCACCGTGTTGGCCACCCCCGATTAATAGCAGTCATCCACCCCTAGTCGTCCTGTGTCCGCAACGAGTAATCCAATTCTTTCACATGAAGCAATCAAAGTCTGGCACAATCCAAGAACAATATTCCACTACTATGCAGCCATCAATTTGGTACACGAGAATTACCTTTTAAATGTACGAGACTATTGACTCGTCAAGAACCTTGTTCAGTTGTTCCCATCAATGTCGGTGAAGGCCGCAGATTAAAAAGAATATAAATTTGTCAAAAATCTTTGGAAGGCAAGTATGGAATGGAAGGAAGTAATTAGTGGTGTGCCAATTTGTGCTTAGTTCTCGCCACCCATGAACCAACTACCGTTGGAGGGACTTGGCCGATGGTGAGGCGCATGTTGCCGTTGCTTCATAGTGCATGAGCCGTGAGGCTGTCGCCGTCGTGTTCGGCCGAGACCGCCTCCTACTCTCATCTCCTCAGCCACACTGCCCTCGTTCTCGTCTCTTAAACCATCTTCTTGCGACGGCATGGACAGCAGTTCGCGCAGAAATTCGACAACTACAATCGCAGCGGTGGCCTTGTTGCCCATCTCCGTCCACCACCGGCTGCAACCTATGACATCACCGCGGACTCCGATCCTTGATGTCGCTGCCAATGTCAGGGCCGACTGCCGCAGCCTCAAATCAAGGACGTTGCTCCTCGCCTTCGCCCGCGGCGTCCACGTGTAGGGAGACCTTCACGGTCCACTAGGCAGTCTTGCCCAGCCATGCGCACATGCCTCGAGCCCCTATCTGCCGTCCCCATACCCCCGATCCGGTGCCACGCCGTTGTCCACACCACAACACCACATTGGACAATATGAGTTGCGGCGGGAATTGCACGAGAAAGAGGGAGAAGTGTGGGTAGTTGTTTCGCTTAATGATGGGAGACGTGGGTGGGCAGTTGTAGAGAAAGATATAAGTGGCGAGACGGTTTTCGCTCAGGGAAAGAAAGGCCTGCCTATCCATGCATCTTTTTTTTTCTTCAGTTTTTTTAGAGCTGGTTTTTCAGGGGATCGTATTGGGTGCACTGCGTGGACGGGAGGAGTGTCTTGCGCGGGTACGGAGAGGGGAGGACGGATAACCACCAAGTCCTATTTTTAAGTAGTAGAGATTGTTAGTTTGTAGGGCATTATTTTTTACAAAATCTGGTATCTGTGTATGAAACAAGGAATAGGTTATAACTCCCTTTATTTAATGACAGTTTCGGTTGTAAATGGATGAGCTGTCACACTGGTGATTTTATCTCTTTGTTTATCTGGCTTCAGGTTCTAGAGGAGATTAGAGTTGGACTTGAGCTAAATGACTATGCAATGCAACAACGGCGGCTTGCTCACATGCGATTCCTGGGGGAGCTATATAGCTATGAGCATATTGATTCATCTGTTATCTTTGAGACACTGTACCTTATTATTGTATTTGGTCATGGAACACCTGAAGTAAGTAAACACTTAAGTAGAGTAGGAGCAAAACTTACTTTTGCTGTCTTTCTTTTACCGTCTCATATTTTATACTGATCTTGCAACAATCCAGATATTGCCTATATAATGTCAAGTGTTAGTTTTTAGTACAGTTCTCCCAATTTAGTATAGTCAACTGCAGACAATCATTAATTTGATAACATTTTTTATTGAACTGCCTTTTGCCTTGCCATTCTTTAACATGCTTTTTTTAAACTCATTCTTTAACATGCTTGGTATTCATAGTTTTTCCTTTCAAACTGTATAACTTATAAACCTCCAAAAAAAATTGTTGGCGTATTTCTTATCTGCAATCCTGAATAAGTATGTTGCAAAATTAATTAAAGATGTTACTAAACTTGGTTCTCATTCTTCGTCTCTAACGCTTCATGCATGCTTAATTGCCTATGTTTTAAAAGAATTGATATGCTATCACTTGTCACTGAATTAATCCTTTGTTTTTATCCTGTGCAGAAAGATCTGCTGGATCCTCCAGAAGATTGTTTCAGGATTAGGATGATCATTACACTTCTCCAGACTTGTGGTCACTATTTTGGTAGAGGCTCTTCAAAAAGGAAGCTTGACAGGTTTTTGCTATATTTTCAAAGATATGTCCTTAACAAGGGGCTGTTACCACTTGACATAGAGTTTGATGTTCAGGTTAGTCTTGCTCTAAGCATCAACAACTTTTTAGAGGTTGCATCTTCAAAGCATGATTACTTCTGTTAGTCTTCATTGTATATGGCTGTTGAGTTACAAAGTCAATATTAAGTGGAGAAGGGCTGTTGAGATGCACCATGTTAAACGTGTGGTGCTAGGTGGGCTAATATTGGTGCTTCCTTTGCCTCTTTTCTCCACATCATTGCTACCAGGCTGTGAGTTTCAGGGAAAGAGGGGAAAAGATCTGGATGTAGTTGGTAGTGAGATTTCAACATTTTCACCTGCAATCTGGATCAATGAACTTTTAAAAATGTTGGCTTTCAACTTAGTACTGAAGCAAGGGGTACTTTGGATGTCACCAATAGTCAAAAGATCTGTAGAGATCCGTGGATTTAAGAATGGGTAACCGAATATTCTGGATTCAGTAGAATCACAATTCACAATAATACATTACTGACAATAGTTGGTCTGCAACTTAGCATGAGTTAACTTATGGCACACTGTTATTATTGTTTTATATGTTTGTTAAACCACTTGTGCTGAAATAAAAGCATATATCATCGTTATTATGTTTCTAAGAAGACAGATCAACATAATTGTTGTCCTGTGCATTATTTCTACTGTCAGCGAGCACGGAATCATTTACTTCCTTGCTGGGCTGCTTTAATGTGCTTAGCCTTATTCTGTAAGCCCAAAATTCCGCATTACTCCAATGGCCGCTAGATCATAGAACATAACATAATCGATTACCCTTTGTTTCAGACTCAGAGATGTCTCATCACTCATCAGTGAGTATAGCTCCTAATTCCTTTACATGTGGTGCAGGATATGTTTGCTGAGCTACGACCTAACATGACTAGGTATTCGTCTATGGAAGAATTGAATTCTGCTCTGGTTGAGCTTGAAGAAAATGAGCATGATGCCTCAGCTGAGAAAGGTGGAAGTGAAAGGCACTCAGACAGCGAACCACAGATGAAACAATCTGAAAGTGCTTCTTTTGATGCCAGCGGAAAGAGCTTGGGAAACAGACCCGAGGAAAATGGTAGGGATCACGAAGTAGCAGCAGACAGTGAGAGCTATTCAGATAGCGGAAGCATCTATCGCGATGGACATGAAGATGAAGATTTTCTGTTCGAAGAGAAATCAGATGACAGGTCTGAGAATGAAGTTCACAATGATGATGATGACATGCCTGTTGGTTCTGATGAAGAAGAAAGTGTTCGGGTTAGACAGAAGGTGGTGCAAGTTGATCCTAAGGAGCAAGAAGACTTTGACCGGGAGCTGAAAGCCCTTCTACAGGAAAGCTTGGAGTCACGCAAATTGGAGGTGCGGGCCAGGCCCACTCTGAACATGATGATACCTATGAATGTCTTTGAGGGATCTAAGGACCCAAGGGCCACTGAAGCAGAGAGTGGGGAAGAAAATGCAGCTGAGGAGAGTGGCAATGCTGGGGGTGGTAGTAAGGTGTGTGTCAAGGTGCTTGTGAAGAAAGGGAACAAGCAGCAGACAAAGCAAATGCTCATTCCTGGAGACAGCTCACTTGTTCAGAGCACAAAGCAGCAAGAGGCTGCTGAGCTTGAGGAGAAGCAAAATATCAAGCGGAAAATTCTTGAATACAACGAAAGGGAGGAGGAAGAATTGAACGGAGGATCATTGCAAACTGGGAACTGGGGTCAAGGAGGAAGCAGCACAGGCAGCAGTATCAGGCCTGCTGGGCGTGGTAGCTGGGATGGTTCAAACAGAGGTGGAGGTGCTCGGCAGCAGCGATATCACATCACCGGTGGGTTCTACCCTGGTTATGGCAGGAGAAGGTGAGATTGTGGCACTAAAATCATGGTTTACTTCCGTTTTTTACCTCAGGAATGAGCTGCATTGTGGCCATTACGCGGGAGTGAAACTGCTTGGTTGGGAGCTCTCACCTAATTTAAGTTGGCATTGCTCAACGATGGATGAGAACGTGAAAATGGCGATTTCCTTAGGTGCTGTACTCTGCTGGGCCTGGGCAAATACTAATAGTCCTATGGTGACAATTACATGTGAAGTGGGTCTTGTCTCCCTAACAGGTTTAGGAGGTTTTGCTTGTACATAAGATGCCTTCGCTACCTAAGTCCAGAGTGCATACACTGGCCTGGATGTACACTGATGTGATTTACTAGACATTACCCTCCCCTTTCTCTGCTGCTCCATGATTATGCTCGTCTTACTCAGGGTGCGCTTGTACAATTACGAGGCGGGAATGAGATGAGAGAGCCCGACGTCAAGTTCGCCCAATGGTATCGCGCGGCGGTGCTCATGCAAAACGCCACTACAGCACGAGGTTCCGTCCGATGTTACGTCAAACGCCAGTACGAGCACAGGCAAGCGCATGTCGCGAGCGAATCCATGATTACGGGCTCGGAAATGCCGTCCCCTCTGCACAGACCACAGTGCAGGATCGATATCTTTACGCCTTCTTTACACGGATATTGGGCATCACGATACGGCCATCCATCGTTCTTGCACGTACGGTTCCTATATACTCCATCTCCGAGAGAGGGGATCCATCATCCATGCAAGCAAAGGCATATATGCAACTGACTCATCAGTAGCCATCTAACGTCCCTGACATTGGTGAGCAAGTTACAGGTCAGCCGGGGCAAAGGCTGGCCGTCGGTAGTTGAAGGAGCACCAGGAGAAAATAGTATCTTGGTGGTCTTTGGAATCTCTGGAAGAAGTGGATTCTATCACGGTGTCACTTGCGCCCTCGCCTTTTTCCGAGGAATCTGATGTGTACCGTGGCCGCCTCACAGACACGGGGGAAGGGGAGCCTGGCTTTTCGGGAGTTGTGACTCTTGGAGGGGGGATCTGATCGGAGGGAACGCGTTAGATTCCGCGTCGCATTGCCAGCAACAAGCGCGAATAAAACGAGTGGATTCTGCTTCTGCCTGCTTTAGCCGTAGGATTTTGTGGTGCTCTCGATCTCCCTCTCTTTTTCACTTGCCCCCCTTGATCCTAGTTGGATAAAGCCACCGCATCTCTCTTCTTATAATGTCTCACTCCCACTCGCAGGGGGCCTTGATGTGGAAAAGCAGTGCATGCCTAGTGTTTTGTTAGTGTCTTCCTATGTGTGCAAGCTGTCGATCGCCTTTAGTTGCCGACTTGGCCTGTAGCATGTTCCGGGGATCGTTCTCTGCTCAGTTCGGTTCGGTGCAACAGATGACAGTGAATTTATCCACTGCACGGCTGCGGTAAATTCATCAGATGTGCTGCAAAATACAGTGGAAATCAAGGAGACAAATTAAAGGTTGTTAATTGCCGAACCATATTCTCTGGACGATCGATGTAACCTAAAGCGTGCAGCACCAAACTATGTTACCTGCCAAATGGGTGCACAAGGAAGAGCAGACGCGTGGTGGTGTGATGGGGTCAAGGGTGGTTTCGCCATTTCGGCAGGGAGGGTTTGGTACTTTGGTGCCTCCTGGTGGGGCCAGGCTCCCACCTTGGCCGGAGGGACCACCCAAAACAATACTTCCAACTGCACCTCTCGCTGGCGAGTGTTGTGCTGCTTCGTCAGTGACCACCAGCGCTGAATTGCAGCAACTCCGGCTAGTTACGTTGGGGCCCATTGCAATTCAATATGCGCCCGTGCATTTCACACAGTAACCGAATGATAGAACAGGGAATAGATTTTTGTGTGGAAATGAGAAAATAGTTCAGGCTTTGCGGAGAGCCAGGGCAGGAAAAAGGAAACCTTTGCACACATCCTCTCTGAGAAGGTAAAGAAGAGAAAAGAGAGCCAAATCTATAAAGTAAACTTTCCAATTAGACTAGTAAGATTCTCAAGGAAAGCCACTCTATTATTTCAGTTAAGTAGCATCTCGAAGGATCCATTTACACTCATTAGTACTTTTCCAAAACGAATATTTACACTATTGGTAACCACAAATGTTTCGGAAAAGAAACAGGGCGGGCAGAAATTTGTGTGTTAGAGAAACGAGCTAGCGGGTCAGAAGACCAGAGTAGGACAACTGCACATGAGTTCCAGACAAAAAAAGAGAGAGATCAGAATGGTGACACGTAATCATATATTTCATGCCATGTGTCATGAGCCATGCACCAACATTTGACACGTTGATCAAAGAGACTCAGCAGTGGCTGGCCACCTGCTCCACCGGTCCGCCAAGTTGCTAGCCAGTGGACAGTACGTAGCATTCTTTTTTTAAGCTTTTTAAAGGAACGGTAGCACGGCACCTCTCGCTCAGCTCAATCATCTTTGCGTCCATAGTTTACCAAAAAATAACCTGCGCGTCCATCAATATATGCACAACTTGCCACAAACGAAATTAAGATTTAAGAGTAATCTACTACGTACATGTCTGTCTCACTAAAGCTAACTGACGCTAGTATTGGATCATAAGTTTTGTCAAAACCAGTTTTCTCAAAACAGTTTTTAGCATTGTTTTAGGAAAACTCTGTTTAGATCTTGTAACTAACCCTCAAGATTAGCAAAACTGGTTTCTCATAATCCAATATATTGGGTTTTGGGGAAAACAGGTCCGAGTCGTTTTTTGGAAATCCAGCTTTACACAAACTGGGGCGCTTGCGCGGAAAGGATCTTCCAGGCGACGCGCCGCGCGTAAAACAAAAAGTCCCGGACGACACAGGAAACAACAATACGCACGGAAACAACAAGTCTAGGGCGACCCGCGGGAATCAACAAAATTGAGGACGCTGCGCGCGTAGTCCTCCCAGCCGCCGACGCGGAAACAACAATCAGATCAGAGATACACATCAGGGAGACTGCCGCCGCCAGTATCTTCCAGCCGCCGTCGCCTGGAAGTCGCCGCCGCCGCCAAGCCGTGATCCTAGACGTGTCTGCGTGCACTTCACTCAGCCTATAGGTAATATACCTTGTTGTACATCCATCTGTATACTGAACTGATGCATGCGGTATATTTGTTGTTTCAATGCATATATCTCCTGGAAAGATCATTATGGCACGATTTATTACTTGCATGGCATACATCTGTCTAGAGTCAATCAAATACATCATATTGATAATAATTAACACACCATTCGTGGGAACTTACCGTATGTCTTTTCTTTCCTGAATCTTAGGCCACCAAAATTTTCCACTGTGTCCAACCAAGTCTGCAATGCTTGAGTCATGCGTTGAACACTGCAAGCATTAATTCATTCTTAGTTCAGATGCTACAAGGACTTGAATTAGGACAAAGTTGAATAACACTAGCACACAGAACATAATATTAATTAGCCAATAATTCAGTATCTGTACTAAGAACCGCGCGTATTCTTGTTTCCTGGTGTCTTACCAAGTCTGCACTACAGGAGTGGTACCAATTCAAGTTCTGTGTTCTAAACATGTTCTATAGCTGGAGTGGTAGCAATTGGTACCAATTGCAGATCTAAACATGTACTGTGTACTAGTCCAGCTTTGCTTCTGAATGATCAACAAGCAAACGGTGCCCAAGCAATGTCCCAACATCAATGGCTTCTGAAGTGCTTTCATCAGACAATCTCAATCATATTGATCTTATGTCCCCCACAGCAGGGTTCTACCCATATTTCAAGGTAAATGTTCTAGGTCGATTACTTTGTCCATTTTATATTCTACTTAACAAAAATTTGCCTGCAGAATTGTATTGGAGCAATTGATGGGACGCATATTGAGGCAAAAATCAAGCCTGAAGAACAAACTCCTTTCAGAAATAGACATGGTTTTCCCTCTCAAAATGTAATGGCTGCAGTTTCATTTGACATGACATTTACATATGTTCTTCTTAGATGGGAAGGGTCTCGTGATCGGATCAAGCAGTTCTTAGATGGGCTATTACAAATGGAGGTTTCTCTGTCCCAGAAGGTACAAGGACAAAACGAGTGAACTATTGCAGTTACCCGTTATTTATGGTGATATTGTTAAGGTCATAATTATTAATTTTGTAGGTAAATATTATCTAGTTGATTCCGCTCGCCAATACTCCAAAATTTATTGCACCGTATCGTGGGGATCGCTATCATATTGGTTCTTTTAGAGAAGCAATCGGCGATATTCAGTCGGAAAGATTTATATAATCATTGTCATGCATACTACGGAATGCGGTTGAACGCACTTTTGGTGTTTGGAAAGCTCGTTTCCCAATTTTAAAAGTAAAGGGTGGGATTCCTTATCCATTCGAGACTCAAGTAAAAATCGTTATGGCTCTTTGCATAATCCATAACTTCATAAGGAAGGTTGCGAAATGATGAGTTGTTTGGGCTTTATGAGCATGAGGATCCTGGCGAGATGGTGACCGTGGTGATCAACAAGTAAGAAGTCAAACAAATATACGAGATGATGAACGAGTTGCGGTGAAACAAATTCGAGCAAGCATTGCTCAACAGTTGTGGAGTAATCATCAACAGCGTACAACTCAACTAAGCCAAGATGATTAATCATTATATTATGTGCTTTGATTTTATTTGGAGGACTACAAATGATGATTATCATTTAATCTTTACAGACTTTTGTTCTGGATTCAAATATTTGCCATTTGTCAGTGTTCTATTATTGATATTTTTTGGACATTTGATCTGTATTTTTAGTGTGGGCAAGCTCTAGATTGTGATAGATGTGGATGACAATGCTACTAACTGCTATATAGGCCATACATAGGCGAGCAGTGTTAGTCTATTGGAGAAAAGATAAGAAGAGTGATGTCTATTGGAGAAAACATAAGAAGAGTCATTCACGTGTTACTTCGTTCAACTGGAGAGTAACGTGGATCATATGTCATTAGATACAGAGATTTCAACAGCAGTAAGCACATAACTACACTAACATAACAAGATGTTAGTCAACTTTGAACACAAATTACTCATTTGAACACAAATCACTAACATTAACCTGTTATAGGAGGCAACTGACAAAAGTTAGGAATGCCTTCATTTTCAATAACAGAAGAGCAGAATTAAAGACCGGGTTAAAGTTCACGGCCAAAAAGCCCAATTCATTAATTCAGTTTATGCTCTCTTTTTTGCAAATTGTTCAAGTAGCCAAAAGACCTATTCTATTAGAACATGGGGGCACAAACACCACAAATTCAATGTTTGATTGCTCCAAGAAATGCAATGGCAGATAAATTAGAAATACTCTGCTATAGTTGTGATGGCCTTACATCTGCATTTGATGCGTAAGTGCGATGATCTTCATATATAACTCTGAGTGATGACATGTTGAAAACAGGAAGTTGAAGCTTGTATACATCAAATTTCTCCCCCATACCCTATTAACAAAACACAAACACACAAAATTAGCAGTGTACAAAAGTTTGGTACAACAGGTGTAAAGTATAGTCGGGTCAAGTCAAGTACGAACAAAATGGAAAAAATCTTGAGGAACATGCTTTGTGTTGCCGGTGGTGATGGCTACAAGCGGTGACCTCCGAAGAAGTGCTTGATGGCTACATCAAATATACCAAGGACTCCATACCACCTAATTCATACTATCACTATCGGTGATAGTTTAGAAACGAGCAAGGTTAAAATGAATATACCAAGGACTGCATTTTAAGGAAGAATGCTCAGGATTCAACACGGATTCAATCAACATCTATAGCATTACTAAAATATCACTGTAGTGAAGAAATTATTAAACACCTGATCAGATATGTAGTAACTATTGCCGACCAAGATACAGTTGATCACGAAGTGTGGGGTGTCCTTGAGCGTCTTGAGCGAGTTGAGGAGGCGGCGATAGGAGGCAACCGAGGTGGTGATCTGGAAGACGAGCGCCAAGCCGCGGCGTCGGGGCCCTCGCTCTGGGCGCCGCAGCCTCTGAACTCCAGATCTGCGAAGCTCATCGCCGATCCCCGCTTCCGTAATCACGCCGTGGCCTTGCAAAGGTGGTGGAGAGCTCGAGAGGAGGCGAAGGGAATGGAGAAGATTTGGCGGGGCCGACCTCGAAACGTGGGGAGAGCTCGAGAGGAGGCGAAGGGAAAGGAGAAAGGAAGAGAGCTCGGTTTGTAGCGATGGCGGAGAAAAAATTAGTAAATTCATTTTGAATTTTATCTTTAGCCAAACACTACATTGAAGAAAGCTTGTTTTAATTTTTCTGATCCAAACAAAGTAATCCATAAAATCATTCTAACAGAATAACAACTTAAAACCAGTTTTGCTAAAAATTCTCCTAAAACTGGTTTTCTTAAAACCTATTTCTTATTCCTGAGATCCAAACAAGCACATAATTTTCAGTTGTGTCCTCGAATTCCCCATGCCGAATTGTTTGCTCCATAATTCACCAGTCACGGAGCGCACACCCCTCTGAACGGTCTTTTCGCAATAATGCATGCGATCGACGCACCAAACCTAGTGCGGCGACTTGCATTTTACTGGCATCTCCCTACACGGTGGCGTCTGTTTATTTGTTTGCCGCAGCGGACGCCTTGTGATGCGATTGTCTCTTTGCCGCTAAGGTGCGTGGGCCGGGGCGATTGGTGGTTACCGCGCCGCACTCAAAAGCGTGCGTGATGGGTTCCTTGCCCTTTTCGGCCGTGCTGCTCTCAATTATTGGCCGAAGCCAACTCGCGGCTTGGTAGCGAGTGGTTGCCAGCAGCGTCACCGCGTGAGCGAGCGCAGCGGCATGAGGCTGCGACAAGACAACGGAGGGCACGTACGCCCTGCGCCCGCAAATGGGTTCCCTTGGCGCGTGGGAACCGGCCTACCTGTAGGCTTAGCCTAGGCTCTGAAAACAACCGACTCGGGCAAATCGGGGCGATGCTTGCTAAAACGCATGAATCCCACGCGCCCGTGAGCCCGTCCTAGAACTGTGCCCGCGCTAACCTCACGCACGTGCAAAGGCATGTACATGGTGTAGACATTCAGTGGCGGAGCTAGGAGTTTAGAAAACCTGGACTTCTGGCCGCTCGCCACACCTCCTTGCTCCCTTGCTGGTAGTCGCTGCTCGTCACTGCCTGGCAGTCCCCTCGCCCGTTCGCTCCCTGCCTCCCTCTCAGTGGCGGAGCTAAAAATTAGAAGATGGGGGTGCACACCTCACACTCACAATTATGACCTATCAAGATAACATCCACTACGCTACTCTCGGGCTCCAACCAACATACAGAATACGAGAATAACAGATAGATACGAACGAGTCGAATATCCTACTTCAGCACTTCCTACTTGGCTACTCCTACATGAACAAGCATAGCAACCCAAGTGCTAGTGGCCAAGCAAAACCGCAAAAGTGCTAAAAAAACCACCAATTCGGCGATTCCTTCTTGCTGTTCTGCACTTTTACTTCTCCTCCGGTCCTCCGCGAGGTCCCGCTTCTGTGCTTCACTAGCACCGCCCAGGTGCCCACCGACCCTTCCTCGGCAATCGAGTCCCGCCAGTGCCACTGCGTCATGCTGCCGCCTCCGCTGTCCCACGTCGGCGTTGTGCCACCGCCACCCCGTCGCTTTGCTCCGTGCCACGCCGCCGCCCTCCGCGTCGCGCCGCCGCCCGCTGCTCCGCCGCCACCGCTTCCTGCCTTGGTCCTCGGCTCCTCGCGTTGGGGAATTGAATGGGGAGGACTGAGGAGAAATTAGGGTTGGGGAATGGGGAGGAGAGGATTGGAGACCAGTGGTGTATTTGGCTGTGGCCTATGGGTTGGACCGTTGGAGTCTTCGGTGGTGGCCTGGTGGGCTGGGCTTTCATGAGAAGAGAAACAATGAAACATAGCCCACTGAACTAACTTAGTCTGAAGTCTGATTTCTGAAGATTGAAGAACTGATCCCTACGTGTCCTTCCGATTTTTGGGGGTGCCAGTGCATACCCGGCACCCCACCTGGTTCCACCCCTACTAGCTCGACGACTCGGTGTGTGGCGGCTTGGGCAAACCGGGCAGGGGATTGGGGATGACTCCTAGTAACTTTGGGGTTATCAATTGGGGATTAGGCTTTTGCTGCTTGTGGACTGCTTTACAAGTCTATACGCTTATGTTGATGTCTCCATGACCCACACCATGCCGGCTGGAATCTATATTGAGTTGCATGCACAAATTAGTTTATCCAAAAGCTTAAACTGATGAGAAAAGGTGGACAACATACTTGAATACTCCATCACATCTAGGTTTCACCAGGCCTAAGACGTGGATTCGAAGTGGGCCACAAATATTTTTAAAAATATTGTGTTAGTTGGGTCTTGAACTCATGACCTCTAGCCTCTAATACCATATTGAGTTTGCACCCACCAACTAGTTCACCCAAAAGCTTAATCTGATAAGGAAAGATGGACAATATACTTCAACACTACGATTCGTCTTACTCCTACCATCCTGCGCTTCGACCTTCGAGCTCCCTCCTTTGGCGCCACGCCTCCTCTTATAAAGAACTCATAACAGATCTTATCCAAACCAGTTTGTTCCAACCCGTTAAGTGCGTGGCCTGTTGGTTCATGCGTAATCTGCCGTGACTCAAAAACTCCTTTCTGATCACAAGTCGGTAGCGGTTCCTAGCAGGACATAGCGACTCCCGAATATACATAAAGAATATATTCCTCATGCAATATGATCTGCGACCAGGTCCTTATCACTCATGACCAGTTAGTATCTCTATATGATTAGTTCGTATCTGGTCATACTAGATCATAATACCTTACGACCAGTTCGTCGACCGATTTGTCATCATGTACGACCAACTCATGACCAATCTATCCCCATACGACCAGGTCGTATCTGGTCAGACTAGGCGGTCTGCTTGCGTATTCTCTTTTTGCCTCACGATATCTAGTTGAACTCCAGATAAGATATATGTCATCTATGGACTGTTCAATTTTTTTTCAATCTAATGACGGATAACTTTATGTGGTTGACTCTTCGACACTTGTGGCATGACCATGCACTTCCTTTATATGACCACATCGAGGGGCTCAGAGATATCTCTCTTGTTATTTTAGGAGGGGCAAATCTCATATCTGACCAGTTACATTCATCTGCATGTTTCATAGCATACCTAAAAGCTACCTTTATAACTACCCAGTTACAGAGCAGCGTTTGGTAACCCTTAAGTGCACTTTTACACATGTAGAAAACTATATTGATCTCAGATCTAAGGATTATACATCATCATTGCTTGAGACCAACTGATGACACATAAAATCGTAAGTTCGTAACAATCTCAGTAGTGTCTCAAGGTGGGTCGATCCAACACCATGTTCTCTAACATGTGCTCACATTATTGATTTGATATCTGCATATCTATGACCGGTGAAACATGGTCATCAATTAATACATGTGATGGTCGATAAGTCACTAGTGTCTCGACCAGTGACATCCGACTAAGTACCCTTTTAGAATGACATCATACAACTATTAAAGAGCTTTACCAGCAAGTCGCATACTTGCTAAACTTTATAAATGATAATCCATCTAAGGAACATAATAATATTTATTCTATAACTCATAAACATAAATGTGATACAGTCATCTCCATGATTGCCTCTCATGACATATCACTAACAGGCAGACAGTAGTATAGATTTTAGCTAGGGTTAAACATATGATACGTGCTAAACGAATATGAACTAGATTCTCCAAATAAAAGTCTGAAATAGGTAGATTCATATTCTTAGGTGGTACACTAGCTAAATAACCTCACACTATGGTAGATTGACTGAATTGCTCCACTGAATTTATTCCTTATGTGGTCTCATGGTTATAATACCAGTCGGTTGCTGCACTTGTATACCTCCAAAAGTCGTCATGTCTGAACTTCAATAGACTTGGATGATAATATAATATCTTTGAGGTCCCCTCTTTTTAATGATTATGGTTGATTGTAACGAACATATCGTACATAACAGATGGGACGCGGAACAAATACCCTTTAGACGGTAAGTGGACTAGTGGAGTGAACA
The DNA here is from genome assembly GCA_036346405.1 of Phyllostachys edulis. NCBI lineage: Eukaryota > Viridiplantae > Streptophyta > Magnoliopsida > Poales > Poaceae > Phyllostachys > Phyllostachys edulis. Next base: position 52,158,599 of record CM070552.1, on the reverse strand, counting down.
TGCACAAATTGCATGCTGCCTTCATATGCAGTCTAGTTTGGTTCTCAGAAAATTAGTAGGATCCGATTCCAAGCCCGCAATGAAACCAAAAGGAGAGTTCCGGTGGGGGAATGGATCCAGTGGGCACCCAATCTCTACTTGCACTTAGAAAACAACAAAAGGACAAAAGGAAAAGACATGCAAATTAGGTTTTAGATGGCTGACATATATGAAGTAAGAAAGTGAGAGAGGGATCCATGCACTTCCATCATTACTGTAAAACTAATGTTATGGCTACCTTAGGATGTATACAAGATTATGACGTCAGTTATAGGAATATGGTTCTAATTTCCAAATTTCTCATCTGGGAAAATTTGACAATATATTGATTATAGCAAGAAATTAAGAAAAAAAAATCCAGTGAGAGCGATATTTAATTTCCTTCAAAATTTCTATAGAATTCCCACGTTCCAATCAATGGGAGTGAGTTTATACATTATTTTGTTTCTAACTTTTTCCGGTCTTCAGGATGCACTTTTTTTTAGATTAAGGGTGCAATTTTTACCATTACTTTATACCATAGTATATATTTCTTCTCAGGCCGTCACAATATGTTTGAAAAGTTATAAAAGTATAATACTTCTAAAATATTTTGTGATGAACATACTTATATTATTTCAACGTGACTAATCTGAATATCCGAAATGTGTAATTGCTAACAATAAAAATTCATCGTATGCTTTCTAAGGTGGCATTTTTTTACTAGACGAAGTGCGTAAATCGTTTAGGGATATTAAATTACTACCACGGTACAATCCAACTAACCAATCTGCTCCCAACCTTGTCAATAGCCATTTTCTCATATGCGACTGAATAAATGCGAAATAACTCATTCTAAGCTTCAGTAAGACATCTAATGGTACATAAAAATATCTAGTGGCATGAATACCCAACCGGACTATCTTTGCGAGGTTAGGTGTAGAAATTTCTAAATGCAATTAGCCTGTTAACGAAGTCCATAGAAAATGCAACATTACTAGCAACGGAATTTCATAACAATAAAAATGGGGAATAGGAGCATGGGCGTGTTGCTTTCCTCTCAAGAAAAAGAAGCGAGCCGAGAAAGGTCAGGGAAAGAGGGAGGGGAACCTAAGATGGAAACCGATAGTGGCAATTATTGTTTGGAAGTCATTGCCGGTGCCGATCTTCCTTCCTCCGAACTCCAACTGTCAGTGTTTTAGAATTGATCTTATATAGCAATTGTTTGACTTGAGGGGTCTCTAAGACTCAAATTACGCAGAGAGAATGACACGGAGATTTTTATACAGGTTCAAGCCTTCTCCGGTGAGAATAACAACCATACTACTGTGTGGCTATATTGAGTATGATAGTTACAAATCAAGAAAAAGACTCAAGTTTAATGTCTTGAGCTCCTGATTGCCTCTCTCCTTTTCTTTCTCCTACCGTCTGTTGATTCTGTCCTTTATATAGTGCTTGAAGTGGGCGGCGGTTTCTCCAGTCCAAACGGGTGCCTGAACGCTTTTGTAATACTCCGATTATTTCTAAGGAAGGAAAGCAAGCAAAAGAGAGAATAAACATTTTAAAAGGGTTTTTCCGCGAAGATCCGCCAACCTATGCCCCAGGCCTTGGCCCAGGAGGCCTAAGTGGGAGCCGGCCAGGGGTGGCGCCTCCCTCCCCCAAAACCCTAGCCGCCCCTCCCTATTCCCCCTTTTCCCTTGCTTGGCCGCCACTTCCCCTTCTCCTCCTGGCCGCCGCCCCTCCCCTGGTTCCCTGGCGCCTCCACCTCCCTCCCAACCGAGCCCTCCTGTTGCTTTACCTCCTCCATTGCTTAGTCTTCCAGTCTTTGCCGCTTCCTCAGATTGTGGCGGTAGTGGGAAGAAGAAGGAAGGGAGGGAGAGAGGAGCGCCTCGCGGGGAATTCAGCGGGCACACGCGTCTTCAAGAGTAACGATCGTCTCTCCGTTGTTTGGATCAAGTTAGGTTCTTAATTGTCATCAATTAGAGAATCGTTGAACTGCTGTGATTAGGATCAGTAATTTGTACCCTGTTTGCTCGTCATTTTTCGTGTAGTTCAAGACCAAATTAGCGGTTAGGATCTCTAGGGATTTGTGGGGATTGTCTTCAGATTTCTATAGGTTATGAGATCACCTAATTCGGAGTTGGGGTTTGGGAGATACGTTAGTTTCTTTACTGCTGTCTAGAAATCCTGACGAGCTATAGCAATCGTTTTGTTTATTAAATAAGGATGTGTTAATGGGTGATTCAGGGAGGTCTCACAACACGAATTTTGTAAGAAATTTCTTAAGATTTTCAGATTGTTAAAGATCATGAATTTTGGTTCAGCCATTTGAAAGATATGAATTTTCTTGTACTGCTAATTATTATGTCTGTCAGATTGTAACTTTAGATTTTCAACTGAATATTAGACTCAGATGTTGGCAGAATTAGAGGATATTACCAACTAAGTTATTGTAGATAATTTTGTTATCTTTCCATAGAATCTGAGAATGCATTTTTATGATTTATAGAGCGAAAGTTATGTAATTTATAAGACCACTGTCCAGTGTAGTTCCTGACAGTTGTCGTCTAATTTGAGTAGATCAAATAGTTAAACCTTGGGTTTTGGGAAGGCGTGGTAGAGCGTTGCGAGTAGCATCTTGTTACCATGTCGTTATTATTTTGAGTAACTTAATTGTGTAGGAGGAGAGGCTTCAAGATTAGTGACATCTTCCTTGCCTCCTAACGCGTCACAACGCGAAAGGCAAGTACAATTTGGATTGTCTTGACTGTTTATTTATTCATAGTGTTTGATGCTTATGCTATGATTAAACTCTATGAATTGTGAGTAATTCCAATAATTCTTATTTCTTTTCATGGTTGTTAATCCATACTTCTTGAGAGTCCCATCATTCCAATATGGGCAAGTAAGACCCATCATTCTAATATGGGCAAATTGGATCCCCGTTTGAAAGATTCTTCATACGGGCCTTGGATCCCCACATTTTGGATAATGCGGGCATGAGGGAACACCGACGGGTGTGAAGAATCTAGACCCGTCATTATGAGTTAATGGTATATTTTGGTAATTAATAACAATCATCTTTTGGAACTAACATTTTTCATGAGTTGGATGAATAGGTTATGTTCCATGATGATGAAGACTTTGGATGACATCATGAGTTGATCGTCATCAAGTCAAGACTCGGGATGAAGGAAATCATCATATATTGATGGTGTTCAAGTCAAGATCTCGAAGTAAAGAAGATCATCATGTGTTGATGATATTGAAGTCAAAAGTTTGGAGTAAAGGATGCATCATGTGTTAATGCGTATCAAGATCTCTAAGAAGTTATGATCATGAGTTGATCATCAAGTTAAGAGAAGATCCTTCATGTATTGATAGAGTCTTGAAGTGAAGATGTGCGTCATTAAGCTTCAGGAGGATGCTCAAGGCAAAAGTATGACTAGCTAGAGCTAAGGATGTGTTCCTAGTCATTTATCGATCTTGGTGTTTGGTTGGAATATCGGATTGATAGTATAGGTTGCCGTACTATTAAGAGGGGTCTGTGACTAGTAGCTTTAGTGTGTCATGTGTTGATAGCTCGTTGTGCTTAATCTAGCTCTTGTTAGCATGTGCCAATATTTGTGAATGTGTTTTACAAATAGTTGAGACTCATGCATAATTCTTGTAGCATGTGACTTTAATTTGCGAATGTGTTTTGCAAATAATTTAAGTCCATGTACCTTATTCCTTGTGGTGTTGATTCTAAAAGTTGGCAAATGTGTTTTGCAACTTGTTCAGAATCTTGCCTTTAACCCTTGTGTACATCTTGCATCAATTGGAAAATGTGTTTTGCAATTGAGTTGAAGCAATTTGCACAAATCAGCTTTTGGTTCCAGGACCGATCGACCATGAAGGAACCTCGGTCTGACCGGACCCGATCGACCGCCATGTGTTGGTGGTCGACCGGATCTCAGTCGTGTCGTGCGGTTAGCTTTTTCCAGAAGATGTGTTTTTCTGGTTTTAGCAAGTCTTGATCGACCGCAGATTGTTGGTCGTCGACCAGACCCACAGGTCAAGGACCCGGTCAGCTTTTTCCAGAGAGTGTGTTTTTCTGGAAATCCAATTTCGATTAGCGGTCGATCGCCATGTGTTGGCCGGTCGAACCCGAGTTAACGCGACCGACCACTTTTGGTTGGCGGTTAGTCCGGACTTGGTCCAACGGCTAGTTTTATAGCCGTTGGAGCATGGCCGGTCTGATCGGCCATTGGCCGTCGGTCTAACCGGGCCTAGTAGATTTCGACAGAATCTTTACCAAACAGCTAGTTTTTGTGTGTAGGCTATAAATACGCATCTTGGCCAGTTGTGGGACAAGTTGCTGATGCCCCATTATATTCTCTTGAGCTAATGCAAGCCCTCTCCTCTCATTTGTGCATTTGTTGCACTTAGTGAGCTTAGATAGCAAACCCTAAATGCATGTGTTGCCTTAGGTAGTGGATTGTGTATCCATTGAGCTTAGACACTTGATTCGTTCAAGTGAGCGTCTCCGACTTGTTAGTCTTGGTGTTTGTTGATACCTAGACGGCTTGGAGGAGTTGCGCCGGTGATCTTCTACAAGAAGGCTGTGAGAAGACCCAGGCGATTTGTGAGTGGTTTGGTGCTCGCCATCTCCGGAGTAGAGGAAGAGCAACCCCAAGTGGATTGAGGTGTTGGTTCAAGTTGTGAGCTGGTCCAAGTGTTGGACTTATCTCAACGTGGATTAGGGAGACCGGCAAGTCTCCGATCACCACGGTAAAACATCATCGCATCATCGTGGTTTGCCTTCTTGTGCTTGTCATTGTGCAATTTACATTCCTCGTATTAAATTGCTTATGTGTCTTTGTATGATTGCTTTCATTGTCAATAGTCTCATATTGTTGGTGCACTTAGTCAAGACTAGATGATTTAGGTTTTAATTGTGAAAAACCGATTTGATTTACAATTCCGCATTAGAAATCGGTTTTAGCCAAAGAAAATTTTAAAACCGCCTATTTACCCCCCCTCTAGTCGGCCTCCTCGATCTTATAGGGTGTTCACTGGCTATACCGATATAAATAGAAGAGAAGAGCATTCATTTTCATTCTCGCATAAGATTTTTGTTCTTTTACTTATGTATTCGAGTATTGTGAATAACATATTCTTGTTCCAGCATTCTCCGTATTATTCTGTTGTATTTGCTGAGTCGTGGAGTCACTCTTGCTAGTGTTTGTCTGTTTTAGGTAAACATTGAAAATGACATGCTTTGGGAGGGAGTAGGCACAAGGATAATTTCACTCATTTCACATATCTCACCTTTTAGTTAATAAACCTGCTATTATCTTTCAGTTGAGAATTCTGGATTGTAATAATTGGCGTCCTGATGGTTGCTATTGTCCGTTGTTATGTTTTGGTTGATCTAGTTAATGTTTTATGTTCATTAGATATATTCTTGATAGCGTTTCTCCTGAATGGAATATTATGATTGGTCAATTAGAATTTTGTTATGTTGCTGAAATTTAATTCAAATTTTATAGTCGTTCTCTTGTGTGTTGAACTTTGACTGTCAGTAGTTGATAGAGTGTTGAAATTAAATTGTATTGTTGCTTTGTGTTAGATTTTTAGGTAACATTTTAGCTTTCGCATAGCCAGGGTGTTATAACTTTAGATGATGAAGCAGTTACTGGAGATTATTGTTGGAGTAGTAACGTCCCCACGTCGTCAGGCGATTATCATTAGGGCAGAGAGTTTAATCGTGCAATTATTCCAGTGAATAACATCGTATACTAATTGTTTAGATACCCTAATTAATTGTGCCTACTTGTCTGCAAGCTCAATCAATTATAGGGTGGTCATAGTTGACCTGGTTGTAGAAGGACTTACAGCCACGTGGTGGTCGTAGAAGGACTTACGACCACGTGGTGGTCGTAGAAGAATTTACGACCATGAGATAGTCGTAGAAAGTCTTACGACTCTAGCTTCTCCCTTATGAATATTAAGGGGTATACTCAAGAATCATATGATGACATTATTATCCATAATAAGAATTACAGATAAATAATTAAATAAGGATTATTAGATCCTCGTCATCTAGCCCTCTAGCTTCAAGTGAAAGTAACTTACTCGGAAAAGGAGCCGTAGATGATCTTACGACCATAAGGTGATCGTAGAACGGTGGTCGAAGGAAAGACTTTTTGACCGGTATTTTATTTGACTAGAAATAGACTTGGTCAAGAAGGTTGTTGGAAATCTTACGACTACAAGGTGGTCGTAGAAAATCTTACGACTATAAAGTAGTTATAGTATGGTTAATCAAAAGTAAAACCTTTCCGACCGATATTTCATTTGATCAGAAATAGACTTGGTCAAAAAGATAATTTCGCTTGAGGTTTAAAGACAGACTCGGTTTTCTCAAACAGACAAATTAAAGAATCTCAATCGACTCTCATAGACCTGTCTGTTGGAGCGATTCCCCAAGAGGTGCTAACTGTTGGGTTGCAAGACAACTCAAGTGTGCGGTTATAAAAACTTACAATGAGTGTGATTCTAGGGTTCTTACTTTTCCCCGATCACTCCAACTGTTCCTCAAGCTCTTGCATTCTTCACCGCTGACCAAGCCGTACACCCTCTAGAGACCTTCTCAAATCCAAACCTCCCTCTCTTGAGAAAGATGGCTGGAACTGTTTCCTAGTGAGCAGAATCGGAGATGGATGCGGCCAAGATGAAGGCTTTGGTCACCAGCGAGAAGATCCAGAACAAAGAGTTTGTGAATTGGATTGAGGCTGCTGGGCGACATTGGTCGTCGGGAGAGATTGGACAGATTCCCTTCTTCTAGACGTACTGTGAGTGTGGCCTTCGATTGCCTGCTCACCCTTTCCTCACACTCGTACTCGAACACTTTCAGGTGGAATTGGTGAACCTCGTTCCCAATTCCATCACGATGTTAGGTGTGTTCGTATACTTAAGTGAGACCTACCTAGAGATTCTGGCCGACGTAAAGCTATTCCAATATTTCTACAGGATGGCCAGAATAGCGGGAATCACCGGAAGCTGTGGTCTGAAGCTCCACGACGGGAAGTCGAAAGAGTATATTCAGATGTTCACCCGGTCGTCATGGCTAGGATGGAAGAAGAGGTGGTTCTACTAGGAGACGACCAGTGAAGACAGTCTCTCTTTTGCTGGAAAAGCTGCCGAGAAGATTTCTTCCTAAGATTCGACTCTCAAAGATCTTGGACGGATCGCCCCTTACATTCAAGCCATCAAAGACTTGAAGGAAGAATGGCTCACCAGATGGCACATGATGAAGGATTTCATCACGCGCCGTATTAGCCCTTAGAAGAAAAGAGCTCGTCCCATGTGGAGGTACTCGGGGTCAAAAGACCCGACCAGAGATTACGATAAGGGTAAATAAATATTCAACTTAGCTCTCTTTCTGTTGATTTCGAACTTGGCTATTGAAAGTTTATTTACTTCTATATATCTCTCACAAGTGAAAATTGATGCTCAAGTCAAACTCGTTTGTGAGAAATCCCCGCCACCCAATGTGGTGGCTCCTCAAATCCAAGCGGTCTTGTCCGCAGAGGATAAAATAGAACGCCTAAAGGTAATCAAAGATTGATTTCATCTTTAGGATTTCGTAATCATAGAAATTCTTACGACCATGGGATTGTCGTAGAAAAACTTACGACTAGGTACTGGTCATAGAAGAACTTACGATCATGGGATTGTCGTAGAAGAACTTACGATTAGGTACTGGTCGTAGACGAACTTACGACCAATTAGTAATATTTGTCTTTTTGATTCTTGCAGAAAGTAGGCATGGAAGACTGTCAAGACGACAAAGAAGTCGAATTGATGGTCGTTGGCACGGAGGCCGAGCAAGTTAAGGCTCCTTCGAACAAAAAGCATCGACTTGTCAAGACTGTCAACCAAAAAGGGGCAAGCTTGAGTTCGACTGCTTCGATCCGGCCTTTTTGAGAAATTTGCTGCATATATGGTTGCTGCAGAGAAAGCCAGGGCGGTCGAAGCTCTCAAACACAAAACTCCCAAGACTAAGGTACACTTCTACTATGACAATAAGACTTTCGTAGTTTTTGTCTCCCGTGGCTTTGTCAAGTAACTAGAAAAGGAGAACTGTAAGAATTTTATGTCTTTTGTGAAGGAAACCATTGCGCCGGTAAGGCCTATGGTCGAGGAAAGTGTTGCTCTTGGGGTGGTCGAGATAGGTCTCGGACATCCGGAGAGTCAGGAGGCCCAAGAAGCGGCAGTTCTCGCTCAAGACCCACGACCAGACGTGGTCATGGCTGACCCCATTCCTCAACTTGAATTTCGACTAGACGTGGTTGAAGAGAAGAAGTCGAAGAAATCTTCATTAGGGAATGTTTCTTCCGGATTCAAGATGAAATCCAGGAAACGGATGTATGTAAAAAGACAAAAGTGTAAGAATAACATTTACCTTTTGCTTTCTACCATTTGACGTGTTTCCCTTTTTGTAATCTTAGCCCGACTCCTCCAGCCCTCAATGACGTTCCTATCAAGGAACCCACTGCTATTTCTCCGACAATAGGAGGAATGACAGTGGCGGTGGTCGAAAGGTCATCCACCGTCCATGTGGTCGAAGAAGTCGTTGCTGCCGAAGCGACTATGACCATGGGAGTGGTCGTGGAGGCAGAGGCGAAAACAGCGCATGATGCGGTAGAGGCATCTGGCCAAGGTGGCGGATCGTTCGACCACCACGCCAAGGAGAAGCTGCCATCACCAAATCAGAAGAAGAAGAATACATCAACTTCTTTTCTGAGTTCTTCAGCTCAGCTCTCATTGTGGGGTCTTCTGCTTTCAGGTCTCGTAATTGGGTTCCCCACCCCAAGGACATTCCTAACAGAGGGAATATTTTTGTTGACGAGCGTCTCGAAAAGGTGTAGTGGAACCGAGTTTAAGAGATTGATGAACTGAAGAACCCTACAAAAGTATTCTCTTTATTTGTTCGAATGAGCATTAATATAAGTACCCACCGCCCAACATTTACATATTTGTCTTTTCTCACTTCTCACTATCTTTCTTTATGCAGAAAGTTTTAAAACAAATTGTCACTGTTGCTGAATACTACTGACAACTTGTTTAGCTACGACAAGAGAAGGCGATACTCTACGAGCAGGAAGAGAGATGGTAAGTTACCACTAATCGTAGTCGTTTATGTTTCGACCATTCGCACAGTGCTTATAGGGATTGTCGTAGAAAAACTTACGACTATGTACTGGTCGTAGAAGAACTTACGACCATGGGATTGTCGTAGAAAAACTTACGATTAGATACTGGTCGTAGAAGGACTTACCACTAGGGAGTGGTCGTAGAAAAACTTACGACTTGGTACTGGTCGTATAAGCGACTTGGTACTGGTCGTATAAGGACTTACGACTTGGTACTGGTCGTAGAAGGACTTACGACCAAGGAATAGTCGTAGAAAATGACCACTTGTTCTATGCTCATGTCTACTCTTCACCTCTGTAGGTTCAAGAGCAACGAAAAGACCTTGGCTGATTCACTCGAATACGAGAAAGTCGAAACGAAAAAGCTAAAGGAAGAGAAGGAGACCCTTCTGAAGAAGCTTCAGGAGGCAAACTCTGCAATTCAAAAGCTACAGGAACGAATAAACAGTAAGTTCTGAACTTAAGACTGCTCATGATAATGATCTTCTTTTATTTTTCTAACTCTTATTCCTTTTCAGAAAAAGAGGTCGAAATGAGGAAGCTCGAAATCAAGGACAAAGAAAAGACCTTGGTTGTTCACGAGATTTCCTGTATCGCCAAAGAAAAAGATCAGAAGATCAAGTCATGGGAAGAGTGATATGCAAAGAGCACTGCCTCCCATGATGATGAAGTCAAGAAGTTAGATACTCGATTGGCAGGTAAGCAACTCTTTACCTGTGACCAGCTTTCCAATCCTTTAAGGGTTATTTTGTCTGACTAGTCTTACTCTTTTCATAGCAAACAGTCGAAATAAAACAACTCTGTGAGGCTTCGACTCGTAACCAGGAGGAGATAAAGTCGATGAAGATCTACCTTCAAGATAGCATTTCTCTCTTGAACAATGTACTTAGTAGGCTACATGCTGAGGAGGTCACTCCTCGTAGAGACACGATGATTGCCCACACGAGTACTATTGGAGAACAAGTTGGGACTTTGCAAGAGTTGTGACCACTCTGAAGACCAACAAAGCTGATTCGATAAAAGAGGCGGTCGAAAGTGCAATAAGTTTTGTTCTGGCAAAACTTAAAGCTCATGACCCTAATCTTAATCTGTAGCCAATCGAAGCCGACTTCGACTGCTCTGAAACAGAAGCGGAGCGGTTGATTGAAGATATACAATCGGTCAGCAAGAAGGTCACAGAGAAGATGCAAATAGGATCTCCCTCATCAGAGTAGTTTGCAGTAGGGAACTTGTAAAGACAAGCTTTTTGAGCATGAATATATGAATCCGTTTTTTCCTGCAAATCATCTTGTCGAGTAGTTAGTAACTCATAAGATAATGAATGAAAAAAGAAATTAAGACTAAGAATTGAAGTCATATTAATAATTTCATCCTAGCCCTCGACTATTTGTTTAGTTTATTTAGATAAACTAAGTAAACAGTGTGAAAAGGGTTTTCTTTTTAAAAGAGAGAGAAGGGGGGGGGTTGGCTAACTTATAATTTTCAATCACGATTATCATGCACTGGTCGAAAGAGTAGGAACAAGTCGACACTAGAAAGTTCCTTCTAGTGGGCAGGATCACGTGCAGAAAGAAAAGACTTCGACTAAGTGATGTTACCCTCTCCGACTAGTTTAATCAAATCAAGAGTGACAACTTGAGTTAGACAAACATCTGGAGTACCTTAAAAATTCATTCGACCTATTCTAGTGCACTCGGTAGGTTTGCCCTAGTAACAAGAGTTAGAAACAGGACAACGCTAGAAAGTTCCGTCTAGTGGGCAGGACCACGTGCAGAGAGGAAAGACTTCAACTAGGTGTTGTGTCTTTCTCCGACCAGTTGTAACAAACTGAGTTTACCAAAAGTAGTCGAACAAATTACAAAAGTGTACTCTGCTTAGAATATTTTTCAAAATGAATGAAGAAATAAACTAAGGTGATAAGAGTTGGCTTTAAAATATTTCGACCATTTTTTTTGAACTTGAGCTCTTTGTGTTGGTAGCAAAAGTGAGGAACGAGTCGACACTAGGAAGTTCCTTCTAGTGGGAAGAACCACATGCAGAAAGGAAAGACCTCGACTAGGTGATGCTACCATCCTTTCAACCAGTGTAAAGAAAGACTAGGTACTGGTCGTAGAAGGACTTACGACCAGGAAATGGTCAAAAATTTATCAAAGCCCTACTCAAAGTAAGACAATAAAGATAGAAAGAACCTGATACTTTATTGTAGGGTTGATTGGTTACACAAAAAATTTGCGTAACTGGTCGATGTTTCAAGAATTGGAGAGAATCCAATCGTCTTCCATTGCTAGTCGTACCAAACCTGGTCGCGTAACTTCGACTGCTGTGTAAGGATCTTCCCACTTGGGGGAAAGTTTATTCCGATTAGACTGAGATTGAATCTTCTTCAATACCAAATCTCCTACAACAAGGCTGCGAGGTTGGACCTTACGATCGTAATATTTGTGTAGGGCTTGTTGGTAGACTACTGAACGGATTAAGGCTTGATTTCTCTTCTCTTCGAGTAGGTTGATGTCATCTACTCGAAGTTGTGCTTGGGTAGAGTCGTTGAAAGTTTTGACCCTTGTCGACCTTATCTTTAGTTCTGGTGGAAGCATGGCTTCGGTACCAAAAACTAGAAAAAATGGTGTTTTACTTGTAGCCTGACTAGCAGTCGTACGAACTGTCCATAATACTGAGGGTAATTCTTGTACCCAAGCCTCCGAACACTTGACAAGCTAGTCGAAGACTTGAGTTTTGATTCTCTGCATTATTTGGCCATTCGCTCTTTCGACTGCCCCATTGCCTTGAGGATGGGCAACAGAAGCGTAACACAATTTGGTACCCAACTCGTTGCAAAATTTATAGAATTTTGCGCTTGAAAATTGCTTACCATTATCTGTGATTATTTGACTTGGGACTGATCACGCTTCTCATCATGAACCTTTTTGCTGCTTTTGTTGTTATCCCAGTCACAAGTTCGACTTCAATCCACTTTGTGAACATATCAATAGCCATAAAAAGGAATTCGAAGCCACCTAGAGCTTTTGAGAATGGTCCTAGGATATCGAGACCCCAGGTTGCAAAAGACCAAGATAGAAGAATTGTTTGTAATGCCTGAGCCGGTTGGTGCATTTGCCTGCTATAAAATTGGCATTGTACACACTTCTTAACCAGCTTTTTGGCATCATAGAGGGCTGTTGGTCAGTAGAAACCTTGTCGAAAGGCCTTTCCGACCAGCGTTCTATAGGAAGCATGAGTCCCACAGATGCCCCTGTGTATGTCGTGAAGGAGGTTTAATCATTCTCTCTTCGATATACTTTCGCATGAGTACCCCTTGAGTGCCTTGTTTATAGAGGACTCATTCGACCAAAGCATGCATTTTGGCCTTTTGGGATAAGCGATCTGCCTCGAGATCATCATCGGGTATTGTACCCATCTGAAGATACTCGTAGATGGGATTCATCCAGGTATCCTCGTATTCTAGAGAGGCTATCTCAATAGGAGTTGTTTTTGATGTTTCGACCAGAGATGGCTTTTGGAGCTGCTCCAAGAAGACTCCTTTTGGTACTTGTGATCGGAAAGAAGCCATACAAACAAGCTGATTTGCGAGAAAATTATCCTTTCGACGGATAAATTGTACATCGAAACTGAAAAAATATTTTTCAAGCTTTTGAACTTTCAATAAGTACCGAGACATGGTCAGGTTAAAGCACTGGTACTCTTTTCTGACTTGATTCACGACTAGTTGAGTCTCCTCTCACGAGTAGTCGTCGAATCGCGAGTGCTTTTGTGGCTCGTATACTAGCCAGCAAACCTTCGTATTCTGCCATGTTGTTAGTGACCTGAAAGTTTAATTGAATAGCATACTTTAATGTCTCTCCGATAGGAGATTCTAGGACCACCACAGCTCCCGAGCCACTTAAAGTAAGTGACCTATCAAAGTAGATGGTCCACTGGTCGTGGGTATCGTGCTGGGATCCTGAACAGGTTCAGGATTTATCCATTCGACGATAAAGTCTGCCAAGATCTGGGATTTAATGGTTGTTCGGGACACAAAATGGAGGTCGAACTCCCCAAGTTCTACTGACCATTTTGTCATGTATCCCGTTGCTTCCATATTCTGGAGGATCACTCCTAAGGGAAACTTAGATGGCACAATTATCTTGTGCGCCTGAAAATAATATCGCGGTTTCCTCGAAGACATGAGTATGGCATATAGAAGTTTTTGGATCTGAGGATAACACTCTTTAGGCCTGTGCAAAACTTCACTTACGTAGTAAACTGGACGTTTGCATGTTCTATGACCAGTACTGTGCTCACTGCCTGTGACATGGCAGCTAGATAAATTAAGAGCATCACTTCTGATTTTGGAGAAACCAAGATAGGAGCACTCGTAAGATACCTCTTAACAACCTCAAAGGCAGCGTTTGCCTCTTCTGACCACTCGAAACCCTCGTGCTTGCTTAGAAGTTTGAAGAAAGGTAGCCCTTTTTCTCCTAGTCGTGTGATGAACCAACTTAAAGCCGTCATGCACCCTCTGAGTTTCTGGACTTCTTTCTTCATGGTCGGAGGGCGCATTTGCACGATGGCCTTTATCTTTTCGGGTTTTGCTTCGATTCCTCGTGCAGAGACAAGGAATCGAAGTAATTTTCCTGAAGAGACTCCAAACACACACTTCTTAGGATTGAGTTTCAAGCAGTGTTTTCTGAGGTTGTCGAATATTTCTTACAAATCGGAAACATGATTAAATCGCTTGATACTTTTTATGACTAGATCATTAAGATATGCATCCAAATTTCGGCCTAGTTGAGGTGAAAAATTCGATTGCATCAAGCGTTGAAAAGAAGTGCCAGTATTTTTTAGACCAAATGGCATTTTGACATAACAAAATATTCCAAGTGGAGTAATAAATGCGATTTTTCTTCATCTTCTAGACACATATTAATATGATGATAACCAGAATATGCATCTAGAAAACTTAATGTTTCACAACCGGTAGTAGAATTAACTAACTGATCGATACGAGGTAAATGAAAATCATCTTTTGAACAACTTTATTGAGATCAGTGAAGTCTACACACATACGCCACTTGCCATTAGACTTCCTAACCTTTACAGGGTTGGCCAACCACTTTGGGTGGTCGACTTCTCTTATAAAGCTTGCTTTAAGTAGCTTGTCTAATTCTGATCTGATAGCTTCTCATCGATCAGGTGCAAATCTCCGTAATTTTTATTTTACGGGTATCTTGTCATGCCGTAAAGCCAGCCTGTGCGCGATCACCTCCCTGGGGACTCTAGGCATGTCAGATGCTTGCCACGCGAAGACATCTACGTTAGCTCGGAGGAAAGGGCGCCTTCCTATTTGGGGTCGGAAGTATCCCCGATGCGAACAGTCTTCTAGGGCTCCTCTGGACCCAAAGGAACCTCTTTGATCATGTCGTTTGGTTTTGGTGCAGCTTTAGGCTTCGACTGCTTGGTCGAAGGCTGCTCCTTGCTTTTTTTCTCGAGTTGGTATCTGGTCAACCATCTCGAGGGATCGACGGTCACACATATACGCCATCTTTTTGTTACAGTGAATTGTGATTACTCCTTTGGGACCTGATATCTTAAGACATTGATACCCATAATGGGTAGTCATTAAGAATTTTACCAAAGTTGGTTGTCCGAGTATGGCATTATATGCCGTATCGAAATCGACCACATCAAAGGAGATTTTCTTTGTCCTGAAATTGCTAGGAGAACCAAATGTTAAAGAGAGAGAAACTTGGCCAATAGGTTTAGCCAAAGACCCCGGTACAATTCCATGTAAAGAGTATCGTACCGGTCTTACCTTAGTCCTAGATACTTGCATCTCGTCCAGGGTACTCGTAAACAAAATGTTTAACGAGCTGCTACCATCAACTAACACTCGATTTACTCGATAGTTGTTGATGGTGGGCTCGACCACGATCGGAAACCGATCTGGTTGAGTAGAAGGGATTGGGCAGTCACTCTTCTCGAAAGAGATGGTGGCTTCCGACCATTTTGATAATTTATTGACAAAAGGAGCGTCAATGGAGTTTACATCTCGTTCGACAGCCTTAAGCCGTCGTTTTTACTCGTATGCCGACGATTCCCCATAGATATGCTCTATGGTATGCTCAGGATCTTGGAATGGCATATCCTCGTCGTCGTCAGACTACTTACGACTACTCGCTTGCCCTACCTCCTCGAGGGTAGGAAATGGTCATTTGCTGTTGTAATAGTCCTCGAGTTTTCGTTGAAAAACTCGGCAGTTGTGAAAGTCATGTCCTTCCTTTTTATGGAAAGGGCAGCACCTAGGCTTGTTGTTCTTCCTTTCGGGGCGCTTGTCTTTACCTCGATCGGAGTATGGCTTGGAGTCTTGAGGCTTCTTATCGCTTACGGCCAAGACTTCCTTGGAACTATTGGTTTGAGGCTTTTGAACCTTCGCCTTGTTCTTGGATTTTTTAGCCTTCTTATCTTTCTTCTTGCCACTTTCGCCCGCTTCTTGAGGAATTTTATCATCTCGATCAAATAGTGTTGTTCCACTCAATTGCTTCAGCAGCAGTCGCATATCGATCGGCCTTCTCAAAGAGTTCGGTGATAGTAGAGGAGGATTTAGAGCGATATCCTCCGTGATCCTTCTACTACGGACTCCCTGCTTAAAAGCTCTGATGACAGAAGAATCAGAAACTTAAGGTATGGAACTTCGAACCTGACTGAAACATCGGATGAACTGGCGTAGAGTCTCATGGTCGTTTTGTCTCATCCTGTGCAGGTCATTCTCCTTCCCAGGACGATGGTAAGTGCCCTAGAAATTGACCAGTAGCAGATCGCAGAGGTGTTGCCATGAATAGATCGACTCGAGTGGTTGATTTAACAACCACGATCGAGCAGATCCCTCGAGCACAGTAGGATGGTAATTTGCCATTACATGCTCCCCTCCTCCTATTGCTCAGATAGCGGTGGTGTAGATCTGAAGGAATTCGATGGGATTTTGAGATCCATCATACTTCTCCATGTTCATTGGTCGAAAACCGAGGCGGCCAGCGAACTGCTCGGAGATTGGGTGAGAATGCCCGACACCCGGTAATGACTTCTTGACGCCTTATTTGCGGAAAAGAAGGGTTGATATCACCAGGTGATCGTATGTGACGATACCCGGTTGTAGATGGACCCGACCTATGGTAGGTATCAACCTTACGAGGGAAATACTCCTCGTATTCCATCTGCTGTTGCAGATTTCTGGGTTGGAGTGGTGAACGATCATCACTCTTGGGAGCTTGTTGATCATCAGGCGTTTGAGGAACTCTTCTCCGACTAGAGTTAAGGTTAGGAGAGCGATGCTACCTGTTGTCGCGCCGATCTCCACGCGGTGAGTTGTTTGAACGACTAATAGCTGATGGAGTTGTACCGCTATGACTTCTGGGATGATGCCGGCGAGGATGCTCGAGTCTGGCCATCGTGCTTCGAAGCCTTCGTGTGATCTCTTCGGCGAAGAGGTCGTAGCCGGGCATTCGGGCAAGTTCTCGAGTCGGGTTCTCAAGCAGATCATTGATGCGTTGGAGTTACTGAGCTTCCTCCGACTGATACTGGATGCGTCTAGGCAGATATCTCTGAGCCGTAATTCTTTTCTGTCGGGTTGTCTCAGGATCGTCCATACATGATCCTCGAGTTTGCCTCAATGGAGTGCGATTATTTCGAGAATCACCCTCATGCTCATAAGAGTGTTGACCTTCTTCATCACCGGAGGTGTCCTCGCCATTGCCACGAGGGGTCACAGTGTGTGATCGTCGGGGAGCGTCCTCAATCCTGTCTCTAGGAGAGTGATTATTATCCGAGGGAAGAACAAAGACCTCCCATTGATGATATCCACTTACGCTTGAGGCCTCCTCGCTTGAGGAGTAGTCGAAAGACGTCGTTTGGCGACTTGGAGCAAACCCCTCCAGGAAGGGGAATTCTGGGTTATAACTGTCTTCGTTCGCAGGTGAGCCCTGCGAGGGGATTGTCGAACTCGCAAGAAAAATGTGCTCGACCCCATCCTCTGTGGAGCTAAGCGGAGAGAGATGACTACCAGATGCTGATTTAGCTCCGGAATGGTGGCTTTCAGGACTTGCCGTGCCAGGACGGACTGTTTTGGATGGACTTGAACATTTGAAGTGGGAATCCTCGTTACGCTTTGAGCCTGCCTTGGTACAGTCCTGATCGTAGTCGAATTGACCCTTGCCCTCTGAGGAAACTGGTCCCTCAGTTGGACGTAACGTTGTGGGTCCCTCCTCAACTCCATCGGTAGTATGGTCTCCTGGATCTGATGAATGATCTCTGGAGGCGATATTACCATCGAATGATACAATATTCGGCTCGTAGTTGAAGCCGACATTCATGTCGATATCTGCGTAATCGGCCAAGTCGAACCAGTTCTCCTCGTTCCACTCTTCTACCATGGAAGTATTAGAGTTGAGAAAAATGAAGGAAACCTGTTGACGAAGAGATCCACACGGACGACGCCAACTGTCGGTGTTTTAGAATCGATCTTACGTAATGATTGTTTGATTCGGGGGGTCTCCAAGACTCAAATTACGTAGAGAGAATGACACCGAGATTTTTATACAGGTTCAGGCCTTCTCCGGAGAGAATAACAACCCTACTCATGTGTGGCTATATTGAGTATGATGGTTACAGATCAAGAGAAAAACTCAAGTCTAATGTCTTGTACTCCTGATTGTCTCTCTCTTTTTCTTTCTCCTACCGTCCGCTGATTCCGCCCTTTATATAGTACTCGAAGTGGACGGCGGTTTCTCCAGTCCAAAGGGCACCTCAACGTTTTAGATGATGAAGCAGTTACTGAAGATTATTGCTGGAGTAGTAACGTCCTCATGTCGCCAGACGGTTATCATCAGGACAGAGAGTTTAATCGTGCAATTATTCCAGAGAATAACTTCGTATACTAACTGTTTAGATGCACTAATTAATTGTGCCTACTTGTCTGCAAGCTCAATCAATTATAGGGTGGTCGTAGAAAGACTTACGACCATATGGTGGTCGTAAAAGAATTTACGACCATGAAGCAGTTGTAGAAGGATTTACGATTATGGGGAATCGCAGAAGAACTTACGACTATGAGAGTCGTAGAAGGTCTTATGACTCTAGCTACTTCTTTATGAACTATAATTAAGAATCATATGATGATATTATTATCTATAATAAAAATTACAGATAAATAATTAAATAAGGATTAATCCTCGTCTCCAACCTTTTGCGTGCGCAAGTTGTTAAATCGGCACACGACTTCGGCTTTTCGACGGGAGAGGGAGGCCGGCATATTCGGTTTACTGGAGAGATGGTGGGCCGCCGCTTTTCGGCCTCCCTCCCATTGGAGCGCACAAAGCTGGAAGACACCATTTAAAGAACCAAACAGCACTAGCACCAGCCAGCACCACGACGCACGCCGTCACAGCGTGCGGGCATACACGCGCACACGAACACACACCAGGGGAGAGACACGCAAGAATCATACTGGGGTTTGACTTCTCCGGTGGTTTCCCTACAAATAGATCGGATTTGGACTGGTAAGTTTCTTGGTAACTTGGTTCCGTTCCCTGTATCGCTGTTAGGAATCTTGCCTATGCTTCTCGATTGATTTGGTTCTGGTAGGAGGATTTGGGCTGTTCTTCCTTTCCGGGTGCTTTCTTGATGTGGCTCTCTCATGGGAAACATGCAAGTTTAGAGAGAAATTTTGGGTTCGGTACGAAGTCCTGTGTGCGAAGTCAGTTCCTGTACGGCGCGTTGCATGCATGTCTGTGTGCGCCCCCTGGTTGATTGGTCAGGTTTGACTTTACGTAATCATTTCTAGAATTGGTTTTTCTAAGGTCTTTCTCGACGGCCTATGAACTGCAGGAGCAGATTGGCCAGGTCCTTATCCGCAAGTTACTTTCTTGATTTGGTTCTTTCAAGGAATTCCATTGCTTTGTTGTTTCTGGGGGGTTTACGCTTCATGTGTTTGCATGCGTAGACACTGACAGCCGACTCTGTTATATATTATATGCTCTGATTTTATAAGATCCCTGCATGAGATTGGGTCCATCGTAAACATACTTTGCCTATCGATTTGATGCTATCTTCAGAAATTCGTCTACGGTGTACTTCGTAGGATCGAGAAAGTATCTTGAGCTGAATTCTGAACTCCGGGGATTGCATAGCAAAAGCCAGAAGAGACTCTTGCTCTGAAAGATTGATACTTTGATGTTTTAGTATTGTGCTTTTCAATTTTCCTACGGTTGATGAGAGTCTATTTAGCTATGGAACGGAAAAAACATTCGGATCACAAGTGAAAGAAATCCTGTTTCTGAAGAGTGCCTCTGTGTCAAGAGTGCAGTTCTTTTTCTTGAGCATATTTCTTTTTCCAAGCAAGGAAAATTTGATTTTTCTATCTTTATAAAAAGATTGACTCGATACTAGTTCCCTGTATTGAGTTTTTCTCCAAATTCGAAGGTTTTAACTTTCTTTGACATGTCTAATTTCATCCGCAGATTTTGTTGCCAGGAGTCCATAGTCCATACTTGGATGAATTATTGGAGCAGTAGGCACCCAACTCGTCCAGGTTGTGTGAAAATGCAGTATAACTTGTAACAAGTAACACGAAGCTCTCATCTCATCATCTGGTAACGGCATTGTGAAGTTGTTCTGGAGCTTGCAGTGCATCCTTCGAGGCTGGAAGTACGAAAGGCTGTTCTGGAGAATCTGCTGGGCATGCAGATGGCAGACGATCCTAATCTAAACTTCGGGGCATTTCCGCAGCCATTCTGCAGCCAGCATGTGGTTTCATTTCAGACAAACGCGACAACTAGTGGGTCAGGAGGCATGCCAGTCTACATGGACTGTTCCAGTGGGATGGGCACCAATATGGGGATGTTGAGCACCACACCTTCAGTGGCTGTCTCAACTAGTTCATCCAATATGATTGCTGATTCTGGGCAGAACCTTAAATATGGAGGACCGCTGGCTGCGGATTGGTCATATCTTGAGCTTCAGGTGCTGAAAGATGGCCTCGAGAAGTAAGCTATGTCCACTTGTATGACTGTTATCATATGCAAATACAGAACTTGTGGTCTCTATTGTTGAACTTTATCCTACAACTGGGTCCAATATATGGAGATTTTATTTTTCTGTTGGTTGATGCTAGCGTAAAGCATCTCTATCTCTTGTTGAAGCTTGCATTCATTGGTTCACCCCTCATGTGTATCCTTACTTTGTTTTCTTTGGTCTACCAATGATGAATATACTATCAGATATGTAAATGAACAAGGCATCATGAAGTATATAAAGATAGCAGCTGCATTACCAACCAAGACAGTGCGAGATGTTGCGATGAGGTGCCAATGGTTAGGGGTAAGCAATCTCTAATCTGTACATACTCTGTAAGCTCATTTCTACCGAAAATCTGCATTCCTTTTTTTCCCTGATTACAAGGATGTCATCTGTTTGAGGTGCGTTCCTTGGGGAGTGCTACATCAGTAAATAATACATGCTCAACAAGGGGGCAGCTGCATATTTAGTTCTGAACACTGAAAAGATACAAACTTAACGCAAAATATCCATACATAATTGACAATTTCCTTGGGTATAACCGTACACGCAGATGTGGTTCCCTTCTCTCCTTGAGCAGTTTTTGGATGGGACATGCTAAAGCTTGTATTGCATCTCAAGATTGATCTGAATATACTAGTACGAGTGATACATATGCTTATTCTCATTGTGTGCATATACTCGGATGAGTGGCAGATGCAAATATTCTCAGTGTATATATAAATACTACACTTGTGCATTTTAGATGATAATCATAGTGAGCTATGAGTTGGCAATCAGTGCATCCTTTTGGCCCGTTATTCTATTGTTTTGCGTTTGTATTGCCAAAAAGGAAAGTTATATCAAAAGACAGACGTTCTTATTTCATGACAAAACATGCATATATTTGGCCAGTGTTCCACCTTTTTGGCTCAATATATTTATTAGCTACAACAGCTGAATTGCTAATACTTGCCTGAGCTTATTGATTGATCAATTATTCTGTACTATTGAAACTAAAGTATGGTTCCTTTTTGGTCCAGTATGTTGTTTGTGATGAACCAAAATATTCTTTATGTTTGAAAATATAGCTAGCTAAACAACAGAGGCTGGCAGTTTTGTGCTCCAGTATATACTTTTTAAAAGATATATAATCCTAGCTGACTTAGTGCTTTCCTTTTCTTTCATTTTTAATAATGCCAATGATTTGGTTCTCTCGTAGAAGAAAGAAAATACAAGACGACGAAAGCCTGACGAACATCTTAGTAGCAGAAAGATGAAAGATAGAAAGGTATTAACACCCTTTTTCTATTTGATTAACTTTTTTTCTTCTCACATCCGAGGAAAAGCGTACTGTATATGAGTATACCTAATTATTTAATATTACCGTGCATATCACACTTTTATGTGCATATTTTTTACTGGTGCTACTAATGGTTATTTCTCAGGATAAAATGGTAGAGCGTTCATTATGGGGTACCAATCATCCTGTTCAGACGGACATAAGAGCCTCTTCCTTTGTGTCACATAATGCAATTCAAAACAATCAATTTCTATCTGGAGGTTGGTAGGTCCTTATTTTAGAATGTATCGGGCCCAATTGATTACTTCCATTTCTCTACCTTGCTTCTGGCTATGTGCTATCGTGTCCAATTTTCATTGTACTCAGTCATTTTGAATGTGCTCTTTGGGATAGTAAATACTAGGACCTCACGACTTGGATTAGTTTAAATAAGAGATTTAGAGTAACCGAACTAGTTGATTTTGTTATTGACTCCATTGCTAAATTTATGCCAGCTAGGCAGGGGTTTTTTATATAAAAAAAATAGCAGGGGTTCATTTACTCCATCGGTACTTTATATAGTTTCAAATATGTATTGTTGTATAGATGTCAGAATTTCTTGTGTCAAATGCTAGAAAGGGATTAGAACGTTAACATTTTGAAAATCTTTCATTGGGCATTCAGTACTTGTGCATATGTAGAGTGTCTGATCCTATTTGACTCACCAAACTTGGGGTTATATAGACCATCTACTCTCTGGTATTTCCCGGAGATGAAACTTAGTAAAAGATCTGTCTAAAAACTTACTAAAAGACTTACAAGCCATTTCGACTTAAACTTCAAATATCATTGCACATACTGTGCCATGGTTCTGAATCTTCCCTTGGCTCACTTATAGTTATATTGCAAAATGTACAATACAGCTTACTTGGTCAGCTGACCTTTTTTTTTACTGAAATGGTCAGCTGATTGTTGGTCAATTAGTCATGTCTTATCTGCAACAACTTGTCATAGAAAATGCACTTGAAATCCTTATAGTTTTCAATAATTCACCAATGGCTGATTCGGAGGTCCTGATGATTGACAAGATTCAGCTGACGCTTTTCATTTGTTTCCATCCATTTGTTCTATAATATGACCATGTGTATATTTTCCACATGCAGCCTCTGAGATAGATCGTGCAGTGCAACATATACTGGAAAATAACCGGCTTCTTAATCAGATAGAAACAAATATTCTAACATTTCAGGTCAGTATATTTCTCGTGTTACTTTACTCTGTTTGGAGCTTGTTTATTCAGTATTCCGGTTCTTCTATATTGTATTACGTTCACGAAAAGAAAATTCTTCTATGTTGGGGGAAGCGCATAGATTTCATGTTCACTTACACGTACAACAGAACGCAGGCGATGACTTTTCTGTTGGCCTGCATCTGAAGCATTATTTGTGAAGAATGAATTTCATGACAACTATATTCTTTCTTCCAGGTTCAAAACAACATTGATCTCTTCCATCGAGCAAGAAGGAACATCAATGGTCTTTTACAAACGTAAGCATATTCCATCTCTGATGCATGCACGATTCAGTTGTATAAAATTAGAGTTATGCTTGTAAACAAAAGGAATCCCCATCTCTAATGATGCTTCTTCTATAAACAGCATGAGCCAAATGCCTGGAATGATGAGTAAGATGCCTCCATTGCCCGTCTCAGTGGACGACAATCTTGCTAGCTACGTGCTACCTGGTCTTACAATGGTAAGTTCTTAAAGGACTGTCATTAGTTGACACTCTTTTATATCGAACTCAGTTCGAAGTCAGCATTTTACCTAGAGATTTCTTATTCTTTCATGAATTTTCTTCAATGTCGAAATGCACAACTTTTGTCGTTCTTGATCCAGTATCCCAAGTTATCTTTCTCTCTTAGGCACAAGTTTTTGGAAGCGGCCATTTGAAGGAGGAGCCAAGAGGATGGTAAGACACTGCCAGCAGGTTACAGATGAAGCAGACAATGAAACTTCATCGGAAGTTTGACGAATTATTTGGAGAATTACTATACGCCAAATGGAGATGAATAGATTCACCAAGGATCCTGCTTTCTCTATCTGAAAGCATAGGCATAGGGGAGGTGACTGAGAAACCACTCTGCTGTGCGGCGTCCAAAGACAGGTGTTGAACATTCCTGCCCTGCAAACAGCGATGGTTTCAGGAAACTGCAGTTTTTCTCAGTCTTGCTGCACCTGCACATATTGATTCTTTTGAACTTCTCCTCCAGACAGTAGAGTAAATAGAAGATGTAGCATAGAAACTTAATAAGAGCTAGCTACATAGCAAAAGAAAGCCTTTTTGCCGGTTACCATTTACCGCTGCTACCTGTATGTAAATGTAATCCAAATCCAAGTGCCTAGTTTTATGGTCAAATACTCCAATCTCTCCCTCTCTCCCCTAGATGAGCCACAATGCAAAAACTACATGATTTTGGCAAAAATCTCGTCAAGGGTACGGACAATGTTGCTGTAGTATTCCTGTACTTGGAGTTCATCCTTGTCTCTGGCTGCATAGTCCAGCTGCATTCAACAGCAGGACAATATCAGTACACCATGTTCGATTGCACTCGTATATTCTTGTGAGACATTGATCTGCATGTTTGCCCTTACGCTAGTGACGTTGTCGAAGAGGTCGGAGTAGAGCCTCCGGAGCTCGGGGCGCCGGCTCACCGGGCTCGCCTGGATGATGGTGTACAGGTCCTGCTTGAGGTTAGACGCGCTGGCCCGCAGCGCCGTCTGCAGCTCCCTCCACGACCTGGTGTCGATGAACTCCTTGACCCGCACCAGGTTCCTCACGTGGGTCTTCACGACGGACTCGGCCTCCTCGCTAGACTGCTCCGGCACGGTGATCCTCAGGTCGAACGCGCCGGCGCATGTCGTCGTGGGAAGCAGCTGGGACGCTAGGAGCGCCGCGCTGACCGCCGCTGCTGTTGCTAGCCTTCTGCTTGTGGTCGGTTTCTGCCGTTGTTGTTGGCCATTGCTCGGCGGCTTGGTGGGTTTGTTTTGAGCGCAGGAGAGGCTTGCGGCGAGTGCTTGGAATGTGTGCTGCAATGCCATGGCTGAGTCTTGTCCACCTTGGTGTAATCTTCTTGTGGTTCTCAACAATGGCTTGAGGTGTGGACAGCCAGGTGTTTCGGATAAGGTAGGCACGTTCGATACAAGGTACTTTGGCCGTTGTTTTGCATCCTATATTGCCCATTGTGACTATCCTTAGGAAGGGTTACTGGATGTCTTTGCTTATTCATCTTGCAAGTATGTAATGTAACAATCTGAAATTTCTCAAAAATGAAAAGAAAAGCACTGCTAACACGGCCGCTGCGGCGCTGCAAATAGAGAAATTCAGAAATTCTGGTAAAATGCGGGTGTGATAAGAGAGTTGGCGCCTGAACTTTTTTATATTTCTCTATTCCTAAAACGCACTCCACAATACACGCAAGTTTGTCAATCCGGCCTGAGATTCGGTCAAAGGTGTTGAGGGCCGGAGTCCGCCGGACTAGCGGCGCGTTGTAGAGTCCGCCGGCCGGAATTGCACGGGCCCGTGAGAGCACATGCACATCCGCCACGCGCACCGCACTTCAAACCGAATCCACCCCACGACCGTGGCGCAGTTGTGCAGCCCGGTCCGTTGCCGCTCGTGCGATCAAACACCCCCATGTGCATGGGCGGATCCATCATCCCTCCAGCCTAGCCTGGGCAATTATTTAGGCTTACCGGCGACGTGTCATGGTAACTCCGATAAAGTTCAACGGCGACGGCGACCACAAATGAAAAATAACGTTCTGCCTAGACAAAACAAGGCGACCGATACTTAGCTTGTAGATTGTCAGGCTTTGAAAAATTCCTAACTCCGCCGCTGCCCACGTGCGGACCGCAGAGGTGGCGGAGTGGTCACCACACACCGGCGGAAGGCCTCTCTAGCTAGGGTTTCACGATAACACGAACACGGCTATGTGTTTCCTGGCAAACTAGGCTTCACCGTTTTATTCGTTTTCCAGAGTACGAGTAGAGAGCTCAGACGCGGCCGCTCACACAAGCCCGCGCCAAGATGCGCCGCCGCCGCAAGACGGCGTGTCGGCCGGCCGCGCACGCGCGCGCCATGACCATCGACCCTGCGAGCGTCGTGCCGACCTCCGCAAGGAGCGCCCGCCGATCTGAAGGTGTCCGACAACAAGCCACCCGGCCATGCGCCACCGCCCGAAGCAAGAAAAACATGGCTAGAACAAGGAAAATGGTACGGCCCTGTCAGAGAACACAAGATCGCCACGGTCCCCTACGACCGAAAGCACGTCGCGCCTTCTTGCCAAGACGCCTGTATTGTTACTGTGGCGTCGCACCACACCAGACGCGCGCCGCCTCGCGTCGCACCGACCGCCCCGCGCCTTGTGTGCCTCCACACCGCCGAGGCTGAACCCGTCTTAGTCGCGCCGTGGGAGGCCACAGCCGCACCATGAAACGTCGGCAGCCCTCAGCCGCCTCCGTGCCACACGGTCAGCCGCACCGTGAAACGTCGGCAGCCCTCAGCCGCCTCCGTGCCTCACTCAGCTCTCTTGCTCTATTGCTCTCACCCTGTGTCTCGGTGCTTGGAGTTTCGCCAGAGTCTGCTGAAGTTGCGTCGTTGCCCCATCACCGCCGATGAGTTCACCAAAGCACCCGCGCCATTCGTCCTCCTCCTCCCGTCTTCTCTCTCTCTCTCTCTCTCTCTCTCTCTCTCTCTCTCTCTCTCCGGGTGAGTTTCTCCATGCCTTGTTCTCCTTTTTTCTCTTACAACCACGTTGCGTAGTTGTGTCGCTCTCACAACCACGTAGCGTAGATTGTATCCCTTTTCATATGACCATGTGGAGTAGTCGTATCCTTCGTTGGATCCCAGGACCTCCTCCTCGGGACCTCCTCTTTTGGACCTCCTCCCTAGGACCTCCTCCTCGGGACCTCCTCGGGACCTCCTCTTTTGGACCTCCTCCCAAGAGCCCATTTCTAGCTCTTCTGTTTCTGTGCCTTTCTTTTGGTTCTAGTTTGGTAGTTTTGGTTTTTATTTTGGTTTTGTTGTATTTACTTGGCTCTTTTCGTACGTGTAGATTCCAGCTTCTCAGAGGAGTTCTTGGACCCGACGACCTCTACTGAAGAACCTCAGCTCTTCATCTAAGGCAAGTCGTAGACCTTCGATCATGTTGCTTCCAGTTTGCAGAGTTATGTTGATTTATACCAATTTGCATGACTATTTGTATAAAAATAGTTTGGGAATTAGCTAATCACCTACTCGACAGTATGAATCCTTGAATACTTGTGTTGACATGTTGACATGTACCTTTGGACCGCCATAGGTTGGGTAATCCTAGTTGGACCTCTTTGTGATAACCAACTTGGGTGCGTATGTTGCTTAGACCTGCTTAGTCATGCGATGTCTCTCGATCACTTGTCGCATTGATGATAAATTTGACTAAGAGATTATAGAATTTTGGCATTGTGTTGCCTTGGCATGTGTTATCTTAGCATGCGTTGCCCTAGCCTGCGTGACCGCTAATAAAATTTGTTGTGCCATGACCAGGGTGGTCATTTGGCCGGGTTGAACCCAAAATATTTTCGCTCGAGCGAGTGATCGTGCAGTAAAGGGGGTGCATGAAGCACACTGTGATGAGGAGGTCTCGCCTGAGCAACCACTAAGGAGTTAACCTTGTAAGCCATTGATCTGAGCCATACCGTGCAACCATAAGACCATTATGGAGTGGTCCTGGCCAACTAATTGGCAATGCTTCGATTCGGTTCCGTTTTGGTGGAAGTGTGTAAGATATGGGATGGATACACACACTTGGCGTAAGAGGGGGCCGAGAGGGCGAAACCTTAGCGAGTGGAACCAAGTTAAAGCAGAACCTTGTAAAGGCTTTGTCACGTGCTCTAGCCTGCTTACCTAAGGTAGTGAGCAGGGGCATCGACAGGTGCCAAACAAACTAGAGAACTCGTGTCTTGTGGGTAAAGTTGTGCAATCTCTGTAGAGTGTAAATATATTCAAATAGCCGTGTCCCCGGTTATGGACCTGCTTGGTGATTTCACGCAAGGGGTAGACTTTCTCAAAACTTGTTGAGTGGTCTGGCTCATGATCCAAGTGGTTGTGAGTGGTCTGGACCGTGACCAAGGTGGTCACGGGAGGTCTGGGAAGTGACCAGGGTGCTCATGAGCTGTTTTCAAAAAACTTATTTACTTATGTACTACTCTTTCCAACTTGCGCTTTGCAATCTACGTATTGTATTTCATGTCAATTTGGCTTTCTGCAAAGTAACCATAAAGCTATTCCTTGTTGAGCCTTGCATGAATAATATTTGCATACAATTCCCTACGGCTTGCTGAGTACATTCAAAGTACTCATGGCTTGTGCCCTCTGGTTGATCAGCAGCTGAAGAAGACCTCCCAAGGTGCTCCGAGCTATTTGAAGAGGAGGTCTTTGAAGGCCTCTCATGCTAGGATGTCCTCTACTCGATTGCCTGTGGGCATGTCGAATGACCTCCACGTGTTAATTTTGCTTTCCGCTGTAAGCTCTTTTGTTGTTAGCCCTGTGCGGCAGACCTCTGTAACAACTTTGACCATAAGGTCTTTTGCTGTATAAGTGTTAATTCGTCTGCTTCTTCTTTAGTTTGTTGTATGGTTGTGATGAGATCGTTGTTGAGACTGTGCGGACCATCTACTGATCATGCGACTGGTCCAGTGTGCACAGAGGGTCCCGGGTTGCTACTCGGGGTCCCGACACGCCGCCGCCACTGAAGGCACATGGCAAGGAGGAACCCTAAAATCCCCTCTCTCGCCCTTTGAACCGGCCACTTAGGCCGAATGGGCCGTGAGCACATGGCCGGCCCGGCCGGAAAGAAACTCTGGGATTTGCAAAAAGGCCATGCAGGGTGAGTACCCGTGAGAATCGGCCAGTCCGAACGTTTTTGGAAAGAAAAAACGGGAGCCCATGAGAATCGGTCGGTCCGAACGTTTTCGGAAAGAAAAAAAAAGGTGATTTTCCAAAAAGGTCCTTGGGATTCTAAAATTTTCGAGGATCCTTACGTGAATAAGAAATTTTTGCAAGAAGGCCCTCGCACTCTCTGAAAATTGTGCGAAAAATTTCTTAGAATTGAAATTTAGCAGTTTAGCCCCTGGAAATTACAGAATTCGCCGAAAATTCATATTCCAGCAGAAAAGGGCCTCGAAAATTCAAATTTTGAATCGATTTTTGCATTTGAAGCATGTTTAACTTTGTTATTGTTATTTTTATGCAATTTATATATTGTATTTACTGTTTTGATTATCTGTGACTGTTTATATTGCTTTTAATAACTGAAAATAGTAGTAAATCATGAAAACTGCATAGAAAAATACGAGATTACGAACTAGGAGTTCGAAGAGCATTATGAGAATTTTGCAACCATTTTATGTAAATTACCAGTAGTAATCTTATGAACTCTTTGCATGAGTATGAAGATAACTGGCACCACAAACCAGGACTTCGAAGAACTAACCCAGCATGGTCAGAATTTGTACAAGTCTTCAATTCTGTAGTAAGGTAACCGCGGATGAGCAGAAGATTGAGAAGACACTCTCTACCTTTTACCCGAATGCGGTGCAATCTGTTCGCAACTATCGTCAAGACGACTACAAGAAGTATGCTGAATTGATTGACATTATGCAAGTTGCAGAAGCTCAAGATGATGTTCTAAGGAAGAACTGCATCTCACAGCCGCCTAGTAGCAATGTTGGCCATGAAGCCAATGCTAGCAGCTACAAGGTGAAGAAGCCTCTTGTCATAGCAAAAAGACTAGACAGTGAGTACAGGGTACCCTTTTGTCTTGGAAATGGACTGAAGGGAGAGGAGTCAAGAACCAGATATGTGTATTGCTCATGTACGTAAAAATGGGAGCCCCCTAGTACATGCCCTTGGGCCCTATTTATAGGAGGGCAAGAAGGGACATTTACCTTCTTGCCCTCACAATGTTGAGAGAGAGAGAGAGAAAGAGAGAGTATTTAGGTACATTTGCCTAAATACGTTATACAGACTAAGTCTACATATGTATAGTATCCCCGACGGCACACCAGTATTCCTGACGACCCTAGGGAGCGGGGCACCCCTTGATGCCCTGTTACGACACCTCTCATAAAGGAGAGGGGCAAGAAGGGTAAGATCGTGGGTCGCACGTTATTGATGCTTTCCAGTCTAAGAAGAAGGGCAAAAGACACATGTGGCATACTTCTCCATTGCAGGCACGGAGGATCCACATCCATTAGTTGCACTCATGGATGTGGATAGCCCTGTAGCAGCCCCCATCACCCCTCCTTTGAACATCGCAGCGGCCACAGCCGTAGTTGCTCAAGAGGAGAAGATCGCCATGGAGCAGATTCAGGCATAAGTTTCTACATACTTCGCCAACTCGATCTGGTGCACGCATTGCACTTAGATCTTTTTACAGTCACTTGCAGTTTGTGATTGTGGTGGAACTTTGAATAATGGTTGTAAGCTCGAGGAGAGCAAAGCATTAAATTCTTATGATGAGTCCTACAAGGCTTAATTTTCTCGTATTTATAATGGCAAGTTATGTTCTGATATCTGAAATATTTTATTTATGTGTTGCTTGCTTCCTGCTGCATAATAATAAAGTACATTATATTAAAACGTGTGTGGCACCCTATGGAGAAAGTGTGTTTAGGAAGTACCAACACAATGAATAATTTACCAATTATATGTTGGGGACACGCAGTCCTGTTCACAGCAACTCTCATCAATTTTAGACCGTCGACATATAACATCTATTCACCTATGCAGCTGGCGTAAGAGTTAACACAGAAAATTTCTCATCTTCGCAGATTTGGTTGCAAGGTTTATGTACCTATACCACCATTGCAGCGAACTGCAATAGGACCTCTCCAAAAGTCTGGGATATATGCTGGTTATGTGACAACATCCACAATCAGGTATTTGGACCCCATGACTGGAGATTTGCATGTAGCCCGCTTCACTGATTGCAGATGATTGTTTCTCGTCATTAGGGGGAGGAAATCAACCCCTTGATAAAAAAAATATCGGGAAATAGAGAAGTCCAGAAGATAATTGAAGTCCAGAAGATAATGAAAATCCATGCACATGACCCGCGCACTAGTGAAACAAATAGAGAAGTCTAGAAGATAATGGAAGTCTAGAAGACAATTGAAGTCTAGAAGACAATTGATTTGCAAGCATTAGTGAATCAACTGCCTGATCACTTTAGTGATTTGAAGAGCGTGACTAAGTCGCATGTGCCTGCACACAATGCACCGGAGAGGGTTGAAATACCGATGAAGGTATCCCTAATACCGTCCTAAGGCCTCAAAAAGGAAGAGAACTCCGGCCCCTCGAATCCGAAGTAACCGGAGACACCTGGTGAAAAAGGATAAGAAGGACTTGGCACAACGGATCACTGAAGTTCTCCAGAACCAGAAGGGAAGCAGTTGAGACTTGGCACTAGTATGGAACATTCAGGAAAGGCATACCGGATTTGAACATCCCCATGAAGGGAGACATCAACAGGGATGTGTGCACACACATCGGAGCTGAAAAGCCAAAGGGACTTGCCCCCGTAATCGGAAGCAGCGGTGGGCAAGTAGAAGCATTAGAAGAATCGCCATATGAAGAAATAGCTATAAACTTTGTGACCACAGGAGAATCTATGAATAACACAACATCCAATGTCGACATTTATTTTGCAAAGAAAATTGGCACAATCATCGATGTTGATCCAGAGCATGAATCGCTCGATGAATGTAAGAAAAGATCAGATTGGAAAGATTAGAAGAAGGCAATAGAAACTGAATTATTATCTCTGAATAAAAGAGAGGTGTTTGGGCCTGTAAGCCGCACGTCTCCCCATGTGCACCCCGTAGGCCATAAGTGGGTATTTGTTTGAAAGAGAAATGAAAATAAGCAAGGCTCGTTGCACAAGGTTTCACTCAACGTCCAGAAGTTGATTATGAAGAAACCTATTCCTGAGCATGGGCGGAATTACCCTTTAGATATTCAATCTCAATGGCAGTAAATTTGAATTTAGAAATGAATTTTATGGATGTGGTAACTGCATACCTTTATGGAAATTTAGATTCGAACATTTATATGAAGGTACCTGAATGTATCTCTGTCCGGAACCAAGACAGAGCAAATAGAAATTTGTACAGTAGGAAACTCAGAACGTTACTGTACGGACTTAAGCAAGTAGGCAAGATGTGGTATAATCGCTTGAAATGACTTTCTATGTAAGAAAGACTACACGAACAATGAGGATTGTATCTGAGTATTTATACAACTATCCCTTGATGGATTTTTGTACAATCTCAGTGTATGTAGATGATCTAAATATCATCGGAGCCTTGGAAGAAATTAAGGAAGCAAGCTCTTACCTAGAGTCGGAGTTCGAAATAAAAGATTTGGGTGAAACCAAATATTGCCTAGCTTGCAGCTTGAGCATGCCCCTGAAGGGATTTCAGTGCATCAGTCAACCTACACTCAGAAGGTGCTAGAAAGGTTCGGCTTTGAAAAGGCATACCCTTCAAAAGTGCCAATGGTCGGGACATCTTTGTAAAAAGACAAGGATTCGTACAAACCTAGAGAAGAGGGGGAGGAAGTCCTGGGACCAGAATTCCCATACTTAAGTGCAATATAAGCACTAATGTACTTAGCAAACTGTACTAGATCAGACATTGTATTCGCCGTGAACCTATTAGCAAGGTATAATGCAAAACCTACCAAAAGGCATTGACAGGGAATAAAGAACATCTTCTGATACCTGCAAGGAAGCAAATATCTTTGTCTGTTCTATAGAAAGAACCAAGACCTAACTATGAATGGCTATGCAGATGCTGGGTACCTGTCGGACCCGCATACAACCAAATCGCAAAAAGGCTATGAACTCCTATGTTGTGGAACTGCAATTTCATGGAAATCGGCTAAGCAGAGTCTTGTATCGACTTTGACGAACCACTCGGAAATAATAGCACTGTACGAGGCCTCACGAGAATGTGCTTGGTTTCGGCGGATGATTCACCACATCCAGCAGTTGTGTGGATTGAATACCGCGCAAACCCCCACTATTATCTATGAAGATAATGCAGCTTATGTTGCACAAGTGCATATGGGTTATGTGAAGAGTTAACTCACAAAGCATATCAACCCGAAGTTCTTCTATGCTCATGAATCGCAAAAGATGGATAAATTAAAGTACTGCATACTAAGTCATGTGAAAATCTTGCAGATTAATTCACTAAGTTACTTCTAGCGTATAGCTTTGAAAGATGCATACATGGGATTGGAATGATGAGACTTAAAGAAGTGCAAATTCAGGGGGAGAATCTTCATGAACTCATTATTGAAGCTTGATCATGAAGATCGGTACCCAAAGAATGAATCCTGGAGATTAAATAAAATTGGGTGGATTGTACTCTTTTTTCCCTTGACGAGTTTTCCTGAAGTTTCTCGGCTAAGGTTTTTAATGAGACAATTCGTGCAGCACAGCAGAACGTATTTCATGTACTCTTTCTCAAAAAATTTCCCACTGGGTTTTTATAGAGTTTAGTGTCCAAGGGGGAGTGTTAAGAAACTGGACCTAGGCCGACAGTCCTGGCCCACGATGGGCTCCTCATCTAACCAGTAGCCTATAGAAAGGAGGGGGGGCCAACCATTGTACTACCATTTACAGAAGAGCAATAAAGAGAAGCCAGAAATCCCCTCATATCTATATGTTCAATCTACTAATTTGTTCTTGTGTTCTTGCATTGTTCTTACGATTCTGAGTTTGTCTACGAGGTAATCACTCGGACTGGACTCGCCAGCGACGGTTCCTCAACATGTTATCAGCACGATCGACTCTCCTAGAATCGAAAGGTAACCGTCGAAGAACGACACTCATAGATCGAATCGTTTTTTCTAGATCGCTTTCAATTTCGTAATTGTTGCTTTCTATATTGTTTTATCCTACGGTGCAAATCCGCTCTAATCTACCATGAGCCGACTTGTAGTCGCCGGCACAATACCGATTGGTAGATTGCATGAAAGAGTAGATGATGATTGCATTGTGGATTGCAAATCTGTTCTAATCTATTGAGAGCCAACTTGAAGTCACCGGCTGTAACATCCCAAATTTTCCCTTTTGGCAAAATGAAACTTAACTTATTTTCCTTGGAATTTTTGGACATTTTAAAAGCTATTCTTTAATTATTTTAAAGCCAAAACAAATTTATTTGCAAAAACTATTACCAAGATTAAGTTAGAAATATTTTATTTAAGTCGAGAATATCTTTGAGAATTTCTGTGAATTTTCTCATAATTTTTGGATTTTATTTGCTATTTTGTAAAGCCTATTTGAATTTCTGGAATTAAATCAATTAGCAACTCTCAAACAGTCCTTGGGCCAAATCTTACCCAAATTTAATCCTTTTCCTCAGCCTTGCCAGCTTGGTTAAGCCTTCTTGCTGCTTTCACCTCTAAACCATTTCAACCGTTGGATCTAAAATAAGCGACTCGATCTAGTGGTCGTCGGGCGGTCCGAACGTCTGGCGGCGTGGGCCGTCGATCTAAATTCAACTCGGTCGATTCAGAGAGATTCGGACGGTCCAACATCACAATCCTTGTGGGCCGTCCGATTGTAATTGAATGGCCAGATCTTGATGAATCTTCGGGCGATCCGAACATTCAAATCAATTTAGATCGTCCGTTCTAAATCCAACGGCCATATCACCACCCGTTACTTTTCCTATTCTATTTCTTTCACGACGCGGGTGGGGCGCTATCTCTGATGCATCGTCCCCGCTCCTTTCTTCCTCCTCGCGACGCCGCCATTGTTGATCTCCATCGAAGATCATAACTTCGCCCGTTACTCCCTCATTTCATGCGCATTTGATGCCATTCAGACTCACGTTCTTTGACAAACTCAAGGCACTTGTTTCTTCCTCGTTAAACCCTTTTTAACTCTCTTAAACCTCGCCGCCACGCCGGCAAGTAATGGCCGCGCACGTTCTCGTCGATTCAACCTCGCCCTCACCCTATAAAAGGGAGCATCACCTCCGCGTTCACCCCGCAACTCTTTCCCCCAAGTCCTAGACCTCCTACACGTCTCTAGCCGCCGGAATCGAAGCTTGAAGCCGTCGGAGCCCTAGATGCTCCGCCGCCAAATTTGCCACCGTCACCGATGCTCCGCCGCCCCCGACCACACCATCGTGTTTGCCATCAAGTGGACTACCTTGTGCGCGCATCAATTTCGCCGGAGCGGCCCCGGAACGACTTCGCCGCCTTGGACCGAACTTCGCCACCGTCAACCCTGCCACGGCTCGACATCAAAACCCTGCACATAAGGTTCCCCATCTTCTCCTCTTGCCTTTGGTGCCATCCGTTCGCGTCGTCGTGGCATAGAGCGCCGCCGACCATTGGGGTCCGAGCTCCGCCGTCGCCGGTTCGACATCGCAAGGCCATGTGGTGCCAAGTTGGAGCCAGGTGGCTGCCACGTAAGCCATTTTTGTCCAGTTAGCGCACACGTCAGTGATCGCGTGGACACACAGTCAGCTCACACGAGCCCACATGTCATAGACCGAATCTCAGCCTCTGTGCACTGCTAACGTCATAATTAGAATATTCTTTAGGAAAATAATTGAGGAAATTCTAGAAAATTTGGTTTTAGGCTTTTATTTAGTTTTAGAACTTCCAAAGCTCGTATTTCTTCATACGAATTCCGATTTAGGTGATTCAAATTTCTAAATTTATATAAAATCATAAACTAGCTATCTAAACTAAAATTATTTCATTTGGAGTTCATTTGAATTTAATTTAAATTTGGCTTATTTTCACGTATAGATTTCGACAAGTCCGAAGAACCAAAATTAATCAACGACCAGACTTTTGAGCAAGGCAAGTTACATTCTTTGATCATATTTGAATCCCAGTATTTAAAATTATTTAAATTCTGTTTTAAAATTATGTACTGTATGCTTATTTAAATTCAGTTATTTAAATACTTGTTTTAAATTTATAATTATACCTAAAATCCTTTGTATGGCCAATTTTGATATTTAACTAAATATCTTGTCACCATAGATAAAACCTGGTTCATACTTTAGTACGAATTAGGATCATTTGAAAATGTTATGCCAAGTCATGCTTAGACCAAAATGTTTCATTTGGGGAATTTAGCCAATAATTCAATTCTTGTTTAAAAATAAGCCATGGTATTGTTTTACCATGGACTCTTTTGTAAATGATTTCGAAAACAAAAATAAAATCAAAGGTGGTTTAAACTTGGGCAAAATGGAAGTCAGGATGGTGTAGGTTTATGCACATGATTTAATCTTTTCATTGATCAAGTCCAGGGTTTTGGTATGTTGCCCGAGTTGTTTAAGGACCGGCCTGAGAGCCGCTTTTGCTAAACTCCACCGTACTACCATATGTCCTGTGTGGGGAGGACTAGGCTTAATAATTTACAATACTCTACTGTTATTTGTGCCATGTGTTGTGTGGATGTTGGTTAGACAGTATTCCCTTTGGCGCAAGAGGGCTTCCTGAGGATGGACGATCAATGGAAGTGAAACCTTAGCGGGCATAAATACTTTAGGGTAGAGCATTGTAACGGCCTTGTGATAATTGCTTAGTCGCACGCCTTTGGAAGCGTGTATTGGCCGACATCAAAAGCAAATTATCTCTTGCGGGTAAAGTTGTACCACCTCTGCGTAGTGTAAAACTATTCGAATAGCCGTGTCCACGGTCATAGATATGTTTAGCATTTGTCACTCAAAGCTAGACTTTGGTTTTGATTTCAAAATGGATTTGACACAAATGGTTTATCAATTTGGAAAGTTGGGTGGTTAGCCATGAGATAGGAGGGTATCCTTCTCCGCATCTTTTATGGAGGTTATCCAACTATAAAACTTGAGTTTCATAAAATAAAATTTAGTTATAAAATAACTACCTTGGAACTTAGTATAAATATTTGAAAGAAACATGGCTTTATGCAAAATCAACCCTATAAGCCTTCCTTTGTAATCCTTGCATGCATTAAATTCTGTTATTTGGGTGTAACTTGCTAGCACGGAAGTTATGCTCATCCTTGCTTATTGCAAATAATCTCAGAGGAAGAGTACTTCGTGGACGAGGAGGACTTGGACGTCTAGGCTATGCCCCCAGACGATTGCCTGTGGCGTATCGTTTGGCCTACTACTATCTTTTGCTTTCCGCTGTAATTTTCTTTAGGCCAAGTGCCCTTTTGTAATAAATACTCTGATATTATGAATAAAGTACGTGATGTGGACTTGTTACCATATTTGTAAACTGTGTACACTAGCTGTTCCTAGACTAGTGTTGTAAACACAGAGAATCTGGGATTCTTCTACCCAGGTTCGACACCGGCCAAGCCGATCGGTGGATTACATGAACAGTAATCACCCAGATATTGCAGGCTTGCAGCTACGAATTGAAGCGCTTCACTTGCAACATTTTGTTAGAATAGGAGCCCTTTTATATTTCCTTATCTGTATATAGCATACCTCCTTGTACTTCTGATATATGTTGCCTATTGGGCCTTATGAATACATGCACAATATTCATAACATGGTATCAGAGCTAGGGTACTAACGTAGCTCTTTTCGTTGCCACATCCGTGTTGTCGTCACTCAAGCCGCCGGTGCCAGAGCACTACTATCTGCATGGGTCACCACCGCCGTTGCCGTCGTTGCTCGGGTCACCGCCGCCGTCGTCGCTCGGGCTGCTATCCTCAGCGTCGACGCCAGTTTAGCCTAAGGTCGCCCAACGCTTGCAGCCGCTCACTGCCAGTCTTGTCGCTCGGGCCATCGTCCTCAGCCTCGACGCCATCCGACCGTCTCGAGCCGCCACACATGCCAGGCCGCGTCGCCGCCTCGACGCGATGCCATCGCCGAGCTCGCCGCTCGGCCAGCGTCGCCCTCCGCGTTAAATCGCCGCGGGTCGCCGCCGTCGCCACTCGCATCGCCGCCGCTTAGCAGGGGGAACCCTAAGTCCCCTTGTGCACTCCTCTGAGTTGTAGTTCGTGGGCTATTCAGTTTAGTGCGAGCCGGCCCAGCCAGAGAAAAAAAATAGTACGTCGATTTAACCGCCGCGCTGTCCAACGCCGCCTGTTAGACTTCGTTGTCTTTGTCGTCGCGCCGTCCAGCGCCGTCTACTAATGACTTCCATTCCATCAGCTGTGATCCCATTCCCGGGAACAAAGTTTAATGGGACGAACTACAGGTTGTGATCTTCGCACATGGAGATCACATTCGATGGTCTCTGTCTCTAGGAACATGTTACTAGTGCCTAACCTTGTCCGCTGTCGCCGGTTCAGCCTTCTCCCAGACAACCTAATTCTAAACCTCCTGCAGAAGATGAGGCCGCCAAGGAGGCAGAGGCTGCTATTGCTGCTGCTGATGAGGCCTTTCAGTATGCCATAGACGCTTTTGAGCGCTGGTGTGCTGATAAGGCCTGTGTTCAATCCATCCTGGTGGTTAGCGTCGACGACTTCATCCAGCCAGACATTTTTGGTCTACGTGCCACTCATCAGATCTGGGAGTACTTGCGCGAGTGATGCCAACAGAGCAGCGATGCTTAGTTCTTTTTGCTTCAGCGTGAGTTGGAGACGCTTCGTTAGGAGGTCTCCTCCGCCAACAACTTCTTTCGAGCCCTGGCCAGTCTCTGGCGCCAGCTGGGCAAGTCAGCTGGCTTCTCCACTCTGTTAGGAGTGTCATAAAGTGCAGAAGGCAGATTGTGATCGCCTTCGCCTTTATGACTTCGTCTGCCGTCTTTGCCCGAAGTTTTGAGCCTGTTAGGGCTCAACTACTGAGCCGTTCACCACGACTGACAGTCACTGAGGCTCTTTCGACGCTTCATGCTGAAGAGCTTCACCATGAGTTAGTAGCATAGTTTGTTCCGGCTGTGCTTGCTATCCCTTCTTCTTCGACTACACTGACGGTTTCTGCTTCGACTACAGTCCCTCCTCAGGTGTTTGTTTCATCTCCTGTTTTTACACCAACTAGGGTTCAGTGCAATTATTGCAAAAACTTCGAGCACAACTACAAGCGTTGTGTGGTGCGAAAATAATAGAACAAGGCGTGTGGACGATCCAAGGGGGGCAGGGAGGCTCTAACTCCTCGACGGGAGGACAGACTTGCACGTCAGGACCTTTGTAAGATCGAGGAAGCCGGCTAGAGTGGTGTGAATAGGTGGTTTTAAAATCTTTTGGTTAAAACCGAGTTTTATGCGAAATTATAAATCAATTTAGTTTTGCTCAATGTGAGACCCTCAAATATTGGAATGTGCCAAATTATAAATTACCTTTGGTAGCATAATTCTTAATTAAGGAGCAAAGTAATGTCATAATAAAAATCATACTAGAAGCATAATCATAATAAGTAACAATCCAACATTTAGGTTCCTGATATATGCCATGCAATAGTTCCTGTGATTAGTGACTATTGCACATATATCCTAATCAACATTGCATCAATCACATACAAGTCATACATTCACATAATTATACATTAATAATTACATCTCCAATTTCGGTTGCTACAGATGCCAAAGTTGCTACTGATGGCAAAATATGAACAGATGACCTTGGGTCATTTACAAAAAGAACAACAATGAAGCAAAAGAATAAAAACAAAACCACCAATGGCCCCATCATCCCGCAGCTATTGCGTGGAGAAAAGAACTAGCATCACTCGTTAGCGTCACCCGGATCGGCGCTAACGGTCATCTCATAAAGATATGCATCCTCACCGCAACAAGGGGTCATAAAACCCCGAGTACGAAAGGTACTCAAAGAAGTCTTACACAAACTAATAAAAGAAAGTGGTTGATAGAACCTATACAAAGGAATAAGGAATGTATATGCATAAGGTTGACAACGAAAGGTTTAAAGGGTTCAATTTTGCATAAAGTGATACATCTTAACCTACAATTGCTATGTTTTGATAAAGCAATTTTAATAAATTGATTTGGACTAAAACAGTGAGTAAGTGGAATCATAAGCATAAAAAGTAACAAAAGTAAATAACATCTCACAATTAACTGTACATGACTATCATCATGCCGAACCGATTCCCAAACCAAAATGAGAGCAAAATCTATACAGGTGACATTAATCCAAGTGTCATCCGTAACCGTGGACACGGCTATTCGAATAGTTTTAACTCCTTGCAAGGGTGTACATCTTTACCCACATGACTTAGTTAGCCCGTAAGCCTCCGGAATAATAACACACTGCCTTTGGTGTGCCGGCCGGGTAAACTAAGATTTGGTATTTTTCAACAAGTTAATACTATTGAGTTGGATGACCCATGTGAGATTAATCCCGCTTAAACCAGACTGATAGCATACATTCAACCGGGGCTCACATGTTGTACCGGGAATGCCGACCAAATCAATTTAATGCAAACTCGTGTTAGCCACACATTTTACATGATCGGGGCCTGAAGGAACGTACATGCGATGTAACACATCTACGCCCTTACCCTTCTAAGAACATCTGATATCAATATAAGTTCCACATGGCATACGACACGGCCCGAAGACTTAAGCATCTATGCCATATGAAATCAATACACATGTCCTTACTCTCCAGTATCCAACTCAATAATACTAACCCTTTACTTAACCAAACAGTGCCCATACACTGCGTGTGGAAGTACGTTGGGACTTGAATTAAATTGTCAGAGTTCAGTCCTTAATCAATCCGCACAAGACATCCACATTTCCCAATTCTCGTGCACAAAGGCACCATCACTAGCATCCACTTGTCCGATTTGAATTAATTGCAACAGATTTAGAAGCATTTCCAAATCAAATAAACCGAACAAGGATCAAAGATAAAACAAAGTATTTGTTGTTCCTGTGTTTGACAAGATAATCTTGTCAAACACTACCGCTCTATGGATTTGCATGGCTAAGCAAAAGTCAAAACTAAATATAATAACATCACAAACTACCTTAGGTTGAGTGTATGGTTGAATTAAGGATAAGCCACAAGTTCAGATATAACTAACTAGAAACAGGCATAAATAGATTTTAGAAATTTGCATGTACAAAGGTCACTTGTATTTTAGAATTCTACATTCAAAAGATTAGGTTCAACATAGTGCGAGAGAGGAAGCTTTCCTTGATAATAGTATATAACCTCTTGCTCGTGTTCTTGGGACTCAATAAAAGGCTCAACAATTTCGAAGAACCAATATCTAAAAGAGAATAAAATCCAATAAATACGAGAAAAGCAAAGAACAAGATGCATAAAAGAATGTATGATCAAAATGATAATGCATGGGTAATAGTATGCTTAAGCTATGTCTAATTTATTAAGGGTCATAACCCATATATACCATCTACTGACAATTATTACCCAGATTTTATAATTAGAAAGTAGCTACAGTAACAGATTTTATATACTGGAACAGGACAGCAACAAATAATTAGTTACTTAGCTCCACTCTATATAAATAAAATGCTACAGGATAGCTAAGTGTATTAAATTATTGTTGTGAGCTAACTAGTCATTTACTACTTATTAATGTTAATTTGAGATTTAAGACTTTGTTGTCTGTGTGGTCGGTTAGACCAACACAGAAATGGCAAGAAACTACTTTACTATTTCGGCTGGCTAGAAATGCTACACCACCTAATTACTCAAAAAGGAAGTAATTAATACTAAGGCCCGTTACTGCTACCATAAAGGCTCGGTTTACTTAAAGAAAAAGACAAACAGAGCTTTTTGTCGGCTGAAACCAAAACGGCAAAGGATCTGATTCCTGATTTAGGTTGGCCAGGGCATTTACACAAATCGATGACCTTAAATATGTGTTAGAGCTAACTGAAAAGTCATTAATACCACCATTCATTAATGTCAAACCTAACCGGCCAGATTACAGAAGGAGCTAGAAACTTCATTATTTGTCGGTTTTGTTATACCATAAAATAGTAAAGAGCTTTTAACTATTTTCGGCTACAAAGAAAACCACATAAAGCAAAGACCATTAACAGTATAAGAGTTTAACTAAAATCTAATTAAGCTAGTGCACTGGTAGAGAAACCCTAGGTTTTGAGAACGATATGAAAGACCGAAAAGTCATAATAATAACTTTTCAGTTTAAAGGAACAGGGATCATTACATGAGTAAATGAGTGATACATGTGAGTAAAAGATGTCCAAAAAGGGCTTAAGCTAACAGAAGGCAAGACTTATCTTACCAGCTAGGGTTTAGAGATGAAAAGATCAGTTCTTGGTCAACAGAAAAGGTCCAAGTCCTTTCTTTGATTCCAAGTGAGGTTTTCCAAAATGAAGCTTCACAGCTCAAGTTGACAGGGAGCAGGAGTCCTAAGTTCAACCTACAAGAAGTACCCAAAACCACCTTAGTATAAGATGTAGGTATGCTTGTAGTTGAACAAAGGTGGAAGAACAAGGAGCTTCACTGCGAAGGAGATAAAGATAATGAGCTTCTCCCTTGGTCAACAATGTCAGAAGTCCCAAGACTAAAGGTTATATAGTGTATAGAATGTGTAGAGCAACCGAGATGTGTCTAGAATCCAATAGGTGGCACTAAAGGATAGAGATTAGGAGAAAATATCCTCCAAAAGACTGTTCATCACCACCATTTCGGTCACAACAATGTCCATGGTGGAAAAAACCAGAGAGAAATCAAAATTCTACCACTTACATGTGGGCCCCAAAGCCATGCAATGCACACAACAAGACGCAGGAGCAAAAACTTGCCATCGACGCTACGCCTGTGGGCAAACCAAACCATGCAGCCAGACCGCGCACGCACCAAAAGAAAACGACGCTGACATGCGGGCCCCAGAGGATCTCCCGTCATGCAGCGCACGCGGAAGCGCTCCACGCATAGCCACCGTCCATTCCGAGATGAGCGGCGGTGATGCGGGGTTTTAAAACACGTTGAACCGGTATGGGTGAGCGTGGGCCACGATTTTTCAGTGACGGTCCCGATCGCGATTCTCAGTGATCCGAAGGTTACAACTCACGCGAGCCGTCGGATTTAGGTTTAACGGTCGCGATTCAAAGGAGGACTGTCGCGGTCCGATCGGCCCAATCAGTTAGAGCCGTGCGATTGCGAACCAACGGCCCACGATGAGGCGCTCGCGGGAGCTCTTCGGCCCAAGGATTCCATCGCCGTTAAAACGCGATTCAACGGCCAGGATCGAGGCGCTCCGGACGGTCCGAACGTCACCGAGGATCAGGGCCGCACGCTAAGGATCCAACGGCCAATAATGGAAGGGGGTGGAGGCGGTCCGAACGTCACCGACTAATCTGGCCCGTTCGCGCGAGAAGGAAAGACTGAGATGGGCTGGGAACTTCGGACGCGCGCGCGAGAGGGGCGTGGCCGAGCCGGTTGCGCACGGGGTTGGGTCCGACCAAGACAAGCCGAGCCGCTACAGTGCTAGACCGGGGTTAGGCCGGGAGGTTTGACCAGCTCTATTTAAATTTGAAAAAGGTTTGACCGGGCCTTTAAATATAGCAAATAAATTTGTAAAATCTTGAAATTTTGCAGACTTAATACTGGGATGATATTTTCCCCAAATAAATTTTAAAACTACTGTTTCTTCTTTATAAATACATAAATAATTCAATTAAACCAATTAAGGTTTATTTAAAGACAAATATTTTTCTGAAAATCAAAATGATTTCTAAAAAAAAATTCAACAAAAATTATTTTTGGCCATAATAATTTATCTGGTTTTCAATTAAAATAAATCCCAGTCATAATACCAACATTGGGTGGTATTTCCTTTTGAAATTTTGATCAAGTTGAAGTTTGTAATAGAAATTTGGGAAATTAGGTTGTAACAAATTGCCTAAATTGCCAGAATGAACAGTAATGACATGAACAGTACTTTATTACTTTTTATTAGGGCTGAGGCTGTTACACTCAATTAAAACCTAAATCAATTAGTCTTGACTAAGTGCACCAACAATATAAGTCTATTGATAATAATAGCAATCATACAAATACAAGTAAGCAATTTAATTATATGAATATAAATTGCGCAAAGTAAAGCACAAGTATGCAAACCACGATGACACAATGATGTTTTACCGTAGTGTTTGGAGACTTGCCGGTCTTCCCTAATCCACGTTGAGGTAAGCCCAAACTAATTGGACCGGCTCCACGAATTAGGCCAAACACCTCCGAGATAAGTCCAACCACTTGGACCGGCTCCGACACGAACCATCACCTCGATCCACTCGGGATTGCTCTTCCTCCACTCCGAAGATGGCGAGCACCAAATCACTCACAACCGCTCGGGTCTTCTCACAACTTTCCTTGAGAAGATCACCGACGCAACTTCTCCAAGCCGTATAGGTGTCAGTAAACACCAAGAGTAACAAGTCGGAGACACTCACTTGAACCAATCAAGTGTCTAAACTCAAATGGATACACAATCCACTACCTAATGCAACACATGCACTTAGGGTTTGCTCTCTTAGCTCACTAAGTGCAACACATGCACATAAGAGATGAGAGGGCTTGCTCTCTACTC
Source organism: Phyllostachys edulis (assembly GCA_036346405.1). NCBI lineage: Eukaryota > Viridiplantae > Streptophyta > Magnoliopsida > Poales > Poaceae > Phyllostachys > Phyllostachys edulis. Next base: position 52,114,480 of record CM070552.1, on the reverse strand, counting down.
AAGGGAATGTGAAGGATCTAGACCTGCCATTATGTGTTAATGGAGTTTTGGTGATTAATGATAAATCTAATTGTGAGACTAACACTTTTATTGATATACATATTGTGTAGTCTTATTTGGATATAAAGGTGAAAATCATGAAGGCATGCAAGTGATTAATGACAAATCTAATTCATTGGATAAACAAAAGGAAAAATCCAAACAGGTATGCATAATGATAAATCTATTTGTGAGACTAACACTCTTATTGTTATACCATGTTTAGCCTCGGTTGGATATAAAGATAAAAGATCAAAGAGGTATGCATTCTACTTTGTATTCATATTTATCCTATTGCATTCCACGGATCCAAAATATAGGTTGAACTCCACCAAAAGGTTAACTTGAATATGTGTATATGTTCCCATTACACAATTGAGTATGCACACATTTAGGGGAAGTTCATTCTATGTTTTGCGGTTTCAATAGTATTGATCCATATTCCTTTGTCCACATATATTTGGGATCTTTACTTTGAAACATATCCTTGAATATATTTAACTCGTGTAGTTAATATATTCATGTGAGTATATAAGACTTGTGTAGTCTATATATACTTATATGTGAGTATAACATAACTTGTGTAGTTCATGTGTACTCACATATCCTTGAATATATATAACTTGTGTAGTTAATATATTCATGTGTGTATATGAGACTTGTATAGCTCATATATCCTTTGAGTATATATAACTTGTGGTTATATATATTCATAAGAGTATATAGGACTTGTGTAATTGATATATACTCATTGTCTATTTACATTCAATTTATTTGCAATTGAAGTGATTATCATCAATTACCAAGAGGAAAAGATTGTGGTATCTTGTCCCACCATTATGAGTTAATGGTATGTCATGGTAATTAATGATAATCATATTGTGGAACTAACATTTTCCATGAGTTGGATAAGCAGGTTAGATTCCATAATAATGAAGACTTGGGATAACATCATGTGTGGATTGTCATCAAGTCAAGAGGAGTTCCATCATATGTTGATGGAAGTCAAGTGAAGGAAATCATCGTGTCGATGATGTTCAAGAAAAGGAAATGATCATGAGTTGATCATCGAGTCAAGAGAAGCTTCATCATGTGTTGATAAAGATCAAGTGAAGAATGCATCATGTGTTGATGCATATCAAGACTCGGGATGGAGGATGTCATCATGTGTTGATGAGCATCAAGTCAAGATCCCGAAGTGAAGATCCATCATGTGTTAATGGAGGTCAAGTGAAGAGTGCATCATGTGTTGATGTATATTCAAGTCAAGAACCCGAACTTGAAGTGAGGATGTGCGTCATTAAGCTTCAAGTGGTTGCTAAAGGCAAAGGTATGGCTAGCTAGGGCTAAGGATGTATTCCTAGTCTTTTACCGGTCTCGGTGTTTGGTTGGGAGACCGGATTGCTAGTATAGGTCGCCGTACTATTAAGAGGGGTCTTGACTAGTAACTTGAGTTTGTCATGTGTTGATAGCTCATTGTGTTTGCTCTAGCTCATCTTAACGTGTTGCCAATATTTGCGAATGTGTTTTGCAAATAGTTGTGGCACATGGATAACCCTTGTAGCATGTGACTATAGTTTGCAAATGTGTTTTGCAAATGGTCTAGGTCCATGCACCTTATCCTTGTGACATGATGCTATTATTTGCGAAAGTGTTTTGCAAATACCCGAGGCTCATGCATCTAATCCTTACAGCATGTGACTATACTTTGCAAATGTGTTTTGCAAATGGTTGAAGTCCATGTACCTACTCCTTGTGGCATGATCTAAGTTTGCAAATATGTTTTGCAAATTATTGGGATTCATGTATTTTCCCTTGGCATGGTCTAGGACTGCTTGTTGCTAATTATTTGGACTTAGACCATGGTAGTGGCTCTTTGGAGTTGTGCCTTTTGATTTGATAAAATGTGTTTGAAATCAAATCAAATAGATGGATTGTGTAGCCCTCTAAATAAGCTTTTCATAGAGTCCAAGATCACTCAATTCTGACATCGGAGTCAAAAGTTATGACCGTTTTTTCGAGTGTCGCCTTGTCTGAAATCCAGGCGATATTTGCAGAGCTTGAGCCGTCTTGACCGACCGCCCATATGCCTACGGTCTGACCTCAGTTATGAGCGCGGTCTGATCGGCCTTGCGGGTCGTCGACCTGGTCAGCTTTTTCCAGAGAGCGACTTTTCTAGAAATTGCATGTGCGGTCTGACCGGCATGAGTTGAGCGATCGATCGGCCATGGCTTGATCTGGCCCTGGTTGGCGGTCGATCGAGGCACTCAACGGCTATTTTTCTTCTGGTTGGGAGGGTCTTTGTCTGACCGGGATTATGCCTGCGGTCAGACCGGCCTTCGCTGTTTTATCTAAAATCTTGTCCCAATGGCTAGTTTTTGTGTGTGGGCTATAATTACCCACCTTGGCCATGTGAGGTCAGGTTGCTGGTGTCCCTAGGCATTCCATTGAGCAAAGAGCCTCTCATTCTCTTTTGTGCATGTGTTGCACTTAATGAGGTTAGAGAGCAAATCCTATTGCATGTGTTGCATTAGGTGGTGGATTTAGTATCCACTTGAGCTTTGACACTTGATTGGTTCAAGTGAAAGTTGGAGACTTGTTACTCTTGGTGTTTGCCGACACCTAGACGGTGTGGAGGCGGCGTGGTCCGGTGATCTTCTCAAGTGAAGCTTATGAGAAGCCCCGGTGTTTGTGAGTGGTGTGGTGCTCGCCATCTCCGGAGTGGAGGAAGGAGCAACCTTAGTGGAGCGAGATGTTAATTCGGTTTGGAACCGGTCCTAGTGGTTGGACTCACCTCGGAGGCGGGTGCTCAATTCATGGAGCCGGTCCAATTGGTTTGGGCTTGCCTCAACGTGGATTAGGGGAGATCGGCAAGTCTCCGATCATCACGGTAAAACATCGCCGTGTCAATTGTGGTTTGCATCCTTGTGCCTTACTATTGCATTTACATTCATTGTGTATGAATGCTTGCTTTACATTGTGCAATTTATATACCTTGTATTAAATTTCTTATTCATTGTGTGTGATTGCAATAGTTATTCATTGCTTTGTGCTATTCACCTTGCTAGAATTGAATAGATTACAAGTTTATGCTTGATTGCTATATTCTTCAATAGACTTGAATTGTTGGTGCACATAGTTGAACTAGTTGATTTAGGCTAAAACCGTATTGATATTAGTTTCCGCATAAGTAATCGGTTTTAGACTTAGAGATTTTTAGAAACGACTATTCAAACCCCCCCTCTAGTCGGCATCCTCGATCTTACAGAATGTGTAATGGCACCAGCAACAACCCCTACAACCGGCCAAGGTGGTTATTTATAGCCCACACACAAAAACTAGCCGTTGGAGAAAAGATGCTGAAAAAATCAGCACGAGCGGTAGTACCACCGATGGTACTACCGCACTTCAACCGACTGCACAGTAACGGCTATAAAAGCCTCTGAACTAGCCGTTGAGAAAGCGACGCGGTACTACCGCCAACAAATATGTTGTAGTTCCGCTCTCCGGTAGTTTCGTTCACATAGGGCGGTACTACCGCTTCCCTTAGAGGTCCAACACTAACCCTCTCTGAAGAATACGTACCGCCAACTAATGTTCGGAACTTCTAGTGTGCGGTAGTTCCGCTCAGATATGCGGTACTACTACGACGCAGTAGTTCCGCCACACAAACTCTGGTACTACTGCACTCAAGGTTAGCAACCGAGCTCAAAGAGGTGTCACTTTGTAAAAAATGAACCGCCAACTATTCTTTGGTCACGCCGGGTTGCGGTAGTACCGCATCACTATCCCAGTCATACCGCTATGCGGTAGTACTGCCAACAACACATCGATACTACTGATCTTCTTGAGAAATGCATAGTTGGCTTTCGCTTCAACTCAATTTGCAAAATATATTTGACAATTGATGCACGATGCAAACAAGGGTTAAATGCAAGATTCTCAACAAGTTGTAAAATATATTTGCCAACTTTTAGAATCAATGCCACAAGGAATAATGTATATGGACTTAAACCATTTGCAAAATACATTCGCAAACTAAAGTCACATGCTACAAGGATTATGCATGAGCCTCAACAATTTGCAAAACACATTTGCAAATACAGGCAACATGCTAACAGGAGCTAGAGCAAGCACCACGAGCTTTCAACACATGATGAGACTCAAGCTACTAGACAAGACCCCTCTTAATAGTACGACACCCTATACTAGCAATCCGGTCTTCCAACCAAACACCAAGACCGATAAAAGACTAAGAACACATCCTTAGCCCTAGCTAGTCATACCTTTGCCTTGAGCATCTTCTTGAAGCTTGATGACGCACATCTTCACTTCAAGACTGGGTCATTGACTTGATAACCATCAACACATGATGATTTTCTTTACTTCAAGTTCTTGACTTGAATGTGCATCAACCCATGATGCACTCTTTCACTTGACCTCCATCAACACATGATGGGTCTTCTTTTGACTTGATGATCAACTCATGATCATCTCCTCTTCGAGATCTTGATACGCATCAACACATGATGCATCCTTTACTCCAAGCTCTTGACTTCAATATCATCAACACATGGTGATTTCCTTTACTTCGGGATTTTGACTTGATGCTCATCAACACATGATGCCATCCAAAGTCTTCATCATTATGGAACATAACCTATTCATCCGACTCGTGGAAAATGTTAGTTCCATAATGTGATTGTCATTAATTACCACAACATACCATTAACTCATAATGGTGGGACAAGATACTTCAATCTTTCCCTCTTTGGTAATTGATGACAACCATCATAATTGTAATTAATTGAATGTAAGGTTATATGAGTATATATGAACTACACAAGTTTTGTATACTCATTTGATATGTTTCAAAGTAAAGATCCTTAATATATGTGGAAGAAAGAATATGGATCAATACTAATGAAACCACAAATCATAGAGTGAACTCCCCCTAAATGTGTGTAAACAAAAATGTGTAAATAAGAACATATGCACATATTCAAGTTAGACTTTTGGTGGAGTTCAACTTATATTTTGGATCCAAGAAATGCAACAAGATATAGGGATATGATGTCGAATGCATACCTCTTTAATTTTCACCTTTTTATTCAACTGAAACTAAATAATAGATATAATAATATAAGTATTAGTCTCACAAATAGATTTATCATTAATCACTAAAATACTCCATTAACTCATAATGGCGTCTCTAGATTCTTCAACCTTCTCAGCGAGGTGACTCTATTCAGCAGTTCTGCCAGGCTCTACTTCTGTAGCTCTCTCATAGCTCAGCAAGTTCTGCCAATCTAGCTCAGGCGTCTCCTCTAGGTACTTCTTGGGTTCTAGATTCTGGTGCCTCTTTCCACATGACACCGGACTCCACATCTCTCACTTCAGTAGGACCTCCTATTTTCCTATCTCTGTACAGACAGCTGACAGTACTCCTTTGTCTATCAGCTGTCAAGGCACTCTTTTGTCCACCAACTTTTTTGTTCCAGCTGTTTCTCATGTTCCCTATCTTACCAAGCAGTTTTTCTCGGTGGGTCAGCTCACCGATCTTGGCTGTAGGGTTGGTTTTGAATCTCATACAGACATGGATGGTACTTGGGACTGGTCGGCGCTGTAGAGATCGTTAGGGTCTCTACATCCTTGATCGCCTCCACCTTCGGTCCACTTCAGTTGCTCATGTCACCTCTACATCTACTTCCACCGTCACTGCTGCCACCACCTCTGGAGTTTTTGCGCAGTGGAATCTCTGTTTAGGTCACTTGTGTGGGTCCCGTCTTTCTTCATTAGTTCGTTAGGGTGTTCTTGGACGTGCTACTGTTGACAACCATGTTTTGTCAGGGTTGTAAGTTGGGCAAGCAGTTATTACTTCCTTATCAGTCTAGTGAGTCATTGTCTTCTCGTCCTTTTGACTTAGTTCATTCAGATGTATTGGGACCTGCGTCTATTATCTCTAAAGGCGAACATAAATTTTATGTGATCCTCATTGATGATTATTCCTATTTTACATGGATTTTTCCTATGTCTAATTGTGGTCAGTTTCTTACGATCTATCGTAGCTTTGCAACGATGGTTTGTACACAGTTTGATTCTTCTATCCGCACTTTTCGCTATGATTCTGCTAGCGAGTACTGTTCTGCCACTTTTAGACAGTTTCTTTCTGAGCAGGGCACTCTTTACCAGTAATTTTGTCCTGGTGCTCATGCTCAAAAGGGGGTTGTTGAGCGCAAACATCGTCATCTGATTGAGACTGCCCGCACTCTTCTCCTTGCCTCTTCATATTCCATCACAATTCTGGGCTAAGGCTGTTTCTACGGCTGCATATCTCATCAATATACAGCCTTCCACTACTCTTAAGGGTGTCAGTCCTATAGAGCATCTCTACTCTCGAGCCCCCAGTACACTCACCTTCATATTTTTTGTTGTACTTGTTTTGTTCTGTTGCAGCCTCGTGAGCGCACTAAATTATCGGCCCAATCAGTTGAGTGTGTGTTTCTTGATTATAGTTCTGAGCATAAGGGTTATCACTGCTATGATCCTTCTACTCGACGGATCAGGATTTCACGAGACGTTGTCTTTGACGAATCTCGACCTTTCTTCTATCGAGATTCGACTCATTTGTCATGTTTCCACTATTGAGTCGATTTCATGGTTGTCTCTTTCTTACTCTTCACCCATTTCTCCACTATCACAGTCTTTCCCTGGTCTATCTCCAGTGATTCCTTCTGTACCTCCGTCTTCAGTGCTGCCTCCTGCAGCACCGTCTCTTGTTCCTGCAGCACCACTGTCTCGTTTCGCTGGTATTTACTACTCTAGGCGTTGTCGTTCTTCACAAGTCTTCTCACCTGGTATCTTGCCAACACCCACATCTGATCCTCCTGATGATGCTCCTCGTTATGTCCTTCGTGACCGGACATCTCTTCGACCTCCTAATCGTCTTGGATTTGCTCCGATAACTCATGCTCTCTTTATCACTGATCCTAGTTCTTATCGTGAGGCTGCTCCTCATTCTGAGTGTCAGCTCGCTATGGCAGAGGAGCTTGATGCTCTTCGACGTATAGAGACTTGGGATATTGTACCAATACCTGTGCATGCTCGTCCGATTATGTGCAAGTGGGTGTACAAGATTAAGACCCAGTATGATAGTACTACCGAGCGCTACAAGGCTTGTCTTGTGGCTCGCGGTTTTCAGTAGAAGTACGGTCGTGACTACGATGGGACTTTTACCCCTGTTGCCCATATGACCACTGTTCGTACTCTTGTTGTGGTTGCTTCTGTTCGTCGGTGGTCTATCTCTCAGCTGGATGTTAAGAATGCTTTTCTTAATGGTATTTTGCATGAGGAGGTCTATATGCAGCCACCACCTGAGTATTCTATTCCCGATAGGTACGTCTGTCGTCTTCGTCGTGCTCTTTATGGCCTCAAACAGGCTCCCGTGCCTGGTTTGTGCGTTTTACCTCAATGATTACTACTGTCGGTTTCACTGTCAGTTCCCACGATCCTGCTCTTTTTGTCCATGTCTCATCTCGGGGCAGGACACTGCTTCTTCTGTATGTTGATGATGTGCTCATCACTGGTGATGATTCCTCATTTACCACGTATGTGAAGAAGCATCTCAGTGAGCAGTTTTTGATGACTGATCTTGGTTCTCTTACATACTTTCTTGGGATTGAGATCTCTTCCATACTTGGGGGGCTACTACCTCTCCTAGCAAAAATATGTTCAGGATCTTCTTGACCGGTCTGGTCTGACTGACACTCACACTGCTGAGACTCCCATGAAGCTATCCCTTCAGCTTCGTGCCACTGATGGTGATTTTCTTGAGGATCTTACTTGATGTATCTTGTGAGCACTCGTCCTGATATTGTTTATGATGTTCATATCTTGAGTCAGTTCATGGCTTGTCCCACCCATTTTCACTACAGTCACATTCTTCGTGTTCTTCACTACTTGCGTGGAACTATCTCTCGTCGTTTATTTTTTCTTAGCTCTAACTCACTATAGCTTCAGGCGTACTCTGATGCGACCTGGGCTAGTGATTCTTCTTATGTCGTTCTCTTTCTGCTTACTGTGTTTTTCTTGACTCCTCTCTGATTGTCTGAAAGACAAAGAAGCAAACTGCAGTTTCCCGTTCGAGTGTAAAGGCTAAGTTGAGAGCTATGGCAGCAGTGACATCAGAGGTTACTTGATTGAGGTGGCTACTTGCAGATTTTGGAGTGCCTGTGATGGAACCTACGACTATTTTGTCTGACAGTACAGATGCTATCAGTATTGCCCGGGAGTACTTGTTTTATAGTTTGTGCCCTCAGAGTTACAGGTTACCGACTTCTTCACGCTCCAAACTCAGTATGTGTGATCTACTATGAGTTTGAGAGGGTGTTAGAATAGGAGTCTTTTTGTATTTCCTTATCTGTATATAGTATCCTTATATGTATATAAAATACCCCTTGTACTCTCTATATATATTGCCTCTTAAATCTCATAAATATATACATAATATTCGTAACATATTTCACGTCAAGAGCAAGGATCGAATCATCGGCCACATGCAAAAGGGAAAACAGACACTTGAGAGAAATACGTCATGGAGCAAACCGGACGCTAACCATTTAGTTTGCTTCGACTCTAACGCCATTTTAAGATATGTACATAGGTGATATACACCTCATTTATCTGATATTGGCTTATCCTTTTGTACAAGTTTTAGGGACGTTTCTTGCTTCCAAGAAATGTGGGGCTCTCAGATCTTACTCTCTCCTGCTTCACAACATTGCGATACTGTGCAATGCATTGCTGGGTAAATATGATTTTCCAGAGGGCAAAACTAATGGGACGGCACAATGGCGGCGACCACCTCGCGGAGAACATGAGTTGTGTCGCTGTAGTACACCTGCATGAGGGGGACGCTTCTGCTCTTCACCGCATTGCCCAACTGCCATTTGAGCAAGGGCATCTTAAATCAGATAGACATCAAACATATCCACAAATTGAGTGTGCTAATTGTCCTATTCGTTGTCAGATAAGTTTATTATGTACTAGAAGGAACCAACATTAATTTTGTAAATTTGACCAGAGACTAATCTGAATGGAAGTTGCATTGCAAAGAGGACTAGGCGCAATTGAACTCTATTGGCTACAAGCTCGAATTTTTTTTAAATAATCCTTTTTTATTCCAAAATACAGTAATATACCTCTGTAGAAGTCGCTCAACGGTTAAACGTCAAGTGTACAAGTCGCCCAGCAGTTCAGCGACTTGTACACTGACAAGAAGTGTACAAGTTGCTCAACTGCTAGGCGACTTATACACTTGTCACTCAACCGTTAAACGATTTTTTCTAAAATCGTCCAACGGTGGAGCGACAGAGAATTATTTCTGTAAAATAAAAAACGGAAGTATACTACTGTATTTTGGAATAAAAAATAGATTATTTTAAAAAAAATTCCTAAAAGCCCAGTCATGAACCATAACAACTTCCGCAAAAACAAAAGGAAAGGAAAAAAAGACGATAACGACTTGCTAAGGGTGAACAAGTATTTATATGTATTAAACACGCAGAAGATCCAGATGGTCCATATAGGCTGCTCCAAGATGAGCTGATCCGCTTACAGTATTATTACCTTTAAAATGTTGTGTTTGGTATCAATAAAAAATGTAAATAGTCTGTAGCTAGTAGGATGGAATTGCGAATTAAGTTTACTTAAAATATTGAGATATTTGTAATATCCGATAATCTAGGGCATTCATGAACTCTGATAACTTGTGTATGTCTGATTCATCATGTGAATTTGCAAGAAAATATGACATGCTTTGAGCCAAAAGTTGCTAAGAAGGGGAAGAAAGCAATGATCACCTCATCCATGGAGTAGAACAACTTGTTGGCTAGGCCGATGAGCTTCTTCTTGCGCTCGTCACTCTCACAGGAGTTGATCACACGGCTGAGGTCAATGTACAAGAAGGTGGCCTTCAGCCGGAGGTCCCTCCCGACTAGGTCCCATGAGTCTTCATTATCAATCACCAAATCCTCCTCCATTGAAAAGAGTTCAATAGCGCAGTTCTTGATCCGGGAAACACATCCATTCAATTCAATCCCATGATACATCGCTTTGTACTACTTGTCTACTTCCTCTTATCCCAATTTCTGTATGGAAAAGATCAAAACCTATCATACATATTTATAGCATGAGGACACATCAAGGGGAGAAAAGTGAAAAAAGAAACTGATTCTTGGACAATGTTTAGAAGCAACAGGTGTCACCAATTGCATGAGATAAAGAAGCCATGTAGCAAGGGGCAAACTGGTCATTGAGGATATACAAGATTGGTCAGGGGTGACGCACTTGAAACACAGAAAAAAAGGGGGGCACGTTTCGGTAATGGGTGCATTTCCTGGGCTTGGAGATCAAGAAAGGTGGTAGCAAAGGAAGCCATAAGAAACTCTGAAAAATTGTGAGGTTGTCATGTACTAGACTCTTGCAACCATAACATTTTTTTTCCGAAACAAACAACCATAAGAATTCAGAGGGCGGCAGGAAAGGTCAAAATAATTGGAGTGGGGGACGGGCGGACCAAGCAAGGGTGTGGATTGGGATCATCTGTGATTATCTACAGTGCATGGGTAGAAGTAATCTCCATCGTCCGATCAAAAAAACAAAGGCCGAGATCAAGCAATACAGTATCTTTTCTACGGTTTTTCTCACTACAGTGAAATCGCTATGGTACTTTTCCCGATTCTGCTACAGTATTTGCTACCATACTACGTTGGAGCGTTGTTCGCTCCCTCACGAAACACTATTCGCGTGGTGGACCTTGACAGTACTGCATAGAATTCGGATCCCATGGGTGTTCAGTTGAACACACAATTTTTTTGCAAAATACTCTGTATATAGTAGGTATATTAGACATATATTGGTAATTAGGACAAATACTTCATATTTATTTCCTCAGTATATTTCAGACCGCTCTTACACCTTCCCCTTTGCAATTCCTCTCGAGTAGTGCGGCCCAACCAGCCAACCCAACAGTCCAATAGGTTCCAACCCAACATATGTATCTCTCACGTCGTCGGGTAGCATTGCCTCACGAATACACCAAGCAACCAAGCGTTGTGTGAGGCGAATAGGCGAGGGCGGCTCCGAGGCTCTAGCTTGACCTCGGCGGCGACACATGAAGGACAAGGTAGCAAGTGCCAAGAAAAGCGGGCAGCGGCGTGCGCCAAGCAGAGCCTGGCTGGGCCACGTGGGAGACGTGGTCCTGGGATTTGGGAAGGGAATGTGAGGCGGCAGCCATGCCGTCAGGGCTAGTGAGGTAGATCGCACACTTTGATGTAGAACATGTGCATCCCTGTTTCTGAATTCCTTGATAAAAAAAATCCTAAATTCCTAATTCAATAAATTTTCCTTAATTATTTTGCGATTACTCTAAATTATTTGATATGTTGTATCTAATAGCGAACAATTTGTACTTTAAAATTTTCCTATAGTTGACCTTTTTTTTTCCTCATTGAACAGTATTTCGTTAACTCCAAACACTCATCACAAAAATAATGGGTCCGCCACAGGTAGAGGAAGGGATTATCTCATAACCCCCACAAACAATACAAACAAATAAATCAATATCCATTCCTTCATTATTTAGAGAATTCGCGTTTGAATTTTTAAAGAATGTAGACATATCTAAGGCATATTTCACGATAGCTTAGACTGGGGCCTATTAGAGAGGCTTCTGAGATAAACATAAGCCCCTCTCTCACAATTGTTTCTAGTAAAGCCAGTATGGGAAGCTATCCAGGAACAACCCAACAGTAGTTCTAGGCAACTGTGCAAAGGCATCTTACGCACACAGCCACACAGATAGATGCGATTTCTACTGCTACTCCTAAAGGGTGATATGTGAAAACTTTCAACTTTCTTAGTTTAAGACTTTTTTTATTGTACTAGTTCTGAAAGGACAAGAAGTATAATACCAAACAGTACCCTAGATATGATTGCCTTTACTTTGAGCTCAATATTAGCTAAAAGCCTAAAAACCGTCACTAAACGATCAATTCAAGCTGCCTTGTTTTTCTCTCATATCCATTCCCCGTCCATACCTTTCAGGAATGTATGAACTGATGGTCAAGAAAATTCTGAAATCATTCCATTCTAATTTCCTTTTTTTCGTAAGGCGATGTTCCAGTTTCGAGAATAGTAAAGAGGATGGAGACATACAAAGATAGCAGCTGATCGCAACAACTTCCGAAATGAAAGGACTAGCTGGAGAGGAACCAAAGCTGAGGGCCCAAATGTGGTTTCTTCTCTCTCTCTCTTTTCCCCTTTGCCTCCATACATGGACTAACACCTAAAATTTCACTGCAAAATCTCTACAGAAAGAGAGAGCTTTATGAGGTTGTTGTGTAAGATCATTGAATGGGAGCTTTGACCAATGAACACAACTCCATAATGAATTTACAGGAAGATGGCTGTATCATGGTCAGCACCGGGTTGCAGAAAAGTAATGGCATTATGGAGGGAGAAGGCGTGATTGGGTTAGGAATGGAACAAAAGAAACAGGACAAATCAAGAGAACAGGACAGATATTTCATCCTTCAACTTGCAGAGACAAAAAGAAACCTATGGAACGAAGGAGGAATTTAAGATAATCGTACACGATCCGTCCGTGATATTTGTTTCTAACCCCTTTGGGGCCTTGTCTACTTCCTCATCAAGAACATTTCGATTCAATCATGCAATTCGTGAGCATAAAATAGGGAACTATTCGTATTTGGCTATTTGAAGCTCCGGTGGGCTTTCTTTCAGAGAAGAAACAGATGCAGATGAACAAGAAGGATATCGGCTAAAGAAAAGAAAGGTCGGCATTGCCGCGTTAAGAAAATAAACATGCATTGAGCATCAAACGGAATTAAACAATCAAAACAAGACTGAAGCTAGGACTCAAATAGACGAGAAACAGTGAAAGACAACCATTTTACATTTTGCGTTGATCAAAACCAAAAGTATACGATCCGAATCAACTGCTCCTAAATCAAGAATCTAAGAGAAGAGAAAAGGAGGGACAAAAAACAATCTCAGATTCTCCCCGCCCCCACATTACTAATCCAACTCACCCCAAATCCGGTGCTTTCCTCTGTAAAATTGCTCACCCCCCCCCCCCCCCGCGCCCCAAATAAAAACCGAGGTGATAATTTCTAGACATGACCTCTTCGAAAGAGGGAAGAAATTTTAACCAAGGAGGAGATAAGATGAGGAAAGCTCACTCTCGTTCTTCATAGAGATGCTTCCCCCCAAAAAGGAAAAAATTGGCTCCCCCTTTTTTATGTTTCAGACATGATCGATGCAGTAGAAGTTAAGAACCCAAGAAAACAGTGACCTTGTTCTATTCGTCTCTGCTGTTCTGCCTCTGCCCTAATGATTTTCTTGAAGCAGCTTAAGTGCCATAATTGCTATTACTATTAATTAAGAAGAACTAAGCGCAGGAAAAAATCAAGCAACAGAGGGACAACAGGGGCTTGTGTTTGTACCTTGACTTCTTTACCTGCGCTGCGTGACTGCGTCTATGAAAAAAATAATCTTTTTACTACTCGCCTACACAGATAGAGAGAGAGAATACTAACCCCGCTTCTACCTGGCCGTAGCCATGTTTGGGTGTGCTTATCTTATATACACGCTGCCTCGGTGTAAAGTCCTGAAGCTCATCTGAGGCCAGCGCTTTGATTGTGCACTCTGTGCCACTGCATGTGGGCCCGCTTGTCTTAGCGGAACTCCGATTTGGAATCGTCTTAGACCAGGATATTAAGCCATTATTATACTACTACGCTTCACCGGCTGCTCACGACTGACTATTTTATTTTATTTCTCAACTCAATCCGTCCACAAGCTTCTATGTACGTCGATCGGATGAAATTAGTGTGTATCATATAGGTTGCCTGTGCCATTGTTTGTGCTTTGTAGGATGTTAGTAACTCAATGACACAGATGCGACATCAACAATCAAAACACATGTTACTTGCACTCTCTCTCTCCTCTCACTCAACTTTATGCTTTCTCCAAAAGAAAGTTATCGAAATCATGTGAAGAAACATATGATTCCAAATCAGTGTGCTTCGGTTTTAGCAAAGATAAGAGTAGCTAATTATAACGCACCATCTTAAACACTGGTACTTCATGAATCATGATGTGTAGTTTGATCTATCATTTCAGTTATATATACGTAGAACTACTTCTTGAAGCGCAAGAAGTAAACTTTCCTTTCCTTTTTTTTTTTTGAGAGAGAGAGGATTCTTGAATTGAACTTGCAATATACGACAGCGTCGTTGATTAAGCTTCCGACACTCGCTCACAACCGTGAATTTATATTTCGTTAAAAACGTGGCCGTGGTAAATGACTACGATTAAGCTTATAATCTTCTGTGATTTTTGGATCTTGTTTTCATTACTTTTTTCCTGTCTGTGTTTTATTTCGCTTTCGCACAAACAAGGAAATAGACGTCTCTACTGATCCGTGCGGTGCTGCTGTACGGCTGACATGTGGAGCCTAGATCACATGGCGAGGAGCCCAGGTCACCTCTTGATGTTGGCCACACCGCGGTGACTTTGACGGCGACCGGCCTCTGGAGAATCAAAGAAGACTCTGGAAATGGAGAGAGCAAACTCGTCTTGCTCGCAAGGCTGCATTCGTTTTTGGTCAGCTCTTCCCAGATCATGGCTCCGTCCATGTCTGAAAGGATTAGTTGGAACTTGGAGGAATGTTGTCTCATCAGACTATCAGAGATTAGTCGGAGCATGGATTGCAATCCTATCAAAGGGTACTTCACGCGTCACAGGAGGACATGAGTCAATGAATGGGAGCAAACTCGCCAAAGAAATTAAACGTGTTTTGAGTCTAGTCTAGGGCTGATCAGAAGCAAGCAACGCCAGTTCCGGCACACCGATCGGCCATTCCCTTGACCAGTAAGTCAATGATGGTCCAAAACTTGACAGGCCTAACAAATTCGACGCGCTAATCGTAAACATTATATCTAGTAACATGTATTGCAGCAGTGTTGGAGCCGCCATCCGAGCAGCACAAGCGCCTGCCCGGGCTCACCGACGAACCGCCATTGATATCTCAATTGAGCCCCGCCGCCGCTGGAGCCTGGAGGTGAAGGACAAGGCGTTTCTCAGGCCATAGTTAGGCTTGACCAGGCTCCAAATTTATCCTGGCCACGCCACTGCATTGCAGGAAATTACTTTTGCTGAGTGCTGGCGCTGAGCGAAATGCAGTGATAGTATGACCTAAAAATGCAGTTTGTAGTTTCAGACAATCGGACATAGCAGTGTCATGAACAAACAGCGAACGATTCAATATCTGGACTCTGTAGAGACAACTTCCTGCAAAGTGACACCCAAAAGACGGTCCAGATGCCCGACAAAACAGTTTGTATGACCTCCTCTGTCAGGTGGTACATGCATCCAGAATTGCCACAGCATTTGAAGCAATGCTAGCATAGCGAGGTATTGACCGGCAATGTGACTCACGTTCAAAATAGTGCCCAGGTTTCTGCCCAGGTTGCTGCAAGTACAAATGCACAATACCATCATACTGCTACCTAAGGTTATGTACAATGGGCTTATATCAGCTGTCTATAGCCTCTGTCATATAGAATTTAAGCTGATATGGATAAAAGAAAATAACGAGAGAGAAATGTGTTGTCTATAATCATATAGCCGACTGTATCACCAGAACCAATAAAAGCATTAAAAGATTGTGTGTTGTCTACAATCCTGTAGCCGATTATATCATCACAATCCATTGTATGAGCTGTCTTTAATACCGTCTACATGTGATATAGAGAGTTACTATAGACAGCAGCTATGGGTAACATTGCACATGCCCTAAGTAGTCCTTTTGCAAAACCCAGAATGGATGGGGTCCAATTGGGCCATGCGATCGATAATTGCTTATTTTAAACCTTCGTTCAACCCTGATCTGGATAGATAGCTTGGCTTCTATTAGAAGATTGCTTATTTTAAACCTTCGTTCAAACCTGATCTGGATAGATAGCTTGGCTTCTATTAGCTGAGAATGGTTTTGTCAAGGAAAGGTTTCGCTATACAAAAACAATGAACTCACTTCCGATCAAATTGGATGCCCTGGCACGGCACTCTAAAATGCATGTTGAGTTGGGCCAACAAGAAGACTTCGACTAGGGAGACGAAGAATGGAACCTAAGTCAAGAGCATCCAACCTGAAAGCAGGAAGCATCCGAGCATAGAGGAGGGCAAACGATAGCCCAGAACAATAACAGCTTCTCAACAAACTTGATCCGACCAGACGGCGATGTTCTCTGAGCGAAGAGGCTCTGCTGTCAGCAAAATTGACATGAGAACTCGGCCACTAAAGAATAGACAGTGGCTCACCAATTGTTTCAGTTTCGTATATCATATGGGTAAATATTTGCAATTTACAACAGTACTACATCGTTGCTCCGAACAGGTAAGTGCAGTGATACACGCCTAAAACATTGAATTAGTTTTCACAACAGGGAACGACAGCACTTGCTGAGGAAAGAAGAGAAGCATACTTAATCAACGACAGCCTAAATTTGCTGCCTCCACCGGTTGCTTACCAGGATTTTCCGCCTCGGCTAGCTCTTGCACGTTGGTCATGTTACTTAGTTCACTCTTTGCGACATGAGTTGTAGTGGAAACCCCATCCGCACCAGCAGTTGAGGTCAACTGGTCTGAGTTTGAGCCGGAGCACTGCCCTATGGATTTATTCGCCGTGTTGAGTGCATGGCAATGTGGGCAGTAGTAAGTTAAGTGAGGAAAATCTTCTTTCCTGGCCAGCCCTGCAAGTTTGCGTATTATTATGTCATGTATCCAACTCTCTCAATGCAACATGCGAGACAAAACGGAAAGAGCATTTCTAGTTTTTTTAGGGGACATTAAGTGATTATTATACTCACCATTATGCATATGGCAATTGCCACAGATCAATGCATATGACTGTGATGGGTCCTCCCCCACAAGCAAGGCAGCAATCTTCGCAATCCAACTACCGTCATTGGTTCCTGAGCCTTGATAATGTCCAACGACTTTTGAAGGCTGCATAGCTTCCAGGCCAGCACCCACAGCCTCATTCGATGCTCCCTTCCCAGTATGAGCAACTGCCGCACTGCCAGTGCTGCTGCCTTTTGCAATTGTTTGCTTCCTGCTTCTCAGCCAATTAGAAGGAACTACCTCAATATCGCTGCTTCTAGCCTGTGCTGAACCAGATTCTGCTTCATCTCCGACATATACTCTAAGGCCAGTTTCTGCCCCCAGCTTAGATGCCAAAACTGAAGCTGCTGCTGCCTTTGCTGCAGGATCGAGGTCATATTTCTGCACATGTTCAAGTTCGTAAACACTTCAGGGTTGCCCACATTAGTTGTGACAAGGAAAAGAATAAAACTGAAAACTCTAGTACTTCAGACATTTACAAACTTATTAATAGCTGCTTACTTGAATAAGCTCTTGGGTAAGATAATAATTTGTCCTCTCCTTTAGCTCATCAATCTTAGCTTTCCTCTCAGCTCTCAACCTCTCGAGTGACTTCTGATCCTTACGCTCCACTGTATATAGGGACAGAAAAGGTTATTACTGCGCCAAAAAAAAGCCTATTATCAATGGGTCCAAAACCAAGAAGTTCCAATGTTTAGACTTAAGACATAAAGTTCTTCCAAAAAAGACTTAACACATAAAGTCTAACTTCTATGACAAGATGTTTCAGAGCGCAAGGCATGCCAGTAGTTCATTCGTCATAGGACTTTTTATAATAATCATATAAAATCTGCCAAAAATGCCAGCAGCAGCAAAGTTTTTTATTCCCAAACTCTCAGTCCGTGCTCCAGATATATTTCACATTAATCAGTGCATTACCTATTTTGGTTATTTAGATACCCAATTCTAGTAAAATCACTATATTGAACATAACTAAAAGCATCCTACATCAGTAATAAGATACCAACATTCAGCATGATCCGTGACTGTTCTTAAATGCAACCAATACAAGACATACAAGTACTCAAATTATAAAACAGCAAACAAAGTAATACATCTGAAAAAAGTTTGACTTAGTAGCTACCAATGTACAGAATTATTTTTAAGGAAAATGTTCAGCATTATCAGTGAGTATACTCTTCGCTATCGATTACAGAATAAATATGATAAATACTGAGAAGAGTTCTGAGATATTTACACATCCTTGTGAAGCTTACGAGTATCGAATATATCATTGAGGATAAAGCAGGCAAAACAAACATAGGCAGCACTCTAATAGCCCTCATCTGCCAATCTAGTTCCTCAGATTTTGTCATGATGATTGCATAAACTACAGCTCCCACCTGATAAAAGCATCAATTATTCAACCTTGAGAACTTGTCTGTGTTTTTTAAGAAAAGAAACCATTGCTGTTAAAAAAATGGTAATAAGAAAATCAGCATCTACAGGAATGAACCAAAAACACACACACATTAGGCAGACAGGAGGAGGCAGCAGGAGATAAATTGAAAATACATATTGTCTGATGAGTACACAAGGCTGATTTTAATTGTGTTGGCCAAGAGGATTCCACAATCCTTAAACTACATGGCTTATTTTGAAGTATCTTCTAGAAGTCAACATATTTAGATGACCAATGTAAGAACCATTTTGCTGCTACAGCAAGACAGCTTACAAAATTGTATGCAAAATGATTTAAAACACCCATTGATAGGATGTTGCAAGCAGATTAATGCATGGTTGGAGGAATCCCAATCACTTTGACTGCATCATGATGCAGTTGAAATGAAAGCAAATAATGCTTTCATGACTTGACAACTTGAGCTCATGAAATATGACCATCTGAAAAAAATCTGAGAACATGTTTAGTTGAAATTTTCATTGGTATACTATGATTTAAGTTTTTGGTGCTTCAAATGATCCTTCAATATTGAACATCATCCCCTTATTTTCAGTCCAACTACCTTATTAGTAGCAAATTGAAGAGCTGCAGCTAGGAGGGTGTATTTTGTTGTTGTTTCTTTAGTTTGAGCCTGCAAGTAACAGGAGCAATTTTGAAGACTCTGGAATCCAAATATCTACAAAGGGATTGCACACGCTTGGTATCAGCCAACGACAGCCTCAACATTGCTGATCCAAACTCAACATCAACTGCAAGCTTGCACGAAAGTCAAGAATTAGTGACCACTCAGCATCTACATAAACTCCTAGTTGGTGAACATGCTGGCAGTGTGCCAGGCTATTTACAAGATGCATAATTTCGATGTTGAGGTGAGATCTGCTCTATACAGATGAGAAAACTCTATAAACTAGTCCTCACCGTTATTCAAATTTCATCCAGTTATTTTCACAGCCGCTGTTTTGAATGATACATGTAACTAGCAACTACTAACCTATATGCAAATGAACCTACTCAAATTCACGATACTGATGGTGTAATTTGCTCTACCCAACAACCATGATGCATGGCTTTCATCATATACTTTTCTAGCAGAATCAAGATCTCTAGAATAACTATCTATCCTGCATTGATCACATAATATGAAGCAAATAAGACTGAAATCTATCCATGACATTGTACAACGTACAAAAAGCTTACCTACTGCAGAAAATCATTAGAGGAAAAATTAGCATCTGTTTAATAAGTTTGAACTTCATCTATTGAGATCAAATCTTGTTGGTCCTCCTATTTCCTAATTCCTGACGAAGTAATGAGTCTGCAATAGACACTCTTTTTTCTACATAATACTTTTGACTGCTAGTGAACCACAAAAATTCCCTACAATCCTGCCTGTGTATTCTAGGTGTAAATTGATACATCTCCAACATACTGCAACTCACAATTTCTGAGTGATCCTAACTGTTCTAGTTACAGATGAAGCATAAAGTATCACCCTTAACAAACTTAGAAATCTCCAGACTAAATCCAATCAACTGAGGTCAGTGGAAAGGCATGAAACGCAAATGCAAAGCACAAACAAACACGCAGTGCCAATAACTAGCAGCCAAAAACAACCGTATCCCAAATACGCATCCGCAGATTATAAGAAAGGCAAAGAGGAAGCAAACTGCGAGACCTCGCCTAGGACGGAGAGGACGATTAGGTTGCGGACGCTGCGGCGGGAGAACTGCGTCCGGCGGCGCATGCGGGCGTGCACGGCGGCCTCCTCCTTCGTGAGGTACTGCAGCCGCTTCTCGTAGTCCCCGCCTCGCCCGCCGAACAGCGCCCGCCAAATCCTCCCCAGTACCCCGCCCCCCTTCCTCTTCTCCTTCTCCTTCTTCTCCTTCGCCGTCGCCTCCGCCGAAGCCTCCGACGCGGCCGCGACTACTTCCTCCACCGCCTCTCCCGAAGAAGCCATTGCGCAGGTCGGATCTGGCCTCGACGGGATCCGATAGGAGGAGGCGATTGGCCTCTGTAACGCGTCTCCAAGCTGGGGGTTTGGCCCTCGAAATCAACACCGTTTTGAAGGAGTTGGATAAAAGTGGAGGAATAAACTGCGACGGTACAGTTTACGTGGGAGAAATGGGTAGAGAACACCACAGATGTACACGCTGACCTACCACGTACATGTTGGACATTCGGATCGATGTCCATTCAGACTATTTCCAATGTTGTGTTTTAGCCGGTTCAAATGAGAAGAGAAAAGACACTGAATCGATTTAATACATTGAAAAGGTCGATTCCAACAAAAAAACATACATGGAACCGTTCCAATGAGAAGAGAGAAGATATTCAATATCTTCTCTCTCCTCATTTGAACCGGCTAAAACACAATATTGGAGATGATCTTATCTTGTCTTGTCTCGAATATCGATAAATCAAGCCATAGTTTGAAGAATTATATAGCATTCATTCTTATTGTGTGTGGTGTTTCATACAAAATTTCTGCAAATAAGCATTCATTACCACAGACCGAACTCTCCTGGAGACTCTTTTTTCTCTACTAAATGTGGAGTCGGCTGAGATACTGATGTGGGTGCTTGGATCACTTGCTTAGATTGAACAAGGTGGGAAAATAGGGGAGGGTATTTTTCTGTTTGTCTTGAAGAGATTTTTTTTACGTCCATAAATGCCCCCAAAGGAGCGAACGAAATTGTTATTGCATCGATGCAATCGCATTCAACAAAGGCTATATATTCACATGGATGCAAAACTGAAGTGGTATTGTACAACTTAGTTCTTAGTTGCCAACTTGTCACGAGCATAGCTTTGCATTCGAATGTTCATAGTCGAATCGATAAAGTGCAAAATGGAATTTTTTTTCTAAATAGTTTAAATAAGAATTGTGCCAAGTATAAGATAAAAATTTCAGACATTTTATAGGCTATGTTGCACACAAAGCACTCGTTTTAAAAAAATCGATAAGCTCAACCTAGCTTTAGAAACGATCCAAAGATGGCACTGCTGATTAGTAGCTTAATACCAGACAGTTAAAAAAACCGACAATTGCCATCAATTTGAATAATGTAATGCAATACTTATATTGGTCATTTAACTTTATAGATAAGGGACAGCTTTGATGGCCACTAGAATTTGATCCTGCAATTTGCACGCTATATGTGCTTACGTAAGAGAAGGTAAGCGTGGTATTGTGTCGTACTCCACTATGGTAGTGGGCATATGATGGTTAGTTGGGTGCATCAAGCATTTGTCATCAGGAAAGCTTCCCGGTTATGATCTTTCTAATTTCCTCTCCGTTAGGGAAAAGAACATTTCTTTGTAAAGCAAGCGACGCAGCTTTCCGTCACCATCCTGCTGACCCCATGGGGCTTCCAACGGGCAGGTCCCACTTTACATTGAAACGATTGGGAGACGGGTAAGGGTTGAGGAAGCATCTCGAAGACGGGTGAGCCGGCAAGTCAAGTCGACGAATCAATCTTATTCAGGTAGGAAATGATGGCGCGCTGTCAAGGGCCCATAGTAAGTATGGGCCGTAGGAAATGTTGGATGGCAAGAATTAAAGAGTTTTTGTCTAAAATAGTAATGTTTATGCAATAGTAAAAATAGCTTCTTTCAAGATCAATGCTAAAAATGGCACCGTGGAGTTACCGGTGTTAGGAATATGCGCACTTTTGTGATTATTATAATTCCTAAAACAATAATTAAATCAACAACAGCATATATATTGGATATATTTAGGACTATGAACAGTAAGTAATATAGCCATCAACTCAAATATACCTATCATATTTGGGACTATGAATAGTAATATATAGTCATCAAATCAAATATATCTATCTCATATATATGCACTAACAAGGCAAAGCCTAGAACAAGAATGCTACTAACAAAAGTAGGCATCAACATCATAACATAACAGATATCTAGAAAACAAGGCCTAGCCATATCAAATGATATCACCGCGACTTACAGAGAATCGCTCCAACGAAGGTCGCGGTAGAGTCTGATCCGAAGAAGCCGACGCGCAGAAGATGATGGAGAAGGAGGAAGCCGCAAGCAGTCGCGCGAACGATTCCAAAAAACCTGATTCGCCCCAACCCGTGCAGGATCACAAGGAACGTCGGCTTCGGAGACACTGTTTTCCCCACGTCGGTGCATGTCGAAGAAGGGATGGAGAAGCCAAGGTTGCACAGCACAGAGGAAATGGACAACCAAACGACGCTGATACTATTTTGGGAGGTTTCTCTCTCTCAAAATCTAAAATTTTTGAGAGGAGAGGTCTCCTTTATATAGAGTCAACTTTAGCAGAAGAAACTACCACCATTATGTCATTAGAAACTGTCGTCATAACACTGTTTTAAACGCGGTTACTGTGTGTCATAAAAGCCAATTGAAACAGTGTAATCAGTTTTCAGTTTCTAATCAGTATACATGGTTTTGATGTGCAAAAAGAAGCTGCAGCTCCAGAGCCAACCGGACACTAAATCGTCGGACCATTCATGCGCATATCGCGTGTGGGCGATGACGATGGCGTGGCGAGGCGAGGGAGCGAGCGAGCGTGAGCGTGTGTTCTTCTTTTGCTTGTTTCAACTAGGTAAGACCAACTCAACTTTATATATTGGTCTCCTCCCACCTAGACTAGCAATATGGTACTAAACTTCCAAACTTCCACCATGCATGAGTGGGCCTTTGAAATTTTCCTAGGATTTAATTAGAATATTGAATGGGCCAAGCCCAAAAACTCTAACAGCTGGTGGGCGACACGTCGCCGAGTCCGCACGCCGGGCGCCAGAGCCCCTCATCTGTGCGCCTTAGGCACGAAGCTGGGAAGTCCGTGCACCAGGGGGCTGGACTAGCCACGTCCGTGCACCAGGGGACCGAACTCACCTTTGCGCTATGCCTCGTGTCTGTGCCCCTAGCGCACGGACTCGACAGCTTCGTGCCTGGAGCTGCGAACGAGTGGCTCCAGGCGCCCGGTGTGCAGACTCGGTGATGTGTCGCCCACCGGTGGCTCTGCAATGCTATTTTTGGCTTTGATGTTGAGAGAGTGTTAGATTTGCTATTGTGCACGTAAAAAAGTGATATTCTAGCCAAAAACTCGGATCCAGATGTATAGTGTGGGTTGCATTAGGCTCAAAATAATTTTAGCCGTGTATCAAACACAAGCACACTTTATTTTCCGTTAATTGAAAACGAGCATGCTTTGCGTACAGCGAAAAATTGTTGTAAGCGCGACCGTACGTGCGGTTCCGTTAATTGAAAACAAAAATGATTTGCGTACGACAAAGAATTGTCGTAAGCATGGCCGCACACGCGGCGCCCATTCGTGCCTCCACCCGACCGTGGCCCCACACCGCCTCCCTCCTCCCCGGGTGCGTCGTATGAGTATCGGACGTGAAAACGAAGGTTGTCTATTTCAATTGAGTTGTAGCTTAGCATGTAGGTAGTCCTGGACATCTTATGCCAACAGTTACAAGATGGAGTGGCAAAATATTCTATCTCTTAAAGCGGAAAAGGTAAGTGAGATCCTAGCGCATCCACGTCCCCGTTTTTGCAAAACAAAACCTTGTGGTTTACGGAATCGCGTCAAGGTCCTGGTCTCGGCTCTCGGCAACCATCAGATCGCGATCGTACGAGAGATCCGCGAGCTCCTAGCGCATCCACGTCCTTGTTTTTGTGAGAGAAAAAAACTTCATGGTTTATGAAATTGCGTCGAGGTCCTGGTCTTAGCTCTCGGCAACAGTTCGACCGCGATAGCACGGTCGTAATCGGGAGGGCACAAAATCGTTCGATGGCAGCTTCGGTGCGGACGGCCCAAATTCGCCCGCCCCACCTCTACTACTCCACACACTTAACCCTAGTCCCCCCCCCACGTGCCGCACTTGCCTTGGTGACGCCGCCGCTTCGCCCGCTCAAGGTCGCGACGCGTCCGTCGCTCCGCCCGCTCGTGCTCAAGGCAGCGATGCGGCCACCACTCCGCACGCTTACCCTCTCCTATCTTCTGACACCACCTACCCGCCCTCTTCACTTCCCTCACGTCCCTCGCCTGCTCTCTCCCTCTCCTCTGTCACTTCTTACTCAAGGTGGTGAAATCGGTCATCAAGAGGATGTCGACCGGAGGTACGGCATGATAGCAGGTCTGTTGACGCCGTCGCTCCGTGTCGGGACCCAAATATGACTGCACTAGTCCAAGATCACGCTAATGCACACAGTGGCAACATCGATGAAATATCATTCCATATGCAAAAATGACTAATAAATAGGCAAATAATAATAATTATCAGAGTAATGACCTTAAGATCAAAGCTTACAATTAATGCCTCAGAAGGCGAGTAACTCAAATAAGTTGCAGCGGAAGGTAACAGAATAACTTCAGTGAAGCCCATCCATATGCCCACAAGCAATCGACTGGGGTAGCGCGACCTAGTTCTCCATGATCCTTGAAGTAGACTTTGTTGACTGACGATGGACTGTTGCAGCCTTCTTCAACTGAACAATGTTGTTTATAGCAAAAACGAGTACATAGAGTACTCAGCAAGTCGCACCACAGAATTCAATTATAGATGATTGCTTATTCCAAAGGATATGGTATCTATGGTTCTTTTGCATAAAAGCAACAGATGCAGTTGAATATGAATAATAAATTGAAAGTGTAATTTAAAACAAATAACAATAGGAAAAAGTCCGGTTTACTCCCCTGAACTATCAGAAAAGTCTGGTTTACCCCCCCGAACTACAAAACCGGTTATTTAACCCCATGAATTTATCAAATCCGGTCAAATAACCCCCCGTAGCGGTTTGGAACGGTGGTTTTGCTGACGTGACTGGTTTTTGACACGTGGACATCCACATCACCCTCTCTCTTCACTCCACCTCACCTCTCCCCTTTCTCTCACTAGCTTATCCCCTCACGGCTGAAACACACAAGCACATCTTCTTGCTCGGCCCTGGCTCCCTGTGCCGCCTCTGTCGCTTCTCGCGCACCTCCCTCTGGCGCCACCCCACCCCACCTCGCTGGCCCGCGCCAGGCAAACCCATCGGGCGCCGCCGAGGTCCGCACCACCACCGCGCGGCGAGGACACGCCGTCTAACAGCAACGCCTGCGAGAGGTCGAGTTGCTCGAGCGCCGAACGCTGCGAGCAGCGCGCGGAGCGCTCCCACCGGAGAACTCGAAGGCCTGGCGGTGACGGCCTCGGCCTTGTGGCTGGCGCGCTGCCGACGAGGCGGCACGCTTGCGGTCCCGCTGCTCCCACAGTCTGATATCGCCGCCATACCTCTGCCTCCCGCCCATTTGGGGATCCGTCGAACACTGGTGATCCTACAAGCTCAAGACTAAGAAACGCCAAGAACCCGTTGGACCAAGACAATTTAGGTGGGGATGACGAGGAAGGAGAAGACGGCGACGAGGGGTGGTCGTCTGGGAGCGGAGGCGCGGTTCGCCGGCCTGTGGGGTCGGGAGAGGGCGCAGCCAAGATCGTGGTAGGATCCGCAGCAGGTGGGGCGAGCACATGCGATCTTGATCCGGTCGGCAGAGAGGGATAACCAACCACGGAGGAGACGTGGTGACCGGGAGGAGGAAACGACTGGACGAACCGCCTCGGGTGATGCAAAGGTGTGGAGGAGAGAAATGGAGGAGTGGATAGGTGGTGCTTGGTCGAATACTACCCGCCTCAGGTGATGCGAAGGTAGCACCTGACCGGGGTGAGAGTGAGGAAGATGACACATACAAGGTGGGATTTTCTTGGCGGCGTGGCAGTGGAGTGGTGGCTGCGGTTGTTGGCATGGAGGGTCATGGGCGGGCTCGGCAGATGGGCGGCACTCGCTTGCGCGGCGGTCTGGGCGGAGTTGGAGCGGGACATGGCGCGGTGGAGGACGACGCCGACGAGGCGAGGCGGCCAGACGGCGAAGAAGATCTTGGTCGCCTTCCCCACGTAGCACAACCGCATGGTCTGCCGCTCTCTCTCTCGGCTCCGGTGGTCAGAGTGAGAGAGCCACCACCGACTACTCTACTAGTGTTGTCCAACCATCCAAGAACAAAAAGTTGAATTCATCTCTATCCCGACCTCTCTCTCCCGCTTAGTAAAATCATTGCCACGTCAAGAAACCACCGCTCCAAACCGCTACGGGGGGTTATTTGACCGGATTTGACAAATTCAGGGGGTTAAATAACCAGTTTTGTAGTTCAGGGGGGTAAACCAGACTTTTCTGATAGTTCAAGGGAGTAAATCGGACTTTTTCCATAACAATAATAACTTTAACAATTGTTTTCACAAAACTCACATAACCTAATCAGTTTCTTTCACACAGCTACATAAGTGTCCCCACACAGCTGTCTCTTCCTAATTATTTTATGAAAATCTACTCCTCATGTGAAATCCCCAAGCATGTCCATGACCGCAAACGCGGCTATTCGAATAGATTGTTAACACTCTGCATAGGTTGTATATTTTGCTCTGCAGAGGTTGTGTATTTTACCCACATGATATAACCAGTGTAGCTAGCACCAATCATAATAAAACCTTTCGGATATTTCATCTCAACAATTGACTCTCCCGATGTGCAATACAGTCAACCTCAACCTCACTTGCTGGTCCGACGCACACCGTTAGACCTGGAAACGATGAACCGCCCATAGATGTGACTTTCAGAGTAGTCCACACATCCACCTATCACTAACCTACTACCTGAGTAGTCAATGTCAAAACTCCACAACTTACTAAGTTAGGTCTGTCCCACTCTAGGCATGTGGTTGTACAGTTATGGCTCAGTTCAACGGCGCACAAAGTTAAGTCCTTAATTGACCAAGGTGAGACCGCCAAAATCTACTAATTAATCACCATTCACGTTTCCCAATTACACATCCATCATATCATCAATTTCTTCCACTCGCCTCAGTCTAATTATTTTTCCACCTTGTTGGTTAAGTGCATCACATGCCATCAACAAGTAACAATACACAGCACACAGTATTTTCATAGCATGTTCCATAATTATTTAGTCAAGTTTATATCTTGCAACTCAAAATAATATCAATGACCCGTTACATAGCTAAGCAGACTATTCGTATCTAACCAACCCACGTTGGTGCTATGATAATACCAACTAGTAATTAACTAAGATAGGGTGATAAATGATCATGGCAATACAATGAGCAAGGTGGATATAATCAAATGGGTGATTAACTAATCCCAAAACATTTAAATAAATACTTAAAGTAGAATGCAATAATTTGAATTAAGATAATTTTAGAAAATTGGGTTCAATATGGTCAAAGGTACAACTTTCCTTGCTATAGTAATGATGTTTTTATTTTATCTTCAATTTTCTACTTCCTTGACCTTCACCTCTTTCGGACTATTTTGGGACTTCAACGTATAACAAGAAAGAAAGCGTAAAAACAAACAAAACTCAGAAATACAAATAAAATAAAATCCAAATTATAATCAAATGGTACTAGAAGGTAGATATTGAATTTAGAAACTTGAATGGGTTCAATCGGAGTTCGTACGAGAAAGAACGAGTGGCTGGCTAAAAAAGAAAAGTGAGAGAGAAACTGACATGTGGGGTCCACTGAATATTCTCATAATATTTTATTTTAGGAATATTGGAAAATGGCTGAGTGTATGACATGTGGGACCTGGTGAGATAAAAGGATTTTCAAGAATTAAGATAATTCTAGAAAATAAGGAAGAGACCAACATGTGGGCCACTAGTCCATAGACCAGGTCCACAGAAAGATGTTAGTCCATGGTAGACAAAGCTCTCAGGAGAGGTTTGACCAAGGGTTGACTTGACCTACAGGGCCCGCATGTAAGTGAGAGAGAAAAGGTTAGACTTGGGTGGGTGACAAGTGGGCCAAGCTGTCATAGAGAGAGATAGGTGGAGATGGATCTAGTCTGCCACGTGTGCGCGGACTAGGGCCGCGGTGGATGAGGTGGCGGTGACATGGTGTGAGGTGGCGGCTGACTGGCCATGGTGGCACGGTGCCGCATGGACCTCACTGGCTCGCTGGAGTTAGTGGTCACGGTGACGCGAGTGGACAGGCAAAATGGAAAAAGGGCAACAAGGTGGAGGTGGTGACGTGAGTGCGGGGAACGGCGACAATCGCCGGTGGCGATGGAAAGAGAGGCGGCGGCTTGTATGACGGCAATGTGCTACGACGTAGTTTCGGTGATGGAAAGACAGGCATCGGCTATAACACGGCTATAACACGACGTGAGGAGTAAGGTGGTGGCGTTAATGAGCGGTAGAGCTCACTGGAGGCGGCGCAATCGATCGGCGAAGGAGCGACAACCGTAAGTGAGAGAAAGAAACAATCACAGCGTACGATGTACCAAACATGGAATCGAGGTAGGGGAATTGTAGATCGAGAGAAGAGACACACGGTGACGTGGTTGGTTTCAGGATTTACTCACCAGAGAGACGAGGAACATGGCGGAGGTGTTCCGGCCATCATGGACGCGGCCGGAGGTGGAGAAGACAAAGATGGCGCCAGAGCTAGGAGACATGGGAGCTCCAGTGGGTTGGCGAAACCAGTGGAGGAGGAGGAGGTGATCAAGATGACGCGGCTACGACGGCTTAGGGAGCTTTGATGACGAAGAAACGACGATGAAGGCGCGGCGTTGACGCTTGAGAAGATGGCGGTGGCAGCAAAGCTTCGTGGCTTCTGTAGGATCAAGGATAACCGATTAGAAGGGGGTGAATAGGAGGTTTTTAAACTTTTTTGACTAATTAACAATTTAAGCCAATTTAAGAAATAAGTCTAAACTAGATACAATTCTAGCTAAGCAATTCAATACAATATAAATGCTAGAATTGTAAATGCGGAAAGTAAAGACTAGAAATAACCACAATAGAGACAACGATGTTTTTCCCGTGGTATCGAAGACTTGCCAGTCTTCACTTGTCCACGTTGAGAAAGCTTGAACGAATCAAGCCGGCTCCACGAATTAATCCTTCCCTCGATCACTAGTGGTTGTTCTTCCTCCGCTCCGGAGATGGCAAACACCAAACCACTCGCAATCTTGGCACCAGGCCTCTTCACAATCTTCTTGAAGAGATCACTGTGCTACCTCCGCCAAGCCGTCTAGGTGTTTGGCAAAACACCAAGAGTAATAAATCGATGACCTTCGCTTGACGACATTCAAGTGCAATGGATCAATCTAGAAAAAATGCACTTGAATTTTGGCTCAACTACCTCACAATGAATGCACAAGTGTATTTGAGGAGTTGAATGAATGCTCAAGGCTCTAAGGATGTTAAATGAGGTCTTACTACCAGTCATTGAGCAGGTGGAGGGGTATTTATACCCCCCACCAACAAATATAACCGTTGGGGAGAAAATCCCCAACTTTCAAAAAAATACTGTATTACTAAGACACTCACCTACCGCTCAGAATGGTACCGCAATAAAGGGCATTAATCGCTCGACATAATCGTTTCAATCGCGGCGCAGTACTACCGCCAACCATCACGCGGTACTACCGCTAGCCGGTCCTATCGCTCAACAAGTGCGGTATTACCAATTCTCAAAATACCCAAAAAGGATGCTCACTGGAAAATACGTATCGCCACATATAATGAGGTATGACCGAGTTGCGGTAGTTCCGCTCAAGAACTGCGGTACTACCGCTACACAGATGAGACCAGATTAGCCTTGGATGATTGGACTGATGACGTGGACGGCTCAGATTTAAATGAACGTTCGGACCACTGGTCTTAACCGCACAATTGGATTGCACGTTCGGACGGTCTGAACGTCCACCGGTAGTACCACCAAAGGGTTTGCGGTCATACCGCTACGCGGTAGTTCCGCCAAAGAAACTCCGGTACTACCGCACATGGGATTTCACCATGAGCCGAAAGTGCGTCTCTCTGGAAATTGCATACCACCAACTAGAAATTGGAACAACCGGGTTGCGGTAGTACCACACCACGAGCCTGGTCGTACCGCTGAACCAACGCCGGTACTACCGTTTATCCTAACAAAGCAGAGTTGGCTTTTCCAAAACAAAAACCAAATGCATGCATGATCCTAAATTGATCCAAATGGCACAAGAACATGCTATCAAGCTACTAGTCATGATCCCTCTTAATAGTACGATATTTAACCTAAAATCAAGTCTTCTAACCATTTCTCCTAAGACTGATAAAACATAAAAAAGGATCCTAGACTACTTGTACCTTGTCTTTGATGTCTTCATGTTGTTCTTTAGCATGCATCTTCAAGATCAAACTCACCATTTGGACTTAACCCTGTAAATACTCAATAAACATATTAGTCCTATATTCACATATTATCATTAATTATCAAAACCAATTTTTAGGGGCCTAGATGCTTTCAGCTTCTCGGGTGAGGGCGGCTCGGGCACCGGGGCGGCGACTTTTATAGGCTTGGAAGGCGTGTAGACGGCGAGGACAAGGACACCGACGACAAAGTGCCACGATTTGAAGCGATGGCTCGGGCTAGGCAGTGTGGCGTGAAAAGAAAAAGTGGGCGGCGATGCGCTCCGGGCCGAGCAAAAGTGGAGAAAAAGGAAATGGGATGAAGGAATTCGGCCCACAAAGATAAAAAGAAAAAATAAATAGATTTAGGAATTTTGAAAAATAATGAAATTCAAAATAGGCAAAGTAAATAGCAAATAAATTCAAAAAATACAGGAAAATTTCTTAGAACACAAGGAATTCAACTAACACTGTTTTTCATTTAATTGATATTTACATTAGTTAAATTAAATAGTTTAATTTTTTAGTAAAGTTTTTAGGGATCTAGGGCTTGTTTGGTTGGTGCCTTGGATTCCATGCCTGGTAAAAAGTGATGCCTGGAGGTAATATGAAAAGTAGATGATTTTTGCCTGGCCAGACAAACCTGAAGATGAGTTGTTTGGTTGAAAGTATGTGTCTGAAATTGATGAATGAAAAATAGATCGTTGAATTGAATCAATAAACAGTGGATGAAGCTGTCTGAGAGACCTAGCTTTCATGCGTTCATTTCAGCCGCCTGGACCTGATGCGTTGCCTGGAAGGCAAGCAAGCACCGCACCGGCAGCATCCAGGTGCTGTGCCGGCCAGGCCATTTGCCTCCAGACGTCCAAGCAAACAGACCCCTGATCTACACATAGGATTTTTTAAAACCCAAATTTTGGGACGGTAGTCACAACAACTCAATCAGAACCACGCCACCAAACCGCAACGATCCCAAAAACTCACGCTTCTAACCGTCTCCTCTGCGCGATCCCGGAAATCTCCAGCCCAACCAGCCCCAGCCCCCCTCGCGCCCGGCGAAGATGCACCTGTGGCCGTCGCTCCGGATCCGGGACTCGTTCAAGCATGCCTACCTACAGAAGCTGGAGTTCAACCTCGCCCACATGAAGCGTGCGCAGCGACAGGGCCAGGACCAGCAGCAGCCGCCCGGCGACGAGAAGGCGCCCCTGCTCGAGGGCCGCCCCCCGCCGTCATCGAGGAGCTCGATGGTGGCCGGCGCACTCGAGCTCGCCTGGGACGCCGCCATGCTCCTCACGTGCTGCTGCTGCTGCGGCGGTATGTGGTACTGGCACCATTTCTAACCCCCTCCCCACCCCCCCCCCCCCACACACACACATCGTATAAAGGCAGCCACCCTTATCTTTTATCTTTTCTGTTTCGTTTATCATTTAGCATTTGATTGTCAGAAACGCATGTAATTGATCCTGAAATCGATTTGGGTTACATTTTTTTCTCCCTTTAGGAGAGCTCGTAGGGTCTCTTGATTGGGATGGTATTGGAATGCGCGGCTCGATGTCTTATTCCTACGATGTGGTCTAGGAGTTGATTTCTTGGTCGATCAGAGTCGTCTCTGTCTTGTTGATAACATTGGGGCTCGGGGGTTTGCTTGTGCTTATATTAATCAGATATGAGGAAACATATTCTAAAATAGCACTCAACTTTTTTGATAGGCTGGTTACCAATCGCAGGAAGCCAATTAACCAGAGAGGCGACAGATAAGGAATAGTAGATGTAGGCTGTAGTTCCCATCAGGGCCACTGTTTCATTAATCAAATCATCAAAGTAGTCGCAATATGGGATGTTTACTAACTGCTAACAAGAATTGTGATAGATGTGGTAGTGTTACTCTTTGCATCCTTGTGGAGACCATTCATATTGTAGAGTAGCAGCATATTTTAGCAATGATTGTAGTTCTGCAATTCTAGCTGAATTTAGGCTGGTAATGAAACTGTGGAAGTAGGGCTGGCTGTTGGAAGCACCTGATTTTGCACCCTTCCTTTTTTATAATCAACACATATAATGTTTTCGGGTTGAATGAGTGATTGATTATTTCATTGATCATGTCACCAGGTTGATGGCCCTCTTTTAATATGTTCTTGTGGGTTGTTCTATTCTCAGGGTATTATAAGTGAACTCATTTCCTTGCAAGCATAACATTTGAAAAATAACATAATTGTTTCAATTCATGATGTGGTTAAGTGATTTTGACTCAGGTTGTTTTGACCAGTCATTTGTTTAGAAATCATCACAGCCAAATTACACCCAGACTAAAGATTTGGCGACTGTACTTAACATAGCATATCTTGCTTGTTCATCTGGAATCTGAATACTGGATCAAGAACTCATTTAGCACCTCCCGACTCTGGCCACTGAGAACATAGTTAGTCTTCTCGTATGCCTGTAGAAATTGTACCTAGGCTGAATGGAAGGGGAATTTCCCAAGGAGAGTGGATACTGTTGATGCATAGGAAAAGTATAAGTTGCTACAGGCACATATGCTTGTTCCACCCCCAAATGCTAATAACAGGAAGCTTCAACTACTCGGTTACAGATCCTCTCCAGGCATGAGTGTTGAACTGCCGATGCACATAGACCCAGCAAATAGTTTGGACTTTGGACACATGCATGTGCAAAATCGACCTGCATCCAATTGAAACTATTCTTACACTACATACATAACCTGAAACTAGAAAAACTAAAGGAATCCTTAGCATCTAGTGCCACAATGACTATCATATCTCACTAGCAGCCAAGTCCTAAAATTTTATGATCATAAAGAGCTGTCCAATGTGAAGTGGTTGTAGAGAGGGAGGGCGATTTGCCGATTTCCCATTTTTGCTTGCTTCTTATTGAACAAACTGCCCAAAGTAAAGCAAAGGAAGCACCATCACCATGCTTTTTTTTGCTCCTTCAAAAAGCTGCTCAAATGCTCTTTAGTTCTTTGTCTCAATGCTGTCTTGTTATTTGTTCTAACTTCATCTTTAACCAATTCATATATGATGTACCAGCTTGGGGCGATGAGAACGATCATCCAACTGCTCGCTAAGAATCACCTCCAGAAGCCAGAGAAGTTGTTACCTCAGGAAAACCAGATAATTCATGGACCAGTAGTGAGTCGCAGTCAAATAATTTCAGGTTTGTACATATGGATTTTTGGTCGTTCCCTGATGTGGCCCAAATTAAGATGCCACTGACAGATATACATAGAGGAGTATTTGTCTGTAGGAAATTACCATAGTTTAGGCTTCAGAACTGATATGTGTACTGCATACACATCTGTATCTACATTATTTACATTCAGGACATGTGCGATTGCTGTTTCTCACCGCGGCACTGTCGTTCTCCCCACATTGATCTTAGCCCTTTTTTGGTCTAGAGTGTGCTAGTTGCGCGCCATTGCATTCATGGTTACCCTTCCCTCGCCAACAAAATTGTAAATTCGAACCAGGATGTTTCCACGTTTGTGTGGTTCTTGTTTTACCTGATGATAATATCATAAGCATTTAAGGCACTTCTCATTATGGACTCCGCATCTTTCGATCCTCTGGTCATGATCTAGTGGCATACTGTGACGCCGACTGGGCCGAATGCCCTGACACTCTCAAATCCTTGTCAGGATTCTGTCTTCCTTGGCAACAATCTGGTGTCTTGGTCATCCAAACGACAACAGACAGTTTTCAGGTCCAGCGCAGAAGCCGAATACCAGGCGGCAGCTAACTCTCTGGCAGAATCATGCTGGCTGCGACAATTACTCACCGAGCTTCGTCGACCGCCTTCAGTGAAGGCCACGATTGTCTACTGTGACAATGTTAACCTCTCTCAGAATCCAGTACAACATCAGCGGACGAAGCATGTGGAGATTGATTTGTGTTTTGTTGGCGACCAAGTTCAACATGGCAAAGTGCGGGTTCTTCACGTTCCCTCGGCCAGTCAGTTTGCTGACATATTTACCAAAGGGCTTCCTTCAGCAGTCTTCATCGATTTCAGATACAGCCTCAACGTCCGGCCTGGCGACGTTGTGACTGCGGGGGGCTGTTGGACCAAGCCTCACGTCCAGCCACTACCGAACTCGATCCCCTGGTCAGCATGCACTTAGTTCGGATCACCACAACTACTCCTAGAGCTATTCCAGCGCCTGCATACAAGAATGCAGTTGTATTCATCTCCCTATCACCATGTACTTCTATATATTGTACACATTATGATTGAATACAGTGTAGAGAGATTTCCTCCATTCTGCAGTGGAGAAACCCTATGGCCTATGCAAGCAAATATCCCTTCAGCATATGATAAACAGATCACAAGAAAGGCCTAGGCTAAAACTACGTTTAGTCAAGTTCAAATGGTTGAAGCTGCATGTGGCTTATGGGCTTTGGCAAAAGGCTCGTGCCCACGAATCCATATTGATCGGATAATCTGCATCCACCCCAAAGGAGTAAAAGAACATCACTCGGCGGCTCAGCTTATGAAGGAGCACTTGAGCGATTTGCTCCGATTCGCGCGCCCCATAATGCACGTCCACAGCAGACACAGCACGTCCGCGACCGCGAGCAAACCCCTCCGAAGGCCAAGACCAGGTCCTGTACCTACGTGCTTCCTCTCCCCCAACACACCATGTCGCGCGGAATTCCACGCATTTCCATGTGAAGTTTGCCGTTTAGTACGTAGTAGTTTCCTCGTGGAAGGAGGCGGCAGCTGCATCTAGCAATGGACGCGTTCTTCAGCGGGCTCGACTCCCGGCTGCGGATGTCGGTGAAGGTGGCGGACTCCATCATGATGGGGCTCGTGAACGTGGCGATGGAGGACGACTACAAGAAGAGCCTCTGGAAGGACGGCGACCTGGAGCGCCTCTTCC
Organism: Phyllostachys edulis; assembly: GCA_036346405.1. Lineage (NCBI taxonomy): Eukaryota > Viridiplantae > Streptophyta > Magnoliopsida > Poales > Poaceae > Phyllostachys > Phyllostachys edulis. The sequence continues at coordinate 52,078,895 of CM070552.1, read as the reverse complement.
AGAAGCTCCGCTTCGCCGAGCTGGCCACCATGCAGCTCGAGTGGTGCCTCCGCTTCGTCCGCGGCGAGATGGAGGCCGACGGCGGCGTCGACGACGGCCACGAGCAACTCCTCGACGACCTCCTCGAGACGCGCGACCGGATCCAGGCCCGCCTCGACGAAGCCGACAAGGACCGCGACTACATGCGCCAAAAGCACGAGGAGCCCAGCTCGTCGCGCCGCGAGACGGCGCCCGCCGGCTCCGAGCGCGACGTTCCCGGCCACGACGAGGAGGGCTGCGCGTTTGGCGAGCTGAAGGGCTCCGTGGACCGGCAGATGGCGAGGATGAGGATCAGGCTGGAAGACGCGCGCTCCGCGCTGGGGGCGCTCATGCAGAAGGTCAGCGGCGAGGAGTCGCCGATGGCGAGGCTACAGGAGGCCGGCCACGAGGGCGACGGGGTGAAGGGACTCTCCGGCTTCTACAGCATGGCGCAGCTGCTCATGGAGTTCCAGGAGATGGTCCTGGACGCTGGCGCCGTCAGAGACAGCGTCGCGTCCTCGTTCGACGTGATGGAGAGGTCCGTCTCCTCACTGACGGCAACCGTAGACGAGCAGCAGTGGCTGGCGAACGTTGAGAGGGAGATGTACGGCGCTGTCATCGAGGGTTTTCTCCGGGAGATCAATGTGGAACCTCCGGTTCTGGTAAATGGGAGTTCTTCTCCAGGAGAAGGAAGTCAGCCACCTACTGAGAATAGCTGGGAGGATACTGAATCTCTGAAGGACGAAACTGCGCAGCTGCAGTCAACAAGGTGTATCCCTGAGACGATTTCAGGTAGGGCAAAATGTTGTCATTCAGAAGAGCCTGGTATCTCTCATGAGGAAGTTGGAAGGCTGAAAAAAGAAAAGATTGATTCAGAGATTAAATGTGGACTACAGGATGTTTTATATACATCAATGTTCAGAGACTTGGTGAGGAAACTGGCTGTCCAGGAGGAAGCACAAAAGCTAACAGAAGAAAAGGATGTACTGGACACCAGAAGTGGACTACAATGTGAAATATATGTGACCATATTCAAAGATTTGGTTAGTAAACTGGCTGTTGAATTTGCTGAACATCTTATCAGGACCATCATTAAAGATGAAGTGCATGTTAGAATTGGGCCATTATTTGTAAAGGCCCATTCATTCCTAAATTCCTAAGCATGTATGGTTTAGTCCCATGCTGCCTAGCCTTTGTCACCCCTTGATACATGCGATACATGTGATGGGGCGAAATGAGGAGGACTATAGCTAAAGTCACACACACACGTACGCTTGCGCGCGCGTTTATTCGCGTGGCAATCGCGTGACTTGTGCCTTGCGACTTGCGACCGTGAACGTGTCGCGAACCAAATCCACCTTTCTTTTGCTGACCGTGCATTTCTCTACCTCCAGGACGTCCTCTTGGACCTCCCTTGGAGATTCCTAGAAGACCTCCGGGGTGGTCGTGGAAGACCTCTTGGGTGGAAACATCCAAGACGTCCTCTCAGACCTCTCTTGGAGATTTCTCTTGGACCTCCCTTGGAGTGTGGAGATCCTCTTGGACCTCTAAGAGATTTTTTGGACATCGCTTGGATCACTCCAAGAGAGTGTGGTCGGAATACTGTGGTCCCATTAGATCTCTCTTGGAGAACGTGGTCAAAGCTGTAGACCAGTGGTCAAAGCTGAAGATCAACATGAAATCAGGATATGATAAATTCTGCTTAATTACCATTAATTGGTTTTTAATTAGCAGTTACTAGTGTTATAATGTGTGCTTTATTGAGCAGTTACTAGAGAGTAATTGACTCGACCCTTAAAAGGTTTTTGAGAGGTCCAGACTAAAGGAGATCTTTTTCCATTCCAAGAACTCTTCTTCCTCCTCTTTGTCTTCTTGTGCTGGAGGCTTGTGTTGTTTCGAACCAAGCCGTCCCTTCTTCACGGCGTGCACTGGGAAGGAGGGTGAGCGGTATCTCCGAACCATTGTTGCAGAGTTAACATGCACGGGGCGGCAATAAGGTTTCTGGCAACAGATTCGCGCTGATCGCTTGTCGCAACATCTACGATCCTGACCTTGCATCGAGTCTCGTGACCGCTTCTCGCTCTTCATCAAGCTCGACTGTAAGTTGGTCTTGTGACCAGACTTTTCTGTTACAAATCTGTTTTAGCATATTTAGAAGTGCAATGAGTAGCCTGCTGTTAGTATCGATTTATGCATCACTAGTTATTTGTGATCTTTGTCTCATAATAAAATCTGGAATTAAAATGTTATCCACATTTTCAACAATCCAGAAACCTTATTATGGATATTTTTGTGATCTAGCAATGGCTGGTGCTTCTGATGTTATGAAACCTGAGGGGTTTTCTGGTCAGAACTTTCGTAGATGGGAGAGAAGGGTCTAGTTTTGACTCATGTCTTTGAGGCTGTGGTGTGTGATCCATACACAGTATCCAATTACGAATGAACAAAACAGACGGTTTGACACAGATAACAGCACAACCCTTGGATGCATACTGACCGTACTATCCGACCAGCTCTATGATGTGTACATGGATTTCAAGTCCGCCACAGAGTTGTGGGATACACTCAAGCACAAATATGCCAAAGCTGAGGCTGGTCTGTGGCTCTATATGTGCGAGCAATTCTTCGACTACAGCATAGACGATGCTAAGTCGATAGTTGCACAAGCTCATGAGCTACAGTTACTGGTCGGAGAGATTGCACATCTGGGTTGTGTTTTGCCTCATAAGTTTGTGGTTGCGGGCATTGTTGCCAAACTTCCTGCGTCATGGCGGGGTTTTGCCACTGGCTTAAAGCACAAGAGGGAAGAGATATCTATTGAGGATCTTATTGCTGCCCTTGATGTGGAAGAAAAGGTAAGAGCAAAAGATGTACCAAGCACTTCTAGTCAGAACAATCAGATCAATGTAAATGTCATAGAGAATAGATATGACAAGAATAACAAAGGCTTTAAACCAAAAAAGGCAACTAGCTTTAAGAAGAAAACTGAGAAGAATGATATGAGGAACATCACCTGCTTTGTGTGTGGGAAAAACGGTCATATGGCGAAAGACTGTCATTTCCACAAGAGCAAGAATGGTGTACAACCAAAGAAAAAGGTTGTCAAAGTGATCATAGGCGAGGCCTCAACAGGAGGGTATGGTAATCCACTTGTTGTATTTTCAGCATGTCAATCCATTGATTGGTGGGTTGATACTGGAGCTAATGTTCACGTATGTTCTGATATTTCCTTGTTTTCTTCTTATCAGGCAGCCGAGGCTTCCTCCGTCCTAATGGGGAACGGGTCGCATGCTTCTATTCTTGGTGTTGGCACGGTGGATCTGAGGCTTACTTCAGGGACGATTGTCCACTTGAAGAACGTGCAGCATGCGCCAACCATAAACAAGAATCTTGTTAGTGGTTCCCTTCTATGCAGGGATGGGTATAAGTTAGTATCTGAGTCAAATAAAATTGTATTGTCTAAGTTTGGTAACTTTGTTGGTAAAGGCTATGAGAGCGGATGCTTGTTCGCATGAGTATTTTAGAATATAATCTAAATGTTGCAACTGGTTTGAATAAATATGAGGCTAATATATGGCATTCTCGTTTTTGTCATATTGGTTTTGATAGTATTGCTAGAATGTCCAAATTAGATTTAATTCTAAAATGTGAAATTGTCAAAGGATCAAAGTGCCAAACTTGTGTGCAAGCAAAACAACCTCGAAAACCCTTTAAGGGGTTACAGAAGGAAAAGAACTTGACACCTTTAGATCTTGTCCATTCTAACTTGTGTGAGATGAATGGATTGTTGACTAAAGGAGGCAAAAAATATTTTCTTACTCTAATTGATGATGCATCACGATATTGTTATGTGTATCTACTGACAACAAAAGATGAAGCTTTAAATTACTTTAAAATTTATAAGGCCGAGGTTGAGAACCAACTAGAAAAGAAGATTAAAAGACTAAGGTCAGATCATGGAGGAGAGTATATCTCTCTTGATTTTTCACAATTCTGTGCTGAACATGGAATAGTCCATGAAGTTACACCACCATACTCACCTCAACCAAACAGGGTGGCTGAGAGGAAAAACCTGACACTAACAGACTTGGTGAATGTCATGTTGGAGAGTGCCGGTATGCCTAAGATGCGGTGGGGGGAAGCTATACTAACAACAACTTTTGTTCTAAATAGAGTAATTACTAAAAGGTGTTAGATTACTTCGTATGAGGGATGGAAGAGGAGAAAACCCAATGTTAATTTTCTGCGATCTTGGGGGTGTTTGGCAAAAGTCAATATACCATTGCAGAAAAAGAGAAAGCTTGGAGTTAAAACAGTTGATTGTGCCTTGCTGGGATATGCTCAAAACAACACAGCCTATAGATTTTTAGTAATAAAATCAGAAACTCCTAAGATTATTGTTAATACAATAATGGAGTCCAGAGATGCTTTATTTTTTGAGGATATTTATCCTATGAGAACTGCAGGAAGTACTTCTCGAACTGAGGATAATCAAACTATGAATAATAGTCCTAAACCTACTACCATCTCTGAACTAATGAGTGATAATCCTGAAGAAGATAACAATTTAGTCCAAGAGGCTCCTCGCAGGAGTAAGCGACAAAGGATTGAGAAACCTTTGGTGAGGACTTTATTGTATATCTCATGGATGATGTGCCTAGCACTCTTTCAGAGGCTTATGCGTTACTTGATGCTGAGTATTGGAAAGAGGCAGTCCATAGCGAGATGGATTTCATCATGGCTAATAGGACTTGGGAGATCATTGAACGTCCTATCGGGTGTAAACCTGTTGGATGCAAGTGGATCTTTAAAAAGAAAATAAGGCCTAACGGTACTATTGATAAGTACAAGGCAAGACTTGTGGCCAAGGGTTATACCCAGAAAGAAGGTGAGGATTATTTTGATACTTACTCTTTTGTTGCCAGATTGACCACCATTCGTGTGCTTATTGCATTAGCTTCTTCCCATAGTGTAGGATCAAGGATAACCGACTCGAGGGGGTGAATAGGACGTTTTTAAACTTTTTAACAATTTAACAATTTAAGTCACTTAATAACTTAGTCTAAACAAGTTACACTTCTAGCTAAGCAATTCAATCACAACAAAACGAGCTAGAAATATAAATGCGGAAATGTAAAGACTAGAAATAACTGCAATGACACAACGATGTTTTTCCCGTTGTATCGAAGACTTGCCGGTCTTCACTAGTCCACGTTGAGGAAGCTTGACACCTCAAGCCGGCTCCACGAATTAAGCCTTCTCTCGATCACTATAGTTGTTCTTCCTCCGCTCCGGAGATGGTGAACACCGAACCACTCACAAACTTGCACCGGGCCTCTTCACAATCTTCTTGAAGAGGTCACCATGCTCCACCACCAAACCGTCTAGGAGTGCAGCAACACTCCAAGAGTAATAGATCAATGGACTTCACTTGACGGCACTCAAGTGCAAATGGATCAACTAGGAGTATGAATGCACTTGAATGAATCTCAACAAGCTCACAATGAATGCACAAGAGGTTTTGAGTGTTGAGTGAATGCACAAAGCTCTCAAGGCTCTATATATGTTAAATGGACTCTAGCTCATCAGCCTTGAGCAGTTGGGGGGGGGGGGGTATTTATAACCCCCATCAACAATTATAACAGTTGGGGACCAAACCCCCAACTTTCAGTGAAAATCGGAACGACCGCAGGACAAGGAGCGGTACAACCGCTCTTAAGTCAAAGCATAGTTAACGGCTAGAACAGTTACTAAAAATACTCAATATAGCCGTTGGAAATCCCAGTCGGAATGATCGCCAACTAAAGTGCGGTACGTCCGTATTTCCCGGTCGTACCGCATTGATGAGCGGTACAACAGATCGTAGGTTTTCCAAAACTTCTCTGAAAATACATGCGTTCTGGAATTTTCAAACCGCCATATAAAAATCGGTACAACCGCAGCGCGATTCAACCGTTTCTAAGACGCGGTACGACCGATTTCCAAAACGAAGTTTCGAAATGAAATGCACTGTATCGCTTTTTATTGAACCGCCTCATAAGTTTTGCAGATAACCGCACATCGGTCGGACGACCGATTCTCACGAAGCGATACGACCAATTCTCACGAGCGGCTCTGAGGCAAAATGCATCGCTTCTGGTTTTCTTGAACCACCAACTAAAAACCAGAATGACCGCAATGCGGTAGTACCGCTCAAAGAGCCGGTCGTACCGCATTTTGCTCAGTTGGCTGTTCCCTTCAAAATCTGGTACTACCGCCAAGTAAAGTCCCATTATCATATCACACTAAAGCAGTACAACCGCAATTATAATCAGTACTTACCGATTTTGGACGTACACTTAAAGCTTTCAAATTTAATTTCAAATTCAAATTCAAATGCATGCATGATCCTAAATTGATCCATATGGCACAAGAACATGCTATCAAGCTACTAGCCATGATCCCTCTTAATAGTACGGCATTTATCCTATAATCCGGTCTTCCAATCAAATCTCCTAAGACCGGTAAAATACAAAAAAGATCCTAGACTATTGTACCTTGTCTTTGAGCCAAAAGATCTTCATGTAGTCCAATTGCATGCAACTTTGCGTCAATAAGTTCACCAATGGGACTTAACCTTGTAAATACTCAATAAACACGTTAATCTCATATTCACATATTATCATTAATTACCAAAATAATTTTTAGGGGCCTAGATGCTTTCAATCTCCTCCTTTTTGGTAATTGATGACAATACAATTAATATGTGAGAAAGATTGGTTTGAATATACTATGAGTGTATATTCTTTTGATAATTTAACAATAAAACAATTCTTGCAATAAGCACAAATGAATGTATGAGAATTATTTTCTTGTTAAATCTAATTTAAAGAAAGCTCCCCCTAAACATGTGCATATTAAGGATAGAAAATTTTGCAAGCACATGTAGAGATTTTGTGAAATTTTGGCGGAGTTTCTTTAGCATATTTGAACTTGAGGAAATGCAATATTAAGATAAGACAATAATTGAGATTGCATTTTAAGATAATAACATAAACATAAACAGCATCCACCAAGTTCAACATGATAATAAGCATAGATTTAAACTATTACAAGCACATAAGTCCAACACGAGTACAAAACACATATAAGTCCATATATAATAGTAGCAAAAGCTTGCTCCCCCTAAACCTATGTCTTCTCACTTCTCCCCATTTGGCATCAAGGTAACAAAAAGCAACTCAGACGGCTGGGTCCTGAGGAGGAGGAACTGGATCCTGTGGAACGGGATCCTAAGAAGCCGGGTCATGGGCTGGAGCAGGAGCTGGAACTGGATCCTGAGGCTCTGGGGCTGGAGGAGCTGAGTCCTGAGAAGCGGTGGCCTGATCTGGAGGAGGAACTGATGACGGATCCTGAGATGCTGAATCAATAGGTGCTGGATCCTGAGCCACTGTCTCGGTGGTAGTCTTTGGATCTTGAGCCATTGTCTCGGAGGCTGTCTTTGGAGGAGGAAATCGGAGCCGAGTCAAGCAGAGCAAGAAGAGTCAAGCAGAGCAGCAGGAGCTGAAGGACGAACAAGTGTCGCAGAAGATGTCCTAGAAGGAGGAGGACGACGACGAGTGTATCGCTGAGGAGTCCTCAAACTCCCCTCTAAGTCATTAATACTCTCCATCAGGGCAGACATCCTGTTATGAGACTCCTCAAAGAAATCATTCTGAATTGATGCCATTTCAACTAGCCTGTTGCGAGTCTCATTTTCAAATTCAGTTTGCTCATCCTTCATTTCTTGCAAGGTACTAAGAATGAGCTGCTGATTTTGAAGAACCTATGCAAGAATACCCTCAGCAGGAGCATCAGTAACAACATGAGCCTCATCAGTATCAACTTCAACACTGCCACGACTAGGAGGAACACCATCTCGAGGCTTATAAGATTTGTGAACTGATCCCAATCCACCATGATACTCGATTTTCTTCGTAATTAATGCCATGATATATGGTGCATAGTAAATCCTCTTAATTCTATCATTCTTTGAGGAAACTATGCCCTGGAGAATTACATCCACAACATCAAAGTTTATGCCCTTCATAATGTGATCTATAATATTCCAAGCATGTCCCCTGACTGCATCAAAATTACCACTCTTGGGGTAAAAGGTATGATTAATGATCCTGTTAATAATGCTTGGTAAGGGCCTAAGTCAAGTAATAGTCCCTAGCTTACACCTGACAGGGGAATCATAATAGTCAGACTAAGCGGGAGCCAGTAAAGCAGGACTATCTAAGATCTTCTCCCAAGTGCTGGACTGAACTCTTAAAACTCGCTCAAATTCCTCTTTTGTGCTCTCCAAGTTTCTAGTAACTGTTATCCATCTGAAAGATTGCAAATCTGCAGAGACATGCACTGTGGCATAAAATTGTCTAATGAGCTCATCGTCATAATTTTGCTTCAGTGCCACAAGATCATGAAGACCTACTCGATGAAACAGCTGATAAACACCACTATATTTGTCCAAAGTGTTTATATGAGACCATTTAATTCATTTGTGATCAGCAAACTTCCTGTTACGTACATATAGCTGCTCATAGGCTTGTTCTTGAAAAGCAGTATGAAATCTTGGATTAATGGAATCAGATTTTGAAAGATATTGATTCACATGCTGCTTAATAGCATACTCATCAGCTGAAAGAAGATGCAAATCGATTGGAGGCACTGGAGGCTCTCCAAAATTGTCAAAGTTACCTTGTGGAGAATCTGGTTCTGATTGAGTCTCATCATCAGAATCTTCTTCTTCACTGTCTTCTGTTTCGGATGCAAGTGTTGGCCTTTTCCCTTTACCATGCACAGTTTTCTGGCGAACGGAACGAGACTGTTGCTCAGGTGCTGCAGGTCGTCGTCATTGAGGTTGCTGTGCTGGAGCTACAAAAGATTGAGGAGATGATTGCCCTCTTGGTGGTCCATGGGATTTTCTCGTCGCAATCCCCATCCTAGGCATCTTTACAAAGATAGGATAGGTTACAAGAAGTTCAAAGAATTAATTGGAATAGAATTCAGTGAAAAAGAGTTGAGGTTTCGCTTTCGTCAGATAATTGGACGTCATCGCCGTTCTATGGTTTGCGACGATCGCTAGCCGATCAAGATCGGTCGTGCAGCGCTCAAGAACCGGTCGTTCCGATTTTCCTGACCGAGTTCTAGGGCAATCAAAAAGTTAAATTTTTGATGGTTTTTCATGAAGTGAATCCATGGCTCTGATGCACAAACATCATTAGACATCAATTATCTACTTTTGCCCAATTAGAACTATAGAAATCAATCGCATTTTCATCAAACCCTAAAAGGGGACTCCTAGGGTTCCAAAAGACGGCAAAACGTGAATCAAACGAAGTTTTACCTTAAGATTTGGAGGAGTTGAACCCTGGAGAGGCAAGAAACACCAAGGGAACAAAGAAACGCCGAGTTTTGGAGTGGATTTGAGAGAAGCTTTTGGGTGGCACACGAGCTGGAGAGAGAAAAGCCGAGGAGAACTGGAACGGGCGGTTGAACCGTTCGGGGTTTAAGGAATATGTGAACAGTAACGGTAGGAAGTTACTGCCCTCTCACAAACCGACGTGGTCGTACCAACAAAACACCGCCGGTAGAACCGCAACGCGGTCATACCGCTGTTATAACGCCGGTCGTACCGCGCGTATAACGCCGGTTGAACCGATTGACCTGGAGCTTTTGGATTTTCTTTGGAACTTAGATTATTTGCAAATGATCCCTAGTTTCGCACTCAAATAAATATCATTAAGGATCATCATGCATAGAATAGGCTATTGTCTATATAGGAGCATAATTTTTATTATCACAGCCATCTTTAATAAAAGATTTGAAAAATACTTTCATAAAATACTCAAATAACATCAAATGAAGCACAAAGCATGAGGCAAGAGTTCAAACAACATTTGAATAGTCTATGATATTTAACTCATTCCTCAATTTGCAAAAGCGGCCTTCATCTAATGGCTTAGTGAAAATATCCGCTAATTGCTCTTCGGTTCTTATGTGGCTAATCCCAATATCTCCCTTGCTCACATGATCTCTCAAGAAATGGTGGCGAATATCTATATGCTTGGTTGTTGAGTGTTGAACAGGATTATTAGCAATTTTCACGGCACTATTATTGTCACACAAAAGAGGTATTTTATCAATTTTAATTCCATAATCCATTAATGTTTGCCTCATCCAAAACAATTGAGCACAACAACTTCCCGCGGAAACATATTCGGCTTCGGCGGTGGATAATGCTACGGAGTTTTGTTTCTTGGATGACCATGATACTAAAGATCTTCTTAAGAATTGACAACTACCCGAGGTGCTTTTTCTATCCACTTTGCAACCCGCATAATCAGAATCCGAATATCCAATTAAATCAAATTTAGCACCTTTGTGATACCATAGGCCAATACTAGAGGAATGCTTTAAATATCTTAGTATTCTTTTAACGACCATTAAATGGCACTCTTTTGGAGTTTCTTGAAAATGTGCACACATGCAAACACTAAACATGATATCGGGCCTAGATGCGGTAAGATAAAGCAAACTACCAATCATATACCTATAAAGCTTTAAATCTACCGATTTACCTCCCTCATTTAAGTCAAGATGACCGTTGGTTAGCATGGGAGTCTTGATAGGTTTTGCATCCTCCATGCCAAACTTCTTGATCAAATCTTTTGCGTACTTGGTTTGGCTCACAAAGGTTCCATCTTTGAGTTGCTTGATTTGAAGTCCAAGAAAATAGCTCAATTCTTCGATCATGGACATTTCAAATTCCCTAGACATCATATCACCAAACTCTTCGTAAAAATCTTGATTAGTAGAACCAAAAATGATATCATCAACATAAATTTGACAAACAAAGAAATCATCATTTATGACTTTAGTAAATAGAGTTGAATCAATTTTCCCAATTTTGAATCCTTTTGAGACTAGAAAATCTCTAAAGCATTCATACCATGCTCTAGGAGCTAGTTTAAGATCATAGAGTGCCTTGGAGAGTTTATAGACATGATTATGATTTTTAGGATCTTCAAAACCGGGAGGTTGTTCAAAAAGACAAGTTCAGAAATTTTACCATTTAAGAATGCACTTTTAACATCCATTTGAAATAATTTAATATCAAAGCATGATACAAAAGCAAGTAATATCTGAATTGACTCAAGCCTAGCTACGGGAGCAAAGGTTTCACCAAAATCCAAACCTTCAACTTGTGAATACCCTTGAGCGACCAACCTTGCTTTGTTTCGAACAACCAAACCATTCTCATCTTGCTTGTTCCTAAAGACCCATTTTGTACCAATGACATTATGTTCTTTGGGTCGATCCACCAATGTCCAAACTTCATTTCGGGTGAAGTTATTGAGTTCTTCATGCATAGCATTAACCCAATACGGATCTTCAAGTGCTTCTTCTACATGCTTTGGCTCAATAGAAGAGACAAACAAGTAATGTTCACAAAAAGAAGCAATACGAGAGCGAGTTTGGACACTCTTACTTACAGCACCCAATATTTGGTCTATTGGATGATCCTTCGCAATTGCATTGTGGATTCTTGGTGGTAGATTGGATGGTTGATCATCTTCTTTTTTGTCCTCTTCACTAAGTTGTACTTGATTTGTGGAAGAGGTGGGTGGTTCAACTTGAGTGGAAGATGATGGATTGTCTTCGGGCTTGATGTCACCTATTTGCATATATTCCATTGCTTTTTCTTAAGTCTTCATTTCCCACATCATCCAAATTCTAATGCTCTTCTTGAGAGCCGTTAGTTTCATCAAATTGCACATCGTGCCTTTCTTCAACTAAACCGGAGTTTTTGTTAAAGACACGATAAGCCTTGCTATTTGAAGAGTAACCAAGCAAGAAACCAACATCGCAACGACTATCGAATTTTGAAAGACGAACACCCTTCTTTAAAATATAACACTTGCAACCAAAAACACGAAAGTAAGAGATGTTCAGTTTTCTTCCTATAAAAAGCTCATAGGAAGTCTTTTTCAAAAGGCGATGCAAATAAAGACGATTTATGGCATGACAAGCGGTGTTAATAGCTTCCGCCTAAAAACTATCAGAAGTATTATATTCATCAAGCATTGTCCTAGCCATTTCAATTAATGTACGATTTTTCCTTTCTGCTACTTCATTTTGCTCCGGAGTGTAGGTTGTGGAAAGTTCGTGCTTTATTCCAAGTTCAACATAAAAGTCTTCAACTTTAGTATTCTTGAACTCGGAACCATTATCACTACGGATTTTCTTTATTTTGAAATCAAATTCATTTTGAGCCCTTTTTGTAAATCTTTTGAAAATTCCGGAGGTTTCACCTTTGTCATCTAAGAAGAATACCCATGTATATCTAGAGTAATCATCCACAATAACTAAACAATAGCTATTACCCCTAATACTCTTATAGGTTGTTGGCCCAAACAAATCCATATGTAAGAGTTCCAATAGTCTAGAAGTTGACATGATACTTTTGGAAGGATGAGAATTAGCGACTTGTTTACCAGCTTGACAAGCACTACAAAGTCTATTTTTCTCAAACTTCACATCTTTGAAGCCAACAACTAAATCACGTTTGAAAAGCTTTTTGAGTTGAATCATTCCAATATGAGCTAGCTTTCTATGCCAAAGCCAACCCAAAGAGGTTTTTGCTATTAAACAAGTTTTTAAACATGATTCACTTGAACTAAAATCAATTAAGTGAAGATTTCCAAATCTAAAGCCTTTGAAAGCTAAAGAGCTATCTTTTGTATTAGAAATGGTTACACCTTCACTAGAGAATGAGCAAATTAGTCCAAGATCACATATTTGAGCAACGGATAGCAAGTTAAAGTTTAATGATTCTACTAAAGAAACATTAGAAATGGAAAGGTCATTTGAGATAGCAATTTTACCAAATCCTATTACCTTTCCTTTGCTATTATCGCCAAAAGTGATCTTGTCTACTCCTTCTCCATTCTCGAATCTGGTGAACATTTTTCTATCACCGGTCATGTGTTGAGTGCATCCACTATCAAGCACCCAATGTTTTCCACCGGTTTTGTAGTTCACCTACAAAACAAAAATTAAGTTTTTTTAGGTACCCAAATTTGTTTGGGTCATTGGAGGTTAGTAACCAAGGATTTAAGCACTCAAATAGCATTCTTTTTAGCGCCTAGAATTGAAGTGCCAACAAAACGAGCGATTACTTTACCATCCTTTGTTTTTCTAAGCATATAGGAAGAATCATATATACCAAGAGATGGAGTCTTACCCTTAGGATAATTTTGTTGCATATGTCCTATTTCCCAGCACTTATGGCAATACTTACCATTTTGCCTCACAAATCTTGTGGGCATGTTTTCCGGCTTCTTACCTTTCTTAGGCACATACCCAAGACCTTCCTTGTTGAATGAGCACCTTTGCTCACTCAAAAGCTTGTCAAGAGTGGCCTTACCCTTGAAACATCTTTCCAAGATCTTGCTTAGTTTGGTCACTTGCTGTTTTAGCTCATTGTTTTCATAAACAAGCTTTGCATCATTTTGCTCAACAATATCATGATTAGCATTAATACTAGAGCAACATGGCACAGCAAGTAGGTCATCACATGAAGTAGATGCACTAGTCTTAGCAATTTTTACACTAGGCATTTCATCAATAATATAACATGTAATTCCTATACTAGAATAAGACTTATTTGAATATTCTTGGATAAGCAAGTCATGAGCTTCCTTTAGCCCCTCATAAGAATCTTTTAGAGTAATATGCTCCCTATTTAAGATATTATATTTTGATTTTTCTTTTCTAAGATATTCACTTAATTCATCAAGCATATCCATTAATTCATCATAAGTTGGTTCATCACTATTAATGGATTTTACCTTATCTCCTCTTGCCATAAGGCAAGTAGGAGTGGAGAATAGCGACGGAGCCTCATTAATAGCGATGCCAACTAGTACCTTCTTCTTGGGGGACTCATCCTCATTGGAGTCGGAGTCGCTTGACTCATCATTGGAATCCCACTCTCCGATGTGAGCTTCATTCTTGCCATCTTTGTGAAGCTTCTTGAAAAGCTTCTTCTTGCCATTGTATTCCTTCTTCTTGAATGACTTGCCCTTGTCATCCTTCTTTTCGGGGCAACAGGAAGCAATGTGCTCCTTCTCTTCACAATTATAGCATCGAATGTTGCTATAACGCTTCTTATCACTTGAGGATTGCCCCTTCTTGTACTTGTCGAAGTTATAGCTTCTATTGGGGCGTCTCTTCACAAGGAGTGCATACTCCTCGTCGGATTCATTTTCTTCATTCTCATCATCACTTGATTCCGCTTTGGCTTTGAAAGCGGTAATCTTCTTCTTTGAGGAATATGTCTCCAAGAGCTCTTCATTGTCCTTCTTGAACAACTCATTTGTGATGAGGTTACCCAAAAGCCCCGTTGGTGTCATCCTTGGCAACACGGGTGAGTTGAGAAATAGCGTCACCAACGTCTCATACTTATCCGGGAGAGCCCTAAGCATTCTGCGCACAATATCAACATCAAGAAGGTTAGTCCCAAGGCCCTTGAGCTCATTCACAATGTTGTTGAGTCTTGAATACATCTCATTGATGTTTTCATGAGGCAACATTACGAATGTCTTATACTTAATCCGAAGCCTATGCAATTTGGCTTCTTTGATTGTGGATGTACCCTCATGGATTTTCGAGAGGGTGGTCCAAATATCATGAGCGGTTTCCAAATTGCTCACTCTATTGAACTCATCGGCGTTCAAAGCGCCAAAGAGAGCGTTCATAACTTGGGCATCTAAATGAGCATTACGCGTCTCTTGATCTGTGGGAATTAGTGGATTAAGAGGCATGACGTAACCCTCATTTACGATTTTCCAAATGCTTGGATTCATGGCCTTTAAATAAATTGACATTCTAATGTTCCAATAAGTATAATTAGAACCATCAAAGAGAGCAGGCTTTCCTATAGCAATTCCCTCACTAGCCATCCTTTTCTCTCTTAGACGGTTAAGTCTAAATTAATGACAGACTAAGCTCTGATACCACTTGTAGGATCAAGGATAACCGACTAGAAGGGGGGTGAATAGGAGGTTTTTAAACTTTTTAACAATTTAACAATTTAAGCCAATTAATAACTTAGTCTAAACAAGTTACACTTCTAGCTAAGCAATTCAATCACAATAAACGAGCTAGAAATATAAATGCGGAAATGTAAAGACTAGAAATAACCGCAATGACACAACGATGTTTTTCCCGTGGTATCGAAGACTTGCCAGTCTTCACTAGTCCACGTTGAGGAAGCTTGACACCTCAAGCCGGCTCCACGAATTAAGCCTTCCCTCGATCACTATGGTTGTTCTTCCTCCACTCCGGAGATGGTGAACACCGAACCACTCACAAACTTGCACCGGGCCTCTTCACAATCTTCTTGAAGAGATCACCGTGCTCCACCACCAAACCGTCTAGGAGTGCAGCAACACTCCAAGAGTAATAGATCAATGGCCTTCACTTGACGACACTCAAGTGCAAATGGATCAACTAGGAGTATGAATGCACTTGAATGAATCTCAACAAGCTCACAATGAATGCACAAGAGGTTTTGAGTGTTGAGTGAATGCACAAAGCTCTCAAGGCTCTATATATGTTAAATGGACTCTAGCTCACCAGCCTTGAGCAGTTGGGGGGGGGGTATTTATAACCCCCACCAACAATTATGACCGTTGGGGACCAAACCCCCAACTTTTAGTGAAAATCGGAACGACCGTAGGTGTAGGATCAAGGATAACCGACTAAAGGAGGGGTGAATAGGAGGTTTTTAAACTTTTTGATAATTTAACAATTTTAGCCAATTATCAACTTAGTCTAAGCAAGATATAATTCTAGCTAAGCAATTTAACACAATAGACAAGCTAGAAATATAAATGCGGAAATGTAAAGACTAGAAATAACCACAATGACACAAGGATTTTTTTTCCTGTGGTATCGAAGACTTGCCGGTCTTCACTAGTCCATGTTGAGGAAGCTTGATCAACTCAAGCCGGCTCCACGAATTAAGCCTTCCCTCGATCACTAGTGGTAGCTCTTCTCATCTCCGGATAGGCGAGCTCCAACCTTCACAAATGCCCGGGCCTTCTCACAATCTCCTTTGAGAAGATCACCGAACCAAACTCCAAGCCTTCTAGGAGACGGCAATCTCCAAGAGTAATAGAGTAAGAGATCTTCACTTGAAAGCGCTCTAATGCCACAATGATCAAACTCAAATAAATGCTCTTGGAAAAACCTCAACTACCTTTGCATAACGAATTGAATGCTCTCAAAATGAGTTGGAAACAATGCAAAGGGCTCAAGGGGGTTTTATGAGGTTCAACAACACTTCTAGTTGCAGTGGGTGAGGTATTTATAGCCTCCACCCACTGCACTAGCCGTTGGGGTACGAAATCCCCAATTTTTCGATATGCGGTCGGACCGTAGGCAACCGTCGGTCGGTCCGACCCTTCTTGTCAGAACGGTCGTTTTTCCTCCTCTGCAACGCATTAAATGCACGGGAAAAATAGTCGTTCTGGTGACCCCTCCAGACCACAGTGTAAGCGCCATTAGTCCTACCCTCTGAAAAAATGGAAAATGCTTTCAAAACACATACTGGAAAAAGCTGACCGCTTGGAATATCTGGGAGTGCGGTCAGTCCGCGATTATACCGGCGGTTAGTCCGGCCTTAAGATTTCAGCCGAAAATCCTCCTCTGGAAAATGTTGACCGCGTCGAAGACCTGGGAGTGCGGTCAGTCTGGCACTTAGCCGTCGGTTAGTCCGGCCTAGAGGATTTTCAGCAAAACCGAAAATGACCACTTTCTGGAAAATGCTGATCGCCTTCTTTGGTCCGGCAAACCGGTCAGTCCGGACAATTGACGTCGGTCAGTCCGGCCTCTAAAGAATTTCAGCAAATTTAAATCGAGGCCAAACCAAAACAAATCCAAGATTAAACCGAATAAGATTTGAGCAATTGTGGCATCATTCACTTTCAAGGTACTCAATTCTTGAACCATCTTTATAGTATGGCTGTCTAGCCTATAACCCAGTCTTCCAACCAATTCACCTAAGACCGGTAAAATAAAAAGATCCTAGACTATTGTACTTTGTCTTTGAGCCAAAAGATCTTCATGTAATCCTTTCGCGTGCAATTTCAGGTCATCAAAAGCACCAATGGGACTTAACCTTGTAAATACTCAATAAACACGTTAATCCCATATTCATATATTACCATTAATTACCAAAACAATTTTTAAGGGCCTAGATGCTTTCAGCAGGCCAAGGAGCGGTACAACCGCTCTTAAGTCAAAGCACAGTTAACGGCTAGAATAGTTACTAAAAATACTCAATATAGCCGTTGGAAATCCCAGTCGGAACGACCGCCAACTAAAGTGCGGTATGTCCGCATTTCCCGGTCATACCGCATTGACGAGCGGTACAACCAATCGTAGGGTTTCCAAAACTTCTCTGAAAATACATGCGTTCTGGAATTTTCAAACCGCCATATAAAAATCGGTACAACCGTAGCGCGGTTCAACTGTTTCTAAGACGCGGTACGACCGATTTCCAAAACGAGTTTCTGAGCCAAAATGCACTGGTGCTGTTTTTATTGAACTGCCTCATAAGTTTCGGTACAACCGCACATCGGTACGACCGATTCTCACGAGCGGCTCTGAGGCAAAATGCATCGCTTCTGGTTTTCTTGAACTGCCAACTAAAAAACGGAATGACCGCAATGCGGTAGTACCACTCAAAGAGAGCGGTCGTGCAAGATTTTTCTCGATTGGTCGTTCCTTCAAAATCGGTACTACCACCAAGTAAAGTCGGTCATACCACCACAAGCGGTACAACCGCAATTATAATCAAGCAGACTACCGATTTTGGATAGAAGCACTTAAAGCTTTCAAATTTAATTTCAAGTTCAAATTCAAATGCACGCATGATCCTAAATTGATCCATATGGCACAAGAACATGCTATCAAGCTACTAGCCATGATCCCTCTTAATAGTACGACATTTATCCTATAATCCGGTCTTCCAATCAAATCTCCTAAGACCGGTAAAATACAAAAAGGATCCTAGACTATTGTACCTTGTCTTTGAGCCAAAAGATCTTCATGTAGTCCATTTGCATGCAACTTTGCGTCAATAAGTTCACCAATGGGACTTAACCTTGTAAATACTCAATAAACACGTCAATCCCATATTCACATATTATCATTAATTACCAAAACAATTTTTAGGGGCCTAGATGCTTTCACATAGTCTACACATTCATCAAATGGATGTGAAGACAACTTTTCTTAATGGAGAGTTAGAGGAAGAAATCTATATGGAGCAACCAGATGGTTTTGTGATTTTTGGGCAGGAATGTAAGGTATGCAAATTAATCAGGTCTAAAGCAAGCACCTAAACAATGGCACGAGAAATTTGATAAAACTTTAACATCTGCTAGTTTTTTTGTAAATGAGGCAGATAAGTGTGTGTATTATCATTATGGTGGGGGTCAAGGAGTAATTTTGTGTTTGTATGTCGATGACATACTTATATTTGGGACAAACACTGCTATTTTTGACGAGGTCAAATCTTTCTTATCTAGATGCTTTGATATGAAAGATCTAGGAGAGCCAACATTTTTTGACTGCCTTGCAAATAAAGAAGGAATGTGCACCATTTTCATCCAGCCTTATGCAAACAGGTCCAGACTCTTTAGCAACGGGCAACCACACACAGAACCCTTCCTCCTGGATAGTGTTTCCCTAGGTGTTGGGCGCAAGCCTGTCGCCGCAACTCGGGCTCAATCGGTCATCTAGGCGCTCGGCCCGCCTAGGCAGTTAACGCCGGTCCAAGGAGGACCAAGGCAGGCAAGGCACGGCGGTGGCTGGGTGGTCCGAGGTGACGCAAGGCGGTGCTGGACTAGATTGGGCGAAGCTGGGCGTGCACGTGGGAGAAAAAAAGGTAAGTGGAGAGGACTCACTCGTGGTCCCAAACGTCGAACCCTAGCTCCACGATTTCCTCCCCTCTGCCTCCTCCCTAGATCCACGTCGTGTCGGTTATCTCTGATATCAAATATATGGTAGAGGGCTTTTCCTCGGTTATTTTTCATCATATTAGTCGTGTGGTAAATGTGGCAGCACATACTCTAGTTAGATCTTGTGAGCACTCTGTTAGCTCTTTTATTCATAATGGTGTACCGGAGTGTATCCGGGAGACTCTTTGTGATGATGCTTTGTGATCAATAAATTGCTAGCATTCCCAAAAAAAAAGATCCACGTCGCGTCGCCTCCTCCCCAGCTCCCCGTCACGCGCCTTCTCCTTGGATCCCCTTCGCACGTAGCCTCCTCCCTGAATCCCCTTCGCGCGCCCTTCCTGGGTCCCCTTCGCGCACCGCCTCCTCCTCGGCGGAGAGGAGAGCGAGAGCGAGAGCGATGGGAAAGGAGGGATGAGGCGGCGGTGGGATGGGAGTGCGAGAGCGAGGCGGAGAGCGAGAGGATGGCAAGCGTCGTAGGGGGCTAGAGGATAAGGAAGGGGAGAAGGGCAGCGGACTGGACCAGGCTGGCCACTCGGTCGATGCGTTGCGGTTGAATCAGTAGGCTCGACGTGTTGCAGTCGAATCAATTGGCTTAGGCTGGACTGGACCAGGTCGGAGGTAAGTCTCTTTTTTTTTCTCTTTTCTCTTTTCTTCTTCACTTCCTTCTCCTCTCCCTCCGGCTGCTCTGTTCGACCCGCAGCTACCTAGACCTACGCCTAGGCTGGCTAGGTGCTAGGCGACCACCCTCTGCCCGCTGAAACTCGCGGCATTCAGATCGACATTGTCACTCGCGGCTCCCATCCATAATATCCCTCCACAAGCAAAGCTGAAACTCTCGGCCAAACCACGCTGCTATCAGTCGCGTCTATTGAGTGTTTTAGCCGTCAGTGACTCGACCAGCCACCGACTAGACGTCATATATATACATGCGCCACAGCTTGATTAGCTTCTGTGTGAGACCCGGTCCAAACAGAAGGATGAATTGAGTCCAATTGTGACCATGTAGGAGTTACACCAACATATAATCCCTAAAGCCAAATGCATTTCAACCCCAATTATTGGCGACGTATCTGGTGAACAAAGGCTAAATCGTGCACATATGAAAAAATCGAATCCGGGTGCTCCGTTTCGCATCCGACGACGCGCGTCGCACGCGCGCGCGCGAGGGTGGAGGACCGCGGCGTTTTTTCGTTTCTCCCCTTCTCCTTCGAACGAGGCGCCAAATTTTCACGCCTTGACGCCGCTCCCCCTCGCCCGAACGAGAAGATGGTGTAGGGTTCCTCACCGTCGCGCCGCCACCGCGTCGCGGCTGCAAATCCACCGTCTTGCGATCGCCGCGCCCATTCGCTCTCCTCTGAAGTCGCCTCGAGTCGAGCCCGCCTTCGTCGCCCGCCGAAGTCCCGCCCTACGTCCGCGGCCGCTCCCCCCTCGTCTGCCCGCATCGCGGCTGCTGCTCCAGCGTCGTCCCGCCCAGCGTCGCGGCCACGACTTTACCCTTCGCCGAGTCTCCCCTCGCCGCCCTCTGTTCTCGATATGTGTTGTTGCATCTGGTTGTTGTCTTATTACCGATTGTGGTGTCGATATTTACAATTGATATGCATTGTTTGTCGTTGTTTTGATGTGCAGCCGCATAGACGAAATGGAAGATGTCAGTAGCTCGATGCGGCCACTAGCTTTTCCTAGATCTGAACCCGAACCCGATATGGTCGATGCACACTCTCTCATTGCGATATCGGATTGTAAAACCCCTCGGAAGGCGGCTAGCATCCCATTCTGCGTGAGTGCGCGCACAATTTTTAATTTGCATGATTAATATCGTTCTAGGGATAAATCGTCGTTACCGCTGTAGGGATCGTCATCCACACCTGTAGTTACTGAGTCTTTGACACCTGCGAAGGGGATGATTTTTGAAGATGAGGACGCAGCCTTGGAGTTTTACAAAGCATACGCGCATGTTGCGGGCTTCTCCGTTCGTATCGGACAGCGGACGATTATTAATAGGGTGTTGCGATGGAGGCGGTACTATTGTGCCAGGTATGGGTGGAAGGAAGAAAGAGGTAAGGCCAAGGTGGAGGTAAAAGCGAAGAGGACATATGAGTCTAAATTGAGTAGGTGCGGTTGTGAGGCCATGTTTGGTATCAAACGGACTAAGGACAATAAGTTCAGATTAGAAATATTTGTCGAAGTCCATAACCATGGTCTTGTCTCACCTAGTAAGCAGCACTTGATACGTTGTAATAGACAAGTAACTGAGAAGGCTAAGACTACACTGTTCGCATGCCATCAGGCTAGCATTGGCACTTCCAGGGCATTTAGATATCTTCATGTCAGTGAGGGTGGATTTCAGAATGTAGGATGCACAAGGAGGGACTTGCAAAATTATCATCGTACTTTGAGAGAGAGTATAAAGTCATCAGATGCTCAGATGTTTCTTGATAATCTAGCTAGAAAGAACGAGAATAATGCGGTATTTTACTTTGACTATGTTATCGATGACAAGGGTAGATTGGTGCATGTGTTTTGGGCGGATGCGACCTCTAGGAAGAATTACATTCATTTTGGTGAGTTGCTCTCATTCGATACGACATATAATACAAACCAATACGACATGATATTTGCACCATTCATGGGAGTGAATAACCATGGGGGATGTGTTCTATTGGGGCTGCATTGCTGCTCAATCAGACGATTGAAATGTTCGAATGGTTGTTCCGTACTTTCTTAAGATGTACGGGAGGTGCTATCCCTAGACTTATAATAACTGACGAAGATGCGGCCATGAAGAAGGCAATTGAGCATGTCTTACCAACTAGCACGCATAGGTGATGTATGTGGCACATATTGAACAAACTCCCAACTAAGATAAGGCCAGATTTGAGGGATAACCAAATGTTTTACAGGCGTGTCAATTCATGTGTATATCCTTCAGAAACTCCAAAAGAATTTGAGTCACAGTGGGCAGCTATTATTTATGAGTTTAGTTTGCAAGATAACGAGTGGCTATTATTTCTAATCGCTCAGAAACTCCAAAAGAATTTGGGTCACAGTGGGCAGCTATTATTTCTGAGTTCGGTTTGCAAGATAACGAGTGGCTATTATTTCTAATCGCTATCAAATAGCTGATGCTACTTGTTACCAACTGTTGCTGACAATAGCGCATTGCAGTTGCAGAAAGTTTGTCTGTTTATAGTTTCATAGAGATGTAAAGATCATGGATCAGGTAGTGCCCTTCACTCCTCAGTCACACCATATTGAAACCACCAAATTTTGCATTTCTAAATTACATAGTTGCTACTAAATGTTCTTGAAAGCATTCGAAACTATTATGCTAGCATGCACACTTGACATTCGAAACTATTATGCCAAAGATGACACTTCACCTGACATTCCAAATCTTTCGTTCGAACACTTCACCTGACATTGTCGACCCAGAAATACTTGTGCCACAAAATCAGAAGCTATTATGTCCTTGTTGGACCATAGCCCTTGTGCAAGCAATTAAATTCTAGAAACATGCGAGACTTGAGCACAGCATGCTGCAACCATTTCAGACCTATGCACAGAATGCTTGTAATGTGTTCTCCTAGCTCTCCAATTCCAGAAAAATTCTGGACAGAAACCATTTCAGACCACCCAGACTTGAGCACAAGAAGATTGCATTGCTAAACCATTTCAGATTCCACATTCCAAACCATTTCAAACCCAGAATGCCATTCATTCTCATTTCAGACTAACAAACCATTTCAAACCCACAATGCCATTCATTCACATTTCAAACTAACAAACCATTTCAAACCCAGAATGCCATTCATTCACATTTAGGAATACAACTCGGACATGTTCCAAACTACAGCACATAAGACTAGGAATATATCGAAATTACAGCACATAAGACTAGCGAATGTTACCAATGCACATTCCTAGCAGCAAGAATAAAAAAGCGACAACAACAATTTTTAACTTTTCATCGGCAGTAATAGACTTCCTGATGGACATGTTCATCTGGTCCAGTGAGGATTTAATCGCAGCTAAATCTTCCAACACACGGTGGTCGACTTGGGAAACCTTCTCCATTCCAGTGATAAACCACTTCTCTGGTTCCACCACATGCATCGCCCTCAAATGCCTCAAGTATTGATCTTTCCACATGAAAGTCTCGCATCACGGGGAATAGATCTGGACCAAAATAAAGCACCCAGTTTCAGTTTCATCACCAAAACCAAGCACCCGACAATACAAAAAAGCAATTTTCAAACTCAAATTGAAAACAAAAGGGAGTGTCCTACACCCTCGTTTCTTGGGCATTTGTAGTACTCTTTTCCTTGATTCTTCGAGCTCCCGGACACGGCCCAGATCATCTTGGCGTGGCAATTTGGGCATGGCACGAGAGGCAGCCCACCGCTAGGAGCTGTCGCTGTCGCCGTCGCCGACCACTCCGAGTCGCCTCCATGGTGCGGCAGCAGCAGGCGGGCGCTAACCTAGACTTGCCCGATCACGGCCTCATGCAAGTGAGGCTTAAATGCCCTAACCCTAGACTCGAGGATTTGGGGGAGCCATGAAGGGAGCACGGACCACAAGGGGAGGCGGGACGAGGAGCTCGCGGACGGCGGGCGCTAACCCTAGAGTCGCCCGATGCGGCACTACGGGCGGAGGCTCAAATGCCCTAACCCTAGACTCGAGGGATTTGGGGGAGGGGTTCCATGAAGGGAGCACGGACCACAAGGGGAGGCGAGACGAGGAGCTCAAGGGCGGAGGAGCGCCGCCGCCACCCTCGCCTCGGGCCGCCGCGCTGGCCTCGCGCGATTTGGGAGGAGGGCGAGAGGAGAGGACGAGGATTTGGGGACGACAGTGGTTTCGGAACTCAAAATACAACCAAGCCAGGGGGAAACGAAACAACGCCACAGTCCTCCACCCTCGCGCGCGCGCGTGCGACGCGTGCCGTCGGATGCGAAACGGAGCGCCCGGATTCGATTTTTCATATGTGCACGAGTTAGCCTTTGTTCACCAGATACGTCGCCCCAATTATTTCCTACATATCGATCTCCCGCACACGACGACACGAGTAGTGCTAGCTCACACAAATCACAAGCAACGCCATGCTCGATAGCATGCATGTGGCAATCCACTGCCCGGTTCACGGCAACGATTGAAACCGCACCCTTGACAGTGTCGCACCGCCTCGCGACCGACGCGACCCTCTGAGACTCCTGACTTTTACACAGTTCATCTTTGTATGCCTTCACGATGGAAGCTGCTAGACCACGCTATAGCAGTTTCGTGAAGTTTTAGTTGTTTAAAAGTTTCAGATTTCGACTTTGAAGTTTCGACTAGGTTTTGACGCATTTCAGATTTCCAAAAGATTTCAAGAAATTTTCAATCCCAAGTTTCAACAAGTTTCAGATTTAGGTATGTTTATGTGTTTTGGTCTTCCCCATGTCAGCAACTTGGTTATAAACTGAAGGTTTCATAATCTTTCAAGAAGTATCGTGAAAATATTTAGAAGTTTCTGGTTTAAGTGAGTTCGCATATTTCTACAAGTTTCCAAGAAAGTTTTAGGCCCAAGTTTTAGCAAGTTTCAGATTTTGAAACTCAAGTTTTATCAAGTTTCAGACGAAAAAATTTCAAGACATTTCAGCAAGTTTCAAAAAGTCTTGTGAAAACAATTTAAAAGTTTTATGATTTCAGTGAGTTTCGCGTATTTCTAGAAGTTTTCAGAAGATTTCAATAAAGTTTCAACCCTAAATTTCAACAAGTTTCAGATTTTAGAACTCAAGTTTCAACAAGTTTCAGATAAAAAAAGTTTCAACAAGTTCCATAAAGTCTCGTGAAAACATTTCAAAAGTTACAGGTTTCAGTGAGTTTTGCATATTTCTAGAAGTCTCCAAAAGATTCCAAGAAAGTTTCAAGCCCAAGCTTCAACGAGTTTCAGATTTTGAAACTCAAGTTTCAGACAAAAAAGTTTCAAGAAGTTTCAGCAAGTTTCAACATATTTTAAAAAGTTTCAACGAGTTTCATAAAAAAATTCAAACAACAGCAAAAAAAATTCTAGCGTGCTCACCTACGGTCGCGCGAACGCTCATCACCACAACTCCGTGCTTGCCGGGATGCACTACTAGACAAAGGGTCATCACAGACAGTTCTAAACCGTCATCACAGACGGTTTCTGAACCATCTGATTTTATGTGTCTGCGATAACAGACAGTTATTACAGACAGTTTGTGAGCCGTCTGTCATAAGTAACAACACAGACGGTTTTTGGTAGAAGCCATCTGTGATACTTAGGTCATCATAGATGATTATATGCACTAACCGTCTGTGATTGATGATATGTCACACACGGTTAGTAACAAGAAGCGTCTGAGATACGTCGGCCATCATAGACGGTTATATGTACCAATCATCTGTGATCGGATATATATCACAAACGGTTAGTAAAAATAACTGTTTGTGATATCAGACATATCATAGACGATTAGTAAAAAGAACTGTCTGTGATATCCGACTTATCAGATACAGTTGTTGGTTATAGCCATCTGTGAAAGTCTATTATCACATACATTTTTGTGGTCTAAACCGTTTGTGAAGACCTACTATCAAGATAGTTTAAACCGTATGTGATAGTAGGCCTTCACAGACGATTTAGACCTCTGTGATAGTATGCCTTTATAGACGGTTTATACTATAAAACTGTCTGTGATAGATCCTTTTATAGCTAAAAAACATTCATTTTTTCGGCTGGCATCAGGAAATGCTACCCATGCCCTCTGAAAACAAGCAAACAGAAAACAAATAAATTACAGGTATAGAACTCAGTGTTTCACAGCTCAAAATCAATTACAAAAGAAAGTTCATGTATTGTCGCTAGAGTTACAATTGAATTACAACTCAAAGTGAATTACAATAAATCGGTGTCACTGAGGTGAAACTCTCCATTCCAGTTAATGATCTTCCTCGTGATGAAGAAGGAGAGCTGTCATCGAACGTCCGACAGTTTGTCCACGCTTCGATTGTTATGCCCTGTCGCTAGGAGTAAAGTAGTAAGCATATATATATAAAATTAGGAAATAATTATTGCGAGATTGACCGACAAACCTCTGGATCCTTCATTTTAGCACTCATGATTTTCTGCATATGACGACAAACGTAGAATGCATATACATTGCCTTGTAGTTGCTGGTGGTACTGCAAAAATAGAATTACATATATAGTATAGTTGGCACTGCAAAAATAGAATTAAATATATAGGTATAGTCAGCTAGAGAGGTCAGGTTACGAAGTGTGATATAGGATTATTGTGCAGTAGCAGGTACCGAAAATCGCAACCTGTGTCGCAGTGTGGCGCTCTGTTCATTTTGTATCCCTCCTCCGGCAAAATAGATGCTAAATGACCTACGTGATTTAAAAAAGTTATCCTCGACCATTTCAAACGAAGGAAGACTACAATAGAGTTACGTATGAAGAAAATGACCATACCTGTCGAGTACTTTTTGCACAAGGGTGAAGTCATGGTTTTTTTCGACTAGGGAATCAATGTATATTACCTTGTTCCACTTTGGTACAATGACTAAAAGGATCCAGTGCCATCTAAGTATGTCGCTATAGTCATTAAACCTAAGTTTGTATTGCGTATAAAGTACAAATGAAATTTGTATAGGAAGTAGTGAAGCACTTACCCTTGGTTGTAGGGCTCTAGTATATAGTCCTTGTCGCGGTGAGCAAGCAACCCCTTCATTATGTATTTCTCGACGTAGGATACGTCTAGGTTGATGCATTGCTCAGAGATCAAATGTGGGTCAAGGAAACCCACCGGTTCTCGCGATCGTCGGGCTTCTTGCATCATGTATCTACACATAAGCAATGAGTTATAGTATTTATTGGTATTGCGTGAATGTAGAACTTGATTGTACATACTTACAGTATCTAGCATCATAGAAGTGAGGCGTCAAGGACACCGAGGTTGAATAGATCAAATAACTCTTCGAAGCCCACGGGGAAGTAGCCCAGCTTGTAGAGGAAATGGTTCTCTGTGTAGCTGATGGTGAATCCAGTAGGCCGATCTTCCCTTACCTCGTCGGTCTGTCGTATGTACCGGGTATGCAAAGTCCCGCAAGCCAAACCAGTGTGGCGTAACATTGTGTCAGAGACCAACGTCATTTCGAGGGAGAATGTCCTGGGCTTGTGAGGCGCCTTAATCTTCTTCAATTTGGCCTTAGCGCCTAGCCCGCTACACGTATTCCCGGAAGACGAATCAGCATGCTTTTCTTGTTTCTTCGGCGCCGTCTCCACGGTAGCCGATACGGAGGCCTTCTGAAGTAGGGGTTGAGGTGGAGTCATCGAGGGTTATGTTGGAAAGGCATGATCGTGTGGAGATCGTGGCATTACATGCGTGTTAATCTTCTTCGATTTGGCCTTAGCGCCTCGCGTGATATACGTCTTTGGGGGGGGGCGACTCGGCACACTTTTCTTGTTTCTTCGACGTCGTCTCCATGGGAGCCGATACAGAGGCCTTCTGAAGCGGGGGTTGAGGTGGAGTCATTGAGGGTATTGTTGGAGAGGCATGGTCGTCGTGTGGAGATTGCAACACTGCAGGGTCAAGGGCGATGTCCCTCTTGGGCCACTGGACATAAGTGTACAAGGCATCCTCTAGCGTTATGATGTCTTCGCTCGGGCGCTTCTCCAGTGGGAAGGCCATAAAATTATCATGTACCATGTCCACCTGGACCTTGGCGTAACCCTGCGCCAGCTGGGCACCGTGCACCACTGTCCCTTTCTGGCATGGAAACACCACCCCCGCCTAGCCTCAACAGAAATAGACCCAACACAATTAGCTAAGGCGTCATACAGGTTTATCTTTGGAGCATTCCAGATATATACATTACCTAGATGACGTCGATAGGTAATTGGACGTCGCCAAGTTCAGAATCTCAGGCGTGGACGCGATGCTACTCCGGCGTTGAGGGGGACTGGCTACCAAAATCACGGTGGCATCTTGCGACTGGTTGATGAGTTGATTCATTTGTGCCTGTAATGATGTTATTTGTCCTTGAAATTGTGCAGTAATCTGTACACTAATCTTCTCTTCCAACTGTGCCTCGCGCTCGGCCTTGGATATCTTTCGACTCCTATATGCCTCGGAGTCATGTGGGAATCCTTGACTTCAAGGTACGTAAACTCCAAGGCCTCGTGTGCGACCTAGGTGCTCCTTGTTTCCTAGGGCCGTGGATAGTATATCATTCTCCCTGACTGCTTTGAAGGAGCCTTGGGAAGGTTGAGTATTCAATGTTTGCTGTAAGAGGCCATCATGTTATTTTAGACCCTATGAAGTTATGCACTTATTAACAACTAGGTAGTTCGACATATCTTACCAGGTGTTGGGACACTCCCTTGTCTGCCGGGTTTGTGAAAGAGATGGCGCCCGACGACGTGATTGAGGCCCTCGCTCTTAACCAGTTTCGGGTGTGCTCGTTTGTGATCTCGACAAATGGCGCAGAGACCTCCGACTGCATCGCCTCATCGTCCTCACTCATCCATTGCGAGAGTTTACCCACGTACCCAGCGGTGCCGAGTCTATGGGGTTGAGTGTTTTGTTTCTGGATAGCATTGTGCGCCGCACTTTGCTACTAAACTTCGGCTATCATTTTCATCTGCACAAAGGTGTCCCATGTATCCGACGACACGAAACAATACATCGTGTAGGGCGTCCGATCCTTGTCACGTACTCTGTGACAAGCTTGCTCTCGAAGGTCTTCCATGTTTTTCCCATCGCGAGGAATGCCTACCGTCGCACAAGTACCTGGACTTCTGCTGGGATCACGAATGATGTTGTAATTTCAATCCACAGTTGCGCTTTCCTACATCCATCAGATCCTTCCATATATGTGTGGTGATGTGGATCCATTCCCTTCCAAGTATACCACGGGTGGTTCAGAATGCTGCCGCTGCTTTCTTGGGAAGCAAAGGAACCCCAGCGGTACTGACAGCCGTGATGGTCATTCGGTCCTCAAACATTTTCGATATTCCTCTGCCATGTCTCTAACGTACCACTTTCCTTGGAGATCCAGACGCATTTAGCGCCGTCGATGACAGCGGCGAAGACGGTGCGGACGCATCTCGCTTACTTGCTATCTATGGAAACTAAGAATGTAATGCAACTCAACATAGTTAGCATAAGGTAAGTGACTCAATGGCACCACTGTAAGATTAACTCAATGGTATCACTGTAAGATTAACAACAAAATAAATCAGCATAATGCTCAGATTTAGATTGTTGTTTATTGCTCTCAGATGTCGAGCTGCTCAAGATGTATTCCTGGCCTCCTCGCCACTTGGGTCAAAATTCTATCACAAATTAAATACGACAATTACTCTGTCAATATTTCAATTGAACCAGGCAAAATCAACATAATGAAACAATGACTGAACAATAATCACAGTGAACCACAGTGAGCCAAAACTACCAACAGAATGGAGCAAAATGACCAGACAACAACATAATGAAACAAAGTGATCTAATCAGCATGAATAACATGACACAATATTAGAGAATCCAAAGTGGTACGCTCCTACCTCCCACAACATTACTAAGTAATATCTCTCAGTGCTAGAGTCAATCAAATTAGCACAATTTGGAGCTTCTACTAGAATAATCCAAAGCGGTGAGCTCGTACCTCGGTGGGAGGCATGGACGAAGATGGAGTTGAGGTCGGGGGTCGCAGAGGGAGGACGCCGGTGCGGGGAGGAGGCACGGGGACAACGGCGCGGGGATGATGACGCGACGAGAGGAGGCTCGGGAGGAACACGGGAAGTAAGGACACCAACGTGGGGAGGAGGAGGCGTGGGGATGATGGCGGCGTAGGGGAGGAGGACAGCGCGGGGACGACGACACGAAGTGATGAGGCTTGAGAGGAACACGGGAAGTAAGGGCGCTGGGGAGGTGGACGGGCGAGTGAGCTCTGAGGAGTAAGGGTGCAAACCCTAGCGGGGCCCTACTTATAAAGGAATATCACAGACAGTTCTCGCAAAGAACCATCTGTGATACTCTCAATCACAGATAGTTCTATTAAAGAATGCATGATAAGCGACATATCCTGCATGTTATATTTGAGAACTGTGTGATCGAGATCCTGAGCAGTTCTATTATGGAACTATTTGTGATGCTCAGTGTGGGTGGGGGGAAATTTTTGGACGCGTGCGCGGGGACGCTTGCGCGGGAGGTGAAATATTTTGGCTCCTTACGAACCGTCTGTGCTACATATATCACAGATAGTTTGTTCCACTGAACCGCCTATGATAGTTCCTTCTATAGCTAAAAAATATTCCGTTTTTCAGCTAGCCTCAGGAAATGCTAGCCAAGCCCTCTGAAAACAAGAAAGCAAATGCAATAACAAATGGAATAATTTCTTAATTGCATGCCGAGTTTAATTCTTACTTACAATGGAACAATTTTCCAAATAGGTGTTCACCGTGTTTAATTCCACTTGGCTATTTCGTTTGAAAAAATAGCCCTTCATGATGATCAACGCGCATATAGCTAGCTTCCTCACTGGGTTCTTTCTCGAGCCTAATGTCATCCTCGAAAGGAGGTAACTTGTCAAATTGAGTGTATTCTTCCTCATCCACGACATTCTCAACTCCAACAATCCTTCTTTTTTCATGAAGAACTATGTGGCGGTTCTTATTTGCCAGATTCTTTACATAAAAAACTTTAACAACTTGCTTAACGAGTATGAATGGTTCGTCCTTATATCCAACACATTCGAGGTCCACAGTAGTGATATTGTACTAGTCGACTTTCACACTCTATGGAAGTTTGACCCAATGACACCGAAACAGGAGGATCTTGAAAAATACGTAGTCGAGCTCCCAAATCTTCTCTACAAATCCATAGTAAAAGCTCAACCCAGCGGTATTGAACTACTCGCGAAACGCATCTATGCGGACACCGCTATTCTGAACTGTGCTCTTGCTATCCTGAGCTGTCGTATAAAATATATACCTATTTACGTCGTATCCTTGCCATGTCACAATTGTAAATTTTAGCCCTTTTGCCAACCATGGTAGCATATCATCACTTGATGACCTCCCAGTAAATCTCACTTTTAACTATTCATTGAACCGATGGTTGTGCTCTCTCGTGATCCAAACCTCCGACTGACTTGGATTCTGTTGGCGTACCATGTCTTTGTGCTTGTCGATGTATGGGGACACTTGCGTCATGTGTTGCAAAACCATGAATGGGCTTGAGCGTACGAATCCAGATTAGGAGTGATTGCATTCCTTCCGATAGTCCTGATACCCTCTAGCCTCTCCTCATGACGAGATAGAGGCACACTTATCGGTTCCACCAGAGCCATGTAGTCGACGCAGAAATCAATGACCTCTTCGTTTGCATAACCATTGATGATGTTGTCCTCTGGCCGAGATTGATTCTGTACATAGGACTCGAGAATTCCTATGTACCTCTCGAACGAGTACATATGACATAAGAACACAATGCCGCATATCTTTATCTCTTTCACAAGGTGAACAATGAGATGGGCCATGATATCAAAAAATGATAGAGGAAAATGCATCTCAAGATGACATAGAGTCATCACCACCTCGGTCTGCAGAACATCTAGTCCTTCGGGATCGATGACCTTCTGAGCAATTGAGTTAAAGAAATAACACAGCCTCATGATTGTCACTCGGATCTTGTTCGACAAAATACTTCTAATTGCAACATGAAGCATTTGTGTCATCAGCACATGACAATCATGAGACTTCATACCAATTAATTTCAAATCTTCCATAGAAATAAGTTTCTTCATGCTGGCGGAGTAACTGGATGGAACTTTCATACCATGTAAGCTCTAGCATGGTTCCTTCCTCTCAGCCTTGGACAGAGTGTAGCAAGCTGGGGGAAGGTACGTTCGTATTTTATCGGTCTCTTTCGGTGCTAACTTGGTCCTTATGTTCATATCAACCAAGTCATGACATGCGTTGACATCATCATTTGTTTTATCACGAATGTTTAGAAAGAGACCAATCAAGCTATCACATATATTCTTCTCCACGTACAAGACATCGATGCAGTGGCGAACTTCTAAGTGCTCCTAATATGGTAAATTCCAAAAAATTGATCGCTTTTTCCAGATATTCTTCTAACGGGTCCTCAATTTACGTCCCTTCCCAAGCACAATATTTATATCCTTAACCATATCATAGACCTCTTTCCCTCTAAAAGCCCTTGGAGCTGAACCGTCCTCCTTATTTCTGTCGAATTGTTTCTTCATCTTGCAGTATGGGTGATATTTGGGAAGGAACCTACAGTGACGCATGTACACAGTTTTGTGCAAGTTGTTCAGCCATACACTCTCGGTACCATCTAAGCAGTGCAGACAAGCTTTGGCTCCTTTTATACTGAACCCTAACAGGTTACCAAGGGTAGGAAAATCATTGACGGTGCAAAACAACATGGCGTGTAAATTGAAGTTCTCTCGTTTGTACGCATCACATACTTATACCCCTTCGTTCCATAGTGTCACAAGATCTTCCAGTAATGATGCTTGGTACACATCAATATCATTTTCAGGTTGCTTTGGCCCTTGGATAAGTAGTGACATCAAAATGTACTTTTGCTTCATACACAACAAAGGAGGAAGGTTGTACATACATAGATTCATGGGCCAGATGTTATGCCGGCTGCCCATGTTACTGGAAGGGTTTATTCCATCTGTACTCAATCTAAACCTTATGTTCCTCGGTTCCGCACCGAAGTCTCCGAAGCTCCAATCGAAGTTTCTCCACTGGGCAGAATCAACAATGTGTCTTATCTTTCCATCCTTCTTATGCTCCTCTGAATGCCAACACATCAATCATGCCTCCTTTCGGTTCGCAAAAAACTCGATTCAAACGGGGAATTACAGGCAAATACCACACCACCTTAGCAGAAGGTCATTTCTTCACCTCGATTCCCTCACCGTCATCTGATTGATTCTTACGTTTGTATCGGGATGCGTTGCACACCAAACATAGATGCATGTTTGCATACTCTTTACGGTAGATGATACAGTGGCACGGACGTACATGTATTCTTTCTACTTCTATTTCCAATAGACAAATAACCTTCTTGGCTTGGTAGGTGGTTCTGGGCAACACGTTTCTCTCTAGAAGGATGTCCGCTAGGAGACCTAGTAACGCCATGAAACTCTTGTCGGGCCAACCATTGCTTGCCTTCAATTTTAGCAGTTCAAGCATGGATGACAACCTTGTGCATTCTGGCTTGCAGCTTGGGAATAAAGGTTTTCCCGAGTCCTCCATCAAGCCCTCGAATCTACTGAACTCTCTCTCACTATAGTCCTCTTCTGCATCACGTAGCATCTGATCCAGATTGTCATCGTGCGACCTACCCTCATCGAAAGCACATTCCACATCCGGCATATCGTTGTCTCCCTCGACGTTGTTACTACCTTCCAGTATAATTTGTTCTTCACTATGACTAGTCCAACATGTATACTCCTCTTTGAAACCCATTCGAATCAACTGTGCTTCGATCTGCGCTGGGTTGGAAAACATCTTTAGATTATCACAATCATTGCATGAATAATACATAAATTTTATCCCCTTTTTCAATATATCCTTCTCGGCAGCTCTTCTAAAAGTAGACACGCCATCAATGTACTCTTCACTCGCACGGTTCTTAATGTACATCTAGCTTCGGTCCATCTACGAGACGCACATAACAAATTAGTGTTAAATTAGATTAATGCACGTAACTACTCTTTCTATTGACCAAATATACTACAAATTGAATAGCGATTAACCCATGGCAAATATAAATGATTACAGATCGTTACCCTTGGACCTCGCGACGAAGATCCCAAATATCTCATGAGATCCTCCTCTCTTTCTTCCTCCTTTCCTTCTCCTCCCTTCCTCCTTCATCCGACATAGTTAGAACTGAGGCTCACTATGATGTAAACACTATAATTTTACACAATACATGACAAGTCAATGTATATATACACGCCGCTCATTGTTCTATTGTAAATCTTAACTGTCAATAACCTCCTTAGATGATAAACCTAGCTATCATCGATCTCTCTAGATTATAATGCATATAATTAGAAGCAAATACTAACCTTAGATCACTAAGAACAAATAGATCTACAAGCACACATCCAAATCTATGATATTAATTTCTTTCACCAAACGCCCCAGAGCCGGCCACCTCTTTCAAAGCAGCTGCATATCAGAGACAGATCTCACTACAGACAGATCTATCGGGACAACCAGATATTTAATGACGTATATCACAAACGGTTTGAAATCAAAACCCGCATGTGATATTAAACGATCACAGACGGTTGGTATTTAAAACCGTCTATGATACTTATCGCAGACGGTTCTTAACAACAACCGTCTGTGATATGCACCATTAAATATTTGGCGCTCCTGGCAGATTTGTCTGTAGTGAGATCTGTCTCTAATATGCGTCTACTTTGAAGAAGACGGAGAGTACGCCTAAGAATGCAACCAGGCCCACCATGATGCATGATTTTTTTTTCTGGGGTTCATCCACGCAGCATAAGGTGATGAGACAATAGCCACGGCCTACTTCATTGAGCCTGCAAGCCAAGAAGCATGGCTGCCAAAAGAGCGCTAGGTAATCATACACAATAGGCAGCCATGCTTTTTGAACTTGCCGGGTTTGATGAAGTAGGCCGTTGTCACTGTTTCATCCTCCTCATGCTGCGTGGATGACCCCCCCCCAAAAAAAACCATGCTTCGTGGTGGGCTTGGTTGCTTTCTAAGGCGTACTCGTCGTCTTCTTCAAAGTAGTCGCATATCTGCCAGATCTCACTATAGACATATCACAGACAGTTCTTGTTAATAACCGTCTGTGATACGTATCACAGACGAGTTTTAACAAGAACTGTCTGTGATAAATACACATCACAGATAGATCTTGTTAATGATCGTCTGTGGTAATTATATATCAAAGACAGTTGTATTTTATAATCGTCTATGATACATATCACAGATTGTTTATTCCACTAAATCGTCTGTGATAGTTCTATAGCCAAAAAAATTCTCACACCAGCATAAGTAGGGTCAATTCTGTGCTTTCTCCTCTTCTTCTAGTACTTGAGCTCAGCTCTTTCTCCTCTCATCACCTTCTGGTCTCACCTCACCTCATCTCCTCCGCTTAAGTGAGGGCCATGTCTGAGGCATCAAGCTCACCGAATCGGAGGGTCCTAGCGCTAGGCACTGCTAGGCGGGTGGATTGCCCTAACTACCGTGTGCAAGCAAATGTGTTCTACGCCAACACCAAGGAAAATACTGGTTGGGTGTTTTACAAATGTCCTTATTTCTCAGTAAGTAAAATTGAGTCTGATTTCCTGCGATTTAGATGTTTCTCCAGTAAGTATGAAATATGTATGTTGTTTTGGCATTTGTACAGTTCTGTAGGCTCGAGGATGTCAATATTTTCAGTGGACAGGCACCATGGACAGAGCAAGGGAGCGCAACAATACAGGGCAAATGATGGATTCTAGGCTGGAGCAGAGAATGGAGGTTGTGATGGAGTAGAGGCTAAACATGCTGGAGTTGAAGATGGAGCGCATTCTGGACCATATCCAGTGGCTGGAGAAGATTTTGTGTGTGTGTATCATTGTTGTAATTTATGGTATATTTGTAAAGTAGCTGGGTTCCTGTAGTTGTATGCAAACCACAAACCGTCTGTGACAAATATCCTAGACGGTTCCAACCACAAACCATCTGTGATACATATCACAGACGGTTTGTTCCACTAAACCATTTGTGATAGTTTTCTATAGCTAAAAAATATTCTATTTTTTGGCTAGCATCAGGAGTAAATATGTGTCTAACTTGTTTTTCACCATAGACATAAAAGACAATAAGATAAACACATTATTCAGTAAACATGTTTAACATAGACAGTAACTTAACTTCAAACTGATTTTTTATCATTTTTTGTATTTACATTTGGGCAAATTAACAACGTGTCCAGTCGCTTCTTACAAAAGATTTAAAAAAAGTAGAAATAAATGCAAATTCAGAACATATGATACATTCACATATTAGAAAAGGATTATATCTGAATATTTGCTAAAACTATGCTAAAACCGCTAATTTTATGATCACAAGTAGTTCAACACCTGTGCAAAGAACTTAGCGTACTTATGCCTAATCCTACAGTCGTCGCTGCAGAAGATGACGTAGTCGTCCCACCCTTTCGTCACGTCGCAGCCGGTGCTCGTGCACTGGTGGCCATCCTCTGATAGCACCCACACCTGGCCTGGCCATCTTCCACATTGCCGCCTGGACCGCATCCGCAGCGAGCCTTCGGCACCGCTTACACTCCCGGTTGGTCCTCTTGGCCGTCTAGCACCCACTGGCCGGCTCGCCCTCGACCTAGCTGATGTATTGCTTCTAAATATCGTGCGCCTCACCGGTCGTGTAGAGGAGGAGACTGCGGCCTTGTGGCCGGCGACCCCCCCTCCCTGTTCGAGGAACACAAGGCCGCGTTGCATGTCCTAGTACGCGAAGACGAGTGTGAGGCCGACGATGAAGCAGGCCTCCGGGTTGCCGACGCCGGGCAGGTGGTTGACAACAGCGAGGTAGCGCTTGTTGTCCAGCCACTTCATCGCCTCCTCCTGCTCCAGCGCCATGCGCGTCCCCACAGTACGCTCCTTGGATGCCTTGCATATGGCCTTGCAACTCCAATATATGTACGCAATTCAAGATGTCAGAATTACTTTGTAAGAGAAAATTAAAATGCCAAATTAAGGGCGGCGTTGCTAGTTAGATTAGTGACACGTTTCTCTAGTCAAATTAAAAGGCAAACATGTATGCACACATGGATTGGTTGCCGCCACAAATAGTAGTACATATTTTTGTAGGTATAGAAATACGTACGTAGCTCGTAGGCTGCAGAGGTTAGCCATGGGCTGAGGAGAGCTCGCGGCCACAAGGCCGACGATGTTGACGACGACATCGTGAGGAAGAGAGACGGCGATCGCCGACCTCCTCTTCTTGGTCCTCGTCGTCATGCTTCGTGTGCTCACCATGGCGCGCGACGTACGGTCTGTGAGTTTTCAATACTGTAGTGATTGAGTTTTTTTTAACTCTGCTAGTTGTTGATGGAGGGTGCAAAAGACATCATCATTCTCTCAAAACGTATCACAAACCGAGACGAAGAGACACATCGTAACGTCGGCGCACGAGACGAAGAGGCATTGCGCGGGAGCCGAAGCGGCTTAACCATATCACAGACGGTTCCAACCACAAACCGTATGTGATACATATCACATATGGTTATATTTAAAAATAGTCTGTGATTGGTATATATCACAGACGGTTCTTGTTAATAACCGTCTGTGATAATTATATATCACAGACGGTTCTTGTTAAAAAAATATTCCGTTTTCAGCTGCTAAAACCATAGACAGTAACTTAACTTCAAACTAGATTTTTTTAAATATATTTTTTATATTTACATATGGCCCAACAGTGTGGCCAGTTGCTTCTCAAAGATTTTCTTTAAAAAAGTAGAAATAAAAAAAGTTCAACTTATTTCCTGCGGCCCACGTAGACCGCTATCTCTGTCTTCAATTCTTTGTAGGTGACGTGGTTGGCATCAGAGGGTTCAGGGTCAGCGGAGGTTCCCCGAAACACGTCCACCCATTGACGTGCTCGTTGGAGAGCTGCCCAAATACGCTCCGACTCAAGCACCAAGTGGAAATGCTCCCAGAGGCTCAATTCCCTCGCTTCAGGTGTCTCGTCATGGTCTACTTGATCGGTCGCCATCTCTATGTCGGAGTCCAAGCGATGGTAATCCTCCTGGAGACGTGCAACGTCTTCCTCGAGGACCACATTGATGGCGAGGTTAGCTCGCCGGAAGAGGGAGACCACCCAGAAGATGTTGCAGAGGAGGATGTCAAGGCGACGGAAGGTACCATCACATGCTTTGGCATAACCTCCGCTGGAGGAGAGAGGACAAGATCGCTCTTGACAAAGGTCCTTCGCGGCATCCACCAACAGTCTGACCGGCGAGGTGCTCGCACAAAATGGCTAAGCAGGCCATCAACGCCGGTGTCAGAAAAGAAGAGTACCGAGGAGCCATTGTTTTTTTTAACTCTATTGGTTGTTGAAGGAGGGTGCGAAAGAGATTAGAGCGATGTGAGGGTTCATCTTCGGTGGCGGATGATCGTTCTTATAAAATCGTCGGCACACGAGACAAAGAGACACATCGCGCTGGAGCCAAAGCGGCGGCGTTGAACATATCACAGACGGTTTGTGGTTGGAAGTGTCTGTGAATTATCACAGACAGTTCTAATTAAACATGTTGGTGATATGCCCTAGAGACAATCATGGAGATGATTGTATCACGTCTATGTTTATGAGTTATTAAATAAATATTATTTTGTTCCTTGGATGAATCATTGGTTATAAGATTAACAAGTATGTGACTTGTTGGTGAAACTCTTTTAACTTACATGATGTCATTCTAAATGTATCCTTGGTCGGATGTCACTGGTCGGAACACTAGTGACTTATCGACCAACGCATGTATTGATTGATATAGAGATATCAATCAATAATGTGAACACATGTTAGAAAACATGGGGTTGGATTGACCCATCTTGAGACACTATTGAGATTGTTATGATTTTATGTGTCATCAGTTGGTCTCAAGCAATGATGATATATAATTCTTAGATCTGAGATCAGCATGGATTCCTACATGTCTAATAGTACACTTAGGGGCTGCCAAACGCTACTCCGTAATTGTGTAGTTATAAAGGTAGCTTTCGGGTATACTATGAAACATGCGGAGGAATGTGACTAGTCAGATATAGAATTTACCCCTCCTAACATAATAGGATAGATATCTCTAGACCCCTCGATGTGGTCGGATAAAGAAAATGTACGGCCATGCCACTAGTGGTCGAAGTGTTCGACCACGTAAAGTTATCCGATACTTGATCGAGAAAGTATTGAACAGTCCATGAATGACATAACATCTCACCTGGAGTTCAACCAGATATCGTGAGGCACAGGGAGAATACATGAGGAGGTCTTTCAGTTCGATCAGATACAGACTAACCGTATAGAGATACGAGCTAGTCGTAGGCTGGTCGAACATGATCACTAAGTGGTCGAAACCTGGTCGTAAGGAGTTATGAACTGGTCGAGACCAAATATAAGCTGGTCGTATAGAGATGAGCTAGTCGTTAGTGATAAGGACCTGGTCGTAGATCATATTGCATTAAGGTTCGTCCGATATAATTCGTGTGTATTCGGTAATCGTTATGTCCTGCTAGGAGTCACAAACGAATCGTGATCGGAAAGGAGTTTCTGAGTCACAACCGATTACGCATGAACCTAATGGGTCACACATTTAACGGGTTGGAACAAACGTGTTCAGATAGGATCTGTCATGGACACTATTTATGAAGATGCTTGAGGCTATTGGAAGAGAGAGAGAGAGAGAGAGAGATAACGTGAGTTGCTCCACCGAAATCCTAGCCACCATCTTTTTGAAAGAGTCTTCTTGTGCGAGTTGGTGCTAGCACAACGGCGTGCGGTGTTCCTTTCCTGGACGTATGGATACCATAGAGGCGCTATTGTGGTTTCTGTTGCGCTTGAAGACGATCCACGATCTTCATAAGGAACTTCATCGACGTGCTCGACGTTAGACGACCGACTACGACAACTTCATCGACGCGCTCTACGTTGGATCAGGCTACTCCAACTCTTCTTCCGCTGCACTGCGCGTCTGGTGATAACGATCTGTGATCATCTACTTACTTTGCTTCCTGGTTTACGTGGTAGAATTTTTCAAAATGCTAGCTAGCGTAGCCTACCTGTATCCCTTCAAAACATCATCTATGATGTCTGTAATTTTTACAGAAGATTTTTGTGTAGAACCGTCTATGAATTATCACAGACAGTTCTTGTGAAGAACCATTTGTGAATTATCACAAACGGTTCTAATTAAAAACAGTCTGTGATAATTACGTATCACAGACGGTTCTAACCTTTTCTAGCCATCGTTACATAGCACAGACAGTTCTTATTAAAAATCGTTTGTGATAATTACAACACAGGCGGTTCCATGTGAACCGTCTATAATGATGCGTCTAGTGTAGCCTGTTTTGTAGTAGTGACATCGCGGTCGTTGGCCTTCCCACCTACCACCGAGCTTGCCCATGGCTCCGTGCTCCCCACGCGTCACCGCGCGCGCCTTTGGTAGCCGCTTCTACTCGCCTTGCTCTGGCCGAGCCTGCTCGCCGCCACTCCCCATCACACCAGACCATGGCCTCCCACATGCCTACGACCGCACGAGGCGCGGAGGACCAGCCCACCGTCGCTTGCTGCGCATCGCTCGAGGACCGACCCACCGCTCACCCTGTGCGAGCCCGTGGCCGCCACGCTCGGGTGAGCTCATGGCCGCTATACAAGCATTGCAGTGGTTCGCCCCACCATTGCATCGTTGTTGTCTTGCTGACACACAGGATGAAGCTTTAAAACGTAGTTTTGGTTGCAAGCTTTACATTTCATCAAATAAGTGAAGAGCGTTACTAGAAACATGTGCATAGCAAAAACAACAGTTTAAACCAATACAATTTGAGGAAGGGACCTTCGATTGAACTCAGGGGGTGGAAGGTAGCAACTGAGATTAAGGGGAGGCGGAACTTGGGCTCACTAGCGAGGTCGGGTGGATGCAGAGGCCGAGCCGTACACGCTTGCTGCTCGCCACGTACGCACGCCGCTTGAGGACTCTGCACACCAACTCTCATGGTGGAAAAAAAATGCAGTTGTCGCTCGTTGTGCCTGCACGCTGGCTAAGTCGACCACTTTAAGATATGTGCTATAACAACCAGATTCAAAGGCCGATGTCTATCCCACCGGTTTATTGAAAAACGCTATAGTGTTTTCTAGCTTTTCAGCTTCACGATATACATGGACCGAGGCTAAATCTGTTGTGGCAATTGGCAAAGGCTTTTTTCGGTTTCGTTTAGTTTCCACGAAAGCTGAGTTTGGTGGATGCGTGCATGCGTGAAGCCGCAATTTCCGACTGCTCTTTGACTCTTCTACGACTTGGCTGGTGCATGAACCCCGATTACAACAAGACAGTCCAAGCACTTCCTCATGTTCGGTTGGCAGCAGGATACGGCCTCGCGTGGTCGCTTGGACGTGGGTTGGTCCACCGCGGCCGCGCTGCAACGGCCGGTTCGTGTCGTGCGCGTCTCCACTGCCACAAACGTAACGCGAGACACGCTGAAAGATGCCTTCGGCGCCGAATAAAATAGCATAGGAAGGCTGAAACGGCTCACACGCATGCATACGTAAACAAGAAGTCTGAGCATTGAAGATGCCGACGGCACTATATGAGATTTGTTCGAGCGTTCGGCCGGTTTTAATGCTAGCTGCATGCTGAATGCAGCCGGTGGGTTATATGGTAACACGTCGTGCAGCTCGTGGAAATGGCGTACTACATGCTGCCTGTAAAATTTTTTGCTCGATTCTGTTGTCCTTTTAGTGTATCGATGAACACATGGTGATGGCATGCATCATCGAGGAAAGTGTTGCGTCCATATCAAGTGCGTTCGTGGAGCCTTTATTTTTTTAATCCTTTTTTAAAAAATATTTTATAGATAGTTTTTTCTTAACTTTGTTTTCAATTCTAACCCATTTAATCACACCATAGCCTGTGACGTGATCAAACTGTGCTGTCACGCTACCGACCCCTTTGGATACGTCTATTTTTAGGCTAAGTCCTGTCACACTAAGAAGAGTAGCGTGATAACACAGTTTGATCACACCGTAGTAGGTGGCGTGACAGTATAGTTTAGTCACGCCACGGACCATGGTGTGACTAAAGGGGTCAGAATTGAAAACAAAGTTAAGAAGTTATTATCTTTAAAATAACTTTTGAAAAAAAAAATTAAATAATAAAAAGAATTTGCGCTCCTGTCGCTCCTAATATGCCACATACGAGTCCCTTTTTTTCTCCTGATTATTCGTCCTACAGAAATCAGCTGGACTCTGGCAATAGAACCAATAATATTCTCAAGCAAAAGACAGCAATTACATGCGCGATGAGATCCGGTCCTAGCTTCTCCACGTACGTGGTAAGCGAACCCAACTTTCCCGTTCACGCCCTCTGATTCAATGGATAAGAGTCGCATCCGAATCGGGCCCTTCATAGTTAACGAGGCTAGACTTGGTCGCCTGCGTTCTCCCTGTCCTGTTTCGCCACGCATCCATCCCAAGAATCCTGAGGCAACGACGTGACGGAATCTGCCGCACATTGGCGATACCAGTAAAGCGCGCCCTCCGTATTTCGTGCACGTCAAATCCGAAAGATGAGTCGAACTCGACGGCCGCGCGCGGCCGGGTAGAGAAGGTTCCCTATACGGATTACGGAATCTGCCATGTGAAGCACACCTCAGGTCGCGGCAGCTCCAGATGCTCTGCCATGGAGAGCGGCGAGAGCGAGGTCATGAATCGTAGCCGCGAATCGCGATGGGTGATGGCAGATTGGCAGACTAAGGAGAGTCGTCTCCTTCGGCCCAGCTGCTGGCTCAAGTGAACCGGTAGACTACCGGTTCAGCTAGTGGGGTAGCTAGTTACGGCCATGTCTCGGACTGCTGAACTGATTTTGCAGCTAAATCATTTTTTTTTTGCTGTTTTTTTAACATAAAAAAATTAACATAGCCTTTTAATCCCGGGCCTCGGGCCATTACCCCGACAGCCCGGCTCCACCTCTAGGCACAGTTGCTCGGGATCACACTCAGCTTAATTTGAATCGTTGCCAAGTGTGAGGCTGTGACTATAACTGCTATTAGGAACCACCAATTGGTAGAGTGGACCCATGACGGAGTTGTAGCTGTGCGATTTCACCCACTAGAGTTCAAATCCTGGTGTCCAACTATTACGCACACACGGTTGTGCTTCATTAGAAATTTTGTGAGGTCGCGGATTTATCTTCAGCTTATACTAAGAAGACGTACTCATGTGTGTGTGGTGGTGGTGTATATGTGTGTGCGTCTTCGTTGTAATAAAAAAAACCATAACCGTTGTTGATTAGCCAAAGGAAGAACCAGATACGCGGTTGCATAACTGCGTTTGGGTTCTTAATTTGGCCAGTCGGTATGAATAGTAGAGTACATGAGGATGCATATCATACACCTGGCTCACGCCACACGCACATACCATTGAATGTACACATGTGTACTCCGATCAAATAAGGCACACTATACCGATCTTAGTGATCAAACTTGGGCGGATAGGAACGGACACATTCACGGTCACATTGGCCACCGGTAATCCTTGGTACGAGCAACTTTTTTCTAGTAAGATTTTTAGCAAACGCACAACACAAATGATTTTCTAGTAAAGTTTTCTCTGGTCTGGTAAGCACCTGTGACCACTTGTTAATTGTCTTCGGTGTCAGGGAAAATTTTATAAATCTGGTAGTGAATATAAAATGAGCTTTGGACTATCCTGTCTCAGAAAAATATCGTTTGGAACAAGGTGGAAGCAGATACAAAATCTTAGGTCCTCGTCCATCCACGAGTATTCCTCATAAGCTACAGCACGCTCGACATAACGAAAAGAAGGGGAAAAGGAATAAACAGACGAAAAGCAAACAGGGGTAGTGGGGTACACAGAATTAGCCCTTCAAGCGTCATGTATATACGATAACCCTTTTTTTGAGACCATATATACGATAACTTGGTAAGTGCATGCACGCCCTCCTCGGTCATTTAATCTCCTGTATAGTACCTACCACCTAAAGCCAAAAAGGGTCGAAAAAAAGAAAGGAAAGGAACCTCCTCCGATTCCGAACAGCGCACACTCGCTTGTACAGTGAGACGGAGTTCACATCGGCCATAATTATAGAACAGAGCTAGCGACACTCTCATTTCAGGCCGTCAATGGGAGAATGTTTGAGAAAGTTGGGGAGCCCAATCTTTTTCCCGGTCCTCTTGACGTCCTCCTGCACCTTCCTCCTATACTCCCCGAAGGTGAATTCCCTGTACGGCGACGGCTCGCCGCACGTGCCGACCGGCGAGTCGTAGGACGGGCACAGGAAGTAGGCGACGGAGAACCGCTCCGCCTTGGCGTTGGCCACCACTTTGTGCTCCACGCTCTTGTACCTGTTGTTGCTCCACGCCTGAAACACGTACGCACAGAACCAAAGTAAGGAGGAGAGGAAAAGTCTTTGAGAAATTTATCCACACACGACATATCCGGTATGTTCTGTTCCTGTACATCAATGCTTGGTCAGAACTTGAGCACGTAAAGATGCGCGGCGTCGGTGGTGAGCCGAGGGTGAGAGCAGAGCGGCGCACTGTTACCTGAAACAGATCGCCGACGTTGACAATGAGGGCGTCCGGGTGGGGCTTCACGGCGACCCAGCGGGAGTCCTTCATGAGCTGTAGGCCCCCGACCTGGTCCTGGCACAGGATAGTGAGGAAGTCGCTGTCCGTGTGTGGCACCAACCCGAACGTGTCCGCCGCGAACGGGCACGCCGGGTACCTGTTCAGCCGCAGGAAGCACGTCGTCTCGTCGCACCCCGCCGAGAACGCCCCGCTCTCGGCCGCCGCGTCCCCGTGCCCCAGTCTCTCCGCCAGCGCCGCCGCCACGGTGTTCGCCAGCCGCGACATTGCGTCCGCCACCTCCTGCATCACTCCCCTGCGCGTCACATCAACTTGTGCTCATTAGTACGTACTACTCTGTTATTGGTTCAGTGATTCTACCGTTCATGTACTAGCAGTAA
Source organism: Phyllostachys edulis (assembly GCA_036346405.1). Taxonomy (NCBI): domain Eukaryota; kingdom Viridiplantae; phylum Streptophyta; class Magnoliopsida; order Poales; family Poaceae; genus Phyllostachys; species Phyllostachys edulis. The sequence goes on along the minus strand of CM070552.1, from coordinate 52,034,021 downwards.
ATTCTTGCCTAACGACCATAGTAATAGAACAGTACCAGTGCTAGTGTGATGCATGCATGCATGCTGGTTACATATGGATCATTCATACGCATATGCTCGAGCTATTTCACTTTCTTTTTCATTGTATATATGGAAGGATACCGCGCCGCGGCGTGTATGTTATGCAACACATAATTAAATAATCTGTAAATCTTGGCGCACAGGTTGGCGATGGTAGGCTGATTCGATGGACACGAATGCGTTAAATTCGGTTAGTGTCTAAAAAGCTCCCGTGTGTACGTGGGCACATATGACACCGCACACATACTATCATCACTCATTGACTATAGAGAGGAATATAAAGTCGACAGGAAAGTTTGCTGTGCGCCTCGTACTTCTAAAATTATAAATTATTATTGTAAGAAAAACGAATACAGCGCGCGCGCGCACATGTCAAACAGTCTTCGTACGTTGGTGCACAAGAGAAATATCCTGAAAATGGTTAAATTACGTACAACCTCATTTTCTGTGACGTGTCCTTAACATGTCTACAATACTTGGTGCGTCTTATGGTATCTCCAATAGATCGAGGTAACATTGTTTTTAACATATGTCATATTATCCTTGAGAACAACATCTCTAATAGATAGTCTCTAACACACTTTCTAACATTTATATTTTATAATTTTTCTTTGAAACGGATCTACATGTCAACTAGAGTATATTAATGTATCATATCTTGTTTCGCGTACACAACAGTCTCTTCAGAAAGAGACGACCTGTGCTCCCTTTCCTCCCCCTCTCTCCTTCACGTAGCATTTTGTAGATGTGACATAACTAAAAAACAATAATAAATATACTATTGAAGATGCCCTTAAAAGTCCCAAGATGAAGTCAGAGATAAAGGACGTGAGCAACTACGAACGACTCTGTAATCACAATACAAAGTTGCATATAAACGAGAAAACTAATAAATGCTCAAGTACTAGCTAGAGATTGTTTCGTGGACAAACCTCATCACAACTGTATCATCTAAAGCATAAGCGGTGGGCCTTGGCTAAGTGACTGACTGACCATCAGAACGCTAAATATGTTGAAGCAAGCCGAACCGGTCAACTGGCCATGCATACACAGAGTGCAGGCATACGTACCTCAATGTGCCGAGCTCTCCGTAGTCGCAGTCTTTCTGGGAGATGCTGGCGAGCGGGACGTGGAACGCCTCCGACCATGAGAGCTGCCGGAGCGACGTCGCCGTCGGGGTGCCCCACCGGTACGAGCCGTTGAGCAGCCCGGCCTTCTCCTTGGTGTCGAACGGCAGGCGGAACAGCCTCGCCTGCTCCCTCCTCATCTCCGCCAGGAGCTCCAGGCTCACGCTGTGGTTGGTCACCTGGAAGAAGCCCCACTCCGAGGCCGCCCTCGCCATGGCGTCCGCGCACACCTTCCTCTCCCTCGTACCGCCACCGCAGCCGCTCGTCAGGTACTTCAAGTCTATCATGGGCAGGTCACGCTCCACCACGGCTAAGCTCTCCGCCGACGGTGCAATGCCGTCGCCGTCGAGCTCGCCGCTGCGAAGCAGCGCGAGGTAGCTGTCCACCAGAGGCGGGTCGATGGCGCTCTCGATGAAGGCCGGCATGGTCGGAAAGACACAGATACGTGGTATTACACGCAGTGCACACTAGCTTGCTACTACTAGCTATGGCAAAAACGCGCGTCTACGAAAGTTCTCGGATGCGAGGCCTATAAATAGAGCCTGGTAGCTAGTGGTTGCCCGATGGGCGACGAGCTGGATGGGCCGGGCGGGCGCGAGCCCCCTTTTTTTTAAACAATATAGGAAAACTAGCTCTCTCAGTCCAAAACGACAAAAAATATGAATTTGTCGTGGCTCCCAGTTCATGGCAGACACGTGCGCCAGCGCAGCAGACTTATGCACATCCCTACCGCGGACTGAAGTGTGACAGGCCACGTGCCGTGATCTAGGGACACAACAGGTCACCTACCGTGATATGAGAATGCGGCACGTGGCCTACCGTGGTAAATTCGTACGATAAAGATGTTATTTTTTTATCATTTCAGATACGATAACAGTTTTGCTAGATTTGTTTCAAAAACATGTCACTTTGTAGTTCCCTTTGGTTTCGTTCCGTGCGAGGGCGCGAGACCGAGGGATTCTTGAGACATCGTGCGAGCGAGCGAGCGACACTTGGGGGCGTCGCGTGTCGGGGCGCAACAAGTTATGGGCTTTGTCATTGACCGGGCCAGAGGAGGATTAGTTCAATTGATGGAAAAAGTGCAAGAGGGGAATTTAAAGAAGTGAAAGCTTGGGGCATCGGTGCATGCATGATGATGTAGAAAGTCGAAATGTTGTTGGTTACGTGCACATCATATATACTAGATTTTTTTTATTTAACCCTTTTTTAAATTTTATTTTAAAGTTAACCTCCCACGCATTTTATTTCCAATTCTGACCTCTTTGGTCACGTCATCATCCGTGACGTGACCAAACAATACTGTCACGCTAGCTCATATCTGAGCAATCTTTTGTCACACGTCACCACCCGTGGCGTGACAGTGTTGTTTGGTCACGCCACAACCAGTGGCGTGACAAAAAGTGCTATTTTGAAGACTTATCTTGGCGCGTGACAGTATTGTTTTGTCACGTCACGGGTGGTGACGTGACCAAAAGAATTGGAAATAAAGTGCGCGGGAGGTTAACTTTAAAATAAAATTTTAAAAAAGTTTAAATAATAAAAAAAGTTCTATATACTACTAGCACTGATTACTGGTGTCTCCATATCAGCATTCTCCCTCCATTTCAAAATACTTGTTGCTCTTGACTTTTTAGGATCCCCAATGTTAACCTTTCATTTTTAATCTTATATTAATATATTTATAAAATTTTATAGAAGTATAATACTATAAAATAAAAATGTTAAGTATGAGTATATGTAAGTGAACTTTTTTTAATTAATTAACCCTTTTTTATTTTCATTTTAAAGTTAACTCCCGACGAACTTTATTTCCAATTCTGACCTCTTTGGTCACGCCACCATCTGTGGTGTAACAAAACAATACTATCACGCTATAAGATAAGTCTGCTAAATAGCACTTTTGGTAATATCACTGGTCGTGATGTGACCAAACAACACTGTCACGCCACGGGTGGTGACGTGACAAAAGCTTTCCCCAGATACGGGCTGACGTGATAGTGTTGTTTTATCACGTCACGGATGGTGACGTGACTAAAGGATCAGAATTGAAAATAAAGTTTACCGGGATTAACTTTAAAATAAAAATTAAAAAAGGTTAATTAATAAAAAAAATTCTATGTTAGTCGATGTGACTTTTTGCTGACACTGCAACCTCTCTCCATGTTTCACCATACTTGGTAAGTCCTGCCTGGCACTGGCAGATAGCTATCTCTTGACTCAATATGACCGGAGGTGGCTGCAACACCATTATTAGCATCCAATTTTCTTACAGTTTCACTTCTGGTTAAGTTATCTCTTCTCTCTTTTTTATCTCACCTGGAGAGAAAGCTAGCTAGGCCGGGCAAAGAAACAAGACAATGGTTGTGGTTTAAACGTACTTGCTTTGCAGCAGGGAGTAGGGACAAGGTAGGCCATGACGTCTTGCTTGCTGTTGTTCAGTTTTGGGCAGTGTTTGCAGTGTGGGGCAGGCCGACAGGGGTTAGTCTGAGATTTGGGATTTGGCCTCTCCCCCAGCACAAGTACTGCGCAACTGCGCAAGTGCACATGAGAGAAACCAGAATGCACAGCAGCCCAGAATTAATCAATTCAGTAGCATCAATCTGGGATATGCTTTTCTAATCAAAACATAACTACTAGCACCGATTGAATTGCATCAATCCGGGATATCCCCACCCCATCCACTGAAGCATTACCATGAGGGATGGACTCCAGTTAACTCTTCAAGAGGGTGTACAACATATTAGTCTGGAATCTGGTTGTAAACAACTTGTCGACCTTTGGATCGAGTCTGTGCATACTAGATCTGAAGTGACACCGATCCTAGCAGAAATTAGGGAGCTTAGCAGGAGTTTCTTGGATTTCTTTTTTTGTCATATCAAACGTCAATGTAATAATGTCGATCAATTGTGTGCAAAGCAAACCTCCAGTAATCTAGTTGGTGTCTGTGGCGCGATATACCCAACTTCATGAGCAAGGCTCTGCTTAGGGATTGTAACTCTGTTCGGCCTTATTAATGGAGCTCCCTTAGTCTAAAAAAATCAATTTATTTAGTCCGCGTGTCAAACGTCAAGATATTGTCAGTATATACGCATGTTTGGTTTGTGACAGTAGGTAACTATACCAAAATATTGGTAATATCAAAACCTAGGCGATACCAAAGTATGGAGGAGTAAAAAATATGTTTGGATCATAGTCATACCAATTCACGGACAATGCCGAAATTAGGGTACAACTTGATGTATTTAGATTGCAACCATACTAAAGTTTGCCAAAATTATGAGTATGGCACATGGGCCCCACATGATATCTAGTTTTTGTTCTCTAAAATATGTCACATGGGTCTTGTTTTGTTGATTAAATTACAAAAAATATAACGATTTAAACGGATCACAAATCAAATACACGATTTACAAGTTACGGTTATTTGAAGCTTGCTAATCAGAAAAGCATCATGCAACCAGCCACCACCTGCCACCAACCAAGCGTTTCACACCTCACCACAGCATGCAGCAGAAATCATTCCAAAATTGGGACGAGCTACTTCCTTGCCGGAATTTTGCCAGTGTTTTAACGAATTCAGTGCTTGTCGTTACTAAATTTTGTTTGGTGTTACAAAATGTTGGTATCAAACCGAGTGGCAGCCAAATTTGAAAGGTAGTACCAAATTTTGGTTTGGTTCATTTGGTCCAAACCAAACACGCCCTATGATACAACTTGCGATCAAAGCTGTGGCCAAAGAGTAGCAGACACTGGGACACTGGGTCAAAGCAGAACATTTTGAAACAGTGATCGGAGGCTACCCATTTCGGGAACAAATTTTGAAACAGACGGTAGTATGTTTCAGTCCAGTAGAACAGACAAATCTTCCTGTGCCAATACTGTGCTAATTTTTGTTGTACTACAGTAACTCAACGGATTCACACGCACAGTGGGGATCACGCGTAGGATTCGTCGTATATTGCAGGCAGGCAGGCAGCCAGCAGCAGCTTTACCAACCCAGAAGGAGTAGGACTGTTGGAAGCATCTCATTTGCGAACAGAGCATGTTCCACCACTAAAAAGTAAGTAAAAAGGCGCCCATCGGCCCACGTACGTACGTGCGTGCCGCCATGCCTGTACTTTATTTGCTTTAGCTAACCTGCCAAAAACAATTTGCACCTTAGCATTCTAGAAGACCCGGCAAGGTGCAAGAAAATCTGTACGAGTAGCTAGATACTACCAGACAGTGGACATCAAATGCAAATTGCAAACGCTTCTTCACTCGTGAATCGTGAAACTTATAGCTTGTGCATCGGTTGAGTGATCTGAGAAAACACTGAAGTGGAATGATACAGAGTCGTTGATCCGGTCTCCGGCACATCACTGGGCAGTTCAGCGGTTCGGCCAGTGGATCCGTCCGGTCATCTTCCGCCTCACTAATTAGTAATTACTACTACTTGTGTTCGAGGTGCCTCACTAATTACTCGTCAGTACTATCCGTTTCAAAAATCTCCGGCACATCACTGGGCAGTTCAGCGGTTCGGCCAGTGGATCCGTCCGGTCATCTTCCGCCTCACTAATTAGTAATTACTACTACTTGTGTTCGAGGTGCCTCACTAATTACTCGTCAGTACTATCCGTTTCAAAAAATAACTCGTCGGTACTGCATTGCTGTCGCCGGTCAGGTTATAACCATCGGATTCAGAGTTCTTACATGGGTTAATGGGTACACTGGCCCTACTTGGAGTTGGTGTACGTTCCGGTCTTCAAGTTCCAACCGCTTCTGCAGCAGTCAGTGATAAATAAATAGTGAAGTTGCTCCGGTAGCGTACGTGTCGTAGGTTTATGTCTAATCTCTATCTCCTTTTTATTTAGATTTTTTAGAGGCATTTGATAGTGCGCAAACGTACAATAGACAACTGAAAATCAGACGCGTTGCGACCAGATCCTCACAGGCCAGTCATTCTCAACCACTTCTTTCTATATCTCGCTACTTGTTCACTGTAGGGTCTTAGCCTCTCTTTCCTCTTCTGCCACGCGCCCCCAAACCACGCACCGGCTCCGCCGCAATGGCCCGCCGTAAGATGCTTCCTCTCATCCGGCTCCGCCTCGTCCTCACTACGCAGTGCGGCCGCCAGAGCCACCTCCCGCTCCGGGCCAACTCCGCTCCCGAGGCGGCCACCCGCCTCTTCCTCCGATCTGGCTCCACCTCGTCCTCCCTGCGCAGCGCGGCCGCTAGAGCCACCTCCTACTCCGGGCCGGCTCTGCTCCCGAGGCGGCTGCCCGCCTTTGCTCCCCACGTCCTCCTAAGGTACAGGCGCTCTCACTCCCTTCTGTTTTCTTTGGCTGGTTCTTGGGTTGTGTGTTTGATTGGGTTGATTTATCTCAGATCTGGGCCTAATGAATCCCCCATTAGCAAGGGCAGGCCGAGCACGCCGTTCTCCAACCACTGCCCTTCCACGCCGTCCTCCAACCACCGACGCCCTCTTGGCCTCCCCGACCTGCTCCGCCACCCCGCCACCGCTGCGGCGCCGCCAGAACATCTGCTTCAATCACTACTACAAAAATGCTAATACTGGACGCCTGATCACAGACGGTTGATCGAAACCGTCTGTATTAACAGATGGTTTTTGTTTGGAGACTGTCTATGTAACTAGATGCACTAAAAACTGTCTATGAAGAGGTAATATCACAATCGGTTCATATTGAAAACCGTCTGTGAAGTATCACAAACGGTTCTAAATACGAACCGTCTGTGATAATTGTAGACTTCACAAATGGTTCATATTGCCAACCATCTGTGAAATATTATAGACGGTTGTAAACACGAACCGTCTGTGATAATTGTAGACTTCACAGAGGGTTTTTAATTATAACCGTCTGACATAATGTCGCTTCAGCTCTGGTGAGTTTCTTCGTCGCCGATGCGTCTCTTCGTTGCATCAATGCCACTTTGGCTCCCCGATGTGTCTTTTCATCTCACGCGCCGAATTTATTCCTTATTTTATAAAACGGATCATCCGCCATCGAAGATGATTATCCCCACATATATATAACCCTATACTTCTAAAGCAGAAATGGCTCCCTCTATTTCCTTGTCGCCGGCATTGTTGGCCTACACAGCCATCTTGTGCAGCGCCTCTCCGCCGTACATTGGCGGATCTTTGCGAAAGACATTGTTTCAACAGTGTCTTCACTCCTCTGTCCGAGGATTTGCCGGAGCAGGTGACGGCCACCTTCTTCTGTCTTGACATCCTCCTCTGCCCTGTCTTCCGGGTGATCTCCCACTTCCGGCGAGTTTACCGCGTCAACGACGTGGCTCTCCACAACGACGTTGCACGTCTCCAGGAGGCTTGCCGTCACTTGGACTGTTTAATCGATGTAGCGGGCGACCGAGTCAACCTTGCCGAGACCCCTCAAGTAAGGGAAGAGAGCCTATGGGCTCAATTCTTCTTGATTCAACAGTCTAAGGGTCTTCGGGAGACACTCTAACGAGTGCGTCAGCGGGTGGACGCATTTCGGACTTCGTTCGCTGATCACGAACCGTCCGATGCCGACGTTGCCGCCTACGAAGTTTTGAAGACGGAGATAGCAGCCTACCTCCGCCACTAGAAAAAAATTATTTATTTAGGTTTCTACTTTTTTTAATCTTTGTAACAAGCAACTAACCACGCTGTTTGGCCATATATAAATTCCAAAATGAAAAAAAATAGTTTGGAGGTGAAGTTACTATATAATTATATGTTGAATTAACTATTTATCACAGTTGACGGTTTAGTGGTTAACAAATTTATTATATCCGATCTGTGTGATATATGTATCGATCATAGTTAAAGCAAATTTCCAGCAGTATTTCAATGAAAAAAATTGACATATAAACATATAATTTCTTCATGTCATGTAAATGTATACATGAGAATAACAACCATATCACAAACGGTTCTACAACCATATCACATACGGTTCCATAATAATAGAACCATCTGTGATATATCTCATATCACGGATGGTTCCATAATAGAACCGTCTGTGATATGAGGCATATCACTGAATCATTGACGATTCCATAATAGAACCGTCTGTGATATGTCTTTATAAGTAGGAGCCTGCTAGGGTTTGCGCCCTAACTTGCGTCGTCACTCCACAGCGCCCTTACTCTCGTCTGTTCCCCTCCCCACCCGAGTGCCCCCAACCTCGATGCCGTCGCTCGTGCCACAACTACGGTGACGCTGCCTTCCCCTCTTCCTCCTCCCACAAGCGTGCGCGACCCCGGCTACCTCTCCACCGGCGATGTCGAGGTAAGACAGATCTATCACCTATTGGTTTGTGTTGTTGGTATTCATGTGAACCGAGCTCCCTCTCCCTCTCACCGCCAGCTCCGGCACCTCCGGATCAAGCTCCCTCTTCCCTGCGCCGCTCGATCAAGCTCCCAGTCCTCCCTCGCTGCACCACCGGCCCTGGCTCCTCCTCCCTACACCGCAGCTCCAGCTCCTCCCTCTCGCCGCCGGCTCGCTGCGCCACCTCGGACCTCCCTCGCGCCTCCAACCTCTCAGGCTCTCCCACTAACGCGTAAGTCTACTTCTTATCTTCTTGATGTTGTCTTGTTGTTGGTTGATGCTGATGGTGATGGCCATTGGCCAGAGCCCATATGCTAAATGTGTAATACATACATACACGAAGAGAAGTGCATCATTGTAGAGAAGTGTAAATGTGTAATACATACATGTAGAGAGAAGTAGAGAAATCATAAATATAAATGAATGCAATGATCCATGCAGATGCTTGTTCTTATGCTGTCTTTTATTTAGCCTTGCTGTCTTTTATTTAGTCATGTACCTTAGTACATACTAAGAGTCTCATGATGTCTTTTATTTAGCCTTACCACTGGAATTTGATTTTGTTATGTAACTTAAGTTGAACCACTCCTATGTTGGGCTATTACAAAAAGGCTAATACTGGATGCCTCATCGTAGACGGTTCTCAGTTCCCCCTAGCGCCGTAGCTCCCCCTCAGTCCCTTCTCTGCTCTGCTATGCCCCCCTTCCCTTCTCTGCTCCCAGAGCACCGACTCCCCTTCCACCTTTCTGCTGCTTTGCTGCTCTGCCCTTCCTTCTCTGCTCCCCCTAGCACCGCAGGCTCCTGCCTCCCCTTGATTTGAATGGTTGTGCACTTTGTGCTAATTCTTTGAATAGTGAATTGAGAGTGTAAGTGTTATGCTGCTATTGAAGTATTGGCAGGCTTGTTGATATGTATGAAATTTGTCTGTTGATATGTTATATTGTTATGAGTTATGACTTATTCAGAAGTGTCAAGTGTTGTCTCTGCTATTGATATGTATGAGTTGTTGATATGTTATGACTTATTTGGTTGTTGATATGTTATGACTTATTGGGTTGTTGATATGTTATATTGTTATGACTTATGACTTATTCAGAAGTGTCAAGTGTTGTCTGCTATTGATAGTGGAAACTTGCTTGGTGAACCATGGGCTATTGATATGTGCGATTGATGATTTGCAAAAATAGATGTATAAAATGTGCGGTATGTATGTTATGACTTATTATTGATTTGTCATTTTGTCAAGATGTCATCTGTTGCTTTTCGTCATTCATTTCACCTTTGTCTGTGTAACTGTGTTCATGCCGGTCAAGTTCTTCTACCTTGTGTCCCAAGTACGTCCTACAATTCCATTCATAATCTCTTCTCTATAAAGCCTCCAAGCAGTGGCTACTTGTGCGCGCAGGTACTCCGACTGGGAAGTGGCATCATGTATTAGCAACTAGGTAATTGGATGTCTTGACGCTCTCCTGGCAACCATACTTATTAAACTTGCATGGGCTCGATGAAGTTGCCCGTGACTGCTGTCTCATCCTTCTAATGCTGCGTGGACGACCCCTCGAAAGTGGCTAAAGGACTACGAACAATATGTACATACATACATACAGCAGCCACTGCATAGAGGCTTTATAGAGAAAAGTCATCACAGACAGTTTTAGCTAAAAACCGTCTGTGATATATCAGTCTATCAGTCATCACAGACGGTTTCATTAAAATTATGCGTGATAGTTGCATATCCTGAGCGGTTCTCGATTAATAATAAATGCGTGACGGTATACATCACGAGCAGTTTGAAAACCGTGCATCTTGACCTCTGTCATCACTGACCCATAAACTTAAACGGCTCACGAAACCGCCTGTGATGACATTTTTGAACCGTTTGTAAAGACCTTTTCTGTAGTAGTGAATGTGTTGCAACGCTTTTATGAAAATGTTGCATAGAGTGGTTTTTTTTGTTGCGACCGTTGAAAATAATGTTGCAATGAGAGAAGTTAATTTCAGATGTTGTGCCCTTTTGAGCACTCGATGTATGCGTCGGATTCTTCATTTTTGTAGCACACGTTCTTCATTTTTCGAGATATCTGAAATTTTTTATAAGTTGCAATAAGTGAAAAAAAAATGTTGCAACTGTTCTTACATTATGTTGCGACCAGACTGTACGAACCATCGTACGTCCAAGCCGTAGTACCACCCTTTTTTATATGTCTAATCTCTAAATGTTTCGTGTCCCTGATACCCCGGTGCGCTAAAGAACTTAGCCGAGCTTTCCTAATGCAAAGGGAGAGCTCACTTTGCAATGACATATCAGGACTAGAATATTTACAATGATATATATTTTTTCTCTTCTCATTTCAGTGACATAATTTTTCTCTCTTTTCATTTCCTTTAACAAGTAGCAAAAGGATTAGGATGCTTTACTGAGACCATAATTAAGTACTGATGAATGGATATACACGGCTGAACCTTTTTTTCCCCGGGCGGTCGGCAGGTGCAAAGTCGCTGAGGCGGACTGTTACGCCAATATTCCTGCTCCCGTGGTCGATCGTTTGGCTCGGTTGGGAAGACGGGAAAGGACGCGCCTGTCGTCGGCCGGCCGACCGCACAAGCACTTGACGATTGGGTTTTGTCTCAACTTTCTCCTTGTTTGCAAATTGGAGGGTACATCAGCTGTACCATAGTGTCTGTTTTCTCGCACAATTATCGTGCCGTACTAAAATGTTGTGGAGTTTCAAAAGGCAAGTCAAAGACATTGCAGAGGAATTCATGTTTGTTAATTTGGTCCATGAGGCCATGGCAGCAGGTACCGGAGGCAGGCCGCAGCAGCATGCTGCAGGGACCATTCCTTTTGAGAACCAGCAAAACTCTACCGTCCTCTAACCTCAATTGCTATGAAAACTATAAAGATCAGAGGAATAAGAATAAGACAAAAGTCTTGTATTGAAACCGAAAAATCTTGAGGACAAACCTCACGGCTAGTCTGACCGCTGTTGGGTGTCTGGTCTGACTGTCGGCTGTAGGGATAGCAACCTAAAGTGATTTCAAATCGATCTAACTTTTGATTCCGGTATCCAAAACCCCTGAGATTTCAAACATAGCTTATCAAGAAGATCATGAACCTATTACAATCGACTATCTGGACGATCGAAACCAAGGTTCTATAAATTTCTTGGATAGGGTCAAGAAGGCACAAAAACCGAGAAAAGCCAAAACTTGATTCAAAAGTTTGCTCGTGGGTGGAAGATAGTCAAGAAGACTCGAGATCAATTCCAACAAGTCCTAGCAAGCTAGATCAAAGCAAAAAAAAAAAAAACTCAATCAAAACCCTAGGAACACAAAAATCTCAAAGGCATCAAAGAGAGAACACTAACAAGATAAAACTCATCTTAGGGGCAAACTTGCTTGGATTTATTCAAAGGATTGTTGATTTACAGCCACAACACCATGGAGGACAAAAGCTTAACACTTGTGCACTCAATCAATCCATCTCTCTCAAACCCTAGCCTCATATATCTCCACTTTCCCAAAATCACAAATTAGGGTTTCTTAGATTTGAGTTGATGGGTGCAAATCCTGCACCCTTACCTTTCATAGTAGAGTCTATGTCTATAGAGAAAACCTTATCGGACATCTGTTAAGCCCACACATAAATGGGTCTACACTCACGCACACTTTTCAAAGCGGATGACGAACTGGGTCTCTCGAATCCATCTCTTCATGAACTCCGTCTTCTATTGACCTAAACTGTCTCTCCTTTGATTCGTCTTGCGCAACGGTTTCTTCAAGGTCACCAACCTGGTATTTTGACTAAGATACCAAAATACTCCTTCTCGATCCTTCTCCAAAGGCCGAGTCCAATCAACGTGAAACAATCCCATGCTTCGCCACGCGTAGGTTCATCAATGACTCTCTTCATGTCGGCAAGTCTCTCCCATCTGGCTCCTACCGAAACCACCATAACACTTGCACAGACGGCCAAGCCACTTGATGTAAGCCGTTGCAACGAACTTCTCGTTTGGTCGTTCTTGTCCATCTTTGCGCCATGCTTGAGTCCAACCACTTCACCCGGTATCCTTGATCGTTTTGGACCTCAGCTTTCCTAGCCTAGTCCAAACCATCCTCGCCATTGGTATGGTTGTCGACGATCGAATCGCCGATCTTCTGAAAATAAGCGAGAAAATGGCGTGGAATATCACGGAATGGAATGGGGGTCGCTCTTTATTGATATGAGCTGGATTTACAAGATGTGGCTAAGTACTACCCTGAATTACCTTGAATGGAGGAATGTAGCAAGACAATCGGACTTAGAATATGAGTCTAAAGTGATTATCTAACTTCTAATTCCACCGCTTAGGCTTCGTGCATATCTTTGCCTTGGCCTTGTTTTGTGTGTTGCCTATCGTCTCCCTTCTTGTCCCTTGTGCCTCCTTAGTCTTACGTGCTTCACCTTTAAATAACTTCGAAGAGATGGCGATTACTCTGGAGAAGGCGTCCTGGTGAGCGTTACGGTGGTCGGAGCGGTAGAGAAGTTAGCAATGTGCTAACTTCCTTGCGAGTTCTTGTGAAAAGCTTAACCGTAGGGTGGTTAATAGTCGATGTCTCGAGGTTGTACCATCGCATGGTTTGGAGCGTATAACCGTGTTCCATTCATCATACGATAAGAAATACCGATTCGATAATTTTACGGCGGTTATCGGTGAGGATTAGGCACAAAGCCTCATCAGGCCGAGGTACCCGATAAGTAACCTCTGAATACTAACGACCGGGGAAGTCGTTAGTCTTAGGGATTCGACCATGAAACGTATGGTCTTTTATTATGCATTTAAAATAATACATAGAGGTTTTAATCCTCGTCGGCTAGCCCCGAACTTTAAATGAACTAGTCGTGTATATACCTTTTCGATGAAATCGTATCGGGCGAACCCATTTAATGTAAGTGGTATCTGAAGTGGTCTGTGTTCACTTTAAAGTTGAGAACTTGCCTTGGGAAGCGAAGAGTTCCTCTGTCGTTTGAACAAAAAAAGCTTTTTGTCGGTTGGACTTTTATGGGAATCCTTGAAAGTATCGGAAGTTTATAAAATCTTCTCTCATTTGGGCTCTTAGAATTTTTATGCTTCCAAAATCCTTCGATCCTTTAGCTTCTCGCCAAGAAATCCTCGAGTCTTTTCTGTTCTTCCGACCACAAAGTCTCAACTTTTGCTACTCATTCTTGAGGATTTTAGCCATGTCGGGCAGATTACAAAGTGGTTACCTTGAATTGGGCAAGAAAAAGCTTGAGGCTTTGGCGAAGATGGGAATGCTCCCGATAGGAATCGATTAATTGGAGACCGGCGTGGAGAGCATTTTCGAGCCGTGAAGATGGCGAAATCCTTGTTTTCTTGCCTACATCGAATGTGAAATTTGAGACTACGGTACACAAATTCCTCCTCGCGTTCTTGAACATTACGGGGTGGAATTGGTGAATTAGCTAAATTCGATCGCAAATATTAGTATTTTAGCATATTTGTGCGAGGCATACACAGGAATACAACCAAACTTGAAGCTCTTTAGTTATTTCTACGCATGGTGATGGGAAAATCTGCTGGCGAAATCTGAGCTCTCTGGGGAATGCACATTGCGTCTTCATGGCGGGAAGGCCGATGAGTACATCTTCATGTATCTGAAATCTTCGTGGTCGTCGTGGAAAAAATCTTGGTTTTACATAGCGGTTCTGAAAACGATGGCCTCTACTTGGCGGAACTAGAGCAAGTGAAAACTCCAAGTGGAAGGAAGCAGTAAAGAAGGCGAGGGATAGTCAAAAGATGGGCGGATGCCATCTATGACTTCTTGAGTCGAGGGCGACCGTGGCATGTGGTGAAGGATTTCACCTTTATCGAGATTAGCCCATTGAAGCTCAGGACTCATTCCTGCTCTGGTGCCTTGATCGTGATGAAGCTACCTCGGAAGGTGGTAAGTCTTTGAGATAAATTCGATCGGTATTTTGATTTGATTAATGTATTATCTTAAAATCTGTCTATTCTTCATACATTAAAGCTCTTTCCCAGGGAAATTAGAATCGAGTCGGGATGATGCGTGCGGGAGAACTGGAGAAAATTTGAATGCCCCAAGATCTTAGCCGTAACTCCTATTGAAGGAGGCAGGCAAGGCTTAAGGTAATTTAATCAAAATTCCTTTTACCATGTGTATACATATATTCAGACCAGATTTCCAATCGTGCTCTACTTTTGCGATCGGTGGGATTGCGAATCATACAATCTGGTGAGGATCAACGTCCCACCTTAGTTCCGACAAGTCGTGCCCTGAGGCACTTGAAGGAGATGAATCCTCGAGGTAATAGAACATTTGGAATCATATATGTACAATTTTTTAGATAAAGGATTTCTTCACCCAATCAAATTTGTTCTTTGATTTAGGTGGATAAGCTGAGGGCATGAGAATGTAGCTGCGGTGTGAACTCAGTGGTCGTGCGACCTTATGGTTATTCTTGAAACAAGCGATCGGAGATTGATGAAACCACTCCCTCAGGCCGGATAGTCGAGGAATGCGGTCCTTGATGGCGAGTGGAGGACATAACTTCAGACATCTTGTTGGAGGATGTGAGGTTCAACAAACCTTCTTTGGTCGAGAACCGGCAAGATTGGAGAGAAGAAAAGGAAGGCTAAGCGGCACAGATTTCTCTCTTGCGCGTTTGAGTCAAATCCGGAGATTAACAAGGTATGTACAAATGAAAGTGGTCGTATAAGTATGTACCTCTAATAATTCCTTGATGATTTGATACTTTGAACTTCCATCTTGGTTTGCATAGGTCTTACGGTGTTCGGTCGTTTCCGACCGGGTTCTTCTGAGGACTGGCACTATGGAAGTTCCCGGCGAGCACTTCTCGGGACAAAGTTCTGAGGAATAGTGGTCGAAGAAGCCCCGGCGGTGACAAGAACAGCGGTTGAGTTGGATCCTTTGGTGATTGAAACCCCTTACGTGGAGGTAGATGCCTCTGAGAGGTCTCAGCGAGTTCGATCCTGGCGATAACCCTTCCCAACCTAACAAGTTCCTTTTAGTCCCGATTCATCGAGGATAAGGAGCTTGATGAGGCGTGGCGAAAGTATCGGATACTCGGCTCAAGATGCACCTGATTTGATTTTTGCGGTTATAATGACCGAACAATTGGGTAAGTATTCTCGACCCGACTTCATAGCTCTTCTTTAAAAAGTTTATAAGAAACTTAAGAAAGAAACGCTATTTGTGTAGCATTTGGTCGAGAACTTTCTTTGTGATCGGAGGATCCGACCAATGAGTTAAGGACTTGGAGCAAAAGCACTCAGAGTTGGAAAGTAAGAACTTTTCCTTTTGAACTTTTGTTTCTTCTTCAATACTTTGCTCCTCTACAATTATTCTCCTTATCGTATTCGATAGATCTGGAGAAAATAAAAGAGGAGGTTGTGGTGAAAGCCAAGGCGGCTTTTCTTGAAGAAGAAATAAAAGCTAAGGACCGATCATTTCTTTGAAGCAAGTTCACTAAAGACCGGTTGATCGGCTGAAACAACGACCAAATATGAAACACTTAGGAAAACAAATGAAGGTAATATGTCGTAAGCTTGATTTTTCCTTCATTTATGCTTGTGTTCATTAAGCGATTTGTTTTTGCGAGAGCAAGCGCAAATCTTGAGCAGTAAAAACTACGAAATTTGAAGCGGGATAAGGGCGGCTCTTGCTCAAAATATTGATGAAAAGATTCATGCTTTGAACAAGATGATCTTTGATATGGGATCGGGATCAAGCTTGCCTTCCTTAGGAGATCCAATAGAAAATGAACTATTTGGGTCAACTTCTAGGGGATCTTAAAGTTACGCTCAAAACTACTCGGACGAATTATGCGGGCCCTAAAAGCAGGCGTTGCAAGTGGAGTTAGTTTTGCTTTGGCAAAAGCGAAAGCTTCCGACCCTCCATAGATCTCCAAGCTGTTAAAGATGACTTCAGCGCCCACTGAGAGGCGACCAAGTTCATGGAAGAACTCGGGCCACTCGGAGATATAGTTGTAGAGGAGATGGAGGTCGAATCTCCGACAAAGCATTAGTTAGGTGGGAATATTTCTTAGAGTAGGTTCTGCAAGTGTAAAAATATTTGAATATCTATGAAAACTTACCTTTTATGTCATTGACAAAGCTTTTGTTTATCTGTTTGACTTTTTAAAATTCTCGTATATTTCCTAGCCCCTAACGGCTTTATAGTAGAAGAGCGTTCTTGTACAAGCAGTGAGCCAAGAAAGAGAATAAAAAAGAGGTCATAACCATGTATGT
This sequence comes from Phyllostachys edulis, assembly GCA_036346405.1. Taxonomy (NCBI): domain Eukaryota; kingdom Viridiplantae; phylum Streptophyta; class Magnoliopsida; order Poales; family Poaceae; genus Phyllostachys; species Phyllostachys edulis. Next base: position 52,017,228 of record CM070552.1, on the reverse strand, counting down.
GAGTTTTTGAAGAAAAATGCTCACGACTAGGACCATAGAGTATCAGAGATCCTTAAAAAGGATATCGGAGAGAAAAATGTCTTCTCAGGCCGGACTAACAATAATAAGCGACGAGAATGTAGGTGTATATATATAAGCAAAGTTGCACTTCTTAATTAATTAATGAATTTAATGAAATTGAAATTGAAAGAAATGAAAGAATAAAAATTAAACATAGAACTTACGCAATTGATCGATGTTCCAAGAATTTGACAAAATTTGCCCATCGAGACATAGCCCGATCGTCTGCGGAACACAGTTGGGTTACTTGACCACGGTGTAAGGACCTTCCCATTTAGGAGAAAGTTTATTGCGATTTGTTTGGCTCTGAATTTTTGAGAACGGATCACCTCTGACAAAGTGCGAGTGCACCTTACGACTATAGTACCTTCGCATGGCTTGTTGGTAGGCTAGCGATCGTACAAGGGCTTGGTTTAAATCGTTCTTCAAGAAATCGGCGTCGTCGAGTCGTCGTTCATTCGATCATTTTAAGTCAAAGCGATCGATTCGGCGAGCCAATTTTGAGTTACGGAGGAAGCATAACTTCGGCACCATAAACCAAAAGAATGGAGTTTCACGGTCACCACGGTAGTGGTGGTTGAACGACCCATAACACGAGAGGAAGTTCTTTAACTTAAGCGCTGACCGTTTGATTAAGCGGTCGAATACTCGGCGTTTGATCCCTGCATAAGGATACCATTAGCCGCTCAAGCGCTCCGTTGCTCTGCGGATATTACAATGAAGCAAAATGAACTTTGACACCAAGTTCATCGCGAAATTCTGGAATTGATTCTTTGGAGGCGGGAACCATTATGCTGTGATGATCTGTTGGGTACACCAAATCGCGTGATCACATTTTTGGGAGAAATCTCTTAGCGGCCTCGGTTGTTATTTTAACGGTAACTCGGCTTCAATCCATTTTAAGCGTGTCAATCATGACGAAAAAGAATTGAAGCCCGGTGCTCTTAGGAAAGGTCCCGAATGTCGATCCCAGTTGCAAAAGGCCAAGAAAGAGAATTGTTTGTAAGGCTTGTCTTTGGTGGTGTACTTATCGGCTATAAGCCGACATTATACACACTTCATCACAAGCTCTTTTGCATCATGAAGGCGGTTGGCGATAATAGCCTTCTTGGGAAGGCTTCTGAAACCAGTTACGTAGGAATGGTGTGCTCCTGAGACACCTTCATGGATTTCGGTTAGCAATCTAATGCCATCCGTTTGAGATATGCATCTCATCAACACTCCATGAGATCCTCGTTTATACAAGGTACTTTCGATTAGAGTGTATGATTTGGCTTTTAGTGCTATCGATCGGCCTCTACATCATCTTCGGAATTGTGTCATCTTTGAAGATAATTGTAGATCGATGTCATCGAGTCTCTACCTTGATCGTGACAACGCCAACCGTCAGCGACACATGGAGCATCCATGTTCCCTTGATTAGTTTGTTCAACTTGCAAGAATCATGTATGTTCTCGGAAGGCTCAACTACTGAGGGTGAATTGAGTTGCTCGAGAAAAACTCCAAGGCGGAGACGGTCGACCTCGTGGAGGCCATCCGTGCCAAGCTGAGTGCGCGAGAAAGTTTTCCTTTCTAGGAATATGTTGGATCTGAAAACCGAAGAAGTGCTTTTCAAGTTTTCGTACTTCCGAGATAAGATGACATCTTGGTACTAGAGCATTGATACTCTTTCCCCACTTGATTCGCTACTAGTTGAGAATCTCCTTTCACTAATGTCTGCGAATCCGGCGAGCAGTACTTGCTCGAGTCTGCCAATAAACCTTCATATTACGCCACATTATTGGTGGCGGGAAAATTCTTGGATGGCGTACTTGATGTGTTACGTCGATGGGGATATCAAGACCACTCCGCCCCGATCCTTGTAACATCAAGGCAGTAAAATACATTGTCCACTCGTCGTGGTGTTAGTACTCGGGTCCTTGGGTGGGTTCGAGGTTTGTCCATTCGGCAATGAATTACTGCTATTGCACAGGACTTTATTGCTGTTAAGTGAAATAAAATGGAATCGAGCGCCCTAGCTCGACCGCCCATTTGGCTATTAGATCTGATGATTCCTGTTTCCAAGGACTTGACCAAGGGATATCCGGTGGAATCGACCACTTTGTGGGCTGAAAGTAGTGCCTTAGCTTCCTTGAAGACATAAGGAGGCCATAGAGCAACTTTTGTACTGTGGGTATCTTTCCTTTGGTCCATGTAAGACTTAAACTACGTAATAGGTAGTGGTTGGATATTATCCTTTCTACAACAGTACACGCTAAGCTGCGTGGTGTTCTTTGCCCGTAAATTAGCAATGTTTCTCCGGTCTCGGAGAAACTAAAACCGAAGTACTTGTAAGGTACTTTTGAGTTCCTCAAAGGCATCGTTTGCCTCTTTAGTCCTCGAAACTCCCATGTTTCGAAGAAGTTTAAAAAAGGTAATCCTTTTTCCCTAATCTTGCTATGAAAGCGACTTACGCGCCATCTGACTAGTTAGTTTTGGACTTCCTTCTTCGTGGTGGGGCGCATCAGTCGATGGCCGCAATTTTTCTTTGGATTAGCTTCAATACCTCTAGCGAAACTAGGAAACCAGCGGTTTTCAGTGAAACTCGAACACACACTTTTAGGATTTAACTTGAGGTTATGTCTTCTCAAGTTGTTAAAGGTTTCTTGTAAGTCGGGAACATAATTAGCGGCGTTGGTGGTCTTCTGACGGATCGTCAACATAAGCTTCTAGATTCCGGCCGATTTGTGGACTAAAAGTTTTTGCATCAACCTTTGAAAAGTTGCACCGCATTTTGAGACCAAATGGCATCTTAATATAACGATAAGTACCATATGGGGTGATGAAGGAAGTTTTCTCCTCATCTTCTTTACACATACTAATCTGGTGGTACCACGAATCGCATCTAAAAAACTTAGTAACTTCGCGAAGTAGAGTCTACTAGTTGATCAATGCGGGGAAGGGAAAGTCATCCTTCGGACAAGCTTTATTAAGATCGTAAAGTCGATACACATTCGCCATTTCCCATTATTTTTCCTAACCATTACGAGTTAGCAAGCCCTTTGTGGGTGGTCGACTTCACGAATAAATCCTGCTGGAGAAGCTTGTCAATCTCCATTGGATTGCTTTCTTCGATCGGGTGCAAAAGCGTCGTAGTTTACGCTTGATCGGTTTTTATCGGTGGAAACAAGCACGTGCTCGATCACCTCGAGGACTCGGGCATATTGGGCGCTTGCCAAGCAAACCGTCTTGATTTGCTCGGAGGAAAGGCGGCGACTCTTCCTATTTAGGGTCGAGTCTTGCCCGACCGAGAATCTTCGGGCGGTTGGATCTGGTTGTCTGACCCATGTGACGACTTATTTGTCGGAGAAGCGCTTTTGTCGAGTAGTACCTCCTTGATGCAGTCGGATGGTTTGGCGTCATCTTTGGCCGAGTGCTTGACTGCATGGGAGGCGGATTAACCTCTCGGTGGAAGTTCATCAACGGTGCAAAGGATTTCGATCGCATCGTAAGCCATTTTCTAATCTCCTCGAATAGTGATGACTCCTTCGGCTGGCATTTTCAAACTTTGATAACCGTAATGCGTGGCTATCAAAATTTTGCTAATCTTTGGTCGTGAATTCGTTGTATCTTGATTCGAAGTTTACTACATCAAGCGGGATCTTCTCTGTTCGGAAATTGTCGAGGTTTTCCAAAGCGTCACGGTAAGAAACTTGTCCTATCGGTTTAGCGGTAGAACCCGGAACTATGCCATGAAAAGCATATTTCACAGGTTTCACCTTTGACATGGGGACCTGCATTTCTTCTAAAGCTCCTACAAATAATATATTCAAGGAACTACCCCCATCCACTAAGACCCGATTAACTTGACAATTATTAATAGTTGGTTCAGCGGCGATGGGGAACCTACCGGTCGAGTCGATGGGATGGTGCGATCGTCTTTCTTTGAAGAAATGCGGTGTCAGACCACTTGAGTGCTTGATTACGAGTTGGAGATTCGGCGAGGTTGACCTCCGCTCCATGGCCTTGAGATGGCGTCGGACTCGTATGAAGAAGATCCTCCAAAAATCATGTTGGTGTGTGTTGGGGATCACGGTACTCCATCTCCTCGGCGCCATCCTTGTCCATTTTGGAGCTCGTTTCTCCATGTTCTGTATTCTTTGGAAATGGTCCTTTACATAATAATCCTCCGATTTCTTACGCGGACCACGGCAGTCGCGAGATCATGCCACTGGCGGTGAAGTGGACACCACTTCTTATTAGTCTAGAATCCTTGGTCGGAACTTTTGCTTTGCTTGGCCAAGCATAGTCCTTCTTGCCCTTCTAATCTTATGCAGGCAGCGAGGACTTCTTTGTCGTCGGTCTGCGGTTCTTTTTCTTCTTGAGAGACTTCTTGTTCTTTTTCTCTGTTTGTCGAGGCCAAGGTGGGAATCTTGTCTTCCGATCGATGGCTTCACACCACTCGATTGCTTCACTAGATGGCATATTTGTCGCCATATCAAAAAGCTCAGCGGTTGTTCTTGGAGGGTTCATTGCTATGTCCTCCGTAAACCGCGATTCATAGACACTGTTTTAAAAGCTTTGAATAACGAGAGGACTCTGCGACTTGGGTATAGAGTTCTGAACTGGTGAACCTCTTGATATATTGGCGTAAAGTCTCATCGGATCCTGCGGATTACGTGGAGATCGTCCTCCTTCGAGGCGATCGTCGCGTACCTGAAGTTGGCAATCGAAAGATCCGAGTTGTTCCCAAGTATATATGGATCCGGCCGGTAAGTTTAACAACCACGGCCAAGGCGGACCCTTGAGCACGGTGGGTAAATAGTTGGCCATTACATTCTCATCGCCACCACGGCAGCCACGATAGCGGTGGTATATATTTGGAGAAATTCAATGGGTTTTGAGTTCCATTGAATTTGTCTAAGTTGGCCGGTCGGAACGGCTAGGCCAACGCCGGCTTGGAGCCAGCAGAGAAGGCTCGACAACTGTGATTGATTCATGGCGTCTTCTCGGGAAGGTGCGGATTATGTCGATGGGAGACCGATCCCTAAGATGGAGCAGCTGGAACTCGATTATGCCGATCCGGTCATGGACATTGATATGATGTCCACGACCGCCACTTAGTTCAAGCGATGTCGGAGATCGTTAGGTCCTAGTGGTGGTGGTTCTTCTCGGCCTTGATGGGGGAGTACCCTCTTGAAATAGCCTTCTCCTCGTGACTCCTTGGTGGAATCGTCGAGGAGGTCTTGGTATCGGCGCTCTCTGGTATGACCGTCTTTGTCCCCTCTTGAGGAGGCGTTGGGGCGAAGTCCTAGTCGACTTCTGAACCCCTCTGTTCTCGTCGCTTCCGTTATTTGCATAGTGCATTGGAGAATTTGGATGCGACCTACGAGTTGTACAAAACTAGGCGTTCTGCTAGGCGGGATCGGAATTATTAACATGTTTTGAATCGTCGCAAGTTTTGTCACGATTCTGAAGGTCTCGGGTGGTTCATCTTGGTCGTGGGTGTCGCTGTCTGAACCTTCCCCGACCTTCGGTTTGTTCGATCTGTCGGTCACTCTGGGTGGGGCGGTGCGGCGAGTTAAGCGATTGGCGTCGATTAGTTCCGTTGCCTCCGGAAGTTGGTGCTTGCGGCGGATCATCTCTAACAACACGTGATGGCGTGGTAGAGAGTGTAGGACCGTCGCGGGGCATCTTGATCTTCATCTCCGTCGCGTTGACCTCGTGCTTCCGGCATTGATCTTCGATGAGCTTCCATCATAACTAATGGAGAGCTTGTCGGTAACCGCGAGAATCTTCCACGATGGAGATCGGTCGGAGATGAGCACTTCTGAGGTCTTCTCGGCTGATCGAAGCGAACCGCCGTCATTATCTTGAGTGTGATCATCCCCACATGGCCTCGACCGATGGAGGTTTCATCGACACCGTTACCGGTGACGGTTGACTCTGGAATTGCGAAGCGAAGGAGAGTATCTTTCGACCATGATTTCATCAATGGTATAGAGTTTTCGGGTGATGGGCTGAAATTTCTTCACCTATTTAGCGGTCGAGAAGGCCGGGCTTGAAGATCCTCGGCATTCGAACTGGTCGGAACGGCGGTTCTCTGGTTCGCCACGGTAGTGGCGGCACATCTTCATCCATCCGTCGACCTCGCTAACGTCGGCGGCGTGCGGCGGAAGGAGGATGAGAGGATGACTGCCATTTTCTTCTATGGCGGCGGATACATCCTTCCATGTCGAGGTTGGCGTAGTCAGCCGTCGAACGATTTTCCTCATCCCAAACTCGGGCATAGTCGCATGGCGATTGCGAGTTTTTGGCGAGATTTTCTTGGCGAAAAAAAAATTTCTTGAAACTTCGCCTTCTTCCCCACAGCGGCGCCGGTTGTCGGCGATCGAATCGCCGATCTTCTGAAAATAAGCGAGGAAAATGAAGTGGAATATCACGGAATGGAATGGGGTCGCTCTTTATTGATATGAACTGGATTTACAAGATGTGGCTAAGTACTACCGAATTACCTTGAATGGAGGAGTGTTTAGCAAGACAATCGGACTTAGAATATGAGTCTAAAGTGATTATCTAACTCTAATTCCACTTGAAGCTTACGTGCATATCTTTGCCTTGGCCTTGTTTTGTGTGTTGCCTATCGTCTCCCTTCTTGTCCCTTGTGCCTCCTTAGTCTTACGTGCTTCACCTTTAAATAACTTCGAAGAGATGGCGATTACTCTGGAGAAGGCGTCCACGGTGAAGCGTTACGGTTGGTGGAGCGGTAGAAAGTTAACAATGTGCTAACTTCCTTGCGATTGCTTGTGAAAAGCTTAACCGTAGGGTGGTTAATAGTCGATGTCTCGGGGTTGTACCATCGCATGGTTTGGAGCGTATAACCGTGTTCCATTCATCATACGATAAAAATACCGATTCGATAATTTTACGGCGGTTATCGGTGGGGATTAGGCACAAAGCCTCATCAGGCCGAGTACCCGATAAGTAACCTCTGAATACTAACGACCGGGAGTCGTTAGTCTTAGGGATTCTGACCATGAACTTATGGTCTTTTATTATGCATTTAAAATAATACATAGAGGTTTTAATCCTCGTCAGTAGTTGACTCCAAGACACCTACACAATAATAGACCAAGAAATCGATTCCGAGCACAAGTTCTTCGCAACTGGACCCACCTTAGCCAAGATATGCATCATGCAACACCTATGCACTGACACGCATGACTTCGGCCAATTCCACAAGGTTTTCCACCTTCTCGGTGCACAACCCCCTCTGGCGGTCATTGTCGCCCAGGTGGTCTGGCCATACCCATTCTGTCTGTAGGCAAATGCTTAATCGAGACCAGCTCTGGGAATTTTTCCCAAGTCCTGGACGCACCTTCTCTGGAAATTTCAAACTCTATCTAGTTTTGTCTCGCAACTCTATTTTCCATGAAACTTGGTGCAAACTCACCTTCTAACACTCCTACATAAGTAATTTAAAGCATTCCCCAAAAGTCAACTTTCCATCTCTGGCCGGTCTGACCAACGAGCATTGGCCGGTCTGATCGCCACTCTAGGTCAGATCGTCTGAACCTAACAGTCAGCAGCTCTTCCCTAAAACTGAGAGTTTAAACCTCAAACATCTCGACACCATTGTCTATTGTTCACCATTAAGATCAGGATCATACAAATGATCTCCACAAAACCTTAACTAGGCTCGGTTAGCTCATGGGAAAAGGATTTGGAGGTAATCCCAATGCTGTGGCCACAATTAGATCCGAAAGTACTCGCGCGTACTACCATGCATGATGGCGCGCTGAGTACGCAGTGTACTTTCCAATGGGGGAGGTAAGGGCTTAAATAGGCCTTATCCCTGTGTCCTGACAATACCTGCTGTTTGTTAGAGCTTTGCTAGAAATCTGATTCGTTGGCGCGCATGTGAAGTTATCTCTGTGTCCTGACAATACCTACTGTTTGTTAGAGCTGCTAGAAATCTGATTCGTTGGCGCGCATGTGAAGCTCTTGCGCTCATAGGGCCTTGACGATGGCGATTGGCGCCTCTAATTATCATCTTTGCAATAACGATTCTTTGTTTCTCCCTTGAATGACTCTCAAGTCTCATCGAGCAATGAAGCAAATCTGACGGGCATGCGTGCTTGAATGCTGCAGTAGTACCGGGCTCTTGCTTGCATTTAAAAACTGGCTTATGGATGTCTGAAGCTACACATTTGTTTATCCAGTTTTGCATCGATTCATGCATAATGGTGAAAATTTGCGATTCAAAAAACTGGCTGTCTTGAAGCATTTGAGGTATGTTTGAGGTTAATTCAAGAACAGAGGGCTGTAATATTTTCAGATCATACGACGGCATTACAGTGAAATGTGATCTTGCTAGATGCTGAAGCTACCCATTGGTCGACAGTAAGTGGTGAATCATATGTCGGCAGAAGAAATTCCAGGGCGGTGCCTTTAACAGTGCTTAATAGTGCCATTTGTACTCAAATGAAGTTGACATTATTCTTGATTTTCTTACTTTTGCTGCTAGGTTATGTTAAAAAAAGTGCATGTTTGGATTAGTTGAATGGGCCTATGGGATTTTGTGGTTTGAATTGGTATGTCATTAGGGCATGTACAATAGTTTGTTTCTTTGGTTTGTCTCTAAAGGCTCTAGCTCATCTACAGACAACCTTAAAGGCAACATCTTCAACAATTTATCTAAAAAATCATTCATTTTCAACACAACTTCTCATCTTACACGTTCACCATTTGCGATGGTTTGCATATCCAATTTATCTCTTATATAAGAGGTGATATATTCTCTTTCTTCATATTATCTCCAACTAGAATTTTGAGTGATATGACATTTAACAGACAACTGAGGTGGCCACTATCGGAGATGCCCTTATACATCCGCCCATCAGTGGTGAAATCCACAACCTCTAAGGCATCAATCAACCCAATCATCTTGATTTCTATTACTCAATTGGTTGAAATCCACACACTAGATTCATCCAGGAAATTAATAATGTACTATAAATAAGAGACTAGGAGTACCATTGAAGTGACTCATATCCATTGCATGCTTTCATTAATAAACGACATAAATACTAGTACGGTTTTGTACCCATTTGATGCAAATTTTACAGTTCCAAGAAGAGCAAAGTGATAAACTTGGTATTCCTGGCCTCACCAGGGCCTCGGATTTTCTCACATAGTTCGATCTTCAGCATCCAAAGCCCAATCGGAGTATCGGACGGACCAAAACAACACGGCCACGCGCGACACTTCTATGGCACCCACATGTTGGAGAGTGCTCCCACTGACGAGCTATTAGTGCCATACTGCCATGTGACATAAAATTGACAGTGCTCCCACACTGAGGAACACAGTGGGACTAGAGATTGCCGTGGAAATTTTGCTCAAGAGCACTAAGCACAAAGATTTATCCAGCACTTTCGTCGATGGGCCTTTCTGCTTCTCTTGAATGACGCTGCCGCCATCGCAGAACTGCTTATCTTTTTTACTGCATGCGGATGTACGTGCTGTCCGCCTTTGGGTGAAGGGCCTCCGTGTGGCTGTACGTGTTGTCTACTCTTTCATTTCACCCTCTAAATAATAATAATAGCAGCAGCAGCAGTAGCTTGCTTCTGTTACTTGGCCTGCAAGTCAAGGACTGTTATTGTACTCCTGTTGAGTTGAAAACCATACAGTACATGTTAGTAAAGATTTTTTCGAATTGTATATTGGAATGCAGACAATAGAAACGTATATTAAGTTAACCAAGCAATATCTCGTTTCAGGTTTTGGCTTATGCCACGTATACTACAAAATACTATAGAAGCGACTAACGTCTGGACGTACAACCCAAACGCCGCCTCCGTAAGCTTTGGATAATCGTTTGATGTTTATAATCCAAACCTTCATCAGCTGTCTGATCCTCCTCCCTTGAGGCACAACATCAACCAAGTACGGCACAACAACAAAAAAAACGCTATCAATTCAACACAAGAACAACCCCCACAACAACAAAAAAACATCTATGCCCGTCATGCAGTAAATGCCGCAACAAAAAATAACAAGTCGCGCAAAAAAGAAGTCCCACACAACAAACAACCAAAATGCATGGTGCAACAATTCACGATAACCCCTGCAACAGGCAGTAGCTCATGCTCAGCAAATCAATAAATCTTTGCAACAAAAATAAATTATCGCTGCAACAAATGACAGAGTGTATTGCAACAATGGAAACATATTAATGCAACATCACCGACCTGGCCACACCGCTGCTCACCGAGAGCTATTCCAACCCAATGCCTCATCGCCGACAGGCAGCAAATGTGACATGGGTGAGGAAGGTTCACTCCATGTCCTCTTCGTCAACTTGCTGTTGGTCTTCCGCTGATGGCGGTACCACCGCACCATGATGGGGGTGGGAGTACTATGACAACCGCGCAATGAAGAACAGTGGTGGCTCGCGGTGTTGGTGGTGGTCGGGCAATGGCGCTGTGATGGAGGGGAGCTTCACGACACGGTGCGATGCTTCAAATTCTCGTTGGAATAGTGGCCAACGTAGAAGAAGACAACATAGGACACTACTACAGGAAGCCACATCACAGACGGTTCGGAACCGTTATCACAAACGGTTTCCGAACCGTCTATGTTTGTTGGTCTGTGATAACATGATATTATCACGAGCGGTAAAAAAGCCGTCAGTGAAGGCTAGTATCACGAGCGGTTTTACTAAAAACCGTGCAGTGAAGGCTAATATCACAAGCGATTTGGATAAAAACCGTGCGTGATCGAGAATATCACGAGCGGTTCTAAATAAAACCGTGCGTGATCGGAGAATATCACGAGCGGTTCTAAATAAAACCGTCTGTGATTTGTGAATATCACAGACGGCTTTTGTTTAGAACCGTCTGTGATATTCTCCGATCACAGACTGTTTGTTTTGATAACCGTCTGTGATATTCTCCGATCATAGACGGTTTGTTTTGATAACCGTCTGTGATACTTGCCTTCACAGACGGTTTTAACAAAAAACCGTCTGTGATAGCTCATACCCCTGACCACAATTTTGCTGTTTTCCTGGCTAGCCTCAGGAATTGCTAGCCATGCCCTCTGAAAACAAGCATGCACAAAAACAGATTCAAGCATGCACAAAAACAGAATCATTAGAGATAATCAATTGTTGACAACTCAAAGTGATCATTACTCAAAATAAATTACAAAAGATCGCATTTGTTCAAGTATTGTTGCTATAGTTACAAGCGGATTACAATTGTTTACGTTGAGAGGTGTCGGCGGGTGATGCTCTCGGTTGGCGACAGTGAAACTCTCCATTATCGTTAATGATTTACGTGTTGATAAAGGTGCTGAGCTTCTCTCGAATGTCCTTGATCTCTTCATAACGAGTGAATCACATTGTAAATCCAAGACACATCGCTACCAATTAAGAGTAAAGTGGTAAGCTATATATATTTAAATTTATAATTAGGAAATAATTATTTGAGATTGACAAACCTCGGGATCCTTCTTCCTAGCTCTAAGGATTAGGCGCATATGATAGCGAGGCGTAGATTGCACATAACTCATCATCTTTTCTTTGGCGGCACTTCAAAAATAGAATTACATATATAGGTATAGTCGATTCGAGACGCGTTATTATGAAGTATGATATAGGATTATCGTGTTGTAGCGCGCATCTGGGAAAATCCATCTGGTGTGTTAGTTAGGCGCTCTTTCCATCGTATATTCCTTTGTTGGCAACATAATTGATGAGCGACCTACATGATTGAAAAAGTTATCTTTGGCCATTTCAAGCGAATGAAGACTACAATAGAGTTATGTAAGGAGGAAATGAGCATACCTCTCGAGTATTCCTCTTAGAATCTTTGAAGTCGTGCTTGTTGCGGTTTAGGGAATCAAGGTATATCACATGGTTCCTCTTGGGTATAATAACTAAAAGGATCGATGGTACCTACTCATGTATGTCACTATAGTCATTAAACCTAAGTTAGTCTTTGCGTATAAAGTACAAATGAAATTTGTATAGCAAGTAGTGACACTTACCCCCGGTTGTAGGGCACCACTATGTACTTCATGTTAAATCGACGAAGCAATGACCTCGTTATGTATTTCTCGGCGAAGGGCGAGTCTTGTTGGATGGTTTGCAGCGATACCACATGTGGGTCGAGGAAACCCACCGGTTCTTTCCATTCCGGACATTTTTCAAAGATGTATCTATACATAAGCAATGAGTTGTGATATTTATCGGTATTACATGAATGTAGAACTTGATTATGCGCACTTACAATGTCCAACATCGTAGAAGCGAGGCGTCGAGGCCAACGAGGTTGAATAGTTCATATAAGTCGTTGAAGCCCACGACGAAGTACCTCGTCCGTTGAAGAAATGCTTGTCCTCGTGTCGGCGGTGATTCGATGATCGCAACCCTTCTTTTGGGTCTTGTTCAAGTACCGGGCATGCAAAGCGACAAGCAAATCCAGCGTGCATTATCTCGCGTCGAGCATAACGGTTTTCCGATGATGTAGTTCCCTGTATCGCGGACTTCCGGATTTCCGGACTTGGGAGGCGCTATGCGTTCATTGATTTCGATTTGGCCTTAGCGATTGCGCGTCTTTTTGTGAGACGACTCGGGACCGATCGTCGACACGCTTTTGTTTCCTTGGCGTCTTCTCCACGGGAATCGAAGGTGGCCTTACGAGGCGAAACATGAGGTGGAGTCATCGAGGTCCGTTGGAGAGGAATGGTCATGTCGGATCACGGCCTTCGCTGGGTCGTATGCGATGTCCTTCTTGGGCCATCGGATAAAAGAGAGGACGGCATCCCCTAGTGTTGTGATCTCTTCGTTCGCAAATCTTCTGCGGGATGGCTCGAAATTGACATGTACCATATCCACTGGACCTGGCGTAACTCAGACGCCCGGTGGGCACCGTCTTCAGACCGCCCTTCCTCGTATGGATACGCCATCCCCTGCGAAGCCTCAATACAAAGGGACCCATCCATCCTCACTTGGAGCTTACAGGGCGTCGACTCCTACAAAACAATATGCAATTAGCTAAGGCATCCTATAGGTCTATCTTTGGTGCATTCCATAGATGTACGTTACCTTGATGTCGTCTATCGGTAATCGAACGTCGTCATGTTCACAATTATGCGCGGACGCGACGCTACTTCGACGTCGAGGAGGATTGCCTCCTGAATTAGCAGGGGTGGCTTGCGACCGCTGGCTCATGAGTATATCCATTTGACTCTGCAATGCTGCCATCTGTACTTGAAATTGGTTAGTAATCATCTGTACCAACTAGTTGTCGTGCTTGGCCTTGGATCTCTTCCTAGTCCTATACGTGCAGTAGTCATCCGCGAATCCATGACTCCAAGGTACATTAACCCCAAGGCCTCGCGTGCGACCCGGGTGCTCCTTGTTTCCCAAGGCCGTAGATAGTATATCCTTCTCCGCTCGCATGGAAGGAGCCTTGGGAAGCTTGGGCGATCAAGTCACCCGCAAGAGGTCATCACGTTATTATAGGCACTATGAAGTTATGGACTTATTAACAACTTAGTAGTTCGACATATTTACCACACGTTGGGACACTTCACAGTCTGCCGGGTTTGTGAAGGAGATCTTTGCCGAAGACGAGACTTGTGCCCTCGCTTTTAACGGCTTAGGGAACGCTGGTCTGTGACATCGAAGCGGGTTCTCCTTCTCCGCCGCCCATTCCTCTTATTTACCCGCTGCCAGTGCCGAGTCTGTCTTGGTGAGTGTTTCGTGTCTGAGAGCTTTGTGCGCGCACTATGCTCCTAAATTCGACCGTCGTTTTCATAGCCACAAAGGTGTCCCATGCTTCCGCGTCAAGAATCTATCTTTGTGAAGGCGTCGACCCGTGTTCACGTGCCGTGACAAGAATGCTCTTGAAGGTCCTCCACGATTTACCCATCGTGAGCATCGCCGTCCGTCGACGCGTGCCACATGTGCTACGGAATAGTGAACTTCTCTGAAAGTTACGTCCCATAGCGCTTCGCTTCTTTAAATCAGTCCTTCCACCTTGGTGTGGTGATGAGGACCCGTTCCTTGCAAGTATCCCGCAGATGGTCCGGAATCTCTTGGCGATCTCTTGGGACTCGAGAGGACCCCAAAGTCACCGACCTCCGTGATGACCACCGACCCTTAGGCATTTTCGATTGTCCTCTGCCATCTCGCTTCCGGTCATTATCGCCGACGGTGACGGCGGCCTCGTCGGCGCCTCTTCCATCTCAAGGGGTCGGTGTTGGCGGCCTCGTCGGCGCCTCTTCCATCTCAAGCGGCGTGGTGGCGCGCCGAAGACGGTGCCTCTGCCATCTCGCTTACTTGCTCTCGGGAAGAAGTCTGAGGTTGACTATAGAGATCAAGATGGCAAATGAAAAGTTGAATGAGCTCATCTGAGACTACTAACATTCCAAAGATAAATATGAAACAATTAATCTCGTGAAGAAGTACAGAGGTTGACTATAGAGATCAAGATGGCAAATGAAAAGTTGAATGAGCTCATACAGACTACTAACATTCCTTAATCCACGAGCTTCTATTCTAACACTCCTAACACTCCTTAATCCACCAGCTTCTCTTGTGATCTTTGTATAGATAGAAACTAGTGATATAAATCTTTTGCCCGAGCCTATCTTTGCCCGAGCCTACTTCATCGAGCCCGACACACTGGAGTGTACCATCTGCTTCATGCCGTGGAGGATTGGCATGAAGCAAAGGTACACTCAAGTGTGTCAGATCGATCGAAGAAAATGCTAAACAAAGGTTTAATGCTTCATGTACGTAAGACTAGCCTTTAATGAAGACATAGAACTAGAATCAAGTAAAATGATCGACTAAGGAAATGCTAAGCAAAGGTTTAATCCCAACATAGAAACAAAATAGAATCAAGTAAAACTTTCTTTTTGGATTGTTGTAAAAAATGCAGTTTTAGCAAAATTTCAGAATTAATCCCAACAAAATTAATTAGCATTAAAGCATAATTCCTAAAGAATTTAACACTCCTTAATCCACCAGCTTCTCTAAGGAAATGCGAAGGAATCACAGACGGTTCTTAATAAGAACCGCCTGGATTAAACTCTTAGCCAATAAAAGGTCTAGAGATTAACAATTACATGCACACTATTCTAACATATTGATTGATGATATTATGTGCTCTCGTAAGGAGAGTAGCTAAAGAACAAGTCTTTGCCATCTCAATCCTATTGTCTATACTCTTCATTAAATGAATATGATAATATAAATTCAAACTATGAGCTCTAAACAATACTTTGCTTAACTGTCAAATGATCTCAACTGTTAACAAAAACAGATTAAACTTCCATCAAACAGAGGTTGACTACAAAGATCAAGATGGCAAATGAAAAGTTGAATGAGCTCATCTGAGACTACTAGAAGAATCACAAACTAGTCAATACAAGCTGATCAATTTGCAATAGAACTATGAGCTCAACCGAAAGTAACCAATTAACGAAGACATCATATTGACAAGAGCAAGTAATACAATAGATCTCAAGTATGAACTAACTATCACATTCAATCTCAAGATAAGATGAGTTCATCACAGAGCATGTCAACAAAGCCCACCGATCAATTTGCAATATCTTGATATTAGACTCGTAAATCGAACTAATACGTATCAAGGTATCAACTAGCATTGCAAATATATATATATATATATATATATATATATATATATATATATATATATATATATATATATATATATATATATATATATATATGCAAAGATCAACCGAATCTGCACAGAGGAGCAATACTCACGAGAGAGGATGCCGCACAAGAACTCACGGTGCATGAGACACTATTCCAACATATTAATTGATGATATTATGTGCTCTCGTAAGGAGAGTAGCTAAAGAACAAGTCTTTGCCATCTCAATCCTATTGTCTATACTCTTCATTAAATGAATATGATAATATAAATTCAAACTATGAGCTCTAAACAATACTTTGCTTAATCTGTCAAATGATCTCAACTGCATAATCTAAAACAGATTAAACTTCCATCAAGCAGAGGTTGACTACAAAGATCAAGATGGCAAATGAAAAGTTGAATGAGCTCATACAGACTACTAGAAGAATCACAAACTAGTCAATACAACTGATCAATTTGCAATAGAACTATGAGCTCAACCGAAAGTAACCAATTAACAAGACAACATATTGACAAGAGTAAGTAATACAATAGAGCTCAAGTATGAACTAACTATCACATTCAATCTCAAGATAAGACATAGTTCATCACGAGCATGTCAACAAAGCCCATCGATCAATTTGCAATGTAACTATGAGCTCAACCGAAATTAACCAATTAACAATACATATTGACAAGAGCAAGTAATACAATAGAGCTCAAGTATGAACTAACTATCACATTCAATCTCAAGATAAGATGAGTTCATCACGAGCATGTCAACAAAGCCCACCGATCAATTTGTAACTAGCACTGCAAATATATATATATATATGCAAAGATCAACCGAACTGCCACAGATGAGCAATACTCACAGAGAGGATGCCGCACAAGAACTCACGATGCAAGGAGGAGGCCAGTGCAGGGGAGGAGGCCGATGCGGGGAGGAGGGAGGTGGGGGAGGAGGCCGACACGAGGAGGAGGACGGCGCGGGGAGAAGGCCGGTGCAGAGGGAGGAGGACGTCGGCGTCGAGGTCGGAGGCGCCAATGTCGGGGGCGGCGACACGGGGAGGAGGACGGCGGCGTCGAGGTCGAAGGCGGCGACGTCGGGGCTTACGGCCGGGGAGGTGAACGGGGGCGCCGAGGTCGGGGGCGGCGGCGTAGAGGTCGGGGGCGCCAATGTCGGGGGCGGCGGCGCCGAGGTCGAGGTTGGCGGTGAAGGCGAGCCCTAAACCCTAGAGGAGGCGAACGAGCGCGAGAGCGTAAGGCGCGGAGAGAAGTGAGAAGTGAGAGGAAAACCCTAGCGCTTCCGCCTTATAAAAAGTATATCATGAGAGCGGTTTGTAATGAAAACTGCTCAGGATAATAATATCACCTGACGGTTGTAGAACATAACCGTTTGTGATATTTACATATCACGACGGTTCTATTCTACAACCGTCAGGATATTATCACCTGAGCGGTTCGCATTACAAACCGCTCAGGATATTATTATCCTGAGCGGTTCTCGTTATAAACCGCTCTATGATAGCCAAAACTGCTGACAATTTATGATATCCTGACAAAACATAGTGAACCTGGTGAGACATAAATATCCTAACAAAACATAGTGAACCTGGTGAGACAAGTATGATGACAATTATGACAAGTCCATATATATGAATTCTAACATGGTGACAAGTATGATGACAAGTCCATAACAAGTTCATAACACATTTGACTTCATAATTTCATATCTAATTCAACTCAACTCCAAATCAAGTGAAACCAATTTTGATACTCCACATTACAATGTACGTCCACACATTGACATCAATATCAAATATGACAAGTCCATAACAAGTTCATAACACATTTGACTTCAAAATTTCATATCTAATTCAACTCAACTCCAAATCAAGTGAAACCAATTTTGATACTCCACATTACAATGTCGTCCACATTGACATCAATATCAAATATGACAAGTCCATAACACATCAACACATGACAATTTCACGTTGACATCAAAATATATGAGAGATTACAAGTCCATAACACATGATGTTATGGAATAAATTAATTACATTGGAGTAAATTCTTAATTAAGATATAGGCCTTCGTGATGATCGACGCGCATATAGCTAGCTTCCTCACTGGGTTCTTCCTCGAGCATAATCTTTGTTTCGAAAGGAGACAACTCGTCAAATTGATTGTATTCTTCCTCGTCCACTACATTCTCAACTCAGACAATCCTCCTTTTTCCATGAAGAACTACGTGGCGCTTCTTATTTGCCGGTCGGTTACATAGAAGACTTGAACAACTTGGTTGCTTGATCGAATGGTTCGTCTTTGTATCCGACACGTTCGAGGTCCACGGTAGTGACACCGTGCTTGTCGACCTTCACCGTGGGAGATGGACCCAACGGCACCAAATAGGGGATCTTGAAAAGCACGTAGTCGGCTCCCATATCTCCTCTATTTGCCCATAGTAGGAGCTCCTCATCCCATTAGTCTTGAATGCATCTATCACGGACACCGCTGTTACGATCATGCTCTTCCTATCCTAAGTCAGCCGTATAAAATGTGTACCCATTTATGTCGTATCCTTGCCATGCGACAATTGTAAATTGTGGCCCTCGTGCCAACCATAGCAGTGTATCATCACTTGATGACCTCCCAGTGATTCACACCTTTAACCATTCGTTGAACCGACGGTTGTGCTCTCTCGTGATCCAAACCTCCGACCGGTCTGGATTCTGTTGGCGCACCATGTCTTTGTGCTCGTCGATGTACGGGGACACTTGGGTCATGTGTTGCAAGACCATGAAATGGGCTTGAGCGTACGTATCCAGATCGGGAGTTATTGATTTCCTTCCGATGGTCCCGATACCATCCAGTCTCCCCTCATGGCGAGATAGAGGCACACCTATCGGTTCCACCTGAGCCATGTAGTCGACGCAGAACTCAATGACCTCTTCGGTTGCATAACCTTCGATGATCTTGCCCTCGGTCGAGATCGATTCCGTCACGTAGGACTTGAGAATTCCCATGTACCTCTCGAGCGGTACATATGGCGAAGAACACAGGTCGCATATCTTTATCTCTC
Organism: Phyllostachys edulis; assembly: GCA_036346405.1. Classification (NCBI taxonomy): domain Eukaryota; kingdom Viridiplantae; phylum Streptophyta; class Magnoliopsida; order Poales; family Poaceae; genus Phyllostachys; species Phyllostachys edulis. Next base: position 51,998,415 of record CM070552.1, on the reverse strand, counting down.
TCACAAGGTGAACAATGAGATGGACCATGATATCGAAAAATGGCGGAGGGAAATACATCTCAAGATGACATAGAGTGGTCACCACCTCGGCTGCAGAGCATCTAGTCCTTGGGGATCAATGATCTTCCGAGCAATTGAGTTGAAAAAATAACACGACCTCAAGATTGCCACTCGGACCTTGTTCGCAAGATACTTCTAATTACAACAGAAGCATTTGTGTCATCGGCACATGACAATCATGAGACTTCATACCAATTAATTTCAAATCTTGCATAGAAACAAGGTTCTTAATGTTAGCGGAGTAACGGATGGGACTTTCACTCCATGCAAGCTCAGCACGATTCATTTCTCTCGGCCTTGGATAGAGTGTAGCAAAATTTGGGGAAGGTACGTTAAATCTGTATCGGTCTCTTCCGTGCTAACTCGATCCTTATGTTCATATCAACCAAGTCACGCCATGCGTTAACACCATCCTTTGTTTTGCCACTAATGTTGACAGAAGAGACCAATCAAGCTATCACATACATTCTTCTCTCGTGCATGGCGTCGATGCGATGGCGAACTTCTAAGTGCTCCCAATAAGGCAAGTCCCAAAAAATTGACCACTTCTTCCAGATGTTCTTCTCACGGGTTCTTAATTTACGTCCCTTCCCAAGCACAACATCGATATCCTTAACCATATCATAGACCTCTTTCCTCTAAAAGCCCTTGGAGCCGAATCGTTCTCCTTATTTCCGTCGAATTGTTTTTTCATCTTGCGGTATGGGTGACTCGGAAGGAACCTACGGTGGCGATATATACGATTTCTTGAGTTGTTCACCATACACTCTTTGTAGCATCTAAGCGGTCTTGAGACGAGCTTTGGCTCCTTTTGTATTTGGCTTGAAGCAGTTACCAAGGGCGGGAAAATCATTGATGGTGCGTAACAACATGGCGCGTAAAGTGAAGTTCTCTCGTTTATACGCATCCCATACTGTGCCCCTTAGTTCCACAAAGTCACAAGATCTTCCAAAGAATGGTGCTAGGTACACATCAATATCATTCCCAGGTTGCTTGACCCTTGGATAAGTAGTGACATCAAAATGTACTTCCGCTTCATACACGACCAAGGAGGAAGGTTGTACATACATAGATTCACGGGCAGGTGCTATGTCACGCTCATGTTACCGAAAGGATTCATTCCATCTCAGACTCAACCCTAACCTTATGTTCCTCGGTTCAAGACCGAACTCTTGGAAGCTCGATCGAAGTTTCTCCACCGGGCGTAATCGGCGAGGTGTCTTAGCTTTCCATCTCTCTACGCTCCTCTCGAGTGCCAACGCAGCAATCTTGCCTCCTTTGGGTTCGCAAATAAGCGCTTCAAGCGTGGGATCACAGCGATACCACAACATCTTAGCAGGAGGTCCTTGCTTCACCTTAGCGATATTCGACGCTTGTATCGGGATGCTTTGCACAGGACATACATGCATGTCTGCGCATACTCTTTACTGTAGAGGATACAATCGTTCGGACATGCATGTATTCTTTCTACTTCCATTCCCAATGGACAAATAACCTTCTTTGCTTGATAGGTGGTCTTTGGGCAACACGTTTCCCTCCGGAAGGATGTCCGCTAGGAGACCTAACAACGCCGTGAAACTCTTATTGGACCAACCATTGCTTGCCTTCAATTTCAGCGGTTCAAGCACGGTTGACAACCTTGTATATTCCGGCTTGCAACCAGGAACAAAGGTCTCACCGAGTCCTCCCTTAAGCCCTCGAATTTACAAAACTCTCTCTCATCAGTAGTTCTCTTCGCATCGCAGTAGCATCCGATCCAGATTGTCATCGTGTGACCTATCCTCATCAAAAGCAATCTACCACATCCGGCATATCGTTGACTTCCTCGGCGATGCGTCATTACTAACTTCATGTGTAATAATCTGCTCTTCACCGTGGTGGTCCAACATGTATACCCTTTTTGAAACCCCTTGAATCAAGTGCGCTCCTATTTGCGCCGAGTTGTTAAACATCTTGATTACATAATCAATGCATGGACGAGACATAAAATTTATCCTTCTTCAACATATCACCTTTCGGTAGCTCTTCTAAAAGCAACCACGCCATTAATGTACTCTTGACTCACACGGTTCTGCTTGTACATCCAGCCGATCCATCTACACTACGCATGTAACAAATTAGTGTCAAAATTGATTAGCGATTAATTTATAGCAAACATAAAGGGTTATAGATCGTTACCCTCGAGCTCACGAAGAAAATACGATTCCTCTCCTTTCCTTCTCCTCTCTAAGGTGGCGCAATGGGGGAGGAGGCGGCGGGTGTTGGAGGCGCTAGGGGCAAGGGTCCAACCTTCTCCTCTCTAAGCTGGCGCAACGGATAATTATTGATTATCTGCATGATTGTTGATTAGATACGAGACAAAAGACAAGAGGAAGATCCTAATAACTAGCAAGTTGGTCCGCGTGATTGCGCGGGTATCCGTTTTGATATAATTGAAACAATAAACCACTGTGATGACGTTTCTTCATGGATATAAATGGAGGAAATATAAAATAGATCATTGCACATGTGACTTATCTTGGTGTGTCATAAATTCTTCTTTTTAATCTGTTCTAGAAAACTACTCATGAAATTAGTTCTGATTAAGACTTTCACTTCTTTGCACGTATTTACTGCTTTTGTCTCATCGTTGCACAAAGGAATTACACCAGATTAATTAAAGGCTACATATTTTGCTTTTCATTTTCTCGAATTAGGGTCCATCAAATTGAGAGCTAGATGTGCGCTTTTGCCTTTTCCCATCAAGTAGTATTAATTGAAACTTAAACCCTATGCTTCCGATTAAGGAATACAACAAAGAAAACAAAACATTAGGGTCTATGTACAGAGTAGCAAAATAAGGGAAATTCACTAATCAATAGAGTGGATAAAGGATAATCAGTATTACTTCATCTGTTTAATTAGGGGAGGAGCTAGGGCAGGAAAGTGGCCTGGCACCTGGGGGAGGAAGCTAGCTAGCAGATCTAAGTGGAGCCCAGCAGCAGGGGGCAGTTGTTATCAAACTGCGGGCGGCAGAGGCAGTGGCAGAGGCACAGCAAGGCGGCAAAGGGACACAATGGGCGAGGGGCGTGGTCGCGCTCAATTTATACCCAAGCGAGGATATCACGAGCGGTTTTTATTAAGAACCGTCTGTGATAATTAGTTATCACAGACGGTTCTAATTCGGAACCGTCTGTATAATATCACAGACAATTCGCACTAAAAACCGTCTGTGATAATCCCGACAATCACAGACGGTCCTTATTAAGAACCGTTTGTGATATTACACAGACGGTTCCAAACTAGAACCGCTCGTGATTGGAGATTATCACGAGCGGTTTGTGAATAGAACCGTTTGTGTAATATCACGATGGTTCTATTTACAAACCGTCAGTGATAGATGACTATCACGCATTTGTTCTAAAAATACCGCTCGTGATAGGCTTCGCGCCACCGCAGTTCGGCAATACCCAACACAGACGGTTCCAAAGGAACCGTCGGTTCCAAAGGAACCGTCTGTGATGGGGCGTCTACTATAGCCTGTTTTGTAGTAGTGGGAGTGAGTGCTCTGGCAATCGCACCGACGATCGCTTCGACATTGGGTGGCTCGGCGGGGGCGTGGCTAGCTGGATCTCTTCGGTGTGGCTAGGCGGAACTCGCCGAAGTCGGTGGTGTGGAACCGTGGACGCCTCACGCCCGTCGATGGATTTGGAGGAGCAACACGAGAGGAGTTTTTGGGATGCAAGGAAGGTGGCATAGGATTGGGAAGCGAAGCATCCGATGCTATGGAGGCATTGGGAACGTTATAATAGTGTGCAGTGGTGGATGACCATCCGACACGTAAGGTCTCCTATCATTATCCAACTACTATTAATTGTTCTTGGGGTTGTCTATATATAGTGCTGGCTCAGCCCTCAAGGCCTCCACAACATTCTACCCCAGTTTATGGCATCGCGTCGGTGACAATGCCAGAACTATAAAATTTGTAATGGAGGTGCACATTCAAACATACAATTCCATAATCTTGTACAATGGTTTCATAACATCGTAATCCCAACGCAAAAGTTTGAAATTTTCCAGAAGTACGATACAAATACTTCAAATAAGGTCTTATATGAATATAAGATTACAAAACTTTTGATAAAAACTACAATACTACTTTGGGAAACGATATTGTCCGAGCGCCCGATACGGAGAAATAAAACGGACGTTGTCCACATGGCCACCGGACACCACGCGCCCGCACCACAACCACATGTTCCTTATCTTCCACTCTTTCCACTCGAGTTCTCCACTAGTCGTCCTAATCCAGGAGGCGGCACACAGTTTAAGCACGGCGCGCTGCACTACATCAACTTGATCCAGGAGGTGCTCCCGGACAGGACGTGGGGTCGCAAGAGCCTCGTGGTGCTCAACGTCAGCTGCTGCGTGGGCAACTTCGGTGGCTACCTCTTCGACCGCGACACGCTCACCATGTCGCTGGCGCCGAAGGACAAGCACGAGGCGCAGGTGCAGTTCGTGCTCGAGCGTGGCATCCTGGCCATCTCTGGCAAGCACCTCACGCGTCTCTTCCCTGCATCACTGCCTCACACCCCGACTTGGTTTTCCTCTCTCTTCTTGAGCCTACCCACGGAGCGCCTCCGAGGTGCTTCATGCTGCGTTGTCCTAGGACCTCACATGCCATGGTGGCCGACTTCCGTGACCGTCGAAGTAGGTTGGCGTTTTGTGTTGCAACCCCTTTCTGAAATTGTTGCATAAAGTGTTTTGTTTTGTTGCAATGTGTTTTTTTTAAATGTTTCATCAACTTTTCTAAATTGTGTTGTGCATGGTTATCCGTGGGATGTTGCAATAAGTGTTTTACAGATGTTTCTTCTTTTTGTTTTGATTGTTGCGATGAAATGCTAAGAAAATGTTGCATCCATCAAAGCCTTTTTGTTGCGACCGTTGAAAAAAAATTTGCAAACGTTGAAATTTTTTTTGCAAACGTTGAAAAAAAATATTGCACACGTTCTCAGATATTTCCTATTTTTGTTTTGATGTGTTCCATCCTCCCAGTTCTTTTTGTTGCGACATTGAAAAAAAATATTGCGCCTGTTGAAAAAAAAATTGCGAACGTTGAAAAAAAATGTTGTAAAACAACCCATTTTACTGTTAAAAGTATTCTTCTGTATCTGAGATTTTTTTTAGATGTATTTTTTTTGGAATGTTGCATCTGGTTTCTTTGATATGTTGTATCCTTCCCATCACCTCTTCTTTGACGAACAAATCTTTTTTATTGTGATCATTGAAAAAAAATTTGCGTCAGAGCGTAGCTCACGCTGTACGTCCGAGCGCTAGTTACGCCCTACTACTCTAAAAAACCCCAATCCAAACCTGAGGATTAGTTACGCCCTACTACTTTACAGAACCCCAAATCCAAACCCGAGGATGACTTACTGGCCCGTGGCTGCTACTGCTCCTGGTGCTCCGCCTCGGTCTTCTTCTCCGCGGCCGCCTATTGCTGCTCGCACCAACGTGCCACCTGCTCAGCTGCTCTACCTATGCCACGCGGCGTCGGCACTCTCGCCGCTTTGCATACGTGGCCACCGCTTTTCTTGTTCTTTCGCGCCGACGACTGCAAGCAGCGCCCAAATGCTTGGTGCCTTGCTCCTAGTTCCACTGGCTAGGGTTGTGGACTTGTGGTTGGTACTTGCGTTGGGATTGGGGAATTGCTGATTGATTGCCGAATTGGGCCTGGTAAGACTAAGAATTGAGATGGGGGGCTGGTGCCTGGTGAGATGGGCTAGATAAGGGCGCTCTCATGGCCTGGGACTTACAAATAGGCCTGATGAAGAGCTAATCCCTGAGAAAGAAAGAAAAATCGATTTTTACCGGCACCCTACTAGATCCGTCCTCGTCGGTGACGAAGACGACCGCCACCTTTGCACTGGAGACAAAAGATTCCCAATCCATAGATGGACACGAGTGAGAAGAGGATATCGCTGACAAGATGGCTTCATTGGAGATGGCGGTGCATAAATCGCGGAGCACATCCAACACAGTAAGAAAATTGATTGAAATCACCCAAAAAAATGGTCTTGAGTGTTGTGTAGAAAGTCAGACTGTGCTTCAACCATTCTTGTTTGTATTTTGGGTGCACATTTGTTGAATATTAATTCTAGAGATCCAGACTCTTAATTAGCCCGTGAAATGAAGTTGCTTGAGATGATTAGCTTGATCACTCTCCTACATTCGGTGGATAACATGATTACTACACCAACTGGTGGCTATCCTTCCACCTTATTGCTTGGCCACACAAAGAGGTTCATGGAACATGGCCGATCATCAACTGGGCACGCACGCATGCAAGTGTTACCAATGCTTGGCGCAGAGGGACAAGCCGAGGTGCAGGTGTGCGAGGCATGTTGCAAAGCGGTGCCAACCTTCGGTTCCTTCCTCCCGTTTCCGTGGAGGACATAGCTCAGGGGCCGGCGCTGCTTCCCCGGCCAGGGGGTTAACTGCAAGCTCGCACCGGCTGGCCCCTCTGCTACTCTAGTTGCGACACGAGCGCACCCAGATGCATGGATCTGCGATGCTCGCCGAGCATGAAACATGCGGGCCATGGCTTCTCGAGGTCCTCCCCCATCTTCGCCCGTTTGCCCTATCGGCATGGCAACGCATGCGTGCATTCGGCCGGTGACGGTGACCGGCCCCGGTGATCAGTTCTATCGAAAAAGGTCGAAGTGTCTATTCTAGTTGTCCATCCAACATGTGGAGCCCCCACATTGTTGCTCTTGTTTAGCCTATTTTTTTACTCTAGCTATCTAGCGTGACATTCTTGCCGGAAGAAAGGACAAGCGACTGTGAAGCAGTCGACAAAAAACAAAGATGGCCAAGGAAAGACAAGCAGGAGGATACATGTATCAAGAAAGGAGAAGTTGTTGTGGAAGGAAGGCGCCAAAGACGAAGATGGAAAGAAGAGAAGCAGGACGATACGAAGCGGGAGTCAGAGTTAGAATTCACAGTTGAGTCGACCGTAGGGGTGAAAACGGATTGGATACGGACGGATAATGGTTCTGCCATATTTATTTTCATTTTTTTCGGATACGAATACCCCGGATACGGATACGGATACGAATAATATCGAATCTGAATCTGAGCTTAATCTGAAATGAAACGAATCTGATCATGCGATATTTTTCGGAACATAAAAACCCCTTAAATTGTATGCTAGAAATTAATAAAAATATATAACTAGTTTATTTGATGCAAGCATTCATGAATTGTTCATATTTTCAGTAATCACACAAAACAATGGCACTAGCAAACTGTATTAACTAGTTCATCATAAATATAACACTTAGTTTACTATATTTAGCTCATAAATCATAGCTCACAAAGTCACAAGTCATCACACATTCACACTTAGTTCATCACATACATAAAACTTAGTTCACACTAACATCGATCAGGCAGAATGGTTAATCTATACGCAAATGACTGTAACATCCCAAAGTATGTTACTAAAAATAAAATTAATAAAGTTATTATTTTATTGTATATTCTGAGATTTAAAAGAGTTTTCTTGGTTAAAAAGAAAATAATAATAAAATAAAGTCAATTATTTAATTTCCTAGTTTTTAATGTCAAAAAGAAAGTTTATTGAGATTTTTGGGATTTTATTGGATTTAAAGTGAAAAAGAAAACATAATTAATTTCTTGAATTTTCTCGATTTTAAAAGGTTTTTCCTATTTTTCAGAAATTAAAAATAATTTATGTGCAAAAATAAAACCAACTTTAACTTGGAATTAATTTTATTAAGTTCAAAATAATTCAAGAAATTTCTGTGATTTTTTCTAGAATTTTTGAACTCTATGTGCTATTTTCTAGAAGGCTATTTGATTTGTTGCATTTTCTGAAATTTGAAAATCAATTAAAATCTCCTTTTCTCTTTTGGGCCAAAATCCGGATATCCGGACTTGGTCTTATTCGGATAATCCGTATGTGTATTCGTATCCGCCGGATAGCATGCCCACCGTATTCGTTTCCGACAAAAAAAAATCGAATTCGTTTCCGATCCGAAAATTATTTGAGAAAAATCCGATCCAAACAATCCGAATCCGTTTCTGTCAGGATCGATCGAAAACTATCCGATCCATTTTCATCCCTAGTCGGCCGTGTTTAGAGTATGTGTTGGCTATATAAGCAGCAAAAGTGCATACACCAACCTTTACTATTTTTCTAGCATTTACCTTAGGAGTAGTTTGTTGCCGATATAACATAGCTTTGCAATTCACTGTTGATCAATATTTACTTCACATCTATGTATTGATCTGCATCGGTTTATGTCCATCTGAGAGTTACAGTGTCTCTGTTCGATATTGCCAGGCATCGTTGATTGTTCTGACCTTATGGAACATTTGGAAAGAGAGAAATAGAAGGATTTTCAACACCTCAGGCAGGTACCAACAGGGTTGTTGTCCATGATCAAAGACGAAGCCCAGACTTGGGTGCTAAGTGGGGTGACCAAACTGCAAATTTGCATTCAGGGCAATGAGGCGGCGGTAGTAGGGGTAGCCGTAGGTTAGGTTTTGAAGGATCCTATCCGTCTCTTGCTGAAAGAGGGAGAGGTCTTTCCAGTTTTGTTCTTGTCTTGTCTTGTTCTGTTTCCCTTCCTTCTTTTGTTCTCTTTTCGGTTTGTTCAAACCATGTGTTTTTTTGGCTCTCGTCTTGCTTCTATCTTTAATGCAATAGCGGCATTCTGCCGTTTTCCAAAAAAAAAACATTTCAACCAGAGATCGACTTTCACTTCCTCGAAATGAGGACAACTTTGAATTGACATCATACGTCACCAAGAAGTATCCTCCGTAGGTACGCAATGCTGCTATGTCAGGAATTTCCCGGTGGCCGTGCATGTAGACTTGCTTGTGGAACACAAATTAATACGTATTCGTAACCTCTAATGCACGACACATGGACACAGAAATTAGCCTTGAATGTCACCTTTGTGCTAAGCCTGGCCCAGATTTTGTATGCACATGGACACACAAATCCAGTACCCAAAGCAGCAGCACATCTAGTTTTCACTTTCCAGATGGACTAGTTTACTTTGCTCACTTGCCTTTTCTTTTCTTTTCTTTCTTCCTTTCTTTCTTTTTTCGGGAGAGAGGATTAGCTTTGATAATGGGTTTCACATACCCATACAAGACGTGAATGTTGGATCTGTTAAAAAGGTCTGGCTCATAGTGGGCTCCTCATCCACCCCGTACATGTTTTTTGTGAAAGAGAAATAAAGAGAAGAAAGAAGTCTCCTTACATCTCTGTGTTCAATCTACTATTCTGTTCTTGATTGTTCTATGTGAATCAACTTCCATCTACGAGGTGATCGCTTGGACTGGACTCGCCAACGACGGTTCCTCAACACGTTATTAGCATGACTACGCTCTCTGGCCTGCACGGATTGAGAAGGTAATCGTCAAGAATGACGCTCGTAGATCGAATCGTTTTCTAGATCGCTTTCAATTCCGCAATTGTTGCTTTCTAGATTGTTTTATCATACGGTGCAAATCCGCTCTAACCTACTGTGAGCCGACTTGAAGTTGCCAGCATAATGTCTATTGGTGGATTGCATGAAAGAGCAGATGTCGATTGCACTATGGATTGTAGATTGCAAATTCCCTGTAATCTTCGTGAGCTGACTTGCAGTCGCCAGCACAATGCCGATTGGATGATTAATCGAAAGTAAAAGGGATTGTTGATTGCATAGTAGATTCTACAACTCATTGCATGAACAGTACATGTTTTTTTCACACATGTGGCCGCTCGTCAAGCACCACCGTGCGTCCGACTGAGTCAGCGACGCTGTTGCCACTGCGCTGCCTAGAGCCGCATGTACCAGCCATGGAGCCGGACGCACCGGCCCTGGAGCCGCAAGCGCTGGCCATGGAGCTACGCCGCCACCGGCACACCCGAGTCGTGCCCGCACGCGCCGCTAGTCACCCAAAGCACCCCAGGAAAAGAAAGAAAAAAGGAAAGGGGGTGTCGCCGACACTGCACGGCCACGCCGTGCGTCTCCAGCCCTGGACGGCCACCACATGAGCATGCCGCTCCTAGCCGACCCGTACGGTCGCGCATCGTCGGCCTCTGCACGACCCGGCCCGAAGCAGCCTCCGAGCACACGCTGGCATGCACCACTCGCCGCCGATCGCCCACGTCAAGCTCATTTGTGATAAATCCCCGCCACCCAATGTGGTGGCTCCTCAAATCGTAGCGGTCTTGTCCGCAGAGGATAAGATGGAACACCTAAAGATAATCAAAGATTGATTTCATCTTTTTGATCTCATAGTCGTAGAAATTCTTACGATTATAAGATTATCGTAGAAAACTTACGACTAAATATTGGTCGTAGAAGAACTTACAACCATAGGATTGTCGTAGAAAAACTTACGACTAGGTACTGGTCGTAGAAGAACTTACGACCAAATAGTAATATTTCTTTTTTTGATTCCCACAGAAAGTAGGCGTGGAAGACCATCAAGATGATGAAGAAGTCGGATTGATGGTCGTTGGCACGGAGGCAGAGCAAGTTAAGGCTCCTCCAGCCAAAAAGCGTCGACTAGTCAAGACTGTCGACCAAAAAGGGGCAAGCTCGAGTTTGGCTGCTTAAATCTGGCCTTTTGAGAAATTCGCTATAGATATGGCTGCTGCAGAGAAAACCAGGGCGATTGAAGTGACCGAAGCTCTCAAACGCAAAGCTCCCAAGGCTAAGGTACCCTTCTACTACAACAACAAGACTTTTGCAGTTTCTGCTTCTCGTGGTTGTGTCAAGCAACTAGAAAAGGAAAACTGGAATAGTTTTATGTCTTTTGTGAAGGAAACCGCTACGCCGGTAGGGTCTATGGTTGAGGGAAGTGTTGCTCTTGGGGTGGTCGAGACAGGTCTCGGCCATCTAGAGAGTCAAGAGGTTCAAGAAGTGGCAGTTCTCGCTCAAGACCCACGACCAGACGTGGTCGAAGAGAAGAAGTTGAAGAAATCTTCTTTAGGGAAGATTTCTTCCGGATTCAAGATCAAATCCAGGAAACGAAAGTATGTAAAAATACAAAAGTGTAAGAACAGTGTTTACCTTTTGCCTTCTACTATTTGACGTGTTTTCCTTTTTGTACTCTTAGCCCAACTCCTCCAGCCCTCAAGGACGTTCCTGTCGACGAACCCACTGCTATTTCTCCGACAGTCGGAGGAATGACAGTGGCGGTGGTCAAAGGGTCGTCCACCGTCCATGAGGTGGAAGGGGTTGTTTTTGCTGAAGCGGCTACGACTACTGTGGTGGTCGTGGAGTTATGAGCGAAGACGGCAGATGTAGAGGCGGAAGCATCCGGCCATGGTGGTAAAGCATTCGATCACCGCGCTGGGAAGGAAATTGTTGTAGACACTCCTCCCAGGCCCCCAAGGTCAAGCTACTGATGTCGCTATCACCGAAGAAGAAGAAGGGTGTGATTTTTTCGACCATTCCTTCGGGTTCTTCGGCTCCGCTTCTGTTGTGGGATCTCATGCGTACAGATCTCATGACCGGGTTGCACACCCTAAGGACGCTCCTAACAGGGGGTGTTTTCGATGACGAGCGTCTCGAAAAGGTGTGGTGGAACCGAGTTCAAGAAATCGATGAACTGAAGAACCCCACAGGACTATTTTCTTTGTTTGCTCAAACGGCCATGAATGTAAGTAGATGCCGTCCAACATTTACATATGTGTCTTTTCTTGCTTCTCACTGTCTTTCTTTATACAGATTGCTTTGGAACAAATTGTCACTGTTGCGGAATACAACCGTCAACTTGTGCAAAGGCGACAAAGGAAGCGGTATCTGTGAAAGGTAGAGATGGTAAGTTCTCGCTACTCATAGTCGTTTATGTTTCGACCACTTGCACAGTGCTTATGGAGATTGTCGTAGAAAAACTTACGACTAGGTACTAGTCGTAGAAAGACTTACGAACAGAGAATTGTCGTAGAAAACTTACGAGTAGGTACTGGTCATAAAAGGACTTACGACCAGAGAATTATCGTAGAAAAACTTATGACTAGGTACTGGTCGTAGAAGGACTTACGACTAGGAAATGGTCGTAGAAAACGACCACTCGTTCTATGCTCATGTCTACTCTTCACCTCTGTAGGTTCAAGAGCGACGAAAAGACCTTGGCTGATTCGCTCAACTACGAGAAAGTCGAAACAAAAAAGCTAAAGGAAGAGAAGTAGGCCCTTCTGAAGGAGCTTCAGGAGGCAAACTCTGCAATTCAAAAGTTGTAGGAACGAATAAACGGTAAGTTCTGAACTTAAGACCGCTTATGATAATGACCTTCTTTTCTTTTTCTAACTCTTATTCTTTTTCAAAAAAAAGATGTCGAAATGGGCAAGCTCGAAATCAATGACAAAGAAAAGACCTTGGTTGTTCACGAGATTACTCGTATCACTAAAGAAAAAAAAATCAAGAGGCTAAGTCGTGGGAAGAGCGATATGCAAAGAGCATTGCCTCCCATGACGATGAAGTTAGGAAGTTAGATTCTCGACTAGCAGATAAGCAATTCTTTACCTGCGACCAGTTTTTAGTCCTTTAAGGGTTATTTTGTCTAACTAGTCTTACCCTTCTCAGAGCAAACAGTCGAAATAAAACAACTTCATGAGGCTTCGACTCGTAATCCGGAGGAGATAAAGTTGATGAAGATCAACCTTCAAGAGAACATTTCTCTCATAAACAATGTACTCAGTGGGCTACGTGCTGAGGAGGTCACTCCTCGTGGAGACACGATAATTGCTCACTCGAGTACCATTGGAGAACAAGTCGAGACTTTGCAAGAGTTGGTGACCACTCTGAAGGCCAACCAAGCTGATTCGATAAAAGAGGTGGTCGAAGGCGCAATAAGTTTTGTTCTAGCAAAACTTAAAGCTCATGACCCCAATCTTGATCTGCAGCCAATCAAAGTCGACTTCGACTGATTTGAAGTAGAAGTAGAGGGGTTGATTGAAGATATGTAGTCGGTCAGCAAGGAAGTCACGGAGGAGATGCAAATAGGATCTCCCTCATCATAGTAGTTTGCAGTAGGGAACTTGTAAAGACAAGCTTTTTTTTAGTATGAATATATGAATCTCCTTTTTTCCTGCAAATCATCTTGTCGAGTAGTTACTAACTCATAAGATAATGAATGGAAAATGAAACTAAGACTAAGAATTGAAGTCATATTAATAACTTTATCCTAGCCCCCGACTATTTGCTTAGTTTATTTAGATAAACTAAGTAAATAGTGTGAAAAGGGTTTTCTTTAAAAAGAGAGGTTTGGCTAACTTATAGTTTTCGATCACGATTATCATGCACTGGTCAAAAGAGTATGAACAAGTCCACACTAGGAAGTTTCTTCTAGTGGGCAGGACCACGTACAGAAAGGAAAGACTTCGACTAGGTGATGTTACCCTCGCCAACCGGGTTAATCAAATCAAGAGCAGCAACTTGAGTTAGACAAACGTTTGGAGTGACTTAAAAATTCGTTCGACCTATTCCAGTGCACTTGGTAGGTTTGTTCTCGTAGTAAGAGTTAGAAACAGAACGATGCTAGGAAGTTCCTTCTAGTGGGCAGGACCACGTGCAGAGAGGAAAGACTTCGACTAGGTGTTGTGTCTTTCTCTAACCAATTGGAACAAACCGAGTTTACCAAAAGTAGTCGAACAAATTACAAAAGTGCAGTCTACTTAGAGTATTTTTCAAAATGAATGACGAAATAAACTAAGGTGATAAGAGTTGGCTTGAAAACATTTTGACCATGTTCTTTAAACCCGAGTTCTTTGTGTTGGTAGCAAAAGTGAGGAACGAGTCGACACTAGAAAGTTCCTTCTAGTGGGCAGGACTACATGCAGAGAGGAAAGACTTCGACTAGGTGATGTTACCATCCTTTCGACCAGTGTAAAGAAAGACTGGGTACTGGTCATAGAAAGACTTGCGACCAGGAAATGGTTGAAACATTATCAAAGCGCTACTCAAATTAAGACAATAAATATATAAAGAACCTGATGCTTTAGTGTAGGGTTGACTGGTTACACAAAAAAATTACATAACTGGTCGATGTTCCAAGAATTGGAGAGAATCTGATCGTCTTCCATTGCCAGTCGTACCGAACCTGGTCACGTAACTTCAACCACTGTGTAAGGACCTTCCCACTTTTAGGGAAAGTTTGTTCTGATTAGACTGGCATTGACGAACTCAAACATTTGGAGGGGGAACCCTCGCCATGTTCTGGGTCTGCCTTGGAAAAGTCCCGATTGTGGTCGGATTGACCCTTGCCCTCTGAGGAAACTGGTCCCTCAGTTGGACGTAACGTTGTGGGGGATAAGGATCCCTCCTCAACTCCATCGGTGGTATAGTCTTCTGGATCTGATGAATGATCTCTGGAGGCGATATTACCATTGGATGATACAATACTCGGTTCGTAGTTGAAGCCAGCATCCATGTCGATATCTGCGTAATCGGCCAAGTCGAACCAGTTCTTCTCGTTCCACTCTCCTGCCATAGAAGCATTAGAGTTGAGAAAAATGAAGGAAACCTGTCGACCAGAAGATCCCCACGGTCGGCGCCAACTAGCGCTAGAGGGAGGACTTACGACTATGGAGTGGTCGTAGAAAAACTTACGACCATGAAGTAGTCGTAGAAGGACTTACGACTATAGAGTGGTTGTAGAAGAACTTACGACCATGAGGTAGTCGTAGAAGGTCTTACGACTCCAGCTTCTCCCTTATGGACATTAAGGGGTATACTCAAGAATCATATGATGGTATTATTATCCATAATAGGAATTACAGATAAATAATTAAATGCGGATTATTAGATCCTCGTCAAGATTGTTTGAGACTTAATTGAAACTCTATGACTATGACTTCCTGCTGATCTAAGCCCTGCATGGCCATAATAGCCATCTCCTTGCATCCTTGGCATAGGCAAACAACCGTTCTTTCACAATAAGTATTCAAGAACCTGGTTGTAGGAGTTGTCCTGATTCAGAGGACCCTGTTCACTTGGAGATAAGAGATTCTCAAATATATTGTAATGAGATAGCAAATGGTAAGTGTATCACCTAAAAGACAATGAATCGTAAGTGAGTATCCATCCTAATCCTACGTCTATAATCAGCATCTATTCGCTTGATTCATACACATTTGCTCTACCTATGTTGATATTTCAACAATGTTAATCAATAACAGTAACCTACTGCATTAGCTGAGGAGTAGGACTTCCCATTGGCAATCCACTAACGTATTAGGAAAGAATCATGCTAGAAAAGCAATGAAGAAATATAGACCATCACTGATAAGCAAAACCAACAAGGGATTGTGATACAAACAACCTTTTCCCCTTTTTACTCTTTTAGTGAATGTTTTATCGTAGCGGTTCTACATTGAATCACTCTAATAAAATGTCCTAAATTGCATTGAGCATTCCATAATGATGCATATCCTCTCCCTTCCACGAGAGAGTCTCTTTCTTTGATAGGATACTAACAAAAGATAACCCCGAGGAGAATACCTACAGCAATAACCTGGAATTAGTAGCTCCATGTGTAAACATATGTTTTAATAAAAGCTCTAGTACCGATTTAACTACGAACTGCTTATTTTTGGAATATATTTTTTTATCGGAACACTCCATATTTTCCATCACCGAGCAAAACCGTTACTTTTAACAAATCTAGTAGTGTACAAACCCCAGTCAGTAGTATTTACTAAAAAACATAGTAAGCTAACCATTCATGTATACAATTAACATCTGTAGCTGTAGCTAGAGAACATGGTGGACCAACTTGAAGGCAGGTATTTACCTCATATGCCAGAAGGCAGGGCCATATCCTCCTCATCTTTAAGAATGTCCAGGTTACATAGATCCAAACTCGGCTCTCCCAGCACCTGTATAATAATACATATATCCAAACTTGGCTCTCGAAGCACCTATATAATCACGCGACTGAAGATGCACCAGCCAGCTCAACAACTATGAGGCAGGCGACCAATTGGCACTGTTTGCAGCGGTCCACATGCATAAGGATGTTTTATGCCAATAAAACAAAACATTTTTCTTACCTAAGAAGGCTAGATAAGCCAAACATGCCAGAACAATGAAATAGTCTCCTTCGTAAAAAAAAACAGGCAAGTTCATCTTTGTCCAACAAAGTCAAAGTCTAAAAATTGACCTGAAGCCTAATCCTGAAAGCCAGAAAAATAAACCTAACAATAGATGAAATAAAGCATAGACCAAAAACTATGATAAGACTTACTATAGAAATTGGATGGGGAGTACGTCGTAGTGCCCCCCATATCTTAAGAACTTGAAAGATAGGCAGTTAAGGCTATCTGGGTTGAATGTCCATCACTCAGCAACTATGTAGGATCTTTGGCAAGAAATGGGTACATACAGCTGCGTAAAAGAGAAGGCAGTGTTTTGATCAACTCGAATATTATCGTAAGGCTGCCAGGTGTCCTGTAATTTCCAAAGCTATAGGCCTAGGGCTATAAGCAGAACTAGAAATGAGATGCAAGATAAATAGACATAAAGTGAAGCACTGAAAGCAACTTCCGCAAGAAGAGGTAATTTTTCCTATACGGATCAACATTCCAGATCATGTAATTGCACAAACAAGGAAAATTAGAGAGCCTGGTCAATCCAAAAACAATCTTTGCATACGTTTTAGAAGATCAACACATGATTTTCTACGTCAAAAATGGATAAGCACACGCTTGACATCAATTATCTGGAAAAAAAGGTGTGCACAAAATCTTCGGTGGCAGAGGAAACGGCAGCACATCATAGAGTGCAGACACACACATATATATCACCGACCACACCAGAGCAGGAGCAACGGGGAGAAAACTATCGTGGGAACTTCCAGATCTAGAGGGAGCTCGGTGATGGCATCAGCAATGGCCGCGACCTCGATGGGGCGTTGATCTAAGGCGTAGGCTAGAGAGCGGTGGAGTGATAGGAATCAAGTACATTTTTAGGGAGAATATGGCTTACTGCGGTGGAGCGGAGGCAGAACACGGCCATGGGAGGTCAGATGGTTGAAAGGGAAAAACAGCTAGCACAGGAAAGATTAAAGGCAGCAAACACCACCCCGAGTAGCCAAGGGAAAAAACCTCAAACTAAGGAGAATGAAACAAAAAAGCAACAGGCAAGAACCTTCTCTCTCTTCTTAATAACATTGTAAGTAACATGAAAAAAATAGCTAACTGCTAACATTCATTCTCTTCTTACTAACAACTTTGCAACAGATATTCAATTAGCGCCTAGCCTAACTAAATAACTCAAAATAGACATTTAATTAGTGCCTAACACCTATCTCTTAGAAATCTACGCGTAAGGAACACGTCACTGCAATATATTGCAATGCGATTCATGGAATTATAGGCTTCGCTCAGATTTAGAGGGATGAAATTGACAGGAATATTTTATTACCTCAAACACGACATAGCCATCCGTCTTGTTTGCTATCTGTAGTGAGCTGAAGATCTACTCCTATAAGTAAACTGCATCATCCAACAAGAAACAGAAAAAGGAGAAAAATTAGCAAAACAAGAGAACAATACTATCTATGAAAAATAGCCAAAAAGATCGAGCCCCTATCACAGCAGGAACAACCCCATGATAAACAAGCAAAGAAAACAAACGTGATCACACCAGAAATACCAGACGACAAAGACAGGAACGCGGAGGCAAGAAAGGATGTGACGTCGTACGCTGGCGCAGGCCTGGAGGACATCACAGCGCTGGATCTCCACAGTCGAGGCAGCGATGATGCCCGCTACGTAGTGGAGCGAGGGGGTAGTTTGAAAACTACGACGCATCCTCTCCACCCCACGAATCATGGCAACCGACAGGCATATCACGTCGCCTGCCCAGTCCGGCCGATGACCTCTAGAGTCCAATGCCCCCTACTACAGACCTGCTACCACGACGTAGCTCCGATCGACATCCTCTTGACGACCGATGTCGCCGCATTGAGCAAGAAGCGTCGGAGGAGGGAGAGGGAGGGAGCAGGCCGGGGACTCGAGGGAATTGGAGAGGGTGAGGGAGCGGGGAGGCGGCATCGGAAGATAGGAGAGCGTGAGCGGGCTGAGTGACGGACGCGTCGCCAACTTGAGCTGGCGGAGTGTCACATGACTTGTGAGAGTTGGGGGAGTTTGGGATTGATGTAATGGGGTGGGCCGGGCCGGCGGCCGGCGGGCGACAGTGACGATCGGCCTGCGAGCTGCAGAGGCCGTGAATCCGGATTCGGGTGGGCCAGTAGACGGTGGGGTGGTGACTAGTGACTGCCGGTGGAATCTGCATCGAACTGCACCGGTTCGGTGGGTGGGTGACTCCTTGATTGGATTGGTTTTCTTCACGTCTTGTATAGGGTAGGAATTTTTTTATCGGGAGATTTTTTTTAACGGGGTTAGAGAACTGAAAATCGGAAAATTTCGGTCAAAATTTTTATTTTTTGGATTTTAAATTAAAAAAAATCAAATTTGGATAAAATTCATCAACTGAGCTAGTTTGAGCTAGTTAGCAAGATGTTCAAATAGACTATTGATTAGAATGGGCTTGTATTACTACACTCATTCAAGTACTAAACAAAATTCAATCAAATTTGATTTTTTTGGACAAAATTCATTCAAACCAGCCAAATTCCAAACCGGTACGGGGGGGGGGTGAGGAATCTAGACCCGTCATATATTTTGATGATTAATGATAAATCTATTTGTGAGACTAACACGTTTATTGATATACCTATTGCTCCGTCTAAACTGGATAAAAAGGTGAAAATCAAAGAGGTATGCATTCGACATCATAATCTTATATATTGTTGCATTCCTCAAGTGCAAAATATAGATTGAACTCCACGAATAGTCTAACTTGAATACGTGCATATGTTCTCATTACACATTCATGTATGCACACATCTAGGGGGAGTTCACTATATGTTTTGTGGTTTTATTAGTATTGATCCATATTCTCTTATCCACACACGTTAAGGATCTTTACTTTGAAACATATCATATGAGTATACAAAACTTGTGCAGTTTATACATACTCATATTTATCTATATTCAATTACTTGCATTTGTGATGGTTGTCATCAATTACCAAAGAGGAAAAGATTGGAGTATATTGTCCCCACCATTATGAGTTAATGGTATATTGTGGTAATTAATGACAATCACATTGTGGAACTAACATTTTCCATAAGTTGGATGAATAGGTTATGTTCCATAGTGATGAAGACGTTGGATGAAATCATGAGTTGATCATCATCGAGTCAAGCTTGAAGTAAAGGATGCATCATGTGTTGATGCGTCATGTGTTGATAATGTTCAAGAAGAGGAGATGATCATGAGTTGATCATCAAGTCAAGAGAAAATCCATCATTTGTTGATGGAGGTCAAGTAAAAAATGCATCATGAGTTGATGCATATCAAGTCAAGAACCCGGACTTGAAGTGAAGATGCGCGTCATCAAGCTTCAAGTGTTTGTGCAAGGTAAAGGTATGACTAGCTAGGGCTAAGGATTTATTCCTAGTCTTTTACCGGTCTTGGTGTTTGGTTGGAAGACCGGATTGCTAGTATAGGTTACCGTACTATTAAGAGGGGTCTTGACTAGTAGCTTGAGTTAGTCATGTGTTGATAGCTCATTGTGTTTGCTCTAGCTCTCGTTAGCATGTTACCAATATTTGCGAATGTGTTTTGCAAATAGTCGGAGCTCATGCATAATCCTTGTAGCATGTGACTTTAGTTTGCAAATGTGTTTTGTAAATGGTTTAAGTCCATGTATCTTATTCCTTGTGGCATTGATTCTAAAAGTCGACAAATGTGTTTTGCAACTTGTTGAAAATCTTGCCTTTATCTCATGTTTGCATCGTGCATCAAGTGGCAAATGTGTTTTGTAATTTAAATTGAAGCAAGTGCAAAATCTGTCTCTCTAGGCTCTGGCGGTCTGACCGCCAGTAGCTACCGGTTTGACCGGTGGGGCGTCCGGTCTGACTGCCATGTGTTGGCCGGTCTGACCGATACCTGGTCAGCGGTATGACCGCGTTTGTTCAGCGGTACTATCGGTGTGCGGTAGTTCCTATATTTATTTGGCGGTACGTTTATTCTAGAGAGGTGTTTTTTCTGGACTTGGTGCTTCTTTTGTGGAGCGGTCGACCATGAGCAATTGGGCTGATCGACGGTTTGAGCGGTCGACCACCATTAGTTAGCGATCGATCGGCGTGATGAGCCGAATGGCTAGTTTTATAGCTGTTGGAGCTGGGGCGGTCTGACCGGCCATTAGTTGGCGGTCTGACCGATTTATCCCTAACTCTCTGGAATCTTTCTCCAACAGCTAGTTTTTGTGTGTGGACTATAAATACCCACCTTGGCCGGTTGTGGGAGTGTTGCTGGTGCCGTATTCATTTCCATTGAGCTAAGAGCAAGCCCTCTACACTCTTTTGTTGCACTTAGTGAGCTTTGAGAAGCAAACCCTGATTGCATGTGTTGCATTAGGTAGTGGATTGTGTATCCACTTGACCTGAGACACTTGATTAGTTCAAGTGAGAGTCTTCGACTTGTTTCTCTTGGTGTTTGCTGACACCTAGACGACGTGGAGGCGTCGTGGTTCGATGATCTTCTCAAAGATGGTTGTGAGAAGACCCGGGCGTTTATGAGTGGCTTAGTTCTCGCCATCTCTGGAGTGGAGGAAGAGCAACCCTAGTGGATCGAGGTGTTGGTTCTTGTTGGAACCGGTCCAAGTGGTTGGACTTACCTCGGAGGTGTTTGGCTCAATTCGTGGAGCCGTTACAACATAGTTGGGCTTACCTCAATGTGGATTAGGGGAGACCGGCAAGTCTCTGATCACCACGGTAAAACATCGCTGTGTCATTGTGGTTTGATTTCTTGTGCTTTACTATATTGCAATTTACATTCCTTATATTAAATTGCTTACTTATTTGTGTATGATTGCTATCTTTTATATAGTCTCATATTGTTGGTGCACTTAGTAAAGACTAGTTGATTTTGGTTTTAATTGTGCAAAACCGAATTGATTTACAATTCCGCTTAAAACTCGGTTTTAGCCAAACAGATTTTAAAACCGCCTATTCACCCCCTTCTAGTCGGCCTCCTCGATCTTAAAGGGCGCCGATACAACCAAAAGAACCGAAAATCGGCCGGTTATCGGCCAATTTAAAAATCCCTGGTATAGGGTCCATTCGAGGAAAATTGGACGGCTAGGAGATCAGTTGACCGTATCTCGCTTTTTTAGGCAATCCTTTTGCGCGAGCCAAGAATTTTACATGAAATAGTTCAAATCTCGTGCAAATCGAAAAAATTTACATGTTCGAGGCCTGAAAGTGTTTTAACGATTGGATGGTGTTGTGGTAAGAAATGTGTAATTCCATAGCTAAAGATAAGAGGTTGTGACGGTTGACTAATCAAGGTAGAATTATAGAAATTAAACTACTTTTTTTAGAGAAATACTATGTAACATTATCGTGTTCCAACGTATAGGTTCTAGCACCCCCCCCCAAATCATAATGTTTTCTCCTTCACGTCCTCTCTCTCATTTCTCTCTGTCTTTCTCTCTCTCGCTCTTGTGTCTGGTCGAGAAGTGCAGTCGACTAGCCGACAGAAGCAAGCAACCACCCCCTCCTTCACTTCCAGAGCTGCCCCTCCACCTCCTCCTTCAACTCCGGTTTCAAATCTGTCGACGGGCAGATGCAGACAAATGACTGGCGGATCCAATGGCGGCAAGGCAAGGAGCTCTGCGGAGCTAGGAAGAGAGAGAGAGAGAGAGAGAGAGAGAGAGAGAGAGAGAGAGAGATGGATACTCGGCATGGAGCTCGAGCATGGACTCGGCGGCAGGTGACGGCAGTAGTTGGGGCCGAAGCCGAAGAAGAGGGTGCATCAGCGGCGGATAGTGTCGGGCGACTACGTGGCAACGCAGTAGTGCCGTCGTAGCCACATGAGTTGGCCGAAACTCGTTGAAACCTTCTTGAAACTTTGATTGAAACTCGTTGAAACCTATTGAAACTTTCATTTTGAAACTTCTCGAAACTCTCCGGCTGAAATTTGTTGAAACTTGTTCCAAAATCTAAAACTTGGTTTGAAACTTTCTTATAATCTTCTAGAAGCTTCTAGAAACGCCCGAAACTCACTGAAACCTGAAAATTTTAAAATGTTCTCACGAAATTTTTTGTAACATCGTAAAACTTGATGCTACACCGTTGCAACGCTATAGTGTTCCCTAGTCACTTCCTTATTTTAATATTGAACTATTTTCCACCACCGAAACTATTGTAAAAAAAAACTTTTGCGAGTACAATGTATTTGTTTTTCCTTCTTTTGAGAGAAATGTATTTTGTTTTTTTCTATCTAAAACATAAGATTTATACATAAGCATTCGTTCGGTTGGATGAACAGGCCTGAACAAAATCGTTTCAGGGGCCAACACTGGACCTAGTTTCGTTTGGGTTACCCGGCCGAGGTCCGCTCGATCTAACAGGCCCGGTCCACTAGAGAGACAGACAGAACTTCGTTTTCCGGGCCTTCTGTCAGCGATCGGCTGGCACCTTTGAAGCCCATATGACCCTACGTTCAGGATGCCAAAATGTCTTGCCCAGTGGCGTGAAAAACGGAATGGTCATCGGACGGGTACACTCATGCGATTAATAGGTATGCGGATGATTAATCGTACGGTCAACTTGACGTTCTATTTATATACGTATATATGTGATGATAATACTACCCTAAAGGTATTTAAACACATAATATTGCTAGAATTACTAAACATACATATACCACACTCCAGGTATGACATGGTTTCAGTATGGAAATTCAAGTTGTGGTTGGCCTAGTTCTTCTTCTTTAGCAATGTAGAAAACTCAACAACAACAAAGTATCGATGTAAAGTCATAAAATTGTTGTGACGAAATAATACAAATACTTAATTTATTTAACTTTCTCGTTCAGATACCAGAATCATCAAAGAAAAACCGATGTTAAGATACAAGAAACTAAATTACTCAAGGACGTAGAATAAAGACTCGTACCAGCAGATCCAACAAAAAGACGATGTTGATTTCGTCGTCTTGTTTAGAGAAAAGCTTCAAGTCCACGTATCTTACTATTTGATTGAGAATAAATCCTAAATTGCAGTGACGAGAAGACCAAGAGTCTGCTAAGGGCAACGCAAGAAATTATCAGTATATGTGCTCTCTTTTGGGCTGCTATATTGGGTCGTTAGACATACGGACTACTGGTGCTGACATAGCTAATTAAACGGATTATACGGCTGATTAGTTAAAAACGGCCGATTAATCGGTATATACAGCTGGTTAAACACTCGCAATCGTTAATAGCATGTCGTATCAGCTAGTCGCGACGGATTACTCGTTGATTCCGTTTAGTCGGCCAAATAATCGACCGTTGCTTTGACCGATTTTTACGACACTGCTCTTGCCGCACCAGCCTCTATCTCCTCGTCCAGACTCCGCACCACACGGGCGCCGCGCCGGCGCCCACTTCCTCGTTCCAGAGCGCGCGGCTCTACTCTGCGGTCTGCGCGCCACAGCCGCAGTTTCTTGCGACGCTGGACTTATTTAGTGTTTACCCCACTGTCTCCGCTGGGCTAGGCAGTAGGCACCGCTCGTTCCGAACTTGGTTCGTTTGGCTTAGTTAGTTACCAACAAAAACCGCGCTATCTAACATCTCTTGGTTCGATTTTTATGATCGATCGATCGATCACTGCTTTAGTTAAGAGTCCTATATGCTGCTTTTGTGCAACACTGAACAAAAAATCAACGTACGTGTAGTAACCAGAGGTCGGATCACAAATGCTGGAGCCTGCCGATACAAGGAGAAAACGCAAGTGCTTCATAAAACGCGCGTACATCATGCTTTCAAACACGGATAAATAGACAGTACTAATAAAAGCACAATTGGAGGAAACACAACAAGCAAATGCGGCGAACCCAGAGAATACAGACGCGTGCGGATCATATGCTTGCAAGACTAGCAGGATCCAGAACGCAGAAACCGCAGGCGAACAGCAGCAGTGCACTTCCTGGAGGCCCTCTGATATATCTACACTTCAATGCCTCCGACCATCAAGCGGGAGGCGGTCTAACCCCTGCCGCGGAAGGAGGAAGACGAGCCGAGCTTCGCGGCGCTGGCCCTCAGGACGTACTGGTGATAGGCCGCGGCGACGGCAGCGCCGATGAGTGGCCCCACCCAGAAGATCCACTGCAATTACATGACCCCACAAGCGATGTAAGATACCTCAAATTCTCAACTGATCTCAAGTAATTTCTAACTTTATCCTGAATGTTCTGGCTAGAAGCTTTCGGTATATGTGGAAAGGGCTAGGCCTAGCACTAGTTACAGAGATTAGAGTTTTTCAGGTAGACCGGACGGTAGGTGGGAAGAGATTAGGCTGCGTGTGTTGTCGTGATTTGTTTTTTAAGTGGCTGCAAATGTCATACATAAGCTAAAGGAGTGTATTAAAAAAACTTCGTAATTAATCAGTAGGGGGTGACATCGGCTGTGTTTAATTAATTGAGCCTTATCGGAGCCTTTTGTTACAATAGTCTTATCTGTTCTGTCTGCTACTTGTGGAGTTATGGCTGAGAAACACCACAAATTAAGGTTCTGTTTAATTCATTAAGCTTGAGTCTTTAAGTGATTGTGACCAATCATGTTGCGAGCCATTAGCAGACGAACGAATTAGGAGACAGGGTGCAGTGCCAGTATGTACGTACATGGTCATCCCATGCCTTCTCGTTGTTGTAGATCACAGCGGCTCCCAAGCTCCTGGCCGGGTTGATGCCGGTGCCGGTGATCGGGATAGTGGCTAAGTGGACCATGAACACCGCGAAGCCAATTGGCAGAGGAGCCAGCACCTGAACAAATCATTGCAACATGCATGTCGTTATGATGGAGAGCTTTGGAGAATGGAGACAATTAGACAAAGCTATACATGGCTCTGAAATTGATGTCAGCTGATTCATGTAGTGCAAGAATGTATCGAGTTTCAGACTAGTATGCTTCCATGCTAGTTATAACAGGAAAGATCAACTTATTTGCAGTAGTTATGATTAATTGATACTTATATTAGACAGTCCAGTTGATTAGCTATTGAACTCTAAGGAGTAAGGAGCCCACATATGTATATTAGTACTTAGTTTAAAGGATAATCGATCTTTTCTACCTTCTCTCAGGTGTAAAAAATTAGTTACCTTAACTCTAAGAGAGCATTATAGTAGCTTAGCTTGAATCATCACCATAAACAACTACTCTAAGAAGCAATTGCCCTTGTATTCCAAAACCATATATATGCAACAAAAAAGAATTAAAGCCAGTAAGAAAGGCATGTATATATTTTCATGTGCTGTCCTTGAAAGTGATTGTTCACCAGATCTAAACAAGAAAAATATGCAAAAACGATCATATCACCGGAAATTTCTTTTGGACCTTTTTTCACTCTGTCCCTATCCAGAGAAACTACATGTTTAATGCTAATCACTTGCGAATTGCCACCTCACAATTGATGTATACTGTACCAAAGTCAAACTAGCTAGCTAGGGGACAAACTGCTCCACTAGAGAATAATCCTACCTGCTTAATGCTTATTTCCATGCAGCAAGAAGCGAGTTCATGCATGCTGCATTATCCACCACTAATGTGCACCACTAATTCGTGGATGAGCATTCACGAGAGAATTATAATCAGATAACATGCATGCATGTGAGAGGAGGCACTTACGGGGATGTGCGAGTCACGGGCGTTGCGCTTGGGGTCGGTGGCGGAGAAGACGGTGTAGACGAGCACGAAGGTGCCGATGATCTCGGCGGCGAGGCCGGTGCCCTTGGAGTAGCCGGAGCTGAGCTCGTTGGCGCCGCCGCCGTAGCGCACGTAGAAGGCGCTCTGGAAGCCCTTGACGAGCCCCACGCCGCAGATGGCGCCCAGGCACTGCGCGATGATGTAGAGCAGCGCGCGCACCAGCGACACCTTGCGCGCCAGGAACAGCCCGAACGTCACCGCCGGGTTGATGTGGCCGCCCGAGACGCCGGCGGTGCAGTAGACGAGGATGAAGATCATGCCGCCGAAGGCCCAAGCGATGCCGAGGATGCCGACGCCGCTGCAGGCGGCGTCGGTGGCGTTCACGTTCGGGTCCGACTGGTGCTTGTACCCGATGACGGTGGCCACCGTGATGTAGAGGAAGAGGAGCGTGGCCACGAACTCGGCGATCACCGCGCGGTACAGGGACCACTTGGTCAGCTCCTCCGCGTCGATGAGCGACGCGGGCGGCGGGTCGGAGTAGTCCTTGGCCGAGTACTCCCCGCCCTCCGGCGCCGCCTCAATGTCCTTCGCCATCGCCTAAGCAGCTGACCAAAGCAGTGTGTGCAAGAGGCAAAGGCGCTGTGTGCTTCGCTCTGTGGTGTGTGAGGTGACGAGTAGCCGAGGACAGGGTGAGGTATTTATGGGGGCGAGACGGACGGCGGCTAGTGGCTCCTGACAAGAGGTCGGCCGGAGTAGGGCGCTAGCTCGCTTTACGATTACTTTGTTTAGTGATTATTAGTCAGAGATAAGGCCTAGCTAAGGGTTTCTGGTTAGGGTTTATTTCTGGGTTATAATTTTGCCGCCCACGACCGACTAAACTTCATCATTAGATCATTCCAGAGCTCGTGGTCGGAAAAAAAAAATACTACGAGGCATCATCACATATTACACTCTTTCAATCTCATGACACATAAATCAATCACATATTTGCATGTACACATGTCATGATTTGAAAGGAGTCGAAGCAAGAGTATAAAGGTAAGGAGGTTTCATGCGATTTATTGCCTAGTACGGTTTTTTTTTATGAATTTTAATTAGTGGCTCAATTCTGCCGAGTTTATGGCGCTGATCCGCATTCAAAATTTATACCCCCATTTAGAACGCGGGGATTTTTTTTTCCGATTCCTACGGGAATTGAATTGCTTACTTTAAAATTCACGTGAATTTCCTAGGAAAATAATGTTTTTTTTTGAAGAAACGTAGGAAAATAATGTGATCCAAACGGGACCTGACCCATGAGAATTAGAGTCATGCATGCATCATTCCGGAGTTCTGGGAATCAAAGAATTGCTAGCGGCTCTTTTTCACCTGCTGCCAAATATCAGTCGCTACGAATATTTGGCGGGAAGTTGTGTATTATTGTCAGAAATCTTTGTATTATTTGCATTTGTCTGGCAGAGCAATATTCTTCTCCGCCAATTTTCAACTGTTTAATGAGCAGTCTTTTTGTTGCCTGGTTTATTACGTGTTGCCATGATGTAGGCGTGCCATCTCAAAAAAGAAGAGGAGGAAGATGTCAGGCGTACTTATGTGAATCACGAAAGCTGCAACCAGTGATGAATCCAGAATAAAAAAGGAAGGTGGGTTTAAAGTCTCGAATAACTAAACTAATTTATAACAAACATATTCTTGTATTCTACGAATAAATTACTAATTGAGTATATACCATACTATATTCTAACACACAAATAAATTACTAATTGAGTAATGAGTTCACACGTACCAGCAATTTAGCCGACACACAACAGATGAGCAGTTCAGCAAAGACACAACATGACAACAGTCAGCAGATCAGCATTCACTCATTCAAAGCTATTCAAATAGCTTCAACTTCAGACAAAGACAAAGACAACAAGACTCGAGGCTTCAGACCTTCACCATTCTGTGATCAAGACCAAGAAGAAATTAACACTTGGTCCTCAAGACCTGAAGTCCTCGACTACCGAATACCGATTCCAGTCGCCCAGCGCCTCGGTTCACCACAGCCACAGCACACAGCTCCCCTCCTGCGGTCCTGCCCTCTAGCCTCGCGCCCTCGTCGGCCTCCTCTCCTCAGTCCCCAGCTCCTCCGAGCTCCCCCGGCTCCTCCGCTGGCCGGCTCCCTCGGCTCCTCCGCAGGCCGCAACTCCTCGGTTCACCACAACCGAGGCGTCGGGCTGTGCGCTCCGCTGCTCCACCTCGCCTACGAGATTCGGCCACCGGACACCGGTGGGCCGTGGCACTGGCTCCTGGCGGCTCGGCGCCTCCCTCCTGACCTGCTCGGCTCCTCGCTCCTCCCGTCCTCCGGCCTCGGCGGCGCCTTGGCCCTCACCTCAGGTGCGTCCGTGCGTTCTCGATTTGGGAATGAATTTTCGATTGGGGAAATTTGGGAATGGAAACATGAGCTGCAGTGGTGGGGGAGGTCAGGATGAGGGATTTGATATGGATGTGAGCAGGTGGGTTGAGTGGGCTTGGCTTCGGCAAGGGCCCACGTTGGAACATCTCCTTTCTTCTCCTTCTACTACTGCACGTCTGCAAAACAAATGCGTTGGGGGAGCCATGGTCGTCGTCAGCGGGACTCTGGAGGTTGGGGTTGATTGGGGCCGAAAAAGAGGGTGTTCCGGTGCCAGCGGAGGGGAGGTTGAAGCCTCACGAAGCCCCCGTTGGAATCGGCCCTGACCACAACCATTCTGGTATATATACGGAATTAAGTTTGTCGCGTGCATGCGTCTCGTTGCAACGAGCATTGCATCACTGCAGTTTGGATGCCCTTTTCCCTGTCCTGATCGGACAACAGAGAAAGTTTCGTCCAGAAATTGCACGAGAGTTCAAATCGCAACGATAAATGTCTCTCGAATTGCAAGTTGCAATTCTAGAACCGGCTCCAATTAGCTATACTTTCACAAGAAAACTATGCGGTTGCTTGTTCTGACATAGGCTTTGCCGCACTTTCCTTTGTCGTCCATGGATGCCGTTGTTTTGGTTATGAACAGAACAATTCAAGTCGCTTTCCGTTGATGAAGACAACAATAGCACGAAACATTATTTCGAGTTATTGACTAAAATGGTACTATTTCACAACGAAATAGTAAAAATAGACTACTACGAACGAATGGTCAAAAATGACTCTCATACCGTGCTAAAAATGCGTGGCAGTGGGGCCTACCGCACCACCACCGAGCGGCAGGTGTCCATATGTCGTACGATAGAAACACGATAGGTCTTTTGCCGTGCTATTTTTACTATTTCGGTTAAATGAACAAAAACTCCATTTATTTCCTCGATCCCATCTTCACAAGATTCCATCACAGGACGCTTGATGAGCTTTTTTTTTTCCTTTGCTTGTAACTCCTGAAATGCTCAAGTATTACATTTCTACACATGCGACTCGTGCAAGGTCGACACGTGGGTTCACTGCAGCCATAGATTACTATACGCAAAAATTACAAGGACAGACCAATCCAACAGTGACACTGACACCTAGTATACTTAATGCCTTTTATGGTTGAAATGAGCTGGACGGCTCGAGTCCTATTCACGCCGAGTCATTTGATGGATTTCTACAACTGCGCTGGCCATGCAGGATAATAGGTTCTTTTTCATTTTATTTTTCACAAAAAAAGCGAGAATTCCATTCCACATACAACAAACAGATGACCTTGCACACTATCCATCGAATGGGTCTATTATCCAACCAACTCGTAGCAATCAGGAATCAGACTTTAGGATTAGAGAATACAAGGATTGCATGCCAAGGAAGCAAGCTCCTGCGAATTCACAGTATAATACAATGAAAAATTTGAAAATCTATCCAAACATCTCATGACAGGTTGATAGAACGTAACATTTGAACAAAACAATCTTTAGAAAAACATCATGGGCAAGTGCAGCAATAAGAAAGCTCTCCCAAGAAAAGTGCAAAAATAATGGGCTTGCCCCTGTGCTGTGCAACACAGCTAGTGCGTTTAAAGCATGTACAACGCTCTAGCATAGCTGCTAGTCCCCTTAACCCACGTCACATTAAATCCACTGTGGAAGAGAGACAGGAGAAGAGTGGTAGCTTGCAGGCCTGTCACTGTCACATGACTTGCAGAAGCAACGATGTCACGATGTAACTCGGCTAGCGGCCTTGGTAGTTGGGACGTGTTTTTTTCCTCTCTGCCGTACCCGTATGCATTGGAATGGTGGTGTCTTGAGATTTTGTAGGTCCTATTTGAAGATATCATACAGTGGAAGAGTAGAAGTTTGAGTGGTGTCTTCATTTTAAGTTACCATGCATCGTAAATGTTCTTAAAAAGCCGTCGAATGATCTGCCTCAGGATTATCCATATCTGCATAGTATAAACTAGTGAACTACTTAGAGCATCTATAATAGTTTATTTCTTAGCTTATTACTAAGAAGAAAGAGAATACTCAATCTAATAAAAAGAAATAAGCATTCCAATGGATTGTTTCTTGCTCAGATTCAAGACTTTAATTCTTCATGTCAGTGTGTATGCTTCTTGATGATTAACAATGGGTACAACTTTGTGGCCTATATGTTTTGTCTCATTTATCATATCATCTACCGAGGAAGCCAAGAAGACGGGCTGCACAAGATCCGGTAGATTTTTGTTGGTAGGCAGTGGGACCCACAAAATGAGTGTTTAGGTAACAACTAAGTTTCCAATAGAGTTTTTTGTTGTTTCTTATGTCTTGGTATTAACAATCTGATAGTTTCTTCATGTAGAAACAGCTTCACCTTCTCTCCTCATCTTCTCTCCTCCACATCATCTAAAAACTGATGTGGCAACCTCTTAGTAACAGCTGAGGTGGATTGTTGTAGATGCTCTTAAGAACTGGAAAATACGGGTATAAATCAAAACCTATTTAGGAAATTTTATCGGAAAATTAGGCTACTGGGGCTCTAAATCATATCTCGTTTTCTAAAATGCTAAACGCTACTTCGATGACCAGGTTAAAAGGTTTACACAAATTTCAGGTTGAAGAATATGGGGACAGCATCGGTACAACAACCAAGTAATCTGAGATCGCAAACTGAACCACACTTCATAAATAGGAAAACCTGATCTTAATCACAGATACTCTAAAAGAAAAGGTAATGCACATTTCCTGTAAACATAATCAGTAAGCAACCAAAATCTAGCAATGGGGAAAAACTACAAGTGTAATGCTAATATTCTATTGTCATGCTTGTGTGATCATAGGATAATTCCAGTCTAGCTCAAAAGAGACTAGTAGTGTAGCCAACAAACTACAGGAGTGAGTTCAGGCATCGTGAGCCCAGCGAGCTTCTGACATTTCTTTCTAATCTGCACATGTTAATGTAACACACAGCATTGTATGCGTAAATGAAATGTGAAATGCACAAGAAATGTTGGTTGGAATGAAGATGTCTGAAGAAATTTACGACTCCAGTTGACTGGATGGTAGCAAAAGTACTGATATTAACAGTAGATTCCAAAGCATTAACCATCCAGGCTTCCTTATGTTACAAACTGACACTGATGCAATTGGCTCAGTCCAAAATTCAACATAATAAACCAAATAATATTGCAGTAGCATGACATTGAAAGGGAGCAACTCTGTGAAACACCCTTTCCTCCTAAATCACCTTCAAAAAACTAAACTGAACAGTAACAACAAGAGCAAAATAATAGCCTAGTGACAATCTTGCGAGCTTTATGGGTTCCCTGAATTACCAAATAAACTAAATAGTTCCCTATGTCCTTTAAACAATGCAGTGATGGACTGGTGATTGTGTACCTCGTAACACATGCAACCCTTCCTTATAAGAAGTGGTCGGCTTGCATAGCTCTGGCTGTGCACATTCAAAATAGTTTATTAGCACCAAGAAGTACATGTCATAACTATAAGCAGTAAGGAGGAGAACATTTGAAGCATCTAGCCTTCAGAATATACTCTTGCCAGCCAAGCTCAAGCCTCTTATAGAGCATTTTCTCCATCGCTAGATTCCCCTGAGGTTTTTTCTTTTATGGAGCTACGGTTTTCTCCAGATCATGTTTATGGTTCTCTGATGGAGCTATGAGTTTACACTCACCAAGTGCCATCGTTATTTATTGGATCAATAGTTGCATAATGATTTCGACCTCTCCATCAGACTACCCAATCAGATCAACATGAATACCAATGATGATGACACAGGCATGGCTTGTCTGACTCTGGCAAGTGTTCCTTTCTGTCCAGCAACGGAAGACATGGCACACCTCTTCATTCACTGTGCCAGAGTCCGCGCCATCTGGAGCGCCCTCGGTTTCCCTCCTGATCAACTAGCGGACGCCAATTCCATCGAGCAGATTTGGGAGCTCATCGACTGGGGGTGAGCCTGTCTCTGGGAAAACTAGAAACACGGTCCTTGCCTCGATTCTCTGGACGTGTGGAAATGCAGCGACAAGGTCTTTGATCATGAAGATGAGTCAAATGCAACCGTTGTCCGACGCTGCGCCGATGACCTCCTCCTGTGGACTCGTCGCTGTCACAATGATTCTGACAAGCTGGCAACTAATCTACTGGGGTAATTCCTTCTTAGCGAGAGTTTAATTAGAGGGAGCTTACTTTCGTCTCTGTTTCCCTCTGCCCCTCTGTAATGTAACTCCCTTGTTTTCTTAATGGCTTTATTAATTGTTTGTAAGACCGCCCAACTGCGGCTGGCGTTTACTCAAAGTTCAGGCTGGCTGTGAAAAGCTCGCCGTAGTTCCCGTAAAAAAAAGATCATGATGTCAAAAACTCAACTTCTCAAAACATTGCTAGCATTACAGATCCGTAGAAGAACAATATGGAGAATTTGAAACAAAGCATTATTCGAGTGCATTCCTCCTGACAAGCAGAGTTGAAAATGGAATCTTTTTAAGTGATCTGCAGCTCCTTTGTCATCGAGCTGACGGTGACAGACTCCTAGCTCTTAACTCCTGGCTTAAGAATTTTGCCTTGTAATTTCCTTTTTTTTTCTTTTGCCTTTTGGAAGGGCTGTAACTCTTTCGTATTAAACTTTACTTATTTATATAATATATATAGTATGATTCTATCCTACTGTTTTCCCTCCAAGAACACAGATTCATAGAGGTTTCATGATTTTTTGTTTAATAAATGTAACTGAAGCTATATATAAAGGTGAAAGAGCATTAAGGAAACAGAAGGGGGTGGAAAGTACTGTAATATCCAATATTCAACTTCCTTGGATATATCATAAGCAAAATGTTTGGGCATATCATGTAACAAAGCACCAGAGTTGATCATGTGCCATATTGGTAGAAGCCTAGGTATTGCATACACGCCAGAAAGACCCACCCATCACAGACCAAATTGACAGATAACACAAGGGTTTTGATTAAGGATAGTAAACAAAGGCCGCCACTCCTTCAACCCCCAGCCCTTTTCTTTTCTTTGCTAATTCGTTGCCAAAAAACCCAAAAAAGTGGAGAGAAAAAATGTTTTGCTTTCTTTTCACCGCTATCTGGACAAAGCTTGAAAAAAATCAGACAGGTTTACGGTTGTCCTTGGTGTTGCAAATTCCTAATTCTATTAACACTGAAAAGCAATAGACCAATGACTGCAAATATCAATTAGATCATGTTCTACAAGCTGAGTAGTGTGATCCTCAAGAATAGTCTAAAGATATAAGACTTTGTCAATCATGGATAGAAATGAAAGATAATTAATTAGCCCAACAACCACTGGTAGGATCAGGTCACTACCTTGATGCCAAGCTCAGTTGAAAAAGGCTTTGCCACGTTATGCTATCAACACAGAAAAGAGTAGCATAACAAGCAGCAGCACATCAATACATACACGCAAGCAAGCATGCAAACGCACACATCCGCATAGACAATCACAAGTAAGCACACAAGAACATTAGTGCAAATCAAAGAGATAGGAGTTCACTTCAACGTGCAAGGATTTTTCATACTACGTTAAATGTAAGTTCAAAGAACAAAACCTCACACACTAAAAATTGGGCAGAATTATCCATGGCATATGTCATGAAGACATGCTTAGTTAATTGTGGACAAAGCCAACACCTCATCTAATATATGACAATCTTCAGATGGTAACATTGAGTAACTAGTGAAGTCCATCTCGTCAAGCTGCAAAAGTAACACACATGGCAACAAAGGCAAAGTCGCCTTAAGCTATCAACAAAAGAAGTGTACCGCAATTAATCAGCACATCCATGAAACAAACATACACAATCAAGCAAGCAAATGTGAAACAGTATATGCATGCATGAACATCCACAGAAAGTATCAAGATTCATGGACCAACCAGCTCACCCAAAAGCTCAAGCTGTTGAGAAAGGTGGGCATTCTACTCATGCTTGAATGGAAACAATCAATAGCCAAACATATGATTATTAGGTCAAGGCAAAAAAAAACCACTTCGAGTGGTAACGATTCTCAATAATGTCGAGAATTTTTTGTTTTGGAGGAACCAAGGAAACCTACGTGAATGGCCGTATGGAGTGACTGATGTCCTACACTTTTTGACTATCCAAAAGCACAAAGGGGTGATAGAAGATCACATAACATATAGGCACAATCATCAACTCCAAAATGGCCTCAAATTAACCACTTTATGAATAGCAACATTATCCATTGACCTTTCCAAGATGGAAATGCTTAAAAACACTGGTGCTAGCAGACCTAAAAATACGGCATAGCTTGTTCTTATCATTTCACTTAATGCCACTGAATACAAATCAAGAGGCTTGTTCCTGAAGAACACCAAACAACAGACCCCAGGCTAAACAAAGAAGGAACATAAAGTGCACCTTATCATCTTGTGTGCAACAAGATCCACAGAAACCTCATGATCTCATGTTGCAATGAAGTCTTTCTCCAAGAGAGGACCAAAAGCATTTGGAGAAGCTACTAACAAGGTAAGGGGAAAAAACAAAACACATTGAACAACACATCTTGACCTCAAGTCAAAAATAAGACAAATTAACAGGAATTCCTGAAAGCTATAGAGAGAAGCCTCAGCAGTGTCAAGCCATGTTAAATTCGGCTAAACTAAGCCACAATATGACATGACTCGAATGTGCTGAAATAGAGAAACAAGGAATTGGGCAAAGAAAATTGAATCACATTTAATGTGTGGCTTTCCTTTTGCTAGGTAATTAGAATATCAAATGCATTTGGCTTGTAAACAATGTTAGGAAGCACGCGACATCTACAGTGTTGGAACTTGGTGTTATCAGATGAAAAATGCACAAGCACTAGATATCCAGCAGATCAAGATAGTTTCTTTCCCCATTGAAGATCCTCAAACGGGTATATTTTTGTGCAGCATCTCGATTAGTCCTCGAATAAAGGAAGATGGAATCAAGTGTTCGGTGGCTTGGCTTGCCAAGGAAAGTCATGAAAATGGATAAAAAGAGAGACACAGTAATAGTCAACATAACAGTCCTTTTTCATTGGCCTTATGCATTGTGTCAAGGTATTTAGACATTATCAAAACAATGAGACTAAGACGGTCAAGAGCAGCAAGGAATTGACACATGCAAGAACATAGGCCACCAAACTAGTTATCATGGATAATACCTCCAAGTAGTTCCATAGTAAGTCTTGAGGCCTAATTAGGAAGTGAATGACATAAGGTCAAGACAGTTGCCGATTTCACACAAACAATGACATTCAATAACACAGCCCATGACACCCATATGGAAGAAGGCATACTGGCTGATTAAACCATTCAAGGGTAGCTAGTGTCGCTTCAGCCTTCTTGCAATGTGGTCATATGCGTGGTGCTTGCCAGCCTTATCAAATGCACGCTTCATATTCTCAATGGTGGATTGTGGCAACTCAATTCCCATGTCAAACATCTCATTGCTATATTTCTTCACCTCAGCAAACCTGCCAAAATCAAGCAGCCCCGCTATTAGCTCTCTGGCTGAGTCCTCAGCCGGGGTAATTTGGTGTTCCACAATGCAGCACCACACGTCAATTGCTGCAGATGGGTTAAATTCCTTAGAGAAAATGCTGATAGCAGCGACACAGTTGGATGCGGAGGGCAGCTGCTCGTTCTTGCTCATCTCCGCAAGGAAAGCCTCAGCCTCACGAGCCTTGTGCTGCTTGATGAGCCCCTCAAGTATGGCATTGTACGTGTCAGAATCTGCAAATACGCCATTGAAGGGCATTTCGTCAAGCATGTGGAGGGCGTAGTCGGTGTTACCAACAGTAACACTGCAGCAGAGGTTGATCATGGCGTTGTACATGGTGAGGTTGGGTATGAGGCCGGCATCCGAGACCATCATTTGCCAGATAGCGGTCGCGTTTACATAGTCGCGCTTGCGGATGATGATGTCGATCGCGTTGGCGAAGAACTTGAGCCCCGGTAGGCAGCCCTTTGTCCGCATCACCTGCAGGAACTTCAGCGCCTCTTCGAACTGGTCCCCGCGCACAAGCGTGGAGAGGAATGCGTCGTACGCAGGCATGTTGCTGGCGTCCCACCCGACGCGGACGACCATCTCGCCGAAGGTGCTCTTGGCACGCTGGACGTTGCCCTCCTTCTCCCACGCCTCGAGCAGTATCGCGAAGGTGTCCGCGTCAGGCGCGACGGTGGCCTTGGTGCGATCGAACAGCTCCTGCGCGGCCTGCGCGCGGCCGTCCTTGCGGCACATGGCGGAGAGGAGGGAGTTGAGGGCGACGGCGTCCGGCGACACGCCGTACCGCTCCATGGCGTCGAAGGCCATGACGGCGTCCTTGAGGTTGCCGCGGGCGCAGTAGGAGGCGAAGACGGAGGCGAAGGTGGCGACGGAGAGGAGCCCCCCGTCCCCCTCCTGCTTCATGGAGCGGATGGCGTCCCACATGGGCTCGAACATGGCAGCCTTGCCGAGGATGTCGACGAGGAGGTTCCAGGCGTAGGCGGTGTGCTTCACGGACCGGCCGGTCCAGACGAAGAAGCGGACGGCGGATTTGGGGCGGGAGTAGCAGATGCGGGTCTTGAGCACCTGCTCCGCGACCTCCGCCGTCGGGCCGATGCCGCAGGAGGTGAGCGCCGCCTCCACCTCCCCCGGCGGGACGCGGCCGAGGATCTCGAGGAACGACTCCGCGCGCGGTGACTCCTCCCCGTCCGGGCTCTTCTCCGTCGCGCTCATCGGCGACGGCGGAGATTACTTCGATCTACTCTATCCACTATTACCCCCTAGGCCTATGCTAATACTGAATCCTCTTATCCATCGATTCGCGTCTGTATTTCGATCTGACGTTCATATATCTCAATTCAGTCTGTTTTAGCGCCGGTTGGAGACGTCTTCGTACGAAAAGCCACATCCTAAGACATCTCTCGCTGTTTGGCAGCTGTATCTTTTCGGAAAAGGAGGTTGAACGGTTGAGCCGAAGAGGTTGATAGTCAGTTGGACAGCAGGGTTGAACGGTTGAGTTGAAGAGGTTTGATATTTGGCAGACTAAATTTTAGGCAGGCTAGCTGTAGTTTCTGAGATGGTAAATATCTGAAATGTCCCTGAGGATAGTAACAGTTTGTTTGATGCCGTATAACGACTATTAACGATAATTAATGACAACTAACGCAATTGACGACAATTAACAACAACTATCACAATTAATGAGAATTACCGCAATTAACGATAATTATCCGCAATTAACGAGGATTAACTCAATTAACTGCAATTAACGATGACTACCGCAATTAACGTAACTGGTCGCATTTAATGACAATTAACGCAATATACCACAATTAACGACAATCAACACAACCCCAATTAACAACAAGATGGTATGGCCAGGATCAGCGATTTGAATCTTGGACCGAGAGGAGGACGGAGGCAAGACGCTGAAAGCATCTAAGCCCCTAAAGATTGTTTTGGTAATTAATGACAATATGTGAATATGGAATTAACGAGTTTATTGAGTATTTACAAGGTTAAGTCTCATTGGTGGTTTTGATGACGTAAAGATGCATGCAAAAGGGTTCAATGAAGATCTACATGGCTCAAGACAAGGTACAAGTAATCTAGAATCTTTTTTATATTTTACCGGTCTTAGGAAAAATGGTTGGAAGACCGGATTATAGGTTAAATGTCGTACTATTAAGAGGGATCGTGACTAGTAGCTTGATAGCATGGTTTTGTGCAATATGGATCAATTTAGGATCATGCATGCATTTAGATTTGAATTTGAAAGCTCTAAGTGCATTTGTCAGAAATCGGTAGTACCGAAGTTACACAAGCAGTTGTACCATTTGGTGCGGTATGACCGCACTTTACTTGGTGGCCCTACCGAGTTTTGAATGCTTCAGCCAACTGAGCGCTAATGCGGTATGACCGGCTCTTTGAGCGGTACTACTGCATTGCGATCGTTCCGATTTCTAGTTGGCGGTTTGATAAAACCAAAACCGATACATTTTGGCTCGGAGCTCTCCCTGATAATCGGTCGTACCGCATTTGAGAAACGGTCGTACTGATCTGCGGTTGTATCGATTTTTATAAGACGATACGTATTTTACAGAGAGCATGTCATTTCGGTGAATTTGGAAACCCTACGATTGGTTGTACCGCTCCTCTGTGCGGTATGACCGGGCGATGCGGTTGTACCGCGCTTTGGTTGGCGGTTGTACTGCACTGGGATTTTCAACGGCTATGTCGGAGTAATTAATACCTCTGTTCTAGCTGTTACTGTGCTCTGACTTGGATGTAGTCGTACCGTGCTCTAGATGGCGGTCATATCGCATTTCACTGAAAGATAGGGATTGTCTCTCCAACGATCATATTTGTTGGTGGGGGTTATAAATACCCCTCCACCTGCTCAAGCACAGTGAGCAAGAGTTCATTTATCATCTATAGAGCCTTGAGTATCCTCTCAACACTCAAAACTCTCTTGTGTATTCATTGTGAGGTGTTTGAGTTCATTCAAGTACATTCACTCATCCTAGTTGATCCTCTTGCACTTGAGTGTCGTCAAGCGAAGGTCAACGATTTGTTACTCTTGGAGTTTTGCTGAACTCATAGACGGCTTGGCGGTGATTGCACGGTGATCTCTTCAAGAAGTTTGTGAAGAGGCCCGGTGCCAAGATTGTGATTGGCTTGGTGTTCGCCATCTTCGGAGCGGAGCAAGAACAACCAATAGTGATTGAGGGAAGGCTTAATTCATGAAGCCGGCTTGAGTTGTCAAGCTTCCTCAACGTGGACTAGTGAAGACTGGCAAGTCTTCGATACCACGGGAAAAACATCTTTGTCTCATTGTGGTTACTTCTAGTCTTTACCTTTTCCGCATTTACATTTCTAGCTTATTTCTTGTGTAGAATTGGTTAACTAGAATTGTATCTTGTTTAGACTAAGTTATTAATTTGCTTAAATTGTTAAAAAATTTAAAAACCTTCTATTCACCACCCCTCTAGTCGGTTATCCTTGATCCTACAAGTGGTATTAGTGCTTGGTCTCTCATTGATTTAGACTTAACTGTCTAAGAGAGAAAAGGATGGTTAGTGAGAGAATTGCTATAGGAAATGCTCCTTTATTTGATGGCTCTAATCATGCTTATTGGAAAATTAGAATGTCAATTTATTTAAAAGCCATGAGTCCAAGCATTTGAAAAATCGTAAATGAGGTTACATCATGCCTCTTAATCCACTAATTCCCACAGATCAAGAGGCGCGTAATGCTCATTTAGATGCCCAAGCTATGAACGCTCTATTTGGCGCTTTGAACGTAGATGAGTTCAATAGAGTGAGCAATTTAAAAACCGCTCACGATATTTGGACCACCCTTTCGGAAATCCATGAGGGGACATCCACGGTCAAAGAAGCTAAATTGCATAGGTTTCGGATCAAATATGATAACTTCATAATGTTGCCTCATGAAAACATCAATGAGATGTATTCAAGACTCAACAACATTGTGAATGGGTTCAAAGGCCTTGGGACTAACCTTCTTGATGTTGACATTGTGCGCAAGATTTTTAGGGCTCTTCCAAACAAGTATGAGACGTTGGTGACGTTATTTCTCAACTCTCCCGAGTTGCCAAGAATGACGCCAACGGGACTTTTGGGCAACCTCATCACAAATGAGTTGTTCAAGAAGGACAAGGAAGAGCTCTTGGAGACATCTTCCTCAAAGAAGAAGAATACCGCTTTCAAGGCCAAAGCGGAATCAAGTGATGATGAGGATGAAGAAGAAGACTCCGACGAGGAGTATGCATTTTCTTGTAAGAAGAATGAAGAAGTTCAAGAAGAGACACCCCAATAGAAGCTTCAACTTTGACAAGTACAAGAAAGGGCAATCTTCAAGTGACAAAAATCTTCAAGGTACCTAAAAGAACTTGATTCTTATTTTGTAGGTGAACTATAAAACCGGTGGAAAACATTGGGTGCTTGATAGTGGATGCACTCAACGCATGACCGGTGATAGAAAGATGTTCACCACATTTGAGAATGGAAAAGGAGTAGACAAGATCATATTTGGCGATAATAGCAAAGGAAAGGTAATAGGATTGGGTAAAATTGCAATCTCAAATGATCTTTCCATTTCCGATGTATCTTTAGTAGAATCTTTAAATTTTAATTTGCTATCTGTTGCTCAAATATGTGATTTTGGACTAATTTGCTCATTCTCTAGTAAAGGTGTTTCAATCTCAAATGCTAAAGATAGTTATTTAATTTTCAAAAGCTTTAGATTTGGAAATCTTTATTTGGTGGATTTTAGTTCAAATGAATCTTGTTTAAAAACTTGTTTAATGACAAAAACCTCATTGGGTTGGCTTTGGCATAGAAGGCTAGCTCATGTTGGAATGATTCAACTCAAAAAGTTTTTTAAACATGATTTAGTTGTTGGTTTGAAAGATGTGAAGTTTGAAAAAAATAGACTTTGTAATGCTTGTCAAGCTGGTAAACAAGTCGCTAATTCTCATCATTCCAAAAGTATCATGTCAACTTCTAGACCATTGGAACTCTTACATATGGATTTGTTTGGGCCAACAATCTATAAGAGTATCGGGGGTAATAGCTATTGTTTAGTCATTGTAGATGATTACTCTAGATATACATGCCCATGGGTGGGCCATCAACGTGGTTGCGGGAAGCTGTACCGTGGCAGCTTCCAGCTTTCTCACGTGTTGGGCGGCTTTCGGCTTTGGGGAAAGCCGATGCGAAAAGCCATGCGTTTGGAACGGCTTCTGGCTTTTCTAAGCGAAAAGTCGAAACTGGAGCCGTTCCAAACAAGCCCTCAAACCACCGGATTTCTCCGGCTGTTTTTCCTGAAGCCGGAAGTCATCCCAAATGGACAGATTTCTCAAATTGCTTTTCCCCAAAGTCAAAAGTCGTTTACAATGTGCGGAAGCCACCCAGGGCAACTTTCCGCGGGTTCGACAAATTTGCCTTCCGAGATTGCCCTCCTCCTGCGCCGCCACCGCCTTGGCCTCCTCCTCTCCTCCCACCGCCACCCTTCTCCTCCTCCCCCACACCCAAGACCTCCTCCTCCTCTCCTCCTCCTCCTCACGCCACCCTCCTCCTCCCCTGACACTACCTCGGTCTCTGTCGTTGCCGTCCTCCTCCCGACGCTACGCTGACTTCATTTTTCTTTTCTTTTTCTTTTTTTAAATGTCAATTTTCTTCTTTTTTTTTCTGATATAGATGAATTACTTGTGTAATCATTGAATTGATTACTTGTGTAATCATAGAATTAGATCATTTGTCGTTAACTACCGCCAATTGCATTAGTTGCCGTTAAGATTTACTTTGTGCGAATTATCATTAATTGCCATCAATTGTTATTAAGATTTACTTGTGTGTGAATTGTCGTCAATTGCGTTAATTGTCGTTAAGATTTACTCGTGTGCGAATTATCATTAGTTTGTCAGTGATTGTAGTAAGGTGTCATCGATTATCGTTAATTGTTGTTAATTGCCGTCAATTGTCATTAAACGACATCAAACAAGCCATCGTTTGTCTTAGGAGTATTACAGACATTTCCTAATTCAGAAACTCCAGCCAGCCTACCTAAAAATCATATTACCAAACACCAAACGTTTTCAGCT
Organism: Phyllostachys edulis; assembly: GCA_036346405.1. Classification (NCBI taxonomy): domain Eukaryota; kingdom Viridiplantae; phylum Streptophyta; class Magnoliopsida; order Poales; family Poaceae; genus Phyllostachys; species Phyllostachys edulis. Next base: position 51,956,535 of record CM070552.1, on the reverse strand, counting down.
CAACGGTTCAACCTTACAGTCGTTCATCCCAGCCAAAAGCTGTTTTTGGGAAAAAGCTAAGGCCGTACCAAATAGCCCCTAAGATTGAAGCAAAGGATTCAGAACAGCATCAATTGATCGAACAGCGTCAGCTGTATCCTGTTACCTGTATGTATCCTGCCGGTTGCTACCTAGGCTATTTGACGAAAAGGCTAAATTGTTTGGGCTAGCAAACCCTCGCGCTTGGCGACCAAAGAGAACATCAGCATGGCCCAACTATGAAGCCTTACCAACCCAAGTTGCAAATTTTTGGGCCGCACTTACCGTTTTAAACGGGCTAGCTTGACATTGGTGTCTCTAGAAAAAGCAGAAGATAAATATTGATGGTTATTTACGCAGCTCTTTGATGAATCTGACCACATGTTTCCGAGTTGTGATTTCTCAACCTCATGTTAACATCGACTAGAAATGGAGATGGTGCTCGATGAACGCAAGGTAAACCATTCTGAATCACAAAGTATGTTGTACGTGTTAGTTGACCATTCTGAATCGCAATGGTGAGTTCGGCTTGTTCGCTTGCCACTGCTTTTAGTTTACCATTGCTGCACTTGTCAGTTGTCCATCGGATGATCTGAAGCAAAAGCTGATGAGAGTTCTGATAGCTGCTCCAGGAAGTGCAGCGTCGTACCAGTTCTGTTGCACAGAAGATATCTCAAATGAATATTTACAGTCGGCGACTCGGTGGTCGGTGCAATGAACTGAACTCGGTGCAATGAACTTGTTCAGTTAAGAAACCCAAAGCAAGCAAAAACTGAACAAAATGCTGTTATAAAACGGAGTGTACTACACACAGTCCAAAGATCCTTCAAGCGATCGAGCAAATGTCGTATCCACCATTGTCATCTTGCCGTTCTTCTTAATTGTAATGGTTGAATTTAAAGATCAGTCGTCTTTTGGTTATAAGGCTTCGACTCACTTTCAACTTGAGGGTTATTTTTGAACTTAGAACTTTATAATAAACTAGGCTGTGTGTATCCTTAATATAGAGATCGGGAGAGTTTTTTTTTTCTATTATCTTAAAAAAAAGGTAGGTTGCATATTTGAAAAAAAATCAGCTAGATACTGTACCTTTCAAAGAAAAGAAACGAAAGTTCAGTACAGATAAGCTTGCCCGATTAGTCTGCAACAGATAAGCTTGCTCGAATTAATGTACTGCCTACGCCCGAGTGACTGTCGTCTGTCGAGGAGTCCAGTACGCATACGGTATTGACTTGTGCGCTCCCCACCCAGCTACTTTCTTTTTTATCTGGAACAGAGCAGTGATGGCGAAGGAGACCCAGCGCTGTAAGCAAAACCGGTAGGCCAACATTCGCCACATCGCTACGCATCATGCCCCCGTCTTTTATGTCAAACCGGCGCACGAAACCGACGAGACGGTAGCAGCGGAATAGGACAGCGATCGTAACTCAGAATTTTTCGTGGTATTGGCAACATTTCATCTTGTATTTATAGAAATAGCCGCCGTGAGAATTTTTTTTAAAAAATAGCCTCTACCATATAGTCACCGTCACGTACCTAGTTGCCACATGGCTACCGTGCGGTGGCGCCGTTGCCGCATGACCATCGTGCGGTGGCGCCCGCGCCTGCCTGCCATACTGGAGGGAGCAAGTCGCTCAACGGTTGAGAGACACATTCACTACTACTAGTCTATGTGTCGCTCAACCGTCGAACGATTAGTCCAAATCGCTCAACCATTGGGCGATGGCACTAGTCCGACGGTTGAGCGACTTGGGTTAGTGTCCAAGTTGCTTAACGGTTGAGCGACACATTCACTACCACTAGTCAATGTGTCGCTCAACCGTTGAACGACTAGATCAAGTCGCTCAACCGTTGAGCGTCTTACTATAGCGGTCACCGTACGGCCACAGTGTGGTAGCGCCACCGCACGGTGGCAGGGAGGTATGTGACGGGCGGGGAGGGCCTGCCACACTGTGGTCGTGCGGCAAAAGGCTATTTTGTAACAAAAAATCGCAGACGAAAAGTTGTCATTTGGGCCAAATATTCTCGTAACCCAAAAGCGTGTGACGGGTCACACGTCTATAGCGATTGGCTGGATCACTGAGGCATTACAACTCTCACAATTTTTTCTTTTCTCCCCCAATGGACGTAAGGGTGCGTTTGGTTGGCGGAATCCTCCGAGAATTACTAGAAAGCCTCTTGTAATCCTATGAGATTACTTTGTTTGGTAAAAAAATTTGGAATCTGAACCAGGAATTTAAGATTACCTTGGGAAACAGATTACCATCAATTCTAGGAATCTCTTTCCCATAGAAAATGGTGTCTATCTTAAATTACCAAGGGAAAGTAATCTTTGTTATTGCGTTTTTTTATCATGCGCTTTTGATTAATCACAGTCAAATTTTGAACTTTTAGAATTCAAAATCCAAATTATGATTTATTTTAACATTTGAATATCTGAATTATGGAATTTCAAAATCATTTTTTCAAAATATGAATTTTGAAACCAAAATATCAGAAATCCGAATCTTAAATTTAGACAAATTAAATTTGAAAATTCAAAATTTCAAGGTTGGGTTTCGAAAATCTTTTTTTTTCTTTCAAATTTCAAATTCTAGATTTCAGATATTCAAATTCCGAGAATTAAATTTTATAAATCTGAATTTTGAAAGTTTCAATTTTGAGTTTTGGAATTTCAAATAATGAGAATTTAAACTCCCAAACTCAAATTTTAATATTTAAGTTTTCAAAATCCAAAATTTGAACTTTTGAATCATAAAAAATGAAATTCAAATGTTGGAATTTTAAATTGTAAAATTCAAAATTTATAGAGGCTAACCTCCATGGTTTGAAATTATGATAAAGACTAATATGTAGTTTCCTTCAAATCAACCAAACGTTGGAATCTTATATTACTGATAATGTGTTTACTAGTAACCAGATTAAGAAAAATATTAGATTACAGAGAAATATGAGATTACACGCACCAAACGCACCCCTCAGACGGTTAGGCTATGCTACAATTCGCTGGCACTTCGTCTTCTTTGCATCGATTGACATGTAATTCCACCCAGCTACGTACGTGTCCTTGGCGTTTGCCAGCTTGATATTACATATGCATGTTGAATCATTGCTCATCAGAGAATGCATTAGTGCAGACAGTGTAATGCTGGTGTGGTTGGTCGGTCAGTCTAGGGATAAAGGTAAGTACACCGTACTGTTTGGCGCTGCATGGGTAAAATAAGGGTTCGTTTGGTTGTATGCATCGTATGATCTTGGTACTAAATGGTTTAGAATTTGGGACGTTCAGACGTTTGGCTGCATACATCGTACCGAGCTATTTAGGACCAACTCATTCCACAAAAGAGAATATTCTAGTGATACGCTGAACCATTTCGTTCATCCAAAAACGTCGAACCACGCCGTTCACCTCATCCAAGCGCACTGCCGCCCCGGCCTCCTTCCCCAGGGAGCCACGCTCGTGGTCATAGAGGCGAAGGTTGGTGCGGAACCAGACGAGCGTGCGTCGGCGGCCCGCGGCAGTGGGGGCGCCGGAGGGGAAGGAGCAAGAGAGGTGCGGCATGGAGGCATGGAACGGGAAGAGGAAAGAGGATGCAGTGGCGTTGAGGCGACCGGGGGCGGCGGGAGGAGGGGGAGGCCACAGTGGAGGCGAAGGCGGAGGGGTGGAGGCAAACAACGAGGGTGGAGATTTGGGTGGGGAGGTGGATGGTGGAGGGGATGGAGGCGAGGGTGGTGGTGGTGGCTGGGGCGGTTGGAATGCAGAGGGAGAGGGAGGAGGCAAAGGGGAGTCTGGGGTCGTCGCGGGTGTGGGCGGCGGAGTCAGAGTCGTAGAAGGCGGCAATGGATGGCGAGGTGGTTGGTGAGATGCGAGAGTGGGACAATTGGAGATTTGGTTTGGATGAGGAGTGAGAGGGGTGGTGGCTTGGTGGGTTGGAGGGGAGAGGGGGCAACGGGTGCGTTTGGTTCATCTAACCAAACAAATTCACGTATCTTATCATCCCACCAACCAAACACAATACCTAAACCATCCTTTCGACGATAGATAGATCTATCCTAGATCATTTCATTCCAGTCAACTTGGTTCAGCCAATCAAACGGACCCTAAGGGTGTGTTTGGTTCCCTGCATACCCCTAGCCTGTCTCGTACAGGTCATACATGCTAAATTCAGCCAGTTTGAGTGGATACAAGATGGGGTGTTTGGTTGGTCGTTTCATTGGGCAGTGTCTTTGAGATGATGTTTGGTTGGTCGTTTCATTGGGCCAAGTCGTCTTTGAGATAATGTTTGGTTGGCTGTTTCTGTTGGGCCAAGCTGTGCTGAGATAATGTTTGGTTGGCTGTTTCTGTTGGGCCAGGCTGTACTGAGATGTTGTTTGGTTGGTTGTTTCTGTTGGGCCAAAATTTCGGTACTAAATAAAATTTAAATTTTGTAGACTTGAATGAGATATGCATTTTGAGCAACACGATCTCTCCAGAATATCACGACACCAGAACCTGATCATTGTGAATCGAACTTACCATCTCTTTCAAAACCATGGGCATTTTTTAACTGTTTGAGTAGTCACACAATCCAGCAGAAGCAGAAACATGTAGGACAAATCCATTTGCTAATTACGACAGTGAGGATAAAAATATACAAAACTGTGAGTGCAATGCAATACTACATAGCATTAGTGGATACAACAACTCTTTCTGGAGAAAAAATAATACAGAGCATTCTTATCTCTGAACATCAACACGAAAGTGTGCTACTAGAGCACATGAAGAACCAGGCATGCCTTTCGCTGGGCTATCGACAACACACAAAATAACAGAACAAGTTTGAAAGAGTTGCTGAAGTTTTCTCTGTAAGTTATTTTATCCTATGAGTTCCTGTACAACCTTATGTACCTTGTCTACTAAGGGCACAATTTGGAGGTTGGGCGACTACTAGCAAAGTAGCAGCAGCATCACCAGGAACGTGACACTGAGCTCAAAAGAATTACGACAACACATTTCTTGCTACAGTGAACACCGCGTATAGCATAAGAGCTGCGAGAAGCTTTTTGGATGCAAGAATTCTCAGACTGATCTTAATCCTGTACGTCCTCATGAACTGCAGGATCAATTGTCCCACCACCACGAGCAATGTAAATAGACCGACAAGCAACATTCTGGTAGCATCCTTTGGGCCTCCAACTCTGCTCAATTCATTTCGATCAAACTTGATGATGGTTGGGCTGTGGGGCGATCTCGCATCAACATGGTCAAGTCGAAGGGTCTCATTCAGCCAAGCTGAAAAACATGCGGTCATGCAGTAACAGAGCAAGCAATGTTAGATAAACTACCAGAACATCCTGAACACCTCCTCAACAAAGGAATAGACCTAACAATTTGAACATGAACATATCTGCCAAGTTAATAGGTGATCACCAGCAATCCTTTGTTCAGTACATGTAAAATGTTTAGCTCTAAAGGTCATGAAGCTGCTTATGGTTCTATTAACTAATTCCAGTGGTACTAAGTATAAGTGTATAACTCTACAATCCAGCATATGATAGCTTGAGAGATAAACCACTAATGTTATATGCACCTGCAGCAAGTTGTAAGCCCCTTCCTCATCAATGCTGAAAAGCTAAGGCTTGAGACATGCACTCCTCCCATGAACCAAGCACAAATATGCAATTAGGTGACTAACAAACTCTGTCCACTTACTCCTCTGAGGATATTTGCTGCCCTAACTCTGCCAAATCTTGCTCTCTCATTGAGCGTAGCGCTTGCTTCGGACTCTGTTCTTTGTGAAGAGGCCGGATTGCGGAGAGATATGCAAGAAGTCGAAAATAGTGCTTCTTGCCCATTATATTTCAACAGCTACACAAGGATACAAGAAAACTTGAGTAGAAGGCAAACCCAAATAGTTGTCAACAAACATACATTTCAAATAGTTAAAAATCTGCACAGGCCATCAAATGCATATCTGAACAGCTTCTCCTGAGGTAGCTCCAGAAGCTCCAAAAGTGCAAAAAAAGATCAATCCAGAATTTCTAAGTTGATCTGGTTCCAAGCAACTTCTAGCCCTTCCAGAATCTGAATTAAGGATCCCAAGTCCATAGACATACACTATAAAATGACACATTTTTACTTAAGAGCATCTGTAATAATAATGATAGTTACTCACAGAAAGTGAGAAATTCTCCCATGCAAAAAACTGGAACTTCGGCATACAATACAAGAAAAACATGCACTAATACATCCAGATTCTATCAATCATTCAAACATTTTGTCAATCATTCCATCATTCAAACATAAGTAGTCCATATTTTGTATTACATCCAGATTCCAGCAGATCCATATACAAGCTCCATACTGATTCATAGTAGTCCAGAAAATACTACTGAAGAGGTAACAAAACAGATCCATATACAAGCTCCATACTGATTCATAGTAGTCCAGAAACAAAACAGACATATAAATCGCAGAAACAGCAGATAACAGAAACAAAACAGTGATAGTTAGTTAGGATCAGTTGGAGGCGTGAGCAGTCAGGTAAGTGTAAGATCGAGGTGGCCGACTAGAGGGGGGGTGAATAGGCGTTTTAAAAACTTCTTTGGCTAAAACCGATTTCTAATGTGGAAGTTAAACAAATACGGTTTTGCACAATTAAACCTAAATCAACTAGGTTCAACTAAGTTCACCAACAATATGAGACTATATAAATGATAGCAATCTTACACCTACAATTAAGCAATTTAAATACAAGTAATGTAAATTGCACAATGTAAAGCACAAGTAATGAAACCACAATGACACGGCGATGTTTTCCCGTGGTGATCGGAGACTTGCCGGTCTCCCCTAATCCACGTTGAGGCAAGCCCAAACTAATTGGACCGGCTCCACAAATTGAGCACCCGCCTCCGAGGTAAGTCCAACCACTTGGACCGGTTCCAAACCGAACCAACACCTCGCTCCACTAGGGTTGCTCTTTCCTCCACTCCGGAGATGGCGAGCACCACACCACTCACAAACCGCCCGGGTCTTCTCACAAACTTCTTTGAGAAGCTCACCGGCGCAACGACGCCACCACGCCGTCTAGGTGTCGGCAAACACCAAGAGTAACAGGTCTCCAACGCTCACTTGAACCAATCAAGTGTCTAAGCTCAAATGGATACGAAATCCACTACCTAAGGCAACACATGCACTTAGGGTTTGCTCTCTAACCTCACTAAGTGCAACACATGCACAAAAGAGAATGAGAGACTTGCTCTTTACTCAAAGGAATGTCTAGGGCACCAGCACACAACCAGCAACCTCTCCCAACTGGCCAAGGTGGCTTTATATAGCCCACACACAAAAACTAGCTGTTGGAAAAAGATTCCAGAGAATCTGGACAAAATCGGTCTGACCACCGTGTAATGGCCGGTCTAACCGCTCTTAGCTCCAACGGCTATAAAACTAGCCGTTGAGCTCACAGCCGGTCTGACCGCCAACTAATGGCCGGTCAGACCGCCCACCGGTCAGACCGCCCCATAAACGCCGGTCTGGACCGCCAACTAAGTGGCTAAGGACCAGAAAAGCACCTCTCTGGAAAAAGCTGACCGGGTCTCCCGACCCGGAGGTCCGGTCAGACCGCACCAACAACACTGGTCAGACGCTCCACAAGCGGCCAGACCGCTGATACTGGCGGTCAAACCGCCAGTAGCCAACAAGTGCATTTTGACTTTTCACAACTCAAATTTGTAAAAACATATTTTGCTAATTTGATGCAAGATGCACACAAGGTTAAAGACAAGACTCTCAACAAGTTACAAAACACATTTGCCAACTTTTAGAATCAATGCCTCAAATTGCATTCTGCTTCAATTCAATTTGCAAAACACATTTTTCAAATTGATGCGTGATGCAAACAAGGATTCAAGTGAGATTCTCAACAAGTTGTAAAACACATTTGCCAACTTATAGAATCACACTACAAGGAATAAGGTATATGGACTTACACCATTTTCAAAACACATTCGCAAACTTAAGTCACATGCTACAAGGGTTATCCATGAGCCAAAACTATTTGCAAAACGCATTCGCAAATATTGGCAACATGTTAAGATGAGCTAGAGCAAACACAATGAGCTATCAACACATGACTAACTCAAGCTATTAGTCAAGGACCCCTCTTAATAGTACGGCAACCTATACTAGCAATCCGGTCTTCCAACCAAACACCAAGACCGGTAAAAGACTAGGAATACAACCTTAGCCCTAGCTAGTCATACCTTTGCCTTGCGCAACCACTTGAAGCTTGATGACGCACATCCTTGCTTCATGGCCGGGTTCTTGACTTGATATGCATCAATTCATGATGCATCCTTCACATGACTTCCATCAACACATGATGGGTCTTCATTTGACTTGATGATCAACTCATGATCATCTCCTCTTCTTGAACTTGATCCACATCAACATATGATGCATCCTTTACTCCAAGCTCTTGACTTCAATATCATCAACACATGATGATCTTCTAAAGTCTTCAACTATAGAACTCAACCTATTCATCCAACTCATGGAAAGTGTTAGTTTTATAATATGATTATCATTAATTACCACTCCATACCATTAACTCATAATGGTGGGACAAGATACCACAATCTTTCCCTCTTTGGTAATTGATGATAATCACTTAAATTGCAAGTAATTGAATGTAGATTGGTATGAGTATATAGGCACTACACAAGTTGTATATACTCAAAGGATATATGAGCACACAAGTCTCATATACACACATGAATATATTAACTACACAAGTTAAATATATTCGAGGATATGTGAGTGCACATGAACTACACAAGTTATGTTATACTCACATATAAGTATACTTAGACTACACAAGTCTTATATACTCATATGAATATATTAACTATGCAAGTTAAGTATATTCGCAGGATATGTTTCAAAGTAAAGATCCCAAATATGTGGAAACAGGAATATGGATCAATACTAATGAAACCTCAAAATATAGATGAACTCCCCCTATATGTGTGCATACATGAATATGTAGTAAGAACATATGCACATATTTAGGTTAATTCTTTTGGAGAAGTTCAACCTATATTTTCGATCCAAGAAATGCAACAGGGTATAAGAATACAAAGTAGAATGCATACCTCTTTTGTTCTTTATATCCAAACGAGACTAATCATGAGATATAACAATAAGAGAGTTAGTTTCACAAATAGATTTGTCATTATAAATGCATACCTGTTTGGATTTTCCTTTTGTTTATCCAATGAATTTGATTTGTCATCAATCACATATATGCCTTCATGATTATCACCTTTATATCCAATTGAGACTAAACAATAAGTATATCAATAAACATGTTAGTCTCACAAATGCATTTGTCATTAATTACCAAAACACTCCATTAACATATAATGGCGGGCTAGATTCTTCAATCTCCCCCTTTTTGGTGATTGATGACAAATCCTTTATTAATAACAATATTTGGATAATAGTCAACATAAGATAGGAATTTAAACTATTGAACTACAATCATGCATGATACTAAGCAATTGGAATTATCTTCTTTAGGTATTATGCATAGAAAGGTGATAACACAAGAGAGAATCCAAATATATTGATCATATAGACATTCTCCCCCTTTGGCATTAAGCACCAAAAAGCTAAAACAAATTCAAGCCAATAAATAGATAGAGCAGAAGAAAGAGCTTGGCAAAAGAACTCATTTTATTTTGGACAAAAATTACCATTTTCTTTGTGCCATTGCTTGGTCACGGGCGGTCGATCATTCTTCTGGCTGGCCGGTCGGACCGAAAGGGCGGTCAGACCGCCAATCGGCGATCAGACACAGACCAAAGAGCGATCTGATTGGAAATCAAATTTTGATCAAGAACTAATGGCACAAACTCTTCTTTGATGGCCTTAGAGAGTAAAGCAAGTTGAACATAGGCCAACTAGGAGATTAGAAGAGACTTGATTCGAAACACATTCAAATAAGAACCAAATGAGAAGAAACTCCCCCTAACTATATGCACAAGGATAAGAGACGACACCCATTGCATATAAGAGGATTTTTAGGAAAATTTTGGCGGAGTTTCCTCTAAACAATTGGTCCAGGGAGCATGACAATAGATAATAAATATATGAATGTCATGCAACATCAACAGGATACACTTACAAACATATTATGGATAAGGATATTTAAAGAAGTATAATCCATAACATAAACATTCAACCATTTAACATGCACCAGTCTTGGATGATATAAAGGATTGCATAACACATAGCATAAGACATTGATCATTTCATCATCCAAAAGAGACTTAAAGCAATAAAGCATCCAAGGTTTATAAGCTTACATGAGATATTACAAGAATAATGCATAAGCTTATCCATACAGAACATGGTCTATTGACCTAAATATGAAAACTGATCATCTAAGAGGGAGGAGCGCCTGACGAAGACGATGGATGATCTCCCCGCTGAGTGAAGGATGGAGGGCGCTGACCACGACCGAACCTCTAATAAGCAACTGGCAGACGCTGCACGGTGTACTTGATGGCATTGGCCATCTCACGTACAACATCTGACATGTTGTTCAAGATCATAGCTTCCTCCTCGGACACAAGGGGAGTTCTCTTCCTCTTCCCACCTGAGCTGGAGGCCTCTTTACCACTAAATTCAGTACCACTAGCACCTCCCATGCCAGCAGCAGCACTAGCACCACTAGCACCAGTAGCACCTCCCATGCCAGCAGCACCTCCTAGCCCATCACCAAATGACACACCTTCAGTAGTTGTTTCAGTTTCGATACCATTGTTGAAGGAGGTATTAGAAAGCTCGGATGGAACCCCTAGAGCTTCATTGGAGGCCATGGCATACCTCCCTGTGGCTTGTCCTGAACCAAAGATAGTGGCCATCTAAACGTAGTTGTCCAGCGGGACATTGAGGTAGTCCACATCCTTGGGGTGGTCCTATAAGATTATAAGTTGAATTGGAGGTTAGATGTTAGTGTTAGAGACAAGCAAACAAGTATTGGAGGTTAGTTGTTACTGTTGTATTGACCTTGATGTATCCCTTATAGTGCTCTTCATCAAGGTGGATCATGCAGAGGTTGTCATCCCAAAGTGACCCGCTAATGTCTCTAAGCCTAGTAATCTTCACCCACTTTGCACGCCACTTGCGAAGATAGTTGTAGACCTGAGTTTCACTGACCTCAACACCCGTGTCCTCAGTCAAAGTCCTAGCAACCTGGTTTAGGTGGACCTCTTTGAACCCCTTGTCGGTCTTAACACCTTGCCCTATGAGTTCAACCATGCGTTGAAGCATGAAGCCAGACATTGCATTTGTCCAGCGAAGAGCATGCCTACCCCCTTGAGCAGCACTACCCCCCTGCCCATCGTTTCCCCCCAAATCATCACCAAAGTTAGCCATCCCCTTTAGTGCAACAAGGACCATGTTAGCACACACAATAATAAAAGTAGGAATCAAATACAATGCTGAAGAACATATACAACGATGGAGGTAATACGGAAATCATCACCATTGCATGCAACCAATAGTCTTAGTTAATATACAAAGTACAAATGACAAAGTGCAAATAACAAATTGCAACATCATCACACACGAGAGGACCCCCTATTCTGCCACATCTCCCTAGCCAAGTCATCCCTCATCTGAGCCCATGCCCTATTATCTTGTGCAATGTCGCTGTGTCCTTCCTTATCGATAGGGTTCGCATCCCACGTAGACTCCAGTGGGACACACTCATCCATTCCATATTGAAGGATCCAATTGTGTAGGATAGCACATGCAATAACTAACTTGACTTGGGTCTTGAATGGGTGGAAAGGTTTATTGTAAACAATCTTGAACTGATTCTTGAACGTGCCGAAGGCCCTTTCAACCGAAACCCTAAGAGAAGAGTGTCGTAGGTTGAACAACTCTCTCTCAGTCCGAGGATAATTCCTTCCACCATACTCTCTCAAGTGGTACCGAGTGGCTCGGTATGGTGGAAGGAAGCCAGGTCAAGCAGCATAGCCCGCATCCACAAGGTAGTATTTGCCTACCAAATAATAAGAGAACCCTAAACATTACTACCATAAGTGTGACAATTTTAACCAACATAAATTTCTACGTAATTATCTAGTATACCTTGAGGGACCCTTGGGCCATCGTCCCTCTCCAATGCATCAGCAAGTATGAGAGCATCATGGGCTGACCCTTCCCAACCAGCAAGGACATAAGTAAACTTAAGATCAAAGTCAACAGCAGCCATGACATTCTGAGTAGTAGTGCCCTTCCTACCCCTGAAGGTTGCTGAGACTTTTGTAGGAACCCTTGTGAGCACATGAGTTCCATCAATTGCACCAATGCAGTCCTAACATACATGAAAGCAATTTAGGCCAGCTCAAACATATCTACAAGTTGAGTAAGTATATTGTTACCTTGAAATAGGGATTGAACCTCCTATTTGTTTTGATTTTAGTGGGGATTTCAGTGGAGGGTGGTCGGATCATCTCATTACGCAACTCCCCAGCAGCAAACAGAACCTCCTGAAAGTACCGGCTAATGGTCTCAATGGATCTCCTAAATGTTGGCTGCAGAGCCCTAAACCTATGGTTGTGGCCAACAACGAGGAGAAACATGGCCACTTGTTCCTATGGTTGTGGCCAACAACGAGGAGAAACATGGCCACTTGTTCCTCAACACAGGTATTAATGCTGTCTCGGAGCAGCTATCTTGCACGAAACAAATTACAGAGATAGAAAAAGGGGGTCCTTCTCATTCTAAGTTGCTCTAAACAATGTATGTCATCAGAATTATAGATCCATTGGAGGTTCGATTGACAAGCTATGTCCCTTTCTACCATAGGACCATACGTAATCCCAGGAGTGGACTGTCTAGAACGAGCTCTTCTAACTATGGCAAACATATAAGCACACAGGGCAACAACTAGACCAGCACCCCACACAATTAGGAGTTGTCGTTTACGTGCCAAGTCATCCATCTACGAACCAAATACATAAACCAATATATCAGTTATGCATGTCTACCACGGCTGCCACACATCCTAAGGATGCTTCGTATTAAACAATTATGCAGATCAAGAATGCGATCAATTATCCGATTGCATAACATCATAACAATATTTCATACCAAGCATTTCACAAATAATGATCAATTATCCATTGCATAACAAAGATAATAAATCAATTGTCCGCTTGCATAACAACATAACAATATTTTTTGAACAAAGTAAATGGAAAGTAGCATAACAAAGATAACAATTATCCAGTTGTTATAACAAAGATAACAATTATCCAAATTGTTATAACAAATAACAAAGATGAATAGCATAACAAAGATAACAATTATCCAACCGGTAGCAAAGAAGCGACCTTAAGAAGGGACACCACTACGAAGAATAATGGAAAATAACAGATCAAGTATCCAGTTGCATAACAAAGATAACAGATCAATTGTCTAGTTGCATAACAAATAACAATATTTTTTGAACAAAGTAAATGGAAAGCGATAACAAAGATAACAATTATACAATTGTTATAACAACATAACAATTATCCGCTTGTTATAACAAAGATAACAAAGATGAACAACATAACAATTATCCAACCGGTAGCAGTAAAGCAGCCTTAAGGGGACACCACTACGAACAAGAACTAACAAGGTGGAATCAAATATTGATGCTTCATATTAAACAAGTATGCCGATCAAGTATGCAGATCAAGAACGCTGGGTCAGAAATGCTTAGGTGGTATACCATCCTCAGAAATAACAGATCAAGAACTAACAGGAGTCGAATCAAATATTGATGCTTCAAATTAAACAAGTATACAGATCAAGTATGCAGATCAATAATACCATCCTTAGAATGTACAGATCAAGAACTAACAGGGGCCGAATCAACTAAAAATAATTGCAGATCAAGTAGATCTAGGCACAACATGGGAGAGGGAGGGGATAGGAGGAGAGGGGCACTAGGGCGGCAACAAGGGTACCCACGAGCACCGCCGACAGCTTACTCCGCCGGTGAGAGCGTTGAGAGTAGCGAGGAGGAGTGCGGCCTTGCGCCTGGAGGAGGAGAGCAGCGAGAAGGAGCCCGTACTACTGCCACCGGGGGAGAGGGAGGCACAGCGAGTCCGGCGCGAGCAACCGGAGGTGGAGGCAGCGAGGCGCTGGAGGCGGAGGCGGAGGCGACCTTGCGCCTGGATGGATGCATGCGCGGATGCAGCGGCTGAGTCGCGGAGGCGTATACGCTGCACGCGCTCGGCCTGGCTCGCGAGCGAAGGTCAAAAATCGCGTTTGCATCGGGCCTGGCTCGGGGTGGCCTTTTGCATGAGCCGGGCCTGGCTAGAATGGCCGTGCAGTGAACTAAACGTACAGTACATTGTATGAGGTGATACGGACCAATTAGAAACAGGGAACCAAACATACTCTAAGTGAAAACCAAACACACCCTAAGTGAAGGACAGGGAGCGGAGCTGTGTTGGGGATCAGGCGTACAGATCGCCCTACCTTGCGTCGCGATAGGCGGTGCCCACATACGCGACCCAAAGCCGTCATACAAGACGCCACATACGCGGCCGCTTCGTGGCTGGCTATACAATTCGATGTACATGCGCCACGAAAGCTACGGCGTGTAATGGAGAATACTGTAGCTTTCGTGGCGACCGGGCACATGCGTACGTGATAGCGACCGGGCGAGTACGTACGTGATAGCGTCAGCTAGCTGGAACGGAAGAGGACAGGTGATCGAACAACAACGCTTGGGGACACTGCCCACCGTGTGGAATATGTATATGTGGTCAATGGGGCCACCATTTTTGTTCTCTTGGTATGAGTACCATTTAAGCGTCATGCGTTTAAGCATGGCTCTGTGATGTTATATATCATCCAGGTTTGATTGGATGATAATTTTTCATGTCATATCTGAAGTTCTGAGCTCAAAAATAGATTGGTGGTGGTGGGTGCGGGGTAAGGGGGGGGCAGTGGCGGAGCCAGGATTTTGGCGATGGGGGTGCGAACTCAAGACACATCCGTTCCAACATAAGTTCAAATGATATACTACATAAGCTCAAATGTGTCAAATTACAAAATATTTTAGAAAATTACAACTTGATACATAAGTCATTTTAACGCCCAAACTAGACAATAAGCAAATCATAAATCATTTGATCCTAACCATACATGAATGATCAATCAACTATCATTTGATCCTAACCATACATGAATGATCAATCAACTAATCAAAGCCAAACAATACATTCAATGATCAATCAAGTAACTCACTAACTCAGTGAGCCAATCAGCCAAACAATATATGAATATAACATCAGACATTCAAACATCAATACTACATCTAACATCACCCATTTCCCAAATTCCCATTCGCCATTCTGTCGACTGGCTGCCATAATGCCATTCACAAATCACAATCACAGAGCACATCTAACATCACCCATTTCCCATTCGCCATTCTCATCGATTGGTCGCCATAATGCCATTCACATTTCACAAATCACAATCACAATCACAATCACAGAAAGCAAGAGACTAGTAGAGCACTAAGTAAGTCACTAACCAAAGCAAGCAAAGGAAGCAATCGGGCACGTGATAGCCTAGAGAGGAGCGGACGGCGGCGGCCGCCGGCGCGGAGGCCGAGCCGGCGGAGGCGGGCGGCCGAGATCGAGAGCGCGGCGCGGCGCGGCCGCGGCATGGCGCAGGAGGCCGGTCTTGGCAGGCCGTGTCGCCGTGACGCTGCGGACGCTGCCGCGTGAACCGCCGGAGGCGGGCCAGGTGGGCCGAGAGCGCTGGGCGGCCGGACGGCGAGTGCGCGGTGGCGGAGGCGCGCAGGAGGCGGGCACGATGCGCACGCAGCAAGGGGGAGGGTCGACCAAAGACACCCAGGGCGGGCAGCGCTGTGGCGGGCGCCAGGGAGGCCGGAGGTGACCCACAGGGCAGAGGAGCCGAGGAGAAGCAAACGACGGCTTGGCTTGATGCCTCCAGATCTGGATTTGGAGTCTTGGAGAGGAGAGTGAAAGAGAGAAATGAAATAGGGAGAAAAGTTTAGAGGAGAAGCTAATGGGTAAATGGGTCGCTGCTGCGCCCTGCCGACTTAATGAAAGGTGAAAAAGAAATCGGTGGTTTATGAAAGTGTGCTCTCACGAGAACATGTATACAGTATATTAATATGTGTAGTATATACTCTATGTATTAAGAAGGGTATATATCGTTTTTTGTGCAAAATTTTGGGGATTGTGCACCCCATGCGCCATCAGAGCTCATACAGGGGTGGCAAAGTAAATTCTAGTGGTTGGGTTCTCAGAGTAGTTTTACAATGGAACACGGTTTGGGCAAACAATGCCACTGTTCCCTTCTCCCCACAAATTATTAAGGCCCTGTTTGGCAGTGCCGGGATTGACCGGGAGTATGGGTCAATCCACGGGGATCATCCCGGCGGGGGAAACTTTCCCGAGCGAGGCCGAGTTGCTACTTGGATGAGTCGGAGGATCGTAAAATCCCTGCCTATTCCAACTGAATCCTCGGGGGCAACGACACACGCATCGCCCGCGTGGTTTCTTCCCCAAGCAGCGCCTCGCTCGTGACTTGGCTCCTCGAGCGGCGCCTCGCTCGCGACTCAGCTCCTCCGAACGGTGCCGCCTCCCACTTCGACTCCGGTGACGCAGATCCCGCCGCCGTCGCCGCCCTGGGAGAAACATCCAGTTAGTCTCCTCCTCTTCCCCCTCCTCCTCCTACGATTTCTAGGGTTTGTAGCCTCATTTTTTCTCTCTCACAGATCCGTTGCGCCGGGGTTAGAGAAGGGGAGGAGAACTCCCGCCAGGGTTGCTCGAGGAGCCTTGTCTAGATGTGGGGAATCGGGAAGCCGCAGTGGGAGGCAACAGCGAAGGGTGTTCGGGCTTGAGCTGGAGCTTCGTCCTCTGCGAGTTTTTGGTTTTGCCTCTCTATTAGATATTTCCATAGATTTGGTTTTGCCATATGTGGAATTTCCCCTCTGTTTGTGCTACTAGATTTTGCTCTGAACAATTTACCTTTGTTCTTGCTCTACCTCATTCTGTGTACTGTGAGTTAAAACTAGTTCTTTTGGTTCGGTATATTTAGTCTAGTCTATTGCTGCTTTGCTCTGGTTCAGATGCCCAGTTCTCCAGTTAGGGATGAGGGATCTCAGTTGTAGTAGAAACCTGATCTTATGACTAGTTCTCACTCACTCCTTTACTGTACATGCATGATGATTCTATTTACTCTGACTAATACGCTTTCAAGTTTTTGTTAATATTTTTTTTTATCTTGTTCTACTGATGCTTTTTTTTCAAGGCTCCTAAAGAAGATAACTGTGTTCTCTGCTTTTCTCCAGGCCTTAAAAGAAGCACTTACTGACGTCCGTTTGTGCTTTAGAGTGGAAGCACTTCTACTGAAGAAGAAATCAATTACTCCTGGGGACTCCCTAGAGATTCATTCTCAGAAGGCATGCTTGTGTATTATGTTTATAAGCTTTCAATGTTGAGCTATGAATTATGATATCTTATATTCCTTAAATTGTTCCTGTGGTAGTCCCTTTTGAATGTAATTGTAGGTTAGCAATCCTAGCAAAGCATTGGGGGTTGGGGATTACTCAAAGTACACCTTCAGAACTTTCTTTAATTGTCTTATGTTTGCAATTGTTGACACTGCCAGTTTAACAGCACCCCCTTACTTAAATGGCAAGGTTCTACATTGATTGTTTCCTACATAAATCTTCACTAATATGTTTAGATTCTTACTTCTTTGGAACCCTGGACTATCTCTGTATAAGAATTATAACCATAGGAATATGCATTTCCATGCTGATGCTTTTTTTGGTATGCTGGTTCTCCTACTTTAAGTAGTTATTTTGTTATGTACTTTTTTGCTTATTTGTCCTCCATTTGGTGGAAATTTTTGCTCTACTATCATGTGTTACATGCTTATGTATATCTTCCCTTTTTCATTGAGGACTCAGTTACCATATTTAGACTTACTCCAATATTTGCATTAACATTGTAATATAATATGTGCCATGCTCTGAAGTCTGAACTGATGTGTGCTTAGAACTGCGCTGTTTTATAACTAGCTTCTGGGGTTATTAAACATATCAAACAGTTGGCTATTTTACAATTAAAACTAGCACTTGAGAATGAATAACAAGGGGACCGGCTGGGCAGGCCCTTCTGGGGTTATTAAACTGGCTTCTTTTAGTATATAATTTTCTACACTCATCTTTCTTTGGGTAGGTGGTGAGATGCCTTTCATAAATAACAAGGGGACTGGCTGGGCATGCCCTTCTTCCTTTGTTGCATACTACCATAGATCTCCCCCATCTAGTATCTACTACTCCTACTACTAGATGTGTCCTGTGTGTTGTTGAGCAGCTCACTTGCATGGCATGGCATAGCATTCAGGTGCTTGATGCTTTGACTTGTGTGTGTGTGTGTGTGTGCGCCATAGCATTCTTGGGGAGGCCCTTCTTAAGCTGCTAAGCAAATAGTAGCACCATAATCCATATTTCCATGTTGCAGAGATCTAAGCAGGAGCGTGTTACATGGTAGAGTGCCTTACCAGTGGGTCCAGATGAAGTTACAAGGGTTGTGAGTGACCTTACCCTTTACTTCCACATTGTTGTCTTGTTGATGCAATATTAAATTCTTAGTCATCTAACCATGTAGTAGAGGCTCCAATTGAATTGATTTGAATTGAACTGAACTGATTCGTCCTTAGTATTCGCTAATGTAGTTTGCACTGTAAGTTTGGAGTCTAATGTCCCATATCTATCTTATGGACAATGCTGAACTCTAGGTTGGACTAGAAACATTAGTCATATTCAGATGTTGAAACATTGTTAGCTCTGGACATGAGGTCCTGAGTCTGTTAGAAAGTTTTTCTTTGATGTTAAGGTCTCTGTCCCTTTCTGTCAAACAAACAGTGATGAGGTGGTTGAGTGTTTGCTCAAATTAACTTACATATACAAACAAAAATGCATGAAACGGCCAGTAACTTCTTTCAACGTAAACGATAGTACATTTAAGGCAGTCGTTCTTTTCTGTTTTGTTTCGGGTCATTGTATGCTACTACTATACAGCCTACAAGGTGACATGAACTCTCAAGTCATCACTCAATTACTCCTTTCTTTGCTTGTCTTGTAGCAGTAATCTATCCCACATGTACATGTAATTGTTGCTAAGTAGCTTAGGCTCCACATATACATGGTCATTTTCTTTGTTTTCACCATCTGCGAAGCCAACCATAATATGTAATTAGAACATTTTGCCATTGTTATTGTTGCCGAGTTGCTTTTTCTGTGGACCAATGTGTAACAACAGTGAGTCGAAAAGAAAAAGGACAAAAACTTAACTCATCTTTTGGTATTTTTCCATTGTTAAGTTATCAATAATCCCATTTATTTCATGTAATGGTAGCATTTATTAAAAACCTTTCTGTCTCAAACCTTCTTATCTCCTGCAAACATATACAGTTGTCAATGAAAGTGTCTTCTAGCAGTTCACCATTACTCCTTTTGTGTGACAGGCTTATAACGAAGAGTGACATCACAGAGATGAGTGGAAACTTACTTGGTTTAAAGATGGAGAGTAATGTCGTCAGAGCTGTACAACCTTTTGACATGTCCGTTGAAATATTAGAATGCATCTGAATATGTCTGACTGTTGGTTATGAACTTTGTGGTCTCATGTTGTTGACATTGTCATGTTAAAATCATCAAAGTATTAGAGCAAATATCTAATTGTTGAGATTAATTGTGGATTTTTTTTTACATCTTTCTCATGTTGTTAATGTTGTCATGCAAATATCTCTTGATGTCATAGTTTTTTTGCCTAGACCATCATGAACTTAATATGATTGTTGCTTCCTTTCTGTCGTGATGCGATTCAACAACTCAGTAAACATGTACCAATGGCATGCTAACTCCAAGCCTGATACCAAATATTTCTGCAATAGCATCACTTGTTATCCAATTTTCTAGATGTTGTATTCAAAATTTTATTATTTTTTTGAAATTTATAATCTATTTTTAAAAAATTTTGAAATTTCTAAACCTTTTATTCTGAATTTATATGATTTTTTTGAATTTTTGCACTTTTATTTTTTTTTCAAATTTTATGGACTGTTTGTGAAATTTTTTGATATTTTTTGAATTTTCTGGTTTGGTTTTGGAAATTTTCATGAATTGTTCCAATTTTTTAATGTTGTTTTTGGAAATTTTCTATATTCTTTTTTCTTTCATTTTTTTTTAATATACGCAATCCCTACAGATCCAACCATTTGCCCAAACAAATCAAGGGATTAGATCCAAGGTAGGAGGGGATTGGGTGGAGGGAGGGGGATCAACATAACCCCCCCTTGGATTGTTTCTCCTATGGAGATATTTCCCCACTAGCCAAACAAGGCCCAAGTGGGTTAGTTATGATCAAACAAGTCTTTTTTAAAGTACTGCTCGTAGTGCTGCATAGAAAGGAACTAATTTATGGATAAATGGCAAACATGTTAAGGTCATGTATAATGGGCTTGCATCAGTTGTCTATAACCTCTGTTACGTAGGATTTAACCTGACGTGGATGAAAGAGAATAAAGAGAGAGAAATGTGCTGTCTACAATCCTGTAGCCGACTGTATCACTAGAACCAAGGAAAGCATTAAAAGATTGTGTGTTGTCTACAATCCGGTAGCTGACTGTATCACCACAACCCACTGTATGAGAAATTTTTTTATTTAATCTTTTTTAAAATTTTATTTTAAAGTTAACCCCTCACGAACTTTATTTTCAATTCTGACCCTGGCGTGGCCAAAACGTACTGTCACGCCACTTACCTCGACGTGACAAAACATGCCACGCAAGCCCTTGCCCACCCACCGTGCCAGCGTGGAGGCTTGCGTGGCAGTAGTCACGCCAGATACCATGGCATGACAAGGCTGCCTTGTCATGCCTTTATATGTGACGTGACAGGGCCTAATCTAATATGCCTAGTCGGACGGTCCGATCGGACCAAAATGAATGTTCGATCGGAGCCAGGATTACTGTTTTAACTTCAAACTCCTCAAGTTTGACCGGGCTAAAAAAATAGCAAATAAATTCCTAAAATTATAAAAATTTTCAGAGGTGTTCCTGGGATGATCTAGTACCCAGATCAAATCTCTAACCTTGCTTTTTCAAGATTTATTCTTCTTATTTTAATTCATTAACAGCAAGGTCTTTTAGAACTTGATTTGAATTTTTATAAGGTTGAATTAAGATCTAAAAGTTTGGGAAAAACTATATTTATTCATGATAAATATTATAGTATTTAAATAAATTATTTTCCAGAGATGATCGCAGGTTTTTATGCTAAAAAAATTATGGTGTGACAGGGGCTAACGTGATTCGCTTTTGCATGCGTGATTGTAGTTCGTTTCTAAATTATGAATCGAGGTCATGGTTGAATTTAGTTTGGACTTGATTTAAGGATTTGGAACCTTAGGATTTGGTGGTAAGATGGTAACAAAGTGACTTCCTTTTGAAACATAAAAAACAATTGAAGGTACGGTGATACATAGCTACGGTGATACATAACCCTATGTATATGTAACATTTAACAACCCGTGACTTAAAAATAGAGAATCTATCTGTGAACCAAATATAACATCAACCTTTTAACTGAGAGTATATATCGACACTTCAACGTATATATCCATCATAACATTTGACACTTCAGCGTATATATCAATCATATACATCCGCACAATATTTCCAGGCCGTGTCCCAAAAGGCAGGCACCCAAAAAAGGCAAATATTAGAACATCGACAACATAGGGCATGGCATATATGTAGGAAGAAAATATAGGGCATGGAACAGAAACGTATTTGGTAGAAGTGATACATATTGCATCCTGGAAAAAAAAACTAATATGTGGACTGTGTGGTACAACATGACACACAAGGATGGACATATGGTAAACAGTACCGCTGATGAAAGATGCGTAGACATCCTACTGGAATGATAGGTGGTGCTCTTTGTTACTTTGTGGTCGTAGACCATTTCATGCCTACTTCCAGAACTCTTTTTTTTTATGTTGTCAGATGCCTTGCTACGCGAAGAATTGAATGCAAAAAGATGACGAGATTTGAAGTTGCGAATTAAACTAGACTTTATAATAAAGCTGAGAATTACACAGCGCACAAGGTTTGGTTACGTGCATAAGAAACACCATCATGCACGATTCAACAAACCCAAGTATTCCTACGATACATATGTGCCTTTTCGGAATGGAAATAAATTCGACCTTCAAGGGACTAGTACGGAATGGCCCGACCTACTACGTGGACCGGGGGCCATTTTCCCTTCCTTGCAAGCTTGGTGTTGAACTCCTCGCCGGCCTCTTTGGCCTTGGCCGCCATTTCCCTCTTTTTCTCGCGCTCCCTCTTGCGAGCCTCGCACTCCCTACGGCCTGCATGCCTCGAGATGAGCTTTCGTCTCCTGACGTATACGCTCATTTTGCTCGTCATTGCGCGCTCCTCCTCCCAGATCTCACGGGCCCTTTTGACATCCCACTCCTCATAGACGAGAGTCTACTAGTCATGTGGGTGGATCTCTAGGTCGATCCACTTGCGGTAGCCACATAGAGAATCTGAGGACTACGGGTAGACAGGAGAGGTTGTTAGTGTGTACTTTGAAAGAGAAATAGTAGAGGAACACACTGTAATTGGTCCTTACCGGCTACCGATAGCTGCTGGTGTCCCAACGGTGGTTGGAATAGTCACAGGAGTAGTTCGTGCAACCCCAGTAACGCATGCCCAGGCTGAGCCGCTACTTGAACTTGAAGAACTTGTATGGGTCCCTGCACCAACAGAGGGGCGGCGTCTCCCCCTTGGGCAGGTATAGCACGAACGCTCGGTTGGAATGTTTAGGATGGGGTTGCTGCTACGGGGGGCGTCATTACGGGGAGGTGACCTCCTGGCACGCTCCGCTTGTTCGTCCCGAGCCACAGCAGCCCTTGCTTGTTCGCCTCGGGCCGCAGAAGACCTTGCTTGTTCGCGGGTCTCATCCCATTGATTCTTCATCTTGTCCCATTGCTTCTTCTACATATTGTCCATCCCGACGTGGTGAAGCAAGCTGTGGTGTAATGTTAGGTTTGGTTGTGTAGTGTTCTCTCCTAGATCTCTTCCTCCTCCTTTTATAAGCCACATGGTTAGCATAGTGTGGTTAATTTCATAGTGTTGCCTTGTCTTTCTGGAAAGTTGCTGGTGAGGCAGAGTGTTGTCACGCCTTACATTATAGGGAGCTATCATGTCCTACTTTGTAGAGTCCTATCTTTTCAGTCTGAAAAGCTGATGAGGTATAGTGTTGTCATGTCGATTTGAAAAGTTGGTGAGGTAGAGTGTTGTCACGTCTTACTTTGCAGGGAGCTGTCATGTCATGCTTTGCATAGTCCTGTCTTTTTGGTTTGAAAAGCTGAGGATGTAGAGTGCTGTCATGTCGATCTGAAAAGCTGAACTAAAACCCTAAACCGTAAACCCTAAAACCCTAAACCGTAACGTAAACCTGAACCTAAACCTAAACCCTAAAACCCTAAACCCTAACCGGAACATCATGTTTGTAGAGAGAAGTCATGTCCTGCTTTGTAGAGTCCTGTCTTTTCGGTCCGAAAAACTGAGGAGTTACAGTGTTGTCATGTCGATCTGAAAAGCTGGCGAGGTAGAGTGTTGTCACGTCTTACTTTGCAGAGAGTGGTCACGTCCTGCTTTGCAGAGAGAAGTCTTGTCTTGCCTTGCAGAGTCCTGTCTTTTCAGTCTAAAAAGCTGATGAGGTAGAGTATGGTCATGTCGATTTGAAAAGCTGGCGAGGCAGAGTGTTGTCACGCCTTACTTTATAGATAGTGGCGTAATAGTTGTAGTCAGTAAACCCTAAACCTAAACCTAAACCATAAACCATAAAACCTAACACCCTAAACCCTAAAACCTAAAATCCTAAACTTTAACCAACCCCAAAACCTATTACCCTAAACCCCAAAACCTAAAACTGTAAACCCTAAAGCCTTAGACTGGTTGTTGTGGCGGGCAAATCCTTTGTCACGCCATTTATCACGACGTGACAGTAGTGTTGTGTCACACCATGCATATTGGCGTGGCTAAACCGTACTACTACGCCAAATTACCTTCCGTTCCAGAGGGGTTACTATAAAACGTCGATCATTGTGGGGCTAAGTCCTGTCACGCTATGTAAACCGGCACGACAAGACTGCTCTGTCACGCCAGGATACATGGCGTGGCCAAATTATACCGCCACACCAAATTGCTTCCCGTTCCGAAGGGGTTGCGAAAATAAGGTAACGGCTCTGGTGCTAAGCCCCGTCACGCCATTTATAGCGGCGTGACAGGACTTCTCTATAACGCCAATATCCATGGCGTGACAGTAGCCATATACTCAGTGCAATCATCCAAATTGACTTCATACAAAGAACATTTCGTGCAATAAGATTTCATATTTCAAGCAATAAGAATCATTTCATTGACTTCATTCAAACAATTCATGCAATAAATTATCCATATGTCATCTCATTTCATCCAACATTCAAAATCCATCAACTAAGAAATATCATTTAATTCAAACAGAGTCATTGAAAGTTTCATACAATATGAAATTTACAGACATGCATACATGCATTCATAGTGTCACTTGCGCTTTCGGCGCACACCTGACCTCAGTGTGAAGCTCGCTGTTAGGTGTTGACCTCATGTGCCCTCGACGATGTTTACCGAACTAATATCCACACGATCACACTGTTTACGGCGTGCAGGTGTGGCCTGAGTCAAATGCATAAGGGACGTTGCACCAACCAGGTCCCCGAGGACCATCTCATCGGGAAACCTAGCATCAACGTCCTCCTCGTCCTCGCTGCCGTCCTCGTCTGCGCCACCCTCCTCCTCATCCTTGTCAGCCTTGTTGTCATCCTCTGGGTCCTCGTCGCGTGCGACCGAAGCGGATGTCGTCGCTCCTGATGTTGTAGCACGCGAGGAGCCACTCCGAGCCGGGGCAGGTTGCACGACTTTTCCCGCCGCCACCACATAGTTCATCTTTGCGGTCATTCGGCGGTATCGGTGGCAAACCAACTACAAGGTTAACCAACAAAAAGATAGTGGAGTTTAATACAACAAAATAAATAACAAGGGAGAATATGTTAATTTAACGTAGTGTGTGTTACCTCAACAAAGTAACTAAAGTGTTGGAATCTCCCCTCTGAACCCTCTTGTAGCATGAGAAGCCCCTGGCCTTGTTGGTTATGCAGGCGAGCTGCCTTCCCTGGGTACGGGTCAACATAGTAAATTAGTTTGCGCATAATGATATTGCTAATTAGTGGTGGGATAGAATATACTCACATAGTAAGCGTTGATGGGGGGCCTCTCCGACTGAGTGCCCGTCCGTGTGAACTCGTCGTAATCGTCCACGATATCCTCATCGGACAAGTCACCCTCCCCTATATCTGCATGGGTCATCGCCGATCGAAGCTACAGATGCGCGACGCCGTGTAGTCACTCTAGGTATCTCATGAAGTCATGCCTCTGATGGATCTGGGGCACGTTCCTCGACTGATCTGTCCGGTCCACCCACTCCAACACGTAGGCACGATGATAAGCGGACCAGTCAGTGTGTCGGTACCTCCACCTTCGATTCATCCTGTGACAGGGACAATCTAACTATTAGCACGAAAAGCGCTACCGAAGCTGCACATACAAGGTGATACGTATCCATACCCATGAAGGTTTATCTCTGTCGAGAACACCACTATTGAACATGCCTGAAACTTCCCGAACTGCCTCATCACCCTATGGGGCAAGTGGTACTCCACCGCATGGAAGTAGATCAGCGGTAAGAGGGTCAGCCACGAAGCCTCGTCCCGCTTGCACATCGGGTTTAGCTCAATTTGGAGGACCTCGTTGCGGATGTATGGCAGCCACGTGACCTACACCAGATGTATACGACAGTAATGATGGAATCATAGTTCAAACAGGTGAATGCAGCAAGCAAAGTAACTTATCAAATAGTACCTGGTCCCGTGTGATGACGTCGAGCTCATTTGTATATGCGAGATACCACGACCTCGGATGCCCAGTAGGTGCCATGATGGAGCTCCAGAGGTAGGCTACCGTCGGTTGCGACGCAGAGTCTTCGAGGGGCCATAGCCATGCCTACATGGAGATATGTATCAGTCGTATTTTTTTATGGAACAAGATATGTATGATTAATTAAAAGAAATCAGTACCTGCAAGGTAGCACGAGTGGGCTAACCCACGAGCAAACGTTCCCACATCCAGACCTGCAGGAGGTATGCACAGCCACCCAAGTTGTCGTCCGCACTCTGTGATTGGCACGTCTCACACAAATGCCCATAGAGATACGCCAGTGTAGGTGAACCCCAACTGTAGGTCCCTGTCGTCGCTAAATCTGCCAAAATTGGTAAGTAAATCCAGGAGACGGCATTGCCGATACCGTCTGGAAACAGGAAGGAGCTAAGAAGATGCCAAATCCATGCCCGTGTGAAGTGCCGCACTATGTCGTCATCTATGCCCGACGGGCACACGTTGAAGTGTGCGCATAGCAAGGACGCAAGCACCACAGATGGCCGGTTGTCCATCGAGTCCGCAGGGGGGGTCCTTCGGTCGCACTCCAAGCCACTCTCCCACCCAGTCTCGCCAGCCCACACTGTTGATGTCCCCATTCACTGCAAGACCGTCTATGGGGAGGCCTAGAATCATACTGATGTTCTGAAGCGTGATGGTCATCTCGCCTGACGGTAGGTGGAAAGTGTGGGTCTCCAGGCGCCACGGTCCACCAGTGCAGTAAACGCAGCACCGTCCATACGGGTGGGCCGTTGATGACTATCAGCGCCAAAGAAAGGAGACCGGCTGAGCGGGCGAGTGGCACATACCGCTCATCCCAATCTAGGGGGTGTGGGTCCGAGAGCGATGTGGCTGGAGTACCTGCAAGCAAGGTACGTAAATAAATAAGTGAAGCAACAAGCACACGAGGGATTAGTTGGAAGCATGATAGAATAAAAGATTACCAAATCCCACCACACCATCGTCGGCTATGCGGTGGGTGCGGTGGTCGTCATTGTACTCCGAGAGAAGCAACGCATACTACGCATGCTGTGGCATCCTGCATTGCAGGAAAGGATTTTTGTAAGATCACATGAGGTACAAAACAACATAGAAAATGCAAATGAGTAAACTCTATCAATAAAAAACAATTATTTTCGCACAACAACAGCAGTGGTTACCTCAGGGGGGGCTGCACACGAGAGCTTTGCCCTAGTGTGTCCGTGCTCATGACACTCTGAGCGCCTGTTGCTTATTATGGCGTCATCGAAGTCCCCAAGGCAGTACATGTCCTTACCGCCTTGCTGTGAGAGGTCCATGTCATTACGAAGCCTCTTCCTCTTCCTTCAACCGTGTCACTTGTCCATCATATCTTTGTCGGAAATGTATTCCTCCCCCACGTACGGTGGCCAATGCGACGGATCAAGGTAATGCTCAAATCTATTCTCCCAAGTCATCATCGTGGCTAGCTTTGAGAATTCTTCCGCAATGAACGTGTTAGAAGGTAACTTACGCCACGCACGCGACAGACGGTGACGATGTGAGAGCATGGAACATGTAACAACATCAGGACCATGCAAGTACAGTCTCCCGTTGTCAGGTTGACTCTATGGTTTGGGCGACCATAACGCTCGCCCCCAATTGATGTGCCTCCGGCTGCCCTGACGGCGTATATATGCAAAGTGGGATCGTATTCCTCCGCTTCTTGATTGCATGCTCTACCTCCGTGATAGTACGGTGCTTGGCAGCAGCCGCACCCCAACGGTGGCCGGCGTTGTACACATCCCTTGCACGGGTCCACCGATGCACAAAGTATGAGTTGGTCTTCCGAAATGAGTACTCCAAGATAGCCGATACTGGCATAGCACGGATGCCCTTAATAACGTTGTTGAACACTTTCGAGATGTTCGTTGTCATCATACCATACCGACAGCCATCTTCATCGTATGCATTTGCCCACTTCGTCTTCCGCTGTAAGACCTTGTTCAATCACTTATTACCCCGTTCGTTGGTCAGTCCCCTAAGCTCTATCAACTTGACCTTGAAGTCCCTCTTCTCTAAACATCCGCACAACAGCTTCAACTTTTTTGTGAGATCTTCCCTACTACATCGCTTAAAGAAATTAGCAGCTAGGTGATGCATGCACCACCTATGCTGCACATCAGGGTGTCCATCAAGTCTGCTCCTCACAGCGTTCAGAATCCCGTGGTGCCTATCCGAGATGATGCAAACAACCCGTCCAGACCCAACGAGGCGTAGATAAACTATATCTATGAACAATTCCCAGCTCGCATTGTTCTCACGCTCTGTCAGTGCGAATGCTAATGGAATCAGCTGGTCCTCCGCATCAATACCAATGGCAAGCATCAAGGCACCATAGTACTTCCCGGTTAGGAACGTGGCATCAATTGATATGAAGGGCCTACAATGCTTGAAGGCCTCTTTGCATTGCCCAAATGACCAGTATACCCGCCCGAGAACATATTTCATAACCCCTCCGTTGGGTTCCGTTCGGTTCCTGTGGAAAGGATAAAACTCCATACCTGGATTGTTGGCCTGCATAACGGTTAGAATTCAAGGAAGCAACCCATAAGCCTCCTTCCAGTCACCCCATAGTAACGACATCGCTCTCTGCTTGGCTCTCGATGCTTTCTCGTACTTCACGCGGTACATAATGAACAGGATCGACAGCCACAACCCCAGTAATGCGTCTTGCAATAAAATTAGCGGTCTCTTGAAGGTGCTCCCCCGACACTCGAGTAGTCCGACAAGAGTGAGGCTACTTCACGTTCACCATTTTCCATTGCTTCTCCGTAGTTTTGTGCCCCCATACGTTCCATCCACATGCCCTTTCGCACCTCACGGTGTACCTCTTGTTCGTATCAAAGTGTGTCACTACGAATGGACGATGGTGCCACACTGAGTATTCTTGCAGCCAAACCATCATATCATCCATGCTTGGAAACAACATGTTCTTACATATTAGGTCATTATCCGGGTCCACAATGCCATTCCTGCTCTTCAACCCATTAGCACAAACCGCTTTATCAGCCATTCTAACATCATCAAATGCGTGCACCGACGGGATCTCACCCAAAACACTACGAAGAATCCGCCCTTCCTTAGAGGATAAAAGTGGTGTGGGAACCTCATTTTCGGTCGAGCTCCATCCTTCGTCGGACTCTACTTTACGGTTGTTCTATCTCGGAACACCTCCTCCTCAAACTCATTATTCATTACAGCATCATTGAAATCAGTCACGGGATCACTAACATGTTGAGGGGAAGGAACAGGCACATGTGACAGATCCACCAATAGGGGGCATCGTTGTTAACACTGATGTCAACGAACTCTTCGGAAGGTGGCTCCTCCATTGGGGGGCCTTGCGAAAGATGAGAGCGGATTCTAGTTTCATCGTGTTGCCATTCGCCACATCAAAATTGTTTTGCAAATCCTCTACAACGATTCTCCTCTCCACCGCCACTTCCAACGACTGGACATGAGATGTGAGCACAAGATCCTTGTACGTGTTCCAATCATCGTCGGACAAGATTGGCACCAAACAGAGGTGCACCTTACAACCCACACTAGCATCATATCGCCCCTGCAGTCCGACAATGACCCTGGACTTGTCCCATCCAAAGGTCGACTTAATCCTAGTCAGAAGAGTTCGAAAGTCTGGTGATTCGCAAATCAAAAGAACGGTCACTTTCATGCCACCAAAGTCGACATCACTACCCGTTTGGCTAATCGGCCCACCAACAAATACACGTACAACTTTATCCATCTATATCCAACAAAATATTGCAAAGTCAGTACCGCATGCCATATGTACGAAATATCACAATCAACATTGTACATAACAAAAGATGCATTTCAGTTGACACATGCTAGCAGTTTGAAGATACAAACGTATGGTTAATTACAACTTTATTGTAGTTTTGTACTGTGACAGTACTATGTTGTAGTTCAGTAACGAGCATGATGGTTTACAGTCAACATGAAACAGTTCGTCTTAAATTAAGTTTTGGGTTGTTTAATAATGATTGAGAAAGAGATACTCCACCGTCAATTTTGAATGGGGGGCAATTGTGATCTGTAACTCACATATTTCTTTGGCAGAGACTAACTCTTTATTCAGGTGTGTTAGGCCATACATAGTGAACGAATAACACCAAGAAACAATGAGATGCAAAAGATCTAAATCCTACACTATCTGAGTCTCTCGTGCTCAGTCACGCTCGAGATCCCGTTCTCGAGACCACCCAAACCACGTGTTTGGTACCACTCAGAGCTTGGCTCTGAGTGCGACCTACACTACCCTGGATCCATGTGCCCAGGTACGCTCGAGATCTCGTTCTCAAGACTGCCCAAATTATATGTTTGGGACCGCTCAGGGCTCACTTCTGAGTACGCCCAGGACTTCGCTCCTGGGTACGCCTAAGCTACACGCTCGGAGTGCCACGTACCACTCGTTCGGGAAATCTGATATGCAGAAAGGAGATAAGTCACATTCTTCTACATCGTCAGCCTTTATTTGATTTCTTTAATTACTATTGCTTTCTTTTAGAATGCTAACATGCCATTTTCTTTCATTACACCTAGCTACACTACATTACACCGAACGTGGTCAACATTTTGCCAGACCTTATCGCCTCACCCTAGCATCTTCTTGCGAGAATGTCCCTCTGGATTCTATCTCATTTACTAAATTTTGCAAAAAAAAAAACTTGTTGCATGTATGTTCTTCAATCATGCTTCACTTATAGTATTACATTATGTACTTCCATTTCTAATAGAACTGGGCCTTTCCTTGTCCATTTGACTTAAAGAAAATTATTTTTTATCAATGCTCATGCTACTGCATGTATGTTCTCATATCAAGAACTAGTTCATCAATCCTCTGAACAATAGCCGAAGTGCTTACAAATTGGCCTATTGATAATTGGATGTAGTTATTTAATCCCATTGTATCCTTCTAACAAAATTACCTCAATGTAACAACTGAGTAGGAGGACTATTCAGGTCAAATGGGGTTACAAAGTGATACGTCCTTGCTCCTAATATCTCAACCAAACAAGGCATGGCAAGCCTCTCTAAATGTGTTTCAACACTTTAGTTAGCAATGATAACTGATAAACTTCATAATTTAATAGTGCCTCTGCAAGTGACTAATGGTGAAACATGACTTAGTGATTTATCCTTTTCAATATTATGACCATACTACCATTAGAGGGTTTTTCCCCTACTTATGACCTGAAATCATCCAAATGTTCAATGGGAGACATTCTACAATCCTACTAATTGCAGTACAACTTGCTGCTAAATCCTCTTCTTAAATTTGTTCAATTGCACATTACGATCCTAAAACCTAATTGAGTGGAATAATACTAGCATTGAATTTGTCCTACCGTACAAAACTAATTATTTGCAAACACAAATCACCCTCAAAACAGGAATCACGTCACGACCTAAATTTTCTCATATCTCTACAAGCACAAATCACCCTACGCATTGCCAACACAAATTATTTCTGGACCAATAATTTGTGGTTTCATATTCTACAATCACACATCGATACAAAATGACACATTTGTGAGTAGCAAATCAAAAAATTCGCACCGGAGGGAGATGGTCATCGATTATAACCTCTACCAGTCGAGCGGGGAGGAGGCCGGCGCAGGAGGAGGCTGGCGCACACAGGAAGGAGGCCGACGTGGAGGAGGCCGGTGCAGGTAGCAGCGGGGCCGCTGGGACTGGAGGCGGGCGGCGCATGAGGAGGGTGGTGCGCGTAAGGCAGAGGACGTCGTCGGGAGGTTGACGTGGAGGGGTCCAGCAGTCAGGGAAGCTGGCGTAGGAGGAGGCCAGTGCGCGTAGGAAGGAGGCCGCCGCTAGGAAGCCGAGGTGGAGGACGCCGGTGCAGGCAGCGGTGGGGTCGGCGGGATTGGAGGCGAGCGGTGAAGGAGAAGGGTGATACGCATAGGGCAAAGGACACCGTCAAGAGGTCTACGTGGAGGGGTCCGACGGTTGGGGAGGACGAGGCCTGAGGAAGCCGGCGACGGCGACAATGGATTTGGGGGAGGAGAGACGAAGCTTGGGAGGAAGAGAACATGGGGAAAAATGAAGAACTAGAGCAGCGGCCGCACTTAAGTCACCCCCTGTCACGCCAAGTCTCGTGGCGTGACAATACAGGCTTGTCACACCAAGTCTCGTAGCGTGACAACTGCCACGTATGTCCTCCATGCTGGCACTGCGCGCGGACGAGGGTTTACGTGGCAGCTTTGGCCACGCCGAGATCGGTGGCGTGACAGAACGCTTTGGCCACGCCACGGGTGTTGGCGTGACCAAAGGGGTCAGAATTGGAAATAAAGTTGACGAGGGGTTAACTTTAAAATATTAATAAAAAGGATTAAATAAAAAAAATCCTGTTTGAGCTGTCTTTAGTGCTGTCTACAGGTGACATAAAGAGTTGCTATAGACAGTAGCTGTCTGTACCATTGTACATGCCCTAAGAGTCGTTCCATAGAAATTTCAAAATAAACGGATCATTTTCTACGAGTACCCTCCAAAAGTTCATGCAATATAGAGTTTCTGGCTCATTTGGTCTCTTTTTGAAACAGAATAGTAAATCTAACTCATACACGAATGAAATGGCAAAAATGACACCCCTACCATGTGAAAATATCGTCAGAGGGCCACCCATCGCACTCCGTGCATTTCAAGAATCAAAAACAGCATCAAGTATTGTAGACGATCGAGTCGCCGATCTTACGAAATAAAATAGAGGAAAATAACACAAATTTCTTGGGAGAGAATGGGACTGCTCTTTATTGAAATGAACTGGCTATTACAGGGGGTGCCTACGATCAGGCGGTGGACTAATCCTAATTACACTGAGTATGATGCTTGCTATACTATTTAATTAGACTTGGAGCGTGAATCTAATGCTGATTACGCTGCTCTGATCTAATACAAGGTGATCCTCTAATATGATGCCAGATCATCCTCCTTTCGTCCGCGCTCCATTCTTAAATAACTTCCGAAGAGGTGGCAGTTACTCCTGGAGAATACGTCCGTTGTCAAATGTCGCGACTGGTCGGAACAAGGCGATTTTTGATAAAGTATCAACCGCTCTGCGGTTGAGCGTCTGTGAGACACTCAACCGTATGGTCGTTGTTTGTTAGTGTCTTAGGATTATGTAACGCCACGTGGTATGGAGTATACAACATGTGTTCCATTCACCACACGGTAAAAAATATACTTGGAATTAGATCCAGATACTGGTTCATAGCTCCTATGAGCAGCCACCTGGCCGGAGACTAGGTACCGGACCTTGTCCGACCAGGGTACCCATTATGTAACCTCTGAAATCTTTACGACCAGTGAGGTCGTTTGCCTTAGAGGTTACGATCACGAAGACGTATGGTCTTTTATTATGTATTAAAGTAATACATAGAGATTTTAATCCTCGTCAGCTAGCCACTGAATTTTAAATGAATAGGTCGTGTGAACACCTTTTCTGACGAAGTCATATCGGGCAGACCCTCATTTAATGTCGTGACATACGAGGTGGTCTGTATTCATTTTAAAGCTGTGAACCTGCCTTGGGAATCAAATAGTTTTTCTGTTCGTTGGACAAAAAGGTTTTGTCCGTTGGACTCGAAATAATTCCCGATTGCAGTTAAAGATCTGATACTATGAAATCCCCATTACTAGGTTTTAGAGCTCCTATGCTTCCAGATTTTCCTTAACCCTCTTCATCCTCTTGCTAAGAATCTTTTCTGATCTCCGCTTTCTTCTCTATCAAAAGCTTCTTCCGACCTTTATTCATCTCCTCGCGAGATCTCATCATGTTGGACTCGATTACCAAGTGGGCGGTTTCAGATCTGAGCGAGAGGAAACTCGAGGCGTTGGAAGGAACCGGAATGCTTCCGGACAAGAACTTGATCAAGAGGAGGTCAGTGGCCGGAGAACACTTTCCGAGCCGTAAGGAAGGGGAAATCCCTATTTTCCTTGTCTACATCGAGGGCGGGTTAAGGCTGCCGGCGCACAAATTCCTCTCCCAAGTTATAAGTACTACGGGGTAGAGTTGGTGAATTTGGCTCCGAATTCCATCGCCAACATCAGCATTTTCGCCTATCTATGCGAGGCGTACCTAGGAATGCGACCGAGTTTGAAGCTCTTTAGGGTT
This sequence comes from Phyllostachys edulis, assembly GCA_036346405.1. Classification (NCBI taxonomy): domain Eukaryota; kingdom Viridiplantae; phylum Streptophyta; class Magnoliopsida; order Poales; family Poaceae; genus Phyllostachys; species Phyllostachys edulis. Next base: position 51,922,192 of record CM070552.1, on the reverse strand, counting down.
TTTTTTTACTGGATGGCAATGTCAGGGAGATCCACAGCGGGTCCTACAGAATGCAGTTACGCCTTCACGACAGGGAGGCCGATGAGTACATCCCAATGTACTCGAAATCCTCGTGGACATCATGGAAAAAGAACTGGTTTTACATGACGGTCACAAAGGACGACGGCCTCTACTTCGCCAGAAAAAGGGTGAGCGAGAATCCAAAGTGGAGGGAGACCGCGGAGAAGACAGGGATGGTCGCAAGATGGGCGGAGGCTGTTCAAGACCTAAGGAAAAAAGGGCTTGACTTCCTGGCATGTAGTGAGGGATTTCACGATGCGCCGAATTAGTCCTGTGAAGCTTCGAGACCATTCCCTACTCTGGTACATTGGTCGGGATGAAGCAATCAAGGACTCAAGGGATGGTAAGTCTTTGAATAAGCTCCGACCAGTATAACCCATTAGTAGATTATCATATAACCTTAAAATCACTTTTATCTTTTTTGAAGTCCTTTCCTCTGACGAGGTCAGAGAGCTGATCAAAATGATCGCGCCGGGGAGCCTGATGAGAAGGCTGCATTTCCCAGTATTTTGGCGATCGTCTCTGATGAAGAGAGACTTAAGGTAGATAACCAATTTTTTTATCTTTTATATATCCTCCGATCTGTTTCTAAGTTTGCTTTTAATATGTAGGCGGTCAGACTGAAGGTTATTCAATCCGGTAAGGATTTTAATCCTACCGTGGTTCCGACCGATTCCTGCCCAGAGGCCATGGAAGAAGACGGTCTTTTCGAGGTAAAAGAGCATTTGAAAGAAGATATATATATTAGATGGTAAATTTCATCACCTAATCAAATTTGGTTTTTGATTTAGGTGAGAAAGATGGAAGGCCCTCAGAGCAAAGCCGCGGAAGTTGTAAACCCCAAAGTGGTCGTTCATGACCTGACAATTGTTACTGAAACAACTGCTCTGGAGGTAGATGAAATCACACCTTCCAACCCGATGATCAGGAATGCTATCCTTGACCAGCTGGTCGAGAATATCACTTCTGACCTCATGTTGGAGGATGGGGGGGGGGTACAACCAGCCCTGCGGTTTAGAACTGGTGAAATTGGTTGAAAAGAAAAGAAACGTGAGCGCTACGGAATTTAATCCAGTGTGTTTCAAGGTCAAGACCAAAAAATCGGCCAGGTGCGTACAAATGAAAAAGTTGCATGAGTGCATACCTTAAGAGTCTTTGATATATCGAATTCTTGAACTTCCTTTCTTCTTTTTGTGCAAATCTTCTGGTGTTCCGGTTATTCCCAGCCAGAACATTCATGAGAATCAAGCAACTGAGGAAGTCCTCGTCCAGAACACTTCTCAGGCTAAAGTTCCTGAAGTCAAAGTGGTCGAGGAAGCCCTCGAGCAGGCGTTGGTGCTAGCGCTTGTTTAGGATCCAGTGGTGATTCTAACTCTGCCTGTGGAGGTAGATATCCCTGAAGGTCTCAACGGGTTCCGACCCCTGTTGGTAATTCCTCTCAATCTAACAAGTTCCCTTTTTGTCCTCGATTTATCGAGGATAAGGAGCTTGACGAGGTTTAGGGAAAGATATTGGACCGTCAAGCCAAGACAGGTCCTGATACAATTTTTGCCGAATATAATGACGTGGCAATTCTAGTAAGTATCTACGACCATTTTCATAGTTTCTCCTCTAAAAGTTTCTCAAAAACTTATAGAAGAATGCTATTTGTGTTGCATAGGGTCGAGAATTTTGTCAGGGTTGGAGGATCCACCCAAATGAATAAAGAATCAAAAGTAAACATTCCGAATTAAAAAGTAAGGACTTTCTTCTTCTTTGTTGCCTTGTTCTTCTTCTGTTAATCAATTATTCTCCCTTATCATATTTGATAGATTTGGAGAAAATAAAATAAGAAGTCATGGCTAAAGAAGCAAGAATAACCAAGCCTGAAGAAGAATGCCAAGCTAAGGATCGATCGATCGCATACACGATGACCAGGCTCAAGGAAGTCATTGAGACTTTCGACAAGCTGATTGAAGATAACTGGTCATAAACTTGACCAATATATTATCTCTTTTAATCATAGATATTTACCACTTGATGTACTTGTAGAGCGAACTCAAGCAGTAACAAGAGCAGAAAAAGCTCTAGAGTTTGAGCAAGATAAATGGGCAGCCCTCGTGCAGAGCCTTGATGAAAAAATCCTGGCGCTTAGCAAGATGATCTTTGATATGGGATCAGGATCATCAAGCCTGCCTACCTTAAGAGATCCAATGGAGAAGATGAAATATTTTGGCCAACTCCTGGAATATCTTAAGTGCCTGCTCAAAACTACTCGAGAAAACTATACCCTGACGATGAAAAAAGCTGTGGCCAGTGGAGTTAGCTTTGCTTTGGCAAAGCTGAAGGCTTCTGACTGCTTGCCTGAAGATGCGACCAAATTTCTCGAGGAAGTAAGGCCTCTCGGAGACAAGGTTGCAGAGGAAATGGAGGTCGGATCTCCATCAAGCAGCAATTAGTCTGGAAATCTTCAGGAGTAGACAATTGTAATATAAGAATTATGAAATATATAAAACTTACTTTTCTGTCATCAACAAGACTTTTGTTTATCCTGTCGACTTATGAAGTACTCATATATTCTCTAGCCCCCCGACTACTTTATAGTAGATAGACTTTACTAAATAAGCAATAAGCCAAGAAGGAGTACTAAAGTCTTTACCATTGTTTGAAAGCATATACTGATTATATGATAAAACTGATCACAGTAATACTAGGAAACCAATTTGGTCAGAACCAGTGTCTGATTTTGACTAGTTATAGATCTGTTTGTCATAACTGAAATGCCAAACAAAATATTATATGGTCGGAAGAAAAGGACTTGCTTTGATGAGAAAGAAAATATGCAAGAATGTATGCAAAAAAACAATAAGTGATCTTATTTATATGTAGTATCCAAGACTGGTTGGAAGAACTATTAAGAACTGAAGACATGAAAAACACTTCATGAAACGTGCTCAAGCTCAAGTCCGACTGGCAGTGAGGATCGTAGGAAAAGAACCGTCACTAGGAAGCTCCTTCCAGTGGGCAGGACCACGTGCGGAGAAGGAGAGACTTCGACTAGGAGGATTTTCGTGTCCCGACCAGTAGCCAAACAAGAGTAGAACCGAATGCTGAAATGAAGAAATATGGTCTCCACAATCTTAAGCATATGAGTTACTACACACAGTTGTTTGCATTATGCTCTAGGTACTCGTATATTTCTTTGAGAAAAGAGTGTGGTCACGCGTAGGAATCATTCATGTAATGATCACGACTAGGACCCATACAGCATGTGACTTAGAAGTAAGGATAATTAAACAAAGAACTTACGCAGTTCATTAATGTTCCAAGAATTAGACAAAACACGCCCATCAGACATGGCTAGTCGCACTGAACCTGGTCGGGTGACTTTGACCACAGTGTAGGGACCTTCCCACTTGGGAGAAAGCTTGTTGCGATTTGCTTGGTTCTGAATTTTTCTAAGAACCAGATCACCTACAGCGAGGCTGCGAGGTTGCACCTTACGACTGTGGTACCTTTGCAAGGTTTGTTGGTAGACTGCTGATCGTATCAGGGCTTGGTTTCATCATTCCTCAAGAAAATTGATGTCGTCAAGTCGTCGTTCATTCTGATCATTTTCGTTGAAACAATTGATTCAAGCATAGCCGAGTTTTAGTTCTGGAGGAAGCATAGCTTCAGCACCACAAACCAAGTAGAATGGCGTTTCACCGGTCGCACAACTGGTCGTGGTTCGAACAGCCCATAATATAGAAGGAAGTTCTTGAACCCAAGCTCCTAACCGTTTTATTAACTAGTCGAATAGTCGATGTTTAATCCCCTGCATTATGATACCATTTGCTCACTCAACTACTCCGTTGCTCTGCGGATGAGCGACAGAAGTAAAATGTATCTTGATACCAATGTCTTCGCAGAATTCTTGGAATGTACCGCTTGAGAACTGGGTACCATTGTCTATGATTATACGACTGGGTAAACCAAATCGTGTGATCATATTTTTTGTAAGAAACCTCTTAGCGGCTTCAGTTGCTGTTTTAACAACAGGCTTGGCTTTGATCTATTTTGTGAACGTGTCAATCATGGTGAAAAGGAATTCGAAGCCCTCGGGTGCTTTTGGGAAAGGTCCTAGAATGTCCAGTCCCCAGGTTGCAAAAGGCCAAGAAAGAGGAATGGTTTGCAAAGCTTGTGCTAGCTGGTGTACTTGTCGGCTATGAAACTAGCATTGTACACACTTCGTCACGAGCTCTTTTGCATCATGAAGGGCAGTTGGCCAATAGTATCCTTGCCTGAAGGCTTTACCGACCAGCATTCTGTAGGAATGATGTGCTCCACAGACTCCTCCATGAATTCCGGTCAGCAATTTAATACCATTCGTTTGATATATGCATCTCATCAACACTCCATGAGATCCTCGTTTATACAAGGTACTTTCGATCAGAGTGTATGATTTGGCTTTTCGAGCTATACGATCAGCCTCTACACCATCTTCTGGAATTATGTCAAGCTAAAGATAATTGTAGATCGATGTCATCCAATCTCTACCTTGATCATGATATACAACCATCAATGACTCAGGCAAAGATCCATGTTCTCAGGATCGGTTTGTACGACCTGTAGGGAAACATATATGTCCTCGAAAAGCTCGACCACCGAGGGTAAATCGAGTTGCTCGAGGAAAACACTGGGCGGGACTGGTGACCTGGTGGAGGCCATCTGCGCCAACTGGTTTGCCAGAAAGTTTTTCTTTCTAGGAATGTGTTGGATCTAGAAACCGAAGAAGTGCTTTTCGAGTTTCCGTACTTTCGCCAGATAAGATGACATTAGTACTTGAGCATTGATACTCTTTCCTAACTTGATTTGCTACTAGTTGAGAATCGTCTTTCACTAGTAATCTACGACTCCCAAGCAAACGAGCTGCTCGGAGTCCTACGAGTAAACCTTCATATTCTGTCACATTGTTTGTAGCAGAAAAATTTAACTAGATGGCGTACTTGATGTGTTCGCCAGTAGGGGATATCCAGACAACTCCAGACCCTGAGCCTTTGAGCATCAAGGTGTCGTCAAAGTACATTGTCCACTCATCGTAGTGTTAGTACTTGGACCATTGGGTGGGTTCAGGGTTTGTCCATTCGGCAATGAATTCTGCTATTGCCTGGGCTTAATTGCTGTTCGTGAGATGAAATCGAGGTCGAACGCCCCTAGCTCAACTGCCCATTTTGCTATTTGTTCTGATGATTCCCTGTTTCCAAGGACTTGACCAAGGGGATACCCTGTTGGTACAACCACTTTGTGGGCCTGAAAGTAATGCCTTAGTTTCCTTAAAGCCATAAGGAGACCATAGAGCAACTTTTGTACATGTGGGTATCTTTTCTTTGGTCCATGTAAGACTTCGCTTACGTAATATACTAGTCGTTGGATGTTATCATGTTCCACGACCAGTACACCGCTGACTGTTTGTGGCGTTGCAGCCACATAAATTAGCAATATTTCTCCCGATCTTGGAGAAATTAAGACCGGGGTACTCGTAAGGTACTTCTTAAGTTCTTCAAATGCATCGTTTGCCTCTTTAGTCCACACAAAACTTCCATGCTTCCAGAGAAGCTTAAAGAAATGTAATCCTTTTTCACCCAACCGTGCTATGAAACGACTTAGCGCTGCCATACAGCCAGTTAGTTTTTGGACTTCTTTCTTCATTGTTCGAGGGCGCATCTGGTCGATGGCCGATATCTTTAATGGATTTGTTTCGAAACCTCTAGCCGATACTAGGAAGCCGAGAAGTTTTCCAGCGGAAACTCCCAGCACACTGTAACGTCCAAAAATTTGGCTTTTCAAAAATCTTTTAAGTAGTTTAGGTCCCTGGAAAATTTCACCAATTTTATTTGAATTGATAAAGCTAAATTGGGAATTTTCTAAATTTAAAATATTTAATTTGACTAATCTAAACATCAATTTTTTTGTGTTTTCTTGGATTTTTCTGGATTTATTTGACCTCTTTTGAATTTCCACCAATTTCTTAATTCGGAAATTCAATTTCTATTCCTTTTTCCCTTGTGGGTTGAATCCGGCTCGGCCCATTCCTTTCCCTTCCGTCCGACCCAAATTTCACCACCTTGATCCAAATTCCCGATCCGCCGCCGCCAACCAAATTTCACCGCCTCGCGTCGCCAAACCCTAATCCCAAGACCGCTCGCTATGAAGTCGCCACCGCCACGCGTCACAAGACGCTGGAGCGCTGGCTCACGCCACGCTTTGGTGTCCGTCGAGCACGACTCCGCGTGCTATATAAGCCCTCGCCATCCTCGTGTGCGACTCGCTCGCCATCGCACCGCCTGTAACCTGCCGCTTCCGCCGAGACGCCGCTGTGCCGCCGCCCGCCGTTTTCCTCGAGACGACGCCAAGACCTTCATCGCCCTGCCCTCCACCGCTTAAGCCTCCCAGTCGCCGCAAAGAACGCCATCTTGATCACCTCTTCGCCCTCCACCGACACGCCGCACCGCCCGAGCTCCTCGCCTTCTATCGCTGCCGCCGCTTTCGTTTTCAACACTCGGTCGGCCGCTACTCACAAGACCGAAACACCTTCGCCGCCCCTCGTTACCGGTAAGCCCTCCAAGATCCAATCGCGTCACCATGTGCACTTTCAATTCCATGTTTCATCCATTGTAGCTTGAGATCTCTTTTTCTTTCTTCCCCGCCACCACCTTTCGCCGACAGCATTCATCTTCCCGTGATCTCCGCCGATATGGTCAGCCGCCATTGTGATCGCCGCTGAGGTTCTACCCGATGCCCCTTCCACTCCATCGAGTTCGCCAAGAACGCCGTTGTCGCCGGTTTATCCTTCGCCGCCGCTTTCCCCGCCGCCGGAGATTGCCGTTGACCACCGCCGCTGCGCTCGTGTCACCAAGACCGCCTTCGCCTCCTCGTCCCATTGTGCCCATCCCCGTGCGTCACCGTGGTTGCTGCCGCCGGTGAGCTCCGAGCGCCCCATCCCTGTGCCCGTGCCTCTGTGTGCATTGCTAACGCCACATCATCCGCCCAGTCACTGCTGACGCAGCAGCCACCTAAGTAGTTTTGACCTTGTGGCGTCCACATGTTTCGGCCATGTGGCACACCTATCAAAACCCTCTACTCAGTGCTGAGTGGACATGGTTCACCGTGAACCAGGCCTATAACCCCTGGGCCCCGCGTGTCAGTGCACTGTTCTATGAACCTAATCCACCGTGCACCCAAACCCTAGTCAGTGGACTTGGTCTATGGACCAATAGGCTACATGTTATCCTCTTTGTTTCTTTTCGAGAATTATTTTAATTTCTGAAACCCATAAATCCAGTTGGTCCCACCTATCATCCATTGATTTCATCTCTCTCTCACTTACCAGTGGACCCCACTTGTAAGTATCCAATTCTTTTTATTCTATTTAATCCGAAGGAATATTCTCTGAATATTCTTTATCTCTCAATTTCATCATTTCATGTGAATCTTCTAAAGCTCATATCTTCTTCATCCGAACTCCGTTTGAGCCCATTCAAATTTCTAAATTCATCTAAATTCGAGATCTATTTATCTGAGATTTTTATTTAATTTTTGGAGTTTGTTTTGCCTCTATTATTTATTTGCTTTCGTTTGCGAGTAGACGTCGATACTTCGGGAAGATTTGAAGAAGAAGGAGCACCTCAAGAGCAAGATCAGTACTTAGACCTGTTTCAAGGCAAGTTATACCTTTGATCATATTCAACCCAGTTTTCAAAATATTTTGATTCAAAGTATTGCATCTACTTTAATTATTTATTTCAATGTTTTTGGGATTAGTTAATATCCAATTTGTTATGACCTCCTTGTCTAATTGTATGCCATAATCTTTTGTCACCCTAGTTTGGTTCATTTAGTTGGTGCTATTGTATTACCAACGTGGGCTGGTTAGATACGATTAGTTTGCTTAGCCATGCTACGAGTCGTCATTTCATGTAAGTCGTAATTATAAACTTGAGTAAGTGACTATGGAACCATTTGATAAAACTGTGTGCACTATGTGTCATTACTCGTTGATGGCATGTGTTGCACTTAACCAACAGGGTGGGAAAAGGTTTTGGATGGGGGTAAGTGGTCTGGTATACTTTTATGGTAGATCTGTGTTGGCGGGAATGATAGGTTAGAATTTGGAAGTCTTGCCCCGGTCAATTAAGGACTTAACCTTGTGTGCCATTAAACTGGACCTCTCGTACAACCACATACCTGGTATGGGACGGGCCTAACTTATTAAGTTATGGATTCTTGACATTGATTACTCAGGTTGTAGGTTAGCTGTGTCGGATTAGGTGGAGGTGTGTACTACCAAGTGGTCGCATCGCGGGGCGGTTCGCCGTTTCCCTGTCCAACGGTGTGCGTCTGTGGTGGCTAAGCATAACGGGAGTGTCATTGTCGAGATGAAGTTTCTGAACTGTTTTGTTACGACTAGTGCTAGCTACACTAGTTGTATCTTGTGGGTAAAGTGTACAACCTCTACAGAGTGTTAATCAATCTATTCGAATAGCCGCGTCCGCGGTCATGGACATGCTCGGGGATTTCACACTAGGGGTAGATTTTCATGAAAACCTTGGGAAGGGAGCTGTGTGACTTAAGTCATATGGCTATGTGAATACCTTGTTTAGGCTATGTGTCTTTGTGAAATAAAACTGTCAAATTATTATTGTCTATTTGTTTTGAGTTATGTTTTCAATCTATTATTCATATTCAATTGCAAATATTGCATTTTTGCAAAAGAACCACAGAAGCCATTCCTTTGGAATAAGCCTTCATCTATGATTTGCATTCTGTGGTATGACTTGCGAGTACGGTTGTGTACCCACGCGTGTTGTAAAACATGCAACAGAAGTGGAGGAATCGTCAGTCAACAAGGTTTACTTCAAGGATCGTGGAGAACTAGATCGCGCACCCCAGTCGATTGCCTGTGGGCATATGGATGGGCTTCACTGAAGTTATTCTGTTTCGTTCCACTGCAGCTTCATTGAGCTACCTACCCTTTGAAGTATTAATTGTAAGCTTTGACCTTAAGGTCTTTACGCTGATGTTTATTGTTATCTGCATATTTATTAGTTATCTTTGTATATGGAAATGATATTTCACTTATGTTGCCACTGTGTGCACTAGCGTGATCCTGGACTAGTGCAGTATACACAGAGGGTCCAGAATTGCATATTTTGGGTCCCGACACAACACTTTTCTGGATTTAACTTGAGGTTATGCCTTCTCAAGTTATTGATGGTTTCTTGTAGGTCGGGAATGTGATCGCCAGTGTTGATGCTCTTTACAACCAGATCATCAACATAGGCTTCTAGATTTCGACCTATCTGTGGATTAAAGGTTTTCAGATCAACCTTTGAAAAGTTGCACCAAAGATTTTTGAGACCAAATGGCATCTAAACATAACAAGAAGTGCTATATGGGGTGATGAAGGAAGTTCTCTTCATCTTCTTTACTCATATTAACTGTGGTACCTCGAATACGCATATAAAAACTTAATAACTCGTGATCCTAAGTAGAGTCTACATGTTAGTCAATGCGTGAAAGGGTAAAGTCATCCTTCGGACAAGCTTTATTAAGATCTATAAAGTCAATACACATCCGCCACTTCCCATTATTTTTTCTAACCATTACAGGATTAGCGAGCCACTCAGGGTGGTCGACTTCATGAATAAATCCAGCCTTGAGGAGCTTGTCAATTTTCGACTTGATTGCCTCCTTTCGATCAGTGTGAAACGTCTTAGCTTCTGCTTGATCGGTTTCTTGTCAGGCTGGAGAGCTAGCCTGTCCTCGATCACCTCCCTAGGGACTCCGGGCATGTCGGACACCTGCCACGCGAATACATCCTGATTTGCTCGGAGGAAGGAGATGAGCGACTCTTCCTATTTATGGTCGAGTCTTTGCCCTGACCAGTATTTTTCGAGTAGATGCGTCGGTGTTTCCTGACCCAAGCGGCCACTTGGCTCTTTCTTGAGAAGCGCCCTTGTCAAGTGGTACCTCCTTTGTCTAGTCGGAAGGTTTTGGTGTCATCTTTGGCCTCGAGTGTTGCACGGTAGGTGGATTAGTTTCTCTGGTCGAAAGTTCATCGACCAATTCTAATTATTTCCGATCACATGCGTAAGCCATTTTTTGTTCTCCTCGAACCGTGATGACCCCCTTTGGTCCTAGCATTTTTAAACTCTAACAACCGGACGACCAAGGATTCCATTGTATGCAGATTCGAAATCCACCACATCAAATGAAATCTTTTTCGTCTCGGAGTTGTTGGTCTTTTAAACGTGAACCCAGAGGGAAAGTCATTCTATCGGGTTTGCAGTAAACCAAGAACTATACCATGGAAGGCATATTTCATGTGTTTCACCTTTGACTTGGGAATTTGCATTTCTCCAATGCTCCCAAGAAATAGAATATTTAGAGAACTACCTCCATCTATTAAGACTCGATTAACCTTACAGTTATTAATAGTAGGTTCAACGACAATAGGGAACCTACTTGATCGAGTCGAAGGATGGGGCGATCGCTTGGTCAAGGAGATTACGCTTCACCACCGGACAGCCTTTGACGGTGATTGGAGGCTCGACAAGGTTAACCTCCCGCTCCATGGCATTCAGATAACGCCTTGATTCGTACAAAGAAGATCCACCAAAGATCATGTCGATCGTATGTTGAGGCTCCTGGTACTCCATCTCTTCGTCGCAATCTTTGTCCTTCTTGGAGCTTGTTTCCCCGAGTTCCTGTATTGAGGGGAGTGGACCTTTGCCTTCATAGTAATCCTCCAGCTTCTTTTATCAAGCTCGGCAGGTGCGCAAATCATGCCATGCCTGCTGGTGAAGTGGACACCACTTCTTGTTCCTCTTGTATCCTTCGGTCGGAGCTTTTGCTTTGCCTCGACAGGTATAATCTTTCTTACCCTTAGTAAACTTCTCAGGAATCGCAAGGACCTCCTTATCGTCGGTTTTTCTTTTTCTTGAGAACCTTCTTATGCTTCTTTTCTGATTTATCCAAGCTAGGTTGTGGGATTTTATCCTTCCGATCAATGGCTTCATACCATTCGACCACCTCACTAGCGTCTGCGTATTTGTCGGCCATGTTGAAAAGTTCGACGTTTGTTTGTGGAGGGTTCATTACGATGTCCTCTGTAAACCGTCAATTCCTTAGACCTACTTTGAAAGTTTGGATGACAGAAGATTCTGCGACCTCTGGTAGTGAATTACGAACCTGGCTAAATCTTTTGATGTATCGACGAAGAGTCTCATTGGATCCTTGCCGGATTCGGTGAAGATCATCCTCCTTTCCAGGGCGGTCGTACATGCCTTGGAAATTCGCAATCAGGAGGTTGCAAAGTTGCTGCCAAGTGTAGATCGATCCGACCGGTAGGTTAAGTAACCAAGACTGGGCGGACCCTTCAAGTACCGTGGGTAGATAGTTTGCCATCATGTTTTCGTTACCACCAGTAGCTCTGATGGTGGTGGTATAGATTTAGAGGAATTCTAACGGGTTCTAAGTCCCATTGAACTTATCCAGGTTCGTCGGTTGGAACCTATTTGGCCAACGGACAATCTGGAGCCCTGCAGAGAAAGCTCGACAACCTGTAATTGATTCATGGTGCCTTCTCTGCAAGGGTGCTGGATTGTAATCAATTGGAGACCGGTTTCTAAAGTTGGAATGCCGAAATTCCGGTACCCCGATTTGGTCGTGATCATTGGTATGACGCCTTCAACCGTCTGCTTGGTTCAGATGATGTCGGAGATCATTAGGGCCAAGCGATTGCTCCTCTCGGCGAGGAGAGGGAGTGGCTTCTTGAAATAGCCTTCTTCCCTCGTGACTCTGTTGGACCGAAAAGGCGACTAGAGGGGGGGTGAATGGGAGCACGCTCACTTTTTCACTTTGATCGGATTCAACACGAATTTCACTCCAGTAGCTATGGAAGCTATGAAGATCAATTTACAAGTACAGCAGAAGACTTGTATTGAATCCAAACCAAAAATCCCAAATCAAAAGACCAAAACAAAACGCTCAAACCCTACGGGCGGTCAAACCGGCGTGTAATGGGCGGTCTGTCCAGGGTGCGGTCTGACCAACGGCCAAAGGGTGGTCTGACCGGCCTCCGGTCTGACCAGCGATTCAAAGGCGGTTTGACCGCACCTGACGAAGAACAGTGGAAAACAGCCCAAGTTCAAGATTGCAAATTGACCTAACTTTTGATCTACAAGGGCAAACTCTGTGAAACTTCAGACACACCTTCTATAAGATATTAGGAACCTATTCCAATCAAGGATCGTAGAGATCTATGCCAAAAGTTCCTATCTTTTTCAGTTTGAACGAGGGTTGCTCCAAAAACGAGTCAAAACCGAAATATGATCTAAAGACTTGCTCGTGGATGAATGATGATCAAGATGATCCTAGATGGGTTCCCACATGTCACAGCAAGTTAGATCAAGGCGAGAAACTAAGCAAAAACTCGCGGATCAAATAAAGACTCAAAATCACCGAATAGAGAGAAGGAAAGCAAATAGACTCATCTTGAAGAAACTTTCCTTGGATTGATTTTGATATGGTATTGGTTTACAGCCACTCCTTCAAGGAGGACAAAGACTCAATACATGAACACGAAATCAAATCCAACTCTCTAAAACCCTAACCTCCAACTATCATCTCCCTAAGCAAACTAGGGTTTCAAAAACAAATGAAAGGGTTAAAGGGGTGCAGCCACCACCCTTCTTTATTTATAGTAGAGGCTTAGACCTTCTAGAAGGAAAACCCTAATGGGCACCCGTTAGGCCCACACAAAAACGGGTTCACTCACGCACGTATTTTAAAGCGCCGTCTTCATCTCCTCTTAACCTAATATGCTTCTCTTTAAGCCATCTTGCGCCGCGGGTTGGCAAAAGGTCACCAAGACGGTAATTGGTAAAATTACCAAAATACCCCTTCTCGATCTTTTTCAAAGACCGAATCCAATCTTCGTGGACCAATTCCATGCTTCGCCACGTGTAGGTTGATCCAACAACTCCCATCATGTCGTCAAGTCTCTCCCATCCGGCTCCCACCGAAACTACCATGGCACTTGCACCGACCCCCGCGCCGCTTGAACCAACCCATCGCACCGAACTGCCCGTTCGGTCACCTTTGTCCCTTTTGCGCCATGCTTGACTCCATTGACCTCACCCGGCATCCCCGATCGTTCTGGACCTTAGCTCTCCAAACTTAGTCCCGATCATCCTCGTCGTTGACCGTCATTGACCTCCAAGCAAACTGGACAACAATAGACAAAGAAATTGATTCCGGGAATAAGTTCTTTACAACTTGACCCACGTTAGTCAAAACATGCATCATGCAACACATATGCACTGAGACCCATGAACTTGACCTAACCCAACACTCATCGCCACTTTTGGCCGATGAACAGAACAAAATCAGTCAGACTGCCATTCAATGGCCGGTCTGACCGCGTCCTAAACACTAGTCTGACCGCAGGCCGGTTTGACTGCAGCCTGAACGCCGATCTGACCGCCTTTGCCTGTCAGCACTTCAAATTTCAACGAAAATACGTGTTTCGACAAACCTTTAACGACATTGTCAAATGTAACATCATCCTAAGATCGTGCACATATCCCCATGATATCCACAGACTCCTTGGTCAGAATCATCGAGGAGGTCTCAGTATCGATTGGCTTCCAATCCGACCATGCTGCCCCTACTGAGGGAGGAACATTGGGATGAAGCCATGGTTTGACTTCGTCAATTCCTTTGTTCCCGGTACGCTTCCGTTCATTGCATGGTCTGCTGGAGAATTTCTGATGCCTAACCTACAAGTTGGACAAATCCTGGAGTCTCTGCTAGAGCAGCGTTAGAATTATTTAAAAGAGTAAAGTACACTATTGGTCCCTAAACTTGGTATGTGGGTTCACTTGGGTCCAACATCTTTAAAAGTGTCCAATCCGGTACCTAATCTATTTAAGTGTGTCAAGCGTGTCCAAAATAAATTCAAGCCGGCAATTGACCGGTGACGTGGACTGCTGACCGTGACGTGGACACTCCAAAGACACTCAACAGTGGCTCCACCTCACCTCACTAAATCTCTCCTCTACCACCTTCCCTTCTCTCTCTCCCTCTTCCCAAATCGAGCCGCAGATCGCCGCCCACGCCGCTCCACCTTCTCCAACTCTCCCCGCCTGTCATTTACTCAGGTGCCAAGCCCTTCCTCGCCTCCCTCCACCTCCACTGCCTCCGCCTTGCGCCTGGGTCCTCCCACAAGATCCCACCAAGGCCTCCTCCTCCCGGACCCCATGGCACCGCCGCCTTTCACCTCCACCCTAGCTCCTCAGGCGGTTTGGCCCCACGGTCCAGCTGAGGTGGTGCCACAGATGAGCGAAGTCGTCGACGACGCACCACGCTCTGCTTCGTGATGACGCCAAGACGGGCGCGAAGCTTGAGCTTGATGGCGAGGTCGTGATGGCTTGGCGATGTACCGGATGAACACGACCGTATGCTCCACCTCGTGAGTAGGCGGCGGCGATGAGGTCCAGCCACAAGGTGTCTTCACGATCGCCGCTGTTAGGGGCAAGGGCCCATCACCAACAAGCAGGGCTTGGCGGGCACTTGAGTTGGTGGTGGTTAGACGCTGGCGCGGTGGCAACGTGGTGGAGGCGGAGGAGGCTATGGTGGTCGGGGCGGCAGCGGTGGTGGCGACGGCATCGGCTGCCATTCGTGGTGTGGGGTACTATTGGAGTTTGGGATCCGAAGGGTAACTCGGAGGCAAGATCAAGGCTCGCGGCGGACGTCCGCCGACTATGTTGAGCACCTTGTTGACGAAGAGTCATGCGCTCACTTCAACGCCGCTGCGGTTTCCTCGCTGCCCCTTCCATACTTCCCGTCCCGGCTCCTATAGAGTCTTGACAAGTGGGCGTGGGTCTTGAGTGGTGGGAAGGAGGCGGTGAGGGGAGCTGCAGCGGATTGGATTGGAGTCGGGGGTGGTTCGACCGCCGGCGCCGAGACGGCGGATTGGATGCCCTCTCGAACGCACGGGAAGAGGGCGGCGCGGATCTCGGCGGTCGCGGGCACGGCCAACGAGACGCGACACACCACCTCCTACCTCCGTCAACGAGCAGTCCGGCCAGGTGTTCGACCACAGGTCTCAAGGCCCTACGGCCAGAAGTCGACCGCGTCGACTGCTTCCGCCGCAGCTCGACCGGGCGACCAGACCGCATGCCTTTCACTAAGTCGCTTACGGCGACGGCTCCATCACCACCAAGGACTTCACCACCGAGACCCTTACCTTCGCTGACGATTCTCAAGGCACGCGTGGCCCTCGTGCGGCCTCGTGGACGCACCTCCTCGTCACCAACCCCACCTCCCCGCCCTCCTCCATCACCTTCGCCTGGCGCCGCGGGCTCGCTGTGGATCACCAAGGCCCTTCACCCCTTTGGTCAAGAACCCCAAGATGGAGACGTTCTACTACGTCAGCTCATCGGCATCGGCAGTGGCGACGCTATTCCCGGGCGTACGAGTCCGACCTCCGCCGATCCTTCCATCGCCGCGGCGGCGCTATGGAAAGGTGATGAATTAACGGCGCGCGAGAACGCCAAGGCCACCATGTCCTTCGCTAGCTTCACTCGCACGGCCCGCAGCCAAGCCGGGCGAGTCCACGCCACCGGCCAACGCCCACGCCATCGGGTCAATTGCCGCCTTGGGTCTGCTTTTGGATCTACTTGACACACTTAAATAGATTAGGTACCGGATTGGACACTTTCAAAGATGTTGGACCCAAGTGAACCCACCTGCCAAGTTTAGGGACCTACGGTGTACTTTACTCTATTTAAAATATTCTGAACACGCTGCAGATTTTGCATCATTACAGAAGGTCTCAGAGGATTCAAACCAGCAATGGCTATTCGAAGATCTGAACTTTCCCCAACCTTCTGGTTGGTTCCGTATGATCCATTACCCTAGGTGGGGCAGAACTAGGCAAATTAACTGATGGACGTCTATCAGTTCTGTTACCTCTAGCATTTGGTGCTTGATGGTCCGTACCATTTTCACCAGCACGTGGTGGCGTGGCAGATTGTGTAGGACCGTACACGGTATTTTGATCTGTATCTCCGATCGCATTGACCTCGTGCCTCCAGCAACGATCTTTCGATGAGCTTCCATCGTAACTAATGGAGAGCCTTCCAATGTTTCTGCGAGAAGTTTCCACGATGGCCACGATGGAGAGTGGTCGGAGATTAGCACTTCCTGAGGTTTTTGTGGTGGGCTCAGCCTGATCCGATGGATTGTCGATCGTATGCTGAGCCTTATCTTTCCCACTTAGCTCACGACCAATGGGAGCTTCATCAACACCGTTGCTAGATGTTGGTTGGCTCCTGGTATCGCCAGAAGCCATTGGTGAGTACCTATCAGCCATGATTGCATTGAGAGTACATTGATCCTTGGGTTGGAGTGCTGAACTTTTGTCACCTTTTTCGCCGGTCGAAAGGACCGGGCTTGGAGAGGTCCTTGGATATTCCGAGCTAGTCGTAACGGCATGTTCTTCCCAGCGCCTACTTGTCGAAGCGGTATTCTCATCCATCCTGGCCGATTTCGCTAATGTTCACGCATACATGCAGCCAAGGAGCAGAGGATGATGACATCCCATTTTCTTGCATGGCACGAATGCATTCGTCCATGTCGAGGTTGGAGTAGTCCGCTAAGTCGAACTAGTTCTCCTCATCCCAACTTCCTGCCATAGTCGCATGAGCGATTATAAAAAATGAGCGAGGATTTGATGAGCGAAAAATTTCTTCAAGAGATCTGCGCCTTCTTCCCCACGGATGGCGCCAGCTGTCGACGATCGAGTTGCCAATTTTACGAAATAAAATAGAGGAAAATGACATAGATTTCTTGGGAGAGAATGGGACTGCTCTTTATTGATATGAACTGGCTATTACAGGGGTGCCTACGATCAGGCGGTGGACTACTCCTAATTACACTGAGTATGATGCTTGCTATACTATTTAATCAGACTTGGAGCGTGAATCTAATGATGATTACGCTGCTCTGATCTGATGCAAGGTGATCCTCTAATCTAATGCCAGATGATCCTCCTTTCGTAGCGCTGCTTTAACTTCCAAGAGGTGGCAAGCATTCTAGAGAAGACGTCATAGAAGCGTCACGACTGGTCGAAATGAGGCGATGGTTGATAAAGTATCAACCGTTCTGCGGTTGAGTGTCTGTGAGACACTTAACTGTATAGTGGTTGTTTGTCAGTGTCTGTGAGACACTCAACCGTACGGCCGCCCGACTACGCCACCAACTGCTTCACCGATGAAATCGACACCGGTCTCAACATCTCCATGCGCAAAGCCTAGCCCATCAATCTCCAGATCGGACGAACCCTAACTTATCTCCTGGTTTGTGCTCAAGTTTCTTTTTGTTTTTTCTTTTTTTTTCAGCAGAAATTTTGAATAGTTTCTTGTGATGTGTGATGCGCTTGTTGTAATCTGTACAATTTTTTTAGGTTGGGAAATTGTTTGGTGTGGAGCACGGGAAATTTTTTTAAGTTTTCATACACATATACCATATTAATCGGATCATTCATTGTTTGGTGTGGAGCTTAGGTCATCAGCCAGTTCTGTATTTTGATTATAGCGTTGCAAACCAAACACCGTAGAAATCAAATAGCATTCCCTAATTGAACCAAACATATTTAGTAGGCATCCATTCCCCCACCAATTACAGTGTATTCCCATTCCATTACCATTAACGTTGCCTATGCCTGAACGAAATGCCACCCTAGTGGCCAATTAGTCCGTCCGTCCTCTCCAACGCGGTTTTTTTATTTGGCCCTATGCTGCCACCTTAATTCCAAAAATAGACCCTATTGGCATCAAAATTGTAAAACTAGCCTCCTGCTGAGCGCGGAAGAACTGGAGGTCGACAAGGCACTTCCTCGGGGTGGCGCGAACAGCAAGCGCAGATGGCTGCGCAGCACGGAACTGGGCGCGACGCGGAAGGTTGTGGGCTCGGGCAGCTTCCGCACCATCGGAGCGTGGCAGGGAGGCCGGTGGCGTTCCGCTCCACCAGAGCACGAGAGGCAAGCTAACAGCATTCCGCGCCAATGGCATACGGCAGGGACCGAGAATTAGAACCAAAAAAATCAGGATGAAATGTGGGCGCTAAACAATCAGGAAGAAATATGGGCACTAAGATTTGTAAAAAAAACATTCATGAAGAAATATGGGAACCGAGGTTTGTAAATAAAATTTCGAAAGAAGTATGGGCATCGAGATTTGTAAAAAAATTCAAGAATAAATATGGGCACCGATATCTGTAAAAAAAATCAGGAGGAAGTATGGGCACCGAGATTTGCAAACAAAAAAAATCAGGAAGGGGTATGGACGCCGAGATTTGTCTAAAACAATATGGAAACAAAAAATTTGTAAAACTCGTGCTATAGATGATACGAAACGTCATCACTGTATTTTGTTGGTTACGATCTCATCGTGGCAACTACGAAGTCCAATTTTGCTGCGGTGCTTGGGATTGCAAACACACTCAAAGGTAGGAAAGTGATGAAATCTTTCAACCGAAGCTATGTTGCGAGGCACGACACGTAAAACATGTTAGAGTCCTAGAATAGATGTATATTACACATGTTTGCATGGCATGATGGTTCGGCTAATTGCTTCTGTCAACCATGCTGCAACTACAGTACACATCGACACAAGCATCCATACCATGTATATGCCTTCCGCAGAAAGGAAAAACATGGCGGGTGGGATGGGGGACCACTATGGAATGGCCCGATCTACTACGTGGATCGAGGTCATTTGCCCTTTCTTGCGAGCTCAACATTGTACACCTTGTCGACCGCCTTGGCCCTGGCCGCCATTTCGCTGATTTCTTCAAGGCCTTCCGCCAGACGCTGAATGAGCTTATGCGCTCCCCGACGGATACACTTCATCAAGGCCATTATGACGCCCTCCCTCCTCTCACGTGTCCCTCGTGGGCATCCCACTCTTCAGCCAAGACCCCACTGTCGTGGGTGGATCTCCGGTCCATCCAGCTATGAGCAGGCGATAGCGGATTCGGAGACTATGGATAGACGGGAGAGGTCGTTAGTGTGCACTTTCAAAGACAAATTCTAGGGGAATATATTGTAGTAGTTCCTTATCGGCTGCCGGTAGCACACCATGTCCCAACAATGGCTCGGATAGTCCTGTATAGTTAGCGAACCCCTAGTAGCGCATTCCTGTGCTCACCATTTTTGGACTTGAAGAACTTGCATGTGTCCCTATACCAACAGAGAGGCGGGCGCTTCTCCTGGGTGGGTCTTATGTGAATGCTCGGGAATGTTATGTAGGGGTTGGTGCTATGGGCGGTGGCATCCCAGGCTACTACAGCCCTTGCGAGTTGGGTGATCTCCTCCCATTGCTTCTCCATATGAGGTAGCTAGTGTTGCAATCCTGAGGTAGGAGAACCCTCCGCTGAAGGGGTAGTATTTATATGCCAAGCCCGCCGCGAACGACTCCTACCAAGTGTAACTGTTGAAGCAAATTGGCTCATGAGGAGAAATCTTGTTGAAGATTATGCACGCCGCAGCCGCAAAGTCACTTGCGGTCACGTCATTGCGCAAAGTCAGCTCGTTAGGGTCACATCGCTCGCTAAGCCGCTCGCTGGGTTTGTACGAATTAATATGATCCAAAGACGTCGAAGCAGTAATAATAACATGCAGTCGCGTTTCAACATAAAGGCGTTGATATACATGGGACAGGCATACATCATACAGAGGAGTACAGGAATAAACGCAGAGGTACTAAAGACAAGACACTAAAACTCATGGTTCATCGTCCGCCATTTCGCCCGACGACGAGTCGACCTTCGTGAGAAGGTGAACTCCGTCAGAGGAGCGGCAGACGCCCCGTAAGTCGAGTAGGAGTATTGTGTGGGAGGCAGTGATACGGAGAACTCACTATAGGCATATCGTCCACCCAGGTGGTCAAAGAGGGGTGCACATCCTGCGGGAAGGGTACTGCTGGGTTAGGGCAGAGGTTCTAACGTTTACAATGCGTAGTCGTGCTGGAAAGCATGTACCTGTTGAGTCGGAAGTGCGCACGGCGAACCTTGGCCTTGCTGTCCAAATTGCTCGCCTGCACTGCTAATTTGGTGGGTTGCGTTAGTTTACCGTAGCGTGCAATGGGAAGATTGTGTTACACGCTATAAAGGTACCGTGTGTGGTTGTGCGACGATGATGCTTCGGGCAATCGGCGCCCAATGTCGCACAAGTTTCGCCTCGCACTTACTGAACCACGGTCGCCTCATGCGTGTTTGATTGAACACCATGTGCGAACATGGGCAACGCCTCATCCCAGCGCTTGGGCGAGTTAGGGTTGTTATCTGTGGTCGCACCCTGTGGACCCCGCGAGGAAGTCTGGTCCTACGCATCCCTCGGTGACGACGACGGTTGTAGCAGAGTGTTGTCCCCTCGCAAGTACTGAAAGAACAATTAGAAGTAAGTGATACGTTACAAATGAGGGCACGTACAAACAACGAGGACAACAAATCATAGCTAACATACCACTAGCTCGAGGCACGTGGAGGAAGAGCGATCGTAGCTACGTCGACTTGAGTGCGAGCAGACGTGCCGAGGGCGAGTAGGTGGAGACCGCCCCTGTCCGCCTCATAGCACGCAAGAACATCGCCGCTGTGTCGAGCACAACTGATGGTCATCATTGTTGCCTTCACGTTGTCATAGATGGTGCGCAGCTGCATCTAGGAACCGAAGGGCGGTTAGTCCACTCACGCCGAGACCGCCAAAATTTCGCTGGAGATACGCCAAGGCGGATCAGACAGGGAAACCAAGAACAAGTTAGAGACGTGTTCTCATGCAAAAACCGCAAAACAACGCTTTTACCGCCTCGCCTTTGTGTGTGCGCTTAGTAAAGGTCTTGACTCGCTTACAGAGCGGCGCGGCGTAACCTCCATAAGATGTCGTGGCGCCGACCAAGAAGGCTACTCCTGGTGCGTGGAATGTACCACCTCAAGTTTGTAGTGTGTGTCTCGACGTCGCAGACGGCCGCGCTTCCCGTGACGACGCCGATCAAGGTTCTCGCTACCACGCCACCATCCACCGTAGTTGTGTCTCCCTCCAGTCATCGCTCCTCCGCCCTTGCCTCGTTTGCCTGCAAGTCAATTTGGACGTTAGACAATCAAAAAATGATGCAGCTAATAGGTAAACCGATGAAACCAAATATCAACATACCTGCAGGCCTCACAGAAGAGGTTGCCCTTGGCATGTGGCACTCGCCGGTAAAGCCCAAATCGCTCCTCATGACCCATCAAGTGAGTACGACTTGACCATATGGGAGAACACCAGATGGCGATCACACATCCAAGATATGGGTCCCGTCAGACCGAGAGGACAAGCCGTAGGGGGCCGTACCCGCAAGGAACCATGTTGTCCATGGGCACCAGATGACCTCATCCTCGTGCAGAGTCTGGAACAGGTTTTGAAACTCAGGGTACACATGCTTCAGCCTCTCCTTGGCCCACCCTAGCTGAGCACGTGTCCAGCGAGTGCCCATTGTGGGCCCCTCAACGGGGTCGGTGCCATCAACCTGACCGTAAAACTCGAGGATGAGCTGGAAAGGGTGCACGACCCTGTGGAAGTACGGTCGGCCAACTGGGAAGTGCTCCTACGACCATAGCTACAAGAGGGTGTAGCACACCGCGAGGAGTGGCTCCCCGACCGTAGTGTGCTGTGAGGCATCACACAAGCCTCGGTATGTGGCACAAAGCACCACGGAGCCCCAACTGTACTGTGGCGCCTCATCGGCCCAGGTGTCCACCAACGCCTCAAAAAGATGGATGTAGCTAGGATGCACCCAATCTCCCTGAGTTGTAGGAAATAAGACCCACCCAAACAAGAACAACAGGTACCCAAGGAAGTGTGTCCATACAACCTCCTCAGTCGCATACACAGGGTAGGCCATGTACCGTCATAGCCAGGAATGTGGCACACCTGATATGTTCTACAAGATCGGGTCACCGAACCTGTCAACTGTCCGTACCTACCAGTCTAGTCGCTTGGGAGGTGGCACTGTTGCAGGACCCCGCAGTGGTACACCTGTAAGCATAGTGACATCCTGCAGAGTAACGGTCATCTCCCCCACTAGAAGTTGAAGGTGTGTGTTTCTGGTCTCCAACGGTCAAACTGAAACGCATGCGGTTGGTCCAACAGGCAGGCAATGGGTAGGAGCCCAGTGTCCTGTAGTAGTGGGACATACCATTGGTCCAGAGGCCAGTGCTCTCTGGGACACCTGAGGACAAAGCTCGGAGGGCTGACGCCGGACGACCATGTATGGCATCGGTGTCGCCCATCCCACCATGGGTCGAGCAACTCGTACGTGGCGTCATCTCGAGGCTGTGCCATCTTCTGAGGTACCTAGAACAACAAGTTAGTGTGCAACGAAAACAGGAGATACAACAAGCAAAATAAAAGCGAAACATATGATAGGAGACCTACGGAAGGCACGAATAGCGCCATGTGATAAAGAACGCAGAGTTCGAATCCTACGAACCATTGTGCAGTGCATTACAACGAACGTACCATTGTCAGACACATTTCAACACATACAACACAATAACATCTAACGGGAGTGCATATGAATGCATTACAACAAACATACAGCATCACGACATGTGCAATGAAACTTCGTCGCTACAGTGTGTTGCTTGACCTAGGCATGTTTGGGCAGTTGCAGAAGGAGTGGCCAATCGTCTTGCAGAGTCTGCATCTCAGGCGCCTAACCCGTTGCCCACGCTGGCTATTATCCATGTCGTTACGGATGAGGCAGGACTGTCGTCTTCGACGGCTGGCCTGCTTGAGTGCATCGTTCGACACCCACTTTACGTGCCCTAGCCAGAGGTCCCTGTAATGCATGTGTTGCCCGTACGAATTGAACTTGGCTCTCCAAGTGCCGTACAGGTGGTGCATGTCATAGTACTCCGAGACGTAATGCGCCGAGGCCTGGCGCCACGCTGCGCACACCGCACACACATGGGAGCATGGCTTGTGAAGAAGCTACGGCTTATTGTAGGTGCAGGGCACTCTGTCATCAATCGAGTAGACTTGTTTGCAATCATCTCTAGCTTGACCCATGACATACTTATGCCTCATACGGATCTCGAACTTCTTCCTGAAGCCATCCAAGGTCCTAGCAGTGTGCGAACGAGCCTTTTTGATCTTCTTGTCCATGTAGGCATGTGTCACCTCCGAGAATTGTATGGCTTCGTCCATATGCTTCTTCGCCATCATGACTCTGTTGACGAAGTACCCCACGGCACAGTTCCAGCTCTCCTCAATGATTGCAGTGATCAGGAGGGATCGGAGACCCTTGAGGACACCGTTGTACACCTCGGACATGTTGGTCATCATGATTATGTACTGTGCACCACCGACGTCGTGCAGCAGAGACCATTTCTCTAAGTCGGGTGTGTGCGAGTTTACCCACTACGTGAACTCCCCAACTCTGGCGGAGCCTCTTGCCGCTGCCCTTGCCTCGACGTCCTCAGAATTCCTGACATGCTTGCCGGTCTCCTCATCGAGCTGTCTCCACACGGCCTCAAACTTCCGCCTTTGGTTCTGCATGCATAGCTTCTTGAATGTCTTCATCAGGTCCTTCTTTTGAAATCTTGTGTGGAAGTTGCCCGCGAGATGCCTCATGCACCATCAGTTCATTAGGTCGTTCCATTGGAAGGGGGGTTGTGTCCTGTTTTGCATCATGCTTAACGCGGACAGTAATCCAGCATTGCGATCTGAGATGACGCACACATCTGGGCGGTCTTGAACCACCGTGTGCTTCACGTTTGCAATGAACCACATCCAACTATCCGTGTTCTCGTTCTCAACAATCGCGAAGTCCACAGGGAGTAACCGGTCATTTGCGTCGGCTGCAACCGCGGTGAGGATGGTGCCCTTGTACTTGCCAGAGAGGAAGGTGTCATTCATCGATAGCACGGGACGACGGTACTTGAACCCTTCGCTCGCTTGGCGGAAGGCCCAGAATACTCTGTCAAGGACAAAATAATGTATGTCTTGGGATTTGATTCTACAATCTGATGGAGCATTCTTGGGACAAAGTTATAGGCCTATTTGTATGTGCCGAACATACGCTCTACGACCTTCTGTTTCGCCCACCACACCTTGTTGTGGCCAACGAGGAAGCCCACCATATTGACAACATTTGCCAAAAGAAGATTTGGCGAAACAGATACATCAGCTACGACAAGGTGCCTTATTAGGTCCGCAACATATGACGAGGTCAGGTTGCGATGCCTATGAAGTGGCTCCGCAAGCTCGCATATGTGATCCTTGAGCACCGTTATGCGGAAGTCCGTGGCGACGCCCCTGAACCGCTGCACACGAACCTTGCCAAGGCAAGATCCATCCACACACGTAGGTGTCAGGGTTGGACTTGTTCACCTGATATGTCTGGCTAATGTTGATGGCGTATCTAGCAATGGCCTGTTGCGCATCGCCCTTGTTAGGGAAGCGCTGTCCTAAGAGCAGAGTGTCTTCATTGAACCCCCACTCCGCCTCCTCTGTTTGTGGCAGAACCAGGGATATCGTTGCAATGTTGTCCAATCTAAACGAGACATACGCAACGTCAGTGGTCACAAGACCACCTAATACACCTCTCATAGCAGCTTCTCCATCGTGCTCCTCTCCAGAACTAGATGTATCCATAGCCTCCTCCTCGCTTTCCACTACATCCACTTGCTCGGCAAGGTATTCGTGGTAGTCAATACGAGCTGCCCACCACCTCTCCACGCCTTCTTCTGCTCGAAAGTCTCTACATGCCTCCTCAAGTCTCTATCACCCACTTCCTCTCCAACATCTCCGCCAACACCAACGTATGCATCAGTGCCGAAGACCAACTCAGACACTTCATCTCCAGCAGCTTCACCAGAACCACCCATAGCGGATGATTCCGTCCACTCCACAAACTAGATATACACCACTGGCCTAGCATATATCGCAGCGCCAGGGTTGCATACAACCTCCATGTAGTTGGCCCACGAAGCGTCGCTGCTCACCTTCACAAGTTGCCAAAAGGTCTCCCCTGCATCACCCACCGCTGAGGCATACAATGCCTCGATGCGTAGTTTCTTCCTTCTAGTGTCCTCGATCAATGCGAACGACGCACTCTCAGAGCTCGTGACAGTTAATGTCGCTCGATCCTGTGCGAATCTCAGTCCGGTCACAATTTGACAGATCCTTCCCGTACGGCCCATCACGTACAAGACCATTATCATAGAACACAAACAAATCTTCAATCAACATGTTCAAGGAAGACTTGCCTTATGTGGCTAGGGTCTCTTCTTGTTGGTCGAGAATATTTTCGACGGCGTTGGGTTCTACACGCAAAACGAGAAACACAAATAAATAAATACAAATAAAATCACAAAAGTGTAAAATATATACTAGAAGGAAGATTACGATTTTAGATGAATTTAGAAACTTCAATCACTAGATTCGGAGTTGGGACAATGGAGAACGAGCGATCAGAAGATCGATTGGAAAGAAAATGCTAGAAATTGCAAAATGGAGGAATATTTTACTGCATATTTTACGCGAAAAGTGAAAAGGGTTATGTATAAGCAATAATGTTCTACTGTTTGATTTTCTCATGACAGTTCCATAGTTTGAAAACACTGGTGCCTTCATCTTTCAATTTTCTGTCATCTCAGACTACGCTGTCTAACACAAATGGAGATTTCTACTGCATCAAGCGTTACTATATTAATCCCTACGTGCTAATTTCATCAAATCGTAACATAGACAGAGATGCATCCATGATATGAAAGTACAACGTACTACCATAGTACCACAGTTAATTACCTCAACAAATGTACTACTTAACCACGCTAAAGTAACGATCAAATAACATCACGCACATCATTCTCATGACTAGGACGACATTACCGTGACTAATTAGTCAATGCCATCCACATGAGCTAAACATATACGCCAACTAAGCATGGTTCTACACTATCAAGCAACCATTACGGTAATAACAAATTAACTACGCTACTTGCATGTGTACTTATGTAATAATTACGGGACCGCTAAGCTAATTACATGCTAATCACCTAGCTAAAACTACAGTCGCATGTGGATAAAAATTACCTTTTCTTGATGCTCGCAAGCCAATCAACAACTTATGCAATTACGCAACCTTTAAATTCAGATTGAAAACCACCCGAAATTTAACTGTTTGCACAGCCTCGATTCCTCCCTTCTCTGCCTCTCTCTCGGTCTCTCGTTCGTGGCTCAAGTTGAAGAAATGCAAATAAGTTTTGTCTGGTGAAAGCATCCCACTTTGGTTCGTTTTAATGCCTACGACGATGTTGCGCGGAGAGGGGCGATAGGGTCTGCTGGTCACGCGTGGCGCCCGCGGGCTTCCGACATCTTGCTGTGGGGGCTTGGCGTGTCGGGGCGTGTGCCAGATCGGCGCCAGGTTGGGGGCCAAGTGAACGCTGCTAGGCTTCAAGGCCCCTCGCCATGCTCGTGGCACGCTGGCTCGCCTGAGCTCAAGAACCTTCCGCACAAGCACCCTTGGTTCCGTGTTCACCCGGCTTCACACAAGGCATCCGCCATTCCAAGACCACCCCAAAGACGGAAGTGTCACACGTCACTCTACAGTTTTTTCGCGCTCGACAGGAAGTTAGTTTTGTAATTTTGATATCAAGAGGCCTATTTTGCAATTAATGTGGTAGCAAGTGACTAAATTTAAAAATATTCCTCGAACGCCTATAAAATCCAACCTAGACAGTGGACACCAAACCCACACAAACTCCAAGACCATTACTCCCCTCACAACGTTCTCCCCTCACAAGGTCGGTGGTTGCGAGGCGTCACGGTAAGGCAAACCCAAGCCAGACCGACATGGCCGGGAGTGCGAGGTCGGCGACCGCGAAGCACGCGTACCGGATGTTCGCGCCGTCCCGGGGCGCGGCGTCGAGGTGCCCCGGGAGCCCCAGCGGAGCGGCGGCGGACGAGTTCGACGAGTCGGACGTGTGGGGCTCGTTCAGCCCCGCCGGCGTGGACTCCAGCCCCGTTGAACTTGCCCGGGCCCGTTCCATCCCATCGTCCGCCTGCGCCGGCCGGAAGAAGCCACTGGATAGGGCCACTGGCGCCGCTCCCGGATCGCTTCCGGTGAACATACCGGACTGGCAGAAGATCCTCGGGGTCGAGTACCGGGATCACCACGCTGGCGAGTGGGAGCTCGACGGCGACGACGACGGTTACGGCAAGGTGGCCGGCGGCGGCCGTGGCGGTGATACCGCCGCATGAGCTGGCGTGGCGCAGCCGGGCCGCGTCGCTGTCGGTGCATGAGGGGATCGGCAGGACGCTCAAGGGGCGCGACCTCAGCCGGGTCCGGGACGCCGTCTGGAAGCAGACCGGCTTCGAGGACTGACCGGAGAGTAGACTCGGGCGCGCGGTTGCTACTAGCACGCAGTCGGTTAGAAATGAGTAGTAGTACTAATTGCTTCTTCTCTTCTTCTTCTTTTTTTCTTTGGTTTGCCATCCGTAAGAAGAAATTGTCAAATTGGGTTGGTAGGAGATGCAAGAGAGGAGAGAAGTAGGCCTGGGGGTTTGTTCATTCATGGTGTGACAATTTTGAGGGCACCTGGAGAAAGGCTGAATTGGTTGATCAGTTGATCGATCGCGTGTATTTTGTTTCTTTCTTTCGAGTATGGGTAACTTTCAGCTTATTGCAGCGGATGTACTACTGTTTTGTGCAAAATCGCATAAAAAAGAGGATATGTATGTCTTTGTTATCCTGATAGCATGAAACAGGAGCATAAATGATCCCCCCCACCCTTCCCTATGGCAGCTGCTAGAATCGTCCCCCCGCCCACCCCCTCCCCCACCCCAACCCACTGAGTTTTTTTTTACTTTAATCTATTTTTTAAAATATTTTAAAAGTAACATTCTCTAGTTTTATTTTCAATTCTGATCTTTTTGGTCACGTCATAATAGTGACGTGACAAAAATACTATGTCACGTCATGTACCACGGCGTGGCCAAAGATGATATAATAGCCCCCCAAACCAACACACCCCCGTTTTTTGTTTAAGTCATGTCACGCCAAGAAGGGCGGCGTGACAGCACTCATTTGCCACAACGAGATCTGTGACATGATAATGTATTTTTGCCACGCCACACGTTGTGGTGTGGTCAAATGAGTTTGAATCAGAAATAAAGCTATAGAGATGTTATCTTTAAAATATTTTTTAAAAATGGATTAAATAATAATAAAAGGTTCTTTGGATGAGTGCTACACCTTAGATAAGCGATTTTTTAAATGATATTAATTTAAAAGATAATTACAAAAATAAATAGTCGAAATTTTTTGTCACCACTTCAATTGACGGTAGAACCTAATTACTATATGTTGTCAGTTGAACTAGCGACAGGAGCCCACGGTTTCCTGTTGCCGGTTCAACTGACGACAGGGAAGTAGCTATATAAACCCCCAACCCCGAAAAAAATTTGGGGGCAAAGCCATTTTAATTCCAGAAAAAAGAGGAGATGGGAGGAGAGTGTAGAAGAGACATAGCGAAACTCTACCGATTCATAGCGGAGCAAACGGAGCAGCAGATCTGGTCGTCCATTTAGCAGGTAAATGTTTTTGCAACTCTGTACATAAATTCGAAACCTTGTATGTTAGCAAATAAAAATAGCAACAAAAAATTTAATGTATTAGATAATTTTAGTTATATTGCTGTTTGATGCGGTACATCATTTTAGCTGTGTACACTACGTCATTAGATAATTTTGCTAATGCCGAAAATACTTTTTAAACCAGCAAAATAGGAGGACACCTCTAAGAATAAAAAGATACCTATTGAAAATATGTAAAAATTGCAGAGTAGCTAAATATGGTATGTTAATCCCAACTTAATATTTGTTTCCATTTGTGCACAACAAATATTCTGTTAATGATGAAAATACTTTTAGAACTAGGAAAATAGCAAGACACCTGTAAAAATTCTCTAAGAAATCTAGACTAGGTACCTAGGGTATGTAGAGCTGAATTAAAATATTGTGAATTCATTTTTTGTTTCCATTTGTACACGGTAAATATTTTGTAAATATTGAAGACACTCTCCAAACAAGGAAAGTAGCTGGATACCTATAAAAATTGCAGAGTAGCTAAACTAGATGTGTAGAGCAGAGCTTAATCAAAATAATCCCAACTTAATTTTGTTTTCCAATTGTGCATGTTAAATATTCTGTTAATGCCGAAAGAACTTTTTAAACTGGGAAAATAGCTAGGCACCTCAAAAAATTCTAAGAAATCCACAGATGGTACATAGGGTATGTAGATGTGAATTAAAATATTCTGAACTTATTTATTGTTTCCATTTGTACATGGTAAATATTTTGTAAATGCTGAAGACACTTTTTAAACAATGAACGTAGCAAGTTACCTATTTAAATTGAATTAATTAGGTATGCCGCTTCTTATTACTTTTTGTATATATTTCGTAGTTTTTACAATGTATGCACTGAATTTTCAGGTATGGCTAGTTGCTTGATCCGGTTATTGACAAGCATCATCGTAGCCGCCTCAATACCATCCTCCCCAGGAGGGCTAGGTGGCGATTGTGCTTGGTGCTCTACGGCTGCGCATGCCCATGAGGGCGTGGAGGGTGGACCCACGTTGGGTCCCTAGGTACGTGCAGTTGCGACCT